>OV179155.1:15163845-17863275 GCA_921972225.1 Euplexia lucipara | reverse complement strand
CGAAAAAAAAACAACGCACAGCTGCACCAATTTGAAAATAGAGCTAATGATTAGTATTATTAGAGAAGTATTATTCATAGCGTTACCGGTTTTAAAGCCAAAAAATAATAATAAAAAGGCCAATAATGATATGCGTGGCCCACTTTGTAAAGACAAAAAAAAAAACAATATGGCGACGCATTTTGATTTGAATACGGGATGCTGGTCTCATGGATATCAGTTACAGAATTCATTTGAATCACAACATCTAATGTCTATGGATAGATAGGAGTTTTTTAGCCGTGAAGTTATTTTAATGATAGTAACCCTTGGGAAGGTGATGTTAATTTATGCTAAAAGGTGTGCACGGGTAAAGTTACTTCCGTAAGTGGTTTTCGTGAGTGTTTGCTTTTTGAGATGTTTCATGTTATCGCACTATAATTATATACGTGACTGTCCTTGAAAGTGTTTCTGTAAGAAAAATTGTGTAAAAAAATTATGGGTCTTAAAAGGAAATAACTGTAAAAATCCTTAAGATATTAAGGTAGTTTAATTTTATTATGGCTGTGGATTAAGAAACTAAATTGCATTCACCGATTTTTTGACAAGCTTAAGTACAGACGCCAGCACATCAAGTTACCTCAAAGTGTCAATTTTTTCCAATTGAATATCAACCTTATTCTGTTATTTGACACATTGGGGTAACTTGATGTGCTGACGTCTGTACCTAAACTGGGAATCAAATCAGCTGAGGATTAAAACTATAACACTATTTTGACCAACGAACCGCTGCAATCAATAAATATCAATGCTTAATCGCTGCTTTTATCTCATAATTGTAGGTACAGACGCCAGCACGTCAAGTTACCCCAATGTGTCAAATTTCTTTGATCGTTTTTCAACTTTATGTTAAACAGAATAAGGTTCATATTCAATTGGGAAATTTTGACACATTGGGGTAACTTGATGTGCTGGCGTCTGTACTATATAATTATATTTTTTGTGTATTTAATAATATTCAGTGTATATGCTGCTCGTATTATCAGGAGCTTGTGGCTAAATTTTAACAGCCACATGGGTTGATCGAAGGTTAAGCTACGCTTGACGAGGTCGGTCCGTGGATGGGTGACCATTTATTACATACCCAAGACTCCTCCGTGCCTCGGGAAGCACGTTAAGCCGTTGGTCCCGGCTGTCATGTGTAAATCTTGGACACTTGTAGTCAGAAGCGCGAAAGTCTGACAACCATTTTTTACAAGGGGTAGGTATCATGTTACCCAGTTACTGGGTTGTGGAGGTCTGACAGGCAGTCGCTCCATGTAAAGCACTGGTATTCAGCTGCATCTGGTGAAACTGGAAGCTGACCCCAACATGGAAAAGGCTAAGCAGATGATGGTACTGCTCGTATTACTTAATTGCCTTTATGGTTTTGGCGTAAAATTTTAACTTTTTCATGCTTATTGGTAAAATATAACTACTTATACCTATTTCTAGTTTGCTTAACCACCATGTCGGTCCTCATATTGCAAAATAAAATTAATTTTACTTTACTTTGCTGGTCACCTAGAGTGTATGCGAGGGGTCAATATTCTTAATGGGGAAGGCGATAAAAAAAAACTTTATTAATATTCGTATCACTATTTGTTGTCTCACTTGAAGTCATCGGTCTTACCTACCATCCTGTATACTTTTTGTGTACTTAAATGCCTTATATTTGGCAATACTAGAGTCATGCTGCCATCAGTCAATAGCACAAGAGTTGATCTTCCCAATGTCTAAAGAAAAACCTATAGAAATCGAGTTGTATCGACACTTCGCCACTGCCACCAACCAACCTTACCTTACCTTACCTTACCTACTAATAAGATTAATCTAACTTTTTTGTGCCTGTTGCCGTTCTTGAAAAGCAATGTCAAATTCTGACGGTATTCACAATTAAGGCCTATTCAAACCTGAGCGATATTCGCTGCCGCTTTGGGTAGAGGTACATACCGCGCGGGTTTCGCTCAGGTATTTAGTATCAAGTACCGCGGCTAGAGCGACCTGAGCGATATTCGCTGCCGCTGTGGGTAGAGGTACATACCGCGCGGGTTTCGCTCAGGTATTTAGTATCAATTTCGCTACCATCTGCCGCAGACGGTAGCGAATACCGCTTAGGTCTGAACAGTAATATTACCACATACCCACTGGGTTTTCTCTGCCGCAGACGGTAGCGAATACCGCTTAGGTCTGAATAGGCCTTTACAATTACCAATGTCTGTTTCTTCAAACTACAGAAAACCAAAAACCAAAACTCTCAAAATGTTTCAAAAGTGTAATGTAAAAATAATTATTCGAAATAATAACACAATTCGACACGGTCGCCGCTTAACCCTTACGATGCTGTTGTAATTTGCATATTTTTTTCTTAAACGATTATTTTTTTCTTTAAGAGCCTCCTGTGATTATTTTATGCGAGCACAATGCGAAATTATAACAGTTACGCGTTCACATGTTAATAAGGTTTTTGTTCGTAGCATTTGTTTTTTTTTCGTATTCAAACCCGTTAAAGTAATGTTGCCATCGTAACAGATGTTTTTGACACAATGAATTTATTTTGGGTTTTGTTAATGTGAATGCGATGCGATGCATGTTGGTACAATATCATGTTGATATTGTTACTAGTGAAATCGTGGCTATAATCACATTTTAACATATTTTACTTAATTCTAACAAGGTGGTCTTGTCAGTGTTAATGTAATTAGTGTGAGATTATGAAACTAATAAAATTGATGAGATTTTAAGAAAAATATTTACGTAGTATTAACAAAGTACATTTTATAGGATACGACCACTTACCTACTATTCACTTACTTAAATGAAAAATTATCATAAGTTATAGTTAAATATAAATATAAAGCTGAAAATAGGTAGGTACTCGCCTGTAACATTATTGACAATTCAATAATATTTTTTCAAATAAAACCATTGTAAAATACTAAACTTTTCAACAAAATTTATTAAAAATACTTTACATTTTTTATTCTATTAACCTAAAAAAGTGACAAAACATCTAAAACAAAATTGCGAAGCTCGCTTGAGCGATTTTGCAGGTGATAAAACCCATGTTTTTTCTTATTTTTATAACTTCATCGGTCTGAATTATGTGTTTTGTAAGTGAATTAATAGCATTTTAGCGAAAATAAAACGAGATTATGCGATAGTGGACAGTTTAGAGGCGTGGTAATTGCAACAATTATGTCCAACGATGATCGGTTCTGTGTAATGACAGAGAAGTGGTAGTTTGAATTTCGTTTTTATTTTGTATAATTCGTACCTAGTATTTTACTATTTTTATTAAAAATTTGTGTGGCCTTAACCTACATTAATCGCAGATAGATGGTTAATAAAAAGAGACGAATATTATGCACGTGAGTTCAATAAACCTACTTTTTTTGTGAAACACAGAATAGACAGTGTGAATTAACCATGAATTTTTTTTTTTTAATAATTTGCGTGAGTAGATCTGTGTCTTATTAATCTACAAAATAAAATAAAGTTCCTACAAATTACGAGTAAAGAAGATCTACATCGTGTAGAACGCACATCAATTCACCTTTTCAAAGAACAGGTTTCAATTAAAGTTCCCTTCATTCATTCACTACTCGAGATATCTCTCAAGCCTCACACTAATAAAAGTGCGGCCATCGTTTCCAAACATTGAAAAATGTTGAAACAGAAATTTAAATAAGGCCACATAGTTTGCTACAAGGCACTTAATTTAAAAATGGCTTTAAGTCATGTAGATTATGAAAACTCATTTAAATTTTCCATAACGCATACTATAAACTACGTCGCATGAGCGTTTCCGAGAATAAACTGCAACAAGTACAACTCAGCCACAGGCAACATCTATCTAATAATATTACCAATTAATTTCTTCTGAGTAGAGAAAACACAAACAAAAATAATAGCGCAAATATTGTACCTACGCTACCCAACAGACGTTACAAATTAAACTTATTATTTCATACCGCAAACAAACAAAAAGTAGGTTGCACTCCTGTAATCCTTTAAGCGTCATACTTTGAAAAGTATATTTCATAACACAAAACAAAAGAACTTAATAAAGTTTGGAGAGAAAAAGTTTTGGAAGCGCAGTCCCTACCCTTTATTTAACCGCTAGAATATTTATAAGACGAACCGTCTGCAATTTGTCCCGACTAAAGGTAATACGCATAAAAACTGGAATTCATTATGTGTGGAATAAAAAAAAACTGGAATAAAATAGTTGCGTTCGCATCGAAAGGGTTAACTGTCATGGAGTCTGTGTCGGTTTGTGATTTGTGGAAGACGTGTCCGTGTTTAGATTCGTTTTAGAAATCGGATCTTACAAAAATTGACATGTGTGTAACCTAAAAAAATATATTACAGTGAGTGCAATAAAATTGTCTAGTGACCAAAACATAGAGTGGTAAATGTAACTATAAGTGATTAACTATAACCTTGAGGTTAAACATTAGCAGCCAAACGGGTTGATCGAAAGTTAAGCTACGCTCACCAAAGTCGGTTAATTGATGGGTCACCATTCATTAGGTACACAGCAGTGGTAGCCTAGTGGTGCGACCGGTGGGTTGCCAATTCATAGGTCTCGAGTTCGAACCCAAGGCACGCATCTCTGACTTTTCGGATTCATGTGCGGATTGTATAATTATCACTTGCTTCAAAAACGGTGAAGGAAAACATCGTGAGGAAATCGGCATGCGTGAGAGATATTTCTCGACGGCATGTGATGCCAAGAGTGAGGCCCATGGGCGGCATTAAAACTCTGACACCAGGTTAGTTACTGACCACACAAAACACAGGTACAGAACAAAATCCTTTCCATGCCTCGGAATGCAAGTTCAGCCATTGGTACTCACTCACATTAGTAGTTCTTTTACAGTCATTACGAGCTGTCTCTAACAACTAAACTAATTGAGGGGTTATCGTGTTACTTCCCCAGTAACTGGGTTGTAGATGTCTGATTAGCAGTCGCTTCAAGTAAAATACTGGTATTCAGCTGCAAAAATGGTTCGGAAAAAGTTAGGTAAATGACGAAACCTGTGTTTAAGGTGTGGGGCAGGTGATTGAGAGGTCTTCAGTTTATACGGGGAATTATCAGCCTTAAATTCCCACTGCTGAGACTCAGGATCTATCTCTAAGCCTATCTATGCCGTCCCCAGCTCTATGCCGTCTGTCGGGACAGGTCAACTCAAAGCTGAATTGATCCTTTCTTCAAAAGACTTTTTGCCCTGCAACGTTAGACTCGCATAATAAATTATTACAGTCTTATCTGGACTTTAAAAGAGACCATGACACTTGAGTTTCTTTCGGCGTTTCTTCTCAGGGATCAGTCACTTTGGAAATGCCACTTAGTTTAAAAAAAATGACATGTAAAAGTACCTATCTGGGAAAATTCTTACAGAAATATCTTTTGATCATTTAATTTAATTTCATTTCAATAAGCAATTGATTCCGCGTAAAGCCATGCGGGCCCTATATGCCGATTGAAGCAATTCATACTTCTACTTTCTTAAAGTGTGTTTAGTCAATAACCTGGTATAAAAGTTATTATGCCGCCCATGGGTCTCTGAATTGGCTTCATATACCATCCACAATTTTTTGAAGCAAGTGTTAATACTACGGGTACTTATGCTACTTGATGTACAGACGCCAGCACGTCTACCAATCCCAATGTGTCAAATTGATTTGAAAGGTTTTCAACTTTACTCTAAGGTTCAAGATCAATTCGGTAAATTTGATAGTTTAGGGTAGCTTGATGTGCTGGCATCAGTACAACCAAGATTACTAGTTCTCTCATAAAACTTGAGATGTATTTGTTTTGAAAATGTTGTTATTGTGTTGTTTAAAATGTTTTGTTGGTCCATGGATATAAATGTTCGATGTCCGAAAAGGCACGACTGGCTGTTCACAATGGTGTGCTGGTGCCTACACTAACGTATGGAAGTGAATGTTGGGCGTGGCAAAAGAGACATGAAAGTAGAATAAATGCCGTAGAAATGCCTTCCTTGCGAAGTATGTGTGGTGTAACAATGAATGACAGATTGAGGAATGATGTGATAAAGCAAAGTTGTGGTTTTAAAGAAGATGTGGTAACAAAAATTAAAAACAGTATGCTTGGATGGTTTGGTCACGTTGAAAGGATGAATGAAAGGCGACTAACGAAAGGTATTTACAAGGCAGATGTAAGTGGGAACGAAGGGAAGGGACGCCTTAGAAGGACATACATAGCTTATTGGTGAGGTTCTTCAGAAAGGTCAGGTGCGTAGTACTCGCAACCGGCGTGAGTGTATGAAAACATGTCTGAATGTAAACGAAGCAAAAGAAGTATGTTAGAATCGTAGCATATGGCGGTCTGTAGTTTTTGCCTACCCCCATGGGAAAAAGATATGAGTTTATGTATGTTTGTAGACATAAATATTTCTACGGTTGGTCTTGTACCGAACTAGCTGTGGTCCGCTGCTAAGGGTCGTAGCGCGATGTTAAATGACCTATGACCTTCCTCAAGAAGGATGAAGTTGAAAACCAGTGTTTTACATGGAGCGACTGCCGGCCTGACCTCCACCACGCAGTTACTAGGTACCTATTACAATACCTATTGATTAAACTGGTTGTTATACATTCGGACTCTTGTCTACTACAGCCGGGACCAAACGGCTTATTGTGCTTTTTGAGGCACGGAGGAGTCTTTTTATGTAATTAATTGGCACCCATTCACAG
Source organism: Euplexia lucipara (assembly GCA_921972225.1). Classification (NCBI taxonomy): domain Eukaryota; kingdom Metazoa; phylum Arthropoda; class Insecta; order Lepidoptera; family Noctuidae; genus Euplexia; species Euplexia lucipara. The sequence continues at coordinate 17,856,534 of OV179155.1, read as the reverse complement.
ACCATCATCGTTAAGCGTAGCTTATCTGTGACTGGCCTGTTGGTCTAGTAGTTAGTGACCCTGACTGCTATGCCGGAGGTCGTGGGTTCGATTCCCACCCAGGACAAATGTTTGTGTGATGAGCACGATCATTTGTTCTGTGTCTGGGTGTAATTTGTCTATGATATGTATGTATTTAGAAATATATAAGTATGTTTACCAGCTGTTTAGTACCCATAACACAAGCTCTTAGCTTAGCTTGGGACTAGATGGCATTGTGTGAAAAAGTTGTGGAATATTTATTTTATATTTATCTACAACTACCGGTGAGGAAGATATTACGTTACAACTTGATAAATCAGTTGAACTTACTCTAAACACCCCTTGACTTTTCTTTTGGCTCGTATTTATCCAAGTAATAGAGGACAGCTTCTTCAAAAGAAAATATACTTGGCGATTAACAGCAAGTTCCTTTTCAAGCTCATTTAAAATCTTTGCATCCAAACAGAGTCAGTAAACACTTGTATGCGAAAAGTGTTTTTTTTCGCAGTTCAAATAAAAACTGTCGCATTATTCTGTTTGAGTAAGAAGCCTACACAAAGCATTCTATCTCGTATATAAGGCCCGCATATAAAATTGAACGCATTTTTAGTAAACACGCCTCGCGAGGGGAGAGAGGGCGCGAGTGGCACAGAGGGTCGGAGTAATGGCTGCCGAATGTCGCGAGAATCCATTTTGTCCCTCCCTACCCCCGTTTGGTGGTAAAGTCGCGTTAGCAGTGCTAGTATATGTAAAATATTTAGATGTTTATTCTTTTGTTTCTTTAGTCGTTATGGTTGTTTTCAATGAGTCTTATGAAACATTATCATCACTGGTAACACATGGGTGTACTTAGGCCTTTTTTTAGTGTGGTTAGTAAGTAGTAACCGACATAGTGTCAGAATTAGCTTCACATGTCGTCGAAAAATATCGTTTATCCATGTTTCTTTACAATGTTTTCCTTTGCCGTTTTTAAAGCAAGTAATAATTATCGCACGCATATTAATTCAAAAAGTTAGAGGTACGTACGAACCCTGGTTTTGGACCGCCGCGCGCGGTGCTCACTTCTATGTTGGCACTGCTTACTATATAGGTACAGATCTGCTAAGGCAAGGTAATAGCTAAATTAAAAAATATATAAAGGTGTATGTTATACATAATTATTGTGTGTGTGTATCATAATCATCATCATCCTCTTACCCTAATCCCAACTTATTTGAAGTCTGCGCATCATGTCTTCTTCCCCCTAAGTATTCACTACCAGTCTACATAAAGTGATGCAGAGATAGAACAAAGTAAGCGCTGTGAGATATAAAGTAACATGAAAGGAAAATTAGTGACATTAAATACATACATACTTTTAACAATTAAAAAAATGCAAAGTGAAGAGAGATAAAAATACGTGAATATGGGGTTTAACAAATTACTTCTTAACACATCGAATCTCACGTCATAATCACACCATACTAAATTAAACTAAACTGTTGGTACCGTACGTTAAAATTGAATAATCAGACGAACTTACCTTAAGTGAAGTCCGATTATAATTTTATGAAGGGTGAACTGAAATATAATTTGACCACAAATGAGAGCCCTTCTCGATCGTGTAGGACACCGCGTTTTTAGAGTATATAAAAAACGTTTTCTCTGTGGGATGGCAACCCTGATCCCCTGATTTGACACTTTTTTAGAGATTATTTTATTGTTGGCCCATTCGACCAGGGACTGTTTTTTATCAAAAACAGAATGGGCTGGGCGGGTAATTATATTTCAGTTCACCCTTCATAAAATTATAATCGGACTTCACTTAAGGTAAGTTCGTCTGATTATTCAATTTTATTTCGGTGAACTGAAATATAATTTGACCACAAATGAGATGTTTAGAGTATCAAGTCGACATGGGCCATTGCCACATGCTTGCTATGGGCAAGCCACTTGAGATAAAAGAGGATTTAACAGACATTTAGAATCAACTTTTACATGAAATCAACTTGCTCAAAGTGTTTTAACCACATAATAGTAGTATTAATATTTAAACTTAGTGAGAACATTGCTCAGGTATTAACCTATACAATAATTACCAAATAAATGTTCTTTAGTCACATTAAATAAACCGATTAGATTTTTAGTCACATTATAGTACTAAATGTACCTATATAAATATATTTATAATATATCAAAATCCCTTTATTACGTCCTCAAATTGGAAGCAAAGACAAAAAATAAATAAATCTGTCCTGCGGCACATTAGCATTCGCTGATGCATCATAAAACCTAGCAATCATTTAAGAGACTTGTCTTAGCTAATTGCATCATGATATTTTTGCTTGTCTAACAGAAGCCGTACCTGCGTGACGTCTGCTACTGGGAGTCAATATTTTAGTATTATTACCACTTTCCTTCACTAACCATCATAATCCATCTTCTAATTGCTTGTCTGTATGTTCTCGTATAATATTAGTAACTAGCAAAAATATTTTGCACTAGTCCCGATAGCCGACTTCGATTGATATAATATGTTCGTAAATCTCTAGTTAGAACAACCACAGCATTATAGTCCTAGGATGGTGATTTAACTGATGTCATTTACAATTTTAGATGAAATTTATGTATTTGTATTTTGAACAATATTAATTACTGTACATAATGTTCTGCCACTAAGACATGTATAAATATTTCATGGTTAAGTAAGGAAACTTCTGCATGATAGCAAGAACTAATATTAAGCCAATTTGTTCTAGTTATTTGTTCAAAATTTAAATTGTGAACTAATTATTCAGTACTCTTGCACTATAGCAATAAGAAATAACGAAGGAGAACCCAAGTATTAAGATACTTGCGCAGAACGATTATATTCCGTTGAGCGTTTCGTTAAAGGTTTATCCTGATCTGTGATCGTCACTGCTACTTCTTCTCTCCAACAGAAGGTAAAGTGAAGCAGTGTTCAGTAAGCTGTAGCCTTCATTTCTTCTAAGTGTTTCAGTGAAGTACCTACAGCATTACATCTAGTAATGAGGGTACATGTCTATCTGAGTTTTGGCAGAATGACCATCAGTTTTTATAAATAGTATTAAATTATTTCACAATACCTCGTGGATGATAAAATAACATTTAGTGAGCTTTCTGGCAAACCTCTGCATATGAATGTTTCTTACAGAAGATGATTGCTGCCAGGGTAAAATTTCTCAGTAAGTAGTCTGAACTGAAAGGATAATAATTCACTATTAGAGTAAAAAATTGTTGGTTACTATCAACTTTTTGTCAATAGCAATGACTGACAAGATACAGTATAATGAGGGTACTAAATATGTTATAACGGCCTTTATTTCCAGCCACATATAATTTGGAGTTTGTGTTGATTCTGGGAGGGAATGAACCAACAGCATGCTTTAATTAAATATATCTATAGATAATCCCCACTCTAGCTATGTTATTATTCTCGAATCCTCATCTGCCCAGTTATCCATAGATTGAAGCAACATGCCTCAACTTTAAAAGGTATTTGCATACCAATCCCATATTCTTCAATTAATCTGATTGAGGTGTGACAATTGAGTAACAAGTGCATACTAGGTACTAGGGCAGTAGTTTTGTCCGAAGAACCTCATAATTACTTTCCAATTATGCAAGGCACTTCACTAATTCAGAAAGGAAAAAACTTCCATTAGTTCTTAATGGTTTATAGGATATTACATCAGAACAAGGTATAGTCTATGGTCACCCATAGACCTGCAAACCTCTCAAATTCAGCCTGGAAGAGAAGCAAGCAAATATGACGCCCTGTAATTTCCGGGGGGTCAGGCAGAGTTGTACCTGTAGTACACCCACATTTTGCCATTGTGTTTAAGTCCCATGTAATAGGGGGCGAGCCTTTGAAGAAGAGAAGCATCTGTAAATCAAATTTTATATTATTTAATTTAAATATTTCCTGTCTTGTGTTATGTTACCTCGCTACCATAAAATGTTGCTGTAACCCTATAAGTAGCCTGGCCTTTACCTGACATTATGGTATGCAAATAAATGAATGTGAATATATAAAGTCATTGAAGCATCATCATTTAGTTTTGATTTTTGTTATGCTAGGTACTTCATACATTCCATTTCTTCTGTATGTAGGTAGCGGTACTGGTGGTATGGTTGGCTATGGTGCAACTAATGTCATGTCCCACATGTGTGTGATTTTGTAAACACCGTAATTTACCATGTGTTTACTTAGTTTTAGAAATTATAAAACAACAAACATAATAGTTTTCCCAGTAGTTTGCAATGTTAAATTAGATAGTGTTTCTATTTTGCTGAAGCCAAGTGTTTCAAGGTAATACCTACTAATTGTTGTTTTGTTGATAAAACACAAAATTTTAAAATCCTGCTGAACTTGCTAGATTTTATGAACTTTTAAAGTTTAATATAAATCTTTGTTAAACGTTAGGTTTCATTACAAGGCATTTATTTTGAAGTAACTACATTTCCCTTATATAAATGACAGCATGGTGTTTTAGTAACCAACTGAAAAATGTTAGTAATACTCATTTGCATGAGTGAAACTTCACTGTTAAATCAAAACATATGACATCTGATCTGTGTCTAATAATTTTCTTTGAAATGTAACTATACATAGGTACTTAATTTCACAAAGAAATGAAATCAAATGTTATATTTCCATTAGACAACTACATTATAGTAGGGTCAATAACTTTCAACATAAACCAGGTAGTTATTCCCAGCATGTACCTAGGGACCTTGGAGTTCTCATGGAACACAGAAAATTAAAGGTTACCTGGTGGTGGACTGTAGCAAGTCCATGGTATGAACCAATGTGTCATCACCTTAGATGATTTACTCTGATACCCTTGTCAGAGTGGACCGCTCGTATTTACACATAATTTATGTATTTAGCAAATATTGCTTTTGTTGCCGTTTCCATAATAGAATTAGCACATTTTTAAATCTTATTTCTAGTTGTATTTACTACACAAACTTTTAAAATAATAGGTTTGTTCATGACAAATATCACTAAGTGAATTTAGGATAGTCATTACATCTATTGTTTCATTGATTATACATGCTAGACATGTCTTTGCATACATAGTACTGTGCACATTTTGGTGGACAATGTACTCATCTCTAGTTCCCCAGCTTCAGAGATCGCTGCCCATATGAAATAAACTAGGCATTCAGAAGTTGTGAATTTTCAACTATGTGATGCATTTTGAAAATATATTTATGAATATTTAGATTTTCATCATATTTTTTAATATATTCATACTCTTGGCCCGGTGCTTGTAATACAAATCAGAAGGAAATCATAGTAAAATATCTCAAATGTCTACCTCGCGGGTTTGATCATTTGGGTCTCCTGCTGATAATTATAATCAACAGTCAAGTGAGACAATGATGTCATTTCAAACATTAAGAATTACCTTTTAGGTTTCTCAGAATCAATTTGGATAACATAAAATACCATTTAAACTAAAGTTTTCAATGTTATATTGCATTTCACAGTATTGCATACAATGGAAATACATATGCTTGTTCAGGGACATAATATTTGGCTGCATGACACAGTGTCTCGTACTGTTCTAGTGTCTCGCACTGTTCTTAATACATTAGGTTGTTCGGCAGCAAATTTATGACATTACTGACTTACCGTCATGAGTGTATATTGTTGTTCAGGAGAATCCATGATCACATTAATATATCCACAGCATCTCGTGCTGGTTTTAACACTTATAAAAGACGTTCAGGAGCATTTTGAATGTATTCTACGGTATTACGTAGGTAGTGTTAGGCCCTCAAGGTTATTTGCTCAAGGAGCTTAATCGTTCCGTGGATTTTATTGCATAAACAGTATCTCGTACCTTAATGCATAAACACGTACGTGCTGGTTTGTAACAAAGCCAAAGCACAACAGTTGACACTGTATTATTAGTTTAGACTATCAAAAATGTTATCTCGTAACAAATTTGATCTTCGTGTTGAAAGTATCACGTACCCCCACGGTATATTATGCTCAACAATCGTAACCAGTAGCATTTCTTGATTTAGTTCTTGATTAGTTGATTAGTTAGTTTAGACTATCAAAAATGTTATCTCGTAACAAATTTGATCTTCGTGTTGAAAGTATCACGTACCCCCACGGTATATTATGCTCAACAATCGTAACCAGTAGCATTTCTTGATTTAGTTCTTGATTTCGTAAACACCAAATTAACTTTTCTTCGCCACTGTCAAGGCGCACAAATAGGTTTGTCACGGTGAATTTGGGGTCGCCAATTGGAGTTGCATGATTCTATTGTGTGCACACTACGATGACACTAACTTTAAACTGCATTTGCCTATTCTTTGTAAAACTTTTCTTCCGAAACAATTTTTCCCGTGCGGTGCCATTAAACGCGCGAAAAAGAAGTGTCAAATCAGGGGATCAGGGTTGCCATCCCACAGAGAAAACGTTTTTTATATACTCTAAAAACGCGGTGTCCTACACGATCGAGAAGGGCTCTCATTTGTGGTCAAATTATATTTCAGTTCACCGAAATAAAATGGAGTTTGGCACTTGGGCGCGTTAATCCGTACAATTTATTTTTATCTAACTTTATTACATATACTACAAAAGTGAAGTCGCTCTAAGTATTGGATGCGTGCTAACTGCTAACACGGGGGTAGGTAGAAGCAGAAATTATTTTTACTCTTCTTACCGTCACTTGTTAGCTGTACCCCTGCCTCCTCTGTGATCGATATTCACGCGAAATCATAAATATTAGGGTGATGTGGGACTGTGAGGCCCACTTTGAGTTTTTATTTATGTGCTACGTGGGTAGAGTATGTATTAAGAATGCTTGGAGCCCACATAATGAAGGAAAAGTAGGTATTAGAAATATGTTTGTTAAACAAAGTTTCGTAGAATTCTCATATGTGTTAAGACAAAATATTTATGGAATCGGGCAATTCACTCCAGATATAGATGAATGATAAATTGATGGACCAAAGGCAAATTTTTCAATAACAATAACTTTTGTCTAAAGAAGACAGTGTATACAAAAGTTGTAAAACCGAAATTTTATTCCTTAGACCAAACTTAGCTGCCGATTAAAAATTCGGAACTATGTGATAATAGGTAATTACCTACTAATTGATTGCGATACGTGTTCGATTGATGGCAATAGGCTCGCCCATGTTTAAGTTCCACCCCCAATAGTGGGCGAAATGAGGGTGTACTATAGGTACAGACGCCAGCACGTCAAGTTACCTACCCCAATGTGTCAAATTTCTTCGATCGTTTTTCAACTTTATGTCAAACAAAATAAGGTTCTTATTCAATTGGGAAAATTTGACACATTGGGGTAACTTGACGTGTTGGCGTCTGTACACCAACGACTACTTCTCTTAGAATACTGGCGTGATGTTTTGTTTTAGAAAATGATCATAAAAATATAAAAGTAAAAACTTAAGTGAAGTGAACTGCCAAAGCCTTACTTATATGGAATGACAGCTCAATTCAACTTCACTTCACCTACATTTTCATTCGTTGATTGTAACATCACAGCACTGCCGAACAGATATTGATGAGACTTAACCTTAATAAAGCTTTAGAGTGATTATCGCTTATCCTATTATTTATACTTAAAATTAATGAGATTTTTACGATTGACATATAAACCAAAGTAGCTTAAGACACTAACATTAGGTAGGTACAGACGCCAGCACTTCAACCTACCCCAAACTGTCAAATTTTCCCAATTGAACATGAACCTTATTGTGTTTAGAATAAAGTTGAAAACCTATGAAAGAAATTTGACACATTGGGGTAGGTTGATGTGCTGGCATCTGTACAATATTTTCAAGAACATGGTAGGCTTCAAACGTAGTCAAAAAATATAATACTTATAGGTACATATGTATTCGAAATTAATTTATTTAAATTGAACTGATGATCAACACTTTTTAAACCTCAAAACTATATAAGGCAGTCCCCCAAATAGCCCGCTCTTCACCACTTCCTAATGTTTTTGCTAAGAAAAGGAATTAACACCTATTATTAATAAGCACACCCTTTTAAAATTAACACCTATTACGTAACAATTAAACATTTTATGAGACTGTAATTAAAACCAATTACGTCATCGTCGCGTCACTTCAAACCACCATTTGATATATAATTAACACAACACTTCGGGCCAAAAAAACGGCCCACCTAACAAAAATCTAAAAAACCGTTAATTGGCTCAACATTTAATACACTTATAAGGAACCCAACTGTCAAATTAAAAATACCCTCCGGTAGGAATTTTTCGCCCTATCATCGGATAGCCCAGTCGATTAGACCCAATTAAATGTGAACGTAATTTCGCGTGTTATTGTTCTCTTGTAAAGTTTTTCTGTTGTAATAAAATTTCCCTACCCTTAGGCTCTTGTTATGGCTGTGACATCTTATTAAAATTCAGCCTAGGGCCAATCCGTGTTGCTTTCTTCGGTTTACAGTGGCGGCCGATGGTAATTGTATATTTTTAAGGGAATTATACACAGTGGTTGTAAAGATTTCAAAGAAATTATGCACATGGTGTACTTTTTTTTTGGTGGTTCATGGTGTAATTTGATTGGTCTAGTAGTTAGTGACCCTGACTGCTATGCCAGAGGTCGTGGGTTCGATTCCTACCCATGAAAAATATTTGTGTGATGTGATGTGCACGATAATTTGTTCTGTGTCTGGGTGTAATTTATCAATAATATGTACCTATGTATTTAAAAATATATAAGTATATTTATCAGTTGTTTAGTACCCATAACACAAGCTCTCAAGCTTAGCTTGGGACTAAATGGCGTTCGCGTTGTGTGAAAAGTTGTGGAGTATTTAAAAAAAAAATGTTGTTCAAATGCTATCAACTTTTTGTTCATTTATCGATTCTGGAAAATACCACTGCAAAATAATCAGTGTTTTGAATAGTAAAGTGCGCATTATTATGATTACGTGTAAGTATAAGATTTTAAATATTGCGGTTTTGCATTAATATAAAATCCTTTATGGGATTCAGACACGGGATATTTTATGAGCAAAGTTGGTAGTAGATCTGTTTACACGTTTGTGTTACAACAATTAGATACCTACTAGAAAACAAATACCTAGCCCATTTTTGAATGGTCTTAGATTGCTAAGTGAAATTTCTTTTTGCACTAAAAGATTGGCGAGAACCTTGTGATTTGTGAGGCTTGAAATTAAACAAGATGGGGACACACATGGGTTACATGAAACATCAACGAATAATTTCAACGCAAGGGAATCCATATTAATGTTCTGAAATTGATGTGCTCCACCAATTGTGTATTTATATTTTCACCTAGCCTGCTCAAAACTTTGATGGTGTTGACTATCTGTGTGAATTTTACCCCTATCTAAACAAGGCCTGGTTTTTTTGTCCCACAGTGTAACATGTTACCTTAAGAACAATTTCGGTATTCCGTTTTTCGCTTTATATTTCATTTCAATAAACGCAATGTTGATAAGTAGTCAGTCGGAAACAATTTCTTGTTTTTTTCCATCTCGCCTTTTATACGAATGTAATCTTTATAGCTGGTTCATAGAGGTGTTTTTCGTTTGATGTGTCGTACAACAATTGTTATAGGTAGAGTTTTATAATAACGCGCCAGGATGGGTCAAAAGCTAAATTGGTTGTTATTTGAAATAAATTTTATATGAGATGTTCTAGATGAGGTCCCCTTCGTTTTCGAGAGTGCTTGGGTCTCATTTTAAAATGTTTTTGTGTTCGTTTTATAAAGAATTTGTTTTTTATTTGTTTTTGGCTCGGCGGTAAAGGCCTGATGCGACGCGTGAAGGTTAGGTCGTTAGCAATATGACTTTTTAATTTCATTTATGTATTTTTAGGCTCATTTTTTCCTGGGTATGATCAGCAGGCTATCTTCTTACTGGCGTCCAGTTGCGTAGCGAACTTTGATGTCTACTGACCACACCAACCACTGACCACCAGACGTACGGCACTGCACCACCGGCACATGATAGATATCCCAACCATACGTACTAAACGCTTTGGGAACACATTCATTGTGTGTACAGCTAAGGAGTGGAATTCCCTGCCGGAGTCGGTGTTTCCTGATAGCTACAACCTAGGGGTATATAGCCTTAGCTTTTTTATATAACATTTTGTTCATTCAGGTTTGTTCTTGTATTGAATACCATGTAAACTGTTTTCCTTTTTGGTAACTGTGTTGAGTTGTTCACACTATCTTTCTTTCGTACCTGTTTTTTAGAGGTATTCCTCGAAGCGCTACTATTTTGAGGCGCTCAAAAACAAATATTTTTAATTGCTATCGGGAGCGCTCTCAAAAGGTGCGCTCCGAGGAATAAAATAGGAGCGCCTCATTAGGAGCGCCTCCAAAATAGTAGCGCTTCGAGGAATACCTCGTTTTTTATAAGTGATGACTTTAAATTGGCTGTCAGTCTCACGTGCTATTCTTTAATTCTGTTTGCATTAGCTGTAAGTCATCCATAGTTGATAAATAAATAAATTTAAGTCAAGAGCGAACAGGTTGCTTCTAGACAAGCGTGCTTCGTCGTCGACCACATCATCGCTTACCGTCAGATGAGATAGTGGTCAAACGCGTGCCTATCAATAATTAAAAATAAACAGAGATTTTACAAAAAAATGGACTTCAAGTTACGGTGAATATCAGACGGGGTACGGTGCGCTTCGTCATCTCTCTGCGATTGCGCATGAAGTCATCCTAGATACACACTGATGATAGGAAACTAGCTGTTTGAAGGTTAGGCATTAAATAGTTTGCTCAGTGATTATCACTACTACTACTGTCAACAAGATATCCATTGATACGCTATAGCCCTGCAAATTGTATGAGTAAAAATAAAGCAAAACAATGAATCGTAGCTGGTAGCGAGCGTTCTGTAGTTTATGCTTACCCCCATGGGAAAACCGTAAGTTTATGAATGGATGTTAGTATCTTTTCTTGATTTTTCCTTTACCAATGTTGCCAACGAGAGCTAACCAAGACCTAAAATAAATAAAAGTTTGAGAGTGCTAATCACGAGCATCCGTGGTAGCTAAGTAACAGTTGTTCAGAAACAACCTCGCACGAAGCGCTTTGCCTGTTCCTTCATTATGCGCACAGTCAAGGAGTGGAATTCCCTGCCTGCATCAGTGTTCCCGAGTTCATATGACCCCAATCTGTTCAAGTCGCGAGTTAATAGGCTTCTTTTAGGTAAGCTCGTTCCATCGTCGACCTCATCTCTGACCGCAGGACAAGATTGAGGTCAAGAGTAGACCCATTACCTACATATAAAACAAAACCTGAATTTCCAATTTTTTTGTTACTAACTTCTACCCGTGACTTTGTTTGTATGCAGGTCTACTATCATAAAACATATCCTGTAGCACAATACAATAAAGTAGCTTCAAAGTAATTTGACAGGAGTGGGAAGTATCCATCCCACACATTCATAAAAACCCGTGCAGTTTGCGGTTGCAGTTTGCGATCTACGGTCCATCTCAGACCTTGTACCTCATAACCTACACTTAACAGATAAACAACACATTAAGTACACTTAGTTATTAAGATAGATGTAACAGTAGTTTTCAAAACTGTGAAGGAAAACATCGTGTGGAAACCGGCGTGCCCTAGTACTATAAATTCTAGCACACATTTACCAACCCGCATTGGGCCCGAGTGGTAGACTACGACGCTCTTTCTCACAGAGAAGAGGCCAGGCCCCCTAGCCAAGTTAGCCACGTGACTTAGCGAAAGGTGATAAGTCACGTGGTCAAAACAAAGGGATTTGAGGCGTTCTCGATTGTAGAAAGAGAATAGATACGAATCGTTTGTAACTTGGCTAGGGGGGCTGTGTCCGCAGCAGTGGGAAAATTATAGGCTAGATTATGTATATTGATACTATGTATACATATGTAATAGTTAAAAGACTTCGACCACAATTTTAAAACTTTTTTGGAAACTTCTGGGTTTTAAGTACTGTTTTTATAACTTTGATACCAACAATATTCAGATTAGAAATAAATGTGTCTATCATAGGAGCTTGTGGCTAAAAAACAACAGCCTCACGGGTCGATTGAAGGGTAAGCTACCGTGGATGGGTGACCGTTAATTACATATCAAGACTCCTCGGTACCTCGGAAAGCACGTAAAGCCGATGGTCCCGGCTGTCATTTCTAGGTCTACGACAGTCGTTACAGATAGTTAACACGTTGTCGATACAATAATTAGATACTAGAAAACAATAGCAAATATTGGAGTATTCCCGTTTGAGCACCTATTTTTTGAGCACCTACGCATTTAGCACCGAAGGTATTCCCATTTCCCATAGGTTAATGCATAGGTGCTCAATAAATAGGTGCTCAAACGGGAATACTCCCAAATATTATTGTTTTCAAGATAATTGTGATCTTATCCCCAACATACCTACTTGGGAAAAGGCTAGGCAGATAATAATCAATACTTAGGTATATATCATAAAGAGATTTGATTGGTTGTTTGTTTGCATTGCATAGACTCCAAAACTACTGGACCGATTTGAAAAATTCATTCACCGTTGAGAACCTACACTATCCTCGGGTGACATGGGTTACTTTTCATACCTCTATTCCCACGGGAACAGGAACTACGCGGGTGAAAACGCCTGAAGACCGCTAGTGATTAAATAAAAATGCTTAGCTCTTCCCTGCACATGATTCCCGATACTAAAAAGCTACTTATCTTCTACAATAGACAGTTCCTGCACACATCTGTGGGGGAGGTAAAATACCATTAATAACAGGATTAAGGGGGCCGAAGAGAAAGAATAAATTGGGAGGAAACCGCCTTGGGGGGATGAGATTTATCGAGTACTTAGCATAAGTTCGACTGTGATGCGTCTTTCATTAATTTTTCATTGGCTTGCGGTTCCTATTTTGGGAATTGGGTAATCTACTTACGAAAGATTACGATAATGTTGATTTTTGATAGGAATTGTTTAATTTATTGCCTTGCAGACGCCACTTGCTGTGCACCTACCACATTTTTTTTAAACGAAGAGGCACTCTGTAATTTCTGCCTACCCCCGTGAGAAAAAGTTTTGAGTTTATGGATGTATGTAGGTACTTGAAATTCATTCAATTCAATCCAATAAAGCAAATAATGCTTTTAGAGTAAGTTTGGGTATATTTGACCTCGTCAAAATACAACAATATTTTTACACGGGGATGCGAGGATCATCACAGTACTTTTCAATATTATGAACTGAAAGTCTAATTAACACGATTTTTATTGATACCTCAATTTAACACAAATGAAAGTAAAGTGCCTCTACAAGCCAACAGACCCACTGAATGTACCTACACACAGAATTTCATATGAATCGGTCAAGTCATTTAAGAGGTGTTTGGTAACAAACATTAACAGACACCAGGATTTTATATAGTAGAATTTATATAAAATCAGTGTTTCCTGATAGCTACAACCTAGGGGTCTTTAAGTCAAGAGTGAATAAGTTACTTCTAGGTAAGCTACATCGTCGACCACATCATCGCTTACCATCAGTTGAGATTATGGTCAATCGCGTGCCTATCAATAATAATAATAAAAAAATAATATTCGTACTTTAACAAGATGACAACAAATAGATCCAAAACAACAATAACTACTTTTAGTTTTAATTTAGCGAGTCTCTACTGTGTTCTTTAAACTTTTTGTGTTTAATACAATTAGAATGACAACATATGTATATACATATAACCTAACCTAACTTACCATACCTATCCTATAGCTAACCTAACAACCGAACCTACTGAAATGCATTGATTTTCGATGATACAAAATACATCATTTTAAACTGAACTACTGCGCTGCTTGTCCCTATGTTACATACAAAACTAGAGTAGGTAGTAGTATTTGAAGTAGTAGTTTTAGGAGGTAATAATTTAATTCAATGTGTGTATCATCCATACATAAAGTACTACTTTGACTGGCTTGTTAATCTGGTGGTTATTGGCCCTGACTGCTATGCTGGAGGTCGTGGGTTCTATTCTTACCCAAGACAAAATGTTTGTGTGATGAGCACGATCATTTGTTCTGTGTCTGGGTGTAATTTATCTTTAATATGTATATATTTAGAAATAAGTATAGGTACCTACAGGGTGTAAAAATACCCTTAACGTAAACGAAAACTACATATTCAACCCATCACTGGGATAGTTTTTTTCTTCTAGAACATACCTGGGAATTCACTGGTTTTGGAGATATCGAAGGTCAAAGTGCTATATTTTTTTTCGTTTTTTTTTTCAAAATTGAATTCCAAGTATCATTAGTAAACTTTCTTCTGAACAAACATTATCAAAATTATCGATTTTTCAAAACAAATTACGCATTTGAAGTTACAAAAATGCAATAATACTAAACAAGCGGGCCAGTCGGGAATATTTATATATTTATTTAAATGATTGTGTGATGAGCACGATCATTTGTAGGTACTGTCTAACCTCAGTGTACACAATGGTGGATCCGCACTTGAACACCCCTTCCACCCCCTTTTATTTTTGAAAATAAAATATATAGCCTATGACACTGTGGCTTTCTATTGATAAGAGAATTTTCACAATTGGTTCAGTAGTTACAGAGATTTCCCCCTACAAACTCACAAACTTTACCTCTTTATAAAATCAGTACAGAAGTAAAGATAGCCAATAAGAGCTTCGTTTAATTTTTGAAACTATCAATTAATGTTATCATCACCTAAGGTAAAATAATCATTTAACTTTCACCTTAAAAAAAGAGCACAAAACGGTGAACAAACGAATGGTTAAAGTTAAACATTTGCTAACAAGCCGTTTAATAAAAATTCCTCTGAAACATCTCAATCACAGCAAAGATTGGCGTTAATCAAACTGATCGCTGACTGCTGATGGAAATCAATAGAGTTGTTGATTTTAAAAATAATTAATAATAATATTTAAATATTCTACAACTTTCACGCGACGCCATATAGCCCCCAAGCTAAGTAAAGCTTGTGTTATGGGTACTAAACAGCTGATAAACATATTAATATATTTCTAATAATACATACATACTATATAGATAAATTACACCCAGACACAGAACATATGATTGTACTCATCACACAAACATTTCAGACGGTTCATGAATGATCGAGAAAGGCAATTCAATGAGGATTGATTGGCTGAAGCTACTAATATAAGCCTTTGACTTCGAATAAAGAGTAAATTTAATAATACTATTATTATTTGTCTTGGGTGGGAATCGAACCTACGACCTCCGGCATAGCAGTCAGGGCCACTACTAGACCAACAGGCCAGTCAATTATACATTACATCAACATAACATGACGCCTGTATCCTTCAAAGAGCTGTCAGAGGTGTACGTACCTATTATAGTACAAAGAAAATTATTGATAAGGAATTAATGGACAGCCATTCACAGACCTCATAAAGCGTAGCTTAACCTTTCGGTCGACTGTTGCAGCTGTTAATTATTAGCTAAAAACTCATCGACCATAAGACACTTTTCAAATAAAAATTCAAGACATAACGTGATGAAATATTTTCTCGTTTCGCGTTATAATATAGAAGAATAGAGCTTGATCCTGCCCAGCTTCAACTACGACTTCAAAATCTTATATTTTATGGTTCAGCATTAACAATATTGTTTTTTTTTTGTTTCAGGAGTGAAATCATTAAGATGTTAATAGTTTCTGTAGTTAATAAACATTATATTTAACATAAATCAATATCCATACCAATTTTTTAAAGGAGATATTACTGACTTTTTGTTTGTTTGTTTGCTTGTAGTTGATTTAACTAAAAAACTACTCAACTTAATTAAAATTTCTGTCACTATTAGAAAACTACACTAATACCGAGTAACTATATTTAATGTTCAAATTTACGATTGAGTGGTTTGAAGGGAAAATCACGCGGACGGAGTCGCGAGCAAATTGTTAGTTAATGAAGGTGCAAACAAAAAGTATCTAAACTTATCTAATGCTCGGTTACAACATCTCTATACAAATAAAAATCAAGAAAAAAAGGAAGACGGAATCGTACCAGCTAATTGATAATTACCAAGCATTAGTGCCGTGCCAGTAACGGGGGGTCGCAAAAATTGCACCTCCGGGGGTCGCAGCGGTTACGACCCCCTAATACTTGCTTCATTTCATTCGTTGATTTCGCGTTATCTTAGATTTTTGCTTGCTTGTCGATTTTTGTAGAAAACCTTTGAACGAATACATCTTAAAATGGTGCCAAAGACTGAAATGACTGTTTGTAACCAAAACTCCATTTCTAAAAAATAGGCTCGTAAAAGCAGGAATGCAGAACATTTTATTTTAAAGATAAGTGAAAACAATTTTTATTCATCTTGTTTTATTTTAAATTTAGAAGAATAAAAATGAAACGAAGAATGTTTCCATGTATTGTTCATTCCTGCTTCTTTGAGGTGTTTTCATTGACACTGTAATTTTTATCAACTAATATAAAATTAACAGGTTACATACATACCTAAAAATAAACAAACAAAAGAACAGTAAACCAATTATAGGGCATCAAAAAACTCATCCGCATCGCTATCAACGGGAAAAGTGCCCAGAAGACTAGCCGCATTGCCACGTTGTATTGGAATGCTGATTCTCTGATTTTTAGGTATAGTAACCAGTTAATTTAGAATAGTTTTATTGTATAGTTATAGTAATAAAAATATAACAGAAAGACGGTTAAAAAAAACACTAATATAAAATAATATAACTAAATGAAATTCACATCGTTTCTTAAAATAAATAGTTACAATGGTTCCAATTAAGTGTGAGTGTGACAGCTACTGTCAAAATAGATGACAATAAATTCGTCGTCTATCGTAATTGTAATATGCTTGATTGTTTTTTTTATTATTTAGCCCAAATTGTCCCACTGCTGGGCAAAGGCCTCCCTCCATTCCTTCCATCGGTCGCGATTCTGCGCCACCTCTCCCCAATTCTCAAGGAAGACATCCAGGTCGTCCCGCCATCTCCTTCGTGGTCTGCCGCGGCCCCATGTCACTGTAGGGCACCAATTCTGGGTTTTACGAGCCCATCGCTCGTTCGGCATGCGGCAGACATGTCCTGCCCAGTTTGATTGTACTTTAGTTATAAAGTGTGCATTCTAGATTAGCTTTTTTAACTTCGGTCTAATGATATTATTGTAAATGGCGAGGATGGATGTATGGATTGGATTGGGTAATGGTGGGTATTTTTAAGAATATTCACATTCTAACACTACTACTACACTCTCTGCTCTGCTACTTTTACTCAAAATAATATGTATTGTCTTACAAATAAACGTTTCTTTCTATAAGCTTAATTTCTATCTGTCAAAAATAAACTTCAAATCTTTATTGAAATACTTTTATCGTACTTACTAATTTCCCTACATTTTTGTTAAATTCTTAACATTGATTGTCGTTGATATGAGATTTCAAACAGATTTTCGACGTTTTTTATTACGGGAATTGCCTGTATGTTGTACAGAATAAGTGATTTGTCTTAATGGGATATTAGAGTGTGATTGTTTTGTGTGGTTAACGGCGACTAGAGAATATTATACTTCTATGTAAATAACGTAGTATCTTCTTGGTATGCAAAATGAAAGTGAAAAATCTTTAAATACAAAGTGCTGTGATTTGTATAAAAATTGCCATAAATAATGAAGAAGTCCTTTATCGAATTCATGCTGTTGTTGAATGTTTCGGAATGTTAACGCTGACAGCTCTTTTACTTGCTTCAAAGACATTTGTCTAAGTTTTGATTTGAAAGAGATGCTTAAATAAGTATTAATAAACATCAACAATAATCATCAACAACAGGATTGCCAAGTTTTTTTTTTTTTTAATGGTAAAGGAAAACATTATAAGGAAACTTATGTCTGAGAGATATTCCTCGATATTCCTGGCACCAGGTTAGTCGATTTACCATACAAAAAGATAAGCAGACCAACTAGTAACTGTAGTTAAATAGTAACTTAAATATGTACCAACTGTATCGCAGCATGTAAGCTTGAGAATAGATAAATAAATATAAATAAATGAAACGTTTACAGTCAAATTTGGTTAGAACAAATCTGCAAAGCCTTGAGCATAGGCGTAGGATAGCTATTCTTTCGGTTTTCTATAGGATACATTTTGAAGAGTGTGCACGGGAATTACTTGATTCAGCCATCACCTTTCTACCATCGGACAACCGTACGGCGAGTGTCCACCCTTACATCGTTGGCACTCCCACGATTCGGATCGTCGAAGCGTTTCGCTTCGTCGTTTATACCGCGTACATCGAAAGACTGGAACAACTTGCCTGCTGCAGTCTTCCCGTCCGATTATAATTTAGGTTTCTTCAAGGCTAGAGTGAATAGGCTCTTAATAAACTAGTGCGCTTCACCATCACTGATTGCATCACTGCTTACCATCAGGTGGGATTGCAGTCAAGCACTGGTTTATAATACAAAAAAAAATGTTTACAGCATTTATAATATTAATTGAATTAGTAAATACTTGACATAATACATTCGTTACGTATCAAAACCTTAACCACGATTTATTAAAATCCCAACACTAAACTAAACGTCAAAATCAACATGATTATCTATGGCAATTTTCCATAAACCACGACACAATTATATAAAGTTTTTTTTTATAAGTCTTCGATTTGCATCAGTCCTAACATTAATCCGGGGTGCCACCCCACGGGGTGGGTATTTTTTCATTTTCATCATGACGAAACTCCATTTTTTTTTTACTTTAATCAAAAGTGGTGCGACACGCAATGTGGTGTGCGAATATTTGGGGGTGGTATATCCGTATCATGACTGGGTGGCACCGAAACTATTTTTTGGGGTTTCCATCTTGATTTCGGTATTAAAATTCCGTATTAGGTTTTTACGTTGCGCAGTAATAATTGGGCGGTGGAAAATTGTTTTTTTTTTGCCTGACTACGGCGAGGTAAGGAATGATTTTGTTAAAATGACATAGCATCACGCTTGTTTACCCTGACAGGTTAGGTAGTCAGATAATAATATACCTCTATAGTATATAGATATAGAAAGTAAGTAAGATAGAAAGCTACGTAATAGTCTAAGCTCCCAACTCTGTAGGTTTTCATGAGGAAATAAATTTATGTATTGTGTCTTTTTGTGTTGTACCGACGCCAGCACATAAAACTACCCCGAACAGTCCGATATTTTACAATTGAACATGAACCTTATTCTTTTTATATAAAAATTGAAAAACTATCAAAGAAATTTGACACATTGGGGTAGCTTTGTGTGCTGGCCAATGTACATACCAAATACACAATTTTATCTGTCTATCTATTTGACTTAGTTATTTTTCAACCAACTTTAATAAAGGAGGGAATCTCGTTGTACAGACGACAGCACATCAACCTACCCCAAGCTGTCAAATGTTTCCAATTGAACATGAACTAAGGTTCATGTGGTTCTGTTTGCAATAAAGTTGAAAAACTATCAAAGTAATTTGTCACTTTGGAGTAGCTTGATGTGCTGGCGTCTGTATATATACCTACATATTTTTTTCTTTTTTTTGAGTTTGTTATCTCATTACTCCGTCATTTAGGGACCGATTTTCAAAGTTCTTTTCTGTATTTATTCTACCTATATTTATTTTTCTTTTTTTTAAAAACTGTTTTCTCACAATTGGAATAACTTCACCCCGTGAAAATTTGAGTGAAGTGAACTGTCAATGGCAGTACAATTCACCTTCAGTAATTAAGCTGCATTTTCATGGTGATGGTGGTTTTTTACAGAAATTCACTGGTTTATCGGGTGAGTGGGTACGAGTGACTTGTTTATAGATAGGAAATAAATATTCAAGCTTGCGGTGTTCGTACAGCTATAAAATATTGTGGACATTTTGATGGTCGATCGAGGTGTATGAAAAATAAAGTTTCGGGGGTATTCTTAATTCCGCATTATTTACTGATGTTATATTAATTTAAAAGTTACATTTTAATCCTGTTAATTGTTATGACAAATGTAAATATAATTCTTGCATTAAGTATAAATGCATTAGTGTGTTGTACAGACGCCAGCACATCAAGTTACCCCAATGTGTCAAATTTTCCCAATTGATTATGAAACTTATTCTGTTTGCCATAAAGTTGAAAAACGATCAAAGATATTTGACACATTGGGGTAACTTGATGTGCTGGCGTCTGTACATACAAAGTTTCAGTTTCATTGTGCAAATCAGTTGTTAAAAATGTGTGAAATGGATTTATAAATATTTGTAAAAAGGTGATCAAAATAAAACTAATTTTATTTATTTAAGCACAAGCAATCTTTTATTTTAACCTTACCAATTTTACGTTTAAAACACACATAGAGTTAATAAACCCTTTTCTGACATCGTTTTAAGTGATTTAGAGTAAAACCATAGACGATCCTTCTTTCCAAATATAACACACGAAACCAAATGCTGAATATAATCAAAGTTAATTTTTAAGATACTTACACCGATTTTTGAAACAAAATTGGTCGATGATTCAAAATTAAATGCAAAGTTAAAAGGTCCGATTAGTATAAAATTAATTATTTTACCAATCACAGCGACATTCTTTTTTCTTGACAATCTTCCAATCTTGCGACTATTTTCATTTTAGAAATTGACTGTCGATTGTGAAAAAAAGTCAGTTAAGTTTAACAAAAAAAAATAACTGACAGCGTTAGCGTTGACAAGTTAACTTTTAAGTTAAAACGTCAAAGGTCCGCAGTAATTATGGCAGACAGTCATAGAGCCCATAATTTGTGGGGGCCTATAATTTTGTTGCGATCATTTTGATATCATAATATTTTAATTTTGATAAAACTACCTTTTTTTTTCTTTAACTTTTTTTTTCTGACAGTTCGTTGGTGTTCCGTTGTCCAAGTTTGTTTTTGTGTTGACTTTAATATTATAGAACATTAATTTGCTGGAGATTGGGGTTAAGCAAACACGCTTAGGTGACACCTGGGTTTGCCAGCCGATGTTTTTTTGGTATCCGTAGGTAGTCAAATAGCAAAGCTGAAAGCTTATATGTTCGACCTCTCCGTCTGTTCGTCGTTGATGTTAAAGGTAGGTACAGTCATTTTACTCAGGGGATTATAAGCACTTTATAGATTAGGAAGAAATACAAGTTTTATGTACCACTATAAAACAATGATTGATTCATTAAACCCCGAGAAGACACCGGTATCCGCGCTGTCATTGTCTGTGTCTCTAATTGACACGATTGAACTTTCACACTCAATTAATTGTCATCATTGCAATAATTTATTTTAAGAAATGATGTGGATTTCATTTAATAGAAATATTATTTAATTTTATTTAATAAATTACTGTGTCAATGATAAAAACCTAAAAGAAGCAGAGATGAACAATACATGGATACGTTCTTCGTTTGACTTTTATTCTTCTAAATTTGAAATAAAACAATTTGATTAAAAATTCTTTTCACTTAACATTAAAATAAAATGTTCTGCATTCCTGCTTCTGGCCTCTTTTTTCTAATGTTGTTTATAAATGGAGTACAGTTGCACATTCCAAAAGGTAGTTCGATTAAAATTCGTAGGTAGGTATTTATTAAAATAAAACTAATTAAAATTATTTGAATAATTATGTACCTACCTGCACTAAAACGAACAACTAATATAATAAAGACTGGCAGCATTGCCACGTTGAATGGCAATGGCAATAATAATTGAGATAATTAAAACTTAGTTAAAATAAGGATCCTAATAATATTAAGTCTAACCAGACGCAGTTTTCTCATTACTGTTTTTCTAAATTTTACAAATAGAATTCCTTCATAGTTGTTTATATATGTAAGTAGGTAGCTCTTTAAGTTATTATTTGAAAATTTTTATGGTGTACAATAAAGAGTAAGTAGGTATTCCACTATATTCTATTCTGTTGCTGCCAATAATAATACCTAATAAAAGGTCCACACTGACAAAAACAATCTTAAAAATAATAGGTAGGTACCTACATAACAATAAATAAAAATTACCAAAGACATTTGGTTTTTTTTGTTAATAGGTACATTGAAGCTTCTGTTATCAATATATGTAATAGTAAGTACTTTCCACCACTCCTGATCTTTTTTTGAAACCTGCAAACAATTTAAAAAACATAAAGTACCTACTAATGTGGGTACCTACCATACAAGCAAAAAGTCAAAACCAACAAAAATAGACAACCAATAAAACAGAATACCTAAATAGCTATTTTTTTTAATCTGCTTTATTATTTAATAATCCACAAACAAAAATAAAAACAAAAAAAGTAAGAAGAATAGCACATCAACTTTTAAGCCTAATTTTTATTATTTTGTATCCACGTCCCGAAGCATTTTGTTAAGACTGTTTTACCTACGTGTCTATTTGTTGTTCTATTCGACAATAGATGTCGCTAGTTGGTCGGATAGTTACAGAAAAAGTTTCTAATAAGTTTTTCTTTTCCATTCTTATACGATTTTTACTATTTGTGTGCTTGATTATTTTAGAGACTCATAATAATATCAAGAAATAGGTTAAAAAGTGTATTCGTTTAGATTCTTTTTTTTTAAATAAAATATGGGATTCAATTGTTAGTTTATTCGAATGAAACCATTGCGTGTGGATAAAAGTGTATATGCTAAGCCAATGAATATTACAGAAATATTGTACTGTAAGTATTCACTTTCATATTTGCTTTAAACTGTAATTTAAAAATATTCTTTTATCAGACATCAAAACCTACTTATAATTTTGAATTCATTAGCCCTTCAATAGATGGCGCTACGTGCCTTCACAATGTCGTTTCAAGAGTGGTTCAGTAGTCTATGCAAATTTTCTTCCCTATTTAAAAACATAGATGTCGCTAGTTGATATAGTAGATAACTCTAGAATTAATATTAGAAGTTTAAGTTTCAGAATAATTTCAATTCAAAGTATTAGCTCTAACCGGGATCAAAATAACCAACAGTAAGAAATAAATAATGTCGAATCGCGACATCGCCATTATTGGCCATTGTGTAGAATTACAGACGACAGACACCATTCCAATTGGCGCCTAACAAGAATAAATCTAACTATAATAATATTAGTCTAAAAGCGTGTGCTGTGTCTAATTAGTTTTTTTTATCCAATTCTTTGTTGTGTTTTATTTTATTTAGCAGTCAAATACAAACTATGTGTATCTAACTGTGTAGAAGCGTGAGTGAACGAGGAAGACTGACCTGCTGTGATACAGTTTCCACTAACTAGTACGAAGATCAGTGTGAATCATAATCAAATAGCCGCATAACGTACACAGGTATTTATGACCACCGAATTTTTTAAACTTAATTTTTTTATTAGACGGAAATCAAAGGATTTTGGTGACAGAATGAAAGAAAAAACCTAAAGGGATTTATTACACTAACTAATTTGTAGCATCCTAACTCTGTCTAGAGTTGGTTTGTGATATCTTTCAGGTTTATTTTTATTTTCTTATTACTGTCCCTTTCTGTATACGCCCGTTTCCTTATTTCTTTTAAATTGATGAATATTGTAACGTGTAATTGTTCTTTGTCCCAAAAAAAAAAAAAAACTAGGAAATCGGAAGGTGTATTCGCAGTTAGGACAGATTGGATCCGATTTATTGTACTGAACGCTTGGTTGCTTCTTACCTAGAATCCTAGTAAGGATGCTACAAATCAGATACCTAGTGTTATAAGCCCTTTACATGTAACCTTACATAGGTGTGTGTGTGTCTTGTGTCTCCCTTAATCTTGTCTTGTCTTGTCTGTAAGGTTCAGGATTCGGGTTCTTCTCGTCCTGTCCCGGGTTCCCGCGTTTTCGTTGTTAAGTTTTTCTATGCGGAATTTCTGGATTTGTGCCCGTTTGGTGGCAATAAGCTCACCTCTATTACATAGGACTTTAACATAACATAAACACGGCGATATGTGGGTGAACTTACCACAGGTACACCGCTGCCTAACCTATCGGGATTTATATGCGTGATGTTATGTTATGTTGTAAAGTTTTTTCTTTTATTCTTTCAATAACCTTTTTTGCTTTACTTTTACTAATTAACGCTGAAAAAATTTGTAACAGTTACGTCTTTAGATCAACCATACATATTTCAAGTCGAATCAATCGAAGTTTAAACTGTGTTTGTCAAAATCGGTCCGTGAATACGTGACCTGTAAAACTGTCAAAACGAGCAGCTGTCATTCGTATCTAGACGTGACCTGTAAAACTGTCAAAACCAGCAGCTGTCATTCGTATCTAGATCTTTGACAGTCGTCATGGAAAGTCAGATAACTGAAAGTCTGACAATCACTTAAAATCTACCAGTAACGGAATGAGCTATTTGACAATTTTATTCATTTTTAGTCCCTCATCTGGGGGCACGGTAGTGCCCCCGCCAAGACGAGCCAAGCGAAGCGCAAGGGCACTACCTACCTTTTCTCGTAGTGTTTTGTTGTTTTTTTGAACCCTCATAGAGTTGGTTTCCGATGTAAGTACCAGATAGTTCATCTAGATTACAAGAGACATCTAGATTACGATACATCGAGTCAGAATGTCGCTGGAAATCACTAGCCAGTACAGTTTATACTAGATAGTGACGTTACAAGCCCCCTCTCTTCAGCTTTAATGCGCTTAGTCTAAACCGTTTTCCATCTATTTGAAAAAAGAAAAAATATGTGTCGAATATTTTCTTGTAATCTAGATGAGGGGCTAAAAACTGAAGTCAGATAGACAGTCACTCTTCGTAAAATACAGTATAATCAGCTGCGTCTAGTTAAACTAGAAGTCCACCCCAACTTGGCTGAGAAAAAGGGATGCCAAATGCTAAAATACGTCCAGACTCCGAATTGTCAAGTACCTAAATTAAACTATGTCACCGCCCAAATAATGTTTCTATCAGTTCCGCGTGTTAATGTCTGCTTACTCCTTTAATAGGCAAGGTGTGATCTGCATAAAGATATACAACGATGTAGATAGGTAGTTTAGCGTCATAGATGTTTACCAACCATTTATTTTCTCCATTCTTGCATTTACTAATAATATGAACGCTACATTTGGTTACAGATACCACTTTAAGGCCGCGGACACGTAGTCAGCGGGCAGCGGGGCGCTAGCGGAGCGGACTGCGCTCGACCTGCGCACAACGCTCGAACAGCGCTTCCCGCTCCACTCTCACCCCCGATGTCTTCGAGGTTAGTTCCATATAATAATAATAAATTATTGCAGAAATCAAGTACCTATAAGAAAATACATGAATATATTACAGGAAATACAATAATTACGTGAATTTTGAACCCGCTGGCCCCAAACTAAGCAAGCCTGTATCTTGGGAACTGACCACCGAACGGAAACATTACAATTCAATAAACAATTGAGTGTTAAATAAAAACCGCCCATGAGCGTGTCGGGCCACGCTCAGTGTAGGGTTCCGTAGAATATGTAAACGAAGTTAAAAAAAATGCTTGCAAATACTGTTATTTATACTACAAACTTAGTCCAGAAATTATTTTGTCCAACTTTTTGTCTTTTTTGTACAAAAACTGTTTCCATCCAAGTTCAAAATAATTTTCCTAGAAAGTCCTTATAAAGTTCTACTTTTCAGATTTTTTTCATATTTTCTAAACTTATGGTTCAAAAGTTAGAGGGGCCCCGGGACACACATTGTTTTTTATTTTTAAAGCGATTATTTGTGAAATTATTGACATTATCAAAAAATGATTTTAGCAAACCCCTATTCATTTTTAAATACCTTTCCAACAAGAAAAGGTAGGTAGGTCCTTTTTTTTATATCACACGTTAGGGTTGAAATTAAAAAAAAAATCACTTCCCACTTTACATATATACCCTAATGAAACATTTTTTTCCAAATTTTATTTCACTACTTTGTCGGTGTGATTGATACACATATTGGTACCAAATTTCAGCTTTCTAGTGCTAACGGTCACAGAGATTAAGTGAGGACGGACGGACGGACACACAGACATGGCGAAACTATAAGGGTTCCTAGTTGACTACGGAACCCTAAAAATGATCGGTTTATGCCTTTGTATCCATTTAGCTATTACTGGTAACAGCAATTTAAGTTACTAAATTAGTATATTTTTAGAATTTCCTCAAAAGACATGCCCAGCAATGGATATTTCCTTTTTTGCTTATAGGTACTTTTAATCATTTATACTTACCCTCATTACTTTCTCGGGTCACGGGTTCGAGCCCAGGGTCGGGCAAAGTGTTATTGAGTTAAACTATATAGAATTTGTCAGTAGCAGCCCGGAGTCTGGATTTGTGCCCGATTGATGGCAATACGCTTGCCCCTAGTACTTGGGACTTAAACATAACTGGTGAAATATGGTTATACTACAGCCTTACTCTTGTTCCATGTAATTGGGGCGAGCCTGTTACCACCAATAGGACACAACTCCAGTCACCTAGCAGATACTAAGAACTTCAAGTTAGAAAACCAAGTGGCACTCCGAGAATCGAACCCAGGGCCTTACAATAAGCTGTACAGTTTGCGACTCCATAAGACCTAAATAGACATTTTAATACTTACTTTATTTACCTAACTCCACTTTTCTCTAGGTACTTACAAAGGTCAAGCTACCTCAATGTGTCAAATTTATTTGATGGCTTTTCAACTATATTACAAATTAGCAGACGTCCCGCGGTTTCACCCGCGTAGGTCTCGTTCCCGTGGGAATACAGGGATAAAATGTAGCGTATGTGTTAATTCAGGGTGTCAGCTAACTCCATACCAAATTTTATTAAAATCCATTCAGTAGTTTTTACGTCAAAGAGTAACAAACATCCATCCATCCATCCATCCATCTATCCATACTCACAAACTTTCGCGTTTATAATATTAGTAGGATAGGAAGTAGGATAAGATTCATGTTCAATTGGGAAAGTTTAACAGTTTAGGGTAGCTTTATGTGCTTGCGTCTGTATATTTATTTTTAGTATATTAAGTATGAATTATTATCATTATCATTAAAAATATATAACACCACGAAGAGTTAGACCGAGGTGTGACAATAGTAGGTATGTACACTCACATTTCGCCAGTTATGCTTAAGTCCCATTGAATAGGGGGCGAGTCAGAATCAGGCACAAATCCAGACTTTGCCTGACCCGGGGATTGAACCCGAGACCTCATGCTCAGCAGTAGCGCTTGCAAGCACTAGACTAACGAAGCAGTAATATCCAATGATATTTTAAGTAAAAAGGTGTAGATACGTTACCTACCTAAACAACATTCGATCTTCAAATACGGCACAATAACGTACGCACGCGTCCTTTGACGGCGCGTCGCCACACTGAGGTCAAGTGTGTAGACAGTTAGCCACATTTTAACGTGTCGCTTGCTGAGCGCTTATAACCTATCTACACCTTTTTACTTATAATATCATTGCTCAGTCGGTTAAAAAGGTGGCGAAATTACTTTGCGTGATGTGAGAAAACAGTAATTATTATACTTACCAATATTTTTATGAACTATCAGGTAGATTGTCGGACTTTTACTCATTATTTGTCACAGTTTGGGTTCCCTCACGACGTTTTCCTGCACCCATGTCAATGATGTCTAAAATAAACTTGGTAACTATCTACAACAAAAGTCTTCTTTTTTCCTTTAAGTCCACAATGGGAACATTGTTGCATTCTACTAAGACCCAGCCGTCATTTGAGTAAGAAGGGATATAAAGGGAGCGGGCACTACCTACTTAACTATGAAGTTAGCAGAAATAAAACTATAGTCATATTCAGGTACTTTCTTTAATTACTTAATAATAATTACTCCGTTATTTAATTTACAGTACTTACATATAAAATATTTTAGGAGTTCTTTGTAGCTAAATAATAACAGCCGCACGTTTCAATCCAAGGTTAAGCAACGCTTTATTACAGAATAAAGACTCCTACTTGCCTCGGAAATCACATTAAGAAGTTGGTCTCGGACTTCATTTATAGATCTTTGACAATCTTTACGGGAAGTCAGAAGCTTGAAAGTCTGACTGACAACCAGCAACTAATAATAGGTATCGTGTGACCCAGTAACTGGGTTGTAGAGGTCAGACAGGCATTCGTTCTATGTAAAATACTGGTATTCAGCTGCATCCGTTGAACTGCCTAGCCTTTCAACACAATGTACCTATATTGTTATGAAATAAATTACTTACTTACTTACCTTTCCCCAACATAGGAAAAGCCTAGGCAGGTGATGAAATATAAAGTCGCCTGCGAAGCAGCTCGAACAGTCTCCTGAGGTTTTTGTCCAAGCGGAGGGATCTATCCCTGATACAGAGGTGGATACAGCTTCATGTTAGCACCTCTCCTCGCAAAATAAACGATTTATTAATAATTTATTTTGTGAAACAGGTTGGTGATGGAATACTTAGAGAATATGCTCACTATGTTTTGCCGAGTGATGGCGAACAAAATCAGGAAAATCACAAAACAAGAACCTCCTCCGAAGTCGGTTAAAAATTCCAAATAATTGCAGACAAGTTAATATACTGGACTGGCCTGTTGGTCTAGTTGTTAGTGACCCTGACTGCTATGCCGGAGGTCGTGGGTTCGATTCCCACCCAGGACAAATGTTTGTGTGATGAGCACGATCATTTGTTCTGTGTCTGGGTGTAATTTATCTATAATATGTATGTATTTAGAAATATATAAGTATGTTTATCAGCTGTTTAGTACCCATAACACAAGCTCTTAGCTTAGCTTGGGACTAGTTGGCGTTGTGTGAAAAGTTGTGCAATATTTATTTATTTAATTTAAAAAAAAATTAAAAAAATATACAACGTGTTTTTTTTGATATCCCATAACTCTAGGGTATGATTGAGACCATATCAAAGAATCAACTGGCATATGAATTATGTTTCAATCATCCTTTTTTTTTTTATTAACATACAAAATAATTCGACTAAGTCACGATGATTAATGTAAAACACCGTTACGTGAAAGAAAAGTGACGATAGAAAGAAGATTCGTCGTGCTGGTGACAATTTTTGAACTAAATAGGTATGTAATAGAAATTATATTAATAATACTTAATAATAATATTCCACGACTATTCACACAACTCCATCTAATACCAAGCTAAGCAGAGCTTGTGTTACGGGTACTAAGCAACTGATAATTTAATTATGATTGATGATGTCTCCGAAACTATGCATCTTTGGACCATCTATTCTAGGAGTTTTAGTATTATTTTTACCTACAGAATATAACCCTAGAGTTATGGGATATAAAAAAAAACACGTTCTATATGTCGGCGTCAGCGATGGCTGAGCGGTATGGGCCGAAAAACTCGATTTCGACACAAGACTTTCAGCAGTCAAATACTTTTGGAATAGGCTTTCAAGGTATTAATACTTGTACGAGTACAATGATTGGCTAATTTAAATCTTATCTTGCTTATCATTATTTTCATTTTATATCATTCTTTATCCTTACTCGTTAATGATGAATCATTATATTAACTACTACAAATTGGTTGTTAAAAACACTTGTACCTACATACTTACGCCTTTTTCCTACAGGGGTAGGCAGAAACTATATAGGTCCACCTGCTACGGTTTTTGCATACTTACTACTTTCGCTTCGTTTACATTCGTACATGAGATCTTACCGGAACGGCGCCGCGCCGATCGTGAATACCTACTAAGTACACATTAAGTCGTGGGCTCGAACCCAGGCAGGCGCATTACTTTGTGCAATTTATTTCATCACCACTGCTCTCAAAAACGGTGAAGGAAAACGTCGTGAGGAAACCGGCATGTCCTAGAACCAAAAATTCGAAGACATTTGTAATCTACCAATTCGCACTGCGGGCCCGCGTTAGTCATTATGGCCCATACGAAAAATACGCGCTTTGACGTGGAGTTGCGGATGCCAGCCCGATATCTTATCTTCTCTTACACACAAGACCTTTCTGAAATACGTCACCAATTAATTCTTTGTATGTCTTATACATTTATATTCTACACTTATTTTTTTTAGTAGACTTGTGTGGTACATACATACACATACATATCGTCACGCCTGTAATCCCCGAAGGGCTAGGCAGAGGTGTACCTGGTAGTACACCCACATTTCGCCATTATGTTTAAGTCCCATGTAATAGGGGGCGAGCCTATTGCCATCCATCGGGCACACATCCAGACTCCGGGCTGTTACTGAGAAATCCCAGATTGAAAAACTCAATGACACTTTGCCCGACCCGGGGATCGAACCCGGGACCTCATGATCAGCAGTAGCGCTTGCGACCACTAGACCAACGAGGCAGTCACACTTGTGTGGTGTTACTCTTTAAAAAATAAAAAAATACCGGAAGAAACTCAGAGGTTACAGTCCCTTTTATTATAAAGAAAACACACATACCTGTGTACATAATAACATATGCATATTCTACGAACTTACATACATACTTATTTTGCTTTGATAACATCCATGTTGTATATGTTGTCACACACAATACACACGCCAATACAGTAAATTACAGAAATTAAATGTAATATCCCACTTGAGAGTGACTAGCAGGCTTTCGTATGAAAACCCTACTTTTTATGAATTAATAATCCTATCGGACATTAATAAAACATTTTTTTTTTGCTTCATAATTATTCAGGTTGCCAAGTTCCCTATGCGTTATTAAAATGGATTAATTATTATAGCAAGATATTTAAGTAATTAAACTTGATGACTTAATGTTAACAATTTCAAAATAGAGACTTCCTTATAAAACTAGATCAACCGGCAGTGATAATACTTTTAAAACCCTTTGAATGCATGAAATAAAACTTAATCAAATTTATATAAGGTATTTATTAAGGAAATAATAATTTCAAAACTTAGCTGCTCCACAAAATACTGGGCTTTTAACACTTGCACCGCTTAAGTACGGTCGTTAAGACCCCCGAGCTATTTCCGTCTATAATAATACACCGAGCAATAAAACAGATAGCAGGAAAAAGCTGACACGATATCAGTAAAGAAAGGGTTAGATCGCCTACGGTCTTAAAAAAAACACTTGAGGATAAACGTCTAAGGTGTAAGTCCAGGTATAGGAAATAAGACCTTATTTGCATAAGATAGAGTTGGATTATGCATGTCGTGTGTTGGAACGTTCTAACCCGTTGATTGCGCGCGTCGTATTTTTCCGACTTCCGTAATACAGCCAGCGACAGTATAATTGTCTATAATGATATATTATTTTTATCTGTCCATCTTGTTGGCATCGCGTAGCCGCGAATGTAAGATACACATCTAACATTTTACGACAGTTTTCTAATTACCTTCTGTCGTAATTATTTAAAACCAATTGTTATTATATTAACATATGTTGTGATGCCACACCAGGTTTTAAATTTTAATTGCCCGCGGTTAATTTGTCAGTCTTTAATTACTGAAGGACATTAAATTTTATCTTTATGTTACTTAAAGTGTAATTATTATGTTTTTTGTGTTATTGACAGGTGCAAACAAAAAATATGACAATTGTGAAAGTGCGGCCACAGATAAAATTAATGCAAATACCTAAAAATAAAAAATGGTTGACATTAACTCGGCAAACCGGTTATCTATTACGATCGTTAACTAAAGTAGGAAACGGAAGAACGACAGATGTGCGTGATTTTTCTTTAGTAAAAAAAAACTGTATGCAAATGTCGCCTTCATTTGCATAATATAAAAGTGTTCGCTTTCAATCGTAAAGCAAAAAGTTAACCCTTTATCGACCGTTTTTTTATTATTTTTTTCATGTCAAAGCACGTTGTTGGTCTATGCATAATTAGAATAATATGTGCTTTGTGTAGTGTATGTCATTTTTTGTCGCACAGATGTGTGAGGTTCCGGAAGTCGGAAAAAACGGCTAGAGATCGAAAGTGGAGGGTTAAGTTATTATTAAAAATAGAAAAAAAGATAGTCAACACTGTTCTGTGGAGCTAGTTGTTTTTTGTTAAACTATACAATTTTATTTACTCGCTTTAATGTCAGGTAAGTGGTATCAGGGTTCTAATAATTTTGTTGTCGCCTTTGTAGAAATATCCCGTTGTTAATTAATTTGCCATTTGGATAGGAAGCGGAAATTTAATTTACATGTAGACGTATATTATTATTATAATTAATAGTGCACTAACCAGCAAAAACACTTATTCATTTATGAACACTTGAAGACCATGTTATAGTCAACAATATGTAGAAAGGTTTCAATAGAATGAGCGGCCAGTATGCAGTAGTTTTAATTTGTTACCATTCATGTGGATTACTGTACGGTCGAATTGAGATATAGGATTTTCATAACTTGATAGGTAACTTACGTACGTAGTCACTATGAAACCTCTCTCTTATTATTTTATATATACTTACTTGCTGTACCCGATAGGGTACAAGGGTTGTTTCTAAGTAATTATTATTACATACAAACAATTATAGGCCCTTATAGCAAAGTAAACATTAAGCATTGCAAGAAAGATTTAAGATTTGAAACACTTATTGTTACGTAAATAAATCAGTTCGACGACATAAAAAAAGTTGATAAATAAAAATTTAATGACAAAATATGCAAAGTAAATCTCATGAATTTGGCACAATAAATCTGAAATCTCATAATGTTTTGTTTCTGTTACCCTTCACAATACTTTTCTTTACTATAAGAAACTATAGAAAAAAATGTTTTCCAAATCTCCATTACATACCTCGATACCCACATTATTTCCAAAAAATATTTTTTTAGGTCCCGAAGCACGCTACACATAATATAAAAACTGATTGTGTTAGTATGTTAGGTATTTGATCTGTAATTTATATAAGGGTAGCAATAAAACGAGTGACTGTAAATTACAATTTTAAGTGTCAAAATTAATTAATTTGGGTTATATAATTACTAAGTGAGCGACTGACTGTAAGTGACGAAAAATCAACAGATAGTATCTTACAAACATTAATTTGAGTTACTTAAAATACAAAATGAGCAGCTTCATAATATTTGAGCGACTGCATTGCAAAAAAGGGGCATCTGGCGCTCGGCGGCCGCTACCGCGGCACGCTCGCTTCACTCGCTCGCCTTCGCGCGTTGCGTGGTCACAGTTCTAACCTAACCTAACCTAGCCGTTTCCATTTTGAGTAACTGTTTTGTTCTATCTTAATATTGAAGTTGCCCTCTCTGTATTTCCAGTCGCTCACTTAGTAATGTAGTCGCTCGGATAAAATTTTAATATATGAAATGGATCTATCACAATCCACTTTTTGTAAGCTTGTTCTGGATTTTATTATTAATCAATATTCGTCGTTAGTTTAGTTAATTTTTCGCTTACTCAAATTCATACCGCTCAAGTTATTAATACAGTATGTTATCATCAGTCGCAAAGCTTTTTTTTAATCGCTCGTTTTATAATTCCCCTTTATATAATTCCACGTCCATGTTTAAGTAGTTTCATACCACATAATGGTTATTTAATTCGTTTTTAGCTTATCTTATCACTGTACTGGAGAATGTTGGTCCACCTGTTATCTTCGACTGTATAAGCCCACAAATGTTACCTACAGTATTTCATATTTAATCTAAAAAAGCTGTTGATGTACCTTTTACAAATAAACAAATAAAATAAATGAATAAATACCTGCACACGATTCCCTGAACTAGCTGTATTGATTTGGACAAATAATAACCTTATAGTAGTCTTTTTTTAATCTTTTATAATAATGTATTTATGTTCATCAACAATTTGGTCTATAATTTGACTAGTCTCTCTTTCCTGGCTTTTACTTTAATTTTTTATTTTAACCTGTGGATTACCTGGACTCAACTCTTGATTAAAAAAAAAAAACAATTCGTAAATCCATGCGTAGGTATTTCTATTTCTAAAAGCAATAATGAATCTTTGATCCAGTATTTTACTAGATTAGGCAAATAAATAGTAGGTCTAGGTATATTTTTTCCAAGGTTTGAACCACGACCTCGTGCATGATATTATAGGCGCCTTAAACTCTTGGCCATCGCGACATACTTAAAACCCTTCAAAACTGGGGATTATTAATGGCAGAAATTTTAAAGACTGACCCAAACAGTCACAAAGTCGAAATAACAAAGAAGCTTACCTGATCCTCTATAATAATAATCCGAACTTAACTACATCAAAAATACACAGCATAGAAAGGGTTAAATTCTGGCATTATTATAAAAGATGACTCCGACATACCCTGAGAACCAATTTGAATATGTATTGTGATTATAATTTATTCAAATTTACCTACAATAGAAGGGTGTAATTTAATAATTTGTAACAACTTCTAAAGATTTTTATTACTCGTTACTTTAGATTTGCGTACGGTATTTCTCCAAAGGCGGTTAGTATGACGAAAGGTGTGAAATTAATTGTATTTAAGTCGTGTTTAATTGTTTATTTCCTGTTTTTTACAATTACTAATAATTCGGGGACCGTTTGAAGCGAGTAGTTAAAACCCGAAAGTCTAAGGTACCGAGACAATAAAACTCAGCTAGTTTCAGTTTAATAGTTTATTTAATTACCCTGTCTCGTATCTGTGATAGGCTAAATACTACCATTCTTTACCCCTTGAATCTTGAGGATAGAATGACCTGACCAGACCATCTGACCAAGATAATATCTGGACTTTAAAAGAGAGTGTGACCTCTGAGTTTCTTTCGGTGTCTCTTCTCAGAGTAGTCAGATATTGAAACACCGACCTCACCTTCTAGTTGAAAAATGACATTTCAAAGTGTTTGTATGAACCTATTTACAGAAATAAATATCATATCATCGTTATCATCATTGTCATTAACAGCCGCACTAGTCGATCGAAGGTTAAACTACGCTTGCAGAGGTCGATCTGTTGATGGGTGATCATTCGAAACATATATTATCAAGACCCCTTCGTGCCTCAGAAAACATGTTAAGTCTCTGGTCCCGGCTGTCATTTGTAAATCCTTGACAGCCGTAGTAGTCAATGGCTCAAAAATCTGGCAACCAGTTTAACCAAGGGGTATTGTGTTAAGTCAGTAGCTTGGATGTGGAGGTCACATAGTAAGACAGTCGCTCTATACACCACTAATTTTATGCTAGACGGTCTTCTAAAGTATCAATTAATAATATTCATAAACAGCAAAGTGATTAGCGTTTGTTTATATCCCAAATAGTCACCCAATTTATGGAAATATTGTACAGGCTATTCATGCATCGTCATCTCTCGCTCACGTTCGCGTGATCTCGCTCAAGCATGCCCCGCCTCCAACAGCTGTTTTCGTTATTTAAGTTTAACTAAATAGTGGCATATTTAAAAATTGAGCTTCGTTTTTTTTTACTTTTTATTACGCCAATATGATCAGTAACAGGTACGGATACAGCCCATTTTTTTGTACTAATTAAAAAATAGGGGTGTATATTCTTCTATTCGTGCGGTTAGTGACTAAACCTGGTGTCGAAGTTATGCCGCCCATGGGCTTCTGACTTGGCTTGACTTGTTCATTGCCCTTGGCTTCATGTAAAATACTTGTACTGGTACTGATTAGACTGGAAGCCGTCACAAACATTTTTTTTTTTTTTTATATATAATGGGTCTACTCTTGACCTCAATCTTGTCCGGCGGTCAGAGATGAGGTCGACGATGGAACGAGCTTACCCATAAGAAGCCTATTAACTCGCGACTTAAACAGATTGGGGAATTGGGGGATTGTAAACATAGTTCGAAAAAGGCTAGGCTGCGAGAAGCGAGGCTCTTTCCACTTGGATGAAGTCATCATCCTCCTGCTTTTATGCGAATTCATTTGAGGTCTGCGCAGCATCTCGTCTTCAAACACTTTTCAAGTTCGAATTTCTATAACAAAAGAAAGAAATGCAGATATTAAATTTTTGTCATCCATACAAATACAATTACGCTAAAAAGTTTGTTAGTTTGAATGCGCTATCTCTGGAAATGCTAGATGGATTTGTAATCAATCTGATTGCAATCAATTTCTGTTCTCTTTAGAGACATAAAAAATCACGAAATTACGGTCTCGAGTTTGAACCCAAGGCACGCACCTCCATCCTTTCGGATTCATGTGTTTTTATAATTAGCAACAAAATGTAAGGAATTGGCGTAAGCTTTCGAAATGCTGAATTCCATACATTTCTGATTTATCGAAATTCGCTATTCTTTGAATGTGACTTTTGCTGGGCCCCCTAATCTAAACTGCTCGGCGTCGGCTTAAGCTACTTAGTGCTGGCAAACCGGGCAACAGCTTCAGCATTTTAACTTGAATACGCTCTTAGACCCTGTAACGGTCGGCGGTAACGACGGTAACTGTAATTAATTTTACAGCACATCACAAGTCTTTGAAGAGACTTACAACGAGTGACAGAAACAATGCTAGTGATGAATTATGGAATCTGGAAAACCTGTGCTTTATTGACGCTTGGGTGGTTGAGTATCTACTCATGAATAATAAGGTAATAGAATACATTTACAGAACCTAAGTTAAGATAAAGTTACAAATAAAATGTAGGCCATAAAGTACAGACGCCAGCACATCAAGTTACCCCAACGTGTCAAATTTTCCCAATTGAATATGAATCTTATTCTGTTTGACATAAAGTTGAAAAACGATCAAAGAAATTTGACACATTGGGGTAACTTGATGTGCTGGCGTCTGTACTTTATGGCGTCTGTACCTACAGTCTACCACACGGCAATGGTAACATTCCATTTGCTTCCTCTCTCTGCACGAAGGAGAATAGCAGATTTGGCGTTCTTATCCAAAATCGCGAATGGTTCGACCTTCCCGAGCTAGTGAACAAAATTGGACTACGAGTTCCTTCTACCTTTCCGCGTAGCCATCGACTGTTACATACCCCTACTACTAGAACTAACAATATACTAAACTCATACTTAATAAGAGCATGTCATACGTACAATGCACCGAGACGTCGACTTCGATATTTTCAATACTAGCAGGACTCAATTAAATAGATTTCTCTGTAACTTCTTTTTTACGAACGTAGTATATTTTGTAACTATTTATTAATGTTTATTCTTTTTATCTTAATATCTGTGATGTTTACTAGCTGTCTTCTACTCTCTTGAACGTATTTATATGTGTTTTCTATCTGTGAAAACTTTTAATTGGCCTTATATTGTTTATTCACTCTATCTTATTTTTGTACCTAGCTGTAAGTTTTCCGAACAAGCAAAAATAAATACATAAAGTTAAACTGGTAAACGCAGGCCTTAATTAATTTAATACTGTTCTACGTTACGTCAACTCAAGATCAAAGTGCAACCATGCACGTTCGTTCGACTGTACTACTTTTTCGCTCTGATAAAACAATTAAAAGTCAAATGGTGATACTTACGGTTGAGTTGAAGCAATTCAGCGGACACAAGAACACTTTTATAGACTGGTGCAGTGTTGCTCTAGATGCAGAATCTAGAAAAAAGTGTAGTGTTCATTAATTAGGTATGTAAAAAAATATAATTATAATGTCCTTATTATGAACAACGTAAAGTTCCAAACATATCGCCAAATGTTTAAGTTGTTTCCGGATTCCAAAAATGAAAAACTTTAATGTAATAAAACCTAACCTCCTAGAACTTGTCACCATGACCCCATGACGTGTCCACGTAAAAATCAATGACTTGTAACAGTTGGTTGTAACTTATGAGTTGTAACCAAACAAATCATAAATTTAACCACACAGACATCACCTTATCACAAAATCTATCAAAAACACCTTCTTCTATCCAAAATTGGAGAAAAATTACGTAATATCACAGAAAATAGAGTTTTATTTATTATTTCCGAGACGAAAATGAGAAAAGTAGTCAAAATGGCGCGACGTTCGCTTCTGTAGCCGCCATCTTTCACATGCGCGAAACTGATGCGCAGTCGGCCGAAAACTAACAACCCCATTCGGACACTATTGTTGCCTCGTGAATTCACCCACGCGATATTTTCAATTGGAAGCTTGTACACTCTAAAAACAACCGTCACTGTTTGATATTACAGTGTATTTTCGCAAATTCACTGGAATGGATATTTTTAGAACTGTGTGGAACGAAAAGA
This sequence comes from Euplexia lucipara, assembly GCA_921972225.1. Classification (NCBI taxonomy): domain Eukaryota; kingdom Metazoa; phylum Arthropoda; class Insecta; order Lepidoptera; family Noctuidae; genus Euplexia; species Euplexia lucipara. The sequence goes on along the minus strand of OV179155.1, from coordinate 17,818,413 downwards.
CTTAGTTAGACAGCGATATTTTCTAAAAAAGTACTTTACTCGCAGCGAATAGGCTTCAAAATTCTTTGTGGCTATTGTGAGATGATTTTGTTTAACGTTTTTTGAGACTCAAGCTTACGGAAACGAAATAAGGTTCAATGTACTGTTTCGCTCTAGTGATGTGAAAGTGTGCGTGCCGTTTATCGACACGAGAAAACCTTGTTATATCTGCACGTGTGTTAGTTTTTGATAAAGAAAGGGTAACGTCATATCTCGATGTTGAATTTTTACCTATGAATGTGACATTCGGCGGAATAAGCATACATAGATGTGTGCGTGCGGTATGTTGTGTTTAGGGGTGAGTAAAATTCGTGCTTGAAAATGTTTTTCGGATATTTAGAATAACGTGGGTTGAGTATTGGGACTATTGAAGCTATTTCATAAAGTTTTCATGGACATAAATGAATGGACACCATGAAAAATATTACAATGCTGGTATTATGTTAGATACTTAAGTAACTAAATTGTGCAGATTATGCAACACTATTTGATATTCAATCAATTATATTATAAGTAAAAAGGTGTAGATAGGTTACGTAAACAACATTCGATCTTCAAAAACGACACACTAACGCACGCATGCGTCTGTTGACGGCGCGACGCGACACTGAGGTCAAGTGTGGCTAGATAGCCACATTTTAACGTGTCGCTTGCTGAGCACCTAAAACCTATCTACACCTTTTTACATAATATAATTGTATTCAATGTATAAAAGCTGGTCAAATACTATCCAACCAAGATTTTAAGCCAGAAGAAGAAGCGTTGTCAAAGTATTTTGTCAATTTACAATTAAGCAATTTTCTTTTTCAAAGTTAACATAAAGTTAAGGCATTTGTGAAGTTAGAAACGTGATTTGTGACATATTTTGTGTCGATAGAAACCAAATCCATCGCTAATTAAAACGTTTCAACCAGAGGTGCCACAATGAAACAGTGTAAATATTGAATGGAAAAGTAGGGCGTACTAAGTTTTAAGGTTTTGCGATTTAGTTATTATTTTTCTCTGGTATTAAAAATACAGACATTCCAGTCATAGATATACTTCCCTTAGTTCTACCCGCCCTTAAACTTAAAACTGAAATATCCGAATAATCGGCTAGCGTTTCGAGTACATCACTATTCACATCTGCGACTGTGTGCTGTGTCGTATTTAATAATATTCATTTTTCCATGTCAGCGAACGTTGGAATTCTATGAAATTCTCATCATGTAAACCAATATAAAACGTATCTATATCGTATATAAGTATAGTATTATTATAAGTGGCTTCATTTTATCATTGTATCAATTACATAAGAGATGTCGAGTGGTTTATGTATCGTATTATTTTATGCTGATAGGCTTCTTATCAATATAAATGGGTATTAGGTATGTTAAGTAATATATATATTTTTTGTTTTGGCACAGTACGAAATTATTTATAGTGCTTTTTTACTTGATATTGTAACGTTATTGCTGTACTTGAGATTGTCTTAGTAGGTAATTGGAAATCATCTGCCAAGCCTTTTTCCTACAGACTATGTCAAGCTGTACACGTGTAGTGAAGCCGAATTGAGCTGTCATTCCATACTAATGCTAGGCATTGACAGTTTACTTCACTTAAGTGTTCACGGGTTGACTTACTGAAACAATCGGCTGGTCAGCTTCCAGTCCAACCGCATGTGGCTTAGTACCAGTATTTTACACGGAGGGACTGCCTATCCAGATACAAAGCCCAGTTATTGGGTCATACCCATTGGTAACAACTGTCATAAATATACCTACCCAAAAATGCCAATGACCGGACCAATTATTGCTTAGCGTTTCCAAGGCACGCATGGGTCTTGATTTTTAATAAGACTTTGGCAAGCTTAGTTTATCCTTCGATCGACACGTGTGGCAGTTATTAGTTAGCCATGAGCCCCCTCTAGTAGGTAATTGAAGAAGAGTGTGTATTTTTGGTTCCAGTGTAGGTCTACTCTAGTAGTAGGGGAAGCTATTTTCTGATCTGTTTTAAAAAAGAGTGAGGTCAAAGAATAATTTGTTAGTTCATTGTTACAAATACAATCTTACAACTTTATCTCCCACTGCAAACAATTTCATGCTAGTAACTGCAAACATAAAGAAACACACTTCTGTCTATTAATGAATTATATCAATAATTTGATAACCTATGTTTGTGTTAAAAGGTTTTTTTTTTATTCACTTTAGACACTGGCAGAATAGTTGACATTGGCTTTGTTTGCCATAACAAAAAATGTAATAAAACAGATTATCAGGTCAATGTGGGTATTTTTAAAAAGAAGTGACTTATTGAACATCTTGCTACCTACATTTTTGTGTAATTAAAGCTAGTGGTTTTGTGGAGGTATAAATGTGAGTGATTTAAAGTTTTAATAGTGATCGAAGGATTGTGTGGGCATTAATATTAAGATATTTGTGTGTCATTAAACATGGTGATGGCTATTGAGAAGATGGAAAAAGAGATTTAAGAAGAAGAGATGCTGCTGATGACGACAACAATGGTGTTGAACATAGGTACGTACCTACCTACTTATATAATTAATTTAATCTGACAGATTTAAAAGAGAGTGAGTGTGGATTGAGGATGAATGAGTTGCCTGTCAAATGCCTCCTCTACGCAGACGATCAAGTTCTTCTTGCATCGTCAGCGGAACAGTTGCAAGACATGGTGACCAAGATGAATGAAGCATATAAGATGAAAGGGATGAACATTAATGTGAATAAGACGAAAGTAATGGTGTTTGAAAGAGACGAAAACGTGTCGTTGTGCAATGTGAAAATAAACGATATGAGTGTAGAACAAGTGAATGACTTTGTATATCTGGGAAGTCTGTTTACAAGGGATGGAAAGATTGATGCGGATGTGGAAAGGAGAGTGAATGCAGGAAATAAAGTGAATGGCGCTATACATGGCGTTGTGACCAGCCAGTCTATGTCCGAAAAGGCACGACTGGCTGTTCACAATGGTGTGCTGGTGCCTACACTAACGTATGGAAGTGAATGTTGGGTGTGGCAAAAGAGACATGAAAGTAGAATAAATGCTGTAGAAATGCGTTCCTTACGAAGTATGTGTGGTGTAACAATTAATGACAGATTGAGGAATGATGATATAAAGCAACGTTGTGGTTTAAAAGAAGATGTAGTAACAAAAATTGAAAAGAGTATGCTTAGATGGTTTGGTCACGTTGAAAGGATGGATGAAAGGCGACTAACGAAAGGTATTTACAAGGCAGATGTAAGTGGGAACGCCGGGAGGGGACGCCCTAGAAGGACATACAAAGACCTTATTGGTGAGGTTCTTCAGAAAGGTCAGGTGCGTAGTACTCGCAACCGGCGTGTGTGTATGACAACATGTATGAATGTAAACGAAGCAAAAGAAGTATGTAAGAATCGTAGCATATGGCGCTCTGTAGTTTCTGCCTACCCCCATGGGAAAAAGGCGTGAGTTTATGTATGTATGTATGTATGTATGTAATCTGTAAAAAAATAATTATTAGTATATTTGGACAGTGGCCTCTAAAATGAGGTCTTTACATTTTCAAGAGCGGATGAAATGACTTGACATTTAATGATATTTTTACAGTATCATCTCTATTAAAATGGGCAAGTAGGTACCTAAGTTGTGTGTTTACGTAAAGATTGTCAGTGGACAGATGAGAACTGCAACCACAAATTTGTTTGCTAAGTCGATAATTGATTCAACATGCCTTTTGATTGCTGAGATTGTAACTGGAATGACTGCAGTCATTGATTTTCTGTGTAAACTGGTGAAAAGTCTGTAGGATTTTTTACCAAACTGCGCGATGCAAAGCAACGTCATTGTGTTTATCGGCCCATGCATTGATATTGTAAGTAAAACGGTGTAGATAGGTTACCTAAACAACATTCGATCTTCAAATATCACACAGAAATGCACGCGACACTGAGGTCAAGTGTGGCTAGTTAGCCACATTTTAATGTGTCGCTTGCTGAGTGCTATCTACACCTTTTTACTTAGATATAATATTATTGGGCCTATGTATAAATGTGCCCATAGTTGCGCTTAAGGAACCAAACATTGTCTTGGTCAAATCATGTAAGAACCATGCAGATTAGTGTCTGAGAAGGTCTTTTGAGGAAAGAACCACAGAGATATGAGTTTCGATTTTGATCATTCTTACGTAAAGCGATTTGTTAGTTGTTAAAGTCATGATGACACTTATTTGTTATGGCGACAACTAACCCCTACAAAATTGGGAAATGCAGTTAATTAATTAGTATTTTAGGCGGAATATATTTACTTGGGTAATTGAAAGTCATCTTTTGTTTTTTTTATCCTTTTTCATTTCAAATGATCACCAATATTTCAACAGAATCATTAAGTCATCCAGTTTTTTGCAGTCAAATATTTTAATTCCTCAACTTTTTTGTTTGGTTTTTAATTCAAACAGATTTAAAATCAAATTCAAAATGGAAACCGAATGAAGTCATTGATCAGTTCCAACAACAATTATTATCGATAGGGTTGCTCCTTACTACTACAAAACTATCGATCACAACAAGCGATTGACGCATTAACTGAGTAAGTAAAACCCAGTTGTGAACGCTCAATAAATAAAATGGTACAGACTGTTGTTGCGTTACGAAAAACGTTATTGATGGTGAAATGTCAGAAACAAAACTGTGCACATTTGTAGTGGCCCTGAAATTGTACGCCCCAGCGCGGCGCGTTTCCGTGTGAGCTAGGGAAGGGATAAATGGGGAGCGGAAATTATATCGATGCTTTTAAAAAGTAATTTTAAATTTGATTTGGACATTTTAGCTAATCATTTGCGAATTTATAGCTATCACAATTTAATAATCGTATTGTGTTTTTACACAATAACCTTCTCCATCATAACGAGGAACTCAATTACACTCACAATTGGTACACACGATCATATTGGTATCGGTAACGTCAAACTTCGACGTTAAAAGGTGTCTTCATTTCAGTAAAATATAAAATAATTCGAGTTGTCTCCTAAAAAAGGTAGTTTTGTTTAGAAAATAGTAGGCAAGAAACTCCACGCCTACTTACTCTTTCAAAATATTTTGTAAATATTAATTAGATGCATTATGTAGGAAGACGGTATTATATTTATAGTAGGCCTCAATTCTAGTAAATCATCCTTAAGACTGTAATCGCTTGTATCTGGTGTCCAAACTCAGAGATTGTGGACCGTTTAACCGCAAGTTCATTTTAACACAACATAACGTCACGCCTGTAATCCCCGAAAGGCTAGGCAGAGGTGTACCTGGTAGTACACCCACATTTCGCCAGTTATGTTTAAGTCCCATGTAATAGGGGGCGAGCCTATTGCCATCAATCGGGCACAAATCCAGACTCCGGGCTGCTACTGAGAAATCCCAGATGGAAAAACTCAATAACACATTTCACATCTCATTTCGTTAACTGTCTAATTCACCGAAAGTATGACCGACTGTACATATTATGCATATTATTATGATATCTTACGTCAAACCACTAGCCTAAGGTTTCGTTGATTCCTTCCATCGATCGCAGTTCCGCGCTACTTCTTCATCGGCTTACTCAACAAAAAAGATAAAAACTAACGGCAGATTCCATTTAAGATACCTAACAGATAAAATAACACCGACGGCTGCCGCATCAGTACTTAAAATCCATTTAAATTATACACGGTTCTTAGTAATCAACCATCACAGTGCGTTATTAACTCACTCAACACAATAAATAGCTCACTCAATCTTTGCTTTAATTAGAATATCAAAGAATTGCGGTGTCTTAATAATTTATTGGATTCTTTTATATCCAACCTTTTTTCCAGATTTGCATACAGTGTGCAATAATGATTATTAAATGGCGTATTACGTGCCGATAAGGAAGACAATTATGCATACTTGCATAGTTTAAAAACTTGCGTTGGTAGATTTTCTATGTGCAAAGTGTGGAAGATATTAACAATTTTATTGCTTAAGGCTAGGTTGCAGACATTTTTTTTTTCAAACCAGTGTAAATCCTGTACAAAATATTTCAAAACTGAAAATCAACTACTGAACAAAAAGAAAATATTCCCCTATGAGAATATTTTCTTAGAAAATGGCCGCAATTGAATGCCCCGTTGCCCTAAAACTAATACTGTTTATCATAATTTAACAAATGTGGTGTCGTTGTTAGTTTTTTGCTCGTCCGCTGGGTATAAGTTTATGTGACGTTTCATTAAATTGAATATGGCCACTAAAGCTACTACTACGTACGGTGACGTATGCTATATGCTACCTACCTACCTCTCCTACTCATCTTAATTTTGATGTTGCTGTGCCCGACAGGGTCCATAATTGTTACTCGAATCTGTTTAACCTTCCACCTGTATGTTCATTATGGATTGCAATAAATACTTGAATACTTGAATACCTGTCCTAACAAAACAATACATTTGCACAATAATGACACTGATCATGGGACCAGGGGGTCGAGTCTGCTTTTGCAATCGTGTCTCAATGACCGGTCAATGATCAATTTTTGACGTATAACGTAAAAATTATGACACATTTCCCATACAAAAACTGTCAAAGTTGTCAAATATTAGATCAATGACCGGTCATTGAGACACAATTGCAATAGCAGACTCGAGCGAGCCCCTGTTCCCGTGATCAGTGTCATTATTGTGCAAATGTATTGTTTTGTAAGGACATGTAGCATACGTCACCGTACGTAGTAGTAGCTTTAGTGGCCATATTCAATTTAATGAAATGTCACATAAGCCTATACCCAGCGGACGAGCAAAAAATTAACAACGACACAACATTTGTTAAATTATGATAAACAGTATATTAATTATGAGGGAACAGGTTAACATACATACATTAATCGCGGTTAAAATTATAACCCTCCTCTTCGCTTTGCCGTAGTCGGATAAAGATATAAACTTGATGGAAAAAAATTAAAGACGACGATGATTTATGCACAATTTAAACATAATTGTTGGATTGAAATAACAATCCGAGACCATCTTTATAATATTACGATATCGAAAATACTATAAACTTCTTGATGCTTGCGATAGATTAACCAAATTTACGTACTTAGTAAATTTCAAGATCACAGTGCTATGCATATAGTAGATAAATTATCAATACATAGTAAGATATTGCATTTGGATAAGAAAAGATTAATATCTTTTCTTGTGCATTGTAAGAGTCAATCGACTGAAAAAAACATCTAGAAAAAAACACATAACTACCGTATATTTTATTCGTTATGTATTTTTTTTTGTTTTGAAGCTACTTTAACTGTATTTGAGCAATAAAGGCTAACATAACACATGCTAGCTAAGATAACTGTGCAGTGTGCATGATACCTACATAGAGTAGGGATTTAATAGTGTTTACAAAAAAAAAAATCACTTTGAAACCCATCGAAGTTAAATATTGCTACATTCATTGGACTTAAACTGTAAAGTCGTTAAAAATAATTTTATGCTCTCTTATTAATTTGTATGTTCATTTTTTTTTTTTTTTTAAGTACTTAGGGACTTAATTTATGACACCACTTTGTGCCAATATATTTAATAAACTATACTCTATTATTTCGCAGTAGATTCATGGTGAAAATATCTCATTATTCTTTTAAAAATCTCTTTTACAATTAATAATTTGTTATTATTATTCGTGTCAATTAATTTTGTTAAGTTTAAGGAACTTAATTTATAACAACACTTTGTGCCAATACGTTGAATAAACTACGAGTATATACTCTATTATTTCGCAGTAGATTCATGCTGAAAATATCCCATTTAATTGAAGAATCTCTTATACAATAAATTATTAACTTGTTATTATTATTAGTATTAATTAATATGTTATTTCCATTAAAAAAAAAGGATCAACTATAAAGTAGTTTTCATTAAGTCGATTTCAAAGATAAAAGATGAAGATAATTTCAGAATGATTAGAGTGTAAATGTTTGCAGTGATAAAATCGCAAATGCAGCATAGTTGCATTGTGGACTTGTGGATAACTTAAGTCATCACAATGACGAAATTCGGATTATTTCATGCAAATTTTACTACAATGTGGACATTCAAACTGCACTTGAATTGACAGTCAAGTATTACACGCACAACTATGCTGGCTTACATCAAATACTCGTCTTTCAGATTTGTAGGCCGTACAAACACAATACTTGTCTAGGTTTAGCAATAGGATGTACGACCTAGTTAGAAGCTGACTCTTATTGCTGTACGTTGCTTCATCCTAGATACAAAATTTATTATACAGCTCAAAAATAAAAAAAAAACCTAATGTTTAGGCTGAGAATCAGCACAAAATAAAAGACCATCCGGAGAGTCCGTCCTTCATTTCACTAAATCCTTATTCATAAATTAAAAAAGTCACTTTGGTACCTACCCGGGTTGGACCATTGGGCCAACACGACATAAAACACTAACAAACTCCAATTACATTAAAATCGAACAAAAATTTAAACCAACAAAAGAAATTAAAGTTTCTATTTTCAAATCTTAAGTCCTATGACTTAAGATTTGAAAATGGAAACTTTAATTTAAAAATGATATTTTAATATCGTGGCATCGTGCTGTAAACGGCCACATAGGCCTAAAACTTTTCTATCTTTTAGGCCTATTATAGTTCTTTGATTTATACACATGTTAGATTTAGTTTTTGTTGTTAAAATTCCTGTGCGTGTGTTATGTTTATTTTCTTTCTTTCTGTCTCTTTATCGACATCAATTCGAAACGTTTCTTTCCCATCCCTACGACAAGTACGGATACAAGACATTTGTTTCAGCAGCTACCCGAATTCACTCCTTCTACTGGGGTACCGAAAATAAGCGGCTTGGTGTTAAATCGACGAACAAATTACTTTCCCTTCTACGCAGAGTCCGTTAGAAGGGTACATTAGTAAATCGCGTGATTACTAATGATAAATGGAACTAAATGAAGATATTTGATTTTTTTAATGTTAAGACAAGGATTGAACTGTTGTCATTAAGGTTGAAAGTTTACTCGTAATTTTCGTAAATTGAGACTGTAACTTACTAAAGTGTTTTTAAGGGTATAGGTAGAGGTGTACCTGTAGGGTGAAAGGGTCATCGTCAAATATATTGATACCATTTTTGTTTTGTATAAAGACCCCGTAGTGATGAAAAACATTTCGTCGCTTTATCCAAAGGGAAAGAAGAATTTCCGAAGTATAAATAAACCGACGTTTTTTTGGTTAATTAAATTATTTCGGAGTTTCGGACGCATAACATAGTCCATTTGGTTAGTATACATATACACGACTTTAAACTAACTTAACTACTACATTTACTGTTAAAAAGTCATACGCGTTTCCAATGTTCCAGTATAGTGCTGTCCCACATATCACCTATTGTTTTCAGGGACACAACTTAAAACTTCAGACTATAGGCTGGTAATGAGTATTTGCAAATTGAATTTTAACATTCTGCACGAGCCGAGAATTGGACTTAGGACTCATACTCAGCCCTAAATTAAAGTGCTGGGATTGAATGAATCCTCCTAATATTATAAACGCGAAAATTTGAGTATAGATAGATGGATGAATGGATGTTTGTTACTCTTTCACGTAAAAACTACTGATTGGATTTTAATAAAATTTTGTATGGGGTTAGGTGACACCCTGGATTAACACGTAGGCTACTATTTATCCCTGTATTCCCACGGGAACGAGACCTACGCGGGTGAAGCCGCTGGACGTTTGCTGGTAATGGCATAAAAAGGACACACGATTGTAATATAAAGTAAGTAAGTTGTTTTGTATAAAGAGCCCCGGTGATTTTTTACAAAATAGACAGGCAGTGTTACTGAAGCTACTTAGAACGCGCTAGGAAGTAGTAATGGGTGGGCGTATTGGAAAACTCTCTAATTTTGACGTTCATAAAGTGCTGGTTTTCAGACCAAATGATTTTTTATTTAGATTTGTAAAGTAGAGCCATTTTTTGTTACTAAATTAATTAAGCATGAAAAATTGTGACCTATTTTTTGTTTTAACAAATATATTTAGAATTAGGATTAGCTTAAACTGTCATTTTACAGATATTACCTATTTCGAGACCTCTACGATATTTTTAAGCTTGCTTCAACTTCCGTTTCTCTATAAATATTTTCAAATAAACAGAGTTCAAAACCCGAACACAATGTACAGACCCCCGTTCTATTCTCACCGCGTCCAATTCCTTGACGTAAACTAAATTTTCCGATAGTGAATGGTTTCAAGATGGCGGCCGGTCCCCATGTGCAATGTGTATGTGTGTGTGCTTGTTATCCAGTCACTCTTTCTCGCAAATATTCCCATTCGTTTTGACAGGCGTACTGCCGAAAAAAATCTGGGTGGAAGTGCAAAATCTCAAAAAATTGCTGAAGTGTTTAGAGTAGGTGCCAACAATAATACATACATAAACTCACGCTTTTTTCAAGTAGTTGTAGGCAGAAACTACAACACACACATACCAACAATCATTACAAATTTAATAAATATAAATAAATAAATATTCCACAACTTTCACATAACGCTATCTAGTCCCAAGCTAAGCCGAGCTTGTGTTATGGGTTCTAAATGTTAATCTAATTGTTGTTATTCTCCATTCTGATGGACTATCTTAGTACCCACATGTTATGCTGATCTTTGCGTTATGCTCGTGAACGGGTGCTGCTTGTGGTGACTGGTCGCCTTGCTAACCAATAGTTTTTTTTTATTGTTAAAACAGTTAACTGCTTATTGGTTACACTTCGATGGTCCTAGATTATCATTTTAAATTTAGAGTCACAGCCTTATGAATATAAGCCAGCATTGCACATGTATGCGGGTACGCCTTTTATACCTGGAGGCTGTTATTTTTCAGTTTTGTAGTTGTTTTGCTTGAGTTTAGATTTCAATGTTAATATGAATTTACTTTTTTTTCTTAATCTCGGTATATTGGAGTTTGCTAGCTAACACGTGACAATCATTCTGAAATGTAATGTTTTACAATGTGTATAAACATAAGTTGTGCTATTTATTGAGCATTTCATTGTATAGATTCTTTGTATACCAAGTTCTTCAAACGAATCAGACAGATGTGTTGCTGGGGAGTTTGTTCCGCCACTTCTTCTTCCCAGCAAAAACACTAGGAAGTGGCGAAGGGTGGGCCGTTGTTCAAAAAGTACTGATTCTCAGCCTAGTTTGAATAAAGACTTTTTTTTTTTATGGCAAAATTGTGGTGTCTCTTCCACAAACGTCATTAAAGAAGAGTGGAAGTTAAAGTTAGAGCAGGTACACAGGACTACACATCATGCAATACATTTCCAGTTTAAGCTGAACTCGTATTATTGGGATTTTCGTACAATGCGAGGTCAGCGTAAAATGAAAACGTATAGCTTGATGTGTAGCCGTGTGTAGTCTTACATTTAAGTTTATGATTAAGTAAGAGACCGTGTTGTACTTAACGGAACGGAATTTGCAATAAAATTAACTATTGAATACCTCCATTAATAGTTATTGAGCATTACTTAATTACTAGATATTTATTAGAGTAATAAATAGCCACATTAATTAAAATACAGATTTCGATTGCGCTTTATCCAGGTGTCTGAACTTTGACACGGCACGCAATACTGACGTGACTTTGAATGACAGTGTGGCGTATACATTTAATATCTAGGTTACCTCCTAATAGGGAAGCAATTAGGTAGTTTTAACACGATATGCCAGTATTACTCCATAGGGGAATAGCAATTGGAATTGTGAACTAAAATAATAAAAAATAGTAGATTATTAACCAAGGGGATAAAGCAGTGTCTTCTGTCGCGGGTGAGGATTTAAATCGCGAGCGTAACGAAGGACTCGAGGTTTACTCCCGAGCGTAGCGAGGGTGTTAAAAACTTAAATCACGAGCGAAGCGAGGGATTTAAGACGAGTCCTGAGTGTAGCGAGGGATTTAAGTTCACCCAAGACTAAGACAGCTTTATCACCGAGGAAAATACTCTACTTTTCGTACCATTTGCGAAAAAATTAACACATTAATATGAGATAAGCATTTATTAAAAATAATGACAGAAAAGTAAACGTATTTTTAGAATATTAACTTATTTATAAAAATAAATTAAAATAAACTTAACGTTTATATATTTGAAGAAAACAAAAATGCGGCATATTCCTAGATTAATATTTTTTTGTCAGAAAAGCAAAGGCATTAAGCTCATACGGCCTCGTCGGTTTTCGTAATTTTATTTAATTAATAATCATAACTGCATAATAAACGCGTATTCCTTTTTCAAAAAGATGTATAATGCTATAAATACAAACTCAATGGTGTACGTGACACAGCTGATGTAGTTCAGTATAAATTTCAGTAAGTTAGGTATTCCAAATTTAAATCACATTCTCTCCCTAGGGGATGAATGAAATCCAGTACAATTTTCTTTCCCTGTTTTTAACAGATTAAAAATGACTATTGTTATGTTCGCTTTTTGTGGCATAGAATGTCACTTTTTTGAGCAAGTGGTACGAAAAAAACATTTATTTGAGACACAAACAAGCAACTTGATAACAAAAATCAAGGCAAGCACATCAAGCTACCCCAATGTGTGTGTCAAATGTCTGTAATGTTTTTTTTTACTTTAATAGAGACAGAATAAGGTTTATGTTCAAATGGACAAATTTGACGATTTTGGGTAGCTTGATGTGCTGGCTGGCGTCTGTAATATAAAAAGCCCCTGCCACTTTAATGTAAGTCTTACTACGATATTTTAATACGCAGCACTGTTTTTCTGATAGAGCCCAATGTGATGCCACAGAAACACCTACAATCAAAATAGCCCTCTAAAATGGATAAGGATAAGATCAAAAAAAGTATTACAACAAACAAATATTCATTTTTCAGTACCGCCTCTGGACTATTTCTTGTGGGGTTACGTTAAGGATGATGTGTACAAAACAAGCTATGACACCGTTGTAGACCTAAAAGTAGCCATACAGACAATTTTAACGTAAATTCACCACATGAATATACAAAATGCAATTGTAAGATCGTTACCTAAACGTGTTGAATATTGTATTGAAAAAGGCGGTGGTCACTTCGAGCACCTACTAAAATAAATTAAAGTATGTAGAAAAAATGCATTTTATTCATTTTAGACATCATTATTTCATACAGACATTTACTGCTTAAGACCTACACAATCGATATCTAAATAGAAATAGAGTAGGTTTTTTTTTTCAAAATAACCGGGTCCGATTCCGGAACGGAGTACAGATGTTTTTTAAAATGTATGAATGCAGTTTTTCTTGTTATTCAAATCGATGACTTGGTTCTTCAGAACAGATCTTCGTATGTCTTATATAAAGTTTCAGACTTTCCGCATATATTGATCAAAGGCGATTCTGACGTCTAAACTATCGCAGACAGATTTATATGAACTACAGAGATACATACATACACAAACTCGTGCCTTTTTTCCTTAAAGGTAGGTATACTTTACTTGTTTCGGTTACATTCATACATATGTTGTCAACACGCCGCGGTTGCGAGTACTACGCACCTGACCTTTCTGAAGAACCTCACCAATAAGGTCTATGAATGTCTGGTCTGTGTATGTAGGGCGTTGCCTCCCGGCGTTTCCACTTCCATCTGCCTTAAAACTTTTCGTTAGTCGCCACTGGGATTTTTTGTTCCAAATTTTTCACATACCCCTCTTTAATCAAAGCACGTAAGCACACAACTCCCCAACGACCTCTCAAGGGTTGCTTGTTAGACTACAATATGCATTTCTGCGGCAACCGAATTATTATTTACTATATGCTTAAACGATTACCGGTTTCTCTAGTTAAGGAGAATTGTGGTTGTGACTGCACTAACGAGCTAGAGTTGGGAAATATATCGATATATGCAGAAAGTATTGTATGCAACGATGCTAAGGGGGTGAATGGTGTATTATAAAGGGGAAACTTGGGTTGATAGATTTTATATAGTAGAACATCACGCCTGTGTTTTTGGGAGGAAACAGAGTCGCTTGTGTGAGGTGTATGTCTTGATTGTGTGTAGAATAAAGTACTTTGTTGCTCTTCTAATTACACCAAAACTTTTTTTTAATGACTTTAATAAACTAGGTAGGTAGTAACATTTGATGCTCTTCTTTTGACATAAATGTATGATCGGTATGAATGTGTATTTTTTCCTTAAGTTATAGGTAATTCATTCTCAGCATGTTAAAATTTATAATTTAATAATGTATGCGCATATTTTTGAGCTCTGTCAAAAAACCTGTAAGACCTATTGTTTTTTTACCAAAAATCACATTAATTTACACTTTGACTTTTTCTTTTAACTTTTTATTTGCTTTTAACGAGCCACAGATCTTATTTCCAGCCACTCTATTCCGTCAAACGTCCGATGGTAAACTTGGCTTCTTTTATTACTAAAAGGCTCTCGTTTGACCACTATCTCACCTGATGGTAAGCGATGATGTGGTCGACGCGACGATGAAGCGCGCTTGCCTAGAAGTAACCTATTCACTCGTGAAGTCGTGACTTAACGACCCGTAGGTTGTAGCTATCAGAAAACACAGACTCCAGTAGGTAATTCCACTCGATAGCTGTACGCATAGTGAATGAACTTAAAACTTAACTTGACTTAAATTTTATATTATATTTTTTCATATCGCCAACATTTATTCATAGTATCAGTAGGTAAGTTTGCTTATAAGAGATCGCTTATAGCGATAAGACTACCCAATGTAGCACCTCATGTGTAGTTCTTAAAGTTATTATTAGTATGGTTTTGCGGAGTACAAGAGTAAAGGTAAAGGTATTATATTCTATTATATTCTTAGTCTCGATGTCCCTTACATCGTGTAGGTATTACAGTCAACTGTAACTTTCCACTGAGAGTTCAAATATGCAACAAAGCGGCTTTCAGAAATACATGATAGAAAAAAATCTATTTACGCGAGAAAATTTTCCATCCAGTGATCATTTACCACACTGACATCACCAGTATTAGCTGACCTTAGATTCTATTGAAACTTCGTACTAAGCTAGTTCAGCTCAGAGTTAGTGTCACCAAAGAATTGTGGTCTATTATACAGACGCCAACACTTCAAGTTATCTGAAAGGGTAATTTTATATAGGCCTCAGACTTGGCTGCAAATGCCGTCGAGTAATGTCTTTCAGGCATGTTGATTTCCTTAGGTCTTTTTCTTCACCGTTTTTGAAGCAAGTGACAATAGGGTGTTTGACAGAATGTGAACATTAAAATATCATAAGTCCATCAGTTAGATTACCTACAAGAAAATAATCGACACATTTTTTTTCAAAATTGATGTAAAATTGCTTAGATTAAGCGCATTAAAGTTGAGGCGAGGGGCTTGTAACATCATTCATCATTATCATCATTTCAGCCATAGGTAGTCCACTACTGGACATGCCTCCCCTATAGGTCTCCAATTAGACCGGTTGGAAGCGGCTCGCATCCAGCGCGTTCCCGCGGCCTTAATGAGGTCGTCTGTCCACCTTGTGGGTGGACGTCTTACGCTGCGCTTGCCGATACGTGGCCTCCACTCGAGAACCTTTCGACCCCATCGGTCATCCCATTGCCCACTGCCACTTCAACCTGCTAATCCGCTGGGGTATATCACGTCACGTATTTAACGTCATTATCTAGTATAAACTGTACTGTCGATGTATCGCCGTTATTTTTTTATTAAGTACGTGAAAAAAGAAAAATTATGTGTCGAACATTTTCTTGTAATCTAGATGAGGAACTAAAAACAATTTTTTTTCCAAGTATCCCATTATGCCTTACGCACATGAATCCAAAATGTCAGAGGTGACTTTGGGTTCGAACTCGAGATCTATGACTTGGTTTTTACTGCTAATTTTTCCAGTTCAATATGAACCTTTTGCCTTTGTGATAAAGTATACAAGAAAATTCATAAAAAAGCCAGTCAAATTGATAACACAAATATTGTATATGCCTGCTTTGTAGCTATAGTGGACACAAGTGATAGTGCTAAGCACGAAGTCTTGAGTTCGTATTTGAGTTCGGAGAAACTTTTATTGGGTTTTTCAGTCTAGCATTCCTTAGTTGTATATCAAAAATACGTATTTGTCTACTTAACCTTTAGACTTTTAGAGGAAATACAAGAGTAGGTATAATTTCTTGAGGATAATTTTACTTTTTATCAAAGAGATTTAAAATACTATAGAGCGGGCATGTCAAGGAAATGTCATAGAAAAACTTTGATCCCATGTCTCAGTAACGCCATCTAGAATAATATATGAATATTGAAGCGGCAGCGGAGCGTACTACAAAAAATTCATAGACTTGTATCCAGCAGGACACACTTTTTCGGACGAAAATTTTGTTCGTGATGTCCGGTCTATAGGTATTGAATGTCTTTGCTTTTTATAATTTTACACAAATATTGTAGAGTTCCGAATTATCTAGAATAGGTAGGTACAATTTTCTTTTCAGAATAACATAACATTTATTCTCACTTAAATGAAAATTTTCTTCCAAAAAAATATTCTCTCGTTTCAACATCATACATACTCGCTGTGAAAATATTAAGAAAGAAAGGTATAGGGTAGGTATAGGGTTGTAAGGGGTTGGGGGTGAACCCCATCTCATTGTGATGCGACAGACATGACAAGTGTCAAAAATTTACTACAAAAACTGGCGCGAACCTCACGCGTGACGGTATTCCGGTAACGTCTCTACGTTATGTTTATATATGTGTGTGTGTGTCTTTAGCTACGGAACTGATGATCCTTTTCGGTGAGACTTTTTTTTTAACTAGGGTTTTTTTATGTTGCTTGCGAAAGAAACTTTTATAGTTTTTGCTTATATTATTTTTGATTTTGTTGACCATAATTATTTGAATTTGCAGTATTGTGTTTTTAGGTTGAAAGTGTAGGAACTCGGCAGAAAAAAGTTGCATACATAAACGCCCTTTCTTCATGGGGTTAGGCATAAACTATAGATTCTGCTACAATTCCTCCACACTCCTTTTTGAATCATAAACATAATAGACTTCATCACATTCATTACAAAATTAATCACCACAAATCATCGCATTACCAACAAAATTGCATGAATAACAGTCATTCGCTCCATCCGCCATTTTATTGCCCAACCAAACGTTCCTAAACTAATCATAAAGCTATCAGAAACGATAAAATTAATCAAATACAAAACGTAAATTACATAATCACGGCATCTTAACTCCGAAATCACCCCTAAATGTACCAGTTAACCCAGTAACCGACTTAGTAATAAAACACCAATTTAACCTTGACACAAGCGCAACCCTAGTTAGTATGCACAGTCTTTCTTTTAAAATCTTACGTATTAATTTGCAAAACTTTTCCCACAAAGGAAAAACAACTTAACCGTAACACTCCTAAGAATGAAAATCCACTCACCGACGAACAGAGATAGAGATTCGTTTCTCAAAAATGAAAAATTCTAACATAATATTTCTTAAATTGATATCAATTCTTAATTTCAACCTTGACGTCTCACGCTAAAGTTCAATATCAATGCCGAAAATAAAAGCACTTAAGACATTCTGAATTTGAATAAGTTATTTAGCACGTGGTTCTTGTGACGACGTTCGCAATTTGAGTATAAATTAGAACACTTATCTCGTCGCGGTACTATCTTCTTTCTTTTTCTGACTGCTGGTTTTTCATAGCACTGTCTCTTTTGCGCCCCATGTCAAGCAAGCGTAGGGGTGTCGGCCGCATCAAACGAGCTTTATCGATATTTCCAGGATAATACTGAAACGGCGACGTGGTGGTTTATGAATAGTAAAATGATAAATGTTAGCAATTTTATAGTAAATACTGCTTGCTCTGTCTAAAAAAGTATAGGGTGTATAAATTCGATCAGCTGGGTATTATTGTGTCGTCTAAGTGAGGAGTTTTTAGAGGCAATTTGAAGTTGTGTTGAGAAAATTATATCGATAGTCGATGTTTTTGTTAAGCGCGGTCAGCTCTGATATTTAATTTAGCGGCGGAAGCAACAGGTTATTAGCACGAAGCTTTCCCGCCTAACTTTCCGGGCGTTCACTTTTTAAATTCCTCTCTTTCCCTTTCTAATTGGATTGCCTTCTCCCTTTCCCATGAATGAATGAAACTTGTTGCTCGCCGAATCATTTCGCATTTATTTAAGACTTTTTAAATGTGTGTCATTGCATCGGGCCGAATCTCGCGGAGCGTCGGACCTGAAAATCGATTGCTACTCGATTTGGTAAACTGATGGTGTCACTTTGAAACGAATTTTCGTATCCCCTATTATCGTTTAACCGTAAAACTTATTTTAGCGTATAATTTTATGCATGAGCGGTTACCCTTTGGGCGTAAAAATTAACACGTTCGATGGCTAATAAATTTTCCGCTCATTAGTTCTATTGAACCTCTTCTGTGATGTTACCTTTATTATTTTTATCATAACAAAAATAATAAAACCGACCTCATTTATTTCTTGGTGAAATACCTAGCAGACAAAAGAATTGATACACAAAAGGAAGACGTATAAACGATATTGCTTACTCGATATGATATCTCGTATTGTGACAAATTGCGAGACGTATAGGTATCTACATATCAAAATTCACATTTTACCCAACCGTCTACCTACGTATAGATTCACAGTCATACGTGAAACGAAGCCCACACCATATCTTACTCGCGAACACACGAATCTACATACATAAATATATTTCTATTCACCACCCAATACATTTTATCTATGTTACCGTTGCCTTACTAGAAATTCTAACTATCTTGTAACGTCACATCACTACTAAAGTAACAGTCCAACTAGAGTCTTATTGTAGTCGGAACACATTTGAAATTGCAACGGCAGATCATGATCGGTTAGTTCGGAGCCGAAGTGAGCCCGTGATCGAGTCTCACGAGGTATTCTCAAGGGGTGAGCGTAGTTCTTGCGCTTAGATATAAAGAAAGGTAGATACTTATGAAATTCGAAGGAAAAAGCACCCTTCCCTATACTTACACACAGCGCAGTCGATTCGGTTTTCGCCGAGGAAATTGTAGCGTAGTTTGAACGGGACATTCGCTCACCGTACGCCGCATAGAGACGACGATTTTCTCGAATTTCCTTCGGGACGCGTTGCCTCCAAATTTGTCTTTGCATTATATTTTTTTCTTTTTCTCGTGTTCGGTATTTGAGTGACGCGGTATTTATTTATTGCTACATTTTTCGTCATTCGTTCCTTTTTTGAAATTCACGGTGTCAAAAATATTATATTTTAAATTCGCGCCGCGGTAAAATTTTGACTTGAAAACTTTTCTTCGTGTCGCCGCAAAGGTAAGAATATTTTCAGCCAGCATGATACGATTTTTTTATGATCGAGTTAAAATATTTTCGGAATATTTTTATTAAGTAATTTTTGTACCAGGAACTCAATTTAAACATTATAAGGAAGCTTGTGAAATATTGCGGTTTAGAAATTTTGTTTTTCTCGTTATAAAGTTTTCCCGGCAACTTTAAAACGATGCCGTCCGCAGTTCTTTAATAATGATTGTTAACTTTTTTTTACATCGAGGTATTTTGGTAAAATATTCTTTTTAGGTAATGTAAACGCAGTAGTGTTTAATCACTTTACTGTAAATAGCAATCCTCGACATTTAGAGAAGGAAGTACCTTTTCAGTTAAGAATCATTTCAGACAATAAGTAAATCAATTTGAAAACCCATATTTTAATGCTTTGCCTTAGTTTACGGTAACTTAGCATGTGGTTTTCAACATATTAAGTTAGTTATTAATGTAAAAGAATTTGTAGGTTTTGACACGGCAATACCTTAGCCGTGATACAAATACCTTATAGGTATTTATTACGAAAAAAAACTACCTCTACGCCATATCATCACGTTTTACCAGCCTACACCTATTTTTTTCATTCAAATCGAACTATTATTTAAATTTAATCAAACCACAGTTCATTCATAGACTACCAGTGTCTCTAATAGACAATAATTTCAACTAATTGAGCATTCAAAATGACATAGAGGCGTGACACTTGTCACAAAAGACGGGCGAATGACGAAATGACATCGAATGACGACCAGTAGGCGGGAGCCGGCGGGACTAGTACTAAATGTCATTTAAAAAAAATAAGTGACATTTGGCTGTAAGTTGTCAAGTACCGTATTCTGTAGATTGAGTTGTTGTAACTCGGAATGACTTAATTATTTTTAATTCTTTTTTTTTCTGGGCTACTTATTGTTGTAACGTAGGTGAAACTTCGTGGTTAATTACGTTTAGAAAAGTTAGTAAGTTATTATTGTAAATTGAAATTGTGTCTGATTTTGGTCCATAGACCAATTTTTGCGGGACTTTAGTACAACTACAAATATTTTTCGGCGTTGACAAAAAATAACGGGAGTTGAAACTTGGATTTACGCAAACTACTAACAAATTGTATCAAAATAATTACTAAGTACAGACGCCAGCTCGTCAAGTTACTCGAAAGTGTCAAATTTCTTTAATCGTTTTTCAACTTTAGGGCAAACAGAATAAGGTTCATATTCAATAGGGAAAATTTGACACATTGAGGTAACTTGATGTGCTGGCGTCTGTACATCTGCCTTGTAAAAAAATTAAATTGCCACCAGAATTTCGACTTAATTAGGTACATTTCACACCTCCCGTCAATGTAGCCTTGAAATTCACACCCTTCTCATTTAAAAAAAAAAACAAAACAAAAGGTACATGCTGAGACAACACGTTTACTTATTAACTACGATCGTGAACCTGCTTTGTTTGAAGATAATTTGCCACTGACAAATATCAGATTTAGTAGACATTAATTTATTTATTCTACGTTTGCAGATTTGCACAGAAGAATTTAAAAAAGATACTGTTAGTCTAAGTATGTTTTTATTTAAGTAAGTAGTTCTAATTTGATACCTACAGAACTTCTTTAATAATGACAAAACTCAACTTATTTTTTTTTTTGAGTTTAGACTATTAGGTAAGTAAGAAGGATGTATGGTAGGGGTCTAAGCTGTTTTCGGCAACAATGACGGTTAAATAAGTAATTCAAATATTTATTCTAATTTGGAAAGTCTTAAATCTGTTAAAAATATGTCTATATTTTTGACTTCGCCAAGATGAAATTACGACTCGATTTTGAAATTTTTAATAACAAGAATGGATCTCCTGGTATGAACTGGTATATTAACTAAATGGGTCTAAACTCTGTACGACGCTAATTCAAATTCAAAGCGTTACCATCGACATGCGGTCTATAGTACAAAAAAAAATATCTTTAAACGAAAAATATACTTCTCCGAAATAAAAGAACTTAATAAATACAAATGACCTTTGACGACTTAATTTTCTTAAATCGCGAGTAGTTGCTAGCCCCTTATTGTAATTAAGTTTGAAATAAATCAAATTAATTAACATGTTATGAAAGCAATGTTAAGGCGGTTATGCCCGGTTATGCCTGACGGTCGGATTTCAAACTTTTACAGTCATACGGGTAGTCAGATGCCTGAGAGTCTGACAACCAGTCTTATCAAGAGATATCGTGTTACCCAGTACGGTACTGTGATGACTTACCCAGTACGGTACTATACTGACTTACCCAGTACGGTACTATACTGACTTACCCAGTACGGTACTATACTGACTTACCCAGTACGGTACTGTGATGACTTACACAATGTATAATCACAGTAAAAGTACTAAGTATGTAGACAATGATGATGTTTTAGAATAGAAAACTTTTATTTCAGATCAAAATCCATAGAGTTACAAAAAAATAATAAGTAGGTACTTAAACTACTTTATTTTTGCGACTCACAAATTAACGTTTAAAATGTTATGTTGAGAATAAAACTAAAACAGGCAACTTCAAGATAATTTGGCTGCTCAGAATTGATCTGAAAACCTCATCCATACCGAATCTAAACTGTTCGATAAATCAAAAAACGTTACGCACAAGATAAGACAAAAAAATAAAACTCTGCAACTTTATTTCCATCTAAACCAGCTACTTACAAAGTAAAATCGAACGGAAAAGCTATCACAAAATAATATCGAATCTCCATACATTATACTATTGATGGGGTGAACGACATATAATTTATATACCTACCCGCATTACGTATACTCGATAGTTGGTTCCACCCCCGTACCTTGCGACCCTCCAACGCATGTACCTATATACATAATATATACATGTGAGTAGGGTTGAGGACAAAATCGATAGGGCTAACTCCTTTGTAAACCAAGTAAACCAACGGCTTTGCACGATTTTTGAACTGTCAACTTTTATTTTCCGAATTCCGAATTCGATGTTTGAGAAATTGTGTTTTTTTTTTCGTTGAGTACCTAAGTGTTCTTTATTTTGAAAGTGACAGTGAGGAAAATTGAGAAGCAGGTAATGATAGATTACAAATTTATTTATGACATTAATTTTAAACGTATCAAGTCTTACTAAAGGAAATACAATTTAGAAAATAATCAAATGACATGGAAAATAGATTTAAACTACCGGATTTAGGAAAATTTCATAATCATGTCGATCTATAGATTCGAACGCGGAACGCTTGATATGATAGATTTTACTACATACTCTTTAGGTACTTAAAATACTTAAAAAAAAAACATTTCAGATTATTATTACTTCAGTTAGTTACATTTACTCGACTTTTCTTTTAACGGTAATCCTTAATAATCGTTTCCCGCGAAATATTTATGTCCTTCTACGTCTTTTGTGCTCTATTTTACACTGTATGTTGGCCTGAATTACATTAAAATTTGATATAATTACTTACTAAATTGTTATCTTTTCAAATATTAATATAACTTTCGACTTTCTTTCTTTCTTTTAACATATTTCGTAAAAATATGACGATTAATGTTTTACCTTGAATTCAAACAACGAGAGAAGAATCTCTACCACAGACTAGCAAGTAACATAAAAGTTAATTATATTTTATTACCGGCTTCGTTAGCTCAAATTTAAGTACGTAATGCCAAGAAATGAAAGGTCATACTGCCATAAACAGACACACATAACTTGTAATAATTATATACACACTTACGTCTGATTAAGCGGTAATCAACAATATCATTATTTTTTTATGCTTAATATCCCAATTATCCATTGCAATCATCCAAAAATTAAACACTCGAGTTATTTTCCATGTTAAAAATTATCTTAACAGTCATCGAGGGATATAACCCGTCCGCTGACAACGCGAAGTAGAAACGACTTTTTGTGGCAATAATATACGATAATAATCGGTAATAATGTTCGACTTCCATTTACATACGCCAGTGTCATAAAAAAAAAGAAAATAAAAGAGCGTGTCAAAGTTATAGATTACTTAAGTATATCTTTTTTGGTAAAACCAATTTTAAATAATTATCAAATTTGATGTCATTTTTTTATTTTTGTTTATGATTCTTTTTTTTTTCTTGTGACATGATGACATTACGGCTTGTACAATGTACACTTATCTATAGGAAACATTTTCTTGTTGAAGCCAATCACTTAATAATAAATACCAAAAACTGCGCGATGAGCTAGCGCAGTGTGAGAACAGTCCTGGGGTATTTATTTATTTTAAAACGACTCAACGTCAATATTTTTTACACGTCTCGGTTAATTTATAGCATGACCAAACGAGGAATCGATCGCGTAGCTATTTAGTTAACGGTGCAGTGGTAGCATCGTAAAATTTTATTTTGTTGCTTGTATTTAAAAGATGCCTAATAAAGAACTTGTTTAATCGACTAGGTATGATCGCTACCGTCGATTATCGGAGACTCCAAAAAAAAATCGAAAGTCTTGGATTTTTAAATTTAGAAGTCATTCTTCATCATGCTAGAACGTGTCGCTGGCTGTTAAAACTAAATTGTCTATGACACGCCATAACGTAACGCGGTCGTTTGATTTTATTGGTTCCTTGCTTGAAATATGTTTTGTAGTCGTTAATTACTTTTATTGTTATTTATGGTTTAATTTAATCGTTGACCTAATGGACACTTAGTATTTTATTACGGTTTTAAAACTCATATCTGGACATTCTTGTAATAATATCTTAATTGTCGAATCATGTTCGTTTTACGACGCTGTATTGATTATCAAGAGAGATATTCACACAGCGTCAATAATATGAATTTAGTAATTGCACGTTAATTTTAAAGAGTGTTTAGTCTGTAAGAATCTTTGTAAAAGGAAATGATTTAGTTATTTAAATCCGAAACGAACTAAAATACCGTACCTATATGATTTGGGGGTAATATTATTATGCCAGACCCCACCCCCATGTTGTCAATCGATCAAACATGTGCAAACAGTATAGACTTACAATTTCACAAAACAACCCAAGTCTACCCCTTCGACCGAAGAAAAAACACCCAAAAATAAAAGCGACATGGTTCATTATCGAATGTCGGGTTCCAATGCCCAATGTCTCGAGTTTGCAATTTGGACAATATTTCTCTTGTACATAGGAGTCATAGGAGCTATGGCAAATGTATTGACAAACATATCGAGTTACAGTTTCCATTAGGATATTGTTTATATCAATTTATGGAAGTACTCGGGCTGTCTCGATTCTCAGAACGGTTTGAGTTATGTTTAAAATCTTTGGTGAAGATGTGGGCCTGAATCAGAATTGTTTTGCCTTCTAATTACATATAATAACTATTTTGTTTATAGATGCTTTACAAAACAATTCTAATTGAGTAGGAATCTGTCTTTTTTCTTTTTTTTAAATTGTTATTGTAGTTCTCAATTTCAAATGTAGAAGGATGCTTACAACCGCCAATGTGTAAGCATTTCGAACCTCCCTATAAGCTTACAACCGTCAATGTACCATTCGAACCTTCCATATTTAAAAATCTTTAATTGTCAACCAGCATTTATACTAGTGCCATCTCTATTGTCTTGTTGAGTAATGGAATATTATTGGGTTGGTATTATTTTTGGTGTTAGGTATTTGACATTCAAATTTTAAAAAGATTTTTTTTAAACGCATTTGAAAAAAAAACTTTTTGAGCCCCATTCTTATTGGAATCGGTTAATGCAGCCATATTTTATTGTGTCAGTAATAAAGCGAAAAGATTAGGTTCTTAATGGAACGCGCAAATGCGAAGTATCGTAAAACTATAAGTTCATAATTATCAAAAGATGTTTCAGCCAAAAAAAATATCTTTATGATTCATGTGTTCTGGGCAATACAAAAGTAAAGCTTTTGACTTTGCAACCGAAACCTAAAAAAAAACTACAAGAACTACCTACAACTGCTAAAATTATCCGTGTCATAACTATACTTCTTGATTTTACTATCTTTATTATTGGGCATAATGTAAGTATATACCTAGTTACTAACTTAATACTATCAGAATAAATACAAAGCATTTGTATTTATTCTGTATCAACTAAACATTTTTTTTCTTTCTTTCCTTCGAACAAAACTTAACCCTATAGATAACGACGCCACTTCCCGCTCAATAAATATTTTCGCGGTCACAACAACTTAGGTTGCACTACTATTATTTTACACTACATAAAAAGGCGATACTTTTTAATAGATACTATCGATAAAAAAGATAATAGAATGTCACGATAGGCATCGCATATCTAGTAATAAATATCTCTTTACTTTATTAATTGAAGCATAGTCTTATTTTAACGAAGTAACGCTCTTACGTCGTTCGCTTTACATTTTAACCGACTTCCGATGCACATAAAACAATCATGCTGAGTTTTATAAACGGCTTTTCAGATGGATAACTAGACCTTTAAAATAAAATACATTAGTCAGATCATAAATAATGAACTGTTTTGTAAGGAGCTGTAAAAATAAACTATGCAATGTTACCTAATAAACAATAATGGCTTGTGGCAATTAGTTGAGTGTATTGAATAATAAATTAATTGTAAGAAGGTTCTCATTGTATTTTTACTATAGGTTTAATTAAGTAAAACTTTATGGCTGTTGAAGTTTTGATAATAATCTAATTAACATCCTACTGTTCTTATCATTTATTTGTGGTCGACGCGACATGACTTTTATTTCTATTCTACATCTTTATTTGCCATTATTTCTTTCTAGATATAACATCATTGACACAATATTTCTAACATTTCTTTTGTTTTCTCTATTTTATAATCGTTCTTCAAACTCAAAACCAGAAATTATATGAAGACCAAAATGACAATATAAAAAACAAAAAACGGGACATGATGTTTTCGATTCGACCATTTTAACCTATTCCACATTTTAAACAACAATAGAGAAAACATAAATCATTTACCTTTACACAGTAAAAACAGCCACAAAAAAAAACTCAACGCAGAAAAATCAGATTCACTTTCTTGACCCGCCATTTTAACCACGCATGCGCACAACACATCACTAAACAATTCGACATTTAATTACTGAGATACTAATAACACGGAATTTTTAGGTTAACACGTCTGAACACAGTTGTAGCACAATTTTGAATGCGACCTCATTCCTGACCTTTTATCTCACGTGAATAAATTATTATACCCATTTTTGTCCCCTCTGCAGCGAAAGGGTTAAGTTCTATAGAAACTTATGGCTCGTGAATTTGCATATAATTTTTAGTTTATTATTTATGTTTGAAAGGATGTAAGGGGGTATTGTGTAACGTTTTTCAGGGG
Source organism: Euplexia lucipara (assembly GCA_921972225.1). Classification (NCBI taxonomy): domain Eukaryota; kingdom Metazoa; phylum Arthropoda; class Insecta; order Lepidoptera; family Noctuidae; genus Euplexia; species Euplexia lucipara. Next base: position 17,791,670 of record OV179155.1, on the reverse strand, counting down.
TTGATGAATTGGTAGTATTAATATGGATTATGTAGGTTTGATTATGTAGATTGTGTCGTGTTCAGTTTGGGATGCGCAAGAGTAGCGGCTTGATTGTCATCAAAATTTTTGACACAAGTCAGTTGCGATTTTTTTTTTAAATACGTTTAAATATCGGTAACTATCTGTGCAATTATTCCTATGGTAAAGTGACTACTAGAGTATTTAGAAAAAAATCTTCACCTGATCCTAGTCCTATGTTTCATAGTGTATCCTAGTGTTTTTTTCTGGATATGTTATTTTGCCGGTAAGATTGTCATTTATAGCTGCCCAGTTTTTTAATAAGATCTCTCTTAGTAAGTCATTTGTGGGTTCCATTCTTTGGCCAGCTTTTGGCATTTAGTTAATCATAGACGTCATAATTGACATCGGTGAAGAACAACGTCGTTTGAAATCATTAATCTGCCTTTAGCAAGCGTGGTGATAATCATTAAAAAAAATCAAAAATCATAATACTATTATTCTAATAATAGTCCTACTGTAATAATATTCTATATAATATTAATACAGTAGGACGACGCCTTTGATCTCTGGAAAAATGCCGACAACTTCTACACGCGTAAGACTTGAATAATACCTCCCGCACTACGAACATCGTTTTGTTCGCAGTGCAGGAGCGGCTTTCCCGCGTCTCGCCCCTCACACCCCGCACGATTGCCCTGTCTAGACGGCTTCGTCGGACGACTGTATGTTTTTAGACTGTGGTAAAACTATGTCAACCAACTTTTTTGTACCTTGTTAAACCGTCACAACAGCAACAAAAAAAACATCGCCGTCTTCAAAATACCAAACCTTAATTAAAAAAGATGCATTCTTCTAACACACTAGAAGTTACGGAAAAAAATACTTACCCGTCTCTTTGTCTAACATTATTCATAAAACATCAAACTCAATATTATTAATTTTAATAATAAAACCGATACGATCACATTTCTTGTTATATTAATATCAACCACAATGCGTTCAATCAACCGGAAGTAGGATCTTTTGTAACAGACGCTCAAACCCTTCGGTGAACGATATCTTGGATGCCGATATTAGGGGCCTTGTCTATTCATTTTGACCCCTAACGTCGGATATTTGGTATCTATGGGAGTATCTGTGAGAAATAAAAGGATCTTGAAACTGTTGACTGGCGCGTTTGAGGGTTAGAATTCGAAAATCGGTTGAGGAAAAAGATGATTGCGCTTATTAATTAAATATTTAAATGTATACAGGGTGAAATTGAATAGATGCGCAAAGAACACCGGCAAGGGAATTGTTGATTAATTATTAATCGTCTACGTATGTCACCGTAATAGATACCAACGAAGTAATTTACTAAGTTTTATCAAATCAATCATAAGGCCTATCAAAGTCTGGAAAAAAATTCTTCATAATTGAGAACTTAATTGACTAGATTATTGATGAAATAAATAATCATAGCTTTGTGTTTTTTTTTTCTGGCTTGACTTCATGGCTTTTGGATTTTGAATGTTGCCATGTAATATAAATCTTAGTCAAGTTGCTTAAAATGATTGGCTTTACATAATGCATTAATATACTTAGGAAATACATGTCTGCATCAGAATACAAATGCTAAAATAAACACGATTGTTTGTGCTAAGATTATAGCGGACATAACCTATTATTATAGTCATAACCTCTAAAACTTAAAAATAAAATATCTTTAATTCCTGACTTCCTATAAAAGTATAGCCAAAGAAAAAACTGTTCAGAAATTCAAACTCTATGCTTTTAGATATTTTTCATAGGCAGACGCAAAAAAAAAATGTCAACAATAATTTGTTTGGGAGTTCGCCGGTGTTCTTTAAATGCACTTACAATACTAAGTTGCCAAGACAATATAGAACATGTCAAACGTAAAATAAATGAACTTAGGGGAGGCTTATGTCCAGCAGTGGACTACTGTGGGCTGGTGATGATGATGTAAGGTTCGTAGTAGGCCGCGTTCTGTAGTTTCTGCCTCCTTTAATGGTAAAATGCGTGAAGCAGATTGTTTTAAAGACTCCTGTGAAAAAGATAGGGAAAAAAAGTAGGTAACATAAAATTTTGGCATGTTTTTTAACAAGCCAATTAAGTTCGTTACTTTTTTTCTATAACGATTATGTAATTTTAAATTTTACTAACTCAGCTACATTAATAAGCAAATTTAAAACTACAAGATAAATAAAATAAAAACGAATTTACACCATCAGTTTCTTTTTTAAACACAAACATGTCAACACGTCTCCACTTACACGCATTTCAAAAACCCACAATCGCAACAAGTTCAGTTCAAATATTTACCGAATTAAAAAAAGTGCACACAATGCGTGCTATTATAGGCAATCATCGAAGTATCGATTATGTGAAAAAAAAACTTTGCAAAAAGCCACTAGACGCGGTAGCAACAAAACAAACATTTCACGGGTTTGTGGCAACAAAAAAAAACTCGTGTCTATGCACAAGGGGCCCATTGTACCGAATTTGACTAGCCTTTGTTTAAAATACTGATTTATAGGCTATTAAACCCTTTCTATTAATGTATGTATAGATAAATTTATGCGCATTATTCCTTGTAAAAAATGGTAGTTATATTTTATCTGTGGCATAACAAAGGTGTTTTTTTTTTAGTTTTATTAAAAGGGGTGCATACGCATGTGTTAAGATCTATGACGCGACAGCCAGTCTTAAAATGTTGTTTTTTTACTTTTATGGGATCTAGTCGTAAAACCATAGAGGAAGTCCATTGACTGGCAGTTTTTAAAAAATGAAGCATAAAAATACCTGTTATTCACTGGGATGGCAACCAAAAAGAAAGTCCCACTTTAAGATCATATCTTATTATCTGACTTACCCTTTCAATCGTGTCAATTAGAGACACAATAGAAAGACAATGACAACGCGGACACCGGTGTCCTCTTGGGATTTATTGAATTAAAAGGTGATTAAAGATAATTAAACGTAGATAAGTAAGCTCAAGTTCTTCTATAACAGACAGACGTGTTGCTGGGGAGTTTGTTCGGCCACTTCTTCTACCCAACAAAAACACCAAAAAGTGGTGAAGAGCGGGCGTTGTGGGGGACTGCCTTATGGAAATTTTATGTTCTATAAGTGCCGATCCCCAGGCTTATTTGAATAAATTACCTATAATTTTGATAACACTTCCGTTTTTACTGTTTAGTTACGGAACTCTAATATAGAGACTTGGGGAGACAGTTTTTGTTGACATTATTTCTAAGATATAAGTGCCATTATTATTCGTATTATTATTCGTTCGACTGGCCTGTTGGTCTAGTAGTTAGTGACCCTAACTGCTATGCCGTAGGTCGTGGGTTCGATTCCCACCCAGGACAAATGTTTGTGTGATGAGCACGATCATTTGTTCTGTGCCTGGGTGTAATTTATCTATAATATGTATGTATTTAGAAATAAATAAGTATGTTTATCCGCTGTTTAGTACCCATAACACAAGCTCTTAGCTTAGCTTGGGACTAGATGGCGTTGTGTGAAAACGTTGTGGAATATTTATTTATTTATTTATTAAATTGTTTATGTCAACAACCCGTAGCGATTAACGGCGTGTAAAAATGTCAAATATTTTGATGTTAGACACTTATTGTCTCAGAAAGTATGCTATGCGGCGGGCACAGGCTCTCATTTGTAGGCCTTTATTAGTCTTAGATAAGTCTTTTATTCGGTGCAAACAACAAATGACAGGACAGGCAATCAACACAAAAAAACATTCAACAGGGTGAGAAAGAAAACAAAACCAAAGATTAAAAAAATATGTTGTATTGACCCATTTCACATTTACAACAGTCGATCACTACTGGGCGGCGCGGCGCGTGTCTTATGGTTGCACCAATTGGGAATCTAGCTCAGCAAAATGCCAAATTATGGGTAATCAGAAGCTCCTAACTCTGACAACCGAAAGACTTTAACAGTTTAAGGATTGTAGATCCGGCTAGAAGCCTTCCTCATCATAGTTCGTTATAGAACCAATGACAAAAGAAGAACCAAAAAAAAATTAACAAAATCGCGTTCTTAAAAAAAACTTTAAATGCCGCACAGCTTAAAACAAACAGAGAGATAAGTTGGAAGAAAAAGAAAAGCGGTACCGACGTTTAAAAAGGCAATGCCCTACTTCGAAGGCAATCCGGGACAACTTTCACCTATTCCCGTGTAGGAAAACGAGCTACAAAACTAACGTCCCTGAACTGAGCAAATGGCGTGAGAAAAAAGTAATTTTCATTCATAAAACCATTTTCTTAGAAGCGTGCGACAAGGACAGATATATGGTGTCGATAGCGCGCCGTCCCTTTTTTGCGCACTCATTTTTAATGCACTTTCCCTGAAGAGGTTCTTTTATCCATCTTTTAAGAGTTGCAAGCAAGTACGTGCGGTGTTTTTTTTTTAATTCTCCTTTTCACCTTTACTTTGTAAAGCGTTTGTGTCAATAAGTTTAAAACTGTTTCACTTATTTTAATAAGTCAATGTAACTTTTTACGACTTGTAGGTTTTGTTAAAATCATTTTTCGTATGTAAGTACCGTATTTTTTTTGACGTAGTTTTGTCCGCCATTTTATTATTGGGTCCTTTAAATTTTTTGCCACGACTAGTATTGCGACAAATGCAAAATCACAGAACATTAGCCGCATCATGCACACTCAATAAAGTCCTATTTAAATAAACCAATCAATTGTAACGATTTTTGAATATCGAACGTAATCCTTTGAGTGCCACTCGATTCAAAGGGATGCTACCGTTGTCCTCATTGTGTCCTTATAATTTATTGTCACCATACAAAGGTACGGGATGTTCTACATTTTTTGAAGTTCAATGGGTCATATTTTAACCATTTGACTTTTCTATGGTTGTAAAGTATTTATAGTTGAATTTTTGAGGCGGTTTCGAGACCCTATGCTTAAGGAGATCAGATAGTTATAAGCACATTTCTGAATATCTGTAGAGCTGTCATTCCTTTGAACTATATATTTATTTGAAGAAACCAGCGATCCATCAATTTACTTGTCCTCTACCTGTCCTTACACCCTTAATGTCACAAGAGAACTCTTTGTTCTATAGTATCACAGAAGAGCCGAGCAAGTAGTGTCTAGGACACTGTCCTACACCTTCATTTATGTCTAGGTATACAACTTAAACAGTTAGATAAAATTTAATTTTCTGTTAGTAAAGTCAAAAGAACGGTTTTTTTTTTTAAATTAAACCAATGCCAATAAATGGTGTTTTGTCCTATTGACCTGTTAAGTTTAAACCTTTCAATGGTGTCAATTAGAGACACAATAGAAAGACAATGACAGCTGGTGTCCTCTTGGGGTTTAATGAATTAAAGCAATGTCTTTGTACTGGGATGAAATAAAAGGACTTACTTGCCTATTTCCCGTGGGGGTGGGCAGAAACTACAGAGCGCCAAACATCTGTGAGAAAACTAAAACGTTCAGAGTTTTAACTATATTTGTTGCTATTAGATATAATACCTACTAATCCAGGACAAGAAGACAAAAGTCGTTAGTACGTAAGTCCCTTTACATTCAAAGAACCCAACAAAATACGAACTTTTCTTAACAAAATCATAAAAAATACCAACACACGACATCGTAAAATAGCTGATAACCAAAGAAACCGAACCGGAAACTTCGAGAAGTATGTTATAAATAAAATAACGTATTCACGAGCGTCGGATGCGCAACTTACAGCTTCAAAAGTTGAGAAACCACTCCAGCAGTCGGCATGAAGTTTTACCAACAATATATTTGTCTGCCCGCCAACCGTATGTCGATTAGGGAGACGATATGTTCATGAGCGGAGCGGGAAGCGGATACAATAATTTTATTTTATTTTATTTTATATTTTTCGGAAAACTTACAGCTAGGCAGACATAATATTTGAAGCGATAACAACATGATGGCCAGTTACAAGTTTTCACATGTAACAATTATAAACAATCATATCAGACGAGGTCGGTATTTTGTTAGTAACAAAGGACTTAATTTGAAGGCGCACCTAGCTCTGCAGTATGGGGGATTGACAACGATGAGTAAAAACAGCCAATACAACGATAAACGGCATTGGCGATTAATTTACCACGCTGTCTCTCCACCGTCTTGCTGACTGATAGGGAATGGTTAAGGCAATAAATTCGTTCATTAGGATACAGAAGACATACATCCTACTAATATTATAAACGCGAAAGTTTGTGAGGATGTATGGATGTTTGTTACTGTTTCACGTAAAAATCAGCTGACACCCTGGATTAACATAAATGCTACTTTTTATTCCCACGGGAACGGGACCTACGCGGGTGAAACCGCGGGACGTCTACTAGTTTTAAATTAATAAACAACTTCCTAAGGTATTAGAAAAAGTTTTTTGAGAATAGCGTAAGCGGGTATTTTTGACAGACACCTGCACAGTTTTGAAACGTTTTCGTATTAATGAGGTATCCTAGTATCTCAATTATGAATCTCGACTAAATTAGTTATTGAATTTGTTATGTTTCAATCAAAATATTTCAGTGTCAGACTAGCCATGCTTGCCTGACAGTAGATTTTCTTAGTCCGCTCCCGCTACCTCTCCGCTCGTCTCAGCCCCCAAACGTTTCGATGAAAGCAAACAGACAGGCACACCGGACTTTCCTCCGCCACTTCAGGCAAACATTCTTGTGAGTAAACTTTAAAAATAATAATATTTCACGACTTCTGCAAAAGTTTATAAGTCCCATTTTAGAAGTTTTGAGATTTTTTGCTTTGAGTAAAATCATTTTCGTGTTGGTAACGGTGGGAACAGCCCACTGTTTATTTTACTTGAAATGTGTGAACTTGTACTTATACTCAAGACCTCTACTTTAAGCTAATAATGAATGAAAACGAGGCAAAAGAGGTATGTAAGAATCGTTGCAGATGGCGCTCTATAGTTTCTGCCTACCCCCATGGGAAAAAGGAGTTAGTTTATGTATGTATGTGTATGTATGTTCTATAGACGATGTGTTCCTAAAACATAGCTTTTGGCTATTCACCATCATCTGCAAACCTATTTTCAACCATGTCAGAATATTGGCTTCCTGTCTAATTACGAGTAGATGTCGCAGAACACCAGTATCTGGCGTGGATATGTGTTCTTAAAACATAATAGATTTAGCTAATTACCATGATAGCCTTTTTCCACCATGTCAGAATAGGTTTCCTGTTTAACTAAATGCCTCAGAATACCAGTATTTTGCTTGGATTATCTTCCTATATTATGAACTCTAAACACAGCCCAAGGCAAAGACATTCAATACCTATAGACCGGACATCACGAACAAAATTTTCTTCCGAAAAAGTGTGTCCTGCTGGATACAAGTCTATGAGTTTTTTGTAGTACGCTCCGCTGCCGCTCCAATATTCATATATTATTCTAGATGGCGTTACTGAGACATGGGATCAAAGTTTTTCTATGACATTTCCTTGACATGCCCGCTCTATAGTATTTTAAATCTCTTTTCTTTTTCTCTTTTCTCTCGTTGTCAGACATTCGGGCTTCTTACTGCCCGTCACGAATATCAAAGACTCTGTCTTGCTTCTCGGCACACGGATTAGTCTTGGTATGTATTGTATTGTGCAATCCATCTACAGCCTTACCTCAGCAAGCGAGCTTCCACCATTGCGTTTGTCGTGAGCGTTATTTATCACAGACCTTTGGGTTTTGTTTGAATCCTTTTCAAAACCCAAAGTTGGGTTGTTCTTCTCCATACACAAATGAGGTCCTAGGCTTCGCATTGAGACGATGAAAATCAGTTAGTTTTTGGGAAATAATTTATTTAAATTTCTTATCTTGTATCCGTGAGAGGCTTAATAATGTCAGTTTAGGTACTTTATTAGAACTAAATAGGATCGATTGAAGGTTAAGCAACGTTTGCAGAGGTCGATCTGTAGCTTGTTGAAGCGTGCTTAGGAAAACACGTTAAGCCATTGGTCCCGGCTGTCATTTGTAAATCCTTGTCAGCCGTAATGAGTAGTCAAAAGCTTGAAAATCTGTCGACTTTTGAGACAAAACGTTCATAGAAGACAATTCTTTTTTGAATGTCGATAAAAACGAAAAAGAAGTAACACCCACTAACAAGGATATCTCTTTCCACGACAGACCTTTGAACGAACACATCCCACTAACTTAATACAATAGAACGACAAAAAACACATTCACTTTAAACAATTTTGTACATCACAAAAGTACTTTACGTACCGTCATCCAATATTACGAAACAAAATAATATTCTGGCAAGAGGAGGATAGGAAAAAATTGAAACCTTCATATGTAGGGAAAATAGTCTTGGAAAATAAAAGCGTGTGAGGAATCGACTGTTTCCCTACGTTTCTTTGGGTGGCGTTTGACAAAACATCCCCCTGCCTCCCCCCGGCATATGCGAGTAACACATTATCTATCACGGAATAAGCCTGTGAGCTATGGAGTCGGTTGTATACATCTACATTTTTATTTTGATGTTCTATTATTTGCTCTTTTCTTCATTAGACGGGTTTGTTTTTGGTTTTTAATTCATATTGGGTCCAGTTAATTAGTCCAGCCTTACGACAGTTTAAAGCTAGTATTGGCTTCCTTCTTTAATTTAATACCTAGTCCCTCTCATGGCAAACGACATCGCGGTAGGCCTCGGCGAAGATGGCGGGACGAGCTGGACTCTTACGATAAGGACTGGTCCCAAAAAGCCCTTGACAGACAGAAGCGGAGAGACACTAGAGAGGCCTTTGCCCTGCAGTGGGAAAATATAGGCTAGTAATAATAATAATATAACTTAATAACAAGACTGATTTATATTTTTTTCACTAAGACATTACTATTAAACTACAACTAACTCAAGTAAAAAAACATACAGTAGAAGAACAATCAACACTTAATAGAAATGTTGAGCTTTTTCTTTTTGTTCGAAATGTTCCCCTGGCATCTCCACTGATTCCCCTGTCCTCTCACAGCGCCATATGACACATGTGCGGCATAAAGCGAAGTATTGATCTAGTGCCGACTTTCTGTAAGATAGTGTACGAGACAACATTGTATTTCTTGAAGAGCCAATAAGAGCTACTTTAACAAGGTGTATTTAATAGCACAGGTTAATTTTTGTGTCTACATTTTCGTTTTGATTTATGTGGCACTTGGCAGTGTTTGACTTGACTAAAGGTGAGACCTAAGCATTGCATGAATAGTCAAATTAATACAATTAAGAAAGTTTTCAATTTGTAAGCCAATTGAAGCGAGCTCATCAGGTTTTGCTTTGATTTTCTTATGAAACAAAAAGTACGGATGTAAAAGATGTAACTGTATGCAAATCTACGTTTAACTATGCATCTACGAACATCACACATTACTTACACGAAACAGCGTAAAATAACTCTTTAAAAAATTTACACATCGTGCCAAGAAAATAACATCGAAGTTGGCCGCGCGCGATAGCCACAAACTACTCGGTGGAACCAATAAACGGCTTGTCATCCCACTCTGATTGATCATTATTTTATGCGCCAAACTATCGTGCTATCTCTTTCTCACTGGAGGACTGCCAGCGAACCCCGCCGTGCGGTGTAGAAAATGTGGCGTTTCCGTTTTTATTTGAATACAGAATCGCGCGATAATGACGGTGTGAATTTTTATGTGCCGTCATAGTTCAAGATGAAGCCGAATGTGTGTTCGGAATTTAAAAGTGGTTTATAGATGTCCAATCCCAGAAGCGAGATGCGAGTACCTATGATCGTTATGCCGCGGTAGATACCTACTACAATTGGTCGATGATTGTTTAGTTGATTTTGAAAGTTTCTGACGTTTTACCTAAGTTTTCTTTAACATAAATCTAAAAATATACAACCCGATTGTTTGTATAACTTTAGTAAGTATCCATGACTCGTAAAAAACATGTTGTTTGGAACATAAGCTTCCGACCTATAATTTTATTACTGCTCCGATATTCGGCTGTTTGTGCCAAAAGTTAAATTGGTTTCAACAGTTGCTAGCAAAATGTCTAGAAATTATCTTGGCATAGTTACTTTTCCTTAACATTTATTGTAGTTCAGTATTCGTCTTAGCATTTATAACCTTATAGGCAGACAGATGAAGCAAATACAATAAATACATTTGAAACCTCCGTACAACCTCTAACCTCAAGAAATAGTAATGGTTTCGCGCGAAAAAAATCCGTTACTTTCTGTAATATACGACTACCCACTAGGCATGCGGTTGACAGGCGGGCTAAAGGATTTATGAACGTTCCCTTGTACTGTTCGAAGAAAAAACCGCCAAGTTAAGCATGGCCTGCTTGGTTGAGGCAGGATATTATGTTAAAAGTATAGTGTTACGTTCCCTAATAGAAATCTAGGAAATAGATTAGCAGAAGTATACTTAACGTAACCACGCAAATTTTGCCAGTTATATTTAAGACAAGCGCTTTGCTCGCGACTTGGTCCGCGTGCTTTTTGTACTTAAACCACACCACACCCTCTTTAAAAATGAAATATCAATAAAAAAATCAATCAAATCCTATGACACTTAGAAATAATGTGGCTTGGTATTGGTAAAAGAATTTTCAAAATCGTTTCAGGAGATCCAGAGATTAACCCCTGCAACGTCACCTCTTTATTATATTTAAGACTCATAGAGAGCAAGACTATTTCCACAAACCAAGTATATGAGAACACATCTGGACACGTGTCTGCTATCAAGAAATTCCTAAAAGGAAACTCTAATTCCATTCCAATTTTTGCTCTATTTTCTATGTAGCTCTTAAAATTATAATTTGTTAGTCTGTATGGTGTACAATAAAGAGTATACCATATTCTATTCTATTCTATTGTAATTTTCCCGACCCAGGAATTAAATAAACCCATAACCTCAAACACAGCAAAAAAATATGTTTTTTTTACTTATAATAAAAATCTAGGTATTTCAAGTATTTTTTTTCTATATAAATAAAAAAAATATTTTATTAGTATTCAACGCTGTTAGTCTGAAAAAAAAACTTGTAATTTTACAAAAAAAAAATAACAGCAGAGTTTATCAATTTACTTCCGAACTTAAAGCCACAAAACCGAACTCTAACAACTCTTCAGTCGTCCAACCCTTATTTATTTTTCCGAACGCAAAATTTTTTCGTACCGAGCTCAAAAGTTCCGAACTAAGCACTGGTGGTATTACTACTCCACCATTATGATGCAAATCTGTCCCAATTAGCCGTGCTCAGAGCCACAGTGCCCCGGATATAGGAACACACATCTGCCGGTTAATTTGCCTAACAATACACGGTTTTAATATTCAAATACATTTCTTTACAGTGCGTGATTTCTAAACACTTATCATGTTTGGCACTGGTTTGAAAAGCAGAGCAGAGTAAATGTTTTGGAATTTTGCTGGGCGATTTTTTGTGACTTCAAGTGTAAAATTGAGAAATGTTTAGTGCCACATATAGTAAAAAGCATACGTGTGTTTTATTCTTAGTAATGAAGATAATAAAACTGGCTTATTAGTTTCCCGCTGCAGGACTGCAGCGCCTCACGTCGGCCTCTTCTCATGTAGAGAAGGCACGGGCATCAGTATTTGACTTTGGCGGCGATATTAATTTGACGTATATTAATAACAAGTTCAGATTTCCTTACGATGTTTTCCTTTACCGATGTCAGTAGTGGTTTAGATAAACTTAGAAAAAGCTTGCCCGCATTTGAACCTTTCAATTCCGTAGTGAAGAAAGGTAGTAACTGAAATTTATGACAATGTTGGAAAAGTTCAAATTGATTTCTATTTAATTAGTTAGAATTAAGATTTGCTTCCTTCGTTCGTTACCTTTGCCTTATAGGCACCGACCTATTAGCTTATTGTGACATTCCGATTCTCCATATAAATAAACAATGAAAATAATTTACCTATTCTGATCTTTGAACATACATTCTTTTGGCTCATGGACTTTTCTAGATATTCTAAAAGCGGTAGTGAATTTACATTTGAAACTTATCCCAACAACAAAATAAGAGATAGTCAATTAACTAATTTATAAATTAATCTGTTATTAATTGACAGAAATACTTTATTTAATAGAACAAAAAACAAAACGCTTGTTAAAGAAAACACCCACCTTCTCATAATATTTTGCGACGGCTTTCGTGCTTGTTCTAAATTTCAATTTCAAGATTGATGGAATTATCAAACAAAATGTAACTGGAGCGTATAACCTCTAGAATTTGAATATTAATTCGAAAATTACTAATAAAATCACACGCGCGTGAACCTAAATTATTAGAGAAATTTAGGCTATAATTGCTGATTCAGCGATGCTAACTTCAAGTACAAAGAAACCCAAATGAGACGAAAGGCAATGGATAAAGTCCAATTTACTAGTCATGCCACATACCTTTGATCCAGCGATCTCCAAGCAGAAGCAAATGGGTGCCACGTTCTGGATGAGCAGCTCACAGTCTAGGACACTACGCTGGCCAGCGGTACACAACAAAGTCTAGGTAATACAGATAACACTTGAAGGAGGTTCAATTAAGGGTTTAGGTTGAGATCGAGCGCGTCCGAGTAATGACGCGTGCGCACTTTCCCGTAGTCAAGACGAGACTCCCGAAGCCGGCAGATGTCAGCAGTTGACAGGCCGTTCCGCATAAAGCATCACCAAACCAACAATATGTGACACTTATTTAATAAATTAGAACTATTAAACCAATGCCCTTCAATCGCCATAAGGTGATGTGACAAGAATGTAGAAATTATAAATTATGAAGCGCAACCATTTTCCCCGGCTTGAAAGTTCCTACTTTCGAAACACAAAGAAAAAGAAAAACTAAAATTGCATATCATCACAACTCTACAAAAAGTTATAAGAACTCTAAAGTTGCGACTCTATATTACAAATAAGAATATCTAACTAACTATTCTACGCGGTAACTAAATCTAACACGGCACATTGGTGCACGATAAAATTTAATCTTAGTATAACGAAAAACTTATTGAGTTGGCAAAGGGCACAACTTTACTACCGGGCGACTCTGAAGGATCCCGCTTTTAGTCTTTACGGATGCGACTCTACAAACTCCGTTTTTATCGGGAAATATTTCAGTAATTACTCCTAACGGCCAATGAAGAGGCATCACATTGTCCTGCATGGAGACGACAACCATACCGACCCGTACTGGATTGGCTGGGGTGTTCCATTTCTGTTTGGATTGCAGGGTGTGCAAGTACTCTTGGCGCCACCGCTTCCAAAAAGATTGGACCAGTTTATCAGTCAATTCATATCGCGAAATAAGATGTAACCGCGTTTCATTGACTTCGCGGGCGGGAAGAGATAAAAGAGGTTTCGTATGCAAGAAGTGCGCCGGCGATAATGAAGTGGGCTCTGACGGATCGGAGCTGATCGCATACAGAGGCCTCGAGTTTAATAATGCTTCTACTTGAGTTAGCATAGTGTTAAGCTCATCAAAACTAAGAATTTGCTGACCAATGACCTTGAAAAGATGCGTTTTGACACTTTTTACTTCACTTTCCCAACAACCACCAAAATGTGGAGCTCGACAGGGGATGTTTTTAAGTGTAATTCGATGCTCTGCAAGTTCTCTTTCCCATAAAGGGTGATACTCTTTAGCCAAGAATTGATAGAGATCTCGGAGATAGGACTTGGCTCCAATAAAATTGGTAGCGTTATCTGTGTAAAGACACTGAACCGGACCTCTACGCGCCAGGAAGCGTTTAAAAGCTGACAGAAAGCTCGCAGTGCTAAGGTCTGAGGCAATCTCAAGATGCAGAGCACGAGTTGTCAGGCATGTAAAAAGACAGATATACGCTTTCCTAGTTTTTTGGCCTCTAGCACGAACCGACGTAATCAAGAGAGGTCCCGCGTAGTCGCAACCTGTTTCAGAGAAAGCCTTAGGAGCCGACTCAACGCGAGAACGTGGCAAATCCGCCATTATAGGAAAGGTAGGTCGGGGCTTTGCTCGAAAGCAAATGTTACAATTAAAAATGATGTGACGTGCAATATGTCGCGCGGACAGGATCCAATACTTCTGTCGTAAGAGAGATACGAGCAAGTTTGGTCCTGTGTGAAAATTTTTCACATGGTAGTTGGAAACTAAAAGTTCCACTATATGATCTTGACGCGGAAGGAGGATCTGATGACGCGAGTCAAAGTCTAGCTCAGAGTTTGCTAGGCGACCTCCAACGCGGATAAGTCCTTCGTGGAGAAAGGGACTTAGTCGTTGTACTGGCTTAGAGCACAACTCATTGCGGGCTAAGCGATCGAGATCAGCTTCAAAATGAATCCTCTGTACCGATCGCCACACAATGAATTCAGCGAACTCTAGATCAGACGCGGTAACGGGCCCTCTAGGGAGCCGTTTGATGAACTTATAGACGAAGCAAATCGTTTTTAAATATTTCGACCAGGAAGAGAACCTGGTAGAGCGAGCGTATAGAATGTCATCGGAAGGACTTCCGTCCGAGCATTCATGCGAGAGAACAGGTAGAGCCACGGGCTTCATTTCGGGAAGCTCTTGCGACTCGCCTGGAACGAACGGTTTTATCGGCCATTCAGAGCGGGGAAGCTTAAGCCATGGCGGTCCACTTAGCCACAACGGATGATGGACTAATTGGGCAGGCGTTAAGCCGCGAGAGAGGCAATCACTGGGATTTTCAGACCCTTTCACATGGAAGAAGTGATCTGCCGAAAGATTCTCGTGAATCTTAGCGATACGGTTGGCTACGAAGGTGTGCCATCGATGCGGCGCGGAATGAATCCAACTCAAAGTTACAGTTGAATCCGAAAAAGCTACGACTACCTCAATGGCGTGCCGAGCTGCGAAAAGATTATATACTCGTTTCATCACAGTTGATAAAAGGAGTGCGGCGCATAACTCGAGACGAGCTAGCGAAACGACTTTCAGTGGTGCGACTTTAGATTTCGCACACACCAGCGAAACGACGATACTACCGTCGGGTTTGATAACGTGGGCGTAGACTGAACCACCATAAGCTTTCTCACTAGCGTCGGCAAAACCGACGAGTGAGAGCCTACAGCGTTCTACGACACCGACATGACGCAAAAATCTCAATTCAGAGATAACTGGCAGTTCAGCTTGAAATTGTTCCCACAGACGAACAATGCGAGGTGGTGGGACGTCATCCCACTCAAGTTTGACAAGCCAAAGCTCTTTGATGAGAAGCTTGGCGTATAAAATTATCGGTGCCACGAGGCCTAGAACGTCGAAAAGACGTGCGATGGAAGAAAGAATATTCCTCTTCGTGCAAGGGCGATCATTAGGATTAACCTGGAAAGCGAAACAATCCTCATCCGGAAACCAACGGAGTCCCAGTATTTTCTGTGTCGGATCTTTACTTAGGTCCACACTCTGTGAAAGTCGTAATGACTCTGGGATAGCCTGAAGAACATCGACACTGTTGCTAGACCACTTCGTCAGCTGAAAATCACCGAGAGAGAATATTTTTATCAGTTCACGAGCCGAGTCTATAGCCAGCGCAGTATTAGGTATAGAACTAACTATGTCATCCATGTAAATATCTCGTTGCAAAATGTCCTTGGCGAGAGGTAACTGCGTACCTTCATCCTGACATAGCTGTTGGATAGTGCGAATAGCTAGAAAGGGACTACACTTTAATCCAAAGGGAAGCACAGAAAACTGATAAATTTGAAGTTCTTCTTCTTCATTAAACCGATATAAGATACGTTGAAGCGAACGATCTTGCGGGCGTATACCTATACGTAGGTACATAGATTTGACATCTGCGGAAATAGCGATACTGAAAAGCCTAAAATTTAACAAAATGTTAAAAAGGTCAGCCTGAAGTACTGGACCTGCGTACAGGATATCATTGAGCGAGGTACCATTGTCTGTACATGCACTGGCATCTAGGACCACGCGCAACTTAGTGGTCACTTTATCCTCTCGTATAACAGCGTGGTGAGGAATATAGTATTCTATTTCTCGCTCCTTACAATTTCGTTTGGGTAACACACATTCGGGTACGATATTCTGCACCAAAGAAATATAATTGTTATGTAGATAATCCCGTATGACGTCATCATAAAGAAGCTTGACGTTAGGAAGCGATTTAAGTTTACGTTCGAGGCTATAGAATCTCTTGCGAGCTATGTCAAAAGAATTTCCTAACGCTGACGCGTCTGTTTTCAGTGGTAAAGCTGCAACATATTTGCCATTTGGGGCGCGGGTAATTGTGGTACAATAAAACTGTTCACAGTGTTTATCATCCACACTTCCAATGGACGAGGCAGTAACATCTTCAATCTCCCAAAACTTACGAAGATCGAAGTTATCGAACGAACTCGCAAAGAAAGACAGAGTGTCAGTTGGAGGTTCGACAATAGGTGCTTCTCCTAGAAGTATGTAGCCGAGCACAGTCTCCAATGCGTCGGGGCAGCTGGTTACGCTGGTCACGTGACCTGGTCGCAATAACTTAGCGAACAACTTGACCCCAAGTAACATGTCAATATTACCTGGCACACCCCAGGTGTCATCCGCAAGTAGTTTAGGATCAATATGATTCAGTTCGGCAATGTTTATAGCACACAGAGGAAGCTGGCCGGTTATTTGATCCAAGACTAAAGCGTCAATTTCATACCTAGGTTGCGAGCGAAGCCGTGAGCGGAACGTAAGGTTCACCGAGCCGCGAACGGGCTGCGACGTGCCACCAATACCACGAACGGTATTTATCGAGTCCGTATGTATAGTTAGACCGAGCATACGACAACAACGCGATGTCATATAATTCCTTTGCGACCCAGGGTCCAAAAGACATCTAACCACCACTTCCTTACCCTTCCTACCCGCCACTAACACCTTGGCAGTAGCCAGCACTTCGGTACTACGTGTGGCCTGGACTTGGGCTGAAGAATTGAATAGTCAAACGAACTTACCTGTAAGTGAAGTTCGACGGTAATTATACGAAGTCTTTGTTTCATTCGAAAATGAGGTTTGTTTACTCGTAGTAGTGGACTCTATATCACATAATTTCACAGCGTAAAACTGAACGCCTCCTCCCGTGTTACGCGCACCTGTTAGTTGTCTGTCAAATATCTTCATTAAGTTCACAGCAAATGATTGGTTTTACAACGTGGGGTCCATGCTTAAAATTGTATTGAAATAGCATGTATTGTTTGGGTCGGGTGGGACTCTTCTCATTTTCGAATGAAACAAAGACTTCGTATAATTACCGTCGAACTTCACTTACAGGTAAGTTCGTTTGACTATTCAATTATACTCGTCTTTGTTTCATTCTCAATGAGGTTTGTTTACTCGTAGATGTTTAAAGACAAGTTGTAAAAGCAATCAATAATTATTAAAGAATTTAAAATAACAATGAGTTATTTAAAATCTTTCAAAAGAATAAAAAAAAATAAAAAACACAACATCGAATTACAATTCAAATAGCATCATACTTGTCATAACTAAAATAGAAAATGTCTATTTATTAATATTTCCATTTGGAAATTTAGGAAGGAATGGTTGACCCTTCCGTTCACGTGGATAACTTATAATAAAGTCGATATTAAAAAACCCCCTTACCAGCTGAAGTTTTTATATAATGCATTGTCGAAAAAACGCGCTAATGTTAAGTTCACTCTCTCTTCCATATCCCTGGTAATCCAACGGCTGATACTGGAGCTCACAATTCAGTGTTTTTGTTACTTACAATGTTTAAGTACCTACTGTTTTGTAAAACAGTTAACAAAAAACGAAAAAAAAAAAAAAAAAAAAAAAAAAAAAAATATATAATTGTCCATCTCCTAATTTATTGTTATTGCATCATCATATCCATTGTAATAGCTATAATAAAATTTTCTTAAAATCTGTAAAATAAAATAAAGTTTGGCTATTTGGTTATTACAGTTTTAATTAACTTATTAATCTTGATAAATTTTAATAAGCTTATGGATTTCAATTATGATTGCTGATGTCAAATTGGATCACTCTATATTTATAGGTAATGGAGATTGTTATCAAATAACCTTCTTGGTAACAAAGTATAAATCACCATGTTAAAATATAATTAAGTTAACATGAAAAAACATCCCAAGTATATCTAGGTTTAAGATGTCTTATTATGAAGCCATTAATAATCTTTTCATTTTATCATTTTATGCGGTCCTGTTATCAAGGCTAGACCGGATCAAATATACCTAAACCAAACTTTCATAGGAAAAAAATCCTTCCTGGAAGTCTTTTTATGATATTGAACAGCATGAGTCATGGTAGGCTTAGTAATGCTACAAATTACAGTTTTAAGCCAAAACGCACTGGAATTAAATCAATATTCAACGTAATGAATTTTCAACTGCTTGTTCACACTCCAAACATGTACGAATGTTTACATGACAATATTCTTCAAGTTGTTTGTAAGAGATCACTTATATTAAGAGTAATAAATCAGCACATTGTAAACACCCCATATAACTCTTTAAGTTGTTATTTTAAAGTTATTTAGGTGGATTATCAAGAGTATGCTATACTTTTAAAAAATCAATAAAGCAAAATAAAATCATTTTATTTTGTATAATTAACTTTACGGTCCAATATGGACTACTTTTCGGTCTGTTATATCTATTCTTGGTGTTTATTTCAATTTCCTGTGAAGGACGTGTAACAATCTAGAATGATAGTGCCAATGAAATAATTAAAGGGTTAAAATGTCTCAGGGACCTGTATCGACAATCTCTGAAATATGGAGAACCATGGTTTGAGTGATCAACAGATGAAGTACAAAAAATACCTTGTGCTTTGTCTTTAATTATCATTTTTATAGTTTTGAATACAAAGAGAGTGGAGAGAGATCATAAAACTTAATTCTTATGATTGAGACCAATGCAAAAAGAAAGCATGTACTTTGGCACTTTTGTGCTGATCTGGGAAACAGACAAATTAATTGGTGTACCACCAAATAAATATATAATCTTTTGACAATTTGTATTACTTATTAGTCATTTTGTAATGTTTACTTCTCTTCTAGATTCCAAATCAGATATTAATTAAAATTGAGTCATGTAGAAACCAAAAACAAAAAACCCTTTGGTTTTTAATCACACCACTGCCAATTATTTCTAGTAATGGTATATAGATAGGAAGGATATTGAACTCCTCCCAATCAATTGTATGATATTGTAGTCATATAATCCATTCTCAATCAGATTTCACTATCTGTTGGGTGTCCTGCAAGGCATTACAGACTAAGTAGGCAGCAATTGAATCTAAAATATAATTTGAAGCTTTAGCTTAATTTTCAGTCCATTGCTTAAATGCCTCCGAAAACCATAACCTCTAAGAAATTACCTTGTGGAAAAAGTAAATAAATAAATATTCCCCAACTTTCACACAACGCCACTTAGTTCCAAACTAAGCAGAGTTTGCGTTATGGGTACTAAACAGCTGATAAAAATACTTATATATATGCTGATAAATACATACATATTAGGGATAAATTATACACAGACACAGAACAAATGATTGTGCTTATCACTAAAAACATTATCCTGGGTGGGAATCAAACCCACAACCTCTAGCATAGCAGTCAGGGTCACTAACCACTAGACCAACAGGCCAGTCAAAAAATAAAATAAAGTTTCTAACTTTAAAATATTCTTTACTCTGACTATGTTTATGAACTACCATTCAAGGTCTTGTTTAAACATACAGTATTCAGGGTAGTATCTATTCCATAATAATTTATTCTCATTATTAACTTATTAAATAAAAGACAAGATATTCAATAGATGTCATGCTAGTGGATGTAAAATTTCCATTCATGTGGACGTGGAATTTTACTATAGTTGACTTGACATGATTTTTCTCTACAAACTTATAACAGTTATTTAGTTTGTTAGTTATGAATCTTGTTTTTCCTTGTTTATCTGTAGTTAACTGAATTATTTCTTAGCAGAAATTCTGAATAAACAAGCAAATATATTATAGCCTCTCTATTTAGTAAGCATCTTTCATCTTTCTTGTAAATGTTGATCATATATAACCCAAAAAACATAAAACAATTAATTGTTGCCATTTCCTTAGAAGAAGAGTATATAAAGTTTAATATGTATAAATATTGACCAGGCAATAAGCCTGTTTAAAAAACTACCTCTATCAGAAAATCATTTTTCTGATAAATATCACTTATTGTGCGGTAGACTTTCCATTTCAAATGTTCTGTTTTAACAAAAGTCTTCAACTTCTTTAATTTATAAATTAATGAAAAGTTTCCAATGGGCTTTTTTACCAATAAAAGACTGGTAAACTCAGCTTGAGTAGTCTGACCAATTTCTATTGCTCAGAAAGTATTTATAACTACAGATATTATCTGAAAAGATTCCTCTTTGGAGAGTTTTTCTTTCAATGAAAAGTAACTTTGGTGTAGTTTAGTATGAAATAAAGTTGTAAAGTAGTTACAATCTTAACAAAAATAATAACCACAATAGTAGTGATGATTAGTTATCAATCACATAAATTAATTTTTATAATGCCCACCTGTGGGTGTATTTTGTAGCGCTGATGAATCCTCCGGTCTTCTCATGTTCACTCAACCACTGGTGTCTCAGACGATGCCTCCCCCCCCCCCCCCCCCCATTTTTGGAGCGAGGTTGGTTCCACCAGTTTAAAGCTGCTTTTTTGGGAAGTATTTGGTCTTCACCAAATAAGTATGTTTCTGACTCAGAATAAGGCAGAGACTCTTGATGTCTTTATGACTGTTACTAGCAGGGAAAATATGCCCCTCTATATGTATACATATATATCATACCTTAAAGTATCACTCAAATTTGTTACATTTCATGCTCTGGAGTGTCTAGATGCATTTGAAGGTCTAAGTTAATACAAGGCAGGACGATGACGCCCTGATGTTGTCTTTATCTTCTCTATGCTTATTAAATAAAATATTTTGTTGAGCTTCTTAGTAAGTATTAGATACCTGGGTAATCTATTTTGGTAAATCTTTTCCTGATTTCTCTAGTTGAGAATCCACAGCTAGCATTTTGTGAATCTGATCATCTTATGTCTTTTCCAAAGGTACCTGTAATTCTTCAATCATTCCAATTTACCAACAAGAATCTGCATAATACAACTTTGTTTGAAGATTTTCTATGAACTCCGGAGAAACATTTTTTGTTTTTTCCATTCATTTTAGATGAATAATTGTTCTAATGAATTTATTACAGTGTCTGGAGAAAACAGTCCATGCTGTAGACTGTGTGCAGTGTGTACTGCAGGCAACAAACATTGTACCATATAACCATGTAAGTTCCCGCAGAACTTCCCTTGAAGGTTATAAGAAAAAGTCAACCACGTGTGTCCCTAAAGAACACCCCACAGATTGCTTAAATCGCAACAAAGCCATTGTAACCACGTGCGCTCCCGCAGAACGCCCCACAGGTTCTAGGCAAGTTGCTCACTGTATAGCCATTTTTCATCACAAATGCGTTTCCTAACGCTCCACAGGTTGGGCTTTTCACTGCCAATATTGCCATTGTTGACCACGTACGTTCCCGCAGAACGTCCCACAGGTCAGGCATGCACTTGCAGGTTGCAAGCACGTTAGCACGTGCATAACGCGAAAAACAAAAAACGCACCCTGTTTTCATATTCACTAGCGATAATGCGCACACAGGGTCTTAATTTGCTATAGTCATAATCAGGCAAGTTCTTGAATCAGTTTACTGATGGAACAGTTACAGAAAACAGCATAAAATCGGCCATTTTTGAAATTTTCTTACCTTCTTCGTGACTTGATCCATTTTAGTTTTAGCATTTAATACATCTCTCAGTCGTTTTGATATTCTAATTTTATCTAGTGAATTCCTTTTTCCCATATTTATCCTATTTGGAACAGTATTTTCACAACACAACACAAAACATTAAAAAATATAGGAAAAAGATGACGCCATTATGTGACATAAAAAACCAATGAAGATATTTGACAGACAACTAACAGGTGCGCGTAACACGGGAGGAGGCGTTCAGTTTTACGCTGTGAAATTATGTGATATAGAGTCCACTACTACGAGTAAACAAACCTCATTGAGAATGAAACAAAGACGAGTATAATGCGTACACAACGCCACATGATCAGGAGTAGCAGGGTCGGCCGAAGAAGATGAGGCGGGGGCGACCGATGGGTCAAGTGCAGGGGCTTGCGTCGATTGCTCAAAATGCAACAATGAATGATGCTTACCGTTACATTTTTTACAAGTGGACTTAGATAGACACTTAGATACGGTATGTTGGCTACTTAGGCAGTTACCACATCTGTTATTGTCTTTTACAAACTTAAATCTATCATTCACGCTCAACTTTTGAAACGCATTGCACGTAAACAAATTTTTATGCGTGGAATGACAGAGCGAACATTTAGATTCAGTAGTCACAAACACCTGCGATACCTTAGATGAGGTGCTGGAGCTACTTACGGGGGCAGGCTTAGTTGCCGCAGAAGAGGTGCGATACAAGATTTTTACTTGTTCACGAACAAACTTTACGAAATAATCATAATCTAACTCTTGTTGATTACGAAGCGACATTTCAAAATGTTTTGCTATATCTGAGTCTATTAACTTAAGACCCAAATGAATAAATATAAAATCATCCAAGTTATCTATTTTCAATTGTTTGAGTCCCGCAACCGTAGCAGTTAATTTATCGAAACCCTTTTCAATATTAGCGGGTGTCGATCCAAACGACTTCAAGGAGAACAGCTGATTTAGATAATTAGTGGCAAGCGCACGAGTATCCAGGTACTTTGCGATAAGCGCATCCCAGACTACGCGGTAATTATCGCCAGAAGGTACAATACCTACTGCCACATTCCTAGCCTTTCCTTTTAGACAACTCAGCAGATAATGAATGCGATCAGAATCTGATAAATCTGCGTTAGTATGTATAATACGTTTGAAAGTTTCATAAAAGAACGGAAAGCTCTGAATATCACCGTCAAAGGTAGGCAGCTCGATTTTAGGTACCTTTATATGATAAGCATTAGGCGTCACTTTCGTGCTAAACGAAGCAGTAGCAGCGGGTTCCTTGGAATCATTTGATTCAGTTAATGAAGCTAAAGTATTTTTTATCTCACAAACCAACTCATCAAATGAATTTAAAGCACTATAGTTTACTTCGCACTCTGGATCTAATGTCAAATTTAACATATTTATCTTGTCCATAATCTCGTTGAATTCACTGCGTAATTCATCAATTTGTATAGCCTGAGCAATAAAAGTCTTACGTAATCTTTCGGTTGTTAAAGATTTTGTTAAATTAAAAATACTTTGAACCCGTGCGAAATACGATTCGCGTTTACTTTCAAACAATCTAAGTTTAACCTTGTCACTCATTGTAAACAGAAATTAAACCCAGACAAAAAAGAAATTTTAAATTAAGTCAACTGAACTCTAAATTACTTCTACGGAACCTTAAAATGCGTGAGTGAAATTAGGGGGAGTAAATCAAAACAATAACTCAGCGAACGATATTATAAATTAAGTAAATAATAGTACGGAATCACTTATCCGTACGCGCGAACCCTAAGAATAATAAATTGTAAGGTTTAAAAATATAAAGTGAACAAAAACTTAACAGATTGCAAGTAACAAGTCTAATACAATTAAAATAGTAAGCACGCCTAATACCTTAAGAACGTACCTATCTATATCATGTATCTATCTGATTAGCTTAGATATACCTACAACCTTCCAACAAACCAATAATTAGCATATATGTTGGATGCGACGCGATAACAATTATTCCGCACTACTGTTATTTATATGAGATTAACTTACTCAATACCTATAGTACAGATTCTTAACCAACAATAAGTTAAGTGTGAAACTCGGGAATAAGTACAGACACTTATTACCGTAAGCGATGCGATTGTATTCGTAACGAAATACCTTCGTAAGAAACGATACAATTCCTAACAAGTAAATGTGTAGATGACCGTTCGAAATAACTTATCTAGTAGGTACCTACTACGTTTACAAAGTCAGGTGATAGGGTGATATGTATAAATATACGGCTGTTTCCTATGAGGAGAACTATAACACGTAAAGCTTATACAAATCTGTTATTTTATCTGCAGGTTCCTATCAAAAGATCAAGTTACCTTACAAAATAAAATAACAAGCGACGCGATGATAAGATGGTTAATTGCAATAATTAGCCAAATGCGGTATAAGATGATTAATTGCAATAATTAATCAAATGCGGTGGAGTCTCGATATTATAAAAAATACCTACTCGTGCAATACGAATATTGTAGGCATGACGTACCTAACGAACCAACAGTACAAGTGTATCATACAAATACCAATCAATATCACTAATTCAGCAAATCTCGACTAGAAAAAAATATAAAAGTTTCTAATACGTAAATAAAAATTAGCCGTACGAGAACAAATATGGAGAATACCACAGTCACGTAGGCCAACTTGAGGAATTTCACAACTACCTACAATTTTCATACACGAACAAAAAAAAATATGTAATTACGCCGAAAATCAACTGATTTATTAAACAAACTTATTTAGCGATATGAATCAACGTTGATATTCTATTATATCTATATTTCATAGTTGTAATTAGTGAAATTAAAGATTTAACTTAACCATTAATTTGCCGGTAGAAGTACTGCATGCAAGGCAGTGTGACCCTTATTCCTAACGCAATAGAGGTGAGATTTGTGTGATGATATGCAATTGATATGGAATATTCCCGAGCTTTTTTGCTTAAAGTTAGACTTTTAGAATTCAAGAATAGGCCGTAAATAGGGCCAAAATTAATTTATCCGGCTCGAAGGACCAAATTGGAGCGTATAACCTCTAGAATTTGAATATTAATTCGAAAATTACTAATAAAATCACACGCGCGTGAACCTAAATTATTAGAGAAATTTAGGCTATAATTGCTGATTCAGCGATGCTAACTTCAAGTACAAAGAAACCCAAATGAGACGAAAGGCAATGGATAAAGTCCAATTTACTAGTCATGCCACATACCTTTGATCCAGCGATCTCCAAGCAGAAGCAAATGGGTGCCACGTTCTGGATGAGCAGCTCACAGTCTAGGACACTACGCTGGCCAGCGGTACACAACAAAGTCTAGGTAATACAGATAACACTTGAAGGAGGTTCAATTAAGGGTTTAGGTTGAGATCGAGCGCGTCCGAGTAATGACGCGTGCGCACTTTCCCGTAGTCAAGACGAGACTCCCGAAGCCGGCAGATGTCAGCAGTTGACAGGCCGTTCCGCATAAAGCATCACCAAACCAACAATATGTGACACTTATTTAATAAATTAGAACTATTAAACCAATGCCCTTCAATCGCCATAAGGTGATGTGACAAGAATGTAGAAATTATAAATTATGAAGCGCAACCAGTAACCGTGACGTAGTTAACCATGTTCTGACGAACGAAACTATTAATTAGGTATATTAGATTTAGATAGTAGCATAGATAGTAGAAAAACACCGCATGGATTATTTTATTAACTTTGACAGACTGGCAAAGGATTAACAAACACAGAAAAAAACAAAAGAATGGCTAAATACCGCTGTCTCTTAAGCACTCAGGGTGTCTTTAAAAAATCAGTAGCTAACCCTTTACTACCGCTTCTTTCGCTTTAGATTATATTAACACATAAACACGAGGTACTAAGTACCCTGTCGATAAGCCGTTATAGAGCTATTTCCTAAAAATGGGGGCTGATAGCTAACAGGGTTATGAGCAGCGATAGAGGACGTCAGGAAGTGTGTGGATGTGCGTAGATTGGGTTTAGATTCAAGTATACATTCGACAGGGGAAAATCAGTGGTATAGATTCGGCAGGGGAAAATTGTTTCGGCGAGAAGGATGAGGTTTTGCCTCGGAGGTGAGTGAAGGGTGGATCAAATAGGGTCGGTAGATAAGATTAACAGTTTTCTGAGGCAGAACATGTTTTATTTAGGAAGTTCTAGAATCGCACAGTGAAAGAAAGATTGAAAAAGTATTTACATATCTCTTGCTCTGTAAGTACACCCTTACACCCCTGAATGCCGGGGTGTATGACTATCATTACAGCATAGGTTTTGGAATTTGAAAAAAGAACTGTCATACCTACTCATACTGCACGAAGAATATTTTTAAAAAGTTAATTTTTTTTGTCTCGGTATCGATTAATTACTCGAATCGGAATCTAGACAATTTATTTTATAAAGATTTTATTTTAAATATGGAACTATTTGTTTCCACATCGTATGTTAGATGGAATCGATTTAAAAATCAAACTGGCCAGCAAGATTTGACGCGCTTGCGTGCGTGAAAAAAAAAAGGCAGTCTACTAGTAGGCGCGAAAGCATCGCGAAAATAATTAATTTTCTTGTTTGAGTTCTTTTTCAAAAGTTTTAAACATGTCTAGTGACGAAGACATAGATCAAACGCCCGATTTTATTAAAGAAAGGGCAAAAACAGTTGTCGAAAATTTATTACCGCCGAACTCGAAAGAAATGTTCATTGAAACCTGCTGTCTTGTTGTTTACTTACCTCACAATCGATATGTAAAGCAGAGTATTTATCTCGGGCGTAAGCATCAATTGCATACTCGGGTTAATTAGCGCCTTCGCTTCGCTCAGGCGCCAAAAACCTCGTATGCAATTGATGTCATACAGCCCTTGGTTAATAATCTACTATTACATTACAAAACAAAAGAAACTGTTAAATAAAGCACTAAACAAACAAAATTATGCAAAAACAAAAATTACCAAATGAAGCAATTAATTTACAAGACCAGATCTCAGCATGGAGGTTGTATTAAATAAAAAACAACATGTCATCACTAGTATTCTGATAGGGCCCAAAAGTGCGTATGAAATACGTCATTACTGTTGTAAATTTAAAAATTAAACAATCTGGCATTTGAAAGCCTAAAACAAATGTTTTACTGCCTCAGAAGATAATAATAAAATATGTGTCACAATTAATTTTTTGAGAGTGTTATTTTGACCTTTAACAGTCGTTACGGATAGTCAGAACTCCTTCTGCTGTCTACTAGTGTAAAGTGGTATCGTTTCGCTCAATCACTGGGTTGTCAGGTCAGATAGGTCGTAGCTCCATGTAAAACACTGTAGTCAACTGCATTTAGTTAGACTGAAAGCCCACTCCAATATAATTAGGAAAAAGCTAGGCAGATGATGAGTGTAACCAGCATGCTTAGCCATATTACAAATTATATTTCTATTATCGTAATCGATAAAGTGACAATAGAAAGAAAATGGCGTATATGGAATCGGCTGTTGGTCAACTGTCAAGTGTTAACGAGTAGAATTTGTAATATGGCTGAAAATGAAATACACTTGACAGTAAAGTTGACAAACAGCTGATTCCATATAGTGACGCCATATTTTTTTTCTATAATACAAATAGAGTTAGTAATTTGGCTAAGCCTGCAGATATTTCTTTTACACTAAGTACGATAAAGATAAAACAAAAAATTAACTGTATATCTTTGTGTCTGTGATTGTTAGCAGAATATTTCAGTAACCCGGGAGTTAGCCACACAATTCCACCCAAAAGTGTCCTCTCGACTCTTTATTAAACATCAACATTGTACACAAGAATATACACTCAACGTCAAAATATTAACAGAATATAAGAAATACCGAAAACATTCCAATAATCCTTTACTTTAGAGCGTCGTATGTCGCCGCAAGATTAAATTCCTCACAATATAACTACTACGCAGAAAATGTTCCGTCTTTTTAATATCGTATGTTGGGACTTTTTTATACCGAATATAAAATATACAATTTCAGCATCTTCAGTGACATTGTGTACCATCCATCTTTTCGGGTTTAGCTTGGCGTCTCCCTCTAACTTGGGCTTTCATCTCTTTCTATCGGATTTGTAGTTCCCCCCAGTGGGCTGGAGGAGTTAACTCTTTGAGCATTTTTCATTGGAATACGGCGGATATGAAGAAATGTATCGCGTACTCAAGCGTGTTATGATTTTATACTTGTTTCTATTTTTTTTTTGCTGCGGTGATGTTATGAAATTCGTATTGGGGTGAATTAGCATATGGTGGTGTTGAACTATAGTACCTTAGGGACACAGGATTTTGGCATGAAACAAATTTTGGAATAAGACAATGGCCGAGTGCTTACGGCACTGCTATCGATGGAACTCGTTTGTTACTGGCCTATATTATCCCACTGCAAGCCAATGGCTTTCATAATCTCCTTTTACTTTGCTTAAACTTTTTCAATTCATATGCCTGCTATTTATATACCTGTTTTTGATCAGATAAAGCATTACTTGATTATTAGGATCCTCTAATGTCAAGTTTGTTGCGTTGCTAGATTTAATAAATGTCAATCACAGACAAACTGAAAGATATTTGATGAATCCTGTACAAGCTTTCATTTTCCACCAACCACGTCACATATGACGGATCCGTTCACTCGCACGTCCCACTCGCAAACAGCGACCACAGCTTACCAAAAAGATATTATTCCACATCCGAATTTCGAACTCCAAAAAAAAAAACATTACGAACCGAACAAAATTCCATATTCTGCTGCACCCACCACCAACAATTGGCGCTTATTCCAGTCACAATTCGGTTATATTTGCTGAAGAGCCTTGCGATTCCGAGAGAGCTTTAAAAATCGTTCGGTATTTGGGATTCCGATCACGTTATTCAGCGGCGGCGTAGTACGTGCATCTGCCATCTAGCGTAGACAGCCAGTACTATTATAGAGTTAACGTGGTTTGAGTCTGTGTTACGTGCCCAGTAACTAAGAGTTTAGCTTTGTAAGCACGTTGGGTTACGCACCGTGTGTTGGTTATCAGATGACTGTGTAGACGGGCGGGTTAGTTCAGACTGAGCTAACAATAATTATAATAATTCTAGCTAGAAGAGAGATACCTTACCTAAAAGCACAATTGAAAAAGGCGGGTTAGTTCGGCAATTTCAAGAAGCCAACATGGTACTTACAATGAGATAATACTGGTTGCGATGAATTAATGAATCGCAGTAGAAATTACGATGGACAAATTACATAGTTTGAAGCCGTTGACAATGTGGTAATACTGGTTGTGAAGAAAGAAAGGATTGCAGCAGTTAATACGATAGACAAATTGCATACTGTGAAACTGTTGACGCAAAATAATGAGCCTACATTTTCTCAAGTTGCAACCTATTTATTGGTCAAATCATCTTTCAGAAAAATGTTTAGCAACTCATCAGCGTTTAGTATTTGTCATTTTAATAGGTGATGTTCTATAAGATCTATACCTAACTATTATTGTACCTACTCGTACGTAAGCAGTTAGTATTTTGATCATATTTTTCACCTGACTTTTAACCTAATTTATTTGAGGTTAGAGCACCACGTCTTCTTCTTTCGTACACTTCTTAACATCCATCTTCTTAATAGTCTCCCCTGCTCCATAGCCATAATTGTCATCATTCACACAAAGCAAGCATCCTTTCATTTGTCGTCCTCTACTAACCCCAACACCATTAAATGTGCTTAGGAAACTTGCGTGACTTTGAGTCGTTTTAGTGTTTGGTATAAAGTTTAATTTAAATTTAAGGGTATCATAATCTACAAATAATACACTTATTTCACCAAAAACACTTTCATCTATATATAATCTTGCTTCTGTTTTCAACTGCCGTTCTTCATCGAAAATCGTCCGTATGCGTCCTCTTTGGTTCGTTGCATGATTCATAAAACAGTACTGAGCGGTGATGTAATATCATAATGTAATTGTAGATGGGCGTTATTTATAGATAATGTATTGGCAACACTTTATATTCAATACAGTATGGCTATAATATTAGTGACGGCCTATCATAACGCTGTAATCGACTATATACTCTGTGGAGTTGATGATAAAAGTGATGATTCCACTGGAGAGTTGGTTGATGTTATTCTAGAGGGAGTCGGCGGAGAATACTTGAGAGCTGATTTTTATTATGGGTAGTTCAGGGTTGTTAACACCTGGTTATGGGTCTTGAGCATTCACACCGCATGGTATAACTGTACAATAGATTTACGACTCTTTGCAAAGGAATACCTAACTAAACTGGAAGAATTTATTTTCTCTTTTATTTCTATCTAGTCTCAAGTGTACGTCGAATATTTTTAACACCATTTTAAACGCAGAGATAAGTGTCAACCAGCATTATTATAGTTGTCTCATTCACCAATAACTTTCGACATTTTAATTTTTATATCTTTACTCTAAGTTGTTAAGTATTTATATAAACAAAATGAATTCCTGATGTATTATTATTGATTAATTAGTCTCTGCCATCATTTGGTTTGGGGTTCGAAACAACGTACTTTTTTCTTCCATAAATTTATCATTGCCATCATCCTAATAGTCACCTCCTTTTTATTCAAATCCTCTTTCACGAAATCTTCCATCTATTCTTCTATTCTATTATCTGTCCATATTCATAATCGAATCAGTCTGTAACATGTTACAATGTTACTTTGCTTGTTTCAATACACGTTCAGTTACATGCTCCACTTTGTAGACATCTAAATTCACGTCATTCAATTTCAATGGATTCGACAATTTCAATGAAGTAATCCATGTAACAGAGTATTCTGTATCACTATCGATTGGATACACTCCAATTGAGAGCACTTCCCAAACCTGACATTTGATGAATACCTAGACTACACAAAGACATGATCGAATATTCACTTTATTAATATTATTTTCAATTCTGTGAATGTAAGGCATATCTAGATCATGCTATTACTTCTGTTGTTTTATATCGATTCCTTTTCTTTTTGTCTAACTGTTACTACTTTATGTGTTCTACTCATGTTCTTTTTTTCTTTCCTCGAGTCGTTAAGCTCTTTATTTTCTGATTCGAGCTGTATGACTGATGCTGAGCCGCTCTTAAGATCAATCTGACCTCTGAGTATGTCAAAATGTTCCTTTTGAGTAGTCTGTTAGGAAACACCGTCCTTAGAAAAACATATCATTGTGTCTAAGGTACAAAAATCCACTCCGTGGCAAAAATTTCTCGTAGCAACAGTAAGAACCATGCAAATCAGCAAAGCAAATACAAAGGTCTCCACAGAATCAGTAATGTATCTGGTAAAGAAAACACGGCATTACCATCAGGTTCGGATGCCAATCTGCATGACGGGCGGCATTCATATTTACCCAATAAGATGGGATAACACACGACGTATTGCTCATATACCAGTTCTGATTACAGGCATGTGATACGGAAAGCTGGGATTTGTAAATAAATGTAGTATGCGGAACGAATTTTGTCGAACGTATGAGTTGTTGAAATTGGTTGTTTAGGTCCTGTTTGTACAGGGTAAGGACTGGTTCATATAGATACAGGATTTGAGGGCTTTTTTGATGATGTTTAAGTTATAAGTGGACCTTAAGCAAAGCCTAAGTTAAAAAGTTGTCAACTGAAAAGAGATCGCAATAAGCGTAAAACACGTTACTCTTACTCGTACTCGTAAACGTCATTAGTTTTAGGTTTTAAGGATGAACTAAAGATTATTTTATTAATAAGGACAGCCATGATTGTCATAATAATATAAACCCATTTTTTTGTCCAGACACGGTTTTTGATTTTTCGAGGAGAAAAAATATATTTCGCTTTTTTTTTCGCAAATAGAATGGGTTTATTACTAATTCTTAAAAAATATACGATTTACTGTTTGTGAAACACTTAGGTTAAAGTATTCGTAGAGACAAATACAAGCAGTTTTATCGATAAGCTTAAAACGATATGCCAAAGCCTTCTAAAATTCAAATAACATCACGCAAACACGAGAATTACTTTACGTGAAGGACTCTTCATTACCATGATATTTTTCACATAAAACATGTTTACGCACATTTCGTCATAAAAGCGGTGTCATAACCCGACTTTGTGCAATGTCAAACGAAAAACCTTATAAAAAAAGGTAAACAGTTGCGTAAACAAACACGCTTTCAAATCCAAACTCGAACGCACGCAAGATAAAAATAATGAAATATGAACTTGAGAGAATACACTACACTCGAGTAACACACCCCTAAGAAAATATCCCATCCATCAACAAAGAAAATAGCGAACCTCCTTGCCTTAGACAAATGATTGACAGCGAGCGAAAAAAAAGGAATAAAAAAAAGATAGGAAAAAAGAAATGATTCCTTATTCAAATTTTCACGGCGTTCGATTTTTTCCTTTGTCGCGAGACGTTCCTTTTTTGTTTCCATTTGTAATTTGTCGGTTTGCTCTTTCGTTGTAAAAACTGCGTTCAGTCAGCGTAAATGTCTTTTGGCAAGTTTTTTTTCTATTGGTTTTTATTATAGAGTGTAGACGTTTTGATATTCCAACGGTGTGTGTAATTTGGTATTGTTGGCCTACAATTTGTCATTTGAAAGACGTAGCACATGCAAATTGTAACTTAATAGGAATGTATTCATGAAGTTACGGATCTAGGGACACGGTGTATTCAAAATGTTGATCAGAGTTTATTTAAGTAGTTTGTATTTCTAGATTGAAGTCGTAAGTATAATCTGACAGTTTGTAAACAGTATCCGTAGGCAATAGGCCCGCTTTATCGGTTATTTATTTATTATCACTGTTTAAGGACACATTCAATTAACAAGAACTACTTTTATTACTTCTGGCGTTGGCACTACTGATAAATCTGCTTATACCATTAAGAGAAAGCAAATCGTGATCATTTCCTACAACGGTCTACTTATTGATTTATGAGTTTAGTGATAAATTTTATTGATTGTCAATAAAATAGCATAATTAATTGTTGCTATAAATATTGTTATATTGCTGAAAGATATTGAACTGGTCTATGGTGATTGTAAATTGATTTCATCAATATATTATATATCCTCATATATAGGTAAACGTACTACTTATTCTTAAATGCTCAGCTATTACTTTAGCATTTCAGTAAACGCAACAGCCCAATCTGAACCACAAATCCGAATCCCATTTGAATTCAAATTTCGCATCGACCGACATCAGCTGATTGTCGAAAGCGTTCGCAATTTAAACTGGTGACCTTGTAAAAGCGTTAATTCACCCCATCCCCGCGTAATTTGCGCTTACCGTAAAACTGATTACGCGTACAACAGCAGACGATTCCGTCTCTTTCTTTATCGTGCTGTTTCACTCCCTCCCATTCATGAAACGTTTAATTATGCCGCCTTGGGATAGCTTTATGCGATAGTGAAAGTGGTAAAGTTTGATTGGACTTTCCAGGGAAAGTGTTGGGACAGTGTGGGTAAGTTGGGTTGTTTGTATGATATATAGTTGTGTTGTTGTTGTTTAGTGGATAGTAGAGTTTACTATACTGGTTATTGTTATTTTGATTGGACAACAAGAATATTTCAGTAATCATAAATCCAAAATCGATAAGATTCGCGGAGATAATCATTTTAACTGTATCTATCTTCTAAAAATAACTGTATCATATCAACTACAGCAGAATTAAACACACGACACGCAATCTTAAAAAATAATTTGCAATGTAAAAAAATTATAAAATATCGCATAACACCTACCAACACGCGTGTCTTTCGTCTGCCGACTTTTTTAAATATGGCGGACGCCGGAGGCTCTCAAATACTCATTTATACCCCTCCTTGTTTTCCGGATCCTGTTTAATTTAAACTTCGAATGTTGTGCAGGTCCGGGTTACGACGTAATGAGTGGGAGGTTGAATTAGGCGAACTCTTGAGGGTTATTGTGTCACTTGTTCGCGTCGAATTAATTTGCGTTCGTGTGTGTGTACGATTATTTCTCTGTGTGCGTGCTATAAGTGTGTCAAACTTTAATGGAGCTTGGTATTGCTGCTGTGTTTTATTGGTATGATTTCAGATTTTTGTGGTGCTTTCAGGGTTAGCAGATACGAACATTTATATGAAAGTGTATAGCGTTAAATTTAATAGAGTTTGTTCCGAGGCAGAATGATTAAGAATCAAAATTCATATCAAAATTGGGCTGATAGTCAGCACTTTTTAAACGTCAAATTAATATAAGACCCAAAAAAGCCTGCCCTTCGACACTTCTTAGTGTTTTAGTTGGAAAGAAAAAGTGGCAGAACATCTCCTGGAATTTGCCCTTTAACTAGAGTGAAATTAAAATATTTTTATGCAGTATTAGGTACTATTGGTGCGACGTCGCTTTTATGTTTTAGTAGGTACTCAAAATTTTGCTAATCTTACATTTTTGAGTCTTAAAAAATAACTTAATTAACGATTGGGCTACCAACATAAAATAGTTTCGCTGTGGGAAATAGTTAAATGTTGCTTGTAAGATAATAACGTATTTTAGAGCACATTTTTTTTTCCTTTAGCTTTAAAAGTCTTATCATGTGTGCTGTCTGTAACACAAACTGAAAATTTGTTCACAAAACAACTGCTTAGCTACAAAATCAGTAGGCAACACGAAGCCAATTTAAATTACAAAGTCTGCAGTAAACAGTATTACAATAAAAACCAATACTTTTCATTGGGTCGCCATTATCCGTTATTACGGGAATGATAGAATATTACCTATAAGCCAACAGCACAATATTACAATCATTGGCTACCAACCAATAATGGTTTAAACGAATTATTGCTTGTAGGTAACAATAATGGGCCATGCCAATAATATAATGTCGTCACTGATTTGTCTGTAGTTTTTTTATTGGCTTAGTCAGGACTATCAGTAGGGTTATGGTCTTGATAGTCTTATATGGTTACCTGTTATCCATGGTTTTGTAGGTTCTAATCCAGGCAAATACTATTTAGAGTGTACTATCTAAGTTATCTTTAAAGAATCGTGAGGAGAATTCGACGTACAACTAATATGTCTCATATTGCCAGCCTGCGTAGAACAAGCATGGTAGTTCATACCTTTTTGGTATGAGAAGACTTTTGCCTTTACAGTAGGAAAGTGACAGACTGTCATTATCAGTTCAATGGCCTATTATATACTACGGATGACACATATTGTGCTTGATGATTTCCGAAGCAGTTTGCTCCGATCAATATTGACGGATGAAAGAAAACCCGGATTGATGACAAAGAATCGCTCAATAAGAAACGTCAGATCATAATTGTCGCAAATATAAATTAACAAATAGTTGCAGTACAACCACTTACTCAAGACCTTCTGGTCAAAAAAAGAAGAAATAATAAGATATGAAGGAAATGTAGGAATAACCTTTGACATATATACAATCTTCTTCTTCTTATACATAGACCTCATAATCTATCTAGGCTTTTCCCAACTATGAATGGGGTGGCTTCCAGTCTAACTGGACCTGGGTCTAACAGCTGAATACCACACACAATACATAAACAAAGTTATACAAAGAACTCTAGAGTGATGATAAAATATAAAGATATAAAAACACGAGACGATATTTTCTTAGAAGTCACTGAGATGAGGAAAATTACGAAACGAGTTATTGTGTTTATATTAAATATTCTTAGAAATCACACTGAGAGATTTCTAATCAAAATGACGCTGTTCCCAAAATACTAGTATAAAAACAGCTATCTTTGTAACATGTCATTTGAGTACCAATCAAAATCCTTTTAGCACTAAACATAACAACTATATTCTATAATGATACTCAAAAAGTATATTCAATTTTATTCTCATAAAATATCACATCACACACGCTTAAAGATAAATTTACACTTGTCTAATTACTTACATACTATTAAACTTACGCCTTTTTCTGAGGGCGATACACAAAAAATAACAAAACGCCATTTACTGTGATCTTTACAGTTTGCTTTTGCTTCGTTTACGTTCATATATCTAACCTTGTTAAGAACATCACCAACAAAGTCAGTTTGTCCAGTTAGAATGTCCCCTTCTGGCGTTACCACTTCTATGCGTTATTGCCTTAACCTTTAACCCATCCTCTTTACGTGACCAAACCATCTAAGCATACCTACTCTTTTCTATATCTGTCACTACATCTTCTTACACACCACAACGTTACTTTACCACAATCAATCTTCAGTCTTTTATTTACAGTTTCACCACACAAACTTCGTAATGAACGCATTTCTACAGCATTTATTCTACTGTCAATTTTTGTCACTATCATCTTGTGCATCTAACTCATGCGAAATAGCTTCTACACCCTTTTAAAAGCCAACATCCTCAAGACACAAACGACCAACAGACAAAATAAGATAATGCCATGTTGAACATTTCTCATCCCTTTAAAATTGACACGGAATAATCCCAAACAGAACCTCTGTAACCAAACAATGACCTTATTAAAGCGACATACAGGAATAATTCAAACATACATATGTTTATATACACATGCTACTTGGTAAATCCTTCAGAGTAAAACGAGATGGGACGGGGTGGCATCATGCCCCTTAAGGGGGGTAACCCACCCTAGTCTATAGAATGTCTCCGCACGGAACCCCTTTGTAGAAAGAAGGAAGGGTTACCTTGGGAATGGAATAGAAAATAGTATATAATAAAAATTCAAAATATATTCTTTGGAGGCTCCAATTTTCTGGAATACCCGAAGGGTACCCGTTCCTTTAGATTATTCGTTTTTTTTTCGGTGTACACAGGAATGAGGCTTGTTGTGCCATGTGATGCCTTTGAGTTATGTTTCGTTATAACGATCTGTGAGAGAACATAATAAAATACATGTTTGTGTTGAAATGATAACCTTGGGTTTGTTGTTTTATTTGGATGCGAACTAGAATTTGTTTGATCATCCCCGTGTTTGTGAAATGTGACGTTTGTTATTTCTGTGTTTTGTTTAATGATGTTGTTTTGTTAATATTTATACCTTTCTTTTTTAGTTGCAATCGTTTGGGTTGTTAATACGATAGATATAACTATGCGTCACGTTGTATTAAGGATAGGGTCATAATTACGATTCTTGATGTACCTATTTATTAAGTACGTTTTCCTTGACGATTGCCATCATGTTTGTTTTTGGTATCAAATTTCTTATGTCTTCTATTATCACTTAATTGGTATAATGTTTCCTTTCAATTTTCTTTAACGAATGATTGTGTAAGCGTTGCTTACATTTCTTGAAAGATTCAGCAGATATTGAAATGGCTGCCGTACCAGGCTTTCAGACTAACATTACAAATAAATTTCTTGAAACATCGATCACACCAAAACGACTTCTCTGCAGACTTTAAAAGTACGAATATATTGGCACTAATGAATAATATCCTAAACCATCAAACCGCCGTCAAATTTCACTTATTCCATATTAAATAGAATAAGGAAACAGTGGTTTGATCGAACATCCCCACCGTGTCAGGTACCGGGTCCAAAAAGAAATTCCATTTCCACAAACGAAAAATCCATCCAATACAATATATCACACGCTTCTAAGCCCGTTAGGAATAGAGCGAGATGGAGGTATGTGTGATGCCCAAGCTAGAATGAGACAGAATCAAATGTCCCTGCGAAATGGAACGTAAGAAGATTGAATAGAAGTCACACTAGTGCGAGTTACCTTTACGCACACTAGTGTAAATGTACTATACGCCGTTTTAAGGGGAATACGGAATTTTGTTTTAGAATATTTTATTTGATGTCTAGATCTTGTGATAGGTTATTGGGAAACAGTTTAGTTACGTCACAGCCCTTGATTAAATTTAACAATGTCACAATAAAATAAAATAAAAATAAATATTCCACAACTTTTCACACAACGCCATTTAGTCCCAAGTTAAGCTTGAGAGCTTGAGTTATGGGTACTAAACAGCTGATAAACATACTTATATATTTCTAAATACAAACATATTATACATAAATTACACCCAGACACAGAACAAATGATCATGCTCATCACACAAACATTTTTCCTGGGTGGGAATCGAACCCACGACCTTCGGCATAGCAGTCAGGGTCACTAACTACTAGACCAACAGGCCAGTCAAATGAACCTGAATCATTTCTGACATACATTAAAGTGTTTTAAGAAATACTCGTAAGATATCATGTAAGCGGCCCTAATGTTTTGGGGCTTCTCATGTTATTTCGGCTAAGCATCCGACAACATTTAAGGTTCACCTTCGAGATGCCTTCCCAGAAAAACAGCGTAACAGATAACCACGACCGGCATATTCCATTCCAACCACAATTTCATTATTCGCTACATCAATTCCTCTTTCAATATCCCCACGACACAATATCAAACAGCAAAACCTCCCCTTAACTAAAGGGTTATGCATGTGTGCGCCTAAATACAAGGAGCACATGCGAAAATTCAGATCAACCGTAAAGAAATGACGCACACTAACGCAAGTAAAGGCTTAGATCACCCATACATGCACGATAGTGTACGTACACGTGGCAATCTTGTTTGGCCGCCTGTGTGTGAGTGATTTTCGCGATATAGTACCCTTGGGAGTCGAATATTTTATTTATTTTTCTTGCATTTGGAATATCATTGTTACACCGCAGTATATTGCTTTGGTGACGCAAATCTTTACGAAAAGGTATTTGAACAATCTAGAGAGTACCTGGCACTGATGCTAAGGGCAAATTTTCAATAGTCTAAAATTTATCTGAGAAATAAAAATGGTTGTTTGAGTTTTTGTGTACACAAAAGCTGTCAAACAGCTATTTTAATTCCTAACTAGTATAAAATTAAAAAATCTTGCTTCACATTATTTTACATATCTCTTGCTCTGTAAGTACACCCTTACACCCCTGAATGCCGGGGTGTATGACTATATTGACTATCATTACAGCATAGGTTTTGGAATTTGAAAAAAGAACTGTCATACTCATACTGCACGAAGAATATTTTTAAAAAGTTAATTTTTTTTTTCTCGGTATCGATTAATTACTCGAATCGGAATCTAGACAATTTATTTTATAAAGATTTTATTTTAAATATGGAACTATTTGTTTCCACATCGTATGTTAGATGGAATCGATTTAAAAATCAAACTGGCCAGCAAGATTTGACGCGCTTGCGTGCGTGAAAAAAAAAAGGCAGTCTATTAGTAGGCGCGAAAGCATCGCGAAAATAATTAATTTAAATACACATTTTTTTCTTCTTAATAAATGTTCATTGAAACCTGCTGTCTTGTTGTTTACTAAACCTCACAATCGATATGTAAAGCAGAGTATTTATCTCGGGCGTAAGCATCAATTGCATACTCGGGTTAATTAGCGCCTTCGCTTCGCTCAGGCGCCAAAAACCTCGTATGCAATTGATGTCATACAGCCCTTGGTTAATAATCTACTATTATTATAGTATTTTTTAAGACCTCGTGCATGTCTATGGCTGTTACTAATGGTGATTGCCCCCCTCAATCACTAAAGCTTAGCACAGCTATAAGTCTCAATAGGGTGTTTGACAGAATATGAACCATCAGTTAGATTATAAAAAAAAACACACAAATATTTTTTTTCTTTTTCAAATTGATGGAAAACTGCTTAGATTAAGCGCATTAAAGTTGAGAACGTTACAAGCCCCCTCGGCTTGTTTATAACGTCATTATCTAGTATAAACTGTACTGGCACTAGCCAGTGAGTCAAAATTTCGCCTCGATGAATTTTGACTCGATGAATCGCCATTATTTTTTGATTGAGTGAAGGTACAATATGTATCGAATATTTTCTTGTAACTAGATTACAACAAAATACACGACTAAAAACTAAAATTTTGTCAAAATTATGAGGGATTAAAACTAAAATTTTTGACATGTAGCCCATTATACTTAAGCTGTTTTCAATGCAGTTTGCACTGATTGTAATACACAGAGATTTAAAATACTAGAGAGAGCGGGCATGTCAAGGAAATGTCATAGAAAAACTTTGATCCCATGTCTCAGTAACGCCATCTAGAATAATATATGAATATTGGATCGGCAGCGGAGCGTACTACAAAAACTCATAGACTTGTATCCAGCAGGACACCCTTTTTGGACGAAAATTTTGTTCGTGATGTCCGGTCTATAGGTATTGAATGTCTTTGTTGTAATATGTTTGGTCTGAAAAAGTGTCAACCTAAGAAATTGACAAGATAGCTGACAGCCCATTGACAGTCTAAAAATAAAGACAGAGCGAGATGGAGGTATGTGTGATCCTCAAGCTAGAAGGAGACAGAATCAAATGTCCCTGCGAAATGGAACGTAAGAAGGTACGAAGCAACAACAATTTTATTACCCGTACACTCCAGAAAAATTCCAAATTTCCGTTCTAAATGTAACTTCAGCCGTAACATCAATTCTACTCGTAAAAAGTCGGTTAAAAATCACAACCCCATAATAACTTCTTAATACCTACTCCACATGCTTACCATAAAACACATACATACCATGGGCAGGTAATAGCTTTTATGTTCGCCTCGCACGGAACGGAACCCACTGGTTAAACGTTAACGTTCGCGTTTGAGTAT
The DNA here is from genome assembly GCA_921972225.1 of Euplexia lucipara. Taxonomy (NCBI): domain Eukaryota; kingdom Metazoa; phylum Arthropoda; class Insecta; order Lepidoptera; family Noctuidae; genus Euplexia; species Euplexia lucipara. The sequence continues at coordinate 17,751,205 of OV179155.1, read as the reverse complement.
TCCGCTCGTATACGTGACGCGTTTAGATGGAAGGCGAGGAGAGTGGCTTAGGTAAGTCAAGTAGAGTGGCGCAATGGATTTATTACTATGAGTATAGGATTTTGATGCTGCCTCATTATAGTGATACCTGTGTGGTTTAGGCTCTTCTTCAAGTTTATTTTTTGTGATTATGCAACTTTATCAAAACAGAAAATGTGTCAGCTGCTTGTTTGTGCAATTGCGCATGCTTAATCTCCCAAATGTGCACCCCGTAGGTGCGTATGTCAAAGGAAAACCCGTAATCGTTAACGAGTTTAATTAGTCACTAGGGAAGTCATAAAAATGTAAGTAATAATTTATGCCAATAAAGATTTTTATTATTATTGTCATAAAAAAATGTAATGTAGGGAAATCTAGCCATGTTTTATAACGACAATAACCAATTCACTTACAAAAACTTTGCACGAAATAATCATTTAGCATACTACATAACAAACTTCTTAAGACAAATATTGATATATGATCAATATTTTATCTTAAGAAGTTTAAAAAAAACATTAGTCAAACATGAGCAGACCATAAGTTCTAAAAAGAAACTATTAGCTAAATCTTATGCTCAAAACCCTCTTCTCATTTTCATTTTGACGGGCCCAGTGACTACACTTGCCCGAACAAGCAAGCGAACTTCCTCGTTCAAACGCACCACGATATAGTGCTGTCGTGTCATGGCTACATTTGCTGCGTATGAATCGTAAGCGTACATGTGATAATATGCAAATCAACCGTATTATACGATGATTTGTGCGCCCACTGAGATTTGTGACATCGTGTGTAGTGGCCATGTTTATTGGTAATTATGTACTACAAGGAAATGAGGAATAATCATGTTGAAATACTTTTCGACAAATGAGGCAACACTGCTTGCCACAAAGTGCCTTTTTATTTCTTGAATTGGTAGAAAATAAGGAACATATTAAAGGGAAACACACTTGGCTAAGGTTTCCTCAGTAAATGGGGATTTACTGAGGAAACCTTAGCCAAGTGATGCACATGGAAGTAATGAGTGATAAACATTAGGATTGACATCACAGATTAAGAAACAACAGTTGTTTTTCACTTAGAGCTCGGTGGGACTTTTTTTGTTACTAATAGCAATCCCTAATTTGATAGTACCTACCTACTGACCACCGAACCGAAATATAATAGATAATGCAATAAACAATGAGTGTTAATAATTAGAGAAACAAGAGAAAGACAATGATAGCGCGGACACCGGTGTCCTCTTGGGTATAATGAAAACCCCTGAACCCATTAAGAGAGGCTGGAAGAGAGCGTTGTCCACCTTCCACCTGCGCCCGATGCGTCTGCTGCGGACCGGGTGAGTGGAGCTAATCTCCCTCTCCCTTTCTGCAGCCTCCTTCCGCGAGATGGCCGTTTCGCAGAAGGATACCATCGCGTCCCAGCACGCGTAGCATGATCACCGAAGAAACGGTCTTTGTCGTGTCTCGGAAGAAAATAAATTAAGTGTTCATGCTACGCAGGCAGGTGTATTGAAAGAAATCTGACAGATTGACGTTCCTGTCTATTTAATCTGTCACTTTGCCGATTCGTCTGTAGACAAAGGCCGTTTCTTCGGTGTTCAATGTGTTCATGCTACGCATGCAGGACTCGACGCTGCCGACCATCCTCTCGACCACGGCGGCCAGCGACACTGTCTACTCCAGAGACGAGGGCACCCATCCACGGACTAGCCTAAATCGAGCCGTGCGGCTGTCATTAGTATGATACAAAAAATATAATTTTCCAAATGAGTCACTTTCATCAAAAACACCCTTGTCACAAATACAGGCATTTCCCAACTGAGAACAATGCCCAAAACAAGGCTCTGAACCTCAGTACTCAAGTCTATCTAGTGTCTGAATTTTCAAATGACATTGTTTGTTAGCTGTACCTATCTCCCATCGTCTGGCCAGGATTTCCGATGTTAGGCACCTACCTAGTGTTTACAGTTAGGCCGTCTAAAAAGGGGAATGTCTATATTTTGGTCCTCTAATCTTTTTGTTTGAGCTTAGGTTTTGTTCGGACGGGATTAGGGTGTGTTAAAGGCGTGTTATCGCATGTCTGAATGTTTTTTGTTTTATTTAAAGTAACATAATATACGTATGACTCATTCGGTGACTCATTTTAGACCTCACCTTTTTGTTTAAAACGTAACTTCTAAAGAGATATGTTTCTGGATTTATTTTGTGTTACAGAATGCTCAATCTATTCTAACTACCTATACTCCATCCGAGTAAGTAGTTAACTAAAGGTAAACAATCTTGACAAGTCTTTTTACATAAACGTTTATTAATTAAATACAACAAATCGTTTAATTGGTCATGTAATCGTTTTTGTTGTATCTAAATTTGTTTTCAGCTGCATTTTATTTTTAAACTGTGTTATTAACTAAAAATACAGGACAAAATTGTTTACCTTTTGTTAACTACCTAATCCAACTAAAATACTGATATTCAGCTGCCATTGAATTGAACCCACAACCCAATTCTCAGCAATAGTGCTTGTGAACACTTTACAAACGGTTTTTTTTTAATACTTAATAACAGAATGATTTCCCATTACAAAAATTTCGTTCGCATAAAAACAAGAAAACAGTTACTTCACACGTTTCCAAATATAATTGTTATGTGGTGCTAAGATCCGAAAAATTATCAAGATTAATATTTTAGTTGGAAAAAAAAACTAACACTTAGAAACACCTCACCGGAACACATTATTGTTAAAACTAAAAAAATGCTCTCTTACATTAATTTTTAACTGCCAAAAATGATATCACAATTAAAAACAATGACTTAATCTTTGTAGTTTTTAAACAAGAAGTACTGTTTAATAAATGTATGTACAGACGCCAGCACATCAAGTTACCCCAATGTGTCAAATTTTCCCAATTGAATATGAACCTTATTCTTTTTGACATAAAGTAAAAAAACGATCAAAGAAATTTGACACATTGGGGTAAGTTGATGTGCTGGCGTCTGTACATTAACGAAGCAAAAGGAGTAGGTATGAATGTAAGGATTGTTGTAGGTAGCGTTATGTAGTTTAGCATAATGGGAAAACGGAGTGAGTTTATGTATGTATATCTCAATATTTATTACTTAATTTTATTTTTCTCTGTATTTCTGTTTTTTGTTTGGCCTTATCTCCAAGACGGCTGGACTGATTAAGACAGAACTTTCGCTGTCAGCAGTGCCATTCTGGTCAAATCACCGCGTGAATATGTAGGCGTAGTGAGGGCGAATTGAGCTGTCATTCCATACTAATGCTAGGCATTGACAGCTCATTTCACTCTAGTTTTCACGCGTGATTTTTACTGAATCGACCGGCAGTTAAGTAATTCAGACTAAACTAAACTAGACTAAGTGAGTGAGTAACTTAGACTGTTTTTAGTTAATGTGTTTAAGTAGAACTTTCTGGCAGGGTAAGTTGGACCTTGCACCAGACTATCAAGCTGCAAGACGATTATTTTAAACGTAGTTATACTATTAAGGATTAGTTACGGTGCGATGCATTACTTACGGATAAAGCTAAAATTATTTTGCATTAACTGTTATTCGCATAACTTTGTATTAAGTATATTTTTAACGTGATTTCTTCTAGATTCTACAAGACATAAAACTACACACTAAACATATACTTAGCCAGAAATCTTGTGTCTTGTGGGTTCTGTTCAAAAACAAAACTCGACTCGACTCGTTTTCGGCATTTATCCAACCATTTCTCCAATTTCATTTTATTACACGGCATTATTCTTAACACTAATCGACTTTAAGGGGGTAAAAGTATCCATGATTATTAGCGACTTTTTTATTGAAACCAGCTCAAAAAAACAATAAAATATGCGATTTAACTGTTTTTTTTTGCTTTTGTATGTCTATGCTTTAACCAATGAAAACGCAACATTTTTTTCTTTATTATTAATATTTAAGGGTTGGTTTCAAAGTAAAAGTTTCTCAACGATTATGAACTACTTTTATTATGAGATCCTGTAATGTTGTACAAAGTAGGTACCTACTGACTAGGTACTGTCACTATCCTAAAAGTAGGTATTAGAGCTCGACATCTTCGATCAATAATAGATCGAAGCTCGACGTAATGTATAACGGTATCGATAGGTTGTTACAAAGGGCAGCCTTACCGCTAAAAGCGGTCTCTTACAGACAACCTTTGGATGGGCTTAATAGACAAGGATAGAAGATATCCTAAGTAGTTCGTTGTGTATATACCTATAATTTGAAGCTACTACGATCACTAAACCTAAATATTCACTACCTTCTTGATTACCACTTATAGAAATACTAATAAAGAAATAGCAACATTGCCAAGCTCGTAAGTTTTCGACAATACTCGTAACACCGAACGTTAACGAGTATTTCATTCGGACATATTTACGATTTTGGCAGGGCACGGATACGACGCGATTGCGAATCGTGCCGTCTGCGACTGCGAAATATGAGCCTGCGAAAATATGAGCTTGCGAAAATGATAGTTTCCAATTTGGTAATGGGATATTTTGAGCTTTTTGTTCTAGGTTATAAATTGGGGGTGTAGGAGGAACTGTGTTTCTTTATGGAAAGTGAAGCAACATTCGTTTTCATAGTATGACATCACCCTTAATTTCTACATAGTGATTGGTCGACACAGGTTGAAGGCCAAACGACGAAAATTATGTATTTCGTAGCTACTGTCTGGTCATAAAATTCAAGCAATTAACTTTATCTTTTTTTTTGCCCCGTATCTTTTACAACGATCACAAATTATATCTTCATAACTAACGTAAAACTTAATTACACACTTAACTCGCGATCTTTTTTAAAGATATACTCGTATACCATTCAACACCCACTTTTACACCATGACACTTAAACTACCACTTAATTGTATTAAAATTCTAAACTAAATGAACATGTACGATCTAAGAAATCAAGTTTGTTACGTAGGTACTTCTTTGTACATATGTAATAAGGTGGCTGCACCTGTCGCTAGCACCCAGAGGCACAAGTTGCACTTTAATTGTATCGCAATTTCCATTCAAACTACCACACAATATGTCCATCTATCTGTCCACTTTAAGGGCCTCCTGTCTATCTAAAAAGTTACTTGTGGAGTTACACGTGCGCCTAGCTGACATTTAATACTGTTGCATTTTATTATTTACGGATACAAAACCTATAAATGTCTATAAGTTTGTAGCAAGTTGCTTTGAATAGCGTGCACATTTCCACAACAACTACATATATAGACATAGCAATAGAGATATTATATCGATTTCTAAACGCAATTATCATTAAAATAGTTTGATGTTAGACGTACGCTAATAAGGGCCTATTTAAAGACTGTTTTTTTTTATAACAATCGCTGCATAGTAAAGACTTGTCGGATATTTCGAATGCCGCAAATTCATTAGTTCCTCACAAGGAATCCCGCAATGTAGCTGCGAGAATGCTACAGTAAATAAACAATAAAAGCATAACGTTTATAAATTATCGGCACAATGGCAAAAACGGCCGCACAGTGCGCTGTATTCTTTGGATAAATTCACTGCGCCCATAATTGGTGCCGCCACCCTAAGGTGGTGGAAGTCTTAGAAAATTATAGTTACGTTTAATTTGGTTTTTGTGTAGTTAACAAACTATTTTGTGAATGGTTTAGTAAAACTGTTACGGAGAGTGGAATCCTGGGAGTTCGGCAAAGATTATATTTTTTGCTGCAGTCAATGACCTTAGGTAACTGTTTAATATCAGTTTAAGACAGTCACTTATTTTGATTGTTTGATAAATAGTTAGATTTAAGCTTTATTTAATACTAGCTTTTGCCCGCGGCTTCGCCCGCGTGGATGTCGAACTTCCGTCCCCTATGTTTTCCCTTTAAGGGTTGAATTTCCAAAAGTCGTTTTAAAGTGGATACTTTTCACTAAGAACACCCTTTCAAGTTTCATGTCTCTAATACCAGAGGTTTGGGTTGTGCGTTGATATATAAACGTAATCATTTTAGCAGAGTACTTCCGGATAGACTACTTTCAAAGTTGATCCTTCCGGTATGTATGCATAAAGATTTCTGGAACTACTGACCCGGGAAAGAGCGACGTACAACCGACTATGTGTAAAACAACTGAGACTAAGATCAACCTGTCCAGGCGTATTGATTACAACCGTACCAAGTTTGGTTAAAATCCCTATAATGGTTTTTGAACTATGTGTGTACCATACAGACAGACAGACAGACAAAACATTTACTGATTGCATTTTTGGCATCAGTATCGATCACCAATAATCCTCCAATATTAATTTTGAATATATTATTTATTATCTTAGTAGTGTGTGATAGTCCATTGAATTTATGGCGAACTATATTGTATCTTAAGATAAAATATTATACTATCTTAGCCGTGTGCAGCGCCCCTTGGTGAACTCCACTGCGGGTGACGTAACCTACGACAAACTTATTATTTGCGGTTGGTGCAGTAGTCAGGTCTAAGGGTCGAACCGCAAAATTAAGTTTGTTTTTTATTGTATATACTTTTCCGGGATAAAAAGTACCCAGTGTTGTGCCCAGGATATTAAAGAATATGTACACCAAGTTTCATCGTAATCGAACCGGTAGTTTTTGCGTGATACCTGAACATACAGACAGACAGACAGACAGACAGACAGACAAAAATTTTTTTAATCATATTTTTGGGTTCGGTGTCGGTCTAGTAACACCCCCTGCTATTTATTTTTTTGATATTTTCAATGTACAGAAATTTTACTTCTACAGATTTATTATATGTATAGACTAGTTTCATTACCTATTAGTTACAATGATAAGAATGTTTACCTTAACTAAATAAAATATTACCCAATTGAATATGAACCTTATTCTGTTTAGCATAAAATTGAAAAACGATCAAAGATATTTGACTCATTGGACTAACTTGATGTGCTGGCGTCTGTACAATGAATGGATGGAGATCCTTTCACCTTTCTTACAAATTGTAGCTCTTGTTGTGAGTGGCATGTTTTTCATCGACAAGATAAGAAGAAAATCAAAGTATAGAATGACAGCACATCTAGCCTTCACTTCAAGTATTACCATACTCCATACCTTCATCGTTAATGAAAAACTCACATTTTCATTAACGATGGCGAACTTCCATTAATCGGATATGTACGGAATTAACATAAATTTTCAAAATGCTGAACTCTAACATTTAGGAGTTCCGAAAACTTCGTTATCGTTATTGAAAACGTGGCTTTGTCTAGGCCTTCTGATAGAGAGCGGTACTTAAGCTTACTTATACTGCAATACACAGTAAACGCATTTTAAAACACGCTTTTTTGCTTGTTCATTTAATAAATTGATAAAATCGAGATTAAAAACCATTATCGCATGGCAACAACTTACATAATAAAATGGTGTCTTACAATTTTAAAAGACCACGCTAAAGACAGCTCCATTAACATTTAAAAAGTAGAAAAATAGCCTGTTGACGAAAGTTTATATTGAAATATATTTGTCAGAACATTATTTTTAATGTCAAAACTGCACTTAATCAATATGGCGTCAGGCGTCCAGTGACCTACAACCGGTTTTCTTAAAAAAAAAAGTCACTCATTGGCTGTTGTAAAAAACATCGTCATAACATTGTCACATGTTAACTATATTATAGAATTATACAATGTTATTAGCACTACGTTCTTCAGTTTTTAAAATAGTTTTCACTCTCAAAGCTAAAGGACAGAAGGACAACTATTTTGCTAGCATTTAATTATATTGATAAAGGTATATTACCCAATTTTTCTGAACGTGTAAGTGACTGAACAAACTTAAATTAAAAAAATATATATACTTGTTTGAGTGGTAGATGGTTACGATTCACAATATTGGACTTGGTAATGACACTAATGACACTGTTCGGGCAGGATTGACGTGTGACGCTTTCTACAGCGCGTCACACGTCTATCCTGCTCGAAGTCGGTTTAACAATACCCTTTTATGTAGGTACTTACCAAACGAAATAATACATTTCAAAACTACGTATAAATTGGTGTTTCCAATGGTGTCAATGAGAACTAACAAAACCAAGTCGTAGGTCACAGTTTCTTTTGCAGTTTAGAGTAATATAGAACATCTGAAAAAAACCTACAAACTAGGAATATCTGACGAATTTTTTTACAGCTGCGGAGTTCAGACACACATGTTCTGAAATAATGGAATCAAGTTTGTCGTTGATTTATTTTCTTTGTTGGTGTTGATTTGACTCTGTAAACAAAAAATATGTCTGTGTTAAAATATTGAAACTTCTGTACTTTCACTTCACAATGTTATCTAACAGTTCATTATACAGTTTTGAAATATAGTTTTACCTTTTAATAATGGCTTGAAAGGTGTCATTAAGGGAGCATACATCGATCTAGTTTGTTATTTTCGTGTCAAAGTGAACTAAACACTGGGATGTTTGTCATCGGAGTTATTATTTTGTCACGCAGCCGCTAGCCGGTGCAAAACGTGTTGTAAATGGATTACAACCTGGGGTGGGGTAACCTGGGCTATTGATAAACATGTGCTGTCTAAAAGACACTGTTCACGATTAATTACTTAGGCTTAGGTGGTAGCTCTTTTCTTAAAACTTTACCGTTTACTTATAGAAAGTCCTATTTCGTACTTGTTTTATATACACAAACATTCAAACTAACATACACAAGCAGCATTTTTTTTATGAGGTCTTCACCCAAAAAATACAGTAGAGCGCAGATCCAAGAGGCTCATTGGTGACGAAAAGCTGGTGGGTACCAAGCTTCATACCCTTTTTTTTTTTTTTTTTTTTGTTTGCGCTGGGAAAAAATGACAATTACGCATACCCGCCCATCGGGGGATGGGGGGGGTATGTGGGACTCCCCGGTTTACCGCACCGGTATACCCACTAAAACAACCCAGCGTTTTTCCCGCTTCGTCGTATTGGCGGGGGACTGGGAATCCAGCATAGCCGTCACGTCCAGTCCCCCGCCGACGATTACCCCGCTTGGCTTCCCCGAAGGGACCGACTAAGGTGGCGACGGGTGCAATGCGAGCGCAGGCGCCCCCGCGCCTGACGCCCGCCCATCGCCTCCGTGTCAAGCCTAAAGTCCGGGTCCCAGCGAGCAGCTTGGGGGAGAAATCGACCCCCCCTAGGGCCATCTCCCCCCACGACAAGGGTCATCGGGGCTGCCTCCGGCCGACTGCCTTCGCGACCCCGTCGACCCTGAAGCCGAGACGCACTCGGACAAACCGCTCCCTCGGACCCGCCTCCGCGGATGGCCCTGAAAAGGGCCCCTCCAGAGTCCACTCTTCCTACCCTCTGTAAGCAGAGGTGGAGAGTGGCCGCAGAAATTCGCCACAGACAACAATCTCTCGATTATTGCCTGTGCCCAGGGTGCACCGGCCCGACGACTGCTCTTTCCCCCGAACGTATTCGAAAGGAACCAGCAGCAATCAGGCACACGAGGAGGTTTTCTGCACGCACCCCAAGCTTCATACCCTGGCCAACCGGCGCAAAGTTACGGTTACGGTTAGTCCGTCGGTCTTTTACAGACTGTATTTCGGTAAGTGTGAGTGTGTAGAGCTCTAGCTCTACGAGCTCATTCCACCATCCTTCCTACCATCGGGAATCCAGACGTACTGCAGACTATCACCTACTATTCCTTGTAGATGTTCCACACATTCGCACGGTGCGCTTTGCCTGTTCCTTCATTATGCGCACAGCCAAGGAGTGGAATTCCCTGCCTGCATCGGTGTTTCCCCAAACCCCAGTTCATATGACCCCAATCTATTTAAGTCGCGAGTTTAATGGGCTTCTTTTGGGTAAGCTCGTTCCATCGTCAACCTCATATTTGACAGCAGGATAAGATTGAGGTCAAGAGTAGACCCATTATATTTATAAAAAAAAAACATAATTTAAGTGTACTTTTATAAAAAATTGAGACATCCCCAGTAAGTAAAAAAATATTGTGTTGGGGTTACCTTCTTCCCTGAGTAACTAGTTACATAGTGTCGAGACAACAACAAAAAAAAAGAAAGAAAATATTTAAATTACAACATTAGGCTATTAATTACACCACTATATGTTATTTTTACACTGAGCTGTAATCAGTCTATTCATAAATATGTGCTGTTTAAAGGACACTGATTAATGGCTGCGGTCGTACCTAATGCTATTTGTATTTTTTTAAAGTTGCTCTTAATCCCGAAGGCCAAAAAAAAACTTTTTTAATTTCACGACAGTGTTAATGTATCAATTTAGTTTATTTTACTTAAATTAAAACCTGTTATTAAACGTATAATATTTAAGAAGACTATTTATTATTTAACTTCATAATTTGTTTCAATTCAATTTTTGTCTACTTACTTCAATTTAATTTAGTCTCAAGCAAGTTATTTTGAATTTACATCTTCACGAATTGCTACTAACTTTGACTTAAGATAATTAATTTGTTACTTACAGACTATGGTCGTTCGGGTTTATTTAATATTAATAATAAAATGATCCTAGCTAGGACTTACATAAGTTTAAGTCCTACGTGGAAAGTATACCTACCTATTGCTATCAACCGAAGTATAAGTGTAGAATCCAGGTGGAAAAACTCAACTAACATTTTGCCTGGCCCAAGAACTGAAACTTTGTACTCGGCAGTAGCATTTCCGGCCACTACACCGACAAGGCAGCTAAACAGTAAAGCAGTTGAAGAAAAACTATATTCTTTCTCAACTGTGAACCATACGGCATAATTACATAAAGACATAGGTTTTTATTCAATAAACTTCTAAGTTTAACTCGCTTTTACATGAAAAACTAACCATTTTGCATCTATATACATATTCGAGCACATTATATCCAATTATACCCACTATTTGCATGTTTTACACATTAGCCGGACATTTCGCACAACGACCGCAATGTTGCACCGGTCCTGTGACGTCACAGTTACTGTAAATGAACCATATATTGTACGTGTAATCACCCCTTACCGATAGTTGTTTGTAAAAAGATGAAATTGTGGGTGTTCTATAAAATTGCTAGAAGTGGCATACACTAAAGTAATTATTATAAGTCAGTTTTTTTATTAATTTATTATCAATTTTTACCAATAATTACTGAAAGTCGAGGTACCTAAAAGTAAGAAATTGATTCCATTTATCGACAATTAGTCAGAACTACAAAAAGTCTGACAAACTGTCCGGTGTCCAACCAAAGAATAATATTTATTTATTAAAACTTTAAGCACAAGTAAAAAAACTATAAAAAGGCGGACTTAATGCCTTAATATTCTGTTAGACCTTTAGTGGCATTCAATTTTTTTTTTTTTTTTTTACCTTAATCATCATTGAAATCGTCGATAGAAAAAATAAGACGAAAATTTACTGGACTTGTTAAAAATAATTATAAATTTGAAAGCAGCAACAGTGCAGTTGCAGCAGCAGTGCTAGCCTAGTGATGTGAGCGGCAGATTGCCAATACACAGGTCTCGTGTTCAAACCCAAGGCACACACCTCTGTCTCTTTGGATTTATGTGCGTATTGTTATTTATCACTTGCTTCAAAAACGGTGAAGGAAAACATCGTGAGGAAACCGGCATGCCTGAGAGACTATTCTCGACGGCATGTGATGCCAAGTCAGAGGCCCATGCGTGGCATTAAAACTCTACCACCAGGTTAGTTACTAACCACACGATAAGAAGAAAGCAGCAATCACCATTGAACAATTGCGGTTATTCAAGCTGATGCTTTCTCAATATGAGAAGCCCTGCAGTGAGACAGTAACGTGGTAGGTGATGTTCGTATTATAGTTTATATAACTTTTGTGTATGGGCTTAAGCACATAAGTGATGGGCTTAAGCACATGATAAATATAACTGTTATCCATCTACATACCTACTGCTACTTCCAGAATCGTTATGCCACGTTTTGTAACTCCACATCTTCGTTTCCACAGTTACGTACATACTTATAAAAGCGAACAAAACAACATGGCCGTCTAATAGTGTGATACACTTGGGACAGCTGACATTAATCGCACGCGTATGCGACAAAATTGTCGCATTACCTGCTAATATACTGTTGTAAGTCCGTAATTATTGCTGTTCCGTTTCGGAGTTCATTGGGTGTTTTAATGAACTATATAAGACATTTTATTTGTTTTACGCGATCGTCATCTGCCGTTTTTAACGTGTGGAGGGCTTTTAGTCAGTAAGAGTCTGACAGACCACTTCCCAGCTCAGGGCGAAGGACAAGACTTTTCCATCGTGAGGTCTATCAGACTCCTATCGCTGTGTGTTTCCTCTCGTCACTTAACTAGGGTACAGGAACACATTTACAGTCTCCACTATTATACCAGCAGTAACGGTACGTCAGGCAAATCTCAGATTTTGCATCGATTTATTTACTACTAGCTTCTGCCCGCGACTTCGTACGCGGATCCTGTTGCTTATGCCAGCCACAACGGGGTCGTCAAAATCGAAGATTTGAAACGTCTGATGTCGAATTCTAAAAGCCCAGGGACGCGAAATCAATGGGATGCGCGAAACGATTCAAGACGTTCCAGATTTTTTATTTTTGTTGTTCAACAGGAAATACCATCAGACTTAACAACTTTTGCTAAGACGCCATTTCTATTATGTATATTTATTATTTATTTATTTTATATGTTATATTGTCTCTGGGCTTTGGAGTTCCCCTTCAGGTGCTCCAGATCTTCAAATTTAGTCTCACAGCAGAAAACACTCTTCACGTGGAATAGTTTTTGCAATGGCACCATTTTTATATCTCTTTTACTTTAGGTGTTCCATTTTCCAAAATAAATTATAGCCTATATGTTGCGTGACGTTCACAATCAGCGGTCAGTCGCGCATCTCCTTCCGCCACTTATCTCTAGAGTCGATGCGTATATACGCTGAAAACTCAAGCGTCGTGCTTTTTCCGTGAACGTCTCCAACTCGCGAGACAGTGCACGATGTTCACGATCAGCGGTCAGTCGCGCACATATTCTTCACTGGTGTCTAGAGACCTGGATGTAGATGCGTAAATACGCTGAGAATGCAGGCGTGCTTCGCGATCCCAAGAATTTTTTTAATTATTTCATATTTTAATTCCTTAATAATTCAGCTTTATACTGGTATTTTTTACTTTACTGTAGCTGCAATAGTTTGCTAGAAAATACACTTTGAATCATTAATGGCAGGGGGGGCCCGACGGGGGGCAAGATCTATCGCGCGCGCGGCCGTCCTAGGTCTTTATAGGTATTTAATTGGACGTTTTAGTGGATAGGAGAACCGACAGTTGTAACAGATGAATAACAAGTGATAGAAAACATTATAAATTAAAAACACAACAGAACAGCGTGAGTGTTGAGAGAGAAAAAAACGATTATCATAAGCTATTTCTATTATAACACTATAACACTATGCACAATCAAAGAAGAAACGCATATAACACTAGTCCACGAAGTCAATGAGTTTCTGAGTTAATTAACAGATTAATATTGAAAGTATTAATTTCTGAAACCAAAAAGAAATAAAAACCAAATCATACCCCAAAGTCACGTATGCCATGTCTTATTACATTTAACCCTCAAACGCAACACGATCCGAAGATTCACTTTCACTGAACCTGCATTAACCCATTCAAGAAAAAAAAAACTAACATCGGTTTGCGCCACCTGAGATTTCTAACAAAGGGATGTTTAGACCCTTTTCTTGTCGACAATTGTCTGTTTAACCCTTTCATTTTGGGGCAGGAAGTCTACGGGACACCTGCGAGCCGAGTAGAAAGTGAATCCGTGGGTACAAAAAATCTGGTAGATGATTTATTTAGTTTATTGATCGATAACAATTATGTGCCGTGAAATTGATAGTGGGAATCTTTACTCTCAAAGGTTGCGCTACCAAAACAATTGACTCAAGTTTATAGTTTGTTTTGCAGGACAGCGCAAATGTATTATTACTCAAATACCTATTCAACAAATTTCTAATTAATAATCCACGTGTTCTTATAATCCAGTAAAACAGTTAAAAGAATATTAATTAAGTTTTTAATGTTTAAACTTACCGGTTGCCATGCAAATTTTACACTAGCATAATTTTTAAATGCGGTAATTCTAAAAATAACACAATTAAATGGAAATATATTCATTTACACGCAAAACTCACGGCATAAAGGTATACCTAACGGGGTTTTGAGATGAATCAATAATCAACTAGGTGTACCTACAAGAATCGAGAATGTGTAAGAAAATATTCGCAGTTCACACGCATATTAAATAGACCGTCTAAACCCTCTCTAGCAACAATAATGTGAATTATTTTTTATTACAAACCATTGTGACACTTTAGCACCTGAGTATTTGAATGCGGCATTGTATTTAGTGACTACATGATTTATATTTGCATATGGTTTTGTATGACTGTATGAAGTGTATGAGTTCGTTAGCGTCTACGGTTCGGCAAGGAATCGAATGGGTAAGAATTTAAAATAGATTGTTCGCACGTCTGAATGTCGGCAGTTGGAGGGTTATTTATTTAGAATTTTAATGAAATCTTTCTGGGAAAGGGATGTATGTAGGATTAAGAATGCGTTTAATAATTATTATGGATTGAAATTCCTTGTTTGTAATTCTTAGTTTATTGGCGTTGAAGGTGGTTTTAATTCCACCAAAGAATCTGATAGATAATAATTGGTCATGGTGGTAGATATAGGCAGTCATTCAATGGAAAATGCTTGTATTTGGCTGCATTAGAATTGACTAGAAGCTGGCTGATTAGACAACAAGGTTGGGAAAATGCTGCGGGAAAAGATGGTGATAATAGAAGCGTGGGTAACCAAATGCCCACAGTAAATCCACCAAAACCTTATGCGGCGCAGCCGTGAGACATGCCATTTTAGATATTTTAATTTGTAACATGTTTTACCGTGCGTGTTTCAATCTGATGTCAACAATAAATGTGGTTTCTCTTTCTTTCTTTCCTTACTTAAAAACAACTAATAAACCGTTAAGGACTTTTCAGAAACTACGTCGGTAGAACCTGGATAATATTAAAGTGCTGAAACAAAGTTGTAGAACACCTTATGTAGGTACCGTGTTCTAGTAAATAAACTTATTTGATTTGATATTTTGTTACAGTAAATTTCCTCATGGATGTCCTCTGCCCCGGGGAGGGCGGAAGGGTCTGTCCAGATTCTTGCTGACTAAAAACCACCTCCATGGTTCAGTATTACACCTGCGCCGGGAGTCATGAGAACAGAAGATAGTTCAAAGTCAAAGTCAAGACATTTATTTCAATAAGACCCATAAAAGGCACTTTTTAACATCAGACTTACAAATTAAATAAGTTTAGATTTGGAAACCTTAATTTAAAAAGTATGAGGAACAGAGTATAAAATTCCTCATCCAGCATCGAAAAGGAAGAATTCTCTGACCAGACGGTAGTTGTGTCTGGTGGGCTAACTACGGCCCGACGGTTGTAGTCGGGAACTTGTATAGGTACGTTCATATTGCGCGGATAACTCTGATACCGCGATGTAGGATATCGGTCATTAGTTCGTATGTGGCGAGATTAGGGAATGCAATCTCGTCTCGCCGAGATCCCGATCTCGCGAGATCCCGGCCATATTTTATGAGATTGTATCTCGTCAAATTTCGTACGAGATCTCGTGAGATAACGAGATCGACAAATGCAGCGTGACGACATGTATTTCATAGCGCGGCTGCGCTCGAACTGAATCCTGGCCGTTGCCTAAATATAGATAATTATTGTTTTGTTACCAATATTGTAAGAATTTGAACTGATTAGCTACAGTAGGTATAATAATTATAGACATAAACAAATGTTATTAGAGTTAGAGACAAAATAATAAGTACTCTGTTGATTTTTAAAATAAAACTTACATTATTTTTATAACTAAGCAACGCAGTTTCTATTTAATTACATATCATGTCAATTAATAGTTCTTAAAACAAGCATTTGCATATGTTTTAATTGCGATTCTTGCAATCTCGCGAGATCCCGTAATTTGCGAGATCTCGCGAGACTGGGTTTTGAGTCTCGCGAGATCTCGCTAGGCGGAAATCTCGTACGAGATTGCATTCCCTAGGCGAGATAGATGTCGCTACAAAGAGAATGATTCTAACTGCACATTCCAAAAGGTAGTTATGGAGAAGAATGTGAGAGAAACTCCAAACTTATTGTTTTTCTACGTGACTGCCGAGTCTGCCAAATTCAACAGATTGATAAAAAGTGGTCCACTAACTCACCAAGCTAGGATTATACAGTGTGTGACTGACGTCAATATTTCTGGTAGTTGGATGCTGTACGCATCCCCAACCCCAGATTTTAGCCAAAGGGGTGATAAACAACTTATTATTACCAAACTTAGCTTGCACATGTCTCTACCCAGGTACCTACAGCCCTAACAATAGTCCTTACCTTTTTATATGCAAAATGATTTCGGTAACCCAATATGCAAATAGGTTAACCCATTGCTATGCAAATTTTCCCTATTCGGCAAAGAATAGTTTGACGATTTTTGCTTCGGGTCTATAGTTAGGGATCTTTTTGGATCGGATCAATACGCTTATTGATCACTGGAGTGATTTATTGGCTTATGCAGTTTGTTACTTGTTATTTTTATGTTCACGGTCTGATTCCGTTAAAAGGTTTGCAGAGGTTGAAGTGACAGTTGGTATTATGTGTGTAAACAGCTAGGAGACTCTTGTTTATATAACTCCAGAGGAGAGATAGGTATATTTACTGCAACTAAAGGTTCCTATTCTTATGGTTGGTTACCTTTTTGGTCATCTTTAGAGATTGACAAATCTGAAGCGGAATGAAATAAAATGACATACTTACTGCCACAACGAAATTGCGTTTTCTGCCTAAATACGTCTTTTTAGTAGTCAATAGCGAAACTAGAACGCATGAGGTCTTGGGTTCATTATTGTCGAATAGAGTTCTTGGGCTTACCCATTATCTCGCCGACCGGCCTTTTGGTCTAGTAGTTAGTGACCGTGACAGCTATGCCGGGTCGTGAGTTCGATTTTACCCAGGCCAAATAATTGTGTGATGAGCACGATCATTTGATCTGTGTCTGGGTGTTATTGACCTATAATATGAATGTATTTAGAAATATATAAGCAGTTTAGTACCCAAAACACAAGCTCTGCTTAGCTTGGGACTAGATGGCGTTGTGTAAAAGTGGAATATTTATTTATTTGTGGAATATTTATTTATTTATCAGTCATTTCTCAGTAGGTACCTAAGTACCCGGATTTGACGTCAGACTAGACCCCAATTGCGCAAAACTATAACACACTCTTAACTGGCATTGAATAACGGCTTACTCATAGATACACTTAGCTCTGTTTATCCCTTTGAATAATTCAGGCATGATGCAAGTAGGCAAGATCAAGCGACACCGGCGAAAATATTAGATCATTAAAAACCTTCCCACGTAAATCAAAAAACAATAAATACTCCTTACACGGCCAGCCAATAAAATATTTATGTCAACAGCATATTTTATTTAATACACAATTGTTATTTCAATAACTATAGTAAACTCAAGGACTTAACTTACCAGTTTATTAATAAACTAGATACATATTTAGACTAACGATTCGACCAATCGATTTTGATAGATTATTTTACTCAATTGATAATTCCACAACTTTTTTTTACACAACGCCATATAGTCCCAAGCTAAGCAGAGGTTGTCTTATGGGTACTAAACAACTGAGAAACATACTTGTATATTTCTAAATACATACCTACATATTACGGACTAGCAGACGTCCCGCGGTTTCACTCGCGTAGGTACCGTTCCCGTGAGAATACAGGGATAAAAAGTAGCCCATGTGTTAATCCAGGGTGTCAGCAAACTCCATACCAAATTTTATTAAAATCCATTCAGTAGTTTTTACGTGAAAGAGTAACAAACATCCATCCATCCATCCTCAAAAACTTTCGCGTGTATAATATTAGTAAGAAAAATTTCACCCAGACACAGAACAAATAATCGTGCTCATTTGTCCATACAAACGGTTGTCCTGGGTGGGAATCGAACCCACAACCTCCGGCACAGCAGTCGGGGCCACTTACCACTAGACCTTATTGATTTTGACCCGGGCTTGTTCATTTTTCCAGCAGAACAGATTGAAAGAAATAAAGAAAACAGCACCTACTTACCTAAAAACAATAAAAATGCTTCGTTTAAACACATTTTTTTAAAATGGTGCCCACATAGATCGGTTTATTTGTAATACATAAAAAGAACACCACAAAACAGCTAATCACGAACTTCCTTTTAACAAAAAACATGTAAGTATAAAAAACTTAATTTTCCGGTTGACCGGACCCACGTTCGGTAGTTTTTTCCCTAAAACTCGGGTCCCTGCCCACCTCCTTTGTTATTCACCCTTATGAAGGGGACGATTGGCCATCGCGTGCAATTTTGGCAATACGTATGATTGCCATTATGAATCGGTAATAAAAAAAAAGTTGGAATAACTTAGACATCTGAATATTTTCACATACAAATATGGCTGACTTGAAAGTCAAATTCAAATCATTGCTGGCATGCTAAGCACAAAAAGTTGGCGGTATCTTATTTAAAACATATGATTTCTTATCTGTTTTACAGATTGATTGAACTTTTGTAAGGTTTTTAACCCTTAAAAAATCAATCTGTAAAGTAAAAAGTAAACTGTATTAACGAAACTTCAATATTCTCGAAACTAGCTTTAACTAAATTGACTGCCTTATTGCTTTTGCCTGCTACTGCTAAGATGAGGGCTAGGTTGACCGGAGGGCAAAGTGTTTTTGAGTTTTTACTTGAAATTTCTCAGTAGCACCCCGAAGTCTGGATTTGTGCCCTCAAACCTTTGACACCATGTTAGATTTGTTTTTCAAAACTACGACGGGGTTGAGGGAATTTCAATATTATTAAAAGGGATAGGTACGAAATTCCCGCGAACAAAGTCGCGAGCGAAGTGCTAGTTAACTATAAAGACGTTCCATAAATACAAAATACCTATAGCTTTAGAATTGCTGAATTCCAACTCTTTCAGATTTATTAAACTTCATTATCTTCAGGTCCATCCATACAGGTTGTCTGTAAGAGATCGCTTTTAGCGATAAGGCTGCCCATTGTACCTGTCACACTATGTAGCCCTTTACCTTCAATCGTGTCATTAGAGACACAATAGAAAGACAATGAGAGCGCGGACACCGGTGTAGGTACTTTCGGGGTTTAATGAATTAAAGCTATATTTTTAAGTCATTATGGTGTACAATATTCTATTCAATAGTCAATAAAATTATGACTATGTCTAGAACTGCCATCCTATCTGTACATAGGTACGCAAGACGCTAACAGTTTCTATATATCAATTAGTTAGTTATTACCCGGCGCACCTACACACGAATAATTATGTTTCTATCCTTGACAAACAAGTAAACAGCCTCATGTGGGCACGAGTAACTTAGTTAAATAATGAAAATACCTATCTTAGAATTTATTTATCGTACACGTGGAAAATTAGTAGCGTGTGTGTAGGAGTATCTTAAAGAATAGGCATGCTTTACTGTTTCATGGCAACACTTTTTAGGTACCTACACCTAAAAAGATTTGCCACTTTACTCCGTGTAAAAAAGGAGCTTATGTCTACCTAAGCCCCCTTTTTTTTATGAACACGAAGTAAAGTTACTAAGTTATTTTAAGTAGAACGGCCGAAACCAATTACACTACTTAAACATGATATATGTTATTATTATAATTAATTTAACATAGTCATACATTCATTCTTCTCACAAAAAAATAAAATAAATAATAATTTATTTATTAGTGTATACATAATATCGAAAAATCTATCAAAAGAGTAAGTATGGAGTTTGTCGCCCATTCTTTTCCATACTAAACTACCTTTAGGAAGGGGGAACTGGAATCATCATATATTTAATTTAGGTTTTAAGTCTACCTTTCAAAAGTGTCTTTTGAATGACCTAATTGAAATAAATGATTTGACTAATACTTTGAAAGTACACTGCTTCTGTCGAAACTGTCTTAATTTCTTTTTTTCCTATAATTCATGTTTTTTAATCAAGTAGATGGAGGTTTGTGGCCATTTTCACTAACATTTAAATAGTAACAATCAAAATTTAAATTCATTTATACCTACTACAAATTAGACTGAGAATCAGCTCTTTTGAACTTCAAAAATAACAAAAGACATGTCCCCCAAAAACGCCTGCCACCCACTTTCTTTTAATAAAAGAAATAGAAATTAACTAACCAGATCATCATTCTTCTGACCTTATTCCAATTAATAATGTTTACCTTAGTAACATTACTGTTAAACTGGGCATTCAATAGCGCCTTTTCAATGACTTCACTGGTACTTAACTAATGATTTGACTTTGAATTTAAATGGCGGATCAAATGAAACCATTGCAGCACTATTATACTCCTACCTAACAATTATAATTTGACTTAATAATTGCATTATTTTATCCATGAGTTAATCCTTTATACGAGTGTCTAATTTATAAATAGCCGTAATAAAATTACCGATGCATAGAAACACCCACAAATATGAGGTATCATTCATGGGTTTATTACAAATTATAAATATTTATTACTATTTATTATATATTCTACGTGGGCTCGTCATCAGACATGACAATGTCACCGGTAGTGATGTGACGAACAATGATGGTCTTATGATAACGGCTTCATATCCAAAAGTTAGAATATTATTAATCTTTCATATTTTTGTTGTTTTTTAACCGAATTATCATCATCATCAGCATTACGCTGAATATAAGCTTCGTGTATTACAAACAAAATATATTAAATAAATAAATATTGCACAACTTTTCACACAACGCCATTTAGTCCCAAGTTAAGCTTGAGAGCTTGTGTTATGGGTACTAAACAGCTGATAAACATACTTATATATTTTTAAATACATACATATTATAGATAAATTACACCCAGACACAGAACAAATGAACGTGCTGATCACACAAACATTTGTCCTGGGTGTGAATCGAACCCACGACCTCCGGCATAGCAGTCAGGGTCACTAACTACTAGACCAACAGGCCCGTCAATGGTGTCAAATATGGTTCACTTTTGGCCGAAATAAATGAATTTTAATTTAATTTCCAATCTAACTGTATGCAGCTGAATGCTACTGTTTTATTTAGAGTAGAAATTGCTCCATTTAAAATAGTGGTACTGGTTAACATGATATTAAGTAGTCCTTGGGTCGACTCGCTGTCAGACTTTGGGATTTTTGACTGGCAAAGATTTACTCAACAGCCGGGGTCCGGGACCAACAGCTTATTTTGCTTTCCGAGGCACGAAAACGTAATTAATCGTCACTTAACCAGGAATCAACCTCGGCAAGCGTGGCTTAACCTTGGCCCGACCAATGCGGCTACTACTGTTTATTCACACGCCCCTTACAACAACAGAACGATGAATCAAATTTAAAATCATTGGAATGAAATGCAAAATGATATTCACTTTTATTTAAAGTAGATTTTGTCCAGACACTTTTACACATCAAACTGAATGGCACCGGCATTTTCAAATTTACCAATATCTGAGAATAAATGCAAACAGAAACTCAGAAGTCCCTTTAAAAATTTAGACATTAAATTATAATATTATGTGAGTCTAACAATAAAGGCCATTGCTCATCACTACCATTCACATTTAAAAGGAAGTTGCATACACATTACCGTTAGACGCATGGCGTATGCATAGCATGATGTCATAATTTACTTATAATGCCCGACACTTTTAGCTACTGACATGACAGCTACTTATTATTTATTAATATAAATAATATGAATGGAGTAGTATTCAGACGATAATAATAAGAGGACATTGTAGCTAAATAAATACAGCAACACGGGTCGACAGAAGATTAGTCTGATACAGATAGTCAGAAGTTTGAAAATCTGACAACTATAGTTTAACCAAGGGGACTGTGTTTTCTAGTAATGATGAAATGAAATGACATTAATTTCTGTAAGTAGGTAGATCTTCCCGGATACTTTTACGTATCATTTTTTTTAAACTAAACTAAATGGCATTTCCAAAGTGACTGATCCCTGAGAAGAAATAAGAAGAGGGTTGTCAGCTGCCGTGCTAAGTGCAAAAGCGGTATCTCAAAAAAAAAAACATATAATTGATTTGTATTGCATCGAAAAGCATAAAGAAAGACACATCCAATGAACTAAGACAATTAGCGGTATCTTATTCAAAACATTTGAAAAAACCCTTAACCCCCCCCCCCCCCCTTAACCCTTTTTTAAAAAATGTATCAATCTATATTGCAAAAAGAAAACTATATTTACAAAACTTTAATTTTCTCGAAACTAGCTTTCCCTGAGATACTGCTTTTGCGTTTAGCACGGCAGTGTGGGCGTCAGAATGGCTGTCTCTCTATGTAAAACACTGGTATTCAAATGCATCTGGCTAAACTAGAAGTCGACCCCAACTTAGTTGGGAAAGGACATCAGATGATTTTCAGACAATAATGACTAAGCAGTAAGCTCGAATTAAGTTCTAAAGTTGTAGTGAGGCAAACAACAAAATAGGACACATTGATAAAGGCAAGACAGAAAACAAAGTCTAATTATCTATCATGCGAGCTCACAACATCCATCACCCTTTTTAAGTTTATAGGGTTCCTTAACCGAGGGGTGTCAACGGTAGCCCAGCCCACGCTGTCCATCCGATGGTACAGAATCCTTCGTGAATATGTCCGACTTGCACTTCTAGACTAGAGCATTAAAAATTTCAACACACTTCATCAATCTCATTATAGCAACTAACTTATCCTTCACATACTTAATTTTAAAAAATCGTACGTGTAGTTTGGACAGTTGACCATAAGAACAAAAATACCTCTTAAAACAGTACTCATCTATTTGATTTAACCATATGCGGATTATAAGACTATACTGACAAACAGCCATGGACTTCCGTTAAAACAATTCAAATAAAAAAAATAACAACCAATTACTAAAAACCGCAAAGCACCATTTTGACAGGGAAATTAAATACAACACAAAAAAGAACAGTTTACAAAAATAAAAATAAAAATAATTCTCACTAGCCAGAAAAAAAAACGAAAAAACAAATACTTATTGTAAGTAGAAAAAAAAAATGTGAAACTCACTTTACTCGGCCTCCCTATAATTTAAAGTTGCGTCGCGTGATCTGAACGATATGAATGACCGAGGGTAACCACCCCACGCTCTATGGTGACGCCCATCGATTTTTTCCATAGTGGGGGACGAACAACCCCCGATAGTTCCAACAGCTGTCGGTTTCTTATAAGATTTTTTCTATTGGAAAATAAAATAGACGTTTTGTTCCGGTCGAGGTATATTTTTTTTTGCTTTTTTTTCTGAATTGTCCGTTACGTTGTTTGGTTAGAAGTTCTATTTTTTTTAATTTTTTACATGATGGTTGCTTTAATGACCTTTTTTTTCTGTGACTTTTGTTTGTAGGTACATTATTATACGTAATTACGCTTTACTTCAAAACTACTCCGTGAATTACTAAATTAAGAAATTACTAATCAATTACCTATTATCAGTCATCATAACACGCTGCAATCCTCAATTTGTCCCAAAGACTCACGCAAACAAATTATCTATTTGTCTTTGATTGAAAGTTTATGTACTTACAGACGCCAGCACATAAAATACTTATGTGTCAAATTTTCCCAATTGAGTATGAACCTTATTCTGTTTGACATAAAGTTGAAAAAAGATCACAGAAATTTGACACATTGGGGTAACTTGACGTGCTGGCGTCTGTACCTAATTTATCATTGTATCAAATCAAATAAGGGAGTTTTATTTTAAATATAATATAAATTTATTGTGCCGATTGCTTTCTTTCACATTCACTAAAATGTAGGTTTTTTGACATTTTGTTACTGACATAGATCTATACAACCCTAGAAAATAATAATAGTGAGTAACGGTAACAGACAAAACCTAATTTAAGTAACAATGTCATATCGGTTTTTGCTTAGAGCTTGGCAATGCGTGTTAAATGACAACCATCTTTGCAAAAGGTTACAAACTGAATTTGTTCTATTTAAGATGTGGGTAACACTGTGAGCTACTTACCTACGCTATACCTAGGTACCTACGTAGATAGTTTTTTTTTAAATAAACTAATTTTGTGTAAGTATTTCTTTTCCAACATTAAATAAAACAGACTAGGTACTTACAACTCTTAAAATGTCCATCCCTTTCTTGATTTAAACGAGAGAAAAGGATGTAAGTTGCCTCCTGCGTGGCACTAATAACTCGACAATCTAACTAGCTACGTACTAAACGCTATGGAAACACATTCATTGTGCGAACAGCCAAAGAGTGGAATTCCCTGCCGGTGTCGGTGTTTCCTGATAGCTACAACCTAGTGGTCTTCAAGTGAAGAGTGAACAGGTTGCTTCTAGGCAAGCGTGCTTCATCGTCGACCACATCATCGCTTACCATCAGGTGAGATAGTGGTCAAACGCGTACCTATCAATAATAAAAAAATAAAAAAACGCTTTTAGTAACCTTACCCTAATCACAAAATACCTCACAGTTAGGCACTTTCCTTGACGTTTATATCCCTTCCAACTTTCCACTTGGTAACGCAAAAACTTTCAACTTCATAACGTATCCAACTTTCAAGGATTTTTTTACCCGCAATTAAAATAAATGACATAATATCTGACTGAATGTAGACAATGCCTATACTACGTTGTAATTATTATGTCCGAGGAAATGATTACTTTAATGCCTAGTATTTGCAACAAATACAGTCATCACGCGTATTACTTCTAATTTTCTAGATTGTGAAATAAGTACCTAGTTGGTATTTCGTTTTCTAGGCCATTTTTAAGAGACTACTTAGTCATTGTTAATGTTGACGTCATTGTTTGAGTAGTATTCTTTTCATTGAAATAAATTCATTGCATTTAACTTTTACCTACATCACTCTCTGATGAAAAAAATTTGTTTGATTTCCAATTTACGAATCAAATCGTCTTTATTTTTAAGATCTTTCCAATTACCAAAATAACGGTTTTGTAACTGTTATTAATTAGAGTTTCTCCATTAATCCAACAAGAAATAACGTTGTTTTTTCCTATTGCAGATCTGACATCTAGAACAAGCAGCGCCATCTATTGGTGTCTTGGTGAGTTTCAATTTGTCATTTTGTATCTTTCATACCAACCCTTCACAATCCTTCACAAGTTACGCCGCGATGCGTTCCTTTTGCGATAGTAACGACATCTGTTAGCGCGATTTTGAAGCAGTTTTGCAGAAATTCTCCGTCATGGCCGCGTGGCGCTGCTGTGCAAGGTATTTGGAGTTCGTTTGAAAGTGTCAATTTTATGTTTGCCTAGTATTATGATTTATTTTATTAATTTGATTATCTTTATATAATAGAGGAAGGGTTCAACGCGGTAGGAAAAATGAAACACAAAATACTTAGGCCTTTTAGCTAAACATAACTTTGGTAAATTAAACTACATTATTAATTTTACTCACCCATAATGCAGCTATATTTGAATTTAAATGTACTTTTTACATTTCCTATCTTTAGGTGTTACTCAAGTATTCTAAGGTATATTTGATTACGAGGGAGCTGCAATATTAAACACAGGTTCAATGTTATTTCAAAACTTTTTATAAAAGTAAACTAAGTAGGTTTTAATGATTTATATACCCATAAGTTTTTCTCATCCATTGTTTAGGAGGATAATTTACCACGAAAAAACT
The DNA here is from genome assembly GCA_921972225.1 of Euplexia lucipara. Lineage (NCBI taxonomy): Eukaryota > Metazoa > Arthropoda > Insecta > Lepidoptera > Noctuidae > Euplexia > Euplexia lucipara. The sequence goes on along the minus strand of OV179155.1, from coordinate 17,725,349 downwards.
TTACAATCGATCTTTTATTATTGCATTCAGCACACGCCTACCTTTTTACGATTGAGCAAAAAATTTGTATTAACAGTTACAGCACCACAATCAATGGGGTATTAAACAAGACAATGCTATTTATTATCGACTTTTATTACTTGATCAACTGCTAAATATTATATTCCTCGCTACACTATAGCCATTGAAGAATAATATAATTTTCACGATGAAGTGTTTATTGCTATCAACATATTTATTGATTTCATTGTTCGACTAATGACTAGGAACACCTTTTCAATAAAGTCTATTATCTGACAGCTATCACGAATTAGTCCTGTCCATTCAAGGGTATAATAAGATCCCTTGAATGGACAGGTTTAAAATTGAAATATAAATATAAATTCTTATCATGCCACATAACATCAAGATATATTTTCTAGGTTTTTCTTTACCATTTTTAAGCGTACTGTCACAACTGCCAATAACAATATAATAATAATGAGGACTTGAATTTCAATGTCACCACTTTCCGTAATTACGGAGTCGATAAAAACGTTACATATTGATGCAACTAGGAAAAACTCATAATACATTTTCTTATAACGTCGATCACTCAATTGTTTGCCGCAAGTTGTCTGGCTGATCTAGTTTTTAGAAACGGCAACAGAATTCCATAGAATCTGGTTCAGTCACGCAAACATACCTAATGAAAAACAATTATTTTGCAATCCATTGTCTCACGCTATAAAACAATAAATCTAACAGAAGCCTTTGACACAGTTGAATGTGCAACAAACAATGTTGCTTGTGAACCTTGTCGGATATTCTACGTAACAGATTAAGTCGGCACGTGTAGAGTGTAGGATATATAAGGCGTACTTCGTTGTTTAGCGTCAGAAACTTGCTTCGCGGATGGTTCATGGACGAAGTCGCCCAGGGAGCGGTTATTGGACCACATTTTTACATTTCATATGTGACTAATTGCTGACATTATAGTCCTTTATAAAATACATTATTCGCGTCTGTTATGAATAAATCAATATATAGATCAATGGAAGTGTCCAATCAGTTTTCAATGAATAAACTGTGTTTAATAAAAGATAAATTGTTGCTGTTTGTGTTTTAGGAAAATGTAAGAACTTACTGTACGCACAGTAGTATCATATTTTAGTATAAGCTGACAAAACTAAGATTATTATCGCCAGTTGTTTATTGTATTTAGATTTCTACAAAACTATATCGCAGTATTTATTATTACACGAATATAATAACTTTGTCAAAAGGCAAAGATAGAGTTTTGTCGAAGTACTTACTGGCAATTAAAATTACTCAATAAATTAAATAGCCAACAACTTGTCAAAATGATTCGAATAATTAGAAGACATGAATAACTTCGATAAATTGATCTTTAGAAAACATGATGGTAGTAACAAAATGACAGTATAAAATAAATACGATCTTATATTACTGTGATAGCAATAAAAGTCTGTCATAAATATGAGTATTAAAATATGGTTACAAGATACTAATTTGCATATTTAAATCGCACAAAATACAATTAACTTGTAAATAAATAAACTGAATAATCATCGTAATAATTATAAAGTTTATAATCCTATAAATAACATTACTTACACGCAGATACAAGAGATGTATTTTGCAGTTAATAGATTGGTTCATCAGCAGTCTTTGATCAAAATATGCAATATCATGAATTTTATTACACTGTTCCTTTATATTTCATGACAACCCGTTTTCAATACATGTACATTATGTTTGCAAGTAGGTAGATAGATGTACAAGAAATTGCTTATTTGTAATGTCCGTCTTCATAAAATATCCACTTGCAACGCTTTAAAATGAAGAGACATAGCGATTCAAACTGGTCTTCAATTGATTTGGTTTGTTAATTTGTTAAGATTTTTTCAATTATCAGCGGTGCGAACCCTGTTACATTTTTTCTTTCTTGGAAAAAAATTAACATACCTAATAATAATGTAATACATGCATGCAGAAATGGTCCGTTAACTTGTAATGAAAAATGAATGCGATATTAACAGTATAAATACTTTCTTCTTCTAGTAATCATTAATTCTATCTTCTTACTTAATTGCTAATGGTTTTCTTCTATACAACATTTTGCCTAAGAGTAATAAGCTGCAAGTAATTCTCAATCAATTCATTGCTTACAAATAAATCAATTTCTTATGCATTATGGTTTGCAAAAGGATACGCTTTCCATACACGATCGGTCTCATTAACATTTTAAGTGCTTTGACAAAATTAGAATTCCGTGTTTAAAAATGTTGTCATTCATTATTAGGTAATAGTAAGTTTCTAAGAAATATCAATAAATTCGAATCGTAGCATATGGCGCTCTGTAGTTTCTGCCTACCCCCATTGGAAAAAGGCGTGAGTTTATGTATGTATGTATGTCTATCAATAAATTATAAAGAAAAATTTAACAAAACTTAAATGCTGAAAAATGTTGCTGATATTGCCGTATTAGTATAAACAGTCATTCATTGAATGAAAACAACACTATTCCCGAGTTGAATCTGTTCGGTTTCTTTTAATAAAGAAACAAGAACAAAGTTCGTTCAGAAGCTAGTCTTAACTATATTATCTATATTCATAATCAGGGTATGAAATCTTTGAACAATAATTTGTCAGCTCTAAACATCCACCACATCTTGTTAAATCTATCAACTCATTTTCAGTTAACCTCAACTACAAAACATACGTCATCTGATTAGCTTTTGCCTAACCAAGTTGGGGTCAGCTTCCAGTCCAACAGAATGCACATGAACACCTGCATCATCTTGTCTTTATACAAGGAACTTCTGCCTTTCTGAGCTTCACAACTCAGTTACTGGGTTGTACGATACCCCCTTGGTTAAACTGGTTGTTAGACTACCCCTGACGACTGTCAAAGATCTACAAATAACAGTCGGGACCAATGACAGCACGTGTTCTCTGAGGCATGATCACAAAATATATTGTGTAGATTTAAATTAAATTGTTAAACAAAGCTAATACTTTAATTGAACTAGCTAGCGTGTATGACAGTGTTTTCAATGCAGTATCTGAGCATAACTCTGAGCTGATCGATCAAGCTGTCAGCTGCGTTGTGCTGGCTATAGTTAGGTAGGTACTACATGCATTTGTCGTATAATGACTGGGTATAAGCTAGTTTCAAACTAATGTATTGAAAGTAGTTTTATTTATTTTAAAGTATCTACGTATTGTTTTAAAGTTCTTAATAGAATATATGAAAACTAAAAAAAAACAGTGATGACAGACTGAATTGTAAAATTTCATCTTCACTTTCCCCATGAACATCAAGGATTACGTCTTTATCATTAAATGGTTTAGGCGGCTGTCGAGCTTATCCTACGGTGAAATGCTGAATTAAGGCGTCTTGTTTTTAATGTTAAACTGGACACCAACCCCAAAATAGTTGGGAAAATGTACGCAGATGAGGATACAATTAGCAAATCTTCGGAATTCTGAGTTCATTTCAGATCTATCAAACTTCGTTATTGTTACTGAAAATGTTACTTTGTCAAAGGCCCTAATGGGATAACCCGATGTCAGTGCCATGCTTATGACCACCAGAAAGAAAGCCTATTCGCCTAATGTTCTCGTAATACGCTAGCACGCAAACGATGATTCGTCAATTTAGACACTCCCTAAGTCCAGCCAGAGGCGACTGATTAAACTCAAGCTGACTGATTGAAAATTCATTGATGTGACGTGGTGTTACATTTTATATTCACGCCCTTTTACCCTTGTATGGTGAGCAGAGCTATTATTAACGACATGTGCGTGAATATTGCTGGAAACCTTAAGAGCTAGTTTCGGTCTAAGTTTAATATTTTTACTTGTTAAGTCGGTTCTTGGTGGTCTTTTTATTGCCTCTAGTAGTCGTTAGATATAATTTCTAAATTCGATGTTTATTATACCTCGGCATTTACAAAATATAGTGTAAAGGTAGCTTGCGGTGAATTTATAATTTCAACATTTTTCAATTCACCTGAATGTAGTAATAAAAGTACTTACTTATTAATTTATTTAATACTTAAAGAACACTAATGTACAGAGGCGGACTTAAATCCATAGGCATCTTCTGCCAGTCAACTTTTAAGGTAATGCGAAAAGCAGTGGTAGGCACAATTGGTGGTAGTGTTATATTTAGCTAACTAATTATTATGTTTCAAATTCTATCAAGATTAAAAGGGCTATAAATCTACCTAGAAGACATAAAGAAGTGTTTTAGAGAGATTCCAATATGATTTTTGTTACCAAAACTGATATATTTTATTTATTAGCACTAAATCAACTAAAACTTTTAAATGTCACAGTTTTATTACTAGTATCATAATTATGAATACATTGTAGTTTAAGTGGCACGTGCAAAATAAATCTCTTTACAACTGTATAGGTCGATCTCCAAGGTTGAGCAACGCTTGCCAAAGTCAATACCTGGGTTGGTTTCCATCCATCCAATACATTTCGATATCTTTCTGTGTCTCAATAAGCACGATAAAATTTGGTCCCGGGTGACAAACGTAATTCTTTGACGATCCCTATAGAGAGTCAGAAGCCTGATAGACTGACAACCATCTTACCAAGGAGTATTTTGCTATCCAGCAACTAGATTGTAGACTACTCTTCATTTATAGTAGGTTTCCCGTTAAGAACAACCTTCACCGAGCTGGTTAATGGATGAAACCTATTTTATATTTAAATAGCAGACGTCACGTGGTTTCACCCGCGTATTTCCCGTTCCCGTGGGAATATGGGGATAAAAAGTAGCCTATGTCATCCGGGAATAGAAAGCTTTCCATCAGTGCAATCATTTTTAAAATTGGATCTTTAGTTCCGAAGATTACCCCCTACATACAATTACAAACATTCAAACTTACAAACAAACAAATTTTACCTCTTTATTATATTAGTATAGATTTATTATGTCAATAAATACATTACATATGGCTTGTCTAAAAAATTTCAGTCCAGGATACCTATATTTTTTTTTATATTTCACTGGTTTGGTTAATAGACAAATTCCTTCCCAATCGAAAGTATGAAATCCGTAGAATATGCTAACGTTAGGTTGTCTATTTTTTTCCCGTCACAACTCTCGGGCCGGCAGGCAATATAATAAATTAAATAAATAAATAAATTAAAACAACTATAATAAAACAATTTTTATTATAATTGTTTTATTTCAAATTTGGAAGTAAAAAAGTGAAACGAAGAACGTGTCCATGTATTGTTCATCCCTGCTTCTTTGAGGTTTTTATCATTGACTCTGTAATTTTCAACTTAAATGAAATAAATATAACTTTATGAAATCCACATCATTTCTTAAAATAAATTGTTACAATGGTTACAACTAAGTGTGACAGCTGCTGTGAAAACAGATTATATTAAATTCCGCGTCTATCGTAATTGTAACATGCTTAATTGTACTGTCGTTACAAAGTGTGCATTAAAAATAACATTTTTTACCTTCTGTCTAATGTAAATGGAGAAGGTATAGTCTAGCCATTTGCTCCAGGTATAAGATTATTGGGTTTGCAACCTTTTTAGTACGCCTCTTGGCATTATATCGCGGCATTTAAACTGTAATTTAAGAACTATATTCACTACCTATGTTACACATATAAAATTGATTATCGGTTATTTTTTTATGATTATTAAGATACTGGTGGTATTTAGTAAGATTCGGTAAGGCTGGAAGCTAACCGCAATATAATTGGGAAAATACTAGTACGATAATTAAATGATGATTAACAGCGTTTTATGATAAAGAAGCATCTTTCCCGTATAAATGAATTATTCTTAATCAGTTAGCATTATTTATAACCAATTACGAACCGGCTGTAAGTATCATAAATCACTTATAATTAGCCACACTGAGATCCTAATAAATCAATAATAGGAACTAATTATTGGATTTTACTCAACCGTATTATGGCTATCTGAAACATTCCTTTAAATAGTTTTATCTAAACAAGTGGCATTTCGTTCGGTTGTAACCAAAACGGGAACGAGACCCGTTAAAGGGCCTTGTCGCAAACAGCTCCAGCAGAAATAACTTGATTATGTTTGACAGAAAATCAGTTAAGGCAGCCAGTTCCGTTTGGTCCGCAAACGGCGATAGTGTGTCCTCGATTTCTATGAAATTGCCAGGACTGCGCGGGGGGTGGGAGTCCAAAATACAACGGACCCGTATATTTCTCCTTTGATAGTTGTCTGATAGTAATCAGATTGGGTTTCATTGGCGATTGTTGGCCTGACTCATAGTTGCAACGGCAAATATGATTTATGTCCAACGATAATTTTATAGAAATCCACGGAAATGTAACGATTGTTGTTTATATCAAGTAGTTTGTTCAGTGTCCTGGTTTGATGGTTGGAGAGGCGAGAAAGTTTAAACAGCTGCAAAACTATCAAATAATTTGTAAGGTTTGAACTAAAGGACGGCTGCCATGGCCATTGCACATTGCACAATGGTACACTGCAGGGACTAATTGCGCAAAACAAATAGATAGTTTGACTAGGTATGTGTTACCGTTATCACCAAGCTTTCTTGTACACCGACATATGACTGTCCTGCTGGTCTGGTGTTTAGTGGCTCTGACTGCTATATCGAGGGTCTTGACATCTAATAGACAAGATAAATGTTTCTGTGATGAGCACCATCGTCTGATCTGTATATTCCATCCGATTAGGTAGTTAACAAAAGGTAAACAATTTTGACCTGTATTTTTAGTTAATAACACAGTTTAAAAATAAAATGCAGCTGAAAACAAATTTAGATACAACAAAAACAATTACATAATCAATTGACTGGCCTGTTGGTCTAATAGTTAGTGACCCTGACTGCTATGCCGGAGGTCGTGGGTTCGATTCCCACCCAGGACAAATGTTTGTGTGATGAGCGCGATCATTTGTTCTGTGTCTGGGTGTAATTTATCTATAATATGTATGTATTTAGAAATATATAAGTATGTTTATCAGCTCTTTAGTACCCATAACACAAGCTCTTAGCTTAGCTTGGGACTAGATGGCGTCGTGTGAAAAAGTTGTGAAATATTTAATTAAACAATTTGTTTAAACAGTAGTTGTATTTAATTAATAAACGTTTATGTATAAAGACTTGTCAAGATTGTTTACCTTTAGTTAACTACCTACTCGGATGGAGTATAGGTGCAGTTCTATCTATAACATGTATGTATTTAGAATGTAAGTATGTGTATCAGTTTTCTAGTACTCATAGCGCAGGCTCTGCTTAGTTTAAGACTATGTGGCGTTGTGTGATAGCCATAACACCCACACCACATTCTACTACTATGCTTAGATGGCGCTAGCATGTCATTCTGTTTGTAACTGATGCATAATTGTCTGGTTAATAAATTGTAAACCCGTAATTGGCTGTAAAATTAGTTTATCATTAAGTACAAATTGTAAAAGTCCTGTGGATTTTGTTGAATAAATAAATAAATCATAAATGACATTTATTTCTGTAAATACGAGTAGGTTCAGACAAATAAATTAATAAATAAATATTCCACAACTTTCACACACCGCCATCTAGTCCCAAGCTAAGCAGAGCTCGTGTTATGGGTAATAAACAGCTGACAAACATACTTATATATTTCTAAATACATACATAAATTATAGATAAATTACACCGGGACACAGAACAAATGATCGTGCTTTCTTTTTTTTTGTTTTGTGCACTTGTGGCATGTGCCAAATAACTTAAACATATTTTTATGTTTTCTTTCTTTTTTTCTTTCTTTCTTTCTTTCAAAAAACCACTTTAACATGTATTTTTTTAAACTAGAAGGTGTTGTCGGTGTTGCACTATCTGACTATTCTGATAAGAAACACCGAAAGAATCTCAGAGGTCACAGTCTATTTTTAAAGTCCACACATTATCTTGGTCGGGTCGTGTAAGAACCTTACAGATTAGTGTCTGAAATGGTCTTGTATGAACCTCACAGATATTAGGGGACCAGATCAGTCAGTGCAAGCATTTGTCGGAAATCATGAGCTCAACTCGGAATTTGAGAGCTCTAGTACCGGAACAACAAAACCGTTTAATTATCAGAGGCGTATTTATCATACCTGTTATTTAAAAATACCTCTGCCCCCTTGATCTTTCGACATAAGTACAATTGTTTATTCTCACCGGAACCTACTCAATTACCCCTCGCATTACTAAACCTTAATCCTGAACCACCGATATCTCTGCCTGCCTTATATAGTAACAAGAGTAATGATAGTTTAAGCCATTTCGGTAACAATAAATATTTATGGTCAATTTCTTCGGTACATGGAGTACCTTGTTTGTAGGGTGGCCATGGTCTTAAGAAGGAATAATAGTCTGAAGAGTTAAAGTAAAGTGCTGCAGAGAGGATTTCATAAGTCCACATTCGTAATACATTCTTTCAAGAATTAAGTTAGTTGAAAAGTTAGATATCAATCGAGTTAAAAAATCTTATTATTTATTAATAATTATTAGTGAACCTAAAATTGCTTAGGTAGACGGTTAGATTTATATAGTCCGTTAGTCAAGCGTCACATTTGGCTCGTAGCTATCAAAATAGCCGAAAAGGTAGATTTGAGAATAACTCATGCTTGACCAATTACGGGTCAGTTACAATGACGGCTAGCTGTGCTTTTGTTGATGTATTGTTTTGCGCAAAACTTATTATTTTTCTGAAATTACTGTCGCTGGCAAATCGCTGACGTTATGGCTATTTACCAGCGAAAGTCTTGTTAAAATTGACCAAGCCTTTCGGAGATTACCTCAATCAACCAAACAGACAAAAATTAAAAAGAAAGATTTCTGGTATTTGTAGACATATTTCTAGACACTATAAAGAGCAGTGTTCTTACTTTATGCATGCATTTATTAAAGTTATTGTAATTTATTTTATTTGGGTTGATGTAAAGATATTCAATTCAATTCAATCATTTATTGCTTATCACATGTGTTTTACAAGATCTTAATAATAATAGAATAGTTCACATGGACCCTGTCGGGCACAACATTTTTTTACAATAATGATAGTAGCATATAAGGATCAGTAATTAAACATTAATAAACAGTGATTATAAATTTAGAATATTCATTTAAACATGTAAGCAAATGTCATAGTAAAAGTTAAAAATTAAAACAATTAAGTAAAATTATAAAAGTCGACAAATTGAAATTAATCATACCTAGTCAAATGCATCATGTCAGTAAAAATAAAATAATAATCAAAGTACAATCACAATAAAATGTCAAAGATAATTCTATCATACAAAATGTCAATGAGATGAAATGAATGAAAATGAGATGAATGTCAAGATAGTAGGTATGTCCCAACAACTCCAAAATTCTGGGCACCCTATCAGTCCCGTACACTACATTTTACAAGGACTACTGTAACCATTCGATTAGGTATCCAGTTGGTCTTGGGCCATATTTGGGCCCACTGATAGTTATATTGCTATTAACAAGAAAACCATACTGTTGTGGGCTTTTGACTGTACGTACAGTTACATTTAACTATATACATGGTTGGGAAAAGAGTGGGACTTAAAATAATAATAATATCTTTATTTCAGACACTCGTCCATATTATTATTTTACAAAAAACAGCGATAGTAGGGTTGTTAGTCATGCACACAAAAATACAAATAACAAAGGTGTCAGTAATTGGTTAACTACATCGACACGTGAATGTTGAGGCTATACAGCTGCTGGACAACACAGATTTAGTGCGTAGGCTAAAAAGAACTAAACCTTTTGAATTAGTGTAGTGTACAAGTGAATGAATAATAGTAACAATGTTGTGCTATACATATAACACATGAACATAGTGTTTTTCATAAATTAATCTGACTCTAAGAAAGTGCTACGAACTTGAGTTAAAGTGCAAATAGACACTATTCTTAGTTTTTAAAATAATCTATCACGTAACATATTAAGTTAGTAGTAAATTGCTTATTAGTCTTTTAGGCTAGATCGTAATTAATTATTAAGAATTTTGTTCTTTATAATATAGTATAAAAAAAAGTAATTGGTTAGCAAACAAAACAAGTAACACAATAATTTCCTACTTAGGTATATTTCCTATTTCTGTGCAGGTGTACACTTGCCCAATACACAGCAAAAGAATTATCTATTTTGCACATAAACGTTTTGAGGACAGTGTTGGCGCTACCACGGACCCTGCTCATCATCGATGCAGTCCTTTTCCGGATGATTGAGAAAAAATCATCGATGGAAGCATCCGTATACATTGCGGAAGCACTGCAGTACCTGGGTTTTTTCAACACTGCCTTCAGAGCGTCATTGTACTGAACACGCAGGGCGTTGCTGTAAGCCCACCGCGTATAGAGTTGATTACTGCAGACTGCACGTGTAAAAGACTGACAGAAATATCTGAAAAGTAATAGTTTTACATCTGTGTTTCTTAAGTGAGAAATACTTTTACTTTCTATTATTTTTTATCGACTTCAGGGGGGTCAATTATTTTAATCTAAATTAGAAACGCTAGTATTCTAATCTCAGTCTGAATTTGTCAAACGGACGTCAGGCGGTTTCACCCGCGTAGTTCCCGTTTCTGTGAGAATACTGGGATAAAAAGTAGCCCACCTCAACCAAGGATAGTGTAAATTTCCAACGGTCGCAGAATATTTCAAATCGGTGTAGTAAAATCGGCTCGCCAACACACAGATGAACCCTCAGAGGTTTTCGCTGTATGACTAAACCAAATGTTTTGGAAATATAAAAAAAGAAAAAAAAAAGAAAAAAAATAAAAGAAAGAAAAAGGAAAAGAAGAAAAGAAAGAAATAAAAAGAAAAAAAAATAGGAAGAAATTAAAGAATAAAACTTTTTTACAAAAAAAACAACCGACTTCTTAAAAAAAAACTAACAGGTGAAAAACAACTCCAGTTTCGGAAGTCTGTGGCTTTGGTGGTTTTGTTTTGTTCATTATTGGCCACCGACTTCCGAAACTGGTGTTATTTTTCACCTGTAATTTTTTTTTAAGAACTCGGTTGTTTTTTTTGTAAAAAAGTTTTTATTTTGTAATTTTTAGTTTCTCTGTATGTAAAGAAAGTCTTTCAAAACTTAAAAGAATCATTGAAATTGGATAACAATTGCTAAAGAAGTTCTATCTCTAAACATTAATCTGTACATCTCTGCCGGCCCCTCTTAAAATAGAATGGCGTAATGTTATGTTGTGGAAATACAAAAGCTCAGCATAGACATCTCATTATAGCAATCGCGAATAATTTGCTGTTATGCGTTGAAGAGTTCCGTTGCCTGTCTTCTTCATCAGTTTTTCTTCACCAAATGATACTTTCTAAATGAAAATGCTTGATTTGTTACGAAAAATGTTGAAATCAGTGCATGTGTGCCTATATTTTTTGAGGAGTTCCCTCAATTCCTCGAAGATCCCTCATCGGGTATGAGTTTTGATACAAATGGCACCAATCTGTTAGTATACCCTATCAAACAAAAAAAGAATTTTGAAAATCGGTTCATAAATGACGGAGTACTGAGGTAACAAACCCTAAAAAAAAAAAAAAGTTTCGTTATTTTTACTTTTGAGTACAGGGACAGCCCAATTTTTTTGTACATATCAAAATTTAGTGGTGTATAGTTACTAACTATAATAGCAATAAAACTGAATAGTATGTTGGTTTGAGCGCGTTCATCTTAAGAACTACCAGTCGATTTAATAAAAATCTTTTTGAAAAATACATTCTCAAGGAAGATCTTCTCTTTCTGTTCCTGTGGTAAGTGACTAACCTAGTCTCAGAGTTTACATGCCGTCGAGAAATATATCTTAGGCATGCCAGTTTCCTCTTAATGTTGTCGAGGAAGGTTATAGCACAGTATAAATATTAATACAGTAGGACGACGCCTTTGATCTCTGGAAAAATGCTGACAACGTCTATACGCGTTAGCTCTGAATAATACCTCCCGAACTACTAACATCGTTTTGTTCGCAGTTCGGGAGCGGTTTTCCCGCGTCTCACGCCCCGCACGATTGCCCTGTCTAGACGGCTTCGTCGGACGACTGTTTTTTTTAGGCTATTTTATAACAAGCTAGGAACCTTGGGAGCTGGTAGAACTGCTTGATACAGCTAGTTAAGCATAATATTATATTATAGTTAGAACTTGATAGATATGTCATTGTCTCTCAATAAAATGTTAAAAGGAAGTGAATACAAAATCTATGATGATTTCAGTGAGGAATTTATTACTTATTGGAATTTTATTGTAATATAGATGCTTTATTGACTACTTAGTTTTTTATCTACCTATTCTTATAAGAATAGTCATCATTGAAGCTGTGTTGCTATTTAAAAAAAACCTATATTTAACTTACATGCTTAATTATTATTAAAAAAAGCAAAAGAAATATTAAAAGTATCTTAAGTTAATAAATTAATATCTTAACTTAATACACAAGTATTTTTTTATCACATCTATTCAAAAAGAGCTGGTTTATTCCTCGTAAACAGGGACCAAAATAGCTCATTAATCCCTAGGGACCAAAATTGGTTTGAATTTGGAATGTGGATATTGTTAGTAAATGTTTCAATTAGCAAAGAGGTGAATCACAAACCATGCGGGAACAGTGTATTGAATATGTGACTGGCTGAAAAACTGCGAGCGCGCCAAATTTAAAAAAGTTGTTGAACAATAAACAACGCGCGAAATTAAATGCATTCTGCTATCGTTCTTATTTGATTCATATTCAGGTTTTAGAATTATAAAAAATGAGTGCGTCTTCCTCAAGTGAAAGTATTATATTGACCAGAGAATATTGTATCGGACGCAAACAATGTGATGGAAACTCTTTTACCTACAAAATCCCGTGAAAAATATGTCAAAGCATATGCAACAAATTTCATCCTTTGGAAAAATGCAATGTTCAAATATAAACATCAGCCTCTAATTATTTATTATTTTATGTCTTATGGTTCTGAATTGTACGTTAATAAATTCTTGTTCATAAGTTGCACAAGTACTTATTTTCTCATAGAGGGTGATAAAATACAGTGTCCACCTCGGGAGCAACACTATTTTAAGCTCGAGTGACATACTTTTAATCCCTTGCTGCGCTCAGGGTTCTAGCTACTCTAGGATCCTTCGCTCCGCTCTGGATTAAAAAAAACACTCTCGCCTTTAAAATAGTTGTTTTCTTCCTAGATAAACAATCTAGGTACTATTTTTCTTTTTCAAGTTGATGGAAAACTACTTAGATTAAGCGCATTAAAATTAAGGATTTGTATCGTCACTATTCAGTACAAACTACGGGACAGCGACATCATGCGACATTTTGACTCGATGTATCGCCGTTATTTTTTGATTACTTGAAAATGTGTCGAATATTTTCTAACTAGTAATCTAGGTGAGAGACTAAAAACTAAAATTTAATTAACTAGCGTAACCAAGTACGAAACGCATTAGGTACTCAACAGACAAAGTCAGCAGCTAACAAAATATCACTGGTATAAGCAGTACCTACTGGCGCAGAATGACAATCGCGTTGACAGTTAGTGCGAATTTGAATTTTACTGCGGTCGATGCGTGATAGCGGTGTGTGCACTGTTTCAAGGGTCAATAGTATTAATATTAGTGTCTGGTATACTGACAATACTTGACTGAACTGTAGATGCATTTCTGCCTAACTCTTTAGAGAAGACGGTTCACGGCTACACGCTACTTCAAACCGCATCAATACACACGATGATTCCTGTCAGCGTGAATATTTATAAACGGTAAACGTTAACTTTAATGAGAGGGTGATGTTGATTCCGTCATCACCTTTCTACCATCGGACAACGGCGTACGGCGGCGGCGAGTGTCCACCCTTATACTGTTGACACCGCTTCGATCCAGACAAAGCGTTTTGCCTAGGCATTTATACCGCATACATCGAAGGCCTGGAACAACTTGCCTGCTGCGGTATTCTCGACCGAATATAATGTAGGGGCCTTCAAGGCTAGAATGAATAGGCTCTTAATAAACTGGTGCGCTTTATCGTCATTGATTGTATCCCTGCTTACCATCAGGTAGGATTGCAGTTAAGCAGTAACTTATAATATTAAAAAAAAACTTCCTATCCCTATGTGAAAAAGGCGTCAGTATATGTATGTATGACTGTATGTAGTTAAACTTGAATCTCCTGCTTTGTATCTTAGGAAGTGGAAACGCACCGATCCCTTATAAGGTCCATTTAGTATGCACAGTGTTCCTATTACGAGGTAACACTGTGCATAGTTGTTAGTCAGGGTTCCGCATGCGGCAGTTTGCATAGATATAGTCTGTAATGCACTTTGTATGAATCAGATGGTCTTACATAGGTAGTGATTTTGTTAAGCATGATTGCTTCTTGAGTATACTGACATTGATAAATATTATGAAGGGAATCAGGCATGATTGACGAAGAAAAAAGTGCATAAAAATCAGTTATTTGGTGTTTCATAATATTCATAGGTAAACTAGCGGACTGCACGAGGTTTCACCCACGTAGTTCCCGTTCCCGTGGGAATACATAGATAAAAAGTAGCCCATGTCACCTGGCGATAGTGTAGCTTCCCAAAGGTGAAAGAATTTTTCAAATCGATCAAGTAGTTTTAAGTTTATTCGTTTATTCGAGAAATCCATGATGGACAAAACACCTTATCAGACCCCGCAATCGAACGCAGTAGCGTTTGCAAATTAACTGCAACAATTAGCACACCTTTAGACAGAATCAAACTTGTTGCTTAACATATTGTCATCATAATTATTATTATAAGTAGAAAATATTTTATTTCCATAGATTTGTTAGTACAGATTCAATTTCAAAAAGTACTCAACCTGTTTGAAAAGTTCTTGCACCATAAAGAAAGCTTTATTATCACCGACAACACGAGCTATATATTATTCTCAAAACTATGAAGATTAAAAGGGTGAAGTCCGAAATTATAGCCAAAGAAGTTGTGGATTTTATTTTTTTGTTTCTTCAAGACTTGAATTGCATATCTAAAATAGTCATAAAAATAACTATGTATAAACCTTATACAATATAATAAAAATCGACCAAAAATAGACCATAAACAAAGTCACGATATTCCCTTGACAAGAACAGATATAACACGGGAAAAATCTCAAAAGGGCTAAAGATTGTACACACGAACTCATTTAGCGGGATGTGTTCTAGATCTTATCGTGTGCTCCGAGCTTTATGATCGCCGATTATATAGAGCGTGCTGGAATAATGAAATATATTTAGCGCAATGGTTCTGTAGGTTAAGGACGACATCATTATGTCAAGTTTTTTAAAGACACTGGCTTAAACTAAGAACTACATGTACCAGTATTTAGCGAAGGGTCAATAGAGAAGCTTACAAAAAAAACCTTAGTATTCGTATCACTATTTGTTGTCTCTCATGAAGTCATCGGTCTTAGCATAGTATGTTATTTTTTATTTATTTTTTTATTTTACTTTGTTTATTCTAGGTACATCGTATTCACATATAATGTATTTTTATTGTATACAAATATTGTAAAAACTATTTTAAAAGAGTAAGTATGGAGTTTCTTGCCCATTCTTCTCCATACAAAACTACGTGTGACCTTTTGGAAGGGGCGACTAGAATCATTAAATTTTATTTAACTTGTAAGTTTAACGTTCAAAAGTGCCTTTTAAATGGCCTAATTGAAATAAATGATTTGACTTTGACTTTGACTTTGACTTACCCTCCCATCTTTTATAGCTGTACCTTTTGTGTGCTTAAATGCCTTATATTTGGCACTAGAGTATGGCTACCATTCAATTACTCAACAGCGCAAGAGTTGCTATTCCATTTTTTTATATCCTACGGAAAGCCGATCCTTATCGAGTTGTTTGGACACTTTGCCACTGACATGTTCCTCTGAGGATAAATAGGAATGAACGGACAGAATGGATGGAAAGAAGCAAAAAAGTATTAAAACATAAATGATAAATAAATTATATTTATTTATTTATATGTCATTTTAATAATTAGAAGGTGTGGTCGGTATTTCACTATCTGACTACTCTGAGAAGAAACACCGAAAGAAACTCAGAGGTCACAGTCTCTTTTAAAGTCCAGACATTAACTTTGCCAGATCATGTAAGAACCATGCAGTTTAGTATCTGAAATGGTCTTTTGAGGAATGAACCACACAGATATATGAGGAGACCAGATCAGTCAGTGCAAGCATATGTCAGAAATCGTGAGCTCAACTCGGAACATGAGGAGCTTACGTCCTGAACAATACCAAAGAAAGAACATTTGGGTTGGTCGCATTAAGTTCTCAAACAAACCAGTACACCTCTTCCTAATCCTTCGAGGGTTACAGGCGTGAAGATGGAGATAAATTCAGATGCAAGCCGTCCACTACTATAAAACGACATACCGTAAAACGGGGTGGATAGAAACTCAAGGGTGAATAGAAACAAAACTTTGAGGAGGATTTTTACACTAATTTAATATTGTTTGATACTAACAAGGTGTCGAAACTATTTATCTCAATTGTTTAAAAGCATTACAGTCCTCGTATGTGACAAACAACGTTGAACTTAGGTGAAAATTCTCCTCAAAATTTTGTTTCTATACGGGTGTATAGAAACAAAATTTTGAGGAGAATTTTGCGTTTCTATACACCCCGTTTTACCCGGTACCTAGTAAAATAATAATATGATAAGATACTCCATAATAATGATTCATAATCACCCAAGCTAACCCACACAAAATATTGAATCAGTCTCACGTAAATCACTTAAGGACCTTGACAGAACCCTAAGTAGCTACCTAACTACTTACAATAGGTAGGTGGTTAGGTCTTATAGCCATAACTAATCTGTAAACAGATTGAACGCTTAGCTCAAACGTGCCGACTTAGTGGGCTGATTTTAATTATGCCTTACCCTTGAAGGAAACGATATGGAAACTGGTTTTGTTTATAAGGTAAAGAAATAAAATGCAGGTAATTCTGTTACCTATAGTGAAATAGTGGTGGAGTTAAAAAGTGAGGTTGTCTTACTATGAGCTCTAGGTTTGATTACATTAAAAAAAGATAAATATAATGATACCGGGATGGTATCCGCAATTCCACGTCAAAGCGCGTATTTTGCGTATGGGCCATAATCTACCACGCGAGCCCAGTGCGAATTGGTAGATGTCACATGTCTTCGAATTTTTGGTTCTAGGACATGCCGGTTTCCTCACCATGTTTTCCTTCAGCGTTTTGGAGAGCAGTGGTGATGAAAAAAATACACAAAGTAATGTACCTGCCTGGGTTTGAACCCACGACTTACTATTCGTAAGTCGGGGCCGCCACCACTGGGCCACCGCTGCTTTTCTAAAAGTTTGATTATTTTTCTAAAAGGATAGCAAGGAAGACTGCCTCGTTAATCTAAGAGTCGCAAGCGCTTCCGCTAAGCACGAGGTCCCGGGTTCGATTCCCGCTTCGGGCAAAGTGTTATTGAGTTTTTGCATCTGGAATTTCTCAGTAGACGCCCGGATTTTTTTGACGCCACGGCTAGTGCAGTGGCTGAGCAATTGGATGCTGCGCCGTGTGTCTCGGATTCGATTCCCGCACATTTGTATGCAGGTTCCGGGACTGGTTGTTTGTGTATATGAGGTTTTATTAAAATAAAAACTCATCAATAAAATAAGAAAGAAAAGAAAGAAATACAAATATTTATTTGACATCAGTCATTAAAACACACACACAGTAATTTATGAAGCATACAAAATATACAAGAGTATGTATGTACACATCATGTGCTGTGTGCCTCACGGCTGCGCCTAAATCTCATGCACATGAGTTCAAATTCGGGTAAGTAGAGAGGTCCGCACATCAGGCTACCCCAATTTGTCAAATGTCTTCTATAGTTTTTTTAACTTTATTACATACAGAATAATAATTGGGAAAACTTGACAGATTGGGGTAACTTGATGTGCTTTCGTCCCAAAATATTATTTTCCACGGAAACTAAACCTTTCCAACATAACTTATTAAATCAAAAGCTAAGTATTCACGTGCCATATTCTATAACCTTCAAAAGTGAGGGAGTCCTCAACGGTGGAATGTCATTAATGCCAGCCGTAATATACTGACACAACCTTTATTTACCACCATTTGGAAGCCTTCACAACTTCAGTGGAAGGTGTTAGGGTTTAGAATTGAAGTGATTGTTGATTTTGTGATGTAAGAGTTAACGTGGTAATGTTATAATAGTGCAAATCAGTCGTCGTGATCGAGGCATTACATTGTCGTGCAATAAATGCGTATGCAGCTGAGCGGTGGACGGTTTTCAACCCATGTTCTGTTGTTAATAGTTTGGATGTAGTGGAAATCTTTTATTTTGGAGTGAAAGAGAAAGAAGAAATCATTCCTCATTTTGTCTTTTATGATAGATTGAGGAAAGATGTGATAAAGCAACGTTGTGGTGACTCCTTATAGTAATAGCTGGTCTGGTAAAGAGTAGTCTATGATATATAGGAAGGTACATTTCTGTTTAACCTTTCGAGTACTAACGTGTTGTTATAGCATTTTGACAGGCCTGTTGATCTAGTAATTAGTGGCCCTGACTGCTATGCCGGAGGTCGTGGGTTCGATTCCCACCCAGGACAAATGTTTGTGTGATGAGCACGATCATTTGTTCTGTGTCTGGGTGTAATTTATCTATAATTTGTATGTTTTGTTTGGAGTCTTCTACTACAGGCATTGTTTGCTTAAAAGAAGGCTCCAATCACAAACTAACTGTTGTAATTTTGTTAAGGAAATAAACAATTTGAATTTGAATTGAATTTGAATGTATTTAGAAATATATAAGTATGTTTATCAGTTGTTTAGTACCATAACACAAGCTCTGCTTAGCTTGGGACTAGATGGCGTTGTGTGAATAGTCGTGGAATTTTATTATTATTATTTTATCCTTATCTCAAAATACGTGTTAAGTTCTCTGAAAACGAGCAATTAATGCCTTACAGATGTTACTTGCCTTTGTTATAGTGAATACAGAGGTCAATGAATCATGATTATTATGATGTCAAGTTTCACCAGAATATGATTCAGAACGCATGATAATACGTCAGGTATTCCTTTGTCATGCCAGTTACCAGTCACACTTTGTCCTTTACAAACTGTATAAAATAATCTTTATCTTACTAATATTACAAATGCAAAAGTTTGTATGTACGTTTGTTGCTCTTTCAAACAAAAACTACTAAATGGATTTTGATGACACTTTACAACACAATATAGGCTATATTTTATTAAGGCTGGCCTGTTGGTCTAGTAGTTACTCAATACTCAATACTCAATACTTTATTGCATACCATAATGTGTTACAGGGTGTTGTTCAATTTCGTAAGTATCAATTATGGACCCTGTCGGGCACAGCATAGTTTGTTAGGAGAGAGGAGGAAGGGCGCTACTTAGATTAGAATATAATTATGAGTTACGATTCAATATTTGAAGATGTATTAATAAAAATTAAAATATATTAACACTTAGTATTTATTTTATAAGATTATTATTAGGAACTACCTACCTATTTCTTTTCCGTATTCGTAGTTAGTGACTCTGACTGCTATACTGGTCGTGGGTTCGATTCCCATCCAGGACCAATGTTTGTGTGATGAGCACGATCATTTGTTCTGTGTCTGGGTGTAATTTATCTATAATATGTATGTATTTAGAAATATATAAGCATGTTTATCAGCTATTTAGTACCCATAACACAAGCTCTTAGCTTAGCTTGGGACTAGATGACGTTGTGTGAAAAAGTTGTGGAATATTTATTATTTATATATTTTATATATTATATGGCCTTGGGCAAGAAAATAAACTAGGTACTCGAAGTATTAATCCTGCGCAAAAGAAGTCACGAGCACCGCCTAGTATAAAATAATCTTAATACACAAAATTCTCGTGTCACAGTGTTTGTTACAAAACTCCTATGAAACGGACTTGAACTTGACATGACCCATCCTTATGTTT
Source organism: Euplexia lucipara (assembly GCA_921972225.1). Lineage (NCBI taxonomy): Eukaryota > Metazoa > Arthropoda > Insecta > Lepidoptera > Noctuidae > Euplexia > Euplexia lucipara. The sequence continues at coordinate 17,705,311 of OV179155.1, read as the reverse complement.
GTGTGGATTTTCAGTAAGTCTGGGAATAGGTCATAACTATTTTTTGGAAATTAAATGGTGGAACGAAGTTTGCCGAGTATCGTATTTAGTCTAATACCGTAAAACAGGGTGAAAAGAAACTTAAGGGTGAATAGAAACAAAACTCTGAGGAGTATTTTCACGCTATTATTCGATATTATCAAGGTGTCGAAACTATTTGTCTCAATTATTTAAAAGCATTACAGTCCTCGTTTCTAACAAACAACTTTTAACTTATGTGAATATTTTCCTGAAAATGTTGTTTCTATTCACCCTTAAGTATCTATTCACCCTATTTTACCCGGTATTCAAAATCTTCGTGTCACAATGTTTGCAACTAACAAAACCCCTCCGAAACGGCTTGACCGATTGTTATGATTTTATTTGTGTATACTTATATTCAATATGTCGAACAATAGTTGTTTCTAATCTATGTTTCACACCCTTAGGTGTTTTTAAATAAAATTGTTCCAAATCTGAATTTAAAACGCACTTTCCCATCTTAGTAACACTATTCTATTTTTATCTCAAGTCTGACAGAATAGATTGACACTAATATGACCTAAGAAGTAAAGTCATCATACTGACATAATTTCGCCTAGATGACCAGAAAAACTTGAGCTTGCAGTATGTCGCTAGCGTTGCATTGCAGCACAATTTACAAGTAAACTTAGTTCCAAATTCTACCACTGGCCAAGGAGATCTGGTTGATTATGACAAATGCTGAGATGTTCTAAGACCACACGTGAGTTCTAAGAACTAGTGCTTATAATTTAAATAATTAAGAGCAGTGTAATTATAATTGTGAATGCTGCATGTTATCATAAGCCATCAATTCGCCTTCATTTAAGTTGGTGTACCTCAGATATATATTTCACTTAACTTTAAGACATTCATCGCTTCAGTTATTAGATTTTAATGAGAATCACATTTTGAATTTATTTAGGGTTGCTCACTGTTGGTTTTAAATAATAGTTTTATTTAAAAAGTGCAATTGGCTAAATAAGCCCGTAAACCATGATGATTGATGATTTCTGACAAATGCTAGCACTGACTGAACGGGTCTCCTCATATCTGTCCTCAAAAGACCATTTCATACACTAATCTGCACGGTTATTTATTTATTTATTTAATACTTAAAGCACACTAATGTACAAACTAGAGGCGGACTTAATGCCATATGCATTTTCTACCAGTCAACCCTTAGGTGATGCAGAGAAAAGCAGTGATAGATGCAATTTTAAATGAAAATAAAAGAAAAACACACAATTTGGACAAAAATATGTGTGGTTCCTACATAATCTGACCAAGATAATGTCTGGACTTTAAAGAGACTGTAACCTGAGTTTGTTTCGGTGTTTTTAGGGTTCCGTACCTCATCGTAGTTTTTCTACGGCATTTCTTCGTAAGTCCTCTCTAAAGTACCTAACTTAAATCTCTTTGATTTAGTCACAGTGTCCTCAAATGCGTAATACTTTCCGACAAAAAATACGTACTCCACATTGTAGGTATGTATAATTACAACACAGACTAATGCACAGACTAGAGGCGGACTTAATGCCATAGGCATTTTCTACCAGTCAACCCTTAGGTGCTGCAGAGGAAAGCAGAAGTAGGTGCAATTTTAAATGAAAATAAAAGAAAAAATAACACATAATTTGGACAAAAATACATAATTATGTATACGGCATATGTGTGGTTCCTACATAATCTGACCAAGATAATGTCTGGACTTTAAAGGAGACTGTAACCTGAGTTTGTTTCGGTGTTTTAGGGTTCCGTACCTCATCATAGTTTTTCTACGGCATTTCTTCGTATGTCCTCTCTAAAGTACTTAAATCTCTTTGATTTAGTCACAGTGCCCTCAAATGCGTAATACTTACCGACAAAAAAAATAACATTGTAGGTATGTATAATTACAGCACAGTAACACTCAACAGTACATATCGTCATAATTACTGCATAGTGTTAATTGAGGTCACATTCATTGAGCCAGGGACTCAAAATAAACAGTTAGTTAAGCATTAGGGTCATCGCGATCAAATGCAGTTCGTGCTGACTAATTGTTAGAATTCATTACGAAATTGTCCACTAGTTGTTAAGTATGATGTGCGGAACCCGAGCGTGTGTGGTGCACGGGACACTAAATTATTAAACAAAATAAATATTCCACAAATTTTATACAACGCCATCTAGCCCCAAGGGTGCATTTGCATAATGCATACAGGGAAAATCTGCGATTGGTGCCTCGTTTCATCAAAACAGTCCTCCAAAATGCCCACCCTTCGCCACTTCCTAGTGTGTTTGCTGGGAAGAAGAAGTGGCGGAACAAACTCCCCAGCAACACATCTGTCTGATTCGTTTGAAGATCTTGAATCTATACAATGAAATGCTCAATATTCCATTCCAACTAGTCATTCGTCCAGTCTTTTAGCTAGTTTCATCACAATATAGTTAGAATATCATAGTGTTTCATACAATGTAACCTCTATGTTACTCTTAAAACCAAGAGCATTGGGACAATTCGTGCTAAAATATTTGTTCATCTAGTTGTAACAAACGTGACCTGGCATCAACTATTTTAATTGAAGACTATGCTACATGGTACTTTGTTAGTTTCATAGCAAACTATAATGTACTAACATTACACAAACAAGCTTTTTCCCGCAACTTCGTCTACGTAGCTCAAACCCACGTGAACTTCTTCGGAACAAAAATTTGAAGCACATAAGTTTACCTACTTCTACTTATCGCACTGCTATGTTTTATTTCTCTAGGTTATTTTTACATACAACTAGAATCGTTTTCTCATTTTTAGGGTTCCGTATTCAAAGGGTAAAAAGGGGACCCTATTACTAAGACTTCGCGGTCTGTCCGTCCGTCTATCTGTCACCTAGCGATAGAACAGCGATAGCTAGACAGTTGCAATTTTCACAAATTATGTAATTCCGTTGTCGCTATAACAACAAATAGGTACCTACTAAAAATAAAATAAAACAACTATTTAAGGAGGGCTCCCATACAATAAACGCGAGTTTTTTTATTTATCCTATGTACGGAATCCTCGGTGGTCCGAGTTCGACTCACACTTTACCGAATCCGGTTTGTTTTAACTTAGGTAATATTATATGACCTTCAAAAGTTACTTTTAATGGTGATTTGACTTTGACAACAATATTTCTAGTATATTTGATGAATAAATCAATGGACCTGCAGGGAAGCCATTTTAAATCATTACGATAAATTATTTTACTAAGGACAAGCGTTGAACGCAATCCATCGGTCTGTTGAAACGATATCAGATACATACTCGTACATGAACTATGCTATCTGTCAGTAGGCGTTGAGAACGCGCAGAGAACGCGCTTATTAAAAACGCACGTCGAATACGCGATAAAATAACGTAGTGGGCAAAGACCCTTTTAAGAAACATTGTTGTATTTTTTTTAATAAACTAAGTTCCTTTGCACTTAATGTATTCTACATAAAATAAAATCGATTAATATGGAACAACTCAATTTATCTGACATTATCAGTATCTTATTGTATTTTAATTCTGTTGTTGCAATATCTAATTCATCAATGCAATAAGTGCACTGCACTTAAAATTCAATTATTATTTAGCTAGATAGAACATAAATTTATTATTACCTAGGGAATAATAATGAGGTAGATAGGTACTTAAAGTTGTCTTAGCGGTCGCTAGAGCTACTGCTGAACAAGAGGTCCCTGGTTCGATCCCCGGGTCGGGCAAAGCGTTGTCAAGCTTTTGTTTCTGGAATTTTCTAAGAGGCTGGTGTCATGCCCAAATTACAGTAGACTCGCACCCTAAAAAAGATAAAGATACCGGGCTGGTATCCGCAACTCCACGTCAAAGCGCGTATTTTGCGTATGGGCATTAATCTACCACGCGGGCCCAGTGCGAATTGGTAGATGTCACATGTCTTCGAATTTTTAGTTCTATTAGGATATGCCGGTTTCCTCACGATGTTTTCATTCACCGTTTTTGAGAGCAGTAGTGATGAAACAAATTACACAAAGTACCCAATGCACCTGCCTGGGTTTTAACCCACGACTTACTGTTCGAAAGTCGGGGCCTCGACCCAATTACATGGGAGTTAAACATGGCAAAATGTGGGTGTACACCTGTGCCTGACCCTTCGGGGAATACAGGCGTGATGAATATGTTATAGTATGGTAAATCTTGAGAACTTGTAGAGTAAGTAACTTGAGTGATGTGAACTTTCAAATGGCTATCATTAATATCATAGAAATCTAAATAATAGATTAATATGGAATAACAGCCCAATTCGCGGTTACTTCGCTTAAATTTTTACGGGGAATATTTCACAGAATAGTAAAACAACACAAGTTTTGAGGAGCTTGTGGCTAAATTATAACAGCCGCATGGCTCAGTCGAAGGCTAAGCTACGCTTGACGAGGTCCGTCCGTGGATGGGTGACCATTTATTACATACCAAGACCCCCCCGTGCCTCGGAAAGCACGTTAAGCCGTTGGTCCCGGTTGTCATTTGTAGATCTTTGACAGTCGTTACTTGTAGTCAGAAGCCCGAAAGTCTGACAACCAGTTTAACCAAGGGGTATCATGTGACCCAGTAATTGGGTTGTGGAGGTCCATGTAAAACACTGGTATTCAGCTGCATCTGGTTAAACTGGAAGCCGACCCCAACATAGTTGGGAAAAGGCTAGGCAGATTGATAGAAAAACAACACAACTGCTGCAGTCGTTATGTATGACCAATAAGATCTAAACTATGATACCCAATTTTTTTATTGTCTCGAAATGATGTGATTCTTCTTACTTGAATTATCTTCAATGATCAATTCATCTGAGATAGGACTTTTTGAAGCTATGGTTTATTTTGGTTATTGAATTTCAATTTAATGACACACTTCCTACCACTATACCAGCAAGACAGACATCACTTTACTTCGCGTTTATTATTATGGGATTTACTTCTTTTAGTCCAGTGTTTTTAATATTAACTACTACATATATTATGTACTTTTTTCTTTCAGGTACTCTATTTAATTTTGACCAAATACGACCCGCCGAATAACGCAGGTAAGTAAGAAGTAGTGGTAAAGGTAACATTAATTTTTTCGTCAATAATGTTTTAAAACTAGCTTCTGCTCGCGTCTTCGCTCGCGTAAAAAGTAACTTCCCAGAATTGCAAAGGAACACGTTACCGGAATAAAAAATAACCTATGTAACAAACACCCCAATTTTTAATTAGTGCAAAAAACTTGGGCTATATTCGTACCTGTTAATGATCAGATTTTTAAAAATGCCACTATTTAGTTAAACTTAAATAACGAAAACAGCTGTTGGAGGCGGGGCATGCTTGAGCGAGATCACGCGAACATAAGCGAGAGATGACGGTTAATGAATAGCCTGTACAATATTTCCATAAATTGGGTGACTTTTTGGGATATTAACAAACACTAATAACTTTGCTGTTTATGAATATTATTAACTGATATAGGTACTTTAGAAATATAATGAGAAGACCGTCTAGAATAAGCCCTTTAAGTAGTTTTTTGGGGATTGTCTTTTGTAACTCTGTCATTCAAAAAGTGCTGATTCTCAGCCTCATTTGAAAACATGAACAGAAAAAAGGTTATGATAATGAGTACCTACCTACTGCATGAGTGAGTTTGTGCAGTACTTTAAATTAAAATTTTAATAGAGTTTAGCGTTGTTTTGTTCTAATAGGTTTTAGCTTATTTTTCAACTTATTTTTGTGTTGGAAACCACTATTGTATTAGGGTTATTCTGTGATAATACAGTACGTAAATAAATAAAAAAATAGTTCGACGTGGCATAAAACGGATTGTTCCTTCAAAAATGACAAAAAGAAACACCTTAAGTAATTATTCTGTTGTGTCCTTAATTACTTATAGTTTTACATTTAGAATCCATTGTTTATTCTGGATTAATTAGTTACTTTATTAAACTGACTTCTTTAGTAATGTTAATTAGTGTTATTATCGGCCATTGAAAGGTCTTTCATGTTGAGAATTTTTATGATTATCATTTCTTATCATGAGCTCAGCTGTAAGGCTACGGACATTAAGTAAGCGGACAGCGGGGCGCAGCGGATCGGCGCGTAACAAAGCACAGATTTATATAGAACCTGGCCGAAAAGGCAACGGGGCGAGAGCGGAGCTAGAAGCGCTGTTCGAGCGTTGCGCGCCAGTCAAGCACTGTCCGCTTCGCTGGAGCCCCGCTGGCACCCCGCTGTCCGCGGACGAAGTGACCATGGCCTTAGAATTAACAGCATTTTTCATCTTGGTAATTGCTTCATACAGTCCGTGGTAGCCTACGTGATTCTATTTCAGCATTCCTGTCACAATCAGAGACATTTTGATATCATTAAAGGAATTAACTAATGATTGCCCCGAAGTTAAGTCGTGCACGTAGCAGTGATTCGAATCCGGGGAAGTACTATTGTGACGTTTCAAATTCATAAATATTATCATAGTTTATCTTAGACATCATTGAAAACACCTGGACTTAAAATTAATATAAGTTTGAAAACGCCAAGCCGTCTTGAGCAAGCGTGGCCTTCTCCGTATGAGAAGAGGCCTTTGTCCTGCAGAGCAGTGGCTGATTTTAATAACGACAAAACCATGAACCAAGTCTTGATCATCATCATGACGTATTCCATGAAGGATTAGGCAGAGCTGTACCTACCTATATTACAGCTACAGCCCATAAGCTCCTTCAGATCAGAGTTTGAGCTTATGTCGTTGTGAATGTAGGTACTACAGGTACTTACACCTCTACCTAATCCTTCGGGGATAGCAAGCACGGTGTTTTTATGATGATTTTTAAAGATATTAGTGACAAAACATTTATGATTTTTCATAATTACAACATTCCATCTTGATTTTTTTTTGTCAAAGGACACTGACCAGCTAATTATATTCGTTGTTTTCAATCACATTAGGTCTGCATAAGTTAAAGCCATTAATATTTATAACTTGTGCTTCAATCTCTATTAATGGACGTCGGACAAGTGATGGACGCTAGTCAGTCCATGTCTTGTCCAAGAAATCATTTACATTGGCTTGTGCATCGCGGATGTGCCAAACATGGACATTTATATGGCATAATGTCACACTTACGGACATTTTGTTTGGTGTCTGTCCGTTTGTTTGTATGTTTCATGAGTATTTTATTAAAACAAGGAGTCATTGAAATCTACATAACTGGGAGTAAAAACCTTTTAAAAATACCTGTTGGTTATATATTACGTATTCATGTTGCCTTGACTCAATAAATAAATGTTGTCAGTTAAGTAGGTACCTCTTGTATATATACAGGCGATCTTTACTAAAAGTTTTATACTCATAATGTAAATAGTAGGTACAATGTGCAGCTCCGAACCTACCTAGGAACGATGTATGTCTGTTTGTCGGTCACAAGATTTCATGAGTGTAGAGAGCGGGGTGACTGACGCAATATTTTTACTGGCAACGCTACATACAGGGTTATCACAGGGTGTTCTACCCATGAATATGAGCAACTTTCCCTATGGGACCATCTCTGAAATCACGAAAAAAAAATCAGCAGTTTCATACAAAAGTTCAATACTTACCTACTCGACTAAAATGTATGAAACAGCTGATTTTTTTTCGTGATTTCAGAGTCGGTCTCATAGTGAAAGTTTTGCCGGTCATTAAAAAATAACCCTGTTTGGCTTCAGATGTTTCAAATACTTGGTGTAGTTATTTAGTAGTAGTATATTTTGTCCGACAAGATTTGGGTAAATTAGAATGATTAGATACTAGTATTCGCCTAGGGCTCTAAATTTGTATGTTTTGGTATTCTGCACTTCATATCCACTTTTTTATTTTATTGTTGTTTAAAACTGCGATTACTAAGAGCCCGTAGGGCAGAGTGTTCTAAATAAGGTGACGAATATCATCATAAGAGGTCGCCAAATAGTCAGAATATTACCGTTTTTGCATTGTACTCTTATTCTCCATACAAACTCCAATTATGACAAATCTCTACATACAATATTCGTAAAAAAGAATCCGAACATTTTGATTAGTGTATTAATATAATTGTAAAAATCGTGGCAGATGACGCTCTGTAAGTAGTTTCTGCCTACCACAATGGGAACAATGGCGTGAGTTTGTGTATGTATTTTATAAATAAATACAGTTTTAGTTTCTTCTTAAATCGGGCTCATTTAACCATGATCAGGTGTGGTCCCATCACGAAAATGTTGTATTATACTTCTTAGCCCTAAGTAGTCAAGCAAACCCACGACATATCACTTGTCAACAAATGCAAGCCCAGCGACAATTACTAAGTAGCATTGAAATTTGTTCTAGCTAACTTAGTTTCCTAGATTTGCGCTCACAGACTCACAGATAGAATCCGGAAAGGCATGCGACTCGTTTAGTCTACTGTGTACGGTCGACGGAAGATTTTTAAAGTTAAATTGGAATAAATAATATTACCTATGTTAAGTAAATACGAGTGTTAACGAAGTAAATTAAGTATACTTAGAAAAATAACTCAAAGACACCTATACTCCTTGCATAGCTTTAGAAAAAATAGGCACGTAGAAACAGGAATGTAGAACATTTTATTATAAAGAAGAAGTGGTCACACTTTTATTAAAGTCTAGGTGTCGTCACGTGGTTCTGTTCCCATGGGATAAAAGGGATAAAAAGCCTATGTCATCCGGGAATAGTGTAGCTTTCCACCAGTGCATTTTGTTTTTAAATTGGATCATTAGTTCCGAAGATTACCCCCTTCCTACAAACTTACAAACATACAAACTTACAAACAAATACCTCTTTATAATATTAGTATACTTAGATTTAGAAGAAAAAAAGTGAAACGAAGAATGTGTCCATGTATTGTTGAACATCCCTGCTTCTTTTAGGTTTTAATCATTGACACTATAACTTTCAACTAAAATAAAATAATATAACTAAATGGAATCCGCATAATTTCTTTCAATAAACTGTTGCATTGGTTATAGCGAAGTATGACAGCTACTGTGAAAATAGATTATAATAAATAAGGGGTCTGTCATAATTATTGTGGCATGCTTAATTGTACTTTCGTTACAAAGTGTGCATTAAAAATAACCTTTTTCAACTTCATTCTAATGCTATTGTAATTGGAGTATAGTATGAGTGTTAAAAGTAAGGCAAATAAAACTGAGCCTAAGATGGTGTTCTTTGCTCGGCGAGCCGTCAGTAGGTACTGAAAGTCACTTTCCGTCAAACACGTTATAAGTTATTTAATTTATTTATTTTACATTCTGTCTGGCAGTTTGAGTTCTATAAGGGACCAACCCAAATGTTCTTCCTTTGGTATTGTTCGTCAGCACGTGGAGCTCCTCAAGTTACGAGTTGAGCTTACGATTACTGACAAAATGCTTGCACTGACTGATCTGGTCCCCTCATTCTGTGTGATTCTTTCCTCAAAAGACCATCTCAGACACTAATCTGCATGCATCTTACATGATTTGACCAAGATAATGTCTGGACTTTTAAAGAGACTATGACCTCTGAGTTTCTTTTGGGTTTTTCTGCCAATCTACCAGTGCGAATGGTAGATGTCACATATCTTCGAATTTTTGGTTCTAGGGCATGCCGGTTTCCTCACGATGTTTTCCTTTACCGTTTTTGACAGCAGTGGTGATGAAATATATTACACAAAGTAATGCGCCTGCCTGGGTTCGAAGCCACGACTTACTGTTCGTAAGTCGGGGCCGCCACCACTGGGCCACTGCTATTCATAGTTACACCGCACATACTTCAAAGAACTTATTTCTGAACTACACCATTTATTTTACTTTCATGACTCTTTCGACACGCCCAGCATTCACTTTTATGCATTAGTGTAGGCACCACCACCCCGTTGTGACAAGCCAGTCGGGCCTTTTTGGATGTCGACTGTCTGATTCGTTTTCTGCAGTATTTTATCATTTATAGCGTCAATATCTTAACAAATCTTTGTCTGCGAACCCTACCGCCTCCACGGCCAGCAGCGCAATCAAGATCCCTGTTCGATTGAGTTATGATGACTCGTGAACAGCGACGGAATGTTACCGCGGCTGTCTGACGCTACCCTTACGATTTTATCTGCTGCTACAATATATTGTGGCTGCTTTGACGCTTGATTAGGTTAGGTTTCCTACATGGTAGCGTAAGAAAAAGTAATTTTATATTATTTTAGTATGTTCTTGTAATAATAATAATATTTCATAAGTATCACGCAACGCCATCTGGTACCAAGCTAAGCAGAGCTTGTGTTATGGGTACTAAACAACTGATAAACATACTTATATACTTCTAAATACATACATATTTTAGATATATTACACCCAGACTTAGAACAAATAGGAATCAAACCCAGGACAAATGTTTGTGTGATGAGCACGATCATTTCCACAGCATGTGTCTAGAAGTAATTAATCTATATAATGTATGTTTTTAGAAATACAGAAGTAGGTTTGTTTATCAATTGTTTAGTACTCATAACACAAGCTCTGCTTAGCTTGGGACTAGTGGTGTGAAAGGTGTAGAATATTTATTTATTTAATTTACTCCCAAGAAACTTGATCACATTGTAGGTAATAAAAAATCGTTCAAAAGCAAACAAATTTCACTATCAGCAATCAACGTTATCATTGTACGTAAGTCTATTATATTTATTTCTGTAAGTAGATCTTCTCAGATACTTTTACATGTTTTGTTTTTAAACTAAATGGCATTTCCTAAGTGACTGATCCCTGAGAAGAAATGCCGAAAGAAACTCAGGGGTAATGGTCTCTTTTAAAGTCCAGACATAAGATTATATTCATTTATTATGCGAGTCTCACGATGCAGGGCAATGTCTGGAAAGGCCTTTTGAAGAAAGAATCAATTCAGCTTTGAGTTGACCTGTCCCGACAGACGGCATGCATGCTTAAATGTCATCATGTAGCTCAAACCTATTTCATGCAGCTCGACGACCCACCACAAGACGCTATCTGCCGGTCTAGTATCGTCGTAACGATACCATTAACTAACAATAGTTGATTGTGGACACCTTGTCTTCGATTGGAACAAGCTGAGGGTAACTAGGTAGTAGAAGACTTTATAAACATGAGACGCAAGGTACTTTATACACTACTGACTGTATAACTGATCAAAATTTATTAATCACCAACTAAAATCAAAGACAAACCATTTATTTCAATTAGTATCACATAACATAACCGAACATCACGCCTGTAATCTTCGAATAGCTAGGCAGATGCGCAGGTACCTGGTAGTGCACCCACGTTTCGCCAGTTATGTTTAAGTCCCATGTACCTAATAGGGGGCGAGCCTATTGCTATCAATCGGGCCCAAATTCAGACTCTGGGCTGCTACTGAGAAATTCCAGATGGAAAACCTTAATAACACTTTTTCCAACCCGGGAGTCGAACCTGAGACCTCGTGCTCAGCAGTGCGCTTGCGACTAGACTAGACAAACGAGGCAGTCTGTTATTTCAATTAGGCCATTTAAAACCTTTAAGGCTTTTTGAACGTCAAACTATAAAATACAATGATTCTTGTTGCCTCCTTCAAAAGGTAGTTTCGTATGGAGAAAATGGACTAAAAACTCCCTACTTTTAATAACATACTTCTTCTTAATCGAGAGAAGGGTTAACTAATCTTACAATACCTATATATTTTTTCTATAAAAAGTCACTAAACTCCTGGCTGCAACAATTTAAATAAATTGTTTTGTGTGTATTATAGTGAGCTTCTGGTAGGGAAGGATATTTTAACTCCAAGGAGTCTTGATAATATGCAATCTTTAAGCGCAGCTTAACCTTTGTTCGACCGGCGAGGCTGTCATTATTTAGCCACAAGTTCCTCCCTTTAACTTACAGATATGTTTCCAAAATACTATTTATTTATTTACCAACTCACAAAAAAACAAAAGTCACCTCCACATGGACTTACAGTAAAAATCTGGCTTTACCCTTACGAATTACGATCATATCGGCAACAATCATGGATTGTCGTTACTTAAATGATTGGGGCTAAGTTCCGTGAACGATAAGCTGTGGTTCAAGCTCTAAGTTATGAATTAAGATATTATCCTTCAAGAGTTCAACTAAAACAGCTATTTGCTCAAACATTTTTGTTTCTTAGATAGAAGGGAAAATCGTTTATTTGTAAGGTATTTCAAGGTCATACCTACTGTCTTTTTTACGTAGAAATAAGTACTCATTACTAATGATAGTAGACTGCATCTAGAAAGAGTGCGTGTCACGCACGTGGGCACGTGTGCGATTCCTGTGTGGAACAAAATAATATTTAAATGACCTACGGTATTTGCTGTGGAACTGGTTTTAGTCTTGTTGTTTACGCTTAAAAGTATGTACACGTTTCTTCATGTAGGGCGAGATTTTTTTTTCAATAGCTTTAAGAGATCACGCTGAAGTCGTGTAGTTGTAGTTTGTAAAAGGATAACAACACACAACACACACACAACCCGCATTGCACATCACTAGTGTTGGGAATTTATCCGGATAAATACTCAAAATGGATAAATACTCATAAATATCCGTTTTTACTCGAGTATTTATCCAAAACGGTGGATAAATATTATACACGATTTTAGTAAGGGAAATTTTATATTTCTACGAAGAAAAGGATGAAATTAAGTGAAATTCTAAAACTTATCAAGAACTTTTAAAAAAACAAGCCTGTCTAACCTATGATTACACACAATAATAAAAAAATTGGGTAATACTTTCCTTTATGGGTCATTGATTTATGGATCGGAGAGGGGCTGGGGAGAGGGAGGGGGAGATGAGCTACCCCCCTGTCGGATTTCCACACCGCGGAGCCCCATGGTTATGGAGAAATTCATTGTTAAAGTTTGAGGTTAGGTTAAAACACAAATTTCCATTATTTTCACTCTAATTTCCATATATTTATGGGCCGGGGAGGGCGAGGGTGGCAGGGGCCTAAATCCTGTACCATTTTCAACCCGCGGAACCCCAAGGTTACGGAGATATACGTATTTTAAAATTGAAAAGTTAACATTTTGAAATTAGTTTCGGGTATTTTTCGGATAAGTTGAATAAAGCACAAGGAATATTATTATTCTTATACCCTTACCTGCCAAGATGTCGCCGGAACCGCTTGGAGGGGCTCCTACTTCTGGGTGGTTTAAAAAAATAACCACGAAGGAGGTGGAGAGGGGTCTGTGTTTGCTCACTCACTACGACCCCGCTACTTTTATTTTTTTTTAGTGGTGGAAAATCCTCATGGATAGCCCCCGCCCGGGGAGGGTGGAGGGGTCTGTCAGACTTACTGTTACTTACTTTGTTTTGTGCACTTGTGGCATGTACCAAATAAATATGTTTTCTTTCTTTTCTTTTCTTTCTTTCTTTCTTTACTGACTAAAAACCACCCCGTGTTCCTTCTCACACCTGCGCCGGGGGTCACGGGAACAGATGATACTTCCGCGACTCCCGACTGACTGCGACCCGAGGGCCTCGCCAAGTCAGCGAGGGGAGTGAGGTGTTGGGGCGCGCGTAAACACGACGCGCCGCCACCTCGGATCCATGTACATGGGGGCGGCGGACGTCCCGTGTCCGTCGCCCCTGAACCCATTCAGGGGGGCTGGAAGAGGGCGTTGTCCGCCATCTGCCTGCGCCCGGTACGTCTGCTGCGGGCCGGGTGAGTGGAGTTGCTCTCCCTCTCACTTTCCGCAGCCTCCATCTGCGAGACGACCGTTTCGCAGAAGGACACCACCGTGTCCCAGGACTCGACGCTGCCGGCCATCCTCTCGACCACGGCCGGCAGCGACAAGTCACTGCCTACTCCAGAGACGAGGGCACGGCACGGCTCCTCTCAAGTGGCACACTTTGCCAGCGTATGCCACGCCGTGTCCTCCCGACAAATGTTACAACAAAATACCTCGTGATGTATTAGATTTAAATGAAAGGAAATTTAAAACTTATATTAAAAGTACACTCTGTAAACAAGCTTATTATAAATTAGAGGATTATATTGAGGATAAAAATACTTGGAAACATGCTGGTCCTGCTCCATAGGACATAGGAGGTTTGACAAAATCAAATTGGCTGCTAAAGTACTTAAATTTTTGTTTGTTTGCTTTTTTTCTCTGAACTCACACACTGATCTGCTGTTTGTTTTTAACTTTATTCATTTGTTTATTTAATGAGTATCTCCTTTATTAACATTCTACAGTGTATTGTGTATTTTTGTTAATATGTGAGTACAATGTATCTACCAACATAATATCTTTTTATCGAGTCCATTGCTTATTTTTTATATACCTATCTCAGTATAGTTCTTATTACTCTAGGTGCATCGTCCTCACATAAAATCTGATTGTTGTATACGAAGTATTGTACCTAATCCTATTTTAAAAGAGTAAGTATGGAGTTTCTTGCACATTCTTCTCCATACGGAACTACCATTTGGAATGTGCAACTAGAATCATTCTCTTAATTTATTTTATTTTGTAAGTTAACGTTCAAAAGTGCCTGTTATGGGTCTAATTGAAATAAACGATTTGACTTTGACTTTGACTTTGACATTCGACAAAGTGGTGATACCGGGCGTGTTATTTTCAATTTATATGGAAACTTTAAAAAAATGTGTTTCTCTTTATTATTTTATTATAACTGGGAGTCTCCGCAACTTAAAAAATTGTAAAAAACCTTCTGTTTATGAGTACTATCTACAAAAAAAAATGGACTTCCAACTATATGGCCCATAAAATAAAGTATAGCCCAAGCACGTGTAATTTTGCATAGATTTTATTACGTCTATGCAGAGGAGTCGTCGGAGGAACTTGTGGCTAAATTATAACAGCCGCATGGGTTGATCGAAGGTTAAACTACGCTTGACGTGGTCGGTCCGTGGATGGATGACCATTTACTATATACCAAGACTCATCCGTGCCTCGGAAAGCACGTTAAGCCGTTGGTCCCAGCAGTCATTTGTAGATCTTTGAAAGCCGTTAATTGTGGTCAGAAGTCTAAAGTCTGACAACCAGTTTAACCAAGGGGTATCATGTTCCCAGTTCACTGCCTTGCCTTGCCACTGGGTTGTTTAGGTCTGACAGACAGCTCCATGTAAAACACTGGTATTCAGCTGCATCCGGTGAAACTGGAAGCCGACCCCAACATAGTTGGGAAAAGGCTAGGCAGATGATGACGTCTATGCAGAGTTTAATAAAATTGGTGAAAACTTCACATTTCAGTGCGTAATGAGCTAGCAAGAGTGTGCTGTGCAGTTTAGAGGCACAACTGTTGGCAAAAATGTTGTTAAACTTTTTTTACTAAGTTAGTTTAGTACTGCGCACAACACTATTAATTTGCTGGCTCATGACGCACTGAGATTTCAAAACACTTAAAACAAGGGACTCTTCAGTCTTTTGTAGGTTTCTAGCGTTATCAACAATAATAAAACTACACTTTTCTATTTATTTTTAGTAGTTCACTTATCCGCCGATTTTATTAAGTGTTTAAACCTTTAACAAAGAAAGGTTCAGCTTTTAAAACATACCTTGAAACGCTATAATCCAACTTCCAAATCACTTAAATGTCTCATAAAACTAGAACACTATCACCTCATAATAATTATTTTGTTGTTAAAAACGCACACGCGCGTGCGCTCTCTAAGACACAAACCTGGGCACAGCGCAGGCGCGGTGGTGTGAGGGGAAAGGTAATAAAACAAAAGGAATGGGACAAAAGGAGGTCGGGATATAGTGCGGTGCGGTTAGAAACACGTTGCTTCGTCTTTACAATCAGAACTTGAAAAGTAATAATGTATTAAGTATTTTCGAAAGCCTTAATAGTAAAACTAGCCTATCAATATAAAAAAAAACATGCAAAATAATAAATATCCATCATTTTGGGTAAATATCGGATAAAAATGAGTAAAAACGAGTATTTATCCACTTCTGATAAATACTCGAGTATTTATCCTTCGAGTATTTATCCTCTGCCCATCACTACACATCACTATTTTATAACACACACATATTTTTTTTTCAAACCAATTTATTGCCACGTCATAAATACAATAAGAAAATTATTGTTATCTCGCGCAAACGCGGAGTCAGGCAATTGATGTGTTAAGATATACTGCTATATTTTGACTTGAAAATACCTTGTCTAGTCTATAGATTTCTCTATGAACTACTTAAGCAAGAACCACAGATAAAACACTGTCATTATAATCAAAGATAACTATGTGTAAAACTCTTTAATTAAAATTTATATCTAACAACGATAGTAGAAGTCTCACAGAGTTATCGAAACAACATTTATATTACAGTGGTATGCCAATCAATTAAGAGAATTAATTACACAAGTCTGTGTTTAAACAAAACGTAATTAAGTACATAAAGTAACTTGTGATTTAGTCAACTATTTTACTTGACTTTCATTCAGCCTTGCCAAGTTACGGCATCAAGGCGTTCCATAGCCAATGTTGTTGCAAGTTATGTTGGGTTCCTATAAGTTACTGGTTAGTATTGTACCAGTCAGATTGTTTGTTGTATTTAAATTGAACATATTTCAATCTCAATATTTTGTACGTTTAGGTATAACTTATGTTAAGCTGAATTAGAATATTTTACCAGTTGTTTGTTATAATGCTAAAATGTAGATGATACCTAACTCTTCGTCGCTTTTTCTCCTTATTTACTTTTGAATGACCTCTTATAACATTACAAGGTGGGAAATAAAGGTATACCAAGACTGCACACATTTAGTAATTAACGCTCGTGCCTTCTCTGTTAGAGAAGAGGCTTTGCTCTCACAAAACAAATCAAATGGAAGTCCCTTTAAAGAATCCACCTTTCACTTCTTTTTTGTGTTTTTGATGGTTTGAAGTGGTTTTTTTTTTATTGGATTAAAAAAAAATTGGAACAGTAATTGCCTGAAAGAAATTGTGTGATTGATAGAAAATAGATGATTATTGTTAATAATGATGGTAAATAGAGGAGTGTTGAAGAAGAATCGATTTGCAGCTATGTGTTTAAATAAGAAAGAAAGAAAGAAATAATATTTATTGGCAAATAATAAATAAATCAATTGGCATACTGCCAGGCTAAGATTGTGCATCTCTAATAGGTATAAAGGTATGTGTAACTCTTCCGAAACTGCTTGACCGACTCTTATAAGGTTTTCTATGTATATTCAGCAAGTCTGACAATAGGTCGTAAACTTTTTGCAAAAATAATAAGATAAGTAGTTTTAGAAAAAAAATCGTCACAGTGTTTTGTTATCAAACGCCTCTGAAATATTTTGACCGATTCTTATTAGATTTTATGTGTTTATTCCAGTAGGTTTGAGAAGGACGTAAACTAACAAAAAATAAATAAAACTAATAAATTGATTCTAAGGAGGAACGAAGTTAGTCGCGGTAGCAACTGACTGTACAAAATAGATAGTTAATTCTGACTCACACAGATTTCTGTGCATTCATCAAAAGGTATGTTTATATACATATATAGTATACATATATCTCAACTCGTATAGACATCGTGGGCGTCATATAAGGATGACTGGCAGATCATATAAATTATTAGCTGCATCACAATCAGGGTCATATTGGCAAGACTTGGATTCTGTTGAATGATACATTATATTTATTTCTGTGTAATAGGTTCTTAAAAATAATTTAACAGGGGACAGGAATAACATAATTATTATAACTATGATACGAGGTCGATGTTTCATGTTTTAACTCCTCTGAGAAGAAACACCTTAGAGGTCACATACCCTTTTAAAGTCCAGACATTATCTTGGTTAGATCACGTAAAAACCATGCGGATTAGAGTCTGAAATGATCCTTTGAGGAAAGAACCACACAGATAATGGGGACCAGATCAGTCAATGCAAGCATATTTTGTCTGTTATTGTGAGCTCAACTTAGAACTTGAGGTGCTCCACGTCCCGAACTCCCGACGAACAATACCAATGAAAGAACATTTGGTCGCTTATAGTTTTCAAACTTCCAGACAAAATGTTCAAAAGGACCTAAAAATTCAAAAAAAGTATCATAAAACATATATTATTTTGTAGTAATACCAGCCTGTTACTGTCACATACATAGTATTGTGTATGGGGCCTTAGTAAAATCTTCTAATAAAGAAAATTTTCGTGTCACAGTGTTTGTTACCAAACTCCTCGGAAACGTTTTGACCGATTCTTATGAAATGGGAATATTTTGAAGCGGCAATAGCCCAATGGTTAAGGCGTTGGCCTGACGATCGAGAGGTCGTGAGTTCGATCCCCACCCATTGCACAGTGAACCCACTCCAGACACAAGCATATTTAGCTTAGTTGGAGGGGTTAACAAGACTACTAGTAATGTGTAACCCACATTACTAGTAAGCTTTAAAAAAAAAAAAAAAAAAAAAAAAAAAAAAAAAAAAAAAAAAAAAAAAAAAAAAAAAAAAAATGGGTGTATATTCACTAGGTAATAAACTATTTTCTTTTCTAAAGACAAAACGAAGTTTACTCAGGCCGTTATTAAATTTTACTATAAATAGCATTTAACTATAAAATTAGTTCTTCCTACGCAATGTAGGGGCGACGACGTAACAACCTGACTACGTTTTAATTACGTTACTGAATGACAATTTGACTGGCCTGTTGGTCTAGTGGTTAGTGACCCTGACTGCTAGGCCGGAGGTCTTGGGTTCGATTCCCACCCAGGAAAAATGTTTGTGTGATGAGCACGATCATTTGTTCAGTGTCTGGGTGTAGATCATCTATAATATGTATGTATTTAGAAATATATAAGTATGTTTATCCGCTGTTTAGTACCCATAACACAAGCTCTTAGCTTAGCTTGGGACTAGATGGCGTTGTGTGAAAAGTTGTGGAATATTTATTTATTATTATTCTTAGTACAAATTGTTGACGATTACTATTCCTAAACTTGCCGCAAGACTTTATTATTGTTATTGGCATCAAACCGTTTTAATTAATGTGAATATTCAAAAAAACAAAATTCTTTAGATTCCTTACGGACCTCTAGTCCATTTTCATCAACTGCTTCATATTCATTATCCTTGTTAGGTCGTGCGGTGCAGTGTGGGTTCCGTAGCAACAATTTGTGTAACAATTTGTTCGTTTTATCTAACTACAGTACATAACGTTCAATATTTATCAGCATCTGGCGCCTATACTGGTTCATGTTAATCATTATTCTATTATTTCTTGTGCCCTTTGATTTCATTTGTATGAATGTTTTAGTTGTTTGGTGCGGTTTCTGTTTTGGTAGGAGACTGCTAGAGGTCTTGTCTGATGGGTAATCATCTGTGTATGGTAAATAAAATAACAATAAGTAAATATAAATAAATATTCCACAACTTTCACACAATGCCTTTTTTCTGATTTGACATCTATACAATTAATTTTGGCTGCGATTAAATGAATTAAATGAAAAATTTTAGTCTTTATGTACCTACTTACTACAGAGCAAATAAAGTTATTATTATCTCGTGTATTCATTTTATTTTCTTATTCAATACATTATTAAATATTTAAATGTAAAAGAAAAACATTTAAAAATATAAAAAATAGTAGCCCACCGGTATCGGGAACAGGGTTCAAGCTACCGGCGGTCAGGGCTCCAGGGAGAGGAATCGCCTAACAATGCGAGCCGTGTCCAGTAGTACTGCTTTCTGAATCAAACCCTTGATCCAGCTGCCCAACGAGAGCCTCTTTAGGTATTGGTCGAGGCTCTTTGCTATTAAGCCATTGGCAGACACACGACTATCGGCACAATGATTGCTGAGGCCACATCCCACGTGTCGACAACTTCGCGAGCCAAGTCAAGATACTTGATTTTCTATTTATTATTATTATTATCACGCCATCTAGTCCCAAGCTAAGCACAGCTTGTGTTATGGGTGCTAAAAAGCTGAAAACATACTTATATATTTCTAAATACAAACATTTTATAGATAAATTACACCCAGACACGGAAGAAATGACGTGCTCATCACACAAACATTTGTCTTGGGTGGGAATCGAACCCAGGACCTCCGGCATAGCAGACAGGGACTCTAACCACTAGGCCCTAGGACTAGAAAACATCGTAAGGAAACCTAGACTTTTAGTTAATTTTAGGTCTTAAATCGCCTATCTACCTTGAGCAAGCGTGGTGATCAATGCTAGTGCCTTCTCCATATGAGAAGATGCCTTTACCCTGCAGTGGGACAGTAAGAAAATGGTATTATTTTATGTATGTAGGTATTTTAATTATTAGTAGATAACAGTATGTACATATATTTGTGTGTGGCCTATTACACAAAACTTCAAATATGACTAGAAAAATGTGAGTATCGGCACCACCAGTAAGTTTTTACATACCCTATGTTATATTTATGTTAACATAACTACTTAAATGCCATTGTACCTCTGCCTACCAATAATATTGTAATAGATTCATAAAGAGTGACAAACAAAGTAGTGGGTAAAACAGCAGCAAAATGTTAGCAAACATCCAATTAAATAGACTCAGCGTGGTATCACGGTTGGGGGACTCAATCACCTTGATCATGATATAAACGACATTTAAAATTAAACTGTTTAACGAAAGACCATTATAAAAATCATAAATTGGTCCTAATTTACCTGCCTACCGAACCCAATAAAATGATAATGGACACCAACATAATGACCACGGAACACGAAAAATTAACAAGCCTGTCCATGAACGAAATGACATTATTGACTCGAATCATTAAACTAACTCAGAGGCAATTTTTCTTTCTACGGCTCTAGTTAATCCAGTTGTTGGACCGGCTTTCAGCGCCCCCTGCCGGGAAACGCGACTTCGCGAGCAAATAAAATGCTAATGCGCCAAGTAAAATCTGTTTTGATTAAATTTAAAGTAGACAAGACAGATTTTTTCCTTAACGGCTTAGGGCCGGTTCTATAATTGATTCTTGGTCGCATTAATAAACGATTTAATTGCAAAAACAGCACGCAACCCGTTTATTGAAATGGTAAACCCCAAGACGTATTTGAACCGACGAAAAGCGCGGCGCTGCGGCGAATAGACGAACTAAATTGGGAAAGCAACCCCTTTCTCTCAGTGCTGCCACCCCTTAGGTGAAAGTTTACAAAATGTTTCACCGTCGTACAAGTTCCGCTATTGCCCGCTAGGTGGCAGCGACACGGCGCGTCCCGAAGCATTCGCGTCGCATTGTGTGCATGTGTGCGTAACAGAGCGAGACCGCGAGTGAAAAATAAAAAAGGAGTAAAATAGACAGCAATATGTGTGTATACAAAGGCGTGGTTACGTGCATGCAAGCATTTTTTATCGCAAAAATGGCCGGAACTTTACACTTTTCGCGTTAGACCATAAAGTCGCAAGTGCATTAGACGCGCCAGAGCTTGAACTGTATGTATTTATGATAAGGTCGAGAATCAAATATGAGCTATGTTGGAATTGCGTTTAGACTCTAGAATGTGGCAAAATAATTGGCGTCACCGGCGTCGCGGCGTCACTAGAAAGAGAGGATATAACGTAGCTAGCGTCGCGTCGGAACAGTGCCTACCGACGACCGTTAGAATGAGGGGGATGGCTAGTTGGCGAACGCGCCCGTAAGACAGGGACGTCGCGAAAAAAATGTCCGAAAAAAGCTGTTTTCATTAAAGGTGCGCGCCGCGATAGAAATTACAGAAACATGGGCGCGGTTTAAAAAATGTCAGGGGCGCCTGCGCCCTCGGTAAAAAGCTGGTGCGGAAGTAAAGGGGGAAAGAGACGTTGTTAGTGGGCATTATGTGACGAGTTGCAGTGGTGAAGCGCGCCGCGAGCGGTCGCCACCGGCGCGCGCCAACAAAAACAACAACCGCTAATTATTGCGATTAAGCGAATACGGTTCGGGTGCACCGGCCCCACTAGTGATGGCCCGTCGAAACGAAATGGTTCCCAAACGTGTGCAGTACCAAGTGTTTGTTCTAAGTGTAAAAACGTTTCAAAAGGTAAATATTCGAACTGACACTTCGAAAATAACCTCGAATTTCGAGTGAGGGCGACGTGTGGCAATGTCATGTTGTTTGTTCGATACCGACTGCAGCGCGATGACTGTGCCGTTTTCCCGCTAAAACTGGTAATGATCGAATTCGAAACCGCGCTTTTTTCGTGTGCTTGTTGTTGGACAGTGAAAATTGGTTAACGTTCGACTATCTGTGAAAAATACGAAAATTGTAGACGCAATAATGGTGAAACAATATGGAAAATTGAGTACGGAAAACAAGTTTTAGATACGAGCCAAATCTTAAAATATAAGCAGATTATCAACTGGAAGTCGTAATAAATACAATTATCACACTGCAAGAATGTTTGTCGACTCTACATTTTAGCATAATGCGCTGAATTCTGAAATACCTAGATGCTAACAAATTTATGGAAATGTCATCTAGATAAACTAGACATTTTACTGTTACTTCAGAACACCTAGGTATCGCTTTATTTACGTGCACCTAAATTAGAAAACGCTAAAGTAAACAGAACGTTGATAGCGAAAACGCTATCTCTTAAGTGGAATATACCACTTCTTACGGCGAAGCTAAAATAAATATCATTACTGGTTACCCACTTAGCGTGGCGTAAGATAATTTTGTGCGCAAAGCACTTCGAAAAAATAAAGACAGAACCCAAATAAAAAAAATACTTTTTGAGAACTTAATGTTTACAGGTAAAATTCGACTAAACTTATTTCTTAATAGGCACACGTCTTATCAAGCAATTTATGTGAGCAAGATTTAATTTTTTAAGATTTTTAATGGAAAAACTGTCTGTCGTCAATTTTATTGCACGGATTTAAAGACCAGTAAAATCAGCCATAAATAACATAAATGTAAAAAAAAGTCTTGAAAGTTACAATGAACAAAAAAATAACTGTTAAAAATACTAGTTATTTTAGTGCATTGTAAAAATCACAGGTGTTATTCGGTCATACAGGGTGTCATTGTAGGTAATAAAGAAAACGTAATAAAATTTTATCATGAATGCCAGTGTCATAGCATAATCTTACTGATATTAAGTCAGGTGAGAAACGATAAAATCGTGTAGGTATTTTAAAAAACCTCTTATGTAGACATTCTTTGTTCGATATAAATACACCAGTATTCCTTATATGTTACTCTATATCTGTACACTTATACTTACGAAATACTTAAATGATTTAAGTCTATTCTAGTAAATTTCCTTTTTGATATCGTGAGTTGCGACTATATTAAAAAAAGAACCTTTTAATTTGGTAATAAGTTAAGCGACATTGTGCTATAATATATAGCTTTTACAATTTTACGATGGTAAATAAGACTCTTAGGAGACAATTAAATCTACAGAAACACAGAGGCTAAATATAAATTCAATACTACCCTTATGCTGCATATTTCAGGAACTGCTTTTGGTACAGACTTGAAATTTTGAACAGTAATAATTAATATTTGCCCAACTATGCAAGTAGAATAATGTAAAGGAGTTTCATATAAAAGAATTTCATTTGCCTATGACAAAATATATTTACATTTTTAGTTTGGTGATATAATAATGTAGTTTTCGACTGTCAATGGAAAACAATCTTTAAAAATTACTTCCAAAGTTTTACAATGGAACAGTCCTTGTCAGAGATAAATGGAAGCTTATGTAAAAATTGCAGAAAAAATCGAACAATGTATCTTTTTCACAAAGTTTTTAAAAACCAGCAAAAAACTTGTGGTTACAAACAATGAAATAACTTTGAGAATAGAAAAATATTTATTCCAAGGAGGAACTTCGGACTTTTTATTTGCTGGTTTTTCTAGCGAAGTCTTTGTTACCCTTTACTTGTGTACTAGTTTTTGAATGCCATTTAATTTACAAGTAAATGTGATGGTAAAAGTATTCTAAAACTATTTATTCCTAGGCCATTTTACAGTGAGTAGAAAATTTATTTTGTATCAACCTTAAAGTTACTAAACATGTAGTTTATTCATATTCATTCTAAAACACTTTGCTTTACGGCAATAAATCGAATTAAATTGCGGGATAATCATGATTTTTTAATTCATAATAGGTATTATAATATCCATGATCTCCTTAAGTACTGTATATTTATCAACTTCATTCAAAATCAATTAAGACACGATTCAAGATTAGAGTACTCTTTTCCTGTTATTGCCATCAGAGCATATTAGATTGTGTGCATATTAAATAGATGAGTATAAGAAGTTTATTTGTTCATTTTACTTTTCATGCCATTCGTATTGCATATTATGTTATTATGTAGGTATCGTATTTTATTACGTATTTGATTTTTTCCTCAAAAAGGGACACCTTTACGTACTATTAATTTTTAACGTAAAATACAAATTGTGAAATGTTTAAGGATTAACCTCAAAAATATAAATATTTGAAAACAGCTTACCTAACCTATCTTATTGCTCGCTAAAACTTTAAAAGTAGTACAGTCAAATAAACAAGTATTTCAATTGAATTGATTGAAGATAGTCGATCACATTATTTCATTTCCTTCAAACTTTCCTTCAAAATATATTCTATATAAATTCTAGTTCAATATCTATATTTATTCACAACGTGGCAATTATTTCACTAGATTTAACTTAATCATAGAAAAATGAGACTAATGTATTTGTATCTTAGACCTCTGCAATCTGCATATCTTTGTTTGACTGTAAAATATGATCCAGGCCTGAGGAACGAACTTCAGTAACTCCTCCATCTTCACACACATGGTATTAAATCAAATTTAAACAGATGGCTTATTAGGCCTGTTTAGCCAACTTTCAAAAGATTCTCATCAAGAAGCTTTTAACTGTACTAATTAGGTTTATTACATAGAAACCGTAAGGGACTCGACCCGGCCAGAAAGGCCAAAGACTGTATAATAAATTAGCCGTAACACCTGTGTCTACATAGGTACAACGCAATGCATTAAATTAATCATTCTAAATTTCTTATATCCCAAAAATCTGGTTTTTTAAATCACCAAGATAAAACCGGTCGAATAAACATAAATGATAATGCTGGCTGGTTGGACGCAACTACACGCCGAATGCCCTCTACCAATAGAAATTCGTAAATTTGAATTTTGAATTGCGAACGTGGGCTCGCGTGTGGGTGGGTGTTCGTATTTCCTACACCAACTGTGTAAACGATTTCCTCTCTCGATTCGATAATCAAATTTTATTCGTCATGACAACATCGAGGAGGCAACACAAATAAAGTCTTTAAACTCAAGACTAATACGTACTTCCATAATATGCTTTGATCTTGATTTGTAAAAATATGCTTGTAATATTTTATTAGTAGTGTTTGAGAGAGCAACTCTCGTAGTTTTGGGTACCTACTTATTTATTTCTGGGATTTTCTTTTTGAATACTTATTCTGATTTTGTATTAAGATTGTATCGCAAATCTTGTTCAGCTTCGAGCGTTATAAGAACCTCCTTATTATTATGCCTGAGATCGATAGGAGTAAGTTGCAGAATTGGTCAAAAATCAATTTTCATAGAACTAAAGCGAAATTTGCTCCATGACAGGCTGAACAACACTGTAAATACAGTAATCTATATTAATATCTCAGGCAGAAATGTGAGCTTCGATGTCAAGTTAATTAAACCGAGTAATATTCACTGATCCGTGAATACGCATCAATTAATAATTTTCAATGTCGGAAGAGTTGGGGTGTTCGAATGCCACATGGCGTTGTGGATTCCATTCAGTTCAAATTAAAACGAATGAAACAAAGCTTTCTTTATTAAACTTTCAAGACTGCTCTTCTTAGCCTCGCGTACTTACAAAGTCTGACACTATGCCACTTATGCCACTATTGCATCGCCCCACGTTTAAAGAAACACATGCGTTACGCGGCTCAACTACCGATGATCTTCCATCTCTGTCAGTCGCGTAGTAACCATAGCGCCCTCTTTGTCTACACGCACGATCTGATGTCGGTCGCACGTCGCGGTTCGGTCATCACATCCCTCGGCTCCTATAGCTATCGCATAGGAGCTAGATTGGCGCGTCGCGTATTCAAAATAGGAACGTTAGCAATGGAGTGGTGTACGGTGGGGTGGATGTGTGCGTGCGAGAGAGCCAGCGACCCTCCCCCGCGCCTCCGCCCCCGCTCGCGACGCCAGCCGAGCGAGTGGCGCGCGTTTACACAATCCGTTGGTTCGGAGCGCGGGCGACACTCGCGTTGGATGCGTGGCTTCTTCTTGTGACGACGATTGCCGCGCGAACACGTATCGTCAATTGTTTTTTTTATAACATCTTGAAACTCATACGAGTTCAGCGCTCCCTAAGCGGTTTTGGAACTTCTTATAAGAATTCAAGTTCCAATATTATCATAAAAAGCTAACAACAATTAATGATTCTAAGCTTCAAATATTTTAGTGCGGCTACCATAGTGATTGGAATATTCAAGAAAGGCAACACTTTTTATTTTAAAATAGAATTTGAAATTATGAAGTTTTCTTTTTTCTGGAAAACTTAAAAATTCAGTTGGATATTAAAGAACTGTAAATGTTGTGATAGTAATAATTTACTAAGTGACGATTAGTGGTACAGTGTCAATGGAACATCAGGCGCAAAAAGTAGTGCCAACGACAAAAATAAAATATAAAATTTAGAATTTTTCAATGACAACACAACTGGTGAGTATTTTTATTTTCTACTTTTTATTTTTCTATCATAGTTTATTGAGTTGTGTATTTATTTCCATGCAACATTTCCGACGGATATTCATGATTACCAACATTTAAAATATTTCTACAAGTTTTCAAATGGGTTAAGTAGGTTTGTGCGATTTACAACTTTCATTAAAAGTCAAAACATATGTTAAAAAAGTGACACAATATAAAGACGTTCATTTTAATCGTCACCGCCGCACGCAGCCTCTTTGTGTAAACTTTTTGGTGTTCAAAGTTTAACAAACAAAAAATGGACCGTGTTTTTGTAAATAAATTGTATCGACTGTAAAAACTGTTATCGAATAGTTAAATTGTAAGTCTGGCAACATTTTATCAACAGGTCAGTTAGGAGAAAAAAACTAGTAGGTATTGACGTTTCATAAAGGAACATACCTAACTCATATTAATTTGTATGTTGCTGAAAGCATTACAATTTATAAAAACAAAAAGTATCTTAAAAATCGCCATTGAAGAAAAAAAATACTTAGGTGCTAGTTTTGTACAAACAAGTTAGCAAAAAAAACAGTTAACACTTATCAATCCGCTTAGCAACAGTGTTCATGATAAACATAGTCACATGTTTTTATCACACAACGACGATTTAACATACCTACTGGTCCCTTATCGAGTTCAAATAAAGGACATAAAATACAAGTAAAATAAATTTTTATGCACCGTTTTTAAACAAAAATTAGTAAGAGTAAAAAGAGGAAGACCAAAGAAATTATGAATTGATTGTGTGAAAGATAATATGGCTAGAAACGAAGTGTATGGAAAAAGAGGACATGCTGCGCCGAACCCAACTAAATTGGTATAACAGCAGATGGATAGTACCTACCTACCTATAGAATAGAATACTCTTTAAAGACAAAAACAGAAAAAAGGAAGTAAGGAAAATTATAATGATGATTTATAAAGCGCTAGAGTTTAAAGTTTTAAATATTGTTGGTCTTGCACTGTTGCTAAGTTACACTATAATAATATTCTTATTTATTTATCTTCTTACATAATAAATATGAAAACGTGTAGGTATTATCAAATTATCGTGCGGTCTTTCGTAATCTACTGCCCCTTATTTATCTCCTTCACCTATCAACTTACAAACACATTTTTGCCAAAGGTGATTTTTCATTTTCTTGCACATAAATGATAAATAACATTTATTTTGAGTGTTGGTTAAAAATAAAACTCTTGTTCCACATTTTTTTCCACACCAATTTAAGCTGGAAGAGGTCCACGATTTTTTATAAGTACGTGCAAGTTATGTGGATGATATAAATGCAAATTTTAAACGATCACGTCATGTCAGATGCAGACACATTGTGTTTTGTTCGTTGTTAAACAAGAACAACACTTCATCAGGCCTTATCTGTGTTGCTATGGCAGATTGGTGTGAACAACTAAAAAGTTACTTTAATTATTTTAACCGTTCCGATGCACATAGCAACTAGATAATACTCTTTTGACTACGTATTTTAGCTGTGTGTGACCAATATAATAGGTAAACCAGACAGAGGTTAGAGTGAAAAAAATACTCATCAGTATAAAATGCGCTGACACTATTATACACTTTCCAAGCTATTATTAACGATCAATAACAACGAAGCCATCACAAACAAACAATTACTATTTATAACTTGTACTATAGAAACAGCTTAAAATTCTATTTAAAATAAATCCTTTAATTTTAATCAAAACTTGATACATAAAAATAACTTTTGCTTAAAAGCCTAGTATTTTTCAGAAGTACTAAAAGAACAGATATTTTACAAAAGTAACAGTTAATAAAATAGTACCTATACAACAATATGTCAAGTTAAATACATAGATGCGCTTTAAAAAGAGTTTCCTTCTCAAATTTAAAAAGATGACGGACGTCAACACTTTCACCATCGAAAAACGGATAGTGAGTGCCGCAATGAATAAACATAATTATCCGTTTTGGTTCCAGTAAGAATTTCGGAACGAAATGTTAGGGTTATTTTTTTTTTTACAAATTCGTGCTGCAGTACCTACCGCTCCAGCCAAACGCCCACATGTGTAACTGCGTACGGTCATGTTCTTATTTCAAAACAATTTGGGTGTGGTGCAAGAAAAACAACGGTTATTATAAGATTGTAAACGTGGAATTATTAATTTATTTTGGCCGTGGGCAACTTTTTTTTACTTACAAATTCGGCCTTAAGGCTTATCGTGACTTCATTTTGGACTTTATCTTGCGGCAACTTTTTAAAGACAATCGATTTTAGTTTTTATTTCGAATTAAAGAGCAACGGTGATTGATGTCCGCTGTTCGGCAGGCTAATGGGCAACTTTCCATGTACCTAATGGTAACGCACTCGTCAAACGGCATTTTTATACCTCAACAGAGCTATTGCAATCTCCGCTGACAGTTCATGGTGTTGACCACTGGGCCAAGTGATCAACGATTAACTGTCAAACAGCTAGTTTCGTATTGGCTATCATGAGTGTGTATCTAGGATGACGTCATGCGCACCCTGTGTGATAGTCACCGTAACTTTAAGTCCATTTAAAGCAAAGAGATTTAAAATACTATAGAGCGGGCATGTCAAGGAAATGTCATAGAAAAACTTTGATCCCATGTCTCAATAACGCCATCTAGAATAATATATGAATATTGGAGCGGCAGCGGAGCGTACCTACTATAAAAAACTCATAGACTTGTATCCAGCAGGACACACTTTTTCGGACGAAAATTTTGTTCGTGATGTCCGGTCTATAGCCTTTGAATGTCTTTGCTTTTAGGCAATATTTTATCTTAAGTCGGACGTTGTAATTGGTGTACTTACGTTTAATCGAATCAAGTCTAAATGATTACCAAGTATAGTCGTCCATATGAAGATATAAATCAGATGGTCGTTGGCTGTTATTAATATCTGTACGCCTCGGGCGACAGGCAGGATCGTTAGTCACAAAGTGCGGCCCAGGTTCGATTCCCGGCTGCTAATTATTATTTATGAGCAACTCTTATCTTTAGCCCGCGGCCGCTAGGAAGTATTGTGGAATGTTGAGTTTATTCGACTTGCTCACGATTAATTGATGCAGACTTAAAAATAAACTGCAAAATGTAGCTCTATTTTTTGGATTTAAGTTTCAATCTAACATCATCCTCATCTGCCTTTTTCAAACTATGTTGGGATAGATTTCTAGTCTAACCGGTTGCAGATAATTATAATAATACCTATCAAGATTAATAAAATGATTTAACATGTTTATAAAGTGAAGGAATGACTCAAAAAAAGAAATCGTTTGGAACGCTGTCTCTGTAAAAACTAACCAAAAGGCTGGCAACATTACCACGCTGTAAGGCTTTGCTGATTTTTGATCTTTAGCCAAATAATACAGTCTCTAGTCCTTGAATATCCTAATGAAAACCACATTGCTTATACAAAATGTCTCAATATTATTTTCAATATTTTATACTTAATACATTTTAGCTAGTGTGTATAATATTTATTACTAAGGTGGAATCTTAAGACTTTTCTACATAATATTTTGGCAGATTAAAGAAAATTAATGGCGCCAATAAAAAAACTAACAGATGTTCGAAATTTAAATAAACACGTTGCTGAACAGAACTTTTTAATCATAAATAATTTTATTTGGCATAACTAATAGGAATAAGGTAAAAAAAAAATAGGTGTGGTAGAAAACGCGGATAAATTATTATTTAAATTTCGAGTAATATCTTTCATTCTATTGTGTCCATGTTTTTTTTTACACATACCTAATATCTATAGGTATTGACAATCCGAAATAAATTATGAAAACAAGGATAGTTACTGGACTTTGAACCATCTTCTAATTAAGGTAAATAGCCTCAACAAATGATATTATAAGTAAAAAAGGTGTAGATAGGTTACCTAACCAACATTCGATCTTATAAAACAGCACACTAACGCACGCACGCGTCCGTTGACGGCGCGATGCGACACTGAGGTCAAGTGTGGCTAGTTAGCCACATTTTAAGGTGCCGCTTGCTAATCGCTTGTAACCTATTTACACCTTTTTATTTATAATATCATTGGTCTCAACTATCAAAGATGGACTATATATTTAAAACTTTTTGTCAGTACGACACCCACGGCCACGTGTAAAAAGGTGAGCCCACAAAAGCGTAACCTTGCTAGCAAATGCAATACAATAATACCAACCAGTTAATGTTCCACTATAGGGCAATGGTTTCTTCTTATTATCAGAAGGCACGAGCGGGTTGGAATTTACAGACTTATTATTTAGTAAAGTCAATCTTTGTTCGCGATGTTTTTCTATACTTACCGATGTCAGTGATCTTCAAGAGTTCAACTAGAAACTATAAGTAAATGAATTGTGAAAAACTAGATTAGACAAACTGGTGCATGAAGTTGCGAAGCTTTCTTAACTACTTCTGAGTTACTTTCGGTGTTTCTTCTCAGAGTAGTCAGATAGTGAAACACCGACCTCACCTTCTAGTTACAAAATGACATGTATAAGTGTTTGTATGAACCTATTTACAGAAATAAATATAATTTATCATTTACTAGGCTATCAAAAAATATTTTTCCTTATTATATTTCGTCTGTATTATATTTAATTTCACGAAACCCATTACCCAAAAAATGGACACGCATAAAATGGGTTTCCCTTTAGTGCAGTATTATAATTATATTTAGCGTAGTCCGTAGTCCGTAGCATGTCCCTACTCGTTGGCTAAATAACGCATATCCTCGGAAAATTAAATAAATTATCAACTGGGCACATCAATTTCACTTACAAACAACTTTATTTGATGTAAATAGTTTGGCGGGCAGCCATTTTCTTAGCAATTAAAAGTAATTCACTTCATTTTGTCCATTAGTATGTACTATTGTGTGTGTATTTGTAATTGTTTTCGTCGCAATTACTTTCGTACTTAGTAGTTTTTA
Source organism: Euplexia lucipara (assembly GCA_921972225.1). Classification (NCBI taxonomy): domain Eukaryota; kingdom Metazoa; phylum Arthropoda; class Insecta; order Lepidoptera; family Noctuidae; genus Euplexia; species Euplexia lucipara. The sequence goes on along the minus strand of OV179155.1, from coordinate 17,673,615 downwards.
TGTCATTCATTTGTCACATTTTATGTTGTGTTCAAGTTTGATTTTATCTTTCGTTTTGAACCATGACACGGCAGTTGTTTTTTCAAGTTTATGTTATTAATACATACACGTGTATGGTTTGTACTTATATTGTTCTTACACGTTATATTGTATACCTTAAGTATGTAAGTAAGTACCTACCTACTCGTTTAAAATGTTTCTCTTTAGATTTTTCTTTGTGATAAAGAAATAAAATCGAACAAAATATTTATTTTACTCATTCGTTTGTATTATAACATGTTCAGCTTGAGTTTCAGTTCGACTTAAAACAGGAAAAGTATAAGGATAAAGAAGTAATAAGTTAGGCATTTTATAAGTCCTTAATTTTCAAATCTGGTTTTTATCATTCACCGTTCACACGTAACACCTACAAGCCAATTTTGTATTGAAAACAAAAAACTTTTGACATTCAAAAGTACTTTTATAAAAAAGGTTCGATGTAATTTTATGAACTTTTGGTTTTGTTGTAATTTAAGTCACGATGACTCAAACTAAACTCAACTCAAACCTAACATAAAACCGTGGATAATTGTAATAATTGGGAAAAGTGAAAAAAAATGGACAATCCCAAAAAAGGTCTTGATTGGTAGGTACCTATTAAACTAAGTAATCAAATAAATTAATCAATTATTTGTATTGCACAATATGATCGCATACATGAGTTTTTCATTATTATACATACTTACCTAAAATTGTTAAATAATATTTTATGACCAATGTACACACATCAAAAGTGTCTAGGGATCAACATATATTTTTGCAATAACTTTTCTCCTGATTGATATTAATTAAAATTTTCTTTAAGGATTCATCAAATAAAGTGTTTTCGTTTGTCACAGTAACGATAAACCAAGTCACCTTTGCATTAAAGAAATTTGCCATTTTCCTAATAAAGGGATTTTTGACATTGAACCACTAACATTAAAGTTCGAAAAAAAGACTGAAATAACAGTTTTCTTTAAAATTTGATTGGGTAACTTAAACAATTAATAATCCGTGTTTCTACCGCGAACACTGACAACACAAGAACATCAGTTTGGCATACTCAAAATGAGTTCATCCAAATCACGCTGTGGAATGGCCGCCTATGTTCGTTGCAACAACAAAAAAAGGTCTTCTTGCGACTGGATAACCTCCATATTCGGCAGAGCTCTTCTCTGTAGCATATCCCATGCATGCTCAATCGGGTTCAAGTCTGGCGACTGAGCAGGCCAGGGCAGGACATTGATGTTAGCTGCGGCGAGAGTCTGTCTTACAACTCGTGAGGCTTCATCACTCTTCAGGGAACTTAATTAGCGACCAAACAGTCAGAAACCGCTTGCATGAAGTGAACCTTCATTCCCGAAGACCGCTACGGGTACCACCTATAGCAATGCACAATCGTAGGATTCGATATCAATGGGCTCTTGAACACAGAAATTGGGCAGAAGAACAATGGCGTTTCGTGTGCTTTTCTGATGAGTCTCGTTTTGGTATGAGACCGGATACAAGACGTATACGACACTGGAGAACCCCTGGACGCCAACAGCGATTAAAATCCTGCCAGGAAGTCCATCCTTATAGTGGTGGAACCATCATGGTATGGGCGGGTATTTGGATCGGCGGAAGAACTGAGTTGATTTGGATCAGAGGCAACCTCAACGCTCAAATTTATGCTGAGACGATTGTATCAGACGTCATCGTTCCTCTACAAGTGCAAATCGGTCCCTTATTTCAGTTAATGCATGATAATGCACGACCGCACACCGCAAGAGTTGTAAGACAGACTCTCGCCGCAGCTAACATCAATGTCCTGCCCTGGCCTGCTCAGTCGCCAGACTTGAACCCGATTGAGCATGCATGGGATATGCTACAGAGAAGAGCTCTGCCGAATATGGAGGGTATCCAGTCGCAAGAAGACCTTTTTTTGTTGTTGCAACGAACATGGGCGGCCATTCCACAGCGTGATTTGGATGAACTCATTTTGAGTATGCCAAACCGATGTTCTTGTGTTGTTAGTGTTCGCGGTAGAAACACGGATTATTAATTGTTTAAGTTACCCAATAAAATTTTAAAGAAAACTGTTATTTCAGTCTTTTTTTCGAACTTTAATGTTAGTGGTTCAAATGTCAAAAACCCCTTTATTAGGAAAATGGCAAATTTCTTTATTAATGCAAAGGTGACTTGGTTTATCGTTACTGTGACAAACGAAAACACTTTATTTGATGAATCCTTAAAGAAAATTTTAATTAATATCAATCAGGAGAAAAGTTATTGCAAAAATATATGTTGATCCCTAGACACTTTTGATGTGTGTATGTAATATTCCAGAAATAGTTATGATAATTATCTGACACAACATTGTTTTTCCCCTTTAATAAAAATAACTTTTGCATCTGGTCACAATATGTTTAGTAAACAATGATCATACTTCGTAACAAAATAACATTCAATTTTAAGTAACTATTTTGATGCACAAATGTATTTTTCGCATAACTCTTGATATGAAACTCGAAACATTCAAAACTCCATATTTGGCGGCCATTTTGTTTTGTTAAACTGTTCTTTTTGCCGGTATAAGTCTATTTCATGATAAAAAAGTAGAATTCTTGACATAAATCTCAGGATTACTGAAATATAAGTAATAAAATCAGCCATTCATAGACATTCTGTATAAAATATTGGTTGTCATAACGACCAAAATTATCGATTTATATTTTTTAACGATGTAAAGTTGTGCTGCCAATTATATTTCTGTTTTTTTTAACATAAAAATACCTACCGTTCAGCACACCCAAGTCAATTCTAAAATCAAAACTTTTTAGTGTTACAATGTTGAATGTTTTGACTCTATTAAGTATGTATTCTTCCTATCTTTTTTTATTCATAATATGTTGCGTTTGAACGAGGTAAAACCTATTTTACAGTCATGTTGCCTAGGTACTTATATTAAATTAATTAATCTTTGTAACATCGCAAATCAATTTCCGTTCATTATTCATGACATCAACTTCATGACAATAAAATTATTATATTACCTAACAAAAAACCTTAATTATATTTATCTGGCTGGCTGATTTCTGGGTGCACATGCAATACCTAACAAGGCAATCAATCACACAGATATCGATCAAAATTCTTGATTAATATTATAAGACAAATGGTAAAACAATTCTGTCTCTATTCCGGACACAAGATGACAGTAACAAAAATCGAATAATTGTAAGTGCGGGGTTAATGCGCTTTTCAGTGTACGGCTGTAAGTATTTTATAAATAACCCAATTATATTCAACAATAATTACAATTAAGCTAATGATGGCTCATTAACAATAATTTTAACGATAGAATAAGACGGATGGAAGCATTAACTGTTGCGTGTATTCCCTGATCTATTGAATTGACGCACGAACGCTTACAATAACGTTTAATTTACTGCATTTATTTATTTAATAATAAATTCCAAATTATTAGTTAAATTTTATGTTAAATATTTAAGTAGCACCACGTTTTATTTTTTGTAACATTTGCTTCGAACTAATTATTAAAGATTTATGAAAAACGATATGGAATTGTTTCTTGATAGCATAGTGTGGCCTAACCGCAGTAAATCCTACTTATATTTAAAATAACAGTATTGTAGCTTATACTTTAGAAAAGTACCTACATACAGGCTAATATGATTGATGAAGTATTGAAGATACATAAGCAGATTATGTCGCAAAATATTATGTAGGATTTTTTTTTATTGACACAAATGACAATCACTAAAAATAATATCTTCTCTCTTTCAACCACTTCATCTTCAATAAATTGTCTAGAATTTTCTAATTATGAGCTGTAAACGGACAAAAAGCATAAATGACACTAATAAACTATGACTTATTTAAATTAAAATTATTAAATATAAAACTTTAATAATTTTATTATCTAGTGATCATAAATAAGAGCTATTTTCTTTGAATTTTAAATAATTATGTATGCTAATGCGTACAGAATGTTTTTTTTAAGAAATTACTAAATCATAAAAAAATCCTACTACATATCTCAAGTTGTTAAATAATATTATAACTTTTATTTAAAGGTTATAATTTAAATTCAAATGTTTAACGAAAGGAATAATAAAAATGATATAAGATCAAGATTTATTTTAGACTGTCATATTTTTTATTAAATTGTCTCTAAAATAGCAATACCACATAAAAGACATGTCATGTTCTTTTTAATAAAGACAAAAATATAATCCTTCTTACCTAAAAACTAGGACTCAATTTCAGTTGAAACTTGTTTTTAATCAGTTTTTAAACAAGTTTACAAGCGGGCAAGGAATGTAAAGTTAAGGAATCGACTATATTTTATTCATACATAGGTAATATATTGTCATGATTATTCCGTTTAAGAGTTGAGCAATACTCGTTTTAATACATGTGCATTACAACCACACCTTAGGAATATATACAAAGATTAATTAACGTTAGGAGAGGTACCTACACAAACATAGAATACCTGCCCATATACAAATAATGTTTTAAATTAAATTAATTATTTAAAGCTACGTAAAAGACAAGACTTATCTAGGTACCCAAAAAATGCCTTTTTTAACTATTGCATATTTAGTACCATTGTGATTATATTAAAACTTATAAGCTTATCTACCTATTCCAAAACAGGAACTAATGAATATACATATAAAATATATTTATGGTCCAGTTAATGAATTTCTTACACAGATACCATGCTTGGGTGTCTATATTATAGACAAGTAATATTTTCTGTACTTTAGTAATTTTATTATAGACTCTATAATAAAATTACTAAAGTACAGAAAATATTACTTATAACTAATTAGTACAGTCAGTACGGCCAGTGGGGCCCTAAGTAGTCAGTTGCGTATTTTGGGACCAAAAAATACTTTCCGAGACAGTAGTTTTGTCTATGACTGCGGCATATGTCTGACATACCACATAAGTAATACACCACAAAGTTTCCACAAAGAACAAAACATTCTTATTTCAAATTTCCCAGAATGTACTTGATCGCGAAATTGCTATAAATCTACAACAGTATTGCAATCGCGTTCAACGACGTCAAATGACCACAAAATATCGGTTTGTGATGACCAATAACTCAGTAATAATACGCTGGTCTATGATATTATGGCATGCGGGCGGTGGTTACTTACTACCGTCTACGGTAATTCTTGTTGATCGTCAAGCACTCAGTATTTTGTCGTGGAGTATTTCATTATACGTGTGACGTTGCCAAGGTCGTTTTAGTGACTGATATACGAGTTGTCTTGTTATACCTACTTACCGATGTGCTTTTAATTTCGAATTAGATTTGAATTTTGTTCGAATTCTAATTTTTTGGACGTTTAGAAACAAGATGGCCTCCGTGCGTAATAGGTGCACATAGTAGGTGGCAAAACAGTTACAGTTAAAATAATTACTCCAGTAATTGGACGCTCTGAATATTTTACTAGTTCACCTGGGACGTTATTAATTAATTTAAATGCTTACAAGCTTGTCCTTTCTAAACACATTTGCGATAGGCATTTAGATATTTTTTGTTTTTATCAGCATCCGTTACTTATAAGTAGGTACCTATTATTATTATTACAATTATTTTCTTTCCTTTAAATTTATTTTGTCTTCATATTTCTTCATTAAGAAATAGGTCGCTATGAAGCCCGGAAGTCTGAAGTTGTTATAAATATGTATTGAAAATAATCAGGAGGAAACCCGTTTTGCTAATACGTATAGAAGGCGAAGAAGGAAAACAAATGAAGAATTTTTGATATTTTCGGTAACTCTACAATCTTTCCAAAATACTAAACAAATATACCCATGCCTTCCAAATCGCTACGAAGCGTACTCAAAAAATATTTGCCCAACTGAATGCGGAATAACTCGGAACATTCACAAAGGCACATTCGTATCAAGCAAACATTTCGTTAAAAATGTTTGCCAAATTTTTGAACACACATTAATCATCGCAACACTGTTTAAGGGCCTGCATAACGCTGTAGGTAGACCTTCACCATACAAATGAGCATCGCGTTTTAGCACCATTAAAGTCCCAATTATTACTGTTTTTGAAACACCAAAATATTGCTGGCAGTCACTGGCGTCTCTTAAGTACTGTTATATTTAATAGTTTGATCGTTTTTAAAAGTTTTCGCTAGAAACAAGTCCAGAGTAGAATTATTTCATCGATATAGGTACTAATCTTCATTATAAACTGCAGTGGATTTTTTCTTTGATGGGTGAAGAATTTCGACATTATATTTTCAGGATTGATTGCAATATTATTTCAAAGAAAAAAGGTTTCAAAGTATTGTCACTAATGCGGGGCCTTAATTCGCCAATATGCCAACGTTTGCCCAACATTATATGAAAACATGTTGCTGCCAGTGACTCATGTGTGGTCATTGCCGAGAATAGAATAAAATGACATGGACGCTCACAGCACAACCAAAATGTATGAATTACTTACGTAATTGTTAAATTCTCAAGTGACTGGAGAAAATGTCTTTAATAGATAAGTTCTTAATAATTAATTGTGGAAATAAAAACATACAGATTCGTGAGATTTGTCAAAAATTTGACAGTTCCATTTTGACAGTTTCTAAACAGTGTTTTTCTTACTGATTCTCCCAGCAATACTTTCTTTTGCTTGACAATAGTTTTATTTTTTTTTACACAACACAACACATTTTATTCTAATGATTTAATAGTATATTATAGTAAGTACAATAGCCGATGAGTCAACTATCAATCCAAACAGTTTTAAATAAATTTATGCATATGACACTGGTTAGTAATAATCGTTGGATAATAGCAGGAAATAACGTTTGAAAAATTCATTTAAAACCGGCACGAAGTGAACGAATGATTGTACTGGAAACGAGCGAGATTGATATAAATGAGCAAAAATTTGTGCAGGCACACGCGATCTTCATTGTTCTAAGGAAGAACAAATTAGATATTACAGAGGTAGTAGTTAATTTTAAATCTGTATGCCAGAATATTGTGTGACAAAAAATGTAATTGAACTAAATTGGTACATAATGTAGGTTAAATGTAAATTGATAACGTTAATAACCTTTTAAGCAAAAAACTACGTTTTCTTTAGAAAAATATATCCAAAATGTATTTACCTAATCAAAATGTACTCTAAAAAGGGGATTATATGAATTTAGCGGAAAATATTCAAGCGCAGTAGCAAGAGCTGATAACCCTAGCATAGGTCTTTAAATTCTGTAATTGACGTAAACTGGTAATAAATTGCAATTAGACTGACAAGAACAATGTTAGTATGGCAGGCTTGCCTATCTAAAATAGTTACTAGTTTCTATACAGTTTAGTCAACACAATAACTGACTTGTACCAAATAATTGGGTACATTAATAAGATTCTTATCTCTGTACATAGTAACGTCATTATTTTAAAGCACTTGCCTTAAGAATAATTCAAACGGTTATTATTTGTTAGTAATAACACTTCCTTTCCAAATAATCAAACTTCTAAAAACATCTTAATCAATTTTATTATAAACTTCACAAAAAAAAGAAATCGATCAACCCATAGATACGAAACGCAACCGCAAAAAACACAAAAAGTTTCTAACAAAAGTTCAAAATTTAAAATAATATGACCTCATTCTGAAGTCTTGTCTGTTGTCTATGCCCATCTTTATTCGCCCACTTGTAAAAGGTTAGATTCTGACAGGCAATTAAACAGACAGGGAAATATCTCGAGTGCATTGTAAGAATGGTATTCATTTTCAAAATAATTTATTGCCTTGAGAACTATCAAGGGCGTTGCATGACACTTAACAAATGATATTTTCATGTTTTTTTGACCTTTCTATTCAATAACGTTATCCGTCAATGTTTTGTAATTACGTTTGTGAACTTTGGGTTTCTTATGTTGTGATATCTCAGATTGGAAATACAATGTAAATAAAACCTCGTCAATCAGTACGTACCTACTTAAAACAATCAAATAATCACCAAATTAATTAAAAAAATATACCCTAAGGCATAAATTATACTCAACAATGTTGTATCTCTTGACTCGAAGGTTTAATTGCGACAAGGAATCATCAGCTAAAGAAATACAAATTAATTTCAACGTGTCATAAAAGATCAAATAAAACTTTATGATCATGACAATTGCACTTAATTAAATTTTATTCAAAGGCAGAGTAAACGCAATTATCGTGTTGCTCGAAGGAGCATTCAAGCTTATGTTGGCTGTCAAAACAAGTGTGACATAAAGTAACAAGTAATTCATTACTGTCTTCGACACACAATAGGAAAGAAATCCATAGCCCACGGCTCAACAATGGGGTACAATCACATTAAGTACCTTTTTATTACAAACACAAAAGTTGTAAACTATTGTGAAATGGTTTCCTACTCGAGTTGCGTCTTCGAGTGTATTTTTTTTAATCTGTGGTTTTATTGTAAACATTTTTAATAGTAGTGTTTCGTTTTTGAAATGTGATTGAGACATTAATAAACGTTCGTGTTTTTATTATTCGTTCTTTTTACATTCTCCAGCGCAAATTACTTCGTTTTTGTTTTTCTGCGTTCTATTAGGTATTAATTTACAGGCAACACTGTTATCGTTGCCATAATATAGTGGGCCTTTCTACGAAGTCAACTTTGGTAACTTGATATTTTAATAAAGTTTTGAGATACAATGTTGCCCTGTGTGACTAAGTTCAAGGCAAACGGCATCACATTTCATACCAAACCACTTTGTACTGGTTGGGTTTTGTTTGAAAATATAAAATATGTTTTATTATAATAGTTGGTATTTGTTGTACACATAATTCCTAAGTTTACTTGTTATTGCTTCTATAAATTATTCATTTTAATACACTTTATTTATGTTGTGTCCAATAGTAATGTAACGTAGGTATTTTATTTTCTCACGATAAAATATTTTATTCGCTTGAACGGTAGCTCAATATAAAAAAATGCCTATAAGTAATTTTTCAATTTTCAATTTGACATTAAAATTCACTGACAAGTTGATGTTTCCAAATGCTAAACTAAATAAAACAATACGACTGTTTTCGCATGCAATACTTACGATTACGACGCGTGAACATCGCAACAGTTAACCCTTGAAAAGTCGATGCAAATTCGCGTATAAATAAATAATGTATGGGCCCCGCAGCCCCGCACATAGATATCAGCAAACGATAACTCCAGTTAGACAAAGATGGATGGTCAAATAAGATTTGTTGACACCTTCGCGCGATAACATTTTTAATAAATCATCTGTCCCGTTCGGATATTTTATACGCGCGTAATTGGACGTCGTCTGTACGTACGTGAACATTCAACTTGATTGTCTGTTTATGGCTGCAGGAGAAATCATCGAAATCACATTTTATGGCCCTTAATAATCAAACCCCATTTTATGGGTCATTCCGACCTTATTGATTTACACGTGCTTCGAAGGCGGCTACCGATAAATTTGCTGTTGAATAATTCAATTTCTATGCGTTCAGTAATTGCTAGTGGACATAAAACGTCAAATAAAAATAAAATACCATTAAAACGAATGGTTTATCCATACATGAGGCTGACAATAATTAAATGGCAATGAAACTAGGCGGCGCTAACTGCTTAGTTGACGGTTTAAAGTGATCCGGTCACGATATCTACTAATCTTTTGAATAATGGAAAATAAAATTGCTAAACATTTAATTTTTTTCCATTTATTTTCCGCTAAAGGTTTCACAAATAACTAGATAGTCACACGATTGAACACGTTTCGCGAACTAGGCGACAGGCACTGGAAATGGCTGATTGGTACTTGGTATCGCTTTACTTACATAATTTATGGCGCTTAGCATTTTCTTTAAAAATAGGATTTAGATAAAGACTTATAAGTCGCTATTTATTTACGTTTAAGGTTATGTCAAGTCAACTTGGACTACTTAGGTTATTGAATATCTTGGCAACGTTAAGCAATTTACTAATGAGGTTTTTGTGTTGTTCCAGATGTGTTACGGAATTTGAATCTTGCTGAGGGGCAATTTAAAAGGTAAATTAGTGTACGTTTACAATATTTTTAGAACAAATGAAAAAACAATTTTAAATTACTTTTGACCTACAATCTTACAAATCTTTAAAAAATCTAAAATTATACTGGCACTTACAAGACGGTTGTTATTTTCAGCTTATATTGAACTGTTGACGTAGCTCTGCGGTTGTGAACGCTACTTTATTCGCGGTGAGCGTCGCGTCGCAAGTTCGATCCTCAGCGCATGCTTGTAGTTTTTGGGCCTTATCGAAGCTATATGTTGTTCCATACAATGTGATAGTCAAATCAAGGCCAATATAAAACGTTCCCGACACGGTCGCGGTTTAGATAACATATATCTTCAACGTATCACCGAAGGGGCCTACATTTTATAACATTTTAAACCTTAGGGTAATCCTAAAAAATAATCCATGTTTAAAAAAGAAACGACGTTTTTTTAATCATAAACCTGTCTCAATAACTTTCCTTGGACAACGTTTTTATTTAATGTCGGTTATGCCCTTTTTCTTATTATAACATAACTATGTTATCTTTAAGAACATTCAAGGAGAAAGTTTGATAAAAAAATTGATTGATCGAAAGGGCCATATTTTATCGAATTAGATTAGATAAAGTACTTATCGAAAGAATTTCACCTTAGTTCGTCTATGACATAGTAAGGTTACTTTAATGTGACTTTAGCCTGAAACTAGTTGTTTTTTGTTACCGAGTTTTTGCTCTGTCATTTGTTGCAGGTATCAAAAAACGGTAGCGGTTAAGCAATGATGAATTGCCTGTGGTAAAATTGATTGTAATGTTGTTTTCATTTCTTTGTTCATTTTTTTTAAAACAGTAGGTTTTTGGACTTGGCACATTTCGGCTCGCCAACACGACTATGCCATTAGTATTTGCTATTACGGTAGCACCATATTTGTATTCAAATATATTAAAAATACCACAACAAAATGCCGGTAATAATTCATTCGTTAATACAATGTTTCACCCATTATCCCAATTTCTTTGTACGACACAGCCGCTCTAAACCACCCTAACCCTTTAATGCCATACGGTGTCTTCAATACCCCGACTTTCACATCCTTCCTGTATTAAATGTATTCATAACGCATAAAAAACCTAATGCGTATCATTTGACGGTGTCTAGACAAAAGCCCACTGTCTATTGTCGGGTTAAAAGGATTTTTTTTGCTGTCTTCGAAATTGGATCGGAAGATGCAACTGATAGTTTGCTCAGCATGAATGGATATTACTTTCGGTTTTTATTTTATGATTGTAAATGATATTTTTTGGGTTTTTTGTTTATTCCTTTTGATAAATGGGTTAGTGGATATTTGCTCTTTGTTTTCTTGCTTTAATCGTACTTCGTATTACTGTATTAATCGATCGATTTAACGTTAGATAAGATTGTTAGATTACTTCACAGTTAACCAACACAGATCATTGTTGTTTCGATTCCGATTAAACATGACATAACAAACCACAACTTATTTTTATTAAAATAGAAAACATATGAGTATTACAAAACGAAGACATAAAAATATTATTGAATGAAACGGCATTGTTACTGGCTCGTTAACTTCTCACCGTAACCCTAAGCAACCTCGTCTTACAAACCGCCACAAAGTGCGCTATTGTCCCGTCCCTTATCTCTAACAATAAACTACCGTATATTTAAAAATCGAAGCTACTTTGAATAAAGCATCCTATTGTGAATATTATAAATATTATGCTAATGCGATAAAGAATATTTTTGACTTCGTTCTTTTAGACCAGGTGTCGCGTTTAAAGGGTTGAATCGACCCTACGTGTTCAATCATTTATTAAGATTTGCTCTATTGTCTACAGTCTTATTCCCATGCACAGTGCATAGAATTTATGTGAGAAACGCCAGTGATATATTTTTGTCTGTATTCTAATGCACACGCTTCTAAGCATTTGAATAAGAATCAAGACGGTTCATTGGTCATTATTTCATGGATTAACGTTATTTTCGGAATGGATTATTCCGTGATATATTGATGGTTGAATAAAATATTTTTGTTAAAGGGTTATTGCTGGTATTTAGATTTACGGTCATAAAAATATCTACGCGTGTTTGGATTTTTAATCTACATTTTATGGGCTGTGCTTTGACGTAAGCTATTCCAATTTTGAATTATCTTTTAACTGTCAAATCGTAGTCTTTACTCGTGTATTACTAAATGATGAAAGTATGAAGTGTATGAACATTTACGTAGCGCTCTAGAGTTTCTGCCTACGCTCCATGGGAGAAAAGCGTATAAAATAAATAAAAGTTTAAGTATGTGTAGGTATGTATGTAAAATAATAATTTACTATTAAAATACCTAAGCCTCTTTCAAATGAAGTCGCAATATTGTGGCGTTTGCCGCAGTCAGCGAGGCGAGATGTTGCCGCGAAAAAAAAGAGTAGGTAATGGTAAATTAACCAATTACCTGTTTACTGTCGTCTCTGTGGTGGATTTGTGTAATTTCTGTAATCATACATTGTGGTAATTGTTTTTACCAATGTTATTTTGTTTGTGACTTGTTAGTTTTGGCTTAAAGACTGAAGAAGAAGTAAAATTAGATCCGTTGATAATAGAATTTTATTTCAATCATTATTCAGTAGGCTTATCAATTCACCGTCACTATTTTCCATTGTGAAAACTATACAAACCTTATTGTATTGCCTTTCTCGAAAATTCATGAACGATTGTTGCTTTAAAAAAGGTTTCAAAAAAAGAAATAACTGGCTACCAATTCCAAAGATTTCTCGTTAAACATTTAATTAAGACAGGTTTTCTTTAAACGAAACAAAAATGAGAAAACAGTTGTTTACTATAGTAGTTAAGTACCTATTTTATTTTTGTTTTTACAAGCATTATTACATTCCTTGCAATAACAGAGATCATACTATTATTGTATTCCAACGTCATTTACAATAAATTCTAGCCTGTATTCAATTTAATTAAAAACACAGCAGGATATCGAAATGCAATATTTACATAAAGTTTCAACAATATTTATTTTTTATTTTGTGCCATTGTTAATTACGCCCCTATGTCGGGTAAGACCGGCCTTTGGGGTGTTCGAAACTAGACTTTTTGTTCTTTTAGAGTAAAGCAGGGGTGTTACAAGTAAATCCACATTTCGCCGGTTTTAAAAGTCAAATGTAGTAAGAGAATACATACATACATATATATATATATACATAAACTCACGCCTTTTTCCCATGGCAGAAACTACAGAGCGCCATATTATGCTACGATTCTTCATTAGGTAGGTACTTACTTACTTCTTTTGCTTCGGTTACATTCATAAAAATACATGTTGTCATAAGAGAAATAATCTAGAAAAAAAAATATTGCAGCAACACATAAATTCACATTTTTTATCACATATGCACGAATGTTTCCTCTTGATTATTATCTTTATCTAATGTATCCTGCGGTTAATTTGAAATCGGCTGACGGATAATAATATTGTTTAAATTCATGTCCCAACATTTGGTACTTACTTTACAATATTTGACACCAAGCGGACAAGTGCTAGCTGCATTTTCCCGTTTCGTGGAAACTGAAAATGACTTTAAAAAAAATGGCCTCCCACAAATAAAGCAAATGAATACTTACTTTTGTAACTTTCAACAGAAATGCCTGTCGATCGGTAATTGCTGCTGTTTCCTCCACCGTTCAATTCCATGTGTTTAATTATATAATTGGTTTTAAAAAGAAAATTAAATCGAAATTACAGCTTTACCTGGACGAGTCGCGGTTACGACAGTTTTGCACTTACCTTTGAAACACGCCATTTTAAAATTATCTGTACCAGCAATGCTTTTTTTGAGTTTAGACCGGTTTTAGGGTTGAGCCATCAGCGATAAATATTAGGTAAGTGTAAGATAGCAATAGTAACAAAGTACACACTTCATTTAACGTTTTTAAAAGTGTTTATACATTTTGTAGAGATATTAATTAGTACTTAATTGACAATTACGTATAATCAATTTATTATTAAAAATAGAAATTCAGAATTTTTAGTTAGAACCTCTAAGTCGAAAATCTATAAAAATGAAAAATATTTAATGATTATCATTTAATAAGATAGCATGGCAGGCTCTCAACCGTAGGAGAGAAATACATAACTGTTATTATTCTAGAAATAACATGAACCTAAATGGTCATTGTTTAACTTCATATAATAATAGCCATCACTGCTGAAAAAATGACGTTCATTTTAATAATAATTTAATGTATTGTTTATGAGTCATCGATTGTTTTTGCCGTTTTCATTGCATATTGTTTTAACACCGGTTGCTGGAAGGATGTGGTGGCAATTATTATTTTATCTGTATAATAAGAGATTAAAGTTTATAACAGTATACCCATTATTATATACGTTATTAAATTAAATGCGTTGATGTCGGTAATCTTTGTAAACTTAACAAAAACCTGTTACAAGTTTTTAATGTGGTATTTTACAATAACTGTTCTTTTCAATACTATCTAGTATTTATAAGCAATCATTATCTCGAATGCAGTTCAATAATAATTCTAAAATCAAAGATGCAAATTCTCGAACACGTCGCTGTTCGTTTAAAATTAAACTTCGAACTCTTTCACGAGTACCTACACAAAACGTATGTTAATAGCCCGCCTTACACATATGGCCGACGAACACAGCTGTTTCTATACTATTCTTATGCAAAACAGTATTTCGTTTTATCCGTTGTACTAGAAATAACCAGTAGTCTGAACTTACTTGAGTCACGTGGAAGAGGTTGTATGTAAAACGGTTTTTTTTTAAACTAATATAAAAATGCACGTGTACAAATATTTCGCTGGCTGTATGTTCAATCACCTTTGCCATTTAAAACTAGACTAAAAATTGCAGATAAAATGGAATTGATGATTGTTTTTTTGTACCTCTAGTTTTGACACTTTAATATTTATTGATGTTTATTATAAATTTCAAATGAAGAAATAAGTTAGGTATCACTAAATGCACTTTATTTTGAAGAGGACAATAAAAATAATTTTATGGTAACTTTGTTAGTGCTATTAAAATTAAGATAAGATAAAGGCTTCGTTTTGTATTGTATTTTATTTAAATTTAGGAAAATATGAACATTTGGACCACTTTTGAGTACAATATGGACATTAACTTATTTTAGGTCTTTTCACATTTCCACCAGGCCATCGTAATTATCAATGGGTTTGAAAATGTGCCATCTTTTAAACTTAGCTAGGTACTATATTTAAAAAGAAAAACAACGTTATACAAACAGTCTAACACCATAACTTCCTTCTTTTTAAATTTGTGCTGAATAAGTGTGGCTAGTCCCTAAAACGCCATTAATTTAAATGCATTATTAGTCATGACGCAAGTCTCATAGTTAACTTGAACAAACACTTGAATGAAGAAACATAGAGTTTTATGGCAGCCATAAATAATTTACGACTGCTCAGAATTGTTACGGCGAACGGGTTGTCTTTATTTCCAAAAAAAAAAAAAACTGACTAGCAACTTTTTTATAACCACACGCCGCCACCATCCTCAGGCAAAATGAGCTGGCACCATATCACAGCCATCTCTTCATTACCGCGCGCGCTCATTGGTCAAATCAAATAGTGCGCGCTTCCCTGTCTCACGTAACATTTCTATCCCCTTTCAAGAAATCACTCGCACAAAAATATCTGAGAGGAACGGTATTACACTCTGCTAATATTATATAACATCACGCCTGATTTCCCCGAAGGGACAGGCAGAGTTGTATCTGTAGTAGGTACCTACACCCGTTATGTTTAAGCCTCATCTAGGGCGAGCCTATCGCCATACAATGGGCACAAATCCAGACTACAGGCTGCTACTAAAACAATTCAGATCGAAATCCTCTATATGACTATCCGACCCTAGGATTGCACCTGGGGCCTCAAGCGCAGGAACAGCACTTGAAGATCGACGAGGCACTCCCCTAACTCTTGCATAAATGCTAATTCTTATGAATTCTTTTGCACTTCTATCATTCTTGACGATAAAGATCTGAAAACAACAAAAATGATTAATGACTTCTTTTTAATTAAGTAAGTAGCTATTGTTAAGAAAAATACTTACACAGAAAAAAAAATCTGTCTAAAAATATAACTATGATTCATGCATGACATGCATATACTTTTTTTTAGTCTTTCGCAAACAAACCACAGACATGGCACGATTTTTTAAATTTAAAAATAGTATGTCGTACCAAAGAGGTTATCTATGTTCTTTCCGTGTTGCCATCTAGGTTCATTGGCTGGGCCATGAGGAAAAAAATACAAAAATTGTAGTGTGACCAGTATTTGTTGCGCAATTATCATGTGCGAAGTATTTTTAGCTTTGACTAGCTGTTATTCTCGGCATAGGTTCAGTCTTTAAAAATAAATAACTTATCACTAACACTACACAAAATAGCTATTTGATGTTACTTAAAAAAAATCGTTTAAGTTTTACGACCTGTGTGGTCTATGTTTCATAGTTTTTAATAGCAACTTGTTTTAATAGTTTTAACATTTTTTGTTTCCCAGCCAGTGCTAAAAAACAAAAACGAATCTTTGGCAAAGTAGGTACCTAATTTAAAATTAAAATACAAAGAACCACATGGATGCACTGACACATTATCATGTTAAT
This sequence comes from Euplexia lucipara, assembly GCA_921972225.1. NCBI lineage: Eukaryota > Metazoa > Arthropoda > Insecta > Lepidoptera > Noctuidae > Euplexia > Euplexia lucipara. The sequence continues at coordinate 17,656,870 of OV179155.1, read as the reverse complement.
TAAGCGGAAATTCTTTATTTTTTTACTTAAAACTATTCCAGATTGCAATGCAAAAATTTTAGCCAATTAATGAGTGAATTTCTGAATTTAATTTATATAACACTGCAAATTTATTCACTGCCGACATTTTTTTTCTTATATTTTTTTTAAATAATGAACGTTACAATCATAAATCTTATTTATAGTTTTTATTTATTTGAAATGCGAACAATAAACTCGTTGACGTCGGAGAACGAGTTTATTTACATTATAAGTGTCTTCATTTAAATAAAATGAGTTGAAACCGATCAACTTTTTTTTAATTAAAATAATTTATTTCAATATTTTCAGAGGCCCAACGAACGAATATTTGGCACGTGTAACATTAGATTTTATTACGCCATTTTGTGTATTTAAGTAACTCACTTTGGAATTCCTTTTTATACTCTTACTACTAGTAGCCACCCGCAACTTCATCTTTTAAATAGGTACATTTAAGTAAGTATCTTTATAAGTTAGAGCCCGTGTGTTATTTTTTTAATATAGCCTACATATTATCAAGTTTAATTAAAATCCGTTCAGTAGTATTTACATGAAAGTGTAACAAAATCCTCAGCTCACAAACTTTTTCATTTGAAATTATATTAGTAAACAAATATTATACTAAAAACTGAAACAGCAGTAAACAAACATACGATGTGAATGTAACGCAAAATTCAAAAGATTCTTCTATCCAAAACATATTTCATTCTGGTTAAAATTTACGAGGCCAGCACATTTAACACTACCCAAGTCTTAAAACTAAATAAATAATGATGTACTGACCTAATATTTTCGAATAAGTATAGTACTTACCTACACCACGGAGTATCTACGTGGATTCGATCCTCCTCTATCAGGTCAATCCAAAAGTTGTCTGTCTCTAACAGATTGCCTTTAGCTATAAGGAGTCCATTGTAACACCCTATACCTATTATTTAGTTTAAACAATTTTTTTTTTGCAATTTTTGATGGTGTAGAATAAAATGTACCTATTCTATTATTTTTCTATTTTCAAATTTCGTTTGTTCCACGCGCTGGTGGACTGGATTTCAGATTGAGCTTTAAATAATTTAAATTATTATTTCCAAGTTTATTGGTGGGTGTACAATAAAGAATAGGTACCTATTCTGTTCTATTTTCAAATTTTAAATTACGTTTGTTCCACGCATTCATGCTAGTCTTATCCACTTAATTTTACATCGAGGTGTAAAAAAGTAAAACTATTATTTGCAAGTTATTATGGTGTACATCATACGTACAATAAAGAGTATACTATTCCATTTTCAATTTCTACATTGCGTTTTCTTCCACGCATTCGTGCGTTAATTTCACATCGGGCTCTAAATAATTTAAATAATTATTTGCAAGTTTTTATGGTGCACAATCTATTATATTTTAATTTTTTAAATTACGTTCATTGTTCCTCGTGCGTGGCTCACAGAGTCCATTTCACATCGCGCTCTTAATAATTATACACGTGTCCCGGAGTAACATAAAAATGTCTGCATCATGTATAGTGTCATTTAATTTGGTGGCTTCCTCAATAAAATTTTATAGGCGTTAATTAAAGGGGCTAAGGGGGACCACAAGAACGTGATAAGCGGATGTTTCTCACTTTTGTTTCACAAAATGCGCTTTTTTTTGCACACTTGTTGAAGTAAGCGTCGTTAGGTACCTACCACACCTGACAGATGATAGATGACAACCAATGATATTATAAGTAAAAAAGGTGTAGAAAGGTTACCTAAACAATATTCTATCTTCAAAAACGGCACACTAACGCACGCACGCGTCCGTTGACGGCGCGACTCGACACTGAGGTCACAAGTGTGGCTAGTTAGCCATATTTCAACGTGTCGTTGCTGAGTGCTTAAGCGCCTATTTACACCTTTTTAACCGACTTCAAAAAAAGGAGGAGGTTCTCAATTCGGTTGTTTTTGTTTTTTTTTTTACTTATACCTAAGTAATATTATTTGATACAACGCATACGATGTTTTTGGATGAAACACTTGATTTTAAACAAAAGGTTGTGCTAAGGGCTCTGTTCTAAAGGTTCTGTAGATACTAAGGCTCCAGACAGACTGACTGCATTTTATTAACTGCCAATTTGAAGTTTTCGTGCAGTTTTTTTTTACTAAATTGAATTCAAACAGTGCAGTTGCAATGCAGTTTGTCTATATAAAGCCTAAGCATACTGTCCGTTCGTTCGTCTATCTGTCAGTGGCTTTATAAAACACAATAGGTAGACGGTTTTTTCGGAATTTTCACAAAGTGTGAAGGTATTGGAATTGGTTGTCACTATACAAAAAATACTTGAATTTTTTGTATGGGACCTTTCAAGAAGTTCAAGTTTAGTTCAGTTGTTGTGCTTGTAATATCATTCTTTTCTTCTATTAATGAAGAAATGTTACTGTAAGAATCTGCCTCGTTGGTCTTGAGCATGAGGTTCGTGGTTCGATTCCCGGGTCGGGCAAAGTGAGAATAGTTGTTCCTGTCAGGAATGTCTCTGCAGCACCAAGGAGTTTTTATTCTTGTTCGATTGATGATAATAGGCTCACTCTCAATTGCATGGGACTGGACCTTTGATAAGTTCAGACATGTTGTTTTTTTTTCGAAAAAATATTCGCTATGCCAAAATAAATATACATTTTAATGTTAGCACCGTCATTAGGGAAAAGCAATAATCCTCTCAATTAAGTTTTATTAAGGCAAGTCAGACCATCCAAATCTTGTTCGTTCGATCAAAATGATTCGCATCCAAAAATATCTCGATTCAATTATGTCAAAGTTTTTTAATTAACATCTCGTAACATTTAGTTTAATTAGAGATCGGTATCTTACATCGTCAGTATTATTTTAAACTCTTTAAGTATCCATTTAAACAAAAAGGTACGTGACTTTAGTTTTTTCGAAAATTGTATGTCGAATTGTATGTATTACAGGGTCTTGCGATTCATAGATATGGTATAATATCTGTTGTGTTAATACAATACAAGTAAATACAATTAAAAAAATATATATTAATAGGTATAATCCTGTTCAAAGAACAATCCGTGGTTTTCATTGGTTAATTTTATTTTCTTGTTATGTTTGAACACTTCGCAATTTAGCTGTGCGACACGTTTTGTTTTTTATACAGACTGTATCTGTGTATTTATTTACCTACTAGAAGTAGTTTTAATGGAAGTAGAAAACTTTTATTAGGGCAGACGGGTAAAAATATTGAAATTCGCTGGGAAGGAAGTTATTTCCGAAAACCCACTTTTTTAATCTAATAAAGTGAACAATTAATTCAATAACTGTTACACTGCACAAAATAATAAGCAAATTACTTTTACGCTAACACTATCGGCTCCCTAAAAGTAATACCTTACACTGCTGAAATTTCAACTGTAGAAACTGTATACTTACACCCCTTTTTTTTAATTACTTAGTACAAAAAAAACGGGCTGTATCCGTACCTGTTACTGATCATATTTGCGTAATCAAAAGTAAAAAAAACGAAGATCAATTTTTAAATATGCCACTATTTAGTTAAACTTAAATAACGAAAACAGCTGTAGGAGGCGGGTCATGCTTGAGCGAGATCACGTGATTGTGAGCGAAAGGTGACGATTTATGAATACTACTATGTCATGAATAGCCTGTACAATATTTCCATAAATTGGGTGACTTTTTTGGATATAAACAAACGCTAATAACTTTGCTGTTTATGAATATTATTAATTAATACTTTACAAATATAATAAAAAGACTGTCTAGAATAAACCTTTTAAGTATTTGTACTAATTAAAAATTAGTGGTGTATAGAGTTCAAAATCTAACAATGAAAACAGGCAAAAGCAAATTCCCGTTTCACTAACACCTAAACTAATACTTTACACAGTTGAAATCTCAACTGTCGACACTGAGTATAGAGTCGAAATTTCAACAATGAACATTACATTAGATTGTACCTAATGCTTAGTTGCAAATGGGTAAAAAGCCAACACAAAATCAATGTTATTTAGTATTTATCTTCAAAGGTGGTCTAGTACGTGTTTACTATCTTAAAACGTGAACTTAATCTTGTCTGTCTGTCTGTTTGTTTGCGAAAACAACTGATAGCAATAGCGACGTTACGTAGGCGGTTTGTACAACGATTAGTTTTATTCTAGATATTGTTTCTGACATAGAAACAATGTCTAGGAAGGAAAAATAGATAATTATTTGTTGTTGGCCGTTCGTAGACAATAAATTGTATTTTCTGGTTCGTTTGAATTGTGTTTGAGGAAAAAAATAATGTTTTAATTTTATAAATACTAGCTTATTGCTGTTTCCTCTACTACAACTTGCGTAGCATGACCACCGTAAAATGGATTTAGTCTAGGCACAGAAGAATCAACAAACTGACATATTGTAGAAATATGCTTGTGCAGGGATAAGGCCACTGCCTTATCCCAGCACAAGCATAAGAAGATTCTTTGCATAAGAAGTGTCTTATGCAAAGAAGGCACGTACAATACTCACCGCTTTAGGTAATGGGCGTTGGCGATATTTTGGATAAATTACACCCAGGCATAGAACAAATGATCGGGCTCATCACACAAACATTTGTTCTGGGTGGGAATCAAACGGACAACCTCCGTTATAGCGGTCAAGGCCACTAACAGGCCATACGACTCACAATAGTCACAATGTCAATTGCTTAGATTTGAACCTACTTACAAACAATCCAAAATTTAGAGCAAGAAACATTTCTCTTATCACAAATACTTACCATATTTTTCGTAACCAAAAAGCTAAAATACTTTGTCAAGGATACATTCGTGTTTCGTTCGTAGCGGTAGTTAATTAAGTTAATAAAGTACAATGACCCAATATTATTTATGAGCTGTCAACAGTACTTGGGGTACTTTGTAGTTTGTATTACATCACGGCATGACGCTGTATTTAGGTGGGCTTGGCCTAGTTTATGGCCCTTCCCTCTTTTGAATGCTAGTGGCGGACTGCAAAATCACAGGTCTTGAGTCCAAACCTAAGGCATTTATTTTTCTTCTTCTTCAATCAGTCCCTACCTCTTTAAGCGGACAATCTGCCTCCATCGACTCCGGTCCAAAGTTGCCACTATCACCTGGTGAATCCTACTCTAGGACATAACCTCTTTTACTTGGTCAGACCTTCGTGTATAACTATTACTTGCTTCAAAAACGTAGGCATGTGAAGTCGATTTTGAGGCCAATGGCATAAGAACTCAGACACCAAGTTGGTTATTAAACAAACGAATAATTTCTTCAAAAACGGTGAGGCCCAGAGACCCATACTCGTAGCATACAATTTCTGACACCGGCACGCGTATCATGACCAGTCATTATTCATCATTTCTGCCATAGGAAGTCCACTGCTGGACATAGGCCTCCCCTATAGATCTCCATTAAGACCGGTTGTCGCGAGTTCCCGCGGCCTTAATGAGGTCGTCTGTCCACCTTGTGGGTGGACGTCCTACGCTGCGCTTGCCGATACGTGGCGTCCACTCGAGAACCTTTCGACCCCATCGGTCATCAGTCCTCCGTGCTATGTGCCCTGCCCACTGCCACTTCAACCTGCTAATCCACTGGGCTATGTCGGTAACCTTGGTTCTTCTACGGATCTCCTCATTTCTGATTCGATCCCGCAGAGATGACCAGTGCAGAAACAGATTTTGTCTGTAGAAAAATCGATGAAGATTGTAGAAAAAAATCTTTCATTTGTTTTGAGCTCGACAATGTCAATCAAGAATGAAGAGAAGATATTATGTGTAGATTCTTCAGTCAACAATAGTCTACAATATCCAGCAATATTTCTTCCATGATCGACAGAAATGTTTCTACCATGTGCTACCTAAGTATAGTTGATTCTTTCGTCGACATTCAAACCAAACCAAAATGAGAAGAAGATTAGATACCTACTGTAAATTCTAACAGCTGTTGTAAATATCACTTTAATACAAACTGGTAAAAAAATTTAGATGTTAGAGCTGGCCTGGTGAAGTACAGAGTTTCAATATAATACGTGGCTAGCTTTACTGTGTTCATTACTACTAAGTACGGTTTTTAACGTCATACGAATAACAATAATCCACAATCCTTCATGCTCATTGAGCAATACCCCTCAGTAAAATTACGTTAAGAATATTAATAAAATATGGTGGCTATAAGTACCTACCCCTGTGATCAGTCATTGCGCAGGCGTGGCTATCGGACTAATCGCCCCCGCTGTACAACGGACGCCATCTTGCTATACACCATTTGAAAAAAAAACGTTTTTCATTTCGCTATGAGCGCTAGCGCATTCTGCCTTGTTTTGTTTGATGGATCACCACTTGCATGAATTATTTAATACGATTTGAAATATTATTTCAATTTCTATGTTAATTCTTTTGTGGTTTTATGGCTTTTGTTGGAGTAATTTTTTTCATAATAAAACTCTTTCATTCTCTCACAATTATCGCTTGTAGTCAATAGGTGATTGTTATTAGAGAAACAATGGTTTTGTTTCTCATTAGCGATGGCAGTAGATTCTACCGAAACTGTAGCTCGTCATCAGGTTGCATGTTTATCATGGTAAATCATAAAAGACCAAGATAAAAAACCAAGTAGGTAATACAAGTAAACTGCAACGCAGTCACAAACAGTGAAGATAAAACATCGCAAGGAAACCTGGACTTTGCTTCTGTGTCTGGACTGAACTCTAAAAAGAGACCATGACCCCTGAGTTTTATTCAGCATTTCTTCACTGGGATCATTCATTTTCGAAATGCCGGCGCCATTGAGTTCTAAAATATTGACAATATCTGGAGGAAAGGTCTACTTCTAAAGCTAGGCAGATGATCAAATATGATTTCATCATCAGGCTGGCCTTTTTGGGAACTATTTTGGGGTCAGCTTCGCAACTAACTACCAGGGATTTACATGGAGAAGTTGGTAACACGATATTCTTTGGTATGACTGGACTAAGAATTAATATAAGTTTGAAATCTCTAATCCACCATAAGCAAGCGTGGTGATCAATGCTCGAGCCATCTCTGTACGAGAAAAGGCATTTACCCTGCAGTGGGGTAATAACATACTGATATTATTAATAAAGCGCAATTACCTTTAAGCTCTTGATTTCAATCTGGCAATCAGATATACCTTTCTAAACCCGACGGTCGGCTTTTAAAAAGGTTGATTTTCAACCATTTTTTCTCGCGATATTTTTCACGATACGTCACGATAAAACCTGTATATAAATGTGGAGCGTGTTGAAAGCTATCACGAAGCGGCATCGGCACTTTGTACGTTACCGAGTTTTGACGTTCAACAATAAGTACGTTTTGTAAGTGTAAGCTGGGAGGTCAAATATGTGGACGAGGTAAAATAACAATGTTTGTGTGATGGTTATGTATTGTTGACACATTTCTCTAGGTTCCATAGGTACCCAAAAGGTGCCAATGGAACTCTGTTTGTTGCTAGGCTCAGTGGTCCGTCTATTTGCCAACGGGCTATAGGTATCTTATTAGCCGTAATAGGTCGACGGTTGATAATGTGTACTTCTAAAGGCCTATTTAAACCTGAGCGATATTCGCTGCCGCTGTGGGTAGAGGTACATACCGCGCGGGTTTCGCTCAGGTATTTAGTATCAAGTACCGTGGCTAGAGCGACCTGAGTGATATTCGCTGCCGCTGTGGGTAGAGGTACATACCGCGCGGGTTTCTCTCAGGTATTTAGTATCAATTTCGCTACCAGACGCCGCAGACGGTAGCGAATACCGCTTAGGTCTGAACAGTAATATTACCGCATATAATACCCACTGGGTTTTCTCTGCTGCAGACGGTTGCAAATACCGCTTAGGTCTGAATAGGCCTTAATGAATAAATTTTAAACATAACTCTAGAACTTGTTATTCCGACTCGCAATTGTTTTGTTTTTTTAATCTTTGACAAGGTATACTTACTAACCTAAATAAGATTGGATTAGGACTCTACAGTATCAAAAATAGTAAGAAATTATCAATGGAAGATAATGACGCTTAGTGATGATTTTTGGAAAGTAAAATAAGCGAATAAGTGTCTCGGGTTTAGAACAAAGAACAAAAAGTTCTTATTACACGAGATTTTTAAATAATTGGAAAGTTCTCAAAAGTTTAAGACACGAGGCATCCCGGGGCCAAACTTTATAGGTAGAAAGTTTTCATAACCTAACTATTCTAGCTAATTAATTATAAAGATATTTATAAAACCATGAAGAGACCTTGATATTAAATTAATATGCCATGAACACGTGAAACTAATTATATTAATTTAAACAGCAATTAATTAAATGGAACACGTGTATTGTGAGTTTTTTTTTTCACATTCATAAACTTGAACATTTTAATGGTATCAGTATGTTTACTGTTTAAAAACTGACGAATGTAAAAATGGATATTAACAAATTTATCTTAACGTAAAGTCGAACGTTAAGGTTTAAACAAAAGGTTAAGTGAAACGTCAAGTTGTAACCGGATTATTGTTTACTAATTGAATATAATTAGAAACAGACGTTGTTATTCCGTTTATAATAATATAATTTATAAATAAATTACTTGTTTACTAGCAGTGTTACCAGAATGCCAATACATGTTTTTCTCGTGTAACCTATACGGATAACGACTGGGCGAACATTTGAATTTAATTATTCACGTCTTGTATTAGATGTTTATTTAGAGAATTATGTATTAAAATAGGTTTTGGTATAAAGGTACAAGTCCGGATCGCAAACTGCACAGGTTTTTATGAATCTGTTATGAAAATGAGGCCCGCGGTGTAATTGTAATCATAAAGAAAACTGGATTGAAGATCAAAAGTACAAAAGAATATACCTATAAGTAGGTACTTATACACATATTACCAGCTATTTATGTTTCGAATGTATTTTTAGACTAGTTAGGCTACTTTGCAATAGATTTTATTATAAATAAGTTACAACTTAAAAAAAAACACATTTAAAAAACGATCACCACAAAAATTTGTAGATAAGTCAATAGTTCAAAGAAATACATTCATTACCAGCTCTGATTTTAGTATTTAATAAATAAGTCACTATTTACAAAAAAAGAAACCACATTTTTAAAAAACGAACAGCACCACGCTTGTAGGTCAAAAGTAAAAAAAAAGAGCTGTAACCTCCATGATCGTAACAAAATCATATCGATTAACCAAAAACTTCTTACATTTCAGATGTGTCGGAAACACGAGATCAACAAGAAGGGGAAAAAGAAAAAAAAAATCTTGAATACCACCGCGGCCAACCTGTTGTGTGCTCGGGGACATTTGGTGAGCGCTCCATATTATTCTATAACCTTTTCTGTTCCACGATTTTTTTAGTAAAAAATGTAAAAAAAAGTCAATAATACGATCCCTTTCGAAAACGAGATACGAGTGGGTTGAAGATTGTGATGCACTGAGAGATCCGAGGGTTGTCATGGATTAAGTTGATTGGATTTTTTTTAGTTTGACAGATTTCAATAAGTAGTTAAGTCTCAATAGGGTAACAAAAATATCTAAGTTGTGTTATGTTTTACGGATAATCAAAATGTAGTAATGGTTTTTACTGCCTCGATGGTCTAGTGGTTGTAAGTGTTCTCTGGGTCTCGTTATTTTCCATCTACAATTTCTCAGTAATTAATTAGTTAGTAGAGTTTTTCTGCTTGTAGTCTGGATTTGTGTCCGGTTGATGGCAATAAGCTCCGTCCCTCTATCATGAGGGTTAAACACTACTAGTGAAATGTGGATTCACTATTGTTGCACCTCTTCCAAACCTTTCGGGAAGTAAAAAGCGTGAGGTTATGTTTTAATGTTTAGTAAAGGTTTCTCTAGGTCCTATCTAGTTTCTTCGTAAAGTAAATTATTACAACAACACCCATAAAACAATTCATCAATGAACTTATCATCATAGTACATTAAATAAACGCCAGAGTTTCACATTGCGCTATCATTTAATCGCGTTATCTGCTAATTAAATGATAAAAGATAACAGTAGAGGTGGAAAACAAAGTCACTTTGTTTTTAGAGTGTTGTTGACCGTTTTTTTTTTATTTTTACATAAAGATAAAAAAAATAAGACAAGACAAGACAAGAGGTAAGACATAAATTATAAAAAAATAAAATACAAATTCGATTAATTCTTAGCAAAACCTTTATTTATTGTCGTTTGCATAATATTCCTCTGCGATTTTACTCATATTATGTAGGTACTCTTTTACGCAAAAACTACCAAGCGTATTTTGATAAAACTCAAAAGTTATAATTCAAAAACTCAAATAATGCAGACAAAGCCGCGGATAGCTTCAAATAAAAAAAAAACATGTTTACTAATATTTCCGAGTAAACAATCCAATTTACGAATATCAACAAAGGTCTTTGAACTTGCACTTTAAACATTAGTCATTGAACTAAATTAAGTCTACCTATGTTGAAGAAAAATAATGACTTTTAAAAATAGTTATGCATCGTTGTGTCTCAGTCCTTACTACGTATCTGAACGAACAGGACCACTCGACTTGAGGTTAAGTGCAGGTATCGTAGATTTTTTTTTCTTATTTTTTTCAAGCGCCCTCGGAAATTGTTATAACCTATTTATTTTACTTTCGAAATTGGGGTTAGGATGGAAGTTAATTTGACTCAGCTCGTGAAGGGTTAAAGTTTCTTTTTTTTATATTTTATTATACGGAATTAATAATATCTCTACGTTTGTGTTTTTTTTTAAAGACTGCTGTTCGTTTAATGTCTTGTCTGTAATTGTTATGGCTGTCCTTTGTTGATTTTACTTTTTAATAAATCTTTGAGTAAGAAGTTTTTATGTCGAAAAATAAGTCTTTATTATTTTGTCAGGCCCATACATGAAAATGTTGTTTAATAAAATGTAATGCGTCATACGTATCCCTTTCATACATTGTAAAGGCTCATCTTGGAACAATTATATGAATCATTCTGTCTTTATGGCCATTAAAACGGTCAAGACCCCGGATTCTCGGAATTTCAAAATCACATTCAATTTTTTAAAATTTGATCCGACCCTGTTTTACCGTGTCACTTGCAATTTTAATAACATTAACATTTCAAAATAAAATGAGCATATTTCTTGAAACAACCGCAATCATTGTTAATTTGATTACTTTTTATCACTACGAACTTACGGACGGACAGACAATCCTGTTGATATGTTTTAAATTATATAGTGCTGTTACAACATGGATATTTTGCTATCCACTCATTGGAGTCGATGCATTGGATTTTGTGTCTTATTCTAAAGGAGATGTGGAAGGTTTTTCGTTTGAGCTGTTTTACTAGGCGATCAATGTTTCGAAGAAATATATTTATGTGAATGCTCTAGGTACCTGAGATGTGTGGAAGGCTGTATGCAACACGGTTGCATTTTAATATCTTTTTCTCCGATATTCATAATAAATTCAAAAAAAGTACATTAATCTGTAAGAACCCCGACGTACACCACTTTTATGTAAAACAATCAAATGATTTTTACTGTTTGTGTTCTATATTTAAGACACAAATTAAAGATAACTATAATGTTGTCATTTCTGGTAACAAAAAGGAACTAGGAACAATAAAATTTCAATAAATTTGAATGGTTACAAAGACACTGAAAAAAGTTGTATAAAAATTCATGGCGCATGGCGTTGTTACAGAAATATCAATGCTTTAGGATATTATTTGACTTTGGCATTATGTAGATAACTACATATTTTTTTACTTTATCTACTTTTTCTTTGTGCTCGTGCCTTCTCTGTATAAGAAGAAGCCTTTGCCCTGCAGTGGGACAGTAACAGGCTGGTGTTATTAATATTTACTTTTTCATTTGTCGCTGTGTCTTATTTTTTTTGTTGACAATAATTCGTTCTGGTCATTCTCCTTTATAGTCTGACCAATGGCTATTGTATTACTCAGTAACTGGGTTGTGGAGGTCAGACAAGCAGTCGCTCCATGTAAAACACTGGTATTCAGCTGCATCCGATTAAGCTGGAAGCCGACCCCAACATAGTTAGGGTCGGCTCCAAAAGTTAGGCGGATAATGACCAGTGAATTGAAAAAAAAATACTAAGGAGAATGCCCAGTTACGTTATATGCGCAATTTTTTATTCGTCATACCTAGTTTTGTAATAATAATAATAAAAATAATTACCTTATTTCGGACAAAATAATCCATAGAGTGTTAGTAACAGAAAAACTTATTAACTAATGTTAGTAACAATTAATCTCCGCACAAACTGCTTTACAATCGGAGAGCCAAAGCTCTCAGCTACAGTTTTCAGGATGCTGTTTTGACTGTCCCGCACTCTCCTCAATATCGACGATGTTTATAATAATGGTTCTAAAAAGAAAATAAATTGCAATGTTACACATTCTTTCGTAGTTCTATCTAACATAGAAACATCACGGCACCTGCTCTCGCGCGCGAGACCGGTTAGAATAGAGGTAAAAAAGGTCTTTTTCATTTTAAAAACAATTTTGTTTTTAAATGCCTGACCGTGGGACCAGGCTGTGTTTACAGTTTTGTGTTTATATTCCAACACTTGGTGATGACAAAATGTTTATCATCTTTGTGTACCGATAAATATCGTTTCACTGTGGATTACGTTGAAAGAACATAGTTAGGATCACGTGTTTAGGGAAAAAAAATAGTTTTTGAAAAATAATTCTTACGGTTTCCTTCAAATGTGAAAGTTAATGTTACTCTTTAACGCAAAATCTACTGAACAGATTTTGATAGAACTTTACAATCATTGTTATACACTTGAGAATGTCACATTTTAATAATACAATTCTGGATATTATATAATTACAAATGTTTCTGAGTATGTGAAGAAAGTTTGTGTGTGTGTTTGCAACTAATTCACGTAAAAACTGCTGAACAGATTTAAATGAGACTTTACAGTTTATGACTACGTCAATATGCTTGGTACAAGATTCTGTTTAATTTCACATCCATGATAGTCATTTTATTTAGTTCTCTAGGTGTTAATTTTATTTATAGCAAAATTCTCATTCTTATTAGCAGTTTAAGTTACATAGAATGCAAACATAGATTAGTATCTATTGCGCAAATTGTTTGAAACAGTCTCTATATGGTCAGCGTTGACGGCCCTTACTGAGTAGACTGATACATACAAAGTAATGGTGCCTATTTAGATACAAGCTGATAAAAATATACCTGTACCTAATAATTATCGCCCAACTGCCTCCCCCATTTGTTTATCTATGAGCCGCTCTGCGGTCCCATTAGGCCGCATGTTTCAGATAAAATGTCTATTTGGAAACTTCCAAACCTTCCAAGGGAACTGTTTGTAATTAATTAATTTTTAATTTAACTATAAAAATATTCCGCTGGACGAGAATATTCCAGTTTTTATCGCAACCGGTCCGTGTAGGTTTGGTTGTATCGGCCACGCCCGCGAACGCCATATTAAAATTTTCAAATATCGAATACTTTTTTCCGTATTTGCCGGCCGGTATCGAAACCAGTTTCTTACTTTTTGCACCCATCACTCGAACATGTGGACGATTCGAGACATCGAGACACTATCGAGTCAATCGTCTCGAGCTCCCAACCTCGGATATTCACGAATGATTCTGCATACGCAAAAAAAATGATAAAGGACATTGCCTAACAAAGACTTAGGTCATGCAGGTCGCGGCGGGCGTTGCACGGCTGCAAAAAATAACGCAAAATCATCGCCCGTACAAAAACATGTATCCGTGACTCATATTTTTATACCTTTACGAACGCCTAATAAAGGAAATTTGTTGTCGGCCACTAACAAGTATGTCGGTCGTTTCGAATACAATGATTAGCTGTCATTTGTCACTTTTCGTGTCTCGTGCGACGACCGAGCATTGAATGTGACATTAAGGCCATTAACGTCGACTGAAAACTAAATAAATTGCGTAATTTGCACCTTCATGTAAATTTGGTGGCGTTATCATGCGGTTAAAGGTTGACCTTGTAAAAAAAAAGATAGAGAACGCTGTTTTCAATTAGCAATAATTCACGAATAGTTAGGTAGGGTTTTTTAGGAAAAGATCATTTTCAAAAACTAATTATTTTTAACGTCATTGCATTGGCATGTACCGTCGTCAGCTAAGCAAATACTGCGGTGATCAACTACAATGGATGTTGGCAAAAAGTGTGGCAAGCAAAAAGTAGTGCCGTCAAATATCGACTAGGATAAACAGTCACAAGTTGACCGTGGCAAGGTCGCGGGGATTTTGAACTTAGAACAAAAAAATATTCCACATTTGAATATTGCATTCGGCTCGGCTGATTGATGGGATTTCTTTTCACGGCACGCGATTGATTCGCATTGTTTTTTTTCTGCGGGTGTTCCATTCACGCTGCATTCTCATTTATGAACTCCTTTAAAAAAAATATATTCAATTGTTATTTATTCTTAAATCCTTTTTGTTGCAAGGCCATACATTTAAATACGGGTGTAACGACTCCTAAATTGTGAGTTATTTTAAAGGTTTGCTTATAACAAAAATGCATAAATTATCTGGCCACACGCCAGATCTCATGTAAGGTTGTGAGAAAAACAAGACACTTTTTTCGAAATTTGCTTTTTAAACGAAGATGTGGGGAAAGAAATTCCACTTATACAACGCCCCTGATATCCGTTATGCATATCGGCCGTATACGGGCCCTAGAAGAGTGTCGGTCGTCTCATTGTCTTTCAGTCCGTCATGAGTGAGTCACGCCATTGTTGGGTTACACAATAGATGTCTTTGTGCATTGTGCCCCGGGGGACCCTGATGTTACGTATTTTGTAATAATTAGTCGACTTCTATTTGACTCACAAATGATAATTACTCATGCACCTACTTTCTAAATTTTAATAAAGATTAAGTTGCGTCGATACACTTATTGATCGACCGCGGAATAAGTTTTTGCGTTATACGTAACGCAATATCTCACACAGCACGCGTTTTAGGGGGTCACCCTAACGTTGTGAAGGGCACAAAAAAAAATGCAGAAAGGGTCCGGCCAGTATAATAGATATGCGAAAACTCAATCGCGCTCGCTTCTAACAATAAAATCCAATGATCTAACTTAGTAAATCGGTCAAACGATTTCAACCCCTATGCCGGCGAAATACGAAACACATTTTTTTGTTATTCGATTTATTCGAAATCTATCCCCTTTAGAGTAGGCAACTTGTAGGCGGGAAAAGTGGTCGTTCGTTCAGATATGTCAAAACAAATTAGCGGTATACTTGTGTATGTAGGAACGAGCACTATTTTATCTCGCTCCTATCACGTAGGTGCGAAAAGGACGAAATATTTATGAATATTGAGTATAATTTATCACCAGTTTTCCCCTTTAGGCGTTTATCGATGTGTGGGCAATGTATAAGGAGTTTTAAAAGTTGTTTTTATTCTATTTTATTTATGTGAATTATAACGTGATGTTTTATAGTGTACAATACACGT
This sequence comes from Euplexia lucipara, assembly GCA_921972225.1. Classification (NCBI taxonomy): domain Eukaryota; kingdom Metazoa; phylum Arthropoda; class Insecta; order Lepidoptera; family Noctuidae; genus Euplexia; species Euplexia lucipara. The sequence continues at coordinate 17,641,365 of OV179155.1, read as the reverse complement.
GTAAGTGTGAAGTTTATGTCATAAACTGTTCCAAATACTACAATGAAAAAGAATGTAAGTGGTGGTCGCAGTCGATTTTTTATTATGAGTAGATAAGCCTTTTATTGCCTATTCAATTCATTAAACCGAAATACTTTTCCATTTTCATTGCACCACCCACCATGAACAACACGTAGGTAATTCACGGATCACGCCTAAAGAATTCATAAAAAAAGAAAATTATTCGGTCGAGCAGCACATTTGTTATAATTCCCACAAGAACAGTTATATAAATTGCTCCAAATCTTCAACTTAATGAAACTTCCACCACAAATCATTGCGTCACGCACCCTTACAAAATTCTACTAACGCATTGGGTATGTTACTGTGAAAGCTTAAACATCGGTTGATTCTATCATTTTCCAGTAAAAAACTGGACAGTCTTCATGATAAGTAAATCTCCGGACTATTCTGTGATAATCGTCTATTTCAGATTTATTCTAGTACTCGCCTAGTAAAATTTTACCAACAAGTACAGAAAAATACACAAATCATAGGTTGATTACCTGAAGTGATTGTTACATTCCCGAAAATCTCATTTAATAATTGAAACTTGTAAAACTTAGCATGAGTCAAAGTCTGAAAGTGAAAGCCTAAAGAATAGTCTTATTTTTTTAAAAAAAGTTGTTGGTAATTTTTTTACGATTTACAGGACCAATGAATGACCAGAGTTCGGACTTTTACTTTAGCAGGTACCTACATCGAATAATCAAATCGAACACGTAATAATCGTTATCGGGTGCAATTATATCGATAAACGTTTGAAATTGTAAATGTCTGATAATAATTACGCTAGCCGCAATAATTTGCCGCTTAATTCGAATAAATTTCATGTCTGCGAACATGATCAGATAGCTGTATTGTTTTACAAGAAGACCAGTCAATATGTGTTGATTTGATTTAAATAATTTGATAAAAAACACGTAGGTACCTAATTGCATTATACCGTATCGTTAGAAATCTCACATGTTTAGTTTAAAAAGAATTCTATGTGAATTATTAGAAAAACCGCATCAATTCGAATAAAGAACAACCAAAAATTTAACGAAATTGCTCACTAGTAATTCAAATAACGAATGATGAGTAGAGTGGGTGGCGACGTTCGTTGATGGGGTAAAAATTACCCCCGAGGGGTAAACACCCTATGTAGTGATGTGTGTTTATGTGTAGAGGAGGGTATGATAATAGCGTATTTCCTGCCGGCCCCACACCGTTCTCGTAATGTGAAATTTTGCATTGCACGCACTTTAAACATTTTTATTCGGTAGTTTGGTAGAAAAATAAAAAGCTCTTTTTTGCAGGATCATTCGAATGTTAGTAAAACTTTACACATAGTTTTACTTATGATATAATTGGCATATTTACTTTTTACAACCCGTAATAAACATTATGACTTCACAGTTCAACAGCACATTGTACAAAAATATCATTCTGTAACATTTTTACGTTTTTATTGGCCGCCATAAAAGTAACATATAACTTACAAAATGGCCGTTAAAATGCACCCATTAAACGCCTCCCTGAAATAACCCGAGAACGAGTGTTTGCATTTTAGCGGCCCGGGTGAATGCATTTCATACAGCAGTTATGTACAAAATGTGTTTTAAACCGTGTTATGACTGTTTGTTTATGACGTTTTTTGGATTTTTTTGATAACTAGCTTCTACCCGGGACTTTGCCCGCGTGAAAGAAACCTTAGATTTAATATCTTTTAGTGTTGCATTTTTATTAGATACTAACTGCAAAAGATTTTTTGAAATCGGTTAACTAGTTCCGTGGATTACCTCCTTATAAACAATCAAAATTTCACCTCTTTATAATAATTAGAACAGAAGTATATTCTGCAAGTTGATATTTACAACATCAAAGTAAGAAAAACTCAAAAACTGTACTAAATGTATTGTTAATAAAAAAAAATCGTAATTTTCAACAATACGTTTCCTCTACCAAAAAATTTAACGAGTGAAAACTATTAGGACAACATATTCAAATAAGGCACGTAGGGGGGCACAAAACACTAAAATGCGCGTTCACAAGTAATTACACTAACGTACGATACCCCTGTAAACTGTTTTAGGGTTAACAGCGTCTGTGGCTAACGCAATAAAGTGTCTCTACTCAGTGGCTTGCCAAGTGAGCAAATAAAATTACTGCCCACTAAAACTGTTAGCAGTTTTTTTTTTAAAAGACAAGTGAAGTCATTTATTTGGCACCAAGGAGATTTATGAAACTATAGGGAGAACATGCGAAGAAATTTCATAGAAAACATTGTGATCTCATGTCTTAGCGCCATCTAGCATGATGTAGCAATATTGGAGCGGCAGCGGAGCGTACTAAACTAGACTCACTGATTTGTGTCTTCTAGGTCACAAGTACTTATCGAATGAAAATTTTGTTTGTAATGTGCCGTCTATAGTAATTATTAAACGTGTTTGTTTGGCACAAAGGCACAAAATAATTAAAAAAAAAACAGAATTAAGAGACAGCAAAAAAATAATAAACATTATGTGCCTTGCTACTGCGTCAAATAGGTCCAAAAATACCCCATGAAAATTTTGGTGAAGTGAAGGGGAATTGAGCTGTCATTCCATACTTACTAATGCTAGACATTTGACAGTTCACTTCACTCCAACTTTTCACGGGGTGACTTGAACGACCGGCTGTACAGCACAGCAATAATGCTAGGCAACCTAATGCCTGACACTGGTTTTCAACTAAACCTAGTTTGTGAGGTAAAGAAAACAATGTAGTAACCTCTATGCCCGTGTAGCAAATTTAAAATTAAAAACATGTGTAGTTGAGTTAGGTATTTAGCGCTCATAATATCGGAATTCATACAATGTTGATTAAAATAGTGCCTAAGTTTAGAATGCAAAAATAAAAAGTGCTCATTTTAATCGCCGATAAAATTTAAATATGGAACGCGCGGGAAATGTCGCCGCCATAAACGCACGCTTGCATGCATCGTCTTTTGGCAAGGAACTACTTTTTACAAAACCATTTCCGAGCACAATAAGGATCCATTCAAGGCAATAAACCTTATTCGGGCAATTATTTTTACAGAGAGTCACAATACTATCTATTCATTATGTCTGGTTTCTTTCGTTACACGTTTTGAATTATTTATTTGCGTTAAATATCAATTCCGATGCGACAAAAGGCCTGTTAGTTGGTGCGTCTGTGTTGGCAGCACTGTCGCACCGTTCACTCGACCAGATTGGCGAGAGCCATTCACAGTCGTCCGTACTAGTGATGTGAGTTAGACGTAGTATTCCGTTATCCGGCTCCAAGGTTCTCTGTGGGCTGGTTATTGTGTACGCAACGGGCGTCAAACGCGTATTTATTGGACATTCGTAGCGCTGCGTCAGGCGAAGAAGATACGGAGTTAAACTGCCAACAGACACGCGAGCATTAAGTACACTGTATCAAGTTTCGCCGGATTCCGCTCGCTACTTGAGTTATACAGTGCTGTCGTGTGTAGGGGCACTTATATGCGTCGCGTGGAGTAACAATTGAGCCGTTCATACATATTTAGTCGGCATTAATTTCGTCGAATCGGATTAAATGGCGATAAAACGTAACTTTCACGTACATTTTACGTAAACATTAACGTGGCGCGTGTGTTTTGTGCTTTTACTGGTGAATTGTGCGTAATCGGTGAGCTGTACATTTTTTTTTTCATAATGATTATTATTCTTTTGTCCGTTTTATTATTAGCAAAGTGACTTTTCGAACAAATGTTTAATTACTTGGAGAATTTATTCTAATCCATTATCTCCTTACAAAATACATCTACTTTTGTTTTTGAAAAGGAAACAATATATTTCAAAAAATCTTTAGTTATCTCTAAAATTATGCCAAGATAATGTTGTAGCTGGCATATTATAATATCTTAGGCACGTTACGTATCCACATAAAATATGCAATCTCTCTCACTTATCTTTGAGATAATATTTTCTGTGCCTGATAAGAAGTTTAAAATTATAGAAATAGAACATTACTTACCTACATATAACATTTAACTGAGAAACTCCATCCAAACCTGTTAATATATCTTTATGGATCAATCTTGAAATCAACTTTAAAAACGTAGAGTAAAAATGTGTCCAAATGCCATATTTATTCTCTAGTAACAAAATTGTCCGACCATCGCAAAATCCGCCATAAATTTCGATAAAGTTGCCCTTTTTCAATTATAGATTCTTAATTATTAATATTAAAAAAAAAACTCTTATAGCCAGTACTTCAGCACAGCCATACCCAATTCGAGTACCTAATCATTACGTAAAGCCCCGTGCACACAATCCGTGATAACATTATGGCAACATTCATAAAGGTGTAGCTACATCCTCTAAATCCCTCTCATTTTAAGGATTTGCAGTTGAAATTAGTTCGCAAATCTCGGGCTTACCCAACCCCTGTTACAGATGTAGATGAGACATACGGATAAATAGCGCGAGGTATGTCTCGGCTTATTGTTTTGGTTTTTATTGTCGGGAAAATGGCGTGTCTTGGGTAGAAGTAGGGGTAGAAATGAATGGTGTAAAAATAGGGCGTTAACATGGCAAAACGATATTTAGATGAAAAAAAAAATGTTAAAAGGTTTTTTTTTACTTAAGCTAAAAATCGACTCATTTTAGAAAAAAATGTACTTATTTGTTAGGTAAGCGAAGCTACAAATGCGCAGTTTTTTTTACCCGAAGAGTATTTCTAAGAAAAAAATAGGGTAACCACATTAGTTTAAAAAAATATAATTTAGACTTAAAATATTAGTGTTAGCCTCATAAACTTTTTAATCGAAAACTGTTCCACAAGTAATGGAACACATTTTCAACAAAAACCATTTCAAAATTGAAACGTTAAGCTAAAACAATTTGACGCTAATACTCAAATATTAGCCTGTCTGTCTTTCTAATTGTTTGTAGTATCAACATTTTTGTGTCAAACAAAGACTTGTTTACATACATTTTTAGTGGAACTGTGTTTTTTAAGTGTCACTATTAGTCTGTACTTATTTATGGATCTAGAACTAAATGTTGCTAAGTAAGTAACTGTTTAGTTATTTAGTCATTTTAGTTTTTTTTGGTAGAAGCCAATTGTTGTTTGCATTTTGTCTTCAAGTTCGCGACATTTTAAAAAATTTTGTTCACTTACGTACCGTAAGTGAACAATTTTTTTTAAAAATGCCTTGTTTTGATGAGTGATCAAATGAATGAGAAATAATTAGGTACATCGTAACAATATAATGTAAGTACAACTAAGTTTCAATGACTTTATTTTTTGTAATTTCTTTTAACATTAAAACAAGAAACCACTGATGTTAGAAGCTGGGTCCAAGATACTGGTGATTAGGGCTCTAGAGACAGGAACCTCCTCACAATGCGAGCCGTATCTAGGACTACCTACTGCCCTCTGAATCATGCCCTCAATCTAGGATAAAGATTAATATTAGTTTAGCAGTTAAACAATAGTTATTACATTTTCACCAAACAAATTGGCTCATTTGACAAGGTTCAATATTTAAAGCTAGATAATGGTTAAGTTAGAGGCCTGTAAGTCTGACAGCTCCTATACTAAGGGGGGGGGGGGGGGGGGTGTTACCTATTAACAGTGTTGTGGAAGTCAGATATTCAGCAGCTCTTAGTATTTAGCTGAATTTGGTTAGACTTAAAGCTAACCTCAAAATAGTTGGGACAAGGTTAAGTAGATGATAATGTTATGTACATGATATAATGCTAAAGAATCTTATCTCCACGGTAACGTTAACTTACTCAAAAAAGCAAATAAAAACAAGTCACCCTATTTCTACCATGTGTCGAATCGAAAACATCACTGATTTAAATGGCATTGTGACTTAATAATCGCAATAAATAAGACAGTTTAAAGATACTATCTCATAAACAACCGCCAGATAAAAAAGATCCGCCAGTCGCACAAAAAGCTTTAAAATTGAAGGTCAACTTAAGCTGGCTCTCGAACCACCCTTTGTTCTCCTAATTATAAAGTAGGGTGCGGACAGTTTGCGCTATGGCTCATTAAAAATGAACTTTAAAGTACATGTGTGTACGTCGCCTTAGGGTACTAGCCTACAGGTCCATGTTTTGTGTAGGGTCCTTTAAGCGCACTTAAACCTTGTTTCTGCATCCTTTTTTTGCATGGAATTTATGAGTATTTTCTTTCGCTACTGTAATTTTGTATTTAGCGGGTTTTTAACTGGTTTGTTGAGTCTCTTTTAAAATATTTTCTTTTTTAAATGATTACCGTAACTAAAGCTCTACCAGTTCTGCGTCTTTTTCGATCTCCCCTCATCTTTGACCTTTAATAAGCATACAAAATGTTGAAAATAAAATTAACATACATAAAAAATATACTGTCACATCTGTAATACAATTTACTTGCAAATCAGTGGATCACAACTATTATTATATTTTATTTCCATTTTATCCATCCTCCCTAATCCGACAAACTTCGAGTTCTCACAAAACTTCCTGGTTCGAATAAAAAACAAGTATTACCAACCTTCAAATAAGATGAATTTCTTATGCAAAAGACCGACTTCCCACGGGCAGATAAATTTGCATACCTAAAGGGTTGCTATTCCCTAAGAACTTTACACAAAATAATATGCAAATCTACAAATACCTTAAGCAATTATGCGAGATTTGACAGATGCTGGTTTTTTTATTCGAATGCTAATTCAAGATGGCTACCGTATCAGGTGGGTAGCCTTGGGACGCCAGATTTGGCTGTATATTTGATACATTTATGGACCTCATGGCGGTTATCGAATTGAATTACAATCATGTTCTCTTGTGATTTAAATTAAATGGAAAATGTTAATCTGCGAGATGATCAGGGAAATTAATTTAGACTATTTTATTGGATTTGTTGCTACGGCCATTTTATTACTGTAATTTAATATCTTGTCATTATATAGCGTATATGGAATGTCAAGAAAAGAAGAGAATAAGATTCAAGAAGATTGCATCAAGAACATAAGAGACGACTCCAGCAGACTGTCTCCTAAATGGTGTTTGCCACTAGCGAGGTATAGAGTTCCTACGTATCTACCACTGTAGGAACTTCATACCGTGCTCTTGGGAACGCCAATCTACTCCAATTCTTCAATGTTCTGTACCACGGATAGAAGAAAACTCAAACATTAACAGTCAAGAATAATTGAAGCTGAAGCCATTTTTTGAAGATAAACGTTTAATGACTCTAACAATGCATTATTTTTTCCTTTTGTTTTTTGTGTATGCTTTGTTCCACAGATTATGTCAATACTACTCAATTTAAGTTTCTACGATTTGTATTTTGTTAATTTGGTTTTCAGCTCTCGTCAACACAATATTTACTTCGTCCCGTATTTGTTTTTTTTTTAATAGTTTACGTCCTATTTTAAAACCTACAAATTGTATTTTATAAGCATCGGCTTAGCCGTTACGGAGGAGTTTTGTAACAAACGTTGTGAACACGAGAATTTTATATAGGTATTGGATTAAAATAAATAAATATTCCACAACTTTTTCACACAACGCCATTTAGTCTCAAGTTAAGCTTGAGAGCTTGTGTTATGGGTACTAAACAGCTGATAAATATACTTATGTATTTCTAAATACATATATATTATAGATAAAAACTTATGCACAAGTATTAAAACTGTCCCTACTGTAGAAAGGCGGACTTTATTAATACTTACTTTTATGCGTAACATTACACGAATAGTGGGCTAAATATGTTGATATCATCTCTGCGGGGTTTACTTTTTCAGACTGTCAAAAGGAATAGTCATATTCTCATCCATAAAGCAGCAGTTTTTTTTGTTGTATTCTTGCCTGATCATCATCTGCCTAACAGCAGTTGAATATCAGTGTTTAATATGGAGCGTCTTGCAATCTGCCCCCGTAGCCAAGTTACAAACGATTCGTATCTATTCTCTTTCTACAATCGAGAACGCCTCAAATCCCTTTGTTTTGACCACGTGACTTAGCGAAAGGTGATAAGTCACGTGGTCAAAACAAAGGGATAGAGAATAGATACGAATCGTTTGTAACTTGGCTAGGGGTGCTGACCTCAGCAACTCAGTGAGTACCTAGGTTACATTGGTTTGCCTTGTCGTTAGAGTTTCGGAGATTTATTAAAGAAACTATTGCCTAGGTACTTCCTACCTCATCACCATCTTCGTAATCTTTGTCCAACTACTCTGGTACCGGCTTCCAGTTTAACCGGATGCAACTCAATACCAGTGTTTACAGAATACATAATACGGAATAAATGTGGAATGCAATAAAAGTATTGAGTACCTATTGAGTTTTGAAAACATCGTGAGGAAACCTGGACTTATCTATATAACATATTAATTAATATAATAAGACAGTAAAAAAACTGTGTCTGTATATTGAATATATTTAAATAATAGAAATGGCGTCTTAGCAAAAGTTGTTAAAAGTCTGATGGCATTTCCTGTTGACTAACAAAAATAAAAAATCTGGAACGTCTTGAATCGTCTCGCGCATCCCATTGTTTTCCCGTCCCCGGGCTTTTAGAATTCGACATCAGACGTTACAGATCTTCGATTTTGACGACCCCGTTGTCGCTGGCATAAGCAACAGGATCCGCGTACGTCGCGGGCAGAAGCTACATAGTATAGAGCAAGCGTGGTGATCAATGCTCGTGCCTTCTCTGTATGAGAAGAGGCCTTTGCCCTGCAGTGGGACAGTAATAGGCTGGTATTTTTATTGTATAATTATTGAGTTTTACAATGGAGCAACTACATATCTGACCCCCACAATCCAGGAACTAGGTAACATTAATTTGACGGCCATGGTAGCCATACTTTCGGTGTTTTATTATAAAATTTCTGCCTACGAATCGACTACCTAAAAGTTGTCAACCAACAATATGTCCAATTAGCATTGTTATGTTAAAACCTACATTGTCCTGTAATAAATTTCCTGTAAGCATATAAATAACTCATCATTATCATTCGCTATTCGTTTCCTTGTATACAACCATATTTGAATTATCATTTAGGAAAAACAGAATGTATTCCAAAAAAGGATTGGTTGCTGAACAATTGACCCTTGTTCCAATGTGCTGTTATGGTGACAATGTGAGGTAACGCTGTTTAACAAATTAACCTGTTTATTGTTTTTTTTTCTTAATTAAAAAATAATAATAAAGAAAAACAGCCTTGTTATGGCTTCTCTTAGCAGTATACAACTTAAAGTCAAATTATTTATTCCAATTAGGCCATTAAAGCATTATTGTAAGAAGAGCGGGCAAGCCAAGAAACTTTATACTTACTGTTTAAAAATATATTCGCAATTTTCTCCAAACCAAATCAGGAAGTAAATTGAACAATATGAGGCAACATCCATAAAATATAGATACACAAGTGTTTTTATAACTATTGGATAATATAAAAAAACTTTTATGCAAAAAATAAAACCGACTTAAAAAAAACACTAAACGGTGTATCATAACTCTAAATTAGGAAGTCTGTGGCTTTGGTGGTTTTGTTTTATTTATGATGGGCCACCGACTTCCGAATTTAGAGTTATTTTACACCGTATAGTGTTTTTTTATAAGTCGGTTTTATTTTTTGCAAAAAAGTTTTTTATTTTTCCCTTTTTAGTGGAAATATATATATTTGCCATGAATTTATTTTATATTGTTAATTGTTAACAATACATGTCATGATTTATAAAAGGGTTATCCACTTATCCCTAATAAATTAAAATTAACATACCTAACTGTCGAAATGTATTGTACACATCTGCGTACCCCTCAGAGCATACAGGCGTTTGGAGGTATGAGAAACAGGATGTAAAGTTCCTCATCCACCATTGAAAAGGGAGGATCCTCCGACCAGACGGGTGTTGTGTCTGGTGGGCTAACTACTGCCCAACGGTGGTTGTCGGGAACTTGTATACGTTCAAACTGCGCGGATAACTTTGATACCGCGATGTAGGATAGTTCGTATGTGGCGAGATAGATGTCGCTACATCACTCCCCTCCGAGACCGGAGGTCGATAGCAGGTTGAGTCTTGGAGTGCTTGCCAGGCCAGTGAGGTGTTCCAGTGAGTCGGAACCCGATGCCGCATAGTTCACAGTGGGTCGGAACTGTCTGCGGTGACGCCCCAGTGAGTCGGGGTGTTGCTGCTGATGCCCCAGTGAGTCGGGGTGATGCTGCATATGCTCCAGTGAGTCGGAGTGGTGCAGTGCTGTGGAGTGGCTGGCTGCTGCGTCGACCAGGAGAGAAGTGGGTCTCTGCTTGCTGACCGGCCGAAGTGCAGTGTGCTGTGCCAAGGTTGCTTGAGGTGGCTGTGGGTGATGACCAGGTATGCGCGTCTGCTGCATGCTGGTGGTCACGATACCCGTAGAAGCCGTAGATGCTGGCTGGCTGGGTGACTCGCTGCTCGAAAGCTTGAGGAAGTGATGGTGACGTCACGATGGATGACGTTGCACGAAGGCTGCGCTGATGTTCATGCTCGGGGTCACCAGTTTGGAGGTATGAGAAACAGGGTGTAAAGTTCCTCATCCACCATTGAAAAGGGAGGATCCTCCGACCAGACGGGTGTTGTGTCTGGTGGGCTAACTACTGCCCAACGGTGGTTGTCGGGAACTTGTATACGTTCAAACTGCGCGGATAACTTTGATACCGCGATGTAGGATAGTTCGTATGTGGCGAGATAGATGTCGCTACAGGCGTGATGATACGTCATGATGTTGTATAAACAATAAACATCCAAGCGATTCCAGCAATCACGACAAATTTGCCGTCTATTTTTGAAGAGTTCTGTTGTATATCTCCGAAGATCAGCACCAGATCTTCACCACCAATTAAAATGGGACCACCTCGGGAGTATACTCTTTCAAATAAAAAAAGAATTTTGAGAACCGGTCCACAAATGGGGGAGAAATCAGGTAACATACATAAAAAAAAAAAAGAATACATACACACGAACATAGAACCTCCTCCTTTTTTTGAAGTCGGTTAAAAAAATGATGTATCGACCACAATTAGGATTGTAGGCATCCGGCTATGGTACCCACAACGGTGGATCCATGTTTGCTTCGTTCCACCTCTAAAAAAATAGCTTACGACCTATTCTCAGACCTAAACTCGAAATTTAATACGAATCGGTCAAGCCGATTGGGAGGAGTTTGGTAACAAACACTGTGACACGAGAAATTTTAAATATTAGACTTGCTACCCAGGAAAAATTAGTTCCTCCTTTAAAAAAAATGGTTTACGACCTATTCTCAGACCTACCGAGTATAGGTACACACATTTTTATATGAATCGGTCATGCCGTTTCCGAGGACATCACACACTGTGACATAAGAATTTTATATATTGTGAGTTAAGTATAGTTTTAATAAGATGACAACAAATAGATCCAAAACAATAATAAATACTACTACTTTTTATTTAGCGAGTCCCTAATATGTTCTTCAAACCTTTTGTGTTATATAGAATTAAAATGACAACTTAATATATATACATATAACCTAACCTAACTCACCATACCTATCCTATAGCTAACCTAACTACCTAACCTAACTACGTTACTGAAATGCATTGATTTTGAAAGATACAAAATACATAATTTGAAACTGAACTACTGCGCTGCGTGTCTCTATGTTACATCCAATACTAGATTAAGTATTCGTAATAGTAGTAGTAGAAGATAATAATTTACGTCGATTGGTAATTGGATTGGACATTTTGGTGTAGCTTGATGTGCGGACGTTTGTACTTTTGCCCCGATTCCGATCAACCAATGGGAAATGCCCATTTGATGAGGAAACTTTGGTCAAATGATGCACATGAAAGAAACAAATGATGGGCATTAGGCTTGACGTTACAGATAAAAGAACAACGGCTGTTTTTCATAGAACTCGGTGGAACTTTTTTATTAATAATTGCAGTCCCTACTTTATAGTAATACCACAGACTAAAAACCTACAGTCGTCCGACGAAGCCGTCTAGACAGGGCAATCGTGCGGGGTGTGAGGGGCGAGACGCGGGACACCGCTCCCGAACTGCGAACAAAACTATGTTCGTAGTTCGGGGCAGGGCGATTCAGGGCTAACGCGTGTAGATGCTGTCAGTATTTTACCAGAGATCAAAAGCGTCGTCCTACTGTATTAATATTTATTTATTTAACATAGGCATACCAACCCACCATTTACAAACGAATATTTGAAAATAACATTTTAGAGATACTCCTGTGTAAATGGGTTACTTACAGTACAGGCATGCACATCATTCTTGGTCTAATTTAGTTTAATTAGAAGCTAACATTAAACATTGCAATATTAAGATTTTAACAATATATAAATAGGTTCTCTAACTTAGAATTGAGATTACAATATAATTATTAAATAAACCATCAAATGAATTGGATTACAAAACACAAAAGATATGAACAACACACAGCTTAAGTGTATAAAAAAAAAAACACTAGATTATTAAATTACAATAGGTGTACATTCAAAATCATAATAGAAGAGGTGGAAGGGAGAAGTGCGAGTAGGCGGCTGATCACAGGTGGCACTACTGACCATCGAACTAAAATATTAGAATGCAATAAACAATATCTAAAACATAACTGGCGAAATGTGGGTGTACTACAGGTCAACCTCTGCCTAGCCCTTCGTGGATCACAGGCGTACAATATTGAGTGTCATATGAAAATCGGCTTTTGATACCTACCATTGTACTCATCACTTCAAAATCACAAAAAAGGTAATAGCAATATTTAAGTAACTAAATCAGTATTTTTTTGCATTTATTACTGAGACGAGAAAAATATGACTAGAAATGGGCATATCCCTTTAAAACGCCTTCGTAACATCTCTGCTGTAGGTACCTACATCATTTTAACCCTCCGGGTAATACAGGCGTCATGTTATGTACAAATTAGATTGTTTGTACAAACGTTTTCCTTAAACATACATACAACATTATCAATAACAACAATATTTTAGTAATTCAACTGTCAAGTCACCGCCATTATAATTTTATTGCCTTTTGTTATCTGTGACATGAAATAATTGTAGTTATCATAAATTCATGTAATTATAGATTCGGTATCGATTTTATCACAAGTAAGTACTTATATTAGTAGGTAATTACTAGTGATTGCCTAGTGGTCGAAATTCGTCAGTTTTAACCCTCGCCGCAAAAACGACGGGGTGTTAGTTATAAGTTTGATGTGTCTGTGTGTGTGTGTCTGTGGCATCGTAGCTCCCGAACGGATCGACCAGTTTTGATTTTGTTTTTTTTTAGCTTTCTGTATTCCTTTTGCTCTATCCATTAACCGGAAATAATGAAATATCGACGCCCACCTAGACACTATGATGCTGGACATCCCACCCATACCTAAGTTAGTCTGTGTTTCCTGATAAGTACACCCTGACTAACCCTGACCCCTTGGGTGGGGGTCAGGGTCCCCCTCGTGGGTTCGATTCCCAACCAAGACAAATGTTTGTGTCATGAGTACGATCATTTTTTGTTCTGTGTCTGGGTGTTATCTATCTAAAATATGTAGGTTATTTATTTATTTATTTTCATGGGTTAGTATGAGTCTGAACCAAACAAAAAAATGAAAGTACAACTACTAGAATCATTTTTGCATTTAAATTAACTTAAGTTTGACGTTAAAAAGTACCGATTAATTGGTCTTAATGAATTAAAAATTTTTGACATTGACTTTGACTTTGAATTAAGAAAGAAAGAAAGAAAACATGTTTTTTTTGGGACACGCACAGGAATTTACTACTAAATCTAATCTATATTAAATAACAAAAAGACCTGTGCGAGGCCAAAAATTAGGCCATTTAGCCGATTCATGTGCCCGGTTGATGGTACTACCACTCGGTAAGACCACAAAATGGCCTTTGAATTACTTACATGTAGTAACGGCTACCTGTAATAAGATTAAGCTGCTCATAGAAGGTACAAACGCCAGCACATCAAGCTACCCCAACATGTCATGTTTACCCAATCGAACATGAACCTTATTCTGTTTGTTAAAAAGTAAAAAGAAAAAGGAAACCTATCAAAGAAATTGGTTACATTCCTCTTTAGGCCACAGGCCTCTGTAGGTACATGTAGTAGGTATAGAAAATCAATTAAAATAAAAAAGAAACTAATTGAAATGCTGACACCGTTGAAATCTTACCATCAACGCTCAAATCAGAAGCCTTGGTAACAGGTTTTTGATATAATTAGGTGGTTGTCAGTGCCATTTCAACAGCTTTAAAGACACTTTTGACATTCAAAGTAAAAAAGGAAACCAAGTAAAAAAAATCCAAGTAATAAAACACTTAATTAATATACAATTTACAGAAATGAATTTCATTCAAAACACGTAAGAAATTGTGAATTTTAGGGCGACAATGATGGAGTTCTATATGGAAATAACACAACTTGTGACCAAAACGGTATTTGGTAATTGCATACAAATGCTTTCTGTAAAAAACGCCTTGTGAAAGTGTGGGTGAAGTGAAAGCAAATTGAGCTGATATTCCATATCTACTAATGCTAGACATTGACAGTTCACTTCACTAAAGTTTTCACGCAGTGACTTTTACTGAATCCTTGAATCCAAGGTTATATAGAATAATATCAACTTGCAATACACTATATTGTGGCAGAAAAAGGTTGGAGTGTAGCCTTAGGGGCACTAATGGTGCAAGGACTTAGAAAAATTTAGCCAAAAAAGTGTTATTTTTGCAAATAGTTTATTTTCTCGATTCTATCGTAATTTAGAAAATAAATTTAGGTGTTTTACACCTAAATTTAAGGCTAAAAGTATCTTGGTGTTCTTGTCTCCGACTAACCGTTTATCGTATAAACGATGAGGAAGGGGTCCATTAGGTTAGGTTAGGTTGGAACTGTCACCAACTACGCGTGAGCCGAGCGAGCAAAGCGAGCGGTGCCGCGGCAGCGGCCGCGAGCGCTACCTCGAAATTGGTTGCGAAATTTTTCTAAGTATTTTTTTCATAGTGCCCCCAAGACGACACTCTGACCGCATACTTACATATTATCTGCATTTACTTTTCATAATTACATAATACAATGTATTCTCAACGAAAAAAAATATGTATACCTATTCGAAGTTGACGACTCATTCCAAGCATCCAATAGATTTAATGCTTCGAAAGGTAGTTTACATATATTTGTGTCTAAAGTAGATAAAAGTTGGTTTATGGTCGGACTTATTTAATATACTTTAGCTTGGTGGTGTTTAGTGATGCGACAGGTTGATAGCTTGAATTTAGTTAATTCATTAAAACCCTAGTGGACACCGGTGTCCGCGCTGTCATTGTCTTTCTCCTGTGTCTCTAATTGACACGATTGAAAGGGAAGAAGAAAGAGAAGAATCTTTTAGTAACCATCTGCCCGAAACATATTTGGGAGCAAGCCTATGGATGATATTAAAACTCTGAGACCAGCAGACCTAGCCATATAACAAATTCTATTTCTATTATCGTAATCGATAAGGTGACAATAGAAAGAAAATGGCGTACATGGAATCAGCTGTTTGTCAACTGTCAAGTGTTAACGAGTAGAATTTGTAATTTGGCTGAAAATGAAATACACTTGACAGTTGACAAACAGCTGATTCCATATACGCCATTTTCTTTTTTTAGTAGAAATAGAATAGAAATAGAATTTGTAACATGGCTAGGCCTGTAGGTCAGTTACAATCACGCCTGGAATGCCCAAAGGGCTTACCAATAGTAGGTAGGTATACCTGAAAATTAACCCAGGAACGTACGTAATTTACGTATTACTATAGTCCATTTGCTATAAAAAAAGAAATTGAAACCGTTTTACAGTCGGATCAACCAATTTTAACTTCTATTCCGTTGTCATAAGAAGCAAAAACGTGGATACAACACCAATTGTTTACTGCTGCTGTCATTTGTCATGTTAATAACGTAATAGAAGTCAATATCGGTTGAAGGGACTTTAAAAAAGGTTTATTTAAATTTCTTTTCGCATTTCAAATGGACTATAGCTGCTTGATTCCACCTTTTAAATAAATAGTTTACGACCTATTCTTAGACCTTCCGAATATAGGTAGGTACGTACAAAACTTCGAAGGAAGCTGTCAAGCCGTTACGGAGGAGTTTGGTTACAAACCTGTGACAAGAGAATTTTATTATATTACAAGATATTCTTTTTTTATAGTGTAGGTTGAATGAAAGAATCTATTAAACGCTTTTCAACGAACACTTTTTTTATTATACCTATATGCTCCACTTATTAGCCTTGCGAATTAAAATAAGCAACTTTTTTAAATTTAAAACCATTCAATATTCTGAATAAATAAAACCAGATTCGCAATAAAAATTTCTAAGTCGGAAATACGTTATTTATTAATGCGATTTGTCTGCGGCAACACTATTAAGTCTAGACATCTAGATATTTAGAATTTAATCCACTTTACATTGGTCTACCTAAATTTTTTCCAACTATGTTGAGGTCGGCTTCTTGGGCTATGTCAAAGAGATTTAAAATACTATCGAGCGGGCATGTCAAGGAAATGTCATAGAAAAACTTTGATCCCATGTCTCAGTAACGCCATCTAGAATAATATATGAATATTGGAGCGGCAGCGGAGCATACTACAAAAAACTCATAGACTTGTATTCAGCAGGACACACTTTTTCGGACGAAAATTTTGTTCGTGATGTCCGGTCTATTAGGTATTGAATGTCTTTGGCTATGACTGTCTTTTCATTGCCGACTCACTGATGTCCAGATGCAACTTTGATGACAACTGAAAGTTTACAAAAAAAGTGGTATTGCAGTAGTGGAATTCAAGTTACGTTGACTATCATTCAGACGGGGTACGGTGCGCTTCGTCACATCTCTGGAAGTGCGCATGACGTCATCTTAGATACATCACACTGATGATAAGTGGCCAATACGTAACTAGATGTTTGACATTTAATAGTTGAACACTATGCCCAGTGATTATAATTATGAACTGTCAACGGGGATACACAAATAATGGGCTATTGGACAAAATTTTCAAATTTTTTGATCAACACTATGAATTGTCAACGGGGATGCAATAGCCATGCAGATATAGCTAAATGCCATGGTGTATTTAACATAGAGCGACTTCTTACCTAAACCCAATAAAACCTAAATTGGTAAGACAATAGGGGGAAGTGGGGCAGATTCATGCAGGAAAATTCAAAATCAAATATCATAATAATATGACAAAAAACAATATTTTCAATATATTTTGAATTCAGCGTAAAGCTAAATTCATGAACATAATAATTTTAACGGATAATACTGTTTTTAATTAGGGATCACATGCACAATTACTTATTTTGTGTAAAATGGACTTTGAATCATTGTCTCAGGCTGTTGGCGCGATTACAATGGCTGCATTCACAACTTTAAGGGCACATTTTAGAGATGTCGCCACTCGAATACATTTTATCGTTTGCGAAATAATGCTGGTATCTATGTGCCCCTTGTATCATTGTGCCCCCCCTCCCCCTAAATCTCGCTTTCAGGCTACCATCTGTAATGACTGTTAAAGTTCTACAAATGATAGCTAGAACCTAGTACTGCCTAACATGCTTTCTGAAGACCGATTCCAACATTTCACGTGCTTGCGTTATTTTTCTGCTCGTCAACGGAAAACACGCAATGAATATTGTTCAACTGTTAATGTAATTAGACCGCAAATTTCCTTAGTTATTGGTAAAACAAAAAGCCGTATACAGGGTTATTTTAAAACACCAACAACCTCGCAGGAGTAGATTACTAACATCATAAACAGCAACATTTGTTCTACGACTTTTTCGAAAACAGACCAAAAAAAATCAACTCTCCATACATATATCCGAACAGTTGATCGAATTTTGTATGGAGAGTTGATTTTTTTTTTTTGAAAATGAAAGTCAAGGTTTAATGAAAACTTTAAAAATATCTTCGTGAAAATATTTTGGAGTATTCCCGTGTGAGCACCTTATTTTTGAGCACCTATGCATTTAGCACCAAAGGTATTCCCATTTCCCATAGGTTAATGCATAGGTGCTCAATAAATAGGTGCTCAAACGGGAATACTCCAATATTTTTGCATTAATTTATTTCCGTTACAAATTCCAAGGATTGATAGTTCACTACACGTAATTAATTGCAGGGAGATTTACAGTACAGAATACACGTACAAAACCAAGCTCCGGCAGGCCGGCGGCAAGCTGCCCCAATCTGTAAAAAATTCCCAACTGAACATGCTCACCTTAATCTCCTAGTAATACAGTTGAAAAACTGACAAATAAATTTGACACATTGGGGTAGCTTGACGTGCTGGCCCCTGTACAAGATGGTAATAGTTACAGGCGTAATAGGAAGTACCAGTAGTGCACTACTTGAGAAGCAGAAATTGAAGAAGAATATTCCGGAAAAAAAATACTACGATCACGCTACCAAAGTTCGAAATTAAAGGTGTAACTAACTAGCCACATAGAAAAGAAAAATATGTCCTCCCTTTACCGTGTGAGACTCTAATAACCATAACAGTCCCTAGAATTTCAACGTTCCATGTTCAAATAATATAAACCATAGCTAAAGTGAACACACATAGAGAGTATACGCCATCTTATCTTTACACAAGAATTCACTTTTTCGAGCAATCTCATGTTCTAACGAAAGGTGAAAAAAAAGTTTTTACTATTTTTTACCACTACATTGTTCTGTTAGTTATTGGTTTTCATCACGAAATGTATTTGTGGCTGGAATGCGTACAATTATATTGTGTGAACGGCGATAGGTCAGGCCATGTTATGTGGTAATTTCGTTTTGTGTTTTTTTAAGGAAATTAAGTAAATGTTAGTAGAACGCCCACTGTTGAATTAGTGGCGATTAGGTGATTATTTTTTCGACGTAATTATACCTAATTTTGTGTGGTTAAGTCAAGGTATTTTTGGATAGGTTTTATTGTTTGACATAAGGAACTTAATTTGGGACTGTTGTGTAGGGATTTCGTGTTATTATAAGTTTGTGTCGGTTTCAACTCTTTATGGGCATTGTTAGCTTAGTCGGACTAATTAGTTTCTTCTCTAACAGTTTCTTCTTCAAGCTTTAGGTTATCTTCGCAGACTTTGTAAAAAATTACGAGGCATAGTGCAATATTATGACAGATCTAGAAGATCTAGGCACTAAAATAAATTAACAAAAAAAGTAGAAAATAAAAAATCTTTTAAAAGTTTACATTATAGTTAGGAAATTTAGAATGGAGAAAATTTTAGTGTAAGGGCTCGTACACAAAACTGGGTTGCGACGTCGCATCGCGAAAATGTGCGAGCTCCCTCTACGCATCGCAAGAACTTTTTAACGTTAATTTTCTGCGTTGCGAATTCGCATCCCATCGCATAGCAGTTTTGTGTACGAGCCCTAACTCCACTCTGGTCCTCATTTTAGATTTAACTTCTGAGCGAGTTAATTCTAAATGATGTTAAGACCGATTATAAATCATCCCTCAAACAGGATTAAGCGCTGTTAATGTTTAGTAACACTATTTTTATTAAGTTATTCCATCTGAGTTTTCTTCGATGGCAATAGGCTCGCCCCCTAACATTATATTTTTAACTTTAAGATAACTGGTGTAATATAGGTGCAACACTGCTATATTATGTATAATTATTTAAGTATATTAAGTTAGTATCCTTTTTTTAATTTAAATTTTTATATCTTACTTGGAGGTCAAATATAGAAAAAAATCTTTTTTGCAAAAAATAAAACCGACCGGGAAAAAAAAACACCAACCGGTGTAAAATAACTCTAAATTAGGAAGTCTGTGGCTTTGGTGGTTTTGTCTTTTTCATGATGGGCCACCGACTTCCGAATTTAGAGTTATTTTACACCGGTTGGTGTTTTTTTTTAAGTCGGTTTTATTTTTTGCAAAAAAGATTTTTATTTTTCCATTTTTAGTTGTTCCCATACAAATATTTGCCATGAAATTATTTTTATATTGTTATTTGTTAACAATACATGTCATGGTAATAGGGTTATCCACTTATCCCTAATAAATGAAACTTAATATACCTAACTGTCGAAATCTAGGTATATTGTACACATCTGCGTACCCCTCAGAGCATACAGGCGTGATGATACGTCATGATGTTGTATAAACAATAAATATCCAAGCGATTCCAGCAATCACGACAGATTTGCCGTCTATTTTTGAAGAGTTCCATTGTATATCTCCGAAGATCAGCACCAGATCTTAACCAAATTAAAATGGGACCACTTCGGGAGTATACTCTTTCACATAAAAAAAGAATTTTGAGAATCGGTCCACAAATGGGGGAGAAATCGCGTAACAAACACACAAAAAAAAAGAAAAAAAAAAAAAAACATACCGTCGAATTGAGAACCTCCTCCTTTTTTTGAAGTCGGTTAAAAATTATAGATATGCTTAGATGGTTTGGTCACGTAGAAAGGATGGATGAAAGGCGACTAACGAAAGGCATTTACAAGGCAGATGTAAGTGAAAATGCCGGGAGGGGACGCCCTAGAGGGACATACATAGACCTTATTGGTGAGGTTCTTCAGAAAGGTCAGCTGCGTAGTACTCGCAACCGGCGTGTGTGTACGACAACATGTATGAATGTAAACGAAGCAAAAGTAGTATGTAAGAATCGTAGCATATGGCGCTCTGTAGTGTCTGCCTACCCCCATGGGGAAAAGGCGTGAGTTTATGTATGTATGTATGTATGTATAGATAACTGTTACTCAAAAGTCATTTTTAATACTTACTTACTTTCGGGAAGTGAATTTAAGGATTGATATTTGATAGAAACGTACTATGATTATTTAGTACAGAGGCTAACATTTCAAGCAACCCTAATCCGTCAAATGTCTTTGATTAACTTGCTACCTTATAACATTATAATAAGGTTCATGTTTAATCTGAAATATTTGACAGCTTTTGGCTTTTAATATCATGGGAAAAATTGTTCACACCTTAAACTACACACTGAGAAGCCATAAAAATAATATAAACTTAAAAACGGTTCCTCACTTAAAAGCCACTTTAAAAAATCCAGTTAACTTACAAATCAACATTACTCTAATATGTTAAAACCGTAAAATAGATCAGAAAACCATAGTAAAGTTTTATTATCGCGTCTACGGTACCCTAAATACACATGGTGACCAAAACTGGGCAAGTTCAACGGTCTCTTCTCATTAGTTTTTGATCACACCCTCATAAACAACTTAACGTCATATGTCGCATATGTGGGTTAGGCGACATTCAGTTTTATACTTCCGTGATAGAAGTGCTTTTCGTATGCTAGGGAGGTCGAGATTTTTTTATAACTTGGTATACAACTGGTTTTTTAGTTTTGGACGCTTGAAATGATAAAATTCCTCTTTTGAGCACCTATAGATTAGGAAATTCTCAACTATAAGACAGAAATGTTTATAGGGACGGCTTCGAACAGGTTTTTTTTTAGATAAATTTCGTATACTTAAATAATGTTTGAATAGTTAGTATTCTCAAATCGTATAGCTCCGTGGAAGAATGTCGGCTTGGCTTCGATTTGCATTGAATTGATTTCGAATTAAATATTCTACAGTGAAAACAATTGAGTTTGGCAATTTACGATAGCCTTTTGTTTGTTAATCATCGGGTTAAGAGAAGCGTTTTGCTGCGATGAGTCATGGGGTAACCGACAAATTGCCACCAGAATATCAACTAAAGGTTTTATTTTTAGAAAAAATACAACGTTTATACAAATAATATGCCTTATCTATCGAATAATATGCTTAGTTTTAATACCATCACATGGATTACAAATAATTACTGTCCAATTCCATACCCAATATTAGGAAAATGTGCAAACGTACGCTAGCACACGTCAAGTTACCACAATGTGTCCAATTTCTTTGATCGTTTTATCGAATAAGGTTCATATTCAATTGGGAAAATTTGACACATTGTGGTAACTTGATGTGCTGGCGTCTGTACAAGCAATGATATTATAATTAAAAAGGTGTAGATAGGTTATACGCGATAGGTTATAAGTGATACGTTAAAATGTGGCTAACTAGCCACACTTCACCTCAGTGTGGCGTCGCGCCCCAATGGACGCGTGCGTGCGTTAGTGTACCGTTTTTGAAGATTGAATGTTGTTTAAGTAAACTAACAACACCTTTTTACTTCTAATATCATTGTGTACAAGTATGAATCACGTTAAATTTCTTTGTTTTATTAGAAGTACTCTTATACATATACCAATAAAGGAAGTGAGGAACTATAATGTATTCTCCTAATCATCTAAATGCATTACACAGTACCATGGGATTGTTCGTTGATTGAATAATGAATACTCACTCATGAGAAGGACTGAGGAAAATCTAAAGGCAATATATTAACTAAATGGTACAGACGCCAGCACATCAAGTTACCCCAATGAGTCAAATTTTCCCAATTGAATTTGAACCTTATTCTGTTTGAAATAAAGTTGAAAAACGATCAAAGAAATTTGTCACATTGGGGTAACTTGATGTGCTGGCATCTGTACAACAGTATATTGTGGAATATGTTAGCTACTTACTAAAATATTCGTACCTATATAGATAAATGATACTGTGTATTTCTGTAAATAGCTTTACAGAAATAGTTTTACACGTCTAATTTTTTAGCTAGAAGGTGAGATCGGTGTTTCAATATCTGACTATTCTGAGAAGAAACTCCGAAAGAAACTCAGAGGTCACAGTCACTTTTTAATTCCAGACATAAAATTTTGGTCAGATGATGAATAAACAATTTATTATTATATTTGAGAAATTTAATACTTACTCAACATTAAATTTAAATAATGTGAAGTTGTTAGCAGGCATAATACAATGACTTAAAGGCTGTTAGATCTTCTCTTGTAAACAATGTATTTATTTTGTAGTATGTATGTCTCTGTGTATTTATTTTGTTTCAGTATGTATGTATCTGTGTATTTACTTTTATGTGTCACTTTTTTGTCCTTAACTTTTACCTTGTGGCACCTACCTTTTTCCATCTCTGCACCACCTTAAGGTAGACTGGTAGAAAATGCCTAAGTCCGCCTTTGTACAGTTTTCTTTACTTGTGCACAAAGTTTTAATAAATAAATAACTGTATTTTTATGCAAATTTGAACTTGACTTTCTAAATTGTCACCCTGTGGTCGAAATTCGATGGTAAATAAAAGCTTTTTGCACTAATTGTCTAATTGTCTTACTATGCCTAATCCATAGGTACTTCTCGGTACGCACAATACTATGTTTAAAAGAAGGATATTAAATGTTCTCTTCAACTAAATAAATCTATGAGTAAATTTGGCCTGAGATAGGTGATGTATCAAGGTTATACAAAATATTTCTTTCTTACTTACTTTACTAATATTTGAATAGAAATTTTATAAAATCTTGGCCTTTTAGTTACTCGTAGCCTGTTTCCACCTAACATCATAGCTGCAGTAGCTAAAAATCCTTTAGTATTTAATAAAGGAAAGAAAATGGTCTGTTCATCATTCTGTCTGATTGCAAACAATAGGAAATGTCGAATGGCGAACTTTTCGGGGGACTAGACTATCTTTTGTAATATTGACGTTCAAAAAACGCCGATCTTTAGCCTAATTTGAATAAATGACTTTTGTGTTTTTTTTCCTTATTTTGAATGACATTAGGTAAATAATTGTTTTGAAGTAAATAAAACTGCTTTAACCACTGACTATTGATTTTATTGAGCACTGTTTATCACTGCACACTATCACTTTATCTAGTAACGTCTCAAGTTCAACTTCATCAACTGTCTTATTTTGGTACACTTACACTTTCAGTATTTAGTGGCTCCGCCATCTTCCGAAGAAGGAGTACTCTAGGAGACAGAGTTCAATTATTGCTTGCCACCCACTCCCTCTTGCAATGCAAGTGAAGAGTGCGTAGGCTTCGTGTTGGCGTCAACGCATTGAACAAGAACAAGCTTGTTAGTCAAATGTAAATTTTGATAGGCAAAGATTTAATTATTGCCACAATGAGAGTTCAAATTAGTAGTTTATTATATATCATGTAAAGGTATAGTTTTGTAACTCGACGAACATGCTAGATCAAACATACCTACCATACTAGTATCGATACCATTTGGAACCAGAAACGATCGTCATTTGTAATACCATAAAAAATTCAAAGTTTGGTTCGACATAACGCTTGTACGACGCTCGTATGTGATCAGTAAAACACTATATTTGTCTAGCAATTTAGCTGAGTTAACACCAACACGCTACAAGTTAAAATAATCATTCAAATGCACAGACGAAATTGAACCTTATCTCCTAAACTATACAACACTGACTTGGGTATTGCGAACGAAAAGAAACCATTTCTTTGGCTGACTTCCTGCAGCACGCGGGTATCATCTCGCACATTGGCTGGTGTACACAGTCAGGGATGGCATCGTAAGGTATGTAACTATCACACACGCGGGCCAAACACGTGGGGATCATTATACAAGGTGGCTCATGCCTGCACACCATCTTAGTTTTAGGCCGCACCTGAGTAGCCACCTCTTCTTTTGCAGTCAATACTATATAGTTCCTTGTGCAAACAGGAATTTCAGCACAATTAGGCTTATGAGGACATTTAAAAGATGAAATGTCCTGGTACCGATTCTTCAATTCCATTAAACACAAAGGTACATTCTCACACAAGGGTACATGCACGCACGAGTTCTGAATCTTTGGATCAATTCTTGTTTTACAGCAAGTTCTGATGACTTCACAAGGAGGTGTATGGTTACAGATACTTTGCACACTTTTTTCTTGTTTATGTCTTTGAGTTTTGATTTGTTTCATATCAATGACTGGTTGTAAATTTACATGGCTGTCGCCTGAAGGGGTCGGTTGTTTTAAGAATTGAGTTGGTGATGATTGATAGTGACAGCTTTCAGGAGGCTGCTGTCTGTTTCTTTCTTCATGAGCCATCCTACACTTATAACTATTTATCGGTGAGCCCTGATATTTGTATATCTCTATAGGTGATTCCCGATTCCGACAGCTGCCGTCATCAGTAGACTGCTGGTCTCGCAAGTCAAGTGGCGATGAGCAACAGTAAATACCATAGTTTTGAGGCAATTGTCCGTTTTCAGAAATTATTACATAGGGAGATTGATGCTGACAACTTTCATGCCTCGTACTGTTATTCCCTGACTTAACTTCCATCGTTGGTGGTAAATACTGACAGCCTGTTTCCATATTCTGATAATGTTGTTGCCCATGTGACGGATGACGATATTGAGCACTCTGTTGTCTTATAGACTGTTTCATATACTCGTCTTGGCAGCTAAACTTGTTGTTCTTTACATCGGTTGTTACTGTATACACATCCATAGACTTTTGTTGTTTAGGAGTGGGTATGGTAAGACAGCCATTTATCAAAATACACGGAGGGTTGTGAATGCAGAGTATTTCACCATTGTACTTATTAGCCACCAATCTTGTGATTTCATCATGTTTGACTTGGCATGGTCGAGGTGATGCAGGGGTAGGGGGTAATGTAGGGCTTTGAGGTGATCCAGGAGTTTGTGAAGATTCAGGAGGACATGGTAGTACAGGAGGTTGGGGTAAATTAGGAAGACGAGGTATTGTAGGCGGAGAAGCACGTCTAAAAGGGTCTCTACAGATGTTCGGGTTTTTCTTTGGAGGACAACAGCACTCAACTTTGTTTTTCTCTTTGTTCATCTTGCGTGGAGATGGTTTAAGTTGAATTTCTTTGCAGTGATCGTGCTTCAATGGCCTGTTTTGGGTTTGAGGCGACGGCGGACACCAAATTTGCGGGTTTGAACAAACAGGTTCACAACAATTTTCCGAAGAAGTTGCTATGTCCGCGTGGCATGTGCAAGACTTGAATGGTAGTGTGTTGGTGGCTCTGTCGGGTTTTTTAGGTTGGGATTGCATCCTCAAATTAATTTTGTTCACGATATGTTCCCAGAAACCGGAGCAGGCGGCACCGATTTCAAATCCACTTCTGTTTAAATTTGAAGCAAATGGTGAACAGCCTGCATTCTTGTACTGGTTTTGATATTTTCTAGGAGTTGTGTATATATCGTAGGGACATTTTGCATTCATCTGTGTATGGCCCTGTGGTTTTAAATGATCCAAGCCTTGTCCCTCATAGCGTTCAAAATACTCTTTACCTAAACCAGACTCGACGATGTATTTAGGTTTATTACGCCTTCCCTTTTTCCTTTTAAAATATCCATGAGTTTCGACTTCCTCAGAAGATGATGTCAAACTGTAGATGTTGTCAGAATTCCCGTTTCCAACCGCTGTGCAGGTCGATAACGGTTCACGAACAATTTTTGTGTGTTGAAATGGAGACGGCTTGGCATTTATGTTTCCTTCAACGGCATAAACTGGTTGGGCGGCGTAACATTGCGGACTTCTATTAAATTTCCTCGTTTTGTGTTCACAGTTGACGCGGGTAGTCCGACAACCGTTATCTGTGTTCACGTTTTCAGCTTGGTTTTCCTTTATAATTGACATTTGTTTAACATTATTATTTGAACGTCCGAATATACTAGATAGGCATGGTATTACTTTGTGTCTTATTACCGAGCGTTTAGTTTTCATTGTCTCAATTTGATCACCACTGTCTAACACTTTATACTTCTTATTTTTGTGGATTTTTTGTTCCTGTACATTTATTGTGATTCCATCTTGACTTTTATATGTGGTTACAGACCCCCAAGTTTCTTTAGAGCTAGTTCCAGTAGACGGACGAGTTTGACTGTTGCATATATTTTGAAATTTCAAATCGTGCTTGCAATTTGGGTAAAGGGTTTTCATGGAGTGTTTGTGTCGAGCCTTCCTTTGTGAAAAAAATATGTTGTTTGTGCTTTCGAAGTCCGAGCTATCTGAATGTAGCTCCATAGCATTAGGATCATAGGTCTGTAGGTAATCCTTTAGCACATTGCACATGATTCTCCTTTGTTATACCTTGTCGAGGCATTGATATTTAGATTCACATTATAACGATAGAACTATAAAACTGTTTCTTTACACATTTTTTTTTTATATTTTTTACACTGAAATATTCAGTGAAAGTTTGTCAAAAATGAAGTTTTGAAACTGATGAAGCTGTCAATATTATTTTTCTGTTTAATTCTTTCAGATTGGTAATGAATAATTATTGGTTTGGTTACAGACCTCTTTACTGTGATAATAGATAAAACTAACTGTACAACCTGTTTTTACCTTGTTCAAAACTCAGTAAGTATCCTACAAATGTTCTACATGTAAAATTTTGTTAGGACGTACGTATGATAATATGCTTTTACGCAAAAACTACGAAATGTATTTTGATGTAACCTTTCAGTATTACTTTAATTATGATGCTCAATACTTCAGAGTAACACATAACATAATAATTATTATCTATACATATAATAAGACTGTAAAAAAACTGTGTCTGTACATTGAATATATTTAAAAAATAATAATTGAGGGGGGTTTAGAAACAGTAATAGAGCACGAATTCAAAAAAAAAAGTCTGTCTGTTTGTCTGTTTGTCTGTTTGTCTGTTTGTTTGCACACGCTAATCTTCGGAACTACTGGAAGGATTTGAATGATTTTTTTTTTGTTGTATAGATATTAAGTCTGGGCAACACATAGGCTATAATTTATCCTGGAAACTGGAACACCTGATGCAGAACCGCAACAGACCAGCTAAACTATAGGAGATACAAAAATGGTACCATAGCAAAAATTGTTCCACGTGATGAGCATTTTTTGCTGGGAGAATAAATTTGAAGATCCGGAACACCTGATGCAGAACCGCAACAGACCAGCTGAACTATAGGAGATACAAAAATGGTACCGTAGCAAAAATTGTTCCACGTGATGAGCATTTTTTGCTGAGAGAATAAATTTGAAGATCCGGAACACCTGATGCAGAACCGTAACAGACCAGCTAAACTATAGGAGATACAAAAATGGTACCATAGCAAAAATTGTTTCACGTGATGAGCATTTTCTGCTGAGACAATAAATTTGAAGATCCGGAACACCTGATGTGGAACTTCAAGTGCCCAGCTACACTATAACATATATAGGAATGACGTCTTAGCAAGAGTTGTTCAGCCTTATGAGCACTCGCTGTTGACGTATAAATATCGAAGATCTGGAACACCTGTTGTGGAACTCCAAGAGCCCAGCTACACCATAACTCACATATAGGAATGACATCTTAGCAAGAGTTGTTCGGTCTGATAGGCATTTCCTGTTGACTTATAAAAATCGAACATCAGATACATTTGATATAGAAATTAACGCTATCACTAATTTCATTGCATATTTATAAAATAACATAAGTACCTCCACGCGGTGAAGGCGGGAACAGTTCAGGGATGATTTTGGATGACGATGGTATATCATTTAAAATTAGACTCTACTGGCCAAAACTTCCATTTTTTTTTATCGTATAAATATGCCTTCGGGCTTATGTTATTTGAGTGTTTAATTTCCTTTTCTATTTATCTTTGTTACATGGTTGCCTACCCGGTAACGCTGAGGAGCAGCCACTTAGATTTTAATTGATCAGGTATCATCACAATAAAACTATAACCATACCTAGAAAGAGGTCAAATCTTTCTCAATGTTCCAAAAGTGCTAAATGATTAAAGATCATAAGATCCCAACAATCTACCGAAGAGCGTTAGGAGGGACTTGATGCTGTTCGACAACATGAGGTTGCAACTCGCTCCGTGGAAACTTCTTGGGATCGCGAAGCACGCCTGCATTCTCAGCGTATTTACGCATCTACCAGGTATCCAGGTCTCTAGACACCAGTGAAGAATATATGACAGACCGCTGATTATGAACATCATGCACTGTCTCGCGAGTTGGAGACGTTCACGGAAAAAGCATGACGCTTGAGTTTTCAGCGTAAATACTACTCTAGAGATAAGTGGGGGAAGGAGATGCGCGACTGACCGCTGAGCGTGAACGTCACGCAACATATAGGCTATAATTTATTTTGGAAAATGGAACACCTAAAGTAAAAGAGATATAAAAATGGTGCCATTGCTAAAACTATTCCACGTGAAGAGTGTTTTCTGCTGTGAAACTAAATTTGAAGATCTGGAGCACCTGTAGTGGAACTCTAAAGCCCAGCGACAATATAGCATATACATAATAAAAATGGCGTCTTAGCAAAGGTTGTTAAGTCTGATGGCATTTCCTGTTGACCAACAAAAATAAAAAATCTGGAACGTCTTGGATCGTCTCGCGCATTCCATTGTTTTGCCGTCCCCGGGCTTTTACAATTCGACGTCAGACGTTTCAGATCTTCGATTTTGACGACCCCGTTGTCGCTGGCATAAGCAACAGGATCCGCGTACGAAGTCGCGGGCAGAAGCTAGTTTATAATAAAGAAACACGCTGTTAAAGGCACAGGGCTGCTAAATAATTGAGCATTGCATTTGTAATTTATATTTTGTGATTTAATGCCCTTACATATGGGGTATCATGTTACCCAGTTACTGGGTTGTGGAGGTCTGACAGGCAGTCGCTTCATGTAAAATACTGGTGTTCAGCTGCATCCGGTTAAACTGGAAGCCGACCCCAACATAGTTGGGAAAAGACTAGGCAAATGATTATTAAATGCCTTTGCAATATTTTTTAATAGATAGTTCTGGACATTATTTTTACATTAACGGACCACCTATCCCACAGCTGGTTAAAGGCCTCTATTTCTTCCATTGCATGCTACAATAACCTCAGGTTCTAGGTCTTAGGTACAAAATTCAATACAAACACAACTATCACGAACTTCTTCTCGTCACAACACCGAACAGATTTTAATCACATCGCCGAACATTCACGAAATAAACCGATCTCAAAGGGATTCCTCGCATTGTTTCTTTAAAAAATACCGGTATTTTTTATATGGAACAGCCCATAGGGGCTAAAACAAAGAATTCGATGTTGTATTGTATTAAATGGTGTATTAACGAAGGTGATACGTCATAGTTCGTAGTTACGTTGCACGAAAGAGCTGTTTCTTTAGCGCGCAGAGACAGTTTTGATACTTGTTACTATGCGAGTTAGTTTGTTTGAGACTTTTCTCCTGTCCCATGTAATAGGGGGCGAGCCTATTGCCATCAATCGGACACAAATCCAGACTCCAGGCTGCTACTGAGAAATTCTAGATGGAAAAACTCGGTAACACTTTGCTCGACGCGGAAATTGAATCCAGGACCTCATGCTTTACAGTAGGCGACCTCACTAGACCAACGAGGGAGTCGAGGGAGGAATATAAATAACAGCTAGTTTATTGGTGGATAGGTTTCTGTTTGGTGTGCTTAAACTAATAAATAATATTATATAAATCAAGAAATGCTGCAAGAAGTAAGGGTAAAATCTATCATTCAGAGAAATATATGGGACACAAATACTATACTATAAATTTATTTATTTTACTTTGTAGCAGCACTTTGAATTTGGTGATATGATCAAGGTAACTTATTTATTACATACAGTGTACAAACCACAATCAGCCAAAAATAGAAATCACAATTTCCTCTTGCTTCAACACAATGACGGTATATTGTTGCGTTTACCGGTCTATCGTTATAATTCTGAAAGGACAGTAGTATGACAGATCCAATTATACCAACAAATTATAGGATCATTCAATTTTGAAAAGTCCTTTCAATGAACAATCAAGTCAGCACAGTCGCGCTATACGTGACGTCACACTATAAAATAAAAGGATTTGAATAAAGAATCAAGCTGGCTCCAATGACGGAGCACGTAGGTACCCAGTAATGAATCGAAAGGGTTAGCCGGTATAATAGGGGTGCGGCCCTACGTAATCATAGGTGATCTAACGACGGCTGCTTTATTGTTTAATAGGCAACTGCGACCGGTTGCGAGGATCAAATTTGAATAAAATTGTGGCATTTGATGCGTGGTTGACGTGTAGTTTTGTTGGATTTGAGTAAAAGTGTCTTAAATGTGTACTTTTGAAGGTGTTTTCAATGTTTTTCTATGAAGATTTGGTTTAATATGAAGTATTTTATTTATTTATTAACATACTTATAGCTATCCAGATTGGCATTACCCTAATGCAACAACTATACCTACTTTAAATGTATAACAATAACAAAAATGTAATTACGATTATACAAATTTAATAACTAAAAATCAAAATACATGAAAAAAAATACGTAATAATAAAATCATTCTATCTAAATTAGCTGACATTAATTATCGTATTTTTGTTACTTACTCAGGGTGGTACTGAACACCGTAAAACTACTGAGTGAATCTTAAACAAGGTCAAGTTGCTAAAAAGGTAGATGCAAAATATCTTCAGCTACTGTATTATCGGCTAAATCACATTGACAAAGTTCAAACAGAAATTCCCGTAAATAGAAACGTAAGTGTGTAAGTTAGACATATTTTTGACAGATTGAGAAGAATGCGAATGTTCCCAAATCAGATAGATCGGCTAAGAATCCATTTAGAGCTGCTTTTCGGAATCACAAATTGAATTCAAATATTATAAATGTTCTAAAATTATTGTAACCACGTTTTACAGCAAGCATCGAACAATCGCCGCCGTTTTGACGTTACGTGGTAGATGAATGATTTTTTCTTTTTAGTGACCAAATTAAAAACCGTTTGCCTATTAAGTTTGGGGCAGTGTGTGAGATGAAACAATTATAGTATGATGGCTATTTTGTGGGGAATCATGATTGCTTCTATTTTTTATTTATCGAACGTTTCACGTAGTAGGCTCTATTTGAATTTTAAATGTAATAAGTACGTTATTACTGTTACTTCGAAGAAAAGACATGACATTGACAGTTGTCAAATGGTTTTGACATTGAAAGCGCTTATAAGTCGTAGTAGTAAGAGAGGTTTTCGTAAATTAAGTGTTCCACTGACGTACTCTGGACCATACCTCTAGTTGATTGTTCTACCAGAAGTACCAAGTACCTATAGGTACAAGGAAGGAAAAAAAAGTATGCCAAGTAGTGGTTTTATACAGGTATCGGGATTTTTCCATCCACTATACCTACCTACATTTTTGCTTTTCATTGATGCAATTATGGTTTGTTAGTAGGACAGTGAGCATTCTAACCTTCGTTGTATTATATAAGTTAATTGTTGGTAGTGTAAATGGGATAATGAAGAGTTTAGGCGGCAATGGCTGGCTATCGACAGGTACCTAACATTATTATTATTTTTTATATAAAAAAACACGGGTGGAGTATTAAAATTTAAACTGTGTTAAGGAGAGACCCCCTAATTGGTTATAATTATAATAGTGTGTGGTTATTATGAAACAGCATCTGGATTAATATGTAGTTAGTTTACTAAACTAATTTCTACTATCGGTAATTTATGTAGGTATGTATGTGTATAATAAAATAAAAAAATATCCATAGGAATATTAATACGTAAAAAGAAGACTACAGATTCATTTTTATAAAAACATGACGCGCGCATGGTATGGTTAACTTTACATGAAGAAAGAGAGCACTTTAAGCTTGAACAGTCGAATTCCGACCACTGAGCATCACTAGTTTATATAAATACGCTTTTTAATGACAGTTTGATACCTCCAGACGTGTAAAAGTGGCATACGCAGTTACGCACCCTACTTGTAAAGCTATTTTTGACATTGACAACTTAAACGGACTTGTAAATAACAAAGAAGTAAAAAAACAGGTCTGTTATTAAGGTATTCTCGGGATGTCACATCACTATCTGTAACTAACCCTCCACAACGTACAACAAGTTATAATAAACACACGTGTGTATTAAAACAAAATATTATTATTAAAAAGAAACGACAAACACCAGATTTCATACAGGATTTAAACAACATGTTTTTTTTTTCGTATCAACTCCCCCGCTAAGAAGTCCGTTGTTCTACCAAATAAATATTCTGACAGCCCTTGATTTTCTTTAAAAACACGCTTTGTAATATTGCATTTTCAACTTTGTTATTATGTAGATAAGGAGTAATATCTCTTAAACTTCGGGTCAAAATTGTAGATGGTTTTAAGAGTCATCATAATCATTTCAGCCGAAAGACGTCCACTGCTCGGCATAGGCCTCCCCCAAAATGTCGCCACATAAACTTGACTTTGCCAAATATGTGTGATATTTGTTATAGTTCAAGTCTTGGCAGGAGCTTGTGGCTAAATATTAGCAACCGTACGGGTCGATTGAAGTTAAATCTATGCTTGACGAGGACGGTCCGTGGATGGGTGACCAGTTAGAACATACGAAGACTCCTCCGTGACTCGGAAAGCACGTTAAGCCGTTTGTCTCGGCTGTCATTTGTCATCTTTGATAGGCGTTACGGGTTGGCAAAAGCCCGAATTTTTTCCGCTTTGCCTATTAATATTATAATGAATCAACAATAATTACTATTATTTAATCTCCAGCGTTTGATGGTCTATTATAGTACCTACGTGTTTTTGGCAAAATTGTGGTTTCTCTCTTCCACAAATGCCATAGAGAAGAGTTGAAGTTGAAGTTGAATATTATAATGATAATTATTAGAGTGTTGCTTTTTTAACAGTTCTCAATGATGATATTTTTGATCTAAGAAGTATAAATAAATTATCGTATAAATAAACTAGTGCTTTATTTAAATATTTAAAACCTAATAATTCACCGTGACGTCTTAATACGATTAAGCGAAAAAAAAGAACTTACATTTTATTCAAATATTTCGATTAAAAACACGATAACTTACAAATGTATTTTGAACCCAAAGAGATTCTGTTCTTTTATTTTCGTAAATTATGAAGCTATCATGTGTAGCTGTGCCTTTAGTTCTCTGCAGAAATGTAAATGTCTTTAATAAATTCGTTTTATGACCCGTTCTTCGTTTAAAATTCCGTTGACATCATATCAGTTACTTACTATAGGCATTAATAATATAGACAGGCATATCCTTAGACTATATACCTCTAGACGTAGCCCAATTTACAGTGTCAAGTGTGGAAGTGAGACGCAATAATACAAAGTTCGTAGGAAAATTGAGACAAAGCATCGTATCTTCTGTCCCTTACGGCGTGCCGGATTTTTGCATGGCTAACTTTTGAAAGTTAGCCAAACAAAGAGCTGTCACTGTCACGTATATTATTATGCTCGATTTAATTTAAGTTTTCGGATGGTTTTTGCAATTTTTGTAATAGTTTAAGTCATTTAATGAGAAATAGACTCCATTAGATAAGTGTTTAGTGTATGGTGAATGCGCTACGATGGGAGGATTCAGTATAATAGGCTGTAAAAGCCGCTCAGAAAAGGCCAATAACAAAATCTCTTTTCATTCGTAAGTATTCAATACTGTTTGTGTTATTGTATGATTAATGAATTTATACATTTGTGCGCTTTTATTGTCATGGCTTTCAGACCAAAATATGGAAGATTTCTTAAAATAAACTTGATTTCTTATATCACATAACCTAGTAATACTTACTTACAGTGTTGCTACACGTTTCAAATCTTTTCCCTTAACTGTCAGGCCTAATGTTCAAAAGGTAGGCATAATAATCAAATAAATCTATGGTGGCTAAACACACAAATTTGTGGGCGAACCCTTATTTTTAAGTTTAAGTGAACATGTGTACGAACGAACAGAGCCCTTTCGACAATCATTAAGTTTTACTCTTGAAGGCAATCGCGTAGGTACTTAAAGATATTTGGAAGTAAGAATTCATTTTATAAATAAATGTTAAGTATAAACAAAAAATTAGATATTTTCAATATAAGTTGGTTTTGTCTAAAGGACAATAGTTATTATACAGCAATGTCAATGTCACACTGGATGTCAGCCATACCTCAATATATTTGATAAATAACACGCGAAAAAATCAAAACAAGCTTCACCTGGTAGTAGTGTATTTTATTTGTGAGAATCAAGGTAAGATTGAAAGTAGGTATTTTACGTGAAATTATATTTTCTCACACATGGATACTTCTACACTCTTATTACCACGTTGAATACGTCGTATTTTGGGACTTTTTTAGGGAATAGCAACACTGAACTTTTATATTGCTGTCGCATGTGCGGCCACGCGGTAGCTCGATCTAGAGGTATATTATCTAAGGGCATATCATACATATTATATCAGGCGATCAATAAATATATTCTGAGGCCATTAGCCAAAGACACACCTCCAAAATGAAGTTGTCTTAATAACCTATCTGACGCCAAATATAGTTGGCTGTAAGTATTTGGTTGTGATCAAGATAACTAGTTTATCTCTTTTAAAAAGAATCCATTTTTTATTAGCCTGAACTGTCAATCTCTTGTACTAAAGCATCCAATTAGGATTAGAAAAAAGACTCTATGGTGATCAAATGGTGATCTAATTCCTAAATTAAAATTCTATTGAGTCGCGTTTCTATATTAATTTTTAAAAGTTTTCAATCGTAAATATTTAAATTTGCTGACGTTTAAATTTGGAGCTCAAAATTCGAGCGATGGAACGTCAATCGCGAATTTTATTTGATTGGTCGAATCCCCACGAGTATTGCCGAGTATCCCCGAAACGGGGGAAATCATGGAAAATATTTCTTTTATTGCATCATACGTGTGGTTAGCCAGTTCTCGTTGAGCCGTGGCACCCTAAGCTTTATACGGAGATTGTATGCGACTGTTTGTGATTTAGGGATGTAGGTAGTATGGTTAGTAGCGTAGGGGATGTGTGGGGTAACCAATCGTGAGTCGATGTCCCGATTGATTGGCAAAGGGCGATTTGGCAAAGCTCCCCGGTGTGGGGGCGCGCTCTGATGTTTTTCGCCACATGTGGGAGGTACCCGGAGTTGTGTGTAGGTAAATATTTTTATTTTCATATTAACTTGTTACTGTAGTGCAAACATTATTTATATTTCGCGGATAAACTATTCATTTTTGAGCTCTGTGATAGAAAAATAGTGTGTGAGTGAGTTTTGCGGAACATAAAATCTGACTGAGTATGAATATACCTGTTATTTTTCCTCCCTTGCATACAGCGAACAGGTAAAAAGACAGCCGTAACACTTGTTTTCAATTTTAGAACTCAAACATTTTTTTTCTGCATAATATTAAAAAGACGGTTGAATGTCGAAGCCTAGCGGAAAAATGTAAAAAAAATAGTGGCTCAGTGTATAAAATAACAGTTATAAAAATGATCCGCATTTGAGTCTAAAGTATTAATTGGTCATTAAAATAAATTAATTGTAACACTTTATTTAAAGATACTGTTATTGCTTTTGGTTGTTATTTTAATTATTTGACATCCAACCGTATTTAGTAGATAGATTAACATAGATTAGTCACTAAGATGTTAAAAGATTTGTATGGTAAGTTTATAAAATAATTGTATAAATTATTAATAAAATTATACACGGTACCTTTGCTAGTGCCGTGTAGGATTTAGATTACATATTACTTGGATTTATGCGTGTGTAAGTATCAAGCTATAATAGAAACCGCGTAATGGCGACCTACTTCAACAATTTACGTTTGATTTTTGTTTTATATTCAAGCAAACAAGACTCATAGTATAAATTAGTAACAATGTACTAACAAATCAATTTAATATATTAAAGAAATAAGAACGAATATACCTAGTAAAATAGAAGTGCAAGAATACAGTGAAACTCATAGACCTTTCCTTACCAAACGTAATTTATTGCAATTAAATAGGTTTATCATTCACTCATTCATTCAAAGACAAAAACAATGTCATGATTATTTTTCACACTAATTCCTTTTTGTTTTAGTACGTTACGTTACATTGCAGAAAAGCCAAATAAACATAAAAAGAAAAAAAAACTTAACTCATAAGCAGTCAATCGATCGAAGTCGACTCGTGAAAATAATGACTTAATGGACATAAAAGTAAGTTTAGAAATAAGGACCTCGACAATCTCTGTTGTCGCTCATATAAATAAATAATAATAAATAAATAAATATTCCACAACTTTTCACACAACGCCATTTAGTTCCAAGTTAAGCTTGAGAGCTTGTGTTATGGGTACCAAACAGCTGATAAACATACTTATATATTTCTAAATACATACATATTATAGATAAATTACACCCAGACACAGAACAAATGATCGAGCTCATCACGCAAACATTTGTCCTGGGTGGGAATCGAACCCACAACCTCCGGCATAGCAGTCAGGGTCACTAACTACTAGACCAACAGGCCAGTCATATGAAACTACTGTTTTGCTATTGTAGCGTAGTGGATTTCTTGGTAGTTAAATGAGACACGGAAGACTTAGTTCTACATTTATTGTATCACTACACATACATAAGTTACTAGGGTCTAGGGTTCTAGTGTCTCTAAAGGTCACGCACTGTCACTGAAGGTAGGTAATACGGTACTGCCCTGAGCGACCAGAAGACGACGATCGCCACGCACGGTAGGTAGGCCGGGTAGGCGGCCTCACGCGTCGGTAGGGACGCGCGGCAGGGCGGTCGACCAGGTGGGCAGCGGGCTCAGGGCAACCAGCCCTAGGCAGCGTTGGTGGTGGCTGGCAGCGGCAGCGCAGACGGCCAGCAGGTAGCGGCGGCAGGCCACTGACTACACGGCCGCGGCTTAAGGTAGCTCGCGGTAGGGCGGCCGTGCAGGTGAGTGTTTCTCACCGCGTGGGTAGGCACGCGGGAGCACAGTTAAGCAGCAGAGCAGTGCAGCGTGCGCGAAGCAGCGATAGTCGTTTAGCCAGCGCCAGGAACCCTGAAACAGCGCCAAGGGGGGGCGCTTGAGCTTCAAGATGTTCCTGTAAGCCCCTACGATGTGCGTGTCCCAGCCATGCGTCAGATGCGGCAAGCTCAAGGCAGTGAAGAAGATGGAAGATGGGTACTCACACATCGCAGTGGTTTACAGTGATTAGATGATAGGTGAATAGGCTGACAGACTAGAGGCAAGGCGTGGCGTCACATCGCCACGTGGTTCTCATTGACCGTCGACTAGCGTCGCCGGTTTATGATACAGCATGGATGAGCATGATTTAGTTTATAGAGAATAGAATAGGATGCACGCCATGCGGAGAACCATATAACCATTTAGAGTACATGTGCATAGTGAGTAGCTAGGTGCTAATTAATATTAGATACAGAATACATTGCCGGCAGCCATGTTAAATAGACACAGAGATTACAAATAGTTATGGCTTGCCGGGACATAAATTTAGCAGCAAAAGAACACAATGGCGGAGTTCACTTACCCAATAACTGGGGACTTATCTATTAGTAAGCTGCTCGCTTGATGTAAAAAGGACAGAGCCTATGCGTGCAGCCGTTTTTATAGGAGGTCCTGAGTGACGTTCTCCCTCCATTGTGACATATCAGAACATTTAGGGTTGTACCGATAATTTAGTTTGGTGAATACTATTTAGAATTAGTCGGTTTTTAGTGAATCGACTAATTTATGCTACAGTACCCCGCCTGCAAAGAAAGGATTTTCCCTAGGGTAAATCCGCTAGAAGGCCTAAACCACTTAGACTGACTACCTGTACGTACATACATCACATTCGCGTGCTTCCATCCCATCATCAATTATCCATCGTCAAACATCCATCATTCAAAGTCCGTCACTGACTTGAATGTAGTCCTAAGTCAGTGACTTACTAAACACACAAGAGGTAAACTAATTTAGAGTAGCTTAACTCAAGACAGTCAGTCGGAAAAACAACAAGATAGTGCAAGTGTATCTCCTTGGGGGTCAGGTCGCTGAGGTGTTAAATTGCAGGGTAATGTGTATAATGTAGGTTCTGTTTAATTTAGAAACAAAAATTTAAAGATCACCATTGATTGTTGAACACTATTATGTAGTGTAGTAGTTATAGTACAAACACGTGTCAAGTGAGTGCTGGAACATGTCTAAGTGTGTAATCCGAACATGAAGATGTAGTCTTCATAGTCAATGAATGATATCATGAATAAGATAAAAAATGCAATTTGAATAGTAATAGTTTTAAAAATTTGCAAGTATCTAGTTTATTTTAAGAAAACATGCATTTAAAAAAATTGTTAAAGTTTTTAAAATCTTAAGTGTCCATGCTAAGTTTAAGTTCCATGTCTACGTTAAATTAATTTATGTTTTGTCTATGTTCTATGTCTATGACACATTTTATTGTTGTATAATTTTTAGTCAGAGTCCATAATGTTGGATTTAATATTTCTGAACGATAAAACAATGACAAGCAGAAAGGCTAATATCCTAGTTAGGTGTCAAACGTCAAAGAAGTGTCAAACGTCAAAGTTGAATAAAATTTTATAAGTCGATGACACTTGTAAAGTTAGGTTAGTTATGACATCTCAGCATTATAGGTTAAATTTATTTGTTTAACATGCTTGGTTATGAATTAATTGTTAAGTTACAGAAGTTGTAGAAGTCGTTAACGTTATGGACTAAAGTTTAGTTTTTAATTATGTGTAAGGATTACGTGACATTTATGAGAGGTTTACAGTATGTGTATATCAACAATCAATTAGCATTTATTTAGTGAAGTCAGTTTGTATATAAGACTTTATAGATTTATAGTGAGTATGCAGTTGTAACTAGTGTTTAGATTACAGCTAGTATTAGATTTTTGATAGGTTAGATATGTATTTAGGTAGCTGTTTAGGCTTGTTTATTGAGTTGCAATCCGCTCATAGTTAGAAAACACCTGGTTTAGAGCCAGAAGTGTTAGTGTCTTGCTACCGGGTAGGCGGTAGGAGATCCAACTGACTAACAGTTGTATTTTATCACTACACATACATAAGTTTCCGGAGACCCTAATTACGTTTACGGCCACTGTAGCGTAGTGGATTTGTTGGTAGTTAAATGAGACACGGAAGACTTAGTTCTACATTTATTGTATCACTACACATACATAAGTTTCTAGGGTCTAGGGTTCTAGTGTCTCTAAAGGTCACGCACTGTCACTGAAGGCAGGTAATACGGCACTGCCCCGAGCGACCAGAAGACGACGATCGCCACGCACGGCAGGTAGGCCGGGTAGGCGGCCTCACGCGTCGGTAGGGACGCGCGGCAGGGCGGTCGACCAGGTGGGCAGCGGGCTCAGGGCAACCAGCCCTAGGCAGCGTTGGTGGTGGCCGGCAGCGGCAGCGCAGACGGCCAGCAGGTAGCGGCGGCAGGCCACTGCCTACACGGCCACGGCTTAAGGGTAGCTCGCGGTAGGGCGGCCGTGCAGGTGCGTGCTCCTCACCGCGTGGGTAGGCACGCGGGAGCACAGCTAAGCAGCAGAGCAGTGCAGCGTGGGCGAAGCAGCGATAGTCGTTTAGCCAGCGCCAGGAACCACATCGCAGTGGTTTACAGTGATTAGATGATAGGTGAATAGGCTGACAGACTAGAGGCAAGGCGGGGCGTCACATCGCCACGTGGTTCTCATTGACCGTCGACTAGCGTCGCCGGTTTATGATACAGCATGGATGAGCATGATTTAGTTTATAGAGAATAGAATAGGATCCACGCCATGCGGAGAACCATATAACCATTTAGAGCACATGTGCACAGTGAACAGCCAGGTGCCAATCAACATTAGATACAGAATACATTGCCGGCAGCCATGTTAAATAGACACAGAGATTACAAATAGCTACGGCTTGCCGGGACATAAATTCAGCAGCAAAAGAACACAATGGCGGAGTTCACCTACCCAACAACTGGGGACTTATCCATTAGTAGGCTGCTCGCTTGATGTAAAAAGGACAGAGCCTATGCGTGCAGCCGCTTCTATAGGAGGTCCTGAGTGACGTTCTCCCTCCATTGTGACATATCAGAACATTTAGGGTTGTACCGATAATTTAGTTTGGTGAATACTATTTAGAATTAGTCGGTTTTTAGTGAATCGACTAATTTATGCTACAGTACCCCGCCTGCAAAGAAAGGATTTTCCCTAGGGTAAATCCGCTAGAAGGCCTAAACCACTTAGACTGACTACCTGTACGTACATACATCACATTCGCGTGCTTCCATCCCATCATCAATTATCCATCGTCAAACATCCATCATTCAAAGTCCGTCACTGACTTGAATGTAGTCCTAAGTCAGTGACTTACTAAACACACAAGAGGTAAACTAATTTAGAGTAGCTTAACTCAAGACAGTCAGTCGGAAAAACAACAAGATAGTGCAAGTGTATCTCCTTGGGGGTCAGGTCGCTGAGGTGTTAAATTGCAGGGTAATGTGTATAATGTAGGTTCTGTTAAATTTAGAAACGAAAATTAAAGATCACCATTGATTGCTGAACACTATTATGAAGTGTAGTAGTTATAGTACAAACACTGTCAAGTGAGTGCTGGACCATGTCTAAGTGTGTAATCCGAACATGAAGATGTAGTCTTCATTGTCAATGAATGATATCAAGAAAAAAATAAAAATGCAATTTAAATAGTATTAGTTTAAAAAAAACCGCAAGTATCTAGTTTATTTTAAGTTAACTTGCATTTAAAAAAAATTGTTAAAGTTTTAAAATCTTAAGTGTCCATGCTAAGTTTAAGTTCCATGTCTATGTTAAATTGATTTATGTTTTGTCTATGTTCTATGTCTATGACACATTTTATTGTTATATAATTTTTAGTCTGAGTCCTTAATGTAGGGTTTAAAATTTCTGAACGATAAAACAATGACAAGCAGAAAGGCTAATAGTTAAGTGTCAAAGTCAAAGAAGTGTCAAACGTCAAAGTTGAATAAAATTTTATAAGTCGATGACACTTGTAAAGTTAGGTTAGTTCCCAAGGAGATACACTTGCACTATCTTGTTGTTTTTCCGACTGACTGTCTTGAGTTAAGCTACTCTAAATTAGTTTACCTCTTGTGTGTTTAGTAAGTCACTGACTTAGGACTACATTCAAGTCAGTGACGGACTTTGAATGATGGATGTTTGACGATGAATAATTGATGATGGGATGGAAGCACGCGAATGAGATGTATGTACGTACAGGTAGTCAGTCTAAGTGGTTTAGGCCTTCTAGCGGATTTACCCTAGGGAAAATCCTTTCTTTGCAGGCGGGGTACTGTAGCATAAATTAGTCGATTCACTAAAAACCGACTAATTCTAAATAGTATTCACCAAACTAAATTATCGGTACAACCCTAAATGTTCTGATATGTCACAATGGAGGGAGAACGTCACTCAGGATCTCCTATAAAAACGGCTGCACGCATAGGCTCTGTCCTTTTTACATCAAGCGAGCAGCTTACTAATAGATAAGTCCCCAGTTATTGGGTAAGTGAACTCCGCCATTGTGTTCTTTTGCTGCTGAATTTATGTCCCGGCAAGCCATAACTATTTGTAATCTCTGTGTCTATTTAACATGGCTGCCGGCAATGTATTCTGTATCTAATATTAATTAGCACCTAGCTATTCACTATGCACATGTACTCTAATTGGTTATATGGTTCTCCGCATGGCGTGCATCCTATTCTATTCTCTATAAACTAAATCATGCTCATCCATGCTGTATCATAAACCGGCGACGCTAGTCGACGGTGAATGAGAACCACGTGGCGATGTGACGCCACGCCTTGCCTCTAGTCTGTCAGCCTATTCACCTATCATCTAATCACTGTAAACCACTGCGATGTGTGAGTACCCATCTTCCATCTTCTTCACTGCCTTGAGCTTGCCGCATCTGACGCATGGCTGGGACACGCACATCGTAGGGGCTTGCAGGAACATCTTGAAGCTCAAGCGCCCCCCCCTTGGCGCTGTTTCAGGGTTCCTGGCGCTGGCTAAACGACTATCGCTGCTTCGCCCACGCTGCACTGCCCTGCTGCTTAACTGTGCTCCCGCGTGCCTACCCACGCGGTGAGAAACACTCACCTGCACGGCCGCCCTACCGCGAGCTACCTTAAGCCGCGGCCGTGTAGTCAGTGGCCTGCCGCCGCTACCTGCTGGCCGTCTGCGCTGCCGCTGCCAGCCACCACCAACGCTGCCTAGGGCTGGTTGCCCTGAGCCCGCTGCCACCTGGTCGACCGCCCTGCCGCGCGTCCCTACCGACGCGTGAGGCCGCCTACCCGGCCTACCTACCGTGCGTGGCGATCGTCGTCTTCTGGTCGCTCAGGGCAGTACCGTATTACCTACCTTCAGTGACAGTGCGTGACCTTTAGAGACACTAGAACCCTAGACCCTAGAAACTTATGTATGTGTAGTGATGCAATAAATGTAGAACTAAGTCTTCCGTGTCTCATTTAACTACCAAGAAATCCACTACGCTACAGTGGCCCCACGTTGGGCGCCACTGTAGCGTGTGGCGAATAGGATGCACGCCATGCGGAGAACCATATAACCATTTAGAGTACATGTGCATAGTGAGTAGCTAGGTGCTAATTAATATTAGATACAGAATACATTGCCGGCAGCCATGTTAAATAGACACAGAGATTACAAATAGTTATGGCTTGCCGGGACATAAATTTAGCAGCAAAAGAACACAATGGCGGAGTTCACTTACCCAATAACTGGGGACTTATCTATTAGTAAG
The DNA here is from genome assembly GCA_921972225.1 of Euplexia lucipara. NCBI lineage: Eukaryota > Metazoa > Arthropoda > Insecta > Lepidoptera > Noctuidae > Euplexia > Euplexia lucipara. The sequence goes on along the minus strand of OV179155.1, from coordinate 17,597,772 downwards.
CTGCTCGCTTGATGTAAAAAGGACAGAGCCTATGCGTGCAGCCGTTTTTATAGGAGGTCCTGAGTGACGTTCTCCCTCCATTGTGACATATCAGAACATTTAGGGTTGTACCGATAATTTAGTTTGGTGAATACTATTTAGAATTAGTCGGTTTTTAGTGAATCGACTAATTTATGCTACACTATAAAACCATATTTGACCATGAAATGAAGTAATATAAAGCTTTGATGTTTTTAATTGTGATTTCTATAAACACCTGTAAGTTTGTCGGGACTATATTGGACTGGTTGGGTCGTAAAGTAGTTATAGTGTAAGAATGATTAACGATTTTAAAGATTTTCGAATTAGTAACATTATTTATTTTTATTCACTGCAACAAATTATAGTATTAATGTGTAGTGTGGAATCAACGTTGAGGCACAACCAAATATTATGAGTGCTGTACTAAGATTATCTTTCATTAAAAATCTAATTTACAGAAAATACTGTTGTATTTATTTCTGTGAAAAAACCGGTTAAGTTTGTTTCGGACTTACAAACAAAGGGTTCCGTACCGTCATTTATTATATTACCGATACAGCGTAATTGCTGTATCGGTAATCTTATATGATGATTAAAATCGAGCATAAACTCTTTTTAATTTTTATGCGTGATTAAATGGTGATCAAAATCACATTCGGATATTTTCTAGAACTCGAACTGTCAAGTGTCTTCCAATTACGGTTAATAGCAAAAACTTAGTATCTATTGGAGGCACCCTTTCGGTGAAAACTTTAATTACTAAGAGGTCAAGAATAATAAACTGAACTCAGGGTACCAAGTCGAGCGTTGGTGTTTCAACAACCTAGTATTATTAGTTATTTTTCCTGTACCTGATTGGCTCAGTTACCTGCTTACAAAATTCTCGTGGGACCAGAATTCAATGATGACTAAAAATTTAAATATTTTCACTGTAACCGATTTAAAAATAACCAAAACACATTGTCGATTAGATTTATTGTACCAAACGCTACCTGAATTTATCTGTACAACAAAATTTACATAACCCTTCTAAGTAACAAGTAGGTAGGTAGTACGTAATACATAGAAAGTCGCGAGACATTCCGAGAACATTTCGAATTTAAAATTGTAATGCACTGTTTTGCATAAATATACGAGTAATCAATCGATGCCCGATGCGGAGTTGTATTGTGTTACAATTCTCACGTTTACTGACGTGGCGTATGCTAATTGTGTGAAAAGGCGAACATTTAAATTTCGAATTTTATTTTTACTCGGCATCGACGGTGAGGTGAGGGTTGATAGTTTTTGCGGATGCTGGCTGATTTTAATATTCTTTTGTTGTGGCATGCTACTGGCAATCTTTTGAAATGAACTGTTTTCTTAAGAACTGTCAATAATAGTAAATGTCAAATCGATCTTCGACCGTGTGTTTAAAAGTAGAGCACTTGGTTACTTCAGGGTAAAACCACAGTCTAAAAACATACAGTCGTCCGACGAAGCCATCTAGACAGGGCAATCGTGCGGGATGTGAGGGGCGAGACGCGGGAAAGCCGCTCCCGCACTGCGAACAAAACGATGTTCGTGTGCGGGAGGTATTATTAAAGTCGAACGCGTGTAGAAGTTGTCGGCATTTTTCCAGAGATCAAAGGCGTCGTCCTACTGTATTAATATTTATACTGTGGTCAAACGGAGTGAATGTGAAAAGTGAAACAAAACTTTGCGGAAGATTTTACGCTAGTTGAATATAGCTTGATACTAAAAAGGTGTCGTAACTTGCTATCTCAATATTATTTTAGAGCAAGAGTATTTAACAAACAATTTATAACTTACGTGAATATCCTCCTCAAAGTCCTAGAGTTTCTATGCACCCTGTCTCACGGTACATCATTTGTGTATCACAAAGACATTCAATACCTATAGACCGGACATCACGAACAACATTTTCGTCCGAAAAAGTGTGTCCTGCTGGATACAAGTCTATGAGTTTTTTGTAGTACGCTCCGCTGCCGCTCCAATATTCATATATTATTCTAGATGGCGTTACTGAGACATGGGATCAAAGTTTTCCTATGACATTTCCTTGACATGCCCGCTCTATAGTATTTTAAATCTCTTTGGTGGATCAAAATTAAAGTTTCTTTTGAGAAAATGTGCATCATATATCATTCAATACTTACTACAGCGACTTCACGAACAAAATTTTCACCTAGGTACAGATGCCAGCACATCAATTTACTCCAATGTGTCAAATTTTCCCAATTGAATATGAACCTTATTTTGTTTGACATAAAGTTGAAAAACGATCAAAGAAATTTGACACATTGGGGTAACTTGATGTGCTGGCGTCTGTACTTGTGTCCTGGTGGATATAAGTCTATGAGTAGTTAGTTTAGTTTGGTACTTACCTACGCTCCGCTGCCGCGCTTTTTTGCTATATTTTTCTAGCTGGCGTTACTGAGAAATGGCATCAAAGTTTTTCTATGATATTTCTTCGCATATTCTCTCTGTAAGTAGTATTATCTTAAATATCTTTGATCAAGTAATTTTAAATTAATTATAATCTATACTAATATTATAAAGCAGAAGAGTTTGTTTGTTTGGTTGAGCGCGCTAATCTCAGGAACTACCGGCTTGAATTGAAAAAATATTTTTGCGTTGCATAGTCCTTTTATCGAGAAAGGCTGTAAGCTATAACATCACGCTATGACCAATAGGAGCGGAGCAGCAATAAAAAATCTTGCAAGCGGGAAAAAAGCTTCCATTTTTCAGGTGGACGAAGTCGCGGGCAGAAGCTAGTGTAGTATATTTCTTAATATGGCAAGCAAAGCAAATGTCGACCACTGTGCATAACCTAACATGGATGACTTAGTACCTACAGGACTGAAACAAAAAAAAAAAAAAAAACTAAGTTGTAAATAAACTAAAACCGCTAATGTTCCACATTCAATCATAACTCCACACCATAGACAAGTAGTTTTTGACATTATAAACCCACTCATACGTTTTGTTTCACCTAAATGATTATTTATAGCCGTGTTAAAATGAATACGTTGTTTTTATAACTAGAATAATAATTAATAAATCATAATAGGCATTTTGTAAAAGGCATCGGTATAAGAGATATTGAATAAAAAATATGGAATTCTTATTGCGTTACTCATCGAGTTGCTAGATATAAAATATACCGTTCTGACTAGCGATAATTACTACCTATATAAAGAGTTTTAATCATATTTGGAATGTTTTAAAGACTTGTCATCTTGATGTTTTATCATTGTGACTAGCGTTTTTGTTATTTTATAAATAAATATTCCACAACTTTTTCACACAACGCCATCTAGTCCCAAGCTAAGCTAAGAGCTTGTGTTATGGGTACTAAACAGCTGATACACATACTTATATACTTCTAAATACATACATATTATAGATAAATTACACCCAGACACAGAAAAAATGATCGTGCTCATCACACAAACATTTGTCCTGGGTGGGAATAGAACCCACGACCTCCGGCACAGCAGTCAGGGTCACTAACTACTAGACCAACAGGCCAGTCAATGTTGTGTTATGTTATGTTTCTCATCTATTGCTTAAACAATAAAAATAAATCTGTATTGACATAAGTTTTTTGTTACAATGATTTGTTAACCCTGTCTCCGTGCTAGTATGACACTTTACTACAGGAGACAGTGTCATCTCCTGGTGAATATGACACTGAATTTAAGCCGTACAGATCAAACTAGTTTCATTAAATTCCAGATGGGAAAACTGAGTAATACTTTTCCCAACCCGGGGATCGAACCAAGGACCGGGAAATACAAAGTAAGTTATTATAGTAAGTAGTAATATAGGCGCATCTATCGCATTGGGGTAAACCTAATTAATAATAAATAAATAAATATAAATTTTTAACCATGAAAATGAAAAAAACTGAAGAGGAACCACCTTCTAGGAGGTGCAGAACTGGGTGCTCCACCACAATCGCCATTATTCACAAAAATAATTCGCTTATGGTCAGACGACCGATTGCAAATGGAAGGAAAAAAAGAAAAAAAAGAACCCCTAGCGGGCGTCGTCGGCGTCCGCGCTGTCATTGTCTTCTCTGATTGACACGATTGAAAGGTTAAACAGTGATAGCTTATTTAGCTTATTATAGGTCTCGAGTTCAAACCCAAGGCACGCAGCTCTGACTTTTCGAATTCGAGTACGTAATATATAGATAATTATCACTTGCTTCAAAAGCGGTGAAGGAAAACTTCACCGCTTTTGAAGCAAAAAAAAAAATGCCTTAGAGATATTTCTCGAGGGCATGTGATACCAAGTCAGAGGACCATGGGCGGCATTAAAACTCTAACACCAGCAAGCCTAGCCATATTACCAATTCCATTTCTATTATCGTAATCGATAAGACGACAATAGAAAGAAAATGGCGTATATGGAATCAGCTGTTTGTCAACTGTCAAGTGTATTTCATTTTCTTCCATATTACTAATTCTACTCGTTAACACCTTGACAGTTGACAGTTGACAAACAGCTGATTCCATATACGCCATTTTCTTTCTATTGTCGCAATGGAATAGAAATAGAATTTGTAATATGGCTAGGTCTGCAGGTTAGTCAGTAACACGTGCACACGATAAACCTAATTATGACCATAATTAGAATTGAATTGTAAAATATCTAAGTCAAGTTTTATAACCAAGGTTTACATTACTATACCTACTTTATTCCCGCTCAAGCGTTTCCTGATCGAATCACAAAGATCCATTCAAATTATTTTCATTGTACAAAAAAAAAGTTCTTAAATGAGCCCTCCAACCAAAGGCAAGGTTTTCCAATAACAATAAATTGTTTTTAAAAAATAATGCTGGCTCGTATAAATAAATTAAATGTTCTAAACATGAGGTTTCTTCATCGGTGATAGTAAATCTTGTCAAGCCAGCTATAAGGACAGGTCATGTTGCAAGCGAGCGATTAATCGCTTAAATTTACCGCTAATGTCATGTAGGTACATCATTCATTTACAGAACAGATCATTTCATTTTGATCACCATAATAATAATCACACTTTACTAGACATTCCTTCTTTAATTAATTACTAGACACTTAATTTCAAATTAGGTACCTCCACCTAGAAATTGTTGTTGTTTTTTCATCAAGGATTTCTCAGTTCCCGATATACGTGCCCAGTTGAGTTGATGGCATTTGGCTCGTTCTCTATTACATAGGACTTATTTACACAACTGGCAAGCTGTGTATCCCACCACTCATCACAGAATACAGAAGTGATGTTTTGTAATTTCAAAACGACAGCTAAACCTCTAAGAGCCATCTTTTCCAAATGCTACCATTCAAAAGATACGCACAGAACTTGATTACTCTTTATAGCCACCATTGAGTTAAATAACTGGAACTATTCACCATTTAACAGTTCCCATCTACCCGCTAACTAACCCGTTTGCAGCGAGACCGGTCCCAACGGCCAATAATTTTAATCTCAATGTTCACTAAATTTGAAAAAGTGGATGGCCAGTGAAACTAGCTAGAACCGGTCCGAACCGGTTATCCGGTATTGTAATAGCTTATACGTTTATAAGGCCGAGTAATAGATGGTAATCAGGCCTGTCTTAGCGTTATTACAGGGTTTTAATGAAGCATGTTACCTACAGATTTTCTAAAATGCTTGTTGTTGGTAAAGTAATTTTATATTTACATAATTTTATGGTAGTAACATGTGTTAGAACACCACCGACACTCGTGTATTTCGTCGCATTATTTGTTTGTCGGTATGAACGGCTACACGTACTTTCCGAGCAACGGAGGGGTCCACCCTTCCCTGGCCCGACCTTGGCAAGCAAAGATTAACCTTCGACCCACGAGGATCGCTGTTATTATTTAGTTAAAATCCCTTCAATTATTAATTAATCATCGGCACCATATCAGCAATGAGATGTCCACCGCTGAACATAGACCTTCCCTATGGATTTCCAATAGAACTAGTAGGAAGCGGCTTGCAATCAGCGCAATCCAGTGGCCTTCACAAAATCGCTCTTCCAGCCTTTGGGTGGACGTCGTACGCTGTGCTTCCCGGTGCGTGGTCTTCATTCGAGCACTTTACGGCCCCTGCTGTATTATTAACTAAATGTACGTTATTAAAAAAGGAATAACATTTAGAAATTGGAGTCCACTGATGGCAGAGGCATGGTCCAAGCTACTGGTGGTGGTTAGGATTTTAGTAGAGGTATGAACTTGGAAATGGCAAGCCGTACCAAACGGTTTCTGAATCAGACTCTTGATCCAACAGCGCCACTTACTTTTACAAATTAAAAACAAAGTTTGGTTTTTAATTTGTAAAAAGGAGAAGATGTTTTTACAAAACTTTTGTAGCCTTTTTCATTTTCAATTAAACACCCAATCAGGCTAAACATATTATAAGCGTGCCTATTATGATTAGGTCTATGATTGCAGATAAAAGTCATTTTGATATTGCAATATTTTTGTTCATAAATCATTACGAAGGTGTGTATAATAATCGGTTTTTTACAGTAACTAAATGTTAATTATTTTAATAAGATACTTCTATCAACGAACGACATAGTAATTTATGGCCGATTTTAATAAATTGCGACTGTAGTTAACTAAATAACTGGCAAAAAATACCGTTACATTGTATTAAAACTGGTTACATTACTCTTAACACTTTGTAAAACAGAAAAAAATAGTACGCAATTACTCAAAAGAAAATTTCATTCCATCGCAGATGTATTAAAGTTAAAAAATTACAACAATGCGTTTGCTCATATGCAAATTGGAATAATATGCAATACAAAACACTCTCAAAACATAATGACAAACCAATAAAAATCCCGAGAAAAAAAGAGAGCAGATGTGCTTGAAACAATAAAAAAAAAAACAAAAAAAAATTCTTAAAACTTTTTTCACCATAATGACAATTATTTTTTTTATTGTAAGAAAAAAAGCCGTAACCCCACACGCTGCCATTTTTTCTTAACGAACCTAGAGTATCTAGAAAAAATCGTAGGGTCATATTAACAAACGCATATGCAAATAAGGCCCGGAGAATTCGTGCACAAAATATGGTATTAAAAACAACTGCATTAATGAAAGGGTTAAAACTTTGGGGTCCGAATGGATGCGGTATGCGGATGAGATTTTTTTACTCTTTCAAATGAAAAAAATAAACTGGTTTCGACAACGTAATAACAGTTCTTGGATTGTGTTATTATTATGAAATCAAAAGCTGTTTAAAGTATACCACGATAATATTTCATTACTTTTCTTTCTGTTTTTGTAATATGCGATACAAATTATTGTCATTTTCTTTTTCAGATTAGTTTGATGATGTGGGTATTGGATAATAATAATACCAGCCTGTTACTGACTCACCGCAGGGAAATGGCCTCTTAACATACACAGAAGGCACAAGCATTGATCACCTCCATTAACTAAAGTCCAGGGGGTCGAGTCTGCTATTGCAATCGTGTCTCAATGACCGGTCAATGATCGATTTTTGACGTATAACGTCAAACTTATGACACATTTCCCATACAAAAACTGTCAAAGTTGTCAAATATTCGATCAATGACCGGTCATTGAGACACGATTGCAATAGCAGACTTGAGCCCCAGGTTTCCTCACGATGTTTTCCTTCACCGAAGTCAATGATGTAGATAAACTTAGAAAATACGTAGGTATGAATTTAAAAAGTCACATTGGTACTTGCACGGATTTGAACCATAACCTCATGATTGAGAGGTAGGCACCTTAACCTCTTAGATATTAGTTGCACATTATTTGATCATAACCTTACTAAGAATTTTAAAAAAATCCGTTAGTAAATTTCTAAAAAAAAAACAGCTCAGAACCTAGATTCTTAGGTAAATCATATATCACATTGAACCTAACATCAGAACAACAAAGAGAACGTGTACGTACCCACACAGTCACTGCCATTAGGGGGTAAGCACTCGTTAAAGATCAGTGCATAATAATGCACTCACTGGGCTGTGGGAAGGGGAACCAATGATCAAAGATAAACCTCATGATGTGGTGACATTTTTCTAATACTCCTGGTATTTTTTCCCAACAATATGGTGCGTCACTGGCTGTAGTAACCAACGATCCTTGTGAGCAATCACTAATTCACGCCTGGAACAGGTATTTACTGAACCAGATCTTGATGAATCTGAAACCCTGGTAGACGAAGATGTTAGACTAGAAATATAATTATATATTTAGACAGATTTGGCATAATAATTTGATTATTTTTTTATAGGTTGCTGAGAAAATAAGAAATAGAGGAGGAAAAAGATACGGATCTTGGCCTCATAAGGACATGGAATTAGTTCTTATAGATAATAAAATACTTACATAGTTTTAAGACCTTTGTTACTAATAAATTATGGAATTTAAATTATGTTTTCTTTTTGTCTACATTATTTTTCATTGTATCAAGTTATTTGCATGAGTACTGAAATATCGAGTTAAGATGTAATTTTTATTTGGATTTATAATGACAGTGCTGTTGGTGTGGTAAATAAATGCATAAAGATAACATGACACGAAACAACACGTCTATGTTTGTCGAATGGTAAGGCAGTGGTGCACTTATAATACACAAGCAAAAGCTAGCACTACAGAACTTGCCAATTGGTAAAAAAAACCAATGAAAGTGAAAATGAAGTGGCTTGTTAATCCCTAGCATTAGTATGACAGCTAACTGCACCAACTTAACAGGGTGACTTTTAGGACAATGATTTTGTTGGTGTACCTACAGTAAATGAGAAACAAACGTGTTAATCTTATCTTATTGGCGTTGATTTGCAAAATAGTAACGCATGTGATTTACTTATAAGAATGCAACAGTCCTCTATCAATCCTACTAAAACTGCAGGGATCAAAGGACCTACAAATGATTGTGATAAAATTATTGAACAAAGGACTGAATTGCACGAGTTGATTTACTTATAGGAATGCAACAGTCCACTATCAATCCTACTAAAACTGCAGGGATAAAAGGACCTACAAATGATTGTGACAAAATTATTGAACAAAGGACTCAATTGCACGAGCACCTATACATACCAGAATGGTGAACAGTCCCTGTCCCAGTGGACAGACTCTTGTAACTTATAAACTAGGTGACTGTGTCGACAAGTGACGAGTCTTTGAGCAACATTTCATCATACCACGTGAATCATTCTTCATCGAAAGACTATAATTTACTTCTAGGTACAGTGAACGGAACTCCACTGACTGCGTTACGAGATAAGGAAAATGGTTTACCTTAACTACATCTGGGTTAGGCTGCGATTCCTATTGGTAATGCTGAATCATGGTATGCAGCGGATACGAATGTGTGTCAATAAAGGATGCAAGAAACATCGTCGCATAATATATTGATACCATGAGCTCTGTAAGGCTTTGGCGTATCTCCGTTGTCGGTTCCTAGTGGTGATCACCGGGCAAACTGTTCAACGATTAACTGTCAAACAGCTAGTGTCGTATTGGCTATCAGTGTGTATCTAGGATGACGTCACGCGTACTCGCTGGGATGTGACGAAGTCCACATTGGAATTTTTGTACATTCTCAGTTGTCGTCAAAGTTTGCTGTGCAACTGGACGCCAGTCAGTAACTGCCAATGAAAACTTAGTCAACAGCCCTGCAGAATAATATAGAAAAGTCATGGTATTTGGAGATGTGACCACGTCTCTTCCACCCGGCTAAGCAATATATAGGCTGACTGGTAATAGTGACCGTGATTGTAGATTTCAATAAACTTTCCCAAGTAAACTTTTTATTTTTATACACAATAACTTATAACACAATAAAATAACAATTGTGTAGATTTAATTCATAATTGAGTTAATTAATGAATTATTATTGAATTATTTTTTACTATAGTTATTAAGTATTGATGTTTAGTCTGTTAATTAGTCTAGATTGTTAATTGTAAGTCTCTTGTGTAAACTTTCAATAACTACACTGTTGTATTAGGTTAGCCTGTAATGACAGTGTGTGTTTAAATAAATAAATAAATAAATAAAAAAAAAAAAAACAAAAACGCTGTTTGAAATTCCGGCGCGCGCGCCTGTGATCGATCACAGTAGGCACGAATCAGCACGATCTATCAGCTGATAGAACGACCTCGAGACGGGAAGGGCAAAATCTACTAGTAGTAGCAACGTCATACGCTCCCCCGCCACCCCCACCGCTTCCGTTGTGCGGTACTGACTTATTGGAATTAATTGAAAGTTAATAAGTGTAAAAAAAGTTTCTTTGGGAAAGTTATTCGTATTCATGAGTACAATCACGTGTTTAAGTATCGGTCACTAATTACCAGTCACCCTATATAGAATAGACTGACGGGCGGTAAGAAGTTTAACAGAACAGATATGAGGGCGACAAACAAAAGATAGCAGAGAAGACCTGAATGAAACGCACAAAGCAGGTAGAATGGTACAAAAAGGGCTAAACACTAGCTAGTATAATGCTTCCAACTATAGCGATGAGTCACGAAGAGAGCACGAGAGAACACACCTTGTGGACACCAACACAAATTCTTTGGGGGCCCTTACAAACCAACCCAAAAGTACTGTAGGTAAGTGTCTTTTTAATGAGTCATATATTGGCAAAAGAGTGACACCACTATTTGAATTTAAGTATACAAACATTTACTGAAGCAACGTCATTCGCAAAATTTTTTTTGTCCCAATGCAAGATATTAAATTTGAATCGGCTAAAAATTGAGAAAATTAATTTCCTCTTCACCATTTGTCAGAGGTAACTAAAATGGTATAGGTAGGAGGTCCTGATAAAATCATATTGCAATTACTATTCCAGTTAGTCTTTAAAGTATATACGGTAATTTTACGACGGATTTTATATCCAAGATGACTGATACCTATTCCTAAAAGAATTTTGATTGACACACGATAGTATATTACTGTGCGCTAAATCATGTTTTTATTATGCAATTTTGTATGCCCATGGTCCATAATGGCAATAGGAAAAGCGTTAAATAAGTGGTTGACTCATAAAATCGGTATGTGGGCTATTCAATTTACTTATTTACTGCGCAATAACTAAAGGCCCGCCAGGTGAAATTTTATCTTAGTGGCTTGGTTACATTTCTATACCTTTTGCGTCTACAAGCCGTTCATGTCGTTATGGTGTCATTACGTTATTAAGATCTTCAATAAGATTATTGAAGGAAGTGTTGTTGAGCACGATATAGGATGCTTGGTTGAAGTGATGAAATAAGGAAGTTTCAGCAAAGGTTTACAGCTGCCAGGGCCATGATTAATTAATTAAAGGTGTTAGCATGTATCTCACGATTACTGACATATGCTTGCACTGACTGATGTGGTCCCCTCATATTTATTTATTTATTAAAACTTTATGCACTAGTAAAAGACACTGTACAAAGGCGGACTTAATGCCTTAGGCATTTTCTATTTTATTTATTTGTTTTCATATTCGTGTGGTCCTTTCCTCAAAAGACCATTTCAGACACTAATCTGCATGGTTCTTAAATATGATCTGGACTTTAAAAGAGATTGACCTCTGAGTTTCTTTCGGTGTTTCTTCTCAGAGCAGTCAGATAGTGATACGCCGACCTCACCTAGCTAACAATGGCGTGTATAAGTGTTAGTATGAACCTATTTACAGAAATAAATATCATATTATAACACTTTATTCCTTGTCAATGTATCCACAGCTTCTTAGACAACTGACAACATTTACTACTTAAATGTGAAATATGTGAGCATCATGTATCTATCTATGCACTAATCTAATTATCAGCTGCATTGCTTATTGTACATCACCGTTTACCTATCACAGTAAAGTAGTTTTTATTCAAGGTACATCGTCCTCACATATATACATATATACACAAAATATTGTAATATCTATTTTTAAAAAGAACAACTTATGGAGTTTCTTGCACATTCTTCTTCATATGAAACTACCTTTTGGAATGTGCAACTATATACAATCATTCTCTTAATTTATTTAATTTGCAAATCTGACGTTCAGAAGACGCATGAAATCAATTATGAAAGTTGGAAGTCGCAGGCGAAGTCCTATTTACTAATAATACAAAACATATAAATTCAATTAAGTAAAATTTTAGTAGAATCTTACTAGAACAAATTAGAACGAATACAAAAAATAAAGTGACAGTTGTGGTCTTCGATCATTAACTTTTAACTTTACTGATCGAGGCTTTTAGTTTATAATATTTCATATTTTTTTAACTTTACATCTCGCCTGTTATGCCAGAAGAGTAAGGCAGATTGTGTACCTGTAGTCGGTACACTTAATTAATTTCACCAGTTATTTTGAGGTAAAAAAAAAAAAATTGTTTGAGTAGGAATCGAACTTTTTTATGCAACAACTTTTTTTTCGTGATTGCCGAGTTGGTCCCATAGTAAAAGTTGTTCATATTCATGGGTAGAACGTACAAGCACTTGCGCCCTTTTGCCCATACTGGTAGGCAGAAACTAGGTACTAACTAAACTGTAAATGTAATAGTGTAACTGTAAAGTAACACAGTAATAGTTTTATAAAATGAAACAACTGCCTATCTGACTTCTAGAACCCAGATTCATACGCAGAAATAGTCATATTAAAAATCAAACTACTTATTTATTCTACTTTTCGCAGCTAAAATGAAGATCCATAAACTTAAATTTATGAACATTCTCTTAAAGATTATCGCCGACTTCTCAATCAGATCACCTATGAGACTTAATGTCCTGTTTTAATGCGAACTTAAAACTTAATTTATTGAAGTCTGCTAACCCACCCACGGTTATAATGCCGTTGTTATTGCACCAAATGATACATAAACGTCAAATTAGTGAGGATTCGTATAAAATTTAAGAATCAGACTTGATTTGCAAAAAATGTTCGTAAATCGTTAATTTCTAGGACATTTTTGAGTTGGAAGTATTTATCTTGTTGATATATAAAAATCTCGTGTAACAACAGTGTTTGTTAAAAAAGTCTAGCAAGTATAGCTTGACTCGTTCAAGCTGTTTAGGAAGACTTTTTTAACAAACATTTTATGAATTTTATGTGTATAATAGCGGGAATGGGACGTAAACTAATAAAAAGTAAATAAAATGAACAAAATGATTTTAAGACGAAACGAAGTTTTTCTTATTAGTTTATTATTTTACTGTGTACACTTCTTTGCCTATAAAACTAATTATTGTTAAATATTTCGAAGTAACGTGAGTCCTTAGTTACTTATTTTTTATTTTTTATTTATAGGCGTGTATGTTAGTTTAAAAAACACAGTCTAGCAACAAATCTGCGGAGTTTTTATTTTGTTTATTAGGGAAAACAAACAATTGTACAATATGTCTTACATCTAAATACATAATTGGGTAGGTTAATGTACAGACGCCAGCACGTCAAGTTACCCCAATGTGTCAAATTTCTTTGATCGTTTTTCAACTTTATGCACTACAGAATAAGGTTCGTATTCTAATGGGAAAATTTGACACATTGGGGTAACTTGATGTGCTGGCGTCTGTACAATCAACAACGTTTCCACATATTACTATCTATAATAATTAAGTACAGTGGGGGATGTGAATCTATTGCAAACCAAAACTATAACTAATCTTTTGTTGGTATAGTTGTATGATATAAATAGTACCCAAGTGGAAAAAGTTAGTAAGTTTTGTCATGAGAATCTTATAAGGGTATCTATTACAATAAAACCTTAACGTTAATTAGGCACCTCATAATTATAATGTTATTCGTTTTTATAGTTTTCAATAAAGAGTATTATAATCTATTATCCTAGCAGATATAACGGTTGTTACTAGAAAAAAGGTAATTGTGATGTCAAAAATCGAGATGTCATCATCTGCCTAGTCTTTTTCCAACTATGTTCGGGTTAGCTTCCAGTTTAACCAGATTCAGCTGAATAACAGTGTTTTACATTACTACCTACTACAATAACCGACTGCCTCTCCGACATCCACAACTCAGTAACTGGGTAAAACGATACCCCTTGGTTAAACTGACTGTCAGACTTTCGGGCTTCTGACTGCCCGAAACGACTCTCAAAGATCTACAAATGACAGCCTGGACCATAATGTGCGTTCCGAGGCACGGAAGAGTCCTGATATCCTATCCTACTAATATTATAAAAGCAAAAGTTTGTGAGTATGGATAGATGGATGGATGGATGGATTTATTTATTTATTTATTTATTTATTAAAGGTAAACCAACAGCTTCTGTATACAGCATTACATTAGAATAATAGTAAAAAGTATCAGACTTATACAGTCGCCAATAAATAGGTCGACCAACATTCAAGTGAGTGAAAAAACATTTAATTATTATTAGCTCATGGATGGAAGGATGGATGTATGGATGGATGGATGGATGGACGGATGGATGGATGGATGGATGGATGGATGGATGGATGGATGGATGGATGGATGGATGAATGGATGGATGTTTGTTACTCTTTCACGTAAAAACTACCGAATGGATTTTATTAAAATTTGGTATGGAGTTAGCTGACTACTTTTTATCCTTGTATTCCCACGGGAACGGGACCTACGCGGGTGAAACCGCGGGACGTCTGCTAGTTATGTGTGTTTTTTTTTTATTACAAAGCATAAGCTACGTTTGACGAGATCGGTCCGTACCGACCTCGTCGCTTTGATTGACCCTTCAGCTTGCTATTCAGCTTTGAACAGACCTGTCCCGTCAGACGGCATGCGATTCATTAATCTACAAACAGATAAACTTAATATAGATTTACATAATATTTTTTTTTAGTTTTATAGTCTACTAACGAAGTTACTTTTATATCAAAATCAATTTTTATGAACTTTTTATATGACTAAAATAAATAAACTTACGGTGCTTAAAATCTAACTGAATGTAAACAGTTTAGTCTCCGTTATGTTATAAAGACAGTATAAATTATCTGTTCTCCAAAAACATTATAGTATTAGTAGACATAGGCTTGTACTTATAATAAGTTAAGTAAGTTAAGTCGTAAGTTAAGTTTAAGTTTTAAGTTCGATTATAAGTTATAAGATGTAAGTATGTCACTACACTATCGAATTGGGTTACTGTACCTAATGATAGTTACGTATGTTTTTTGAAATAAATAAAATAAATAAATAATAATGTTTTGTTACTGCCTAGGTACTGCAGGGCAAGTCTCTTTTCAAGCAGAGAAAGCGTGTGTATTGCTTCAAACTTACATTAATTAGGTACTTGCTGTGCCTTTCGGCCTTACCTGCTTCTAAGTTTCATTTCATAACGTTTGATAGTCTATGACTTGCCTCGAGAATTGGGCTATACAATGCAAGAATAATTAATTATTAATCCTAGGAATCCAACTGGTAGTTCCTGAGATAAACGCGATCAAACATAAACATTAGATGATAGATATAACGAGCGGGCTGTGAACTGTTAATTCTAATTTACTAATTATTTAGGCGATGGTAACTCACTTCGCCTTCACATCACCTACTCGTACTTTCTCACGGGGAGGTTTTTCCAGAACAGCACTACAGGGACTCCAGTCTGCTATTGCAATCGTGTCTCAATGACAGGTCATTGATCGAATATTTGACAACTTTGACAGTTTTTGTATGGGAAATTTGTCTTAAGTTTGACGTTATACGTCAAAAAACGTTCATTGGCCGGTCATTGAGACACGATTGCAATAGCAGACTCGACCCCCAGGTTTCCTCACGGTGACGTTTTCTTTCACCGATGCCAGTAACGTCAACCTTTTATTTTAACTCTTTATTTATTCTACAAGCGTATTTATGAGAACCATCGTACCATTAGCAAGTTAATAACTTAACTAAAACTTAAAAACATTAAAACTCGCATCTGAGTTAGGTATCGACAAGACGTATTTGATGTACGTAAGATAAACTTAGAAATCTATTTTTATTTATTAAAAAAATCTAGACAAAAATAATCGTTCGACATCACTAGATCCAATTTCAACCCTTTCGTCAAAGTTGCTTAAAAGAGCCCGCATTTAAAACGGTTGTAAAGCTTAGTGCACACTGTGAGTTCATTGTTTTAATTATTTTTTGAGTTACTAAGAACAATAGTTTGATTGTTCCGGCGCCCCGTGTAGTACATTACAAGCGGAGTCTTTTATGCAAATCAATTTCGTTCGAATTATTATTTTATTTTTTTTGTTTTATTCATGCGGGCGACGCACGTGTGTGGACTTCGCCTTTCGAATTCGTGACGTGTTTTGTTTTAAATTATATTTAAACGGCTTTATTGTACTCATGTTCGAAATTAAGTGTTAAATGAGAATAATTGATGGTTTCTAGGTTTCGAGATATTATTGCTGTGAAGAATCTGGTTATTTTTTATTGTTTAGAGTGGTCAATAATCTATTGGTCAGTATTTTAGGAGCAATC
Organism: Euplexia lucipara; assembly: GCA_921972225.1. Taxonomy (NCBI): domain Eukaryota; kingdom Metazoa; phylum Arthropoda; class Insecta; order Lepidoptera; family Noctuidae; genus Euplexia; species Euplexia lucipara. The sequence continues at coordinate 17,581,310 of OV179155.1, read as the reverse complement.
GAAGCGGTAAATTCATTATAAAACTCGTACCTAGTTAAACTAGTAATTATGTCATAATAGGCATGGCATGAATATCAAAATTCTATGAATTAAGGCGATCTGTTTGTTAATAAAAAATAATAGGGAAAGAAAACTACAGCTTAGATTACGCGTATTCAAATTAAGGAGAGAGAGCTTGTCACGTCATAATTCAGTATACAAAACTGTACGAAATCGTGACGTCATGCGACATTTTGAAGTGATGTGTCGCTGTTTTTATTTGATTACGAGAAAATAAAAATAATATGTCTTAATATTTTTTAGTATATTAAGACTAGGGAATGCAATCTCGTCTCGCCGAGATCCCGATCTCGCGAGATCTCGGCCATATTTTACGAGATTGTATCTCGTCAAATTTCGTACGAGATCTCGCGAGATAACGAGATCGACAAATGCAGCGTGACGACGTGTATTTCATAGCGCGGCTGCGCGCGAAAAGAATCCTGGCCGGCCGTGCGGCCGCGCCTGGCGCATCTGACAGACGACTTCTGATTTTGCATGCCAAATACCCTGCAAAATCAGAAGTCGTCTGTCAGATGATACTCTCGACATGATGTGTTTTTTGAGAAGCCATTTTCAGAGAAACTAACTTGCCTTTCCGTACCTTGATAACTTCATCTGACTTCTACTTTAAACTTCTTTTATTTGATTAATACGATCTCACAACATTTATTTAAGAACTTGTGAAGTTATGTTTTTGTTTTGTTGTATTTATTTACCATAAGTAATGTTCCTATTACTCTTAATTATTGAAACTAAAGTAATAATTTACAAAAGACTAAATATAGATAATTATTGTTTTGTTACCAATATTGTAAGAATTTGAACTGATTAGCTACAGTAGGTATAATAATTATAGACATAAACAAATGTTATTAGAGTTAGAGACAAACTAATAAGTACTCTGTTGATTTTTAAAATAAAATTTACATTATTTTTATAACTAAGCAACGCAGTTTCTATTTAATTACATATCATGTCAATTACTAGTTCTTAAAACAAGCATTTGCATGTTTTAATTGCGATTCTCCCAATCTCGCGAGATCCCGTAATTTGCGAGATCTCGCGAGACTGGGTTTTGAGTCTCGCGAGATCTCGCTAGGCGGAAATCTCGTACGAGATTGCATTCCCTAATTAAGACATATTATTCGTTACTACTGAGCATGAGGTCCCGGGTTCGATCCCCAGGTCGGGCAAAGTGTTATTAAGTATTTCTATTTGGAATTTCTTAGTAGCAGCCCGGAGTCTGGATTTGTGCCCGATGATGGCAATAGGCTCGCCCCCTATTACATGGGACTTAAACATAACTGGCGAAATGTGGATGTACTACCAGGTACCTACACCTCTGCCTAGCCCTTCGGGGATTACAGGCGTGACGTTATGTATGTATTTTTTAGTATCTAATCTAGGTATATGAGAGGCTAAAAATAAAATTTAGCCGTCGAACCTTTATTATCTAGGCAAGAATATCTGGTAAGATATTTTTATAAAATTAGGCTCAAAATCAAACTTCACTTTACAAAAAAAAAAGTTCCAAGAACAAAATCACAAAAAGCAACTGTTTCCGCCCGGGATCGAACCGGGGGCCTTGTGCGTGTGAAGCACACGTGATAACCGCTACACTACGGAAACTTGAATAAGCTCGTTGAAATACCGGTTCTGCTACCGTAGAATACAGCGGTTACATGACGTTATCTAATTGTGATAACGAGAGTCATATAAATTACTTTTAAGTGGGTTATAAATATGATATATGTTATAAATATCATATCTCTAACGCAATAGGGGGTATCGGGACTGTGTCGTAAATTTCTGGTCTATTTATAAACATTTTCTAAAGTGCCGAGGAACGGTTGATAAAATACTTATTGTTGGAACAGAATGGGGCCAACTAACAAGATTCTAATTGAACAAGTAATTTCTAATTAGGCGACTGGTATTCTAGGAATCATACTTAAATTCATTTATTTAGTGAATTGCAATATATCTTTACAAATAAATCAAATTGAGGTTCTTCAGACAGGTCAGGTGCGTAGTACTCGCAACCGGCGTGTGTGTATGACAACATGTATGAATGCAAACGAAGCAAAAGAAGTATGTTAGAATCGTAGCATATAGCGCTCTGTAGTTTCTGCCTACCCCCATGGGAAAAAGGCGTGAGGATATGTATGTGTACGTATGTATAAATCAAATTGGAGTGTGACTTTTATTTAAAGAGTGACCATTAAAGCCTTTTACTTAATTCGTTTCGGAGTGGCCTATGACCAGAAGTAGACGTCTTTCTGAAAAAAAAAAATACTGGGTACCAGTTTAACCAAGGGGTACCTATCGTGTTATCCAGTAACTGTGTTGTGCAGGTCAGACAGACAGTTGCTCCATGTAAAACACTGGTATTCAGCTGCATCTGATATAAGGCATAGTTGGAAAAAGGCTAGACATAAAAAAAAAAATGTTCCACATCTTTCACACAACGCCATCTAGCCCAAACTAAGCCGAGCTTGTGTTATGGGTACTAAACAGCTGATGAACATATTTATACATTTCTGAATACATACACATTATAGATAAATTACACCCAGACACAGAACAAATGATCGTGCTCATCAACACAAACATTTGTCCTGGGTGGGAATCAAACCCACGAAGTACATGTAATCCTATATATACAAACTTTCTATATGTATATGTGCGGTTTTTCTGCGCTCAGGGGCCACTATTATATAACAAACTAAACAGGAAATTAAAACCATACTCTCTTTCAACCTCGTCCCTCAAGAAATCTGTAACAAGCTTTCTGATCACAAACAACTACCTGGACACAGAGCGCCTGCTTTCCTCTGATTATTACCCATCCTAAATCCTTCTACCGAGACCATAACACGCACACACACACACACACACACACACACACACACACACACACACACACACGCACACACACACACACACACACACACACACACACACACACACGAGGAATAATCCAAACATTAATAATTAAATATTGTAAATTGTTATTTGTAAACTGTTATTTTTGAATTCTTCGTTAATAACCTTATAATGTGTTAACTTTACTCTAAAAGCATCCTTAGAAACAAAACTCTTGCGCTGCTTGCAATTCTTATTGTGAAACTGTAGTATGTATGGGCCTGTACCAATGCCCTTAATACAAGTTATTCTATAACTTAGTAAGGGTGCTGGTTGCAACACCTACCTATTATGTTAACTAGTTTAAGTCAAGTGTATAGTACAGAGTACAGCTGATTGTATTTAATGTTAACTTTAAAAAAAAAAAAAAGAAAAGTATGTTCTGAAGTATTTTTGTCAGCTGTTTTTTCCTTGTTACTTTTGTGTGCTTTTCTCATATAAAATGATCTCCTAAATATATTTACAAGTTATTATCTCCTCGTTTCTTTTATCCTACATTGGGCCCATGTATGATTATTTTATGGAAAAATCATTTAATAGGACAAAATTAACTAAGAAGCTTGTATTGGTGGTTTTAATTATTATAACTCAATTAAACCATATTTTGACACTGAACTGCATATTGCAAATAAAACACACCCCGGGGCTACCCTGGCCTCTCACCTTAAGTAATTCTTGTTCGAATCGTAAAAGACGGCATATTTGAAAACCCAATGAATTTTTATCATATTGATTTGATCTTATTATAAAAACGAACTAATGAGTTTAGTATAAATTAACTTCAGATTCTGTAAAACCAATGTCAGTCAACTCTTAGAAACTGGTTATTTTTATGTAGTGATTGAAAATCAAGATTATTTCGTTATTTTTTATCTTAAACTTTTAGGTGTTAGTGAAGCAGGAATCTGATAAAGAACTAAGTTGAAAAAAATGTTAACCATTAAATTTTACTATAGCATAACTGACTTCAAGAAAAGAATACCAGCGCTGCGGTATTTGTTTTCATATATCGCAGCATCATGCTGAGATAGGAGCCTTTTTGGCCTCGCACAGGTCTTCTCTTTTAGTATTTAGTTTTATATTCTTTTTGTTATTATTATTTTTGTAGTTCCTGTGCATGTCCCAAATAAACATTTTTCTTTCTTTCTATCTTCTTTCAAAAGAAGAGTACAAGTACTTATCGGTTAAATGACAATTTATACATCTGTATGACTTTATTTTACAGTAAAGACTACGCAGAATAACAACATAACGTGGCTATAAACTCAAAACATAGTTTTTCAATTGACAAAGTAGTTCTAAATCTTGTTTAAATCTATGGTTAAAATTTATAATAATTTCAGTTAAACGAACATCAACTTTATGCCCATGCGTCTTGAATTGATTTTACAATGACTATTATTTATTAGACGTTAGTAAAAAAAGACAAAGTTGAAACGCAAAGTTAACTTAATTCTCTGATTCTTAAAGTTGTTTTTCTAACCACAGTTGCATGTTGGCATTTTTTGGAAAATAAACTGCGAACTCGATGTACGAGTACTTTCGACACTAAAACAGTAATGTTAGTTGTTATTATAACGCTAAGAATATTTATTTTTTATGACATTTCTGTCGACAAACTGTCATCAGACCTGGAAACGGTATCTCTTTAGTGTAGGGTAAAGGGAAAAATTGATGTCTACCTATGGTTTTCAAAATATAATCTCTAATATTACCCATATAATTATTTTGGTGTGTAAAAAAGCTTGGATCATTTCTTACAGGCCATTAATTTCATTAGAAATAGAATATTAATAAAAAAAATTTTTTTTCTTAATTACCTAGCTATCCGATACGTCATGTCCAATCTGAAATCAACCTAAAACTGAATAAATCGAATAAACTAAACATACTTACTTTACCCATCTCTATTACAATTAACAGTGTAAGGAAAATACAGTGTTGTCAAAATTTAGTTTAAAATCGTGTGAGTAAACAAACATATTGTGTCATTAAAAAGAACATAATAACCCAACTATAAAATTAAATTTTCACTCTTAATCATTCTAAAAACCACTTAATTTACACATGCATAAAGTTGATGTTTGTTAAAGAGTAAACAACATCAATTGGCAATACGAATTTGAATATCGAATAGGTAATCGAATGTCTATCAAAGCGTTCATTCCGCACAATGATTGACGTATCCCACGTTCAGCTGTAAATGATTGACACGGTGGGCAGTACTGCCAAACACCGTGCTATTTGAAAAAAGAATAGTTCAATAGAATGAGTGAATGACGGACGAATGTAGTTGCAGTTTAGTTCAAGAGGGTGAGTGTCATTTTCTGAAACGTCGTTATCTTCGTGAAGGATTTTGACATTAAAGGTGTTTTTTTATTTGAGATAGTTCAAATATCTGAAAAACTATTTATAGGATATTTTTTCTTCTGAAAAAGAAAGTATTTATATATTTATATTTATTTTATTTTATTCATTTATTTTATTTATAATTTATAAGGTTCAAACTTGGACGATTGCATGCTATTTATATTATTAGCTACATATTTTAAGTAAGAATTTCATGTTTGATGCAATAAATGAATAAACTAGTTCAAAAACTAGTCGCAATGTAAGCGACAATAAACGTAAGATATAGCCAAAATTATCAAGAAATTTACTGTATTTTTTTTTTTGACAAATTGAGAGTGAGCTCAGAACGCGACATTCTCAAAAAACATTCTTAAAATCACAATTACCGACAACAAGTCTCCGTACCTTACTTCAATCGCAGCGATCTTTACGTCGTCGACTTTATAGCATTGGACGCTTTCTTCGCTATTACTGGCGCCTGACACTATGTGCTATGAATTTAAACTATTATTTACTACACAATCAAGCGCTTTTTGATACCATTACCTACAACACGTAAGGCGAGACGTGTGTAAATAAATATTAAATGGTGGGACGACAACTGGTCCACCTACCTGACTCTAATCGTGATAGTCTAAAATGTCAACGATTTTATGGGTGTACACTCGGTGGTATGTACTGACGCCTCATTGTACGTGGTACGACTATCTAAGTATATAATAACACTGGCACTTTGCTCGCGACTTCACCCGTATGCATTTTGTACTTCAGGAGAGCGGGCGCCTTTAAGAGGGCGTTCTTAGTTTTGAAAATAAAATATAGTGACACACACTAATAGTGTGGCATTCTATTGGTTAAAGAATTTTCAAGATTGGTTTAAAAGATCTAGAGATTACACCCTACAACTACACAAACCCACAAACTTTACCTCTTTGTAATATTCGTAAAGGGGTTTTTCTCAATTATGAATGAATTTTGTGCTCTGAAACGCGTAGAGCTTTAAAATGGTTTATTCCCAAGAGCTCCAAATCTATTGTTCTCCAAACAATTTCTCTCCATACATTGATTCCCAACAGCTCCATAATTTTATTAGTTAAATAATAAAATACTAAATTTTTTCCCAGCGGGTCCAAACCAAATTGCGTAAGGTCAACAAAACACAAATTGCTTCCATCAATAATATAATTTAGAGGTAAGTAGTTTCATATGTGCAATCTGTACTTGAAAATTTTTGGAGCTCATGGGAAAGATTTTAATTATTACTATTATATTGCTTTTTTTAATTTGGAGCCGTCGGGAATAAAATTATGGAGCGCCTGGGAATAAGCCTTTAAAATAACTAAAAAGAAATAAGGTTTTTTTTTTAATGTCCAGTCAATTTTTTTGTCGCATATCTTGGTAAAAACAGCTACACTGTACAACTTCAGAGATGGGTGATGGGTGACGTTCTTTACCCATCATAATGGGTAGTCTGAAGCCCAAAAATCTGACACCCAAAACGTAAAGTGCTATTTATCCACTGTGACTGAATGGTGGAGGTCAGATAGATAGTCACTCTATATTATAAAGGGTGTAAAAAGACCCTTAACGTAAACTACATTATTCTACTTATCACTGATGTTAAAGGAAAGGATTTTTTTTTCGTCTTTTTTCAAAATCGTATTCCAAGTATCATTAGTAAACTTTTTCCTAATAAACATTAACACAATTAACGATTTCTCAAAACAAATTACGCATTTGAAGTTACAAAAATGCAATATAATATATACTAAACACAAGCGCCGCCGCGGCAGGCCGTCCACTCAGCTGATCGAAAGTTTCTTGCTTTTCATTGCGCGCAATAAAAACCATCTCTTTTTTTCCCAGATATATTTTTTGGTCAAAGTTACTTAATTATATGTACGGAATGTTTAGCCATCGGCTACGAGATCGGTCGGTTCTACACACTATATAGACGCCAGCACATCAAGTTACCCCAAACAGTAAAAAAATACCAATTCAACGTGAACTTTGTTCAATTTGTATTGTAATAAAGTTGAAATACCTACTATCAAAGAAAGACACATTGGGGTAGCTTGATGAGCTAAGTAAGATTTGCAGAACAGACATGAATTCTTAAACAGAAACGACTCTATTCCGTATCCTAGTATAATTCGATTGTTTAAGCGCATCGGTTTATTCGATATAAATCGTTTTCTAAATCGAGTCTCTCGATTGGCTTATCGACCATCAAAGCATTGACTAGTACATGAGACTTAGTAGCCATATTTAACAGTCAGTGTAAAAAATCAACGCGATGAGAATAAAAATTACTTTTTTTAAAGCAACAAAAGGACGTGTACCTACCTATAAGTAAAGAAACCCATTTCTATTGCACTGGTGATCAAAAGTAAATAAAAACTAATGCTTATATGAATTTTAAAGGCTTACAAAAAGAATTACTGTCGGCATCTCTTCTCAGGGAATTTATTAGGAAATGCCGACGCCATTTTGTGTTAAAAAAATATTGACATCTGATAAGAAATAAATATAATTTTATTTTAATTATTTTAGCGCTTCAATTCATTGTTTTTGGAAATACAATTGGTGCATTATACCTATAAAATTCGATGACACATTCTATTTTCTTCTATGAAAGAATAGCTCATGCCAGTATTGCAGTAGCTTCAGCTTAGCGTTTTTTCATATTTGAAAGGAGTAAGGAGTAATTTGGCTCTGGGATGCAATGCGCTTGCTACGCTTTTGATATTGCAATGTAATGATCTGTGACGCTTAATGTGAGAAGACCATTTTTTTATCAACGGATAGACGTCCACTGCAGGACATGGGGCAATTGGGCTTCCCCCAAATGCCACAATTAGAGTCTTATGCTTCTCACACCCATCCGATTCCTACAACCCTCACAAATTCGTCGATCCACCTTGTGGGAGGCCTTCCAACGCTGCCGAAATGATGAATTTACATAACTAACGTTCAAAATCAAGCAACAAGCTCAAACTCATCTCAGCAACAATCAATGTTGCCAAAAATGTTTGAAAATTTAACGTATTTTTTAACATATTGAGATTGAAATTATAATGCGAAAACTTTTGTTATATACCTCCTAACATTAAATATTGTTAGCCCCTCAAACTAAGCTAAATATGCTTGTGTCTGGAGTGGGTTCACGTCAATAGTGCAATGGGTGGGAATCGAACTACGACCTCTCGATCGCCAATCCAACGCCTTAGCTATTGAACTATTGCCGCCGATTGCCCCCGAGGTGGCATTTCTGCTGGCTGGCAATATCAAAATATAAAAAAAAAACATAATTGCGGCACGACACCAATGGATCTGCGCAAAAGTCGCTTATCCAAGAAATCTAAAATAATTAAAAAGCCATTAATATCTTCACAATACTTGACAGGAAACTATTAAAAAACGAAGCAGACATTTACGATACGCCATCAAATTCAAAACTCGGGTGATTCTCATCATCTCGTGTATTCTGATTTTGTAGGATTTTTAGTATCATTTCGCATATATTTTTGTGTTAATTTATTTGACATTATTCGACTTAATTTGGAAGCTGTAAATTCCAAACTCGTAATTAATTATTGTTAAATGAAATGATAGATAGACGTTTATAATTGTTTTATTTTCAGTAGAAAACCAACGAAAAACTATTTAATAAAGATAATATGGCGTCAAAAAACTCATCCGCATCGTTGTCCACTGGTAGTGTAACAAAAGACTGGCGGCAGTGCCACGTTGTATGGCTATGCTTATCCTTTGACCAAACGAAATATCGGTGTTCAGTCTGTCGGTGTAGTGTCTGTCAGCCAATGATATAAGTAAAAAGGTAGGATAGGTTACCTAAACAACATTAGATCTTCAAAAGCGGCACACTAACGCACGCACGCGTCCGTTAACGACGCGACGCGACACTGAGGTCAAGTGTGGCTAGTTAGCCACCATTTTAACGTGTCGCTTGCTGAGCACCTAAAACCTATCTACACCTTTTTACTTATAATATCATTGCTTTCAGCGTTTAGGCGTACAATGGATTTTTACGATACGACGCTGCGCCGCTACGCAGTGTTGTGGCCTCGCCCTAAGTGTCCAGATCACGATCTTCGCCGATGCCCCATGCAGTGTTGAAAGGTAGGTACTAACTTTATCCGTTCACCACGGAATGAACTAAATTCACGAGTAAATAAACCACAAACAGTAGTTGCCTTGGTTTTTATAGTAATAAAAATGTCTTAAGAGATTTGATATTGAGTGTAGTTGAATCTTAAATTTGTTTGCGGTAAACGGTTTAGCTTAACATCACAGCTGTGAAAACGATATTCCTAATTTAAATAAATCATTGAACTCATAACCTGTCGTTTAGAATCTGTTTATAAATGAATAACTTACCAAAGGATTGTAATAAAGAAGTAATAAAAACTATCTAGTGGTTAACATTACCGCATAATTTACTATCCTCCAAAAATCTACTGAAGATTCCATAAACACGTATTTTGATCGCAATAAAACTCAATCATCCAATTTAGGTTGACCTTCCCGACTGCATGGATCACAAATAATTTGCCTCGTAAAAGGGTTTTTAGTACACGGTTTAGGGGTCTCTTTATTTGGTGTAAAACTAATTTGGTCGCGCTTCTTATATTGTCCAACTTTAGTAGCGTGGCAAGTTATAAAAGATATAGAAAATAGATTTTAGGACCGTTTTACGATCGTACACGGCCCTAACAGGCGTTGCAGCGTATTTGGTTATGCTAAGTAGGTGAAAGTGAAGTGCTGTGTGTTATAAAGTTTATCGTGTACTAAATGGCAGTATGTGAATGCAACACATACGTTTTACTGTGGGGTAATTCTGTTTTACATTTACATACAAAAAGGTATAATTACGAAATATCTAAGAACTTATTTTCTACATAATAGTTTTGTGTTAGGCAAACTAAACTCATCAACATGAGACGCGTCAAATTTTGTGATTAGAAATAAATTAAGAAAATCAAACGAATATTTAATTCGTAAAACGCTTTTTGATATTTACACCGAAATGTTCGATCGATCACTTTTGTTCCTAAGCTCTGGTAGTCGTGGGACGAACGGGCGGTCACTAGGACGTCAAGCGGACACGACTGGAATCAGATCTGGAGCAACGTGTTTTCTGAAGTGTTTGGGGAAGGATTGCCCCACTGTAGAAGTTTTACTAAGTTATTTTATAGGACTAGGTAACTACACCTAATAACATTTTGGTTGGCTTAAAAATCAAACCCAGGATCCCACTGCCAGTAGTTGCGCCTGCAACCACGAGACCAAAGGGACAGTTAACTTTATTAATGTACCGATTGCATTAACGATAAAAGCCGTAAGTAATTCAAAAGAAATTCCAAATTCGATTTGTAACCGACTTCCAGTTCGCGTCATAAATCGTCGCTTACCTAAAACGGGACGATTTCCATTCGATTTTACTCAGCTGATGCATTCGATTATGGAATTCGGTATCGTAAATCGTGGATGTGCCTCGGGTATCGAGTACTCGGATAATTTTCGAAGCAATTCGTTTGACAGGTGCCGCGAGCGATAGCATTACTCTGTTACATGTCTTTATTCGGTATTATTTCGCGGTGTTGACTACGAATACTCGAACAGTATTTTTTGCTGTGAAACGCAACATTATTTGTAAGAGTTTATTGTGTTTTGTTCCTTTAATGTGAGTCGTTTAAATGCGGTCCGATGTGTTTATTTGTACATGTTCAAATATAGCCTTTGTGATCGTATTTTTAAACATTGTTTGCACCTTTCTGCGGTGGACCATTACGATGTGAAAATATACCTACTGTTTTTTGCATTACTAAAGGTCTATTTTACTTGAGTTTAGAAGTCGCTCGACACTCAATATAAATAAAAATATGAATGAGAACCACACAATGTCTCCAATGTGTTCTTAATTCTCCTTAGAGTTTAAATATTTTATCTGCTTGGGTAAATGCTGACTTGGACTGCCTTGTTGAGCGTGAGATCCTGGATCTTACAATAACCGGGCTAAACAAGTGATATAGTAGTTTGCCATCAGAAATTTCCCAGTAGCAGCACATATTCTGGATTTGTACCCAGTTCAAGGCAATAGAGTTGTCCCCTGTCGGACTTGAATATAACTAGCGAAATCATTATTACCATTATTATAACAACATTAATCACGTCCACTCTTGGACAAAGGTCTCCCCTAAAAATCCCCATGACGACTGAATTATAAGAGCCTCTTGCATCTAGCACTTTTTAATTAACTTCACCAGGTCGTTTGTCCCCTAAGCGGGAGGCCCGTCGACTCCACATCTTCCATTTATAAGGCTTCAATCAATTAACTTTAATCTAATACTTATGTCTATAATGTACAAGGAAAGAACTAAGTTTAAGACATCAGAATCAGATTGCACCGCTGTTAAGTTTCATCATCATCATAACCGCCAAAAGACGTCTACTGCTGGACAAGCTTCACCCAAAGATCACCACGACGATCGTTTTTGTGCCTTTTACACCCAGCCGTGTTCAGCTACTTTTACCAGGTCGTCCGTCTACCTAGTGGGAGGTACTCTTGAACCTTGCGGCCCCATCGACAGTCAAGTCTACTAGCGATATAAGTACCGTTAACTGCCATTAAAGCTTAGCAATACGGCGACCATGTCGTTGACTCAGGTTCTCTTGCAGATCTCCTCATTTCTGATGCAATCTCGCAGTGGCCAGTGATACTGTGAGAGGTGCTCTCTCCATTGCTCTTTGGGTGACCTTAAGGCCACGGACATCAAGTCAGTGGGTTGCGGGGTCCCAGCGGAGTTAACAGCGCTCGATCAGTGCCCCTGCTCCGCTCCGTCCACACTACCTTTGAGGCCAGTCCCATATAACTTTGGAATGCGACTGACTTCGTCTCCGTGGCCTAAGCTTTCTTATAAGGCCCATTGTGAGCGACCACATCTCAGTGTCATAACGGCCCATTTACGACCTTGCTGCGGCAAGCGGTAAGATTCAAAAGTATGAAAATGTACGAAGTAGACCACGATGTGGTCGAGCGGCGACTCTTGGCGTTTTCATACTTTGAATCTTACCGCCAGTCTCCCCGCTCACAGCGGTAAGGCCGTGAACAGGCTGTATGTAAGTCATCATTGACAACACACAATGGTCCAAGACTGGCGAAATGTGGGTATATCTCGGCCTAACATGTTTTGATAAATGCGATGAAAGATAATAATAACTTTAGACCAGCTTAGACATGACTCAGCCGACCGCTGCTCTCATTTTCGATCTGAAAATCAATGTTCCTTATGACACCTTGATAACCGTATTGCGCGCACGACCACGTCGTGTTCGGGTGCAATAAGACGCGCTCGTGACGGCTCGTGTCATTACGCGCCTGTTCGGTCAGCTTCGTGCGCACCCGTTTCGGCGTTACGATTGTACGCGTCTCTTAGGGTTGGCAAACAGATTTATAGGTTAAATGTTAAATATGTACAATAATAATACCAGCCTGTGACTGTCCCAATGCTTGGCAAAGGCCTTTCCCATACAAAGAAGGCACGAGCATTGATTATCACGAACTAATATTAACTATGAGTACAGTCCTCCTCTTGATATTATCATTTGCAGATGTCAATGATGTCCAAAATTAACCTTAAAATTATGTAAGAAGTGAAATAAGTCACATTGGTACTTGCCCGGATTTTAACCACAACCTCATGCATGAAAGGCAGACGCCTTAACCTCTAGGCCTATAAGATTTTCTGAAAGTTATTAAGAACATAATTATTCTGCTAGGAATTTCTGTTTGGTCCGTCAATTTTACTTTTCATTAATTGACTGTAATGCAAGCTCTAATTAACCAACCCTACCAATACCATGTAATTCATTGACCATAACTGTCAAAATCGTGCACACGATTATTAACATTGTTGCATTCGTATAGAGGAGATAATCGTATGCATATTTAAAGTTGTTATTCTAACATTAGTTCGTGGGTGTAGGGTAGAATGGGGCTGGTGGCTACTGGTCACCAGTAAGTAAGATTGTTGGGTAAATTTTACCTTAGGGCAAATTTTTCAATACACAGATAACTTTTATCAGACAAATAAATATGGCTGTTTGACATAATTATCCACAAAAAGCTGCCAACCGCCATTTTCATTATTCCGAATTTAACAGTAGATTGACAATTGAGTACCTAATCGACACTAAAGATGTGCCTGAGTATCATAATCACGCGACGTTTAGTAAATAATGACAGAGATGTTTTTAGCGCAGAACTAACAAGAAAAAAAAACACTATTAACGAATAACGATTTTCTGATTGGGTTCAAATAATTAAAAAAAAAAAAAAAAAAAAACTAAGTATAAATAAAAAAAAAAAAAAATAAAAAAAAAAAAATAAAAAAAATAAAAAAAAAAAAAAAAAAAAAATACGAAACCCCTTAGTTAAACAGGTTGTCAAAGAAGAACAAGTTCTGTTATAATTTAGCCACAAGCCACATGAAATATAGACCTCTAAGCGAAAATCGGCCGAAAAAAAAGTGATAGTGAAAACGTTTCTTACCCTGTTGCACCTACCTTGTTCTATCTCTACACTTTAAGGTAGACTGGTAGAAAATGCCTCAGGCCTTTGTGGAGTTTTATTTTCCTTGTGCATAATCTTTTAATGAATAAATAAAGAAAAGTCAGCCAACTAGCCCGATTCTCCCCTACGGCTAATGTTTGTCTGCAATCGTTTTGATAAATTGCCGTATATAATGATATGTAAGACACGAACGGCGTGACCTTTTGTCTTAGATTGGGCCTATTATTGGCCTCCTGTAATTGACGGTAGGTAATAATTAATTGTGACGTGCCCCCTTTCCGATAATTATATTTATTAAAGGAGTACGTATAGGTTCTAAGCAATGATATTATAAGTAAAAAGGTGTAGATGGGTTACCTAAACAACATTCTATCTTCAAAAACGGCACACTAACGCACGCACGCGTCTAATGACGGCGCGACGCCACATAGAGGTCAAGTGTGGCTAGTTAGCCACATTTTAACGTGTCACTTGCTGAGCGCTTATAACCTATCTACACCTTTTACTTATAACATCATTGGTTCTAAGCATCAAAATTAGTGTGAAATTTATTTCCTTCAAGTTTGTCAAATTATATGAAATGAACATCATGAAAGTGTGATTATGATCAATAATGCTTGTTTCTTCTCATAGTATTAATTAATATTATTTATAAAACTAAATTAAAAAATATACTTACTGTACACTACTACTGCAGGGAAAAGGCCTCTTCTCATCCTGAGAAGGATATTGATCACCACGCTTGCTCAACTAGGTGGATTGGCGATTTCAAACTTATATTACTTAACTGTAAATTCAGGTTTGCTCACGATGTTTCCCTTCACCGCGTCAATAATATTCTAAGATAAAGTTAGAAAGTTCATATGAATTGAAAAAGTCACATTGGTGTAAGTACCAATGTGACTTTTTCTACTCAGATTGGAACCACACCTAGTTTGCAAGTGAGGTAGGCCTTAACCTCTGAGTAATTAACATCAATTTAATTATTGAAGTAAAATATCAACGACACAATAAAACTGTTATAATATTAATTAAGAATTGATAATAGAATAATTTCCAACAATGTCAAGTTTATCATCATCATCATCAACCACTGCCCGACTTCACCCACTGCTGGGTATAGGCCTCTCTTTTTATGTACCAATTTCCACGTCCCTGTGCCAGTCTCATCCACGATACTCCCGCAATGGCAACAATGTCGTCTGCCCATCTCGCCTCTGGACGCTCCACACTTCTCCTGCCGTTTCTTGGACCCCACTCGGTCACAGCTTTACTCCACCGGCCAAAACCGCGCCTAGCTAGGTGTCCTGCCCAACTCCATTTGAGTTCCAAGTTCATAGTTTATAGTACAGACGCCAGCACGTCAAGTTACCCCAATGTGTCAAATTTCTTTGATCGTTTTTCAACTTTATGATAAACAAAATAAGGGATCATAATTATTCAATTTGACACATTGGGGTAACTTGATGTGCTGGCGTCTCGTGTGATGTTTACTGTCGATGTAGCATACCGTCGTTTTAGTGTACTAACGATGTAGCGTACCAACGATTTGGGATACTATCGATACATTAGCCCGTCGATGCGATGGAGCGTTTTTGATACAGCGACCATCGATGTAGTGATTGTCGATATTATGAACTAGACCCGGCGGCGTCTGTACCTACAATTAATTCATATTGAGTTAATAATGTTCTTGTCACATATTATTGTATTTCAAAAATTATATTAAATAGGTACTTATTATTATTTTTAAAGAAGCTACTTGCCTAACCTAGGAAATGGCACTGCCATATTTTCACTATTTTTTATTGTAAAAGGGACACCTGTCTCCATAAACATTATAGAACCGCATAATCGGTGTGGGTGGTGAGAAGATGTAAAAGTTATATCAAAAATGATTTACATGAAAATACAATTTTATGTCATTTTTAGGGTCCCGTGCCAAAATTCTTTAAAAGGTAGCTTTTGGTGCATTTTTTTCTGTCTGAGTTGCTGTAGTTAGGAACTGCTGGTGTTACCGACTTGACTTACTTGGAATTGGCGAAGGGTGGGCTTTTTGGGGGACTGTATTATGTAATTTTGACGTTAAAAAAGTGCTGATCCTCTGCCTAGTTCGAATAAATGACTTTTGATAATTGATTTTGAAATTTAGACGCAATAAACACATTAAAAAGACTATTGTAATTCGAGTTGAATAAAAACTTACATAACATACACACACTTACACACTTACACACACACACACGTACATTTGCACCTGCACTTAACGCGTTACACAAATGAAATAAGTGCGACAGTGTTAAAGCCGGATATTAAAATCAATTTGGTATTATACAAGAAAAGCTTTAGGTACTTTTACAATTATTTTTTCATACTGCTCACTATCATTTTTTGTTAAAATCTATCGCTTTCCTACCGAAGTTGGTAAACCGAATTCTTTACTATAAACCAAATACTTAGACTAATTTCAACGGAAATATTGCACAAAAAATTAAATAGTCCTACAAAAATGAAAGGAAATCTTCAACAAGTATTAATCTTATAAGAAAAAAAACTGAAAATTTTAAATGTAAAAATTATTGTTTTCCCAATCACTGTACGGAATTCATGTAGTGTGAGTGTGTCTCGAACTTTGCCATATTTTTTTCGTTTATAATTATTTTGTGAGGTCGGGGTGTGCTATAAAATTAAATATTATTAGACATTGTAACATTTTATAGTTTTGGCTTAAGCTAACTGGTCACACTGATTTTACAGTGTAAGAGCTTTTGCTGATTTATAACACACTATTTAGGAAGGGATTAGTTTTAATGTGATACAGATTTTTAATATTTTTAGTATTTTAGTGACTGCCATATTGGTCACAAACGCTACTGCTGTTCACGAAATCCTGGGTTTTATTTCTAAATCGGGTAAAGTCAATGCGGATTTCTGATTCTCACAGAAAACGCAACAATAGAAACGGCCTCGTGTAGCATATCTATGGGTAAAGTGTTATTCAGTGTTTGCATTTAAAAATTCAGTAGCAGCTTTCTTTGTGCCCGTTTGATGATAATAAGCTCGCACCCTTGTTACATGGGACTTATACATAACTAGTGAAATGTGTACCCTAGGTACTTACAGCTCTGTATAAATCTCCGAAGAAAACAGGCGTTATATATTTGAAAAGGTACCTATTGGTTCTTTTTATTCGACTTACATAACACAATGTTTAAAAATAATTTATCAATTTACCGTTTTCAATGCAGGTTGTAGTGACAACTCAAATAATTTTCTAATTTGCAAAATAATAAATAATTATTTATTTTTTTGCAAATTAGATAATAGTATTATATTGACAAGTCGTGCCGTTGCCCCAGTCTGTAGTATCAGGAAATCGTGCCCTAGCACGAAACCCTTATTTTATTATTAACTAGACACTAAAACTAACAATAAATAACTACAAAGCGTCAGAAAATTCTTCTGCATCGCTGCCAGCTGGTAAAGTGCCCAAAAGACTGGCGGCATTGCCACATTAAATGGCAATGCTTAGCCTCTGGCCAAAGTAGTATTAGATATTAGAAAATATATTACTTATTTAAATAATAGTACCGGCTTGTAAGTGTGCCACTGCAGGGCATAGACCTCTTTTAATACAGGGAATAAGAAGCATTTATCAACTGGATTTATTCAAGGCGGGTTGGTGATTTTTATTGTATTAGTAAGTTTAGGTATTTCATAAATTAAATGTTGGTTGCTAATGTCTCGGATTTGAACCAGCACCCACCGTATGTGTGAGGGACTAGGCCTGAACCACTAAGTCACATACACGTTCACACACACATGCACACATTGCACACTCGCTCCCTATACTGTAGGTACATCTTATAAATTATTTTTATTACAGTTATACTTAAAGCTCTTCCTTAGCATGTTCTTTTTTTTTTCTATTGGTAAATTAAATACAGTTTTCTTTTTTTTTTGCTTTATCACCATTAGCTTTCAAAATGTTACACGTCCCATTTGATGTCTGTTTTTTTTTTACGGCTTTGTTTGCTTTGTCTGTGAAGAATCACTGACTCCTAAGATACAGGCCTACACCTAGTTTAGGAGTCAGAGTATCTAAAATCTCTTGTGACCTAGTAATAAGCCCTGTGTTTTCGATAGTATTTCAGAATACTTATTGTTAATTGCAATGGCTTAGGTAAATAAAGAATTATTATATTTTTTTTATTTATATTTAGTCATCATCATCATATTATGTCTAGACTTTTCCCAACTATGTTATTGGGGTCAGCTTCTTGTTTAGAGCGATTACGTATCTGACCTCAAAAACCCAGTTACTGGGTAAGTCGATACTACGAGGCCATCATGATAAATTTTATGTATTAATTTAAAAATTACGCCATTCCTGTACCTCCATATCTAGTTAACTGAATAAATATTGCATGAGTTAAGTGATTTCCCAGGATAAGTTAACTGTTGCCAGTGCTTAACTTAATTTACACGACTTAACTTTACGACATGCGTGGAAATATTGAACCTTTTGTTCGCATTATATTCTCAGATCATGAACTTGAAAATTTATTGTATGTAGACAACCTACATGATTACGTCCATAAATAGTTGTGTAATAGTGTTTCTTGGTACTATTCAACTAAATTAAAATATAGATATCCATTATACCTAGAGGAGTTATGAAACGGAGTATTCTTGGTATGTAGGTAGGTACCTTGATTACCGAGTTAGTAATACAACAATTCGTTCTATCACGATATTTACTGATGTCATTCGAAAAACTACCACGCTGAATTGCAACTGAATGATCATTGCCATTGATCATTCAGTTGCAATTCAGCGTGGCAGTTTGGGTCGTGCATTTGGCCCAATGATTCATTGGGCCAAATGCACGACATAATGGATACTCTTTCATGGCAAGCAACATCGCGGTTGGCCTAAGCAAAGATGGCGGGAGAGGAGTGAAGAAAGTAGGGAGGCCTTTGCTTTACAGAGGGAAAATCCAGGCTAGTAATAATAATACTAACATAAATATGTTTTTTTTTCTCTACATCCCACTGGGTAGCACAAATACCCCTTGGTTAGACTGGTTGCCAGACTTCGGGCTTTTGGCATCCCGTGATGACCGCCAAAGATGTTGTGTGTGATTTAATTTTGTAGATCTTTTGCGGACGTCACCAGTGGAGAAAAAAACATTTACAATATTGACAGCCGGGACAAATCTGCATGGTTCTTACATAATCTGACCAAGATAATGTCTGGACTTTAAAAGAGACTGTGACCTCTGAGTTTCTTTCGGTGTTTCTTCTCAGAGTAGTCAGGTAGCGAAATACCGACCCCTTCTTTTTAAAAAAAATTACATGTAAAAGTGTTTCATATGAACCCATTTACAGAAATAAATATAATTTATCATTTAAATAAAAAATGTTTAAAAAGCTTTCGAAGGCACAGAGAGCCAATGATCATACATTACCCATCAATGGACTGGCCTCTGCCAGCGTAGCATAAAACATATAAATAAATTAATAATAAATATTCCACAACTTTTCACACAACGCCATTTAGTCCCAAGTTAAGCTTGAGAGCTTGTGTTATGGGTACTAAACAGCTGATAAACATACTTATATATTTCTAAATACATACATATTATAGATAAATTACACCCAGACACAGAACAAATGATCGTGCTCATCACACAAACATTTGTCCTGGGTGAGAATCGAACGCACGACCTCCGGCATAGCAGTCAGGGTCACTAACTACTAGACCAACAGGCCAGTCAGACATATAATAACTACCTACTTATATCTGTATCATAATTCTAAGGCTGAAGAATATGTTAGAGCAAGATTTTTATTTGTATTGAATAGCCTTAAATCTAGACTAGTTAAAGTAGTGACAACTGCCATAGATTTTCTTATTACAGCAAGGACTTAATGTGCTTTACGAGGTTAGAAATCTAGGTGTTATATAGATGGCTACCAATCTATGGACTGACCCTAACAAGCGTAGCTTACAAGCAAGCCTATAAAAGCCACGGTGCAGTAGCCAACTCTTATCACATTAATAGATCAACCCAAATCAACAGATTTCGTCACACAATACCGTTGGTTTCCTTTCATAAGGTAATCTAATTTATAATGTGATGTACTTGTATACGATATACGATGGTTGCTAATGTGTAAACATTCGTGGATCGGTATGTTCGTCACTGCGTGTAATGTTCTGTGGCTTACAGAGATGTAGAGAGGTGCTGGATGGGGTGTGAGTGTAGTAGGGAGGTGAATTCGAGCGTGCTTGCGTAGAAAGCTACCGCGGTACTCGCTACCGCATATAATACTTTTTTAAGCACAGAAATAAAATTTACAGATATGGAGTAAATGCAATTGGCGTTTACTCTCTTACCAGTTGTAGATGTTTAAATCCTATGTAACAGGGAGCGAGTATTAGCTATAAGCTTATTGTCATCGAGTCCAGACTCCGGGCTACCAATGAGAAAAACCCCAGAACACTTTGTCCAACCCTGGTATTGAACTTAGGAACTCATGCTATTGCCATGCACTGTTCTCACGCATCAGCCCTCTCCTGGCAGCTGGCACTCAAAGAGTCACTCAGGAAAACGCGGACAAAAATACACCAAACGCACATGTAAAACTACTATTTGTAAGTGACATGACTTTGTTTTTACTATCTCATACACAGACACTTACACACAATATTGCATCGCATACGTCATTAACACTAATATACAATATAGGTGCAGTTGTTTTTCTTCCCAAATAAAATAAATTAACACAATGATGAGTGTAGGGTGCATGGAAATGTATCCATTGACCCTACACTCACCACATTAACCCATTGTCAAAATGCATCCCAAATGTACAGACGCCCATCCCAGACTGTCAAATTTTCCCAATTGAACCTGAACCTTATTCTCTTTGCATAAAATTGAAATTCAATCAAAGAAATTTGACACATTGGGGTAGGTTGATGTGCTGGCGTCTGTATGTCCTGTACTGTACCGTTTGACCTTGTCTGTTTTTTTTTTCTTACCAATGAACTAAAATAATGTAGTCTATTCTATTCTATTGCCCATACACACAAAATAATTAAGTTCAAAGTCACATCCAGTAACTCTACACCTTGGTAATAGTAGAGGCAGCGACCCGCGATAGAGTCATTTCCTGATTTTGATGTCGCAATACAATGTTCCAAGTTAGTATATCGAAAGTTTAGACATCTTTATTAGGTATATAAAATTAATGTGTTAGCAGGTAATATTATTATTTTTTATAACATTTTTTTTTATTGTCGCTATGTATGTGGGAACAATGTTCTTTAGAAATGGTTGGATTTATTATTTCTGTTTGCGTATTAATTTGATTTTTCTAGAAATGGTGCTTTATCTTTGACGCCATCTTGTTGCTTTACACAAATAAGCAGGTAATCAATAATTGTTCAAGTTAATTTTCATCAACGTTTTGAAAACAGTAATGACAAAGGTTATGTTAGTGAGTACCTATACCTATTACACTGTTAAAGTTTTTTGTGGTTGTATGAACAATCCCCGAGGTGGTCTTTAAAATCCTGTTGAAGATAAGTTAACCAGATTGCGTGTCGTATATCTAAGGGTTTAGCTACTGATACTTAAGGCTGCGCTTCGAAATAATCTTATTTGAAAATTAAAGTTAAACTAATAGCACTTTTGCAGTTTTGCCTTCGAAGTTTAACGCCACTGTTCCATCCCATCTTAGTTAAAAAAATAATTATATTATTATTTAGTGAAAAACGAAACTTTTGAGTCAAATCCCTACGAACAAAAGAAACATATAAATTTGGTACAGCTTTTATCAAACATTTACACATTACTTCTCATATTATTTATTTACGCTCAAAGCTACGCAAAATTAGTTTTGAAATATTAATAGGTAATATTAAAAAGTTTTTTTTCCACTTACTTAAAAGTTTTGTTCTTATTGGTTAAGTAGTACAGAGTCAAGTTTCCCTTAAATTTGTAGTAAACACCAAGTTTACACCACTGACAACCAAGCTAAAAGTAAACAAAAATACGGATTAGCTTATAATTATAATTACCGTATGAGCACGCGCAAGCACAGTACGCATTTGGCTCAATAAATAGATCGTCAACCTTTTCGCGATTCTCTTAAGTTACGTTTATAATAATTCAACTGTAATTATTTTGTTTGCGATGAAGTCGTGTGCAAATTGCAATAATCAGTTTAACGATGGGGTGCAATGTGCAAGTTGCAAAAAGCTTTTGGATTTTTCTTGTGCGGGTGTGTCAGAGGCGAGTTGGAGAAAACTGGGCGCAGATCGAAGAGCACAATGGAAATGTTCTGCGTGTAAATCGTCGCCGACTCTGCTTTCACCGCAACCCCCCGCTTCACTGGATATTGTGCTGAGTGAGATTCGGGAAATGAAGCAGCAGCTGCTGAATTTGCCAACATTAGTCAACGACATAAGATCCATCAAAGAGGAGCTGATTGAGGTTAAGAAGAGCTGTGATTTCTCTAGTGGTAGACTCGATGACTTCGACACTAGGCTTGTTGAGCTAGAGGCTAAAGCCTCCGAGTTTGAAAAGCTCCAGGCCACCGTTTCTTCGCTTCAAGCAGAATTGGCCTCAACAAAGCACGAGCTCTCTTCCAGTGACCAGCGTTCCCGGCTTAACAATGTGGAGATTAAAGGTATACCTCTAAAGAGGGATGAAAACTTATTTACTATCGTGGACGCCATCTGCCGTAAAACAAATTACAGTTGTGCAAAAACCCAAATTAATTATATATCGAGGGTTCCTATACATAGTTCAAATGAAAAACTGGTGATAGTGAGCTTCCTTAATAGATACATAAAGGAAGACTTTATAGCAGCTGCGCGCGCTGTTAAGGATCTATCCACCTCTGACATAGGCTTCCAGGGAGCACCTCAACGTGTGTTCGTTAACGACCATCTTAGTGTAGAATCCAAGAAATTATTGAGTAAAGCGAAAATAATAGCCAAAGAGAAACAATACGAATTTGTATGGGTGAAACACGGTAAAATTCATGTGCGTAAAGACGTTAACTGCAAAACCTTTATAGTGCGAAAAGACTTGGATTTAAACAAAATATCGTAAACAGTTTTTATTTTCACTATTTGTTATACTTTTACTTAGTTACTTTTAAAATGTGTCGAATCTTGCATGTTAAACGTTATTTGATTTGTTTCTGTAAAAGGTTTAGCACCTCTGTATCGCTAATGATCCTCTTTTGTATTCCTTATCGCGCCGTTTGTCTTCGAGTCGTAATGAATCGCTATATATGTATCTCGCTTACGCATACGCTCGTAACATATTGTTGCTTGCTTGCTCGCACGCGCCGATCATCGGATGAGTTGCACAGTTGTATTGAATTAACTTATTTTTACCCACTTTTGGATTACATATCTTTTCTATGCGCAATAGTTATTTGTTTCGAATTTAATTGGCTGTTAATATTATGTTTTCATGTTATTGATGCTTATCCTATCATTGTTTATGCTATTAGTAATGGCGAATAACAGCTATGAGTGTCTAACTGTGTTCTATCAGAACGTGCGGGGATTGCGAACAAAAACAGACTCGTTTTATCGTCAAGTACTAATTAATTCGTACGATATTATTGTTTTAACAGAGACGTGGCTATTAGATGGTGTGTTAAACTCAGAGTTGTTCGATGACCGATACTTGGTGTGGCGTCGTGACCGGGACTACACATTGACTGGTCAAACCAGGGGTGGTGGAGTACTCATTGCGACGCGTAAGGAGTTGCCTGTCACTCCGCAACCGCTTCTTCACTCCGCGGCGGAGGATGTGTGGATCAATTTACGGCTTAAAAAAATGAAATCACGTGAACACACAAACATATATATCTGCGCGGTTTACTTATGTAAACAAAACAGGGGTTTCTCGTTTTCGGAACAGCTTGTTAATTTCCTTTCTAAATTGAACCACACAGCTCTGAATAAGACATCTGATGTATTTTTAGTTTTGGGTGACTTTAATATGAGCGGAATAGTGTGGGCTCCATCCAATAATCTTTCGCTAGTCCCAGTGAACCCCGCCACTGGCGATGAATGTTTGCTGGCGGATGAGTTGTGCACGTTGGACTTTGGTCAGTATAACGGGGTCGTTAATAGGCAGGGGAAACTGTTAGACTTGGTCCTCTCAAATAAGATAGCCTGTGTTAGTGAGTGTGCTGATCCTTTAGTACCAATTGATCCATATCACCCGGCTTTAATTATGAATGTAGATACCTTTGAACTTCCTCCCCTCGATCATGCGCCTCGTTTGCGATATATGTACAGTAATGGTGATTTTGATTCAATAAATAAAGAAATCTCTGTCATTAACTGGGCTCATGAGTTTTCAATTAGATCATTGGATGATTCAGTTGCATTTTTTATGGACAGTACCAAACAATTACAAAATAAATATATACCGCAGAAGCTAGTTCGTAATAATTCATACCCAATTTGGTATAGTGCATCACTCATCAAAACAATTAAGGAAAAATATAAATTCTTAAAAAAATTCAAAATTTATGGTAACAAATCTGACGAGTTAACTTTCAAATATTTGCGTGAAAGAGTTAAGACAATAGAAGCTACTTGTTATGAACTTTATCTTAATCAAACAGAAAATTTAATTAAAAACCACCCTAAACATTTCTGGTCCTATGTTAAAAACCGCTATAAATCCAATGCTATTCCTAATACGTTAAACTATAACAATGAAATATTTCTCTCCGGGGATTCTATTTGCGAGGCCTTTTCCTCTTACTTCCTATCAACCTTTCTTGATCCCACTTTACCTAATTCTCCTAGTTCACCCACTGACCTCCCTCCCGACTATGATGGAACG
Organism: Euplexia lucipara; assembly: GCA_921972225.1. Taxonomy (NCBI): domain Eukaryota; kingdom Metazoa; phylum Arthropoda; class Insecta; order Lepidoptera; family Noctuidae; genus Euplexia; species Euplexia lucipara. The sequence continues at coordinate 17,556,501 of OV179155.1, read as the reverse complement.
TCGTCAGACATTTGTCACATTGAGGTAGATGTCGATAATGTGACTGGTCTACTTCGCAACCTGGATCCATCTAAAGGTGCCGGTCCTGACAATATACCTTCTAAGTTCCTTATTAAATGCGCACCTTCCATTGCTCTTCCTATCTCAATTTTGTTCACCAAGTCTTTGTCCCAAGGTGTCGTCCCTAGAGTATGGAAATCAGCGTATATCACACCTGTGCATAAGAAGGGTTCAAAGACTGAGGTTACTAATTACAGGCCTATTTCTAAACTGTGCATAATTGCTAAAATATTTGAGAGGATTATCTATAACCAGTTATACCCTGCCCTCGCTAACTCGTTGGGCTCTTTTCAGCACGGGTTTTTAAAAGGGCGGTCTACCACTTCTAACCTTATTTTATTTAACGATTTCATTACAGAAGCTATGGATAGTGGTATGCAGGTCGATGTGGTTTACACTGACTACAGCAAGGCGTTTGATCGGATCGAGCACGAATCCCTGATTAAAAAGTTAAGACACATAGGTATCCGTGGAGACCTGCTAAGGTGGTTCTCTTCTTATATCGATAACAGGTCACAAGCAGTAGTAATTAACAACTATGTGTCTAGCTGGGTAAACGTGCCCAGTGGAGTGCCTCAAGGTTCGTTGCTCGGTCCTTTCTTATTTGTAGTTTATGTGAACGACATCGATCAGTGCCTCCATTCATCCAAACTACTATGCTTTGCCGATGACATGAAAATATTTGCCACTATTTCATCGCTTGATGACATGCTTGCACTACAAGCTGATTTATGTCGGCTCGAAGAGTATTGTCGGGCTAATAAACTGGATCTCAACCCATCTAAGTGCTCCGTTATTACCTACACTAGGAAACGTGCAGTTCTGGTCACTACATATACTTTAGCTGGTGAAAACTTGCCGAGGTGCAATACAATTCGTGATTTGGGCGTTTACCAAGACAGTAAATTAGTTTTTGACGCACACATTGATGCTATTGTTAAAAAAGCATCTAAACTACTTGGTTTTATAATGCGACTTTCTAAGTGTTTTACGGAGGCTAAAACGCTCAAAATATTGTATTGTACATATGTAAGGAGTCAGCTCGAATATGCATCTCAGATATGGAATCCACGGTATCGTAAATACATCGACCGCATTGAAAATATACAAAAACGCTTCATAAAATATCTTTGCTTTCACCAAAAGGTTCCATATGACTCAGTTGAATATCTCCGACTCTGTAAGAAATTCCACCTACTGCCACTAGTAGACCGACGTAACATTGCAGACTGTCTGTTTTTGTTGAAAATCCTCCACGATGATATTGATAGTCCTGAACTATTGTCCAAATTTTATTTTAATGTGCCCAGAAAAGTTTTGCGTAACAACCCTCCCATTTGTGTTCCTCACTCGTCATCGAATTATAGGCAGAACAGCTATATTGTGCGTGCAAGTAGTAATTTTAATGAGATATGCAAGCGATATGATTTGGATCCTTTTCTTACTAGTGTTAACTCTGCAAGAAGGTGCTTAAGCCTCCAATTTTTTAAGTGACAGTGGTTATTTCAAGTAGTTTTTTTATTGCTTTTGTCTTTTTTTTTCCTTCTTTTAACAATTTGAGTCGAGTACTGTTATCTGTGATCGCGGCTTATTTTATTTGATTTATGATTGTAAATCTACACGCGAGGACTTGTAATTGGCTTTCTGGTGACTATTACTTTCTTATTTGTTGTGTTTTTATTAGCTGTAAGTCCTCCATGTACTAAATAAATAAATAAATAAATAAATAAATAAATAAATAATATTATAGTATTACGCTGGATATTAATAATCTATCTCGGTTGCTATCTTGATCCCGATCTTTGTCTGTAACCAATCAACGACCGAATTCGCCTATCCGAGTCTTAAAGATGTCCAATCAGAAGCAGCCGTCAAAAACAAAGGAACGGGATTTGGATTGAGATAGAATATTAATATCGGGCATAAGTCACATCGCAACAAGACAAAGCTGTATAATGCTTAATTTTTGACGAAGGATTCCCAACAGTGGAGCAATTATACCATAAAGTTTGAAAAACTTCGACTGGCGCACTCTTAACCAGTTTTAACACAGTTATACCGTAGTAATCTACAGAAGTAGTGTTATTTATAGGACCTTCGCTTCATTAATGTTACGATTACATTATCTTGGATACAGTATGACATCCTGTGGTCCTTTTAATTCTTGCTGCAGTTTTAACAGACATTGCTGTCGGCGGACAATTTTGTATTATTATATACGTACTTTCAAAACGGCAGGCTTATTAACTACAAAATTTAACTTACTTTAAAAGAGGCTGTGTGAACAATTGATTATTATACACCCCTATTTTTTAATTATTACAAAAAAAAATTGGGCTGTACCCGTACCTGTTACGGATCATGTTTCCGTAATCAAAAGTAAAATATGAAGTTCAATTTTTAAATATTGGCACTATTTAGTTAAACTTAAATAACGAAAACAGCTGTTGGAAGCGGGGTATGCTTGAGCGAGATCACGCGAACGTGAGACAGAGATGACGATTAATGAATTACTACTAAGTCACGAATAGCCTGTACCATATTTCCATAAATTGGGTGACTTTTTGGGTTATAAACAAACGCTAGTAACTTTGCTGTTTATGAATATTATTAATTGATAATTTACAAATATAATGAGAAGACCGTCTAGAATAAGCCCTCTAAGTATTTGTACTAATTAAAAATTAGTGGTGTATACTGTTAAAGTATTGAAAAAAAAAACAGAATTAACTAGAGAGGAAGCGTAGGGCTTGTGGCTTAATAATAACATTCATACAGATCAATCTTAGATTAAGCTACTCTTGACGAGATCGATCCGTGGATGGGTAACAAAATCAAGACTCCTGCGCACCTCGGAAATTACGTTAAGACCTTGGTCCCGGTTGTCATTTGTAGTTTGTCAGTCTTTACGGACAGTTAGAAGCCAGTTTATCCAAGGGATATTGTGGAACTGGGATATACAACGTGTTTTTTTTGATATCCCATAACTCTAGGGTATGATTGAGACCATATCAAAGAATCAACTAGCATATGAATTATGTTTCAATCATCCTTTTTTTTTACTATCGTACAAAATAATTCGACAAAGTTACGATGATTAATGTAAAACACCCTTTCGTGAAAGAAAAGTGACGTTAGAAAGAAGACTCGTCGTACTGGTGTCAATTTTTGAACTAATTAGGTAATAAAAATAATATTAATAATACTTAATAATAATATTCCACGACTATTCACACAACGCCATCTAGTCCCAAGCTAAGCAGAGCTTGTGTTACGGGTACTAAACAACTGTTAATTTAATTATGATTGATGACATCTCCGAAACTATGCATTTTTGGACCATCTATTCTAGGAGTTTTAGTATTATTTTTACCTACAGAATATAACTCTAGAGTTATGGGATATACAAAAATAAATTAAATAAATAAATAAATAAAACACCTTATATAGCGGTCAGAAAGGCAGTCGCTCCATGTAAAACTATGGTATTCAGCTGCATTCAGTTAAACTGGAAGCCAACCCCAACAATGTTGGAAAAAGACTAGATAGACAAGTGATGACACCATATTAAAAAATCCTCTAAATCGAGTAAAAGTGGAAAAAAATATCAATTTTTTTTATCTGAAATATTAACATATACTGCACGGTAGCAACACAGCAAACGAGGATGTGGCCGGTAGGAGCGATGCCTAATTCCGTCTAATTTCGTCCTATAACCGTGACAAAGTTATTGTTACTGCTGTCAAAGTGATATCTCATTGTGTTTATAATAATATACTCGTGATAAGTGATATGTTTATACTTGATGCGTATGAAAAGCATAAGTGGTGCAATAGGTAATGATATATTATTATGTAGCTGCAGTATAAAGAGATAAAGTTAGTGAGTTTCTAGTATTTATTGCAACCCCTAATGTACATAATTACGGGTGGAAGATTAAACAGTTACGAATAACAATTACAGACCCTGCAGTTAGTAACGTTGTAGGGGGTAAGCTCTGGATCTTTTAAAATTCTTTTACCAATTGAAAGCCACATTATTTATATGTGTCATAGGCTATATTAAATTATACACCACTATTTTTTAATTAGTACAAAAAAGTTGGTCTGTATCCGTACCTGTTACGCATCATATTTGCGGAGGTAATCAATCATCAAATCAATCAAAAATCAAAAGTAAATTAAACGAAAATCAATTTTTAAATAATTATGCCTCTATTTACTTAAACTTAAATAACGAAAACAGCTGTTGGAGGAGTGGCATGTTTGAGCGAGATCACGCGAATGTGAGCGAGAGATGACGATTAATGAATACTACTATGTCATGAATAGCCTGTACAATATTTCCATAAATTGGGTGACATTTTGGGATATAAACAAACGCTAGCTGTTTATTGAATTATGAATATTATTTATTGATAGGTACTTTACAAATATATTGAGAAGACCGTCTAGAATAAGCCCTTTGAGTATTTGTACTAATTAAAAATTAGTGGTGTATTTTCAAAACTAGGAAAGAGTAGAGGGAATGTTAAAGTACAGAATGCTTGAAAAGTCGCAAGCGAAGTAAGTTCTAGTAGGTAATAATGTTGTTATAACAACTATACCCATCTAGTCTTTGACTATTTCTGAGACCCTCTGCGATATTGTTTTTTTTAATGAAGTACAGTTACAGGACCTCGTTAATCCGGAGAGGCAAAAACAAGACTGTTTTCGGATTATCGTAGGTATGCTATATTTAGTTTCTTAGTTTCTGTTTATAATTTTCGCACTTAATTTCAAAGGCCCGGTCTCAAAGTCTACGGAGACACATAACTTCGTGGCTATCAAATTCGTTATCTTCAGCCTATTTTAAAGAAGTGTTTAAAGCTTCTACTTCCTCTGAAATACCAACTTTTTCAGAGGCGAGAACTTCAACGCTATTGTCCTTATCTTGCTCATACGAAATCGAACTCCATTGGCCGGCTGGATTACAGCGTTCACCGAACAAGCGGGAGTCTGGATTAACGAGACCCTACTGTATTGAAAAAAAATGCAGACATTGTAACCAGAATGGAGACTGAGTTTCCTGAAGCACAGATTTTAGCCTCACTTAGGCACCAGTCTCCCAAAAAATTTCTTCATTTAATGAGGTCAGAAAATATTTTTTACTGTTTTTAATTGTTTTATGTGGGAATCAAATCCACGACATTAAGCCCAGTAGCCCATCATTCACCCACTACGCCAACGGCATACGCATCATCAACGCCAAACCTCCACAATAATAGGTACTCCCTAAAAAACTGGACCCAAAATATAAACAACTCATATAAATTGGTCCAAAACAGTAGATAGGATATTCTAATGTCCAAAATGTAACGCTTTGTGTTCGTAGCTCATGGTCCGTGACGTTATTGTATTGCCCTATGGCTGTGACCATTAGGGTCTAATGTACTGACCATAGAACAAGAAATTTTGGGATTCTATATAATAATATAGGTAGGTACAAAGACATTCAATACCTATAGACCGGACATCACGAACAAAATTTTCGTCCGAAAAAGTGTGTCCTGCTGGATACAAGTCTATGAGTTTTTTGTAGTACGCTCCGCTGCCGCTCCAATATTTATATATTATTCTAGATGGTGTTACTGAAACATGGGATCAAAGTTTTTCTATGACATTTCCTTGACATGCCCGCTCTATAGTCTTTTAAATCTCTTTGGGTAGGTATTATAAAAAAAAGTAGAAAAAGTGACCATTTTCATGTAGACAAACAAAAAACATGAACGGGACTGTGATTGTATAGTTAGTACCTATTTTTCGGAGTTAGAATCGAAAGCTGCTGTTTTTGTATTTTATTTTCGTCACTGACTCCCGAAACAAAATAAATTTATTGCTCGCTTTGTAGGAAATTTTTACTTTTTTTTAACTATTTTGTTAATTGGGAGTTTAAAAACTTTTTTTAAAGCTGAATAATCATTTTTAGCTCGAGTGCATTATTCATACGAAATTCGAATAAGACGCCCCTGACGCATTCTTTCTACATCCCGGATTAATCATCAGGTCAGTTAAATGGCGCCATTTTCGTCAGAACCACTTATATTAGCTTAGTCACAGTCGCACCCATGAAATACTTTTGCGTATTATTGAGGAGGTGTTGAGACTATCCCTGACCTGTTCCATTATAAAATACTTTTACGTGGAAATTTTTGAGAAGTTGTTGAGACCATCTATAATTTTCTCGTCCGTCCCTAAACTGGATTTAGATACCAACAATCGGGAATCGGGCTTTTTTCCACTCTTTTTTTTATTAACCTTTTGACTAGCCTGTTGGTCTAGTAGTTAGTGACCCTGACTGCTATGCCGGAGGTCGTGGGTTCGATTCCCATCCAAGACAAATGTTTGTGTGATGAGCACGATTATTTGTTCTGTGTCTGGGTGTAATTTATCTATAATATGTATGTGTTTAGATGTACCCATAAACAAGCCCTTAGCTTAGCTTGCGACTAGATGGCGTTGTGTGAAAAAGTAGTGGAATATTTATTTATTTTATTGTAAGTCCTCAAAAAACTCAAATTCTTCAAATATACCACCTCCAAATGAGTGCCTAGTTACTTGTACATCCACAATTTCTAACCGTACGCTTATCCCTTTACTTTGTGCTATGCGCACACGCAGCCTATTGTCCAACTTTATTGGTCAAAGTGTTATTTACTCCAAGATCTTATCAGTTAACTGTGATACCATGAAACAGCCTGCTTAGTTAGTTAGCATCTAATTTTAATATAATTAACCTTTCGTTAAACTATCTGACATTAATAGGTTTCATTAAAAAATACGGCTTTAAATTTCAAATCTCCATTAGTATGTGGGATTAATTAGATAGTAACGGAATGTTTGATTGAAGTTTTTTTTGGGAAGGGGAAATGAGTTTTATCGCCTATAGGTTTAGAGGTGATGTTTGATAATTGAGGAGAGTCCAAGGCCAATGTCGAAGGTCTACGTCATTCTATACTTAAGCGAAATCTTTATGATGACGTACTTAAACAACAGTGGACACAAATCAGCTATTCAATACATTTATACACTACAAGATTCTTGTATGTTGCTTCTCCCGCATAAAAAGTAACTTTCCCAAATGATACTGATACTGCTTGCCTATGTCATCCCACTGCTGGGCAATGGCCTCTCCCCATGACTTATAGTTTTTCCGATCCAGAGCTAAAGTCGACCACTGGTCGTTTAAATTGTCCAGCCTGCGTAGCATGAACACATCGAACACCGAAGAAACGGCCTTTGTCTACAGACGAATCGGCAAAGTGACAGATTATATAGACAGGAACCTCAATCTGTCAAATTTCTTTCAATACACCTGCCTGCGTAGCATGAACACTTAATTTCTTTTCTTCCGAGACACGACAAACACCGTTTCTTCGGTGTTCATGCTACGCAGGCAGGTGGTCCCGCCATCTTCTTCTAGGTCTGCCGCGACGTCTTCCCAAGATAAAATATATTTATTTTTTGTAAAGTTATAAGTACTAAGAGCTAAGTGTTATTCCAGAAAACAATCTACCTTGTGCCAATTTTTTTTTGAATCTGTTCAATATAAAATTGAGTAACAAACAACCAAATCTTTACAAACTTTCACATTTTTAAATTAATTCTAATTAGTTCGATTACTTACAGCAAAATCAATTAATTAAGCTGTTTAACACATTTAAGTACTATGTTACTCGACAAAATAAATTGAACTGCTGATTTTCCATTTGAATTTTTAGGTTTCCGCCTAATAATGAGTACCATTTTTCCGATTTTGTAAATACTTGTAAATACTACTAAAAATAATGTTTTAGGTATAGAATGGGCCAAAGGTCAGTAAACGATGGTATCAGCCACGACTAAGTAAAAACCCAGACAGGCACTTTACTTTTGTGAACACTTTACGTTGTGAGGAAACTGGCATGTCCTAAAAACCAAAAATTCGAAGAAATTAACAACTACCGACTCGCACTGGGCCCGCATGGTAGATTACGACCCACTCCTTCTCACAGAGAAGAGGCCTATGTCCCAGCAGTGGGAGGAATATTATAGGCTGATTATTTTGTGAACCAATACACGACTTCAATCGCTGAGCCTTTTCCCAACTATGTTGGGGTTAGCACTTAATAGAAAATAAATCAATTTATAAAAAAACAAACCAATTATTTAGCAAGTTTCCTTAATTAACACTTAAACAATAGAAAGCTATAAATCATACACTACTGCGTTATCTGACTCCATAATTTGCCAAGTTAATGAACCGATAGTAACAAGTAATCCACTTATTAGTGAACATAAGATAAATGCGATGGCGCACAAAAAATAAGCTGAAGATTAGCAGAAAGTTTCCAACGCATGGAACAGTTCTTAAGTATGGGATTAGACGAATTAATCTAAGTAGAGGTTTTTGTTTGCAGAGCATCTACTATGTTTTCTTTTATTGAAACAAAAACACTACCCCACACATGCAATTTCCTCGGTATCTTGGGTAGGTTAATAAAAATTTCAAGTTACGTAAACCAAAGCAAGCCAAACAAATATTATACATATTCCATGCCGGAATCGAATTCGCAATACGCAGGTGGCAAGCACAGTCTCAATCGTTCCGTTATTTATTGCAATTTTTTTGTGTGTAAGGTACCTACTCAATTATTCGCTGACACTATTAATTTGCTTATACTTATTTGTTTAAGACGTAGGTACTACACATTATTTACTGATGAAACTGTTAAATCTTCTACTTATTATTTTAAGACGTACCTACAATACAATAAAAATAGACACACATTCATCTTTTTTAACCTTAATGTTACCAAGAAGTGTCAAACAATGAATAAGAAATTTGGAAGTTCTGAACAAAGATTGAATAATCACTAAGTAAAAGCAATCGCGTACTGTAAGCTCACTCCATCACTCAAATCTGAATCCAAAAATAACTCCACAAAATCCACGCATACAAACGCATTCAAAACGACAAGCATCCGATAAAAAACTCGAATAATTAATCCCATATTATGTAAACATAATTAGATGAATCAAACTAGAAAATGTAAATGAGGAGAAACATGTAACGGTGGTGTGTTACGAAATTGGTGTGGTCACTGTTGAGAGAGCACTAGATAAAGTTATTGTAACGAGCTTACGTAGGGGAGCCAGTAACAGCGGATAGCGTTTCTGCTATAGGCTTTGCGAGAAGATTAGGAGAAGGGATAGTAGAAGTGAAGAGGTGTAAATTTATTTCAGAATTCCTCACCGACAAAATCCCCCCGCAAATCCCCACCGACAAAATCCCCACCCACAAAACCCCACCGACAAAGCCATTGAAGATTTTTTTTTTTGAAAAATTCCCCGTACTGAAATAAAATCAGTATAGCAAGGATTTTAGGAAAAATAGGTAACCATCCCTACTAGATGTTGATGATCCTTAATTATTAAACAAATAACTCTTTATTTAATTTAATTATTTCAGAACTTATTCATTATCAAACTGTTTGCACAGCAAATATTGCATTCAGTCACCAGCAATCTGGTTCATCATACATGTAATGGGCACCCAGAGACACATTGTTTCCTCATTCTCATCTTAATTTTTTCTTCATTTAATTTTTAATTTTTCCGAATCTTCGGAAGGCTGTACTGATAATTTGGGGCTGGAGACTCACACACTCAATTAGTCTTCATTATAAGACTATTTTATTACTTTGAGCTCTGCCTGTAAAAATAATAAATAAGTAAATATTACAATCAGATACATTAGAAAAGTCCATATTGCCTCATGACATCAGTGATGCCTATGGTAAACTTCGAACGTACTTATGAATTGAAAAGGTCGAATCGGTAGTTACTTTTATGGATTTTAACTCACCACATCGTTTACAAAAACTAGGTCTACCATGTTAAGACATAAAAACAAAGATAGAAATAAAAATTGTTTAGTCTTTACAGGTAAAACGGGACGCATTGTGGACATTGCCTCTGTACAAAATACAGGTATAAGTTCACTATAAGTCCTATAAGTTCACTATAAGTATAAGTTCACTATAAGTCTATAATTCACCATAAGTATAAGTTCACTATAAGTCTATAGTACACTATAGGTATAAGATTACTGTAAGTCTATAAGTTTGATAGCGCTGTTACCTGAATTGAATTCGCTTATGTCCGCCTCTAATTGCACCGCACAATCCATAATTAAATAAACGCACAGAAGCGATGATTGTTATCTCTTAACACTGCCCACATAAGTGCATAATCATTCTTTGTGTGATTTCGATCACAGTACTTACGCACACTTGTAATTATGGACAATTTGAATTTTATTACTTCGAACAGCCCCCAGGTATAGAAATTTTGTTGGTTTGGTTTTTTTAGAGTTCTATATCTGTGCCCGATTGATGGCAATAGGCTCGCCCCCTATTTATTGGACTTTAACTTAACTGACGAAATGTGGGTGTGCGATCAGTGCACTGCATTACCTGATCCATCTTAGTTAAAAACGGGGAAGAAGGGTCAAGCAACGCAACTCACTGACTGTGCCATAGGTTCACCTCTGCCTAACTCTTTAAGGATTAGGTACAGTCGTGATGTTATGTTTTTTTTTGTTTCTACATAAAGAGGATGCCAACTTGTAGAACTCTTTTATAACTAAGCCTTCGATGTTCATCATATAGCTGTCTGTCAACAGGCTGTATAATTATCAGGAACCAAAGACAGTTAATATTTTTATCGAGTGTAATTTTTTAATACAATTAACACACTGGGATACAAACATACTGGGATCGCACTTTAATAGTTTTTTTTCTTCTTATCCTATGATCAGTATTAAACAACTCTGAGGGTGAAACTATCACTACTTACATAAAACTAAAAGAAATGCAATTATTATTTCTAAACCAATAAACACTAACATTCAATGATCATGGATGCATAGCAATTAGCTACACTTCCTTGCATTATTTTCAACCGCACTTTATCCCGGTATTATTAGACTCACGCTTACCGGTAGACAGTAATTGGTACAAACAGACTTCCATTACACATTTCTTAGAACGTACTCGCCGCTGATTTAGCGTTCTCGCGAAAATGACTATGTTCGCCTACTGGTATTGTTTTTTCCCGGGTAATATTATGAGTTATTGTCCAAAGCGGTTCGGTTACCGGGAAGTGAAACGGTAACAAAATACCGGATGTGTCGTGGGCGGTCACTGTGCGCATTGTCATACAAAAAGCTTTTGCTTTCGTAGTGTGGCTACGTTTTTTGTTGGTCCTTGGATATGGTGAAAGAGTTTGTTGGTCTTTTAGGTAGTGTGATCGTAAGTTTTCTCGTCTCATAAATAATGTGTAGTAACTTTTTGTGTAAAGTTTTCTGTGAGTCAATACAAGACTACGAGTACTTTAGACCAATTTTTTTGTTAGATAATTTGTTTTTTTACTGTCTACGTAGCTACACTTGGCTGCCACTAGAGTTGTAAGTGTATTTCGGGGTTTTTTAATGTTTGTGCACGCCATGTCTCTATATCCCATGTCTATTTGTCTAACATTGTTAGATGCAAAAAGCCATTTCCGTCGCAGTATTTTGAATTTTATCAGAAACGTTCGGCGCACACAGTCCAAAGGTCGATTAGAACCACTCAATTTTGGTTGTATTTTTTATTAAATTCTTAGATTGTGTAATCAAGGAATAAAACCCAGGGCCTCATGCCCAGCAATAGGGCTTGCAACTAGGCCAAAGAGGCAGACATACCAACAGACGAAAGTGTTAATTAATAATTTACCTTATTATCTTTTTTTCACAGATTCATAGTCACACCATTCAGTTCTACACAAGCGCCATTGTCTTGGATAACACTATTAACAAAATTACTGTTTACCTCTTGTATTGCTGTCTGACTACTTATTACTGAGGATTCGTCGCTGCCCTTTCCGGTACAATCTGTTATACTGCTTTTTAATTAACTTTTTTATTGTCAGTGTGATTTTTAGAGGGACACTTTTACATTATTGTTTAGTGATCACTCGTTCGGAAATTATTTTTCCGGTACTTCTGGTGGGTGGGTTGATTTTTGTGGCTCGATGTGTACTTAGTAATTTTTATTTCAAATTAGTTGTGCTCACGACTTGCTCTGCGCGGAATCCATAATAATATTATCTGTTTGGTTGTAACTGTTGGCCTTTAACCAAACGGCTGAACGGATCGTAATGATATTTGGCAAGGAGATAGATCATATCCTGTAGGCGGACATAGGTTGTCTTTTGCCATTAAAAAAGGAAAATCACGAAATAAAAACTCGAAGAAAACTTGTTTTCTCAAACATTATTCAAATGAAGCACCATATTTGATGATATGACAGACGATGACAAATGAGTACCCTGTTTATGTTGTGACAATTTGACATTTGACAAGCCTTTAGCTAAAAGTATTATGGTAACAATAAAAATTGATTCTAAGGTGGTACGAAGTTTCGCGGAGCAAAAAGTCCATACAAATCAATGATTCCATAATAATATTAAAAATGAGAATGTTACTCTGTTTGTTGGTCGATTTTTTTTATTATAAAGGTTAAAATACCTTTTTAATAATAGTGTTGATTAACCGGTTCAAATATAATTACTTAAGATGTTGACAATCTTACGAGCAGGCAATGATACTTATTATTCGTAAAAAGGTGTAGATAGGTTATGAGCGATCAGCAAGCGACACGTTAAAATGTGGCTAACTAGCCACACTTGACCTTAGTTTCGCGTCGCACCGTCAACGGACGCGTGCGTGTGTTAGTGTGCCGTTTTTGAAAATCGAATGTTGTTTAGGTAACATCTGGCAATGGAGGTGCACTTTAGTTACTTAAACCTCTGGCTATCTCTAGGGAGAATACAATTCTAAGGTTTTTAACCGACTTCAAAAAAAGGAGGAGGTTCTATGTTCGTGTGTATGTATTTTTTTTTTTTTTTATGTATGTATGTTACCTGATTTCTCCGCCATTTGTGGACCGATTCTCGAAATTATTTTTTTGTTTGAAAGAGCAGACTCCTGAGGTGGTCCCATTTTAATTCATTAAACCCTGAGAGGACACCGGTGTCCGCCTGTCATTGTCTTTCTATTGTGTCTCTAATTACCTCAGTTGAAAGATTAATTTGGTGAAGATCTGGTGCTGATCTTCGGAGATATACAACGGAACTCTTCAAAAATAGACGGCAAATCTATCGTGATTGCTGGAATCGCTTGGATGTTTATTGTTTATACAACATCATTACGTATCATCAAGCCTGTATGCTCAGAGGGGTAGGCAGATGTGTTCAATATACCTAGATTTCGACAGTTAGGTATGTTAAGTTTAATTTGTTAGGGTTAGGTGGATAACCCTATTATAATGACATGTATTGTTAACAATTAACAATATAAAATCAATTCATGGCAAATGTTTGTATGGGAACAACTAAAAATGGAAAAATAAAAAACTTTTTTACAAAAAATAAAACCGACTTCAAAAATAACACTAAACGGTGTAAAATAACTCTAAATTCGGAAGTCGGTGGCCCATCAAGAATAAGACAAAAGTACCAAAGCCACAGACTTCCTAATTTAGAGTTATTTTACACCGTTTAGTGTTATTTTTGAAGTCGGTTTTATTTTTTGTAAAAAAGTTTTTGTAGGTAATAATTCTCAATTTTGTAACTGAGAACTTATACTTCATCTGTACACATAAGCTAAGTCAATTCTGATCACAGATTTCGTCTTGGTCAAGTTCGAATACCACACCGCAAACGCTGGTCACAAACCTTACGCCACACGATTTTCACCTTTAACTATGTAGCGTCAAGGTGTGTCATGTATTTGGTGCATGTCAAAAATAACTCGGTTAAGTACACACGAGGGTTCAATAAACTTTAGAATGACGATTATGAATTCTTCGCGCGTAGGCAGTGGCCGAAATGATAGGCCGTCCCTTGAGACTACAATGGTCTATAAATATATAAAAAAAGACAATCTATTACGATCGTTTTATATTCTAACACCAGAGTTACTTTGTATGCTTTTCTCTTCACGCGTGTAGAATGACTACACGTTGTTAGAGATAAAGGATTTTGGGGGAAAAATATTATATGCTTAAATGTGGCAACCGCACTATAATAATAACCTACTAATACTTCGCTCGCGACTTTCTTTCTTCAAAACTCTAACGTCTTGAGCATCGACGCCAAGTTGCTAGCCTGTCGGTTTTCTATTGTATTTTTATTTATTTAGGGACAACAAACAGCTATAACATACAAATAACAAACATAACATAAAACTAACAAATAACAATGTTGCAGTCAACTACATTATCCACGGATTAACAAAGATATAAACAAAATATGCCACTAGAGAAACAATAACATGCTAAGTTCCAATAGATCTTAAAAACTAATAAAACATATTATTTAACAAAATTCATTTTCTAACATCGAATAATTAATTTAAGAAATAACATTATTTATAATTTAATTACAATTCAAGCTCAATTCAAATTCAATAACAATCCATATTATTATGCAATTACAATTCATATACAATTACAACTTACAACTGCAAAATAATTACATTTCATCATTAAACAACGATTCAATAACATTTGATTTAAATTTCGATTTTCGGCATGCAAATATATCAATATTTATAAAACTTGTGTTGTTGTGTTGTATCGTTTACATTTTAGGGATTGTGCTTCGGAATTGCACGGTTTAATTATGCCAAGCCCTTTTCATCATCGGACCACTAGACGAACGGCGCTGCGCCACCGGTACATGCTGAACATCCCACCCATACGTACTAAAAGTTTTGGGAATACATTCATTGTGCGTACAGCTAAGGACTATTAATAGGTAACTATAGGTACAGACGCCAGCACGTCAAGTTACCCCAATGTGTCAAATTTCTTTGATCATTTTTCAACTTTCAACAACAAAATAAGGTTCATATTCAATTGGGAAAATTTGACACATTGGGGTAACTTGATGTGCTGGCGTCTGTACATCTCTCCGTTACCCTGCGATGTTAATCTTATTTAATTTTATTTTTTATTGAAAGGAACAGCAAACAGTAACATTATAAGAACTTACAACTAAATAAACAAAACAAAAATTTGGCTAAAAGGAAATTGACCTCTACGTCTCATTTGTGGACAGCGTTGTGGGTTACATTATAACCAAATTTTTGTTATGTTAATTTAGTTGTAAGTTCTTATAATGTCAAAATTAATCTTATGTTTTATTTTGATCCTTTCACTAGGTATTTCTTAATTATCTATCCTAAAAGATGGTGCATCTACTTCTCCAGAAATGGTGTGATGACGTGAAAACATGTAGGTAAGTAGGTATATGAAATACTAAAACATTTGAATACGATTAGTACAACAATGCTGCTAACTCCTTTGGTTGATCATTTAATTGGGAAGATGTTACTTGATTGGTACTTATAAGGGAAACAATGGTATTAGCTTATAGTGTAGAACAATGATCTTGGGATTTGGATGGTCATGCGTCAAGCGGTTGCGGTTTTCGTTCAGGGAGGAATGGTATCGTAAACTTAATAGTCTAGCGTAATTTACATAATACCATACTATCTGGGGCTCGAGTCTGCTATTGCAATCGTGTCTCAATGACCAGTCATTGATCGAATATTTGACGTCTTTGACAGTTTTTGTATGGGAAATGTGTGATATGTTTGACGTTATACGTCAAAAATCGATCATTGACCGGTCATTGAGACACGATTGCAATAGCAGACTCGACCCCCTGTACTCATGTTATAAAAAGGTAAGAAACTTTATCATCTTCCTATTCTTTTCCTAACTATGTTGGGGTCAGCTTCCAGTTTAATCGGATGCAGCTGAATACCAGTGTTTCACATGGAGCGACTGCATGTCTAACCTACACAGCCCAGTTACTGGGTAAGACGATATCCCTTGGTTTAACTGGTTCACTGTCAAAGATCTCCGAAACATGACAGCCCAGGACCAGTTGATATGTATTAGGTAAATGTTCACCAAGAGGTAAGAAACTCATGAATAATAATAAATAATATAAAAGCCTCGATGAGCATCTTTCGAGGCTTTCGTTGCACGGTGGGTCAAGAACCTGATCCAGAAGGCAGTACTTCTTGATACGGCCCGTTTCGTGAGGAGGTTCCTGTCTCTGGGGCCCTAACCACCGGTAGCTTGGACCCTGCTCCAGCCATCGGTGGTTCACTATTTTTTATATTTTTAAATGTTTTTATATTTAATATCAATATTTAAAAATGTAATTTATATGTATGTTAAAATAATAAATGGAAATATACAAATAAAATCTTTAGAAAGTAAAATATTTTTTTTAAATCGGGCGAGTCTTTTAAATAAAATTACACTAGTCTTTGGAAAAATCAAACACGTTGGTGTGAGTTTATGTATGTAACTATTTAATTAGTTCACGTTTTAATTCACGCACATTTATAAGTGATCGATAGCTTTTTGGAATAAAATGAAAATCTATACTGCTCAAATATTTAAAATCAGTCCTCTAGTTACTAGATCTGAGAAGCTTATTCAATGCACAATCTAAGTAGATTACATACAATAGTTCAGATACCAAGCCTTCTTCAGTTTCTCCACAATCTACACTTTCTAGGTCCATTTCAAATTACAATCTTCACTTCACAATTCCTGTGTACGGCCTTAATCGTCTCACACATCTGATAACCAATAATATAAGGCGAGTTATACACTCCTATGCAGTTTACACCGCAAGATATTATAATATCTAAACTGCACACATTATCTAAGAAAATATATCTGAATTATTTATAAATTCAATCTAAGATTACAACGGTTTTACTATAAACTTGGGATTGAAGACTAACGGTACGGTGAGGTCACAGTTTGATAGCTCTCGTGCCTACGCGCATCGTATAGCGATGGCAGCGTCCAATGGCTACAATTCGAATTTTAGTACAAAACAAATTGCCATTCACACTATTTAGGGCGATAATGACTGCAAAATAAAGCCTTTTTTTGATTGTGTGATGTTGGAAACGATTTCGAAAAGATATTTAATTGGCTCTCGACTTTTGCTGTTGCAAATAGACGTGTCTTAAACGCTAATATTGTTGGAACATTCAGGCCTTTTTTTGGGCACTAATTGATCATCCATTGAATGGTTGAGCCTGTATTTGGCACAATATACGTTTTATTGCCGTAACATTTATGTTTTATTGACCGTAAAGAAAATTTTATTGGTAGGTATTAACCCAGAAAAGATGTATGAGCCAATGTTAGAAGTGCAAGAAAGTGGTGGTATTTGTGGGTTAAATTTAGTTTTTCAATTTGTAGAAATTAGTAACCTTAACTATTTAAAAAATTTACTGGGTTTTTTATTCCCACACCAGTATAAATAACTTTGTAGCGAATTACTTATTGAGAGATTTTTAATGATTTATTGATTGGAGAATTTATATAAAAAGGAAAACGATTTTATTTAGACCAAAAAACACACGAAAAAAATAAAAGCGAACAAAAAGAATACTTGCAAAAATTAATGAAATTATAAGTATACCTACCAGAACTAAATTGTGTGTCTTACCGCTGCGATATAATCTGTTGTATTTTAACCGACGACCACAAAAAAAAAAATGAATGAAACAAATATCTCATCGTTTTGTTTCATTCATTATTTGCCACAGACTTCCGAAACGAGAGTAGTTTTACACCTTTAAGTGTTTTTTGAGATCGTAAAAAAGTTTATATTTTTCAATGTAGGTTTATTGATTTCGATAAAATTCATATTATTTCGGGACCACACAAGATGATGATTCTCTCAAATAAAAAACAAAGAAATTTCTAAATTGACCAATAAATGACGGAGTTTCTGGGGTAACACACTTTTTTGTAAGTCTGTTGAAAATATGGTTAAAAATTACTCTTCATAAATGATTCTTAGTTACGTATTTCTGAGTTTCATCGTGTAAGTTTTAAGCTTTTCCCTCCTACAGTAAAAATAATAAATCACAAAACCGCATTTTATTATCAACTTCATCCAAACGTGTCTAATAAGAGAAAATTCTCAAAAACGAGTGGGCCATGGAGAACATTGTAAAGTTTCTATTTCATTGACTGTTTAGCATCTGTAAACATAATCTTTTAAGTTGTTTATATCTGTTACGTAAGGAGGTGACAGGGCACACAGCACTGGGTGGGCCATTGTCTGCGGCGAGGTAAGGCAAAGGCACCGAAGGTTGGTGTCATCTGCAAAACCCCACCAAATAAAATTCTGAAATCGCCAATCCACCTTGAGCAAGCGTGGTGTTCAATGCTTGTGCCTTTTCTGCGTGAGAAGAGACCTTTGCTTTTTGATTATATTTATAGTGTATATGTTTATCTATTTATACTCAAAATATGTAGGTATTAGAATTATTTTACTTTATTTTACTTTCATTTAAAATTGCACCTAGGTGCCACTACTTTTCCCTGCATCACCTAAAGGGTGACTAATAGAAAATGCCTCAAGCATTAAGCCTCTGTTCTATTAAATTAATAACAGGCTGGTTTTATAAAGAAACCACATAAATATGTAGCTACTTCATTTAACTTGTTATTCTCGTGAACCTGGGAGTATTTAATAAGCACTATCGTCGAAAGGGGCCAGCAGACACGACACTCACATACTAAGCTTGGGCCACACCGTACAGTTTAAATGCAACACCATTCAACGGTACGGTTTCAAATCGGTTTATGCCCACACGCTTGTTCGAGCTTTCTATGAGAACACACGGAGGGATAGAATGAAGAACTAATTGGTAGGTGTACAAGATAACATTGGGCGGGAATTCCCCGAAGTGTCTGGTAGAAATGTCCCTATTGTACACCCATATTTCGCGGTAGCTAATGTCGTTAGGTCTTATAATAATAGTATCTAGTGGGTGAGAATATTGCCATTAAATGGGCATAAAGACTCCGGGCTGTTTTAAAAAAAATCGAATGAATTTTCTGATTCACTCACGGTTACACCCAATAATTACTTACTTTATCCGAACCGGGAATCGATCTCACAACCACATTCTCGGTAGTAGCGCTTCTATCAGCTTTAAATAAATTCCAACCGGTTTTAAAAGCTGAGCAGAGTAAACAAAGAAATGAACTGTATATTGCACACTGACAGATCATGATCTGAATTAGATTAAAAGATATTTTTGCGCAAAATGGAAAGAGATTTTTTTAAATTTAATTATAGTCTACTTTACCGATGTTGATGTTATGAATATCTGTTAATTGGTTTTCACTACATCAAGGAAACAAAAAATATTAGAACAGTGTTACCTAAACTGTAAAAAAAACTCAGAGCCTCTTTTGAAGTCCAGAAATTATCTTGGTCAGATCTTGTGAGAACCATGCAGATTAACGTCTAATACCTTGACCACAGAGTCATTACGACATTAGAAGCTCGACTTAAACCAATCCATAATCACATACCAAACAAGTCACAAAATGTAAATCAAACGGACAATATAATTTTACGACAGCTTTGCTGCCTAATCTGCGGTCCCGTGCGTCAACGCCATAGAATAGCGCTTGCCACTAACTGTTTTGTAAAATAAGTGGTTTTATCTAGTAATTCGTATGCTCACCAAGACAGGCTGTGATGTTAAAACTAATTTTATATCGCCTGCCTACCCACTGGATTCTTCGACGCCGCTTTGATAGTGACATGAATAATAATTTTAATAATTGGCGGCTCGGTAGAGATTTTCGTCGGCAAGAGATTTGAGTGTTGTTTGAATACAAATAAATGTGTGTTTGGGATTGTATTTAGTGATGTTTTCGACTACTAAAACAGTCATGGCACCAGAAGCCTGAAGATGACAGCGTTTATGCTTATGTGTTTCTATTTTATTAACAGTACGTATGTAGATAAAAGCTACTGGAGCTAGAAGAGCTTGTTGCTAAATATTAACTGTATCACGGGTTGATCTAAGGTTAAGCTACGCATCGGGAGGACACGGCGCGGCACACGCTGTCAGAGTGTGCCGCTTGGGAGGAGCCGCGCCGTGCCCTCGTCTCTGGAGAAGGCAGTGGCTTGTCGCTGTCGGCCATGGTCGAGAAGATGGTCAGCAGCGGCGACTCCTGGGACGCGGTGTTGTCCTTCTACGAAACGGTCGTCTCGCAGAAGGAGGCTGCGGAAAGGGAGAGGGAGATCAACTCCACTTACCCGGCCCGCAGCAGACGCATCGGGCGCAGGCGGAGGGCGGACAACGCCCTCTTCCAGCCGCCCTGAATGGGTCCAGGGGCGATGGACACGGGGAAATCCGCCGCCCCCCACGTACATGGACCCGAGGTGGCGGCGCGTCGTGTTCACGCGCGCTCCTCTTAGACGTCGCGAGGGGAGTCTAACACCTCAATCCCCTCGCTGACTTGGCGAGGCCCTCGGGGCCGGTACCAGTCGGGGGTCACGGGAGTATCTTCTGTTCCTGTGACCCCCGGCGCAAGTGTGAGAAGGAACACGGGGTGGTTTTTAGTCAGTAAGAGTCTGACAGACCCCTCCGCCCTCCTCGGGGCGGGGGAAATCCATTTTGGATGATTTTTAACCCCTAAAAAAAAGGTTAAGCTACGGTTGACGACGAGGTTGGTCTTTTAATTGTAATTATAATGTAAGTTTTTGTTTTTAATGTAATTTTATTATTTATTCATTGTATTTTATTACTAGCAGACCTCACGCGGGTTCACCCGCGTAGTTCCCGTGGGAATACAAGGATAAAAAGTAGCCAGTAAGCCTATGTCATCCAGGGATAGTGTAGCTTCCCAACGGTGAAAGAATTTTTCAAATCGGTCCAGTAGGTTCGGAGCCTAGTCAATGCAAACAAACAAACAATCAAAACTTTACTTTACTTTACGTTTTACGTAATTTTAATGTTGCGAAAAAATGTATTATAATAGACTTTGTCTGAAATAAATAAATAAAATTAATTATACCTACTTACAGCAAAAACATGATCAATAATCAGATCGCTTGCTCTAATATGAATAAATGTTAAATATAGGCCAGGATACCAACACACTAAATCTAAACCACATTCGTAATTTTCTTTATAACAATTTCCCTGCCTATCTTCTGCTGTGGTTCGCTCATTAGTAAGCACTTGACCAGTTTCTTCGCGCACATTAACGTTAAGCGACAGTCGTGTGACTTCTTAGACACCTGACCTCCTCAACCCTGGGTAGACCGTGTTGTACAAAAGTTGCTGACCATTCGTCTTGTGTGGGCAGTTAATCCTTTAGCTGTCGTCTGCGACAGCTAGACAAGACGGAACATTAAACCTTACCTATGGCAAATAGTGTTTAGAGTAGGCATAAGTGAAATTTATACTGATTTTAAAGATTTTGATCCCCATATCATTTTAATTAGATAAAAATGAAAACACCAACAGGTGTTTTCATTTTTTATTATCCTATTATATGTTGTTGAGTTAGCATAAATGAATGGCCCAAAAGCATAGTTAATTATAAATATGAATAACGCTTTAAATCCATCGGATGCAGCTAATGATCAGTGTTTTAATAAAAATAAATTCATTTATTTCAGGTAAGTACTTCCATTGACAAAAAGTTATAAAATAAAACCAACAAAAGAAAAATAAAATAAAATAAAACTCAATAAATTACAATGAAACTAAAACCCAAACATATTAAATCACACTAAAATCAAAACTATGACAATTAATTGTTAAAAATAAGAATAGATAAATAAATGGAATTGAAATTACAATTAAATTTAGTCCCAAAAAAAAATAAAAAATTTAAAAAAATGAATTATGATCGTACAGAAAGATTTTTCAAGTATATCTTAGCCTTTAAAATGCGCGTTGGAACCGCCTTATTTTTTTTTTATTTTTTTTTTTAATGGACCGATTGCCTGTCTGTTTGCCACAGAACCTAGTAACTGGATAACAAGGTAGCAGGCGATTAGAGGCTGTTTTTTTTTGTTGTTGTGTATTTCTGTTTTTGTACTCATGTATTTCTAGATACCAAAGACATTCAATATTTACTAAAGACTGTACATCAGGAACAACATTTTCATCCGAAACTGGTGTCCTAGTAGACAGGTCTATAAGTTTTTAGTACGCTCCGCTGCCGCTCCATTATTCATTATATTATTCTAGATGGCGTTACTGAGACATGGGATCAAAGTTTTTCTAAGACATTTCCTCGCATGTCCGTTCTTTTGGTTACTACTAACATAAGTTTTTTTTAAGTAATTTTTGCACTGAATACTAACAAGCCATGGGCCGTCGACGCTTGAAAATAAATGTTTTTTTTTTATAGCCCTTGCTAAGCTGTTTGTCTGACGTAGTAGGTAAAGACTTACTCGTAACGACTGTTAAAAACTAAATGACAACCAAAGGACCAGCAACTGAACATATCAAAGAACACTCTTCAAAACCTAACTCAAACTCAAACTCAAAATCTTAATTGCATTCATGTGTACATAATTTGTTGTTACATTAAATAAGTTCCAACATGAAACCCGGTTAGGCACGGCAACATAATACTTATATTGGGAAAAGGAAACTTAAATTACCTACTATTTTTTTATTGACATAATGACATACTTATTACATTATTTTATTTACGTGTATTATTTATTATGTTTTATTAATTTGTTTTTTTTTTTATTATTATTATTTTAAAGTTATGTAGTGTAGTTTGGCTGTAAGTGTAGTAGTAGGTAGTATAATAAACCTATCCAACATTCATCGCACAGCTTTAACACATACATGTTGACCTTGAACATCTTTTGTGACCCTGCTCCAGCTCTGACCTTGTAACATGTTCCCGCTTCAGTGGTAAACTAAATGCAGTTTTAGGTTGTTAGTTGCAAAACAAGTTGAGGTGACAAGTTGGATGCGGGCAAATATAGGCCAGCGTTGTCTGGTGTTAGTTTAAAGAGAGGGCCTTGTGGCTATATAATAACTGCTGCATTGGTAGATAGCAGTCTGCGGATGGTTGTTCGTTCATCCTTCACAATCGAAGTTGGGAAACACCTAACAAATAAAAATGGCGATCCCCTTTCAATCATAGATACCTACAATGTCTTGGCAAACTATTTAGATATTTTCTGTTGTTCAATATTTTCTCTTTTCTTTAAAATTTAGAAAGTAGCACTAACAGCCCCACCAACACCCTGCACTGTAACATGTCCACCGTAGAAAACGGGTACCGGGTAAAACGGGGTAAATAGAAACTCAAGGGTGAATAGAAACAGAACTTTGAGGAAGATACTCACGTAAGTTACAAGTTGCATGTTACAAACGAGAACTTTAATGCTTTTAAATCATTGAAATGAACAGTTTCAATACCTTGATAGTATCAAATAATATTTACCTAGCGTAAAAATCCTCCTCAAAGTTTTGTTTCTATTAACCCTTCAGTTTCTATTCACCTCATTTTACGGATCAACGGAAGAATCGACAAAGTATGGCCAAAGTCTCAAAACATACAGTCGTCCGACGAAGCTATCTAGACAGGGCAATCGTGCGGGGTTTGAGGGGCGAGACGCGGGAAAGCCGCTCCCGCACTGCGAACAAACCGATGTTCGTAGTGCGGGAGGTATTATTCAAGTCTAACGCGTGTAGAAATTGTCGGCATTTTTCCAGAGATCAAAGGCGTCGTCCTACTGTATTTAAATTTATGCTGTGGTATGTCACTGTGTGGATTCATCCTTTTGACATACCCGTTGGATACCCCATGGTGGTGATCAGTGGTGATGGTAGAAATATTTCTGCAGATTATAGAAGAAACAATGCCAGACTGTAGACTATTGTCGACTGAAGAATCTACACATTTCCTTTCTTCATTCTTGCAATTTTTGTGCTCAAAAGAAAATGTTGATAGGATACAACTTGGTATCTACTTTAACAAACGTAGTGTAAACTAGGTCTAATTAATCTTTACACCTCATTTATTATTTCCTGTGCGTGTCATAAATAAACATATTTTCTTTCTTTCTTTCTTTCTTTCTTTCTTTCTTTCTTTCTTTCTTTCTTTCTTTCTTTCTTTCTTTCTTTCTTTCCTTCTTTCTTTTTTTCTTTCTTTCTTTCTTTCTTTCTTTCTTTCTTTCTTTCTTTCTTTCTTTCTTTCTCTTTAATATTTTAGATTACTAAACTTCGTACCACGCTTGTTTTTTTATTAATAGTTTATGTCTTATTCTCATACCTGCTGAATATACCTACGCAAAAAAAATCATAACAATCGGTCAATCTGTTTCAAAAAAGTTTGGTAAAAAGCACAAGAGTTTGATATGTCGCTGCCCCGGCAAAAATCGTTCCACCTATAAAAAAATAGTTTACAATCTAGTCTCAGACTTACTGAAAATACACACAAAATTTCATAAGGATAGGTCAAGCCGTTTCATAGAAGTTTGGTAACAAACACTCTCCAGAGACTACGAGAATTGTATATATTAGAAAGAAAGACAAAGCAAAAAAAATATAACCTAAATACTTCACTAACTAGCTTGCAACTAAAATTAATTTAACCAAAGTAATTTGCATCGTAAACATAACTGTAAATAGAAGCCAATTTATTTTGATTAACACTTCCAATACTTGTTCCGTTTTAATGTGATGTCAATAAATAAAATCATGTTTGTTTTTAAAAAAAATGTGGTCTTTTTCTCTATGGGCACTTACATAATTGACAGATAGGTATGTCAGTTTGACTATATTTTCCATAACCAACTTTATTACTTGATTAATGTTCATCTCATCAGTGAAATTAGCTAAAGCTACTGGTTTTATTATGTGAAGCTATCCAATTTAAGATAAATTGAAAAAACTTTGAGCGAAAAACAAAATGTCTTCAAAAAAAGATGGGTGGATTATGGCTACAGCGAAATGTTTGAATTAAAAAAATATATATTTATTTCCCTAGAAAGGATTGTAAAAAAAATACTTTCGTACAGGTAATCTCGTCGATTGCGAAAATAATTAATGAAAGATAATATTTTTTTAGGTGTAGAGGTGGGCTACTGTTGCTCTAAGGTGTGACGAAATGAAATGGAATGATGATGAAGTGACTGTATGGCTGGTGCAAGCGATTAAATTGCTCATTTTTTATCGCAGAGAAAAATATTAACTATATTATAAAAATATGTTTAACCTCAACCAAAACTATAACAGGCCATATTTTCATATTACTTTTATATTGGAGTGATGATGACTCCACGTCGTCTCTAAGCTAAGCACGTCTCAACACGTTATAAATAGTGATTTAGTGTCAACTAGCTAAATGTATAATTATGTTTTTCACGTATTTTTTTTATTAAAATCACGTTTCTCTCTTCACACATTGCTCAGCTGCATGTTTGAATTTGCATTTTACTAGATTAACATAGTTTTACAAAAGTTACAAATTACTGCAACCTATAGATACTTGCTAAAGTAAGTGGTAAGTGAAATTTGGAAAATAAATACTTACAGCTTGGCAAAAAAGTGTAGAAACGGAACTAAATTTTTGTCTGTTTGCAACATTTCCAAAATAATGACATCTCATAATAAACAAAGTTCACGATTTCGTAAAATTTTAATTTCGACCACCAAACGTTGATTAATAAAGGTAAAAAGTGAAGAATAATGAATTAAACCATTCGGAGTGCTGGCAGGGCGGTTATTTATAAGGTGTACAGGCGATGTTTGGCGGAACATGAGGCCCAAACTATTCTTTCTGAACTTCACAATGTTTACCAAAGAACCGCTGATAAGACAGGTATGTAAGAGTTTTTTTTGTTGATTTTAGTTGAATCAAGTGTTAATTGATGATTACAAAGCTATATTAATTGGCTTGTATAAGGAATAACTAGAAATTTGAAACAATAAATGTCGAGTACATAGGTTATGTTTACATTTTTTCTGCATTACTCGGGTATAGCGCGCTGAGATAAATTGATACTTTGGTGACTTGTCTTTTAACCGAATGAAAATTCAATTTCTACGTAAATTATACTTTTAGTCTATATCAAGGGAGAGAATTATTTGTTCTAGCGTTTGCATTAGAAATGTAAAAGAAATGGTCGTGCCATAGTCTAAATCTATTATTTAATTCAGGGAAAGGGTATTTTCTACATCCGGCTTATTAACAGTATGTGATAAAAATGTTTTACTTTTAACATTGTTAGGGATAAATTTGAATGAAATATTTCGTCTTTACAGGAAGCAGCTGAACGTGCATTCCAATCTATTACTAATTAAGGAGGATTGGAAGAACTCGTGCTAATGTGTGATAAAAATAGAAAAGGATTACTGGAAACAAAATAACTTTGAACGAGGAAATAGACCGATTAGTAATAAATCTAGAAGATGATAGCAGCATCACCTCTGAACCCGAACATGACTCAGATGAGTTTACGGCCTACGTGTTCGGGGTAGAAAATTGAGAGGAAGATTTACTAGAATAAAATACAGAAATTATGTTATAATATATAATGTAATGTTTTCTTTTTTTGTAATTCCTAAACAATGTTGTGAACTCAGGAGTATTTACCCAATTTGTTATTTTTAGGTAAGTAATCAGTTGCGTGTCGAGAACACTTCCTTGTTCAATTAATTACTGATTTAAAAATTTAATACATAATTAGATTAATTTGTCTAAAAAAAAACAGCTAAGTATCAAGACTAGGTTGGAATGCTATGCGGTTGCCACGGGTTGCCATACAAAGAGCACAGTGGCGCCTCCATTATTTTCTACTCTTTTTTGCCAAGCTGTACATATTTATTAAGGATTTGAACAATTTGACTGCTGCGTTTGACTCTTACGTCTGATTATAATTTAGGTGTTTTCAAGGTTAGAGTGCCAGTGCAGTGTTACCATCAGTTGAGATCACATTCAAAGTATGGTTTCTAAATATTTAAGTATAAAGATAAACAGGTATATTGTTATTAGAATAAGTATAAAAATAATAAAATATATGAATAAATAACTTAACTAAAACTGCCTAAGGCATTATGTCCGCCTTTGTACAGTGTCTTTTACTAAGTAAATAAATAATTTAAAAATTATGCAATAATAAATTATTTATTTATTATTTATATATACTTTATTGTACACCACAAAAATACATAACGATCAATGTCAATTATAATAGTAAATAAATAAATAATAAATAAATAACACAAATAAATAAATAAAACACAAAAATGTATTATTCTTTACTGACCAAACAAGCACTGGTAATGTACAGTGTGTTAAATTTCTTTGATAGTTTTTCAACCTTATCGTAAATGGAATAAGGTTCATGCATGTTCATTTTATTTCATTTGGGAAAATTTGACAGTTTCGGGAAGCTTGATATTCTGGCGTCTGAACTAATAGAAGGATGAAGCAAAGGATGAAATTGGCAACTACAACTTTGGCGCTTTACTATACAAACATTTCATACCTAAACAATTTCCTATATCCAGCAATAATATAACAATAGAATATCAAAAGTTATTTGTGGCAATTGCACTTACAGATACAATTACAATCAACAATTTACTCGACAGTTCGACCATTTACAGATTGACACGCAGCGCTATTCTCACGAGGAACTTAGCTTGATTAGAATAACACAATAAAAGATAATAATTGTTTTGTTGTAACTTGATAGCTGTTGTACAATTTAATTGCTGCACCTACTTTATCACTTTTTTACAATGGTAGATAGGCTTGCAACAGTTTTCTTGGTATACCTATGTAACCTAGCAACGACCAAGACGAAGTCATAAAATTTTACTCCAACTTTTGAATTTATTAAATTATCAATAATATACCTATCTAAAAACGACAATACACTAATAAACTAATGGCATTCATTGTTCTCGCAGTGATAAGTTTTACGGACAGTGAGATTGTGGCGGCAAAAATAACTCTTTATTTAGTTCCATTGTAGCTGAATGTGCTATTGCTATGTCACCAAAGAGATTTAAAATACTATAGAGCGGGCATGTCTAGGAAATGTCATAGAAAAACTTTGATCCCCTGTCCTTAACGCCTTCTAGAATAATATTATGTATATTGGAGCGGCAGCGGAGCGTACTACAAAAAACTCATAGACTTGTATCCAGCAGGACACACTTTTTCGGACGAAAATTTTGTTCGTGATGTCCGGTCTATAGGTATTGAATGTCTTTGTATGTCACGAAGAGGAAATGTCATAGAAAAACTTTGATCCCCTGTCTCAGTAACGCCATCTAGAATAATATTATGTATATTGGAGCGGCAGCGGAGCGTACTACAAAAAACTCATAGACTTGTATCCAGCAGGACACACTTTTTCGGGCGCAAATTTTGTTCGTGATGTCCGGTCTATAGGTATTGAATGTCTTTGTATGTCACGACGAAATTGTACAAGAGTAATGGCTGGTGAGCAGGGCTTTTTGATGGGATAGATCAACGCCACAGCCTCCTGCCACGTCTTGACGTCGTGGAGAACCTGCAATCGTTGGCATACCGCGGGTCCGACATCAGCTGGGACCTCGAGTTTGTTACATTTGAAACAATATGTTTCATAACATGTTATAAGCCACGATGCATGTCTGATCTACAGCCGCCACCGCCCGTTCGATGACACAGGATCGAATGATGTTAAGAAGCAGATTATATTACTTTAATTTTTTTATGAATTTAGCTCGATTAGTGTAATTGCTGTACGGCGTATGGCGTCTAAGCGCTACGGTGCCACAGGCAGACAGACAGACAAATAGACAGAAAAGACACCTACACATAGCGGTCAAACTTATAACACCCCTCTTGCGTCGGAGGCTAAACATGCAGCCAGTCGTTCAGAAAACGTTTTATCGTCATTATCATTCGACTCTGAGTCTAGTTTTATATTCTTACTAAATTATCAAAAAGACGTTACTAATTTTCTAGACGAGTAAACTACAACTAATTTTAGGACTAAAATAGCAGTAGATTAATTTAATAAATTTTTATTATGCTCTTAAAATAGGCATTTTGCTTTGCAGGAAGGAAGTACGTAGGTATAATTAATAAGCTAATAAACATCGACTAAACTAAGGAAGGAAGGACAAATAAAACAAAATCCTCAATAACTAGAATAGTCATTCTACCTTACTTACAGAGCTATGACTAAACGTTTTACTCACAACTTGATAAGAACAAACTGTACCCAGTATTTATAATAAATCCACAAGTTAAGAGTGTCTAGAAAGACGAAAAACGGAAAAGTACGAATCGGACTCGCCCACCGAGGGTTCCATACGTTGGATCATTACAAATAGTTCAGCATTCGAATTACACAGATTACAAACATATACGAGTAGTTTTGAGTTTTTTTCTTGTACAGACGCCAGCACATCAAGTTACCCCAATCTGTAAAATTTTCCCAATTGAATATGAACCTTTTCTGTTTCGCATAAAGTTGAAAAACGATCAAAGAGATTTGACACATTGGGGTAACTGGATGTGCTGGCGTCTGTACCTACTTGTCTTTTATGCCAAAATAGTTTTTGCCAAATTTCATAGGTCCACGGAAAGTACCTACCCTATGAATTTTGATCCCCTTTAGAGCGCCAAATTATGCGTATTTTGCTAAATCTTTTTTTTACATAAACTTAGAAGTTTGATTTGTTTAACTTCATGGGACTATAGACTTGAGTGTACGGTTTAAATTTCAACTTGATACCTCAACGCATTCTCGTAATTAAGGGTCTTGAGTGACAGACAGGCAGACAGACGGACAACAAAGTGATCTTGTAAGGGTTCCGTTTTTTCCTTTGGAGGTACGGAACCCTAAAAACAAATTTACTAGCGCACATTCACATTTGGTACACTACAATAATATTATTATGTGTTATTTTCAGCAACATGCGGCAAAGAGTTTTGCTGCAATAAATGAAATAATAATACGACTGGCCTGTTGGTCTAGTAGTTAGTGAACCTGACTGCTATACCGGAGGTCGTGGGTTCGATTCCCACCCAGGACAAATGTTTGTGTGATGAGCACGATCATTTGTTCTGTGTCTGGGTGTAATTTATCTATAATATTTATTTTCGTACCACTTGCTCAAAAAAGTGACATTCTATGCCACAAAAAGCTAACATAACAATAGTCATTTTTAATCTGTTAAAAACAGGGAAAGAAAATTGTACTGGATTTCATTCATCCCCTAGGGAGAGAATGTGATTTAAATTTGGAATACTTACCGAAATTTATACTGAACTACATATTTTGTGTTTACACCATTGAGTTTGTATTTATAGCATTATACATCTTTTTGAAAAAGGAATACGCGTTTATTATGCAGTTGTGATTATTAATTTAATAAAATTACGAAAACCGACGAGGCCGTATGAGCTTGCTGCCTTTGCTTTTCCGACAAAAAAAAATTAATCTAGGAATTTGCCGCGTTTTTGTTTTCTTCAAATCATGGAGCAAACAACCGGGTTGTTTGCTTCATGCTTCAAATGTTTAAACGTTAAGTTTATTTTAATTTATTTTTATAAATATGATAATGTTCTAAAAGTACGTCTACTTTTAATTGTCATTATTTTTAATAACTGCTTATCTCATATTATTAGTGTGTTATTTTTTCGCAAATGGTACGAAAAGTAGAGTATTTTCCTCAGTGATAAAGCTGTCTTAGTCTTGGGTGAAATTAAATCCCTCGCTACACTCAGGACTCGTATTAAATCCCTCGCTTCGCTCGTGATTTAAGTTTTTAACACCCTCGCTACGCTCGGGAGTAAACTTCGAGTCCTTCGTTACGCTCGCGATTTAAATCGTCACCCGCGACAGAAGACACTGCTTTATCCCCTTGGTTAATAATCTACTATTATTTAGAAATATATAAGTATGTTTATCAGCTGTTTAGTACCCATAACCCAAGCTCTCAAGGTTAACTTGGGACTAAATGACGTTGTGTGAAAAGTTGTGAAATATTTATTTATTTATTTATTTCAAGGAATTATTATTATTTAAAAATACTGATAATTTCGTTTTCCCGTTCTGCTCCATAGATATCTGGAATTACTCTCTTAGTACTCCACCGATTATTCGTTTTCAAACATTTTAATATTATCATGGAGGTGAAAAATGTAATATTTTTAATTAGGTATGTCTAGGTATTGTACTAAACATAATTAAAAATATTACATTTTTCATGGAGTAGTTTGGGAACTATTTATGGAGTACTTTGGGAACAACCTTTTGTGGCATTTATCTATAGAGCAATTAAAAAACAAAAAAAATAGAATCACAAATTAGTAAACCTTATTGACATGAAAAGACAAAAAAAATTGAGACAAATCAGGTGGAACTCGACTCCTCAGATAGTTGAAATTGTATTGCATGAGCCAGTGACCTCCCCTAATAAAATGGTACACACATGTTGTACAGACGCCAGCACGTCAAGTTACCCCAATGTGTCAAATTTCTTTGATCGTTTTTCAACTTTCGTCAAACAGAATAAGGTTCTTATATTCTATTGGGATAATTTGACACATTGAGGTAACTTGATGTGCTGGCGTCTCTACATCTGCGTACACTGTCCTAGAGAAGTGGAGAGCCGTACCTTCAAGCTATAATCTTCAAGTTGCAGTATAAATGTGTATATTATTTTCGGAATATCATTGGTTTGAAAACCTAAGAAGTATGTCCATTCCCTTCCCATAAAACAGTCTAAGTACAAATAACTATTTCTAAACCTCCAATAGATCAAAGATTTACAATAGTAGTTCAGCTTTCTCAATAGTAGTGTGTTTCAATCGGCATTCATTTGGCGCGCAATTTGTTACTGCGACGGCTACGTGTATTAATCGACTCATGCGCAGGTTGCGCAGCTTCCGCTGTGGACGAAGCGCATAGTAACTTACATAGGTGCTGTTAAGGAGTTTTATTCAAATCAGATTGGAATAATATTCATTTATTAAGAGTGGATACTTTAGGTTCAGCTATTGCGCAGGCACTCGGATTTATAAAACAATGTTAAGAATTTTTAAGAAATACTAATTAAATTACCTATCACACCATCAATCTGTAATACATATAAGTAAACGTAAGTGCCAATATAATAAATCACATTACGAACTAATTTACTTTTCGCCTTCTTAACAAGTAAATTGTATTTTATCATTTTTTTCTTGTTCTTATTTCTTGGTGGGTGAGAAGAGCTTGTGGCTAAATTATAAAAGCCGCATGGGTCGATGGAAGGTTAAACTACGCTTGACGAAGTCAGTCCTTGGATGGGTAACCATTTATTACATACCAAGACTCCTCCGTGCCTCGGAAAGCACGTTATGCCGTTGGTTGGTCCCGGCTGTCATTTGTAGATCTTTGACAGTCGTTACTTGTAGTCAGAAGCTCGAAAGACAACCAGTTTAACCAAGAGGTATCATGTTACCCAGTTACTGGGTTATGCAGGTCTAACAGGCAGTCGCTCTATGTAAAATATACGTAGTTGAGAAAAGGCTAGGCAGATGATGATTATTTCTTGGTAGATACTGTGCTTCTAGTAAATACTCACTAAGAACATTGAGATAACTTAAATTACATAGTTGTGTTATATTGAAAATGTTGGGTATTTTCTGTAAGTATTTTGTTTTAAACCATTAATGACCTTAATAAGTTTTAACCTTGATGGCAAGAAATAAATTTTCCACATTAAGTTTTTTTTCATTATTATTCTATTCTATTCACACTATCCTTATTTTCCCGAAGACAATACAAAGAAGACAAAAAAAACCCCCACCGCAAAAAAGTGAACATTTAAAAAGTTAAAAATAACACTTTAGCCATGAAATTTTACTCCACGTCGGGGTACTGCTTAAGTAAAGAATGTTCCTAGTACTTGTAGGTATGTAGGTACTTATTTTAACGGTACCCCGACGTTACGTAAAATTTCATGGCTAAAGTGTTATTTTTAACTTTTTAAATGTTCACTTTTTTGCGGTGGGGGTTTTTTAAATTTTTAATTTAATTTTTATTTTATAATTTTTAAACGTATTAATTTTGTTTTATAGAGTTTACAGTTATGAGAATTTTTCAGAGCAATGTATGTAGAGTCAAATGCTGGTTAAAACGAATCCAAACACGACATATCTGCTATTATTTTCTCAAGAGTCTACCTACTGGTGTGCAGGATAGCTTGGCTGTAGCATCAGCTCATCCTGCAGTTGCCATCAGTGCATTGTGTTTAGAATCAAATGCTGGTTGAAATGAATCCAAACACGACATATCTGCTATTATTTTGTCAAGAAACTACCTACTGGTGTGCTGGATAGCCTGGCTGCAGCATCAGCTCATCCTGTTGCCACCAGGGCATTGTGTGCAGAATCAAATGCTGGTTGAAATGAATCCAAACATGACATATCTGCTATTATTTTGTCAAGAGTCTACCTACTGGTGTGCTGGACAGCCTGGCTGCAGCATCAGCTCACCCAGTTGCCATCAGTGCATTGTGTGCAGAATCCAATGCAGGTTAAAATGAATCCAAACACGACCTATCTGCTGTTATTTTCCCAAGAGTGTATTAGTCTGCTAGATAATCCTGTCTGCATCAGACCAAATACACCATAATGTTGCCTATTAATATTACACACATGGGTGTTTGATATTTTAAGACACACATATGTTTGTAAGTAAAGTTAATACCCATAGACGTCTAAAATAGCCACGGTAGCTAACACAAAAGAGCTGATAACCTTGAAACGGCTCAACCGATTTTGATGAATCATGTCTAAGAACCATCGCAAGAAACTCAGCTTTCAAATAAAAAAAACCGCATCTAAATCGGTTCACCCGTTTGGGCGCTACGGTGCCACAGACAGACAGACAGACAGACAGACAGACAGACAGACAGGCAGACAGACACACACACATAGCGGTGAAACTTATAACACCCCTCTTTTTGCGTCGGGGGTTAAAAAGCTTACCCATACATGTAACATATGTTTAAAGGTTGGTTGTTAGTTGATTTTATGAGTCAAAAGGCCTTTTAAAATAGCATTATTTTACGTAATACTATTAAGTTTTCTATTGACAATGCTTCCTCAATCCTGTTGGAAAGTATTCCATTCGTCGGTGGTTTCAATCGGCATTCATTTGGCGCACAATTTGTTACCGCGACAGCTACGTGTATTAATCGACGCACGCGCCGCTTCCGCAATAGGGGCGGCGCACAACGGGGCGAACTGCATCTATAAAAGAAGAAATAAAAACGATTAATAAAATCTGTTCATTCGTTTAAGAGTTACGAGGAAACAAAGATAAGGACATACATAGATTCGTGATTAATCTGAACCTATTTTTGGGCTTCGCCACACTCTGATAGAGATACACACCAAGCGAAGACGCGCGATTCGTGTGGTTGTTATTTTTAGTGAGGTTAATGGTAGACTTTTGCTTAAGTTCAGTTGTCAATGATGTCGGTAGTATTATATCAACATTACTAGTATTATGTATATTGGAGCGTAGGTACTAGCTGACAAAAATTATATTAAAGTAAAAATTGTAATGTAGTTATCATTATAAATCAATCTTTTAATTTGCTGGTATACAGGGGGTAAAAAGACCCTTAACGTTAACGAAAACTACATATTCTACCCATCACTGGGATAGTTTTTTTCTTCTAGGACATACCTAGGAATCCATTGGTTTTGGAGATATTGAAGGTCAAATTATATGTTAGCAATTTTATTATACTGTATAAATTTAAGTTCTCCTATTTTGTCAGACAAACGTGTTGCTGGGAAGTATGTTCCGCCACTTCTTCTTTCCAGCAAAAACACAAGGAAGTGGCGAATGTGATTTTGACGTTCAAAAAGTGCTGAGCCTATTTTGAATAAATGACTTTTTGATTTAGATTTTTATACATACATAATTTTATAAATAAATGTTTTTTTTTTGTCCTACCCCAGTGTGCGCTCTACCTACCTGCGCACAGGCACTTAGTTTAGTCCGACAATATAGGTTATTGAATACAGTGTTGTCGACGTCACAGCAGCCATAGAAAACAGCGCTCAATAGCGAAGGGAAATTGTTTTCACACGACGACATACACTACTGTATGAGTTGCGGATAAAGTTTTGAGAATGGTAAATGTGTGATCTGACTAGGTAGACGTCAGATGTTATCGCCATTTTGCAAAGTAGTAAACTTCTTTTATTTATTACTTATTTATTTATTAAAGCTTTATGCACAAAGTAAAAAAAAAATGTACAACGGCGGACTTAAAGCCTTAGGCATTTTCAACCAGTCCACCTTAAGGTGGTGCAGAGATGGAACAAGGTAGGTGCAACAGAGTAAAAAAAGAAGGACAGATAAGTGACACAAAAAAAATAAATACACAGATACAAAAAAAATACATAGTCAAGAGAGATAAAAAGCTCTCTTGACTATGTATTTATTTTGATTTAAGTATGTATGTATCTGTGTATTTATTTTTCAATTCTGAATAACAATCAACTCTGCGATGAATCTGCCAACATCTTATGCACAAGGAATACAAGGAATGCTCAAAAAAAGCTCCACAAATGATGAGTTTCTGTTTCTGTAACAAAATAATATCGTCCTCCTGACTTCGTGTTACGGTAACCCATCTACAGGACGTATCTCCGTTGACAATTTATAGTGATGATCACGGGGCAATTATATAAAATAAATAATAAATATTCCACATCTTTTCACACAACGCCATTTAGTCCCAAGCTAAGCTTGAGAGCTTGTGTCTTGGGTACTTAACAGCTGATAAACATACTTATATATTTCTAAATACATACATATTATAGATAAATTACACCCAGACACAGAACAAAGGATCGTGCTCATCACACAAACATTTGTCCTGGGTCCCACGCATCGAACCCACGACCTCCGGCACAGCAGTCAGGGTCACTTACTAATAGACCAAGAGCCCCGTCAACTTAACTGTCAAACTAGTTTCGTATTGGCTGTCATCAGTGTGCATCTAGGTTGACGTCATGCAAAGTCGCAGAGATGCGACGAAGCGAAGAGTACCCCGTCTGATAGTCACCGTAACTTGAAGTCCACTTAAAGAGCAATACCATTTTTTTTGTGAATTCTCATCAGTTGTCATCAAACTTCAGTGCAGTCTGCAGTCTTATTCGACCCAGTTCACCCATAGACCTCATGCCTTCAGAGGCATGCCTCTTCAGAGAGGCATAGACACCTCATGCCATCTTGGGCTTGTGCCTATTTAGGAGATTGACGCCATGCCCACACCCTTAGACGGCCTTAGTTCATTCAGAATCCTGCTGCACCTACGACATCTACTGCAGATAAGGAAGAAGATTCCATCTCGACTCTCTCTCGATTCTTTTGACTGACCTGTTGGTCTAGTAGTTAGTGACCCTGACTGCTATGCCGGAGGTCGTGGGTTCGATTCCCACCCAGGACAAATGTTTGTGTGATGAGCATGATCATATTTTGTTCTGTTTCTGGGTGTAATTTATCTATAATATGTATGTATTTAGAAATATATAAGTATATTTATCAGCTGTTTAGTACCCATAACACAAGCTCTCAAGCTTAACTTGGGACTAAATGGCGTTGTGTGAAAATGTTGTGGAATATTTATTTATTTATTTTATTTATTTATCTACCTGCTTCTTTACCAAACCCCCTTTTTAGGACAGTATCTATTTTTTTCGGAAAAATAGCTCTTGCTGAACCTTACACTAAATATTCCATGGTCAGGAGCCAGAATGGACTAATCTAGTCACATTACTTAAGTTTTATCAAACCATGTTTGCCCTCAAAACAAGTCGTGTTTGGAATCATCAAGTAATGTACATTTGAGTAAGTTTAACATGCGCACATGAAATTTTACACTTAGTTAACGGTTTTAGTGCACAGTGGGCGTATTCAAATATGTAGGGAGCGGCCTTAAGCTATGCGGTACTAATGAGAAGTGACTTGAGAACGTTTTGAGGCGAGAGATTCATCAATATCTAAGCGTCCACTTTAGAAGTTGAAGATTTGTGAGAAACTTGCAACAAAACAGAAAATAATAATTCTAACATGTTAAAAACTATACTTGAAATTAGTTTGAAAAGTATTCAATTATTTTTATTTTAATTATAGAGAATGTAAGGACTATGTGCATTTTGTTTCATTAGTAATTTTTCCCTTTGCGTTCTATTTTAAATCTTGTCTGGCAATTGTGAGTTATTTATGTGGCCGACTCTAATGTTCTTTCTTTGTCATTATTCGTCGAGTCACCTGGGGCTCGAGTCTGCTATTGCAATCGTGTCTCAATGACCGGTCATTGATCGAAGATTTGACAACTTTGACAGTTTTTGTATGGGAAATGTGTCATAAGTTTGACGTTATACGTCAAAAATCGATCATTGACCGGTCATTGAGACACGATTGCAATAGCAGACTCGACCCCCTGTCTGCATGGTTCATACATGTCCTAACCAAGATCTGAACTTCAAAGGAGATTTAAACGTAAGATTATGAAATACAGACCTCACTTACTAGTCAAAGAATGACTTGTAAAAGTGTTTGTAAGGACCAATTTATAGATATAAATATAACTTTTACTGGTATTATAGGGCATCAAAAAATTCATCCGCATCTCTGTCAACGGGAAAAGTGCAAAAGAAGATTGGCCGCATTGCCACGTCGAATGGCAATGTTGTTTCTCTGGCCTAAATAAAGGCCAGCTCTCAGATCACGTGAAGAGTAATTTACTTGAGTGTTAGTTGACCAAAAAATAACACGAGTGGGTTTAAGGAATGTCAAAGTTCCATAGATAAAATACGAAATTCACGCCTATAAAGATGTGAGCGAAGTGTTAGTTTATGATAAAAACACTAAACACTTAAAGCCCAATTTCAATAATTAGAAACGTTCACGCGACCATCAACGTCAAAAATTTCAATTCAGTTTCAATTTCAATTAGACGTATTTTTGACAGATTGAGACAGATTAGAATTTGAACGTTCTTAATTAACGGGAATTCCCCTTTGACGCAGGTCAAATAGTAACCTATTTGACTGACACCACGTCAGTCTGGTCGCATACAGTTAATTTCCATATTATTATCTTGTTGAACTTTTGACCTGCTCTTACACCAAGTGTGATGACAATTAAACCTGGGTCATTAACTGTATTCTGCATTCCCAGGGATCATAACCCCGTCACTATATACAAAAGCAATAAATGTAAATTAATTTTAATGCCGCGATGGGAAGAACATTTTACATACATATTCATAGATATAAATACACAATAACGAGATTGTAACTGGCTATTGCACAGAGTGGTAACTTATTAGGCAGGCGTGTTGCTTGGGAGTTGGTTACGCCACTTCTTCTTCCCAGAAAAACACTATACTACTACTATCCAAAACCAGACATTACCTTTTAACCAGACGATTAATCCTTATATTAACGTTCGTACATTATATGGGATAATAAATACGATCATTATATGTATAAACTGGGGTAATTAAGAGGAGACATTATCATAATACACGCCTTTCAAACGACTGGTGTTGCTAGCAGCGGGAAAATATTATTAGTTGACTTGTCTTAGTTGAACTTTTGGTCGAAGTGACAAGCTTGACGCGTGCAACTTTAGGCTCAAATCATACCGAGATGGCAGCAGCCGGCAGCGAAGCGGAGAGCAGTTTCAGTTTCATATAATTTTAAGCACAATCTTCATTTCTATAATACATAGATACTATAGCTTGAGAAGCGGCCGCGTGACCCTTCAAATTTTCTCGAGTTATCGATAAACAACTTAAATCCGAGAAATAAAACTTGTTGGGTGCTTTGGCATGGCCTAGACTCATCAGCGGTATTAGTATGCCAGCAGCAGTTTTTGAACCAGGCATTCTGGTGAAAAGTTTACGTATGCACCACTAATTTATAATTTAGTACAAATACTTAAAGGGCTTATTCTGAACGGTCTTCTCATTATATTTGTAAAGTGTCAATAAATAATATTCATAAACAGCAACGTTATTAGCGTTTGTTTATATCCCAAAAAGTCACCCAATTTATGGAAATATTGTACAGGCTATTCATGACATAGTAGTATTCATTAATCGTCATCTCTCGCTCACTTTTGCGTGATCTCGCTCAAGCATGCCCCGCCTCCAACAGCTGTTTTCGTTAGTTAAACTTAACTTATGATGCGTAACAGGTCCGTACCTGTTACGCATCATATTTGCGTAATCAAAAGTAAAAAAAAAAACGAAATTCAATTTTTAAATATGCCAACTATTTAGTTACAAAACTATTTAGGTACAAAAAAGTTGTCCTGTATCCGTATACAGGACAACTTTTTTGTACTAATTAAAAAATAGTGGTGTAAAACGTGTCATTAAAGATTATTATTATTTGTTTTATTTTGTTTGCGGTGTGGGATTGCAATTAATGATTAAATAAAATAAATGTTCGATTTCATGATTTTTTTTTATATTTAAGACCAAATGTTTTTTCTATTGAGCTTTTACTCTGAACAATAATCCTATTTATTAGTAGAATAAAATAGTGAGTATTTTTTTTTATTTGGTGCTGGTTCGGTTTCCGGCCAAAATCGGCTGTTTCCTCATAACTAAGCTTTTTCGAGAAATGAGTAAATGCAGTCTAAATGGATGTTTCCTCAACGTAAAGTAATCTATCTTAAAAATTAAAGGTGTTTTTGTTTATTTATTTATTTCAAACAACATACAACTATCTTATGAAGGGAAGTAGCGCTCACGTCTTACTTATTTAAAGTGTTGCGTGGCAAAATACACAACCTGATGTCAAAAGTCAAAGTCAAAGTCAAATCGTTTATTTCAATTAGACCCATAACAGGCACTTTTGAACGTTAACTTACAAAATAAAATAAATTAAGAGAATGATTCTAGTTGCACATTCCAAATGGTAGTTCCGTATGGAGAAGAATGTGCAAGAAACTTTATACTTACTCCGTATGAGTCCGTGGGGCGACGGCGACGGCCGCCGCTGCTGTGGGTGCGTGCGACCCGCAAGCACCAACCTGCTGCAGCACGCGCCACTTACGCGCGCACTGCGTACGCTCAATGCGGTGTCACAACGGATTGACTGCTTTTTTTGTTCACTGAGAGAAATGATACAGAAGGCAGTCCGTGTGAATTCAACAC
Organism: Euplexia lucipara; assembly: GCA_921972225.1. Taxonomy (NCBI): domain Eukaryota; kingdom Metazoa; phylum Arthropoda; class Insecta; order Lepidoptera; family Noctuidae; genus Euplexia; species Euplexia lucipara. The sequence goes on along the minus strand of OV179155.1, from coordinate 17,516,280 downwards.
GGACTGCCTTCTGTATCATTTCGTCGGAGACTTTTGCCGGTTATGCCGTTGTGACATCGCCTACAAAGTGCGCACGTAAGTGGCGTGTGCTGCAGCAGGTTGGTGCGTGTGCGTTTTACCTGCATTCATTAGTTTTTCCACCCTGTATACGAGTAACCGTACATTTCTGAAAACTTTAGCTTCACTTTTCCAGCTAGCTTTAATTGTTCCTTAGCCGTTCCTAACTTTTACTCGCTTCCGCTTATAACACACACCACACAACATACCGGATTCATTTATAATAACCAAATAATGTTTGCCAATAGGCATACATTCTTTATAGTCCATCGTAAATAATATAATACAACGCCAGTTATGAAATATTTCTGTATGTCGACGTTGTCATCCGGCCGTCTGTTGAGATATCTTTCGAGGTATAAAATTTAATTGATGTTGACTTTAGAAATAGTACTAGCATTGTAAGTTTAACTGTTCCTGATCGGTTGGAAAAAAGTATTATAGCCTTAAACAATAAACAGTTAGGTTAACCGCTAACACACAATATTGTTGACGATAATATGCATTGAATTCCCGATATTATTGTGTGTGAGTGTGTGTGGCTTGCAATATCTTTAAAAATAAAAATGAATCCCTATTTTCCTTGCATCACGCGTAAACGTCTGAACCAATGTCGTTAATTCTTTTTTCGTTGTTTGTTATTTTCACAAGAAGGTTCTTATGAAAGAAAAAAAAATAGGAAAGTTGAACGGAACGTTAGAAAATTTAAGAAAACTTAACGATGAACTTGTCAATTACGAACGCGTAATTTTTTTTTTTAATTTAACATTAAATTAGACATTGTTTAGGTTAAAACTAATAAAATAACACAACGCATCAATTGATTATAAGCCTAAACGAAGTTTGCCGGAGCAGAGCCAGCTGTTCAATATTATTTGCCTTGTTTAGTTGATGAAAAATAATGCAATACCCAATGCAAATACTTGTTTGTTTAATGAGCTCACATGAGACTTGGTGCGGAGTAACTGAGTTTGTTTTTATTGCGAAAAACTTGCCAATCACATTAAGAAAATAGCGGGGCCATAATAATTATATCGATGAAGATTATTATTAATATTATATTGATAGGTGAAGGTGACAATTTTATTATCAACATTGTTGTCAAGTAGGTACTCCCTTTGTAAGTATTTAGAAATTTATTCACCAGATCAGCCAGAGATATATAATGTAGGTACCTATAGGTATTGTTTATTAGACCCACATTTCAAGAGGTAAGCCTATTGCCATAATCGCATTGCGAATCGAGCACTAGACCAAACTTTTTTTTTTTACTGAGTCTAGGTACTCTTGACCTCAATCTTGACCTGCGGTCAGAGATGAGGTCGACGATGGAACGAGCCTACCCAAAAGAAGCCTATTAACTCGCGACTTAAGCAGATTGGGGTCATATGAACTCGGAAACACCGATGCAGGCAGGGAATTCCACTCCTTGGCTGTGCGCATAATGAAGGAACAGGTAAAGCGCTTCGTGCAAATGTGTGGAACATCTACAAGGAATGGGTGATATCCTGCAGTGCGTCTGGATTCCCGATGGAAGAAAGGAGATGGTGGAATGAGCTCGTGGAGCGCTAGAGCACACTTACCGAAATAAAATCTGTAAAAGACCGACAGACATGCAACTTTGCGGCGGTGGGCCAGGGTATGAAGCTTGGTACCCACCAGCTTTTCGTCGCCAATAAGCCTCTTGTAGTGAACTTCAGGCCACTACAAGAGGCTCACTTTGATCATCACTTGGTGGCGCCAGTGTCCAAATCACTCTATTTGAGAAAACGATATTTTAATTTCACATGATTTCACTCTGGATTCAGAAGCGATTTCGCAAATAAACTTTTCAGGATAGCACTGCTGGTTTCCATGGGTTTTCTGACTTGACTTCACATGCCGTCAAGAAATATCACCCAAGCATTTCCTCACGATGCTCTCCTTCATCGTTCTTTGAAGCAAGTGATAATTAAACAATACGCACATTAATCCAAAAAGTCAGGGGTGCGTCTTAGGTTTGAACTCGAGACCAATGACTTGGGAGTCCGCTGGTCACACTCTTTAGCCAATAAGACAGAGATTTACATGTTGTATCACTGTTAATATTATTACACAACCAATCAACTGCACATTAGCCCAGCGGCGGTTGTCACTTCAAAATTCTCAATAAATTCACTCATTGACAGCCCAGCCAATTATATGTTTTAGGGATGGCCCCAACACACATAATTACATTTTAAATTCCGTTTCTATTTGCTGTCAAACCGTCACTTGTAATAAATTGGCTAAAAGTGCGTATGCGCACGGTGCGTAGTGTCAAAATTGCCCCGGGGATCCGAGAGCACCTGTTCGGGCTGTTCATGTGCTTAGGAGTCGATCGGACTTTTAGTGCGATTGTGAAGTTTATTTTGAAGGAAGCGAACAATGTGGTTGCACATTTCTTTTGACTCTTGGTAATCGTAGCTCTATACTAATAAGTAGTGAAATTATTGCAGGAAGCTAACAGGAAGGTGCGGGCACAGGCGGGGGGGATGTATGACAGTTGTTTGTAGGAAGTCAGAAAGTCTGACCACCAGCTTTATCAACGAGTATCGTGTTACCCAGTAAGTAAATAAATAAATAAATAAATAAAAGGAATTCCCTACTTGCATCTTTGTTCCCGAGTTCATAATTATGAACCCAATCTGTTTAAGTCGCGAGTTATTCAGCTTCTTTTGGCTAAGCTCATTCCATCGTCGACCTCATCTCTGACCGCAGGACAAGATTGAGGTCAAGAGTAGACCCACTATAAATATTATAAATGTAAAAAAAAATGTCGAGTCCGTTTTGTTCCTGCCCAAAAGAAACAAAACTTATTAAGTAAAGTATTGTCAATCAAACGTTGTGACCGTTGAAGCGTGGGCGTGTTTCTGTCACTCCAAACGAAGGTAATTATAACAACTGTGATTGCATCTACATTACAAAAATATTAATTAAGCATGTACAGACGCCAGCACATCAACCCCAATGTGTCAAAGTTCTTTGATAGGTTTTCAACTTTATGTTAAACAGAATAAGGTTCATATTCAATTGGGATAATTTGACAGTTTGGGGTATGTTAATGTGCTGGCGTCTGTACAAAGAAACAGAATAAAATAATATTACATAACATAACATCACGCCTGTAATACCCGAAGAGTAAGGCAGAGTACCTTCACCCACAATTCGCCAGTTATGCTAAAAGACATGTAATAGGGGGCGAGCCTTTTGTCATCAATCGGGCACAAATCTAGACACCAGGCTGCTACTAAGAAATTTCAAATGGAAAAACTTAATAACACTTTGTCCGACCTGGGGCTCGAACCCGGGACTTCATGCTTAGCAGACTGCCTCGTTGGTGTAGTGGTCGTTAGTGCTAAATAACGACCACTACACCAACGAGGCAGTCATGTAGAAACATCGACTAATTAAAACAGCCTTTACTTTCTTAATGCAAGAAGGTACAAAGGTAGGTTATAAGATACGAAGACGATAGTTCTCCTCTCCATAAATTATGTATTTTTTGCTGTGCCCGACAGAGTCCACGATTGTTCCTTGAAATGTTTAAGCATCACCTAAGCCTACATTGTGGAATGCAATAAAGAATTGAGTATTGAGGTGGCAATGGCCATTTATTTATTTATTTATTTATTAAAACTTTATGCACAAGTAAAAAAAACTGTACAAAGGTGGACTTAATGCCTTAGGCATTTTCTACCAGTCTACCTTAAGGTGGTGCAGAGATGGAACAAGGTAGGTGTAACTGGGTAAAAATTAAGGACAATTAAGGAAATTAAGGCCATTACGGACTTCTGTTGTTTATCCTAATCCAGGTTTCCTTATGATATTTTCTTCACCGATGTCAATGATGCCTAAGATGAACTTAGAAAGTAGATACATTATCATCTGCCATCAAACCCTTTCCCAACTATGTTGGGGTCGGCTTCCAGTTCAACCAGAAGCAGCTGAATACCAATATTTTACTTGGAACGCTTGCCTGTCAGACCTCCACAACCCCGCAACTGGGTAGCACGACAACCCTTGGTAATGCTAGTTGCCAGACTTTCGGGGCTATGACTACTCGTAACGGCAATCCAAAATCAACAAATATCAGCTAAACTAGCTTTTTGAGATACGGAGGGATTTATATATTTTGTAATAAATAGTCCTAGACTTGGTCTTTGACTAACATCCTAAAGTCCAAACTGAAGGTTTGCCAACGTGCTATGGAGCGCAGTATTCTGGGTGTCAAACTCACAGATCGTGTTCGAAACACCACACTGCGCTCCAAAACACAAATAGTCGACTGTGCACGAAAGGCTGCTGAACTTAAATGGGACTGGGCAGGACATGTCTGCCGCATGCCGAACGAGCGATGGGCTCGTAAAACCCAGAATTGGTGCCCTACAGTGACACGGGGCCGCGGCAGACCACGAAGGAGATGGCGGGACGACCTGGATGTCTTCCTTGAGAATTGGAGAGAGTTGGCGCAGAATCGCGACCGATGGAAGGAATGGAGGGAGGCCTTTGCCCAGCAGTGGGACAATTTGGGCTAAATAATAATAATAATAATAATAGTCACCTATCCTTAGACTACTGGAATAGAAGAAACAACAGCGGTCTACTGCGGTCAATCAATCACAGCCGTTAGGCGCAGTGACGCTGCGGTCGCAGTCCGCGGTACGCCTCGAACCTTAAGAGGTAGGCGTCTTAACCACACGGCGATCACGTCTTGGTCCATAAGAACATTTATATGAAACCTGAAAATCCAGTACAGTATGACACTAAAGTGTAGTATTTTATTTACATCAGCAAGAGCCACAAACATCAAAATATAACCGTTTTCAATACTCATGTTATGAAGTGTTTAAACTTTAATGACAGCACTTTATGTTGCAAACACTTTATTAGTACATCGCTAATTTGCGATACTCGCAATAAAACCCTTTTATTTCATCTTCTAAGTGCACGCCTGACAATTTGTCCATAAGGCTTCATCTTTGAACTTATCTTTGATGTCCAACGCAATAACCATTGAACGACATGACGCGATTAAAATTTTGATACTCAATACTTATTACTCCAAATGTTAGTAATATTGCTACCTTATTATTTTAGATATTTTAATGTAATCGCACGACCAGAAGAAAATTATACAGCAATAACCGCTACGTTATAAGCTTCTGACTATAAAAACATAGTAAAAAGTATTAATGTCAAGCGTAAGGGTATAACCACGAGTACCACGACATCTGACATTCAGCAACTAACCATTTATAACAGTTACTGTTATGTTAACATAATACAATGATAATATAGAGTTAAAAAAGCATCCAAGAAATTCGTTACGATGATATTTTATGAGTTCAGAAAATCATAAGTCAGTGCCGCTGTTATGTAGCGCTCAATTGATTAAAATTGTTCTTTTATCTATGTTTTAATTAGGGTCAATAGGTTATCGGTTAGAATAAATTTTAATTCATTTTTAAATACACCTGTTTCGATAAATTTGTGAGTAACTACACAATAGCGCAAGCAGGTGTTGTGGTACGTCCGCACCTTGAGTTTTTTTAACAAAAAAAGTCCGTTAAAACGACGTTTTTTCGGTTCGATTTTCGTAATTTGAATTTGGAACCGTGAAGATGGCCGACTAGATGACGTATTTATTAATTCGTTTGGACGGCGTCGAGCCGCCCGACCGTTTCTTGTTGGTAATCGGAATCGATTAAAGAAATCGGTTTTATTATAATCGATGGTGATTGTGAGAGTTCTCGATGTGAGATGCGCTGATTAATTTACTATTATGAAATCAATTTTCAACGGATCGAGATTGTTGGATTAAAAAATTGTAATCCATTCTGTTTTGATAATACACAACACTGAATGGATATGCCTATCTGGACATATGAGGATCAGAATAGCGTAAGCTGCTTTACGACCTACGCAAGTTACTGTAGGTACCTATTCAACTTAGAAATCAGGTAAGTTATAACCCTAGCGGCCGTAGGCGAGGGATTGAGTACAATCTTCTAGTTATTTACACCTTCATGTTGAATTCATGAAGATTGAAACAAATTAGGGTATGCAGTTAACCTACTGGGCGGATCAGTTGCTGTGGTTTGCGGCTAAGCTGTCGTATTGTGAGGTATGTTGACTCGGCATACGCACCTGGTCTTCAGGCGACTGATTAGGCCCGACAGTTATTGTGAGCTCTTGATCGTCATTTGTCGACTTTCAAGTATTGGTTATGGCCTGACAGTCATTGTGAACAGTATTGATCGTCATTTGTCGACTTTTGAGTCATAAATAATCATTATTGATTTATTTTCAGACAACAGAAGGTCCATACTGAGAAAAAAAAAATGTCAGTGTTAGTAATAATAAATTGGTTAGTTAGTTAGTTAGTAATAATGTAGTTAGTTCATCAATATTCTCCTGCCCTTTTGTCCAAAACATTTGGAGTTTTTCTCAGTACATTATGTGTCTATTTACAATTACTCTGACTTTCACCTTCTTTCTAGCTATCGTTTTTCATACAATCCATCCACTGATTATATAATACAAAAACATAACAAACTACCAACCCCGGAAAACTGTGTTATATTTATTGTGAAATATTTAGAATAAGAAGTAGCCTAAATCCGTCTCCAGGGTATGATCTATCTCCACGACAAATTAAATTACGATTCACTCAGCTGTTTAAACGTAAAAATCCGCAAACAAACACACAAACAAAGTAACTAATACATAATATTAAGTACTAGCAGACGTCACGCGGTTTCACCTGCATATTTTTCGTTCCCTTGGCAATATAGGGATAAAAGTAGCCTATGTTACTCAGGGTAAATATAACTTTATAATGGTGAAAGAATTTTTGGAATCTGCACAGTAGTTTTTGAGTTTATTTATTACAAACATAGACCACCCACAAAAATACATTTTTTCACAGTGTACATAGAAGCATAGATATTAAAAAAAAACACTCTCATATACAATCAATAAGATCTGCAACCTCAACTTGCCATATTGTTTCCCTTCTAAATCCAGAATCGTTGTAACCATTATGGAATATTCGATTCCATGTAACTGCATATCCGTGTAAATGTGTTCTTACCGTAATCTTGCTAGCATGTAATTGTGCGCTTTACTAATTATATTCCCTTGTGAGATTAATTACAATTAACGATACACTACAAGTGTATAATGTTACTGCATTTATTATTGTTTAATCGTCCGTTTGTTGTAATATTGGGAACTTTGAACACAGGTTTAGTTACTTTGTTTTACGTAATATTACGACAATGAGACTTGTGATTGTTTTTATTAAGTTTAGCTTTAAGTATTTTTATTTTAACAGTTTTTTCAAAGGGCAATAATATGTCGGCACCATGTTAATGCTAACTATGCTTTCATTGCCACCATGTTACTTTTGTTACTACATATGCTTTCATTATAGGTACTTAGAAAGGTGTACCTAAAAAGTTTTTCCTTAACATTCAAAAGAAACAATCAAATTTGACACATTGGGGTAACTTAATGTGCTGGCGTCTGTACTTTTTAAGTGTAGGTATCTTAGACAATTATTGATATCGATGAAAGAATTTATTATAAGGAAACCTAGACTTTTCTATACGAGAAATATGTAGATTATTGTAAATAACCATAATCTACATCTTTAGGTAAGTTCTCTGGTACGACTGGCCTGTTGTTCTAGTAGTTAGTGACCCTGACTGCTATGCCGGAGGTCGTGGGTTCGATTCCCACCCAGGACAAATGTTTGTGTGATGAGGACGATCATTTGTTCTGTGTCTAGGTGTAATTTATCTATAATGTGTATGTATTTAGAAATATGTAAGTATGTTTATCAGCTGTTTAGTACCCATAACACAAGCTTTCAAACATAACTTGGGACTAAATTGCGTTTTGTAAAAAGTTGTGGAATGTTTATTATTATATTATTATTATAGTCTATACTTATATATATAAAGAAGAAAGATTTGATCGTTTGCTTGTTTGATTGCATTGAATACGCACCGTTCGGAAGCTACACTATCCCCGGGTGACATAGGCTACTTTTTTATTCCTGTATTCCCACGGTAATGGGAACTACGCGGGTGAAAACGCGTGACGTCTTCAATAATGATAATTATACCAGCCTGCTACTGTCCCACTGCAGGGCAAAGACCTCTTCTCATACAGAGAAGGCTCAAGCATTGATCACCACGCTTGCTCAAGGCGGATTGGCGATTCAAACTTATATTAACTATAAGTCCAGGTTTCATCACGATGTTTTTCATTCATCGATATCGAAAGTACATATGAATTGATAAAGTCACATTAGTACTTGCCAGGATTTGAACCACAACCTCGTGCATGAGAGGTAGGCGTCTTAACCTCTGGGCTATCACAACATTTAGACGTCTCCTAGACGTTACGATAAAAGTTTGAATTCGCCAATCCGTCTTGAGCAAGAGCGGTGATCAATGCTCGTGCCTTTTTTGTATGAAAAGAAGCCTTTGCTCTGCAGTGGGACAGTATTATTATAATAATGTAACTATAGACAATCTAATTTGGACAGCAGCAACAGAGTGTAAAAAGGAAAACAATATGTCTATTCCATTTCTATAAGTGCAGCGTTGCATCCATGAATATTTATAAGTTTAAAGTTAAGTAATACCGTAAAAAAACGACGACTGTAATAATATTATAAGAGCCGTATGTCGTGTGGTCGTCAAATCGTGTCTGAATGAGTTATGAAGAAGAGTCTTCTTAGTTGTGTCAATGATTCCATAATATATGTATTTAAACCCCCCGGCTACCTTCGTTCCTCAATCAGTCAACTTATTTTGTGTTATTCTTTCTATCTTAGTATGAAATGTGGACTGGGGAGACATTATCACCGGCTGTCATATCGCCAAAGATGGCACTACATGTGAAAAATGTTTAAAAAAACAAATGACCTATCTTCATATTACTTTTTAAGACAAAAAATAGCTTATATCCGTGTCCAGGATATGATCTATCTCCATGCCAAATTTCATTACAATCCGTTCAGCCGTTTAGTCGTAAAAAGCTGACAAACAGAGTTTCTATCTCATTAATAATTTAAAGTATGAATTTATAGCTTACTATTTATTTATAGCACCTTGTTGCTATTAAAGTTTATTAAAACGAGTCTAACAATAAACTTTTTTAATCTGAAAACTCAGAGATGCGTGCTTTAGGTTTGAACTTTGACTTGGGAGTCTGCCGGTCAGCCCGTTATGCCCTACCCACCTTCCCTACATTAACACCTTCAATTAGGACTAACTTCCACAAAGTGATAAATCAATTCTTATTTCCTAGCTTCCCATAGCATATAACGGTACGCAGTCACATTAATCATTGCAGGTTCGCAGCGCCGTGAGATGTCGCACTAAGTTTTATAGCGAGGTCTAAGGTCACCGTATTTATGAATGTTCTCGGGAACTTGGCTAAATAAATTGTTTTCTGGTTTGTTTGATTTATTATAGATGGGGTTTTTGGAATGGGAGTCTGAGACTGTCTTGAAGACTGTAAAGGATAGTGTGCGTGCGGAAGAAATTAGTGTTAGACTAAAAGTAGCGCCGGTTGATTCAATAAAAGTCGTGGAAACTTGGGTGAAGTGAACTTTAACGTTACAATAATTGTGATCGGGTGAGGCGAACGGAAGTTGAGAGGGAGATATAAGTTTGTGAAGATAGAATGTTCTGTAGGGACAAGAGAGAATGCAGTTCACGCACACGTTTTCTCTCAAGAAGTTCTACTTCAGTCGATGCACATTCGTTTTATTTGTCGTATTATCTTTCACACAATCCCTCCATAGTTTTTCTGATCTACCTCTACTCCTAACTCTCAACATTCACACTCAAAACTGTTTCACACGTAAAAGTGTTTGTCAAAACCTATTTACGGTAATAAACAACGCTCATACAAACAGCTTCCCATACACATCTAGTAATAATAAACCTCAATAACTCACCTCACGGAGCCGCGAGCTCAAACGTTGAGTCTCAACAGCCACGGCGGTGGTATACTGGCTTTACATGTTTTTGTCACATGCGCGGACACATGTCCGACGAAGCGACTTTTTCGACGCGTGTTTATCACCCGGTTCCGCGGGTGTGCACGTCCCCTTATAGCCAGGACCACTTTTTACCAACAATCGCCAATTACGTGAGTTATACGAAATTCATTGAATGATTTCGATTCCTTTTTTTTTGTTTTTTTTTTTCACAGTGTTGTGGTCTTTCCTAGATACTAATAGGCCGTTCGCCGATATGGTTAGTTTATGTTGAAATAATGCTAAATACTCGCCATCTTAGTGTTTATAGTTTAGCTGGAATAAGCCTTTTTTTGTTGCAATAACACTTTTAGGGCTGAGCCATGTTAGATGCAGCTGCTGTTCGTGCGTTGACTTCTATGTGTGGATTACGTGGTTTGAACAGCATGGCTTTTAAAGGGAGTTTAGTCTTGCAGGACAATCAACAAAGTGACGGATTTTAAAAACATTTATTTTGCTTTGAGCACTCGACACATTTTCTTCTCTTCATAAATAACTCTAAATTCGAAAGCCGGTGGCCAATCATGAATGAGACATAATCACCAAAGCCACAGACTTCCTAATTTAGAGTTATTTTACACCGGTTAGTGTTATTTTTGAAGTCGGTTGTTTTTTGTAAAAAAGTTTTTTTATATAGGTACTATAGGTAGTTAGTAACTATCCCGGTGTGAAGTGGTGACAAAGTATTAATGCCGCCCATAGGTCTCTGACTTTGCTTCACGTGTTATCAAGAAATATCTACCAAGATGTATGAAATTTCCTTCACCGTTTTTGAAGCGATTGATGATTATAGGTACAATATGCACATGAATCCAAAAAGACAGAGGTGCGTGCCGTGGGTTCGAACTTGAGACTTTGGCACTTTGGCAGTCTGCTGGACGCGCTACACGACATGAACCACACAAAAGTAAGACTTCTATTTAAAAATACCAAGTATTTTACGCACACACTTCCTAAAACCTAATTGAAAGGTCAAACATTCTAAGATGAAATAACACAGTTAATAAAACAAAGAATTTAACAAGACGGTAAGATGTATAAATGAATAGTTAATACCCAGAGATTTAACTGCCTGTCACCTAATCTCGCGTTAACAAATAACCTATTTTGTGGTATGTGCCTTGTAACGGCTGACTTTTATATCTAGTGTAGTCTATACTTCAAATAGTATCTAATGATATTTTTAACCGACTTTCAAAAAAGGAGGAGGTTCTATGTTCGTGTGTATGTATTTTTTTTTTTTTTTTTTTTTTTTATGTATGTTACCTGATTTCTCTGCCATTTGTGGACCGATTCTCAAAATTCTTTTTTTGTTTGAAAGAGTAGACTCCTGAGGTGGTCCCATTTTAATTTGGTGAAGATCTGGTGCTGATCTTCGGAGATATACAACGGAACTCTTCAAAAATAGACGGCAAATCTATCGTGATTGCTGGAATCGCTTGGATGTTTATTGTTTATACAACATCATGACGTATCATCAAGCCTGTATGCTCAGAGGGGTAGGCAGATGTGTTCAATATACCTAGATTTCGACAGTTAGGTATGTTAAGTTTCATTTATTAGGGTTAGGTGGATAACCTTATTATAATGACATGTATTGTTAACAATTAACAATATAAAATGATTTCATGGCAAATGTATGTATGGGAACAACTCAAAATGGAAAAATAAAAAACTTTTTTACAAAAAATAAAACCGACTTCAAAAATAACACTAAACGGTGTAAAATAACTCTAAATTCGGAAGTCGGTGGCCCATCAAGAATAAGACAAAAGTACCAAAGCCACAGACTTCCTAATTTAGAGTTATTTTACACCGTTTAGTGTTATTTTTGAAGTCGGTTATATTTTTTGTAAAAAAGTTTTTTTATGTAACACCATCATGATCAAAAAGTTATTATTAAATCTGGCCCAGTGCGAGTTGGATTTGCACACAAAGAGAATCCGTACCATCATTATCTGTCTAGCCTTTTCCTAACTATGTATGTTGTTATTTGTAAGATTTTTAACCGACATCAAAAAAAGGAGGAGGTTCTCAATTCGGATGTTTTTTTTTAGGTTTTGTTACCTCAGTACTCCGTCATTTATGGACCGATTTCCAAAATATTTTTTTTTTGATAAGGTATACACAGCAGATTGAAGCAGATTGATTGGTAGCAGATTGGTCCCATTTGTATCAAAACTCATATCTCATGAGCCATCCTCGAGGAATTGAGGGAACTCCTCAAATAATATAGGTACACACGTACCGATTTTTACATTTTTAGTAACAAATCAAGCATTTTCATTTAGAAAATATCATTATCATTTCGTGAAGAAGAACTGATGAAGAAGACATGCGACGGAACTCTTTAACGCTTAACAGCAAATTATTCGCGATTGCTATAGTCAGATGTCTATGCAGAGTTCTTGTATTTCCATAATATAACATTACGCCCTTCTATTTTAAAAGGGGCCCGGTAGAGATGTACAGATTAATGTTTAGAAAGAAATTCTTTGGCAATTGTTATCCAATTTCAATGATTCGTTGAAGTTTTAAAAGACCTTCTTGACATACGAAGAAACTAAAAATTGCAAAATAAAAACATTAAACAACCGACTTCTTAAAAAAAACACTAACAGGTGAAAAATAACTCCAGTTCTAGAAGTCGGTGGCCAAAAATGAACGAAACAAAACTACCAAAGCCACACCCTTACGAAACTGGAGTTATTTTTCACCTGTTAGTGTTTTTTTAAGAAGTCGGTTGTTTTTTTTTTATGGTGAACAAAAAAGAGTATTATATTCTATTCTGTTGGGGTCGGCTTCCAGTTTCACCAAATGCAGCTCAATACCAGTATTTTACATAGAGGAACTTCCTTTCTGACATGCACAACCCAGTTACCGGGTAACCAATACCCGTTAAGTGCGTACGCGCGTGGTGCGTGCGCGTGTTCTGTGCGTCCAAATAAAATATTTTCTTTCTTTCTTTATTTTTTTCTTCCTTTCTTTCGTTCGTTCTTTCTTTCTTTTTTATTGTCTTTCTTTCTTTCAAAGCTAGTGGTAGACGACTGTTAGTTAGACTGGTTTTAAGACTCTCGGGTTTTTGACTACCCGTACCGGGTCTGGCAGATCTACAATTGATAGCAGGTTAAAAATTTAGTACACCATATTTTGCCAATGTAATAACTTCATTGGCGACTGCAACTAGACATGAAGAAACACAATGACACTGTTGCTGTACCGTGAATCAAACCGAATAAGTGATGCTTAGCAGTAGAGCTTGCAACCACTAGACTAATTCCACAACTGTTCACACAACGCCATCTAGTCCCAAGCTAAGCAGAGCTTGTGTTATGGGTACTAAACAACTGATAAACATGCTTATTTCTGTTTATAGATAAATTACACCCGGACACAGAACAAATGATCGTGATCATCACACAAAAATTTGTCCTGTGTGGGAATCAAAATCAAAAGTCTTTATTCAAACTAGGCTGAGAATCAGCACTTTTTGAACGTCAAAAAATACATAAAGACAGTCCCCCAAAAACGGCCCACCCTTCGCCACTTCCTAGTGTTTTTGCTGGGAAGAAGAAGTGGCGGAACAAACTCCCCAGCAACACATCTGTCTGATTCGTTTGAAGAACGAGGTATACAAAGAATCTATACAATGAAATGCTCAATAAATAGCACTAATGTTTATACACATTGTAAAACAAATCGAACCCACGACCTCCGGCATAGCAGTCAGGGCCACTAACAACTTGACCTGTCAAACTAGGCTTCGACTGCGAAGCGCAATCAATATAACAAGCTTATTATTATTCTGTGGCAAATTTTATAACCATGCTAAAATCCTATTTATGATGTCTTATGACAACCAGGTAGACAGTTTGACACCACATTAAATCCATAAAAGTTTAGAAATGTCTAATATATTTGTAATGTTCTCCATTATGGCGCGAAATAATATATTATGTGAAAATTTATTGATTAGCGTGTCAATGCTATTTTTGGTGTCATCGACCTGCATATTTACATATTTTATTGCTCACATTCTCCGCACTGTTAGATTACTCATACTAATTTTAGGACGAAATATTTCATGTCATCCATTACTAAGCCTTTAGAACCTATGGCTAGTGCTATTGGCTATTTTTGCATTGACCAACAGGCGTTCAGTTGCTCACCAATTTTGATGACACCTGAGAATTTCGAAAAAATGGTATTGCACGTTAAGGCTCGGCGCACATTGGCGGCATGGCACGGCCGGGGATTCTAGTAAGCGCAGATGATTTGAAATCTTATTTTATCAAGCTTAGCGTCTACATTTCGGGATTCCAAAGCATGCCAGAACGTCCCGAAGGAAGACGAAGCAGGCCGTAGCGTATCAATGAAATGCGAGTCTTAACAGTTTTAAATAGCATTCGAAATCGTTTGTATTTTAAAAAAAACATTAAAATCAGTGGGCGTTGGGCCTAAGTGGACTGTACGCTTCTGTAAGTAGCTGAAAGGAATTAGCAGCTCAGCGTTCTCAAACCTTTGAAATGTACCTTGTTTTGCTTTTGAAGAGAATTGGTTTTCCTCCAGTAATGTTTCAACAATTCTTTATTTTTTTTAATAAAAAAAGCATCCTTAAGCTAAACTACTTTTAAGTAAAATAATACTTTGGTTAAAAACCAACGAGGCATAACATTAAAACATGGTATTTATAAACGTATGCTAAGTGACTCAACATTCGTTACTATAACTAGAGCCGGCTTTACAGTTTCGAAGAAAAAAATGTAACATACATACACATTATTATGAAATGTTTGTAAAAACTACGAGTACCAGCGCTCGTACCAGAAGTGTGACCAAAAAATATATAGGGTTGACCAATTATGAAAAGGAATTCGCTAATACTTATGTTTTGTTGTTTTTTTTTCTTTTATTTAATTAATAGTGGATTAGGCGTCGTATTCCTGCCTGCATCGGTGTTCCCAAATTCATATTATGACCCCAATCTGTTTAAGTCGCGAGATAATAGGCTTCTTTTGGTTAAGCTCGTTTCATTGTCGACCTCATCTCTGTCGTCAGGACAAGATTGAAGTCAAGAGTAGACTCATTATATGTATAAAAAAATATACCTTTTTGATAGATACTGCTTTCAAAATAAAACTATATGATATCCACTTAAAGCTCTGACAATACGGAAGAAAATCCGTGAGGGTACAGGACGAAATTTGCTAGCGACGATTGGGTTAACTTTCTTTAATGGAGATGTTTAAACAAAACCCCAAAGACCTAATCATCTTACAGTCTAATCGTGCAGTCGTATCCGGCATTTGCTTTAATGTGGCTAGATCTTTATGGTCAACTAGCAGACGTCCCGCAGTTTCACGCGCGTAGATCCCGTTCCCGTGTTCCCGGGATAAAAAGTAACCTACATGTGTTAATCTAGGTTATAAACTATCTGTGTACTAAATTTTATCTAAATCCGTTCAGTAGTTTTTGTGTGAAAGAGTAACAAACATCCATTCATCCAAACAAACTTTCGAATTTATAATATTAGTAGTAAGATAGATTAATTAACGGAAACTGATTTTTTTTTAGTGAAACGTGTTCTTGAGTGGAGACTTGGCAAATGTAGTGTAAGATGCCTCTGGCTAGGTGGGATGACGACCTGCGAAAGACTGGCGGCAGATGCTGGATACGGCAAGCTGAAGACAGGGCGCTATGGCACTCATTACGGCAGGCTTATGTCCAGGGGGTCGAGTCTGCTATTGCAATCGTGTCTCAATGACCGGTCAATGATCGATTTTTGACGTGTAACGTCAAACTTATGACACATTTCCCATACAAAAACTGTCAAAGTTGTCAAATATTCGATCAATGACCGGTCATTGAGACACGATTGCAATAGCAGACTGAAGCCCCGGGAGTACTGTAGGCTGATAATGATGATGATTTACTTAAGTTTGCTACACATTGTTTTAATAGATTTCAGCATAATTAGATTACGGGTAAAATGAGGTGAGAAATAAATATTCAAGATTTGATTGTGAGTTAGCAACAGATAAGTTCATAGACTTCTTAGCTCTGGTTGATGATCGTTGATGTCATTGGTTAAACAACAATATAACTCAGGCTTAGCTATTACAGAAATGACGTCTGTTTAAATAAACAGTAAAAATCTTTCGTTTTTTTCAAATGTAAATCATCTGTTGTCATTTAAATTATGAATTAAAATGCGAGTTTTTTGGAAACCAAACTTGTCCCGCCAAAAATAGATCATGTCCAGTTTTTATATATCTTACCAGTTATGCGGTAGCACTTAATAAGTTATATTTTTTTTAAAAAAAGCTTACCAATAATTTGGGTTGCACATTAAAAGTAGTCTTGTTAATTTTTTTTTTTATTTATTTGAGGGGCGTATCGCATATCGTGTCTTTGAAGAGGACGTGTATAGCTTAACCGGGCGTCTCTGTAGAGTTATCTTAAACAAAAAGTTAAGACCTCCAGCCAGAGTAAGTCTTGTTAATCCTCCAACTAAGCTAAATATGTTGCGTTTGGAGTCGGTTCGGTGGGGGTCGAACTCACGACCTCTCGATCGCTAGTCCAACGCCTTAGCCATTGGGCTTTTGCCGCTTATATATACGGTCTTCTCCCCTGGTTACACTATCCGGTCTTTTTAATATTCCAGTTATAGAATCTGACAACCCTACCACATCCCTAGAGCATTCGTTGTTTCAAGGTTTAAAAAAAAAACGCCTTAGCAACTAGTAGATTCTGTGTGAAGATGACGTAACCCGTTCATTGACCCTTTGTTTTTACAAATGGCGCCAGAAGATATGGTGTGTTCTGTTAATATTGTTCTAATTAATTAGAGTTGATTCCCATGGTGGACTTTGTTCTGTAAACAATGTTAAAGGATTTACGATGGGTTTTATTGATGATTAGTAAATAGCGACCTTGCGAAGAAATTAGTGTTACCTAGTAGTTTATAGTCATGTCATTGTCATGCTGATATGAGAGTGGTCAATCTAGTATTTTAAAAAACGTTTTCTTGTAATTCTGTCAAAAATAGGTCTTTTGACTCATGGTATGATGACATTGCGACTAGATTTTGAACATTTTGAATAACGTTGATAAGCCATAAGTTAGACAGAAATTAAAAAAGGTTATTTTCAATGCACACTTTGTAAAGAAAGTACAATAAGCATGATTGTTACAATTCACAATATACGCCGAATATATTATAATCTATTTTCACTGCAGCTGTCAGACTGTTTAATAGAGTATAAAAGCTTGTTTCGAGCCATTTCCCGGCCAAATTTTCACAGGGTGTTTTACTCATGAATATGAGCAACTTTCCCTATGGGACCAACTCTGAAATCACGAAAAAAAAATCAGCTGTTTCATACATTTTAGTAAAAAACAAAGGAGAAAGTCACTCTGTTTGTTAGTTTGTTTGTTTCTCGGTTTTTACGGCTTAACGGATCATATACTGGAGATGGACATAGGCTTTGCAATTATCTCGAATAATAAGAAAAAATATGGTTTTCGATTGTAACGTTATTAAAATACAGTATGATCTCTTTTTTAAGAACTTTGTGCGCACGATGAGGTGTGAGATTTGGTATAGATAAAATTCCTGATGTCTGTAACACAGTTTATACTAGTACAGACATGGAGGACTCTGAGTAGGTAGGCTTATCTGAGTGAAAATAAAATAAATCAATACCTTTCCTTAACTATATCTATACTTCTATACTAATATTATAAAGAGGTAAAATTTGTTTGTATGTAGGGGGTAATTTTCGGAACGTATGATCCAATTTAAAAAAATATTGCACTGGTGGAAATCTACACTATTCCCGGATGACATAGGCTACTTTTATCCCTGTATTCCCACGGGAACAGGAACTACGCGGGTGAAACCGCGTAACGTCTGCTAGTACCTTATATTTGATCGGGATAGATCATTTCACAACATTTCTTAACTGAAAAAAGAAAGCAAAAAGCTAAAACAGTCACCTTTCTACTATTGGGCTGTCAATAGTTTCTTATACACGTATTATAACTATCCTAAGCCCTATTATTAAAAGCTATTAACCCTTGACCCCGCTGCGAGGCAGGGCTACAAAGTACCTGTACAACCTAACAGTACATACCTATTATAATTTCCTCGAGTCCTTGCAAACTAAAATAAAGATGCAATACACACATACTTAAACTTACGCTTTATTCCCATGGGAATAGGCAGAAACTACAGAGCGCCGTCTGTTACGATTCTTAAGGTCATGGCACATTATACCGGCACCGCTCCAAACCAGCAATTGACTTGCCATTCAATTTAGAGCCTTAAATCGTGGGTACTATAATATATTTCACAATGTCAAATTGAAAAAGCCAACGGCGAGCAGACAGCGCGCATGCCACTACCATACAACTCGACTCGCAGCCCGCGTGCCGATAGCGAGCGGACCATGTGCTTACAGCGCGTCGACCGCACGCTTACAGCACGCCGACTCCGAGTCGAAAGGAAAACGTCATTGCGCCGTCGTAAACCTAGACATTGTGAAAACGTACAAGTCATAGGCGTGTTCAATTATAAATGCCATATAATAATTTGTGTTTGCGGTGACAGCTAGTTTGCACCTCGCGGCCAGCGCGCGGGCTGCGAGCTTGCACCCCGCAGGCGGCGAGCGGCGCGGGCGTGCGGACTGGCACCTTACCGACGATGCGTAGTTAGCGCACTGGCAGCTAGCCGTAACCTAAATTCGAGGCGACGTCGTGCGGCTGCTGTGCAGTTGCGGTGCCGTTATAATGTGCCATGACCTTCACACACTTCTTTCGCTTCATTCATACATTTAGTCATACACATACGCGGGTAGCGAGTACTATGCAGCTGACCTTTCTGAAGGACATCACCAATGTCTGTGTATGCTGGGGCGTCCCCTCCCGGCGTTACCACTTACATCAGCCTTACAAATACCTTTTGTTCGTCGCATTCCATCCATCCTCTCAACGTGACCAAACTATCTCTTTCAATTTTATGTCACTACATCTTCTTCTTAACCACAACGTTACTTTAACACATCATTCCTCACAGTTTCTTTATAGGTACATAGTACTTTGCAAGAAACAATACTTACCACGCCAAACATTCACTTCCAAACATTTGTGTAGACACCAACACAACTTTGTGAACAGCCAGTCGTACCTTTAAAATAAATATTGAAATGGCTTTAAAAGAGTGTATAAATGCTTTAATGTTTTAATTTTTTTGGCGAATGCGCTGTTCTTCAACTGCGTACGACAAGACTGGAAGCCTCCTACAGCATGATTTGGAACAGCTTAGACAGATGCTAATGATGACGAATGAAACAAAATTATTGTCTCGATGCAACACATGTTAATACCAAAACGAGAGCGGATCCTAACATGACAATAGGCAATAAACGCGTCTTCCTATATTGTAGGTTGAGAACATTAACATATCTACAAACATTTTATATTAACATAAAAATCTTAGAACAACTTGCTAATGATGATATAAATATCGAATCCATGGAAAATGTGAAATTTCTTTGTTACGACACTTTTGTGTGGTTGTGGCCATTAAGGGGGCTTAATTAGTTAGTTAGAAGTGGTTATTTCAATGGTGAATGAGCAGCAATAGTCTAGTGATGTGACCGGCGGTATCCAAGTTATAGGGATCGAGTTCGAGCCTGTGAAAGCCACCTCTCACTTTTCAGATTCATGGGCGTATTGTATAATTGTCAAACATACATACGAAGAAACATAAACTCCCGTTTTTTTCATATGGGTGTAAGCTCGTAAGCTGAAACTAAAAAGCACCATCTGCTACGATTCTGACAAATTCTGTATGCTATAGTCGAGTGCGAGTATTAAGCAACTGACCTTTCTGGAGAACCTCACCAATACGGTCTGTATAATTATGTCTTTCTTGCTCTTAAAACGATGAAGGATAACATCGTGACGGCATGCCCAAGAAATATTTCTCGAGGGCATGTAAAGCTAAGTCAGATAGGTTGGGTGGGTTGGTGGTTAGGTGGGTTTTGATCGGCGGCATCAAAACTCTGATACCTCGTTGGTAACTAACCACACAAACAGAAGAAGAGATCAATGGTGTCATGTAATTTCTTAGACTCGAAACTGTTAGCTCCTGAGGTCTTTGTTTCGATTCCCGGGTCAGGCAAAGAGTTATTGTGTTCCATTACGACTTTCTCAGTACCTAGCACTTTTGCCGTTGGTTTTTCTTGATACCATGTTTATTTCATCACATTTATTACGCTCACAGTATATACTACACGACACTTATAAAGATTTCTTTCGATTTCTTTTATACTCACAAGCCGAATACACCAACGGCCTGTAGCCATATTAATTAAGGAAATAAACATATTTCTATTCTATTCCATTCCATTATCATTGCCATCCAACGTGGCAATGCTGGCAGGGTTCTGGGGAAATTGGCTATATTTTCATTATCATTAGCTTACTGGCGTCTAGTTGCATGCTATTGCACTTTAAGTGGACTTCAAGTTACGGTGGCTATTAGACGGGGTACGGTGCGCTTCGTCACATCTCTGCCAGAGTGCATGACGGCATCCTAGATACACTCTGATGGTAGCCAATACAAAACTAGCTGTTTGTCAGGTAATTTTTGAACACTTTGCTCAGTTATCATCGCTATGAGCTGTCAACGAAGATGCATAATAATAGCCCTGCTGGGTACGTTTCTAGATGATAGCAATGAGGAGGAGTATTTTGACGCCTTAGTGTTACAGTTTTGTATTCCCCTCGTTTTAGGGTTCTGTACTCAACTAGGAACCCTTATAGTTTCGCCATGTCTGTCTGTCCGTCCGTCCTCGCTTAATCTCTGTGACCAATATGTGTATCAATTACGCCAACAAAGTGGTAAAATAAAAATTGAAAAAAAAATGTTTTATTAGGGTACTTAGCCCCCCTATATGTAAGTGTTTTTTTTTTAATTTCAACCCTAACGTGTGATATATTGTTGGAAAGGTATTTAAAAATGAATAGGGGTTTACAAAAATCATTTTTTGATAATGTCAATAATTTTGGAAATAATCGCTACAAAAGTAAAAAAGAATGTGTTTAAAAAATAAGAAAAAAATCTGAAATGTAGAACTTATAAGGACTTTCTAGGATAATTATTTTGAACTTGGATGGAAACAACCGTTTTTGTACAAAAAAGACAAAAAGTTGTACAAAATAATTTCTGGACCAAGTTTGTAGTATAATCGAAGCAAGCATTTTGAACACTTATTGTGACGGATGGGAAACTACGGAACCCTACACTAAGCGTGGCCCGACACGCTCCTGCCGGTTTTTTAATATTAAATTTGTAGTTAGTTTTAGTGTACAGATTAATTAATTGTAATGTTTGTAGTTTGTGTAGTCATCATTTTATTTAAAAAATAAAATAAATAGATTCATTCCATTCTACCCGCTACCTTCATAGCCCAAATCTAACTGACGTAATAAATCGAAACTGCCATGTATTCTAGTGCCGTCGACTTTAATGGCTTTTAAAAACGTCCAACACAATGTTTATGGACAACACAATATAAACGTAAAACCCATACTTTACTAGAAAGTTGATAATGTTACTTCCACCTGTAATACTTATAGCGGGTATTAAGCTGGCTAGAGTTGTAACTTGAACCGATAGATCACGGGCTGTGAATGGGCTTTCGTAATCTTTATAATAAACTAGCTGATGGGACCACGCTTTGCTGAGGTTTTTATGAATTTTATTGAGACTGGCCTGTTGGTCTAGTAGTTAGTGACCCTGACTGCTATGCCAAAGGTCGTGGGTTCGATTCCCACCCAGGACAAATGTTTGTGTGATGAGCACGATCATTTGTTCTGTGTCTGGGTGTAACTTATCTATAATATGTATGTATTTAGAAGTATATAAGTATGTTTATCAGCTGTTTAGTACCCATATAACACAAGCTCTTAGCTTAGCTTGGGGCTAGATGGCGTTGTGTGAAAAGTTGTGGAATATTTATTTATTATTTATTTATTATCCCGGCCTCTGTGTCAAGTAAAAGCATGTTAAGCCAGAGAGTGGTTACGGGTAGTGAAAAGCTCAAAATTTTGACAATTAGTCTTGACAAAGGGTTTACTTCTTTCCCAGATAACTGGGCTGTGTTGGTCCGGTATTCGGTCGCTTTTTGTAAAGGCTGGTAATTAACTGCATATGGTTGAAATGCAAGCTAACCCTGCATAATTGAGAGATGCGAAGCATGTAACAATAATAATATATATTTGTTTAATACTTAAATCACACTAATGTACAGACGCCAGCACGTCAAGTTACCCCAATGTGTCCAATTTCTTTGATCGTATTTCAACTTTATGTCAAACAGAATAAGGTTCATATTCAATTGAAAATTTGACACATTGGAGTAGCTTGATGTGCTGGCGTCCGTACAAAGGCAGAATTAATTATAATTTAGCCGTGTAGCGATATGAGTACTAGACACTGATAAACATATAAGTATCTTTATCAGTTGTCTAATACCCATAACTGGACGGCGTTGTGTGAAAAATTGTAAATTATTATTATTACACTTATATACTTCTAAGCACAGACGCCAGCACATCAACCTACCCCAATGTCTCCAATGTGTCCCCAATTTCTTTGATAGGTTTTCAACTTTATTCTAAACACAGTAAGGTTCATGTTCAATTGGGAAAATTTGACAGATTGGTGTAGGTTGATGTGCAGGCGTCTGTACATACATATTTTAGACAAATTACACCCAGACACAGAACAAATGATCGTGTTCATCACACAAACATTTGTCTTGGTTGGGAATGGAACCCACAGCCTCCAGCATAGTAGACTGGGCCACTTACTACTAGACCAGTCAAGGATTTGGAGTTCTCTGACGTCTTCTGACATTCATAAGTCATGCTCATCTGTATTTCTGCTTCAAAACAGACATCCAAACCTATTTCACGATATAACATGTTTACAAAATATGTGTGACGTGCCCCAAAGACTCCATCTTTTAAATGTTTTTGTTAGCTAATGCTAGAAAAAATGTTACTAAGTTGAAGTCAGAGATGCGCAACATTTTTTTTCTATGATGATTTTAATTATATTAAATTGTTGAGCTTGTTGAAAATTGTTCCGTTTAACGACATAAAACTGGATAATGATTATGTACCGAAGAAAGTTTATTGTTTTACGTTTTTGCCTCCTTAAGACTCTCTAAAATATCAAGACATTTGTAGTTTCTCATCTTTTTATCGGTTAGATACTACAACTATTTACTAAGCACACTCACTTTGCCAATTCACATTGGTAAGGTGTTCGAAATTGATTTTGCTTGCTTTATTACTAAAAATAATACAAAAATAAATAGTTAGACAGTTATTTTACAAAAACTAAGGTAAGTATTCGATAATATTGTAACACCCTATTTAGCTCTGTTATTTATTTATTTATTGGTTTACCAAACAATTGTTACATCAATAAATACATAGTTAATATAATACAGCACATAACAGTACTAGATGTACAATATTAAGCGGTAAACACTACATGCTATACAATATAGGTACTGTGGAACAAGTACTAAACGAACCAAAACATATACAGGAAAACAAAGCCGAGCAATTTTTGTGTGGTATTACATTACTTAACTAAGAATACTAGGAATACATGGAAAAGTAGATGTGACAGGTAATGTTAGTGTATAAGAGTTAAAACTATTGTAGACTGGCTAATTAATTGTGAGGAATAACTGACGCTTGAAGTGCTGAAGGGAAGTTAGTTATTATGTGTAAGTTTTTTTGGCGTAGGTACATACGCCACCACATCAAACTACCCCAAAATGTCAAATTTTCTCATTTGAAGATGAATCTTATTCTATTTATAATAAAGTTGAAAAACGATCAAAGAAATTTGCCACATTGGGGTAGCTTCATGAGCTGGCCTTTACACAATAAAGAGTATTCTATTCTACGTCCTGTGCAGTTAGTGTACGTATCAGGAACATCTGTGTATACGGCTCATAAATAAAATAAATACTATTTATTTTATTTCAAACATGAATCCTTATAGTGTTACTAACAATCTATACTAATATTATAATAAAAGAGGAAAGATTTAATTGTTTGTTTGTTTGCATTGAAAATGCTCCGAAACTGCTGAACTGGCTTGAAAAATTTGATGTAGGATGTTGTTTCGACTATCTCTTACTCCCGAGTTTTCTTGCGAAAAATCGCGTGAAACCTGTCGGTACAAGCGTCACTGGGTACCCCTGAAGGTTCATTGGAAGATCAGCGCCAGACAGCATCACCTGTTTAGCATGAATGCTGAAATGGACCTTTTTGGCGCAGCCGTGAGGCACACAGCACATAATGTGTACCTACTATTGTACATTTTCTATTGTTTCATAAATTATCGTGTGTATGTATGTTTTAATGACTGATGTCAAATAAGTATTTTTCTTTCTTTCTTTCAAACATCCCCGACACACTGCCGTAGCGAGGCAGGCTCAACAGCATCTTGAAGGCATTATTATACTGAGCGCGCCGGGCATCCAGCGACCTTTTATTAAAATTGACCCATAGATTATCGGTGTACCGACGCTGGCAGTAGACCTTGAAAAGAGTGATTTTAACTAGGTCCGTACACCGATCAAATCTACGGATCAACATGTTGCACCGGACGGCTAGTGCATGTGCTCCCTTTCAATATCTACATTGTCTTTAAGGCTGTCGGACAGAAAATGGCCCAAGTATTGCGTATTTCACAGTATCATGGACGAAGCACCACGCAACACCACATGTTTAGTACCCCTGTCTTTTAAGGAAGGGTTGGTATTTCTACCTGCGCGATTTATGTGACCCTTGCACCTGTGGGGTAGGGCCCAACCAAGAGATTATGTTAGAAATGTTTTGACTATTATTTTAAAATTGTATTTTGAATATTAAAAGGTTTGGCCTTACTGTTTTCTTTACCTAAGGGTGAAAAAAAATGATCGTATTGAAAATACTTATTTATGCCGACTTGTTGTTAAAAGATTATTAGTTTCTTTTAGCTAAAAATCAAATCAATATAGTTTATTTCTTCTCCGATATTACAACAACAGTAAGTGTGTGATTGGAGCCTTCTTTTAAGCATTAATGCTTAAATTGGAAGAATAAGCTTTTACTGAAAGCAAAAGAAAGAAAAAAGAAAAAAATAGAATGTTAAGTTATGCTATAAAGTATTTTCATCGGTAAGTAGAGAATATAATACAGACGAGATTCACATAAGAACAGTTAGCGTGTGCGTGTGTATGTTGTGTGTTTGAGTGCAAAAAGCACAAAAACTCGAAAAAAACACTATTTCTTTAAAATATGGAATAAAGCACTTTTCTCAGATGACTGTAAAACGCTCTTATTGGTCTGATGATTCGAACCAATACACAGCGTCTTCCGAATCTCAAGTTACGTCAAAAGAGAGTAAAAAGATATTGTTTGTGTTGTTAAGTAACTTTTTTGAACTTTGACACACGGGCTTTTGCCCAGCAAAAATAAAGCAAAAATGCAAAAATCAAGGCGTGTCCATACTATTGTTAGGCATTGACAGTTCATTTCACTCGAGTTTTTGCTGGGTGATTTCTACTGAATCGACCGGCATCATCATCCTGTCTTCACCCACCGTTGGGTATAGGCTTCTCTTTGCTGGTGCCAAGCTCCACGTTCCTGTGTCAGCCTCATTCACGATATTCCCGAAATGGCAACAATAACGTCCGCTCATCTTGCCGCCGCTAACACATCTGTTGCCGTTTCTTGGACACCACTCGATCACAGCTTTACTCCACCGGCCATCACCGCACCTCGACCGGCAAAACTAAATAGGTATTTATTTCATTTAATGTTGTAGTTATTGCACCGATTATGATCTGCGCTTCTAAATTATTGCAAGGAGATGAATTGTAGGCGATAAAATAAATAAAATATTTTATAGATAAGAAAAAGCAAACTAAAACTCAAGCCAGCAGAGATAATTTGACAGGTATAATATCGCAGCTTTAAACTAACGGTAAGTAGTTTAAGTAACACACCAAGAATTATCATAAAACTTCCATTAATATCTGTCTAGTAATTTCAAGCCTTGCACACGCAGACAGAGGAAAATTACAAAATATTTTATTTTATTATACCTACAACTAATTTATTTTTGACGTATGGAGTTAAAAGATTTACACATTTCTATAAATTAAATTATAAAATCTTGTGATCAACTTTTTTTTAAGTTATCAATCATGAATTAAATTCGGTAAGTATCTATAAAAAGTGTCGTAAATCAATTACTGTCGAAATGTACACTTGTAGGAAATTAGAGGTGGTCTACATAATAAAACATTTCGCGTTTTTACAGATTTTATAGATATAAAAGAGGGGTAAAAAAACAGGTGAAGCTTGTCGAGGTAGGTCTATGAATAGGTACACATTCACTTTATAACAAGAACCCTCCTTGCCTCGAAAAACTACTTAACTAATCAGGCTCCGCGTGGACACCGGTGTCCGCAAACAATAGTAATTTAATTGTGTCTGGATTGAAAGAAAGAAAGAAGAAAGAAAGAAAGAAAATATTTTATTTGGACGCACAGATCATAAAACAAAAGATCAGCAATACAGATAAAAAAAAAGAAAAGATTAAAAAACTAAAGACAAAAAAAAAAAAAAAAAGACCTGTGCGAGACCAAAAAGGCGCCTATCTCAGCATTAGCTGCGACATTTAAAAATATAAATATCGCAGCGCTGTGATTGCGGTAATTGACTAGTTAAACAGTTGATCACGGCTGTCGTTTCTAGATCTTTGACATTCGCTAAGAGTAGTCAGAAACTCAGAAATCTAAGTCTGATCGCCAGTTTCAACCAAATCATTGGGTTGTGGAGGTCAAATAAGAAATCGCTCCATTTTTCCTTAACACTAGTATTTTAGCTGTATTCGGTTCGACTCGAAATCGACCCCAACAAAATTTGGGAATTTTATTTATCTCATGATGTCAGTAAATTTTAACCGCTTGAGCCCCGCTGGCACGTAAACGTGCCAGTAAACGAGTTTTGCCGTTGAGCCCCGCTGGCCAAATCCCGACCGATTTAAAACTGTATTGTAGTTAAGATAAGTCTTAAAATCGTTTCTGAACGATTGTGCTCGACGGCAGATAATATTTTACAACCATAGACCAAGACAGAAACTAAAAATATTGTAGGCAACATTTAAAAAAAAAGTATGAAGTTAGTACAAAAATTTCGTGTTCGTGGTTACGGCGCGCGCCAGTGAATTCCTTTGTTTTCGTGATTTTTCGGTGTTTTTGTACGGTAAGTGGGTGAATATTCATTTATAAGTGTTTCTCGCATGTTTGTGGATAGTTTTTTGCATGAAATAATATCTCAAAACTTGTTTTATTGAGCTAACAAAATTAACATCGTTCCGGGTTCGTCGAACTCGCTATTGTTATTGTACGATTTTTTGAGATAATTCAACGAAATTTCATCTTTGTAATGGTAGAAGTAACGTAAAATCTATTGATAACTCATAATTACACGTAGTCCATGCATATTTCAATCATTTATTCATATTATGATAAAAAATCCATTAGTAGGTGACGAAATCCCATTTGAATTTTGAACTGTCAAACGTCAAAATGGTTCTTAGCCCAGCTAGTGCTTAGGGTCATGTCGGTGAAAGTGGTGAAAGTTATCGATAACATCGATTGTTTTTGTAAAATTGTTCAGATATATAAAATGAAAGTATGTTTTATTTCCTATTTTATAGTTTTATTTCCGTTTAGTGTAGTTTGAATGTAGATGTATTTTTAGTATAATAATTTATTTTAGTTTTTATGTTTTGTTTTGTAAATTATGTGTTGTTTTGTTTTTCAGTAATATATCTTATTCAAAATCAAAATCAAAAGTCTTTATTCAAACTAGGCTGAGATTCAGCACTTTTTGAACGTAAAAAAAAATACATAAAGACAGTCCCCCAAAAACGGCCCACCCTTCGCCACTTCCTAGTGTTTTTGCTGGGAAGAAGTGGCGGAACAAACTCCCCAGCAAGATAGATTCAGCACTTTTTGAACGTAAAAAAAAATACATAAAGACAGTCCCCCAAAAACGGCCCACCCTTCGCCACTTCCTAGTGTTTTTGCTGGGAAGAAGTGGCGGAACAAACTCCCCAGCAAGATATTTGTATTTTAGCAACCCGAATGGTTAACATTTTATTCATTGGTATATAGTAACTATAAGTGATTGAATCAGGTGCGGGTATTGTTTAAGTTTTTGTCTACACGTTTTATATGGGGAAGGGTGATGGTCTGGAATTGCATGTGAATGTAAACCTCGTATGAAAAACTCATCTGAAATAGAAATTTTTTGTGAGGTGTTAGGTTTATAAATGTGTGTTTTTTTCAGTATGTTGAGCCGCCACCGACTATCCTCGGGTTATATACCCAGGAGGGTGTCGAAGTCCCTCTTTCTCCAACTGCTTCGTCACCTATCTTTATGTAAGTCAATGTTTTATCAATATGTTTTTTTTTGTAATGCTGATTAGGAGTATTTTTTAGAACGAAAACCTTTTTTGAAAGGGCAAATCCATCGAGTTCAACTTCGAGTGTGCCGCACCATTCCTCGAGTGCGCCAGCAGTCATTCAGGCGTAAGTATGACTGGCCTGTTGGTCTAGTAGTTAGTGACCCTGACTGCTATGCCGGAGGTCGTGGGTTCGATTCCCACCCAGGACAAATGTTTGTGTGATGAGCACGATCATTTGTTCTGTGTCTGAGTGTTATTTATCTATAATATGTATGTATTTAGAAATATATAAGTATGTTTATCAGTTGTTTAGTACCCATAACACAAGCTCCTATAATATGTGTTTGACTGGCCTGTTCGTCTAGTAGTTAGTGACCCTGACTGCTATGCCGGAGGTCGTGGGTTCGATTCCCACCCAGGACAAATGTTTGTGTGATGAGCACGATCATTTGTTCTGTGTCTTGAGTGTTATTTATCTATATGTATGTATTGAGAAATATATAAGTATATTTATCAGTTGTTTAGTACCCATAACACAAGCTCTGCTTAGCTTGGGACTAGATGGCGTTGTGTAAGAGTTGTGGAATATTTACTATTTTTATTATTATTTTATGTATTTAGAAATATACATAATGAGTATGTTTATCAGCTGTTTAGTACCTATAACACAAGCTCTGCTTAGCTTGGGACTATATGGCGTTGTGTGAAAGTTGTGGAATATTTATTTATTTTGTAGGTTAGATGTGTGAGGCTTGAAATGAAGCACGAAACACTTACTATTTAAAACGTTTATTCTGTAGCACAATGCAGAGATGGACAGTTACAGATTATACGAGCGAGTTAAATAGCACAGGTGGCTAAGACAAGGTAGTACGTCTGTACGCTAACTTGATTTCGGTGCACTGGCGCGGCGTCGCGCGCGCAATGAATATAACGGGATTTCTAGGTAACCTCCGCTCCTTCGCCCCGCGTGGTCCCCCGCTGTACAGGGCTGTACTCAAGGGTCCGGACTCGGGAATATGTAGATGCCACATTTTCATCAAAATAATTATTTTTGAGTTACATCAGAAATAACGCAAATCTTTTTTACAGATCAAGCCCGCTGCGCGCTCAGCCCTCGCCATTTGAACTTCACCCAGAGTAATTATATTTTCATCTTAGTCTTTTTTACTAGAAAATCGTCAAATACTCCACAACCCTGGTGCTGAATGATCTTGACAACTCAAAAGTACCTGTAAATAGTCGATTTGAAATAAAATTAATGATTGCTGTATTTATAAAATTTTCTATAATACCTGTGTAAATGTAGTAAGTAAAGTACTTTTATTATACAAATGGGAATACAAAACTTTTTTGGATGGGTATTCGTCAAAGATTCCACAACCCTAGAACTAACTGCCTTGACAATTCAAAAATACGTATATGATTGATTTGAAATAAATTCATGATTGCTGTATTTATTCATTTTAGTATCCTTCCCATAGATATAATAAAGAAGGAGATATGCCCGTTAGACGAAAATGTATCGGAACCATGTGCCTCCACTTTGCCCCTACCACACGGCAACTACTACACATGCAGTTCAGTAAAAGCAATAGATACGCAGTCGCTCACACACCCGCATTTCTTAAAACAGAACGTACTACACAATCAATTATAAACCTTATGCTGTCAAACACAGCGTGTATTTACCATGCACCATACAACTTACGCACACAAAAACAACGGTCGCTATCACTTCGTCGCGGCCGTACTACGCGATGCATCCGCTCAATGAAGTATCGTTGTGTGATTTTTACATTGCTCGTCCAGCCACTTAGAGACAAACTTAGGTAGTGGTTACGGAGCAATGTATTTATTGCAACAATAGTACAGTCGCTGTGATATTTGAAAACAAAAATAACATAGTAAAAGCAAGAAATATTTTACGTTTTGTTGTTTTGCATGATTAGATAGACAAATATAGTAAAATACGTGTACTTACATGTGATAAGTAAATACTTACTGGAGCGGCCGCGGCTAGACTTATTGGAACGGCCGCTCGGTCTGTCTAGTAAACACTAGGCAGACCGAGCGGCCGTTCCAATAAGTCTAGCCGCGGCCGCTCCAGTAAGTATTTATTTACAAAATACTCGGGAAATTATTTATATGTGCGGAAACCCGCAGTTTCCCGAGTATTTTGTAAATAAATAAATAAATGGTATTATTATTATTTGATTAATATGCATAATAAGTAAAGAAAAGTACTTATGTCATTCTAAATTGTTTTTTATTTTCCTTCCTGAACTCAGTCAAATTTATCGATACTATAGTGGTGTGGTCCCAACCCTACGGAATGTTAGAATTTCGTACATTTTTTTGACCACTTCAGAGGTTGATCATTTTGGTTTTTTCTATCAAAGATAAGGTAAGTATGGGTAGAAATCGATAGACTACTTTGTTTTTGTTCATTTTCAAGTAACATTCAAATTCGAAAGCCTAAATTACCTGGTGAAAAAAAGCCTACAAAAATGTTATCAGATTTGTTCCCTAATCTAGGTTATTTTGAGGTTTTACAATTACAGTGGCATATTTTAACGATTTATTGTTACTTATGAGTCGATGAATATATAAGTAGTGTTCTAGAAACATTTACAAAGGGCAACTGTTTGTTATACCTCTGATGATCGTTTACAAAGTAGCGTATCGAACAATGCAAATTCATGAAAACTGCGCCGCGCGCTATGAAGTTCGAGTTTGAATCTTGCAGGAATCGGATACAGAACTCGTAAAATAACATTATCATTAGATTACCAGTCTATTCAGGAGTCAGTTCCCAAAATTTCGTGTAAATTGATCACACAGTTTAGTCAGAAATCGACATAATACAGCAACATAACTATATTCGGCAAGTACTCCGATTCCAATAGGATATGTTTATTTCTTGAGGTCTAATCAGAATCTTGTTTACATTGTATTTCATAGCCACATCATTGAACAACCCGACACCGTTTAGAGTGTGTGAATAGAAGCAATAGAAACGGAGCAATAACAGTTTTTGTGACCGGTGTCAGATTACGCTGACGATAAGAGCCCGCCCGCGGTGCTTGACAGACGATTGACACGTAAATAATGGAGGTCGTTGAGCGGTTAAATTTAGAGTTAAGTACCAAAAACAAAAATATATAAATTCCTGAACTGATTATTTTCAAACACACAAACTTTAAAAATGAATTACAGTTTTATGTAAAGTTTCTAGACTATTTAAATAAATAAAAAAGAAAGGAAAAGACAGCAATACATATTATTATGTAAAAAAAAAATATACTAAAGTATACAATGGTATCTTTGTAATAATAAAGCAAATAAAAAGAAGAATAGATTAGAATATAATAAAATTTCGACAATAGATTAGAATTTTGAATAAAATTTTCTATGCTCAACAAATCAAGCAGCGAATTCCTAATTCAAGGAATGATGCTAGAAGATATTTATGTAGGCCACATGTAAGTGGGTGCGGAACAATAGAAAGAAAATTCCGTTCGGTCCAAGTCGCGGGTAAAAGTAGGCTCATAAATAAAGCTGCAGTAATGAATGACCCACACAAGCCGGCGTGGGTAGTATGGCCCATTCACCGTTTAGCCATAGATTAGAATAAAACAAGCATCGTTCGAGTATTTAATTTATATATCTACTAGCTGACCCAGCAAACGTCCATCACATGCATAAGGGAAGGTGACGGAAAATGCGTCGCGTATTATCGGTCACGTAACGCCAGAACAGACAAATGTATAGAAAAACACTTGACGGTTCACACTCAACAGATGATGCGTTAGTGCGTCGAGGTACATTGTCACAAACGCTCGGCGCATGTTCCATCAGATATGAACCTTACCTAAGAATCACTTTTAGTTGGGGCTATTCTCAGACCTACTGAATATACACACAAAATTTCATAAGAATCGGTCAAACCATTTCGGAGGAGTTTTGTTACAAACACTGTGACACGTGAATTTTATTTAGAGCAAGAAGAAAGATACGTCTTTGCATGCATAAAATATTTAAAATTGAAGTGTCTTCTTCCTAGCAACAACACTAGGCCTTTACCAGTTGTAAAGGGTGGGCGTTTTGGGGGACTGTCTTATGTAATTTTTGACGTTCAAAATTGATGATTCGCAGCCAAATTTGCGTTTAGGTTTTGATTTTGATTATTTATTTTTCTTCACAATAACATATTTTTATTATGCACTAGCTGCCCCGGCAAACTTCGTTGTGCCTTAGAGTCAATTCATTGCTCTTATTTTTTTTTTATATTAGATATACATACGTTGAATAAGACGACAACAAATAAATCCAAACCAATAATAACTACTACTACTTTTAAATTACAACATGTATATATACCCTAACCTAACTGACCATACCTATCCTATAGCTAACCCAACTATCTAACCTAACTACCTTACTAAAAAATACTAAATTCATAATTTTAATCTGAACTATTGCCTGTATGTTACATACAATAATTTATGCCTATAGTTTTCCCGGTCTACTTTAATTAAAGTCCTAACAGTAAAATAAGTTCTATTTGCAAAGAATTATTAAATTTCGTCTCTGTCATCATTGCTAGTTACGTAAATTGATTTCTGAAATATAAGACTTTTTTATGCTACATAAAACCTCTAAGTTTAGTAACAAAATAAATTTCAGAACGTATGCGTATTATAAATTGACAACCTTACCTTCTTGGGTTTAGCTTAAGACTTGTCAATTTCAAATTGTCACCTGATAATGAACTGGGAAGTTTGACTCCTGTCATGTCATCCAAGATGGCGCTGCGTTTGAAAAATGTTTGAGACAACCGATATTCTTGATATTTATTTTTATGATGTCGAACGGGATAAAAAGTATCCTATGTCCTTCTCCTAGCTCTAAACTACCTCCCTGGCAATTTTCAGCTAAATCGGTTCAGCCGTTCTTGAGTTATAAGCGAAGTAACTAACACGACTTTCTTTTATATATATAGATATGAAATTTTCATTCAATTTATCGGTTTGTTCTGCTAATCTTCGAAACGTCTGAACAGATTTTGACCCTGGCTGATAGCTCATGCTAAAAGAAGTTATGTTGCTTTAATCTATACATCTATACATATAAAAAGACAGTAAAAAAACTGTGTCTGTACATTGAATATATTTAAAAAATAATGACTGAGGGGGGTTTAGAAACAGTAATAGAGCACGAATCAAAAAAAAAAGTCTGTCTGTTTGTCTGTTTGTCTGTTTGTTTGTACACGCTAATCTTCGGAACTACTGGACGGATTTGAATGTCTTTTTTTTTTGTTGGATAGATATTAAGTCTGGGCAACACATAGGCTATAATTTATCTTGGAATCTGGAACACCTAAAGTAAAAGAGATATAAAAATGGTGCCATTGCAAAAACTATTCCACGTGAAGAGTGTTTTCTGCTGTGGGACTAAATTTGAAGATCTGGAGCACCTGTAGTGGAACTCCAAAGCCCAGCGACAATATAACATATATTTATAGAAATGGCGTCTTAGCAAAAGTTGTTAAGTCTGATGGCATTTCCTGTTGACCAACAAAAATAAAAAATCTGGAACGTCTTGAATCGTCTCGCGCATCTCATAGTTTTCCCGTCCCCGGGCTTTTAGAATTCGACATCAGACGTTTCAGATCTTCAATTTTGACGACCCCGTTGTCGCTGGCATAAGCAACAGGATCCGCGTACGAAGTCGCGGGCAGAAGCTAGTAACCAAATAAGAGAATTGGCAAACACAGGGTTATTATATTTTCTAATCAATGAAATATGCTTAATGTTAAGAGGAACAAGTGGTTTTCCTAAACTCCACAGTCTTTAAACTTTCAGGCAGTGAAAGTAAACACAGTACATGTCAGTTAGCATCAATATATTTTTGCAAGAAAATGTTACAATAATTGTTGAGGAAATCGGATAACTAATTAAAATTAGATTCTCAAAAGTCTTCAATAAAAATCAGGATTAAAAAAAAGGACTTCTCAAAAGTATAAATTTCACTTAAAACATATGAAAGTTAACATTAAAAAATATAAAAAAATAATAGGTATGCCTACCAATGCTTTTACAAACAATATAAAAGTGGCAGACTTAGTGACAAAATTGTTGATGATGCTTCATTCGCTCATATTATTATATTTTAACGTTCCACCATAATCACTGGCAAGGTTACCAGGCCGCTATAATCCACCTGAATCGTTCATACTCATTATACACGCTGACATTATGCCCCCAAAGTAGTCTGTCACCAATATTATCTGTGATCACATCCAATTTGAGTCCTTGATCATACTGACTATTTATTATATAAAACACCTGAGTACTATTTTTAACCAAAGGTTCCAAATAATATCTATGCCTTTTTTCGTCAGAATTTGTCGAACCCCAACCTTTTCTGTCTCCTATATCATCTACATTTACGTCCAACTTTAAGTACATGCTTCGATGAATATTGTACAATTTGAATGTGACGCCATCATTGGTCCACACGGGGAGAAACTTCCAGCTCAATCTCTGACTAGTTATTTCACACTGGTTATGGTCACCCCAAACGAGTCTGTCATTGTAGTAGTCAGTATTTACATCGAGTTTCAAAGGCTGCTGGTATTTCTTATTGACTATCGTCACAGGGTCTTCGTTGAAGATGTGTTGGATCGACTTGGGGAAATGATTGCGGACAATATCTTTAGCACCACCGTGCCACAGTTTATACGCAAATGACATGACCTTTCGAGGAGCAGAGCTGATGAGTCTTGTTACAATTTCGCTGGTGAATTCATCACCACCTATCGCTTTTAAGTTTTTGGCCTCATTCACTGCAGTTTCATAGTTACCCATAACAACATTATTGTACAGCTCATCCTTAAGGGTGCCAGTATTGTGAAAAGTGACGTGACTATCATAGTATGTCAATCCTTGCAGTTCCCTGGGCAGGGTTGCATCCGGAATAATGGTCAGACCTTTATTCCTCAATTCGGCAACGAGCTCCAAGATCTCTTGAGATTCGCTATTCACTCCGTACACGACTACTTTGCCGAGATCACTATTGACGATTCGCACGATGTCCATAGTACAACTGGTGGTGATGTTGACTCCCGCGATTGTCACGGTGAGGACGGAGTTGTCTTTGATATAGCTGCTGGTGTCGCAGTTGGAGTCACTAAGGACAGGGATCCTGTTCGGTATCTTCCTATCTACATCCGGGCCGCTGCTGATCAGTTGGTACTGATGATTGACATTGTAGCAATTTGAGAAGCCGCTAATACCTTCTTCGGTTACAATCCTTCCTTCACCCCAGTAGTCAACATGTTGAATCAGGTTGTTGAGGGAAAGGGGTATTTTCACCAAGTTGTATTCTCCTAAGTAAGGCACTTCGGAGTAAGGAAACCGTTTGTCGACGTTAGTGTTGTAGTTTGGCCGGTCGGCAAGTTTCCAGACAGTCATGGAACGCATTTTGAAGTTTGACGCGTAGTTAAATCTGCAAACAATGAAACAAAAAAAACATTAATCTGTGAATAGAGAAAAAAATCGTATCATTGCTAGCTGAACTCGCATAGAGAAAGTTTCGTACCACAAAAATACTATCTACGTATCACATTTTAACACAACACATTTTTCAAAACTATGGACTTTTCATAGGTTTTCATGCAAACTTTACACCAAGACTACTTATTCCTTTTTAAATACCTAATGTTTTAAAATTGTAATACATCATTGAAACAATAAAGATATTATTATGTTAGGTGCAGGAAACACTTAGTTTAAATTCCCCTTGTTCAAATTTCATTAATTTTCTTGACACGTAGGTACGCCTTGTTTTGGTCCAGACGTTTGATAAAGCTAGGCAGAAAAATAAAAAGAAAATTA
Organism: Euplexia lucipara; assembly: GCA_921972225.1. Lineage (NCBI taxonomy): Eukaryota > Metazoa > Arthropoda > Insecta > Lepidoptera > Noctuidae > Euplexia > Euplexia lucipara. The sequence goes on along the minus strand of OV179155.1, from coordinate 17,479,679 downwards.
AATATTATATACCTAAGTACTAATAAATAAGAATCACTTAAGTCCGCACGTAATTGAAGTCTGTTTTAATTGTGTTTGTGTTTTATCAGCGTGCCTTATATACTAAATGGTTATTGGGTAGGTATGCCACTTGAACAGTTATCAGTGCTTGTAACCACAAGCTACATACTAAGAATATTCATGACTGTAAGCCACAAAACAATAAGTCCTTTATCTATGTCCAGAGGCCAGCACATCAAGCTTCCCCAAAGTGTAAAATTTCATTGATAGTTTTTCAACTTTATTCAAATGCAATAAGGTTCATGATCTATTGGTAAAATGTATCAGTTTCGCTGGCGTACGTACATACAAACCTATTTAATTAAGAACTTTACTCAGACATAACCTAGTTAAAATTATGTCTGAAGGGAGAATATTAAAGAATACTTTATTAGTAATACAAATTTTTCCTCAACCAAGTTAAAAACACAGTGAAAAAAAACAGTAACAGTATTTCAAATCATAATAAACATGTTTTAAGTGCCAACCCACCTAAGTACGTAGGATACTCCTTCGTTGATATCATAAAAATTAATGCATTGTCATAAACGTCAGTGTCAAAAACCTATTGTCAATGTCATTTTAAGTTTAATGTGCCTACTTTAAACGCGTTGAAAATATCACTGTGTCATGGGCTTTAATAAACATGTATTGTATTTTCTATGACTACTACTCAGCTCATGCACACCTACCCGCATTAGCGCATAAGATGTTGTGCACTTAGTTCTATTATTTTCTACAATTACCCTCTTACGAGTTTACTAAAACTGTTAAGTACGAAATTCTAATGTCATTCTTGTTATTGACTTATTGTACCAACCCACTACCTACGCAAATCGGCCTCATGTATTTATAAGTTATAATATTGTATTTTCTCTGTAAGTGATTGTAAATCTTTTGAGAAAATAAATGTCTAAAACCGTAAGTTTGGCAGATCGCAAATCTGTGTTCTCTATCTGTCTCTTGCGCAGCCGAGGCTCAAGTTAATCTCGGTAAATAACTTCCACAATCCTGTCAGACCACTTCTGAAAGGAGTATTCCCGTTCGTCCCACCTACTTCGTCCCCGTCGTGGGACGAACGAGAATTTGCAAAAATAATATTATTTTTTTCTGAAACACCTACATTTTATGTTCCCGATTTAATGTACAGCAAACTTCTACTTCAAATGCAAAATGTGTACGTAACAACAAAAAGATAGATTCTAAGAAACTCAATTATCTTTGAAATAAACTTGCCGTTTTATCACTACATTATTGCAAACAAAAACTATACTACCTATATATAATTTAATTTATATATGTATAATCTTATATAATCTATTACATATAATAAAACAGTAACGAAAGAAAAACTGTACATTGAGAATTTTCAAGAAAAAATAAGTGGGTTTTGTTAGAAAAACGTAACTGGTGACAAAAAAGTGACTTTTTAGAATTTTTGTCTGTTTGTCTGTATGTATGTCCGGGGTAAACTCAAAAAGTACTGCATGGATTTACTTCAAATTTTGCATGAATATTACTAAGAGGTCGGGTCAACACATAGGCTATATATTATCACGCTATCACCTACGGGGGAGGAGCAGTGAATCTTTATTCTTCTGACTCATTCTGTGGAAGCGTGTAATCAAAGGACGCACATTTAAATGTTGGTTTTGAGTAAGCTATGCTATTATCTAGCTTTACACTATAAAAACTACCATTTAAGTAACTTTGGCAGAGAAACATAGTTTAATGAATGTTAGTAGTATAAAGACAATTTGGAATCAGCGCCATCTATGAGAATGTATAAAAATCAAATCAAGTAACACATGAACACTTTTTGAACATTAATTTAAATTTTGATCGTGTTGGTGTGGTTAGTAGTTACTTATTCATAAAATTCATAGATGGCATTGTGAATTTTTTTCATAAAAGTTGTATCGTATAGTTCGTTTTGACAAATTGAAGTTCCAACAAAACCCTCAAAATCTTGAGCAGAGTTCGGATCGTATGATATGGGATGAGTGTACGATGTCCAAAAGGAAGGCAGTTGAGGCCGTGGACAGAACCCTGCAGGGCATCTGCAGGAACGAACTTTTGATGGGTAGTGTCACAGTTCTGTTCAGTGGCGATTTCAGGCAAACGCTTCTCGAGTTAACGCGGGGATCGAGGGCTGACGAGGTGAATGCTTCGGTGAAACAATCTTCGTTGTGGTCACAAGTTCGTACGCTGCGATTGATCATTAATATAAGAGCTCGGCTCGGCGGCATTGCACGCGCTCATGAATTCTCCGATGTCCTTTTAAGTCTTGGCAAAGGCACTCTACCAGAAGAGAGAAGTGGACAGGCGGTGCTTTCAGAGTCTCTGGGAAGAGTGGTATCCAGCTTCGAAGAACTCATTCGCTGTGTGTACGTGGACATCAGTCGTACAGCGCACCAGCAGAATTCGTGTGAAAGGGCCATTTTGGCACCCAAAAATGATCATTCTGCAGCAATTAACGAATGCATTCTCTCGGACATTGAGGGGAATGAAGTGGTCTATACGACGATAAGCACGGTCGTCGAGCAAGATGACGCCACACATTATCCCGTGGAATTTTTGAACTCCCTGTCAGCAAGTTGACTTCCAGCGCATACCATCAAGCTGAATGAAGGTCGGCGTCCCGATTATGCTTTTAAGGAACAAATCTCCTCCGAAGTTGTGTAACGGGTGGTGCCTTATAGTCATCTCGCTTCACAGACACCATTGAGGTGGAAATTCTTACGGGTTGTGGCGTCGTCGGCGAAGCAGTATTTATACAACGCATTCCCCTTATACTTCATAGCTTCCCGATCCAGTTCGAGCGCGTACAGTTCCCCGTGAGTGTTGGCTTAGTGATGACAATCAATAAGTCGCGGGAGCCGATACTCAGGGCAGCGAGTGTAGATCTCAGGACGAGTTGCTTCTCACACGGGCACCTGTACGTCGCTTGCTCCCGCGCCACCAGTCCTGACTATCTTTACATTTTGGCTCCTGGCAGTATATTAACTACCAACGTAGTTTCTAGGGAAGTGTTATAAGGTATATATACCTTTGAACGTATTTTTAACCGACTTAAAAAAAAGAGGAGGTTCTCAATTCGACAGTATGTTTTTTTTTGTGTGTTTGTTACGCGATTACTCCGCCATTTATGGACCGATTTTCAAAATTCTTTTTTTGATAGGGTATAGGTACTACCAGGTTGGTCCCATTAGTATTAAACCTCAGATCTGATGAGGGATCCTCGAGGAATTGAGGGAACTCCTCAAATAATATAGGAAAACATGTACCAATTTTCACATTTTTTTTGGTGACAAATCAAGCATTTATATTTAGCAAGTATCATTTCGTGAAGAAAAACTGATGAAGAAGACAGGCGATGGAACTCTTCAACGCGTAACAGCAAATTACTCGCAATAGCACATGTCTGTGCATGGTTTATGTATTTTAACATAACATTACGCCTGTCCATTTTAAAAGGTTTAGAAAGAACTTCTTTTGCAATTGTTAATCGATTTCAATGATTCTTTCAAGTTTTGAAAGACTTTCTTAACAAACAAAGAAACTAAAAATTGAAAAATATTTTTTTTTTTTGTAAAAAAGATTTTATTACTCTTTTGTATCCTGGAATGTATTCCTGCATTATTTTGTCTATTTCCTTCAGTCACATTCATGGTATGACTGAACTCAGCAAGGTTCCCATGGTTCCCATATAACTCTCTTCATGTAACTTATATTTTAATGCTATTTTAAAAGTTGTTTACTTATAATGCTATAGCGACACTGGAATCTTAGGTAGGTATATTTGATGCTGTAGAACCTTCACGCAGACGACGTCGCGGGCAGCAGCTAGTTTTGGAATAAAACGGGAGCTACGTGCAAAATAAAACTTATAAAATAGTGAACAGAATCAGCGGAAAAAACTAGTCAATAAATAAAACACTGTTGATTCCTTAGATGTGCACAAAATACTTTTGTTTTACACGTCAATAAATAAATATCATTTTATCAATAAACTTGCTGTTGCTACACGACTCGTAAATAATCACACCATACTGTAAATATTAGTCTATAATTTCTGTATACATATGTAAATATTTGGTGATAAATAAAGGAAATGCATGTAAAATACGATCGAATAAACTAAAGGTATATTGCTCTATTGCAAATAGGTTAATTTAATGCGACGTGTTTATTATAAATTACTAATAAAATGATATACAACTATCCATGTTTAATTCTACTTTAATACATATTAATGGTCGCTGGTATTTGATACCCGTAGTAGCCGTAGATGCTGGCTGGCTGGGTGACTCGCTGCTCGAAAGCTTGAGGAAGTGATGTATGACGTCACAATGATGTTGCACGAAGGTTGCGCTGACGTTCATACTCGGGGTCACCAGTTTGGAGGTATGAGGAACAGGGTGTAAAGCTCCTCATCCACCATTGAAAAGGGAGGATCCTCCGACCAGACGGGTGTTGTGTCTGGTGGGCTAACTACTGCCCGACGGTTGTTGTCGGGAGCTTGTATATGTTCAAACTGCGCGGATAACTTTGATACCGCGATGTAGGATAGTTCGTATGTGGCGAGATAGATGTCGCTACAGATATGAATACTATTTTAGTGGTAACTGTTAATAACGGATCAATTGAAGGTAAAGCAGCCTTTGCGGAGGTCAGGTCAACGGGGATAGTTTTTTAGCTCAATGGCGCCTTGGAAAGCACATTGCCGTTGGTCCTAACTTAGCATTAGTAAATTTATGACAGTTTTATGGCTAGTGTGAATCTCAAAATTCTGGCAACGTATTTTATCAAGGGATATCTTATTGCCTAGTTACTGGGACTAGTGAGTTTATTCAAATTAGGCTGAGGATCAGCACTTTTTGAACGTCGAAATTACATAAGACAGTCCCCCAAAAAGCCCACCCTTCGCCACTTCCTAGTGTTTTGTTTAGTGTTCAGAAAAGTAGTCTCTACACGTAAAACACTGGTATTCAGATTTAGACATCGGTAAACGAAAACATTGTGGAATAATATTCTACGAGAATTAGGGTATAATTATTTTACAAGCTTTTATTTAGTTTTTATTTTAATAGAATTTTGAAAGCCTTATTATTTTTAGTGGACGATATCTTTTTGGTCCTCATCATGATAAATTAACATAATCAACATACATCAATAAACTAAGTACAGAGTGCAATATGCTTTGACTCTTACATAGATTTTGCTTCGATAATGTTGATACATATATAGTCATACACACACACGCCTGTTGTGAGTACCTACCTACTACGCACCTGACCTTTCTGGAGGACATAACATAACGCCTTTAGTCCCCAAATGGTTAGGCAGAGGTATACCTGTAGTACACCCACATTTAGCCAGTTATGTTTAAGTCACATGTAGTAAAGGGCAACTGATTGAAATGTTTGAATTGAATTGAATGTCGTGATGGTCCTACCTCTCATGCACGAGGTTGTGGTTCAAATCCGGGCAAGTGCCAATGTGACTTTTTCAATTCATAATTATGTACTTTCTAAGTTTATCTTAGACATCATTGATATCGATGAAGGAAACCATCGTGAGGAAACCTGGACTTATCTATACTAATTTATAAAGAGGAAATGTTTGATTGTTTGTTTGCATTGAATAAGCTCCGAAACTACTGGACCAATTTGGAAAATTCTTTCACTGTTGGGAAGCTACACTATCCCCGGGTGACAAAGGCTACTTTTTATCCCTGTATTTCCACAGGAACGGGAACAACGCGGGTGAAACCGCGGGACGTCTGCTAGTAGTTAATATAAGTTTGAAATCGCCAATCCGCCTTGAGCAAGCGTGGTGATGAATGCTCGAGACTTCTCTGTATGAGAATATGAAATGAATAATGAATATTTGATAAATGTCGTGATAGCCCAGAGGTTAAGACGCCTACCTCTCATGCACGAGGTTGTAGTTCAAATCCGGGCAAGTGCCAATGTGACTTTGTCAATTCATATGCACTTTCTAAGTTTATATTAGACATCATTGACATCGGTGAAGGAAAACATCGTGAGGAAACCTGGACTTATAGTTAATATACGTTTGAAATTATCAATCCGCCTTGAGCAAGCGTGGTGATCAATGCTCGAGACTTCTCTGTATGAGAAGAGGCCGTTGCCCTGCAGTGGGACAGTAACAGGCTGGTATTATTATTTTATTATTAAAAGAGGGCAAGGCCATCAATCTGGCATAAATCCATTCCACATAGAAAAAGTTAACAATGTTTTGCCCGACCGTGCTTACTAGTAGTGTTTGCGGCCACTAGATCTAGTTTCTGGAGGACACTACCATTGAGGTCTGTTTATGTCCTTCCAGGGCCTCTCGACCCGGCGCCACAAAAACTAAATGATTAATAATATATCACTTCATAGCAAAAGTTACCATAACGGATAATTTACAACAAAAGCAAAAACTATCAGCCACTCTAGTATGGCTGTACCACAATCCGTTGTGTAGCCATTTAGATAGCAAAATTTATGGTGCCAGTGGCATTCACGAAGATTTTAGACAAACTTGTAACGTGAGTGGAGAACTGGAGACCACAGCGAGTGGCCTGAAGATAAGAGTCTTATTTGCAGAAATGCAGCCACGATTGTAGATTAGGAAATAAATAGCACTGTGTTGATAGACAAACTAGTTTGCTTAGAGCAGGGGTTACTGAAGCAGTTTATCGCGATAGCCTTTTATTTTTCTTTAATTATTCTCAAAACTCAAATCTTTATTGCAATCCTTAATGTACTTGTGGTTGTTGACAGCGATGCAGATATTTTTTTTCTACCATGTACAGACGCCAGCACGTCAAGTTACCCCAATGTGTCAAATTTCTTTGATCGTTTTTCAACTTTATGGCAAACAGAATAAGGTTCATATTCAATTGGGAAAATTTGACACATTGGGGTAACTTGATGTGCTGGCGTCACACATTTTTCTATAAAAATAGGCAGAAACTACAGAGCTTTGATATAATTACTTATGAACAAATATTAGGTAATATAAATGTTAGTATTTAAAATAATAATCCATCAACCAGTTTTCTATAGTATGCAAGATGGTAAAATTGAAATATGTATAGTTTTTTGCTAAGATGTTGGCAATTTTTGACAATTAAGTAAATAAATATGTATAAGCAACCCTTGTGATTAAATTTATCCGGAAATAACGTAGAAACATGGAAAGGTCACAAAAAGTTTGAACACGGGTGGGCAACAACATCTTGCATATTATTCTTATGGTTACGAAAGGCTAAATAGTTCGTACAATGTCACCATTGAGGACCTAGGTTCACGCTGGTTCTCAGCCTTAGAAATGCCAAGCATCCAACAAAACTGTCGCACGACAGCTGTACAGTTTTGAAGCGTATACTTTCCATATAACGTCAACCAAACCATTTAAGCCGACAGTCACAGAAAGCCATTCAATACGTCAATCCTTTAAACGTGGACTTGAGTAATTTATATTCTAACATAACTAGTACAGTCAGGAAGAGAAATAAGCGTACACGCTGCATCCTTGCTATTATTTATTACTAGCGGACATAACGCGGTTTCACCTGCGTAGCTCCCAGTTTTGTGGGATTACAGGGATAGAAGGTACCCTATCTCACTGAGGGATAGTGTAGCTTCGCAACGGTGAAAGAATTTTTCAAATCGGTCCAGAAATTTAGGGGGTACGTTCGAAAATACAAAATAATTCTTTCCTCTTTATAACATTTGTCTAAAGAATTATAGATATTTTTATTTTATACCACGACGGTGGCAAACAAGCTTACGGCCCGATGGTCGCTTACCATCGGGCCGTAGCCTATGGACACTTGCATCACCAGGGGCGCCACACGCGCGTTGCCGACCCATTAAAAACCTATTTACTCCCCTTTTGAAGAACTCCATACAACAAATCCAGCAATTGTGGTTGCCTAAGAGCGCGCTCTCGGTTAAAATCCTTGGTTGAGGGTTAGTCGTCGCTAAATGGCTTCTATCTGGACTGATCGTGATTCCTGAAGGCTCATATAGTGCAGTACAGACTTTGGTGCACCAATTTGTGAGTGGACAATCGGACCGGCCGGTCGTGGGGCAACGCCAGCCACGTGTCGCATCAGGACAAGATTCCCTCAAAGAGCCACAGGAGGCTAGGAGGTGAGTGACGCACTTTATGCTTGGAATGTCTAACCGTCTCCCCGCGAGCAAGCACAGTTAGTCAATTATTATTCAACTAAATACGTACCTACCGATCGAAAACTGCGCTTGCCCTCCAATGTACCTACCATCATCGGCTTGGTACATTTTTGGTTTATCGTGTAAATTTATAACCTATTTGATAGCCTTTCCAGTCAGTACGTCATCAACAGCCTAGCCTTTTCAAAACTATGTTCCAGCAGGCCAAAGAAACGATGGTTAGATGACTATTGAGATGACGGCAAATAGAGATATATCTAAGAAAAACCGACCCCAAATAACCTGGGATATGGTCAAGAGCATAGATGATTGGGTTCCAGTCGGCTTTCAGTCCAAGTAGTTAAAGCTGAATACCAGCATTTTATCATAAACTGAATAGCCATTACAGTGAACAGCCTAACTGTACAGACGCCAGCACATCAAGTTACCCCAATGTGTCAAATTTTCCCAATTGAATATGAACCTTATAGTGTTTAACATAAAATTGAAAAACGATCAAAGAAATTTGACACATTGGGGTTACTTGACGTGCTGGCGTCTGTACAATATCCCCAGATAAGACTGGTTTTCAGACTTTTGAGCTCTTTGCAGCCAGGATCAATGGCTAATAACCAGCCTACCAATCTACAGGGTTATTTATAAAACACCAACCATCTCCCAGGACTAGATAGCCAAGATCATGAACAACAAATTTTGTTCTACGACTTTTAATAAATTCTTAAAAAAAAAAATCACAGAAAAATAAATATTAATTAAATTTCCCACTTCTATGTCCTTACTCTTACGCGCATCGCGAAGGTAAACAAAATCCTGCGGCGCGCGGGGTTGGGGACGCGGTGGAGCGTGGCGCATCGCAAGCGTTGTGTGGTTTTTCTATGAACAGTCAACAGTGTTCCTGCTTCCAGTTCAATTTAATAATAGGCATGAATATCAAAATTATATTCAGTCCATCAGTTAAATTATAAAAATAAAACACAAGTATTTTTTTGCTTTTTCAATTTTATAGAAAACTACTAAGATTAAGCGCATTCAAGTTAAGGAGAAGAGGCTTATGACGTCAAAATTCAGTATAAACTGTACAGAATTGTGAAGTCATGCGACATTTTGACTCGATGTATCGCGGTTATTTTTTGATGACGTGAAAAAAGAACAAAATATGTGTCGAATATTTTTAGTTATCTAGATGAGGGACTTAAAACTAAAATTTAGTTAACTATTCCTCAATGCCAGTTACCTTAAGTTTCCCGTTTCCGGATTTTTGTTGACTGTACTTTAACATTACCATAAACACAAAGTTGCGCATAGACAATCCGTTCTGTGTATGGTAGATGTTGAAGTGATTTCACATTGTAGGACATGCAAGAAAGGGTACATTGAGTTGTCTATCAAAGTTTAAGGATCAAGATTTCATTGTAGGTACCTTTGGAGTGGGACAAACTGCGGATAGGGACGGTAGAACAGCAGTTCTGATGAGTCGTCTTTTACCTAACAATTCATATACTGAGTCGTGAGGTTCGATCAAAAAAACCTAAAAATCAGACGTAATGCAAGGGCCTTGTCGAAAATACTTAATCCCACCAAAAAAATTCATGTAAAATGTTGTCAAGACGACCACATAGCAGATGTCACGTAGAGCCAAGCTTCAGAATCTACACGGCCTAACAACGGCCTTCTAACCTACCGACCCTAACTTCACATATTCTAAATTAAATTTTCTTTAACCAGAACATAGTATTTGCCAAACTAATATAGTTTTCAGTGTAGTTTTAGTTTCTGGTTAAAGAAAGTAACTTACCAGTGCACTAGGAAAAGCTGTTTTAACAAGACATTTTATGCCTTTTGCAGTGACATACCTACATATCTTTGTCCAAAAATGCTCTGAACCTATGCAGCTTGATTTATTATTCGGCTTAAAAAAAATCACGCCTTTGTTGGCTGACGATTGATGCCCAATATCTACATCGTATTAATTGGGTGACGAGGAAAAATAAAATGTAAAATTTTAAATAAAATAAAATTGATTAAAAACGGACATTTTGACATTTTTGAAGACCGTGCAATGACGTCACGTGGTCAACGCGAGACTGTTTGAAATGAGCGAACAATTTCGAATTGTGCGCTCATTTCTTGCGGACGTTTTTGAGACGCTGATCTTGGGTTTTTATACTTATATCAATGGTTTCTAGACAAGAAATGATATGTGTTATGACATTTTGAGTCAGAAATAATTGTCTGTGTCTTTGTATGTCTCTTGTTAGTTGTGGTATTATAGACATAAATGGGCAAAGGATTTGGCTGCAAATTTATAAATGCTATGTGTTATAGACACCAAATCAAAAGCAATTAAAGGTGTAAATGGGTATAATAATTCGATCACAAAATTAGAATAGAAAAAGCAAGCCGCCCCGTCGCTAGCCAAACAACAGAACAACTGGCCCCTAGCAACGGGGTTGCCAGATCTGTCGCCAACATCTCTCTCCCCTGGTAAGAACCTAAGGTCTTACCAAAGCAGCTATGGTGACAGATCCAGTTTAATTAATTTACGCGCAGGACGACGTAGGACCCCTGCACTAGTCCCTACGTCCGCTACTCACATTATCCCGTCTCTACCAGGGAACACTTGCAAGACACCAAATCAAAAGCAATTAAAGGTGTAAATGGGTATAATAATTCGATCACAAAATTAGAATAGAAAAAGCAAGCCGCCCCGTCGCTAACCAAATTACAGAACAACTAGCCCCTAGCAACGGGGTTGCCAGATCTGTCGCCAACACTATGTTTATTATAACGAACTGTTGTAGGTATTGGTTTGGTAGAACATGGATATATATTAGGGACATTAATATTATTTCAAAAGTATGCATACCATGAAAATTAAATGCATAAGTAGTTACTAATCAATTTTCCATTTATCTCGTGTATATTTCTATCGACCGGAAGTCGTAAAAAACTAAACCGAGACTGCATTTAAATTCCATAGATTTGATCTTCCGAACTTTTAGTTAAACTATCTCAAATAATAATGCAAGTTTTGTATAAATTAAAATATTTAAGATACCGCAGCCCACACGTCCCTAGCACAAGATGACAACATATAATTTTTACATTTAACATACATTATCTTAATCACTCTCCTATTTCAATAAATCAGAATTTGAATAAACTACCAACATAAATAACAATATAAATTAGAATTAACAAGGTACAACACTAATATATCAATTTTCTATACGCCTTCTTTTGTCGTGTAGGCTGGCCAATACAAGCTGTTTAAAAAAAAGGTACATTTTCATGCCATCTGTGTCTAAAACTGTTGTACATAGTCAAATGTCTTTCGATGTTTTAAGCGCTATAATCGAATATACAGGGTGACTGGTAATTAGTGACCGTTACTTAAACACGTGATTGTACTCATGAACACAAATAACTTTCCCAAGGAAACTTTTTTTCTATACTCATTAACTTCAATTAATTCAATTACGTCAGTAGGGACATTAAATTACGACAAGACTGAAGATCAAAGTCAAAGTCAAACCATTTATTTCAATTAGGCCCCTATAAGGCACTTTTGAACGTCGAACAAAAATTAACTTTAAAAAATGATTCTAGTTGCCCCTTCCAAAAAGTAGATTTGTATGGAGAAGAATGGGCAAGAAACTCCATACTTACTCTTTTAAAATCGATTTTACAATACTTTGTATACATCAATAAGATTATATGTGAGGATGATGCACCTAGAATAAAAGTACTATACTAAGATAGAATTAAGCAAACAAAAAAAAAGCAATGGAGTTGATAATTACATGTGGTACAGCTAGATACATTGTGCTCACATATTTACAAATGTAATTACATTAATTTAAAAACAAGTGAAGAAATAAAAAAATAATAGAAAACAATACAGAGGTACATTATTATATTAGCAACCCGGTTGATTTTGTCAAGACTCCATTGATTTGTCCTATGGAGCAGGACCAGCATGTTTCCAAGCATTCCTATCCTGAATATAATCTTCTAATTTATAATATGCCAGTTTACAAAGTGTACTTTTAATGTAAGTTTTAAATTTTCTTTCATTTAGTTTTAATATATCACATGGTATTTTATTATAACATTTAACACAATACCCCATAAAAGATGTTTGTACTTTTGCTAATCTAAAGGAAGGTTGAGCTATTTTATCTTTATTTCTTGTATTAAACTGATGCCTATCGCTTGTTTTACTAAAGAGTTGAGATCTACTACAGATATCGAACCAAATATAGACAACAGGGTATCACATATATATATATAGTTATACAGACTTAAATAAACACAAGCTTTCACCATATTTATCCTCCTCTCACATACATACACACTCACTCACACACACACGCACATACACACACACAAAAACACACACACACAAACACAGGTTTTCAAATAGGCTGTATCACAGTTGCATTGGCTAGTAAATAGTTATAATAATGATTGTGTACTTACGTCATACAACTACTAAACACAAGTTAAATCTTACATTGGGTGCCAGAGCTCATCGTAAACACTTTTGTCTTTGTAGTTGTAACGCTGCCAATTGTTTATATTTAAGTGTTTTTGTTAATTTTGGAGGCAATAAATTTTTATTATTATTTATATATTATTATATTATAGGTACTGCACAACGGAAGCGGTGGGGATGGCGGGGGAGCGTGTGACGCTACTGCTATTAAATTTTGCTCTTCCCGAGGTTATAATTACTTATTGTGTAAAAAAAAAGTTTTTTTGGGAAAGTTTGTTGAAATCATGAATGAAACCACGTGTTTAAGTATCGGTCACTAATTACCAGTCACCCTATATAAATAATTGTATTAAAAACAATTTTTTTTTTACTTATCCAAAAATAAAGCTCGACAGAAAAATTACAGACATTATGCGCATACGCATTTACTGTTTACAGAAGCTAAGCAGTGATACAACGAAGCTTTAAGGAGGCTTATTAAAAAATACAGACTTATACATTATAGTCTGTTGCCTTGTGACCAGGGACTCGAGTCTGCTATTTAATTGCAATCGTGTCTCAATGACCGGTCATTGATCGAATATTTGACAACTTTGACAGTTTTTGTATGGGAAATGTGTCATAAGTTAGACGTTATACGTCAAAACTCGATCATTGACCGGTCATTGAGACACGATTGCAATAGCAGACTCGACCCCCAGTTGCGCTGTGCTGCAAGTTGCTGGGTTGATTCCCGCATGTGTTTATATTCCTAGTGAAGGACAACAAATATTATATTTCTTAAAAAATAAATCTTCCACATGTTTACCTACCACATAAACTTATTCGTAATGTCAAACAGTATCTAAGTTATTTAGTCCAACCATTTAACTTAATTTCTATTCATACATTTTGATTAATTTAAACACGCCATAACTCAAACAGATTAAGTTGAAGATCTAGCAAATATTTCCATCGAAATATTGTCGGATGATTAATAATTTCCTTTCCTTAAAAGTGTTTAGATTAATTTAAATTTACCATAACTTTAATTTATTACTTCCAATCGTCTACATAATATTACTATTGGAACGTTGTTAAATTAGCTATTTCCCAAATTAGGTGTAGTGTAGGGTCTTTTGTGTCTCTCGTTAGTGTCAGACACTGATGTATACACAATATTTAAGTTGTAAACAGTCAGACACCCACGTGATATCACTCAGGTTCGTGGCCCAATTTGGTGGTGGGGTGATAGTCTCAATTCATCGTCAAGCAGTCGCTGTAAGAGTTATAATTACACTCATAGTCATTTTATGATGTTGAAAATACGAGTTGCAACGAAATCTTCGTACATGGACTGGATTCCCAAGTGATGATGAGACATTTCGTCGACTTTTACGAGTTTCTTATACGTTCTATTTCGTTCAACTAACGTAATTACTAACCAACCCAATGAGACTTTTAAGAAAGATGAGTATTTTTACTTGTTGATTAGAAACTAATTGGATTTTTTTTTCAGTTTTAAACAACAAAAAAGAGGAGTTTTTTTTTATAAAAGGTGACGAGAACTTTCAACGCTGTCAATTGAAAAATGATTGTCTTATCCGTCTTAGAAGTCTATTTTGAATAGTCTCAATTTAACGTTGGTTCGTCTTGTTAGAAAAATGTTTAGTTCATACTAACAGATTCTTACTAGAATCGTCGTCTGTATCTTGCAAGAAACAAAATTGTCTCGTTGGCCTGATTGTTTTGTTGATCTATAATAATGGTTGCTAGCAGTACCGCTGTCCCGGAAACAATTCCTGGGACAAGCAAGGATTTTTCCATTTGCAATATCTTTGTAGCAGCCCGAAGCCTGGATACGTGCCCAGTTGATGACAAGAGGCATGCCCAAATATAACTGGTCAAAAATAAATGCCGATTTGCTTAGAAAACTTTGGCCAAGTGATGTACATGGAAGAAACAAATGATAGACATTAAGATTGACATAACAGATAAATAAAAGAAGGCTGTTTTTTTTACCTAGAACTTAGTGGGACTTTTTTATTAGCAATAGCAATCCCTCCTTTAATAGTCCTGACCACCCAACAAAGATATTAGAATGCAATAAACAATTGAGTGTCATACCAAATCAAAAGTAATGTATTCAAATTAGGCTGAGGATCAGCACTTTTGATCCTCAGCCTAATGCCTCAACGTCTAAAATTACATAAGATAGTCCCTCAAAACGCCCGCCCTTCGCCACTTCCTAGTGTTTTTGCTGGGAAGAAGAAGTGGCGGAACAAACTCCCCAGCAACACGTCTGTCTGTTATGTTAGAAGAACAGTTTAAACAGCATTGCTAATTAATAATCATAATCATTTCAGTTAAATAATTTGCTACATGTTAGCTAGCTCTCACCGATATACAAGTAATAAAAATAGGCTTTTAATACCTTTGTAGGTACATTCCAATTGGTAATAACAATATTTAAGTTACTAAATTAGTACCAATATTTTTACATAAATATGAAAAAAAACAGCACAATACTTTGTGGAATATATAGACGTACTATATTGTTACTTATCTCTAATGCCGACAACAGTGTCTCTCACCACAATACTCATTAATCTGTAATGTTGTTGAGGGCCCGTGGGCGGAATACATCGCCTGATTACAATCTGAAGGGATTAGATACCTATCAAAGTCATCTGGCAGATAATTTGTGCCAAATTGATACTAATACGAGGTATTTTGTGCTTGATTAATAACAGCATACTTAAGTAGAACTTGAGTAAGTGGAAGAGATGATCTGTCATTTATAAACTAAAAATAAAATAAACTTTATAATAATATATCATTTTTTATTTGTAATTAAAATGTTGACCAACATTTTCGCGACGTTTGGATGAGGCCTATGTCCAGCAGTGGATGTCTTTCAACTGAAATGATGATGATGATGGTGAAACCAACTCTCATTATCTACTTATCAAGTCCTAATTTGTAAAAAATCTATTATCATTACGGGCTTTCATTGTTTAAATAAAAAAAAAACGTGTGTGTGTTGCTGGCTGTTGAGATGTTCTTTCGTTGGAGATAATCCTGAGATATCGGGTCATGAATGTAAAAAAAATCTACGATCTTTTGGACTAAATTAACATGTGTTAAAAATAACTTGTAAGATTTGATTACAGACAGACACCGGGACAAATGAAACTGAATAAAAGCTTGAAACAAAAAAGGATTCTAAGTTTTTACTTTAGTGTTTTAATATATGGCTATTATTGAATATACATAACCCACTTTATTTACAAAAACTTGACATATTTCTAGACCACCATAGACATCGCTATAAAGTTTACTTTATTAGCTTTAATTGCCCACTCTCCATAGAATCCACATTTAGACTGCAGTTAACAACAATGTTGCTAACATCGTAAGGAGTCGTAAGATTCACTTACCGTATCTGAATCGTTTAAACTATAGTACTAACAGTTGAACCATAGAGTCATTAGTAAATGAAGTGTTAACAAAAACGCACTATCGCATTGGGGTATAATATCTGTGAGAATTGTGGCGATGAAAACCTTAATAAATAAATATAAACACAAACTAGCTGCCCCGACAAACTTTGTTCCACCTTTTTATTTCCAAAATATTTGTTAACGACCTTTTCTCTGACCTACTGAATATACACACAAAATTTCATAAGAATCGGTCTAGCCGTTTTGGAGAAGTCTGGTAACAAACACCGTGACAAGTGAATTGTATTAAATTAGATATAAGATAATGATAATAAATAAGAGTAGCTTTTGTTAGAGACAATACTAAAACGTGAGTAAGTGTTCAGCGCAAAGTCAAAGTCAAAAGTCAAATTATTTATTTCAATTAGGCCTGATAACAGGTTTGTGAACGTTATACTAACAATTCGATCACAAAAGAAAATATAGCCCAATTCCGACATTAATGAGATAAGTGTTTAATTTCTTACAAAAATTAAGAAAATCGAATCTAAAAGTGAGTCCTAAAAATTATTAATTTATTCAACAAAATCCTAGCAGCATATCATGAAATTTACTTGAAGGAAAAATTGAATAATATGTAAAAAAACGGAAACCAGACTATTTTAGCTGTCATGACAGTGAAAACTAGTGATAGTGTTTTAAAAAAAAATAAAAAAATGTTTATTTCGATTACAACGGGCTTTGAGATACAAATAATTGGAGATCACCTTTTAAGCAAGGGATTGCTTGTCTTAGGAGTCTCCGCTCTTCCACTTATCATTTATATTGTAATCGAGATGTAGAAATGTAAACATGCAAAACTAAAAATAAAATAATAGATTAAAAAAGCGACATTTAGAAAAGGTTTTGCTATGATTTCGTGAACTTTACACTCCATTGACTACATAATCTATGTCTATGTAAGTGTATCTGTTTTAAATAGGACTTTCACAGTCACCATTACTATTAACAAATGAAGTTAATTTTATAGGAGCAGCTTATTAGAAATTAGGTACCTATACGATTATTATTATACGATAATCTCTCGCTTAAATTCTTACTGGTATTAACTTGAGTGCTATTGGAATTTTAAACAAGTTGGTTTTTTACGACTTTGACTATAATAAGGGAGGCAGAAACTATTGAACACCAACTGACCTTTCTGAAGAATTTCAAGTCCAGACATAAGATTTTATTAATTTATTATGCAAGTCTAACGATGCGGGGCAAAATCTGGAAAAGCCGTCTAGAGAATGAATCAATTCAGCTTTCAGTAAAATGATCCTGCCCCGACAGATGGCATGCATGCTTCAGTCATCGTGTAGCTCAAACCTCTCGAGAAGTCTTAGTAAGTAAAGAATGGTTACCCAACTACGGACTGAATTCATCAAGCTTGACTTGCCCTTCTTCGTGAAGCTATTATTATTTAGCTACAAGTCCATTCAACTATTTATTTATTTATTTACATTTATTATACAGGTGCGAATCCAATAAAAAAACGTTAGTTCTGCTAGTTCCAGTTTTAAAATACCTAACACATTTTGCGTTTTATTTACAGCCCGGCGTCGAAGATTACCGACAGCAAAAAAGTAAGTAGGTATATACCGCCGAGTACTATTTTACTTGCCGCCACAGATGATCGGCACTTATTCCCATCCTGCTGAGTGCAATTATCGCCTGAGATATAGTTATTTTGATTGGACCTCTTAGCATAGTTTCACTACGAGAGCCTTCATCTTGAGATCTAGAAAAAAGCGATGGCAAGTTCGATTGGACTAGCAATGGTTCCGTGTATAAATTTATTAGGTTATCACATTTATTTAATGTGACATTTTATTCATTTGATTCCGAGGCCATCAAATCAAGCTACTCCAATGTGTCAAATTGCTTTGATAGTTTTACAACTTTATTACAAACAAAATTAAGGTTCAGTTTGGTGTGCTGCTTGATGTGCATAACGATTTTTACGTAGATTTAATAATTTATTTGGCAATTTATCTATTACACGGGGTGGATGGAAAATGAATGCACAAGCCAATTTAAACACTAGGGGCCCAGGATCATGTGTAATTTGCTTGATAGTTTTTCAACCTTATTCCAAACAAAATAAGATTCATGCTCAATTGGGAAATTTTGACAGTATGGAGTAGTTTGAGGTGCTGGTGTCTGTACCAAACTTTGCCGCCCCAGATAATAAAATGATAACTGCAAAAACAATTAGAAAGAAAAAATAAAAAACTGTTTTTTGACAAACTTTCTTATTCATAAATGTACAGAAATAAACTCAAAGAAAAGAATAAGTTATTTTCAAAGTGCCCACCGTTTAACTTTTCATAGAAAGTTTAACCTATTCGTTGGCCACTTGAAAATAAGTTGTAAATAATCAATTTGGTCATTAACAGCCTAAACCTTAGGAACCCTAAAACAGGATTTAAAATTTATCATACTGTGCAATGCATCTGTCTGTCCGTCTTCATACCTTTCAGCAGATTGCACTTAGGCTTTTAAGTGGTCTAATGGCAAAATGTAATGTTTAAAATCCTTTAATGAAAATAAAAAATGAAATACCTATAAGAAAAACTAAAGGAAAGTTTTTTAATGGAATAAAAGGCTCAATGGAAAAATACTACTTGTAGATCAGAATTCGCACTTAATGTTGAAGAGACCTCATTAGTTTAGTTTTATAAATAAATCCTGAAGTTTTGATACATACATACAAAAACTCACGCCTTTTTCCTATGTGGGTAGGCAGAAACTACGGAGCGCCTTATGCTACGATTCTTACATACTTCTTTTGCTTAGTTTACATTCATACATATTGTCATACACATGCCGGTTGCGAGTACTACGCATCTGACCTTTCTGAACAACCTCACCAATAAGGTTCATGTATCCTGAAATATATACAGGATTAATTAATAAAAAGTAAAAAAACAGTAAAATTTGTTCTTTAGAAATTGAAGAATTATAATTATTATGAGTTTATAATAAAATTATTGTAACACCTTTTTCGAAGTACCTACTTACTATCACGTTCTTACAAATAAAAGTTTATTTCTTTCTTTCTTTAAAACATAGAGATTGATTAGATTTGGATACTGTTGGAGCTGCGACGGTTCTGTAGTGTATCAGGGAAGTTCGCGGACGCTCAGACTAAAAACTGGGAAGTTAGTTCCACCACTTCATCTTCCCAGCAAAAACACTAGGCATTGGCAAAGGGCTTTTTAAGGGATTGATTTAAGTAATATTAATTGACGTTTACAAAAAAATTATCCTTTGCATTTTTTTTGTTACCTACTGATAGTCTCGCGTTTGACCACCATCTCACCTGGTGGTAAGCGATAATGTGGTCATCGATGAAGCACCCCTGCCTAGAAGCAACCTATCAACAACAATAACTTCAATAGAATCAACAAAAAGTCCAACTAAACCACTCACCTGCCGGATAAATAAAATGTAGACGGTACTGCAGCTACCAAAATTACCGGACGTTTTCATCATAGCACGAGCCGGTCTTACCGCCGACACGAGATTAAGAAGATTTCACGTTGTTTTCACGTACCGGCACGTACGGTCCCTAATTTGTATTGTCCGCCCCGTTCCGGAACAAGTCGTGAGAACGGTCAGTGTTGTCTTAGACCCATGTACACATCGTGTTGGCACTGTCCACAAGACGCTTTGGGTTATGGGCTAAGTAATAGGCTGAAGCGATTTGAAAAGAAAGTTGGGTTGAGTAAACAACCATCATCTGCTTAGTCTTTCACAACTTTGTTATATAACCTCACCAAAGTTACAGATTGTGAACTGCAACATAATTATCATTGATTGGTTTTGGCTATAATCATTAAAGAAGTTAGAAAATTTGTATTTTTTATTCGTTATGGCCTAATTTATCAATAAATATAGCTATTAATTTATCTGTGTAGCGTTTTTTCAAATATGTTGGGGTAGACTTCTAGACTAACAAAATTCAGCACGATAATCTATTAGTTAAACTGGTTGTAAGTCTTTTTGGCTACAGACTAGTAGTTTGTAGCCAAAAAGACTTGTGTTACGAGTCGTAACGACTTTCAAAGACCCACAAATGACTAATGGGAGCAACAGTTTAATGTGAATTCCGTGGCACAGCAGGGTCTTGATATGTGATAAATGGACACCCATGAACGGGCCTCGACTAGCATAGCCTTAGCCTAGCCTAGTTTGTAGCCTTCGAATTAGCCAGCATACATGACTTAATTTTGTACATGTTAAAAAGGGAAAAGAAGCAGGCAGCAAGCAGGCATCTTCTGTTATCGCTCTCATGCTTAATTTGTGCAAAATCAAAAGCTATCAATCCCCGCATCCTCCCATAACTTGGACCACACAACATGTCTGTTTGTCCGGCGCGTTGACGGTTCGCCTGTTGACATACAAGGTCGTCGCCCCCCCTTCCGGCTCCGTTCGCAAATATTCACGGCAAACATTATGAAACTGGAGAATTCTAAACACGTTTCCTACAACCCTGGGCTTTTAAGAACCTACTTTGGATTGTTAGAAGAACATAAAAGTTGACCAAATAATATGGATGTGGAATTCAGTGGATGACTGTCAAAAGCGGAATAAAAAAATCTGATGCAACCAGCAGTGCTACCTATTCTGTAAATGGTAAATCACTTCGAAAGTCATTTTGGAAATCATCTCGAAAGTCATACTTACTACGCTTCTCATGTCGTCTATACAAGTTTCGGTATTCACATGTTAACGTCAAAATACTCACCCGTTTTAGTTCGTCTCACTTTGATCACCACTTGGTGGCGCCAGTGTCGAAATCACTTCATTTAAGAATACAATATTTTAATTTTACATGATTTTACTGCGGATTCAGAAGTGATTTCGCAAATAAACTTTTCAGAATAGCTCTGCAGAGGCCCATGGCCAATATGAATGCTGACTCCTGGTTCATCACTTAGCACTCGAAAAGAAGAGGAGAAACCTAAATAATACCTTTTTGTGGTTGTATCTACACGGTTATTTGAAAAACTCTAAAATCTTTTCAAGGGCTGACGATACTCATGACTAAATACATTATTTTTATAAGATCAATGACTAGACGGCTAATGACAAATCCCATATAAAAAATATTACGTGTGGCACTCGGAGACTGCCGCGGAAAAGCTATTGCATAGCATTTTTTATCAACTCCTCTCCTCTCGCCCTTCCCATTCCTCCTCTCCCCCTCTACCCGTCCCTCCCATTCCCCCACACCTCCCACGCCCCTCCCCTCACCCCTTCCTCCCCTTCCCTCACCCCTCCCTCACTTTCCCCTCCCTTCCCTCCCGTCCACTGACTCTTCCCCTCCCCCTCTCCCCTCCCCTCTCACCTCCTCCTTCCCATTCCCCTTCCACTCTCCCACAATCTCCCCCCTCCCCCATCCCTCCCACTCCCCTCTCCTTTCCCCTCCCCACTATCACCACTGTGCCTGTGTTAGGTTATTTTCGTTACGGAATTTCTGTATTCGGTTTACACGCTCAAGGCCCGCGATAGAAGCTATGCAATAGCTTAAAAACCTGATAACATTTTCGGCGACCCGGGAATAAACAAACTAGGAGTAAAAGAAACATCACCATCTGCCAAGCCTTTACCGAACTATATCAGAGTCGGCTTCCAGTTTCATCAGATGCAACGGAATCCAGTGTTTTACATTCAGCGTTTCACTATGCCTATTTGACCTCCACAACCCAGTTACTGGGTAACACGATACCCCTTGGTTAAACTGGTGGTCAGACTTTCAGGCTTCTGACTACAAGTAACGACTAACAAAGATCTACAAATGACACCCGGGACCAACGGCTTAACGTGATTTTCGAGGCACGGAGGAGTCTTGGTATGTTATGAATCACGGATCGACCTCGTCCAACGGTGTCTAACCTTCGATCCACACTTGCGGCTGGCTTATAATTTAGCCACAAGCTTCTCTTCATCCGTCACTTGTCCCCAAAGGTTCATTTGAAAATCAGCGTCAGGCAGCATCTCAGCATCTGTCTGGCATTACCGCTGAAATGAGCCTTTTGGCGCAGCCGTGAGACATGCCATTTTTGTGTCTTTTTTTTGTTACTATGTTATTTTTTTAACTGTGCGTGTATCCAAATGTTGCCAATAAATGTATTTTCTTTCTTTCTTTTTTTCTCTTATTCACATAAAGAATTACATTGTTATTTTTACAAAAAACCAAAACTCATAACGTTCGTCGCAAAATAATAATGGCTCAGGATACATAAATTAAAAATCTAAGAAACGGCGTTTCCAAAAACGTTAAAACTACCGTTTTATTATATTTTATGTGACGTTTTTATTATAATCTTAATGTGAAATAGTGCATTGGCTACTCTTTACCGTCAATTATTATTTTAATTGAATTCTAACGTAAGGAAAAGATAAAATCTGTCCGTTTGTATTAATTTCTTCGAAGATATAAGAGTGGTTGATAAATGATTATGTATTGTTTTCGCCTCTGGCTCTGACTGTAGAAAATTGTTTTTTTAATACTTGCTACGCCACACGGTTTTATCCGCTCTTAAGTGTTTTAGCGTCATGTTGAATAGTGAAAATAGTTTTATTTTTAATTCAACCCATTACAGAGATAAGCGGGTTGGAACAAATTCTTTAGTTTCAAATTATTACCTTTAAATTTTCTTTGACCTAGGTATGATGGAGATCAAAAAGAAATAGAACTATCAACACAAGATTTCTTGTGTAAACTTCTAACAATAAATTGCATATCAACTGTGTAGTTCACACTTAGATATCATTATAATCAAGCCTCTCACTATCTCTGAGAACATGCTAAAAAAATAAAGGCCTTACATTAAAATCCGTCTTATCAAACACATCCATAAACATTTAACTATATCCTTATATTAAGAAAAGTCAAGAGCATTAATCACTACGCTTACTCAAGGAGAAATAGTGATTTCAGGCTTAAATAAAGCCAATAGCTAGACAAACTCTAATAAATATAATAAATTTACCCTAAAATTACATTCTTTCCTTGGCTCAAATATAGACAGAACTGTTATGAATAGCCATATATTCACAGATAATCATAAAATTATCATTTAAAATCATTTGAAGTCCGAAGATGAAACTTAATATTAAAATTAGACTTTACGGTAATGCTTTAGACTCCTACGCATAAAGCCACACTTGAGGCTAAGTTTGCCATTTCGAATGAAATAGTATCAAATGTTAGGTGAGTTGAATCATAAAATCGGTATCACAGCTATTGTGAGGTTAGTCATCATTGGCTTTAAAAGATAGGATAGTATCTAAATATCTTCTTATACTTTGGAATATCAAGAATTGTACATTTCTGAACACAGTGAACACACACAAAATTAATATGTAGACTACCTACTATCTGTTGGCTTGTTGGCTTTTATTTTTCATAAAACCCAAATTCGTTATTGCATAAGCTATCTGAAAGTAAAGCCTCGACATGGTTGGTCTGGCTGTTTTATAGATTGTCCCAAAATAACAGATACACAAAAACAAAGTAGTACAACTACCGCATGTACTTTTGCCTTTAGTAGAACGCTATTATTATGACTTTAAAATAGTTACTTCTGTACTATTTCTTCGAATATAAAAATGGATGTACAGACGCCAGCACATCAGGCTACCCCAAAATGACAAGTTTTCCCAATAGAATATGAAGCTTAATCTGTTTACAAGAAAGCTAAAAAACTATAAAACAAAAACTGAAATTTTGGGACAACTTTATGTGCTGGCCTCAAAATCTTTCTTTGTAACTTGAAAGATAGAAGAATAAGATTTTTATAAAACAATCGCACTTAGAACAAAGAATTTATATTACTATTCATACTCAAAAATATTCGAATCTAGCAATATGCTTGCGGTATTCTGGAGATATTAAATAAATTAACTGTCTAGCCATTCCGCAAGTACGTAGGTAAATCTAAATCCAAAACAGCGTAATAAAATTTTCAAATTAATTTATTAAAAAACTGTAATCTCCTTTTACAACAGAAAACAATAGCTTCGCATGTAACATAATTAGCTTTATTAACATAACAATTAATATAACGTCTAGCCGCCACTTATCTGACCCAAAAACTATCCAAAAGATAAATTATACAAATTACATCAGACATTTTTCAAAAATAACCCAGTGCGTGTTACCTCTTAATTTAAGGTTGCTCACACACGATCGTAGCTACTTAGTTTATTAAACAAGTAAATCATTTTAACAAAGTAAGTGCGCATATAAACTAGCCTTATTAATTTGGACGGTTCTCGTTCGCTCGTTAATTAGGGTCACGTGAACTTTAATAAGTAATTTTGGTTCGTTACGTCATAAGCATTGCGTCATATACACGCACATAGCTTCTAAATCTACGTATCTTCTTCTAGCTATGTGTAGTCAGTAAAAAGTTTAATATTTATTTACATAGATAATCACTGCTGTTTTAAATAAAATAGAAATCAACACTAGAAAACAAGCTAAAAACTACTTAATAAAGATAAAGTTTGGCGTCAAAACACTCATCTGCATCGCTGTCTTCTGATAGTGTACTCAAAAGACTGGCGGCATTGCCACGTTGTATGGCAATGCTTATCCTTTGACCAAAGTAAAAGCCAACTAATGTTGTTTAATATCATATTGATTAGGTTTAAGTTTGTAATAACTAGCTGTCCAGACAAACTTTGTTCCGTTGTTGAATCAATTTATGTTAATTTTGTTTTATTATTATTTTTATTTTTTATTTTTTTATTTTTATACAAATGGAACAGCAAACAGGTGTAATATAAAACATAGGCATCATACATTTACAAATATGTTTTCTACAATATTACAGCCCACAACGCTGTTCACAAATTATCTAAAGGATACAGACAGTGAAAAACATGATAATCGCTAGGGTAGCAGTGACAGAATTACAGAAACTTAGTGTTTAAATACATTATTGTACAGACTTAATGTTTATGAAAGCTCCCCTAGTAGGAGACTTTTAAACTTACAGGGAGCACATGCAAAAATGTCGATGTGCTCAAAAGTCTTATTGAAAGAATCGACCATTCTGCGAACAGGCTAACGCAAGCCCGAATTGGATTTGCATGTACCCACTGAAAATAATGTTCCAGCACGCACCGTTTTGTGTTACTTACCTTCTTATTTTTAGCTCAAGACTATCGAATGACTAGTTCATTCAAATTTTCACCTGGTAATGGACTGGGAAGACATTGTCACCGATAATGTCATCTAATATGGCATGCATTAAAAAAAAAAACAGTTTTTTTTTTAATTTGGCATTTTGTTAATAGACAAATATGATCTGATCTTCTTGCCACATTTCATTACGATATTTTCAGCCGGTTAGTCGTGAAAAGCTGTCAGACAAGAAATAAACAAACAGAGTTAGGTACTAACTCATATTTTATAATATAAGCATGGATCTTATCCTACAAAACAACAAAATTAAAATAAAATACCAAGCAGAGACCGGTGTATACAGCTATGTTTAATATGAGATGACTCAGACGCAGATATCACATCAACAAGATCTTAAAACGGCTAGAAAACCCGTCTAGATCGTTGAATAAGCAAACATCTAGATATAAAATATGCGTAGATCGTAATAGGAATAAAACTGCGTATGATGTCCATAAAGAAATTGCTTGTGTGGTCTTGTGTAAATATAACTATCAGCATCTTTAATGGCTGTTTCATTATTTTCTTTTAAAGGATGTAATAGGACAAAATTAAATTTAACAGCATTGTGTGGTTCTCCAGCAGTAACTTTATTTGTATGGCGAGGGGGCAATGGCTGATCTTTGCGTTATGCTCGTGAACGGGTGCTGCTTGTGGTAACTGGTCGTCTTGCTGGCTTTGGTTTTGCTATTGTTTTAACTATTACCTGTTTTTTTATGTTTTATTTAACTTCCACAGTTCTAGTTTATCATTTTGTTACATTGCTTTGCAGATCTATGGATTTAATCCAACTCTGCACATGTAAGCTGGCACACCTTTTTTACCTGGAGGATTCTTATTAGTCAGTTGCTTTTGCTTGATTTAAGTTAGTTTTATTGTCGGTAGCTATATATTACTGGTATTCTGTATATTGAGTGTGCTAGCTAACATGTAGTGAATAACTTATTTTAATTATTTTGTAAATATAACTAATTGTACTGTGTAAATTCAAGTCTTCTAACTTATCAGACAGATGTGTTGCTGGGGAGTTTATTCCGCCACTTCTTCTTCCCAGCAAGAACACTAGGACACTTCCTAGTCCTAGACTATCTTATGTAATTTCGAGGTTCAAAAAGTGCTGATCCTCAGCCAAATTTGAATAGGTGACTTTTGATTTTGATTTGATTTTGACTGACGTCAAAATCAAATCAAAACACACAACTGCACACCGAACTTTAATAACAACTGAGATATTACAAAAAATTGCACAGCAGTTCAAGTGGACTTCAAGATACGGTGACTATCAGACGAGGTACCTACTGTGCGCTTCGTCACATCTCTGCGAGTGCACATGACGTCATCCTAGATACGCGCTAATGATAGCAAATACGAAACTAACTGTTTGACAGTTATTTATTGAACACTTTGCCCAGTGATCATCATTCTGATACAATAAATTTATGTACAATAAATTTATATACAATAAATTTACCTACTTACATTAAAAATATTTATAAAAAAATGCCAAGTGTGAGTCGTATTCCCACACTTGGGGTCTCGTACCATGTCGAGCGAAACCACTGAAAACAACAGGTTTATGTTCTCTGAACAAAATTCTTTTTATTTTTCATTTGTATTACTTGCCTTTATAACAGCAATAGTAATACACACTGTTTGAAAATTTATGTTTCCCACATCATCTACTGCCTAGCCTTTTCCCAACTATATTGTGGTCGACTTCCAGAATAACCGGATCTCTACAACCCAATTCTTGGGTAGGTAACAACGATACCCCTTGGTTAAACAGCTGGTTGTCTGATCTTCAGGCTTCTGACTACTCGTAACGATTGTCAAAGAACTACAAAATATGACAGCCGAGACCAACCGCTAAAATAAACAACAAAAAAAACACAACATGTAAAAAGCAACATATTAAAAACAACATGTGTAAGGTCTTAAACTAGCAGTAGATCTGCATGTTCTTGTCGTTGATAACAAATTTTTGGTTTAGATGAAGCTATAATACTTAACAAACTATGCCATTAGCTCTGTACTCAAAGGGTACCAAAGGAACCCTAAAAACTGTTATTACAAATATTGACATCACTTATATGATTTCATAGAATTAAAGAAAAGAAAAAAAAAACTCTTCGATGAACGCCATAAAAATTTATAGCGAAAGCCATATGAATACAGATATTCTAATTATAAATACGTATTGTGTTAATTATAAAGCTTCAATATGTGGTCAATGTACTGGGTTTTATTAATTCAATTTATAATAATACTAAACGTACTTAGATACACATAAAACGTAAAGTAACTGGGTAAGTATAGGCGACATAGGAGACCATGATTCAGAAATGTGTACAGACAGGTCCGAATGAGAATTAGTAATTAACCGGTTCAAACGAAGTGAAATAAATTACAGTGATACTTGTTTGCTAACTGCGTAATGATAGCTGTAATTCTTTCCGAGGAAATTATTCCATTGGACTGTACTAGGTATTTTACTTGGAGTGACAAAGTTTTTGGAATAGATCTCTAAATGTTAACTATCAGTTTTTACTTGAATTTATTGGTGATAATAAAATTCGAGTGCACATCAGTACATTTTTATTGTCTGTTGACATGATACCTACGCAGCTTTCTACGCTTTTTCTCGTGTTATTTTTTTTTACTAATTATACTGTAGAAAATTTTATTCATCCGTAAATTATTGACTTCAACATTTGTAAGCACTTGCCAGTTTTTGTTACTTGTTCTCCATAATTAAAACGTTTAAAAATAAAACAAATTACAACTTAATATCACCTCGTCGCCGTCGTTCCTTATAAGAATAGCTCATATATCTTCTGAGGTATAAATATTTAATATGTTTTGAGAATTCCAATTCCCATAACATTAGCATTTTGCAAATTATTGACTAATTAATATGTCGCAGAACCTTCATTGTAGAAACATGTCAGGATTTTAATATAAACACTTCACAACCATAACTTATATTGGCTGTTTTAATTATAATAATATGCTAAAACAGGGATTAGTTCGTATAAAATAATAGCTGCGTTGGACTATGCCTGCTTCTTTTTTAGAGTTCCGTAAACCACAAACGTAGAAACTATAACGACAAATTTTGTAGAAAAAACGATTAGTATCTTTGTTTGTACTTTACCTTCCAAAGATGCTGTTATTAAATTATGATATTTTATTTGAAATTTCGGTGTTTTTTCGCCATTCGATAATTAATACTAGTTAAGTATTGTGTTTATATAACGTCGCCTTAGAGTAAAAACCTCGTAAGTGTAAAAGAAGTAACTTTTCAGGAGGAAGGAAAAACTGCGCGCTGTAAAATTTTTGTACGGCGTCTTTTATGTTTTTTTTATTAATTGATATGGGAACCTTCTTTCAAAAAACACTAAATTATACAGCTACAGCAGAATAAACTCAAGTAAACAATTTTCAAACAAGAAACGACACGTTTGTTGCAAGGTATTCACGTGTAACTGACAGATGCGAGTATTTACGAGGTTCTCATTGACTGCCAGAGTTGGCGCTATGAGTATCAAATGAACAAATTAGTCACATCAGGAGGTGCGTTGCGAGGTTTTCTTCCTAGAAACGCAATAAAATAAATTTGAGAAAAAATGCATTCCCGAGGTTTTCACTTTGAGGCGACGATAATGAATTAGTAAAGACGTTAAAAAATATTCATAAACACAAACAAACTATTGATTTCTTGCATTAAATATGCACGCCCTAGCACACACTTGTGAAGTCATCCTAACAGACATGTTTACCATTTATCTTCCCGATTGATCAATCTAATCAATCTACGTCTCCAAATCACCTAAATCTCGCGGAACCCACGTGCACACCTACTCACTCACACAGAC
This sequence comes from Euplexia lucipara, assembly GCA_921972225.1. Taxonomy (NCBI): domain Eukaryota; kingdom Metazoa; phylum Arthropoda; class Insecta; order Lepidoptera; family Noctuidae; genus Euplexia; species Euplexia lucipara. The sequence goes on along the minus strand of OV179155.1, from coordinate 17,450,388 downwards.
TGGACACAAAATCGTTCTTATGGTCACCCTAATAAAGAGTGTAACACATCGGACGGACCGATGGACGGGATGCAATCAGCATGTAGATAGGCTCTCACTCGGCGAAGCAAACATCGAATATTGATCGCCATATTATGTTAATGAGTGAATTTAAAATGTTGCCGACGAGCGGCCTTACACGTAACGTCGCCTGATGTTTGTTGCGGAGAAAATGTTCTTTTTACTTAATAGATTTCGAATGAGTGTCGTTTTGTTGTTTAGCTAGCTACTTAAAGTTACAACGGTGTGATGGCCCACGATTGGATCCGCTGTTGATTAAAATCCGGGCAAGTACCGATGTGAGTTATTCAATACCATTATCTTTCTTAGTTTATTGTAGACATCAATAGGAAAACATCAAACCGCATTGGCAATTGGTGAATAATTCTCGTGCTTTCTCTATATGAGTATCATTTGCTCTGCAGTGGGACAGAAACAGGCCAGTATAATATTAATTTATTATTATTATTACTGGCAGTTACAGGTAAATGTAAACTCTACTGAAAAAATATTACAGAAACTACGTGTTTGTATACCGCAAATGCAGTTTGTCCAAACTGTTTATTTTACACAAAAATACTTACAGTAACAAATATTTTACAGTACATTCATAAACACGATTTCAGAACCTTATAGTTTACTTAATAAGTATGAAACCTTATGCAAAATACTAAATGCAACGTCAAGCAAATCTGTCCCACAAAATCGTCGACATGGACACCTCAGTAAGCCGGGTCTTCATAATCCCTACAATGTTTCTCTACTTAATAATTTGTTACCGTCCCTTGTTGGCTGCAAGCCCTTACTAATTGAACCTGAGGTACACGTTATCAGCAAGATGTCATTAACTGTCATAGAATAAGAATGAACAGAAGCGAAAGTCAAAATCCAAAGTGCAGCGAGTGCATCACCGACTTGAAAAAACGAAGGAGGTTCTCAATTCAGGTGTGTTTTGTTTTTTGTGTATAATGTTAGATAATTATGTATGTATCAGAACTCCGACACTTTTGGATAAGTAGAACCATTTGGATTATTGTTTTTTTGATATGTACTTTCTACGTGAATTTTATTGAAACCGGGTTAGTAGTTCCTTTTTTATAATGCAGCTAATGCTGAGATAGGCGCCTTTTTGGTCTCGCACAGGTCTTTTTATTATCATTTTTTTTATTTTTGTCTTTAGTTTTTTAATCTTTTCTTTTTATTTGTTCTGTGCGTCCAAATAAAATATTTTCTTTCTTTCTTCTTTCTTTTCTTTCTTTCTTTATTACAAAATAACTGGAAAAAAGAAATCATCCAAATAAACAAAAAACTCAAAATTGGAAAGAAAACTTCGCAGTCCGATATTCTTCGTGGCAATTAAATGATTGAAAGAAAACCACCAATGCCACAGACTATGAAAAACAGAGTTATTTTTCACCTTTTAGTGTTCTTATGAAGTGTGTGTTTGTGTCAGATCATAATAAATATGGCAGACTGAAAATTAGTTTTCACTAAATGACGGGAAATGAAATGATGAAATAATATTTATTTCTGTAAATAGATCCATACATCCATTCTTACTGTGACTTTTTAACTAGTAAATGAAGTCAGTGTTTCACTATCTGACTATTCTGAGAAGAAACACCGAAAGAAACTCTGAGGTCACAGTCGCTTTTAAAGTCCAGACAATATCTTGGTCACATCATGTAAGAACTATGCAGATTAGTGTCTGAAATGGTTTTTTGAGATATTGAGGAGGCCCACGTGCTGACAAACAATATCAAAGAAAGAAAATTTGTGTTGGTCCCTTATTGTACTCAAACTGCCAGACAAAAAGGAGATTCGCTTCTGCGAACTACGGTTTTTGAATTCTTTGTCATATCTGCTAGGATGTCTTTAAGCACTTCACTGTAACAGCTATCTTATCTATGTCCAAGCCTGTAAAGTCACCAGGGACATACAAAATAGGTCTTTAGAAATAATCTTCTTTTAATAATAATTTCTAATATCGTTAAAAAGATAACAAAGTGACAACTAACATTGTATTTGAATTTTAAATGCGTGCAGATGTTAGTTTTGTTGCATATAAACATAATATTTCGCCTATATAATATATATCCCTAAGGGGCAGAGGCTATGTAAGGGTCGCGCCTATCGCTGTCAACAAGGCACAGATCTAGACGGGAAGAGCTGCAACTGAGAAATTTTAGATAGGTATGAAATTACTTTAAATTGGCTTCTTGTCAATTTGTTATTCTATTTTGTGCAACTCATATCTGTGTGGTTCTTTCATTGGAAGACCATCTCAGACACTAAGTAATCTGCATGGTCCTCACATGAAATGACCAAGACAATGTCTGGACTTTAGAGGAGACTGTGAACTTTGTGTATCTTTTGGTGTTTTTCTTAGAGTAGTCAGATAGTAAAACAAGTAAAATGTAACGTTTTTGGAAACTAAAGAGATTAAAAAACACAATTTATTTGTTTGACGTGTAAAATAGTTTGTTTGTTTATTGATTGAATCACAGCACTGCAGACCATTAGGTGGGAAGTCAGTCAAACAGTAGTTGATACAATTAAAAAAACAGAAATAAATATAATTTAGCTGTTAGTCTTCCAATATGGAAATGAATAAATAAACACTTTAACCCACCCGGGGATCAAACCTGTACCGTGTACTCGATAGTAGCACATTTCACCTCTACACTAACAAGACAGTCAAGTATCGCATGTAAAGTGGTTCGTTTTAATAAAAATGACAAGAAAAAAATGGAAAAAGAAAAAAATGTTGTAGGTACTGGAAAATCGTTTTACTCAAAGCAGCTATTTATTCATGGACGGCTGGCTTAATAGGTTACCCCCTTTTCTAAGTAATATCTATACAGGGTAAAGTGATATCACCGCACTTACTGTTCCCATGTTCCTTTCACCATAATTAAACAGCTGTCTTCAGTAAACCATTTTTTATTACTTAACACGTTGACTGCCAACTACCAGACACAATAGAAATTCAATTGTTCGCGGTCAACGTGTGACCGACGCGGCGTACAAAGACTTAACCTTCTTCTTCTTATCATGTGGTTAGTAACTAACCTGGTGTCAGAGTTTTAATGCCGCCCATGGGCCTCTGACTTGGCATCACATGCCGTCGAAACATATATCTCTCAGGCATGCCGGTTTCATCACGATGTTTTCCTTCACCGTTTTTGAAGCAAGAGATTATTATTCAATACGCACATGAATCCGAAAAGTCAGAGATGCGTGCCTTGGGTTCGAACTCGAGACCTATGAATTGGCAATCCACCGCTCACACCACTAGGCTATCACTGCTGTTAACCTGAACTCAATACCCAATATCTTTATTGCTTTCCATATTTATTCTTAGGTGGTAGGTATATAAATGAGATAGTAATGGACCCTGTAGGGCACAGCAAAAATGGTCGGAGAGAGGAAGCCTTGCTTAACGTGATCATTTCATTGTATTATATTTATAATACAAACAATGAGTAGGTACATTTAGTAGAATTATTTAAATTTTGAGATGATGAACAAATTAACAATCCTCAAATATTTTGTGTTTATTAGGTATACCTAATTCCATTTATTTATGTGACATTACCCTCGTTATTATTAATTTGTTGTTAGGTTAGGTTACTACTACCTACATTATTAATTGATTATTAGTATTATTGTTACATTTAATAGATATTAATTATATATATATATATAAAGAAAGTCGTGTTAGTTACACCACTTATAACTCAAGAACGGCTGCATCAATTTGAATGATTTTGGTCTTTTTGGATTTGTCTTTGTCCGGAATAGCATAATAATTATTAAAAAACATGAAAACTCCTCGAAAAAATAAATATCAAGAATATTCGTTGTCTCAAACATTTTTCAAACGCAGCGCGATCTTCGATGATATGACAGGAGTCAAACTTCCCAGTTCAATATCAGGTGACAATTTGACATTGACAGGTCTTAAGCTAAACTTATAAGAAGGTAAGGTTGTCAATTTATACGTGCCTACGTTCTGAAATTTATTTTGTTACTAAACTTAGAGGTTTTATGAAGCATAAAAAAGTCTTATATTTCAGAAATCAATTACGTAATTAACAATGACGACAGAGACGAACTTTAATAATTCTTTACAAATAGAACTTATTTTACTGTTAGGACTTTAATTAAAGTAGACCGGGAAAACTATAAGCATAAATTGTATGTAACATAGATTTTCAGATTAAAATTATGAATTTAGTATTTTTCAAATCAATGCATTTTAGTAAGGTAGTTAGGTAAGGTAGTTAGGTTAGCAATAGGATAGGTATGGTCAGTTAGGTTAGGTTATATATACATGTTGTAATTTTAATTCTATCGAACACAAAATGTTTAAAGTAGACCACAGTAGAGACTCGCTACATAAAAAGTAGTAGTAGTTATTATTGGTTTGGATTTATTTGTTGTCGTCTTATTAAACGCATGTATATCTAATATATAAAAAAAAATGATAAGAGCAATAAATTGACTCTAAGGCACAACGAAGTTTGCCGGGGCAGCTAGTTAATTATATTTATTAGTATAATTTTATGATTTATTGATTATTATTATTATGTATTCATTCTTCTTCTTCTTAGCGAGTCGATGGCAAACAAAGACACTAAATTCTAAATTGTATGTTTAGCCCAGAATTCGGCTACCGCAACACCATCCACCGACGCAACCATAAGACAAGAGGTGGGCCATGGTCTGAGGAGAGGTACCGCACAGGCACTGAAGGTCGGTGCTAGCTGCGAAACCCCACTTCAGGAGATGTATTCATTTATTTATTTTGACATGAATAGGTATGTTTAAATTAGTGCATATGAATTATTTATCTACTATCCTACTATAGACCAAGGCTTCCCTGCATTCCTTCCATGAGTTATTCGTCATCTCACGCGACCAAATCTCGCCCGATCGGGGGAGATGGCACAAAATGATTTAATTTATTTTTCTTCTCGTCAACTCGCACGACACTTAAAATCATTGCTGATTTGGTACAGTGAGCTATAAAAGTCTTTTGGAGTGTATCTTTTATGTAGCAAAATAAATATTTCTGATACCCTGGTACTTTGAAATCAACAGGCATAATTCAATTTTAAGAACCAGTAAGTAAGTCTCTTTAACATAATTGACCAAAAGTTGCTTAACACTTAGTTCCAGTCAATTTATGATTGCCTGGTAAGTAATTTAGACAGTCGTTATAAAACTGTCTATCGATATAATTGATAAATCCATCGTACCCCTCGCTCTCTTATTTCAATCATGGTTGCGCTTCGCGGAATAAACATATAATATTTTTATTTTGATCTACTCCTGCGAGGTTGTTGGTGTTTTACAAATAACCCTGTATAAATAATAGATTCTGTGTGAAATGTATTTTGTATTTGACTGTACTTTACACCGCCGTGCGAGTTGACGAATATAAGAATAGGTAAATTCAAAAATGTGCTGTCTCCCCCGATCGGGCGAGTTTATTGAGGGCGGGTTGATGAATAACTCCCTTCCATCAGTCGTAATTCTGCGCCACCTCTCTCGAATTCTCAAGGAATCCAGCAGGGCTATTTCGTACCTCCGTTGATAGTTCATAGTGATGTTCCCTGGGCAAAGTATTCAACGAATAAACTGTCAAACAGCTAGTTTTGTATTGGCTAATATCAGTTTGTATTTAGAATGACGTCCTGCGCACTCGCAGAGTTGTGACGAAGCGCATCGTCGGTGTGCACAAAGAGATTTAAAATACTATAGAGCGGGCATGTCAAAGAAATGTCATAGAAAAACTTTGATCCCATGTCTCAGTAACGCCATCTAGAATGATATATGAATATTGGAGCGGCAGCGGAGCGTACTACAAAAAACTCATAGACCTGTATCCAGCAGGACACACTTTTTCGGACGAAAATTTTGTTCGTGATGTCCGGTATATAGGTATTGAATGTCTTTGGGTGTGCAACTAGTCACTGACAATGAAAAGAACGCCTTGCAGATTGTCCCACCATCTCTTTCATGGTTGGCCGCGGCCCCATGTTTCTGCTGTAGGGCACCATTTTTGGGTGTTACGAGCCTACAGTACCTACACACAAGTATAAAACTTATTAAAACTTAAAGCAAGATTTTTATCGTACAAACTCGGTCGAACCACCATTTTTATTCATTAGATAAAAATTATCTGACTATTGAAAAGTCGGGCCTAAATGGCATCTGTTTAAACGTTAGATTAAAAGTCGACCTCAATATAATTATGATAAGGATTCAAAGACCTCTTTCATAATCCCTACAATATAATATCACACCTGTACTCCCCTATGGGGAAGGCAGTGGTTTAATAAACTTAATTATTTTGATGGTGCAGTGGTTGAGCGATTAGCTTGTGTGCTTCGCGTCGCAGGTTCAATTTTCACATACCCACAATACGTCATGTTTGTGTAACCTACAAAAAGTTGTTTTGGGCCTCTGTAATTAATAAACGTTGTGTTTCATAAACTGGTTTTAGGCTACATTCTATATAGTCTGGCATTACAGCTGAAATGGACCTTTTGGCGCAGCCGTGAGACATGCCATTTTTGTGTCTCTATTTTGTGTTATTATCTTTTTTACTGTGCGTGTATCCTGGAGCCAATAAATGTATTTTCTTTCTTTCTTTCTGTTTAATAATATAGGTAATAATAATATTCCGCAACTTTCACACAACGCCATCTAGCCCCAAGCTAAGCAAAACTTGTATTATGGGTACTAAACAACTGATAAACATACTTATAGATTCCTTAATACAAACATATTTACTATAGATAAATTACGCCTAGACACAGAACAAATTATCGTGCTCATCACAGAAAACATATGTCTTGGGCGGGATTCAAACCCACGACCTCTAGTAGGTATAGTAGTCAGGGTCACTATCTACTAGACCGTTAACTCGTGGGCAACGTTCACATTATTATTATCCGCCATCTTAATCCAAACTACAAAAACAAAAGAACTTATCTACCTACCTAGATATCCGAGTTCACGTTTCCAGAAACTAATCATCTCACACGGAATTGCCTATAAACATCACGCATGTGCACGTCCCAAAATTCCAAGAAAGCAAGTCTTGGAAAAAATCCTAGATGCGTGCGCGCATGGTGCATGCGTATCACAGTTCTATTAGCATACAATGGCGGCAGTCGTGTCGGCCCGCGGGGTTAGGGTTGCTACTTAAAAACAATGAGTTTGTGGAAATTAAGAAGATAGTAATTATGTGGGAATCTTTGACCAAGTTCTCATGGTAAGTTATGTTGGATCTGTGTCTTTGTGTGGTCTGCATTGCCTTGGCATCTGCGTTGGCTGAGCATCTATTCCCATGCAAGTCGGGTAAAGTGTTATTGGGTGGTTTCTTCCCGTTTGATGGCAAAAACCTAGCCTAATATTAAAAATTATAAATTAAATTGACATAGTCAGTCAACGATAAAACTATTCACAATGAATTACAAAAAAAATTGACTCCACATTTGGCGCGATTGGATTTTGCATCGCGTGTCGGAGCAGGCAATGCAGCATCCAGTCTTCGATCCAGGTTCGATTTCCAGGTTACAACCTGTAAGCCGTCTGTAGTTATTCAGAATCTTGCTGTTTGTATATGTGAGTTTAAATATTTGTTAACGCACCCACAAATTGTCATGATACAGTAGAAAACATGGCCATTAGCAATGATATTATAAGTAAAAAATTGTACCTACTCGTAGATAGGTTAAAAGCGCACAGCAAGCTACACGTTAAAATGTGGTTAACTAGCCACACTTGACCTCAGTGTCACGTCGCGCCGTCAACGGACGCGTGCGTGCGTTAGTGTGCCGGTTTTGAAGATCGAATGTTCTTTAGGTAGCCTATCTGCACCTTTTTACTTATAATATCATTGTAAATACTACACAATTATACCACAGTCTAAAAACATACAGTCGTCCGACGAAGCTGTCTAGACAGGGCAATCGTGCGGGGTGTGAGGGGCGAGACGCGGGAAAGCCGCTCCCGCACTGCGAATAAACCGATGTTCGTAGTGCGGGAGGTATTATTCAAGTCTAACGCGTGTAGAAGTTGTCGGCATTTTTCCAGAGATCAAAGGCGTCGTCCTACAGTACTGTATTAATATTTATACTGTGCTTATACTTCGTAAAGAACGCATTTTTTAGAGAATATATTTGGCGACATTGACGATGTTTGCCATAACAAAAATAGAATAGACAATAATGTAGACAGATAGCTCACTTTACTCAAGATAGTATCTTAAATTAAGCATAGTAATTTTATTGTATTATAGTATTATATTCCCCAGCCAATTTATTTGTCTCCTGCCAACCCTGGCTACCGGCCCCGGTGCGCTGTCAATCTTACGCCTACCTTCTTTGAATTCAATTGTTCATTGACCAAAATGTCTTTATCGTGACGGTTGCTGTTGATCATCACGTCGCTGGCAAATTGGATCGTTTGCACCATGTGAAAGTCGTTATGGTAAAAGTGAGACTGGATACTTGTTTGTGTGATTGATGACTGTGAGTAGGTGGGTACAGGATTCGAATGAAACAAGATGTACATGATGAAGATGTACACAAGTTCTGGAACTGTAAAAATCATCCTGTAAAAGTGCGGCCGAAGTGGTGGTGAATTGAGCTGTCATTCCATACTAATGCAAGGCATTGACAGTTTACTTCGCTTATGTGTCAAGCTTCATATATACATACAAAAATAATTCAAAATAGTTAATGGGATAAATAGACTAATTAGTTACATTTAAACGTATTAGGAGCCTTCTTTTCTCCTGCCACCTGTATACGTTGGAATGCAATAAAGATTTTACATTTGAGATTTTTAGGCCAACAAACAAAAACTTGCAATTTAAATTATTAACAGTAAAAATAAAACTTATTTCTAGTAAGTGCTTGTTTATTGAGGTGTAAGTGTAATAGTGTGATGTTCTAACTAAGTAGTACGGTGTTACAGTGTATGTGCGACGTGGTGTGGTGTGTAGTACGGTGTGAGTGCGTTCTCATGTAGTGCGGTGTGGTGTGTAGAGTGGTCTGGTGTGGTGGTGTGTGTGATGAAGTGTGTGGTGTGGTATGTGTGTTTATTAACTGCTGTTTTCATATTTTATACAGTTTAAATTATTTTTACATTATAATACCAGAATCTCGCTGACCCACTGCACAACAAAGCCTGCTGATAAAGCACAAAAACAATAATGATTGAATATTATTAGCTTGTGATTCCAACATTATATGAAGCATAAGAATTTCTGATTTACTCACTTCATCCTTCAGAAAAATATGTACTAATGTGACTTTTTCAATTCATGTACTGCATGGTCGATTCAGTAAAAGTCACGCGGTGAAAATTTGGGTGAAGTGAACTCTCAAAGCCTAGCATTAGTATTGAATGACACCTCAATTCGCCCTCACTACGCCTATATTTTCACGCGTTGATTTAACCAGAATCGCATGGCTGTAGATACTTTCTAAGTAAATCTAAGACATCACTGACATTAGTGAAAGAAAACAAAATTAAGAAACGTGGTCTTATAATAAATATATCTGTCCTGCCTTGAGCAGTATCGTGATTAATGCTTTTTCCTTCTCTGCGTGAAAAGATTGCTTTGCAGTGTAATATGGACAGTCTAGTATCTATTATGATGACATTGATAAAAACATTGATTAAGACAGTCCAAATCATAATTTCACCATAAACCCGAAACCCATTCTCACTTCCACTTCACATAACAACAGCCCACACTCGCACCCATATTTACGCTAGTGCGGTACCGTCACCGGCTAGCCACAGAAAGAATATGAACAGAAAGCCCATTTTACATAACTTTCTCCTAACTAGCCTTTTGGTCTACAGGTTGGTGGCCCTGACTGCTATGCAAGCGGTTGTGGGTTCGATTTCCACTCGAGACAAATGTTGACAAATTTGACACATTGGGGTAACTTGATGTGCTGGCGTCTGTAAATCGTTAACTGTTGTTACAGGTGGTTGTCTGTCTAGCAGTGATGGCCGTGAATGGAGTGTTCCTTGGACTAGCGAGTCTGACTTTTCTGATTCATGGGCATAATCTTTAATTATCACTTGCTTTAAAAACGGTGACAGAAAACTTCGTGAGGGAATGCCTGAGAGATAATATTTCTTGTCACTATATGAAACCTATCACATAATTATAAAAAAATGTGTACTAAAACTAGGTATATTTTTTTCTGTTTTTAAATATTTCCAGGCTTTTTTCCTTCTTTCTTTAATTTGTACTGTAACAAGATCAGTGTATCCAAACCTTATAAGCTTACCAGTTGCGAGTGTGTGTGTTTTTGACCATAGTATGGAGTGAACCTTCTGTACCAATCTATTCTGTGTATCTAACATAAATACCGGTGTTTGAATACGTCATTAACGGTTCTCGACGGCTGCGAACCGCACAATAGCCGCCATGACGGCTGGGCCATTTACACCACTGTTAACAATTTAGTGCAGAACTTTATGGCTTGGAGAAAATCCTGCTTGGGTTTTTTTGTGATGGCTCTTAGATAATATTGTTACAGGAATACCTCGATTTCCACGCAATTTTGGGTGGTCTACTGAAGTCCAATTCACATAAATAAAAGAATACCTACTTAGAATGTGAACGTTCCTGTCTGAATTGTCTTTCAGTTATTTTACACCAGCCATAGAGCCAAGACAAAAGCGACATTCCAATGAACGATAAATCGAAATTCGATAAATCTGAAATGTACGGAATTGGCATAGATTACTTTTGGAATGCTGAATTCCATGCATTTCGGATTTATCGAACTTCGTCATCATCATCGGCCTAGCCTTTACCCAATTATGTTTGGGTCGGGTTCCAGTTTGACCGGATGCAGCTGAATTTGTGTTTTACATGAATATAGGTACTGCCTATCTGACCTCCAGAACCTAATAGCGACTGGGTAACAGGACATTGCAAGGTTAAAGCTGGTTACCACACTTTCAGGCTTCTGATTATTCGTTACGGCTGTCAGAGATCTACAATTAACAGGCGGAACCAACGGCTTAACGTGCTTTCCGAAGCACGGAGGAGTCTTGATACGAATAAGTGGTCATCCATCCACGGGCCTATATCGATACGAACGGCAGTTCTGGAGTTATGAGGAACAGGGTGTAAAGTTCCTCATCCACCATTGAAAAGGGAGGATCCTCCGACCAGACGGTGCTTGTGTCTGGTGGGCTACTACAGACCGACGGTTGTTGTCGGGAACATGTATACGTTCAAACTGCGCGGATAACTTTGATACCGCGATGTAGGATAGTTCGTATGTGGCGAGATAGATGTCGCTATTATTTAGCCGCAAACTTCGCCATCGTCAATGAAATTATATAAATTTATGTAAGTATTGGAAAAATGCGGGGAACCCCACATTACCCATGTTTGCAAAGTAATAAATGATTTGATTTGATTTGAAGAGAATACGCACCCTGGTAAGGAAACCCACCAGGGAACAACACGATAAGCTTGGTCGGACCAAAGTGAATGCAGGCAGGCCAGGGAAGCACTTCCCTCAATTGATGGCCGCTTCACGAGATAGGCTCTCTGACTGACTAAGCAACAGCTGCGAATAGTAACAGCTACCATTACAGGCCACGGGCCATTTAAAAAACACCTCTTTGTATTGGGAGTTCCAGACAGCCGACTATGCAGACCTTGTGTCGAGGTGGACGAGACGGCATCGCACGTGCTTCTCAACTGCCCAGTGGTTGCCGAATACAGGGCAAAGTACTTCGGAAACCCAGGTACCCTCGCGAGAGAGATCGCAGGTAGGGTTAAAGCGCTGCTGGCCTTCGTCGAGGAGTTAGGATGAATGGGATAGGGTTTACTCTCACCCATACGCAAAATACGTACTTGGTCGTGGAGTTGTAACCTGCCCGTTAAAACTTTTTTTTTGGGGTGGTAAATCCTCATGGATGTCCCCCGCCCCGGGGAGGGCGGAGGGGTCTGTCAGACTCTTACTGACTATAAACCACCCCGTGTTCCTTCTCACACCTGCGCCGGGGGTCACTGGAACAGAAGATACTTCCGCGATGCCCATTAAACCTAACCTAACCTATCGTTGATGAAAAAAAAATTACATATTAAAAAAAAAACTCCAACGCCAAAAAGTAAAGCTCACATTTAAAAAGTCAGACAACAGCAGACTGACAGGCATACATACGTACACATAGCGGTCAAACTTATAACAAACCTCTTTTTGGGTCGGGGGTTAAAAAAAAAGACTTTTCACTTCAGTAGCTCAAACATGTACCTAGGTTTTGCTGCCTGAAATCAGTGAGCAAAATCGCATTTCGCTCACTGAGTGAGACAAAGTAACTTTTTAATTTTTGTTTTCAGAAAGCCGCGAATAAGTGTCTATTCAGCCTTGTGTTAATCATACAATTCGAAACATTCACCCTCTATCTCTTTCCTATTAGAAAGAGTGAGCGAGAGAGAGAGACAATAGACCAGCCCTTTCGAAGTTCCGATTTTGAATTCGACCTCAAAGACAAACACGTTCGGAATTTCAAAGTACCTAACTAAATAAATTTTACATAGAGATAATTATGTCTTTTAATGTAATTTATTGAAATAATAACTTATTATTGTATTTAAACGAAAATAAGTATTTACTGCAACTAAAACTGATATTTAACCTGTAAATATTTATTTCTAGTTCCAAAAAGTGTTCTCGCTGCTGAAGTGAAAAGTTATGTGTGTTACACGAGAGCAAAGTTTTTTGCATCTCGTAGTTCGAATCCCTCGCCACACCCAGGATTAAACTTTAGAATCACTTGCCACGCTCGTGATTCAATCGTTGAATCCTTCGCATGCTAAGGATTCAAAATCAGCACTCGCAGCAAAAAATAACTTTGCTCTCTTGTTGCACAAATAACTATTGTCTAAGCTCCTACACAGGTTTCACTACATCTTTACGACCTAGGCAGATGAAATACCCGCCAAAGCTACCATTCAGTAGTAACTCCCACTATTATGTCACAGATATTATTTAACGCCACCAGCTCTATTCCAGTCGTACGTCTCTTCAGAATAGAACTATGGGAGAGGTCAAGTAAAGCTGGTAGAAATGATAATAAACATGTTTATAGTTGGAAAAGTGCTATTTCGCGACCACCAACCATTCGCGGTCACTTTACTGATGGGATTTTCATATTTTATTGACGTGTCAAGAGTATTTCCTGGTAGCTGTGAACAGTGGTGAAGTAAAGACATAAAAAGTAAGGAGTCGTAAAGACAAGTAAAATTTAAAGTTTAAATGGTGAAAGTTTTACTGCTTTTAAATAAGCATGCATAGGTACTGTTTCTAAGGGTTTCTTGTGCTAAATATCGACAAAGTCACTTTATAGACTAAGACTAATACGACGATGACTATTTAACTACTAAGTAGGTACTTTTCTTTACCTCTACTTTTTATTAGACTTTTTTTGTTTTTTTTTATTTTTTTTAATTTTTTTTTTAAGTTGTGTGTTTTGTAGTGAAATATTTTAGTTATTATTGAGTTTTCTCTGAAAAATAATATTAATAGGGATATTGGTTTAAAAGAAATTTCTGATCTATACACAATAAAAAAAGAAAAGCATTTATTTGGTCACAGAGGAACCACATTATAGTAGAGTAACAACAACAACAACAAAAAAACAATGAAATAATCAAACAATTTTAAACAATAATATTTTACCAGATCAGATGATAATGTAAATGGCTGCTTTAGATATATGAAATACCATTTCATAAAGCCCTGTAATCCCTGAAGTAGTAGTTGTAATTTGAATAGATGAGTTTCTCAAAGTTAATATACCTAAGCATTTTATGGTACCTATAGGTACAGACGCCAGCACATCAAGCTACCCCAAATTGTAACATTTTCCCAATTGAACATAAACCTTAAACTATTTGCAATAAAGTTGAAAATATATCAAAGTTAAACATTCAGCATTGGGGTAAATTGGTGTGCTGGCCTCTGTACAATAAAGAGTATTCTAATCTCTTTTTTGTGAAAAGAAACAACGAAACCGAAGAACAAAGTAATTTAAAAACATGTTCTCAATAAAAATCTTTAAAATCTACAAACCAAAATTACTTAGAAGCACATCAAAGCTTCAAATTCGAATAACACAACCGTGTCACGTTACATTCATCTCAAAATAAATGTATATTTCAAGTGTTAGAAATTATAACAAAAATAAAGGTGTATTTACACAGAACGACGTGTTTCGTGTTTGTCTGACACGCGTCTGTTTTAATTAAAAAGCTGAATTTCATAGTCATTAATCAAACAACAATTAGTGCGGTGGTGTATGGTGAATATGTAAAAAGTGTAGATATGACGCCTGTTGGAGCGAGTTTTCTGCCTACCTGCAAAGCTATTTTGCAAAAATCACTCCGAGAAAATGTAGGTAAAGTGAAGGCAAAGCTGTCATTCCAGTCTAACGCAAGTTATTGACAGTTTATTTTTGACGCGGTGTCTTTTACTGAATCGACCGACTGCTGTGTTGTCGGTCGGTTAGGCTTACAAACACACATCACACACTCATCACAATATACACACACATTCTAACGTTTGATGGGATATTTCTGATACGAATTAATGTCTGGAAACCTCTTCTGTTTTATTGACAAAAATAATTTTAATGAATTGGAAAAATCAAGGAAACGTTCTCTTGACTTGACTTACACTCACCATTTATAATTATGAATAAATTTACTATTCGTCGTGGGGGAGGGGACTGCGTGTTGGTCTACTATACCAACGGACATATCTATGGGTGAGTAACACTTAAAATTAAACTTAACGCACTTAGTTTTACCTCAAAAAGATTGAGCGTTGTTTAAATGTAATTATTTATGTATGCATGCTAAAATAAATAGTATGATTTCTTTTTCTTCATTTATTGCGATTCAGAGTTAGTCCTATTGTTAAAGTTATACATTTTATTTATTTTTACATGAACCAAAGGGGTTTTCAGTTATTACAAATACACACACTTAGATTCGTTGAGTACTCATTTTATAGGGCGAGACTCCACTAAAGCGGAGACGAGCAGAGATGTGTCGTAGGTACAATCAATCAGCTTGCGTCATTATGACCGCTCAGTGCTTAGCTACAGCTCAATACAATATCCTATTGGTTAATTACGAGACATGGAGATTCTCCTCTCGTCTCCGCTTTGGTGGAGTCTCGCCCATAGCGTAGGCATGACACTGCAAACAGATGTCGCATCTGCGCACATCTTTGTAACTCTTTAATTCTGGCAGAGGGAACTTGAGAGTGACAGGAATACCTACCAGCACACTTCGCTTCTTTAATTAGAGATTAAAACATTTGACTAGACTATTTTAAGGTACGAGTTGTAGAAACTAAATGTTATATGTGATGCGTAGGCCATGCAGCATCTGTTCAGATTGGAAATCTATATTGTAGTAGAGAGACGGTTTGGTAGATGATATATATATTTAGTCAATAAGAATTTGACAGACCACTACATCACAACATTCATAAAGATTTTCCATACTACGAAACGAAATAAGTAAAATCTAGATGATACAAGTACAAGTACCCACAGCAGTACGATTCAGTAAAAACTACACCGTAAAGATGTAGGCTAGGTGAAGGCGAAGTTTTCACGAGGTGACTTTTAGGCAGACATTGCCGCCGCACCCCGATGCGGTGCAGCGGTGAACGGTCTGAGTGCCTAGTGCGAGTTTGTTTTACGCTAACGCGATCGACACGTTCATGACGTTCGGCGCTCCGATTGGCCCGCTCCAAGCTTTTAACCAATCAGAGAGCCAAACGCGGTGAACGTTTCGATCGCGTTAGCGTAAAAACAACTCGCACTTAGGGCACTGTACGGAGAGACGAAATGAGTGAAACTCACACCCGCAAGGAGATGCGGTGTGAGTGTGTAAATCAAGATTCTACAGTTAAAATTAAAAACCGCGGCACCGCACATCAGAGCGGTCTCCGGTGCAGTGCGATAGCCGCCGCCGTACCCAGTAGCTAAGCTGTACAATCTAATGATACTCAAACATCACACTTGGCTAAACCAACACAAAGTCCCAATTAAGGCAGCATCACTCACATAAAAACATCAAAAATACATTTAATTACGCCTAATTACTTTTGAATCTAAAAACAATACAATTAACGAGTTAAAACAAACGTATATAAAACCCGCTTCAATCGTAATTTAACTGACATTTCTTATAAAGTAATTAATATGACATCGTCTAATGTTTTTTTAATAACGTAGCGATGGGAGCCGCATGCAATTACTCTAATGCATGACTTGGTTATACCAAGATACTTAAGGCGAGGTGTCCCCAGCCGTGTAGGCATTTAACGCTTACCTCAGGCCCCGCAACCAATAGCGCTACGTAATAAACTACGATGCATCGGAGAAACGCCGCGCGCGGTCGTCGTACCGCTCATTCATGACTTCACGAACTCGAGTAGGTACACAGTTGCGTCACAGAATAGAGTAATGCCGTAGAGCAACTTCAATTTATTAATTTAGATATGATAGAATTCTTGAACTACGATATCAATATTGTAATTCAAAAATACTTAGATGCATTGAATGGTTATTTAATTTTAGTATCCCACCTAATATGAATATAAGTATGCGTGGAAAATATGGGTTTAGGGAAAATGGGTTAAATAAATAAATAATTGATTTGTTAATCACAGTTTAATTAAGATTAGCTAAAATATTGCCAGATAAAAGTAAAAAAAGTTTTTCTAACATGGGTGTCATTTTCGTGGTTTTCGGGGTCGCTGATTACGAAAATTAGGTCAAAATAAAAATCCAAGATGGCGACGAAGAAAATTTTTGGTTTTTCCGTCATGGGTGTCGTTTTCGTGGTTTTCGGGGTAGCTGATTACGAAAATTAGGTCAAAATGAAAATCCAAGATGGCGACGAAAAAAATTCTTGGTTTTTCCGTCATGGGTGTCGTTTTCATAGTTTTCGGGGTCGCTGATTACGAAAATAAGGTCAAAATGAAAATCCAAGATGGCGCCGAGGATAATTTTTGGTTTTTCTAACATGGGTGTCGTTTTCGTGGTTTTCGGGGTCGCTGATTACGAAAATCAGGTCAAAATGAAAATCCAAGATTGCGCCGTGGAAAGTTTTTGATTTTTCCGTCATGGGTGTCGTTTTTATGGTATTCGGGGTAGCTGATTATGAAAATAAGGTCAAAATTAAAATCAAAATTGCGCCGAGGAAAATTTTTGGTTTTTCCAACATGGGTGTCGGTTTCGTAATTTTCGGGGTAGCTTATTTTCATTGACCTCATTTTCCTAAGGAAAATGAGGTCAATGAAAATCTAAGATGGCGACAAAGAAACTTTTTGGTTTTTCCGTCATGGGTGTCGTTTTCGTGGTTTTTGGTATCGCTAATTATGAAAATGAGCCCAAAATGAAAATCCAAATGGCACCGTGGAAAACTTTTGGGTTTTTCCGTCATGGGTGTCGTGTCGTTGTCATGGTTTTTGAGTTCATTGATTTTTGAAAAATTTTCTTCGTCGCCATCTTGGATTTCTATTTTGACCTAATTTTCGTAATCAGCGACCCCGTAAACCATGAAAACGACACCCATGACGGAAAAACCAAAAAATTTCCTCGGCGCCATCTTGGATTTTCATTTTGACGTTATTTTCATAATCAGCGACCCCGAAAACCATAAAAACGACACCCATGACGGAAAAACCAAAAATTGTCTTCGTCGCCATCTTGGATTTTTATTTTGACCTAATTTTCGTAGTCAGCGACCCCAAAAACCATGAAAACGATACCCATGACGGAAAAATTAAAAATTTTCCTAGGCGCCATCTTGGATTTTCATTTTGACATAATTTTCATAATCAGCTACCCCGAAAACCACGAAAACGACACCCATGACGGAAAAACCAAAAATTTTCTTCGTCGCCATCTTGGATTTTTATTTTGACCTAATTTTCGTAATCAGCGACCCCGAAAACCACAAAAGCGACACCCATGACGGAAAAACCAAAAATTTTCTTCGTCGCCATCTTTATGTGTTATGGGTACTAAACAGCTGATAAACATACTTATATATTTCTAAATACAAACACACCCAAACACCCAGACACAGAACAAATGATTTTGCTCATCACACTAACATTTGTCCTGGGCGGGAATCGAACCCACGACTTCCGGCATAGCAGTCAGGGTCACTAACTACTAGACCAGCAGGCCCGTCACTAGACCAACAGGCCCGTCATCGTATGATCTCAATCATACCCTAGAGAGAGTTATACAACGTGTTTTTTTTATATCCCATAAGATATAAAAAAAACACGTTGTATAACTCAGGCATTAAAATTATATAACTCAGGCATAACGTAGTTTTGTATTAGCGAAAAATAAAAACATACTTGTAGGAAATGAGCAATGTAATACTGTACTTTGCTACACTGTGGTACGAGTGTGCTGTGGTACGTGACCTTCACAAACATAGACACAAAATATAATAATATTATTTGTTGTGTTGTGGTAGCTGTGGGTAGTTTTACCTAATACTCACGTGACGTGCTGCTGGTGGTTTGATGTTCATACTGGAGACAGTTCCTATGAGTAGACGGTGTGACCACCATCCCATCTTATTCACTATTTACTACAATAATGTTCATCATCATCATCATCAGTCTATAATGTTCCCACTGCCGAGACACAGCCCTCCTCTCTATGAGAGGGAGTGGGCTATAATCCACCACGCTAGCTCACTGCGGGTTGATAGATGTCACACACCACTGGGCCACCACTGCTCAAGAGTATGTTGATGCGAGTATTTTTTTTTGTTTCAATGCGCAAATTCATGGCGTTACTGATTCGATACTGAGAGAAAAATCTTTTACCTATTAGAAAGCTACGTTATGCCTTAGGTTACGTATATTTTATTATCACAAAACAATTAGAAAAAAAAATGGCGGGCGATTTCGTAGGCAAAATCTATTAAAAAATACAAAATCCCAGCAGGTTGAACGGGTGAACTACCTATTTGACGTCACGCAACAATAAACCACTATAGCATTTGCGCGCGTGGCGACTTTATTTGCTCTATCTTAGGGTTCAAATACTACTGTTCGATACACTTGGTATGGTTGGTAAATACGTTTCGCGGTAAAAATAAAGCATGAAAGACTTTCGCGCTCATCGTTGTTATTTGCATTAGTATTTTTTTTTGTAAACGTTGCCCTACTCTAGAAATTTCTCCTGTGTCGTGGGTGCGTTTACAAACATTTATTCTCACATACACAAACACCCAGACCCGCGAACAACTACTTTTAGGTCAAACAAATATTTGTTCCGTGCGGGAATCGAACCCGCGACACGCTGCGCACATTGCTCAGCCACTGCGCCAACCGTGCAACCGTGTCCTTGTTGTAAAAGTATTATCCGTACCTACCTAAGTTTGTGATTCAATTTATCATCTAAGGTATTATTTGTATGGTAAAATATAATTTAGGTAGGTACCTAAATAAAAAATATCGTCAAAGTATTCCTACCTTTTTTGTTTACCTATTCAGTCTTCGTAGAGCCAAAGAAGAAAATTTTTTATTCATGACCATTTTGATTTATTTTACTTATCTACGAATTTATCCTAATAATGTACCTAATAAAACAAAAAATATTACAACTATTTAAAAAACTAAATTAAAGTGATGATAAAGTATGTACATGTATTACTATTTATCGAAATCGATTTTATAACGGGGATGACGGAAAAAATTGGCGCACGTCCGACCTCGAACACGTTCCGCTCGGGACTAAAGGACTCGGAGCGAGCGCAAACTAGTGAAATACACTTAACTTTGGAATTTGTGATACATTTATTTTCATATTGCACATTATGTGACCCGAGATAATACACATTTTTTACGACCTTTATTATGATATAAGTTTTATTTTTCTAAGCCTAATATAACTCAAGTAAAACGATTATTTAGCCATCATTTGGACATGTCTTTGCGATTTAATTGGATGCAGTGAAGTGTTAGTAATCGTGTATCGCATGCCCGACATATCATAATCAAAGAGTCAACTATGTAATACATTTTTTTCAAAATTTAAATCCGTTCCATGTACGAGTAAAACGCTATTGTTGACGACGTTTATTGGGGTAACCTCGCCTTAACACTTCGCTTCAGCAATTTTAGACTCTATCCTTCAAATAATAGGGGAGTGATGTAGTGCAAGTTTTTTGGTAAATTTGTAGTTAATTTCGTTTTCTAATTTGTGGAGTAGAGTCATGTTTTCCGAGTCTCACGTGATGTATTCAGAAGGCTAAATGGATTGTGTGTATCATTGTGTATTTTGTGTTTTATTTAAGTAAAAGGTGCTTTAGAAATTAGTCTAGGGTTGGGCTGAAAAAAGTCGCGTCTGTTTATTTTTTTTACTACTCTATGGAATAACAACTTTTGAATGTCACGGATTAGACAAAAACAAAGACATCGTTGGTCTCTTGTATAATACTAAGTTATTTTACATTAGTTTCATTTGTAAATGACCGTTTTCCTTCAGTACATTGTTTACGAAGATTAAAATCTTAGATAACAGTGAAGAAATCCTTCGTGAGAAAATCTAGACTGGTATTACAATTAAGTTTGAAATTGCCAATACCCCTTGAGCACGGTGATTAATGCTCGTGCCTTCTCTGTATGAGAAGCGGCTTTGCTCAGCTGTAGGAAAGCAACCGCCTATTGGGCAAAGAGCAGCTGCAAAGTTATTTTTACTAAAATCATGAAAATAAAGACCTTAGTTTAAACAAAGGAAAATCGAAAACTTTATTTAAAATCACACCTGCGTCATTAAATTTAAAAGGCAACTAAAATTCAATTAAGGCAGATGCACAATAACGACACGGCATAAATGTCTTGACTCTTTTTGTCGCAATTCGCAACACTGCACCGTGCTTGTCGCATTAATAAACAAACTTTTGAAATTATAATATGATTGTGACTTTTTAAGGGGAGTGCGTCAGGATGTGCTGCGAATTTTAAATTTCTAACGTTGCATACAATATTATCCTTAATTATTTTATGTGAAACTTTTATTATACTATTTCTTTGGGACGAAACCTGAAATGGTGAAAAAATCAGCTGTTTCACACATTTTTGGGAGTTTCAGCCGTCAGCACATCAAGTTGCCCCAACTGTAAAAATTTTCCTATTGAACATGCAATCTTATTTAATATGTAATACAGTTGAAAAACTTTCAAAGATAGGTATAGACTTTTTTGTATTTAAATTTGTTAATATTGATGACTACAACAACGCCTTTATGGGTCTATTAAATACTAAACATAGTGTTGGACATTTCCAACGGTTTTTCTACTTCTTATAAGTTTAATCCCAGTCAAAAGAAATGTTCTCAAAAGATCCAGTAGGTACTTATTTACCCTTGACCAATATACGTCATTTGAACTTCCATTAACCCATCAATAAAACAACCAAGTTATTGCAATTTCCCTGACGACAAGAAATAATATCCATTTGTTACTCAATCACCTAGAGGCAAGAATAACTCATTTCTCAATACTAACAACCTGCCTAGGTAGACAGGCAGCTGATGTATAGCCTAAACTCTGCCTAGATCTTCACGGAAGTCACAACCATCTAGCCAAACAGATTTTCTAAACAATTATTTATTAAACTCACATTAATTAGGAGTCAGGGAATTTCGATCTTAGTATGTGGTTTTAAGACTGGGATTGTACTAGGCGTTTGTCAGCAGATGCTAAACCCAAGTATCCGATATCTAAAGTGTCCGGGTGATTGCGGAGTGGGCACGGTGCGGTCACGCGACGCTGTCGTCGCGTCTGGGCGGGGCTTTATGATTAATCGCACGTGAGTACAAGGCCTTAGGTGTGATGTGTACTGCGGGATATGGAAAATCTTTGCGTAATGGTTGTAATTACGTGATTAGGGTGGTTCTTAGTTACGACGTTTTTGGGAGGTTGTGGTCATTCAATACTTCTCTTGTCTTTTGGCTGCTGCTGAACACGAGGTCCTAGTGAGCAAAGAATGGGTTTCCCATTTATAATTCCTCAGAAGCTGACCGGGGTCTTGATCGCCTCTTTTCAAGAAAACTTAAATAAAACCGATGAAATATGGGTTTATGTAAATGAGTAAACACTGACACGAATTGTCGTATAAATCCGACTTAGTATGTTAATTAAAGATGTTTATATTAATATACGAAAGAAAAATAAAAAGACGAGAAAACTTTCGCGCTGAGAAGATTCGATTCATTTTACGCTTTAAATCTTTAAAACGCCTCAGCGATATATCTTAGCGTAGCTTCCACTACAGCACACACAACACCAAGCCTCGCTGTCGCTACTTATCTAATCGCGATCGCAAAAGCTTATGACCACCATGAGTTATATGTTACAAAGGTCACCATGACTACTAAACGCTATCCAACCTCATCTATTCCTTAGGCAGTAGGTACTGTTTTAGAGAATTGAGTGAGGTGGCTAATGATATTTAAATCTCTTCATCTTGCCTTATCCTAGCTGAATTGCAATATATCTGGAAATAAATATCTTTTATCTATCTTATCTATTGGGGTTTTATTCAACACAGCTAGTTCATTTTATCCAACTGACCTTTTCCCAACTATATTGGGAAAAGGAACTCTCATACCTACCTACCATAGTTTTTTTAAGAAAAGCTAAAAAAAAGAATAGGGTTTCACCTCTGAACGAGAGATAGTCAGCTATAAACTTGTATAAACCTTTATTTTAGCATCCTAAAACTTGTCTCAAAACCTACTTATCATAGGATGTCCGCGACCTCAGGTATTCCAAGGTCGTCGGTTGAGCCAAGATTTTTGCCCTAATTTGACTAATTTTCCTGGGCACTGTAGAAGTACTATTCCTAACAGCGCTAATGTTTTTTTTATACCTTTCTATCTCTTATAATGTATTATTAAGTATATACAAAGTGTTTTGTATTAAAAACCAGACTAGACCGATAGGTCTGAAAAATTTTCACAGGATGTTTTACCCATGAAAATGAACAACTTTTACTCTTAACCTGGAAGTCACGAAAAAAATCGGATCGTGCATACAAAACATACAAAAGTTTGCTACTTGCTCAACCAAAATGTATGAAACAGCTGATTTTCTTTCTGATGTTTCTGTGCTTGAAGTACAGACGCCAGCACATCAACCTACCACAATGTTTTCAACTTTATTCTAAACACAATAAGGTTCATGTTCAATTGGGAAAAGTTGCTAGTTTGGGGTAGGTTGATGTGCTGGCGTCACACATATTTTTTTCTTTTTCAAATTGATGGAAAACTGCTTAGATTAAGCGCATTCAAGTTGAGGAGTGGGGGCTTGTAACGTCATTAGCAGCTAGCATAAACTGTAGGTACCTGTTATTGGCGACTGTATAAGTCTGATACTTTTTACTATTATTTTTATGTAATGCTGTATACAGAAGCTGTTGGTTTACCTTAATAAATAAATAAATAAGTACCTACTGGCTAATGACATCAAGCGACATTTTAACTCGATGTATCGCCGTTATTTTTTGATTACGTGACAAAGGAAAATATTGTACGTGTCTAATATTTTCTTGTAATCTAGATGACGGACTTAAAAGTAAAATTTTGTCAAATAGCCCGTTACTATTGACTAAACAGATTTCGTTGGGATCTGAAAGTTAAAAAGTAAGTAGGTAGTTAGAGAAATACCGGATTTCCCAGGCGCTCCATAATTTTATTCCCGACGGCCAAATTAAAAAGCAATATAATAATTAAAATTTTTCCCATGAGCTCCAAAAATTTTCAAGTACCTAGGTACAGATTGCACATACTTAGCTAAGATAAGATTGATTTGTGACTGTCTATGTACTGAAACTACTTACCTCTAAATTATATTATTGATGGAAGCAATTTGTGTTTTGTTGACCTTACGCAATTTGGTTTGGAGCCGCTGGGAAAAAAAATAGTACTTTATTATTTAACTAATAAAATTATGGAGCTGTTGGGAATCAATGTATGGAGAGAAATTGTTTGGAGAACAATAGATTTGGAGCTCTTGGGAATAAGCCAAAAAAACAATCGCACCCATTGCACGACTCGGAGATTGAAGGCAGTAAGTTGCGCTTGCCACCACTGGACTAATGTGGTAGCCATTATCTAGCTAATTTTTAAAATAAATGGTTTCGATTCCCGATGGTCTACTGCAAAACTTTTTAGGGTCCTGTGTTATAGTGTTGCAGGTGCAAGACTTGTGGTCATAATTAATGAAAAATAGAAACCAAAAAGATACTTTATTACGCCTCCTACTAGATATGCATCAGTTGACCTCAAAAAGTGTTAATAATTTCCAAGTGTTTAATTTATTATTACAAACCCATATATTATACCCAGATCAACTTGATAACGTCAACGAAATATCCCGATTAACAGAATCAATTTTTATTTTTTTCTAAGTTACAAATAAATCATCGATAAGTGTGTGTTTAAATAATAAATTAAATCAACTGATGACAATCTGGGAAGGTTTAAATTAATGATATAGAACGCCTATACAACATGTACCAGTAACTAAATCTATACAAATAAAATAGGTAAAATTTTACCAAAGTGTCTGTTTGTTTTGGCAAAATGTCAGCTTTTGACTGTATTGTTTGTTTCTGTTTGTTTGTTTGCGCCAATCTCCAAAATAGCTAGATGTATTTTTATAGATATAATAGAATACTTTTTATTGTACACTATATGAACTTACAAATAATAACTTTAAGGGCTACATAGAGTGTTACAATGGGCGGCCTTTTCGCTAAAAGCGATTTCTTACAGACAACCTTTCAGTTTCTGTCGTCCTATAAAATAACTTATGTTAGTTTTATTTAAAGACTAGTAGACGTTACGTGGTTTTACCTGCGTAGTTCCCGTTCCCGTAAAAATACAAAGATAAAAAGTAGCCTATGTCACCCGGGGATAGCCTAGCTTCCCAACGGTGAAAGAATTTCTCAATTCGGTCCAGTGGTTTCAGAGACTATTCCATGCAAACAAACAAACAGACAGTCCAATCTATCTTCTTTATAATACTTGTTTAGAAAACGATCTCTTATTATTATAGAGACAACCTTTTACAGTTAGATTTCTGACGTCCTAGAAAGTAACTTATGTAATTTTTAAAATACAGGGCACAGCGAAAATAGAAAAGCATAAAAAAGTTGCTAATATTATGGCAACTTTTTATTTCTATCTTTTTGTACTCGTGCGAATATTTTTTAAAGGTACATCGAGATATCACACAAATTATGGTCAATAAATAAAAAAATAAGCGAAATTTATCACGGAAATTTAATTAAAAAACTCCAGTTGCCATAATTAGCTCTTAAACGACTATAATTACATGCAATTTTGAGTTTCAAAATTGAAAAACATAGTCAATTAATTACTTTGTTTCTTGTTAAACTTTGTAACAAGGGTTATTGCGCATGCGATATTAACAATTGAGGAGTCGTTTAACAGGAATATTTGGGTAGATACCTATGTATTTAAGCGATATCAAAAGATAACCTAACTGCCCTTATAAATACAGTCTGTTCGGTGATAGACTTATTTTTTTTTTTACAAAACACTGTCCATATTTCTTTATAAGTACAATTTTTTTATTAATAATTTAAATAAATTACGAACTAGCCGAAAAGACTTATAAGTATCTAAGCGGTTGCATTTTTGTAAAAAAATATATTTTTTTTGCAATTTTTAGTTTTTGGGATTTAGTACCTAGATGATTAATTATTTTATCATTTCTTTTAATATTACAATCAAACATATCAACAGATTTCGATGAAATCGAAAAGAAAAAACACATTAACAAGAACTTTCATAAAATGAAAACTGCCGGGCCAAACTATGTTCAATTTTCATGGAAACATTTCGCCTCAAACTAAAAAAAATCACGTAAATCGGATTATAAATTTTAGCGTAATTGATGTAGGTATGTACAGACGCCAGCACATCAAGTTACCCCAATGTGTCATATTTCTTTGATCGTTTTTCAACTTTATGACAAACAGAACAAGGTTCTCAACTGGGAAAAAGACACATTGGGGTAACTTGATGTGTCAAATTTCTTTGATCGTTTTTTAAGTTTATGTCAACCCGATAAAGTTCATATTCAATTGGGAAAATTGGACACATTGGGGTAACTTGATGTGCTGGCGTCTGTACATACATCGATTACGCTAAAATTGTGTAAATGTTCATAAAAATGTACGTAAAGTGAAAACTCCTAGACTACACTACGTTAAATTTTTATGGGACCAAAAAGCAACTATTCCGCATCAAACTAAAAAAGAATCACGTCAATCAAATCATAAATCTCAGAGTTATCGGTGTACGTGAATAAAAAAAGTACCAATCGAATAGAGAACCTCCTCCTAAAGTTGGTTAAAATATAATGTTACTCAGTATGGAATAAAAAGTCGTCCCATAAAAAAATCCCATGTAAAAATGAGTGACAGAAACTGAAAATGAATCGGCAATAAAGACATAATTGGTCATAAGTGAAAAGTCATCGGCCATTTTAATATAATTTCATATTTATTGGCAGGTCGTGTGTTCATCATGATGTGTCGATAAAACAGGAACAAAAAGATGCCTAGCGGCTGCTTGTGGCTAACAAATTGTATTATATGAGTATTATTTCAAAACCTAATTATCATTTCAACTTGTCGATAACATTTTTAGGGGTCCGTATTCATCAGGTGAAGACATTAACTTGTTGACTAAGTATACGGCGTGTCTGCTTCTCCGTTCATCCGACCAACCACACACAGCTGAAAGACAGACAGTAAATAGCTAAGATTTAGGTATAGAACGAGTGACATCGATGTTACCTTATTTGTTGCTGGCCACTTGCTTGGTTCATTTCTAACTTGAACTATCCTAGGCAAATTTTCCCTCCATTCCTTCCTTATGTCGCAATTTTTTGCCACTTCTTTCCATTTTTTAAGGAAGACTACCTAGTCTTCCCATCATCTTATTTCTGCAGGGCTAGCATGGGCTGGGGATATAACTTTTATCCACCGGTTATTTCCACTGACAAGGGATACAATTATCTTATCCACCTGCCAAAGCACGGCAACAGGGGGAAAGAGAATTATATCACTTTTTGACATTAGACGTGGATACTCTTCCACGGCTTATAGCATGGCGACTAGTGAAAGATATCGCGATTCGAGCAATCCCAATTGACAACAAAACAAAATAAATATCCAGACAGATGTAATAAAACGATGAAAGTACTTTGGTTTACATGACATTCTCGACTATTGTGTAATTTCACAAAAGTTTTCTTATTATGGCAATAATTTCGAGGACAAGCGTTTCCCCTGGTTTATCCCCGTGAATAGTTTATCCACCTATGTCGCCATGCTCGGAAGGTGGATAAAAATGACAGAGGGGAATAGTATTTGGGGATGAACTGCTTGCGTCCGTAGGAGTACTGGGGGATGAACTGCTTGCGTCCGTAGGAGTACTTGACTTTTGACCACCCTACACGTGTCCCCTGGGTAGTGCTAAACGAGCAGTAAATACGGTGGTAGGCCATAGCATTGGCTGCCGGCTTAAAGGTTACCACCCACCAGACAAAGTCATGCCGCCAAGCGATCCGTCGTGTTCCGGCATGTTGTCTGGTGAAGCCGTATGGTGGAGGATGGGTCTGAGCAGTTGTGTTGCGATGTGCGCCGGGTATGATGCACCAGTTGCTGTTGTGTCGGAGGTTTGATCGTGGAGGGTAGCGGGATCCGAAGCACGGTTCTCCGCTGGCCGACCGTAGATAGT
Organism: Euplexia lucipara; assembly: GCA_921972225.1. NCBI lineage: Eukaryota > Metazoa > Arthropoda > Insecta > Lepidoptera > Noctuidae > Euplexia > Euplexia lucipara. Next base: position 17,422,446 of record OV179155.1, on the reverse strand, counting down.
TGGGGGCCCAAGTAGTGTGCCAGCCACACACGAAAGGCTGCCCCGCCATCTGCGAAAAATCCCAGGGTGGCTCCATCGTGCCGGTTGGCGACCGGGTGAGAGGACCCGATGGCGATCTCTGGGGGGGTTCGGGCGTCCCCGCAGTCTCCAGATCAACCCTTCATTGGCGCAGCAGCTCTGGTTGTGTTGTTGGGTTTAACATCGCATCACCTCGCTCAACTGCCATCTTCCACCAACCCTATTCACTCCAAATAATTTATTTATGAAAGGTAAAAAGAAGAGTAAGTGTGTACAGCGGATGCACGTCCTCTCGTTTCATGTGCACCTCTCAAACATACGAGGACTGCACTCCAATCTCGATTCAGTCCACCACCACCTCGAGACTGACAAGCCACACCTACTTTTCTTGACGGAGACGCAGATCAGATGTCCGTCTGATGCGGCGTATCTCAACTACCCGGGATACTCATTGGAGCACCATTTCCTGCAGCGTGCCGGGGTCTGTGTATACGTCCGCAATGACATCTGCTGCCAGCGTCTCCGTCACCTTGAAGACCCCAGTTTCTCAACCTTATGGTTGCTGGTGGACACCGGTGTGGACAAAATTGTCTACACCTGTGTTTACCGGTCGCACAGCGGCGACCAGGAGACGTCTCGACTGTTTGGCCACCTCAGTGAGGCCGCCGATGAGGCTCTGCATCGGCACCCTGATGCGCAGTTTGTCGCTCTGGGGGATTTTAATGCCAGCCACCAAGACTGGCTTTTCCCATACCAGAGGACCGACCACGCTGGGAGAGAAGCGCGAAACTTTGCAGTTTCGATGGGCCTCTCTCAGATGGTAAAGCAAGCGACAAGGGTGCCTGATGTAGTTGGTCATACTGCCAATTGTCTGGACCTACTGTTGACCACCGATCCGGACAGATGTATCGTAACAGTTTCCTCACCACTTGGAACTTCAGATCACTGTCTGGTGAAGTCTGTATCGTCCTTCTCCCCACCTGACCACGACACACGTGGTGAACGGCGAATGTGGCGTTACAAGTCAGCAGATTGGGATGAGATGCGGCACTTCTTTGCGTCTTATCCTTGGCAGCAGGTCTGCTTCTCTTCTAAAAATCCGTCGAGCTGTGCGGATGCTGTAACCGATGTGATACGTCAAGCTATGGAGTATTTTATCCCTTATAGTGACGTACCCATCGGAAGCTCAGCTCACCCATGGTTCAATGCTGATTGCGCTCATGCTGAAGAGCGTAAGCATTCGGCGTTTCTAACCTGGGTTGACGCTCGTGACCGCAAATCTCCGGATCTGAGCTCAAAGAAGAGAGCCTTTAACCGTGCTGCCAAGTCCTGCAAAAAGGCACTAAAGAAGGCACGCTTCGACCGCATTACCCATATTGGCAAAAAGCTCTCTGCACAGCCGTCCGGTAGCAGAGCATTCTGGTCCCTTGCCAAGTCGGTCGAGGCGAACTTCTGTCGGCCCACATTGCCTCCGCTGGTAAAACCTGATGGAACACTAGCTCATACGGCAAGAGCGAAAGCAGGTCTCTTTGCATCTCTCTTCGCCCATAATTCTCGTCTGGACACTGGCAGTGCTACTCCACCGACTCTGCCTCATTGTGACTCGTCAATGCCCGAGGTTCACATAAGGAACAGAGAAGTTCTGAGAGAGCTGCGTCGTCTAGACGTGAATAAAGCTAGTGGACCAGATGGCATACCAGCGATTGTTCCCAAGGCTTGTGCGCCCGAGTTGTCTCCTGTACTGATGCGCTTGTATCGCCTCTCATTTGGGACTGGTATAGTGCCCAAGTCCTGGAAGCTTGCCAACGTGCAACCCGTGCCCAAAAAGGGCAGTCGTGCCGATCCTGCCAACTATCGGCCGATTTCAGTAACCTCCATACTCTGCAAGATTATGGAGCGTGTATTGAACTCGCGCCTCATGGCATACCTAGAAGGTAACGATCTCCTCAGTGACCGACAGTACGGATTTCGCCGCAATCGGTCTACTGGGGACCTACTAGTGTATGCCACCCACTTGTGGGGCGAGGCCCTCGAGAAGAATGGGGAAGCGATTGCTGTTTCCTTAGACGTCTCGAAGGCCTTCGACAGGGTATGGCACGCTAGCCTTTTGAGTAAGCTTCCAGCGTACGGCATTTCCCCTGGTCTGATTAACTGGGTAAAAGACTTCCTGAGTGAACGGTCTCTCCGAGTAGTTGTCGACGGGTGCTCATCAGAGCCCATGACGACTAATGCCGGAGTTCCTCAGGGGTCTGTTCTCTCTGCAACCCTATTCCTACTGCATATCAACGATCTGCTGGTGCCCGGTATCTATGGGTATGCAGATGATAGCACAGTTGTAGAGAGATACCTGCCCGGTGCTCGGGCTAGTAAGGGGCTAATCCAGTCCGAAAGAGAGGCTATGGTGGAGCGTACGAATAGCTCACTGCAGGCAGTCTCCAAGTGGGGTGAAGCCAATCTGGTGGGATTCAACGCCGCCAAAACACAAGCGTGTCTGTTCACCGCCAAAAGGAGCCCGTTTACCTTAGCTCCTGCTTTTCGTGATGTCTCCCTGGAATGCACCGATCGTCTTCAGCTTTTAGGAGTCGAAATCTCCTCAGACCTGAATTTTGGGCGGTTCATTGAGTCCAAAGCCAAGGTAGCAGCTAGAAAACTTGGCGTTCTTGCAAAGGTCCGGCGGTACTTCACACCGGGACAGCTTTTAATGCTATACAAAGCACAGGTCCGTTCGTGTGTGGAGTACTGCAGCCACATATGGGCCGGTGCTGCAAAATGCCACCTGGCAGCTTTGGACTCGGTGGAAAGGCGTGCGAAGAGACTAATTGGTGATCCAGATCTGGTTGAGTCCAATCTACAGAGTCTTGAGCACAGGCGAAGGATAGCCAGCCTTTCGGTGTTTTACAGGATGCATTTTGGAGAGTGTGCGCAGGAATTACATGATTCGATTCCACCATCTCACTTCTACCATCGGACAAGCCGACGTACGGCGAGTATCCACCCTTATGTTGTTGAAACCTCTACGACCCGGACCAAGCGGTTCGCCTCGTCGTTTATACCACGTACATCAAGGGACTGGAACAATTTGCCTGCTGCGGTCTTCCCGTCCGATTATAATTTGGGTGTCTTCAAGGCAAGAGTGAATAGGCTCCTAATAAACTAGTGCGCCTCACCATCAACGATTGCATCACTGCTTACCATCAGGTGGGATTGCAGTCAAGTACTAGTTTATAATATTTAAAAAAAAAAAAAAAAAAAAAAAAATATTTTATCCTCTCCCCGTGGAAAGAATATCTCCGGCCATGCTAGCCCTGCTGGTTTGCCACGGTCCTGTGTCCTTGTATCAGGGCACCGATTCTGCGTTTAGGGGCCCACAGATCGTTCGTCATACATGTCAACAGACATGTCCTACACAGTCCCATTCAAGTTGGGCAGCCTTTTGTGCACATTTAAGGTGTATAATTTTCTGTAATAAAAAAAACTTTATAGAAATGTATACAAATTATCAAAACAACGTGTTCTGTACTTAACTAAATTTCGACTGGCTCACTCAATCACCTTCTTTCAAGGTAAAAAAAAAGACCTAAGTGATAGATTTGGAGTAAAATAATACAGAATAGTGTTCAGATAAAAGGAGTTTAATTATTACACAAAGTCTACTACTGGTAGAATACAGGCATAAAAAGAGGGCAGAGGACAGGTCAGCGCAAGACAGACAACAAAACCAAGTGACGGAAGATGGTTGAGTTCCGTTTACAATTTTATTTTAACACTAAGTAGATGAATTTTTTGATGCCCTATAATTATTTTACTTCTCTTTTTGACAATTTTTTTTAGGTATGTACACACGGCTACATAACACATCAAGCTATACATTTCCTCTATAAGCTGGTCTCGCATTGTATAGAATTTCCGTGCAGTGCGAGGTCAGTGTAAACTGGAAATGTATAGCTTGACGTGTAGCCGTGTGTACTCAATAGTTGTAGGCTCGTTAATTGATTTATGTTTAAGTATTTTTAATAGATAATGATCAATAAGTAGGTACTAGTTGGATTATAGTTTTGGAGGTAAGGAACCCTTAGTCGCCAGGCTGATTCGCTCTCGGCCAGTTTTTTTTATGTTCCAGATCGGGCCTGAGGCCTCGGTTTCATAATAGTGTATGGGTTCGATTCGGGTCTTAGTAATGTGTAGATAATTGACGTTGGTGGTCGGTTATTACTGCCCCATAGAATTGGTGATTGTACACTTGCACCGTGTAATGAATAGATGCCGTACGGCGCTCCCAGGTGTGACGTGGAGTTATAAGAAATGGATGAGGTATTATTGAGCTTGTGGCTTAATAATGACAGCCTCGCTAGTCGATCGACGGCTAAGCTACGCTTGACAAGGTTGGTCCGCAGATGGGTGACTATTCATTACATATCTGGACCTCACCGTGCCGCGGAAAGCACGTAAAGCCGTTGGTCCTGGCTGTCATTTGTAAAATAAATTAATAAAATAAAATAAATGTTCCACAACTTTTTATACAACGCCATTTAGTCCCAATTTAAGCTAATTATGTCGATCGCTGTCGGAGGACTCAAAAAAAACCGAAATTTCTTATAATGATTTAATTAAAATAAGTATTACAAACTTTACTTAAAATTAGAATAAAAATCCTAGTGAATGGACTAGCGAGTCTGACTTTTCTAATTTATGTGCATATTGTATAATTATCACTTGCTTCAAAAATGGTGACAGAAAACATCTTGAGGAAGTGCCTGAGAGATATTTCTTGTCACTATGTGAAGCCCAAGTCAGAGGAATATGGGTGGCATAAAAATTCTGACACCACGGTGGTTACAACAATTATTATAGGTACTACATCTTATGGGCTGATAACACCTAACGAGTACAGTGCCGAGTCAGTGTCCTCGGCCGAGTACCTGTCTATTAACACTACGTTTTAACGTGTCAACACTGCGCCCGTGCTTTTCCAGCTAAAATTGGTTATATAAGCCACATCAGAGCACACGCCCGTAACCTATAAATTAGTATGGAAACGAAATAAGACACCGTAGCCGAAATCGGCGTGGGGTATAGGGTGACTGGTAATTAGCGACCGACACTTAAACACGTGATTGTATTTATGATTTTAATAAACTTTCCCAAAGAAACTTTTTTTACACACAATAACTTATAACACAATTAAATTCCCGCGCGCGCGCCTATGATCGATCACAATAGGCACGAATCGGTACGATCTATCAGCTGATAGTCTGACCTCGGGAAGGGCGACATGTAGCGTCCCACGCTCCCAGCTGATCGATCCAAGGCGCGCGCGCGAATTTCAAACAGATTTTGTGTTATTGTGATAAAAGAAATTTAATGAGTATAAAAAAAAGTTTCTTTGGGAAAGTTATTCTTATTTATGAGTACAATCACGTCTTTAAGTATCGGTCACTAATTACCAGTCACCCTGTACATATATTAACGAGTTCTCGGCCGAGTGCTAGGTCGAGAAGAGAGTCGATTGAGTTACTAGAATCCCAATCTGTTTACTAGGCCGAGTACCCACCTCCCCGCAACATTTTTTTACCCCCGCAGCGACTCGGTATCCTGCTCGGCACGCATGAACACGCTCTCGATTTGACACTCGGCCACTCGCCACTCGTTCGTTCGTTATGTTTGTTTATGTTTTTGTTTAAATTCTTTTTTTTTGCGATCCATTGCAGACGTAAGCGTGATCAAAACTAAACTGACTCGCCACTATAGTAAACGTGTGACCACCCACTCGATTCGGCGACTCTCTCGGCCGAGAGCGCATTTACTGACTCGCCACTGTACGTTGTTATAGCCTGATTACACCTACCAGGTAGAGTGACTGAGACTCTTCACATAGCCGAATGGCTGAGTACCCACCCTCCCGCTTCTCCGCGCTGTCTCGCTCGCTCAGTCGGTGAATGTAAACACCTGCATTTCGGTCACTCGCGCCGGCCGGCGCTCGGTCTGTCGCTAGGCCGTGCGCTCGGTCGAGCATTCGGCTGTGTTTACAAATACCGAGCGCTCGGCCGAGGGCACTGTCTCGCCACTCCACTCTGTAGGTGTAATCAGGCTATTAGGTTAGGTGTAATCAACCCATAAGGTTCGCATATCCAAACATCGCACATCCAAGGTGCGGTTGCGTCGAATCCGCTCATTGCAAAAGTACTTATTTATTACGCGACGTATGACAGCTGGCACAGAATCCTCACTTAATAACTAACCGGGATCATAATCAATCGGTCACACCGTTTTACAGTGGATCTTTATAACCGAACCCATAATTGTTTTACCATCTTTGACAACAATTTACCTACAGAAAATGAAAGTGCCTTGCTTTTAGTGCTATTTTGTAAAAAAAAACGTAGGTGAATTTTATTGTGCTATCATATTCTTTTAATTTTAATTATTGTAATATGTCCCAATTCATTTGTTAATTTTAAAGTTTTAATCTTTAATTGTTTTTCTATTCTAGATTGATTGATGTTCTCTAAATTTTTGAATTATATTGAATTTAACTTCGATCAATAATAGCGTATTTAATTTTAATTTTAATTTTAAAATCATGTAAAATTTGTAAATTTTAATTTTGTTATCATTATACGAGTATTTCCAAATATTTTTTTATTATTGATTATACAAGTGCTGTGCACACCTATAAGTAAGTTAGGTACTTAAAGTAACGATTCACCGCCCAGCTGATGAAATAGAATATATATGTAATATCATTATGTAGTGATTGAGTCGTTGGTGTGTCAATGAATAAATAAACATAAACAAAAAATAAACATTCTAAGTTGACAGTTCACTTAACTCATCTTTTAACGGATTGTTTTACTAAATCGACCAGCCATTGAAATGATGATGTGCTAGGCATAAACAGTTCACATCACTCTAGTTTTCACAGTGGATTTTTACTGAATCTACCGGCAGATTCATCTAATAAGATCGAAATCCATATAAATTATAATTATTTTCTCACAATTCTTACATTGTTAACTTTTACTTTTAACAAATTTCGTTGGATGCTCCAATTAGAACTCAGAGTTTCGGCAATTTTCATAATTTTAGTTTTTTTTGGTCAATTTTACTGGCGTTTGTGGCTTAAGAGTTGCATTGTATTGGTTTTACGTATTATAATAAATTTAAAAAACCGTGATAGGAATATCTGAGATTTTATACCTAGCACCTGCGGTATTTTGACAAATAAACGTGATGATGTCCTCTCTAAGTATTGAGTGCTCTAGTGCTAAGTGTAATGAAGTGAAACTAATTTTTGAGTTGTCCTGAGTTCAACACCAAAGTAGACACACTGGTGCTTTAGAAATAGGAACTCCAATGGGAATACTTCTAGGCGACAGCTTGTCAGCACGAAAATACTTCGATAAAGAACCCACACAATGAAACCCTCAGGCTACGGAGTAAAGACCTAACAAATAACTCCAACGAAAACTGAAAACAAAATTGCCAATATAAATCAAACGAACGTTTAAGCAACAATAATTTATTTCTCAATCAGAGCCTTGTGCTATAGAAGAAAAGTCACCAATCACTCTAAGAGCATACTGCAATAATTCATAGTAAAAACTGGATAATTCATTTAATAGCTCATGTCTGGTCTATTCCGAATAATCAGTCAGGTACAATGGACAAAGTTGACGCTTGGGCAATCCATCACTGCTGTGTTTGACAGCTAAATTACTGGGCAAAAGTAGCGTCAGTCGCGCACCCAAGTTTGCCCAGAATGGCTAAGTTTTTGTACAGTTTTGATATTTTAGGTGTTGAATACCTCGTCTAGTCCATTTCGGATATATTATGCGGAGACTATAACTGGTGGATAATTGCTAATAAATAATACAGAGCTTAATATTATGAGTGCTTGAGATACATTGTGATGGGATTTTTTTTTGTTTTTGTTAAGGCTTTCTATTTGTAAGGTAATATGAACCTTTCACTTGGTAATTAAGCTAAAAATTATAAATGTTTTATGATTGATTGGCTTACCTTTAAGTTCGGTTTAATGCGATAAGGTTTTGCTCATATCAGTAATATTCTAGACAATATTAGTAAATACACACATGTAAGTATTGTAAAACTCACATTAGAATTTACTCACATTCGAACACACAGTCTTGTACGAGGGCAATACAAAATGAACAATGTCCAATAAAATTGCAAAAATTAAAGCCGTATAGTTTATTTCAGATATAATACTACAAAAAGCATATTTGGACGTGAAGATAGAAGTTAAACAGGTATCTAACAAAAAAAAATCTCTTTGCTCAAAACGTAGTTTCATTCGGAAAATGGCGGACACGAAACTAGGTACTTATAATATTATGTTTATGACAAAAAAACACGGGTAAAGTAAACTAATGTTCTGGAAATATCTAAGATAATAATGTTCTATTAATTTTATAGTAGATAGAAAACCTGCCACGACAAAATTAGAATATTTTTCTTTTTGTACAACCAACACATTATCATCGCGCTTGTATACCCCGAAAGAAAAGGCAGAGGTGTACTTCCTGCAGTTAACCTAACATTACGAACTAAGAGATAAAAAGTGACAAGTCCAAGTTTCCTTACGATGTCAAATTATAAACAAAAAGTTACAGGTGGCCAACAGCCCAACAGTGTGCACAATTAATTTGATACACAACTCGTAGAGACGTGTGACATCGCCCCATCAATGTTTAATAAAGACATTAGTACAATAAGTGCTAATGTTTTACGAAAACAATGTGAATTTATGTTCAAACAACTTAATTTTCATTCTTTAATAAAAAACGATGACTTGCTTGTGAGTGTAAGGTGATTAAATAGGAAATCCCTTTCATAAAAAACTTTGCAAAATAATATAAATAATAAACTGACTATATATTATTAACAAATAAAACAAATAAAATGACATGATTTTTAATGAGAATTTGAAGGAACAGACTGTATCTACATACTTATTTGTTTTTTTGGTTCAAAAGTTTCGGAACTTAATCAATCCATGATTAAGTTTCGAAACTTTTGAACCGATTTAAAAGATATTTTACTGTTAGAAAGCCACACTGTTTCCGGGGGACACAGGCTATATTTTATTTTCAAAATCATTAGGGATCCTTACTAAAACTTGAAAAACCGAAGGTGTAAAAATGTCATCAAATGTCTTTCATTTTAATTAGGTATATGCGCTGCGAAAACTATTGATGATAAAAAAAAATAAAGTACCTACTGAAATATTTAAAATAGAAACTGAGTAGATAACCTTAAAAGTAAAACTGATTAAGTACTTCAAGATCTCCATCACTTAGTTGCAGCAAATTTACTTTATTAGACCTGCGATAAAAATTGCGGTCGATGAATACGCCTGGCGGAGGTAAGTACCTACGTCATCTAGCGGATGTTCACATTTGGGGATGCGAAGCTACCCCAATCTGCAAAATTTTCTCGATTTAGCATAAACCTTAATCTATTTGGAATAAAGTTGGAAAACTATCAAAGAAATTTAACACATTTGGGTAGTTGGAATTGGTAGTCTTTTTACAAACTCTTGCTGAAGTTTTGCCGCAATTGATAAGGCAAAGGCTAATGGAGATTAATTTCTTCATAACAGCATACTTCTACTGCGTAACCCTCTCCTGTATATCCCACCAAGCTATACGAGGATAGCTTATACCTAGAACAAAAAGCATAAATATACGTACTCGTAGTTCATGAACACATCCAATTTTTCTGACGAGTAAAGGTACAAGTATGCCTACCAAATAACTACCACGCGGAGCCTGATGTAGTTAGAAGGTAGATTTGAGGCAGACCCAGAAGAAGACGGCGGGGAGAGGCCTTTTTGCAGCAGTGGGATGATGCAGGCTAGCAGTATCAGTAAAGCTCCAAGTCCGGTAGGAGCCGCAGACCGCAAACTGCAATCACAAATTGCACGAGTTTCTATGAATCTCTAATTAATTGATGCACACCGCTGCCACAACTGCCAACCTCAATTTTATAGGGATTCATAGAAACGCGTGCTGTTGGCGGTCTGAGGCCCATCTTGGATTTGTGCCTTGAGTGTGATGATGGCTTGTGAGGAATTAACAACTGGCCAAGACAAGGGAAAGAAAGTCCCTGCCCTGAGTTCCAGATGCATAAAATACCCAGTTTATTGCGTAAACATTAACCTGAGCAATATTCACATCCACAATGTTTTGAAGATTTATAAAATAAGGCGCAAACTACTTCGACAAAAAGAGTGGGCCATTCAATTGCGGGTTGTTAATATGTCACCTGTTTTCAGTTTTACCTTCATAATCAACACCAATTATAAACGTCATAGCAACTAATATTTGCCGACCCTACTTTAAAACAGAGCAAGATTTATGGAACCAAATGCTTAAACGAATATAATTACTAGCTCGAATTCCTCACGAAGCACTAAACTGTGATTGCGCAATATTCTAGTATTTAATTATTTATGAGCGGTGCGGCTTACCGGCAAGTAGAAAGGCAGAGGTAACTACTAGTATTGCTTGAAACAGAGCATTTAATACCTCATTGAGAATGTTTAACGGTCGCCGGTAGATGGCTGGTTAGGTTCTGCTTTCCAAGGTCTGTCCATAGAACCAATAATTTTACATACCAAAGCCTACGGTATATTTTGGCTAGTTCACACAATTGACTACGGAACCCTAAAAATTGTATGTCATACAATTTTTAGGGTTCCGTAGTCAACTAGGAACCCTTATAGTTTCGCCATGTCTGTCTGTTCGTCCGTCCGTCCGTCCTCGCTTAATCTCCGTGACCGTTAGCACTAGAAAGCTGAAATTTGGTACCAATATGTGTATCAATCACGCCGACAAAGTGGTTAAATAAAAATTGGAAAAAAATGTTTTATTACATATTATTATTCTACGGAACCCTACACTGAGCGTGGCCCGACACGCTCTTGGCCGGTTTTTTTTTTATTAAAAACCTACTATAACAGTTAAGGAAGAGCGTATGAGAACTAGCCATGTCAGACCGTAGGCTTCAATTTATATTATCCTTAGTTATAAGAAGAAATTATATTTTAAGTTGTTATAAAAAAAGTATTATGTTTTTAAGAATAAATTGTATTACCTACTGACTATCTATACTAATATTATAAAGGGGAAACGTTTGATTGTGTGTTTGTTTTTTTGCATTGAATAGGCTCCGAACCTACTGGTCCGATTTGGAAAATTCTTTCACCGTTGGGAAGCTACGCCATCCCCGGATGACATAGGCTACTTTTTATCCCTGTATTCCCACGGAAACGGGAACTACACGGAAGAAACCACGAAACCTCTGCTAGTAATTTATAATTGAACTTGGAACCCGCATAGATCTCATCTCTTTTTTTAACCGACTTCAAAAAAAGGAGGAGGTTCTCAATTCGGTTGTATGTTTTTTTTTTTTTTTTTTTTTTTTTCTTTAGGGTTTGTTACCTCAGTACTCCGTCATTTATGGACCGATTTTTAAAATTCTTCTTTTATTTGATAGGGTATATGAACAGATTGGTCCCATTTGTATCAAAACTCATATCTGATGAGGGATCTTCGAGGAATTGAGGGAACTCCTCAACAAATATAGGCACCGATTTCAACATTTTTAGTAACAAATCAAGCATTTTCATTTAGAAAGTAACATTTGGTGAAGAAAAACTGATGAAAAAGACAGGCAACGGAACTCTTCAACGCATAACAGCAAATTATTCGCAATTGCTATACTGAGATGTCTATGCTGAGCTTTTGTGTTTCTATAACAGAACATTACGCCTGTCTATTTTAAAAGGGGCCCGGCAGAGATGTGCAGATTAATGTTTAGAAAGAACTACTTTTGCAATTGTTAACCGATTTCAATAATTCTTTCAAGTTTTGAAAGACTTTTTACATACTTACAAAGAAACTAAAAATTACAAAATGTGGCGGTGGCCAATGAACGAAACAAAACCACGAAAGCCACAGACTTCCGAAACTGGAGTTATTTTTCACCTGCTAGTGTTTTTTTAAGAAGTCGGTTGTTTTTTTTTGTCGTTGAATTCAACAACCAAGCCATATAATATTGAACTTGGCTCTCATTTTAAATTTATGTTTTAGGTGGTAATTTTTTATCTGAGTGTGAAGATTTAAAAACAATGTCTGTATAGCCCTAAGATGAGTCACTTAGAAAGGCCAGTAAAGTGTTTATAGATTATTTTAAAAGTGTTACAACGTGCATTCTCTAAAGCATAAGAGTAGCCACAATTAGTATGAGGTGACAACCCATCATACTTTTTATGACACCTTGGCATTTACACGAAAGACCAAAGTGTTTAAAACTGAACTAATTAGTGACATATAGCCATGTCAACGACTTTGTGACAATACAGTTAAAAGGCGACCTTTTAAAGATGGGTGGGAGAGACTGGATGCGGAAAGATGAAAAAAAGTGTAAGTATTTTGTTTTGTGCTCCCACTACAAAAAAAATATAAGTCTGAACCTACATTAATAATAATTGTATAATAATAACCCTGTATTAATTGTATTTGTAAGCAAATCAATGTAATAGGTATTTGTACGCCGTAAAGGCCAAACATGACTGAACAAATTTTATACTTACAACCTGCATACCATGTTATGTAACTCATGTTTCCACAAATAAATAAATCTATTTATCTATCTATCTATCTATACATAAGGATTTCTAATTGGCTTTATGGTGACTATGGTTTCTTTATTTTTGTTTGTTTTTTTTTAGTTGTGAGTCCTCTATGTATACTAAATAAATAAATCAATTAAGGAACCGGACACTCTAGAATAACTTAGTCGGTACTAATGACCTGCAATTGACCTGGGGCTCGAGTCTGTTATGGCAATCGTGTCTCAATGACCGGTCATTGATCGAATATTTGACAACTTTGACAGTTTTTGTATGGGAAATGTGTCATAAGTTTGACGTTATACGTCAAAAATCGATCATCGGCCGGTCATTGGGACACGATAGCAATAGCAGACTCGACCCCCTGATATGCTGACTTGATTGATAAACGATTATTGGAACCTGTAATTTTATTTATTCAAGTGAAATTACATTGAACATTACTAGAAACTAAATCTAAACATAAGTAAAGTAAAAAAGGTGGAAAACGTAACAAAATTAAATAAAAATACCTAAGCATCATAGTATTACATACATACATACATAACGTCACGCCTGTAATCCCCGAAGGGCTTGGCAGAGGTGTACCTGTTAATACAACCCACATTTCGCCAGTTATGTTTAAGTCCCATGTAATAGGGAGCGAGCCTATTGCCATCAATCGGGCACAAATCCATACTCCGGGCTGCAACTGAGAAATTCCAGATGGAAAAACCCAATAACACTTTGCCCGACCCGGGAATCGAACCCGGGACCTCATGCTCAGTAGTAGCGCTTGCGACCACTAGACCAACGAGGCAGTCAAAGTATTACTACTACACTTATTTATTTATTCACTAACTACTTACTAACAATCTTCAAATTAGTTTAGACATAACATGAAAACGTCAATTCACGCCTATATTCTCCGATAGGCTAGGCAGAAGTCTGTCTATCTGCAGTAAGACCATATTACATGGTGATGGATGAGCCTTGCTAATGCTATCAAGCGGTCACAAGTCCAGAGTCCAGGCTACAACTTAAGAAACCTGATGGAATTGCTTTGCCCAGCCACGGGGATCGATCCCTCGTCACTACAAGACCAACAAGGTTATAGTCGCTAATTTCGACAACGAGTCATACTGTAACCTGTAACAGTGTGACTCGTTGGGAATTATTTTCCCAACCAGTCACACGGTTACTCGTTGCAACAACTTTTTAAAGTTCCTTCCCAACGAGTCACACCGTTACGTGTTACAGTGTGACTGGTTGGGATTTTTTTTTAAATTTTTCTCCCAACTAGTCACACTTTCTTTCTCTACGTACAAACGCTTGTCAACGAGTTGCCTCATGCTCGGGTAGAAGAAATGTCAAGTTGGACAGAAAGAATTTTGTCGTGTCTCGGAAGAAAAGAAATTAAGTGTTCATGCTACGTGCGTAGGCAGGTGTATTGAAAGAAATTTGACAGATTGAGGTTCCTGTCTATATAATCTGTCACTTTGCCGATTCGTCTGTAGACAAAGGCCGTTTCTTCGGTGTTCAATGTGTTCATGCTACGCAGGCAAAGTTTGATAACAACTGAGAATTAACAAAATATGGTGCTGCACTTTACGTGGACTTCAAATTACTGTGACTATCAGACAGGGTAGTGTGCACTTCGTCACATCTCTGCGAGTGCGCATGACATCATGGTAGATACCACAGATATAGATAGACCTAGATAACGCAAGAGCAACTACTTCGCGTGCCACTTTCGTGCCTAGCTTACGTACAAAAATCGTATTAAGTGGCCACTTTCGCGCTCCCTTTCCTTTCATCTGTAAGTAAGTCATTTTGTGATTAATATTATGCGTAATTAAATTAAAAAAAAAACAATTATTTTTAATCTAATACCTTCAGTACCTAATACCTGGTGGAAATTTGAGAAAAACAAAACATTCGTATTACATTGCGCACAGTCAAAAAATGGCACGCTTGGATTTCATACAGATCGTGATACTTGCGTTATCTAGGTCTATCTATATCTGTGGTAGATACACACTGATGGTAGCAATACGAAACTATCTGTTTAACATTTAATCGTTGAATACTTTGTCCAGTAATGATCACTATGTCGAGCTGTCCCTTCAGCAAAGCTATTGCGTATCTGTGACGAAGGTCACAGAACCCCACCTGATAGTCACCGTAGCTTGGAGCCCACATAAAGTGCAATAACATTTTTTTGTCAATTCTCAGTTGTCATTAAAGTTTGATGTGCAACTGGGTACTATTGGTAGTAATACTGGTAGTATACGGGTAACAAACGGTTTTGATAAGTAACCCATGTCATATTATATAGCATTATCATTCCTTTCCGAAATTAGCACCTAATTGAGAAATAATCGTCTCAATCAAGTATGTAATTACAAGTGATTACTGGAATCACGACTGCAGTGTCAATTATTTTCTGATTAGCAACTTCTTAACCACCATGTTTTTTTAATGCAACACAAATTGAATAGGGTATATGCATGTATTTTTTTTATAATTTTAATTCAATGTTTAAAACGTTTTAACATAGAAAAAAAATATAAACATATTTAAAAATGCAGTAATGAAGCTTAAAAAAATATTTAAAATACAGAATAAATTTGAGCGGTTTAAACGCCGCCATTTTCGCGCGCCATTTCGATTACGTCATTTACTATAATTCTATTACTATTACTTAGGGTGTTTTCGTTCTTCTAACCATTTCACCATGAAAAAAGCTCAAAAACCAGTTTACCGGTATTGCTTGTACCCGAATGCAATAAACATTGTCAGATTGTGCTTTTACAAAACCACTTTCAGTCATTTTTCTTAAATGTTAAATAACCTCACTATGAAGCTAAAATTACACTTGAACATTAAATTAGTTCACAACACACACGGAAATAATTATGTTTTCCAATAAAAAGTCCATTCCAATACTTAATGTCATACTTTACACATTGATGTTTTGTAGACGTTGAGTTGTTGTCGTAGTATTTGACGTCAATTTTCGTTATAACCAATGGTGGTGCGTTTCACAAATTTGAATTTCCCGCGCTTAATTCGCACTTTTATTTTTAATTTTAAATAATTATGACGCTATTAAAAAGTAAAACAATGATTTAGTTCATATTTTCTGCTATTAAAGATTCGGAAAAAAAATATTCGAACCATATTTAAATTACATGCATATTCCCTATTAAGAATACTGCGTTCTATTTTCAAAAACACTGAGTATATTTTCGGATTGTTAGCATGAAGAGCGGGATTGAATCATTCCGTGACAACATTCAAGTGAAATTGCACTTTAGCTACAATGTACAGAGTTGGTTTTCTTTTGTTTAAGTGGGATTTCTTGGGCGTAGCCTGCAACATTGTTGCAAATTGCAGTTTCAATGACTATGTTATTAAACCAATTATACGGCGAAGTAAAAACGATTGAAAAGTAAATATTTATCATCGGCTGATCCTTAGAAACATGAAGTGTTGTGAAGACATTTTCTTCACTCTTTTTTATGGTATTTCACGCTTAGGTTAGAACGACAAGTTAATGGTGGGATCCGGTTTTTATTACGGACACAAAATGAATCGCAAGTGCACCACCTGGTGGCGTCGTTCTGGTACTAAACTGACAAGTTATAACTTTGATTTTTAATAAGCGCTGTGTGAAAACCGAGTATTCCTGCCCACAAGACACTGATTCTAGCGGAATAAATGCAGACGATCGGAATAAATACAGATGATACGTGGAAATAACATTTTTAAAAAGTGCATATAATATTTTATTACTCCTTAAATATTTGTAGCAGTAGGTAGACGCCAGCACATCAAGCTATACCAAACTTCCCAATCGAATATGAACCTTAATCTTTTAAAATAAAGTTGAAAATAGATCAAAGAAATTTTACAGATTGGGTTTGCTTGATTTCTGTACATTTTACAGAAGGATTCGTAACGCAAGTAAAGTCAATTTTGTGTTTTTTGAGAAGAAAACTCCTTAGACGTTTTGACTAGTTTTTTTCTAAAGAGGTTTTATATATACATATAAGCAACCATACCATAATTTATCGTGCATCACAATGTTATTGTACGACAGAAATCTCCTAACAAGACATAATCTCTCTTAAAACCTCTTCCGAACAACAATCTATTCCGCACACCACTTAATCCAGGATTAACAAACAAAATAACTAATAACAGGCACCACAGAAACGAACATAACTATAGCAAAGACCATCAACACTGCTTGTACCCAATCAGACAGCCGATTTATTTGAACGACATGACAAATGTATCTTTGCTAACCCTGCTAAATTGATCAGTACTTTGTTACTTAAATAACCATCCCTTAAACTACTTAGAAGACAAAGGAAATTGAACCGTATAACTGAGGAGATAAGGCTTTTTAATTATTTTGGGAGATCTCAGCCTATGTTGGATGGAACAGACCGCCATGCATCATATTGCAAGTATTTTGGCATTGCAAGTAGTTTCTTTGTAATCTATGCCAGAAACAGGTTAGGAATACAGTTAAGTGTGGATAAGCTTGAATTGATTATGGGATTGTTGTTGAGAACTCGGATTTGACAGTTAGATATATCTATTTTATCTTTGGTAGTTTCTATTCCAATGTGGTGGGCTCACAAGCAAATATAAAAAATGTGAGTTTGCGGTGCATAATAATAATCCAGTGTTATCTCACAATATAAAACCATATAAAAACAATCACTGTGTTTTACAAAAAACCCTGAACCATCCTACACAATCGATCTGTGCAACTGTTATTAAGTATTAAATTAGCCATCAGCCCCTTTACTAACAACACTAACTGCACCTATAACTATTAATTTTAGTCGTCAAAAAAAAGGATTTGAAATGACAATTCGAATTTAAAATGACTCTTTGAAATTGAGTTACAATAGTTATTAATTAACAAGAAAGTGGCGGGAAAAACTCCCCAAAAATCCGAAAGTATAATGTGGGGTCCTACCTGCCTATCTACCGCATCCAAAATCTTATCTCATGCAACCAAACCTACGAGCAAGAAATACTCATGTCACATATATATTCACCTTTAAAACATAGCAAATAGACAAACTAGTCAAAATTATTAGCCAGATCATAAATTCTAGTCAACGAGCCACTTAAAACGTTCATTTCAGATATAATTATTTAATCTAGCAACATTGTCAATCCTGGCTTGCCGACAAAAATAGCTGGGAGCGGTGACAAATAACAAGCTATAATTTAAGAGACGCTTGCGCAGAGTCTGGCTTCAAAAGGTAAACGATGACTTGAGAATAATCTAAATTGATGGTTAAATTAACAAGAGCAGCGTCTTACTAGTTACATGTAAATACGTAAACTGATAATAAGTATATATTACGCTTTCATAAGTAGACATTACGCTTTCAGAGTCCTCGAGCTAAAGGATTGTCATTAATTGTGACGAGAATATCTGCCATCGATTTTAAGGGTTCCGTGGGCAATAGGTCCTTACGGAACCTTTTTCCAGGCAAGCTAGAATAGAAATGAGTTCGTAACTGTCTGGTGGTTTTGAGTACTTACTTTATAACTATAATGTGCCACGTTGCCTTAGTAAATTACCAGCCGATCAGAGGGGAAATTCCTGTATTTTTTCAAGTCTTTTGCGCAACGCCGCGCCGACGCTGCCTGGTCACCGCTGAGCCCAAACAATTGAATTTCTATTGTGTCTGCTAGTCTGGCAGTCAAAGTATTAACGTTTGAAGTATATATTCTCAGAGATCAGCCATTTTTCAAATGCGGACGGCATTAAGGTTTCAAAAGTTTTGACATCTGGAAAGCTCTAATTTGATGAATAATATTTTTTCAAATAACATTTCATTTAATTGCAGTGGGATAACAAAGACTCTAAATAATAATAGTATACTTATAAATTAAAAAGGGCATCAACGCGATGTGAATTTCGGCATTTTTCCTCGACATTGTAAAGTACGGAACCATTCGTATGCCGAGAACATCTCGCATTTGGTTGATTATTAGTATTTATTTTCTTAGTGTACTGGATATTATTTTAATGTATTAATTAATCGGTTTGCTCAATAACCAATCTATTATTATGTACTTACCTACGTATGTTATTTACTGTTCACTCTTAATAACAGAGTGGTTTAAAAAGAGGTGAACACTATTTAAATTGATGTTAGTATGTTATTATGTCTATCAAGGAGGATGTGGCTTAATAATAATAGTCTCGCTTCACGGGTCGTACGCTGGACAAGGTTGGTTCATGGATAGCTTGATGTGTACCATTTAGTACATATCAAGACTCTTCCGTGCTTCGGCAAGCACGTTTAGCCACAAGCTCTAGTCGGGACCTTTTGGTCAGAGTTTTTTTTTCCTCGATTTTCCTAGGCTCAAATCCCATGGACGTAAACAAAAAATGGTGAATTGTCAGTATACTACAGCTGTACCTCAGCTTATATCTCAGAGGAATACAGCAGTGATGTTAGTTTGTGCAATAAACAAATTTTATTGTAGCGCGATTCAGCGGAAACCTATTCTGATGAAGAAAAGATTTTAACCAAAACTTCTGCTTTTAATATCCCTTTATAATTAAGATCTAGACATAATAATTATTGTCTACCTAGCTATTTTGCTAAGTAGTATCGCTAGCTAGACCATCAAAGCACACCTTTGATAGTATTTGTGACATTTTACGTACGAATCCCAGACTCTAAAGTTCACAACGCATTATCAACATTTAGACCATGGCAAAACTACAAAAAGTACAACTGTACCTATTTCACAACACAATAGGCCCTCAATAATACTAAAACTATTACAAAACATCACGTACAGTGAGCATCAAAAATATCTGGAGAAACAGACTGTGCAAAATTATCTCATCAAATAAGTAAAATTGAACTTTATCTCAATAGGATAAATTCTAGCAATAACTGGCGAAATGTGGGTGTACTTTGTATACGTAGGCCTTACAGGTATGATGTTATGTTTATCTTGTCAGAATGACAGATGTCATTTACAGACGCCATCGCATCAGGCTACCCCAAACTGTCAATATTTCCTAATTGAAGATGACCCTTATTCTGTTTGTAATAAAGTTAAAAAATATCAAAGAAACTTGATCGATTAGGGTTAGCTTGATGGTCATCTTCGTTCTGAAACATTCCTTGTGACGAGTAGTTATTTCATTTGCACATGCTGTTTAGTTTATTTAAACAGTCTGTTGAATGAACAGTATTGACGCTGACTGTACCAGAGAATTTCCCAACAGCAGCAGTACAGTAACAATTGGTCCAATTGACGTAACAGAAAATAGCAGAATTAATTCGTTGGCATCAAAAATAGTGGTAATCAATCTCAATTGAGAAATTGAAACAGCCTATCAACTACATGTCGGTGTTTCCTGCAATTGTTTTAATCTATAGAACAACAAGGGCACTGTTACTCGTAATGGAGGTTCACGTTGTACTAAACATACAGCAAATAAATCGAACCACTTCCTTTCAACGTTTCAATGAAACGTATCAATTTGAACATCACTTATTTTTTTTTTTATAATCTCATAATAAGAGTAATTATTTGTATTAATAACTTTATTTAATGATAAATAAATAGCTGTGAAAGAAAAATGGTAATTTCGCCACGCCAATCACCGGTGAGCCGCGAACAATAAAATTTCTATTGTGTCTGGAAGTCTGGCAGTCAAAGTATTAACGAGTTTTTACACTAGCTTCTGTTTGCATTTTGGTCTGCTGAGGCGAAGACACCACACACACACACAGAGAGACTCATATAGAGTCAACTATGACATACGTCATAGCCCATAGCATTCGTCAATAAAGTACCGTTATATTAGTAAAGTATTTTTTTTGAAATTCTTTGAATATTAGGGGAATGGAGAGGGCTATAAATAAATTGCTGTGAAATAAAAATGGTAACTTCGATAGACAATTTTGTATAGGTAGGTACTTAGAATAATGCTATTTATGCGTGACAAAAGGAAGTGGCTCTATTTGTTTGCTTCCAATTGTACCTAAAATATTGTTGCATAAGTCTTGGCTTTACACTGAATTTGACATTTTTGTCTATGATGTCAGTGATGTCTATTATAAACTTGGTGAGTACTAGTGAATTAAAAAAAGTATTTAAGATTGTTAGCTATGAAACGATACCACACACATTTGGAGAATAGCCACAGGACATTCCTAATACGTTTAAGTATAAATTATCTATGTCTTTATAAATAGTGATATTTTTCAGCATAAATTTATGAACAACAAACCATTGTCATGTTTTAGCAACCCCTGGTATTTTCTACGTCAAATATTTACAATGAAGTCAGACAGGATTTTTTTAACGCTATTTAGAAAACATTCTCTAAAAGTAATTTACGCGTGACATAATCATTATCTTCGTTGGAATGTCTAAGACTGTCTTTTACAAGCAAGTACACATCACCCTTACTAAACCTACTTACCAAGATCTTTCCAAACACTTTCACCGAATCCATCTTCTTACGTATCTCCCCTAGGTCACAAACAAACGTCGCCACTTTTGACTTCCCCGCCAGCACTTAGTACCTTTCTATGCCACTTATCTACGCCCTAAATGGATTTAAGTCGGGGTCAAGTGGACGCGAGCCATTACGACGATTAGGACGAGCGACGACGGGTCAAACTTTATTATAGGGGCCAGAAATTGGCCGTAACAGAGCTACAAGCGAGCCCGTATCATTAAAAAAATCTCTAAGACCATCATCTTGGGGTTTTATGACTATATTTGGGACGCAATGATGACCTTATTCTGATTTGTGTTTTGTCTTTTGAGGCGGCAAAAGAACTTGGTTGATGGCGGCCATGATACCTACAATCTACGTGTATTATAAAAATAAATTTTCATCATTAGTTTTGGGAATATTGTGTTGTCATTTAGTACAAAAACGATTCCGTTTTTATAAAGAATTAGAGTGAAAAAAAATCTTATTCATTATATATATCTCACTGTCATTGCACTTTTATTTTCTCTCACGCGGATCAAAAGACTAGTCATTCACCGTCATATAATAATACGCGTCAGTCGTATGGACTATCTGTATACAAATCATTATTTTAAATTTTAACTCCGATCTTTTGGCAGTACTACTTAGTCAACTTTATTCCGACATTAGCACCACTTCCCATTCCGATGCATCTTTCTGACACGTCTGTGCTATACTTACAAGCATGTAAGTATCCATTCGTTAAAGTCATTACACAACAACGCCATCTTGTTTATCATGTTTTACGAGAACTCTTTTCCCTAAACTAAACAGGATGATAGCCATAACTCCCATCCTCATTACAAAGTCTTCCATTTGAATATCAGCTCCTGTCATTTGACATCGCATCAACATAAACCTACTTGGTGCTACTGACACCATGCCCCGCGTAAAACAGGACCAGGAAACATTTGCTGTTTGAGATCCCTAAAATTCCCATTAGCCCTCCCTATAGCTGAACTGCTAAGGTTGAAATCTGTGTGTGCTTTTGTTTGAGGATGGTAGATTTAAGTTTGTATTTGAGTAACAACTGCTCATTTGGCTTGGTGCAATTTGTACGAGGTCATCAACACTGTAATGGATTAGTACAATTCACTTCAGAGAAACGCAGGGCTGACGTTCAGTGGACTGACAATGTGATGGTAAATAATAGTGTGTAATTTATTTGAATAGTCGAGGATGGCATTATTGATCAATGCTTTGCTTAATGCCCATGTCCAGATTATGTTCCCCGTTAAGATAGTGTACAAACATAATGTAGGTGTGTCAACGAATAATGAAAGAAACAAAAATTGTCATGCTTTACAGCTCAACATATTTACATAAAAATCTAAAATTTAAAATGCTTTAATAAATTTATCAAGTGTTTTTCCTAGATCAATTTGAAAGATGTAGTTAAATGCAGAGATAAAAACGACATAAGGACCAAACTTGATAAAATATTCAAATTTCTTATTGTGACTATGACTCGGGTAAAATACGATGTTACAGTTTATGTAGTGAAGTACATCTATTACCTGCCTAGTAGTGTAGTCAATATTAAAGCAATAATTATTGTCGCCAATAGTACCTAATGTAGTCAATAACATGATAATATTTAATACAATACAATTCAATACAATGTAATTACTAACGACTACTAAACTTTCAAAAATATTAAAATCAAAACTAATCAGAGGTTTTATAATATGTCCTGTATTCCTGACTCAACAATACCTTCCAAAATTGCCACAACATTACCCACCAGCAACTCCTTTAAAGGGTTATTTTTCAACGACCGGTCAAATTTTCACAGGGTGTTCTACCCACGAATATGAGCAACTTTCCCTATGGGACCAACTCTGAAATCACGAAAAAAAAATGAAAGAAAAGAAAAGAAAGAAAGAAAGAAATAAGATTTATTGGCAACAGGTAAAACATGCACACACTGTTAAAATATGAAAATAACGAAACAAAATCAGCTTTTTCATACAAAAGTTCAATACGTACTCAACTAAAACGCATGAAACAGCTGATTTTTTTTCGTGATTTCAGAGTCGTTCCCATAGTGAAAGTTGTTCATATTCATGGGTAGAACACCCAGTGAAAATTTGGCCGGTCCTTGAAAAATAATCCTGTATATTACAAAAACAAAAACAAACAAAAATTATCTTAACCACCACAGCTAGTAAACCTCCTATCTTGATCAACAGACCAATTTGGACGTCACCAAGTCACCATGCAAACGTAATTTCTCCATCAGGTAGTCGATCTTGGCATCATGTGTCCGTCACCCCTTACAATTAATCCGTCGGGCTTGGTGGCATAATTACCAAGTGACATCAACCGACCGGCGGGCGGCGGCGCCGGCGCAATTGGCGCGACCTTCCAACGTCACTGCTATACTAATTATAATTAAATTTAGTTTAGTAGGGTCTCGTAAAAAAAACGTTGTGTTTAGAATTTTGGTGCCTACACGCATGTGGTTAGATTCTGTAGTTACAATTACAGTATCTAATGTTACGCTTAAAAGTTAGTCAGTCTTGTTATGAATCATATTATAATGCAGATAATTTATAGTTCTGACTTTTTGGAATCATTATGCGTATTAAAGTCAAAGTCAAATCGTTTATTTCAATTAGAACGTTAAAAGAAACTTTTGAACGATGATTCTCAATTGTTTTAAAAACGATGAAGGAATTCTCGCGAGGAAACCGGCATGCTTGCTTAAGAGATATTTCTCAACGGCATGTGAATAGCTCTGCCACCAGGCTAGACACTAACCATACGATAGGAAGAAAATGCGGATAGCAAGAATTTTGCAGTTTTTTGTAATATTAGAAAAATGTTTTATTTTATTGATTTTAAAGGTTAAATTTGAATCCCTGATTCCAGAGACAGATTACAAGAGTCAGTGTCTTCACCCGTTTGTGGAACATTAACAATTTATACACTAAAATTAAAATTAAAAAGAGGAGGTACCATTTAAGTGCAGCACTGGTCTTATGTGGAATGTGCGTCTGTAGTGTGTATTGTAAGTGTAGTATGTATATAATTGATGCTTAACTGTGCTAGATGGTTGTATTTTGGGTTAAATTAGTGACTATTTCATACAATTTGATACAACGAAAGGTAGGTATTTACAAGGCAGATGTAAGTGGAAACGCCGGGGAGGGGACGCCCTAGAAGGACGTACAAAGATCTTAGTGGTGAGGTTCTTCAGAAAGGTCAGGTGCGTTGTACTCACAATCGGCGTGTGTGTATGACAACATATTATATGAATGTAAACGAAGCAAAAGAAGCAAGTAAAAACCGTAGCATATGGCGCTCTGTAGTTTCTGCCTACCCCAATGGAAAAAGGCGTAAGTTTATGTATGTTAGATACAATGTTATTTATGTAGTAGGTATATTTAGTAGTTGCTTAAATGAATGATCAAGTATTTACTAAAGTTTATTGCTCAAACCGTAGCAACTTAATCTTAATCATCATGATGTCTAGTATCTAGACCTATCCCTCGGTCAATGCGAACAAAATTCGAAAGAAACAATTGCATAATGAACTATGGCGCCTCACCAGGATTCAAATGTCACAATGTCATTGCGCACAAATCACACGGTCCACTATCTTCCAAGCCGGAAGAAATATCTGCTGGTCATAAAAATATTTGTTCTACTCGACGTTGCCAGTCTTCAAAGTGTTTTGTTTCATTTGCCTGTCATCTATCAAAGTGGGAATTTCATCCATCATCGTTTAATCGCCAGTTGTGTGGCCAGCATTGGTTTTGCTTCTAGAAGTGTGTGGCCAATGTTCGCCACATAACAATGTAACCTGGCGACATTACTTGTCTGGAAAAAGACTTTTGCTCATAGGAATAAACTGAGAAAGTAGATATTATTTTGTTTCAGTCAGTGCAGTAGGAATAAGAAAAGAAATTTGAACAAACCGTTTTACAGTACGATCAACCGATTTTAACTTCTATTTCGTAGTTTTGAGGATGGCATTATGAGCAAAAACGCGGATACAATACCAATTGTTTCCTGGAGCTACCATTTGTCATGCTACCAACGTAATAGAACTCAAAATCTGTTGAAGGGACTGTAAAAAATGTTTACTAAAAAAAATTCAGTCCCTTCAACCAATTCAACCAACCTTTTCTTATTTCGAATGGACTATAGTAATACTTTTACCTTAGTATATTATAGTTTTAAAAAGGAAATTATTATAGTATCTATAGTTTTAATAATTTCAAAATATAGAAATGTACATTGTAGACGGTGATACTTAAATTTAAATACTTATTTAAATTTTCATGTTCATGTTCGCTGTATGGGTCGTCGAGGTGTTCCATTTACCAAGGCCCGTGTTTTCCGTAGTACGGATGGGTTAGTCTTCGGAAAACACGTTAAGCTTTGGGTTCTGGCTGTTATTTGTAGAGCTAAGACAAAGTCACCAGTACCTAGTCAGAATCTCGACAGTTTGACAATTAATTCACCGTTACAACTTTTTTCTTTTTGTTTTTTTTATTAGCTGTGGTCTTCCATGTATTAAATTAATAAATAAATATATAAAACATTGGTATTCAGCTAAGACCTGAAGCCAACTTCAACATAGTCAGAAAAGGGCTCGGCAGATGATGCTGAAATAGGACTCTAGAGACAGCAGCCTCCTACAATGCAAGTCGTACTAAGCAGTAGCAGGCCGTCACTCAATGTAATGGAAACTGACCCCGGCATAGTTAACTGACCTGTTGGTCTAGTAGTTTGTGGCGCTGACTGCTATGCTGGAAGTCGTGGGTGCAATTCCCACCCATGACAAATGTTTGTGTGATGAGCACGATCATTAAAATTGGTTCTGTGTCTGGGTGTAATTCATCTACTTACCTATAATAAGTATGTTTTTAGAAATGTTTATGTTTCTTTATCAGTTGTATAGTACCAATGATATTAGAAGCAAAAAGGTGTAGATCAAAAACGGCACACTAACGCACGCACGCGTCCGTTGACGGCGCGACACGCGACACTAGGTTAAGTGTGTCTAGTTAGCCACATTTTAACGTGTCGCTTGCTAAGCGTTTATAACCTATCTACACCTTTTTACTTATAATATCATTGTTTAGTACCCATAACACAAGCTCTGCTTAGCTTGGGACTAGATGGCGTAGTAAACTAAAAGGCTAGGCAGATTATGTTCCCATTCAACACTCAAGAACAAAGTGATCTGGTTCATTTGCTAAGCCGTAGTTCCGTTTACCAGAAACGATTTTCTTCGTAGATGTCAAAGAGAAATTGTGTAGGTTTCTTGGAATGTCCGTCTGTCTGTTTGATTGCCTGCCCGTTGCGATATGACTATTATTTCGTTGAAAATTGTAATGGTGTGTGGCAAGATCCAAGAACATTCAAGGAGGAAAAAAATAAGTGGTTTTTTGTTGCGTTTATCCTTCTTGCCCTATCAACGTGTTAAGTTTATATTTATTAATCTCATAAAGAGGTGAAAATTTTGAGTTAGTGACATTGTTAGGGGGTAATCTCTGAATGTAATAAACTGATTTAGAAAATACTTTTACTAATAGAAAGAATTAGGTATATTTTTTATAAGTGTCGAAATATTTGTAAGTGACAAAGCTAAGAGAGGTGGGGGAGTGGGCAAAAATCGAAATGCACGCGAATGAAGTCGCGGGCGAAGCGCTAGATTTGTTTAAAATATTATGGAGAAAGTGAACTATTTGCTTCTTGAAACCCTTAAAAAAGTCTTTCCTGCATACAGAGGCACAAGACAAACTTTCAGACTTATATTGACTTAAAGTTTAGGGTTTCTTAATGATATTTTCCTTCACCGATGTCAACAATGTCTAAAATAATCTTGGAGAGTACTTATATTTATTTCATGTTTCAAAAGTATATAAAAATAAAATAAATGTTAGTACTTTTTTCCTCTGTACCTAAACTATTGATCAGATTGTGATGGAACTCTATGACTGTTGAGGTGTTCTGAAGGTTTCTGAGCATGTTTACTTATTCATGTTTCCTTATTCGACAATTATTTTATAAAATTAAGTTCTTGGTGGTACGTACTTGAAAGAATTTATAGAAACCGGGCAAATGACTGGCCTGTTGGTCTAGTAGTTAGTGACCCTGACTGCTATGCCGGAGGTCGTGGGTTCGATTCCCACCCAGGGCCAATGTTTGTGTGATGAGCACGATCATTTGTTCTGTGTCTGGGTGTAATTTATCTATAATATGTATTTAGAAATATATAAGTATGTTTATC
Source organism: Euplexia lucipara (assembly GCA_921972225.1). Lineage (NCBI taxonomy): Eukaryota > Metazoa > Arthropoda > Insecta > Lepidoptera > Noctuidae > Euplexia > Euplexia lucipara. The sequence continues at coordinate 17,394,990 of OV179155.1, read as the reverse complement.
AGCTGTTTAGTACCCATAACACAAGCTCTTACCTTAGCTTGGGACTAGATGGCGTTGTGTGAAAAAGTCGTGGAATATTTATTATTTAAATGGAACTTAAAGATAAAACTAAAGATAAAATTCATCTGCAATTATGCTCAGCTGCCACTAAAAATCTAATTAATAAAATTAAACCGAACAACGCAGGTAACAGAAGAAAAAAAACGTCAACCGTTTCATTAATTAAAAACTACAATCAAAGAGCCACAATACTGTAAAATGCCTAGCAAAAACTAACAATAACCTTGTATAAATTACATTAAATACTTTTTACAGTCAACTATGAATATTAACACAAAGAACGTGAAAATATTCTCAAAGAAAACATCTGTTACTAATTATCACACTAATTACATCGCCATGTCGTACCGGTGACATTTCGAATAAATGTAATCGATCCCGTTAATTAACGAGCATTCGATTAATCGGAATAAAAATAAAATGTTTAAAATAATATCTATACTTGTATGTGGGGCGTTTTTTGTTAAAAGACTTGTTATGACAAGTTCGGTCAATGGTTTTGTTTCTAAGAAGAGTTGTTTGTGTGTCTTACCTACTGGTTTGTCAAGAATGGGGGTTTTTCTGAAATGGTTCTACGTGAGATGGCAGCACTGTGTCGTCAGGTCCAACCACCTGTCAAAATGCATACACGATTTGTATTTTTCGTAATTTGTTTGGTTTATTTGTTCTTAAATACGTTACAAAAGGAATATTCTATTCTAAAATGACACAGTGTTGTGCAGTAACTATGTGTGCAAATAAAACATAAGTGACATAGACAACAGTAACTTTCGGGCCTCTGTTTTTGAGCCCAATCTTCAGTTCGGAAACCTTTCTCTTTCCGTAATCCATAATAAAATTAATAATAATTCCAAATACGTAGAATTTCTCTAAAAAAATATAGTTTCGGTAGGAATCTGTTCTATCTGACAGCTGTTTGGTCCTGACGCATACGAAGCGCCGTCTGGTGGCAGAAAAATATCAAAAACACTCATTGTAGGAATATTATTCACGTTGGACGTAATTAGCTGAATGAAGGTGGTGGTTTACCAAGGAGATACAATAACTTGTACTTTAAATAGTTCAACTTTGTACTTTAAGATGTAATAGTAATTGAAAATGTCATTAAGAAACTAAAATATTATAGGAAAGGAAAAACTAAAACCCGATTACTGAAAAGTCACGCTGTAGTAATTATGAAACAAGAAAATTTATTTATTTTTATTATATTTAGTTAAACTATCATTATAGGTAAACCCATTAAATTATTTAACACGTACAGACGCCACCACATTCAGCTACCCCAAAGTGTCAAATTACTTCAATTGAACATAAACTTTATTCATTTTGTTATAAAGTTGAAAATCTATCAAAGAAATTTGACACATTGGGGTAGCTTGATGTGCTGGCCTCTGTACAATAACAAAATTAGAAAATTAAAAATTTAAAAAACCCCCACCGCAAAAAAGTAAAACATTTAAAAAGTTCAAAATAACACTTTAGCCATGAAATTTTACTTCACGTCGGGGTACCGCTTAAGTAAGGAATGTTTCTAGTACTTGTAGGTATGTAGGTACTTACTTTAACGGTACCCCGACGTTACGTAAAATTTCATGGCTAAAGTGTTATTTTGAACTTTTTAAATGTTTTACTTTTTTGCGGTGGGGGTTTTTTAAATTTTTAATTTAATTTTTATTTTAAAATTTTTAAACGCATTAATTGTGTTTTATAGATTATACAGTTATGAGATTTTTTCAGTGCATTGTATGTAGAGTCAAATGCTGGTTAAAACGAATCCAAACTCGAAATATCTGCTATTTTTTTGTCAAGAGTCTACCTACTGGTGTGCTGGATAGCCTGGCTGTAGCATCAGCTCATCCTGTTGCCATCAGTGCATTGTGTTTAGAATCAAATGCTGGTTGAAATGAATCCAAACACGACATATCTGCTATTATTTTGTCAAGAGTCTTCCTACTGGTGTGCTGGATAGCCTGGCAGCACCATCAGCTCATGCTGTTGCCATCAGTGCATTGTGTTTAGAATCAAATGCTGGTTGAAATGAATCCAAACACGACATATCTGTTATTATTTTGTCAAGAGTCTACCTACTGGTGTGCTGGATAACCTGGGTGCAGCATCAGCTCATCCTGTTGCCATCAGTGCATTGTGTTTAGAATCAAATGCTGGTTAAAATGAATCCAAACACGACATATCTGCTGTTATTTTTCCAAGAGTGTATTAGTCTGCTAGATATCCTGGCTGCATCAGACCAAATACACCATAATGTTGCTTATTAATATTACACACATGGGTGTTTGAAATTTTAAGAGACGCATATGTTTGTAAGTAAAGTTAATATCCATAGACGTCTAAAATAGCAACGGTAGCTAACTCAAAAGAGCTGATAACCTTGAAACGGCTGAACCGATTTTGATGAATTATGTCTAAGAACCATCGCAAGAAACCCTGCTTTCAAATAAAAAAAACCGCATCTAAATCGGTTCACCCGTTTGGGCGCTACGGTGCCACAGACAGACAGACAGACAGACAGACAGACAGACAGACAGACAGACAGACAGACAGACAGACAGACAGACAGACAGACAGACAGACACACACACATAGCGGTGAAACTTATAACACCCCTCTTTTTGCGTCGGGGGTTAAAAAACAAACGTCACTCAATTAAATCACAAAAACATTTATAATAATTAAGTTTGGTTTCTCGTAAAGCATAAATATTCCCATAAAAGGCTATTCTATAAAAAAATTAAGAAAATATTCTCATATGGAGCTATTCTATATTATATTTGTTAGAAAATATTCTCTGATGAGGTTATTATATTTTCGGATACTCTTAGAGAAATATAAACTGTCATTTAAGCTTTAGTTTTGAGTTTTACCCCTTCGTTTGTATACACCTTATACCTACATATTTCCGAATTGTACTGGTGCTTTTACGAACTCCAGATTATGATGATTTTCTTTGAAAGTTGCAACACAAAGCCATAAACAACAACACAGGATATTCACCATTCGCAGTTCGCACACACACTTAACACTTTCGTCGAAACGCAAGTCTTTAGACTGGTTGTTAAATCGCAATTTGTTGGAAATAATCGATTTTTGATGGGTATCGCTCAGGGTGTTATTTGAGACTAGCCCCGATTATTTTCTTTAAGTAATACGTGGTTTATCTTCCTTTTTAGGGTTCCGAAGCAAAATGGTTTAAAAACAACCCTAATGAAGCGACAACTCTGTCTATCTGCATTCTGCATGCTGTAGTTGTTTATTTCCTATACTCCGATTCCATCGACTTGAAACAATGGCAAGCGAAATAAAACAAACATTTTATCGAGCTTCGTTTGCTCATCATAAATCACATTATTCTTCAATTTATAGTTTTAGACTCATCAAAAATTTATAAGACGCAGGTTTATGTAAATTATTATACAACTGTATTTTCTCACTGTAACAAAAAAAGCCTACTTTCTTTGAGCTGTTTCTTTTGTCTTTCTATTTTAGGCTATTCAGGACCAATTTTTATCGAATGAGAGTCTTAAGATCCTTTAAAGGAAAATCTTCCTTTGTCCCCTATAAAAAGTTCATCGATGGTACAGAGTACCTGGATTTCACAGAAAAAAATGGAAATAATGTTTCTTAAATAATTTTGAAACCAGAAAAACTCTTTGAATAATCATGATAGTGAATGACATTTTTCTCACCGAAATGCAGAATTTACGATGCACCACGGTTTAACTAAGAAGTATCATCTAACCCAGTCAGTGGATTGAGAGCTTAGAGAGGCAGTCACTCTCTGTACAACAATGGATTTACCTCCATCCGATTAGACTGGAACCTGACTCCAACAGAATTTAAATAAGGCTAGGTAGATGACGATGCAGAACCTCCGATGCCCAATTTGACTCGCTCTTTGCCGTTCTTAGGTCATAAAACCCATTTAAAAGTGTTTAAAATACGATTAGCATAGTTTTAATGTCTTTATTGGTTGCTATGTGGCCTGCAGGCTCTGTTTGTGCAGAATTTAAATGCGATACATCATTGCCTGTCAGAATTCTACTTACATGATGGGAGTCCTCGATGTTTACGCATGAAGATTTATTGGTTACGTGGTCGCTTGTGGCTAAATAGTACCATCCGTACTGGGTATTTAGTAAAGCATTTTAGATTGATTTGAAGTATTTACGTTCTAGGGCTAGAGTCTGCTATTGCAATCGTGTCTCAATGACCGGTCATTGATCGAATATTTGACAACTTTGACAGTTTTTGTATGGGAAATGTGTCATAAGTTTGACGTTATACCTACGTCAAAAATCGATCATTGACCGGTCATTGAGACACGATTGCAATATTATAGCAGACTCGACCCCTTGTCTGCTTGTAGCTAAATAATTTCAGTCGTAGGTACGTGGAGCCTCGGAAAGTACGTTAAGCTGTTGGCCCTGCCTGGCATCTTTGACATTCGTCACGAATAGTCAGGTCCCCGAAAGTCTGACAACCAGTTACGGTATTGTCATTATCAGCCGGGGATCGCGGAAGAGTCATCCGTTCCCGCAACCCCAGGTACACACGTGAGGCACAAATATTTTCGAATGTGCGTCGATCGCGATCAGGCTGTCACACACAGTAAGTTATTTAGATAGCTGCTTTGCATTATCATTTCTTAAATCTATATCTTTATAAACTGAAATTAATCGCAAAAATGTATGTAGGTACGCGCATAACTTCTGAACGACTGCACCAAATTGGATAATACTTTTTTTATTGTATTTTTGTGTTGGGCCCTGGATAGTTTAGGTATAATTGGACGTTCGGGGGTCGCAGATGTATCTGCTGTTCCCGTGACCCCCGGTGCAGGTGTAAGACGGGGTGGTTTTAAGTCAGTAAGCCTCTGCCCACCCCGGGGCGGGGTTATCCATGAGGATTTTCCACCCATAAAAAAAAGGTATAATTGGACCCGGTAGGCAGCGCTGTGATTGAAACCAATGTTCTGGCAAGACAACGTCTATCGGGTCCGCTAGTAAATAAATAAAAATTGAAGTTATTTTTGGGTGTCTTTAAAATTTGAAGTGTCAAATATTTTAAGCTTGCAACGACAAATGTCAAGTGCATTCACTTCAAATAAATCTCCTTTAAATTATATACCAATAAAACGGGCATAAAAACGCTAAGTGCTCTTGGAATAAATCCAAAAATGCCTGTGCTAAAAAATATCTGCTTACCGCCCTCAATTTCGGGTCAAAATGTTTATTAATCGTCTGTTTTAAAAATTTACAATAACCCGTATCCGCTTTGAATTATTAGGTCAAAAGTTTTCTTTAACTACGAGTATATTACACTAATATTATAAAAAGCAAGGATTAAATTTTATGTTTGTTTGTGTGTTAATTAAAAAAAAACCACTGATTTTGTATTATTCTCTCACCATTATTTAGAAAAGTCTATTATTACCGACTATTATATTTTATATTCGAAACTATGTGGTGGTGATATTAAAGTTTGCGGGCGGAGTCGCAAGCAACCACACGAGAAGAAGTCATATGACACTCACAAATAATGTGCTTTTCTATTGGTAAAAGAATTATCAAAATCGGTGCAGGAGACCCAGAGATACAACGACACAAACTTGAAACTTAACCTCTTCTTGTTAATAGTATATCCGTTTCTCCTACTTAAATTATAACAGTTTTCTTTGGACATCAATAAATAGAATTCATGGTCGGTCGTTCACTTCTTGGCATTGAAACAAAGTAGAAAAATATTATTTGAGGGAATGCATTCTGCGAATACTAGAACGTAGATAAGCTTTGAAAATAGATGTGGCATTGATGCGGTTAGTTTGTTAAAGAAAGAAAGGAAAAAAAGAGTAATTGGTTACCTGCCACAGAAGACACAGACCTCATTGGTGAGGTTCTTCAGAAAGGTCAGGTGCATAATCGCAACCGGCGTGCTTGTATGACTACTATTTTATGAACGTAAACGAAGAAGAAATAGAGGAACAAGATGTGAGATTACATAATAACATAATAATGACACTTGGAATAAAATTGTGAAAAAAGACATATGTGTACCTACATAAAAGACAGACTAAGTAAAGAAACTATCGCCAGCTCTAAAACAAATTCCTTGAAGCCTATTTTTCGTTATGAAATTGAAAAACTTAGAAAATTTTACAGATTGAGAATGAGGATCGGTGTTCTTTAACCTACTAATATTAATAAACGAATTTCGTTTTAACTTTTTTTTTATTTAATTCTACTTATTTCTTTAATAGTAATCGATAAGGCGACAATAGAAAGAAATGGCGTATATGGATTCAGCTGTTTGTCAACTGTCAAGTGTATTTCACTTTCAGCCATATTACAAATTCTAATTCCTTTTTTCTTTCTTTGTAATTCCTTATTGGTGAGGTTCTTCAGAAAGGTCAGGTGCGTAGTACTCGCAACCGGCGTGTGTGTATGACAACATGTAGATATGAATGTAAACGAAGCAAAAGAAGTATGTAAGAATCGTAGCATATGGCGCTCTGTAGTTTCTGCCTACCCCCATGGGAAAAAGGCGTGAGTTTATGTATGTATGTATGTACAAATTCTACTCGTTAACGCTTGACAGTTGACAAACAGCTTATTCCATGTACGCCATTTTCTTTCTATTGTCCCAATAGAATGAAAATAGAATTTGTAATAATAATATGGCTAGGTCTGCTGGTTCGACATAGTTAAATATCCACATAACTATGTTGCACTTAAACCTACAGTACAAGCACAGTTCTTTTAGCCGACATTTTATCGGTGTAAATTGTTTATAGTTTTATGGGCGCCCTTCTAACCAGACCTTTTTTATAAAACTGTTCGATTAAAGGTTTAGCTAAAAAAACTTATTTTGTCATGTTTAGTTTCTTTGTATGTAGAAGAAAGTCTTTCAAAACTTGAAAGAATCATTGAAATTGGATAAAAATAGCTAAAGAAGTTCTATCTTAAAATTAATCTGTACATCTCTGCCGGGCTCCTTTTAAAATAGAAGGGCGTAATGTTATGTTAATTTCAAGTGACAAAATAAAGACTCTGACTGCTCCTGTTAATTAATTAATGCTACATTATTATGTGGTTCCAATAATTGATGTAATGGCGATCTTGTTGGCTTTAGTGATGCGTGCACGCACCAACCACCCTGATTACACTGGAAGTAGACCTTAGACGTAGCCTTTAGATGCCTATAAATTACCAAAGTGGAGTTCATCAAACATTCTTAATACAATGCCTTAATGTTAAATGTTTTAACTCTACAAAAAGCAGTTTTATGTTTAGAAATTCCCATAAAATCCAACACACACTTAGACGACTTAAAAAATCATCAAATTAGCCACGACGGCGAGTGTTGCCCGCTTACAAATTGCACGGAACGTAAGTTCTTAGTAAATATTTCTGTGTACTGTACAACCCGACGTTTTTTGCTGCCTCTAAAGACACCGCGAGAAACTCCACGAACACTTTAATTTGACAAATTTGTGAAACTTTACATGGCTTCACATTTTTGTGGCGGTCAGAAAAAGTTTTTAAAAGACATATTCGTATATCAGCTGCCTAAAGAAGCAGCCATTTTGAAGAGATTCAAATAAATTTAAAAAAGAAGTAAAAGGTTCTTCTTTTGAATTTCACTTCGTAATTTGAAAAAAGTGTAACCTTTTTTTTTCTTTTTATTATTTATGGGCTTTATTGTGAAGACTTCTAGTGCAAGATTTGTTTTTTACTTATAACAAAAGGCTTTACAGTTGACTAGAGCAGACCTTTGGCATTAAAATATGGTTCACAATATTCGTAATACAAGCCATAGCGATACTTTACGACTAAAATTAACTCGAAGCGACAAAAACCTGACACCTTCGACGGTGAGATACAGGAACCAAGATGCGTGTGACCATAACACCTCAAGCAACTTTTTATCTATAAATTAATTGCTGGCCTAAAGAGCAATGGCCATGAAAGTACTGTCAACTTTAATTGTAAAAATTATAATTACGCACATTATCGGCAATGTTTTTACGGTTCACATTCCACCTTCACGCTCTTTTTCTTTGGTGGTAAGCAGAATACCATTCAAACCTTGTTTAGCAAGTGGAAGCTAAAGATAGGTTTGGTAGGTATTAATAAAATTATAATAATATCCAGTGACATGCCATTGATATCTCCATGACTTCTTTAGTCATCTGTTTATGTCAGTGGCCGCTGAAAACATTTAACAATTTAATAGTTAGCAATTTGTGGAAGGAAGTGTGATTTAGCAATACTAGTTGAAAGGGACATAGAAGTAAAATTTGATATCATCATGAATTCAGTACAAAGCTAAGGACTGGAATTCCCACCAGAGTTGGTATTTCCTGATTGCTACAAACTAGATATTTAAGTCAAATGTGAATAGGTTACTTTCTAGAGAAGCGTGCTTCATCGTCGACCACATCATAGCCAACCATCAGGTGAGATAGTGGTATATAAAGAAAAAAATAAAAATTTTAAAAACCCCCGCCGCAAAAAAGTAAAACATTTAAATATTTAAAAATAATACTTTCCTATCGTTGAGCCATGAATTTTTACTTCACGTCGGGGTACCACTTAAATAAGGAATGTTCCTAGTACTCGGAGGTATGTAGGTACTTATTCTAGCGGTACCCCGACGTAAAGTAAAAATTCAAGGCACACAAACGCACGTGCGTGCGATAGTGTGCCGTTTTTACTGACTTCAAAAAAAGGAGGAGGTTCTCAATCCGACTGTTATATGTTATTTTAATTAACGAATATTCTTTAGGTAACCTATCTACACCTTTTTACTTATAGTATCATTGGTTAAAATTAAGAGAAAAATCGTCAAAAAACCCAACACCTTGCTCGACTTGTGATAAGAACTCAAGACTCCACAGTCAGCAGTCAACACCAATATCAGAGCACCCTTAATGATTGTTCACACCTTAAGGACCATGAATATGAATATTAAGGTCCTCTTTCCGTCATGTCTACGTATTAAGTTTCGAGACCACAATCCTGTTGGGGGCAGTGGAGCGTGATGAAGACTGTCCTTGTAACTATTGAATAAACCTGCCCTTTTTGAGTGAGCTAAAGATAATTTAGTGGCCAGCCGGTCGATTCAATAAAAATTACCCCGGACCTCGTGAAAATTTGAGTGAAGTGAACTGTCAATACCTAGCATTAGTATGGAATGACAGCTCAACTCAGTTTTAGTCCCATAAAAACGTATGAAGTTAAAAGTCTAGTCATTGAGTTGGACTCTATCAATTGAAGATTTAAATTAGTGCCTACAGTTGTTTTATTACACACTTGCTTCAAAATTGAGTTTTGTCATTGGCAGAATTTTTATTAGTCGACATCGGCTTTGTTGCCAAAACTTTTGTTTCAAACGTTTTTATTTTGCATTTTTCAGTTTCGCCGAATGGAAATACAGTTTTTCAAAATTTTAAAGAATCATTGAAATTGGATAACAATTGCTGAAGAAGTTCTATCTAAGCATTAATCTGTACATCTCTGCCTTTTTTAAATAAAAAGGCGTAATGTTATGTTATGGAAATGAAAAAGCTCAGCATAGACATCTGACTATAGCAATCACGAATAATTTGCTGTTATGCGTTGAAGAGTTCCGTTGCCTGTCTTCTTCATCAGTTTTTCTTTACCAAATAATACATTCCAAATGAAAATGCTTGATTTCTTACAAAAAATGTTAAAATTTTGGTAAAATTGTGCGATTCCTCAAGGATCCCTCATCAGATACGACTTTTGATACAAATGGGACCAATCTGTTAGTATACTCTATTAAATAAAAAAGATTTTTTTAAATCGGTCCATACATGACGGAGTACTGAGGTAACAAAAAAAAAATACAACCGAATTGAGAAGTTCCTCCTTTTTTGAAGTCGGTTAGTAACAAAAAATAGAATAGAATAGACAGCCCAACTCGTCTTCACTTCACTTTACCTACATTTTCACGGGTGGTATTAACAGAATCGCACTGGCGTTCAGTTCAGATGTCGTCGCCTCTCATGTATGAGCTTTTTGGTTCAAATCCGGGCAACCTGCAGTGCGATTCTGGTCAAATCACTGCGTAAAATTGTACGCGTACTTAGTGAGGGTGAATAAATTGAGCTGTCATTCAATACTAATGCTAGGCATTGACAGTTTGCTTCAATCAAAGACATTCAATACCTATAGATCGGACATCACGAACAAAATTTTCGTCCGTAAAAGTGTGTCCTGCTGGATACAAGTCTATGACTTTTTTGTAGTACGCTCCGCTGCCGCTCCAATATTCATATATTATTCTAGATGGCGTTACTGAGACATGGGATCAAAGTTTTTTTTATGACATTTCCTTGACATGCCCGCTCTATAGTATTTTAAATCTCTTTGGCTTCAATCAACTTTTCACGGCGTGACTTGTACTGAATCGACCGGCTGTACCAATGTGACTCTTTTATTCAAAAATATATCGTCATACCTATGTCTTTGTTGAATGATTGCCAGTTAAAATTGCCATTCAGTATTCAATAGTCTGTCTAATTTCTTTCTCGTCATCATCATCATTTCAGCCATAGGAAATCTACTGCTGGACATAGCTATGTCCAGCAGTAGATTTCCTCTAGGTCTCCCCTGTAGATCTTCAATAAGACCGGTTGGAAGCGGCTCGAATCCAGCGCGTTCCCGCGGCCTTAATGAGGTCGTCTGCCCACCTTGTGGGTGGACGTCCTACGCTGCGCTTGCCGATACGTGGCCTCCACTCGAGAACCTTTCGACCCCATCGGTCATCAGTCCTCCGTGCTATGTGCCGTGCCCATTGCCACTTTAACCTGCTAATCCGCTGGGCTATGTCGGTAACCTTGGTTCTTCTACGGATCTCCTCATTTCTGATTCGATCTCGCAGAGAGACTCCGAGCATAGCCCTCTCCATAGCTCGTTGGGCTACTTTGAGCTTACTCATAGGTATTCATGGGTATTCTTTCTAGTATAAAATTGTATTTATCTCAAAACATACAGTTAACATTGTTATATAAAGTGGAAGCCGCAAGGCCCGTACCTACTGATCCCGGTTTTGTTAAATATTATACAGTCAATAACCGGACACTTATGATAATTATGTATCTATTGCAAGATCTAGGTACGATGTACCTACCAGTAAAGTATGTATACTTAAATAGTGTTAAGGTTATCGGAAACAAGAATCTGTTAATGCTCTTTAATAACTTGTGTGAATAGAAAATAAGATGTTGTTCTAACAGTGAATTCTAGTAAGTAGGCAGTATGTAAACGTAAGGTTCGTTAGGTGGGTATTTTAGAACATAAACATATACACATCTGTAGTACAGAAGCTAGCTCATGAATGTGTCAAATATATTTGATATTATCAACTTTATAGCAAACAGAATAAGGTTGATGTACTGTTGAGAAAATTTGACAGTTTAGGGTAGTTTGGTGTGCTGGCGTTCACATTTTGCTAGTTGATTTAAGTCAAAGTCAAAGTCAAAGTCTTTATTTGCTTCAAAACATGGTATTTAGAGGTGTTAGAGTTAAAACAGGAGTTCAACATGTTTAGCTATTATAGCATGCAAAATTGAGTAACATTGTAGCTTATTTATTAAATTTGCTAAAATTTATTTTCGAAGAATGCTTTAAGGGAGTAGAAATTATGAACATTCAACTATTCCAACATTTTACTTTTAAACAGTCTACTATTTATTTATAGTTTATATTTCTAATATTTATTTAAGAATAGCATATACAATAATTTAATAGCATATTCTTTATTGTAGGTAAATCAAAAAATCTTACAAATGATAACTTTATGGGCTACATAGGGTGTTACAACGGGTGGTCTTATTGCTTAAAAGCGATCTTCGGATGGATGTGATAATGAAAGAGAAAAGAAAGAGAAGATATGCAGCCGGTTGATTCTGTAAAAATCTCCCCGTGAAAAAGTACTTGGAGTTAAAGCAAATTGAGTTGTCATTCCATGTACAGACGCCAGCATATCAAGTTACCCCAATGTGTCAAATGTCTTCGATCGTTTTTCAACTTTAAGTCAAATAGAATAAGGATCATATTCAATTGGGAAAATTTGACACATTGGGGTAACTTGACGTGCTAATGCTGGCATCTGTACTTAATACTTATGCTTGACATTGACAATTCACTTCACTCATGTTCACACGGGGTGACAGCAAAGTAAGTTACAAATATAAGAGGGTGAGCATATTGCCAACACTCGGAAATAATCCAACAAAGACATTTAATACCTATAGACCGGACATCACGAACAAAATTTTCGTCCAAAAAAGTGTGACCTACCGGACACAAGTCTATGAGTTTTTCTTAGTACGCTCCGCTGCCGCTCCAATATTCATATATTATTCTAGATGGCGTTACTGAGACATGGGATCAAAGTTTTTCTATGAAATTTCCTCGCATGTCCGCTCTATAGTCTTTGAAATCTCTATGTAATCCAAACAAGGGCTGCTACTGATAAACGTAAACATAACGTCATCCTACCTGTAATCCCCAAAAGATTAGGCAGAGGTGATCTGTATAACGAACTCATTTTGCCAGTTACGTTCAAGTCTCGTGTAAAAGAAGGCGAGAATATTGCCATCAATACGGCACTTATCCAGACTTGGGGTTGCCTCTGATAAAATAATACGGTGGTGATCATCATCTGTCTCGGCTTTTCAAATCAATTTTTGACTCGGCTGTAAGCCTAAAACGATTCAGATAAATCGAACCAGTATTTGACATGAAGCATCTGCATTTTGGTAATTTAAAATTGACAGCGAAGCGGATAAGGTTAAAAATCAAATCAAATCATTTATTTCCATAAAAAATCCTTAAAAACGATAATTAATACACAAATAGAATATTTGTAATTTAAAATTAAAATTAAATCAATACAAAAATACAATGCAATTCTGTTTTTCATCAGTTCTAACAATGCAACCAGCTTTTTAATGCCCTTTGCATAAAAAAAAAACAAGAAAAGTGCCCAACTGAAATAAATAATTTAACTTTGACTTCCTTACTGATACTTAATCATAATTATTTTATTTGTAGTTAGTAGTATTTTGCAATTAAGTTTATGATGAAGTTTTAATTTGCATCAATGTATAGGTACTTCGACTTTAATACGTCAGTTTAACAATGAAAACTGGCTATGAAGCAACTTACACGTAACATGCACTTCCCTCTTTCTCAACCTCCATTCATCACATAATCTAAACAGCGCATCGAAGACCTTAGACCCTATAGATGCTAAGTGAGCTAAAATAATTAAGTGCGGTGTACTTATAGTTAATAGGCTGTTCGGCTTAGTATAACGCGGCTAATTGAAATAGACGTAAAATCGATTAGTGCAGTGAGCGCGGGCAGCGTGCAGGCACCGCCGTGCCCGACGGATTATCTCGGATTATGTAGTATATGTAAGAGGTTCAGATAAAAATAATTAAATAAATAATGAACATTTTCACACAACGCCATCTAGTCCCAAGCTAAAGCTCTGCTTAGCTTGGGACTGTGCTGTGGGTACTGAACAGCTGATAAACATACTTATATATTACAGACAAATAAAAAATGTTTGTGCTCCTCGCACACACAATTGTCCTGGGTGGGAATCGAACCCACGGCCCCCGGCATAGCAGTCACGGTCACTAACTACTAGATAAACAGGCCAGTCAAATGTCAGATGTTCTCTATAAACAAAAATTTATGAGTACGCAATTATGCGGATCGGTGTATGCCCTGGAGGGCTGCAAGTCTTGCACGGTTATCAACACGCTTGTTCATCGCCGATTTACAATTTCTGACTTATGGTAATAACTATCGTAAGAAAAGTTTAACTTACAGTCCAAGCTTCCCTAATAGAAGTAGTTTTCTTTCACCGAAGATAAATAACAGTGTTTCAAATGCAAACTTTATCACTAAAAAGTTGCTCCATATAAAACACTGGTATTCAGCTGCATCGAATCATACTGAAAGTCGGTGTTCTGAAAAGGTTCGGCAAATGATGAATAAAAGCAAAGCTAATCTGGTGCATTCACCAGAATGATCTGGTGAATGCACCAGTTTAGCTTTGCTTTTATCCTTTGCTAATGTGGATTCCGATCGATACTTAATTTTAAGCATTTAAGATGCACCATTACTCAGAAGAAATATTTAAAAACGAAGGAAAAAGAATGAGAATTTGAGACACGTACAGGAATTTTAACAACATAAACTAAACTACCAACATGTCAAGAAAACAAAAAAATAATGAAAGACCTATGTGAGGTCAAAAAGGCCCCTATCACAGCATGACGGGAAAAACAATAAATATCGCAGCACTGTTATACTGATTGGGCTTACTTACTTTACACTTACAGTAAAATTAATAGTCCATGAAATTTTAAAATTAAAATCAGAAAATTAAAATAATACTTATGATTAATATATATCATAATGAAATAAGGATATAAATAACAAACTATAATAAAATTTAAAAAAGAAAAACAATTCTCAGACGCAACAAAACTGTCGCTTACATTATCTGTGGTTTGTCAGTCTGTGGTCTATGAGAGCCGGCTGTCAAACAGTAATTAAATAGTTTTCTGCTTTTCTATGATACAAAAATTACTAATAAATATAATACCTACTATAGATTAGTTATTTAACTAGATAAAGAAAACAATAACTCTTCTATCGAGAAATGAGTGCTCAAATGTGACCTAAGATAATAATATGATAGTGGAACTGTAACGTTTTTGTGAACGGTTGTTTATTATGTTAGTGTAGGTAGTTTGTTTGTTGTTTGAGAAAGAAAGAAAACAGAAATTGTAATGCTACTGAGTCGCTTGCTGAGACATCCTAAATGGTAAGTTTGCTGACTAGTTACTTTTGAATACGGTGTTATTTTGTTACTAAAAGCACCAACTGTTCTAGCAGTACGAAAAGCTCGAGGCAGAACGTTCCAGCATCGAGTAGCAGCATATTTATGAAACTACCGCGGAATGCAGCAGCTTTATGAGACGAAAGGTAAGTCAACTTATTATATAGGTAGCAAGTAACGAAAACGTGATATTGACGGTAACAATCAGGTTTACCTTGAAACTGATATTAACTCTTCAAGGAATTCCAGATACAATTCATTTACCTATTGTTCGTGGAAGCCGACTTCCACTCGGCCATATTATTTTGTAATAAAAATCTATACTAATCGATAATAATTGTTATTACAAATCATAACAGACCTTAAAACTGAGACTACCTAGATACCTCTTAGTTTTACATTCCATAATAACTTATAACAGTTTATAAAACAATTAAAAACATAAAAAAATCTGTTTGTTAACATTTCCACTATACTTCTTTAAACGAATGGACGGATTTACATGATTGAAACAAATTAATAGTTTTAGGCTTAGACCTTTTATTTGACATCAAAATCGTTAAGATATATCAACAAACAAAACATCATATTTTGAAGTTGCTCACGTAATTATCCGACGTGACGTGTGAGAAACGCTTAGAAATTGTTTGAAAAACAATGTTACAGGTAACGTTAAATTTATTTAAAACTGGGTCATAATCAAAATTCATTTATTTGTGAAAGAAACGATAGTGTAAAATAAAATGCCTACTTAGCAACCAACATCCGACTAGCAGAGTGATGTCGGCATTACGCAAAAGTGTGTGTGTTAATCACCGTAGGAGAAAAGAAGAGGTAGACAAGAAGGCTTGACAATACCTAAACTTTTTTTTATTAATGACAGTCTGATATCCAGCCATATACTGTAGACTAATGTAACTCTATCCCCTAGTGCGTTGCGTCTCACCTTTCGCTTTTCAATCATACCCGCTGGCGAAGGTAATTCGGGTGCGGTCCTGCCCCTGTCAGACCATGTCCCTATCGCCGGTGTAAATACTAACGACCTTTAACATGTCTGGGACTAATCGAAAGGTATTTTTGCGTATACTGGACTATTATTGCGACGGATTTTTGTCCTTTTAAATGGGGTACGGTCTGGTGAGTATTTTTGAAATGAAGTAGGAATGCGGCCTTTGTTTGGGTTTAAATTGGTATTTTTGGATACGGTTTTAATTGGTGACGTCGATGTAACGGTATTCTCTTCAAGAGACAGTGTATTTTACGAAAATAAACTGTTCGGTTTTATCACTTCGGTGACGAAAATGATGAACGTGTTTTTAGCCCATCTGTCGCCTTCTAAAACCAAAATCTTTCTCCTATCAAATTCCATTCACAGAAAATCGCCTAAAATAACCTTAAAACAAAAGAACACGAAAACTTCGTAACCTAAAGCCTATAGAGGCATGCCCCCGGGCTGTGGTCCCGTGTAGTAACTAGAGAACCGTTCCATAGTCTCGGGTTACACTATCCATTTATTTGCCACACAACCAACGAGTTTTTATTTGTTTTAACCCCTCATTTCACTCGATGATTCATTCGCGACAGCTCTATTTTCAAACTAGGATTCAAATTTGAAATAGTCGATTCCCATGCCGCATTCGATTAAATTGGCTGTACAGTTTTTAATTATGATCATTGTTTTTAAATTGTTTTTTTTTTGCAGCTTTCGTTTAAATTGTGAATGCGTTTTCTGTTTTTGAATAAAAATGCGGTCTGATTTATTCTGTGGAGTTTCGTCGCGTGGATTTCGCCAGATTTATCCTTTTGCTTTTGTATGCGATACTGTGTTGTTAATGCTACTAGCGTTTTTATTTATTTTTGGCGAAATTAAACTGTCACGTAAATTATGTTTTAAAGTAGTGCTTCGGAGTTAGGTAGTTAAAGAACAAAAGAGCCCGTTACTAGTTCATAAACTACATTTTTAATTAGAGAATTGACATGTCTTGCATACGTACCTACTGCTCTAAAAATTACCAAAGACTGATGTCGACATGATAAGTAAGTACCTTCTAGAATTCTAAGAAGTAATTTAGATATGTATTTTTGTTCGTGTCTTTCTGTGTTTTTTTTTATGCATTGAAAATATTAACCATGTCAATTTGTTTGGGATATTTAATACAACCAAAGAGATTTAAGATAATTATCTACTCTACAAGGTGTTTTTTTGATATCCCATTACTCTAGGGTTATATTCTGTAGGTAAAAATAATAATAAAACTCCTGGAATAGGTGTTCCAAAAATGCATAGTTTCGGAGATTTCATCAATCATAATGAAATTATTAGTTGTTTAGTAGGTACTCATAACACAAGCTCTGCTTAGCTTGGGACAAGATGGCGTTGTGTGAATAGTCGTGGAATATTATTACTTATTATTATTAATTAGGTCAAAAATTGTCACCAGTACTACGAATCTTCCTTCTAACGTTACTTTTCTTTCACGTATGGCTGTTTTACATTAATAATCGTGACTTTGTCGAATTATTTTGTATGAAAAATAAAAAAAGGATGATTGAAACATAATTCATAATTGTCAGTTTGTCGAGGTTAGATAAAACGTCAAATTTATTGGTTGTACATTTCGACCAATAGATGGCGCTGTGCAGATGACGCGTTTTATTATAACTCGGTGTCAAGACTCTCCGTCGCGTAATAACCCTCTGGATACTTTACATGAATACAAAAAACTTTTCGTTGACATACTTCTGAGTATCATTCAACCCCTTCGAATAGTAGCTAGATCATCCATCCCGTGAACACAGTTGATTCTTTGATATGGTCTCAATCATACCCCTGGAGTTACGGGATATCACAAAAAAAAACACGTTGTATAGAGGACATGCGACGAAACTGTGATCTTTTGTCTCGGTGATGCCATCGAGAATAATATAGCAATATTGGAGCGGCAGAGGAGTGTATAACTACTAAATTAAACTCATAGAAACTCTCTCATTAATTATACTCATACTCTCTCTCTTTATTTTTTTTTTTATTTATAGACTTGTGTCCTCTAAGACATAAGCATTGGATAGAAATTTTGTTTGTGTTGTCTCGTCTATATTAAGTAAGTTAGTATTTGAATGTCTTTGAGTAGGTAAAACTAACATTGACAGATCTTATAGGTACTTTTTCGCCCATTTCTTATTATTTAATAAATGTGAAAGAAACAGAAAATGGAAAAATAGAATATAATAGAATACTCTGTATTGTACACTATAAAAACTTAGGTACAAATTATAACTTTAAGGGCTACATAGGGAGGTTATTTTTTTAACAAGCGAATCCGCTACCAACTAATTATTTCTAAATTTAAGTTAACACCTTTGTTAGGCAATAATCTTAAAAAACTACACGCTTAAAACATTAGCTAGAAAACAAAAGGTCATGTTGTAAATTTATGTGCAAACTTAGTAGGTACTTTACGTAAAATGCGCCATCGTAAATAACCTATTCACTTTTTAATTACTACTATAAGAAACTGGTAAAACAATAAAATGTCCGGCTAAAAGCCCTTCCATTAGCTACTTAAAAACTAACAATTAATTCTACAAAACACTAACATAAAAGCCTAGCTTATAAACACATGATTACAATTTTACTCACAACCTATTTGAAAAAGTACAGGGAACAAACTATGTGTGGCTTGGTAATAAATATTTTATGTTGCCAATGTTAAACCCACGTAAGGTTCTAAAATTGTTGCAGAAAGACCCCTCGGGTAATAAAATGCTAGATTTAAAGTTAGAGTCAAATCAGTGATTTGAATTGGGCCAATAAAAGGTAGTTTGGACCGTCAAACTACAATAAAATTTAAATATGTCGTGGAAAACTATATTCTCAAATAATAAGTTGTGAAGTTGATTAACTTAGTACGGAGTCTATGGTGAACAGCGTGACGTTACTTGTCATTTGAAAATGGCGCGAATGTGTTTTTCGGTAATGTCACGTGGACAGAGTCGTGCTGGTGCGTGGGAGCTGGGCAGAGCTCAGTTTGATTTGAGACACCGACGAAGACACACATCCAGCACGAAACTGTCAGTTACCTATTTGTGTTATGTTTTGTGATTACGAATGTTAAGCGAGGTTATTACTGCAATGAAGTTTGCTATTCTACGTTATGAACTCGGTACCACGAAACCCTCATCGGTGTCAGCTCATCGCTCAGCCATCGCTGACGCCGACAAATATAATATCAAAAAATGTTCTAGTTGCCGAGAAGTTAGCACATAAATAAAAGCAAAAAAATAAACGGGTCGTCAAAAAGTAATGTCGCTGACTGGCCTCAATCTAAAAATGTTTCATTGTATCGACAGCTCCAAATCATTAATGTAGACAGGTAGACTTACCTACTTTGTACTTTGTTACTAAGTACCTACTACATTAACTTTTCAACTAATAAAGGAGTAGTTAACGCAAATAAAATCATTTTTCCTACACTGTGTTTGCAATTTAGCTTTCAAAAACATTAACAAATATGTGTTTTTGGAAAAATACCTCTACAATGCTAAAGTTTTAATGACTTTTTGAATAGCACTTGCCAGTGTAAAAAGTAAAATTCATGAACAAAAATATTCATAAAATGAAAACTACCAGACCAAACTATGTAATTTTTTAATGAGACCAAAAAGAAACTAGTCCGCATCAAACTAAAAAAGAATCACGTAAATCGGTACATAAATCTCAGCGTGATCGGTGAACATACATACAAAAAAGTGTTCAAAAATAAATTAAATTTTCATAAAATTGTTCATAAAATGAAAACTACCGGGTCAAACTATGTTATATTTTTATGGGACCAAATGGCAGCTATTCCGCATCGAACTCAAAAAGAATCACGTAAATCGGATCATTAATCTCGGAGTAATCGGTGTACATAGATAAGAAAAAAAAAAAAATACCGATCGAATTGAAAACCTCCTCCTGAAGTCGGTTAAAAATCGACTCAATTTCTACTGTTTCAAATTTTGATATTTCTCAAAGTAAATAGGTTACTTCTAGGCAAGCGTGTTTGTCGACCGCATCATCACTTATTATCAGTAGAGATACTGCTGGAACGCAAAACATGTAATTTAATAATAATAATACAGGTATATATAAATATACTAATATAATATATAAATAGCAATAATATTATATAATAAAAGATTGATTAAATAGTGTGTAAGTATTTCTATATTGAAATTGTGTTGCTGCGCCCTAACAGGGTATCATGTATGTACTTTTACCTTTTTATAACACCCTATGTATCTACTCATGATCGCAATAAATATTTGAAGTTTGAAGTTTGAAGTTTTGTCAATAATAAAAAATAAAAAAGTGCAAATGACATCAATTAACTTGATCATAGAATGCCTCTCATATGCTATGCTATTTTGTCGTAGAAAATCTCGAAGTTAAAAACTCCAGTACCTACTGCTAGAATAGTACTAAATAATACATCTTCAAACATTTTCCCTGGTTGCTTTTATATGTATAGGTTACCGTCAACCGGAGCATACCTAGGTCCCTCAACAGAACTTCTGCTACTTTTTATTTTTAATTAACTACACCAACGGCGTTTGACTAACGACATCCGTTTCTAATTATGCCTGCACTTCGGTTCAGCGTGAAGATATGATGGTAGATTTTAGGTGATCATTAGTCAAACAGCTACCGTGATAACGATATCAGATCGGTAATCAGAAAATGCATTGGAGTTGCATTTATTTAGCGTGGTGTAAGGCGAGGGGCGAGTAGCAGCGATTGTATTGAACCATTCTTGGTAATCCCCATGATTATCATTTTATCCAAAATACTTGCTGCATTGTTAGACATACTTCTCATAAACAATTTTATTTTATTATCCATTTATATTGCACTCTTCTCATTAATCGGCTTCCCGTATTCTTCACCAGGTCATCATTCGACTTTCTAATATACCTAATAATAATAAGATCCCTATACTAAAGTTTTCTTTAGATTGCTGGTCATTTTACAAGTCACTACTATTTCCAAAAAATATAATGCCTTTGTGTTATTCCGAAGTGTAAGTTTTAGTACCTACTATGAAGTTTCATCGAGACCCGTTCAGTAGTTTTTGCGCGAAAGCATACTACATAATTATATCAAACAACGAAACATCTTCACAAACTTTCATTTTTATTATGTATAGGAATAGTACGTATATTCGAAATCACTAACGTTAACTTGCACCTGCACACTACAGCAAATTCTTAACTATAAAAAAGTCATTTATTGTCATTGTGCAAATAAGCATTGTACCGACTTTTGTTACTATAATCTCTAGCTATATTTGCTCCTGCTCTAAGACCGCGTACCAATTACCTTACCAGCCTGTCGCTGTAGTGGGTAATTAGTCATTGTTGTAAAGTTCCTATGAGCACAGTAGCGATTTTTGTTACTATTATAGGTAAATCTCTTACTCTGTTTTCCCCGCCCACACTAAGACCACGTCCCTATAACCAGCCTGTAGCTACCGCGGGTCATTTGTCATTATTGACAATAATAATTATTGTACAGTTCCTATGAGCATTGTACCGATTTTTGTTTTTATTACATGAAAATCGCTCTACTGTCGTGAAGGCCCAGAGGTTAAGGCGCCTATCTCACATGCACGAGGTTGTAGTTCAAATCTGTGCAATACCAATGTGCCTTTTTCAATTCATATGTAAGTACTTTTCAAGTTTATCTTAAACATCATTGACGTCGGTGAAGGAAAACGATGTAGAGTACTTAATTATAATATGGTGTCCAGATGTGCAATAATGTTTCTATCACCCTGTTTATTATTATTACTTAAAAAATTACTAAATAGTATTGAGTAAACTAAATGTCCAACGCATTCCAAATGTAATCACATTCTTAAAGTACATCTCACGCAGGATAAATCAGTATTCTGCAATATTCTGCAAACTTATAACACAAATCACGACTTAAGGGCAAGTACCTACTAACAAGCCGTAACCCAACTCATTGCCCTCACTAGCAACACACAAATAAACTCGATACTCTCATACATTTACCTCTAACCAGCTCAAACCAATACCGTGCATCACTACTTCCGTGCTAAACTATTACATAAATACTATGAACACCGTTAAATATATCCAATATCGATAGTTATTTATATTCGAAACGCAATCCCTATGCTCGTGGACGTATGCAGTAGTCGATTTTTCAGTGTTCGCCCCGGCGGCAAGTGTCGATAAATTGTTGACTACATAATGTTTTGACATCACTAATAAATTCAGAATGTGAGACGGCTGGCGTTAAATCTGCTACCTTGCTTGAGTACAGGTGCGTTGAGAAGTGGTAGGGTTATTACTTGTTTATTGCAATATAGATCCTTCTCACTGGGAGGACTTGGCTGTAGGTAGACCTGTTTGGTTAAACAAAATATTTATAATTTTAAGTACCAGCGGAGAAGAGATCTTGACCAAAGGGGCCCACAATCAAAGTAATTAACACAATGGTGTTTTAACGTGTTCGTTATTCACGCGTATTTTTACATTAGCCACATCAGAGCACACGTCCGTAACATATAATTGTCGGAAGGAAAGAAACAGGAAAGAAACACACAAACAGTAACCATAGCCTAAACCGGCACATGATCATATATTTTTCATCCCACCATCTCGGAAAGAGTATTTTTAATCTTCAATATCTGAGTGGAAAAGCCGTTTTTATTCTCTAGAGGATAAAGTAAATTGAATTTAGAACATCGTGTGCACTAAGTTTGTGAATTAAAAAAAACATTAAACCTATTTACTGCTACCTCTATGGTGCCGAATATATCATACAACTTTTTTTTAATTTGTCATAAACTCAGACTCGGAACCTTCTTGGTGTTCTTTTTTCAATTTGCTTTGTACGCGGTTCTTTACGCGGAATTTTTTCACGTCATTGTAAAACCTTATATTAAAAACAAGAAACTTGAAAACAAGTGAAAAAACTAAAATGAGTAATTCTAGCGACGAGGAAGTTTGTTTGACGCCAACAGAATTGACTGAAACTGTTAATAATGCGCAAATAAGCTTTCTCCCTCAAAAATCACGCGAGAAGTATTTAAAACAGTACGATATGTTCAACACGTGGCGACTAGCAAAAGGAGCCAAAACTTTCTCAGAAAACGTTTTTTTTTTGCATTTAGTCATTTCCTCGCTGAGGTGGAATGAAAAGTTACGTGTTGCACTCGAGTGCAAAGATTTTTCACCTCGTGCTCTTTTGATTCCCTCCAGGATTCTAATTTTAGAATCCTTCGCTTGCTCGGTCATCAAAATTGAACACGCGGTTAAAAAGCAACTTTGCAATCTTGTTTAACAAATAACTATTTCTGTATGCACAAACCTCATTGCTGATAAATTGAAAGTAGTAGGTTTTTATGGTTTGGTCACGTTGAGAGGAGAAATGAAAGGCGACTATAGACCACGTTTCTTTTACCTTATGAAAAGTGTCTAAGCGGTACCCCGACGTGCAGTAAAATTTCATGGCTCAACGATAGGAAAGTGTTATTTTTAATTTTAAAAATGTTTTACTTTTTTGCGATGGGGGTTTTTTAAATTTTATTGATTTTTTGCAATTGATGCCGCGAGCTATGGGCTAACCGAAACTAGGCTAGCCAAACGCTTACAAGGTGAATGATTATTTAAATCATAAAAAAACTTATCATTAAAAATCTGATACTTAAATAAAATAAAAAAAAAACTGAAAAATCTGAGAATCAAAATCTAATTTTCTGATAAATAATATGTAAATTTCTAATCAAATTAGTCCCTTTCTATACGCAACTGTACCCAAAGGCATGTTGCAAAAGTGATACCATCTAGCCATTCCGTTGATTATTTCATATCACTGTATTACCAAGCACGTTTATAAATAGCGGGCGGAGCCGGGTGTAGCCGCTACATTGATGCGACCGCTTCATTAGAATTACATTAACTTGCATATTTTAATATGAAATATTTTACAGTTTCCATGTAGCTGTACTTTTTTATGGTGATTTCCATAACTGAATTATTAAGCTACGGTTCGATAGCTTTGAAAGGAAACTACATACATAGTAATACGAGTTTTCTGTAATCAAGCCAATCATAGAAATAAATAATCTTTCTGATTTTCTTTGAGTGTCGATTACAGTTAAATTGTTATCAACTTGAATACAAAATTTTGCGGGAATTTCAATATTGTACATTCTTGCCAAACTAATTTTAATTAAGTATATTTTGATTTTTTGTCTCTTATACACTATACAGGGTGTCTCAAATCGGTCAGTATGGGAAAGTCTGAAACTATAAGACATACGAAGATCTGTTCTGAGGAACCATGTCATCGATTTTAATAACAAGAAAAACTGCATTCATACATTTTAAAAAACATTTGTACTCCGTTCGGGAATCGAACCCGGTTATTTTGAAAAAAAAAACCTACACTATTTCTATTTAGATATCGATTGTGTAGGTCTTAGGCAGTAAATGTTTGTATGAAACATGATGTCTAAAATGAATAAAATGCATTGTTTCCACATACTTTAATTTATTTTAGTAGGTGCTCGAAGTGACCACCGCCTTTTTCAATACAATATTCTACACGTTTAGGTAACGATCTTACAATAGCATTTTGTATCTTCATGTGGTGAATTTGCGTTAAAATTGCTACTTTTAGGTCTACAACGGTGTCATAGCTTGTTTTGTACACTTCGTCCTCAACGTAACCCCACAAGAAATAGTCCAGAGGCGGTATTGAAAAAGGCGGTAGTCACTTCGAGCACCTACTAAAATAAATTAAAGTATGTGGAAACAATGCCTTTCATTCCCATAAAAAATATGACATAGTTTGACTCAGTAGTTATCATTTTATGAGCAATTTTATGAAAATTTAATTAATTTTTGAACATTTTTTTAAAAACTTTTTTCCAAAAAATTCAAACGACTTTAAAAAACACTAACTGGTGTAAAATAACTCAAAATTTGGAAGTCGAAGGCCAATCATGAATGAGAAAAAACACTAACCGGTATAAAATAACTCTAAATTAGGAAGTCTGTGGCTTTGGTGGTTTTGTCTCATTCATGATTGGCCACCGACTTCCGAATTTAGAGTTATTTTATACCGGTTAGTGTTTTTTGAAGTCGGTTGTATTTTTTGTAAAAAAAATTTCATTTAATAATTTTTAGTGTTTATTTTTATATACCGAGCTAGATGATAATTTATTATCCATTTGTACAACACATATTTACATATTACAATCAAACAAATAAACAGCAACTGTTCGCGATGAAATCAAAAAGTAAAATTCATGAACAAAAGTTTTCATAAAATGAAAACTACCAGACCAAACTATGTAATTTTTTTACGAGACCATTAAGGAACTAGTCCGCATCAAACTTAAAAAGAATCACGTAAATCGGTACATAAATCTCAGCGTAATCGGTGAACATACATACAAAAAAGAGTTCAAAAATAAATTAAATTTTCATAAAATTGTTCATAAAATGAAAACTACCGGGTCAAACTATGTTATATTTTTATGGGACTAAATGGCAGCTATTCCGCATCGAACTCAAAAAGAATCACGTAAATCGGATCATTAATCTCGGAGTAATCGGTGTGTAAAAAAAAAAAATCCGATCGAATTGAGAACCTCCTCCTGAAGTCGGTTAACAAAACCACTAAAGCCACAGACTTCCTAATTTAGAGTTATTTTATACCGGTTAGTGTTTTTTTGAAGTCGGTTGTATTTTTTGTAAAAAAGTTTTTGTTTTATATCGTCTAGACATCCCGATACCGAACTCGCAGTGAGTCGACACAAAAATAAATGACGTCATCAAAGACCAAATTTCACCCCAATCCGAAACCCATTACTAAACATCTAAAAGCTGAGTACAACACTAATATACCATAAGAACTGCCTTAAGCCTTGGTACACACAGTTTATCAATCAAAGTATCGGCAGGGTGCACACTCAATAACAAAGGATTACGACGTCAGAACAGGACGGATGGGCAGCGCAAGAAGTATTTAATAACACTTTATAGGTTTTAAACTATCAATTGATTGAACTGTTGTGTACTGGGGTTTAATAGCTGATCGATTACTGGATCAGAGGGAGATTTTGACTGAAGTAGTCAAAGTTTTTTAGTGGGTGAAGCTGTTTTTTGTATTATTTTAATTTCTTTAATTATATGTCACTAACTTTTGTCTACGGCTTTGATCGCATTCATTAAAATTAGACGAGCATTTGCATTGCACTTTAGGATCTTTTTAGTAACATCTAATAACTACCAAGATGGCAGCGCACGCATTTTGGTTACATTAATATTTATTTCAGAGCGATCTTTAGTTTAAAAAAATTGTCTTTGTTGCACCCTGATAATGTAGTTATCTACTGGTGAAAAAATTCTTAAAAAACCAAAGCGAACAACTTGAACAATATTACAAACCTCTTTATTAGCAATCAGTGTAAAACAGTCAACTCCTTCGCGTTATGAACCCTTACGCAGTACCAATAAACAATGGACAGTAAAACACTCGACTGCAAAATAGAAAATTTATTAATTATAACAATGATTGAAACAAGATTCATCGTCATCATTCATCATCAAGACGTCCACTGGTGGACATAGGGCTCCCCCAGGTGTCGCCACAACGTCCAATATCAAAATCAAAAGTTATATATTCAAATTTGGCTGAGGATCAGCACTTTTTGAACGTCAAAAAATATACAGGGTGTAACGGAAAGGGTCTATACATACGAAGGGCACGGATTCTCTTGGTGATAAGAAACGACATGGCAACGTTTTTATACATTACATACATAATTGTAAAGTTGAGCCCGCCCGCGCCGTCGCGCCTTCATCGGTTAGCCAGAGCCGGTCGGAGCCGGCCGGTCGGCCGGTCAGAGTCGGTCTGTACTAGGCGCGCAGAACCCGAGATAGATATACTTGAACCTTGCCGGACAGGATTATGACCTTCATAGTGCGGTGACACGTTTGTTATGATTTCGCATTTAATAAACTGTCGATATTAAATAGTATCGTGAAGTTTCAAAGTTATTAGTTGGGAGCTGAAATTTTGAGGAAAGACTCGTTATTAAATACTCTGTTCACCCTGTTTGTATGTATATACCCTTTCCGTTACACCCTGTATAAGGCAGCCCCGCAAAACGTCCCTTCACCAACCGATCCTGTATGTCTCGCATCTATCAGATTCCCGCGACCCTCACCAAGTTGTCATTCCACCTTGTGGGAGCCCTTCCAACGCTGCGTCTTCCAGTACGTGGTTGCTACTCCAGAACTTTGCGGCCCCAACGACCATCTGAAACAAGATTAAGAATAGGCAATAATATAAAAAAAAACTATGAACAAAGTTAACTCTACTTTTGTTTAAACTGACACTAGGCGCCACCTAAATTAGTTACCACCACTCATATGATTTTCAACGTTCAGTGTAGAGCCTAGAGTTGAAACTTGAGCACTTAAGCATTTATTTAGATGAAAACGGGCACTACTTACTTAACTATTAATAACCGGGTGGTCTTACTTAATGCGCAAGTCGATTTGTGATTGAAAAAACATGGCAAGTGCGTGGTTAATACGCATAGTATGGGTTCCGTAGTGTATATCAGGAACAAGATGTCAAAAACCGGGAAAAATAATCTTTGCCAGCCCAAACTGTATAGATTACATAATATCTCGCTTGTAATCCCGGAAGGGTTAGGCAAAGGTATTTCTGTAGTACGCTCAAATTTTTTCAGTTATGTTTTTCCCATGTATTTAATAGGGACGTTCCTATTGCCATCAATCGGCACAAATCCAGCCTACAGGCTGCTACTAAGAAATTCCAAATGCAAATACTCAAGAACACATTGCCCGACCCGGGACTTGAACTTGGCACCTCATGCTCTACAGTTGTTATTGCGGCCAACGAGGCAGTTGTACAGTAACATTTATTTATTAATTATCTACCATTACAGGACAACCTCAATTTGAGAAATGCGTCAAACTAGATCGATCTTAGATCTTTGTATTACAACAAACCACAAAAAAAGCATGCACTCAGAAAACTATAGGTAGGTACCTTCCAACGATAATTTATTTTTTTATTTTCCTTTTACCCTTTTTCCTACAAGACTTACAGCTAAACATATACCTAAGAGACAGAAATTGAAAAGGTCACCTAACGTCCGAACAGATGAATAACAGAATAAATATTCAAAGGAATCTACGAACAAAACAGTACTGCCAACAAAAAACAATAAACCAATACAAAAGTAGACAGACGTACACAACATTTATTACTGCTAATAGTCTGTAAATTTTCTTCAAAGAAATAAATCATAACGGTTCACTAATAAACTGAGTACGGGACCCTAGAACGACTGCATCTTTTTCAAACCATAAGTTTACAGCTAGTTTACAAATAAGTATGCTCTTAACGCTCGCTGCTACAAACAAAGCACTTTACAACTTTTTAGTAATGAGAAGTGACAGTTTCCTTAGAAGACTTCACATCAAGCCAAGCATGAAATGCCATAGCAGAACACTGCAAGCCATTAATTACATACATCCATACAAGGGCTCTAGAACTTCTCTACTGCTTTCGGGAACCAACGACTAAGGTTTGCAACAATCTATTCTCAACTTAGCTAAGTGCAACATAAGATAGTAAATTGATTAGAAATTCGCCGATGACAACAGCTACACATGGTTGACCGTCGTGGGAAAAGACTATAAGTGTTGTGCTGACGTTTTACAACAAGTGGTTTTGAATTTTAAGTTGTGTGGCGTAAAGCTTAGTTCCCTTTGTTAAATTATTGGCCTTTAGGATAATTAATTGGAAAGTGTCTTGCAAACACAAGTGGCAATTTGGGTTCCACAACGGTGCCAAGCCTTGGATTTCTTTTATGTTTACTATGATTTGTTTGGGCAACTTTGCTATTTAAATGGAAATGTTTGAAATCTCGAAAGTCATTTCAGTGTATGGTAATGAAGTTTTTTTTATGGCTACGATTATTGGATGAGCTTATGGGAGTTTTAGAGGCTACAGCTTATGTAAGTTAGCTTATATGGTTAAAGTTTGTCTAAATACAAGAGTTACGTAAATTCAAGAATAATGAGTGGCATAATGTAAGGTTTTCATATTCATTTCACCCTGTGATAATTTGGCTAGTGATAAAAAATGCCCAGCCCGTTGATTCAGTAAAAGTCAACCCTTGAAAACTTGAGTGAAGTAAACTGACCGCTGACTTCTTCTTCACATCACCTATATTTTACGATGAATGAAAGAAGACACAGTTGCAGTGTTATTCTGTAAAATATAGGTGAAGAGAGCTGTTCCATGAAACTCATTATATGGATTGAACGTTCACGCTATCTACACTCAATCATCAGTTTCAAATGAAGATTTTAATTTTTTCACAGTTGTTCTTTTTTACGCACTTGTTTTCCAATTCATTATAGACATTAGGAGAATAGTCGACATAGGCTTCGTTTGCCATAATAAAAAATAGAATGGAATGTACCATTGACCCGGATATTATATCCTACTAATATTATAAACGCGAAAGTTTGTGAGTATGGATCAATGAATGTTTGTTACTCTTTCACGTAAAAACTACTGAATGGATTTCAATACAATTTGGTATGGAGTTAGCTGACACCCTGGATTAACACATAGGGTACTTTTTATCCCTGTATTCTTAAGGAAACGGGACCTACGCGGGTGAAACCGTGGGATGTCAACTAGTTCTGAATAAAAGTGACTTTTACAGTTGGGTTATATCGGGTGACAATTACATCCCTGCCTTCTCTTTTGAAAAATAGGCATGCTGTTAACGTTTGTAATACCTATTCCTATAGTAAAAAAGAGGTTTCTCTAACCTAACTCAATGCAAAGGTCCGTACAAAACCGGTTCGTCAAAGATTAAGACAAACTACTTCGCCTCTCTTCCCAAGAAACCTGTCGTTTACTTAGTTTCTTAGCTAGAAATAACGGCTTATAATAAAGGCACTTGATATATATATAGCTGGCACATAATATGTCACTTACGATCTCGGTACACAATTATAGTTTCACCATCATTCATTTTATTTTTCTGCCACACCGGCTTCTGTGAAAAACGTTAATGTCTCGTTTCTCGATCTCTTATTGTTAGGGCTAGTGTACAATATGGCATCATAAGCGCGGCAGGCTTGCAGTCGATAACGTTATGGATGATTGATGTCTGTGGTGGTGGAAGGTTGTCTGTAAGAGATCGCTTTTAGCAATAAGGCCGCCCATTGTAATGTAGCGGTCACAGCTACAACGGAATTCGTATGAATTCGTAATATTAATTCAAACTTTTTATAATTGTAAACACTCCACAATACAAAACTTTTCCTTATTGTCCCGTTACACCGAACTGTCAAATTTGAACAAACGTCAAACCAAAGACCAAAAAACTTCAAACACAAAACACGATCATTGTCTGTGGGTGAAAACTAACATATTTTATTAGAAGTATATTTACATATTTATTTAGTTGCTATATTTACATCACACATAATATTTATTTACAAATTTAACAATACGCATAATTATTTACACTATACAAAATATAGGCTTAAAATTGTAATGTTCTGGTCGCTGCCTTTCCGAACGCAACTTCGGGCGCGTTCGGCAAAGCTCGGCTTTCATCGGAGCATATGACTTGCCTAATAGCGATAAAGCATCGTCATGTAGATCAGTACTCGTTTTGACCTCCCGAACAGTACACGCTTGAACTTACAACCAAATCTAGACTTGCTCGTAGACCTAAGTTCTGCTAGTTGACTCGATATCGTCTCCTTAGCTTTTTGTCTGTGTCCAGTAATTTCCCCGCTGTCGTCTTAACTTAATTGTAGCCTTAAGCGACTCAGAAGTGTTGGGAAATTAATTATACAAGGATAACGTTCAAACCACCGTTTCATTTCGCCATTTTGCTCTATACACTTCATTGGTGACCCCGACAAAGAGCACAGTAGCCACGCGGAGCAAAGATGCCTACCGGAGCAGAGCAGGGAGCGCAGGCGGACGCAGCAATGGTCAAGCAGGACGTGTGCAGAGTCAGCGTGAAGTTGCCGCCATTCTGGCCTGAGGAGCCGACACTTTGGTTTGCACAAGTAGAAGGTCAGTTTACAATAGCCGGCATTACCGCCGACACCACAAAATTCTACACGGTCGTGGGTCAGCTAGACCATCGCTACATGGTAGAAGCTCGGGACATAATAGAGAACCCACCAGCACAGGACAAGTACGCCAAGCTGAAGGCTGAGCTCATACGTCGACTATCCGACTCGCGTGAAAAAAGGGTTCAGCAAATCCTCACTCAAGAGGAGCTCGGCGTCCGGAAGCCATCACAGTTCTTGCGGCACCTGCAGACTTTGGCCGGACCACATGTTCCAGACACATTCCTAGCCACGTTGTGGGCGAGCAGGTTGCCGACGAACATACAGACGGTAATAGCTTCCCAGCCTAACCTTCCGCTTCAGTCTGTCGCAGATTTGGCCGACCGCGTGCACGAGATCGCGCCAACGCGGCCAGCGCTCACGACACCTCCCGCCGTGGCGAGCACGAGCACCAGCAGTGACATCGCGGAGCTGAAACAGTGCATGGCGGAGTTATGTCTACAGGTGGCGGCTCTACAAAAGCAAGGTCAGGTACACCATCGATCGCGCTCCACAGATAGGTACCGGCGTGGTGACAGAGAACCGACCCCAAGCCGACGCCGCAGTCGCTCGCGCTCCAGCAGCGCGTGGAACGACGCTCACTGCTGGTACCACAACAGTTTCGGTGACAGGGCCACGCGGTGCAGGTCGCCATGTACGTACGCGGGAAACGCCGTCGGCAGCCGGAAATAGCGGCAAATGGCTGCCCTCACAAACCACGCCGCCTATTCGTAACAGATCGGGACTCTAAAACCACGTTTTTAGTAGACACAGGGTCCGATCTGTGCGTATACCCACGTGCAGCCCTACGACAGCAGCGCAGCAGGACGGCGTACCAGTTATACGCGGCAAACGGAACTGCCATCGACACGTACGGTTGGGTGGAGCTCCACTTGAATTTAGGGCTTCGCCGCGTGTACACGTGGAAGTTCGTGGTTGCAGACGTCACCAAGGCAATCATAGGCGCCGACTTCTTGGCGCATTATAACATCTTGGTAGACCTCAAAAGTCACCGGCTAATCGATGGGCTGACCCAACTGTCTTCGCCGGCGTCGCCAGCGGCCGAATCAGCAGCAATGATCGCCTCAGTGAAGTCCGTAGGAGGCAACACGGAGTACCACGAGATACTTCGCCAGTACCCGGAAGTCACGCGGCCTGCTGGAACACAGAAACAGGTCAGTCACGGTACCGAACATCACATCCGCACTACACCAGGTCCGCCTATCACTGGACGACCTCGCCGTCTGGCACCAGACAAACTGAAGGCAGCACAGAGGGAGTTCGAGGCTATGCTGGCTAACGGCACAGCACGGCCGTCAGAGAGTCCGTGGTCGTCCCCACTTCACCTCGCTCCTAAGAAGGACAACAGCTGGCGGCCATGCGGTGACTACAGGGCACTCAATGCCCGTACTGTTCCGGACAGATACCCCATCCCGCATATACAGGACTTCTCACATCAGCTGGCTGGCAGCCGAATATATAGCAAAATCGATCTCATTAAAGCATACAATCAGATACCAGTCCAGCCAGCCGACGTTCACAAGACAGCGATCACAACACCTTTCGGACTGTACGAATTTCCATTCATGACCTTTGGCCTCAGGAATGCCGCTCAAACGTTCCAACGGTTCATGGACGAGGTGCTGCGCGGGCTGCCGTTCTGCTACTGTTATTTAGACGATATTCTCTTGTTCTCAGAGACAGCAGCCCAGCACACCGAGCACCTGCATCAGCTTCTGAAGCGGTTATCCCAGTATGGAATTATTATTAACTCGGCAAAGTGTGAGTTTGGCCGTACCACCATAACTTTCCTAGGACACGAAGTATCCGAAGAAGGTGTTCGCCCGCTGCAGGAGAAGGTGCAGGCAATCCAGGACTTCCCAGCTCCCAAGACTGTCAAGGAGATGCGTCGCTTCCTGGGTATGTTCAATTTTTACCGCCGCTTTGTCCCAGATGCCGCTCGCTTACAAGCGCCACTCAACGTAGTTCTGGCAGGACCTAAAACAAAGAGAACACAAACAATTAATCTATCGCAAGAAATGCTAGACGCTTTTAACGCTTGTAAAAGTGGCTTATCTAGGGCAGCTCTGCTTGCTCACCCAGAGCCCAACGCCGAACTCGCGATATTTACAGACGCTTCAGACACTTTTATGGGTGCAGTATTACAGCAGAAGGCAGGTGTCACATGGAACCCACTAGCATTTTTCTCTAGGCGACTGTCAGCTTCACAGAAAAAGTATAGCCCTTATGACAGGGAGCTCTTAGCCATCTACGACGCAGTCAGATACTTCCGCCACATGGTTGAAGGTAGGCACTTCACCATTTACACGGATCACAAACCCCTGTCATATGTGTACGCACACAACCGTGACAACTGTTCACCGAGGCAATACCGGTACCTGGACTACATTGCTCAATTCACCACGGATATCAGGTTTGTCGCAGGCAGAGACAACATTGTGG
The DNA here is from genome assembly GCA_921972225.1 of Euplexia lucipara. Taxonomy (NCBI): domain Eukaryota; kingdom Metazoa; phylum Arthropoda; class Insecta; order Lepidoptera; family Noctuidae; genus Euplexia; species Euplexia lucipara. Next base: position 17,361,345 of record OV179155.1, on the reverse strand, counting down.
CAGACGCGCTGTCGCGTGTGGAGTCGGTGGCAGTACCGGCGTGTAATTACACAGCTCTTGCACAGTCCCAAGAAACAGACCACGAGCTGCAGGGGCTCTTAAATAACAACAGCACGTCACTCAAGCTGTGTAAAGTGCATTTCACGGACTCAGGCACTGAACTATATTGTGATGTCTCCACTGGTAACACCCGCCCTTATGTTACAGAACCCTTCAGGAGGCAGGTGTTCCAAAAACTACACCAGCTGAGCCATCCCGGCAGACAGGCCACAGTCAAACTGATTTCTGAGCGTTTCGTTTGGCCTGGCCTAAAGAAGGACTGCAGGGCCTGGACCAGAGAGTGCGTAGAGTGCCAGAAGAACAAAATCTCGCGGCACACAACCAGTCCCACCTCCGCTTTCCCTGTCCCTTCCCAACGCTTCTCCCATGTCCACATGGACATAGTAGGGCCACTGACCGTGTCATCAAATTACAGGTACATACTAACTGTGGTCGACCGCTTCACCCGCTGGCCTGAGGCGTACCCCATCGCGGACATCACAGCGGAGACATGCGCCCGCACTTTCATCACCGGCTGGGTGTCCCGCTTTGGCTGCCCCCAGCGCATCACTACCGACAGGGGCAGGCAGTTTGAGAGCAAGCTGTTCCACACCATCACGGAGACCCTCGGTAGCCAGCACCGCCCAACCACAGCATACCACCCAGCCTGTAATGGCATGGTGGAACGCCTACACCGCCAGCTGAAGGCAGCCATCCGCTGCCACACAGACACCAACTGGACCGAAGCACTACCCCTGGTGCTGCTCGGCATCCGCAGCGCCTGGAAGGAAGACGTCAAAGCATCAGCGGCAGAGCTCGTTTACGGCGAGCCCCTAAGACTCCCAGGCGAGTTCATCGCCCCCACACTCACCAGCACAGTCGACTACACCGACTTCGCGTCAAGACTCCGGCATCACATGGCGAAGCTGTCTCCAGAACCGGCGAGTCGACACGGCAACAAGCCGTTCTACGTGCCCGACAGCTTGTCAACTTCGTCTCATGTATTCTTGCGACATGACGCCGTTCGCCGACCGCTAGACCCGCCGTACACCGGCCCCTACAGAGTCCTGCAAAGAGGCGACAAAACGTACCGTATTGAAGTAAACGGAAAGGAAACCACAGTAACCATAGATCGGTTGAAACCCGCTTACCTCAATAACGCAGACTACAGTCCCTCCGGTGTAACCAGCGCACCAACGGTCGCAAACACAGCACCAACGCCACCGCAGCCCACCGTCGAGAAGAAAACACGCTCCGGCCGCACCGTTCGCTTCCCGGACTACTATCACCCGTAGCTAAGTAGCCACGGTCTCAGGGGGGGAGTAGTGTAGCGGTCACAGCTACAACGGAATTCGTATGAATTCGTAATATTAATTCAAACTTTTTATAATTGTAAACACTCCACAATACAAAACTTTTCCTTATTGTCCCGTTACACCGAACTGTCAAATTTGAACAAACGTCAAACCAAAGACCAAAAAACTTCAAACACAAAACACGATCATTGTCTGTGGGTGAAAACTAACATATTTTATTAGAAGTATATTTACATATTTATTTAGTTGCTATATTTACATCACACATAATATTTATTTACAAATTTAACAATACGCATAATTATTTACACTATACAAAATATAGGCTTAAAATTGTAATGTTCTGGTCGCTGCCTTTCCGAACGCAACTTCGGGCGCGTTCGGCAAAGCTCGGCTTTCATCGGAGCATATGACTTGCCTAATAGCGATAAAGCATCGTCATGTAGATCAGTACTCGTTTTGACCTCCCGAACAGTACACGCTTGAACTTACAACCAAATCTAGACTTGCTCGTAGACCTAAGTTCTGCTAGTTGACTCGATATCGTCTCCTTAGCTTTTTGTCTGTGTCCAGTAATTTCCCCGCTGTCGTCTTAACTTAATTGTAGCCTTAAGCGACTCAGAAGTGTTGGGAAATTAATTATACAAGGATAACGTTCAAACCACCGTTTCATTTCGCCATTTTGCTCTATACACTTCAGTAACACCCTATGTAGCCCTTAAAGTTATAATTTGTAAATTCGTATGATGTACAACAAAGAGTATTCTATTCTATTCTGTAGCGGTCATTGTCTCATTTATCTATGTGATTATTTCCTCAAACTTATTTACATAGTTTTCAAATGGAAATGATCTGACCAAGAATCGAGATCATTGATCATTTATCTGATGAATAATTGTATTAATAATTATGTTATTAATAATGTCTGGATTTTAAGAGAGACTTCACAGTCTCTCTCCGAAAGAAACTAAGAGATCACTCTCTTAGTTTCTTTCGGTAGTGAAACACCAACTCTCTTCTTAATTTGAAGAAAATATTTTTATTTGCTTGTTTGACGAACATTTAAAAGTGTTTTGTAAAACATTTCTTTCATTTCATACATACGAACATAAACTTTTGCCTTTTCCCCATGGTGGTAAGAAGAAATTACAGAGCCCCATCGGCTATGATTCTTACATACCTACTTCATCTGCTTCGTTTACGATCTTACATAATGTAGTCAAACACACGCGCCGCCGATCGATTTAATTTCATAGAAACAACAAATTTACATTCAACATAATACATTAGTAAATTATTAATGATTATGTACCTTTTTCAAAAATTGTGATGGCACGACTTACCAATAGCACGAAGTTCTAGGAAAACTTAATTTTCATCTCACCACACGAGATTACTTAAATTACTCCTACCCATAAGTCGTAATAAGCGCAGAAACTCAACGCGATCGTATCACGCGCTCGTCTAAACCAAGCCTTATAACATAGTTTCTGCGAACGGCCTCGCCACTATTCGTAGAAATAATCAGAGCTAAGAGTGACGATATTATCCACACAATTATGTCTCCGAACTAAATTCTGTCGCTTTAGCATGAAACTTGAATAGGTTTACTGGTCCTTAAGTGGTTGATGACAAGAAATATGATTTCATAAGTACGGAAGATGTAATAAAAACTTTTACAAACACATTGAGAGTTATGGGATATAAAAAAAAAACACCTTGTAGGTATATAGGGATACCTACAAGGTGTTTTTTTTTTATATCCCATAACTCTAGGGTTATATTCTGTAGGTAAAAATAATACTAAAACTCCTAGAATAGATGGTCCAAAAATGTATAGTTTCGGAGATATCATCAATCATAATTAAATTATCAGTTGTTTAGTACCCATAACACAAGCTCTGCTTAGCTTGGGACTAGATGGCGTTGTGTGAATAGTCGTGGAATATTATTATTAAGTATTATTTTTATTACCTAATTAGTTCAAAAATTGTCACCAGTACGACGAATCTTCTTTCTAACGTCACTTTTCTTTCACGTAAGGGTGTTTTACATTAATCATCGTGACTTTGTCGAATTATTTTGTATGTTAATAAAAAAAAAGGATGATTGAAACATAATTCATATGCCAGTTGATTCTTTGATATGGTCTCAATCATACCCTAGAGTTATGGGATATCAAAAAAAAACACGTTGTATATACGACTTAATGAAAAAAACGCTAAAAGGTGTTCTATAACTGTAGTTTCCGAAGTGTGTGGTTTTGGTAGTTTTGCTACATTCATTATTTGCCACCGACTTCCGAAACTAGAGTTATTGTACACCTGTTATTTTTTTTATTTAAGTAAACAAAAGAAAAGAACAAAACAAAAGATTAACAAAACAGAGCGACTATCTTTTGTATTCCAAATTTTGCCTAGCTAAGTTTCATTCAAAAATGTACCTCTTTCGTGAAGTGGGACCTATCTAGCTAGATAATTTTTAAGGTTTTCAGAGTGGAAAGGACATCGTCGCACCATGAGTTTTTTTTTTCACTTCATAGCTCTGGACTTTCCAGCGTCGAAATTTTTCGTCGGCTTTGCCTTATTTCTAAGTCTCCGACTTTCGTCTTACTTTAATTAAACTTTACAGGATCGTGATTTCTGTCCAAAGCAATGAGATTTTAAATGAAATAAGTGACTAAATCACTTTTAAGGTAAAAAATTTAATTGAGTTTGAATAAAAATAGAAATAGAAGTAAAAATAATATATAAATTCTGCTTTACTTATGTTTTTTTATACTTTGAAATAAATAAAGAGTCAAGGAAGATATTGAACTCTAAGCTATTGTGTCCGAAAGTACGTCGATGTCCTTGAAGTGTAGCGTCTGCAATATTCAGAGAAGTGAATACAATACGTCATACTGATGGGCTCTTTATAATAATTTACTATATCCACAATCTTTAAAATAAGGCATAAAATTTAAGTTCAGTAGTTGTAAAATGTTATGGCAACCATAAATCCTCATATAATTTATGAGATAAAAGCCTGTTGGCAAATTTGAGATATGCTTACCTACTTTTACTTTTGCTTGCGTAAAAAGTAACTTTCCCAATATGATACCGGGATAAAAAGTATTCTTTGTGTTAATTCAGAAAATATATGTGCAAATGTTCATCTAAATCTGTTCAAGGGTTTGTGATGATTGAGTAACAAATATCCCCAATGCACAAACTGTCACATTTATAATATTAGGAAGGTATACTTTGGTATCCAACTGTATCTGGTTAGACTAGAAGCCGACTGTGATGATGTGATTTCAAAAGTCATTTAATAATAATATAATAATAAAAAGTTTATTTAGAAACAGAAACACAAGACGATAGGTACAATAAGTGAAACGATGATAGCTGCAAAAGTATAAACTGCAGCGCAGCTACCAACGCCCTTCTCCGGATACAGAATGGAAGAAGTTCGATGTAAAATTTTCAGTCATCTAAAAGTAAAAAAAGTTAATTTAATCATTTATAATATTAATAATAAAACAAAGAAAGACAATTACTTAATAAAATCAAAAGCAAAATACCTATTTGGGATTAAGGTTTGGGATTAATTTCTACAATGGGTGAATTTTTGCTACGTATTGCTCAGTCTTTGTGAAAACTCATTATTTTATTGTTATTGATGACTATACTATATAATAGAGGCCAGCATATCAAGCTACTTATCTCAATATATCAAGTTTATTTATTAGTTTTTCAAGTTTATTAATTAATAGAATAATGTTCATATTCAATTGGAACAATTTTAAAGTTTGAGATAGGTTAATGTGCTGGTGCATGTACAACAGTGAACTGGTCAGAAAGCTAATTCCTATATTAAAAACGTTCCAATTGCGAACAAATCTCAGCGTTAATCAAAGTCAAAAACTTGCATTTTACACGTAGTTATTTCCTACAGATTGAGATTTACACGCTTACGTTTTTAACAATACAGGAATTACCTGCAAAGTTACAACTTATTACTCCAACACTTGCTGACTACAACATACATAGATGACTGACATTTTACTAAAGATCGCTCGACTGGTTTACCAACCAATCCGGAATAACAAAGGAAACCCGATCCTTTTGGCAAAGCCAGACAGACAGACTGACTGGTTGGATAGCAGGTATCCTGCGGATTGTACACGAATAAGCAATGGATTAGTAACAAAACTGAGCTTTCGCAAACACACGCACCGATGGAACCTTGTTTGACAACGAGTATACTATATTCAAATCCTTAGTTCCAATTGACAGTAATGTCACTGTAACAAATATTGACTGTACAGTTGGTTGACTTAAGTTGATTGTAATTTTTTTTTTTAAACGTTGCTCAACACGAGAAATTGGTCCTGTGTAGTAGGTGCGTTTACAAACTATTAAAGTCACATGCACACACAGGATCCGGAACAACTATCTTTAGGCCTTACAATACAAATAATTGTTGACCCGTGCGGGGATTGAAAACGCGGCACGAAGCGCAGAGGCCAAAGACATTCAATACCTATAGACCGGACATCACGAACAAAATTTTAAAAGTGTGTCCTGCTGGATACAAGTCTATGAGTTTTTTGTAGTAAGCTCCGCTGCCGCTCCAATATTCATATAATTATTATTCTAGAAGGCGTTACTGAGACATGGGATCAAAGTTTTTCTATGACATTTCCTTGACATGCCCGCTCTAATAGTATTTTAAATCTCTTTGACAGAGGCCAATCGCTCTGCCACTGCACCATCATCAAGATGTCAATCCTTTTTTCAACTATGTTGGGGGTGGCTTCCAGTTGAACCGGAGGCAGCTGAATAGGCCAGTGTTTTACATGGAGCGACTGCCGGTCTGACCTCGACAACCCAGTTTTTTTTTTCAAATCAAATCAATTTATTGGCACACATAAGTTAGAGAAAATACATAGAAGAAAACACTAAGAAAGAGCATTAATAGAACAGCAGAATAGTAGAAGTAGCCGTGGGCCCCAAACTAGGCACAGCCTGTATCTTGGTGACCCAGAATATAGAATTAAAGACAGATTGAGTAGACGACAGAAAAGTGTGACACAGCACAGCAAGAGTAGATAACAATTAGTTATAGTAGTTGCGATTCTAATCATCCAGAAATAAAAAGATAAATTAAGGAATAATCAATCAAATTTAACAAACAAGTGAATAATATTAATAAAAATAGAAGCAAAAATAAAAGCAATTCATAATAATGACTCATACACAATTACAAGGTAACAACACGTTACGTTACCACTTGGTTAAACTGGTTATCAGATTTTCGGACTTCGAAAATCTGACCACCAATGTCATTGATCTACAAATGACAGCCAAGACCAACGGCTTTACGTGCTTTCTGAAGCATGGTGGAACACCATTTGAGTTCCATAATGCGATTTCCATTGGTCCAGGTGAAGCAAAATATTATTATGATTTTAATGAGTACGGAGAAGTCATATTTAATTATAAACATATTTATAGCGTTCCTAGTAAACGTTTGTCGGAATAGATTATGTCTCTAATATGCCGCAGTAATGCATAGTAAGTTCCGAGTTTTAATTACTACCCACTTTTATTATAAATATGATGAAATTACAAGATTATACCTTGACAGAGAGAGGTGGAAGGAAAGAGTAATAATAACAAGATTATGAAATTGTTAATAGGTAAGTTCATAGTTCAGTTTGCCGTGGTAGGTTTTAGAATATCAAGTCCTTTCAATATTTATTTACGCTTTATCTTTGTAAAACCGTCCAGACTTCCAAAATAGATTAGTTTGATTCTTGCTCTAGTTATTATATCAATTTTAACTTCTCCATTTCTCTCCTTCTCTATCTCGACTATTTTGGGTCGGCTTCCAGTCTGACCGGACAGAGCTGAGTAATGGAACATGAAGCGACTGCATTTTTGACTTCCCCGACCCAGTAACTGGCAACACAGTACCCCTTGCTCAGACTATAAGTTATTAGACTTTCGGACTTATGATTATTTATTATTACTCGTCTATTCCAGATCCCACTGGTCGAAATTTGACTGTAAATTAAAGTTTGATAGAAAATTACATTTTACTGTCACATTTTTGTGCTTCCAAAAGGTATGTTGTGTGGTTACGCTACAAACTGATGTTGGCAGAATTGCTAAACGTTTAAAATTATGAAAACAATATTTTTTTAAATTTATTTTATATATTTCTTACATAATAAATGTATAAAAATATTTGTTTTCTGCACTTTTCCTTCATATAAACTTTCACTATGGCAAATCTTACACTCTAAGCCCAATTTTCTTAAAAAGAGATCCAGATTTCGATTAACGTACCTACTTATTAACATATAGATTTATTTATTCATTTGATACTTAAAGCACGGAGTGCTCGATATGTAATGAATGCTCACCCATCCTCGGACCACCTTAGCAAGTGTAGCATAACCTTTTATGGACCCGTGCAGGTGTTAGTTTTTGGTCAATCATGTCTATAATAATAGTTAGCTGTAAATAAATGTTACTGACTTTCTCACCACTTTCAATCTTCATTTCAATTATAACGCCCTCTCACTAAAAACGTTCAATTCCTTATCATTATTGTACATCAAAAATATCAAGAAAAACGTATCGAAAGTGCCATTTACCAATAAGTGTTTTTGTCACAGAGTATGACAAAATGGAGTAATATGTGCATAAATGCAATTTTTTTTATGTTATTAACTACCTAGTGCTTGACTGCGATCCCACCTAATGGTAAGCAGCGATGCAAATAATGATAATGAAGTGAATTTGTTTATTAAGAGCCTATACACTATTCTAGCCTTGAAGACACCACACTACACTTGAGGATGCGTGCCACTTGGTAAAATTATGTTGATGTCGTTATTAAAAATAATACTCTTGATGACAGAGAATGGAAGATTAAGAACAAGTTTACAGTTTACACCTTAGTGAACCTTCCATCGACTAAAACCGCAGTAAATAGAAAAAAGGAAACTATGGAAATAAAAGAAACGCACAAAAGGAAATCGCGTTTGAGTATTACTTTCCATTATTCCATATTTTATATTCCATTCGACAAAAAAAGAAAATCAGTTGTCTAAAACGACTGAAATGATTCGACATTAGGTATCTTTGTTTTTTATTTATTTATGTCTCTATTCCTGGTAAAACTTGTTTATTCATGTATTACTTACAGCTCATTGTATCACTCCATTTTCTACTTATCAGTGTCTTAACAATCGCACTCTTTCAAAAAGATTGACCATCTTTATTCCAAGTTGTAATTGTGCACGATCGAATGTTTATAAGTAATATGTGAAACAGCGAGTGGTTGTTTTTGCAAGCAATTGCAACCTATGTTTAAAGCTACTTTTCAATATAGCTTGTTTGTGCGGCCAGTAAATCAGCGATTCCGCTATGGCAAAGCTTTACGGTTTGCTTTAGGATCGCTATTTGATAGCAGTACTACTTGGATAAGGATTTAAATGATATATATTATGTATGACATAAAATCATACCTGTATACCCCGTAGAGGTAGCAATAGAGTATACCTCTTAGTTGGTACTAGTTGTAACCCATATTTCACTAGTGAAATAGGTCAATAATAATAAAATATAATAATATTTCACAACTTTCACACAACGCCATCTAGCCACAGAGCTTCTGTTAAGGGTAACTGATACTACTTTTATATTTTTAAATACATACATCTACATCTTTCTACTTAGTGAGGATTTTGTCTTTTGCACGCTTAGTTCAATTTTATATCGCTTCCAAAAGTACAATATTCTCAATCCGCTGACATTTACCGCCCTTGCGAATTCCCGGCTTGTTTAGTGGCCCACATTAACAGATTATTTTCTCACAATTAATGTTTATGTGCAGTTATCCAATTATTTGTCATTGATCACGCAAAATATCTGTATTTTTCAGGGTTTTTAAAAAAAAAACATTTTCACTCAATCGATTCGAACTTGCCTTTGGGTGTCAACAAGCCGTTTATTTGAAGGGGATAAATGTACACATTTATAAACGAAAACAGTGTTTTATTTTTTACGATTAATTGGTTTATTAATCATTACACCAGATGTTGTTACTCAGCCGTTGATAATGTCTTTATTCATTCGTTTATTGTATAACATTTTCATTGCTTTTATTCTTTATTAGTTCACGTTTGCATCATCTACCTACTCTTTTTCCTATCATTCTGAGGGATTGCAGAATGCTTTTGAATACTCGTACCAGTATTTAAAGCCACTAACGAGCTGCTCTTCACAATACAGATTGACCACCACGCTAGCCCAAAGCGGATTGGTGATTCCACACCTATTAATCCATAATTCTAAGTTTCCCTCACCGATCTCCTTCGACGTTCAAGATAAACTTAGAAAGGCATAATTAGGAATTGAGAATAAACACATTGGTCCTTGTCCGGATATGAATCCACAATCTTGTGTTTGAGATGACGACATCTTAATCACTAGGCCTTCGTCGTTTATAAAGTTAAATACAGATTGCGATAGACAATTGAATTAACATTTTTTAATCACGTGGCTAATATATTAATAGATGAAAGTACTGGAAAATCCTATACTTACTTTTTGTTTGCGTAGAATCTGTCCTGTTAGTCTGATTTTAGGACTTCAAGTACAGACGCCAGCACGTCAAGTTACCCCAATGTGTCAAATTTCTTTGATCGTTTTTCAACTTTATGTCAAACAGAATAAGGTTCGTATTCAATCGGGAAAATTTGACACATTGGGGTAACTTGATGTGCTGGCGTCTGTACATTCTGAATGCTGGCCGGGCTGTTTTCTTTCTGTTCTTATGTGCTGTTGTTGATTCTGTAACAAAAATCATAATCGGAATTCGTATTTAAGAAATCAAGACTGCACAAATTAGGATACATGTTTGACTAACAACCAGTTCATGTTTTTAAATATTAATAAATAAATTAATATTCCACAATTTTTCACACAACGCCATTTAGTTCCAAGCTAAGTTAAGAGCTTGTGTTTATGGGTACTAAACAGCTGATAAACCTACTTATGTACTTCTAAATACATACATATTATAGATAAATTACACCCAGACACAGAACAAATGATATTCCTAACATTTGTCCTGGGTGGGAATCGAACCCACGACCTCCGGCATAGCAACCAATGTCACTAACTACAAGACCAACAGGCCAGTCAAGATATAGAGAGATAAGTAAGAAGAACTTGAATTTATACTTTGTTCTGCTACTTCTTCTTCTCAGCAAAATACTAGAAAGTGGCGAAGAATACTTATATTCAATTAGTTATAAATTAATTGCTACATGTTAGCTAGCACACTCCAATACACATAATATTAGTACCTAATGTATGTATAGCTACAAACATAAACGCTAACTAAACTACTATTGTGGATATAGACTAGGTATAACGTGTTTTTTTTTGATATCCCATAACTCTAGGGTATGATAGAGACCATATCAAAGAATCAACTGGCATGTGAATTATGTTTCAATCATCCTTTTTTTTACTATCATACAAAATAATTCGACAAAGTCACGATCATTAATGTAAAACACCAAAGTACGTGAAAGAAAAGTGCCGTTAAAAAGAAGATTCGTCGTACTGGTGTCAATTTTTGAACTAATTGGGTAATTAAAATAATATTAATAATACTTAATAATAATATTCCACGACTATTTACACAACGCCATCTAGTCCCAAGCTAAGCAGAGCTTGTGTTACGGGTACTAAACAACTGATAATTTAATTATGATTGATGATATCTCCGAATCTATGAATTTTTGGACTATCTGTTCTAGGAGTTTCAGTATTATTTTTACCTACAGAATATAACCCTCAAGTTATGGGATATAAAAAAAAACACCTTGTATAGTTACCAGGTAACAATTAGCTCCATCATCCTTTGTTATCTGATATTGAATAATTGTTACCTACTGGCGCACGCAATGCCTTTGTAATTCCCGACACCCGTTAATTGCCTTGTGTTGTTGTGACATATTATTGAGGAATATCCATTAAGTATGTGCTTAAGCTAAAAGTGATGGGAGAGGCCAACAAAACCTTAATTTATGGGAGAACTGAAAACTTTAACAAAATTTTAAACATTTCAATTTTCTCATTCAGGTGCCAACTTTATGAGTCACTTTTTTAAGCTGTTGCAACTTTTAGCTTCTTATATCTTCTCTTATATGAAATGAAATGCAATTAAAAAAATATTTTTTTCTGTAAGTATATCTTCTCAGATACTATGTATGTATAAAACTAAATGGCAACGGCATTTCCAAAATGAATGACTTATCCCTGATTAGAAATGCCGAAAGAAACCCAGGGATCGTGGTCTCTTTTAAAGTTCATAGGAATGTATTAAATATTATTCGAGTCGTACCATGCAGGGAAAAAAAGGTCTGGAAATGTAATAAGTTACTAATAATCGACTGTTCGATTCGAACGAATCGAATCAAGGGTACTATACAGTAATCACGTCAAGGTGTACCTTATCTCAATGAAAACAGATATTATATCAAGAGGTCAGCAGTGCTTTTTCTGTAAATGGTAAATCACTTCGAAAGTCATTTCGCAAATCATCTCGAAAGTCATACTTACTACGCTTTTCATGTCGCCTGTACAAAATTCGGTATTCACATGTCAACGTCAAACCACCCGTTTTAGTTCGTCTCACTTTGATCATCACTCGGTGGCGCCTGTGTCGAAATCACTCCATGAGAATACGATATTTTAATTTCACATGATTGCACTGCGGATTCAGAAGTGATTTAGCAAATACACTTTTCAGAATAGCTCTGCTGGTTTAGGCTTCGACGTTACACAGAACAAAAACAAATTAAAGTTGTGTTTAAAAACTAAATCGTCCAGTTGTTGAGATATTGTCTTGTGTGTATTGTCGCTCTACCTCCCTAATAGAAATTTAACTTTAATCACACCACTTCAAAACCTGCCCACCCCAACGTGTACGATGATGAACTTCAAGTAGGAGTACAAACAAATCAATAGACTGACGGCACGACGAACAAGCGCTCTGGCAACTCCCGGGGCGTCATTGTGCCGGCTTCGATTCTCGGGTGGTGCTAATGAACTGCTCGTGAATTTAACATGTGTGCAGTTTTAGTTGTGGGTTTTTAGAAACTTGTGGTATTTGATACCATGGTGGCCATCCCACCTTAACGTACTAAACGTTTTGGGAACACATTAATTGTGCGTACAGCTAAGTAGTGGAATGGGATATTTGACAAAATTTTAATTTAAAGTCTCTCATCTAGATTACAAGAAAATATTCGACACATATTTTTTCTTTTTACACATAATCAAAAACTAACGGCGATACATCGAGTTAAAATTTCGCATGACGTCACAAGCCAGTACAGTTTAACCTGTTTAATGACGTTACAACTGGGCATGCGAAAACCGGGATGATTAAGCAAACCGGTTTTTTCGGTTTTTTTTTGTTTAAAACCGGTGAAACCGGTTCAATTGGTTTTTTCGGTTTCTTTTTCAGTTTTTATTAAAGAAATGAGAAATATGTAGGTAAAGAAATGAAAATGCTAAAGTCTAACCAAAATATGTATTTTTAAATATTAATGGCCATCCAAAGCAGCATCCCTGATACAACTTATACTCATAGATACTTATAGTGTCGACGTAATGTTCTTTCACAAACCGGGTCTTTGAAAAACGCGCTCTAAATTTCAGTCTAGTCTCAGACAAACTCATTATAAAATTGTGCTATTTCATCTTAAATGTATGGCCAATTACGTGCGCCATGCCTGGCCAGGTAGGCCCATCGTATATGCAGTAAAATTTTCAAAGTGACAGTGTCCATTTGCAACGACGCCATATCCTTGTTCAGTCAACTGTTTTAGCAGTGACAACATATTGCTTTTACTGGTAAATGCTAAGCACACAAGCGGTATTTTTTAAGGCCAATTCTCACTATGTTGGGTAGCAAGTTTAAGTCACCTAAGTTCTAAGTCACGACTGACGACACTGAATGGACTGGTTTACTCAGATCTGTGTGGTTCTTACCAGAAAACTCGGGCAGCAGGACTCATTTGTTTTTCTTTTTTTAGGGATATGCAAGGATTATATCTTTCTAAATCCATTTGCTGTTTTTAATCTGTTCATTTCTAGCTATAAGTCTTCCATGTTTAGGCCATGTTACTAAGTAATTAATTTACAGAAATATATAAATAATGTCACGAGAAGTTAGTCGGGGAAATTTAAGTTAGTAGAAGTTTTTAGAGTCAACCTACTCAGATTTGAACTTCTTACTGAAATTAGCCATTTATATCCAGCTCGTTTCGAAAGTTCGTTGGTTAATTACAATAAACTTTATATCTATATTTTCTAAATGGCGACACCAATCCAGAATCTTCAAAGTCTCAAACAGTAGAAAAATAAAATAATTACATGGAAAACGCCAAAATAATAGTTTTTGATTAGGGACCAGACCCTAACAATTTCAATTTAATTTCGATTTCATTATTTGTTGTTGGCAATATTTAATTTCTACCTTAATAATTTTCGGGAGAGCAGAGGCTTAGTAAATAGGGTTCTGTAAGCACCATTTGCAACCCTAAAAAAAGGCAATTTGTGGTAAACTTAAAAGAATAAACATACATATATTTGACCCATGGTGGTCGAGCAGTGAACACACTCACTAACAACATGTACGTTACAAACAGAAGCTGTTTTCTAATAACTCGAAGTAGCGTTTTAAGTTACATTGTTTAAACCTGTCGCCTTAAACATGTTATTCATGCAAGGCTTTCGAAAAATACGTGTCTCCGTGTACACTTCTCTTTACAAGGCATTATTCTCATCTAAAGGCGTGAGCATACACGTCAGTAAGGTCCTCAACAAGTCACGTGACTGTTAGGGACATAAAGGGAATGAAGGTTGGTTTCTTTTGTCACAAGTCGTTACAGTGACGAGACGTTCTTTGATACGCACGATGTCCTACGACTTATCATCGTCTGCCTATCCCGACTATATTTAGTTTTCGCTTACATTTAAACTTGATGCTGATTAATATCAGTATTTTACTTAAAACGAGTGCCTATACCAACCAGTGTTACGAAGAAATTTTGTGTAAGTCAGTTACACAAAATTTCTTCGTAACACTGGTTGTTAGTCTTTCAGGTTTCTTGCGACAATCCGCATTGACTGTCAAAGATTTACGAATGACAGCTATGACCAACGACCGACAGAACAGAATGTTGACTAACTATTGTTAGAATATTTAAATTATACAGATGTAGAATAATACTAATAACTTCCTTGTAGTCAGTTTACAATATTTAACAATAGGCACAATACATGATGATGATACTTTCCAGCCAAAAAATATTCTGTCAAAGTGACTGCAATGTCGTTCTATTATTCAAATTCAACCTGGCAAAGGTCTTGAAACCATTCCGCCAAGCATATACCACTTTTTGGAGAGCTAATCAAAAGTTGATTTTTAAAGGATTATTTTACACAATTTTTATTACCTGGACACTATACATATTCCGTTTATGCGACTGATTGACGTCCTGACTGTGACGCAAGTGTGTACAAACCTTTATTCCTAACTAAAACTTACTTGAGTGAATTGTGGTCATATTGTGTGATATAAGGACGTTATAAGTTAGATTTAAAAGGAATTTAATGCGATATTGGAATGTTATTTGGCGATAATAATGGAGGAAGTGTCCAGTGTAGGAAACCAAGGGTCCCTTTGTCTGCAATGGTTGATGTGATGGCCCTCTTACGACTAAAGTGAACTGGCTTTTGGTAAAGTAACGTAAATTTCGATAAATTGGCGGAGATAGCTGCAGTAGATTCAATGTTGAATACCTAGTTAAGAACTTAGAATTATTTGTTGCTAGCAGTCACCGGTGGCTTCCTACTTCTGTGTGTGTATTTTCTGTAATTTCGAAGTACCGTAGTCACAGTGAGTACTGCAAAGTTCCATCAAAATTCTTTGAGTAATTTTTGCGTGAGAGTAACAAACACGGATACACCCTCAAAAACTTACACTTTTCTGTTATAGTAACTGCCTCTACTCCAAAAAAATGTGACAAATTGCAATGTGTGTTTACAGAGCAAAGACCTCTTCTCATACAGAGAAACCTGAGTATATCAATACTCAGGTTTTTCTCTGAATGAGAAGAGTGGTAATCATACCACGCTTGCTCAAGGCGACTGGCGAATTAATAATTATACCCTTTGCATTACACAAGCTCTGTTTAGTTTGGGATTAGATGGCGTTGTGTAAACATTGTGGTTTTTTTTTGTATCTAAATCTATATAAAGAGGAAATATTTATTTGTTTGTTTGTAGGGATTTAACTCAAAAACTTTTGAACTGATTTTGAAAATTCTTCCACCATTAGAAATCTATAATATCACCGAGTAGCATAGGCTATGTTTTATTTTTAGAACTACGAGCTGGTCGAGGGAATGTCAAAGTTTAAAGGGAAGTGCTGGTTTACTATAAGTCGCAATTTTTATTTCAGTAAAATGTATGTACACCTTAACTATATTATACAAAACATAAAAAAAAAATAACTAAACCTAACAATAATTAACTGCAAAGCGTCAAAAAATTCTTCTGCATCGCCAGCTGGTAAAGTGCCCGAAAGACTGGCGGCATTGCCACGTTCAATGGCAATGCTTAACCTCTGGCCAACGTAGAGGCCAGCCCTTGGGCCACGGAAGGCGTCAACTAAACGTTGGCAGATTCTTTGAAAAGAAGGCAAGCACTTGAACCCAACTATAAGTCTAGGTTTTCTCATGATGTTTTCTTTCAACAATTTATAGGCTATTAAACACACAATTTTGAATATCCGAAACAAATCATAGGATTTCAAAAATTCTTTTACACGGACGAAGTCAAAGGCAAGGTGCTATAATACGTAGGTTTATACCCCTCTCTTTTGAACACAGAAAACCAAAGGCGCCAGCATACTTTCCACCTCTCAGACTTTAAAATAAAAAAAAAGTATCGTCACTCTAAATCATTCCCTGCTACACAAGGTTCCATTCCATTTAGAAGCAGCACAGGAAGAAAAAGAAGTGTTACCCTCAAGACACCCAGTCGCGGTATAAACACGAGTGGATGCATGCTCAGACAACGGTTTTTGAGCCAAAAAGTTGATGTCACTACGAAAATTTAGGATGGAAGCCAAATTTTTACAGAAAAGTCGACTTTTGACTACGGAGAGGTGTACCTGCCAGTAGTAGACCTATTCGTACTTTCGTATGTAACAGTTATTTAAATCCTATGCAGTTGGGGGCAAGCATATAGAAAAACTAAGTAAGAAAAAGCATTTATTTGGCCCAAAATTCCCACAATAAAAATAAATAAAAACAAAGTAAAAATAAGAGAATAATTAAACTGAAAGAAATTAACAATTCAAATAGAATAACGACAAAAATGTGTGCCTTGCAGCTGCACCAAATAGGTCCAGTTCAGCAGAAAACCAGACCAGAAACCAAATGAAAAATAGCTGCCAAACAAAACAAGAATGAGATAAAACTATCACAGTGATTAAAAGACACGAAGCAAGCGTGTTTGTATTAGAACAAAATGATAAAACACCTCGTAAATCAGCCACAAGCGTGACAGAAACCATTCAATCTAGAAAAAAGGTTAACAATACAAAACTAGGGCTTTGCGAAGTGCTATTTCTATACTATTGTCATATCTGGGATACTTATCGTTACAATTTTATCTCGGAATCGCCAAGAACTAAACAATGGGCGATCACGAACATACCTTATCCGATATAATCGATAACGATCTATATCGAGCGATTATATCGATTCCATTGTTGTTAAATCGATAATTGGATAAACATTCGATTCAATAAATTAGATGGCTTAGCACGGTTACATTTAGAATCGTGATCTATTGGTAATAAAATATGTTTTGTAGTTGTCTTCAGTGAGTTATAATTAAATACTAATTTGTGTGGCACGAATTCAGTTGCTTAAGTTTATTGTTAATAAAAATTAAAGCACGACTGCTTGTTACTGCGGTCAAAAGTAAAAGTGGATTCTAATTGGTTCTGTTAAGTTAAAGCTCCTTGCTGTCAGTCGTAATTCGGTTAAGTGAATTGTGATACTGAAATCACATTTGTATGTCTGTAATAACTACTCAGGGGACGACATTTATACTTACTACAATTTTATCATCATCTGGTTTCAATGTAACCTAGTGCAGTTGAACAGTATTTTACACGAAATTACTGCCTAGCTGTCCTCTACTACCTAGGTATTGGGTAACATGAATCCATGAAACGAAGTTCGCCAGGGCACTTAGAAGTTACTATGAATATTGACAGTACGTAAAGTGAACAAAGTCACAATTAATTTAATGTAAACTTGCCAGTAGGTACTGACCCAAGTCCATACGCTTTGTGGCCATCATGCACCAGCATTACAGCTTCCACCATTTTCTCATTCAACATTCCCATTTTCTTTTTCGCAGCATTAATTTTTCTTTTTAAGTTATTTCTATACCACTCCCCATGCGCCCAATTTTATATGGCCCGCCAGACGGTACGAAATACGGAAAAATTTGGAAGTTTTCGGAAAAGTGAGGAGTCAAGATACGCTGGTTATTTTGGAGGGTAGTCAAAAACAAAAGGTTGGATGTATTGCTTGCTTTCTCGTCGGGCCGGTAACCGAACCCTCTCATTTGCGCCTCTTTAAAAATTCACGACACCCTAAACAGTTTGCTAGTGATTTTTATGTTGGTTCTGTTGCATTAAAAATCGTTTAGTCTGCTCCGTGATACGGTTTGGATCAAACAGAAAGCTAGCAAGCTGTTTTTATAATATGGTGGCTTATAAATTATTATGAATCCACCTCTTCCAGCCCCTGCAGTGGCTATTCTTTGAAAATCTTCCGGTGAAAACGTAGGTGAAGTGAATGTGAATCGAGCTCTCATTCTATACGAGTGTGTGAAATTGACAGTACACTTTTCTTCATGCTCGCTTTTTTAGTAAAATACTTGTACAAATTAAATATCTTCCTCGCCACGACATCTAACTGCTTTTCCATATATATCTCGATAAACTAAATTGGTGATTAACTTTTTTTTTTATTTTAATCACAAATTGCTTAGATTTATTTTAGTTTTACCCGTATTGCCAGCACTTTTTACTTTTCTTTGATGATTTAAAATACTAAGTGCAAGGCTTGACTGCAATTCCACCTGATAAGCAGTGATGCAATCAATGATGGTGAAGCGCATTAGTTTATTCAGAGCTTAAAGCGAAAGATTTATATACGTTCTGAAATTTATTTTGTTACTAAACTGAGAAAGAGGTTTTATGAAGCATAAAAACGTCTAATATTTCAGAAATCATTTTACGTAATTAATAATGACGACAGAGACGAACATCAATAACTCTTTGCAAAAAGAACTTTTTTTACTGTTTGGACTTTAATTAAAGTAGACCCGCGGGAAAACAGTAAAAGATAAAAGGTAGGTAGTAAGGTTAGCTATAGGATAGGTATGGTAAGTTAGGTTAGGTCATATATAGGGTGACTGGTAATTATTGACCGATACTTAAACACGTGATTGTACTCATGAATACGAATAACTTTCCCAAAAAAACTTGTTTTACTACTACCTTTCAATTAATTCAATTACGTCAGTACTGCACAACGGGAGCGGTGGGATAGCGGTGGAGCGTGTATCACTACTACTAGAAGATTTTGCCCTTCCCGAGTTCAGACTATCAGCTGATAGATCGATCAGAGACGCGCGCGCGTGGTTTTCAAACAGCGTTTTTGTTATTTTAGGTATTGTTATAAGTTATTGTGTATAAAAAAAAAAGTTTATTTGGGAAAATTTATTGAAATCATGAATACAATCACGTGTTTAAGTATCGGTCACTAATTACCAGTCACCCTATATAGCATGTTGTAATTTTAATTCTATCAAACACAAAATGTTTAAATATGATCACAGTAGAGACTCGCTTAATAAAAAGTAGTAGTACCTAGTTATTATTGGTTTGGATCTATTTTTTGTCATCTTATTAAACTAATATAGGTATAAAATTGTCGTGTCACTATGTTTGTAACAAATCGGCTTGACCAACTCTTATGAAATTTTGTGTGTATATTCAGTAGGTCTGACAATAGGATGTAAACTAATAAAAACTAAATGAGACTAATAAATTGATTCTAAAGCAGAACATAGTTTGCGGAGGCAGCTAGTAATATTTAAAAAAGCCTATTGAGAAGTAAGTTATAAGACTTGACACTATTAAAACGTTCATGTTAATCTAACTAATATAATAAAGAGGAAATGTTTGATTGTTGGTTTGCCTTGAATAGGCTCCGAAACTACTGGACCGATTTGGAAAATTCTTTCACCGTTGGGAAGCTACACTATCCCCGGATGACATAGGCTACTTTTTATCCCTGTATTCCCACAGGAACGAAAACAACGCGGATGAAACCGCGAAACGTCTGCTAGTGTATAATATAAATGTAGGTATTGGGTAAATTCAAATAAAAATGCGCACAAAGGTAGACTAGTACTAAATAATATATTCACACAGTAATTTTATTGTGGTAACTCCCCAACTACAAAAAAATCTCTATACGTTTCTACATTTTCAAAACAAACCTCCAATTCTTAGCCTAACACCTACAAAAATCACCATCAAAAGTAATTCCCTTTAAAATCTCCTGCGAATCCGGCCGTTACAGACGGATTACGTGTAAGATTCTTCTAAAATTCACTGGATGAGCAGAAAAATCGTCAAGTATTCGCGTGTATCACAAAAGGGGATGGGATAAAGGGGTTCACCCCCAGGTAGGGGGGGGAGGGGGGGTGTTTCGGCATCTGTCGCGAACCACGAACGAATTGGATGTGATCTCGGCATTGTAAGAATTTTGAAATGATTGATGTTGTTTTATGCCGGTGAGAAAATTATGCGGACAATAATCTTGAAGGAGGCAAATATTGTTTTTCACAATGTTTATGACGCTGTAGAGCAACAGTAATAGTTTATTAATTTGATATATCTTCAACTTGTTATAATTTTAGGAATTAAACTTAAAGGAACATATTCCCTGTAATATAAATAAGGAAAGGTTAAAGTTACTCTTCATGTTCTTTTTCGTTAAAATAAAAGTTTCCTAAGGTTTTGATGTTCCTGTTTTGTTTTAACAACCAATGATTGCTGAATCGATGGAACCGGATAGATTACCTGACCGTGTAAAGTAACATCGGTTTTTTCTAGTAATGGAGACATTACACCACTTTCCTCAATAGGTGCACCCGTTAAGTTAATTTCACTTGCATCTGTGCATTTCATCTGCATGGTTCTTATATGATTTGACCCAGATAATGTCTAGAATTTAAAAGAGACTGTGACCTCTGAGTTTATTTCGACGGCGTTTCTTCTCAGAGTACTCAGATAGTGAAACACCGACCTCATTTACTTGTTAAAAAATTACGTGTAAAAGTGTTCGTAAAAACCTATTTACAGGAATAAATATCATATAACTGCGTTCTTATCAATTAGATTTCATTAATGTCTTCCACATCAAACGGCCTTATAGTTATACAACTATCATAATTTTCTCCTATTGTCTTTAACTTAATTACAAAATTCATTTGCCGCATAATTTCCTTCATCCCTCACTAGCCGGGGCCGGTGGGTCGGTACAGAGGTAGGGGCTGGATTTTCGCGATGAGTGCGGAGTCAGGCACGGTCGTGACCCCGCATTGAAGAATGACCAATCTCACTTCCAGCCTACTTGTTTGCTGAGCCCAAGTGAATTTAATATACAAAACATATTTTTTTCATGAAGAAATTTTGTGTAGACATTTTCTTGAAGAAAATGTGTGCTAGTTTTGAAGGGTGCAACGCTTATCTTGTTAGTTTTAAATGTTTTTGATTACTTCTCTTACGGATTATGATAATTATGTTAGTATTTTTTCAAATGACATTCCATATTGAGATCTAAAATGGTAATATGGTACAGAGGTCAGCACATAAAGCTACCCCAATGTGTCAAATTTCTTCGATAGTTTTTCAACTTAATTACAAACAGTATAAGGTTTATGTTCATTAATTATATTAATATAATTTTTATTTTACAGTTTGGGTAGCCTGATGGGCTGAGGCTGTACATGTAAACATAAAAGGTAGAATAATCGACTAGCAAATATTCGTTCGCATTCCAAAATATCGGCAGCATTGCCACATGAAATGGCATTACTATTTTTTTGGCCTAAAGACAAGGCCAGCTTTATGGATTTTTTTGTTTTACTTATAAACGAAATAAATTTTAATATTGGATGATGCTACTTTTCATGCAAATATAAACAATAAAATATCTTTTTCAAATTAATCTTAGTAGTTTCACGGTTACGTTTCGTAACAATTTAACGGTTCAACTTTCACAACGACAAAGTTTCCCGTAATAAAATACTTGAAGTTACAGCGCCATTATTGATTTTAAGATTTTGTTTAAATATGGCTCGTAAACTAATACTGTTTTAAAATTCATCAAATGCTTATGTTTCTATGGTAACTTTCCCGTTGTTTTTGACGTTAAAAATTTATAACTTGTAGTGTGTGTACATTTTTATATGAGACACTTAACATAGAAATTGAAATGATTGAATCTTGGAAGTAGTAAATTGTTTTTTTTTGTATTTATTTTCAAAGTTACTAACGTCACTTGTTTCAATACGATCAGTAAAGGCACTTTAAAGTATCAATATTTTACAAGAATTTAATTAATGTAGGTATCTACTTTTACCAATAGATATGGTAAGGTTTTGTATGAAAATGAAATTGTAAAAGAACTCTAAACTTACAACTTATATTAAGTTTTACAAAATATTTGTTAACATACATTATATAATTACAGTATACTGTTACATCGATGCAGTTAATTATTAATTAGCATAAAACAGCAATAGGTTGATTAAGGAAAATACATATGAATTAACTCTGTTGATTACCAAATTTAGCACTTATTATTAGTAAATGTAGAAGTTGGTGTGGCACTAGAAAGTGTCCTACTGATGCCATATCCGTATTTACGGGACGTGTTATTCCCGTCGCAAAATTCCCACCTAACTAAAAATTCAATTTCGCTTCCAAACATGCTTAAAATTTCACGTCAACGGCAACCTCAAGTGTGCCCAGAAAATTGGGAGCATGCACTATCTACTGATCTATAGGAGAAGTACCGGATCCGTCACCTCAAGTGTCATCTAGTACCGCGAAGTACCTACGAGAGTACTGGAGAATGTGAAGAACATCGGAGAATACTTGAGAATGACTGAGACACCGATAGACTTTGCTAAGTGACTTTTATGTTTGGAGTCTTTAAAATATATGTGGCTGGAGAGATTTGACTTTGATCGGGTGTTAGGTAAGTTATGGTGTAGGTGATACCTACTATACACGCGTAGCAACGGGTATATTGACGGAAGAATGGACTAAGATATTTGAAGTGGACTTTTATGGTGTACAATTAAATAAAGAGTATTCTATTATATTCTATTCTAAGTGACAGATTGTAGAAACGTTTCTGCCAATTATAGAAGGAATAATGCTCGATGCTGTAGACAATTGTGAATCGAAGAAACAACACATTTCTTCTTTCCATTCTTGATATTGTCTTGCTCAAAACAAAACAAAGTGTTTCTAGAATCTGTTACTTTGGCGATTCTTTTGCAGACACTAAGACAGTGACAGACAGACAGACTTTTACGTGGATCTAATGATAAAAAATTCACCATTAGTTCCATTGTTTTCAGATTCTTTTAAAATGGAACTAGTGATTAAAAAAACATCAATAGTTTCATCATGGAATTGTTAATGGTAGATACTAGCGGCAACGAAGCCTTATAAGTTGCTACTTCTATGGGTCGCGACTATAGAGTAGGGCGACATTATATCTGCAATCAAACAATGACTTAGGTAATTAACCAAAAAGTTTTCGAATCTTTGTAAGAATTTTCACGATTTCCTCGTTATTTATATCTGAAAGATATCTAAAGACATACAGCCATACAGCTTAGTTTAGTATAATCAATCCAAAGAGGTTCCCCGTTCAAAATCATTGCCAACATTTATCAATCCTCACAAAAACATTGTTTTACGAGAACATCGTTAATATATTAGAAAAACATTTAGGTACCTACCTGACGAAATCAATTTACCAAATAAATCTTTTTAACTGTACACGACACACTAGAAATTACTTACTACTTTATCAACTAGAAAATAAGGTTGAGTTTCAGATGGTAACGGTTTCAAGTACGGTTTAAGTTAGGTGGGTAGGTACCATAGATTCTCACGTACTTCTCACGGTAGGTATGTGATTTATTGTGAATGGAAGAGCTAGGCGTAGGTAAGCGTAGGCGTAGGCAACTCGTTACCGTGTCCCGAATACACTAGGTGCTTCGCGCCATTAAAATATTATGTTTTGTGTCAGATAGTGCGCGTAAGATGAATTATTATGAGGTATGTCGAAGCAAATATTTTGGGTTGGGTAAATGTTACAGTGTACGAATGCCACTTATCTAAAAGCCTTATTAGATAAATGACATTCGTATGGAAAAAATGTGTAGACAGTGTAGACATTGCAGACTTCAGAGATATCATTTTAGCTGTAAGTAACTATAGAAAAAAGCTTTCACTAACATGAGCCTGTCTAGGTAGTAACTAGCTACAGAATAACTCAATGATTCTTTTCCTTCGACTGCCTCATTGGTCTAGTGGTCGCGAGCGCTACTGCTGAGCATAAGGTGCCAAGTTCAAGTTCGGTTCCGGCAAAGAGTTAATTGAGTTTTCCTATCTGTCATTTCTTAGTAGCAGCCCGTAGTCTGAATTTGTTTGATTTCTTGTTTTCGTAGTCGATTGATGTCAATTTCTCAGTATCAGCCCAGAGACTAGATTTGTACCTGATTGAAGGCAATAGGCTCACACCCTATTACATGGGACTTAAACATAACTGGCGAAATGTGGGTGTACTACTGGTGCACTCTGCCTAACCCTTCGGGGATAACAGGCGTGATGTTATGTTATTGTTAGGTACTTTTTATTTTTGATACATCTTCATATACCTAAGTGCTTCTGATCAGTGTAAATAAAACCAATTTTAAAGAGAAAGTGGAGTTTCATGTCCACCAGCAGATGTGCCAGACGGGCGCAGTCGAAGGTCTAAGTAGTGGCTGTAGGTCTGTACCGGTGACGCGCTCACGCCCTGCACCTATAGGTTCCGAAGTGTTCGGGTGAAGGCGGGCCTCGAAGATTACACGTCGATGAAGAGGAGATTGTTCGAAGGTTGAAATAATAACACTGGATAAGTCTTCATAAGTGTTCACTGTTCAGGAAGTTATTATAGTTTTTATGTCCATTCTCCTCCATACAATCACAGTATAAATATTAATACAGTAGGACGACGCATTTGATCTCTGGAAAAATGCCGACAACGTCTACACGTGTTAGCCCTGAATAATGCCTCCCGAACTACGAACAACGTTTTGTTCGCAGTTCGGGAGCGGCTTTCCCGCGTGTCGCCCCTCACACACCACACGATTGCCCTGTCTAGACGGCTTCGTCGGACGACTGTAGGTTTTTAGACTGTGATACAATACTACCTTTTGGAAGAGGCAACTAGAATATTATTAGTGCTTTTGGGTACTAGGTAGGTACCTAATAATTTGGACGTTCGTACATATCGTTTTATTGCCCTTATTAAAATAAAATATTAGTTTTTGGCTTTGTTTCTTATTACGTATTCCCATGGCCTTTTTGACGGGAAGATATGAATGCGTATACCTACGCATAATTTGAACACAATTTTGTTACGTAACTTGAACGCATATTCCATTAATATAGAAGCTCAATTGATCTAACACTTTCCTTAAACACTATTTATTCAATAGTAAAACCCAATATTTGACCTTAGATTTCAAAAGTACTTCAGTCAATAAAAAAAAATCCGGACAAGTGCGAGTCAGAATCGCCCGCCGAGGAATCATTCCGTACGTGGAATCATTTTAACGTTAGAATCATAGTAAACTTACAAGTTTGATTTTTTCAGAACTTCTTGGGACCGTAGACCTTAGTACCTACCTATTCAATACACACTTATCTGATTTACTAACTCGTTTTCTATTTATTTCTATTTATTTCTTTCCGTCACTGGGTACCCCTCAAGGTTCATTGGAAGACCAGCGTCAGACAGCATCACCTGTCTGGCATGAATGCTGAAATGGACCTTTTTGGCGCAGCCGTGGGGCACACAGCACATAATGTGTACCTACCTAATAAGTACTGTATATTTTTTACGTTTCATAAATTATTGTGTGTATGTGTGTTAATGACTGATGTCAAATAAATATTTTTCTTTCTTTCTTTCTTTCTTTCTAGTATACGGTTTAAATTTCAACTTGATACTACCACGCATTCCCGAAATAAATGGTCTTGATAGACAGACATACAGACATACAAACAGACAGACGGACAACAAAGTAATATTTTAAAGGTTCCGTTTTTTCCTTTGGAGGTACGGATCCCTGAAAACATAATTTATTCGTAAACATCGCCGCTATTTGCCAATTTCAAAAACTTAGAAAAACACACACATTCAGGTAAGCCTAATATTAGCTTGTTAAAAGTTTATCAAAATTTAGAATTTCCCATAGCACTTAATGTGAGCCATATCTCTTATAAAACACGGAACAATATTTACTTTGGCTGTCGTTCGTACTCATTTACTAGGTATTATTTGTTAGACGTCAAAATATTTGAATCTCAGATAATGTATGTAAAGCTGCGAACATGGGATAACATAACTTAAAAATACTTTCTTCAAAATCTATGCACAGTATAAAATTATGATATTTGACACGATTATTATTGACATTTATTTTATTATTTTTCATTATTATATGTACTAAATTAACAATACTATTGGTTTTTTTATTCAACAATTTAATGAAATTATATGTGTAGGTACCTAATGACAATAATGTATCTGGGTGTAATTTACCTATAGTAAAAATGTATATAGAAATATATAAGTATGTTTATCAGCTGTTTAGTACCCATAACACAAGCTCTCAAGCTTAACTTGGGACTAAATGGCGTTGTGTGAAAAGTTGTGGAATATTTTTTAATCTTTATAATTGTAATCAACGATTAATTTAAAATACTATGCTTATATTTGCACGCCAAAATTAAAGGCAGAATAGAAAATCAATTTTAATTATATTGTGAACCTTCTTTACATTATTTACGTAAATAAATGATTTATTTATGTTTATGTTTATGGAGTCGCGTGCTGATCGTTTATGTTGAACTAATTATGATTTGCGACCGTTACACGCAATTATTTACACAATTAAAATCATTCACATCATTAAGACAACCCTTTAAGTTCATACAATCCCATTCAATGATTATTACATGAAAAAAGTCATTTAATGGGATTCAATTATCTTAGAGGGTTGTATTCCGGTCTTCTAATGAGCGGCCCCATAGCGCAGCGAGCAAAACTTTTATGTAACTACTGATAGATGTTTAAGACTCTAATTAGTTATGTGCAATGCAGTGAATAAGCCAGGCACATTATTAGCCTAAATGTATATTTACTTACTATAGTAATTATGGAGTGTTTTTTAAGCGAATGTGAGTACCAAGACAAACCAACAATGGTTTATTGGTACAGTACAAAGTGAACATGTGTAAGACTGTGAGCATTAAAAAAAATGGTGATATAATTAAGTATTATAACTTAGATAAACCATATTGCAAAAAAACGCAAGAGAATTTGAACTTTGCGAGCTAACCCGGCGCACATCCGCCTTAAGAAGGAATTAAGGTCCCTTAATAACTAAAGAACATAAAGGGCAGATCCGAAACCACCCAATGACAACAATAACAAAACAAAAACAATACATAAAGAAATCGATCGACATTGTGTAAGTAACAGATAACATTGGTGTTAACTCGACAAGATAAGCGTGTTGACATCGGATGCAGTCACACCCACATAAACGATAAATAGTTGAACATGTTGTTGGGAACTGCCTCAATGTCGTCGCGGGCGCAGGTGGATTTTAGATCTGATTCTGGTACCAAAGTGCAAAGTAGAGTAAAGTAGTATCTCTCTAACTTGGTTGGAAATCAAGAGCGCACTATTTTGTTGAGTTTAAGATGAAGTGTGTAGTTTTTAAAGGAAAGAGAACATCTTGTTTTGTCTCTCTCTATTGTTTGTCTGCACTAATCTCTAAAATATCTGGACGGATTGTGACGGGACTTCAGAGTTCCGTGCGAAAAAAACCAACCACTAAAATGTGCGGTAACAAAGTCGCGGACATATTAAGCGTATAAATAAATAAAAAAAGAGATCAATCCTTTGACTTTAATATTCTAAATCGGGAGACAGTGAGTATTAAATCTTATGGGGAATTAAAGGGAACAATAGGTAAAAACCTTAGGTATACCTACGAGCTCCCTACTCACGATTATATTAAATTTCCAACTTAAAAATAATATCTACAGAACCAATTAATTGCTTCAATTCTAATCTGCCAACAACTCAACAAAACCATAGATTATCCCAACGACAAGAGATTTATTTAGTATTGTGTAACAGTACTATTAGCTGACAACATTAGTGTGAATGTCACAACACTACAATAAGCCAGTGATGTAGTCGCGTCGCACCCACATGGTACGTGGTAATCGCTTAGAAATACTCGAGCTTTGTAAAGGAGCGTTTGAATTTTACTTTATAATTTAAGGATAGGATCATTTTGTCAAAAAAAAAAAGTTTATGATAGTATCGGGGATTAAAATAAATAAAAACATGACATCCAAATAATTACCCAAGTACAAATATAATAATAATAATAATGCAATGGTTGTTTGGCCAAAAGCCCGCAACCTTGACGTAGTCCTTTTAAATGGAAGAGATTAAAAGTTAAAATATACATATATAAAAATAATAATAAGTTCCTAATTATTTATTTATCTCATTTCAAGGCACAAGCGTTAATGTGGCTCTGGCTCTTGTACTGAGAGCTGGGAGTCCCTGTATTACAAAATTGCAAAGCAAAAACTCTAAATATATAAACAAAACATAGAAACATTAACATCATCATAATTGAATATGAAATAAATCGAACAAATCTCTCTAATTGACTTCATGTCTACCTTAACCTGTTTTGCCTTTAATTGGGCTGAAATTGTGTAAACACAAAGTAGTAGTAGCCAATGGTGACTAAATTATTTTGAAATCAACACTGATAAAATGATATTTATTTCTGTAAATAGGTTCATACAAAAACTTTTACACGTCATTTTTTAGCTTGGTGAGGCGTTTCACTATCTGACTACTCTGAGAAGAAACACCGAAAGAAACTCAGAGGTCAGTCTCTTTTAAAGTCCAGACATTATCTTGGTCAGATCATATAAGAAACCATGCAGATTAGTGTCTGAAATGGTCTTTTGAGGAAAGAACCGGGACTAGATCAATCAGTGCAAGCATCACTGCAATCTTCGTTCACTATAATAATATAATGATCAATTATTTTAATAATTAATTAACCTCATATAATTATAACAGTAGCTACAAAACAAAATATAAATGGTTAGTAAAACTTACAACTATGTTAGTAGGCACTGACACTAAGCCGGTACATATCTAACTTTGCATAGTAAGGATCTTCACCAAGGAAATGCCGAACCAGTGGCGATATAGCCTCATTATTCCTGTTTTCAAAGGCAAAGGTAGCGTACAGGATTGTAGTAACTACCGCGGTATCAAAATCATGTGCCACACCATGAAGCTCTTCGAGCGCATCATTGACACACGGCTCCGTAGCGAGTGCACTGTCTCTGAGTGTCAATATGGCTTCCGGGCGGGTAACAGTACCATGGACGCAGTGTTTGCCTTACGGACTCTGGCTGAGGCTTACAGAGAGAGAAGGAGAGCTCTGCATATGGCCTTTTTAGACCTGCAGAAGGCCTTCGACTGTATACCTCGGCAATCCATTTGGTGGGCACTTCGCTTCAGAGGCGTTCCCGAAGTCTATATTGACATTATCAGAGACATGTACCGCGATTCCGTGTCCTCTGTCCAGACCGCTGTTGGCGAATCCAAAGGCTTTCCAATATCTGTTGGCGTTCACCAAGGCTCGGCTCTTAGCCCGTTCTTGTTTAACGTAGTGCTCGATGTAGTTACGGCAAACATCCAAGATCAGCCTCCATGGCTAATGATGTATGCCGATGACATTGCCCTCGTTAATCAGAACATATCACATCTTGAGCGCAAAGTCAATACTTGGAAGGATACGCTGGAAAACGGTGGTCTGAGACTAAATGTGGCGAAGACTGAGTACATGTCCTATGGCAGCACGGATTCAAATACCATCCGAATAGGTTCGGACCTGATCTCTAAGTCCGATAAGTTCAGGTACCTTGGATCCGTGCTGCACGAGTCTGGCAACGTGGATTACGATGTCCAAGCACGTATAGGCGCAGCTTGGGCGAAGTGGCGCGAGGTAACGGGCGTTGTATGCGACCGCAAAATGCCTCCGAAGCTCAAGGGGCAGATATATAAATGCATCATACGGCCTGTCCTCCTGTACGGCGGCGAATGTTGGCCAGCATTAAGTAGACACACCCAGGAACTCCGCGTCACGGAGATGAAGATGCTTAGGTGGATGAGCGGCGTAACGCGATCCGATCGCATACGCAACTCATTCATCCGGGGTAGCCTTGGTGTCCGCGACGTGGGAGAAAAACTACAAGAGTGTCGTCTCCGATGGTATGGACACATCATGCGCCGCCCTATCGAGTACGTTGGTCAGAGATGCATGTATATGGCTGTCCTTGGGGCTAGGCCCCGTGGTCGCCCTCGCAAACGCTGGCTGGACGTCGTTGTAAATGACAGTAGTAGGTTATAAGGAGTAAAACGCGAAGCTTAAATAAACACTTTATAATTTTGTAAAAGACACGGATTAATTTTTAACAAATTGTACAGACAGAAAACAGAACACTAAATTTAAAAACTCCCGCTATTTTTTTCTTTTTCAGCAACTTAACCATAAACAAAAAATATTATTGTTTTTACCAAAGAGGATATTTACAAAGGTTGACATGTATGACTAAAACTATGAGCGCGTCGCTAACATTCCCCCCCCAGTGCTAGCTCAGCACTCTTCACCAAGTGAAATACGCGCGACGCGGGCTGCAGGTCGCTTCCAAACACCTGTCTTAGTCTTCACTTCAACGAGTCTTATTCGACCATCCTTTCCTGGGCATGTCTTCTGAATAATACCCTTCGGCCATGTATTACGAGGACTGTCAGGATCAACCACTACCACTACGTCACCTACCTGCAAAGGTTTCACCTCCTCGTTCCATTTTCTTCGAGGCAGTAAGTTGGGGAGAACCTCTTTCACCCATCTACGCCAAAACATATCCGCTAACGCTTGAGACTTTCGCCATTGTTTACGGAGAAACATGTCAGAATTATCGAAAGTCCCAATGGTAGGTGTGTTGGATGAGCCACCTAAAAGAAAATGGTTAGGAGTTAAGGATTCTAAGCTTTCAGGGTCAACGGAGACGTGTGCCAGTGGACGACTGTTTACCATATTCTCCACTTCCGCCATCAGGGTAAGTAAAACTTCTTCTCGTGGAGCGCGTTCGTTCATTATAACTCGAAGTGATGTTTTAACGCTTCGAATTAGCCTCTCCCAGGCCCCACCCCAGTGAGGACTGGATGGGGGTATAAAATGCCACTGCATGGCGTTGTTTACGCCGACGGCCTTTAGAGCATCTATATTAAGTGACTGCTCTGATTGCTTCAGCTCCTTATCGCTTGCTCTTAAGTTGGTGCCATTGTCAGAGTATAAATGACACGGCCAACCTCGCCGTGCTGCCATGCGTCGTAGCGCCATAATCAGAGAGTCTGACGTGAGCGACGAAACAAGCTCAATATGAATTGCTCGTATTGTGAGGCAAGTGAACAAAACAGCATACCTCTTCTGCCTTCCCCTGCCCACAGTCACTTCCATTGGACCAAACAAATCCAGACCACAAAATGAAAATGGTCGTTGGTGATGTGCTACTCGTGCATGAGGTAAGTCGCCCATTCTCGGTACTTGAGGTTTACATTTCCTTATGCGACAAAGCATGCAATTCGAAATTACGTTTTTAACTGTTGGCCTTATTCTAATAATCCAATATTTCTGTTTCAGATTATTGACAACCATTTCCTGGTTCCCGTGTGCTGCCTTAGTGTGATAAAACCGGACAAGAAGACGCGTTATGTCATGTTTTCCATCTAATATTATTGGTCTCTTCATTTCCAGGTCCACGTCTGTCGCAGCATCGATGCGGCCACCGAGTCGAAGCAAACCAGTTTTGTCTATGTACGGTGACAAAGTAAGCAACTTACTATCTCTTGATAAAAGTTTTCCAATTTTTATTGCAGATATTTCGGCGGAGAACGAGTCCATCTGCGTTTTCTTTAGCAACAGGGTCTCCGCTCGAGCCATCGCATCACAGTCAACCTCAACGGTAAGTCTTTTGCACCTGTCAATAAATTTCAGAACGACGGCTGTGGCTCGCAGTAACCGAAGCCAGGA
Source organism: Euplexia lucipara (assembly GCA_921972225.1). Taxonomy (NCBI): domain Eukaryota; kingdom Metazoa; phylum Arthropoda; class Insecta; order Lepidoptera; family Noctuidae; genus Euplexia; species Euplexia lucipara. The sequence continues at coordinate 17,329,298 of OV179155.1, read as the reverse complement.
AGAAAACCGTTGCGGCTCAGGAACAGGAAGGTTACATGTAGTGATAGTGTCATGCATCACAGCTACACACTCGAAATTTCCTTCGTCCCGGTCGATGTCGGGGTTAACGACGTCGGCAGGCCATGAGGACTCGTCTTTGTATAAAAAATCAGGTCCTGTGAACCACCTACTTTGAAACAGTGTGTGGTTAAATTCGTCACGAGTACCAAGATCCGCTACATTTAATTTGGTAGGTACATATCTCCATTCAGACATAGAAGTGAGTTCATCAATTTCTCCTAATCGGTTCGCTTCGAATGTTTTATAACTACGTCTGTTATTTCTAATCCACTGTAAGACTGTTGTAGAGTCACACCAAAAATATCGTCGCTCGGGAGATAGTCTGTGTTCCTTCACAACGATGTCAGCTAATCGTGCAGCCAACAACGCTGCCTGTAACTCGGCTCGGGGCACAGTCATGGGTTTAACAGGTACTACACGACATTTACTTGCTATAAATGCAATGTTAACATTACTATCGGTATCCATCCATCGCCAGTACGCCGCACAACACATTGCTTGAACAGACGCATCGCAAAATAAATGCAGCTGTAAGCATTTATAATTATTACTTGCTGTCGCAGCACACGTAGACGTTGTCGTAGGCAGTTTATACGCCTCGTAGCAGCTTCTCGTAGCTCCAGTAACGCCAGGTAACTCCAACGCAGGGTTCGCGGGTACGTCGGCAGGAGGAGGCGGCGGTATCATCACAGGGTCGGCGACAGGTTTTAGTCCCGTCTCACTTCTACCTTGTAACACAATAGTTTTATTATAACACCTAGGTATACGTATTTGTTTTATTTCCTTAAGTACCTCGATCCATTTGCACCATTTATTGTAGATATTGTCGGGTACAGCCTCATCCCAGCCTATGTTTAACCGCCAAGTATCTTGTAACATAATCTTACCCTGAATAGTAAATGGTGCTAGGAATCCTAAAACATCAAAAATCGACATAACTATTTTCAGCATGATTCTTTTGGTTGGCCTTTCTCTATTTAAAATAATATTTTCAGGTATTCGTTTCAGAGACACGTCGAAACCTAACTCATCTTCTCTGGGATACCAGATGAGTCCCAAGGTGCGTTCGCCATGGTACTCCTGATCAAATTTGAACTTAACGCTAGCGGTACCTAATGTATCCTTTGGAACACTATCTATAACAGCAATACTATTGCTTGTCCAGTTGCGTATTTCAAAACCACCGCTGCTATGTATCTCAGCAACATTTTTAACCATATCTATTGCCGTCGTGTCATCCGGCAGGCTGTCAATATAGTCGTCCATATAGTGCGATTTATGTATCGCATTGACAGCGGCTGGTAATGACGACTCGTATCGTCGCGCATTAACATTTTTAACGAACTGAGCTACAAAAGGAGAACAATTAGCGCCGAAAATAAGTGAAGTCATGATGTAAGTATCAACTGGTTCGTCAGGGCTGTTACGCCAAAGGAATCTAAACGCGTGTTGATCTTCAGGGCGAATTTTGACTCTAAGGAACATGTCTTTGATGTCACCGGTTACTGCTATTTTGTACTCCCTAAAGCGCAGCATTATACCAAACAGAGATGACAGCAAATCTGGTCCTGTGAGTAAATGATCATTGAGACATTTACCATCAACTGGAGCAGCAGAATCAAATACTAGCCTAAGTGATTTTTTGTTGGGGTTATCAACCCCGAAGTGGGGTAGATACCATGTCCTTGGTTGCTGCACTCGCTTTTCCATCTTGTGAGCGTAATCATTTTCTACTAAATGATTTATGCGCTCGCGGTATCTATCAGCAAACCCACCGTCGCGTGCCATCTTCCTTTCTATCCCTTTTAACCTAATAAGAGCATTAGGATAGGTGTCGGGCATGGTGCAGGCCTCATCCTTCCAAGGCAGACCTACACGCCAGCGCCCGTTGACGAGTTCGACAGTTTTCTCCAGCTGAGCGACGGCACTAGTATCGTTAATATTTTGCCTCGGCTTACCTGACACTCCTAAGGCGTCCACAGCAAATGAGTGCCTCACCTCCTCGTGTAGCTTCCGTAGCATACACTCATCCCTGTCAGCGGTGCTGGTAGCTGCCGAGCTCAACAGCAGAGTGGCGTGTGCGTCGACGGCGCCAGCCTGCGCATGCTGAGCGAGCGTTTTGCGTGAGCGTTGCGCCCTTCGCAACATACCATGCATGCACCAACCTAGAGGAGTCAATGTAGCGGACGGCTCATATAATCTACCTACTACAACTTTGAGAGGTAACAACAAGTGAAAGTTATCTTGACCTATCAGAATCTCAGGTTTTATATCATATTTACATACATTATCAATTATTCCATACAGGTTGTTGTACTTATTACAATCGACAACAGAAAGTTGTTGCAAAGGTAAGTCTAACTTATCAACGCATCGAACTTTTATATGATGCGTCTTATTGTCCATACCCGATATTATAACATTCGTGATCATCGTTTCACATACCAGTTCATCGTCAGACCAGGCTCCGCGGATACGCATCGTCTCTGAGCGGCCATGAAGCCCCGCACGCTTCGCTAGCCCCGCACTGATTAGGGAGACGGTCGATCCGTCGTCAAGGAGGGCGTTTGCACTTAACACACCATTAGCACTATGTATACGTATAGGTACGACTTTTAGTAACACTGTGTTTTCACTCGCGTTTATATGCGTCACTGTTTGCGTATTAGCGGCGGAGGATGTCGGCGGCGTCGCCGGCGTCGCTGTCGTCGGCACAGGCGTCGGATTCGGCTCTGGAACCTTGCTTCCGACGAAGTGAAGTAAATTGTGATGTCCTTCGCCACAGTTGTTTTTATCGCAAGGCGGTGCGGAACATGTATCTCGTGCGTGTCGCGATAGTAAACATTTATAGCAAATTCCGTTGCGTTTTACAAATTCCCATCTAGTTTTACGTAACGCTTTCTTGAACTGTTTACATTCGGTTAATTTATGTTTTGAGGTACGGCAGAATTTGCAGTTATCATTATCCTCATTTGTTTGTAATAATACAGTTTGAGATCGATTGCCAAAATTGTCTTTGTTTTTGTGAAAATTGTTTCTATATTGGTCAGTGTGAGGGCTCGTAAAATAGAAATTTGATGTAACTGATATCTTTACGGCCTCGTCGTGCAAGAAATCAGATAAAATGACCATACGGGATTTCTGTCCTTCAGTGATCAGTGGGAAACTATAGTCAGACCATTTAGCTAACAGTATTGTAGGCAGCTTGGACAATATAATTGAAACAATACTCATACCTTGTAAGTACTCTTCGCGTCCAACTGCTCGTACTGCTTGTATAAGGTTTTGCACTTTCACTGAAAATGGCACTATTTCACTAAGAAAGTTTATTGACATTGTAGGCAATTTCTTGATATCCTGTATTATTTTGGATACAATCAAATCTGGATTACCAAAACGTAACTCTAAAGTTGACATAATTTTGCACGGTGGACTCGCAGATATAAGTAAGGCTGCGACAGCATCTTTGGCAGCTCCTCGGAGACACTTTCTCAACCTCCACAGGTTTTCTTCAGGAGAAAATTTACAAAGCTCGGTTGACTCATTAAAGGCTTGTTTGAACTGCAGAAATTCGAGTGGGTCACCTGAAAAGTCTGGAAGATCCTTCGGTGTGCTTAATCGTGTTATAAGGTTGGTATTCGGTGCACTCGTAGTAGCCAGGTCTTTCAACGCGCCAGCTAGCATCTGAATAGTCGCTTGCATACTGATGGGCTCCGCCGCCAGTGGCGGAGTAGGTACAGTGTGTGGGTGCGACCCCATCGGCAGATGTGGCGCTGAAGGTGGTGGCTTTTGAGGTGACGAAGGTAGCCCTGGTAGTGCTGCTGGTGCCATGAAGAGGACGGCATTCGCAGGCGCGGCTGGTTCAGTCACAGGCGAATGCAACTTGCCCAAAGGGTTGCCATGATCGTGGGCAGATTGCATTAATTCGTGGTGACTCCGTTCCAGCCATTGCTCCACGTCGTGAGCGCATTCTTCGTGTGGACTGTATTTTTCTTCTTCCTCTAGTTGTGCTAAGTCCGCTTCTAGCTGTCTGTCTATGAGCTCCAGTCGTATCTGTGCCTTTTGTTTTGCAGCATCCAAAAGCAACTGCGCTTTTCGAGCTTTTACCGATGATGTGTCGGAATGAACTTTAGACCTCGGCATTGTGTTTTGTGATTTTACGCTTGGCGATGCCACAGGTGTTTTAAATAACATTTTGTTTGCTGATGCACTAGTTGAAGACTGACATTCTTCAGTATTCAGGTCTTGCTTTCCCTTTTGTTGCTCGAAAAGTTTACGTTGCGCGCGTTCGCGTTGTTCCATACTTCGCGTACCTACCATTTTTCACAGGTTCCGCGACAAACTTAGTATTTTGTGCGATCCGGTTCGATTGACCACTTTGTAAATGACAGTAGTAGGTTATAAGGAGTAAAACGCGAAGCTTAAATAAACACTTTATAATTTTGTAAAAGACACGGATTAATTTTTAACAAATTGTACAGACAGAAAACAGAACACTAAATTTAAAAACTCCCGCTATTTTTTTCTTTTTCAGCAACTTAACCATAAACAAAAAATATTATTGTTTTTACCAAAGAGGATATTTACAAAGGTTGACATGTATGACTAAAACTATGAGCGCGTCGCTAACAGTCGTCAAGTCCGACATGAGAGCCAATGGCCTGACCGAAAAGGATGTTGAAGATCGGGCAAAGTGGAAGAAGCTCAGTCGGAAGGCGGACCCTGGCAATAGCCGGGATTAACGCCAGGTGGAAGAAGAGAAGAAGCATAGTAAGGATCTTTGAACATAACGTTTTTGACCTCGCTGACGACGTGCAATTTTGATATGCGCGTTTCTGAGCGTTCTCAACGAGTATTAGCAGTTAGTTCACGTGTATATTTATTTATTATTTAATTAAACTTTATGCTTTATTATAAAAGTCACTGTACAAAGGCGAACTTAATGCCTTTATATCGTATTAACAGTAATTGGTTTCAAAAGACCTGAACGGCTTGCGTTTGCTGAGCGTACTGACGTCTGACTGTGTTCTACGCGCGTCATCAACGCGTTAAACAAACGTCTTGTGCAAAGGCCCTTTAGCTTTTCTGATTAGTTAAGCCCTGTCAAATAACTATGTTCTGGTCACATAATATTTTTATAGACTTCCGTTTACTAAAAGGAAGACATGTTAATGATACTGGTGACATCCAAATGGATGCGATAAATATTTACTAGAAGCCAACTGATTTACGAGTTTAAAAATAAAATTTATTTATGTTGATCACAAACTATACGCTTGTTTCAGTAAGGTACAGTCGCCAGCACATCAAGTTACCCCAATGTGTCAAATTTCTTTGATCGTTTTTCAACTTTATGTCAAAAAGAATAACGTTCATATTCAATTGGGAAAATTTGCCACATTGGGGTAACTTGATGTGCTGGCGTCTGTACGTGGAAATACGAACAGTTACTGATTTAATCGACATCAACAATGCCTAAAAGGAAATCAGAATCATTATATTTTATTGGACTTGTTAATTTGACGTTTGTAATCGCCTTTGAATTTAAAAAAATCTTTTACAACGAAGGTGAACAAAAATAGGAAAGAGTTTTTCAAACTAAGTAGTATTAATATTTCTGTTAAACAATCTCATCGATCTCACAAGCACAACTCTAACTTTAATAAAGTGCAAGTGTCTGTCGTGAACTCGTGACAAATATGAAGGTACAGCCCCCCTATAAGCCAAGTTACAAACGATTCGTATCTATTCTCTCTTAGGGAGACACGCTAAGTCACGTGGTCAAAACAAAGGGATTTGAGCCGTTCTCGATTGTAGAAAGAGAATAGATACGAATGGTTTGTAACTTGGCTAGGGGGGCAGGACCCCAATGTGTCAAATTCCTTTGATAGGTTTTCAACTTTATTCGAAACACAATAAGGTTCATGTTCATCACATAATATATATTATCAAGCCAGTTTATAAATCAGTGTTTTTCTCTTGATTCATGTTAATTTAATTCCTATCTATTATCTAGTTTGATTTACAAAATGCGTCTAGTGGATGATGGCCGTGTAGTGTCTTCTTAAACTCAGTACTTTCAGTGTCATTGGAAGATATATACCTAATCAATAAATGTACCAAAATATAACTAACACATTTATCAAAAATATAAATCTTAACTTTCTTATATCCAATCCATTAATATCAAACATGCATCAGATTTGAGGTTAGAATAACATTATTTTTAGAGAGTTGCCATGCCAGTCGTTTGAATGGGGCACGGCGCAGTACATTTGTTGCGCGTGGGCCGGAATAGTGTCAAGCATCGCAGCGCAAGCGCAGCCATTAAGAAACACGATGTTACCGGTGTAACAGTCTTCATTTGAAGCTTACTTTATATTGTGATACCTTGAAACAGAGGTTTAGTAGCTATGAAGTAAGAGGAGATTCAATTACCACATTTCTTTGGTTAAAGATAGCTAAGTATCTTTTTGGCTGGCTTGTTGGTCTAGTAGTTAGTGACCCTGACTGCTATGCCGGAGGCCGTGGTTTCGATTCCCACCCAGGACAAAAAATGTTTGTGTGATGAGCACGATCATTTGTTCTGTGTCTGGGTGTAATTTATCTATACATATAATAAGACTTCTATAATATGTATGTATTTAGAAATATATAATTATGTATGTTTATCAGCTGTTTAGTACCCATAACACAAGCTCTCAAGCTTTACATGGGACTAAATGGCGTTGTGTGAAAAAGTTGTGGAATATTTTATTTATATTTATTTTTAAGTTTCTGAAGTAAGTAACGAAACAGCCAAACAATTCTATGAGGGTTCACGAAACACTTCGAGAAAAGGTAGGTAGCCCTTGCGCTTCGCTTGGATCGTCTTGGCCAGGGCACTCCCGTGCCCCCAGTTATCTTGACCCGTAAATTCCTGGATTAACACGTCACGACCTCACTGGTAGTACCTAAATACGGATTTCAGAAGAGCTTTTAACCACTCTCAGTTATTACTTATTTCTTCAAATTAAGATAAACATGCTCTATTTATTCCAGTCTGTGGTCACAAAAGAAAAACTTAAAACGTAATTAGGGATATACTTTTTTTTAGTTGAAAAAGTCCTATTGGTACCCACTACCACGACTATGAAAAGTAAAGCCTTTCCCATTCGCCATCATTACCTGCCAATAAACACATTTAATTCTATAATTGGACGCTGAAAAGACAAGTACCCAGAGCTCTAACCTTTAAATAGAAATAGAAGTAACAGAATCAACGTCAAACCTCCCAGTATTGCCAGCCAATCGAAAATAAACATTTTACTGAACATTTTGTCACAAAATAAGGTTTATGTAATTTCCGACTCGACGCGGCTTTCCCATCGATTTAAAATTGCGTCTATCGGGAAATAGTACAGCAGCTGTTTATTGAATGTAAATTGCGTTACAATACTTCTATTTCCAATAAAATGCAATATGGCGGCTTCGTGTAAATCATTTTAAGCTTTTTATTGGTTTTATGGATTTTATGTTGTAAGTCGCTTGTTTTTCATTACGGCTGCGGCCACAACGTAACCTCATCACATCTTTAACGGGGGAATGACAGAAGTGTACTGGACTTGTTATGTTTAAGTCCTATTATTTATTTATTTATTACTTTAATTACAAGGTTAGACACCAGTAACAGCAATTTATTAATTTCTTTTGTATTATACAAACTACAATTATTATGGAGTAATGGCGAGCCCACTGCCATCAACTCGCTCGATGAATAAACTCACTAAATTTGTCTATTGTTATTCATCTGAAATTAGAAGTTTAGGTTGCTTGATATGCTGGCCCTTTTGACCTAATGAAGTGTTAATAAAATTGTGTTTATTGATGTCAGGCCCTATTTTTAATAGTGTAATAACGTTTATCGAATGTATAAGATGGCTTTATGATACATTTCTATACAAAAACTGTCAATGTGCGATTTTTGAAAGCAATCTGACTAAATATTTTTGTTAGGAAATTATGATTTTTGTTACCGTTAATGAATACCTACTACATATACACACATCAACACCGTCTAGGGATATTTTACACAAAGTTCTTAAACTCAAAAAATACTGGCCACTTTTAAATTCTTTTGAAGAAAGTTTATTTTGTAAGCCTTTTTTAACGATTCTAAATTTGAATTTGAAAAAATACATTAAAAACAAAAGATTTACGCGGCATAATAGTAGCGAAGTCCGAAGGTTTCATTTACCTACAGTAGTTTGTGGCTATTTTTTTGTGTCCAATTTAAGTTTTATAACAAGTTATCGGTTAATTACGAATTAATGTTATTGTGTGCATCATGCAGCGGCGCCATTTAACTAGAGAAGAAATGTTAAGGGCAGTAGGCATGCTCCAAGCTGGGGCTACTCAACGGAGTATTGCTGAGGAGTTTGGAACAAGACAAAACGTGATATCAAGGTTATGGTCACGTTATCGTGCTACTGGTGAAGTGGCTGAAAGACACCCAGGCGGGAAGCGCATAACCACTCAACGACAAGACCGATTTTTGCAAGTTGCCGCGAGAAGACAACCAAATGTTACGGCCATGCAGTTGGTTCAGAGGCTCCAGTCAGAGCACCAGTTGCTTGTGAGTGACCAAACTGTGAGGAGAAGGCTGCATGAAGCTAACCTTCATGCTCGCAGACCGCTTCGTACTCCAGCACTACGCCGAGGAAATCGTGGACGACGACTAGAGTGGGCTCGTGAACATTTGCTCTGGGAAGAAAACCAGTGGTCTGTAGTGCTGTTTACCGATGAGTCCCGGTTCGATTTCCATCCCGATACACGTAGAGTGCGTGTTTGGCGAGTTCCTGGTCGTGAGAGCCGTCTGCAACATCCTCAGGAAGTCCATTCATACCACGGCGGGACAATTATGGTTTGGGCGGGAATTCGTGTTGGTGGAAGAACAGACCTCGTTTGGATCAAAAACACCATAACGGCTGAAAAATACCGTAACGAGGTGCTAGTACCAATAATCTACCCCCATCGACCACACATGGGCCAAGAATTTACGCTCATGCACTATAACGCCCGTCCGCACACTGCGAGAGTGGTGACGAGCTGGTTGCAGGAGCACGACGTATCGGTCTTAGGCTGGCCCGCTCAATCGCCTGACCTAAACCCCATAGAACACGCGTGGGACATGCTCCAAAGAAGGGCTTTGAGGAATTTCCCTGCAAACGTTGCGACGGAAGACCAACTTTTTTTGCAACTTAGCCGGACCTGGGACAATATACCGCAGCAAGACTTCGATAACTTAATCCAAAGCATGAAAAACCCTTGCAGGACCGTTATTATCGTCATGGGTGGTTTTACTGACTACTGATTTTTCACAGAACTGTTAAAAACAAATGATTTTTTCCTTATTTGTATTTTTTTCTTGAGAAACACATTCGTTGTTAGTTTTACCATTATTTCATGTTTTTTCTTTATTTGAATAATTATTTGTTTACGCAAAAAAACATTGTTTTCTTTTATTCTGGAGTGTAGTCTGATAAATGGGCTTTATAAAAATATATAAATGTTGTATGCTATTTTTAATACATTTTGAGTAAACTGAGTAAATCCAAAATATCCCTAGACAGTGTTGATGTGTGTATATTTTATTTTCATCCCCCAAAACTTCTTAGACAACACACATTGTATCTATTTGTCACACGCCTACATCTTTAGACATACAATTTTTCTCTTACATTTAGGTAACTGAATTCCTTCAAATATTTCCACGCCCTGTGTCCCCCAGCACGTATGTGAGGAAAGGAGTCTCTAAGGAAAATTGGTAAAAATTCCACGAATGGAAGAAAGGGTGGCTCCACATGTCAGTGTGACGTGAGGGCGGGGTTTAACACCCTTCACGATATTTTTCTTACTCTTACGCAATAGGTGCGTCTTTGGAGAAAGATATCGTATAAGCGGTACCTATCTGTTCACTCATGACGTCATATACATAGTATTTGGTATAGTTTGGGACAGATTCTTGTTACATTTTCTTTCGGACATCAAAATGTAGAATTGAATAAAGGTTCTCAAACATGGACAATGTTTTTTGACTAATTGTAATCTAATTTGTAACAGGAGTAGTTTTGTTTTGATTCCGCGCCATTTTTGTTCTGTCCATTCTATCTGTAGGCACTTATTACCTACTGTAGCTAACTATAAAAACTAAGATATAAATATTAATATATTAATTGGTCCAATGGTATCTTTTTATCATTTAAAATTGCTCGTCTCTGCATAACCTAAAGCTTGACTACTTAAAAATGCCTATGGCATTAATTCCGCCTCTAAGTGCTTGAATTATTAATATTTTAAATAAATACATTGAAGTATAACCAATAAAATGAAAAGAAAATGTTTACAAAATTTTATCGTATTTAAATTTTAAATCTTTTGCGGGACTTAACAGGACTCTTCATGTACGAGTTCGTCTCACACTTGGCAAGTTTCACTTCACTTATTTATACCCATAATAGGAACCTAAGTACCAAATCGTGGAATGTAAGTTAACTTGCAAAAAAACACATCAACTGTAGCTTACAATGTAAGTTGGTAACAATCAATTACAAATTAAAAAATATAACGAACATCGCAAATGTGCAGTCAACAGCTTACTCGAAAGGAGCGAGCGGCGCCGCGGGGCATGGCTTCTCAAACCAGCAAATAACACACACATTTATTACCCCAGCCCTTGAAGTTTTTACCGAGATAAATACCAATTTATTACGCGTACATATAGGGTGGAAGCGACATCGGCGCACATACTGTTACCATGAATTCTGTACATGATTCAGGAGAAATCAACATTTCTATACAAGTCAATGATTATCTTAAAACGAAAAGTAAATACGTCCTCCATTAAACTTAGGATAGAAATCATGATTTTATTCCAGTCTAAAATAGCAGTAGTGTAGTGTTAGTAGTACAAGTAGTGTAGTATAAGTTACAGCCTCTGTAAGTCGGGCAATGTGGTATTAAGTTATTCCATCTGGGCTTTCTCAGCAGCAGCCCGGGGTCAAGATTTGTGCCTAATCCGGACTCTGGATCTATGTCTGATCGAAGCTAGGCACTTAAAGCTAACTCCCTTACATGAGACTTAAAAATAACTGTTCAAATGTCACAAATCAGGCCTGTGTCTCTGCCTGTTTGTGTATTACAAGTACACAAACAGGCAGAGATCATAGGCGTGATTTTATATGTTTGTTTTTAAAGTGAAAAAACATTACAATGAAACATAGAAATTAGAAAACGCTGACTAAAACTTTCATCTCTCGGGCATCAAAAATCATGTACAGATAATAACTCATTGTACTAAAATGTCCATCGATGTACGTTCCACCCTGTATATTTAGGTACAATCATTCTTTGTCCTTATTAAGTTGCAACAACAAAAAGACCATTACGGTCCACCCATGTAAAAATATTGTTAATACTTGCGTGTAACTGCACAGTCATAACAAGCCTCCTTAATTGACAGCATATGTGTACAAAAAGTGAATTTTTATAAATTTTATGCGGTAAATATATTATATTTTGATGTCATCATCTGTTTTGAGCCTTTTCCCAACTATGTATGTTGGGGTCGGCTACCAAGCTACTGAATACCACTACGATAAATTTATTTATTTTATTTTAACAATCTTAGGAATGCTTACAGACTAATACACAAAAATTAAATTAAAAATTTAAAAAACCCCCACCACAAAAAACGAAAACATTTAAAAAGTTAAAAATAACACCTTCCTATCGTTGAGCCATGAAATTGTCTATGTCTCAGCAAGAAACCCTGCTTTCAAATAAAAAAAAACCGCATCTAAATCGGTTCACCCGTTTAGGCGCTACGGTGCCACAAACAGACTGACAGACAGATAGACACACACACATAGCGGTGAAACTTATAACACCCCTCTTTTTGAGTCGGGGGTTAAAAATGGTAACAAAAATTGAATTGATGACAATTGCTAATTACAAGCATCCACTTATATTTAAGCGATAAAATAAACAAACAAAAAATAAAGAAAACCAAGGTATGGGGAGAGGAGAGGTGTGCCGTGATACATCGCCCTGCATACAATACCAATACCTTTACTAAGACAATATTTCTTAAAAGTTTTGATGGCAACGCAATTAAACTTTATCTGTACTATAGTTATCCCGAAAATGAATATAAATAGGAGGATGAAAGGCGACTAACGAAAGGTAGATAGAAGTAAGTGGGAACGCCGGGAGGGGACGCCCTAGAAGGACACACATAGACCTTATTGGTGAGGTTCTTCAGAAAGGTCAGGTGCGTAGTACTCGCAACCGGCATGTGTGTATGACAACATGTATGAATGTAAACGAAGCAAAAGAAGTATGTAAGAATCGTAGCATATGGCGCTCTGTAGTTTCTGCCTACCCCCATGGGAAAAAGGAGTGAGTTTATTTATGTATGTATGTAGATAAATATTATATAGCTTCAGAACTTTCGGGATTAATACATAAATGTCAATACAATATTACCTACATCGTGCTAGGAATTTAAAAATATCCAAAATGTTATTAAATCCGTAGATCTTGTTCACATGAAAAGTCAATATCTAAATAGCCATTTCTCAACTATGTTCGGTTTGGCTACCCGTCTAACTTAATGCAGTTGAATACCAGTATTTTACATAGATGCCTGTTCTGACTTATATAGGGTGACTGGTAATTGGTGACCGATACTTAAACACGTGATTTTACTCATGAATACGAATAACTTTCCCAAATAAACTTTTTTTTGTACTCATTAATTTTAAATTGATTCAATTACGTCAGTACTGCACAACGGGAGCGGTGGGGGTGGCGGGGGAGCGTGTGACGCTACTACTTGTAGAAGTAGTGTATCTTGCCCTTCCCGAAGTCAGACTATCAGCTGATAGATCGTGCCGAATCGTGCCTACTGGGATCGATCCCAGGCGCGCGCGCGCGTGAATTTCAAACAGCATTTTTGTTATTTTATTGTGTTATAAGTTACTGTGTATAAATAAAAAGTTTTTTTGGGAAAGTTTATTAAAATCATGAATACAATCACGTGTTTAAAGTATCGGTCACTAATTACCAGTCACCCTATATAACCCAGTTACTGGATAAGGCGACTGTTTTTGGTAAGGTTGGTTGTCAACCTTTTTAACCCGTAACTATTGTCAAAAAACTACGAATGACAGCCGAGACCAACCGCTTCACGTGCTTTCTGAAGATTTTATGTTGGTTGTAATGGTCGTCTTGACCTTGGGGACCCATCCAAGTACTGACCTCTAGTTGACGCGTGCAGCTGTTTTATTCAGCAACAAGAAAACATCAGACATTTTCAAATAAACACATATATAAAACCATGATTTCGAAGTTAAATTCAATTATTGGCTGTCATTAATAATATTATCGGGTGTAGATAATAACTTAAATTAATAGAAATCTTTGGTAAAGAGACTTGACCGTGTCAATGAGACTCTGGGAAATAGTCTTTAGGTGCTGACCCGTGTTTTTGACCTTTATTAACATTAGAATTATCATACAAGGCGATATAATGCAAATTGTAGAACTGAAGTTTCTCTTATAATAGTCGTAGGCAAAACTTGGGTGCTAAATATACTACGTGGCTTGCTACACTCAAAGCGAGGCTCTGTTGAGCGCTATTTCTATAAAGTTTTGTTTATTGAATTTGATTTAATATTGCTGGATAAGTTTAGTTACATAGACACCAGCACACTAAACTACCCCAAACTGGAAAGTTTGTCAGTTTGACAGTATTCTATTTGAAATAAAGTTGAAAATCTATCAAAAAAATTTGACACATTTGTATAGAGGCCAGCAAGCACAACAGGTTACCGCGTGAAAATTTTATAGTTTTTAAACTTTATTGCAAACAACATAAGGTTTATGTTCATTTGGAAAAATTGGACAGTTTAGGGTAACTTGATGTGCTGGTGTCTGTACAAATGTGTCAAATTTCTTTGATAGATTTTAACTTTATTTCAAATAGAATACTGTCAAACTGACAAACTTTCCAGTTTGGGGTAGTTTAGTATGCTGGTGTCTATACTAAACTTATCCAGCAAATGTTTAGAAATATTTTATTGTTTTAAAATCTCTGGTATTATAATAAACATACCTAATATGTTTTTAATAAATTATACATATTAACAATTCTATTGCTTTGACCAACGGCTTGTTAAGTAATTTATTGTCACCCATCTACGGAGCAACCCCGTCAACCGTAGCTTTACCTTCGACCAATCCGTGTACCTCATACTATTTAGTACCTACTAATTTTATTATGTTGAAGTTTATTGATCCTATAAATCGCAAAAATATAGCGTAGCTTCTTAAATGAAGTGTACAAATACTTTTGTCACAAACTCATAATACAAGTTAGATATTTATTTAACTGACTAGTCATATTTAACTGAATACTAAGCTGTTGTATCAGCTATAAAGCTAATGGGGTCGCGGCATTCAAAGTTCAAGTTAATAGACGTGACGGCCCTTTAGAGAAATCGTTGTTTTATTTCTAGAATTCACTGGATGTCTTTTGTTTTTAAACATTATTAAAGTTTTAATCGTGTTTGGTATAAGAATGTACTAACTGCTGTGATTTGCTAGTATACTGGAGGTATCAGTTTAAAAATACCGGGCTGGTATCCGCACCTTCACGTCAAAGGGCGTAGTTTGCGTATGGGCTATAATCTATACCACACGGGCCCAGTGCGAATTGTTAGATGTCACATGTCTTCGAATTTTTGGTTCTAGGACACGCCGGTTTCCTCACAATGTGTTTCCTTCACCGATTTTGAGAGCAGTGGTGATGAAATAAATTACACAACTATGCGCCTGCCTGGGTTCAAGCCCATGCCAAGTACTGTTCGTAAGTCGGGGCCGCCACTGGGCCATCGCTGTTCTCTATACAGGAGGTAATAGATCTTTTTATCACTAAATTCATTTTGTTCATAGGGTAGTTTACTACCCATGGATTATAAGAACAACTGTCACTATAGGACCAACAGGACAATCATGATTATCTTCTTATGGTGTGGTCAGTGACTAAACTGACGGGCCTCTGACTTGGCATCGCATGCCCTCGAGTAGTATTTTTCGGGCAGTTTTCCCACGATGTTTTCCTTCACCGTTTTTGAAGAAAATGATAATAATCATGATTATGAAATCAGCTGTTTTTTTTTATCGCTAACTAATAAGGGTGTGCTTTCACCTGTGAATCTGAACAACTTTCACTTCGGGACAAACTCGACTAAAAATCAGCTGTTTCATACATTCTGGTCGAGTAGGATTTAAACTTTTGTAAGAAACATCTGGTTTAGTGGTAAAAAATACCTTGTGTTATAATTACTTAATAAATTGGGTACCTATAAGTCGAAAACATTTTAAAAAAATGTTTTTAGCTTTTGTTACTCTTTTGACACTCAATATAATTTGGAAGTTGTTATAAATTACTGAATAGCTAGCAAAAAAATAAAAGTACATATAAGTACCCACTATTTTTCCACGAAAACCCTGTGAAATATTAACCTGTGTTATAAGAACAATTTCTTTAGTATTTTTAAGCGTAATCATAAATCCATCATTTTTCACCATTGACTTTAAAAAACTTGATTACTCCTTACAACATGTAATATTAATAAACTCATCTAATTGAGTCATAAGATGTTTTACCATGTTTCTGAACGTTTCCACGATTTATAACTTCCTTGGGAGCGTCTCACGCGCACGAGTTATGATCGATAAATATTATCTTTTAGTAAATTATTCAGTCCTTGACTCCATAAAAGACAGGAGTTATTTTTGCATGATAGTGTATGTATATAAATTGTAATGGATCGTTGATTGGTTGATTTAAAATAACAATTAATGACTTCAAGTCCCGTCGAAACTCGTTAAGAGAACTTACTAGCATAAGTAAATCTATAATACATGCGATTATTTCCTGTTTTACTAGAAATGAAAAAAAAGAAAATTTGTTTATTTTCCACGTAGGTTAAATAAAAAGATAGGAAACTCGATACTAAGAATTTCAAATATTATGTGCACTTTTAATTTTGTCTATCTGTACGTCTGTTTTTTTTTGGCTGATCTCTGAAACGGCAAGACCGATATTGACTGGAGTTTAATTTTTGGACAGAAAATTAATTTAATAAGAAGTTACTGTAAATTTTCATTAGTAGGTATAGAAAAAAAATAAGAGTATAGTAACTGTTAAATTCCAGGTATATGAAATCGCTGGTTGATGTTCTGATAAACATCATTATTAATTTAAGTGGAAATGGGCAGGGCACATGACGCATGCCAAACGAGCTATGGTCTCTTAAATTCTAAAATTAGTGCCCTACAACAGCGACAGACCACGAAGGATATGGCTGGAATACCTGGATGTCTTGCTTGAGAATTGGAGAGTACTGGCGCGGAATCGCAAAATATGGAGAGAATGGAGGGAGGCCTTACTAATAATAATAATGAATGATTACCCATTAGCCAGTAGCCACCCTGGCCAATAATCCAGTACTTTTGTTTCCATAGTCGGAAAAGAGTCCTGCAGCAGTCATAGGTTTTCTTTGGGTGCATTTGCATAATGCGTACAGAGAAAATCTGCGATTGGTGCCTCTTTTCAGCCCCTCGCATTCTTTGCAAAAGCAGAAGACCTAGGGTTCTGAGAAATAAAAACATAAATATGATGCTCAAAACACATTGCATCTAAGACACGTAGAAATTCCAACCACCGCAATATAATGCTAGATACTGTTATAAAAGTAAAATTTCTCCGCCCAAGAGAAGTAACCGTTCGCTTAAGTACATTAATTTAGTCGGCCATACTTATTAACGATGCTAAATAGCAATTTGAGAGTTAATGATCATCAATATGTTAAAAACATGGCATTTTATAGTCAGCTTGTATGCGGGACATCAATTAAACGTTATAAATAAACTTTTTTGTCGGCCATCTTAAATTGTCGACTTGTGATCTGAGATATCGTTGAACAAAAAGTACTATTTATGGTTTTTATCGACGTATCGGAGGCATAAGAGTTTTGAGAGAAATGTTTTAAGTTGCGAAAGATATTTTAAATGTTTTTTCTACCTGACAACCTTTGGATGACGAGAGACAATAAGGGGCAAATAACGAAAGTAAGAAAATAAATGTTTATTTGTTGTATGTTTGTTGGTTCATACCAAAGACATTCAATACCTATAGACCGGACATCACAAACAAAATTTTCGTCCGAAAAAGTGTGTCCTTCTGGATACAAGTCTATGAGTTTTTTGTAGTACGCTCCGCTGCCGCTCCAATATTCATATATTATTCTAGATGGCGTTACTGAGACATGGGATCAAAGTTTTTCTATGACATTTTCTTGACATGCCCGCTCTATAGTATTTTAAATCTCTTTGGTTCATACAGATGAGCGGAGCTTTTGGCTGAAAAGCAGCCTTACCCGTAAGTTTGTGTTTTTCAGCCAAAAACTCCGCTCCAATTAAAGGTTAAGCAACGCTTGATAAGGTTAGTCAGTGAATGAGTTTTAGTCGTTGAATTAGTCAGTTGAGTTAGTCAGTGAATTAGTCAGTGAACTCCAATATTGCCTAAGCACCAGTCTCCCACAATATTGGAGTTTAATAATTATAATTGCTAACAATATTACCATGTAATCTCTCTAAATATTGTGGTGAGAAATAAATGAAAAAAAAATGAGTGACCATTCATATCGTGACAGATCCCTGCCTCGGACAGCGCTTCAAACCGTTGGACCCGGCTGTCATTTGCAGATCTTTGACAGTCGTTACGAATAGTCAAAAGCCCGAAAGTCTGACAATCATATTAATAATACCCAGTATCTGGGTTCTGGGGGTCAGACACGCAGTAGCTACATGTAAAACACTAGTATTCAGCTGCATTAGGTTTTATTGGCAACCGACACCAGCATAGAATAGAATACTCTTTATTTTACACCATAAAAACTTACAAATTATAACTTTAAGGGCTACAAACGGTGATACAATAAGCGGCTTACCGCTAAAAGCGATCTCTTACAGACAACCTTTGGATGGACTTGATAGTGGAGGAGAGTATTTGTAGGCAGTTTGTGGTGTAGGTACTATTTACATAAATGTATACCATACAAGACTATTTGAATAGAATTATTATATAGTAAGTATAATTAAGAAGAGAAAGAAAAACATACATATTTGGGAAAAAGATAGTAAAGATATATGATATGAGCTCAATACACGCTAACTTGGGCACAAAGATGGCGTTGTTACAATATGTTTCCAATGTTATCGTTCGGAATTAGTGTAGTATTGAATAACAGCTCATTTCGCCTTCACTTCACCTAGAATTTTACGGGGAGATTTCTTAGAACAACAGAGCTATCTATACATCAAATCATAGCAGAAAACTCAAGGTAAAAAAACAAGTCTGGCATAGTATTTCCAGACACGTGCAGCCAACGACGATATGGGTCCCATAAAGACAAATGGCCCAAAGAAACTAGAAACCGTTAGAGACCATTGAACCCCACACATTGCTCAAGACATAACGCGACTTCTTCAACCATCACAACAGTTCTCTTATCTCGCCACAACACGTTACAGCTCTCAATTTTGTCCGCTCAAAAAACTACAATGGCCTCTAAACTACAAAATCCACCATTTCTATCCCACAAACTTACGCAAGTTGTAAACAAACGTGACGGTAGAAATACGATACTAACAAGAATTTACGACGAATCGTAAAAATCTTTGGGCATATCGACAGCCAATCTCACGGAATTGTCTTCACCAGAAACTAACTTAACTGCCTTGTTCAACGCACTGAAATTACAACTTTACTCCGAGAGTCACAAGTTGCATTGTTGTTTAAAAGACAATGGTGGTTGTAACCTTTTGTTTTTTGGTTTATATTTAACAAGAATGTGTGAAAGGGGGCAGAGAAGAGGGGGTAATGTATGTAGGCGGGTTACGTTAAGAAAAATCGTGATATACTCATCTTTGCTACTATTGGCGTAGAGGTCACATACGTACCTACACAAAGGAGGTGGGTGCTATAAAAATGGTTCGATCGTAAGGGGATCGTGTATTTCAGGATAGTTCTGTACAATGTAGGTATAATTTCAGCTTTAGTATTTGGAGTAGGATAACGGAAAAACTCAATAGAAATATTTAAAAAGAAAAAGAAAGCTATTACACTTAAGCTCTTTTCAGACTACGCTATACTATTGTGATATATAGTATAGCAAATAAGGACATAGTGCTGCTATAGTACACATATAGCATAGTGTTCACATTACGCGATATAATCACAAGCATTTATAGTACTTATATGGCAGGGTTAGTTATCTGCGATCGTTGAAGACTGTGCACAAGATCGACACAATGGATTAAATACTGGATAGTCTTGAAAGCTCATGGAGCGATGATGACAATGCGGAATTTGACACTGTTTTGTCATTATTGCTACGAAAGATGATAACTACCGGGAGCGAGGGAGGTTATTTATTATTCACCTCATAGGGACTTTAATAGACCTGAGTATCTGGTATAAATTTCACACGGAGAGGCGGACGGACAAGAGAAAGATCTTTTGAGGGTTCCTTTTATACTTTTTAAGGTACGCAACCTTGAAAAAGGTATCCATCTTGTTGAAGATATACTGTCCACTTCCCGAGACTCTTGAGGTACCACCACCAAAAGAATTCCGAAAACCATGAACCGACAGCACTCTAATGACCCGCCCTGACAACCCCATTTACATTCCTCTCTAACAATCAGATCCAGCATTCGAATAAAAAAATAAATAACAACACGACCTTTTTATCTCCCAAGTGATATTAAAAACCTCTTAGCGAATATCGAAGAGATTTCATTTTCAATACATCTCATATTTTTCATACTGCGCGGATGACATATCACCGTGGATCATAATTTAGTACTACAGCCAGCCAGTTTTGAACTCTATCCAGTGGTGTCAGGGTTGTTTTTTGAATGGGGGTGTGAACAATTCCTCCGTGATTCCATACGATTTCACCCAGTAATGATTTGGCTGGTAATGAGGGAGACGCGCGTAATATTCTGAGAGTAAAGTCCTGGAATATGGTAAGGATGGATAGGGAATTTTGCTACTTTAACAAGGAGTATTTGAGTATACACGATTTTTGTAGGGTTATTTGATTTGATTTTCAACGAATGATTGATTAATGATAGCGCTTTATACGCATGACAATCAGAATCATTTTGTATTATTTGTATTTGTCACTCACTGCCAATTTTACGAATTTTACTGTACCTTTATTTCTTATTTTTGTCAGCTATTAAGTTACTTGTCTTAAACCAATAAATAAATGCTTTGCAAACACTTTCTGTAAGTACTAGAATCTTATAACCAAGTGTGTTTTCGGGGTTTATTAGATTATTTTCGCCTGATACTTAAGCAAATAAGCACCAATGTGCGTTTTTCAATTTAATGTACTATTAAACTTAATTTTAGATATTACTAGTATAGATAAAAGAACACATCGTCAACGACATCCCAATAAACAAACTTTAAAACCCAGGAATCGAACCCCGGACGTCCAACCACTAGACTAACGAATCAAAACTATAAAGGTACAACTCTGTTAATATAACCTATCAGGAAATAAAAGCGTCCTATAAGTATTTTCCACCATTATAAGCTAGAGAATTTGGCTGTAAACAATTCTTATCCATATTTCTCTATTCTACGGAGGAAAACATTCGCTCTTCCGGAGTTTATGATTGCTGTTATTGCTTCCATACGTCAACAGACTTCTTTTCCTCTTGGTATATACACTTATAATAACAACAAATATATTGGATTAACAAAATTAATCGTAAACAAGGATTTAGATGGTTTATTGGATGATGTTCTCAGTAGAAAATTTACTTGATGAATAGATAAATGAAAGGTTGTAGATCTTTGTTCGAAATAATTCCTATTTAATGATAGGGTCAGTCTTTTAGAAATAAATAAACGTGTATTGTAACAACAAACAGGTTTATTAAATAGGTACCTATTAAAAATCTCCAACGCAAAAAAGTAAAACTTAGATTAATTAAAAAGTTAAAAATAACACTTTCCTATTGTTTAGCCATGAAATTTTACATCACGTTGTGGTACCGTTGGACTTTTTAATACAGGTAACAAACATGGGTGTTTAAAATTTTAAGTTGTTTTTTTAAAAAAAGCTTAGGTAGGTACTAGCAATGTGGGTTGCATATTTTTACGAGTAGTCTTGTTAACACATCCAACTAAGCTAAATATGCTTGTTTCTGGAGTGATTTCACGTCAATAGTGCAATGGGTGGTAATCGAACTCACGACCTCTCGATGCCGCTTATTTTTTCATATTATTATTATATGATTTACCTACATGCTGGTTTGTGAATTAGATAACGTGGCTAACAATCCCGTAACTTCCCTAACTCCGGCATAAAATTTTCCATTCACTTCTAATGTATCAGCTGCAAAATCCTACAGTACCTAAGTATCGGTTGAGACAACACTGACACGTGTCTTCAGAAAGCATAAAATTAAATAGACTATAATTGTTTTGCCATTAACGTAGTCATAAGCTTCGTCGTTAACTACACAATATTACAGTCTTCAAGTAAAATACAGTAGTTATCGTAAATATTTTCCAAATCACCACAATACGCGAACGCAATACCATTACACTTACTTTTGCAACATTGTTATTTTATACGCTTTAGTAGATGTTCCAAATGGGTTGTAAATTGACTCATAATCCTGCTTAGACGTATTTATAGTCGTAAATATTATGCTAAATTGTATTAAGAGTACCTTTTAAGTACTATCTTAGATACGGTTGTAAAGATAACGATTGTAAGTAAGCATGACATATGTTATGATTTTAAATGCCAATTTATTCCAAATGTTTCACACTAACATATTATATACAGATAAACTCACAAATACCTAGCTCTCAGTACACCTCACTCAGGTGCTGACACCCTCACACACACGTACACACACACAAACTCATACACATACACACACTCACTCATAGACACTTGCTCATTTACAGATTTCTCATTTAGCATTGTATAATAATTTAGCATAAAAATAGTTCTACACGTATTATAATCACATAAAAATAGTACCACCAGTCCTTTGTATTTGTTAGCATTATTTTAAAAATATTCGGGGGAATGGCACTGTTAGCCGAAATACAGGCATTGCCTAGGTCGGTTACAGAAGCTAAATCCATTTACTTGTACTGCTAAACTGTTTTTGTAACATAGAACTAAGTTTTTTGGGAAATAAATTTATTATACTTATAATATTATTATAATTATTATGTACTATAAGAAAGTAATGGTGCTTTGAGTACCAAAAACACTTAAAAAAACTTATTTAGGAATAATGTTTAAATTTATATTAATGCTTTGCTGCTCTTTTCACCTTCACTATTAAGTCCATCCAAAGGTTGTCTGTAAGACATCGCTTTTAGCAATAAGGCCGCTCATTGTAACACCCTATTTAGCCCTTAAAGTTATTATTTGTAAGAGTATTCTATTCTGCATAATATATAATGTATTACTAAATTACTAAAAGCCACCCTGTAGTTCAATTGAAACTATTTTAGATTTCTACACTTATCTGACACATCATCACGTCAATATTTCACGAAGAGGTTGGCAGAAGTGTACCATAATACACCCACATTTTAGCAGTTTTGTTTAAGTCCTCATTAGTTACAACCTAAATGTGTTGGTATTAGTATTTTTGATTTTAAAATCATTCGAACGCTTTTGTCATGAATTCGTGCTGGTAGGTACTACTCGAACGTGTCGTGACAAAACGATATAACTACAGGTACTTGAGTTTCCCAAAGAAGAGCTCTATCGCATTCAATTAAAGCTCATTACTGAAAATCAAGGAGATGGGACTTGAGAGATTATTTTGACGTGAGACAGTCGTGCTGTTCTCGCTTTTATTGCCGACTGTACCAAAAGATTCTGGTGAGGCTCTGGGTCCACAAGTTTTGTAACCGGTAGCAAGTCTCATCTCATTAGAGTTGACAACGGGCACATTGCTTTAAAAAGCTTCAAGCATTGTGACAAAGGCGGTTACATTTTTCATAAAATTCTTGTCAAAATACCTCCCACACGGCGTCTCCGGCCCCGGGCTATGACGTAACGAGAGCTCGTGTATGGAGACTCTTAACACGAAAGCCACTCGACTCATTCACATCCCACTCTAACTCTACGAGTCAGAAAAAGAAAGCAACACCACTACTCTCCGTCATATTTTTCCCTTTACCACCCTCGCTTTCTGAAGCGTTCTTTTACATAAAAGAGGTTCTTGAGAAAATAATAACGGGACTGCTCAAAGGGCACCAAACTTTTTCTATTTGGTGGCTTTGATTTTCGACTTGGCAAAGAATTTTCACGACCACAAAGGGAATTTCGATGCGATATTAAGCAAGGATTTAATTTTCAAGCTAATGCAGTAATACTTGTGCCGATAATTTCGTTTCTTTTTCATGTAAGTTTTGCTTTGGAGGCTAAAGAAGTTATTTGGAGTCTCGACTGGGTCAAGCAGGTACATTGAATTGAAATTACTTACCTGAAAGAAAACTTTATACTTACATTCTTTATATAAAAAATACAAAAGAAGTTCAAATTTAGAGCTACCTAGTTTTTGTTGTTGTCAGAAATTATTTTGATATGTTGTTAGCTATATTATCGCAACTTAATATATGTATAGACGCCAGCACATCTAAGCAACCTACTGTCAAATCATAATTGAAAATGAACCCAATTTAATTTGTAAAGTTAAAAAACTATCAAAAATATCTGACATATTGAGATAGCTTGATGCGCTGGCCTCTGTACGTTTAGAACTATTGTGTCATTTTATTTTATTAAATATCAGCATAGGTATAAACGATCTGTTGTTGCTTACCATGAATCTAAAGAAAAAAGAAATAAATATATCTAACATGTAAAAGATGCTACGATATCTAAAATAACATTAATTAATAGATTCCCAAATATTGTTCAATATTATTGAATGATCGCAATGAGGGGAAGAACAAGTGAATCTCGGTTGTGTTAAGCATTTTAATTCTCAATAGATATATACAAGGGTGGAAGGGGCATCGACGTGCAACTTTCATACCTTGCGTTCAGTGCTTTGTTTGTCGTCGGCTTTTCCTGTTTTTTTTTGTTTTTTTTTTACATTAAACTGTAAAATCATGATTTGATATTATGTAACCCATTTTGAGATGTTAAATGAAAGAAATAGATTATTTTATTTTTAGTTATAAACCTTATCGGGTTGGACAGAATTGATAATTTTCTCGTTACTTAGGTACATACGTTTTTTTTCCCACGTGGGTTAGCAGAAAATACAGAGCGCAATCTGGTACGATTCTTACATACTTCTTTTGCTTCGTTTACATTCAAACATGTTGTTATACACACACGCCCGGTTGCGTTACTCATTAAGTATACTGTGCCGCAAAAAAACGACAAAAATTCCAATGTTAAGGGTCTAAAATTGTGTACTTACTAAGCTTCTTTCTCTTATCGTGTGGTTAGTGACATAAGTTTTGTCCATAAGTTTTGTCAGAGTTTTAATGCCGCCCATGTGCCTCTGACTTGGCATCACATGCCCTCGAGAATATCCCTCAGGCATGCCGGTTTCCTCACGATGTTTTCCTTCACCGTTTTTGTGATAATTATACGCTATAATAATAGATTGTACGACAAAGTCCTTTATACAAAATTCGGACTAAATAACTTCAAAACCACCAAATACTTATTCACCACAATAAAACTTAAGCTTAACAACAACTGGTGAAGGGAAATAGCTCACAATCGTAGCCGGTTAACAAATTACTTTGGTACATGCAAACCTATTTTGTAAGTATTTAATAGCGATAATAATAGCCCTCTCAATTGCTGTAACAATGGCGATACAATACTTTATTTAAATAGGGCTGGCGATACAATAGAATCGATTGGAAACCATTGGGCTATAAAAACTATAAACGGATCGTATGTAAAGAAATTTTGGTCATAATTGAGTTGTTTGGATGATAGAGGAACTAAAATCTCTGGTCTGCCTAGCCTTTTGGCCTTTTTACATGGAGTTATTGCTTATCTAACCACCACTACTCAGTTATTAGTTTTTAGCACGATGTTCTTTGGTTAGACTGGATGTCAGACTTGCGGAGTTCTCAGTATTTGTAACGACTATCAAAGATCTACAAATATGACAGCCGTGACCAACGCTTAGCTTAGCTTAACGTGGTTTCCGGAGGCACGGAGAAGTCTTGGTTTTGGTGTGTGGTTGTAATGAATGACCACAAACCACAAACCAACCTTGACAAGCGTAGCCTAATTTCGATCGGCTGTTAATATTTACCCACAAGGCCCTCTCCATTCATTTATTCCAACTAGACCATTAAATGACTTTTGAATGTCAGACTAACAAGTGCCATAAAATATAAAATTGATTCAAGTTTCCCCTACCAAAAGGTAGTTCTGTATGAAGAAGAATGAGTATCTTGACAGAACTTTTGTGGACGGATGCGATACTGAACAGTGTTGGGTTGATGATTTTTGCTTTAATTTGTTATATCATCAGGGTTTTAAAGGTACACTATAGATCTTGGTTGGTAGAATCTAGGGGTTACTATAGTTACCCCTAGATTCTACCAACTAAAGATTAATGGTGGGACATAGATGAAAACACAATTGAGTCAGTGATGACAAACAAACTAATTTCAGGTGTCTCATAAACTTTCATCCACCACTAGTTTTAAGTTTAAATTCCTCCTTTGTTTCCAGTGTATCCATATAGACCATTCTCTGCGACGATATTAAAACTTTCATATGCAGTAAGTCCGACATATCTCATAACTTGAGAACGGCAAAAACATTTCAACGCGAATTTTTCTTTAGACGAGAGATTTTATGACGACAAATGACAAAAATACTCAACGTTTCATTGTGGGACTTGGAAACGGCGCTGCGAGCATTTTTGTGCGCCCTCCGAGCCTTCTATACATGTGTACAGAAGGGCGAAGTTATTTGCCTTGCTTCTCTTCCGTCCATTTGCACCCCACCCTCCCCCGAACTTCCGCTACTGCCGCCTACCACCCGGCGCGTCCGCACGACACACGCCAAACAAATACCTACTCTAACACCTTCGCGAAAGGATTTCATTCTCGAGGTGGCGCACCAACTATTTTTCTTTTACATCCAAGAGCAACGTGACACCGGACGCGCGGAAAAGAATGCCAACTCTGACTTCAGAGGGACACATTCGAATTTTGGGTATTCAGTGTGTGGTTGTTGTGACTTTTTGGAAGTGTGTCGCCGGGGGTGGAGGAGTGCGGGGCGATTGCGACCGTACGAAAAACATATTTTTCAGATAACGACAATGAGAAAGGAAAATATTCAGATGAAAATTCCCCGATACGGCGCGCCGGGTGCGGCCGCGTGGAAGATATTAAGGGGCGGGCGTGTGCTACTTAACGATATTTTTCGACATGCTTTACTTTTATTGCTAACTCACGGCTCCGATATCGGATACGGTTTGTCGTATATCAAAAAAGAAACTCGATTCAGACGTACATAAAAAATATATTACGTATTTAGCGGAGCGAACTGAAATCAGTGAAGATAGCGGTCGGTTTCCACATCAACGGTTCCTTTGAATCATTTGGAGTCGAGCGTTTTCGTGGAAACAAAAGAAAAGTTCTTTGACGTATTACAGGAGCAATAATATTCTGAAATTATTATCCGAGCGGTGTCCCACTGGGATATTAAGTAACACGATATTAACATCCCCGGGGGTGAAAGGGACAGCTTTATGGATTAAACGGTTAATTAGAGAGAGACGGAGGTAGAGGGGGCGATCTTGTCTAAAGGACGTTGGCCTCCGGGGCACGCGACCGTTGATTCGAACTCCTTTTTAATTCTTTTTTATTAATTATACTGCGACCGAGTGGTCTTGAGCGTTTCACTGAATATAAAATGTGTAGTGTGTAAAGTATAAACTAATTACAATTTGCGTGCTGTATTCTGAAAATAGGCATTTGTACTTTACTTTTGTTATTATGTATATTTAATTGATTAAAATATGCTGCTCGTTTAGGCTTTAGAAACGCTAATCTCTTACACATTCTGTCTACATGTTAACTTCAATACCTACTTATTAAACACTGTTTTTATACGTATTTAAATTATCCTAGAAACTTTAGATCGTTATCTTAATAGACAATAATTATTCCCAATTAAAACAAAATTACCAATTAAATAAATAAAAATAAGACCCAAGTGTCAACTCCTCATATCTGCGGAACATTTCTTAAACGCCCCATCTTCCTCATTAAAGACCTTTTCTCAACTAAGCGTCGCTGCTTTTATTCCCTACTTAATGGTCGTTCGGTTCTTTCAATGTAAACTTGGCAATGAACGCCTGGGGAGAGCAAATTGGGTCAGTCTTTGACTTAATTTTTTTTTCCCCAAGGTCGATTATAATCAATAGGGCGACGCTCCAAATTTACGCCTGCCCGTAATTAGATTTTTGGCCGATCGATTTTAGGGTAGGTCGGGGAGAATTGATACTACTTTGTGATTCGTCTCGCAATTAGAGACGGGAATTAGAAATTGTTCCTTTTTTAAATTTGAGATCGTTTTTTGTTTTTTTTTTACTTTGGGTGAGATATGGACACTGGTCTTTTGAAATGTTGAAATTTTGTAAGATTATTAGCCGATGGCAGAATTTTGTAACAATCTTGCCCTGTTCGTGAATATCAGCTCTTACAATGCGTTTATTGGATTTCGCTTCTTTTAATGCCTAAGTAGGCTATTATCCTAGACTGGAATCCGACACCAAACACTATATTAGGTGTCGGTTTCAAGTCTAGCACCAGCGTCATCATCTGCCTCGCCTTTTCATAGAAAAGGCTAGGCAGATGATGACGGTTAAGAAAAAAACCATCACCTTGAAATTAATGTGAAGACCATAAACAAAAAAGTCAAATCAGAAACGCTTCAGTGAATCCTACAATGAAAAAAATCAATCTGGTATGTATGGGATCTGCATACTAATAGATTCAGTCCGCCCCGACGGCAATCTATTAGTATGCAGAATACTAATAGATTGCCGTCGGGGCGGACTGAGTGCTAAGAACAAAAGAAAAGGTGGAATTCTAATAAGTTTCATTTCTATATTGATTTCTGATTTGAAAATGAAGAAATTATTAAGTTATAAAGTAGGTACTTTGAAGACTAATTTATCTATGACAAAATAATAAGTGCATATAGATATAATAAGTGTTAAAAAAATACCAGCCTGTTAGTGTCCCATTGCAGAGCAAAGGGCCTCTTCTCATACAGAGAAGGTACGAACAT
This sequence comes from Euplexia lucipara, assembly GCA_921972225.1. Taxonomy (NCBI): domain Eukaryota; kingdom Metazoa; phylum Arthropoda; class Insecta; order Lepidoptera; family Noctuidae; genus Euplexia; species Euplexia lucipara. The sequence goes on along the minus strand of OV179155.1, from coordinate 17,300,778 downwards.
TTGTCACCACGCTTGCTCAAGGTGGATTGGCGATTTCAACCTTGTATAATAAATGTTTTTGTAATCTTCTTGTATTTATTGACCATTTTTTTTAAATGATTATTGTCACAATTTCGCACTCACGTTCAGGATACGTCGACCAAGATGACTTAAATAAAATATACATCAATTTATTTAAAACACGATGATTATGTGGGTGTAGGTACTACAAATACACCTCTGCGTAATTCTTCAGGAATCACAGGCGTCATAATATGTTGTTAATCTATCTATATATATTTTTCCATGGTCACAGCATGACCCACGAACGGCTGGACCGATTTCGCTAATTCTTTTCTTGTTTTGTTTGTTATTGTCAGAAGAAGAATCTCATGAAAGAAAAAGTTAAGAAAATTGAGCGGAACCTTAGAAAATTTAAGAAAACTCAACGCCAATGAAACATTTTAAAATGCAGCGCCATCTTTGATGATATGACAGGTGACGAATGTCTTCCCGGTCCATTTTTACACGACATAAATTGAAGTTAATGCGGAATGAAGCTTGCAGGGCAGGTAGTTAAAAATAATATTGGCTTAAGAAAGCTGAGTTAAACCTGTATTACATTAACAGTCTAATGATATCAATGAAATGGAACATTTATTATCTAGTGATAGTCCCTATCAACTACGAGTACTAGACATTAGGATTTTATAGTCCATTAAAATAATAGCCAGGTACTAGGAAATAATCTTCGCTGTGAAATTTAATTTCCTATAACTTCTTGTGCACATAAATGTTTCGAGAAAGTTTGCTTTATTTTCTTGTATTAGATTTTTTGTTTCAAAGAAAATCTCGCCCTCTTCATAACTGATACTTTTTAAAGCAATGTTAGTTTTCATAATTGTTACTAATCCGTCATTTGTCCTTAAAGGTTCATTTTAAAATCAGCGTCAGGCAGCATTTCAGCATCTGTCTGGGGCATTACCGCTGAAATGAACCTTTTGGTGCAGCCGTGAGACATGCCATTATGTGTCTCTTTTTTATGTGTTACTAGCTGCCCCGGCAAACTTCATTGTGCCTTAGAGTCAATTTATTGCTCTTATCATTTTTTAAACATGTCAAAAAATAAATCCAAATCAATAATAACTACTACTACTTTTTATGTAGCGAGTCTCTACTGTGGTCTTATTTAAACATTTTGTGTTCGATAGAATTAAAATTACAACATGTACTTATATATAACCTAACCTAACTCACCATACCTATCCTATAGCTAACCTAACTACCTTACTAAAATGCATTGATTTAAAAAATACTAAATTCATAATTTTAATCTGAACTATTGCCTCTATGTTACATATAATTTATACTTATAGTTTTCCCGGTCTACTTTAATTAAAGTCTTAACAGTAGAATAAGTTCTATTTACAAAGAATTATTAAAGTTTGTCTCTGTCGTCATAGTTAATTACGTTTTATTTCTGAAATATAAGACTTTTTATGCTACGTAAAACCTCCAAGTTTAGTACTTAACAAAATAAATTTTAGAACGTAGGTACGTATAAATTGACAAACTTACCTTCTTAGGCTTAAGACTTGTCAATGTCAAATTGTCACCTGATAATGAACTGGGAAGTTTGACTCCTGTCATGTCATCCAAGATGGCGCTGCGTTTGAAAAATGTTTGAGACAACCGATATTCTTGATATTTATTTTTTCGAGTACTTTTCATGTTTTTTAATTATGCTATATGCTTTTCCGGACAAAGACAAATCCAAAAAGACCAAAATCATTCACATTGATCCAGCCGTTCTTGAGTTATAAATGGTGTAACTAACACGACTTTCTTTTATATACATTGATTATGTTTTTACTGTGTGTGTCTCCAGCTGTTGCCAATTAATGTATTTTCTTTCTTTCTTCTTTCTATCAATGTCTGCAGTGCTCGCAATATGTAAAGAAACTGACTTCTTCCTACTAAACGCAATAGGCGTTTTTAACGCGTATTAGACGATTTTTCTTAAAATTGTGTGAGATATGGCATCGTTAAGGTTTATAATGGGTTATTTGGCAAAATTTTAGTATTAAGTCCCTCATTTAGATTACAAGAAAAAAACGAAACGTATTTTTTTCTTTTTTCACGTACTTAATCAAAAAAATAACTGTGATACATTGAGTTAAAAAACTTTTTTGCAAAAAATAAAACCGACTTCAAAAAAGCACTAAACGGTGAAAAATAACTCTAAATTAGGAAGTCTGTGGCTTTGGTGGTTTTGTCTTATTCATGATGGGCCACCGACTTCCTAATTTAGAGTTATTTTTCACCGTTTAGTGCTTTTTTGAAGTCGGTTTTATTTTTTGCAAAAAAGTTTTTTATTTTTCTATTTTTAGTTGTTCCCATACAAATATTTGATGAATGAATTGATTAAAACATGAATTTATTTTATACTTATTGTTAACATTACATGTCATGATAAATAGGGTTATCCACTTATCCCTAATAAATGAAAATTAACAAACCTAACTGTCGAAATCTAGGTATATTGTACACATCTGCGTACCCCATCAGAGCATACAGGCGTGATAATACGTCGTGATGTTGTATAAACAATAAACATCCAAGCGATTCCAGCAATCACGACGGATTTGCCGTCTATTTTTGAAGAGTTCCGTTGTATATCTCCGAAGATCAGCACCAGATCTTCACCAAATTAAAATGGGACCACCTCGGGAGTTTACTCTTTCAAACAAAAAAAGAATTTCGAGAATCGGTCCACAAATGGCGGAGAAATCAGGTAACATACATAAAAAAAAAAAAAAAAAAAAAAAAAAAATACATACACACGAACATAGAACCTCCTCCTTTTTTGAAAGTCGGTTAAAAATGTCTTATGACATCACGAGCCAGTACAGTTTATGCTAGCTAATGACGTTACAAGCCCCTACTCCTCAACTTAAATGCCCTTAATCTGTTTTCCATCAATTTGAAAAAGAAAAAAATATGTGTCGAATATTTTCTTGTAATCTAGATGAGGGACTTAAAACTATTTTTTTTTCAAATAGCCCATTATCAATGTGGAAGCAAAGAAAGGAAAAACAGTAGAGTTTTTACTACTGCACGGCCACGAGTAGGACTTACATTGTATTTAAAAACCACATACCTACTACAAATTGGCCCTGTATCCTTTAAAAACATTTTAACTCACATTCACAAACAGCCAGAAGCTAAACAACTATGTAGGCTATATACAAATTGTTGTTCCGCGGGGCAAAACCGCGACACGCAGTGCAACAGCCAATCTTTCAGCCGCTGCGCCAACTGTGCAAGTTGAACCTACAAATTGTGTCATAAGAGACGAGGCTTTAACCACTGACCTACACTGGCTTGCAAAACTAAGTAACACAGTTGTTTTTTTCTTTTTTTTAATTATTTAAAAATATTACTAATGTATAGTTTACTAGTTTCAAAGAAAGCTGATAAGCTAATATTTGCTGTAAATGAACTTCTATAATTTTCAGAAAAATATGAAATTTAAAAGTGTAGTAAATACTAAGTTCTGCAGGACAGTGTATAACAATACCAAAATGTATTGAAAATGTAGATATCAAAGTGTGTTTAAAGGACGTGAAAAAGCCACTCAACAGAGAAACTTCTTAAATTAACAAATAAAGTAACAGAATCGTAAGTATCAAAAAAGTAGTCCGGAAATGTCAACTCTACCATCTCGAATCACCACTTTTCCAACTGAAGTCGTATTTACACGAATTCTAAATACCGTACAATGCAAGCTACAAGTGCTGCCTACACCGAACAGTACAAAGCACGATAATACTCGACATCATCATCTAAGATGATCCACTCGTCGGCCAAGCGTACGGTCGGCAAAAAAGCCAGTGTATAATAAAAGGTACAAAGCCTACTTACAATATTTGTTTGGCAACGGAATGCGGTAGCTGAGAGTGCAAATATATGTTTGAACGAACGGTCAACACACTCATGGGTGATGCTTAACCGTTGCTTGAGTTGGTAGCGTCAGCAGAACGTGGCGATAGTTTTAGAAAACTGTCATAAAAAGCGGGCTTTATGGGTTTGTGACACTTGGACCGCGTAAAAATACTTTCTACAATAAAAATCAACTAACTTATAAAAACATTTGTAAAAAGTATAAAATACTAGCAGACGTCCCGCGGTTTCACCCGCGTTGTTCCCGTTCCTGTGGGAATACAGGGATAAAAAGTAGCCTATGTTACCCGGGGATAGTGTAGCTTCCCAACCGTGAAAGAATTTTCCAAATCGTTCCAGTAGTTTCGGAGCCTATTCAATGCAAACAAACAATCAAACATTTCCTCTTTATATATTAGTATAGATTATTCTAGTTTCTGAAGTCTGTGGTTTAGTTTCATATATTTATGAAACTAGAGTAATTTTACACTAATAAGTAGATACGAAACAAGAAAAAATATTGATGAGTGATTCATGAAGATATTCTCTTACATAAAATGATAGACGCGGCCGTAAGTGCCTATGCCCCTTTGCCCTAAATGTAATGAGCGCTTACAAAGTACTGTTAGAATGTATTGTTTTTTTAGGCCAGGTGGGTTATGTTATTTTTTAGTTTGAGGTTATAATAATATAACATTTGAAATGGTGCTAATGAAGTGTTTTCGTTTAGTACCCAATGCATCATTTTTTTTTAATCAATGACCTCTAGAGAGCGCAATAGGGTAACCAACGGACCAACAATACCATCATTTGGCAAATTATGATGCAGATTAGAAGTTTTGAGAGAACAGATAAACACACACACACTCTACTTTTTGCTTCGCCGCAGTCGGTTAATTAACAATAGACTCGACCAACTCTGCAGACCGTACCTGTCACCTTAAATTTCTCCGTCGTACAAACAGACAGGTATACGCAAATTATTATGTCTAATACAGACTGAATGGGCCGCGACGAGCGTTAATGTGAATCCACAGAATGAGTCATGGCTGAGCTAGTGTTTGCTCGGCATATGGGTATAAGTTGTTGGAGAGTGCCCGGAGTGCCCACACACCGTCATACAATATTGACAGGGATTTGATGAGTTAACGAGTGATTTTTCAGTATATTTTGGCCATGATCTGACATGGAAATATGAATGTAGGGGTATGGACCACCGTAATAAAATGAAAATATGTATGTAAAAAAACGTCTTTACTTCTTGACACTCGCTTGTCATCCTTTTTTCCTCCTTCCTTTTGCAAAATATTCAAATCCTTCCTCTTTCTCCTTCCCACATTCATACTCTCTCATTCATCCATCACTGCGTTCATATTTACTACATTCCATCAAATAATCATGCATTCTAAATTAACATCCCACATGAATGTGCAACTAGAATCACAATATTTTTTTTTATACATAAAATGGGTCTTCACTTGATCTCAATCTTGTCCTGCGGTCAGAAGTGAGGTCGACGATGAAACGAGCATACCCAAAAGAAGCCTATTAACTCGCGACTTAAACAGTTTGAGGTCATATGAACTCGGAAACACCGATGCAGGCAGGAAATTCCACTCCTTGGCTGTGCGCATAATGAAGGAACAGGCAAAGCGCTTCATGCGAACGTGTGGAATATCTACAAGGAATGGGTGATATCCTGCAGTGCGTCTGGATTGAAGAAAGGAGATGGTGGAATGAGCTCATGGAGCTCCAGAGCACACTCACCGAAATACAGTCTGTAAAAGACCGGCAGACATGCCACTGCATTTTATTTAGCTTGTAAGATGTTGTAGCTGTAGTCCGTAAATATAGTATTATAGACTAAGTGTTATAAAAATACCAGCCTGTCCCACTGCAGGGCAAAGGCGTCTTCTCATACGGAGAAGGTATGAGCATTGATCACCACGCTTGCACAAGGCGGATTGGTGATTTCAGACTTAAATTAACTACAAGTCCATATTCCTCATGTTTTCCTTCACCGATATCAATATAAATGTCTAAGCTAAACTTACAAAGTACAAATAATATTCTTCAGAATGTTATTTATAGAAAGATTCATTTTCAATTGGAAGAAAAATACAGTTGTCTGTGGTGGTCTGTGTATGTATCTGTTTGTTACAGATAGTCACACACAGATACATACACAGACACACACAGATACAGACAGACAGATACACACAATACAATTAAACAGACACAGACACAGATTACATTTTGAAAAGGTGAAATTAATCATGATTTTAATAACTTTTACTACTATAAAACCAAACCTGAAATAGACAAAAAATTGCTATTTAGTCGAAATATAATGTTTTCCAGATGCAACTGCAGATTTCATTATTATTTATTTATTCCTTATAAAAGTTCAAGCCACAAATGTACAGAGGCGTACTTAATGCCATTGGCTTTTTTAGGGTCTTTTGTGATGTTTCTTGGTTGTTCTCGTAGTAATAGTAGTTTATAATATCAAGTACTTTAACCCCCTAAAATTGATAATAATTATTAATAGAAATAAGTGGTGGTGTGGTGTGTGGTGTGTGGTGTGGTGTGGTGTGGTGTGGTGGTGTGGTGTGGTGGTGGTGTGGTGGTAATATATCTTTATCTTTATCTTTAAATAGTTCGTATTAAAATATACAGGGTGCTGCTCGCCAATTCTGCTAGTTTGAACTTGGCTTGACACGCTACCGCATGTCTAGATGGAGTCCGACTTACACTATTAGATGCAGAGATTTCCCCCAACAACGTCAGAAACTTTACCCCTTTATACATTACTTCATACTCTTTTTATACATTTTTTTTTTTACATTAGTATTTTTTTTTTTTTTAATATTACAAACTAGTGCTTGACTGCAATCCCACCTGATGGTAAGCAGTGATGCAATCAGAGATGGTGAAGCGCACTAGTTTGTTAAGAGCCTATTCACTCTAGCCTTGAAGACACCTAAATTATAATCGGACGGGAAGACCGCAGCAGGCAAGTTGTTCCAGTCCTTCGATGTACGCGGTATAAACGACGAAGCGAAACGCTTTGTCCTAATCGTGGGAGTGCCAACGATGTAAGGGTGGACACTCGCCGTACGCCGGGTTGTCTGATGGTAGAATGGTGATGGCGGAATCAAGTCATGTAATTCCCGTGCACACTCTCCAAAATGTATCCTATAGAAGACCGAAAGGCTAGCTATCCTACGCCTATGCTCAAGGCTTTGCAGATTGGTTCTAACCAAATCTGGGTCACCAATAAGCCTCTTCGCACGCCTCTCCACTGAGTTCAAAGCTGCTAGTATCGATAAATAAGTTTGAATTCGCCAATCCGCCTTGAGCAAGCGTGGTGATCAATGCTCGTGCTTTCTCTGTATGAAAAGAGGCATTTTCTCTGCAGTGGGACAGTAACAGGCCGGTATTGTTATTAATAATATTGTATGAACATTAAATTCCAACAGTGCACGAAAGTTGACATGATTACACTAATTGAAAAATATAATATTTATGACGTACACATTTATATTAATTAAGGCCATGCCTCATCATCAGTATGTACGATATTTGAATAAGTAGCGAAGCCAATTAAAATTCTGTTCCTCCTTAAGCGGCATGTACACAACGATGCCTTTCGAATACCTTTAGTTTTAATGAACGAACTAAGCTTAATGGGCAATTGGTTAATAAAATGAATTCGAATGTAAGTAGGTTTATTTTGAATTCTAGGTTTTTCCTGCGGCTTCGTCCGCGCAGTGTTCGTTCAATAAATAATACATTCGCCAACACCTTGTGAATGTGCTCGCGTGCCTTTACTTGACCATTTGACAATATTCGTTGTAAATCAATGAATTCACATCGTCAAGCAGATGATTTTTTTTTAATACAGTAATAAACTATGAATTTCCTTAAAAATCCTTCAAATTGTTGTAACAAAAATGCTGCATTGGTATGTATGGTTATAGCAAGCGTATCATAACCTTAGACTCTCACCACAGGGTTATTTGACCACAACATGATTGATTAACAGACATTTAAATTCACAAACAGACATTCCCATTTAGCTTTTCGTCATTAAGGATTAGTAAAGTTGCTAGCTGACATAAAATGTGAAGTGTATCTCTTGACATACATGCACACCAAAAGATCACGCATTTGAACTCTTGAGTGACAAGACTAACGATTCAAAGACTTCATTAAATTAGAAGTATTTTTGGACCGCGGTTTCTTACGCGCCTAGAAGTCTTAACGTAATGGTCAAATGCCATCTTTAGAAAAAGAGCACCTACGTAGAAACTCTTCTTTAGAAGGGGCAACTAGAATCTAATATATAACTAGGTATATATTTTGTCTGCTAGTCTATCTTTAATGACGAATAAATGATTTGGCTTAGCATTTCTCAAACTTCAAACTTCAAATATTTATTGCGATCATGAGTAGATACATAGGTTGTTATAAAAGGTAAAAGTACATACATGATACCCTGTTAGGGCGCAGCAACACAATTTCAATATAGAAATACTTACACACTATTTAATCAATCTTTTATTATATAATATTCTTGGTATTTATATATTATATTAGTATATTTATATATACCTATATTATTATTATTAAATTATTATATTTATATAATATTTACTTTAACATATTATAAATATATTTTTTTATATTTCACACTGTTTTACAGTTTAGTTTTGTCCTCGAAAAACTCTTTTATACTGTAATAGCTTTTTTTTGTCAAGTAGTTTTTTTAATTTATTCTTGAATATATTGTAGCTGGAGGTTTCTTTTAGTTGTTGTGGTATTTTATTATATATTTTAATACACATTACATAAGGCCCAGAATGAAATATAGACAACTTTGATACCGGTAGAACGAGTGTGTTTTTATTTCTTGTGTTACGAGGTTGTGAGTAACGGTCTTTCTTTATAGTAAATAAATGAATATGTTTTTTAACAAACAGACAGATTTCAAAGATATACATAGATGGTAATGTTAGTATGCCTAGTTCAATGAAGTGTGGCCTGCAGCTATCCATTCCGTCGATGTTTGCGAGGATTCTTATGCATTTCTTTTGCAATTTGAAAGCATTATTCCACACACGAGCCAGGAGTGTGCATATGCATAGTAAGCAATAGTTGCTGATTTTAAGTCTGTAGTTTTTTTTAATTGTAATAAAGCATATGTGAACCTGGATAGTCTCCCGCTTATGTTATGGATGTGGCTTTTCCAATTTAGGTTAGTGTCTATGTGTAGGCCTAATAGTTTAAATGAATCAACGCACTCTATTATTGTGTTATGGTGGGTATAGTTAATTACTAGTGGACGTTTTTGGTAGGGTTTAAACTGCATAATTTTGGTTTTTGTAAAGTTTACTTCAAGGTTATGGTCCTCGAGCCACGCTACAATTTCGGAAAGGGTTTTATTAATTTTAGGGTTTAAGTCTAATATGTTTTTACATGGAAATATTACTGATATATCATCAGCAAATAGAATATTTGCTGAATCTATGATTTTTGGAAGGTCGTTAATATATAACAGGAACAATATGCAGCCTAGTACACTGCCCTGTGGGATTGAGTTTTTTATAATTATCATTCTTTTTTGAACGGACATGTGATATTTCACCGGTTTGTGAATTAAGGTGTTCAATTTCAACATATTGTGTGCGAGAGTTAAGATAAGAGGAAAACCAATCATAGGCAACACCTCGAACTCCAATACCTTCTAGTTTATTTAGCAAGATGTTATACGAGACCCTGTCATAGGCTTTACTCATATCGAGTAGGATACCTATAGCATATTTTCTGTCATTTATGTAGTTGAGAGCTTGTCTCAAGAATAAGGCTACCAAATAGAACAAAATTTTCTCAAAGCCGGCTGACAATTTGAAAGAAAATACTTTAACTGTATATTATGTGCAGGTATTCGTTTGGATGGTTCGGTTTACTGCAATATTTTTAGGCCTTCGTATGAGCTTTACAATCAATGTTTTTTTTTTGTAATTTCGTTTCGATAAAAGTCATAGTTTAGCAGCAATAGGAATCAGTTTCTTATCGAATCTAGAGGTTTATGCCTGAATAAATATAGCCAGACTGGTCGATTGCAGCTAGTACTCCACTGAATCCTGAATCTTAAAGACACGCTTGGCAGATGCCGATAAGTTTTATTCCTAGATTAAGATTATAATATGGACATTTATATTATTTACACACGGTTATGACATGACGTAACTAGCGTCTTAAATAAATTGCTAACGTTAATACCTCTTCCAATCAAAAGGTTTCAAGATCAAAAACAACCCTTTCAAATTAAATCAAGAACACGCAACGACTAACATATTCAAAGAAATCGTTAAGAACAGAAAACATTCAAAGAGACAAAGGTCAAACTATCAAAGAAATGATTAAGTTACGCAAAACTTTTCTTGACGATCGTGTAAAAAGGATCAAGTCGTATTAAATTCCATTATAAACAGAGTAAGGAATACGCAAAGCAGTCTAACACGCGAAGTTACTAATTTGTCGAAAACTCTCGTAAATTAAATACCAAATATTTTTGCCTGTAGCTCACATATTAAGTTTCACAGCTGATATCCAAAGTCGGTGAGATATGGGCCACGAAAACAGCGATGTATCGTCAACAGTATTGTGTTTTTCTTTGCTTTAGAATCTGTTTACTGTAATTAAGTAAGAAATGAATATAACTGTAATTGGAAGAATTTTATTAGAAGTCATATTCAGTGTTTTTTCCAGAGTGTGATATTAGCAGACAGAGCAAAGCTGCTGCCCACTTTCTAGCCGTGGCATTAGCATTTGTTCAGCTATAAAGTCAGCATGTTTAAAACGTGAAAAATATTTGTTTATTTTTACTAGAATAATTTCATAGACAGACCATCCGCTTTGTCTTACATACATCATCATTTCCACGTCAATGATGTACTACTAATTACATAGCTAGGAGTACAACATGATAGATGTCCTATTGTTCTGGCAGTGATCTAAGATTCATTATTATTATAAAATAATGGGTCGTAAATTTAGATTAATTATGTGTTATTTTTAGATTTTGATTCAGATTAAAGTTTAATGGCGACAAACCATTTGAAGCATTGAGATTTGCATGCAGTCATTTGTTTCTTATGATATTGACAAAAAATTAGTAATAAAGGCGAACTGACCGTCTACTGCCGTCTTTTAAAATACACGATTTTCCTAGGTTTAAGTACAAAGATCCTACTTATTTGTAATAGCCCCATATATGGATATTATAGATTGATGAAAGAACTATTGTTACCTTAGTTAAGTTTATTTCGTAAATAAAATATTGGGTACTCACCTAACTATACTCATAAACTTAAACAATTTTGTCTATAGTAATGCAGATTGCAAACTCTCCCAACCTCCATAGTTAACATCTATGGAGAGAGAGGATGGCGATTAAAAGTTCATAATTTGATTTGAGATATATTTCTTTTTTTATCTTTTATTATAAAGAACTAGGTTCTTAATAATTAAAAACTAAACTTAGAATAGTCCTAATTGTACTTTACACAAGTCCGTTTCACTTTCTTAGATTCTGATATGATGATATAGGTAAGCACTTTGTTCATGTCTTGTATGTGTGTCATTGTCACTTTTGTTTATACACTTTTTACACTACACTAACTCGAAAGGTTTTGTCTGTTTTAGCCTTCGCACTATGTTTGATTGGTCTAACAGCTGAATTGATTCGATGTTCACGTGTCGGTGGAGTCGGCGTTCATGAGCTTCAGCATATTTTTTGGATCGTGTGAGATAAATGTAGACAGACGTTTAGAATTGTTCATTAGTATTAATTCAGTACGGGTATACATTTTATTGTAAATATGAAGGATTAATTTACTAAAAACCTTCCAGAGTTGACAATATAAATTGATATTGTAATATTTCAGGGTTGGTGTCATCGTAAAACTTGTCCATAATCATGATTTTTTTCACCCCTGAGAGGATTTTAGTAAATTACCAGTTACCCTGTAATACACTTTTTATTGCAAACCCAAAATCTTTTCTCAATAGTAATCTTATTAGGATCTTAAATTGCTACTCCGTTACGAAACAACATCGCTGACCATTCCGCTATTCCTATGGCCACATAGCAAAGTTCACGCGTCGAAATCAATTTGCGTAGCGGGCGCGTCCGCCGTCAAAGAAAGAATTTCTCATAAGTTGGATCGGGGGGGAGAGAAGGGGAGGGTAGTGGGCCTACATGAAACAAAATAGCATTATGTTACGAGAAAGTGTGTCTTATGTAATACGTGAGGTGTGATCGTGTGTGTGAGTGTGTGAGATATGTCAACAGTATACGGCATGTTCTCAGTTCGTACGGGAATGGCTACATAGAGGCTAATGAGAAGCTCCGTCTTCTTTGCGCGTGGTTTTTTAGGGTTTCGTGGCCAAAAGGTAAATCAAACAAATAAAAAAGACCCAGACAATTGTGAAACGGACTCCCTAACCGAGGGTTCCATACGTAGGAACATTATAAAATATAGTCCTCGAATAGAATTACGCATTTAATTACAAGCTTTTCCTGAGTGAATTATATTACAAATGTATAGTTTCGAGATGTTTTCTTGTACCTATTGGTGGTATATAACGCGCTTCCCAAATGTCACAGTTCTAGGTTAACGGAAACTACCCTATGAGTTTTGATTCCCTTGAGTGTCGAAACATGCATTTTTGTTCTGAATAAACGGCGGCTTTTTTAATGTAAACTTAGAAGCTTGATTTGTTTACAACTTCATGGGACCGTTGATTGATTTGTTTTTTAGTGGTGAGAGCAAAAGCAACACATGCATGAAGTGCCAACTTCAAATCCAGACAATTAAGTACCACAATATAGTATTTTTGTCTATTCATATGCATTTTCTTTTTAGGTTAAATTTTTATTCGTGGCGTCACGTCTATAGTAAGTATTGAATAAATAAATAAATAAATATTCCACAACTTTTCACACAACGCCATTTAGCCCCAAGTTAAGCTTGAGAGCTTGTGTTATGGGTACTAAACAGCTGATAAACATACTTTTATATTTCTAAATACATACATTTATAGATAAATTACACCCAGACACAGAGCAAATGATCCTGCTCATCACACAAACATTTGTCCTGGGTGGGAATTGAACCCACCCAGTCTTGAATGAATGTCTTTGCCATCATCCGACCAGGCATTAAAAGGAACAGGCATTGCAAAACAATTAAAAAGATACAAAAAAGACATAAAGTACGTTCCAGACATTCATCGAACATCTATAATGCCCGTACTGCACATAAACATACAAGTCTGCAAAGCTAATAAAATGCTCGCTACACATCGCAAGAATCTTTACATCTCAAAGAAAGAATTCGCAATAAAGTCCGTGTAGCCCCGCCCTCCCCCACACACGTAGTCACTATTGGCGAATACATTTATCGGAAAAATGGGGAAAATGGGGTAAAATGGACCGGTGCGCGAAAGAGTTGGGAGGAGCGTGGGTGTGTGTGGAGTTACAGTGTAGAAGTAATGTTCTACATATGGTAGGCAAGGATGTGTGTTAATCTTCACATTTATTGCATTTCTTTAGAAATGGTGCGCGGTTTACAACAGGAAATTCTCCGCTTACTTAAGTTTGTAGGTAGTGGAGCTTGTGGCTAAATAATAACGGCCTCACGGAGCGATGTAAGGTTAAGCTACTCTTGACGAGGGTAGTCCGTAGGTGGGTGACCATTCACATTACATAATATCAAGACTCCTTCGAGGTTCGGAAATCACTTAAAGTCGTTGTTCCCGGCTGTAATTTGTAGATCCATGACAATCGTTACAGATAGTTTTAATTATCAATAAAATATCTGAAAACGACAATACACTAATAAATTAATGGCATTCATCGTTCGCGCAGTGATAAGTTTTACGGACAATGAGATTGTGGCGGCAAAAATTACTCTTTATTTAGTTTCGTTGTAGCTGAATGTGCTATTGCTATGTCTCGAAGAAAATGTACAAGAGTAATGGCTGGGGAGGCAGGCCTTTTGACGGGATAGATCAACGCCACAGCCTCCTGCCACGTCTTGACGTCGTGGAGAACCTGCAATCGTTGGCATACCGCGGATCCAACATTAGCTGGGACCTCGAGCTTGTTACATTTGAAACAATTATGTTTCATAACATGCATAATGCAGAGAGCCACGGTGCATGTCTGATCTACAGCAGCCACCGCCCGTTCGATGACACAGGATAGAATGTAGTTAAGAAGCATATGATATTACTTTTATTTTTATGGATTTAGCTCCATTAGTGTATTGCTGTACGGCGTTTTGATGCGAGGGTAAATAATAAATAAAGAGTCAGAAGCTCGAAAATCTGACAACCAGGTAGACTAAGGGGTATTGTTTTACCCAGTTACTGGGTTGTTGAGGTCAGCCAGGCATTCGCTTGATGCAAAACACTGGTATTCAGCTACATCCAATTAAAAAAAAAAAAAAAAACAAAAATCAAAAGTCATTTATTCAAATTAGGCTGAGGATCAGCACTTTTTGAACGTCGAAATTACATAAGACAGTCCCCCAAAAAGCCCACCCTTCGCCACTTCCTAGTGTTTTTGCTGGGAAGAAGAAGTGGCGGAACAAACTCCCTAGCAACACATCTGTCTGATAAGCTAGAAGAACTTGAATTTACACAGTACAATTAGTTATAATTACAAAATAATTAAAATAAGTTATTCACTAGGTACATGTTAGCTAGCACACTCAACATACAGAATACCAGTAATATATAGCTACCGACAATAAAACTAACTTAACTCAAGCAAAAGCAACTGACTAATAAGAATCCTCCAGGTAAAAAGGAAGCTGGAATTAACTGGAAGCTGACCCCAACATAGTTGAGAATATGCTAGGCAGATGATGATGAATTAAGTTTGCAGAACTAGGGTACTGCAGAGCTAATCATTCTCTTCACCCCGTGAAAATAAAGTCGAAGTGAAGGCGAATTGAGCTGTTATCCCATACGAATGCTAAGGGCATTGACAGTTTACTTTACTCAAGTTTTCTAAGATGATTTGATCTGTAGTTTTTTTCGCCATATATTTTTAAATCCCATGTGATAGGGAGCGAGCCTTGAGCCATCAATAGGGTCTAGAATATAGAAAACTAGCAGACGTCACGCACTTACACCCGCGTAGTTCCTGTTCCCGTGGGATTACAGGGATAAAAAGTACCCTGTCATCCAGGTATAGGTAAGCTTTTCACCAGAGCAATAATTTTTAAAATTGGATCATTAGTTCCGAAGATTACCCCCTACATACAAACTTACAAACAAATTTTGCCTCTTTATAATATTAGTATAGATGATATCGATAGATTACCTCAGTAAAGCGTGTCGAGTATAAACTTATAATGTTTCACACCACACCTCTACATGCAACAATTTAAAGCCAAAACACTTAAAATAAATCCTGGTCTTAATTACACCCCACTTGATGGTTAAAAGAAAATAGCGCACGAACAAAGTTTTTTTTTAATTTCTTCCGAACGATAAAACAGCAAGAATTTAACACCAACTTCCGACTGCAAAGTGTACGTAATGTTTAAAAGAAAAAACAACCAAATGCATGCAAAACACGGCATTACACCGATTCAGAAAACTACGAACAAAAATAAGAAAAAAAAAATTTTGGTGTTCCGTGACTTGTTATGAATGAAGGTTCCGTCCGACTATCGCAATATTGCTAAAGTTTGGCATGGCGGGAAGTTTTTATTAATGGCCGCCAAGTCAGCTTTGTTCTATACCACTCCTTTTAAGTCTCTTCGCGCACGAAAGTTGTAAATTTTACACTTTATAGAACCATCCTCTGCACAAAATACTACTGGTATTACTTTACTGTTTCAAAAAAGGAATTTGCTGTTTAATTCTTTTTTGGGTTCCGTACCAACATGTTCGAAATGTTATTAGAATGAATACTAATATAATTGTTATACTACGAACGCCATTGTTATTAAATATAGTTGAAATAAAGTTCTTGTCAAAATTTTCTTCGCAACCTTTGTTAATTAATAGGAAATAAATATCAATTTGTGAATAGCCACTACGCGTCTTTAAATATTTGTTCTATTTATGTGTCTATCTCAACTGTGTCCCAAAATTACTAATAATACTATCGATTTGAAGTAAGTAATTACATACACTTGTGTAGGTACTTGATATTTTTATTTGATCACTGCCAGTGAAAGAATAAAAAAAGTCATTGCAATAGAAACCAAAATACGGGTTTCATCTATATTTGTAGTAGGTACCGTTATTTTAGTAACCGTAAAAAATAAACTTTGTGTTTGAAGATGCCATTTTTGTTGTATAAAGGTACGGAACCCGCGTTGAACAAGTACAATTTAATATTGACCGATGTTTTCAGTTCGCAATGTTTGTTTAACACGACATATCTATCTACCTTCCACATAGTCATTAGCAAAAAAACTTAAGAACGTCCATTTACTGGTATTTTTCTATATTAAAAAAAAACATCCAATACTTGTGTCCTAATAGACACAAGTCTATGTGTTTAATTTAGTACGCTCCGCTGCCGCTCCAATATTGCTATATTATTCTAGATGGCGCTACTGAGACAAGGGATCAAAGTTTTTCTATGATAATGTATCTGCATGTCCTCTCTAACATTAGGTAATTTAATTACTTCAGCAATTGAATTATTTATTTCTGTAAAACCTTAACTATATTATACAAACACTAAAAAAAAAAAAACAATAACTAAACCTAACAAAAAATATTTACAAAGCATCAAAAAATTCCTCTGCATCGCTGCCAGCTGGTAAAGTGCCCAAAAGAATGGCTGCATTGCCACGTTGAATGGCAATGCTTAGCCTCTGGCCAAAGTAGAGGCCAGAGGCTATTCTTCAGCAACCAATTTAAATGTAGTAAATTGATATCGGAGTATTTATTAAAGCTCAATTACACAGACACAGAGAAACTATTGGAAGTTCTAGTATGATTGTAATGTTTAGTTCGTAGGTTGTTACTCTATTATTCCTTATTATGTAACATGCACCCGTAATAATTAGTCTCGTTAAGTGATGGCCTGAAACACAGGTTTTATTAACCTAGTTCAGGAAAGTCGCTAATTATATATAATTCTAGGTTTAAATAAGTTTTCCATAAGTCCTGATTGTTAATTTTAGTGAATATGATAGTGTAACTGGGTATATTGTGTAAAGGTTTAATAAAGATTTGATTTGATTTGATTTTGATTGTGTCAGCTAAAAGCATTCTACCTTGTCATAATTTTTGGGCAACACGGGGCGAGATCCAAAACCAGTTTGCCGGAGCTTTACACTTATAACGTCTATTCAGGGGAGCTTTTCACGGAATTGGGTCAAATGCTTTCAATGTTCGTTCAGCCTAGTCTTTGCCACTATAATAACTCAGAGCTTGAGCTCACAATCTCCTATACGGCATGGTTATGCCGATGGTCCACCTGAATAATGTACTACGTTGCTGTAAATATCTGAATTCATTTGGAAACAGACAAAGTAATAATAATAATAAAACATTTATTTTCTCTCCACAAATGGTAGGTACATACATCAGAAAATATTGATAAATCTAACATAATACCTACATATTTGCAACATTTGTGGGAGACTGGTGCCCGAGATAGGTACTGGATACCTGTGTTACGGGAAAGTAAGGAAAGTAAACAGCTTTTGTTTAGTACGAAAACCGTCGCAAATGATAAATCTATATGTATGTTTAAATGAAGGAGATCCTTGTAGATACTTTTGTCAATAAAATCACGTATCACGATATTTGTCCTAGGTAAACTCTGAAACTGCTTTACCAATTATTATTAAAAAGAAATGCCATATTTTCCAATCTATGTAATTAATAGTAAAATCAACTAATTTTTCTTAAATTTTGCTATAATACACCAATTTGTAGTGTTGTGAATATCAAAAGGCGATTTTTATATGGCACTCAATTGTTTGTGACCTTCTAATATATTTTGCGTCCTGTGTTCAGTACTATCAAAGTAGGGGTTGCAATATTTAATAAAAATGTACCACGGAGTTCTATTTGAAAAACAGCCGTTGTTTTTTGAACTGTCAAATATGGGTAATAGGTACATAGAATAGATGTTCTACTACAATTAGGTTCTCCACATTTTGTCGTCAAATGGGCATGCAGATACTTAGACAATTTACATGAATTAATAACATAGTGATGTCAATTTTTAATGCCTATAATTTGTTTTTTCCAAGTGTAACACTGGGCCTTAACCTTTGCAAATGCAAATTTTACTTAAGCTTACTGCGTATATTGCAAATTAAAAACATTCTTACATATATCAGTGTAAGTTTACTTGTAAGCCACAACAAGGCAATACCCGTCAGGTAGTAGAAAGATATATAAAGATTAGCGCAACGCTAACAAAACTTCTAGGTAAAACTACAATCAAGATTTACTTGCGATGACGACTACCTAAAGTATTCAGGCAACACAATCAGATCCATAAACATGCAACACTGGGATGCTATCAGTATCTTGATCATAAATCTAACTATATGAATATAACATTAAGTACTTATCTATCTTCTAGCTTCCTATCTTTTGATAACTGAATTTGTAATGCGACGCAGTATTTTGTTGAGTCTGTTGCATATCAAGTCTGCATTTTAATTAGTGGAAATTCAACTTTAACATTAAGTAGGTATTTGCAGTTCAAGTAGTTTGTGTTTGTAGTTTGTTCAAAGTTTGTTTGTAGTTTGTTCATAGTTTGTTTGTAGTTTGTTCATAGTTTGTTTGTAGTTTAGTTTAGTTCATTACATATTACGACTTGCTCCAGCAAACTTCGTTCTGCCGTTGAATCAGTTTATTAGTTGTAATTAGTTCTTATGAGTTAAAGTCCTATTCTCAGAGCTACTGATTATACACCATACTTCACAATATTTCATAAGAAACGGACAAGCCCTTTTGAAGGGGTTTTCTTACAAACACTGTGACAGGAGAATTGAACATTGTACCTATATATATATATAATATCAGAATATTTATAAGGTTCCTATAATGTAAGAAACTTAAAATAACATTGATATTAATATGTAGTATAATATTACACGTACAATTTATACATATTATGAAAGTATGTAAGAGAGAGGAAAAAAATTGCCCTGATCGCTGTCAGGCTGGCTAAAAGCAAGGAGTGTTGCCACGCTCAATAGCAATGCTGATTCTTTGTCCAGTAGATAGCCCAGCACTCTGGTCACATAAAGAATGGCAATGAAAGGATATTTATTTGCGTAAGTAGATCCTTTACAGACGCTTTGACACGTCAATCCAAATGACACTAGTATTTCCATATTGAGTGATCCCTAATAAGTAAGGCCAAAAGAGACTCATAGGTAACATTATAATTAAATGAAGGGAGGAATTTACCCTGACCAGCCCTATGGTTTCCTGTTAAAAATGTGCTTTAGTATCTGTTTAAATTTTACTACTGTAAAACAAAGTTTATAATACATTATGAAGGGTTCTTAAGAGGAAGAGAAAATCCGCCTAAGAGGGTCCATTTTCGTTGAATTTGGGTCATTGGAACAAATTCATCTTTATTTTGCAACCCTTTTGGGTTCTATATCATTTTGAGATCATTCATCGCTACCCTTTGCCCCTTTTTCACTTAATATGATGGAACCGCTTATTTGGAAACGTATAAATAATAAAGGAGGTTAAATCTATAGCATACTAGTACTGTGAAAAGGACATCCCCAAACTAATGTTCAGTGATTGTCCTTCTCACAAAACTTTTAATAATCGGAGAGTCTACACTCTCCGCCACAGTTTTTAGGATGACGGGCATTTTCTCTTATTATATTTTGTCTTTCTTCGCTTAAGTTCTGTGAATACACTTGTTGCTGGCTTGCATGTCTTGTGCGGCGGCCGATGTTCTCTAGACATTTTGGACTATGGACAGAGTGGTGAATTTAACTTCGTCCTCTAGACATTTTGGACTATGGACAGAGTGGTGAATTTAACCTCAAATGCTCGTGCATTTGAGGTTAAATTATGTGGATCGTTCCACATAATTTACACAGTTCAACTTACCACCTTAACTAAAGACAAATGCCTGCTGTTGAAATTCAATAAAAAATTGCACAATAGGTACACGTTATTGATTTGATGGTTTCCAATTGAAATGTTAGGAAACGAATAACTCATTTTTTTTACTTTTTTTTCACAATTTCACAGTGAACACAATACTTTTCAATATTTACTTTTTGCCTGACATTATGTCAGTTGTCAATCTGTCATTTACTTTTTCTCTAATTTTGTGTCTTAGTTTTTCGTAGTGACTATGAAGGTTGCATCTGATTTATGTAATTTAATTTATTTTTATTAGTATGTTAGCTCTAAATAATGTAATGTATTGTTTTTTTTTCCTGAATTTTCTTTGCTATAAACCTCACGGAGCTCGAGACCTTTCCAACGAATGCAAAACCGTGGAAATCGGTTCGTGCGTTCTGGAGTTATAGCGTCAGGAAGGAAAACCCGACTTATTTTTATATAGTAGACTAGCTGACCCGGCAGACTTCGTACTGCCTAATTAAATTGCAATAAATTCCTGTCAAAATGATTTGTAATGTGACATTTTTTTGTTCCTACATATTTTACAGTCGGGGCAAAAAATTATCCTGAACAGAACTGTCACCCTGGTGATAGGGCGTTGTGAATAAGAAATACAATTAAATAAAACATATATAAGCATTTAAAAATAAGTAATCCCTTTGTTGTTAATCATGTGAATCATAATTATTAACAAAAATCAGTTATAATTTCATTGTAGTGCTTTGTGATAGACGATGTTTTTTGTTTGATTATCTGGCGCATAGACAAACAAATCTGATGGTTTTCCAACACGGGAACAGGCAACATACAATTGACCATGTGAGAAACACTGGTTTCCAGATTAATACCACAAACACTTAATGATTGCCCCTGGGACTTGTTTAGGTATGGTCATAGCAAAAGCAAGCCGAACTGGAAACTGTAGTCGTTTAAAGTCAAACGGCACATCATTTGGAATAACTGAGATGTGCGGTATGAGAACGTCTTCTCCTTTATACTTTCCTTTCAGTATAGTTGCTTCTATCATGTTGTTTAGTAATTTTTTTATCGCTGACCGTGTGTTGTTGCAAAGACGCGGTTGGTTGATATTTCGCAACATTATAACTACCGATCAAACTGGCAAATCCAGCGAGTTTAAAAATTCTGGTGGATAGTTCACTACATCATCTTGGTAAGTAGCCGAATCAACTGATTTATACTATCCTCGATTCGCCTGTAATTTGTTCTTGCATTTTTAAATTTAATTCATTTACATCTATGGTTTTTGCAGCCAATATAGCTCGTTCGCTCAACCAATCGTGGTTCCTGTAATTTTGAGAAACATTTGGAAATACCTTCTGGATAAGTTCATCTTTTGATAGAGTTAACTGACAAAAACTTTGAGAAATGTTAATGCAGCCAACCAACATGTCTATAGGAAATTTGCCACTACCAATGTCAATGAGTTGTTTAGAGAATATGTTTCCAGATTGGACATTTTGCAATTTGACATGCATATTCTTGCTTAAATTAAGTACTTTGACATGTTTCCACAATTGGAGGACTTAAGACATGCATTGAGTCCATCAGCTGGTGTTGATCGTGGAATCACTGGCAATGTTTGACGAAAATCTCCTGCTAATAAAACCATTGCACCACCAAATTGGTTATGATTGCTCCGTATATCTTTTAATGTGCAAATTGACTCTTTGACGTTAGGAACATACCTACATTGTTTAAACAACAGTGAGTACTTGTAATTCAATATGAACGTAAAAACCATCTTTGAACTTCAACGAACATTTAAAAAAAAGAATTAGCCAAAGAAGAATGGGCAAAAATATATGGAGCTTGGTCCAAATTTCCACCATCAATAAGAACTATGACATATGATGGAACACTGCGTTCTGAATCATTATAAGAAGACCGCAACCAAAAATATTTACTCAGTAAAAAGTTATGACCCCATGAAAACTTGCAATTTAAAAACCTTTTTACGCTTCATTATTTCACTATATCTTTTAAACTACTCGATTGATTTAGGTGTATGACATTTCGTTGTAATTCATACGTTATTCTGGTTGATATAAGCTATATGAGCCAAAATATAAACAATATGGCGGTCGCGGTAGGTACCTCGCTACGTCAAAAAAATTAAACCCTATCATGTGGGGTATCAAATCAAATGAAAGGACTTATAGCTATCTTTACAATGCTTATATTTATTTTAAAATACTTGTAATACTGGGAAGAATGTAAACACAAAAATATTTCACACAAGTTTTATTTATTCCTGTCTCACAGTGTGGAGTCTGTCCTTAAAAGAATACATCTCATATGTCTTCATCCACAATAACATTGTCCAGATTCGCAGCTGGAAGTAGAATTGTGGGTTGGTGTCTCGCCCATCCAAAATACCAAATAATTACCATCCGCTTCCATTGTCACAGATACACAAAGCAATAACAAAAAGTCCGATGAGATATAGCCGTGGTCGAAAGTAGAGAATCAGAAGAAATCAAGTACACAAAAGTCGCAGGGAAAATATAACCAGAAAATGCACAGTACGCACCGAAAGCAAGCAAACGAACGACTGCGTGGGACACATGTGTTGATTGGGTCAGGTAGTTAGGTAAAAACCAGTTTTATTTCAACGTCGTCGGCGCAGCGTATACCGTATTGCTTCCTAAGTGCGAAAGGGACAAAACTAATGCTATCTCCATCTACGAGTCGACGCTAGCAATCCCCGGGTTCCGAAATGCAAAAATATTAAAAAATACTTTTAGCACGATTGCGAACCGTTCCGATTACATTTTTATATGGGTAGGTGCGCTAAGGTTATCATTGTATACTTTGCAGACGATTTGAGCGCATTACAGAACAGGGGGAATGCGTCATCATTGCTACCATGTTTTTACTGCTTAAAATGTGGCTATGTGCGAAAAAAATTAACGGTTAAATAACTAAAAATACGTATTTTTAAAACAGTCATAACTTTTTTCTGAGTGAATATATTTTTTTCACCTAGTAATCAAAATTGTATGGTATTTAGTCGACTTTAAGCTTACATAACCCTCAATAGTGGTGGAAATTTGGACCACTTCTGCTCATTGTCTTTTGTCCAGGCGTTGATGAGTTATGCGCTTACCGTGTTGGTAAGCGCATAACTCATCAACGCCTGGACAAATTTTGCGATTCATTTTTATATTTTGTCTTTCTTCGCTTAAGTTCTGTGAATACACTTGTTGCTGGCTTGCATGTCTTGTGTGGCGGCCAATGTTCGCACGTCGTCCTCTAGGCATTTTGGACTATGGACAGAGTGGTGAATTTAACCTCAAATGCACGATCCACACAATTTACATAGTTCAACTTACCACCTTAAAGACAAATGCCTGCTGTAAAAATTAAAAAAAAATTGCACAATAGGTACACGTTATTGATTTGATGTTTTCCAATTGAAATGTTAGGAAACGAATAACTTATTTTTTTTACTTTTTTTTCACTTTTTCACAGTGAACACAATACTTTTCAATATTTACTTTTTGCCTGACATTATGTCAGTTGTCAATCTGTCATTTACTTTTCTCTAATTTTGTGTCTTAGTTTTTCATAGTGACTATGAAAGTTACATCTGATATATGTAATTTAATTTATTTTTATTAGTATGTTAGCTCTAATAATGTAATTTTTTGTTATTTTTCCTGAATTTTCTTTGCTATAAACCTCACGGAGCCCGAGACCTTTCCAACGAATGCAAAACCGTGGAAATCGGTTCGTGCGTTCTGGAGTTATAGCGTCAGGAAGGAAAACCCGACTTATTTTTATATAGTAGACTAGCTGACCCGGCAGACTTCGTACTGCCTAATTAAATTGCAATAAATTCCTGTCAAAATGATTTGTAATGTGAAATTTTTTTGTTCCTACATATTTTATAGTCGGGGCAAAAAAATCTCCTGAACAGAACCGTCACCCTGGTGATAGGGCGTTGTGAATAAGAAATATAATTAAATAAAACATATATAAGCATTTAAAAATAAGTAATCCCTTCATTGTTAATCATGTGAATCATAATTATTAACAAAAATCAGTTTTATTTTCATTGTAGTGCTTTGTGATATACTTACGATGTTTTTTGTTTGATTATCTGCCGCATATAGACAAACTAATCTGATGGTTTTCCAACACGGGAACAGGCAACATACAATTGTCCATGTGAGAAACATGGGTTTTCCTGATTAATACCACAAACACTTAATGATTGCCCCTGGGACTTGTTTATGGTCATAGCAAAAGCAAGCCGAACTGGAAACTGTAGTCGTTTAGAGTCAAACGGCACATCATTCGGAATAATTGAGATGTGCGGTATGAGAACGTCTTCTCCTTTATACTTTCCTTTCAGTATAGTTGCTTCTATCACGTTGTTTAGTATTTTTTTATCGCTAACCGTGTGCTGTTGCAAAGACGCGGTTGGTTGATATTTCGCAACATTATAACTACCGATCCAACCTTTAATTGAAGATTGAGGTGGCAAATCCTGGCAAATCCAGCGAGTTTAAAAATTCTGGTGGATAGTTCACTACATCATCATGGTTAGTAGCCAAATCAACTGATTTATATATCCTCGATTCGCCTGTAATTTGTTCTTGCATTTTTAAATTTAATTCATTCATGTTTTTTGCAGCTAATATAGCTCGTTCGCTCAACCAATCATGGTTCCTGTAATTTTGAGAAACATCTGGAAACACCAAATATCTTTTTATTATTTTTTATTACCTTCTGGATAAGTTCATCTTTTGATCGAGTTAACTGACTAAAACTTTGAGAAATGTTAATGCAGCCAGTCAACATGTCTATTATATATTATTGGAAATTTGCCACTACCAATGTCAATGAGTTGTTTAGAAAATATGTTTCCAGATTGGTTATTTTGCAATTTGACATGCATATTCTTGCTAAAATAAAGTACTTTGACATGTTTCCACTATTGGAGGACTTTAGGCATGCATTGAGTTCGTCAGCTTGCAATGTTTGACGAAAATCTCCTGCTAATAAAATCTTTGCACCACCAAATTGGTTATGATTGCTCCGTATATCTTTTAATGTGCAAATTGACTCTTTGACGTTAGGAACATACCTACATTGTTTAAACAACAGTGAGTGCTTGTAATTCAATATGAACTTTATGTAATAGCAATAAAGCTCATTTTAGTTGGAAAACGTTTGTATGGGAAAAAGAAAAGGGCTGTTTTAGGGGTTTTCCGGCAACTATTCGAATTTTTCTCGTCGTAAAAACCAACTTTGAACTTCAACGAACAATAAAAAAAAGAATTGGTCAAATTTGTCCAGGCGTTGTTGAGTTATGCGCTTACCAACACATTTTGCGATTCATTTTTATATTATAGATTAATAAATAAATAATAAAGTTACTCGAGAATATAATTTGATATGAGAGTTACACTGAGATAGTAAAAATGTTTAACTACTACGCTTGAAGCATAAACACTAATAATAGCCGAAAAAGAGGTAACATCCCTACTCCGTGCTGTTTACAGGGTGAGAAGTGACACCGGTAGACACATGGAGGGGATAACAGACTTACCAAGTGATTTGATTGATGTTATCGAGCGGGATAGAAAATGATAAAATTATGAAAATGACTATTAAAAAGCAAGGTTTGGTGATAAAAAAGTGCAAATTTAGAGTTGTAAGTATGTATTTTTTGATGCCACATAATAAAAAAATAAAAATATCAAAAAAATAAAAAATAAAAATTTGGGGTGAACACCCCTTATCACTTAGAGGTTAGATAAATAGATAGTAGCCGATTCTCAGGCTTACTGAATATGCATAAAAAAATTCATAAGAATCGGTCAAGCCGTTTCGGAGGAGTATGGGAACGAACATTGTGACACGAAAATTTTATATATTAGATTAGATTAGAAAGAAGATTACTTAATAATATTATTTCTATTACCTAACTATGCACGATCCACATAATTAACACAGTTCAACTTACCACCTTAAAGACAAATGCCTGCTGTTGAAATTCAATAAAAATTTGCACAATACACGTTATTGATTTGATGGTTTCCAATTTAAATGTTAGGAAACAAATAACTTATTTTTTTTACTTTTTTTTTCACAATTTCACAGTGAACACAATACTTTTCAATATTTACTTTTTGCCTGACATTATGTCAGTTGTCAATCTGTCATTTACTTTTCTCTAATTTTGTGTCTTAGTTTTTCATAGTGACTATGAAGGTTGCATCTGATTTATGTAATTTAATTTATTTTTATTAGCTCTAATAATGTAATTTATTGTTATTTTCCTGAATTTTCTATGCTATAAACCTCACGGAGCCCGAGACCTTTCCAACGAATGCAAAACCGTGGAAATCGGTTCGTGCGTTCTGGAGTTATATCGTCAGGAAGGAAAACCCGACTTATTTTTATATAGTAGATAATGTAGATATCTACAATAATTATTATCTTCGTATTTTACTGCAACCACGTAACATTGTTTTACCATAGTAGACAGATGTGAAGCCAAGTCAGACACCCGTGGGTGACCTAAAATCTTTGTAACCTGCAGGCCTAGCCATATTACAAATTTTATTTCTATTATATTAAGAAAATGGCGTTCATGGAATCAGCTGTTTGTCAACTGTCAAGTGTATTAGTGGCATTTTCAGCCATATTACAAATTCTACTCGTTAACACTTGACAGTTGACAAACAGCTGATTCCATATACGCCATTTTCTTTCTTTTCTATATAAGAATCCTATTAATATTGTAAACGCGAAAGGATGGATGGATGGATGGATGATAATGGATGATGAATGTTACTCTTTCACGTAAAAACTATCGAATGGATTTTAATAAAATGTGGTATGGAGTTAGCTGACACCCTAGGTTAATATATATGCTACTTTTTATCCCTGTATGCCCACGGGAACGGGACTTTGGCGGGTGAAATCGCGGGATGTCTGCTAGTTTTTAATATTGCTAGGCCTGCTGGTGATAAAATGTTCATGCCGCCCATGGGTCTCTCGCCCATGGGTGCCAGTCAGACAAAAAGAAAACTAGTAGAAATTTTCTTCTCCAGTTTGGTCTTGTATGACAGAATTGACCTGAGTCTGTAATACTCTTAAAACTTGGTGGTGCTGTCCGTGCCATATTATGTTGGCTGCTGCAAGCTCATTCCGTCGCTCACTTCACCTAAGTCTACACGGTGAGATTTTAAAGGGTTAAATACTTTATTCTTAAAAAGACAGAAAAAAAACACATAAACGAGACTAAAAGATAGAATAATGAGATTTTTACAGAATAGTGGGTACTGCTTTTTTTGAGAACTTTACTTTCACAAATATAAACTTTCAACTTCAAGTAAATCGTACAACACAAGAGCTTTTTAGCTCGACCGACAGTCTACTCAGTAAAACCTTTATCCAGCCCCGCAGACACTACTTCCAATCCACTCAAACGAATCTAAATAAACAGAAACAAACCAAAGCCGACATTGGCAAAGAAAAAAAATCATTTGTATTCACTGAAAATCTTGCTATAGTACAGCCTCCGTCACCTCCTACATTCATCCTTCTCGCTCAAATAGATTCGATATTTAGAGCGGATTCCGACGGGTGGCTTAGATTCCACCCATCCCCCCTAGCTAAGACAACCCTGTTTTATATAAAAAACAATGTCGATTTATATTCTGCGTGTTTCTCTCTTTGTTTAAAGAAATTGGTTTTGGTATAAGGAAGATCTATATACTTACAAGATATCTATACGTATAGTAGTATAGTAAGATATCTATACAAGTGTCGTTGGTCCTTGCAGTATAGGGTATACCGGTTTCCTCATGGCGTTTTTCTGCCCAGTTTTGAGAGCATTGGTGATGAAATTGCCGTTGCTGCTTAGGCACTAATGCTATCCTAACCTCCTTTTAGTTTTAGAAATTTTCGTGGGCTTTTTTTACCCTGCTTATTGCATGATGATGAGGAGTTAGAAACCTATGCCGCTGCAATTATGTTTTTCAAATTGTTCTTGTCATGCGATTAATAGTTAAAGTGCGTAAATCAAACAAAAACACACTTTATTGAGGAGCGCTTATTAAGCTGACATTTACTATAATATGCTCCGTATCCATAAATACGTTGTACTCTTTATTCTACGAAGAAGATTTGAATTTTCTTTATGTACCTATTTTAAGTTAAAAAAAAGTATTGTAGGTAATTTTCTCTCAGTGATTGTATTATTTTTTTGTGAAAATAAATGTTAAGCCGGATATCATCCATCTTGACTGTAAATAGGTTAAATCAGCTATAAGTTTATTAATTTTGTTTACATCCAATTAAACACTGTTTTCTTATAAAGCAAATAGGTTTAATAAGGCCTTTACGAATTACTTGTAGTTGCGCTATCAAGGATTTTATAAGAAGACATTTATTATAAGGTTTATAATCGTTTAACGAACAAGTGCACACCTTTAACTCCAATAGGTACTAACTTTGCCTTCATGTAATCACGACCTTAGGCTTATGTTATTCAAAATCCGTGCTCATTCGTTATCTACTCGTATTCAATACAGTCTCTTCTACGCTTATGTACTTGCATTTCATTTACTCGATATCTTGCGTCCCTATCTGGCGCATATTTTTTCTCTTTTCCCAGGATTTCCAAGCGCCAAATCCTACTTATAGCGTCTCTTGGTTGAGCTGAAATGGATTTTTTTCTGATGTATGTCATTTGATATGTTTTGATACTTTATCCATTATTTCTAAATAAGTGACAGTGTTATTTTTTAAACGTCTCAGGTAAACTGTAGTAAATGTGTATGTCCACATGTATGATATAAATAGCAAAAGAAATGTAAAATAATAGTAACAGGTCGTGTTTCCTTCGTTGGGCATTTGTATTTAAATTCTTTAACATTTTTGTACTTTAGAATACTCTGGTAATGGAAATATGTTGTCCAGCAAATTCCAAGAACTTAAAAGCAAACATTCAATGCACAGGAGTTGCAACAAAAATCGAAACTCCGTATTTTCAATTGTAATAAAAACAATTGCCGACGTTCCTAGTAAACTGGAAACGAATAGTGTTTTGTAACGTGAACCCAAAAGCTTTGTACACGTGTAGGCGCGATGCCAAAATGTTGTTTATCCACAATAAAACTACACCATTAGGAGTCGTTACCGGCGAAACGATCGCGATTTTTGTTTACAAGTAACTTCGGGAATGTATTGGCTGATTTACGTCTGTATTTACGCTATTTCGATACTCTAGTTGTAAACTCGTGTGTAACTTCTTTATTATTAAACAGTACCTATATGTTTGGCAGCTACAATGATCGGGTTGCTGTAGTTTATAGACTTGGAATGTAATACTTGGTATGCAAATATAATTAATAAGCTTCGTTTCAGAAGACGTTATATGGACTTTTTATTTTAATGGCATTTGAGTTTTTTTTTTGTTGTATACAATTTGTATTTAAAACTGTGCCAGTTATTGTTTGGTTTTATTCAAGTTGACTGTATTTTACAGAGAGGCTAAGCCTTGCCATTTAGCTTGCCAATGCCGCCATTGTTCGGGCATTTTACGCGAAAGCGATAAGATAAGTTTCAAGATAACAATTATTTATTTTCAAAAACATTTTTAATGTTAATAGTAGACTATAATTGCACTACTAAAACCATATAAGTTGTGACGTATGAATTCAGTAAACAGTACAGCTGAATCAATCATTTTCTGCTACCAATATTGACAATGGAGCCGGGGAGTTAGTCCCGCCACTTTTTCTTTTCAGCAAAAACATTAGGAACTCGAGCGGTGCGGGCTTTTAGAGGTACTGTATTTTGTAGTTTTAATGTTAAGACAAAAACAAAATGGAAGCCTAAAATTATTACCTTCTTTTTACCAAGTATCAAGTCGTGTCAGTCGTTGTTACAAAAGGAGCGACGCGCAACGCACTCCGAGTGATATTTCTTTATAGTCCGCGACACAGCCACTCTTGGGAAATATACGACGGTCTTATAATGTGGAGCGCAGATGAATTTTGTATACGTTTTACGGTTAAATAAACCTAGAAGCATTTAGGTGTATTTACACACTTTTTCATAAAAGAAAAATGAAATTTGAGCATTGTGGTGACTAGAAACTACTGTAGGCTGCACGTCATTCTGACCTTGAACTGGTTATATTGTGTAGTTATCATCATAATATCAGCCGTAGGATGCCCACAGATGAAAATAGGTCTCCTCTTAGATTTCCAATAGGACCACTTGGAAGCCGTTTGCATCCAACGCAGTCCAGTGTTTTCTACCTAACCGTCTGTCTACCTTGTGGGTGTACCTACGTCCTACACTGCGCTGGCCGATACGTGGTCTTCATTCTAGGACTTTACGGTCCCATCGGCCGTCAGATCGGCGTGCTATGCGGCCTGCCCACCGCCACTTCATCATGCTAATTCGCTGGGCTGCTGACATACCGCAGTGACTTAGGTTCGTCCCTACAAATCTCCACATTTCTGATTCGATCACACGAAGTGACTCGAAGCAATAGCCCTCTCTTTAGCTTGTTGGGCTATCTTTTTTATGCCTAGTACGAATTTTTCAGGCAATTGAATTCAGGGTTCTTCAGTATTAAACTTAAGAACCTACGGATTAAATGGAGAAGAATGGGCAAGAAACTCCATACCTACTGTTTTAGGTTCCGAGTTAAGCTCACAATGATTGACAAATACATAGGTACACTGACTGACTGACTGCCAGGTCTAGTCATATCTGTGTGGTTCTTTTCTTGGAAGATCATTTTAGACAATAACTTGCATGGTTCTCAATATGATAATTATAGTCAAGATTTTGTACTTTATAAAACCGTGTTGTATGACTTTCTTTCGGTGTTTCTTCTTGTTTAAAAAACCTCACATTAGACTTGTTTGACGTGTGAAAGTGTTTGTAAAAGCCAAATTACAGTAATAAATAATTATAAATAATATTTCACAACTTTTCAAACAACGCCGTTTTGTCCCAAGCTAAGCTTTAGAGCTTGTGTTATGGGTACTAAACAGCTGATAAACATACTTATATATTTCCAAATACATACGTATTATAGATAAAAAATAAAGATATAAATATCATTTACCATTTGAAATAGGATATTTTTGTTTTGTCTCTCGTAAAATGTCACCTTTAAATACCTTTTAGGTCCATATTTCTGTCTTAAAAGGTAATTAGCAACCCTATCACCTTCTCCACCAAGATTAGCATTGCAGCACCATCACCACTTAACATATTCATCAATTGGTTACTTAAATTCAGACTATTTTCCAGGTACCATTGTTTTTTAAAGCGATTCAAATTGAAGTCGTGTGTCATTTAAACATTATTTTTGTCTAGTCTAGTCACAGACTTTCGTGGAATTAGACGCAAAAATTCCCGTGGCCATTTAAGAATTATAATTGTGATGACTACAAATTATTTTGGGTTCCATAAACCTTTTGGTTTGAACGCATATAGGACGAATCACATATAGGTATTATGGGTAATGAGGAGGCAGACCGTTTAGCAAAATTGGTTATGTTGGGGGTAGGGGAAAAAACATTGGCACTAATTATAAAACGCCTAGGTATAAATTTAAATGTCATGAAGTTCGGAAAGAATATTTTAATGTGAGATCTAAAGAAAAAGGAATATGGTATAGGTCTATTGTCTCGGAGCCTCCTCATGTACCGTGGTTTTGTAATACCAGATTTAGCAGAAAAATTATAGTTACTGCTCACAGACTGAGATCTGGACACATGCCGCTCAATAATTTTGGATTTTTAATGAAAAAAATTGATTCACCAAATTGTGAAGTGTGTGACAAACTGGAAGATGTAACGCATTTTGTTAACGGAGTGTGTCAAATTTCAGTCTGCCAGAGTGGATTTAATTAGAGAATTGGAGATAAATATGCACGATGTTTCCATGTTCCATCATATTTTGTCAACACCTAGCTCCGGAGCTGCTTATAATTTAATTAAGTTTGTTTTGTTACAATTTACATAAATAAGAAGGTCCGATGGGACTGGCATGTACACCTGTATAAAAGTCCCTAAAATAAATAAAGAGAAAAAAAAAAACTGACTAAAGCTATGTGTGAAGTGAAAGAAAGGAACTATGTTTATTTTTCCTAGATGATCAGACATACCATATGCGAATAGACAAAAACAAAACAAAATAGAAAATACCTAACATAACAAAATAGAAATATCAGGTACTGTCATTTTAACAACATCGACTAAACTCCGGTTTTTAGACGGTTTAACCATGTAATACGCTGTTCATCTGCATCTGATAAGACTGAAAGCCAACTCCAGCATGATTGGACAAGACTTGACACACGTGATGTGAGGTCCATCATATATTTTGCAGAATAGCTCTGTTGAAACCTTTATTAGCAATACCACACAGATTTAGCAATAACATTTGTACAGACAATCCAATAAAATTCTAATACGTAACCATAATCTACTGACCTATCTCTCGAACAAATACAAATCATTATAAACACCATTTTAGCCAAATTACATTATCTTTAACAGTGTATAAAGATTTGCAATGTATTCTTAGATTGAATAGCCTAAATGGCTTAAATTATCTAGATTACAAGAAAATATACGACACATATTTTTTTTCTTTTTCAAATTGATGGAAAACTGCTTAGACTAAGCGCATTAAAGTTGAGGGGGTGTATAAGGTCATTATCTAGTTTAAACTGTACTGGCTAGTGACGTCGTGCGACATTTTAACTCGGTGTATCACCGTTATTTTTTGATTACGTGAAAAAGAAAAAATATGTGTCGAATATTTTCTTGTAATCTAGATGAGGGACTGAAAACTAAAGTTTTGTCAAAATTTATGCAGACAATCCAATAAAATTCTAATACATAACCATAATCTACTGACCTATCACTCGAACAAAAAAAATCACAATAAACACCATTTAGCCAAGTAACATTAACTTTAACAGTGTATAAAGATTTGCAATGTATTCTTAGATTGAATTACTATCACATAATATTAAGTCATTACATTAAGTCATTAATTAATAGATTTACATAAAAGGGTTTATTTCTATAGTTTTACGAGTTATTCGAGGCAATTGCTATTGGGTTGTAAAGTGTAATTCGTTTCCTCAAATCCTCATTTACATGTTAGCTGGTTCCTAACATGAGTGGGGTTTGAACTCGCGACCTCTTGATTGCTAGCCAATTCTATAGCCGTTGGGCCATTAACATGTCTTTAGGGTTAGGTAGACTATTAGTCAATGTTGTAGGTACAGTGGACTCCACGTTTGTGCACGCAAGCAATTTTAGTAACCTAGCGTAGTACTGATTTCCAATAAAGAAAACGAGTGTTAAAAACGTGCCGCCTATTGTACCTACATTTAACTTCTGATAATTGCCCAACTTCTAAAGTATTTGTGATTTATTTGGAAGTAATAAAATCGCCTACACTGAGAGAGTAAGATATTATCTCATTATCTGTCTAGCCATTTCCCAACGAATATGAGGCCAACTTCAGTTTATCCCGTATAAACACGCTGAGAAAATGAAGGTGAAGTCAAGGTGAAACAAACTTTCTTTCCATACTAATGCTTGGCATTGACAGTTCACAGTATTTTTAATGGAGCGAATAGCTATTTGACATCTACCACCAAATTACAGGGTAATAAATGCCTCTTGGTAAGACTGATTTTCAGCCTTTTTTGCTTCTGGCTACCTGTAGGTACAGTTTACCGCAAGAGATCAGAGTCATAGAAAATTATGTCACTTGATAAGACAGGTAATTTCAGACTTGTGGGCTTCTTCCTGCCTTGCAGATATGCTGAGCTGGACTCCCCTTTGGTGCAACCACGAGACACGCGGCGCCCAATTAATTAGTGATTAGGTTTAGTAAATGTATAGTGTCTTCTGAAGTAGCAGTGAATAAACGTTTTTATTTATTTATCTATCTATCTTTATCTATCCCTACCAATGCATGAAAAAGAATAACAGTAGGAACTTAACTTACGTCATGATTGGGAGATACATATTTAAGATTATTTATAAATAATTAGAAGACAATGGGAAACGGTCAAAATCTGGTCACAATCTGTTCTCAGCAAAAATCAATAAATAAATAATAATAAATAAATATTCCACAACTTTCCACACAACGCCATTTAGTCCCAAGTTAAGCTTGAGAGCTTGTGTTATGGGTACTAAACAGCTGATAAACATACTTATATATTTTTAAATACATACATATTATAGGTAAATTACACCCAGACACAGAACAAATGATCGTGCTCATCACACAAACATTTGTTCTTGGTGGGAATCGAACCCACGACCTCCGGCATAGCAGTCAGGGTCACTAACTACTAGACCAACAGGCCAGTCAATGTCACAAACTTGTAAATAATGCAGGGAATTCTAGCTTCCTAATCTTCTCCGTGTCACTGAATACTCCTATACAAATCGCACTCATATTAAAACACATACGGAACCCCTAACTCAAATCGCTATGCATATTAACAGACACCACTCATTCAATCATTCACCATTCGTTTTAACGATTAGCATACACTAAACGAGACAAATTTTAATCGAACTATGTTTTAAGTCACCTGCTTAACATGAGCCGTGACGAAAAATTTAACTAAAATATTCACATACCGAAGTAGACTTAACATATGGTTGAAGCAATGTATAGTTGACATTTGCCTTAGCAAACAGCGCCACCCCGAAAGATCAAGATATATTGGTCGTGTGTAACTAGGCAGTGGGTATAGTCAGCTTTGCCATTTTGTATGCCCCATTGTGTGGTAATATTATTGAGTTAATTCCTTTAGCGAAAATAATAATTTGTGTTACTATTTTGGAGTCGTTTGAACTAAAGTTATGGATGAGTATAGCGTTTTAATGGTAGATTCTACTCATTTTTAGTACCTGCTAATAGATGATTGTGGTATTTTTTTACTTCTTGTCTTGTTTTTTATAATATTGTGTCCTGACATAAAGGAAAATTCCCATAATAAAACTGACTGGCCTGTTGGTCTAGTAGTTAGTGACCCTGACTGCAATGCCGGAGGTCGTGGGTTCGATTCCCACCCAGGACAAATGTTTGTGTGATGAGCACGATCATTTGTTCTGTGTCTGGGTGTAATTTATCTATAATATGTATGTATTTAGAAGTATTTTAGTATGTTTATCAGCTGTTTAGTACCCATAACACAAGCTCTTAGCTTAGCTTGGGACTAGATGGCGTTGTGTGAAAAGTTGTGGAAATATATTCTTAAAAAACGTTCAATAAAAATCTAGTTGCTATCTCACCTCAGCCGACGTTCAATGTCAAAAATGTAGGGAAATTACATGTTTTATGACAGATTAAAGCAGTCATGAATGCGAAAGTTTTTGAAAATATGTGAATTGCCAGAAAGGTCAGGTGCGTAGTACTCGCAACCGGCGTGTGTGTGACAACATGTATGAATGTAAACGAAGCAAAAGAAGTACGTAAGAATCGTAGCATATGGCGCTCTGTAGTTTCTGCCTACCTCCATGGAAAAAAGGCGTGAGTTTATGTATGTATGTATGTGAATTGCCTCTATGAAAGATGACTATCTACATATTATATATCGAGACTACTCCACGTCTCGAACACCTCAAGGCGTTGGTTCTGGCTGTCATTCGAAGATCTTGGACAGCTATTTCTGAGTAATCAGAAAGCGTGGAAGTCTGACAGCTAGTTACTAAAGAGCATCACGTTACCAAATAATAAAATAGCTTAAAACAGGTAAACAGTGTCTCTACACAAAATACTGTAAGGCAAGATGGATCCTGTTATACTGAAAGCAGATGATGACATAACAGATTGAGTAAAAATTCTGTTTAAACATCATGCTTACGGTATTTTTTTATTTACCATAGTATTTATTTTTTATTCAATTAGGTATAGGTACAAAACACAAAAAAGAAACATTAACAAAATCAACATTATACATAATAAAAAAATAATAAATAATAAAAAAATATTACCTCCAAATTGAACAAAAAAAATCAAAATCAACATTATACATAATAAAAAAATAATAATATAATAAATAATAAAAAAATATTACCTCCAAATTGAACAAAAACACTTAAATCTAAACAATTGGCAGCGTTACAACTACAAAGACAAAAGTGTTTACGATGAGCTTTGGCACTCAATGTAAGATTTAACTTGTGTTTAGGGTACCTCGTAATACATCGTCATACTGATAATCCTTTTCCCAACTATGTTGGAGGGATCTGCTTCCAGTTGAACAAGATATAGTAAAAAAAAAACATACACACGAACATAGAACCTCCTCCTTTTTTGAAGTCGGTTAAAAATACCAGTATTTTACATGGAGCGACAACATACCTGACCTCAACAACCTAGAGCCTGGATAACACGGTTAGAGTTACCGGCACGTAACATGGCAAGAGTTTTTGTAGTGGGGGAAGTTTGCGCACGCACAATTTCATACATTTTTGTATGCGCGAACTTCCCCCACTACGAAAATCTCTTGCCAAGTTACGTGCCGGTAACTATACCCCTTGATGAGACTGGTAAAAATGGTGAAGCTAAAGTAGTAATAAATTGGTATTGAAATGATGATTGTGTTATCATTATTAAAAGAATTTTAATTTCCTTTGAAGACAGTTCATATGTAGTTAACAGCAGACTCCATAACGAGATTGTAGGACCATTTAAAACAAGTTATGGCCAAAGAATTCTATTAACGCATCTTCTTATTTTGTTGTTAATAATTACAAGAAATAAAATGAGATATTTAGTGGCAATAAATAGTACCACAAAGTACCAGAACGACTAGTCTGTAGTGTTGTATAAAGTTTAATAACCACTATTGCGGTTTTAATGCACCTTCGGAATAGACAAGACCCTTTTCTTTTATTATTTACTAGCAGCGCTTTGCGCGTGACTTTGTCCACGTGAATTCCGTACTTTGAACTTTATAACACCTTTTAAATATAGCCTTTAGTTGTTACTCGTCATATATCTTTCTAACTTCGAAAGGATTTTTAAAATCAGTTGAGCGGTTTTTGAGCTCAGTCCCTATACCAACAAAAAGTCTAATCTTTTCCTCTTTAAAATATTAGTTTAGAGTGGATGATCCTTCCGTAAACTTTGGAATACTGGTGTTATCTAAGCTTAACTTTTGTGATATATCAATGATTATTTACTAATATTACAATCATAATATAATTTAGTTTTCATAATATAGGTTTCACTTATTGGTGAAAGAATTTTTAATGTTAATGTTAATCTTTGATGTTACCTTGGCTAAACTTTTTAGAGATTTCAATGATTGCTTACTTACTTAATATAAGACAGCTTAACAAGCCCATGGGTGGCATTTAAACTCTGGCACAAATATCGAACCTTTTAATCAACGTTGTACTACCTTTTTGACCTCCCTAATGCCACTTATTATACAAAACCGCTTAGAAAGCGAACTGAGTACTAATATAGAGCTAGCATGCAACAATTTGAGGTTCTCTCTTTCAATTATCAAGGAAGTGATATGACAACTCTTAGGGAGAATAGCAGGGTGCATATTTTCTTGTGGAATGCCTGCATTCTGCAACCAACGAAAAGAAGATCAAGTTGGGGTCAGTTTCCAGTTAGTAGAAAAGTAGTAGTAGTTAGTTAATGTATATCAGTGTTATACCTACAAGTCGTGACTGCCTATTTGAACTCCACAACCCAGTGATTTATTGCACAGTACCCCTTGGTAAAACTGGTTATCAGACTTTCAGGGCTTCGACTGGACATCACGAACAAAATTTTCATCCGAGACTTGTGTCCTGCTGGATACAAGTCTATGAGTTTTTTTTAGTACGCTCCACAGCCGCTCCAATATTTATACATTATTCTAGATGGCGCTACTGAGACATGGGATCAAATTTTTCCAGCAAAGACACTAGGAAGTGACGAAGGGTGGGCCGTTTTTGGGGGACTGTCTTTATGTATTTTTTGAGGTTAAAAAAGTGTTGAATCTCAGCCTAGTTTAAATAAAGACTTTTGATTTTGATTGTTGATTTTGATTTTCTAAGACATTTTCTCGCATGTCCGCTCTTTAGTATTTTAAACCTCTTTGATCCGTAACAACTCTCAAAGATCAACAAATGACAGCCGAGACCAACGGCTTCAAAGTGCTTTCCGAGGCACGGAAGAGTCTTGATATGCAAAGAATGAGCATCCATCCCGCTTGTTTAACCTTTCACTAACCTGCTTGATCAAACCTTTGTCATGCAAAATCTGTACTGTACAAGAAATAAATAAAAACGTAAAGACGAACTTCACCATACTCCACAATGTATTAAACGAAAGTTTAAAGATCATCGTTTTAATTTTTTATTGTGCTCGTTATACAAGTTGTAGGTAACTTTGAACAGAGGTTATATTAGCTGAACTTTGTTTTATCGGCCTTTGTGTGTTTTGTAGTTCAGTTCACAGGGTGGAAGGGGCACCCATGTACATCTAGACAACATTTTTTTTTTAAATTGAAAACTATTAGCCGCTTTGGGCACTTTTTGGTAAGTTGGTATGAGAAAATTTTATGGGTTGGCGTCCAAGTTTTGACCTGATATTATTTTTACTTTAAACTGTACCTATACAATCGTTGTTTCTGTCACAAACTAATAAGATTTTTAATTAAAGAAGTGACTCATTTCCTTCATAAGGATTCATCTAACACGGTTCGATAGGAATGATGATCATTTTCAAAGTTATTTAAAAATTCAGACCTGAAACTGACTTATTTTTACCGAAGAACTTTTATTTCTCAGAGATGTACAGAATTATATGTACAGAACTCATGGGATCACTATGTCCGACGATGCCCCTTCCACCCTTTAAATAATCTTTCTGTTTAAGTTAGAAGTTACCTTTTGCTTGTTGCGTATAAGTTGAGGGATTATGTAAGGTCGGGGAGATTTCCCGACCGGTGTCTTTTGTTTGTATACATGTAGGTTAAGCGGCTTGTGGCTAAATAATAATAGCCGCACTGGTTGATCGAAGGTTAAGCTATCTTCGTCAAGGTCGGTTCCTGGATGGGTGACCATTTATTACATATCAAGAAACCTGTGTCTGGGAGATGGTTTTAGCTGTCATTTGTCAATGTTTGACACTCGTTACGTGGAGTTACAACCCCGCAAGTCGAGAACCACTTCAACCAAGGAGTTTTGTGGCTTCTATATAATAGTCAGTGGGTAGCGAATATCAAAAAGACAGTTACTCCAAGTTAAACACTGTTTTTCAGCTGCATCTGAATACAGTGGAAGCCTATCCAAAAATATTCAAAAATTAAATTAGTCGTAACGAGCACTTCTCTCACGACTTCCTAATGACAAACTCTTAGTTTTGAAAATAAAATAAAGCCTATGACATTCACCAATTATGTGGCTTTCTATTGGTGATAAGAGCGTTTTCAAAATTGGTTTAGCGGATCCAGAGATTACCCTGTACAACGTCGCAAAAAACTCCAGAACTTTACCTCTCTATTATTATAGGCTAGCAGACGTTCCGCGGTTTCATCCGCGTAGGTCCCGTTCCCGTAGGAATACAGGAATAAACAGTAGCCTACTTGTTAATTCAGGGTGTCATCTAACTCCATACCAAATTTTATTAAAATCCATTCAGTAGTTTTTACGTGAAAGAGTAACAAACATCCATCCATCTATCCATGCTCACAAACTTTCGCGTTTATAATATTAATAGGACTAGTAGGATATAGGTATGCCCAAGTCTGCTTACCCTTCATGAAAACAGGCGTGATGTTTTATTATAAAGTGTGTGGAACACGCAAAATGTCACGTGGAAAGATAGTATCATGGCTTCCAGCACTTTTGACCGATAATTACATACTATACGCTTAACATTTACACATCTCTGACCTTTAGAATTCAAGCTTATGATCATAATTATGACTATGTTATGAAGCAGAGAGAACTTTGGAGGTAATATTGTAGGTTATAGTTTAAGAATGTTAATAAGGTAACTGTTTTTGTCATTTTTAAATGAAATATTAGAGTTTTGTACCAAAATTGAAAAAAAAACCTTTGAAGCGCGATTTCGTCTGTTTTTCAGTCACCACAGTTTATTTATAAAACTACGAAAGCTAGTATCGCTATCGATTTAATTATTTAAATTAATTACTCACCTTCCCTTTCTTCCATAATTCCGAAATTTGTTAAGTGTAAAATCAAAAATAATTATGAACTGATGAGCATTTACGTAAATAAAACAAAATTAAATAGTTAACAATATTGAACCCCACTAGGGCAAAAGTCTCATTCTCGTACCTAAATAATATAAGTCTAGATTTCCTTACCAAATCTTCCTTTGCAGTGTCATTGATGTTTAAGGAAAACACATCTAATCCTAAACTAGCTATTTGACTGTTAATTGTTGAACACTGGACTATTTAAAACATCAACAGAGAAACGGAAGAAACGGTCTTTGTCGTGTCTCGGAAGAAAAGAAATTAAGTGTTCATGCTACGCAGGCAGGTGTATTGAAAGAAATTTGACAGATTGAGGTTCCTGTCTATATAATCTGTCACTTTGCCGATTCGT
The DNA here is from genome assembly GCA_921972225.1 of Euplexia lucipara. Taxonomy (NCBI): domain Eukaryota; kingdom Metazoa; phylum Arthropoda; class Insecta; order Lepidoptera; family Noctuidae; genus Euplexia; species Euplexia lucipara. Next base: position 17,260,051 of record OV179155.1, on the reverse strand, counting down.
CTGTAGACAAAGGCCATTTCTTCGGTGTTCAATGTGTTCATGCTACGCATGCTGGTAATGTTGTGTAAACTCAAATTAACGATAAGCAATAATGGTTTATATCTGGTCCCAAGAGTAGATAGAGATAAAATCTACATCCATTTTACACCTGAATCAACATCAAACAATGTAATACAAAATTAACTTAAACTCGAAGTAAATTAATTAACATGAGTTTTAAACAAGATTTTTATAGGTAATTTTGCATTTTTATTAATGATTTTGTGCTTACTTTGTTAGACAAACACAACATAGTAGTTTTATGCGCTATAATTGTATGTGCTATGCCCACCACTTATTCGATTTGCTTCTAAAAAGAGTTACAATTTAAAAACTTGCCAACATGTTTGAATAAAAGAGAATACCCAAAATATTTGAGTTTTTTTTTTATTTTGTCCAATCAAACTATTTAAAGCATTGATTTTAGGTGTGATGGAAGTCAAACATAATTTCAGTGTCAATATTGAATCAGGTTTAGGACCTGATTCAATATTGACACTGAAATTATGTTTGACTTACTACGTTTTTTTTACCTATATATATATATATATATATATATATATATATATATATATATATATATATATATATATATATATATATATATAAAGGGTCTACTCCTGCGCCTCCTCCTGGTCCTGTGGTCAGAGATGAGGTCGACGATGGAACGAGCTTACCCAAAAAAAGCCTATTAACTCGCGACTTAAACAGGTTGGGATTTCAGAAGATTTTCAGTTTTCTGTTAAGTTACATAAAGGTAATAAAACTGCTGCACCACACAGCTAAGTAGCTGTTAATAAAAAAAAAGAATTTCCGTCGAACTTTAAAAAGGTATACACGAATAAATACAGCAACCAGTCACGCCGCCGATAAATTGTTTTATTAGCCCCGCCATATTGGATTTAAAGTCAATACAACAGTCGGGCTCAAGTAATTATATAAAAAGTCAACTATTCCCCGCAATTTGTGCGCGCTACTGTACACAGTCAGCTTTGTCGTTCCCAGCTTTTTCTGTCTTGCTCCATTTAAATTTCATTTAAATAGGACTGGAACCACTCCGCGGACATTTTCAGATATATTGGAGCTTCTCTGCTATGATTATTGCGGCCTTGGGGGTTTGTTTTTTTTAAGTTTTTACACCAAGGCTTTTAAACGATATTTTTGGGTTAACACTTTAACTGTCCACAAAGTAGACTCCTGGGGGTCGAGTCTGCTATTGCAATTGTGTCTCAATGACCGGTCAATGATCGGTTTTGACGTATAACGTCAAACTTATGACACATTTCCCATACAAAAACTGTCAAAATTGTCAAATATTCGATCAATGATCGGTCATTGAAACACGATTGCAATAGCAGACTCGAGCCTGTAGAAGGTTAAACAATTAACATGAGTCTTACTTAGGTGATTCATCGGAGAGGGAAGTGGTTATTAATGGATACGCATTCTATAGTTTGTCTCGACATGTATCTATCATTGCATTGTTTTCAACACTCAGAGTAATGTTGTTGAAACGAAGTACCTATAGATAGGTGTCTTAATATTCTATTGTATTGCTAAAATGTAATTTTTGGTAAATAGGCCGAGTAGTCGGTACTCATATACTAAAGAAAAACTACTATTTTTCTTTTAAGCGATGGATATCATCGCACTAATTTACGAACTAAAATTCACGAAAAGCCTTTGCCGAGCACTGGGATGAAAGGTGCGACATGCAATCGAGTGCAGGTTACTGGCCAACACTTACTCTTCAAAAAAAAACTTCTTTTTCTAATATGCGATGAAAATAGTCGCACAAAATTGAACAGGCAATGCTCGTTGCCGGCTCAAGCGACACCAAAAGTTTGCTCCCAGACACAGTTCAATAAAAAATGATGATGCTAGTGCAAATGTTCGTCTGGACGAAAGGTATTGATTTCTGAACGAACTGCTAGCAGAAAAATATGCTTACATCACACAGCCTTTGTCTCCAGCGTGGAGATGTAAAAGCTATGATAGTGTGGAGTAGGACTTCGTAAACAAGGAAAAAAAAACCAGAAAAAAATCTAAAGTGTTTAATTTTACATTTCAAAAGGAGTTCTTTAATGCTGATTGCGTAAATGGTTGATTGTTAGAAAACGTTATGTAATAAACAAACCTTATGCACTCTCCATACGGATTTCTATCTTTTTTTATTCAACAACAAACTATTTTTTGGAGACTAAACTTATAGTTGTATAACCGCAATACTATTACTGTACCTGTAGATTCTTTAAACCATATTTTTTTGTGGTTTGTTAAATTAATTAACATACACGAGTTAATTGCTGACGGAGGTCAAGAAACAGCATATTTTTGTCATTTATTCACTTTTTGGTTTAAAAACCCTGCACATTCAATTAACTCGCCCTACTTATAGTTAAAACATTGTAGTTTATTTTAATCCAACATTAATTTTACATGATGGATGGAATGGGGGGAGGCCTTTGCCCAACAGTGGAACAACTCGGGCTAAATAATAATAATAATAAATAATTAATTGTACATTATTAAGTACTTTGGAGCACATTAAAGTCAGTAGCAATGAAACATTTATACCAATCGGTTGTTTAACTCATCTATACTTCTATACTAATATTATAAAGAGGTAAAATTTGTTTGTTTGTTTGTATGTTTGTAAGTTTGTATGTTGGGGGTAATCTTCGGAACTAATCATCCAATTTTAAAAATTATTGCTTTGGTGAAAAGCTACACTATTCCCGGATGACATAGGCTACTTTTTATCCCCGTATGCCTACGAGAACGGGAACTACGCGGGTGGAACCGCGTGACGTCTGCTAGTTTAATATAACATAACAAGTTTCCATAGACCAGCATAACATTTTCATTGTTGGGTGTTACGCCCCAAGATGTACTAACCATAGAGTTGTGTAGTTGGTGTTTATGGTAGTGTTACATCTCCTCTTTATGTGTGCTAAGTGACTAACCTGGTTTGAGAGTCAGAGTTTTAATACCGCCCATAGGATTCTGACTTAGCAGCTCATGCCGTCAAGAAATACTCTCGGGCAGTGGTGTGGTAGTGCATAAATAAAGTTAATAGTAATTATAAAACCGACTATACGATACTCTAAGTTCTCCAATCATAATCTCTTACTGAAGTTTCGCCGGTATACAATTTAACATACTAATAATATTTGGTCATAAAAGTGCATTGTGACCAAGCATTAATTAGTGCTTTCCACATAACTCGGCTTTCAGCTACATATTTATGTTAATCAATACAGTTAATGAAGTCCCAATGATAAAATAAATTATGAAGCAATAAACACAAGAACTGCATAGTAACTGGATTTTATTGAAGTTACTTCAATCCTCGCTTTGAGTAACTATTAATGAGCTGCATTATTAAAATTTCTATTAACAGGTAAGTATGTTAGTACGTTCGGTAAAAGTTAGATATTTTAAATGACAAATTTAATGAATTAATGTTACTTCAATCGGCAAAGTCAAGCTTATCAAGTTATCATGTCTTTTTTTGTAGACTGTAAACATGGCTTGTCATAGTTGGATATCACAGTGGTCAGGTTTAGTCTAGTCTGTTAAAGGACCTTTAGAACATCATTCTGTAGATTTTTTGCAAACAAAATATGCAAAAGCCACAAGGTTTTTATGAGTAGTTATATAAAAACAATAAGAATTAATTACCATATTATTAGTTTACCGGTAAATTTTACTACCGCTAAGAAAAACAATTAAGGCTAATGTATTTTGAAAGGCTTTTACTATAAATTTTTATGCGATTATTACAATTTTATACAGCATGTAACAGTATTCTTTCATTGCATTTATTTCCCATTTGCATGTTTAACATACAATTGTAAGACTGTTACATAGGTACCGACATATTATTATCAATTAATTGCTGCGTAGGTCTTGCAGTTTCTTGCACAAGGCTTAAATCTTCAATATGTTTAATCGTACAATTTCTTAGCTAAATGCTAATTTTATTACTCATTTTATTACGGCACATTATAATTACACTAACACATTAAATAAACCTTAAATATTTAACACGTTGGTCATATTAAAGTTGAAGTTGAATTTTGAAATGTAAATATCAAATATAAACAGATATAATTGAGACGAACACCGAAACACCATTAAAATGCTTCTTTAAGTTTCCCATATATCATGTGACGCGTGTTGTAATTTCTGCAGTACTTAGATAACAAAAATACATTAAATATATTAAGTGCAATTAGTAAGAGGAAATGATGCAATTCCTTACCGGTTATGATAACTGCTTAGTGTGAATTTCACCTAGTATACTTAAACGATTAACAGTGTTATTATATTAAGATGTATAAAATTACTTAAATTGGAGGGGCAAAGTAAGTGCCATCTGTCATTTAAACCATATTCATGAACTGTCATAGTCATTTGATGACACTGATCTGACAACTTAAACCAGGTTCAAATAGGCTTATTGCATTCAGATTCTTTATTCAAAATTGACCTTTATATTCTATTAAAAATACAATTAATATTATATCGAAAAAACATGAAAGAGTGCACAAGACCGACTTAAATGGCGTCGAATCATTGGAAAAGTCTAAAAGATGAGCCATCGTTACTTACTTATTGTACCGAAATATTAATCTCAGTGAAAGAACCAAAAAAATATGTAAGCAAGTGTAAAATTGAACATTTTTTCCAAAAACAAAACCCTCTCCACACTTGGACATCCAGAGCATTTCAGTATTTGGAACAAAGGACGGAACTATACGAGCGACAGAGAGGGCACACGTAATCCACTTATACGTCACGCGCGGGTTGTTCCCATACATTTTTACTGGAGAAAATTCGGGAATACCCTTAATGCATATTAAGCCGGGATTCAGAGTTATTTGCTATGAGGTATCGGGAAACCTATTGAAATGAAATTTTCCGCAGTGTGGGTTTTTGGGATAACGAAGGTTCTGTACACTTTTGTAGGTAAGAATGTGACCCTTCCCGAGTTTGGCCGGCCGGATTATTGTTTCAAGTACTATATTTGGAATACCGCAAAGTGGTTTGGAAAACGGACCGCTATTTATAGAATTTATACGAAATTTAATCATTGTTTTGTGGAACGAGACATTTAATAGTTGCGGTTTCGACGTTTGTAAAGTATTATGTATTTCAGATTATATACAGAGGCCAGCACATTAAACTACCCTTATGTGTCAAATTCCTGTGATAGTTTTTCAACTTTATTTCAAACAGACTAAGGTTCATGTTCCTTTGCTTGATGGGCTGGCTATGTACATTTCAACATGTATTATTAAATGCTGCATGTTAGTAGATTGCTGGATAAATTTAAGTACCCACTTCTAGAATTCATTATTTCCTGAAAGGCAACAGATCTTTTAGCGGTAAGTAGTGTATATTTTATACTATCATTAAACGGTAAAATAAGTGGATTATGCGGGACTCACCATTTGCTAAACGCTTATAAGGAAGTGATAATATCTAATTACTGCGACAACGCATTAACTAGTTCTATTCGCTTATTTACTACCAGCAGACGTCACGCAGTATCACCCGCGTAGTTCCCATTCCCGTGGGAATATGGGGACAAAAAGTAGCCTATGTAATCCGGGAATAGTGTAGCTTTCCACCAGTACAATATTTTTTTTTAAATTGGATCATCAGTTCCTAAGATTACCCCCTACATACAAACTTACAAACTGACAAACATACAAACTTACAAACAAATTTTACATTTATAATATTAGTATAGATTTTTAATACTAAGGCAGACAAGATAACATAACCAGTATCAATGTTTTAACCATCACATCGAGGCCACATAAACTATTAATATATTGTGTGAAAGATGATGACTGAAATGAAATGAAATTTTTGTAAGTACCTAATACTTACAAAAATTTCATTTCACTAAAAGTACGCGACAGCTAAAAGAAATGCCCACTTAAATATTGTACACCTACTATAATACCTACCTTTATACCTACTTTAATAGTGTTGTGCAATGTGCAGTTCTAAGATATATAAAACTAGCCTGTTACGGTACCACTGGTAGGCAAAGGCCTCTTCTCTTACAGAGAAAGCACGATCATTGATTACCACGCTTGCTCAAGGCGTATTGGTGATTTCGAACGCGACGTTGCATTAATGTGTCAATCAAAAGGCATTAGTAGCTTCAAAAGTTGGTGCTTACTTAACACTTCGTTTTCAGAGGTATTACCTGTATTTTTATATGACTAGGTTTAACTTTGGACATTATAATGAGTACCGTTAGAGCCCCGACCGTCATACTGGTATGACGCTGTCATTGTTGTTAAGTAGGTGAAGTCAAAAGTTTTTATAATTTGTAAACAGACTTCTAGCCGTAAGTAATATCGTTACAGCTTAAAAATGTGTACGGAACCTTGTTGCACTTACGTCCTTGTTTTAACCCTCAAGCGATATTTTATTATAAATCGATATGAGGGAATACTTTGATAGACTCAACAATTAAACACCCCGGCGAGCGGTAATGAAGTTCCGTAAACATTTTTATTTATTATTTATTTATTTATTTATGCAATCCTACCTACAACTATCATTACAGATCAGCGATCCAATGCGACAGTGTGGCCTTATATACTAAACCTTAATCTACATCCTAAAAAGTTACATTAAATTTTAAATCTTAACCTACATCTAAATAACATATTATATGTAACGTTACTTTTGCGAATTCACTCAAGCTACAACACAATACATCAACCCTCTCGTGAACCTCGTTCACCACACGCAAAGCCCTAGTGAGAGGAGCTCTCGCCAGTAAGTTGGTTCTGGCCGCAGGCACAGCAAGTAGGGGCGGACGTCGCCGCCTCCACACGTACCGGTCTGGCACGCAAATCTCCAGGTGCCGCAGCACTCTTGGGTTAAGCGCTTCGCCTCGCAGTAGCTTCACCACATACGCTGCAAGTGCCAAGTCCCGTCGCACCTCTAACGCGTTGTACCCTACCATACCCAGTACAAATAGTGTAGGGTACATCAATGGGTAAAATGGATATACCCCATACAACTTAAAATACAAATGTCTCGTGAACTTATTTTGGACACGTTCCAACATGGCCCTATATTTCGCCTCATAAGGAGCCCATATGACTGCACTATGTTCAAGGTGACTCCTGACTATTGCGTCATACAACACCTTGAGCGTCGTGATGTTGGTAAACCCCTGAGCTTGCCTGAGTACGAAACCTAGGTTTCTGTATGCCTTCTTACATATCTTATTAATATGCTCACGGAAGGTTAGTTCCTGAGTGAAGGTCACTCCTAAGTCTCGTACCTGAGACACTCGTTGCATCGGCGCATCCTCCACCTTGTACTGATAATACAACGGCGTCCGGGCTCGAGTGAAAGACATCACCGAGCATTTAGCTACATTAAAATAAAGTTTGTTGCTGATGCTCCACTCGACAACTCGGTTAATGTCGTCCTGCAGGCGTTCACAACACACACTGCGTTCGTTTTGTTTCTTTACGCATAGGTTTTTGGTCTTTCAATCCGTCAAACTTAGACAGGAAAGATAAGATAATAAAAGAAGCTAAACCGGACACTGATCTGCATTGACAACATTTAATGTCTAGGCTTGAAAACAGACGATGGTCCCTGAGTTTGTTTCGGCTTTTCTTCTCAGAGGTAGTTAGTTAGGAAACGCCGACATCAACTTGCTTTAAAGGAAAAAATTACGTGTAAAAGTGATTTCCATTTCCTACTAGCATAATATATAATTTCATTTCATTTCACTTCAATCATTTACTTTCAGCATGTAAGAGATGTTGAAAATAATAATAACAACAGGTCATCAAGTTAACATAAAACTATGGCATGCTAATATTAATAAAGTTAAACACTTATTAAATGTAATACAATAAAATAAAAAAAATGATATATTGCCGCTACATTCAAATGATAAAATAATAGAGATCACTAAAATTATAAATTCGTTAAACGGGATCAATAAGTTTCATCAAAAAATTAATTTAAATTATAATATGCTTTATCTGCCTATCGCCTATCTCGGTTCAAACTTACGTATCTATAAACTCGTACAAGTCTCAGCCACCACCACTGATTTAATACTGCTATATAAAGCACAAATAAATTATCTTAATATTCACCACAATATACAAGTCTATACACGAAATTACCGTTAATCCTCCGCCTTCATTTAATATTAAAATAAATACGTAAACATTCTCAAGCTAAAATAATCATAGTCGTTATTGAACAAGTAAGAAATGTCTTACTAATACTTATTAATAGCTATTAATTTAATAATATTAATTGCAGTCTGGCTAAGACCACTTCTAATCCGTTCAGAAACATAAGCATTAACGTTCACTTTAACGATTTACATTAGTAAAGTTAAATTTATAAATAAGTATCATATTTATCTAGCTAGGATCTATCAGTATTTAGCTAGCTTTAATCGGAGAGACGGTGAATTTTATTATCTTTATGTTAAGGACAAACTTACGACTTTGTCTTTAAATAAAATCTCATATTTGTGTGGTTCTTTCCTCAAAAGACCATCTCAGACACTAATCTGCATGGTTCTTACATGATTTGACCAAGATAATGTCTGGACTTTAAAAGAGACTATGACCTCTGAGTTTCTTTCGGTGTTTCTCCTCAGAGTAGTCAGTTAGTGAAACTCCGATTTCATCTATCAGTTAAAAAATGACGTGTAAAAGTGTTTGTGAAAACCTATTTGCAAAATAAACATCATTTATCATTATCATTTATCATTTACATACTTGAAGAAAGAAGGAGAAAACTCCTATTGGCAACGGCTTGAAATAAGCGCAGTAAAAACATGATAGTATGTACAGACGCCAGCACATCCAGTTACCCCAATGTGTCAAATTTCTTTGATCGTTTTTCAACTTCATGCTAAACAGAATAAGGTTCATATTCAATTAGGAAAATGTGACACATTGGGGTAACTTGATGTGCTGGCGTCTGTACATATAACAATGAAAAACACTAAAATGTCTCATGGCTGCGCCAAGAGGTTCATTTCAGCGGCAATGCCAAACAGATGCTGTAAATGCACCTTTGGGGACAAAGTGACGGACCTACAGGTTGTATACACACACAGACTACCTATTTATAGACTAAATGTCGAATAGCTATGACCAAATTCAATAAAGTGTAAAGTCCATTAATGGCATAAACTACTCTTTAGACTTTGTGCCAATTACAGTAAAGCAAAAAATACCTACTAAAAATGTTGAATTCAGCGCCATCTAGAGGGAAAACGGGGTACATCAGGTTTTATGTTTCACCTGAAGTAAAAACTATATTGTTGAGCATTTAGTATTGTCAGTGATAACCAAGCGGTATGTGACCGACAGACTGCCAAGTTATTGGTCTCAAGTTTGAACCCAAGCCACGCAACTCTTTGACTTTTCAGATTCATATGCTTACTGTATAATAATTATCACTTGCTTCAAAAACGGTGACGGAAAACATCGTGAGGAAACCGGCATGAATGAGGGATATTTCTTAACGGCATAGGACGCCAAATCAGAGAGGTCCATGGGTGGCATTAAAACTCTTACACCAGATTAGCAACCAGCCGCACAAAAGGTAGAAGCTTGCAACGATAATATTGTTCGCGCAAATCTAGACATTGATTGACCATTTATACCTTTAGTCGGTACTAAAAATTGAAACATTCCCGCTAATCGTAAACTTAAGAGCCACTAAGAAATATTACAGTGAGTTATTAAACACTATACCTTCATGTTTCAAACTAACATCTTGTCTCTAATTACGATGTTCATTGCTGATATAAATCTTTTGAAACGGGTCATATCGTAAAATTAAGTGAAGTCTTACGAGTTCTGTTGAAAGGGTCATCTATTCAATGAGAAAAGGATAAGAAGTAGGTAGTTACTTATAAAATAACTTAAATATCATTTTAATAAAGCAATTAAACCTATAAAATAATTTATAATTAAAAGTGGTAACAAGAACGTAAAATATTTTAAACTTACATCTCTCTCTTACGGTGGCATTGTTTCCCTGTTTGATAGGTATCAATTTAATTTATTTGATTGATTTGATGATTGCTAAATTGCTCATAATTTTATACAATCGGGACATAAAGTTAAAATCCTGACGTTTCAATTCGAAGTGAGGTTTTTAATTTTCAATATGTTTGTATTGACGTATCTTTGACGTCAAAAATGCGCGCTAGGCCCACTGATAAATGTATATAAACATAAACGAAGGAGTATATTTACAAACGCCATCACATCAGGCAGCCCCAAACTGTAAATTTTCCCAATTGAACATGAACCTTACTATTTTCATAATAAAGTTGACAAACTATCAAATAAATTTGACACATTGGGGAAGCTTGATGTGCTGGCCTCTGTACCTAAGGATCACAGTAGGTGGCGTTCCATAGTTTTGACCCACTTACCATTGGAAAAAGGCTAAAGTTTTTGAATGTATGTGAGTGATAAAGTTTACAAATCTGCCAAAACAAACCCGCAAAAACCACTTTAAACTCTCAAGGTAAACTAAGTACCAGTTTCCATTAGTTGCAAGCCGGAAACCACACTCATGCACTGTTGATTGAGTTGAAATAATACATTATCCCTTATACAGAACCGTCAATAGTTATGCAGATAACTGCACGGGTATTGACAGGCCGATAACGTATCGCCTCAAGCGCCATAACAAGCCGTTTCCTTAGTTAGCACTGACAAATAACTGGAATATCGATATTTTCCTCGTTCCTTACCTAAATTTGATAAATTATATTTGTTTCTGGAAATAGGTTCATACAAACACTTCAACATGTCGTTTTTAACTCAAATGCAAGGTCGGTGCTTCGCTATATGACTACTGACACCAAGAGAAACTCAGAGTTCAGTCTCTTCTAAAGTCCGGACATTAACTTAGTCTTATAACATGTAAGAATCATGCAGGTGTCTGAAGTGGAGTCAAATCTAAATGCATTTTGTTTGCATTCTAACAAAATAATCATCAACTATTTGGCAGCTGTAGGTCATTGTGAAGACAGGGATATTTTTGATGCATAAAATGTTTGGATCTTTCAAAAACGATGAGACTTTGTCCTGTTTGGTGCGACGGGATATTACTAAAGACTATACGTTTAGGTTGTTTGCTTGCAAAGGAGACAAAACACATCCATCTGAAAGTGTATTTATTTCTATTATTAAGATCTTACCTTATTATAGTGGTGATCACGACATTGAGTATACTCTCCTTCCATTGGCATAACGCGCTTTTGATTGAATGTTTGGCAAAATATTATTTTTCTTCTGTTTTTATCCTTAATTCGTCTTAAAGACCACTTCACTCTTTAGAGTTACTTCTTCTACGTCTGATATTATGACTCAGTATCAACCTGAAGTCATTCGTGAACATATTTTTGCAAATCAAAACAACATTGACCTTTGTAAAGTCTAACCTTGAACACATCACAGTACACAAACACATATACAACTACACCACATGTTGTTTAACGACAACTGAAGCATCACGCGCGGTCCGTCACCAAAGACCACATCGAGATCACTTCACAAAACTTCGGAAAATCAATTAAAAACATCATTTAAATGAGTTTAAAACAATTTAAAATCAGGCAGTGTGTTCAGCACGACACCCCGACTTGCACTGGTGAGCTAAATGAGAAAGGTTTCCCTATTTCTTCCCATTCGAGAGAGAATATAAAACTCTTTTTCGCCTTTTTTTTTACTTCCAACTTCGTCTTAATATGCCACCCGCTCGGACCTTGGGGTGATGGCTTTCGAACAGTATAGACGGGGCAGACGCAACAAATAATAAAATTGGTCCTTCGATACCAAAAGTTAAATCCACTGCTCCCTTTGTTAACAACATTATCATCAAACTACTAACCAATCTTTCAATGTAAGTTTAAAAATCCCAAGATTGGTCTTTAAACAGGAGTCGTTATAATTAAAAGGGATTTCGAATAAAAACCGGTTGCGTTGGTCTTGTGAACCAATTAATACGGCTATTATCTTTTATGACATTTTTATGATGATTTTATAGCCTCATTGGCCTCGTGATGGTATGCATCGCTTTGGATCGGAGACGCTTCGATAAAACCTTCTGGTAGGTAAACTAAAGTTATTAGGATTAAGCCGTGGGACATCACATCCTTTTTTTCCACATCAACTAATATAACATCTTACAATATTCCAAGACCTTGTTTTATAGTATTATAAAGTATCTCATCTATGAAAAATTCAATAATTATAATATTAAAAATTTCAGCGATAGCGATACAACTAAAATAAACAATATAGGTGTCTCTATATATGAATTTCAAAAGAGAAATCGGAGAGTGAATGTGAGTGCCAATGTACACAATCAGGTCAAATAAGCCAGGATGTTTTCCAAAAACATAACTTAAACATAGATATAGGACCAGAAATACCATGGTTCTGTCCAATTTTTTTTAGACAAGACCTATCTATACCCTCGTGTCATGTGCGGTGAACACATCGCTAGTGCATATTTATTGTTTTTAGGCAATTAAAACGACTTATTTATCTGAAACCCTTGATCTCAAAGTGTTTGCAGACGTGTATTTGCATTTATTTTGTACCTCCCACATGCATATCGTAAATCTGTCCTAAAAGACCCACCACATTGAGTAAAGATATTCAAACATAAACAGAAGATTATACTGAAATATTCAGCAATCTCATATGACTTTTAACCTCATGTACGTCTATCTGATGTCTAAATGTCTAAACAGCGTACAATACACCAGACAATCTAACGTCAGATCAATCTGTCGACTGTATCGTGAAATTTTACCGAGGGAAATTATCTATGTGTACCTTACTAGCGAATGTCACGTGGTTTTATCCGCGTAGTTCCCGTTACCGTGGGAATATAGGGATAAAAAGTAGCCTATGTCACTCGGAAATAGTGTAGTTTCCCAGAGATGAATCGGTTCAGTAGTTTGTTATTACTAATCTTCCTCTTTTAATACTATAGTATAGAAGCCTCTCTCTCTTTATTTTTTTTTATGTAATGTTGATTAGCAGAAAAAAAATCTTACTTGTCTTAACATACCGTCGAGAAATTATAATAAAAAATATATATATAATTACGTTAAGCAAGGCTTTCTCTCTCCTACCATTTTTGCTGTGCCCTACAGGGTACATAATGATCTCATTTTATACCTACCACCTAAGAATACATATGGAAAGCAATAAAGATATAAAAAAAAAACTCGATCAGGCGTGCCAGTTTCCTCATGATGTTTAACTAACTTCTGACCATTTTAGTAGCTGGCTTTAACATAAATATCTTTCAAAGTAATCAAGTTAAATTACAAATAATAATATCACCTGCTCATAAATAAAAATGTCAAAGGACAATATTGTGTACATGTATAAAACCAACCATGCATGACATACATAAAATATTCAGTTTTTATGTAAGTTTACCAAACGTGGTCCTTTGCTGCGCAGTCGCACTTCCATTTCTACCAATGATATGGAGTCCACAGTCAGTTCTAATTCTTTGTAGGTCTACGTGAAAGGGGCGGTTGTGTTAATCGCGGCGCCACCCCCGGTCTTCGTTAGTCTAGAATTAATTCGTTGATAAGACGCCGCGCCTCCCAGCGATGTTGTCTTGAGATCACAGGGCTGCTACAAAGCGGAAAACTCTCGGAAAATTCTTGGTTTTGGAAATGGGTTTTCTATGTTTGACTACCAACTTAAGTGCGAGTTTCAGATATTTTTGTGCAGTTTTAGAAGTTGACACAAACTCTACTAGATACCTACCTTTCAGAGGCTAAAAGGGTATGACTTTTTGAGGTTCGCCGGTTTATGTATCAAGTTGATTATCCGTATCTCATCATCAAGCAGCACACAAAAAGCAAACCCCGGTTTTCTGGTACCAGGCAAGGCTAATAAACCCCTACAGTAAGACCATATCACTCACAGCCATGCAACTCAAAACTCAGTGCAACTCAAAGCAAACACAAAAGCAATGAAAAACATGTTACAGTAATGAAAAAACGACATCATAAACTACCACAAAGGGAAACCCCGAAAACATTTCTCGTAATGGCACAAAAGGATTCTTTTATTTATGCACCAATTTTCCGAACGTAGCCAACCCTGAAATCCAAGAGCAAATTAAAAAGACGACCACAAGATCGCCTCAGGGGGGGAATGGGGGAAATTATACCCCCCAAGCCTACGTTGACCCTCTTTAATGAACATTGCACCGCAAGCTGTCTCCCTTCCTCCTCCAGCATCCTCGCTGGATTCCCTTCTCTATCTCCCTCTAATGGTGGAGATTTCACAGTGACATCAATTGTCTGCGTTGCATTTTGTACGAAAACATTTTGGTGTGGTGGGTTCGTTTCTTTTAATATTTAAATAGGATACGTTTCAGTGTTTGATATGAAATATTTCGTTGCTAATGGAAACCGTAGACAGTAATTATTGGCAATAAGTGTTCGAATGTTTGTAGAGTTATGTGTGTCAAAATCTTTTTGTATAAAATACCCACAGTATTTTAACCCAAAAGATTTTTATTTAAAAAATATAGTTATATTATATGTACCATTCTGTTACTAGTTCACTGCGCTGTCTCTTAATATTGGTGATTCAATCACTTATAAGGTAGATTGGGGATTTCAGACTCATATTCAGAAATAATTCTGGTGTCCTCGTAATGTATTTCTTGAACGACGTCAGTGTTATCTATATTAGTATTATAAAGAGGAAAGATTGGATTGTTTGTTTGTTTGTTTGCATTGAACAGGCTCCGAAAACTACTGGACCGATTTGAAAACCTCTTTGACTGTTGGAAAGCTACACTTTTCCCGGGTGATATAGGTTACTTTTTATCCCTGTTTTCCCATTGAGGGGAAACTACACGGGTGAAAAATATAACCTTATCAAGAATTGATGAATTGAAAAATGAATTGAAAAAATCAAAGTGCTACTTGCTTGGATTATAACCTACAGCTGCATGAAAGTTGAGGCCTTAACCACTGGACCATCACGACTATACACGAACTATTTTATATGTATAACTTGAATCATACTTTTGATTGGCTAGCACCGTGCTTAAATGTTATATTTATTATCACAAACCTGCCCTTTACCTTTCGAAAACATGTAAACGACCAATTAATCAACTTGAAGCCTTGAAATATCATTTTATCATCCCCGAAGAAATATCTCCGTACCTCAGGACCAAAATGATAAATATAGTTCAAAACAGTGAACATGGTACTTATTAGCAATATAAATGTGCCAAGGCAACACGCTTGAGACAGCTGAGAAAAGACCAAATGCTGCCATAAATATAAGTTGGTGATAGGACCAGAATTTATTGGTCCTAAGAATGTGTTCATGTAACGAATATTTATGGGTTACTTAAGTTTTCTTTGTATCTATCAACATAAAAATACCAAAGTAATTAACTACAAGATAAGGTCACAGCGAACAGTTTACATAGATGCCTAGACAGACTTCCAATATTTGATGAATGTCATTGATATTTATTTCTGTAAAACGTAAATACACCTTAACTAAATTACAATAACTAAAATTGAAATAACTAAGCCTATTAATAAATAACTACAAAGCGTCGAAAAATTTTTCCGCATCGCTGCCAGCCGATAAAGTGCCAAGACTATAGCGGAATTGCCACGTTGAATGGCAATGCTTAGCTTCTGGCCAAAGTAGTAGTAAATGACGATGAGTAGTTTTTTTCTCTTCAATCATGAAGACATGAAGGGATGTGGAACCAGTAGCTTGGTGTCCATAAGATCCATCATAGCAATATTTCAGATTTACGCAATTCGACATTTATTTCTAAGAACATTCCAACATATTTTCTTTGGTGTAGTGGTTTCAAAAGCTAGTGCAAAGCATGAGGTCTTGAGTTTGAATTTTGGCTAAGTGCTTTTAGATTAGATACTCTATCTTTTATTGTTAAGTCGGAGTCTGGATCAGAACCGAACCGGGTTCTGATCCAGACATGGCAATAGGCTCGCCTCAAAATCGGGACGCCTGTAGCTACATCTGGGGCATCTATCCCGGCTTTACCCTTTAGGTGACCTGCCGGTCGATTCAGTAAAAGTACCGCCGTGAAATCTTGAGTGAAGTGAACTGTCAATGCTTAGCATTAATGGAGTGACAGCTGAATTCGCCTTCACTACGCCTACATTTTCACGTGGTGTTTTGACTAGAATCGCACTGCTGAACCTGATACCTCTATTATATATATTGTACTGTACTTACAAAAATATAACAGACAAGTAAAAGCACCTATTACGGCGGTAGTCAAAATCGCTTCCTATTACGGTGGTATTTCTATTTTCGCGTTTTATTCCCGTTTTATTCAATGTAGGTACAACAAAACCGAAACTATTTATTCTAAATCTATTACTTTATGACTTAACTGACGTTTGCAAGTATAGCACATAGACAACACAACAAGATCAATCAGTCTGTGTAACGTCATCGACGTGAGAGGTGTTTCCATACAAACGCGGAACAACAAAAGAAAGTACACAAATATTTAGAAACTAAGTTTTTCATATTAAGATGCCGTTCGAGTTTGTTCATTTGTTATTTATAGCATTTTCTTATTATTACACTCACTATTTAAATAGCTTTTTTTATATTTGTAAATCGTTTTTTACCAAAAAAATAAAAAATAAAATACCGCCGCAATACGATACAAATTTTGTAGATTAATTTCAATTGATTAACTTATTGAATTAGTTTCAAGTTTAGTTGAAATAATTATTAATCACATAACTTAGAAACCATATTCTGTGGTATGTGTTCTTAATTAGAAATCTAGTTAAATATGAAAACTGTCGAGTACAAAATGTTAGTTTCTTAGAAGAGGCAAAAATGGGAAGGTGTATTTTAATTTATCACAAAACATTTATTTTGTATAAATTTTAACTTGAGTTGTACAAATCTGAGCCAAAAAACTGTTAATGTTTGATTAGGCATTTTTACTCTTTTGTTTATCGAAATATTTATGGGTCAGAATTAGGATTATCGAAAACATGAGTAGTTTGCCTATTACGGCGGTAATTATTTCCAGGTAACTCCATGTAGGGTTCTAAGATCTCCTATTACGGCTCTATTCATACAACATAAAATTACAAGTTTTTAGGGTTCCGTAAAAGTTTTGTATCTATTTTTGTGGATTATTCAATAATATAACTAGTTGATTCCTTAATAAGTAGTTGTATTTTTAATTCTATAAAACCAGTGAACATACCTCCTTATTTATTCTTAAATTCCTTCGGAATCCGTTGGAATTTGGGAATAAAAATTATTTTATTTTAACATGAGAGAATCCAAGGGGATTCTCTCATAGGGGATTCTCATGTGAATTAATCTAATAATACAATACAGAAAAAATGAGCGAAGCGATTTCGGGCTGTACGGAAAGATTTTTCTATACAGACCGACTTCTTTCGCTCATTTTTGTAATTTCACTTTTTGTTTTTCACAACGTAAAGTTTTTTTTTAATTTTATTGAAGTTTCGTACAAATAATATTTATTAAATAATATAAATGTGATTAAAGTAATTCTAAAAATAATTCATTCACTGGTCAATAAATGAAAAACTTACGAATTACGTTACTAACACATTAATATTATTTAATAAATATTATTTGTACGGAACTTTAATGAATATAATTTCTGACCCTCCGTATTAGGAGCCGTCTACCGCAGTAATAGGATCAGACCAAAATTGTACCTCCGTATTAGGGAAAATCGACCAGACTATTTAAATATTTCTTTAAAATAAGAAATATCATCAACAGAAACATAGTCTCAACAGCAATACAAAATATAAATTCCACTTTTAACGATAGAATTTTTTTCCACCTTTAGAAATACCTACAAATGCTTATTTTTGTTTCTTACTTTCAAATGATGCGAAATACCTCCGTAATAGGTGCTTTTACCTTATGTGGATTAAAAGTATAGCTAATTATGTCCAACGGTATGGACATAGTGGACATTCCACCATACGTACTAAATGTTGGGAACACCTTCATTGTGTAGACAGCTAAAGAGTGGAATTCCCTACCGGAGTCGTTGTTTCCTAATACCTATAAACGAGGGGTCTTTAAGTCAAGAGTGAATGGGTTACTTCTAGGCAAGCGTGCTTCATCGTCGATCACATCATCGCTTACCATCAGGTGAGATAGTCACCAAACACGTGCCTATGAATAAAACAAACAATATCTACCCTTTTACGTAACCCTTCTGGAATTAAAAATGTAATTTTAGGTCATGTTACTAACCTTCAAATGTCGAACACATATTCATACACTTATTAATGAAACCTCTTGTTTAATTACATTACAATAATTAACAATATCATGTTATTTCGAAATTAATTAACGCTATAAAAGTTGCTCTTTAGTGGTTCGCATCGATGCTAGAAGAGGTTACAATGCTATATAAAACACCTAAGGCTACTAATAAGTTATAAAGGCGATAAAGAGTAAATTATTTTATAGTGTAGACTTAAATTTTATATTTCGTATTAATCGATACCTCTATATCGACATCCAAATAGCGATTCGTGTTCGTCCAAAAAAATTCAATGTATCGATAATATTTATCGTCATTTTATACCTTAATAGTTATGCTATATTGATGCTTTATTTGTTTTTTAGCCAGTTGTGATCCGTATTCTGACCAAAAACCATAAACAAAAACGATGTGTTTTGAATTGTGCTTTCTATGTAATCCTAAGGTTTTTTGTACGGAGTATTAATAAAGCATTTTCATTATTATTATAATATTTATTATAAAGTAAGAGAGATGAGCCTTTTGGCCCAGCTCAGCAATTTTTTTACCCAGAGCAGCGGTGTCCTAGTGGTGGCGGCTCCGACTTACAAACAGTAAGCCGTGGGTTCGAACCCAGGCAGGCGCATTACTTTGTGTAATTTATTTCATCACCACTACTTTTAAAAACGGTTTAGGGAAACATCGTGAGGAAACCGGCATGTCCCAGAACTAAAAATTCGAAGACATGTGGCTTCTAACAATTCGCACTGGGTTCGCGTGGTAGATTAATGTCCATTACGCAAAATACCCGCTTTTACGTGTAGTAGCGGATACCAGTCGGGTATCTTTATCTTTATCTTTTTTTACTACACCCAGACAGAACAATTGATCCTGCCCATAGAACAGATCTAGCCCATTGTTCTTTTTCTCTGCCGCAGTTGCCTAAAATCAAGTACCTATTAAAATTTACACAGAGCTAACGCCTATCTTACTTCTACAACTCAGTTAATGATTATCAAGATAACTTTTGGTAATGAGAAAGAAAGAAAGAAAACACTGACACAATAATGGGTTAAGTTATAGTTTTGAGACACAAACGTTGAATCTACTGGATTAAATTACTGATTGTTTTAACTGCACATACACACCCTCTCACATACACACACTCACCTTTCTCATTGTACACACCCAGAGGAACAACACCTTTTTAGTTATTAATTAGTTAAGCTCTTATACAAATGTTATGTTAAGCATTTAAGCATATACCACTTAAAAATATTGTTTTTTGAAGCTCACATGCTCAACGTTACCCGTAAACTGGAGGCGCTGCTTGCTGAAATACAGGCCATACACCTAGTTCGGCAGCAGATGCAAATTGTATGACACAATTGTTAATACTTTCATTATGTTACATATAAGTAGCTTATAAGCAATTGTGTAAACATGCTGTTTTTTCTTTCTTGTGTAATAAATAAATAAATATTATTATTATTATATTATTAAAATGAACCATATGATTGGGCTCAGTCGGAATAGATATTGAATGAAAGTAGTGGACTGTATAAAATAGGTATATATTGCTATAATTAATGACGACTTGTACAAAGAAATGCCCGTGGTTTCGCGCGTCTGTGAGCTGTGAATGGAGTGGCAGGCGCGCAGTGGTCCGTCGTGGCCCGGGTTCGGTACCCCGGCTCCCCTGCGCAGACCCCATGGTCGATCACGCGCATGTGTGGTGCGCCGACATATTCCCCGGCTTGAAGGAATGTCTACAATTATTGTCGACTGGAAGGGGGCAGATGCAGTTGAAGGCACGACGAATGGTGCCCCGCTTCGTCTTCAGGTCGGCCACTCTCGTGACCCTGTCTACGCCGGGATAGATCTTCGTGACCCGGCCCAGGGACCAGAGCAGAGGTAAATATCGCCGGTCCATTTAGTAAAAGTCACCATGTAAAAATTTGTGTGAAGTGAAATGTCAATTCTAAGCGTTAATATGGAATGACAGCTCAATTCGTCTCCATTTCACCATTCACCATACATTTACAGGCGGTAGTTTTACAGAATAGCAATGGATGATCACTCTTCAACAAATCTACCTCGACAAGCATAGCTTAACCTCCGATCGACTAGTGGGGCTATCG
This sequence comes from Euplexia lucipara, assembly GCA_921972225.1. NCBI lineage: Eukaryota > Metazoa > Arthropoda > Insecta > Lepidoptera > Noctuidae > Euplexia > Euplexia lucipara. Next base: position 17,239,511 of record OV179155.1, on the reverse strand, counting down.
TTACTTAGCCACGAGAGCTTACTTATAGGCGATCAATGTAACAATTAACCATTTTGTCATCCAACTTTATCAACTAAACTTATATGGTAACACTTAACCTTATAACTCCAGTCATCCTATAAGGCGCTCGGTAAAACATTATAAGGATTATAAGGTGACGTTATAAATGTGTAATAAGCGACATTCTCATTAAATTACACGTAATCTGTAAGGGTTATCGGTTACCTTTCTAATGGCTTAGTTTTGCAGATCTTTACATTAACATAACTGCTATAATTGGTATGACCACTCCTTCAGGTCACCTAAAGGGTAAAGCCGGGATAGATGCCCCAGATGTACCTATAGGTGTATAGGTTTAAATTAGTACAAATGTTGTAAAAAAGATTGTGAAGATGTTTGAACGTTTGATACTCAATCACGCGTAAACCGTTGACTAGATTTGGATGAAATTGGCACATAATTATATACTGTGGATACTTTTGATCTTGGGGAAGTTACTTTTTACCTGTGTGAATCCGCTGACAGAAGCAAGCGTATTATAGTAATTCTGGTTTAGAGGATTATTTATACTTTTATTTATTTTATCCATAGACTATCGACTCGCTAACGACCACTAACTATGTCTTATTGCGATTGCATGTACAGACGCCAGCACATCAAGTTACTCCTATGTGTCAAACTTCTTTGATAGTTTTTTAACTTTATGTCAAACAGAATAAGGTTCATATTTAATTGGGAAAATTTGACACATTGGGGTAACTTGATGTGCTGGCGTCTGTACAAAGTGAGAGCTCGTAGATGCTTTAAATATAGAGGTTCCCCAAAAATTAAAACTACAAATCTTAAATGTAATCATAAAAAGAGATTTGTTTTAGTCATAAATTTTGCCAGTAAAAAAATGCAGATCTAAAATAAAAATCAAAAGTCAGTTATTCATATTAGGCTGAGAAACAGCACTTATTTTACGTCAAAATTGCTGAATTGCTGATTTATTTAATACTTCAAGCTCACCTTGAAGTATTAAATAAATAAATCTATACATATAATAAGACTAAAAAAACTGTGTCTGTACATTGAATATATTTAAAAAATAATAATTGAGGGGGGTTTAGAAACAGTAATAGAGCACGAATCCAAAAAAAAAAAAAAAAATAAATCTATACATATAATAAGACTGTAAAAAAACTGTGTCTGTACATTGAATATATTTAAAAAATAATAATTGAGGGGGGTTTAGAAACAGTAATAGAGCACGAATCCAAAAAAAAAAGTCTGTCTGTTTGTCTGTTTGTTTGCACGCGCTAATCTTCGGAACTACTGGACGGATTTGAATGACTTTTTTTTTGTTGTATAGATATTAAGTCTGAGCAACACATAGGCTATAATTTATCCTGGAAACTGGAACACCTGATGCAGAACCGCAACAGACCAGCTAAACTATAGGAGATACAAAAATGGTACCATAGCAAAAATTGTTCCACGTGATGAGCATTTTTTGCTGAGAGAATAAATTTGAAGATCCGGAACACCTGATGCAGAATCGCAACAGACCAGCTAAACTATAGGAGATACAAAAATGGTACCATAGCAAAAATTGTTTCACGTGATGAGCATTTTTTGCTGAGAGAATAAATTTGAAGATCCGGAACACCTGATGCAGAACCGCAATAGACCAGCTAAACTATAGGAGATACAAAAATGGTACCATAGCAAAAATTGTTCCACGTGATGAGCATTTTCTGCTGAGACAATAAATTTGAAGATCCGGAACACCTGATGTGGAACTTCAGGTGCCCAGCTACACTATAACATATATAGGAATGACGTCTTAGCAAGAGTTGTTCAGCCTTATGAGCACTCGCTGTTGACGTATAAATATCGAAGATCTGGAACACCTGTTGTGGAACTCCAAGAGCCCAGCTACACCATAACTCACATAGGAATGACATCTTAGCAAAAGTTGTTCGGTCTGATAGGCATTTCCTGTTGACTTATAAAAATCGAGGATCAGATACATTTGATATAGAAATTAAAGCTATCACTAATTTCATTGCATATTTATAAAATAACATAAGTACCTCCACGCGGTGAAGGCGGGAACAGTTCAGGGCTGATTTTCGATGACGATGGTATATCATTGAAAATTAGACTCTGGCCAAAACTTCCATTTTTTTTTATCGTATAAATATGCCTTCGGGCTTATGTTATTTGAGTGTTTAATTTCCTTTTCTATTTATCTTTGTTACATGGTTGCCTACCCGATAACGCTGGGGAGCAGCCACTTAGATTTTAATTGATCAGGTATCATCACAATAAAACTATAACCATACCTAGAAAGAGGTCAAATCTTTCTCAATGTTCCAAAAGTGCTAAATGATTAAAGATCATAAGATCCCAACAATCTATCGAAGAGCGTTAGGAGGGACTTGGTGCTGTTCGACAACATGAGGTTGCAACTCGCTCCGTGGAAACTTCTTGGGATCGCGAAGCACGCCTGCATTCTCAACGTATTTACGCATCTACCAGGTATCCAGGTCTCTAGACACCAGTGAAGAATATATGACTGACCGCTGATCATGAACATCATGCACTGTCTCGCGAGTTGGAGACGTTCACGGAAAAAGCATGACGCTTGAGTTTTCAGCGTAAATACGCATCTACTCTAGAGATAAGTGGGGGAAGGAGATGCGCGACTGACCGCTCAGCGTGAACGTCACGCAACATATAGGCTATAATTTATTTTGGAAAATGGAACACCTAAAGTAAAAGAGATATAAAAATGGTGCCATTGCTAAAACTATTTCACGTGAAGAGTGTTTTCTGCTGTGAAACTAAATTTGAAGATCTGGAGCACCTGTAGTGGAACTCTAAAGCCCAGCGACAATATAGCATATACATAATAAAAATGGCGTCTTAGTAAAAGTTGTTAAGTCTGATGGCATTTCCTGTTGACCAACAAAAATAAAAAATCTGGAACGTCTTGGATCGCCTCGCGCATTCCATTGTTTTGCCGTCCCCGGGCTTTTACAATTCGACGTCAGACGTTTCAGATCTTCGATTTTGACGACCCCGTTGTCGCTGGCATAAGCAACAGGATCCGCGTACGAAGTCGCGGGCAGAAGCTAGTAAATAAATAAATACGTAAATAAATAAATAAATAAATAAATAAATTAATAAATGAAGTTACATAAACAGACTCCCAAAAAGCTCGACCTTTTGCTACTTTATAACTATGTTTTTGTAGGGAAGAAGAAGTGGCGGAACGAACTTACCAGCAACGCGTCTGACTGAAAAGTAAAAAGGAATTAATTTTTAAAATATATTATATATAATGGGTCTACTTTTGACCTCAATCTTGTCCTGCGGTCTGAGATGAGGTTGACGATGGAACGAGCTTACCCAAAAGAAGTCTATTAACTCGCGACTTAAACAGTAACAACATTAACAAACAAAAACAACATATGCAACTTAGTTAACATTAAAAATCAATAAATTTTAATAAAACTATTTGCTAGATGTTAGCTTCAATATAGATACGTAACACCTACCAGATTTACAAATAAAATATTTTTAGTTTTGGGAAGTGATTTCAGAAAGTGTGCCATCTATCCCGGTATTACCCTAAAGTTAAACGATTCCCACGCCTCCCAGATAGAATCTATTCAAGTTTATATAGCTTTAGGTTGGCCAATAAAGCATGTAAGTATTACTACCTACTTTTGAAGGTGTGGTATTAACCCTTTTAGTATTAAGTTATTTAGTGTTATTTCAATAGTAAAGTTATATTGCCTGCAGTCACGTGAATTTTGAAGTTATATGATTACATCTTAACTTGGGTTTTAAGTAAAAGACATGACCCAAAAACTATTCTGCAGTGATATTATGACAGTCTATACAAATATATGTATGTCAGGCAAAAATCCCAAAAAGAGCGCACACTCGTGATTTTCAGCCGACTTACAAAAAAGAAGGAGGTTCTCAATTTAGCTGTTTTTTTATATTACCTTAGAATATTATAACTCCGTCGTTTATAAACCGATTTGAAAAAAAACTTTTCAAGTTCGAGGAATAGGTACCTACTTCGCGGTTTGTATTTAAATAAAATCGGTTTAGTAGTTGACTGTAATGTTAAAACAAATGGAAAAATACTAAGTCATCTTCACAAGAAAAAAAACAACCGACTTAATAAAAACACCAATTAAAAATAATTCTAATTTCAGGAGTCTGTGGCTTTGGTGGTTTTGTTTTTAGTCGACCGATAGTTTAGTTGCTATCGTAAGAATATCGTGATCAAACGATTTCTAGGCATTGTGGTGATAAGTAGTATGCTGTGTCGATGACAAAAAGTGTCTACGTTTGCGCAGCTTCTTAATCTTTAAATGCGCGCATTGCCATATCTCCATACCTGAATACCAGAACGATGAAACTAACACCCGTTGAAAAATTACAAGCACGCGCTGGCTCTAAGTTGACGAGACTTGTCCGTTGAAAAATCCTCATGGATATCCTCCACTCTGAGGAGAGCGCAAAGGTCTATCAAACTCAACCTTTGCCTGGAACTGTCAATCCCAATTATATCATTCACTAGCTGCCCCGGCAAACTTCGTTGTGCCTTAGAGTCAATTCATTGCTCTTATTTTTTTTTTATAATAGATATACATACGTTGAATAAGACGACAACAAATAAATCCAAACCAATAATAACTACTACTACTTTTAAATTACAACATGTATATATACCCTTTTTTTTTTTTTTTTTTTTTTTTTTAACGCTGGGGAAAATGCATTACGCATACCCTCCCATCGGGGGATGGGGGGGGTATGTGGGACTCCCCGGTCTGACCCGGTATACCCACTAAAAACCACCAGCGTGTTCCCGCTTCGTCCTGAATGGCGGGGACTGGGAATCCGGCAGAGCCTTTTCGTCCAGTCCCCGCCGACGATTGCCCGGCGGGGCGGTGACGGGTGCAATGCGGGCGTAGGAGCCCCCGCGCCTATCGCCCGCCCGTCGCCACCTTGAGGATGATCCTCACGATCCACCGGCGGCGCGGCGGCCGCGTATCCCGTTCCCCTCTCTAGAGCGAGAGGGGAGGAGAGTCCGTGGAGGACCGCGACGCCGGCGCGATGCAACATCCGACCGGAATCAGTCGGACATCGCACCGCTCTCCGCAGCCGCCGCAGGAGCGGCGGCGCCAGCGGCAGCAACAGCCTTGCCCCGTCTGGGGGGAGGAAGACATTTCCGCCCCCTCATGACGTGGTCAGCTGGGCTGCCACTGGCGGCACACACCGCGCAGCGCGGTGTGGCGGCCCCGCAGGAGGCGGCTTTGTGGCCGTCCTTGCCGCAGCGCAGGCACGTGTCCGATCTGTCGGTTTTAGACGGACACAGCGGCCGCGTGTGACCGATGCCGAAGCATCGGAAACACCGCAATGGCTGGTCGCCGAGAGCCCGGACCGCACCTGAACTGAAGCCGACTGATAGCCGGCCCCTGGCAAGAACGGCTTTGGCAGCGACGATTGGGCACTGCAGGCGAATCGCGCCCAAGCCGCCGCGGCCGGGCCGGATATTCCGGCCCTGCACCGCGGCGACGTCACAGCCCCCAATCGCCGCCACCGCAGCCACCACCTCCTCCTTGGTGACGGAGTCGTCCAACTCCGCCACCTCCAAGGCCGCTGACTTTACCGGGCGGACCACCGTGGCGGTGTCCGCGATGACCTCCTGCAGCTTGGCTGCAAAGAGGTCCGCGCGGGCACCCCCCTCGGCTCCCGGGAACTCGAAAATACGAGCCCCGGCTTGGGTCCGCCGGCAGGTCACACTGCCGATGCCCAGTTGGGCAGGGTTGGCGTTGGCACGTGCCCGCACCAGCACGGACATGTACGTCTCCCCTCGACCCGCAGCCTCCGCGGTGAGGGTCACCACGACTGCTGCGGATTTAGGGGGGACGAGTCGCACCTTCGCCTTCCCTTTCCCCTTCTGCTTCTTGCCCTTGCCGGCCGCAGGCGACTGGCTGGCAGAAGCGGCAGTGGCGGCAGCAGCGGGAACGGCCGCCGCCGACTTTTTCCCCTTACCCTTCTTCCTGCGCTTCACCTCCGTCCACTCGTTGGACGGTGTGGTCGCAGGGAGAAGGGCGTCCCCCTCCTGTTGGGGGACCTCCAGAGGGGTGCCCTCGGCCTGTGGGGTAGGAGGCACCGGCTCCACCCGGTCCCGCCTCTTGTCCGCCGCAAGCGGCGGTCGGAGGCGCGTCTCCGGAAGGAGCCGGTCCTCGATCCCCGCCAGGCATGCTCGCGTGAAGGCCCTCTCCTCCATCACAACCTTGCGGATGGTGTCCTCAAGGCTGCGGCTGGAGGGAAGGGCCTCTGCGGCAGGGCTCGTCGCGGCCTGTTGTGGCCGGGCCGTGGCTTCAGCCAGCTTCTGGTGCAGCTGGCTGACCTCCGACTGCAGGCGATCCACCTTCGCCTGCAGTTGCCGCGTCTCGTCGGTGGCCGTTCGCTGCAACAGCTCAGCGACGACACCGCGCAGGCTCGCGGCCCGGCACTTGAGGGCCTTCTGGAAGGTCCCCTTTAGGTTGGAGGACTTGGAGGCGACCTCGACGATCCCCTCCTCATCCTCCACCGCCATCCTCTCAAGCTCCGCCAGAGAGTGGTCCGCGTACAGCACGCGGGACGCGCCGTACCCGGACCCACCCCGGGCGGACTGAGCACGCTTTTCCTTAGCCGCGACGCGCTCCTCCAGCTCCTCCTGGAGCTGAGCGCGCCGGGCAAGGTCCAGCTTCCGCTGGGCATCAGCGAGCCCAACGGTATGGATCGCTGGTGCCACCGTCGGCTTCTTAGCCTTCGGCAGCCCCGTCGAAGTGGAGGCCGAGGAGCCCCCGGACCCACCGCTCTGGTGGGCTCGCTTTCGCGGCCGGGAGTCCTCGACGTCCGACACAAACAGTGAGTCGTCTGAGTCCAACAGGGACCCAAACGACTCACTCCTCTCCAGAGAGCTGGCCGCAGAAGGCGCGCGGCTAGCCTCAGGCACCTGAGCGCCCTTTTTCTTTAAAAATCGCCCGGAGGCGTCCCGCCTAGGGGTCGACATTATGATCGCAGGCGTTTTCGTAGACTCACAAGGCTTGGATGATCTACGATGCACAGCGCACTTTGGCCTACCCAGTCTGCCACTCCGTTACGGTGGTCAGAACTGGGCAGTTTCCAGGGGACACGACGAGGACGTATGCGCTGTGGGGGGTCCCCCATGTATATATACCCTAACCTAACTGACCATACCTATCCTATAGCTAACCCAACTATCTAACCTAACTACCTTACTAAAAAATACTAAATTCATAATTTTAATCTGAACTATTGCCTCTATGTTACATACAATAATTTATGCCTATAGTTTTCCCGGTCTACTATAATTAAAGTCCTAACAGTAAAATAAGTTCTATTTGCAAAGAATTATTAAAGTTCGTCTCTGTCATCATTGCTAGTTACGTAAATTGATTTCTGAAATATAAGACTTTTTTATGCTACATAAAACCTCTAAGTTTAGTAACAAAATAAATTTCAGAACGTAGGTGCGTATTATAAATTGACAACCTTACCTTCTTGGGTTTAGCTTAAGACTTGTCAATTTCAAATTGTCACCTGATAATGAACTGGGAAGTTTGACTCCTGTCATGTCATCCAAGATGGCGCTGCGTTTGAAAAATGTTTGAGACAACCGATATTCTTGATATTTATTTTTATGATGTCGAACGGGATAAAAATCCTATGTCCTTCTCCTGGCTCTAAACTACCTCCCTGCCAATTTTCAGCTAAATCGGTTCAGCCGTTCTTGAGTTATAAGTGAAGTAACTAACACGACTTTCTTTTATATATATAGATTATCAGTCATTTGCATTTATTGGTTGACAGCTCACGCCACTTTCACTTCAACTTTGTTTTAAATTTTGCATTACTCATTTTGTGAAGGAGCGAGCTTGCATGCTAGCGTTCGACGCAATTAGGCGTTTTCGACAAAAATTAAGACTTCAATTGGATGTTTGAGTGGTTTCACAGCTGGTTTTAACGACCTGTGGCCATTTAATTATTTATTTTTAATATTCAGTAGCCCACACACACAATACCCTCGTTCTCTTTCCGCTGTCTATTAGCGGCGGATGAAAGCAGCTGAAGGGCTTATTATATTAATAAATATCGCATTATGATGTTAATATCAACCCGCACATCAATTAGATGTGTATCTTTTAACTTATTTGAAAGTGGTATAACAAGCCTTTAACCTTATCATCGAGCCGATGTGCGCAAGCGCATAAGGGATTAATTCTATTCGTAATTTTAATCAATTCCCTTGTAAAGGTTGAAGCGAGCAGACGTCTGGTCGTTTGTTAATATTTTAATAATATTTATAAACATGAAATATAAGGTTAAATAATGCTGAATTAACAACTGCTTAAACAGAAAATAAAAACTAACAAGTTTCAGGAAAATGCTAAGCATATTATAAAAGTAAATTTCATTAATCAGTACGTTTATAGTACTATTAAAAATATAGATCTATCTGTAAAACGCCAATAACTTTTCAGGGGTGAAAGTCTAGGTACTCATAATTACAACTTTTAGATTAAATTAACCCTGAAATACTCAAAATTGTATCAGCTGTTTCATACAAAATGTAAGCAGTAGACTATTTTATAAGATCTCTTGGACTCTAATCCAACAAGTGATCTGTTTGCGGATGGATGGTCCCAGATTTTATTGGTATGTCAGGAGTACTGTGAGATGAATTCATGAATGTGTTTTCAATCTTGTCTTTTTTTAGTGTTTTGTTATTTTTCTTTAATTTGTTTTATTTTTACATTTTACCTGTAATTTTAGTTACTGTAATTGGTTAAACCGTAAGTAGTGATTAAATAAATAAATCATAAATTTAAGTATTTGTGTCGCAATGCTAGATAATGGTGACACTTTTGGTTGTTCTGGAACAGCACTACTTACCAACTCCGCAATAACAGCCACCGGTTGTAGCGCACCCACCGTTTCTAGATCTCACCGCCTTTAGTGCCCACCGCCGAGCAGTCTTAGTGACCTTTTGCCACAGCTAAATACATAGCTATTGATAGTTCATGGCTATTGAAATTTATTTATTTAATACTTCAAGCACACAAATGTACATAGGCGGACTTAATGCCTCAGGAATTCTCTACCAGTCAACCTTTAGGTCATGCAGAGACAAACAGTGGTAGGTGCAATTCCGTAAGAAATTTCAAGAGAAGTAAACATAGTTTATTTATACATATGTAAACAATAAATATAATAAATATGATAAATATCATAAAATATAATAGGTATAATATAATACAATAAATATATACAAAAAAAAACTTAAACACATGAACATGATAATCATACCAAGGGAAAACATTAGCGCTGTGACGAAACTACAGCCGTTTTTTTGTGAATGTGCTCACGAACCTTCAATTTAAAAGCCAATCGGTTGGTAGCCATCCTGATTTCCTGGGGAAGCGCATTCCACAAAGAAATAGCCTGGACGAAGAAATTCATATTTTTTATGTACAGACAGCCAGCTCAACAACCTACCTAAACTGTCAAATTGTCCCAATTGAACATGAACCTTAGTATGTTTAAAATAAAGTTGAAAACCATTAGTTTCATGTGCTGGCGTCTATACATATGTTTAGAAGCGGAAACTTGTAATTGGCCATCTACTAATTTATTGTTATTGTTTAATAAAATGTAATTGCTGTAAGTTTTCTTATAATTAGTAAAATAAATATTATAAATGTGAAAGTTTTTAAGGATGTTTGTTACTCTTTTACGCAAAAACTACTGAACGGATTTGTATAAAATTTGGTACGGAGTTAGCTTGTCAGCTAACTCCGTACCAAATTTTATACAAATCCGTGTCAGGGTGTCCCCTGGATTAACACATAGGCTACTTTTTGTTTCTGTATTTCCACGGGAACGGGAACTAATCGGGTGAAACCGCGGGATGTCTGCTAGTAAAATATATATTTTGAACCCAATAGCCGCTCAAGTTGTATTTTATCACTTGCGTAGCTTTTTCCAAACTATGTTGGGGTTAGCTTCCATTCCTACCAGATGCAGCTGAAATACCAGTAGTTTATATAGAGCGACTGCCTGTCTGATCTCCACAACCCAGTTACTGGGTAACACGATACCCACTGGTAAAACTAATCGCCAGACTTTCGGGTTTATGACAGCCGGGGTCAACGGCTTTACGTGCTCTCCGAGGCACGGAGGAGTCTCAATATTTATGAATGGTCACCCAAACCACTGACCAACCTCGTCAAACGTAGCTTAACCTTCGATCGACCTCATAATTGCGCAGGTACGAGTAGCTCGACACAGTCTACTATTATACTTGTCTTAAAGCATCACTTTTAAAGCTGAATCACTGTCTCTCAAGATACAGGTTACCTAGTTTGAGAGGCAGGGTTTTCCATATTGTATTGTATTGTATTGTATTGTATTGTATTGTTGAGAGTTCTTAGATAGTTCTCACATTGTGTCACTACCAAAGCTCTTGTAAATTTAGTTTATACATAACATGTTAAATCTGTATTTCTGTGAAATAAAGTTGTTATTACATACATAGTGTCACGCCTGTAATCCCCGAAGGGCTAGGCAGAGGTGTACCTGTTAGTACACCCACATTTCGCCAGTTATGTTTAAGTCCCTTGTAATAGGGGGCGAGCCTATTGCCATCAATCGGGCACGAATCCAGACTCCGGGCTGCTACTGAGAAATCCCAGATGGAAAAACTCAATAACACTTTGCCCGACCCGGGGATCGAACCCGGGACCTCATGATCAGCAGTAGCGCTTGCGACCACTAGACCAACGAGGCAGTCAAAGTTATTATTATTATTATTATAAAACCTCGTCAACCTTCGATCGATTCGTGAGCCTGTTATTATTTAGCCACAAGCTCTTCAATAACCACCGACTCACCTTTACGCATTCAAAGTCAAAGGAGAATGTCAATTTGTGCCCCAAAGTGTACAGAGATCATTGTATTACAAATACTTATAATAAAATAAGATACGAATTTTAGAAAATAACTAATATTCCATACCAGACGTGGAAAAAAACTTACAATAAAAAGTATCTTTCTTTTTATTTCACTTGAAAATACCCTCAACATTGCCATATAATATTAACAAAGAGCAAAACAGGAAAAAACTATCTTAACACATACCTGGCATAAAATGTTAAATATTTGTAAGTTAGCGTAACTTAAAACGTAATACATTATTATTAGTGTTTTATGTTTTCTTATCCATAAATCGAACTGTAATATTGTTAGATTCATAATTTAAAATAATCTGAGCATTCATATCTAACATTATTTTACTTTTATTTTGGCAACACTCAAGTCTTCGATCAAACGTCAAATGTCATTATGTCACAAAATATTCTGTCTACAAATGATACTAAACAAGTACTAACCATAATAGATTTACTTTGAAAAATAATGCCCTCCCAGTGCTTATAACGAATACACTGGGTATATTAATGCCTGGAACAGATATCTAAACATGTTTATACTTTAATGTTTACAATAAACATAAAAATACTTTAGTCGGTAGGTACAAAAACGGTTTCTTTAAACCTTTATAACTTTTGTCCACGTCTGCTGAGCAATATGCGCCTTTTATACTTTTGTTGTAGAAGATCTTTACTATTAAATAACATAGATTTCATTTATGTACAGCCTGGGGCACAGGTTCATACAATTTTTGGCATTGTCTTTTCAATTAGACCCATAACAGGCAATTTTGAACGTTAACTTACAAATAAAATTAATTAAGAGAATGATTCTGGTTGCATTAATTAAATTGTATTAAGCATTTGCTTTGATTACAAGGTATGAGACATGAGCTGTGTTTATTCAAGTTCTTGTAATTACTAGGTGCCTAGATGTTGCCACTCCCATATCTATGTTACTGTAAAAGTGCGAATATAGGTATTGTTTTAAGTTATTAATTTTTAGGAAGCCTTACATCTTATTTGTCAAATCATATCGGCAGTTAATGATTTGATAAATGGCTTGATATGAAGTAATAAAGCTAAGGATGTCGCAAGCCATTAGAGGCTATGTTTCGAATCATTTGCATTAAGACAATAAAAAAACCCTTAATTTAAGCCTATAGCTACACTTTAAACTCATTGGTACTGCTAGCAAGTCATGTCACATACATATAGCGTATATAGTCCGAAATGAGTCCGAATAAATAATACATATCCTTCAAACTTCACGCCCGTAAGTAATACCCAAGGGGCTGGGCGGAGGTATATCTGCAGTACACCCACTTTTGCCAGTTATGTTTAAGTCCCATGTAATAAGGGGCGGTCCTATTGCCATCAATCGGGTACCAGGCTCCGGGCTGCTACTGAGAAATTCCAGAAGTAAAACTTAACAATGCTTTACCCGGCCCGGGGATCAAACTCGGGTCCTCATGCTCAGCGCTTGCGACTAATAGACCAGCGAGGCAGTCAACAGACTCGGGAAGACAGGTCGGCTCATCACTTAGTAGATACTATCAATAGTTCTAGTGTATAGTGTTCGTTGTTATTTTACTTAAAGGTCTAACAATGCAAGATTATGGATTAAACATTTAGTAAAACTTAGATTTTTTTTTTAAATCTTGCTAGCAAAGTTGCACACAAAAAGATTTAAAATACTATAGAGCGGACATGCGAGGAAATGTCATAGAAAAACTTTGATCCCATGTCTCAGTAACGCCATCTAAAATAATATATGAATATTGGAGCGGCAGCGGAGCGAACTAATAAAAATAAAAAAATAAATAAATATTCCACAACTTTTTGCACACAACGCCATCTAGTCCCAAGCTAAGCTAAGAGCTAATAAAAACTCATACCCAGACTTGTGTCCAGCAGGACACAAGTTTCGAATGAAAATTTTGTTCTGTCCTGTCCTGTCTATAGGTATTGAATGTCTTTGGTTGCACATTATTAATAGTCTTGTTCCCTCCAACTAAGCTAAATATGCTTGCTGGAGCGGGTTCACGTCAATAGTGCAATAGGTAAAGTCGAATTCACAACCTTTCGATCACCAGGCCTTAGCCGTTGGTTTATTGGCGCTTTGACTGGGAAATCTTAGTATTTACCGTAATTCGAGCTTTTACGGCATCATCTCGATCGGGCCGAATGAAGATTGTGTTCTGATGTTTATGTTTATGAAAAGATAACTTACCGTTTCTGATCTCAGTATAAACCAATTCCGACGCAACTGGCAGAGATTATTGTGTAATATTTAAATGTGTGTATTTTAAAGTTAAAGTCAATCCATTTATTTCAATTATAATATGCTATTATAAGGCACTTTTGAACGTCAAACTTAAGTTACCTTAAATACACAAAAAAAAAAATTGTTGCCCCTTACAAGAAGAAGATTCGTATGATATTTAATTACAATAGGCATTAGATATTGAATTTAAAAATAACTGGCGATATGTTGGTGTACCTAGAAACACAGATGCTAGCACTATTAGCGATTCCAAACCGTCAGAAGGATTTTTCGGTCATTTTCAGATTTTCTGTGTCATTAAACTTGAAATTCGGTGTCACTTTTTTATTAAGAATTACAATCCCTACTTTGATAGTAGGTACAGACGCCAGCACTTCAAGTTACCCCAATGTGTCAAATTTTCCCAATTGAATGTGAACCTTATTCTGTTCGTCATAAAGTTGAAAAACGATCAAAGAAATTTGACACATAGGGGTAACTTGATGTGCTGGCGTCTGTACTTACCCTCCGAACGGAAATATAAGAACGCAATAAACAATTGTGTGTCACAAAAAATTGGCTTATTCTTTTGTAACAAAGTTGAATAAATATCAAAGAAATTTAACAGGTTGGGGTAGCTTAATAAACTTGACTTACCACACCACAGGTGATCGTCTGTCAACCCTGAATACAAATATGACATGATACGATGATACGATGAAATAAAAATCCAAGACCAGCACAAATGGCTACTTGAAAAACAGCTTAAGTCCCTAAAAAGCTACATAAAAACTGAAACACTAAAACCGTGATGACACAAGTCATCATCAACACCCACACACTTCAATATGTTACTTTTAAAACGTCATTTTCATCATAAAAGTCAAGCGTACTACCTAACCTATATCGTTGAAATCGCACTTTCATTGGGTAATCAAAATTTTAGTGAGGCAACATTGTTCGTTATTAAATGTGTGGCGCGATCGAGATGTTCTCAGGAGGTGTAGACCTCCCTGGAGCAAGCACGAAGGAGGGCAGAGGCGGAGTTTGTATTCATTTGTTTGAATTTTACTAGGTAATTAATTGATTTGAAAACGGAGTAATGGTAATAGACAAGAAAAATGACATTAAATTATCTGAGGGGCAACATTTTATGTTTTTAAAACGTTTGCATTCTAATTTTAAATTACGACTATTCACCTTAAATGTTCGTCAAGTTTGTAACATAGAAAATTGGATTACGAAGAGTATTTGAACGTTTTTTCGGGAAATTTATTAGTCTTTTGATGAAAAAAAATCGTGCTCATCACACAAACATTTATCCAGGGTGTGAATCGAACCCTCGACCACACACAGCATTCAGTGCCACTAATTACTAGACCAACAGGCCAGTCAACAGCCAAAATTTATCTAAGATTTACTGATTAATAGGTTTTAGAAGTTTTTGACAGTAATTGTCGCTAAAATGAGATTGCGAATGAATGTTTTTTTACGGGAATGAGCCTTTGGATTCAAAATTTTAAATACGTGCAAAAATATGCATTTATTTAAAGGTTCCAGTTGAAATACCCGAGAATTTTCTGTAAGTAGATTCTTGCAGTTCAAATATCTACTGACATTTAGGTAAGTACTAAAAGATTTTCTGTGTGCTTCAATTTTCCTTTAATCATTCATATGAATGCAGTTAAAAGTCAGGCAAAGATTTAATACAAAACGCTTGGTATTTTGTAATTGTCTACTTAATTATGCATCGTAAAGATTCATGTAGGCGCTCGCATGACAAAACAAAACGGTGATACTCCATGTTTTTCATCCCATAACAGCATGGTAATGCACTTTATAATTATGCTTAGCATACATCAGAATAACTTACAGTGACACGCAGTTTCACTTACAATTGTCAATCAAAGAATCTTTGTTGCGTAAAAGTAAAAAAAAGGGAACCTTTTAGCGGCATCGATATGAACGAACGACTTCACAAGGAAGGCGTATTCAATAATATGTAATGAGAATGTTAGTTAGGTTTAAGTTATGCAATATATATAATAATTTTAATGATTAATAGTACACCACTTATTTTTAATTAGTGCAAATATTTTAAGGGTTTATTCTAGACGGTCTTTTCATTATATTTGTAGATTAATCTAAGTTTATTTAATCAAAGTATCTGTCAATAAACAATATTCATAAACAGCAAAGTTGTAGCGTTTGTTTATATCCCAAAAAGTCACCCAATTTATGGAAATATTCTACAGGCTATTCATGACATATTAGGTAGTATTCATTAATCGTCATCTCTCGCTCACGTTCGCGTGATCTTTCTCAAGCATGCCCCGCCTCCAACAGCTATTTTCGTTATTTAAGTTTAACTAAATAGTGGCATAATTAAAAATTTAATTTCGTTTTTTTTTACTTTTGATTACGCTATATGATCAGTAACAGGTACGGATACAGCCCATTTTTTTGTACTAATTAAAAAATAGGGACGTATAATGATAGCTGAAATGTAAAATAGCTTCTCTATCGCATTAGGTTAGCCTGTTAAGATAGATGTAAGTAAGGTTCTAAATAAATAAAAAAATAAAAAATAAGAAATTGCACACAAGCAAATTGCTACAAAATAAAAGCCATACGAGATGGTCGAAGGTTAAGCCACACTTCCATAAATGTCGATCGTTAGACGGGTGACAATCTATTACAATCCTGCGTGACTCAAAAGCACGTTAAGCCATAATTCCCGGCTGTCATTTGTAGATCTTTGACAGTTGTCACTGGTAGTCAGGACTCCGAAATTTTGTTAATTCAATCGTATATTTACCCAGTAACTGGAATGAAATGATATTTATTTCTGTAAGTAGATCTTCCCAGATACTTTTACATGTCATTTTTTTAAAACTAAATGGCATTTCCAAAGTGACTGATCCCTGAGAAGAAATGTCGAAAGAAACTCAGGGGTCATGGTCTCTTTTAATCTCCAGACATAAGATTGTATTCATGTATTATGCGAGTCTCACGATGCAAGGCGAAGTCTGGAAAGGCCTTTTGAAGAAAGAATCAATTTAGCTTTGAGTTGTCCTGCCCCGACAGACGGCATGCATGCTTCAGTCATCGTGTAGCTCAAACCTATTTCAGGGAGCTCGACGACCCACCAGGCCACCACACGACGCTATCTGCCGGTCATTTGGAAGTCAGATATACAGTCACTCCATATAAAATACCGGTATCCAAAATACATCTAAGTAATTAGATTGGAAACCGGTTCTCGCGTAGTTGGAAAAGTGAGATATGCAATAAAATTATTTACCTGAAAAACTATACTTAGGTTACTTGTCATCATTTCACACAACAACTTGATAAATTTAAAAATCAAAATACAATGTAATATGTAAATGATTCTCTCTGAATGCGTTTATTGCAACACTGTGTATTAACATGCAGTCCAGCCCTGTCTGATGCTTATCAAAAATACAAAAAATAAAAGCGAACAGAAAATTATTTTCATAGGTATTAAAATAATTTATAGCTTCATTCCAATCGATTGCTCGCTCCTTGTAAATATTACATTTTTATGTTAAAATCTTCGTGTAATTAACTCACGTAGTGTATCAATAAACTCACTCGGGAGTTAATTTACTACAAAATAATTGACTGCTGGGCGGTACGGTAATTTTAGCCGGGAACTGATACGGGTCACGTTGCATACATTATTTTAATTGAATATCAGTTTATTTAAGTATATTATTAAAGGGATTGTTTCACCCATTATTATTAAAAAAAAAACTAAGGAGAATTTTAAATTGCTATGTTTACACTGAACTAAACACGTCATGAAATTCAAAGTTGCACGTGATATTTAGACAAAATATTATAAGGAAACGAACCTCTGCTAAATGACGGTATGGCTTCATAACGAAGGAAAAAAAAAGAAAAAAAAAAGGAATAGGTAGTTGGCTACCATACATTTTCTACAATAATTTCTACAAATGGTGACGAACACCGTTGCGTAGTTTATTAGAGCAACGCATAATACAGGCGCGAAAGCGACATTTGGCGATAATCCAACTTATTTTCCTTTGCATTACCTGGTCTATGTTTTATGATTGCAACAGATCATCCGTCTAACCCTATTCACATCACGCCACAAGCAGTTCCATAAAAAAAAATCAATATTTAATTTCCAATTCGCTTGCGTTCGCTCGATTCGATCACGAGTCGTTCACTTCCCCATTCATCTTTCAACTGTTCCACACTTATTATAAGACAAAATCGATTCAGCGCAAACGAGATCTCGATTCTCGATTCCCGTTCCCATAAATCTTTTTGCGGACGCTCCGGGCGCACCGTAACCGATTAGTAGGTGCACCACGGTTATCTGACGCGAGAAACAATTTCCAATGCATTCTATAAATTATGACTTCATCGAAGGAACGCGGGTCACGACTCGCTGGGGTGAAACAACGGCGAGATGTGCGCAAATAGTAGGGCTGCGGATGACTTGCAATTTTGAGATATTTCAATTCGATTGTTTTTTGTTTTTGGTATTGATTTGAGGTTTGGAGCAAATCGTATGGTGCCGTTTATCGAATTGAATTAATCGACTGGTCTAGTTATAGAAATTGTGCGGTGTTAATAGGTACAGTGTATCTCGGGAGTCGTGATTTGGTAACTACGAAAAAGTATAATTGGCCTAAATCAATTTGAAACTTGTCAGCAGCAGCCTAAATTCTGAATTAAGGCTAAATTGGTAGCAATAGGTTCACCTGAAAATGACAATATATGTGGTTTTTGTATAGGTACACCTCTGCTTATCCCTTTTGGTACCTATGTCAGATCCACCCGTCCTACTAGACTAAATATATACATCATAATGTGGCAGTCAGTATTAAAAAGTAAAAAAACTGTTTTAAATATTAAATCAGTCACATTCAGAGACATTTTTAAAAGACAAATTCAAAGCAAAATATTTATTTGAAAACTAAATGTACATATTGGTGTTATTTCAACTTCAACTAAGCGGCTCTTTCCAGTCATCACAAATTTGAGAGTACGTAAACATTCAAATTGAATTAAGTATTCAATTGACACGATTTTACATTAATAGTGTCAAATCTTAGGACCAAAAACTACATGGTAACCTTTCACAAAAATAAAACAAAGAAAAAAATAATAAACTCCGCCCACTTATCAAAATTAACTTGGCCACACACGATGAATAAAAAAAGCACAACCAAAATAATAATAAAAAGAAGAAAAATCTGAAGATTCTAAATTCAAACATTCTCACGATTGTGTTCGGCCATCTTCGGCCGTTCAAAAAGGATGGCGTCGTTTCCGGTTCCTCCAGACGCCATGGTTGGTGACATTAAATTTGATAGCCGTGACAATTGAAGTAATTGCTTCATTAGTCTTACTTAGTTAGATGGTTGTTTAAATGAAAAACATGTGTGTGGTACGGACAGCAAGTAACCTTTTGTTTTTAGTTGGTGAGAATGAGACAAGTATATTTTGTAACTTAAAGATTTTATTTTTAGTCAAAGATATTTAAGATAATAGGAAGGATTTGCGAAGAAATGTCATAGAAAAACTATGATCCCATGACTTACTAATAGTATAGGATCCCGTTAAGAACGACCTTCACCGAGCTGGTTAATGGATGAAACCTATTTTAAGTATATTTAATTTACTTTATTCTAAATTAACTAGTTACATACATACCTAAAAATAAACAAACAAAAGAACAGTAAACCAATTATAGGGCATCAAAAAACTCATCCGCATCGCTATCAACGGGAAAAGTGCCCAGAAGACTGGCCGCATTGCCACGTTGTATGGCAATGCTGATTCTCTGACCGAAATAAAGGCCAGCCCTCTGGTCACGTGAAGAGTCGACCAACCGCTTGGCGATGTCCCGGAAAACTAAATGGGCATTCGGACCCCATGGCCCGTGTGTTTCAACCCCAAACGGTATTATATTTGTTGACATATTTAATTTAATATGTCAATAAATATAATTACATATCGGTTGCCTAAAAATATTCAGTCCAGGATATTTTTTTTTTTTATTATTTCATCGGTTCGGTTAATAGACAAATTCCTTTCCAATCGAAAGTATATGAAGTTCATAGAGTATGCAAACGTTAGGTTGTCTATTTTTTTCCCGTCACAACTCTTGGGTAGGCAGGTATAAACAGGTAAATGGATACTAGTAACTTGCACCGGTCTGATTAATGAAAACTAAGATTTCAGACAAATTCCATACCAATCGAAAATTGGTACCTATGGAATTTGTCCATAACCAAACCGGTGAACAATTAATTTTTAATTATTAATTAATCATAATAATATCCTGGACTGAAATGTTTTTAGGCAATCCATATGCAATATATTTATTGACATATTAAATCCTACTAATAATATAAACGTGTAAGTTTGTGAGGATGGATGGATGGATGTTTGTTACTCTTTCACGTAAAAAACTACTGAATGGATTTTAATAAAATTTGGTATGGAGTTAGCTAACAACCTGGAATAACACATAGGCTACTTTTAATCCCTGTATTCTCGCGGGAACGGGACTTACTCGGGTGAAACCGCGGGACGTCTACTAGTTAAATATAAAATAGGTTTCATCCATTAACCAGCTCGGTGAAGATCGTTCTTAACAGGATCTTAGACAATGAGTAACGGCATCTAGAATAATATAGCACTATTGGAGTGGCAGCACTGGCAGCTGAGCGTGCTAAACTAGATTAATGGACTTTTGTCCACTATATAGGACAAAAGTATCTGATGTTTTTTTTTACGCGATGTCCCGTCTATTAGAAGTAGGTAGGTATCTAACCCAACTGATATTAAAATGAGGTGATCTTTTAAAAGTATGTAATGATCTGATTTACAAAATACTTTTACTGATAGGAAAGCTAACACAATTGTCAAATGCGGTACGAATACTCAAGAGTCTATAGCGAGTCTCACCAAGGCGTATTGTGTGTTCCCTGCTCAACCCAGTCGATTCATGTAAAAAATTTGGTACACTACAACATTCAGTCAGACTGCAAAAAAATAACAATAAATCTCGCATAACATGTAACACAAACATGTCGTTATTATATTGCAGTGAAGTTATCAAAAGGACAAAAAAAATCGTCATCAATGTCATAAACTTGTCAAAAATGCAGGGAACCAAAGACATTCAATACCTATAGACCGGACATCACAAACAAAATTTTCGTCCGAAAAAGTCACACACACAAGTCTATGAGTTTTTTTTAGTACGCTCCGCTGCCGCTCCAATATACATATACTATTCTAGATGGCGTTACTGAGACATGGGATCAAAGTTTTTCTATGACATTTCCTTGACATGCCCGCTCTATGGTCTTTTAAATCTCTTTGAGGGAAGGAAACCCATCTTTTGTTTGACAGATTGAGGCTTGAGAATGCGAACGTTTTTATAAATACGAGACTTACCCCTTTGGTTTGCCCACGATATTCTTTCCAACCAGTACATTTTCGCTTACAAACTTTTAATAGTACTTACACTTGATTAGCAAAAGATTGTTCACTGGATAAGCATTTCCTTTTCACCACTTATCCAGTCAGATCTCAAATTAACCTCCATTCCTTCACATACCATAGTTCAACTTCCTGTACATTCTTAGTCATATTCTGATTCGTTCGTGGCTGATGGATAAATAAACGAATTGATTGATTATACCTTTAGTATTAATTAATTATACCGGTTTGACGTCATAGCTGTGTATACGGAATAAATGCTAGCAGGAACGAAAGTTCTCGGTCGAAAGAACTAAGAATTTAGTTCGTGATATTTGAAGACATTAATAGGTATCAAAGTCAAAGTCAAATCTTTTAATCAATTATACTCCATTTATAATAGCATTAGACAGAAGATAAAAAAGGTTATTTGTAATGCACACTTTGTTACAAATGTACAGACCCAGCACATCAAGTTACCCCAATGTGTCAAATTTCAATCTTGGTTGCGCTTCGCGGAATAAAAATATAATATTTTTATTTTGATCTACTCCTGCGAGGTTGTTGGTGTTTTACAAATAACCCTGTATAAATACATAATCGATGCTGTGTGAAACGTATTTTGTATTTGACTGTACTTTACACCGGCGTGTGGGTTCACGAATACAAGAATAGGTCAATTCAAATATGTGCTGTGCTGAAGGCGAGTTGATGAATAACTCGTTTTTTACTTTAATTCTAATAAATTTTAAATAAAACAGTTGAATAAAAATTGATTAGCACCTATCTTTAAAATTAATTGTTCTGCATTCCTGCTTCTACCAGCCTTCGAGATAAATGGAGGATGTGACCATTAAGAGGCACTTTTGAACGTTAAACTTTTTAAATACCTACTAGCACTTCGCTTGCGACTCCGTCCGCGTGCATTGCGTACTTTAACATCCTCTTCACCCTCTCTTAATTATTAAATTAAAATATAGCATAATATGATAGTCACAAATTAATGATGTGGCTTTCTATTGGTAAAAGAATTTTCAAAATCGGTTCTGCAAATCCAGAGATTACCCTATAAACGTCAGAAACACACAGACTTTACCTCTTTAAAATATAAGCATAATTAGATAGTAAAAATAAATAGTCAATACTCAATTCTTCATTGCATTTCACAAAGTGGGCTTAGGTGGTACCTACTTAAACAAGAAGCAATCATGGACTCTGATGGGCACAGCAAAAGAGACATAATTTGTGGAATAAGTATAAGTTAGCCCGCGATAAAGCGCTGCTGCTAAGCATGACTGCATGAGGTCCTGATCAGATTCCATCTTCGGGTCTAATAAAGTGTTACCTAGAATTTCATGGTAGCGGCCCCACATCTGGATAAACCCAGTTGATAGCAAAGGCTGCCCCCCTTTTTAATGGGACTTAAAACGTAACAGACAAAATGTGAATGCGCTACCAATACCCTTCAACCAATTACTACTTAAGCGTGGGGTTATTTCGTGTACCACGGATTCAACATTATAATTCGAAATTGTATAGGTAGGTACTTAAATGTAAGAGCGAGGCTTCCAAATACTTAGTCATATTTAAAGAAGAAACCGTTAACAATTAAAATACTATTGCTGTTGCGAACGAAACTATTTTAACTAACTGAATACTTTTACAGAAATAAAAATTAATGAACTGTAGAAAGCTCCTACCCAACTCGCCAAATGACCGGTCACATTAAACCTTGATTAGTCAGACGTACGTAATTACAAAAATTGGTGAACTTCAACTAATTGCCTCGGTACCGCACAGGACCATATAAATATGCACAGGGAGGTATTCGACCGGTCCAGCATTCCGTCAATAAAAATTAATCATTTCATTAAAAAAAGTAATAATATTTCTTCGGCGATTCCTCAACTATCTGTGCTACCATTATTGGTGTTTACATGTACAGTCTGATACGCAATTAGCAGCTCTCACACCTTTTCTGCCTAGTTTGTTGGACGTCATTCAATTTTATCGTGTAATTAGAGTCCATAAAATCAGTTGATGTCGGCATCAGACGCTAGTGAAGGCGATGCTCCGGAATTTTTAGGATAGCGGCCGACATTCCGTGTACAGGGCTGAACTCACATTGCTTTTATAATTAACCACGGTTACGCTTAATAAATCTTAGTAAGTAGACACCGTTTGTTACACTGTGGAAATATGTTTTCTCGGTTAGCAACAACACATGTGTCATTGCATTGTTACATTCTCCATGCTATTTATTTCCCAGCAGACTACATTTTACTTGACCATAGAGCGACCACATCTATGAAACTTGAACCACAGGCACGCAGAGCACGCAATTAGGTGCAACAATGTCAGAGATGTTACGAGTACAAAGATCTCAACGTTCATTGTCATTACCTTTTTGAGTGGACGCAAGGTCACATTTCAGGGTGCAAAAAGTTTATGAATAAAAGTGTAATTGAAAAGTCACGGCGGGCGATTGCACCCTACCGTGCAACCTTGATCCAGCCCTGCGCTCTCTAGGATGCCAAGCGCACCTTCCACGATATTTAAGCGAGTTTAAAACTAAGATTAAAGTTGTCGCGGCAACAGTTTTTGCGCCATTAACAAGCGTACTCATAAAGCAGTTTTTCTTTGTGACTCTTTTAAAATAACAAGCTTAACCTTTTCGAAACCCGTCTATAAATAAGAAATAGAAATCGTCGTTGAGATATTTCATGTGGGATATTTATTATTACGATCAGTTTTTTTTATTAATTAACGAAACTGTTTGACCGTTAGTGTGTAGTTAGATTACATCTGACCCACCTCTTCCCATTTCTCGGCATGAATTATACATGATCGGTATATCTAATTTACATCGCATCAAAAACACTTTGTGGTTCTAAATCGCCGATTTGGCCATGTCGGCGATTCAAACTGTAATTTTCCGGTTTAAGATCCAATATATTATCATAACCTGATGATTTAGAGCAGAAGATTTGGACTCTCAGTCGGATTCGTAACATAAAACCTTTCATTTGTGTGTGTGCGCAGTTTTGAACTTTGGTTTTGAGCTGTCGAGAAATTGTTGTAAGCAATAACAAAAGAGACAAACATTTATTGTAAAACAAAGGATTTGTTTTTTTTATGTCTTGATAGCCCATAATTATGCCTACTTTAAGTACTTTTAAGTTTGTTAGACATCATTGACATCGGTGTAGGTAAATATCTTGAGGAAACCTGGACATTTAGTTCATACTTAGCTATGTTTGAAATCGACAGCTTCGAGCAAGCATGGTGATTAATGCTCGTGCCTTCTCTGTATGAGAAGAGGCCTTTGCCCTGCAATGAAGCTGTAACGGGATGGTATTGTGCAGCCCTTAAAGTTATAATTTGTAAGTTTTTATGGTGTACAATAATGAGTAGGTATTCTGTTCCATTCTAAACACCATAAAACTATCCACCAGGGCTATTCTGAAATTAATAGTGTTTAATTTTGCTTCCTAGTTCCACACAAAATGGCCGTTCTAAAAATAAATTTAATTTAATTAAAGATAACAAAGCGTGAATACAATAATAATACTAAAACTAATGTAACTAAGGCTACAACGTTACGACTCGCAAATTATACAAAGCATTTTGAACGTGAACTATTGATATTCTAAACAATAAGTTAACGTCTTTCGACGCGCCCGCGCAGCTAACTAGGGTTGCCAGATTATAAAGTTAACGAAACACATAAACTCACGCCTTCTTACAATGGACGTACGCAGAAACTAAAAGACGGCACTTTCTACTTACGAGTCCTGTATCCTGCAGGCCTAGCCATATTACAAATTCTATTTCTATTATCGTATTCGATAAGGCGACAATAGAATGAAAATGGCGTATATGGAATCAGCTGTTTGTCAAATGTCAAGTGTTAAAGTATGCACAGACGATCGAACTTGGTTCGGAACGGACCACGAACATGGTCCGCTTCGAACCAAATTCAATCGTGTGGCGCACGGTCCGCCGGACATTATTATTATTAATATCGGTACGGCTGGTTCGGAGCGCTCGCACATCGAACGCGGTGCGTTCCGAACCGAACCGATCGTGTGGACGGCGCACCGGACCAAATGTCGGTCCAGTCGCTATTGTGCCACCGTACGTGCAACATCAAGATCAAGATCAAACAATTCAATAAATGCTTCGGAACTCATTCGAAGATATATACGAAAATCTTTATCATCGAGATCTATAATGAGATATATTTTGATATTGCAAAAGAGACCGAAAGTAGAATTAATGCTGTAGAAATGCGTTCCTTGCGAAGTATGTGTGGTCTAACAATGAATGACAGATTGAGGAATGATGTGATAAAGCAACGTTGTGGTTTAAAAGAGGATGTAGTAACAAAAATTGAAAAGAGTAGATGGGTTGGTTACGTTGAAAGGATGGATGAAAGGCGACTAACGAACGGTATTTACAAGGCAGATGTATGTGGGAACGCCGGGAGGGGACGCCCTAGAAGGACATACATAGACCTTATTGGTGAGGTTCTTCAGAAAGGTCAGGTGCTTAGTACTCGCAACCGGCGTGTGTGTATGACAATATAAATGAATGTAAACGAAGCAAAAGAAGTATGTAAGAACCTTATAGCATATGGCGCTCTGTAAATTCTGCCTACCCCCATGGGAAAAAGGCGTGAGTTTATGTATGTATGTATGTGTATATACCTATACATAAATTGTTGTCTGTTTCTGAGATAAAATTTTGCCCATTATTTTCTTCTTTTTCGTTCATTATGTAATTGCGATGTAGCAACGATAGTTGCCGCAACTAATGCTATTTTGGCCTGTTTTGATAGAATAGGCGGCATGTCGAGGAGACGTGTTCACGCAATGCTAGCACATAACCGACTGGACGGTTCGGAGTCCGGTGCGTTTGTCTGTTGTGTAGACCGCACCGTACGGTTCGTGGTCCGGTCCGAACCAAGTTCGATCGTCTGTGAATACTTTTAACGAGTAGAATTTGTAATATGGCTGAAAATGAAATACACTTGACAGTTGACAAACAGCTGGTTTCATATACGCCATTTTCTTTCTATAATAGAACAAGAATAGAAATAGAGTTTGTTGTTTGGCTAGGCCTGCTGCATTTACTTCGTGTTCGTTAAAGGTTTTTTTTTGTTCTTTTAGTAGTATTAGATTCCTACTTATAGATAGGTACATACTATAAAGAGTTTTTTTTTTAAATCTATTCTAAAACAATATTATGACTAGCGCTTGTAGACAACACAAAAATAAAATACAAGAAAGTAAAATTAAAATATCTTCAATATGTCAGTGTCTTTACTTTAGGAAAATAACTCCTACCTAATATTAAACGTTCTAGTACCTAGTCTGTCGTTTACAAATACACGTACGTATGTCTTGTGAAGCAAATAAACAATTACTTGTGTTTATTTCTTCTTTCTTTCAATATTAATTACGTTCCACACGATTTTCAAGTAGTTGTTTTATTAACGTGACCCTAATTGGCATGTAAACAAAGGAACACGTTCGCAAAGCTAAGAATTAAACGCCTTTTTAATTAAACGTTTGTTAACCCTAGTTTAGTGAGACGGCTGTTCAAGAGGTCTGGTAACCCTACACCTAACTAATGGAACTGATTAGTGCTCGGGGTATTGTTTAATTGTTATAAATTACAGCGTCGCGATGCCACTCGTGCGCAATCGCAATTGCATCGCGTTCTACGTACTAGTGGGAAGACCTGGCGTTGCTTGGACTTGGAAATAATATCGATGTATAAGTTCAACACATGAGTAGTAAAAATTATATGTATACAATTATTTATAAGCCTACCTCAGCCTACCTACACTAAACAAAAGAGTAGTAGAGATTAATATAAAAATTTGAAATATTTATAATAGCCCTCCTCGTAATTCTCCTAATTTTTATATTGTTATGCCCGACAGGGCCCACGATGATGCATATTATTATTATATTCTTATGTACCTACCACCTAAGTTCACATTGTGGAATGCAATAAATATATTGAGTATTGAGTATTGAGTATTAATAATTGTTTTGTCTCACATTACATCACGCCTTAGTTTCACAAAGGGTTGGTCTTATAACACAGCAATATTTCGTCAATTATTTTTAAATCCCATGTTATAAGGTCGCGAGGCCAAGTGGTATCACTATACCCAGTAACTGGGTTGTGGTGGTCGGACAGGCAGTAGCTCCATGTAAAACACTGGTATTTAACTGAATTCGGTTAAACTGGAAGCCGACCCCAACATAGTTGGGAAAAGGGTAGGCGAATGACGATGTAACAAAGGGCGAGCTTATTGCCACCAACTAGCCAGGAATTTCTGATGGATAAACCCAATAACACGTTACACGATCCGGGAATCGAACCCAGAATCTCACGCACCGCAGTAGCGCTTGCATCCACTAGACTTACGAGGCAATTCACAGTAATTAGTAATTAAAGATGAACTCATCTTCTTTAGTTTATGGTAACTAAAAACATTCAATGTTATTTATCATCATTAATTATCATCACTGTACTTAATAAATACATAGTACGTGGGCTGCACCCTTTAAAATGTAGGTATTAGGTACACATCATCAATGCAGATAAAACTCAATGATGATTGGAAGAACACGACTATCAAAGGTGTGAGACACTTTATTTATATAATTATATGTTAAAACGGTTTAAAAAACCAATTATATAAACTTTTATGCATTCGTATATAGATAATTAAAATAATCCTACTAATATTATAAACGCGAAAGTTTGTGAGTATGGATAGATGGATGGATGGATGTTTGTTACTCTTTCACGTAAAAACTACTGAATGGATTTTAATAAAATTTGGTACGGAGTTAGCTGACACCCTGGATTAACACATATGCTACTTTTTATCCGTGTAATGCCACGGGAACGGGACCTACGGGTGAAACCGCGGGACTGTCTGCAAGTATATCATATACATTTATACATTCAAGAATCTAAATATAAACAAATCTTATCCACACTAAATAACAACTGTGTCGGTATACAAACAAAATAAAAACAATAACATTAAATAGGTAGGTATGCTTATTGCTTATACCTTCGCAGAAGCTTAAGCATCCTCTTCCTTGCATCGTAGGTACTCTTCAATGCTGAGGGTCGTGACCTTCCTCCCTGCTTCGTCACTTTTTTTCGCACGATATTCCTCCATCTGTTTCTGTGTCTGACGGAGTCAAGAGTGGTGCGGATCTGGTCAGACCAAAGCATATGGCTGCGTCCACGAAGCCTTTTCCTATCCACTTTGACGGTCATGATGAGCCTTTCGAGGTTACCACCGACTTTAAAATAAGAGGTTACGCATGCACACATTGCACACATTAAAATTTTAAAATCATCGACAAATATAATACACTTTGAGGGATACCTACTTTGAAGATCTGGGTCTTTTTAGCATGTCAATGTCAAAAATAAGCACTAAAAATAGAGTTGTTGAAAGGGCTAGCCAATCGACAGAAGTCGATTTTCAGGGTTCACCAGACGTCGACGATAGATGGCAATAGGCTCGCCTCCTATTATTACATGGGACTTAAACATAACTATTCTGGCGAAATGTGGGTTGCGTGTACTACCAGGTACACCTCTGCCTAACTCGTCGGGGAATGCAGGCGTCATGTTTTGTTATCTTTTGTTGTTCAAATCTGGCAAAATTTCTAAAGAGGGATAATATTCCAAAATAAAAATATAAACTTAGACTTAACTGTGGGCGCTGATAATATGCTTTTTTAAATTTAAATAAACTTCCGACATTTCACGCATATTCAAATATCTTATGAAACATATGAAGGTGTTATATACCTTAGAGAAATTTATATATACAGACCGGTATTCAAACGTGACGTTTGACAACACTTAAATTATTGCATCTCACCACGGTTGCAATTGAGTACCTATTTTTTAACGTAAAAATCGCATGTACCTTATATACAATAATCTACACTTAATGGCTTTCAATCGTGACATTTGTCAATACTTTAAAACATACGAATAAATTATGATTTAAATTATTCCAATTACACCACCACCGTTGCAATTGAGCAATTTTGAAATTCAAAAACTGTAACTCAAACATATGTATGTACAGACAGACAGGTGCACTTTATAATGAGCTACGAAAATTGTTTCCGATATTTCATTTGCCGCGATAGTTTGATGGATGGTCAGCAGAATGAGGTGTTACATCCAACATGCACGTTACCTCCGTGTGGGAATCCATTTCTTTTTTAGGGTTCCTTGCCTAAAGGCAGTCAATGGGACCGGGTTGTATCTCACGACTTCATGAAATAGTTCAAATTTTCAAAGAGTGAGTTTTTCTATTGTCACTATAACAACACAAAAATAAAAACAACAGACAAGCACCGTGAAAAACATCTTGAAGAAATTCATGCCTAAAAGTTTTTTTTTGACGGTATGTGAATGCACAAAATAAAGACGAGGAATATAAGAACAATTAATAATACCTGGTGTTACGTATACTCTTTGGTTTTTTATACTTTTTCTTTATTATTTCAAATTAAAATTGTTTTTGTCTTCTTTGTCATCTCATTGTTTGTTGCTGTTTTAGATGTCTGTCAAAAGGTGTGATTTTCTTTATATTCATTAATAGTAGATTATTAACCAAGGGCTGTATGACATCAATTGCATACGAGGTTTTTGGCGCCTGAGCGAAGCGAAGGCGCTAATTAACCCGAGTATGCAATTGATGCTTACGCCCGAGATAAATACTCTGCTTTACATATCGATTGTGAGGTAAGTAAACAACAAGACAGCAGGTTTCAATGAACATTTATTAAGAAGAAAAAAATGTGTATTTAAATTAATTATTTTCGCGATGCTTTCGCGCCTACTAGTAGACTGCCTTTTTTTTTCACGCACGCAAGCGCGTCAAATCTTGCTGGCCAGTTTGATTTTTAAATCGATTCCATCTAACATACGATGTGGAAACAAATAGTTCCATATTTAAAATAAAATCTTTATAAAATAAATTGTCTAGATTCCGATTCGAGTAATTAATCGATACCGAGAAAAAAAAAATTAACTTTTTAAAAATATTCTTCGTGCAGTATGAGTATGACAGTTCTTTTTTCAAATTCCAAAACCTATGCTGTAATGATAGTCATACACCCCGGCATTCAGGGGTGTAAGGGTGTACTTACAGAGCAAGAGATATGTAAAATAATAAAATATATTCATTAACAAGGTAACTATTTCACTTTCGGATAACAGCCCACAACTCCATCTTTTTCACCTGGGTTGTTAACCTAGTGGTTGAAAGCGGTACTTCCATCTAGTATTACTCACTACCGATCCTTAGTCTGAATTTGTGTCCGATGGATCTCAATATGCTCGCCTCCTAGGAGTGAAACATAACTGGCGAAACGTTAATGTACTACAAATAGACTACTGCCTAATCCTTCAGGTAAGACAAGGCAGGCAAGCGTGATGTTTATATGTTATGTAGATAAAATGAAAGGGAAAAAATCTTTTTTGCAAAATATAAAACCGACTTAAAAAAAACACTGACCAGTGTAAAATAACTCTAAATTAGGAAGTCTGTGGCTTTGGTGGTTTTGTCTTATTCATGATGGGCCACCGACTTCCGAATTTAGAGTTATTTTCACTGGTCAGTGTTTTTTTTAAGTCGGTTTTATTTTTGCAAAAAAGAATTTTATTTTTCCATTTTTAGTTGTTCCCATACAAATATTTGCCATGAATTTATTTTTTTTATATTGTTATTTGTTAACAATACATATGTCATAGTAATAGGGTTATCCACTTATCCCTAATAAATGAAACTTAACATACCTAACTGTCGAAATCTAGGTATGTTGTACACATCTGCGTACCCCTCAGAGCATACAGGCGTGATGATACGTCATGATGTTGTATAAACAATAAATATTCAAGCGATTCCAGCAATCACGACAGATTTGCCGTCTATTTTTGAAGAGTTCCATTGTATATCTCCGAAGATCAGCACCAGATCTTCACCAAATTAAAATGGGACCACCTCGGGAGTATACTCTTTCAAATAAAAAAAGAATTTTAAAAATCGGTCCACAAATGAGGGAGAAATCGCGTAACAAACACACAAAAAAAAAAAGAAAAAAAAAACATACCGTCGAATTGAGAACCTCCTCCTTTTTTTGAAGTCGGTTAAAAATGCAAAGAAACGTAATTTTTACGACGACGTTAACTATTACTACAACTCACTCTAATCTTGTATAATCTTGTACAGAACCTTACATGTGCGAGTTCGCCGCGTACTTGGCTGGTTTTTTAATACTTTTTTGTTTCCGATTTCCCCTCGGTTTTGTGTTCTCTGAACTATTTTGTTCGGCATTCTGTTCGTAAGAACTCGGTATTTGTATTAACGGTCACAGATTGTGTAGTGTGAGACAGGTGTGGTGGTGATACATTAAATTATTAGTGAATGTGTTAATGAGTCGTGATTTATTAAAGAAATCCGGTGCAGTTGTGAGAAAGTTTGTTTTATTTATTACTTGTTGGTAGTCATTACGTTTAATGGTTGTTGGAGTAGTTTGCGAATTATATCTTGTTTTGAATATTAGAGGGCCAAACAGAACTCCAACGGTTTGGACATCGAGCTTCTAGTGAGTGAGGTAAGTTTAAATTAAAATCCTGGCATAACTTTAAACAAAGGAAAGGAAAGCAAGATGAAATAAACAATTAAAAGTTAGCATAAACTCTGAGCAGGTACCATAGAAGCTGATTGCTTCTAATGAATGAAACAGCGCATTTTACATTTTGTATATTTAGTATTTATTCCTTTTCGGCTATCTTAAAATATATGAGTTCCACAATAAACGCTTTTCAGCTGTTTAAAATCTTCCTACGCTGGTGACGCGCGTTTCTGATAAGAGCGTTCTCAACGCGTATTCGTAGATAGTTCATTCGTATGTATCGTTCCAACAGACCGACCGGCTTGCGTATTCCTGAGCGTACTACGCGCGCCACCAGCGCGTTAAAAAAACGTCGTGTGTCAAGGCCCTTAATTAATTGGCCCTTTTTTATTATTGTTTTTAGTAATTTCCTTTATTAACACAAACAAATCGTAATTATAAGGATTCTAATGCTCCACGTAGGTACTATGACTAAATCCAAGCACTAACCTTTTCCCAACTTCTCAGAGTCGCCCAATATCTGTCGCCGTACTAACCGAAGGCGTGTAAGCATTAAGTTTAGTGGTCACGAGCTCACGACCAGCTTACGGCCGACAATACATCTGACGAAAGCCTTCAATGGGCCACTCGTTAACCCTACTACGGCGGATCGTGCGAAGTCCACTAGAAACCCCTACTATTTTTTATCAAAGCTCCAAAAAAATAAGTTGCATCTTGTAACGTAACAGTACCTACCTACCTAGGAGGAGAGCACTGTTGTAGGAAAAGATTAGAGGGAATAAATAAGAATTTATTAATACCAAGCCTACCTAGTGGAGCTAGGGTAAAGAAGAGAGGAAAACTGATGAATGAAAGATGAAAGATGAAATGAAGAAGAGGAGGCCCTCTCTCAGCAGTAGTTGTGGCTGAGGGGCATCAGGCTTCGGTCTTCAGTAGAGGAGGCGGAGGCCGTCAAAGGTGTCCCTCTCTGCTGTAGAGTAGTCGAGGGACGTCAGGCTTCCGTCTTCAGCAGCGGAGGAGGAGGCCGTCAGGAGAAGGAGTCCGTCAGAGGAGGAATCCGTCAGAGGTGGTCCTCTCGGCTCTAGTAATGGCCGAGGGACGTCAGGCTTGAGTCTTCAGCAGCGGAGGAGGAGGCCGTCAGAGGTGGTCCTCTCGGCTCTAGTAATGGCCGAGGGAAGTTAGGCTTCAGACTTCTGCAGAGGAGGCGGAGGACGTCAGTTTAGAGGGCCGGAGGACAGAGAGGCCATAAGTATTAGACCCGCAGCTAATATGACTTGCTAAGCCTTTCAGATCCAAACGAAGACTGCCAAATTCCACCTGGCTCCAAGGTAAATGGACAGAATGACAGATGATTGAATTTTGAAAGGTTTTAGAACACAATACAAAGCAAAGTAAAAGAAAAATAATGAGGTCGATGTGGTTTACATATACGACCTACAACTAGCTCCAGACAAATTAAAAATAAAACTAGACCTGTCACTAGCAGACATTACGAATGTAAACAAACATAATTTATAGAAAAACTTAAATAATAAATATGATAATATAAGACAAAAGGTATGCTTTGCCTCCAAGTAATGAGCATGTAGCTACCTAGGGAGGGTGAATGCTTTTAAACAATGCACAAAAATGTAAGTAAAATCACAATGTAAAGACAACATTACAATCTATGATAAACAAAGAGATTTAATACAATATAGAGTTATTCTGTGACATTTTCTTGACGTGCCCTATGTCAAGGAAATGTCATTGAAAAACTTTGATCCCATGTCTCAGTAACGCCATCTAGAATAATAAATGAATATTGGAGCGGCAGCGGAGCGTACTAAAAAAATCATAGACTTACACTAGTTTTGGATGAAAATTTTGTTCGTGATGTCTTCGTAAGTATTCAATGTCTTTGATGATAAATATTAAAACTACAATCAAGCAGAAGTAGGAGCCTTTTTACCTTCGCACATGTTTATTCTATTGTTTCTTTAATGTTAAGTATATTATTTCTGTGTATGTCCCAAATCATGCTTTTCCTTTTTTCTTTATGACAGTTTTTCTAATCATCTTTATTCAAATCAAATCAGTCGCTTGTTTATTCAAATTATTTTGAGAATTAGCATTTATTTAATTTAAAAACTGCCCTCCAAACCGCTCGTTGATTAAGTCAGCTTCTAGTCTAACCACATACAGCTGAATACCAGTGCTGTACACACGGCTAAACATCAAGCTATGCATTTCCATTATCAGCTGATCTCGTATGCTATAGGACTTCCATACAATTCGAGGTCAGTGTAAACTGGAAATGTGTAGCTTGATGTGTAGCCGTGTGTACATGGAGCCGTGTGTCTATCTGAACTCCACAACTCAGTGACTCTAGGTAACATTAATAACCCTTGGCTAAACTGGTTGTCAGAATGTTTGGTTTTATGGAATGAATAATGATACGAAATACTTGAAATCTTTCACAAGTTTACAGCCAACTAATTCTGGGCTTATTCAAAGAACTAGTTTTTACTACAGCAATATAAATGTCTCCAATTATCCAGTAAGAACTGGTATCATAAACATTTATAATTAGGAACAAATTTTCACTTAGCAACAATAATGATTGCCATAAACAGTAATTAACAGTTCATTATATTTTATTTCCGACAAGCAATTAGAAGCGCGAACTAATGAAAGAAAGCGCTGCAATCTACATTAATAATTTTTAGTTTATTCGTGATACACGACTTACATTATTTAATTGTGGCTAAATTTATAGTATTCAAGTCAGTAAATAACTGTTCATCTTATGAACGTAATAAATGATTTTAAGATAATTCCATTGGCTTGTAACATTCCCTCATGCACGATGGATGACGATGCTATAATTTTAATAAATACAAATAAAAAATATTGGTGATGGAAGATATCGGTGAACGAAGACATCTTGAGGGAACCTGAGGGGAAATTCCTGTACTTTTAAGAACGGTCTACTTAATCTTAATCCGTCAAAAATACGTACCTAGTATATTTCTCTACATTTTTGACAAGTTTTTGACATTAGATTGTCGTTGAAAAGAGATTTCGACTAGATGCGAACATTTTCAATTACGGAAATTGACCTTCTGGAAAATTATATTATTATTTAACAATTAAGAGTTCAAGATTCTATAAGTTTACTCCGATTGCCATTCACGTGTAGGTAAACTTGTCTGATGATGATGATGATGATGATGATAGTCTGATATTATGTGACTGGGTCAACCAAGTCACATCAGACTGTGTGTTTGTTTGCCGGGTCAGACAAAGTGTTAAGTATCGGGTTTTTCCTTCTGAAATTTCTCAGTTACAACCCATAGTCCTGGACTTGTGGCCATAAATTCACCCTCTATTATATAGGACTTACCATAACAAGGTCGGCTTAAAAACTCTGAGACCAGGTTAGTCAGAACATTACTGGCGAAATGTGGGTGTATTATAAACACACCTCTGCCTAATCTTTCAAGGAATTCAGGCGTATTTACGTTTTTTATATACTCACCCATGCAATTATGGACCTTTTCCTTCCAATGGTAGTGGTCATTTTTCCATGAACGTGTCGCGTCGTGTTGCCGATAGCATCATGTCGAAGCGATTTTGGTGTCCAACCACCATAAGTTAAGGAGATCTTCACATTGCAGTATTGCTCAGCCATTACTTTCAGAAGGACATGTGGTTTACGAGCCTTCCATGGCAAAAAAAAAGCAGGATATGTTGTCTTACTTCGTCTTTTCGTGGCACCGTGCTGAGATAGGGGCCTTTTTAAGTTTTAGTTTTTTAGTTTTGAACAGTAAAATTTCTGTGCGTGTCCCAAATAAAATTATTTTCTTTCTTTCTTTCTTTCTTTCTTTCTTTCTTTCTTTCTTTCTTTCTTTCTTTCTTTCTTTCTTTCTTTCTTTCTTTCTTTCTTTCTTTCTTTCTTTCTTTCTGTCTTTCTTTCTTTCTTTCTTTCTTCCTTTCCTTCTTTCTTTCTTTCTTTCTTTTTTTTCTTCTTGTGGTAGTGATTAACTTGCTGTCAGTTTTAACTAGCGTATGTGTGTAAAATACTCGGTAGCCCAACGTAGTTGGGAATAGGTTAGGTAGGTTCGTTTGAGACTTTTCAATTGACTAAATATCAATTATTCGTATAAATAAAAATTAATCACATTCATTCATTTCATTTTTGCAGCAAAGCAAACACTAGGAAGTAGTGCACGGCGGGCGTTTTGAAGGAGTGTATTATGTAATTTTGACGCTTAAAAAGTGCAGATACTCAGCCTAATTTCAATAAGTGACTTTAGATTTTGATTTTCAAATCAAATCAAATCAATCCAAATTTTGTTAGTAGGTCTGCCTACAATATTTTAAACTATGTTAGTATACGTAAAATATTAATTAATTAATTAAATTTATTTGATTCCGATAAATTACAAAACAAAATAATATTATAAATTATACATTATTGGGTTAATTAATTAATTACTAAATAACATATAAAACACTTACAACATATTACACTAAGATACAATAATAATTATACAATAATTACAAATACAATTTGTTGTAAAATTTTGTTGGACCCTAGGTAGTTAGGACTCACAATGACCCCAGTAGGTTGCGCAGCGATAGGATTATTTGAAACCAACGTTCAGGTACATCAACGTCTGTAAAGTCCGCTAGTTATACATAAATAACACAAAGAAAATAATGAATCCCTCCAAGGTTTTTTACAAAATCAATTTCTTTCTAAGGTCGAAGTAGGATACTCTTTCCCACAATAGCTTAGACCTTTAATGGTAACGTTCGTACTTTCAAAAAGATATAAAACTGTTGAGGATAATTGGGCAGTTAAGACTAACAATGATAGCGAAGAAAGGGTTACTGGAGAAAGGTAGGTTACCTCGAGTCAAGACAAAATGACGCTAGAGAGATCGGGGCCATGCCCACCAAACTAAACAAAATACACTGAAGATCTTCTGATAAAATGAAGAAAATACTTTCTTTGAATGGGTACTACAGGCTGTTTTTTCAAATTATGGACAAAATTTTCACAGGCTGTTCTACTCATGAATATAAAAAAAAAATTTCATTATGAGACCAACTCGGACATCGCGTAAAGAAAATCGGCTGTTGCATACTTAAGTTTAATGTCGACCAAAATTCATTTGATTTTGCGTCGTCTTAAACTGATAGGGAGTTCTGTACTTAATTCTGGATCACCTAGCATTGGAAAATATTCAACGCTGGGGGCTCAAGGATGATGTTGAAAACCCGTGGTATCCTTCCACCCTATATCTCGAACACATGGCAAGTAGTTCAAATACAGTATTTTTTCTATGGGATTGGGCAGGACGTATGCCTGTGTGCCAAACGAGTAGTAGGCCCGAAAACTTCAGAATTCGTGTCGAAAAACAGTAACATGAGGGTCATGATGACAGACTACGCAGAAAATGGTGGTACGACCTGGATAAAGTAAAAGAGGTAGCGCACAATCGCGACAGAAAGAAGGGATGGAGGGAGGACTTTGCCCAACAGTGATACAGTTCAGTCTAGTAAATTAAGCGATTTGTAAGCGTAATGTATGACATTCTCTTTCAGTGAGATTGGCTGTAATAAACTCCAAGAGCACCAATCTACCTTGTAAACATGAGCATAATCAGCCATATTTTTCACTGCTGGAACATGAAAGTCTATATTTCACAATAATTTAATTTGTGGTTCAAGCACGTACTGGATTCCTCTGCATGTCTTTTTTCATCTTTGATATTAGATACACAACATAATATAAAAGAATATAATAATATTATGATACTGTAATAGAAACTACATGTTCCCTTCACATTATTACCATACAAGCCACGCATTCGACGTTGCCTGGATGTTTTACGCGCCCATCAACAGCTTTATGTCCACAGTTACATCCAAGGTTTCGTGGGAACACACGCTATAACTTTATTACGACCTTTAAGTAATAATTTCACTTGCATTTGTACATACAAAGTGAGAGGTACATTTATTCAAAACTTTATTACTTAGTAGGTACTTAATTCAGGACCCTTCAGCATTTAAATCTTTGTTGACCCCTTATCAAGCTGAAATATCTTGAGTTTGGGAAGAAAACTGTTCTATTAAATTGACTTATCCAAATTAGGCTGAAAATCAGCACTTTTTGAATGTCAGAAATTACAAAAGATTGTCCTCCAAAACCATCTTAAATCCGTCGGTCAAATTAAATCAGTTGGCGAAACTATGTCTAATATAATTATAAAATACTCTTGTCGCAGAGTTTGTTATAAAACTCTGGAATGGCTCGACTGATTCTTATAAAATTTTGTGTGTGTATTTTGAAGGTCTAGGAATAGGTCTTAAACTATTTAGAAAAGGCGGTCCATAGTTAGCCGGGCTGCCATATACACAGCAATAAAAACTCGGTGAAAATTTGTTTATTTATTTTGATTGCTTAACTAAATAACCAAATTTTGCACAGGGTGTGCCCAAACTTTTAGAAAAGCTTTCACAATAAGACCGACTCTCAAAAAATCTACTGTTTCATACGTTTTGTTCAAGTAGGAGATATTAACAAACTATGTACAGACGCCAGCACATCAACCTACCCCAATGTGACAAATTTCTTTGATAGGTTTTCAACTTTATTCTGTACAATATAAGATTCATGTTCAATTAGGAAAATTTGACAGTTTGGGGTTGCATGATGTGCTGACGTCTGTACATACGTAATATCCATAATCCGGTTACTAATAAATTGTCTTCTTAAACGGCATTTTCAATTGTCACCTCGGATGTTGAGTGCGACAAGAACTAGGGAACGCAGTAAATGCCACCTACAAAATCCATTTTGGAGCCCACATGCCTATTACTAAACACTTGAGTGTAACCAGGCCTAGCCATATTACAAATTCTATTTCTACTATCGTAATCGATAAGGTGACAATAGAAAGAAAATGGCGTATATGGAATCAGCTGTTTGTCAACTGTCCAGTGTTAACGAGTAGAATTTGGAATATGGCTGAAAATGAAATACACTTGACAGTTGACAAACAGCTGATTCCATATTCGCCATTTCCTTTCTATAATAGAAATAGAATTTGTAATATGTCTAGGCCCGCAGATGACTGGAGTATAAACCCCTTTTAATAAGTCTGGCCTGTTGGGCTAGTGGTTAAGGACCCTGACTACTATGCCGGAGGTCGTGGGTTCGATTCCCACCCAATACAAATGTTTGTGTGTTGAGCATGATTATTTGTTGTGTCTCGGTGTAATTTATCTAGAATAAATGTACTTGTATGTATTTAGTATGTTCGTCTATTGTCCAGTACTCATAGCACAAGCTCTGGTTAATTTAGGACTTGATGTCGCTGTGTGAAAGTTTTTTTTTTATTAATAGGTGTGGTGTTAAATCATGACTCAATCCTCGAAAAATGTGCGCTAAATTATTGTAGTTTTGCACAGAGGTTGACTGATTGACTGCTGCCATGCGAGTCGCAGGTTCGATTCCCGCACGGAACAAATAATTGGTTCGATGTTCAGGCTGTAAAAACACACATACTATACATACATACATACAGGACTTGAAAAGAGACGATGATCCCTGAGTTTGTTTCGGCTTTTCTTCTCAGAGGTAGTCAGTTAGGAAATGCCGACTTCAACTAACATTAAAGGAAAAAAAGACGTGTAAAAGTGATTTCCATATATCCTACTTGCAAAATAAGTAATTTCATTTCATTTCATTTCATTTCACATAAATTGACGCCTTTTCACATGGGGGTAGTCAGAAACTACAGAGCGCCATTCGCTACGATTTTTACATACTTCTTTTGCTTCGTTTACATTCATACATGTTGTCATACACACACGCAGGTGGCGAGTAATAGGCACCTGACCTTTCTAAAGAACCTCACCAATAAGGTCTATGTATGTTGTTCTAGCTAGGGCGTCCCTTCCCGGTGTCTGCCTTACAAATACCTTTCGTAAGTCACATTTCATTCATCCTGTAATAGTTGTACCTACACCTATAAATCCGTATGAAACAAAGCATAACACTAAAGCTCGTTCACACCATTCAAAACAATCGTCACGTCCCACATAAACAAAGTGTTGCAACTCGCAACAGAGCATAAATCCCACATTTGACACGCACTCCCTAACCTTTGTCGATATCAATCGTTTGAATATTTCGCCACAAGATTTATAGTTAATC
Source organism: Euplexia lucipara (assembly GCA_921972225.1). Classification (NCBI taxonomy): domain Eukaryota; kingdom Metazoa; phylum Arthropoda; class Insecta; order Lepidoptera; family Noctuidae; genus Euplexia; species Euplexia lucipara. Next base: position 17,199,821 of record OV179155.1, on the reverse strand, counting down.
CCGAATTTACTGCCAACACTATTGTCTCTAATTTGACTGGCGCAGTGTGGTATAAATCTTAGGCTGTGATCATAATATTCTGTTTTGTCTATGGTGTACTTAAATGTCAAGTAACAATACAGATAACCTACTTCTGGGTAATTTGAATTTAAATTCACATTTATATACTAAGCTTTACCAGTTAAATGGAGTAAGAACAGTCGGTGGTTTCACTTATTCAAAATCAAAAGTAATTTTTTGTACAAGATCAGCGCTTTTTGAACGCCAAAATTACATAAGACGGTCCCCTAAAAAGCTTGACCTTGGCCACTTCCTAGTGTTTTTGCTGGGCAGAAGAAGTGGCGAAATAAACTCACCAGAAACATATTATGTAACATTATTATGTCATATTATTTGCTAACCTAACCTAACCTGTAGTTTGGCATGTCAAGTTTTGTTTTACAACGCAAAGCTTGAATTTCTCTGAAAATCTTTGTATATGAGAGTGGGAAAAAATCAGAAACCACTTTAAATTCGCAAGACAGATTTATTTTACTAAAAGGAAACGTTAATTTATTTCTAAAAACAAATTAAACAGCATTTTTAGATTCCGCGAATGAACCAGTTGAAAAATCGAAAAATAAAATAACATAACATAACATAACGTCACGCCAGTAATCCCCGAAGGGCTAGGCAGAGATAAACCTGGTAGTACATCCACATTTCGCCAGTTATGTTTAAGTCCCATGTAATAGGGGGCGAGCCTATTGCCATCAATCGGGCACAAATCCAGACTCCGGGCTGCTACTGAGAAATTCCAGATAGAAAAACTCAATAACACTTTGCCCGACCTGGGGATCGAACCCGAGACCTCAAGCTCAGTAGTGGCGCTTGGCACCACTAGACCAACGAAGCAGTCTAAAAATAAAATACTCGCCATTTTATTTCACTAGTCGGTACAGAGTAGGTATTTCTGAATCTTTCTAAATTAAAAAAAAATCCCCAACCCAACGTAATGATCTGAGTGATCCCGTGAAACCGTCTGATCTTTTATTTATATATATAATATAATAATTCTACACACTTTTTTTCGTTCAAAAGAAAAGATTTAAATTAAACGCTTTATTTTTTTGCAGTCTGGGATTGTAATCGATGATAAAATAAAATTAATGTTGATAATTGATTTTGGCCGAAAACGAATACCGTTAAAAGGCCGAATCTACCAAATATTCGGCCCGTCTCTATCATGTGAACACAGCCTAACAAATTAGCATAATCTTATGGTGCGATTTCATAATGTTAATGTAAGTTACCCATGTAATGTTTTGTAAGTTGCCTATAATTTTATTCTTAGCAACACTGCGTAGCTGACTTGGTAGCGCGTACCGAAGTAAATCATTCTCAACTGGGTTGTTCTAGAATTAGCACGTTCTGTGAGCGTATTAATTTTCTAGTCTTATTGTCAACCTGGTGCAATGCAATGATTCTCAAAGTTGATAGGGTCGCGGCCCACCTAACAAAAGCTTCCAGATTCGGACAGGTTGGTAAATACCTACTTGGACTTCAATAAGAGGAATACATTTGCTTCCTATTTGCTGTCATTATAGCTTTAGCATCAATTTCAAAATTAGTTACTATATTTATTAGTTTCGGACTGCCTCGTTGGTCTAGTGGTCGCAAGCGCTACTACTGAGCATAAGATCCCGGGTTCGATCCCCGGGTCGGGCAAAGTGTTATTGAGTTTTTTCATCTGGGATTTCTCAGTAGCAGCCCGGAGTCTGGATTTGTGCCCGATTGATGGCAATAGGCTCGCCCCCTATTACAAATGGGACTTAAACATAACTGGCGAAATGTGGGTGTACTACTACCAGGTACACCTCTGCCTAGCCCTTCGGGGATTACAGGCGTGACGTTATGTTTATGTTTATGTTGATTAGTTTCAAATCTCTTATTTTTTATTAGACTACCTCGTTGGTCTAGTGATTGCAAGCGCTACTGCTGAGTACGTGCACTCGAGTTTGATCTGCGGGTCAGGCAAAGCGTTATTAAGTTTTCTATATATCTACTTATTTCTCAATAGCAGCCCAGAGACTGGGTTTGTGCGCGATTGATGGCAATAGACTCGTCCCAGTTACATTTGACTTAAACATCTGGCGAAAAGTGGGTGTACCTACATACCTCTGCCATACCCCAAGGTATTACAGGCCTGATTATATTTTAATTTTAATTACAACTGATTAACGGTCAATCAGTCGTCACTATTTTTAGAGCCCACCCAATATCCGAGCGGGCCGCGACCTATTCTTTGAGAAAGAGTGGTTTAGTTGGTTAATTAGACTACAAACTGCGAGTTTTAATTAGATTTAATATCTGTTATTGTAAATTTATTGCAATACCTAGTCTAAGTGTTTATGTACTTAGCTTTTTATTGAAGTTTGAATGATAGGGCGATCAACCAAAGTATAAAGCAAATGTTAGCAGAAACCGCGGGAAGTGATGCCCTAGAAGGACACATACTAACCTTATTAGAAAAGTCAGGTGCATAACTGCGTAGTAGATACTTAACTACTCGTAAAAAGTATTTAAAGTAGGTACCTACTACAATACATCTCTGCCTAACTAATCGGGGATTACAGGCGTAATTTCGTGTATAATTCGTCGTCATTATTTACGACCAATTATTTTTAATTTGGGTCGGTTTCGATTTTTCAATAGTAATAATAACGTTTAAATGAGGAATAATGTTACGTACCGTTCTCTTTGCAGTTGGTATTACGTACCTACTGAATTAATTCTTAAAGATTTTAGAATAGTGTTTTCTTCACCCCACAACTGGTAATCAGGCTTTTTTGTGTAATTGCCGAGGGTGTTGATTTGAATGAGCTTCCGGGTTATGCTCATCGCCCATTCGTGGAGCCTTCCGATTGGTTGCGGATGAGCACACTAGCGCCGCGCTCCTGCGTGTGTTTTTTCACTGTACTACGTGCGATTTTGAAGTGTCGGCGCATACACGCCACGCGCGATATAAACTTTTCTACAAAAATAAGGTCCTTCGGTGAAAACGTGCTACAATCCCCGCAAGATACCAGATATACCCTGAACCAGCGCCTGTGGAAAAATATGTGTAGTGGAGTTGATGCAAGATTCAGAGCTATCGAACGCGCCTTCTAAGCCCATCGGTGTGCGAAGCGGCGGGACGGGAGCAACCGGTAAGTTTGATTCGAATCTTCCCTCTTTACGCCACATAATTGTTTGATCTCTTCGAGCCTGGATTTATATCTAGGTACTTGTTGTGGGGTTATTTTCCTAGTGTTCTTACTGTTCTTAGTTCAAAGTACATTTGCGGCGTTACGCGTCCAAAATGGCGGAACTTATTCAACAAGACATTTTTGAACGTGAGATCATTATCGATGATCTCAAACGTATTTTAGAGTTCATAGATTCAGACGAACAACAGTTTAGGTCACGCTCAAAAGAATTAACTTTGCAACAAAAAAAGTTCTTCAAACTTCAGGCAAAAATAGAAAAATTCTTGATAAAATCCAATACTTTCGACAAAGACGAACAACTGAAGATTCGTAACAATTTTAATGATTGTTATTTCGCAATTAGTGTTCACTTAGATAAACTTAAGGAAGAGGATAATGAGCGTAAACGAAGAATGTCCTCTAGTACGTCATTTCATAATAACTCAGTGGTACATGTTCCATCTACTCATACGAGTAATAGTTGTACAAGTAGATTACCTATTCTTCCAATGCCTACCTTCTCAGGGGAAACCACGGATTGGCCCCCATTTCACGATTTGTTTAGTTCATTAGTACATGGCAAAAATACCTACACGGAGACAGAGAAGTTTCGTTACCTGTTACTGTCATTAAAAGATGAACCCTATAATCTTATTAAATCAATACCAATTACAGACGAAAACTATAGTGTTGCGTGGGATATTTTAGTTTCTCGGTATGATAATAAACGGGCTATCGCCACGAAACATCTCGAAAAAATATTAGACATTGAACCTAGTACCGAGAAAATGACCCAAAGTCTAAGAAACTTACTCAATGTTTATCAAGAAAACATCAAGGCATTGCAGGCTATGCAATTTCCGATAGATCAGTGGAGTTTCATAATAGTGACGATTTTACTACGTAAGATTCCGTCTAGTGTTCGAAAACGTTTCGAATTATCACTAACGAGGCCATCGGATATACCTGACATAAGTACATTGATAACTTTCTTAGAACGCGAGTTAGCTGCAAGCGAGTTCTCTTCTCACCCACAAAATAGAAATAATCTTGAAAAGGTAGGTACTTCACGAACATCGCGCGGTAACGAAGGCTCGCGACGCGCGCTCGCAGCCAATGTCGCTTCATCGAGTTTGAATACAACAGACTTACAGTCTACCAAACAAAATAATTTAAAAAATAATTGTTTATGTTGTGATGCTCAACATACGTTGACAAAATGTTCGAAATTCCTTAATTTATCTCCCCGTGATAGGTATTCTTTCATTCAAAACAAGAACGTTTGTTTCAATTGTTTACATGTCGGTCATGATTTAAAACAATGCAAATCTAACTTTGTTTGTCGTTCATGTCATAAACGACATCATTCATTAATTCATTTCGAAAAGTCTAACAGTTTATCAGTTATTAGTGGTAGTAGTGATAATGCGGTCTCACTTTCTGTGAACGAAACGACAGAGACAGCGGTTCCCAGTACCTCGCACGCTGCGATGACTGCGGCGGTGAACGATCGCAAAAACGATTCGCGTTCTATTGCTCCGTCGGTTAGCGCGAGTACGGTGCTTCTATGTACGGCACTCATCAATGTGCATGTTGGCCCACAAAAACACACAGTTCGATGTATTATTGATACAGGCAGTCAGGCGACTTTTATTACCGAGTCTTGTGTTCAGCGGTTAGGGTTACATCGTAGCCAAGCGAACGTTCCGGTGTTCGGTGTTGGAGGGACCGAGGTTGGAGCTATTTACCCTAAGGGTGTAGTATCTTGTCATATCACTCCTACACACGGGGATCAACCTTCAATTTCAGTAAACGCATTAATTTTATCTAATCTTATTTCACGTATGCCATGTGTGACATTGCCTTTTAAGGGATGGCCACACATACAAAACTTAACTTTAGCTGATCCTAAGTTCTATCTTCCACAATCAGTGGAAATGCTTTTAGGTGCGGATATACTATCCCAAGTTTTATTAGGTCACGTGATCACGGGTCCACCCGGTTCACCGATGGCTATGAACAGTATCTTTGGTTATTTATTGTTGGGTGATGTTTCATACAACCAAAATACATCTACTTCACTTCAAGTTTGTCTCAGTAGTTTAAGCTCATCCTACGATGACGACATCAACCTGAGACGGTTCTGGGAATTGGAATCTCTTCCGGAAAAAAGAATTCTAAGTCCCGACGAAGCGTTGTGTGAATCTATATTCGTAAATTCACATACTCGTGATGAAACTGGGCGATATGTTGTTCCACTCCCTTTCAAACCTGATGCACCCACCCTCGGCGCATCACGAGATACGGCGGTCTCCAGGTTTAAGAAATTAGAGTATAGGTTGGAACACAATCCTCAACTTAAGGTAGACTATCATGCGTGCCTCCAGGAGTACTTGGAACTCGGTCACATGGAGTCCGTTGATTTACCTGTTTCGTTAGCTAACAGCTATTACATTCCGCACCACTGCGTGGTCAAAGAGTCCAGTGAGACTACTCGTACTCGTGTCGTCTTTGACGCGGGTTGTAAAACTTCGAATGGAATATCACTTAATGATGTTCTACTGACTGGTCCGAAGCTGCACCAGGATATAGTAGACGTTTTATTGGGTTTTCGTATCCATGCTATTGCTGTCACTGCCGACATAAAGCAGATGTACAGAAACATAAAATTACAACAATGCGATTGGGATTTTCAACGCATTGTGTGGCGTAAATCACCCACTGAACCGTTGCGTGATTATCGATTGCGCACCGTCACCTTTGGTGTCAGCTCATCACCATACTTAGCCCTTCGTACTATTCAACAGTTGGCTCATGATGAAGCTGCTAACTTCTCGTTAGGTTCTAAGGTTCTCCAGAACCAGGTTTTTGTTGATGACATCGTCACCGGAGCAGGCGACGTAAAGCATGCCTTGGTTTTACAACGTGAGTTAGTAGGTATTTGTTCGTCAGCTGGTTTCGAGCTACGTAAGTGGCAGAGCAATTCGCCAGCGTTACTCGCTGCTATACAAACGTCAGTCGTTCAGGGCGAGCGGCCTGATAACGTTTCTTTCGCTCTGATGGAGAATGACAAACAAATAAAGGTTTTAGGACTTCAGTGGAATCCTGAATCTGATACTTTCACCTTTAGCGTTCAGTCAACTAATGGTAAAATTACAAAGCGATCCATACTATCACAAATAGCGAAAATTTATGACCCTATGGGATGGTTATCTCCTGTAACTATTTATGCGAAACATCTCATTCAGTTGTTATGGATTTCAGCGGTCGACTGGGATGAGTCACCTCCTTTAGATATTATAAACGCTTGGTCTAGTTTTCTTAACGAGTTACCATTATTATCAAAGTTCCAAATTCCACGTTTCGTTTTTGCAAACGTGAATGCAATTCAAATTCACGGGTTTTCCGACGCTTCCGAGCGGGCTTATGCGGCGTGTGTTTACGCCCGTATATCCGATAATAATGATAACGTTAAAACATTTCTTCTTCTCGCTAAAACCCGGGTAGCACCTATAAAACCGGTTCTTACTATTCCGCGCCTAGAGTTGTGCGCTGCTGTTTTGTTATCAAGGTTGATTGATAAAGTGAGAAGTGTGTATGATAACCACTTAAACTGTGAACATGTTTGTGCGTGGACTGATTCATCCATCGTGTTAGCGTGGCTTCGTTCTCCACCACACGAGTGGAAAACATTCGTTTCTAATCGCACTAGTGAAATCTTATCCAGGCTTCCGGCCAAAACTTGGAGACATGTCCCGTCAGCTGACAATCCAGCTGACGCACCTTCTCGAGGAATGCTTCCTACAAGTTTTGTCCAAAATGAGATGTGGCTCCATGGACCCTGGTGGCTCGCGCGTGATTCTAGTACTTGGCCAAGTCCCAAGAAAATACTAGAAGTCACTGAAGACAAACGCACTCTACCTATGTCTATGATGTCAAACTCTTCCACCTCAGCACCACCTGATGTGGTCGAGTATATTACTAGATTTTCTACTCTAGGTAAACTTGTTAGGATAACAGCACTGTTATTTCGATTCTATAATAAATGTAAGAAGGTTCAAAATTCCTATCCAAAATACATAACTGTATCCGAGTTTAATTTTTGTTTAAATCGACTTATCCATTTAGTTCAACATTCTTGTTTTTCCGAAGATATTAATAATATTTCACATGGAAAGTATCCATCAATTAAATTACGTCGACTCAACCCTTTCATGGATAACAAAAATAATCTTCGGGTAGGTGGGCGAATTCATAAATCACTTTTACCGTTTGTTTCCAAACATCAATTGATTTTGCCTAAGAAACATCATCTTACAGATTTAATCATTGAGCATACACATATCACGCATCTACATGCTGGTCCGCAATCCGTGCAATACATTTTATTCCAAAAATATTGGATAATGTCTAGTCGTGACGCTATACGTACACGCATACATCGCTGTGTTCGTTGTTTTCGTGCGCGCCCCGTGAATCCGCAGCCATGCATGGGTCCGTTACCGGCCGTCAGAGTGCGCCCCGAGCGGCCATTTCTTAAAACATCTGTTGATTTCGCGGGTCCGTTTTACGTTCGAGCAAATAAAGTTCGAAATGCGAAAATTATTAAATGTTATGTGTCTGTTTTTGTGTGTATGTCTGTCAAGGCCATACACCTCGAACTCGTATCCGAGTTGTCAACTGATGCATTTTTGGCAACATTGCGACGCTTCACGTCCCGTAGAGGTTTATGCACCGACATTTACTCTGATTGTGGAAGGAACTTTGTTGGTTGTAATAATTATCTACAAGACTTGTATAATTTTTTACGTAATGATTCTGTTCAAGCCACTCTTAATAGTAAAATTTTAGAACAAGGCATTACTTGGCATTTTCAACCTCCTTACGCCTCTCATTTTGGTGGCCTTTTTGAATCCGGTGTTAAAAGTTTTAAACATCATTTACATCGAGTCCTCGGTACACAAACTCAAACTTATGATGAGATGCATACCCTTCTTTGTCAAATTGAAGCGGTACTTAATTCACGTCCACTTTGTGTATTAAGTGCTGACCCCTTAGATCCGTTACCTTTGACACCAGCTCATTTTTTAATAGGAGGACCGTTGACGTCCCTACCAGACATTTCATTTACCGATAATGTTTCAAATCGACTCACTAGATGGCGTAGAATACAACAATGTTTGCAACACTTTTGGAAACGTTGGAGTCGTGAATATTTACACGAAATTCAACAACGTAACAAATGGTTTCGAGATCGCGGTTCACAACTCCGTGAAGGTATTATTGTCATTGTACGAGATGATAATTTGCCACCATTACAATGGAGACTGGCTCGTGTCCATACTCTCCACCCAGGTTCCGATAATATTACTCGTGTCGTAACTTTACAGATGGGTAAAACTTTTGTGAAACGCTCAGTAGTCAAAATATGTCCTTTGCCCTTAGAATAATCATTCTGTAAGTTTTAGTTAATATTGTTGCGAATCTTAGTTAAGTAATCTTAAGTTAGAATAACTTTAATTTAAAAAATTTAAGGCTTCATGCTTTCGTAGCATTTTTCATTCTTTTTTCGAATGTTACATTCTTTTTTTGGTCTTTTAATGTAACGTTAAAAGAAATTCATTCTTTTAAGGCGAGCGGCATGTTACGTACCGTTCTCTTTGCAGTTGGTATTACGTACCTACTGAATTAATTCTTAAAGATTTTAGAATAGTGTTTTCTTCACCCCACAACTGGTAATCAGGCTTTTTTGTGTAATTGCCGAGGGTGTTGATTTGAATGAGCTTCCGGGTTATGCTCATCGCCCATTCGTGGAGCCTTCCGATTGGTTGCGGATGAGCACACTAGCGCCGCGCTCCTGCGTGTGTTTTTTCACTGTACTACGTGCGATTTTGAAGTGTCGGCGCATACACGCCACGCGCGATATAAACTTTTCTACAAAAATAAGGTCCTTCGGTGAAAACGTGCTACAATCCCCGCAAGATACCAGATATACCCTGAACCAGCGCCTGTGGAAAAATATGTGTAGTGGAGTTGATGCAAGATTCAGAGCTATCGAACGCGCCTTCTAAGCCCATCGGTGTGCGAAGCGGCGGGACGGGAGCAACCGGTAAGTTTGATTCGAATCTTCCCTCTTTACGCCACAAATAAAAATGGCGATTTGACAGTTTTGTACAGAAAATATATGTCAAACCAGTATGTTTGTTCTTTATATAATAGTTTAACAATTTAAAAAAATTGTCCTTATTATAAACGCATAATTATTATATTACAAAATTGCCAATGCGACGTAGTACCTATCCGATAACAAACATTAAAACTCACATATACACACAACATATTTGTTCTGGAATCTAACCCGCGACACGCAGCACAACACCCAATCGCTGAGCCACAGCAATCGTATCGTCAAACGAAACATGCAAAGCAACAAAGTAACACAACAAGTTAATATAATATATTTCTCAAGAAAAAACCAAAGAGGCTAACAATTTACCTGCATTACCGGCAAACTAACAATAAACACATAACCATTATCCTTGAAGTAATTTGACATGATTACTAAACCAGAAGTTCGACTGTTCGTAGCTGGGTTCGAGTACTTATCAGTATAAATAACGATCGCGTGAACGTTTCTCCGACTGTCGCGACAGAGTTTGTCAAACTTGTGCCATAGAATAGTAAATATGCACAGAAGTGGCAGACCTTTTGCGTATCTCTGTATGCAGTTCTTAGTGTAATCACTGGGCAACGTATTTCAGCTAGTTTTGTATTGGCTATCATCAGTGTACCTATATCTAGGATGACATCATCACTCGCAGAGATGTGACGAAGTGCACCGTACCCCGTCGGATAATCACCGTAACTTGGAGTCCACTATAAGTGCAATACCTATTATTGTTCTCATCAAGGTACAGTGTGCCAGTTCGCCCATGAAAAGATTAGCCAAAAGCCCTGCAGACACAGGTCCCCACTCAACTCTCACTTGACATAACTAAATTGACAACATTTCAAAATTTTAACCTCCATGTTTTATTATGTTATCTAAAAGTAAATCCAAAACTAGAGGACCCATATTTTTTTGGTTTTTCGAAATTATGTACTTTTCATTCATAATTTTAACTTTGAAATTCGGTGCATTCTAAAAAGACGTAAGCGCCAAATGACGTCATTCATACGGTGGAATGGCGATAATTCCTTTGCTTTACTGTGATACGTCAAAAAAAATCAGTTTCTTAGATGTCACTGTCATTTAGCAGTTGTCAATGTCACACATTGACTTTAGATATGTCTTTTTTGACATTAGATACGTAATTTTTGACAGAAATGTCTTGTTTGACATTATAGTTTTCATCTTAAAAATGAGCTGGCTTTCGCAAAGGTAAACACCTTATTCCACCGTATAAGTGACGTCATCGCATGGTTTTTGGTTTTTATTTTTTTTCTCAGAAATTAAGCTATATTTTTTTTTTAAATATATATTTGAACTCAGCATACAAAAATGAAGAAACGGTATTTTTGTTTTAGGGTCATGTCAATTTTGAAGTGTTGTCAATTAATGATAACTGATATTGACTGAGACAGCAATAGTAATATTGAGATCCTGGAAAGATTTCAAAATAAAACAATGAGAGCAATGCTATATATCCCACAATACATAAGTAATAAGATAATACAAATGGACCTGAATAACACCACAGTAAAAGATGAAGTAGCCGCTTGCAGCAGGAAGTACCAAAACAGATTATCAACACATATGTCAACGAGCTGGCATCAAATCTAGGGGGCACAGGAGGAGTGCAGTTCACTAGACTAAAGAAACATAGTGTTCCAAACTTAGAGAACAGATTTCAAGTCGCCCAGTAAAAGATGAAAGCGTCACTGGACACTGGACTCCGACACATGACAAATTGCAGAGTGATCAGCCAAAGAAATAGCTCATTGTTTCAAGGAAAACAGATTGCTACTGTTACAGGATGCACATAAGAGAAAAAAAAACTGATATTGCTTTCAGTAAATTGGTTAAAAAATAAATAGGTGGGGGGTGGGGAGGTGCGAGTGGGGGGGGGGGGGTTGGTTTATTGGTTTTATTCTTTATTGGTGTTTTTGGTTCGTTTATTGGTTTGGTTTTGAATTTGAATTTGAATTTTAAACAAACACTTTTACACGTCATTTTTTAACTAGTAAGTGAGGGCGGTGTTTCACTATCTAACTATTTGTACTCATAGGCTCAACTCTCATTGACACAGAGTCGAAGCGAAGCGACGCGTAATGTCATGTCTTTAAACTTTTGATTTTGATTGATTGATCTAACGTTGACGCGAAAATTCATCCGCCAACGCGCATCGCCGCACGTTCTCGTATTTTTATAATTTACATAATAGAAATAAAAATGAATTTAGTTTCAAGTTTTAAAACATTTACGCGTAGCTTTGTTCGACCATGCTTCAGTGAGAGTTGAGCCTGGTGTTGCCAACTTTTTTTGCAAAAAATACAGTAAATTTATTGTTCGAGAAGGCAAATGAACAGTATTAATCAATACAATGCATTATTTTTCTTCTTATAATATTTGTTTACTTAAAACTTTTTTGGTATAACAGTATGGTTGGGACCCTGTTGAGCTGTTATGTGGCGCGCACCCCCCCGTCTAGGCAGTGTCGCTTCTGTAGGAACTTATTCCATGTTCATGCCCCTAGGGATATGACTACTTCGTTGATTAGTGGGCACGGCAGACAGACAAAGAAATGCCGGATTACTAATGTTTTTGTATTTCATTGTTTTTGAGATATCACCCTGAGTTATGTGCTTATGTTAATCCTGTGATAACTTCCAAAATTTGTGGGCATAAGATTAGGTGTTTGTGATTAGGGTGTAGGTAAAATATTTCTTAATTAAAATTTTGATGACGTGTTCCACGTGAAGTGTGAACGAAGTTATAAAGGTGGATGGATAAAAGGTAAGACCTAAAAAGATTCTTGGCCGGTGACTTTCAAAAATGCGTCTTTCATGTCAGGCTAATGAAATTACGAAAATAGGTTTAACCTTATGTGGGGTGATTTCTGTTTTAGCAGCTTTATATTTATACTAGTTGCCCAGGCAAACTACGTCCCGCCTTTTCAAACAAAAAAAATGTATACTTACTTCCTATCCCCATACCTGTACTGAATATTTAAGTACCATAGAAATATTAAAATCTGGAATACACACGCAAAGTTTCATGCGAATCGGTGAAGCCGTTTCGGAGATGTTTTGTAACAAAGACTGTGACTTAAGAATTTTATATACTAGAAATATTAAGTATTTAATAATCAAGATGACCAAATTACATACAATGGCTAAGCCGGACAAATATCGGGACGCAATATTTTTATATACAGACATAGGTATGGTTAAAATATATCTGTTAGCTCCAAGAAAATCGTCTTCAGTAATAGTTTAAGAATATCTGTCTACGAACATTACTAAGAAGCGCCGCGCGGGCCGACTGCTCCCCATTCCCTACAATACCCTACTCTTAAGGTAATTACACACTAGCGAGATAAGTGGCTCGATAACACTTCATAGCCCGTATGCACTAAATGTACTGACAGCAAAAAAATAACACCAAATTATACCCTTAAATAATTAAGTTATTTATGTCCGTTTTAAAATTTTAAACGTCGAATGTGAAGTTTGTTTTTAAATAACGACTTCCTGTGCCAAGTTAAATGTTAAACAGCCTACTTTAAAACGAGGTGGAATTCTTCAATTAGTTATGCACATTGTGGCGGGCTTTACAAAATTAAAAAATATAAATTAAACTTTTTAATTATTACATTCAAGTAGAATGACTCAACGGTACTTGAAACCAGTATTTCTTCCTTTGTACAGTGCGGTGTAATCAAAATAATCAAAACACCTGCTAGACAATACGCCGCTGATCACAGCCGCTTGGGGTCAAAAGTCACCCATTCCGACACTACTTGACGTAATAAAGCGAAATATTACCCAACGAACCATACGTAGATATTAAAACATGGGCGGGGTTTAATTAGAAATTTAACCTGTTAATAAATTACCGATGGTCTGCCGCCACCCAGGGTGTGGCAACACTCAGCGCATTTCCCTAGAGAAATAACGACGGTGTTGCCAACGCAAACTCGAATTCTGGATATTTTCGGAACGCGTTCGTGATGTTTATTATGTCATTTCCCCCGAAAACGAATTGTTACCCATTAGTGTCCTGCGCGTTTGTATGTTTCCATTTTTATTTTCACTAAAAACTAATTTAAATTTTCTTATAAACGACACTATTTTTATTATGTATACGGTTGCTATATTTTAAAATTAATGGACGTCACTATTATTAGTTTAAATAAATAAATCCATCAGGAATGTTCTGGAAATAAACAAAGAATAATAGGATCCATTAAATAAGTTAATTTTGGTTTAAACATTGTCAGTAGTAGAATAGAGTGTCCAATTAAAATAAAACAAAATGGTTGATAACTATGAGTTTAGGCACAGTTCGAAATCTAATAAAATCATTTTACGACCGCTAGTGTATTTTGGAATTTAACAAGGTGTAACGTTATAATTTTTACGTTAAGACATTTTTCATGCCATGATTTAGATGCTGTTTTTAGAAGAATTCAAAGTGTTTTACATATTGAAGATGTTTGGAGATAATAATATAAGGTATCTACTTATGGTTGTTATTTACTGCTTGTATTGAAGTGGTTTAAAACGATGCGACTTACGATTATTTACAAGTAAGCTAAGTAGTGTTGAAATTAGTTAGTAATAGCATTTATTACAAAATTTGTTGAAAATTTGTTTTTTTTAACGATAAAGTTCTTTGCTTTTGCATGATTAGTTACTTAAATGTATAGACCATTAGTATATACGGTAGAAGGAACATCTTCGAAACCCCTAACATTTCCTAGTTTTGACGTTTTTCTTTGCTTTGAACAGTAAATAAACACTGTTAACAAAAGATTTATACATTACGTCCTGGGCCCTATCCAATAAAGCTGACAATCCGACAAGTCCGACATATGTCAAAAAGTGACAACTCGACAATTTTTCTGTTTAATAAAACTTACAGGCGACAAAATTGTCATGGTGGAAAATTCACAAATATGTCGGACTCTTTTTTTTCTTGACATTTTTCTGTTTTATAAACCTTTATATGCGACAGGTGACAGGTGACAATTTGTCGTGAAAAACTTGTCAAATCTGCTTTATTAAACAGAAAATTGTCATGACATGTTGACATATTGGTAGAATTGTCCGACAATTCTGACAGGCGCGTTACCCTCTGTCGCGAAACCATATTTTGAATTTTGAAGGTGTAAAAAAGTGTATTGAAAAAGTTTATTACAAAAAAATGGTACTTACATCGAGCAGTGAGAGTAGTGATGATGAATACTAAATAAATAAAAAAAAAATACGGATTGATGAAGGATAAACTAGTTAAAATAAACTAAACCTTACCCCGTGGTAAGGGTTAGTTTATGGCAAAATTGGCGCAAAAGGAATGGTCCTTTTGCGCCAATTTTGCCATATAGTGTCACGAAGATATTTCCAGTCTTTATTGAAAATACCTAATGTTCTTAAGTTTTCGGCTATTTCCTTCCATTTATTTATTTTTACATCGTGGGTGGCCACTAAACTTCCCAAAAAGTATATTTTTACTTTCGTAAATAAGGCCCAAAATGGTAAGTTTTCTGTGCATTTCCATCTTACACGCGATCATAACACAATCGAACACAGTTGCACTAGTGATTGTTTTATTCTTGTACTTAGATAATATCTTTTTCGATTTTACCCTCATCCAGCTTCATAAAACAAAATTCTTTGCAAATATGTCAAAAGTCGACATAATTGTCACGACAATCCGACAATATTGTCACACATTTTTCTGACAATTTAATTGTCAGAAATATTGTGACTGTGGTTTTTTGATATGTCGAGTTTTATTAAACGTGTTTTTACATTAAAAATATGTCAAGATTTCACCTGTCGATTTTTGACATATTTGTCACGTTTATTAAACAGCTTAAGCGCGACAATTCTACAATTTTGTCATTTTTTGACATATATGTCGGATTGTCAGCTTTATTGGATAGGGCCCTGGTGTAATATTTAAAATGAAGTGTATGATTTACTTTTAATTTTAAATCTCATTTGGGTGAGATAGAAATGATAATGATTTCCTCAATTTTTTTTACAGTTGTTTAATGATGTCGAATGGAAAATTTCCCAAAACACTAGCGGCATTGTCACGTTTTACGGCAATCTTAGCCTCTGGCCATAGTAGAGGTCACGGGAGGCGTCAAACGTTGAGTAGATTTTTTTGAAAACTATATAAACATACAAACTATAGAGATTAAAATATTGAATTTAAGCGCTAATAGCCCAATGGGTAAGGTGTCGGTCTGGCGATCGAGAGATCGTAAGTTCGATCCCCACCATTATTTTGCACTATTGACGTGAATCCACTCCAAGCAAAAGCAGGGTTAACAAGACTACTAGTACATAATATGCAACCCACATTTCTACTTAGTAAACTTTTTTAAAAAGAGTAATAAATTGAATTCATACTTTTACATAGATCCTTAGGTACACCTAAACACAATCACTTGCAAGACACTCACTCATATATGTTACAAAAACAAAGACACAAAAACGTTCTATCTCATTCTCGAACGACATTCAAACTTAAAAAAAAACAATTAAAAATATTCCCGCGGCCAGTTAATTAAGCACCGGTATCGATTATTCGTTTAAATCGCCAGACTCGATACTACATGTTATCGAAGCGCCTCCAGCTTCGTTAAGGACGGTGTACCTAATCGGTTTAGGCATGCATCATGGCTAAATCATGTGTTATTCGATTTTAAGAAACGATAGCTGATAGGTTTAGGGTTCCGCTGTAGGAGGATGAAATCAATTTTGGACAGATACGGATTTTGATCTAGAATATTTGATATCTAAATGAAAAATTTAGATATCAAATATTCTAGATCAAAATCGTTCTTTTCTGTTTTTTTTTCAAATTCCATTTTTAGATTCCATTTTTCCAATGCATAGTCTAAGCCATATAATTTAGACATAGCTACTAATATAATACTAGCCTTTGAAGCACGCGTACACACGGTCTCTCATCAAGCTATACATTTCCAGATAAGCTGATCTCGCCTGGTATAGGATTTTCGTGCGATGCGAGGTGATCTTAAACTGGAAAGTATAACTTGATCTGTAGCCATGTATACCAAAATAACCGCAGAAATGGACTATGTCGGCGGAAGAATAGACAAAGTAATAGAAGGTAGAAATATTTCTGCTGATTATAGTACAAATCACCTATTCGTCAGCGCAGAGCCTTGAGGGCCTTGACAACCCTGTTTAATATATCTTTTTTTTTTCTTGACATCGCTTGTATTTGCATAAAATACATAGATACATACATATATAATATGTATGTATCATACATATATGTATATATCTATGTATTTAACCTAAATTATTATTGATTTCACTTTCTAGTTTTAGTTATCTTCTTGCGCCTACCATGTTCTGTCTCTGCATCACCTTAAGGTAGACTGGTAGAAAATGCCTAAAGCATTAAGTCCGCCTTTGTACAGTGACTTTTACTAGTGCATAAAGTTTTAATAAATAAATAAATTAAGTATGCTCGACATTGTAGACTCTTGTCGACTTTCGAATCGACACATTTCTCAACTCTGTACATTGCCGTGTTCAAAATAGTTTTTTTTTTTTTTAAATATAACATACAAGCAATGAGAGTTTCACATTAAGTACTAGTAGTCTTGTTAGCCCCTCTAATCTGAATTGGTTTGTATCAGGAGTGGCTTAACGTCAAGAGTGCAATGGGTGGGGATTGAATTCAAGACCTCTCGATCCCCAGACCGACGCCTTCTTTCAAAGAAATGTTTATAATTATGATCTGGCACTTATCGATTCTTCCGTACACAAAATCCGTTTCTACAGTTACAAATAGGCTTTTGTCATACAGAAAACCAAAACTATTCATCATGAATAGTTTCAGGATTTTCTTAATTATAAATCTAAGATTTCCTTACCATTCAATAATGTCTAAAATAAGTAGGTATACCTTTATAACTAAATAAGCAATTAAGTAAAAAGGTGTAAGTAGGTTATACGCGCTCAGAAAGGGACACGTTAAAATGTGGCTAATTAGCCACACTTCACCTCAGTGTGGTGTCGCCGTCGCGCCTCATTGGACGCGTGCTTGCTTTAGCGTACCGTTTTTGAAGATCGAGTGTTGTTGTAACTTATCTACACCTTTTTTCTTATAATATCGTTGAAAATAAATATCAAAGTGTTTTCTTTAATTCATAATATTATTTAAGATACTCGTCCGTAGGTAGGTCCAGATTGGAACTGTTCTATTAACCCACAACAGCTTCCGAGAACTTTTGACTTCGAATTTTCAATAGTAGTTTGCGTAGCTCCTAAATGTGTAACCTACCTTACCATACCTTTGGGTACCTTCATAGCTAGTGCACTGATACTAAATCCTATACAGGGTGGAAACGACATCTTCGGACATACGGACAGTCGGACACCATGAGTTTTCTACATCATTCTGGACCCGCAGCATGGGGGTATTTTGCGACGCCTTTCCCTACTTACCATTTTTTACTTGATGTTCTTTTTTTTTCCTTTAAATTGTATAAAATCGTGTTGTCTATCCAAACTAACCAGGTTTTTTATATTATAAATTAAAAAAAGTAACATAGTATGTAGTTCTCTTGCGTAGTGCTCTTCTATAAGTGATGGGGCACTTAAAATTAAGTTTAAAATGTTTTTCTGGGAATGTTACAGTGTGCTCATTGTTGAGGAGCCAAATTAGATAAATAAACTAATTTCCTGTTTAAGAATAAGTCTCTTGGTAAGATAGTGTTGGTGAGCGTGTGGACTGTATGATTGACGATATTAAAGGAAAATGATTGTGATTATTAAGTAGCTTTATTATTTTTAGTATATAAAACTATGAAAACCAAATCTAGTACGTTGACAGACACCAAGACAAAGCAAACAGCTTTTCACACAACGCCATCTAGTCCCAAGCTAAACAGAGCTTGTGTTATGGGTACTAAACAGCTGGTAAACATATTTATATAGGGTGACTGGTAATAAGTGACCGATACTTAAACAGGTGATTGTATTCATGATTTCAATAAACTTTCCCAAAAGAAACTTTTTTTTTATACACAAAAACTTATTAACACAATAAACAACAAAAACGCTGTTTGAAATTCCCGCGCGCGCGCCTGTGATCAATCAGCTGATAGTCTGACCTCGGGAAGGGCAAAATCTACTATTAGTAGCGTCACATGCTCCCCCGCCACCCCCACCGCTCCCGTTGTGCAGTACTGACGTAATTGAATTAATTGAAAGTTAATGAGTATAAAAAAAAAGTTTCTTTGGGAAAGTTATTCGTGTTCATGAGTGCAATCACGTGTTTAAGTATCGGTCACTAATTACCAGTCACCCTATATACTTCTAAATACATACATATTAAAGATGAACACCCACCCAGCATGTTTGTATCATTAATAGACGCTGAATTTATAATAATCTATTTTCACAGCAGCTGTCTCAGCAGCACACTTAGTTGTAGTTGTCTGCATTCCTGCTCCTACGAGTCTCTTTTTTCTAATCCTATCTATTTAAATATGTAATTCTATCCTATTTCTAATAAATGGAGTATAGTTTTAAGCAAAAATAACATTAGGCAAAAAAAAATCAACGCATGTATTCAGAATTATGTACCTTCAGAAATTATGGTATCAGTAGGATATGTAACGATGCCCCTTCCACCCTGTATGTAAACTGGTTAGATAGAATATTAATACCCGGAATATTCTGTCTGATCGGATACTAACAATCTCTGTGCATATTGGCTGTCGAATATTAGGTTTCGAAACACGGAATGGGTACTGGCAGGAGCTCCAATTTCCATTGTGTCTAGCCTGTCCGTCTTTTGTGAAGGGTGAATAGAGGAAAACCGTCATAGTTGTATATTGTTTATCTTATTTATTATCAAGCAAACTTATATATACAGAGGCGGACTAAATACCATAATGCATTAAGATCAAAATCAAAATCAAAACTCATTTATTCAAATTAGGCTAAGTTTTAACAATTTCTGAACGTCAATATACATGTGTCAGTCCCCCAAAACGATAAGAACTAACATTGATTATAAACAATTTTTAGTATGTGGCAACTCTGAAATTGAAAAAAACATCTGTATCATTTATTTTGTTCGAATACATGCGTTATCAACTTGAAAATTGTATTCTTAGATACCTATTCATTTGTTAAAATTTGACCCACACTAATCTACTCTAATATTATAAAGTAAAAATTTGTGTGTGTGTATGTTTGTAATGAATAAACTCAAAAGCTACAGTACCGATTTTAAAAATTCTTTCACCTTTGGAAAGCTACTTTCACTCTGAGTAACATAGGCTACTTTGTATCTGTGTATTCCCACGGGAACGGGACCTACGCAAGTGAAAGTAATAAAGAAGTACCAGAAATCAGCGCCATCTAGAAGGAAAATGGGCGACAGCAGGTTGTAAGTTTCACCTTAAATGAAATCTATTTTTCTTATTTTTTTTGCAATATGCAATGTATGAAAATGTTCAGTATTAAGTTTTGTTAACAACAAAGTTGCGAAAAGGCTAGGCAGATGATGATAACACTTTCTTTATAAAA
Source organism: Euplexia lucipara (assembly GCA_921972225.1). Lineage (NCBI taxonomy): Eukaryota > Metazoa > Arthropoda > Insecta > Lepidoptera > Noctuidae > Euplexia > Euplexia lucipara. Next base: position 17,179,839 of record OV179155.1, on the reverse strand, counting down.
GATTTTACAATCTTAACTTATTAAGAGTTAATTAATCATGTTCAATCTATTAATAAATCACGTTTAATCTTTAACAATCATGATTAATAACAAGGTATCTTAATATTTGTTGGAATGCAGGTTGGCGCCACCACAAATTACACTAAAGACTAATAAATAACTATTTAAAGTTAATTGGTTAAGCTTTAGATAACTACAAAACTGCTAATAAACTCAGGGAGCACGATATTTCTGTAGATTCAAATGTTGGTAAGTTTATTGTTAGTTTTGGTGCAAAAACTATTGTAACCTTTTCACTAAGAGATTTAAAAGACTATAGAGCGGGCATGTCAAGGAAATGTCACAGAAAAACTTTGATCCCATGTCTCAGTAACGCCATCTAGAATAATATATGAATATTGGAGCGGCAGCGGAGCGTACTACAAAAAACTCATAGACTTGTATCCAGCAGGACACACTTTTTCGGATGAAAATTTTGTTCGTGATGTCCGGTCTATAGGTATTGAATGTCTTTGCCTTTTCATATTATCACTGGTAATACTACCTACTAAGGTTGGCACAATCGTTGAGTTACTGGCTGCAGCACTGTCTCGGGTCCGATTCCCGTATAGAAGTAATATTTGCCATGTGTTGCGTACAGAATAGAATGTAATACTCTTTATTGTACACCATTAAAACTTACTAATAATAACTTTATTTAAGGGCTATATTCAACACAAGTTTTGTTGTGCTCCAGCACAAGTTGTTTGTAAGAGGTCGATTTTAGCGATAAGACCGCCTATCGTAACAGCCTATGTAGTCCTTAAGGCGAGGTTACCCCAATAAACGTCGTCAACAATAGCGTTTTACTCGTACATGGAACGGATTTAAATTTTGAAAAAAATGTATTACATAGTTGACTCTTTGATCATGATATGTCGGGCATGCGATACACGATTACTTACACTTCACTGCATCCAATTAAATCGCAAAGACATGTCCAAATGATGGCTAAATAATCGTTTTACTTGAGTTATATTAGGCTTTGAAAAATAAAACTTATATCATAATAAAGGTCGTAAAAAATGTGTATTATCTCGGGTCACATAATGTGCAATATGAAAATAAATGTATCACAAATTCCAAAGTTAAGTGTATTTCACTAGTTTGCGCTCGCTCCGAGTCCTTTAGTCCCGAGCGGAACGTGTTCGAGGTCGGACGTGCGCCAATTTTTTCCGTCATCCCCGTTATAAAATCGATTTCGATAAATAGTAATACATGTTTATACTTTATCATCACTTTAATTTAGTTTTTTAAATAGTTGTAATATTTTTTGTTTTATTAGGTACATTATTAGGATAAATTTGTAGATAAGTAAAATAAATCAAAATGGTCAAGAATAAAAAAATTTCTTCTTTGGCTCTACGAAGACTGAATAGGTAAACAAAAAAGGTAGGAATACTTTGACGATATTTTTTATTTAGGTACCTACCTAAATTATATTTTACCATACAAATAATACCTTAGATGATAAATTGAATCACAAACTTAGGTAGGTACGGATAATACTTTTACAACAAGGACACGGTTGCACGGTTGGCGCAGTGGCTGAGCGATGTGCGCAGCGTGTCGCGGGTTCGATTCCCGCACGGAACAAATATTTGTATGACCTAAAAGTAGTTGTTCGCGGGTCTGGGTGTTTGTGTATGTGAGAATAAATGTTTGTAAACGCACCCACGACACAGGAGAAATTTCTAGAGTAGGGCAACGTTTACAAAAAAAAAATACTAATGCAAATAACAACGATGAGCGCGAAAGTCTTTCATGCTTTACTTTTACCGCGAAACGTATTTACCAACCATACCAAGTGTATCGAACAGTAGTATTTGAACCCTAACATAGAGCAAATAAAGTCGCCGCGCGCGCAAATGCTATAGTGATTTTGTATTTTTTAATAGATTTTGCCTACGAAATCGCCCGCCATTTTTTTTTCTAATTGTTTTGTGATAATAAAATATACGTAACCTAAGGCATAACGTAGCTTTCTAATAGGTAAAAGATTTTTCTCTCAGTATCGAATCAGTAACGCCATGAATTTGCGCATTGAAACAAAAAAAAATACTCGCATCAACATACTCTTGAGCAGTGGTGGCCCAGTGGTGTGTGACATCTATCAACCCGCAGTGGGCTAGCGTGGTGGATTATAGCCCACTCCCTCTCATAGAGAGGAGGGCTGTGTCTCGGCAGTGGGAACATTATAGACTGATGATGATGATGATGAACATTATTGTAGTAAATAGTGAATAAGATGGGATGGTGGTCACACCGTCTACTCATAGGAACTGTCTCCAGTATGAACATCAAACCACCAGCAGCACGTCACGTGAGTATTAGGTAAAACTACCCACAGCTACCACAACACAACAAATAATATTATTACATTTTGTGTCTATGTTTGTGAAGGTCACGTACCACAGCACACTCGTACCACAGTGTAGCAAAGTACAGTATTACATTGCTCATTTCCTACAAGTATGTTTTTATTTTTCGCTAATACAAAACTACGTTATGCCTGAGTTATATAATTTTAATGCCTGAGTTATACAACGTGTTTTTTTTATATCCCATAACTCTAGGGTATGATTGAGATCATACGATGACGGGCCTGTTGGTCTAGTGACGGGCCTGCTGGTCTAGTAGTTAGTGACCCTGACTGCTATGCCGGAAGTCGTGGGTTCGATTCCCGCCCAGGACAAATGTTTGTGTGATGAGCAAAATCATTTGTTCTGTGTCTGGGTGTTTGGGTGTGTTTGTATTTAGAAATATATAAGTATGTTTATCAGCTGTTTAGTACCCATAACACATAAAGATGGCGACGAAGAAAATTTTTGGTTTTTCCGTCATGGGTGTCGTTTTCGTGGTTTTCGGGGTAGCTGATTACGAAAATTAGGTCAAAATGAAAATCCAAGATGGCGCCAAAGAAAATTTTTGGTTTTTCCGTCATGGGTGTCGTTTTTGTGGTTTTCGGGGTCGCTGATTACGAAAATTAGGTCAAAATAAAAATCCAAGATGGCGACGAAGAACATTTTTGGTTTTTCCGTCATGGCCTCATGGGTGTCGTTTTCGTGGTTTTCGGGGTAGCTGATTATGAAAATTATGTCAAAATGAAAATCCAAGATGGCGCCTAGGAAAATTTTTAATTTTTCCGTCATGGGTGTCGTTTTCATGGTTTTTGGGGTCGCTGACTACGAAAATTAGGTCAAAATAAAAATCCAAGATGGCGACGAAGACAATTTTTGGTTTTTCCGTCATGGGTGTCGTTTTTATGGTTTTCGGGGTCGCTGATTATGAAAATAACGTCAAAAGGAAAATCCAAGATGGCGCCGAGGAAAATTTTTGGTTTTTCCGTCATGGGTGTCGTTTTCATGGTTTACGGGGTCGCTGATTACGAAAATTAGGTCAAAATAGAAATCCAAGATGGCGACGAAGAAAATTTTTGGTTTTTCTAACATGGGTGTCATTTTCGTGGTTTCCGGGGTCGCTGATTACGAAAATAAGGTCAAAATGAAAATCCAAGATAGCGCCGAGAAAAATTTATGGTTTATCCGTCATGGGTGTCGTTTTTATAGCTTTTGGGGTCGCTGATTACGAAAATTAGGTCAAAATAAAAATCCAAGATGGCGACGAAGAAAATTTTTCAAAAATCAATGAACTCCAAAACCATGACAACGACACGACACCCATGACGGAAAAACCCAAAAGTTTTCCACGGTGCCATTTGGATTTTCATTTTGGGCTCATTTTCATAATTAGCGATACCAAAAACCACGAAAACGACACCCATGACGGAAAAACCAAAAAGTTTCTTTGTCGCCATCTTAGATTTTCATTGACCTCATTTTCCTAATAAGCTACCCCGAAAATTACGAAACCGACACCCATGTTGGAAAAACCAAAAATTTTCCTCGGCGCAATTTTGATTTTAATTTTGACCTTATTTTCATAATCAGCTACCCCGAAAACCATAAAAACGACACCCATGACGGAAAAATCAAAAACTTTCCACGGCGCCATCTTGGATTTTCATTTTGACCTGATTTTCGTAATCAGCTACCCCGAAAACCACGAAAACGACACCCATGACGGAAAAACCAAGAATTTTTTTCGTCGCCATCTTGGATTTTCATTTTGACCTAATTTTCGTAATCAGCTACCCCGAAAACCACGAAAACGACACCCATGACGGAAAAACCAAAAATTTTCTTCGTCGCCATCTTGGATTTTTATTTTGACCTAATTTTCGTAATCAGCGACCCCGAAAACCACGAAAATGACACCCATGTTAGAAAAACCAAAAATTTTCCTCGGCGCCATCTTGGATTTTCATTTGGACCTTATTTTCATAATCAGCGACCCCGAAAACCATGAAAACGACACCGATGACGAAAAACCCAAAAAAATCCACCTTCAAGTAATAGCAAGCGTGATGTTATGTTTACTCCATTGAGTAAACTTCAGTGGCCATTCAGTCGCGCTAAAGTCCAGTCGCGCAAGTGTCCATTCGCGCATCTGTCCTTTCGCGTAAAAGTCCATTCGCGCAAGTTTCTTGGCGCGCAAGTGTCTATTCGCGCAACTGTCCAATCGCGCAAAAGTCCATGCGCGCATCTGTCTTTTCGCGCAAATGGATTCGCGCAAGTGTCTTTCGCGCAAATGTCTTTCGCGCAAAAGTCCCAGATCCGTACTAAACAACTGATAATTTAATTATGATTGATGATATAATCTCCGAAACTATGCATTTTTGGACCATCTATTCTAGGAGTTTTAGTATTATTTTTACCCACAGAATATAACCCAAGAGTTATGGGATATCAAAAGAAACACCTTGTATATAAACTACGTTATGCCTGCAATTATAATACTTCATTAAAAAAAAAATAGTTTCTGTTAATTTCGTTTTTTTTTTGTTGTAAAAACGTATAGCGGTTTCCAAACCACCTCCACCTACCAATTTCCAACTGTGTAGTCCTAACAGTTTCTTAATAAAATGGTTGTGACATACGGACAGACAGACAGACAGATAATTATACAGAATCTATTAGGTTTTAGTTTTTTGCCATTCAAACCACGTCAACTACGTTTCGACGAATTGTAGCCAAATGTGCCTAGTTTAATTTACATATTTTTATTACTTTTATTTCTATACTTTTAATTGATTTTTCCTCCATTTTTACTTTTATCTGGCAATATTTTAGCTAATCTTAATTAAACTGTGATTAACAAATCAATTATTTATTTATTTAACCCATTTTCCCTAAACCCATATTTTCCACGCATACTTATATTCATATTAGGTGGGATACTAAAATTAAATAACCATTCAATGCATCTAAGTATTTTTGAATTACAATATTGATATCGTAGTTCAAGAATTCTATCATATCTAAATTAATAAATTGAAGTTGCTCTACGGCATTACTCTATTCTGTGACGCAACTGTGTACCTACTCGAGTTCGTGAAGTCATGAATGAGCGGTACGACGACAGCGCGCGGCGTTTCTCCGATGCATCGTAGTTTATTACGTAGCGCTATTGGTTGCGGGGCCTGAGGTAAGCGTTAAATGCCTACACGGCTGGGGACACCTCGCCTTAAAGTTATAATTAGTAAGTTTTTATGGTATACAATAAAGAGTACCTATTCTATTCAATTTTATTCTAAAAGAGGAGCAAAATATGAGACGACTGTAGACTGACTGCCTGTCTGTAGACCGTAGACTGACTTTTATCGCCACAAACGAACCAAACATACATGTTCCTTACATCAATTAACACATGCCCATAAAATCTGAAATCGTCTTGAGAAAAGGCCTTTGCCCTGCAATGGGACAGTAAAATCACCTATTAAGCTAAGTTCAACTGATACATAAAAACGTTGTAAAAGATCAAAGAAGTATTATGAGTCTTGGTGGAAATTGCTACTAATCTTTCGACCCACATTTACAAAGGAAGCTAATACATAACATGCTTCAGTGAAGGGGGAAAGGTACCATAAAACGTACTAAGCTGGGCAGTGCCGGAGCAAGTCCTTAAGAGGCCCCATATCGAAATAATTTGGGGGCGAAAAAGGCTCCACTGGCCATAAATACATTGCCAGGTACCCCTATTTGTAACTATAAAAAAAACCATTCTAATTCGAGTATCAATGACTCTAAAAAAATAAAAATTCGTGAAGCAGTCACATCACATTAAACGCAATCTAATTACAATTCATTACAATTTAAACTTAATTCAGTACAATACGTCCCGAACAATAATACAATCAATAAATAAAATTAACACTTAATCATAATTAAATTACCTTTATAATTTGCGGTTCTGATAACACTGGTTTCATCCCGCTACTTCGCCCACGTAAAAAGTAACTTTTCCAAGATTATCCAAGATGAACCCATTACCGTGGTAAAAAGAATGCGGTAGTAGGTAGATTTGTTTATCCAGGAAATTGTCTATCTATTTGTCAATTTGCATCCAAATCTTTTCAGCGGTTTACGCGTCATTGAGTTACAAACATCCAAATATCTTTACAAACTTTAACATTCATACATATAATAGGTATTAGTATGGTTTATATGTTTTTGCTTCACAAGTTCGGGGCTCCTGCAGCCCGTGAGGCCCTGTATATTACGCTCCTGGAGCTTGATATTACTACGTCTAGCTAGACAAACTTCGACAGCGATTTTACACGCAAAACGATATTTGGTCTCGAGAAGTAATTCGGAGCGAGTATAAAATTGGCGCCACTCTGCTCATTAGACACTTCTGGTGGCTATTATTCGTTGAACAACTAACAAACGACGTGTAATAGAGAACGTAATGGTAACGTAGTATTTGAGAACTTTTCCCCGAACAGCTAATACTTGGTTTCTAGAACAAAACTATTGATGCTAAAGCGTGAAATGATAATGAGAGCCAAGTGCGGCATATATATAGTTGTTGACAATTTAAGTAAAGAGTGAAGTGAAGTGTTAACCCTTGGCATTAGTATAGGATGACAGATCACTTCGCCTTATTTTCACGGGGGGGGTTTTTACAGAATAGTTAAGCTGTTAGGGTTTGCCCTAAGCGAATGACAGAGTTAGCTTTTACTTAGGTACCCATATTATAGAAATGTACAGACGCCAGCACATCAAGTTACCCCAAAGTGTCAAATTTCTTTGATCGTTTTTCAACTGTATGTCAAACAGAATAAGGTTCATATACAGTTGGGAAAATTTGACACATTGTGGTAACTTGATGTGCTGGCGTCTGTACATAAACTCACGCCTTTTTCCCATGGGTGTAGAATAGTAAAATCTACAGAGTATACCATCTGCTACGATTTTTACATACTTTTTTTGCTACATTTACGTCAAAGAGATTTATGATGCAATAGAGAGTACATGCTAAGAAAGGTCATAGAAAAACTGTGATCCCCTGTCTCAGTAACGCCATATAGCAATATTAGAGCGGCAGAGGAGCGACTTGTTTCCTCTAGGACACAAATATCAGATGAAAATTTTGTTTGTGATGTCCCGTCTTTAAGTATAGAATATCTTTGGTTTAGGTTACATTCCATGTTCAGCCATCTAAGAATTAAGGTGTAAACTCCCCAGTTAACAGACGCTGTAGAGAGATGAATTCTTTTGTAAAATCTGTCCCAGAAGTTGACATTCACCATGATTCCTTGAAAGTCTTTAAGGCCAAAATACAACAGTACCGAAGAACGCAACTGAATAATTAATTGTTAATTCATACTTAATACCTACTCAATATTCATATACCTGTATGTATATTTGTATAATCAAATTGTAATAAAATTTACAATTTTATTATACAATTATACATTCTTAAAATTTTTATGTCATTATTTTCTGATAGGTGTGAATATTTTATTTTGATTTGTTTCTATTTTAATTTTAAATTTGTTGTCATTTTGATTTCATTAGCTCTCATTGAGTATGTATTCGTAATTTCGTTATGTTTTCTTTTTAACTTTAATTTGATTAATTGTAATTTTAGTAATTAGTAAGCTAATAATAATTAAATGTTTTTTCACTCACTTGAATGTTGGTCGACCTATTATTAGCGACGGTATAAGTCTGATGCTTATTACTATTATTCTAATGTAATGCTGTATACAGAAGCTGTTGGTTTACCTTTAATAAATAAATAAATAAATAAATTGGTAAATACATGTATTTAGTTCTACAAGCACGACGGTTGCGAGCACAACGCACCTAACCTTTCTAAAGAACATCACCTATAAGGTCTGTGCATATTGTCCTTCTAGGGCGTCCCCTCACGGCGTTTCCATATTATACAGATCAGGAAAATTACATTTCCTTCAATGTATGAAAAGAAATGCTTATACTATAGGGACAATTACAAGAGCATAGAGTACACACACACTCATAACCAGCCCTTACAGTTCCCACTGCTGGGAAAATATTGCTGAGCAACACGTACAGCTGCAACCAACACACATTTAATAAACCAATATCAAGCCATTAACGGCTTCGCAACATCTTGACACAATCTCAAAAAGAAAAAAAACTTCAACTACAGTTACACAATAATTTATTACAACTATAATAGGTCGCCATATTTTACTTAATTGAGTACAAACAGTGCCTCAAGGCGGCCATGTTGTATTTCTAAGTGACACAAGGGAGCAGACAAAGAAAAATTACCCGCTGCACTCGCGATATGACACTTACAATAAAAATAAATTAACTGCACATACTTCTAATGAGGGAGTAGGGCTGTCATGAGTTTGAGAGCTGGCATTTAAGTTTTAGCTTCAGTAAGAATAATAAAGGAGGAAAGAAAATAATCTTGTGTTTGTCATGGTAGATGTACATTTGTGAAGATAGACACAAATAAAGAAATGAACAATAAAATGGTGTTGATACGTAAATAATTATCAATTTAAAATAAAATTAAATAAATATCTCATCGAAATGAACTATAACAATGCAGAATACCTATTAAAATCCATTTCATTGAACATTCACAGAAATTTAAAAGTATTTTCTAAATACACATTCTCATTCTTCACACATGTATTTACTACTTAATCTACATTACTCACATAGACAATGTTTATTGTTTTGCTTTTTGGTTATTAATGTTATATATAATTTGTTATTAACATAAAAAAAACATAATTTTTTGACCGTCCGTAAAGTGAAAATATCACCTTAACAACAAATAACACAAATAGAGACTCCATGTTTATTGATTTAAATAAAATAAAACAGTTTTACTATGAGTAATCCGAGGTAACCCTATTCAAAAGTAGAGTCGCCAGTCATCTTTGATGAGCCAAGACATTTCCCGAAGCATGTTGTAAGAAACAAAGTAAGATGCTTCTAATTTCGTCATTAACTCGTCCCATATACACGTTCCCACACTGATTTTGTGACGAACGGGAACATGACACATGGCGAACTGAATGATGGTTCTGACGTCAAGTTGGAGCCTGCTGAGATACTCAGATGAGCTATACAGGGTGTAACGGAAAGGGTATATACATACGAAGGGCACGGATTCTCTTGGTGATAAGAAACGACATGGCAACGTTTTTATACATATACATACATAATTGTAAAGTTGAGCCCGCCCGCGCCGTCGCGCATTCGTCGGTTAGGCAGAGCCCGATAGGTCTGTACTAGGCGCGCAGAACCCGAGATAGATATACTTGAACCTTGCCGGACAGGATTATGACGCTCATAGTGCGGTGACACGTTAGTTATGATTTTGCATTTAATAAACTGTCGATATTAAATAATATCGTGAAGTTTCAAAGTTATTAGTTGGGAGCTGAAATTTTGAGGAAAGACTCGTTTTTAAGTACTCTATTCACCCTGTTTGTATGTATATACCCTTTCCGTTACACCCTGTATATTTTAATGACTTATGAATAGACTAGTAGGCCCGGTATACTTCGTACTCATTTATGTTGTGTTACTTAGTTTTAGCTCAAATATCGCTTTTAGCGATAAGGACGCTCATTGCACCACCCTATGTAGCCCTTATGTTATAATTTGTAAGTTTTTATGATGTACAATAAAGGGTATTCTATTCTATTCTATTTTTTTAATACGGATAACAAAGCCGTTGTCGTTATTCTGCCAAAGTCAAAAGTGGTTTGACAAACAAATTCAAATCTTAATTGATATAGTTGAACTCAATGTAGATCTTCATGGGTTAGTATGGGACTGAAACAAACAAAAAAATAAATTACTTATTGTTAGAATTTTTAAAAGGTACATTTAATGAAAATAATACCACATTCAGACAGACAGACAGTGATTTAGGGAGACAGTTCACAATTTTATATTATTGTGCCGGATAAAAACTATCAGCGCCACAAGCAGGTCTGGGGAGGAATATGTTAGAAGGGAGGAAAAGCTAATTGGAAGAGGGATAAAGAGTATTCTATTATATTCTTAAGGTTTTTCAAATGTCAAATTGTCACAATGATAATGGACTGGAAAGAACACCCCCAGTCATGTCATCAAAGATGGCGCTCCATTTGAAAAGTGTTTGAGAAATCGAATTTTCTCCACATTATTTATTTGAGACAATAGATAGCTTATGTCCGTCACTAGGATATGATCTATCTCCATGCCAAATTTTATTACGATCCGTTCAGCCGTTTAGTCGAAAAAAATAGACAAACTGAGCTACTTTCTCAATTATAATATTAGTTTAGTAAGGATTAGATATTATGGTAACGTTTAAAGTAACGTGAGGTACAGACGCCAGCACATCAACCTACCCCAATGTGTCAAATTTCTTTGATATATGATCTATTGGGAAAATTTGAAAAAGGTCAGGTGCGCAGTATTCGCAACCGGCGTGTGTGTATGAATGTAAACGAATCAAAAGAAGTATGTAAGACTCTCTGTAGTTTCTGCCTAAAAAGGCGTGAGTTAATGTATGTAAGTGTTTGTATGTATGTTAAATGTTATTCGTTGTTTTTAATTTTGTTTTCGTGTGTTTGGCTATGCCTTTTGTGTGCATTAAATAAGGCTGACAACAGACATTTAACACACCATGCCACGCGATGTCAATGTGGTGTTCATATTGTTCATATCAATGCAACGTTTCAGATTTATCAATAAAACCGTGTGGGCTGGCGTCGGGTGTTACAAGTGTACTGTAACCTTTAATGTGTTATTTATCTATCTATAAATCATAATGAATGAAAAAGTCACATTGGTGCTTGCCCGGATTTGAATCTCAGTCTTGTATAGAAAAATATAGTGTTGAACTTAAACTTTATTTTACCAAAACCAATAAACAAACACACATTGTAGATGCTTCATAAATTCGCACGAAGCGCTTTGCCTGTTCTTTCATTATGCGCACAGCCAAGGAATGGAATTCCCTGCCTGCATCGGTGTTCCCGAGTTCATATGACCCCAATCTGCTTAAGTCACGAGTTGAGAGCCTATCAAGGCTTCTTTTAGGTAAGCTCGTTCCATCTTCGACCTCATCTCTGACCGCAGGACAAGATTGAGGTCAAGAGTAGACCCATTATACCTACCTATATAAAAAAAAACATTTGCCCATTACTCATTCTATTGAGAGCACTTATAACAAATAAAATTCTTACCTATCCGTGCCATATTTATATTATTATGCATAAAATAATGACAATGACTGCCACAAGCCAATGATTCATCAACTCTGACTCATACAACGCTCTATCATATTAATAATCACGAATAACAAAGAAAATATCCTTTGTTTGTTTACGGTCTTTGTCTTCGTTTAAAATAAATTAGCTATTAGGTATTCTTAGTCCACGTTCAACTTAAAACTTGCTTTCTTGTAAACACTAAGACGTCCAACAAATAAAATATGTTTTTAAAACTATACTCCGTTTACTAGCATTAGACAAATATGTTAAAAAAGGTTATTTTTAATGCACACTTTGTAACGAAAGTACAACTAAGCATGTTACAATAAGGGTTTACTGAAATGTTCTACGTGAGATGGCAGCACTGTGGCGTCAGGTCCAAGCACCTGTCAAAACGCATACACGATTTGTACTTTTCGACCTTTTTTTGGTTTATTTGTTCTTAAAAACGTTACAAAAGGAAAATTGTTTTCTACAATGCCACAGTGTTGTGCAGTACCTACTTATGTGTCCAAATAAAAGACGAGGGCATAAGTGACATATACTAGTGACTTTCGGGCCACTGTTTTTGAGCTCAATATTCAGTTCGGAAACCTTTCTTTGGCCGTAGACCATAATAAAATCAATAACACTTCCAAATACGTAGAATTTCTCTTAAACAAATATAGTTTCAGTAGGAATCTGTGCTATCTGACAGCTATTTGGATCCGATGCATACGAAGCGCCGTCTGGTGGCAGAAAAAATATCGAAAACCGTCATTACTATAGACACCGAATTTAGTATAATCTATTTTCACAGCAGCTGTCACACTTAGTTGTAACTATTGCAACAATTTATTTTGAGAAATGATGTGGATTTCATTTAGTTATGTTATTTAATTTTAGTTGAAGATTACAGTGTCAATAATAAAAACCTAATACAAGCAGGAAAGAACAATACATGGACACGTCTTCGTTTTAATAATAATAATAATCATTTATTAAACAGATCATACAATCCAATTTGTTAGTAATGAGTTTACAACTTAAGCACTAATGTTAGTAGGCACACACATTTGGAGAATACTGATAATAATTACTAATAATGTCAAAACAATTAGCAATAATAATGTCAAAATCAGAAAATGTCAAAAACAAATAATGTCAAAATCTAACAATGTCAAAATTACCACTAATCATGTCAAAACCAAACAAAGTATTATGATAATAATCAAAGAATCAATCATTAAGAACCAATAAACTTTATTATTACTTCAAGGCACGGTTTGATGATATCACTTGTGTCCAGTGCTTGAGTATAATACCTTCGGCCCTATCGGCCACAGTGACCAAGAGGCTGTTGGCACTGCCCTGGACCCGCCGCATCAGGAACGCGACACGCGTTCGCATAATTGCGTAAAAGTTTTAATTCTATTCTTCTAAATTAAAAAAAAAACAATTGAAATAAAAATTGTTTGCACTACTCTTTAAAATAATATGTTCTGCATTCCTGCTTTTACGAGGCTCTTTTTTTAATGCTTTGGTTGGGGTTTTACTATCTGACTGACTACTCTGAGAAGAAACACCTCGCCACTCGAGAGATCAATTTTTCTTAAAAAATTACTAGCTGCCCCAACAAATTCCGTTTTGCCTGTTCCACAATCTGACTGCTCTGAGGAGAAACACCGAAAGAAACTCGAAAGATCAATATCTCGTGTACAATCACCAGCCGACTCGGCAAACTTCGTACCGCATTTCAAAAAAATGTTTGCGACCAATTCTCAGACCTACTAACCTACTGAATACTCTTACTCACACAAAATTGTATAACAATCGGTTTATGAGGAATTTCGTAACTTTATATGTATATTAGATTATCTTGGTCATATCATGCAGATCAGTGTCTGATATGTCAACAATACTCGTACAACTTGTCTGTTGCTGTCTTCCCGTCCGATTGTAATTTAGGTGTATTCAAGGCTAGAGTGAATAGGCTCTTAATAAACTAGTGCGCTTCATTATCGTCGATTGCATCACTGCTTACCATTAGGCGAGATTGCAGTCAAGCAATAGTTTATGATATTGAAAAAAAAAGGTCTTTCAAGGAAAGAACAAGTCAGTGTATCCTTTTGTCAATAATCGTGGGCTCGACTTCACAAACAATACCTAAAACGAACATGATAGTATGAAATTGTTTAGCATATTTTAGAAACACATATCATCTCAGTACCTATAGGTTCAATATGCATGCATAATTGCATGGTTGCATATCAAGTTAAAATTCACAAACAAGATATAAATTACTCCAGGTTATATTTATAATTTTATTTGCACTAGTCTAGATCGGTTGGGTACGATATCTACACGTTTTTTTTATATCTTCACAGAGTATGGTAAGGTCTACTTCACCAGGTTACCTTATATCGTCAAGACATTTTATGGAGTCCATCGATAGGAACTGATCAAGGAGATAATTATAATAACTATTGAATATTTAATGAAATTATTACTGAAATCGATAAGTTTCTTTTTTATGTATACTCTACATATTTGTTATGGTGTAGGTTGTAATCTCTGGATTTGCTGAACCGATTTAGCAAAATCCGCGGGTATCGCGACTTTGATTTCCACATGGAACAAAGCAAAACACATATGTGTCTGGCATACAGGGAAACGCTGTTTATAGAAACATAATCTATGTATCTACTGGACCGATTTTAAAAATTCTTTCACCGTTGGGAAGCAACACTATCCTAGGGTCACAAAGGCTATTTTTTAGACCTGTATTCCTACGGGAACGGGATCTAAGTGGGTGAAACCTCGTGACGTTTGTACAGACGCAAGCGCATCAAGTTACCCCAATGTGTCGAATTTTCCCAATAGAATATGAAGCTTACTTTGTTTGACATAAAGTTGAAAAACGATCAAAGAAATTTGACACATTGGGGTAACTTGACGTGCTGGCGTCTGTACAATAAATTATAATTACGGAAAAAAAATTAGCTGCTGTAATATGCAAGCGTAACTTGACAAAATCTATAGAGGACAGATGTTTTTTTTGTACTTTGGGGTTGGTACCATAGTAAAAATGGTTTAAAATAATGAGTCAAACAACCCCTTTACAGGTTTATCATAAAATACCTACAGATCTAAGAATATTTATCGCGCAAGAACAGTTTTTTTTACTATTTCCTAAAATACTTCACCGTCTCGCGTCTATGAGTCATATTTTACTGAAGCGCTCTTTTGTTCAGGAATGAATCAGTCTTCCACACAATGGTTTTTGTATCGACAAAGAGAAAATGTATTACTTGAAGTATTACGGAAATAGTTAAAACAATGAAAGTGCATATAACCTTTTTGCCTTATAGGTACCTACGTAACTTGACGCCTATACACATTTGCAGAAGGGTAGGGAACACCCACCTTTTGCCAGTCATGTTCAAGTCCCATGTAAGAGGAGGCAAGTCGATCGTCATCAGTCTGGCAGAAGTCCAGACTTGGTCCTGGTTCTCAGAAATTCCTGACGATGAAACCCCGATGAAAGACCTAATTAGTTGACCTGGATAGCGAAGCTAGTCGCCGACCTAGCTACGCGTTGCTGTGACTCAGAAGTTAATTTATAGTACTGCCATCTTTAAGGCTTGCAAATACAATAAAACTTACCGTTGGCACTAAAAAAATCACACAGAAAACCAAATTGGTTCAGTAGTGCTCGAATTTATTATGAAGCAAGAGATGTTTTATAACCTAGAAAACTGTTAGATAACACGTTTACTGCCAGACACAATAGAAGTTCAATTTTTTGCGGCTGACCGGTGACCGGCGTGGCACTGGCGTACAAAGCATTAAATACCATAAAAACTTACAAATATTAACCTAATAAGATAGGTACACTGTACACATAGTATAACGATCAGCGGCCTAACTTTTGGATGGACTTGATCGAGAAGGAAAAACTACGAGTATTTATAGGCGTACTTTTAACATAAGTATTTATTTATGTATACATTACATAAACTATTTGAACAAATACATAATATTACATAAACTATTTGAACAAATCTATACATATAATAAGACTGTAAAAAAACTGTGTCTGTACATTGAATATATTTAAAAAATAATAATTGAGGGGGGTTTAGAAACAGTAATAGAGCACGAATCCAAAAAAAAAAGTCTGTCTGTTTGTCTGTTTGTCTGTTTGTCTGTTTGTTTGCACACGCTAATCTTCGGAACTACTGAACGGATTTGAATGATTTTTTTTTTGTTGTATAGATATCAAGTCTAGGCTACATATAGGCTATAATTTATCTTGGAAACTTGAACACCTGATGCAGAACCGCAACAGACCAGCTAAACTATTGGAGATACAAAAATGGTACCATAGCAAAAATTGTTCCACGTGATGAGCATTTTCTGCTGAGAGAATAAATTTGAGGATCCAGAACACCTGATGTGGAACTTCAAGAGCCCAGCTATACTATAGGAGATACAAAAATGGTACCATAGCAAAAATTGTTCCACGTGATGAGCGTTTTTTGCTGAGAGAATAAATTTGAAGATCCGGAACAGCTGACGCAGAACCGCAACAGACCAGCTAAACTATAGGAGATACAAAAATGGTACCATAACAAAAATTGTTCCACGTGATGAGCATTTTCTGCTGAGAGAATAAATTTGAAGATCCGGTACACCTGATGTGGAACTTCAAAAGCCCAGCTACACTATAGGAGATACAAAAATGGTACCATAGCAAAAATTGTTCCACGTGATGAGCATTTTTTGCTGAGATAATAAATTTGAAGATCCGGAACACCTGATGCAGAACCGCAACAGACCAGCTAAACTATAGGAGATACAAAAATGGTACCATAGCAAAAATTGTTCCACGTGATGAGCATTTTTTGCTGAGAGAATAAATTTGAAGATACGGAACAGCTGACGCAGAACCGTAACAGACCAGCTAAACTATAGGAGATACAAAAATGGTACCATAACAAAAATTGTTCCACGTGATGAGCATTTTCTGCTGAGAGAATAAATTTGAAGATCCGGTACACCTGATGTGGAACTTCAAGAGCCCAGCTACACTATAACATATGTTGGAATGACGTCTGAGCAAGAGTTGTTCAGCCCCTATGCCTCGCTGTTGACGTATAAAAACCGAAGATCTGGAACACCTGTGTGGAACTCCAAGAGCCCAGCTACACCATAACTCACATAGGAATGACGTCTTAGCAAAAGTTGTTCGGTCTGATAGGCATTCCCTGTTGACTTATAAAAATCGAAAATCAGAAACATTTGATATAAAAATTAAAGCTATCACTAATTTCATTGCATGATTATAAAATAACATAAGTACCTCCACGCGGTGAAGGCGGGAACAGTTCAGGACTGATTTTCGAAGATGATGATACATCGTTGAAAATTAGACTCTACTGGCTAAAACTCCCATTTTTTTTATCGTATAAATATGCATTCGGGCTTATGTTATTTGAGTGTTTAATTTCCTTATCCATTTATCTTTGTTACACGGTACCCGGTAACGCAGGGGAGCAGCCACTTAGATTTTAATTGATCAGGTATCATCACAATAAAACTATAACAGGCATGGTTATAGTTAGTTAGTTAGAGAAAGAGGTCAAATCTTTCCCAATGTTCCAAAGGTGCTAAATAATTGAATATCATAAGATCCCAACAATCTACCGAAGAGCGTTAGGAGAGACTTGATGCTGTTTGAGATCATGAGGCTGCAACTTGCTCCATGGAAACTTCTTGGGATCGCAAAGCACGCCTGCATTCTCAGCGTATTTACGCATCTACATCCAGGTCACTAGACACCAGTGAAGAATATGTGCATGACTGACCGCTGATCGTGAACATCATGCACTGTCTCGCGAGTTGGAGGCGTTCACGGAAAAAGCATGACGCTTGAGTTTTCAGCGTAGGTATATACGCATCGACTCTAGAGATAAGTGGGGGAAGGAGATGCGCGACTGACCGCTGATCGTGAACGTCACGCAACATATTGGCTATAATTTATTTTGGAAAATGGAACACCTAAATTAAAAGAGATATAAAAATGGTGTTTTCTGCTGTGAGACTAAATTTCAAGATCTGGAGCACCTGTAGGGGAACTCCAAAGTCCAGAGACAATATAACATATACATAATAGAAATGGCGTCTTAGCGAAAGTTGTTAAGTCTGATGGCATTTAATTTCCTGTTGACCAACAAAAATAAAAAATCTGGAACGTCTTGAATCGTCTCGCGCATCCCATTGATTTTCCGTCCCCGGGCTTTTAGAATTCGACATCAGACGTTTCAGATCTTCGATTTTGACGACCCCGTTGTCGCTGGCATAAGCAACAGGATCCGCGTACGAAGTCGCGGGCAGAAGCTAGTACATAATATAAGTATAGATGTGAAAATTACTATTCATAAATACACAAATGTACTTTACTATTAAATAATAATAGTTACTGTTTTATTCGTTTATTAAGATTTATATGGTTTTATATACCGCCATAGCTGTTGCTGTACCAAACATAAAACCCAATTCCTGACTATCTATATATCAGATAACTGCCTACAAATCTATCCAGGCTTATAATCAGTGATGTGAGCGATGTCGCCGTGAGCACAAGTCTTAATATAAAGCTGCAACCAACCGTAATGACAACAAAGCTAGCTATTTCAAGCCTCAACGATATTTGTGATCATGCGGTGGATGAAAATTGTGGGTTTACCGACTAACCCGTCTTTATTTAGGTATTTTAAGATGCGGGCTTCGATTAAATGACTACATACGTTTTTGGTATTCAGATTCCATTAGAGGACTAGAAGGAGGAGTCTAAGAACTGGATATCTTGTTACTTAGTCACTTGGTTGTGGAGATCAGATAGTTCCTCACAAGTCATAAACTATCTGCCTAGCTATGGAAATTGTGCATCACCCGACTCGTCTTCAATTATTTGCAGATACATAGTTCCTTCCTGCGATTTCATTCGCGTGAAACAAACCACAACTTCTAATTGACTTGCCATCAAGGTGTATGATGAGAGATGATGAGAGATATTTCTCGATTGCACTTGATCCCAAGTCGGACACTAAATTCAAATTCCAATTGTTTATTTCGCACCCCTAGTGCGACAAAGGCGTAAGAAGAATATACTAACTTTACAGGAGAGCAAAAAAATCTGTTTGGTCTGGTATATCTATTTAGTATTTGACGCGACAAATGTCTTTTTTGGTATAATGGCTTAATTTTTCATCAATCAAATCAATCAAAATCAAAAATTTAGAATTGTGTATCTGCGCTTTATTCTGCGCTATACGAAACTGCTATAAAAAAGTGACGTATTCTTACTTGCGTCTTTATCGCACTGTGTGCGATTTTTTTAACAAGATAACAACAGTAAGTTTGTGATTGGATTCTTCTTTTAACTAATTTAAAACCAAGAGGACACCAGTGTGCGCGCTTTCATTGTCTTTCTATTGAGTCTCTAATTGACACGATTGAAAGGTTAAGCAAACAATGTCTGTATTAGAAGAATCCAAACTAATCTAACCACACTAAAATAAATAAAAAATAAATAAATAAATATTCCACAACTTTTCACACAACGCCATTTAGTCCCAAGTTAAGCTTGAGAGCTTGTGTTATGGGTACTAAACAGCTGATAAACATACTTATATATTTCTAAATACATACATATTATAGATAAATTACACCCAGACACAGAACAAATGATCGTGCTCATCACACAAACATTTGTCCTGGGTGGGACTCGAACCCATAACCTCCGGCCTAGCAGTCAGGGTCACTAACTACTAGACCAATAGGCCAGTCAAAAATAAGTCTAGGTAATTTATAAACAAAAATAAAGCAAGCGTTAAAGGCTTGGTTTGTGCGCATACTCTTTACTGTACCTACAACAGTTACACATATAGTCTTCACAGTCAGTCGCCGTATTCTTCACATATTCCAGAATCTATTAAATTCATAGCAGTTTTTATCATATCATCTCATTCGAAGTTCGTTACAAGTGCGCACTTAAATTCTTGTGGAGTGTTGCATGCGCTACCAAAATGATACATTGCAGACACACTTGTGACTATTAATAGACTCAACAAATTAAAACGACACTTAACATGTAGTACAGTCAGATGCAGAAATAAGTGAACATTCATCAGTGTTGTAATATGAGTTATGAAAGGAATTATTTGTTTACTTTTTAATAATAATATAATAATAAATATCCACAACTTTTCACACAACGCCATTTAGTCCCAAGCTAAGCTTCAGAGCTTGTGTTATGGGTACTAAACAGCTGATAAACATACTTATATATTTCTAAATACATACATAATATAGATAAATTACACCCAGACACAGAACAAATGATCGTGCTCATCACACAAACATTTGTCCTGGGTGGGAATCGAACCCACGACCTCCGGCATAGCAGTCAGGGTCACTAACTACTAGACCAACAGGCCCGTCGTTTTTGTGTTGGCTGTTTACTTAGTTAAATTACTTCTGGTAATTTCTGATAAACTGGTACTTTTCAAAACAACTGATATTTTTCAACCTTTAAAGTGAACCTGTATGTATTAATTGGCCAAGGCAAAAGGCTTTTACACACTATGGTCCAGTTAGTTCATGTTGCTTGGTAGAAAAGAATACTCTTTATTGTACACCATTAAAACTTACAAATTATAATTTTAAGGGCTACAAGCGGTGATACAATGGGCGGCCTTATCGCTAAAAGCGATCTCTTGCAGACAAACTTTGGATGGACTTGATAGTGGAGGAGAAAAGGCGAGTAGGCAGTGTGTGGTGTACTATTTACATAAATATATACCAAACAAGACTATTTGAATATACATATATGTATAATAAGTATAATTAAGAAGAGAAAAAATAAAATAAGTACATAAATACAAATCATTTAGAGAGTGACAAACAGTTATATTAAGACGTGTTAGGAGAGAGGTTATAATTTTTAAGCATATTTTTGAATGATTATAATGTTTGAGCTTGCCTCACTGACGGATTATTCCGATCTGTCCCCCCGCTTTGTCCCCTCAGGGGGACAGATCGGAAAAAAAAGTTTGATCTGTCCCCCTATTAGCAATGAGGGGACAGTTCGAACTTTATTCACTCCTTAACGGTTTCATCTGTCCCCCTATCACTGATAGAGGGACAGATAGAACTTTTTATTATTGTTTGTCCCCCATAGAATTTAAATTTAATTTGAATTTATACTTTAGAAGACTTTTTAAGTAACGGAACATTTAAAAGCTGCCCGAAACCATTTAAACAGATTTATACTGTACATGCAGACTTCGGCAGTAAAAATATGAGTAACGATATTGTGCCAGTAGTTTTCTCATTAATGAGTCCTAAGGATCAGAAGAGCTACGAAATTTTATTTAACATGATTAAGTCACAAATCCCAGAGCGGAGACTCAAAACCTATAAAACAGACTATGAAATTCCCGCAATGAACGCTATCAAAAAGGTTTTTCCAGAAGTCACAGTAAAAGGTTGTTTCTTTCACTATAATAAAGCTGTGTGGAAGAAGGGAGCAGCTCTCAACTAACTAAGTCAAAATTTTTGAAAAGACAAGTGGCACTGAGTGCCGTACTTCCACTGATACCTGATAATGAAATTTTAAATGGATGGTCATACATCGCATCAGAAAGTCCAGATGATGATCAGAGTAAGAAACTTCGTTTGTATATGATCAAATAATGGATAAGACCGCATGATGCTGAGTTTAGAAAATTATGGTGTGTTTTTAATGAACGTCATCGTACTACAAACTTTCTAGAAGGCTGGCACCACGGATTAAATAATACAATTGAAAAAAAAAACTCGAATTAAATATGCTTTTAGTTATTCTAGAAAATAATGCAGCTTTTTATAGAGACATATCACAACAGATCCAAAACCAATTAACTCCGACGTCAAATTGTCGCACAAAGAGAAATATTATGAAATACGAATATACACCTACATAATTATTGTCAAATGCAGTTTGTAGGTAGTGAAATTACTATTGTTCATTTGTTGGAGAAGTTGCGATAGATATTTTATTTATATATTATTCTTACGACCTTTGAAAAGTTTTGAAATTCGTTATACTAGTGATTTTCGTTTATTTATGTTTTGAGGTTATTTACAACTTTAAGTTTATTATTATTTAAAAGTTTTCATTTGTAACTAGACTATATGAAGTCAAATCAGAAGACTGATTATAATTGTATCTACTATACGTACTGTGATTTATAGGACTGTGGCTGATTAATAGATAAACAAAAGAAATATTTGTAACTTATTTAAATTTAATTACAGATGATTTTATAAACCTAAACCACTAGTTTTTAATTTACTATAATGTTGCAGTATGTGTGGCATTACTTTTAAGAATTAATTTATTAAATACTGTGGGGGACAAAAAGGAATAAAAAGTTTCATGTGTCCCCCTATCAGTGATAGGGGGACAGATGAAACCGTTAAGGAGTTAATAAAGTTCGAACTGTCCCCTCATTGCCAACAGGGGGACAGATCAAACTTTTTTTTCCTATCTGTCACCCTAAGGGGACAAAGCGGGGTGACAGATCGGAATAATCCTCACTGACACAGGCAAAGCGTTCCATAGTCGTACAGCTTCTACTGTGAACGATTTTCCGTAGAAATTAGTGGTGTGCCTGGGTATATCAAGACTCAAGTTTTCCGATGACCTTAAGTATCTATAGTGGTAGTTCGTTTGAATAAATACACAATTAGGCCAGTTGGTTTAAAATTGTCTGTCAATAACATTATTGCATCTATCATCCCCCTCTAATGGTTATCCCAATCCGCAACCATTAAATGTTAAATGCCACAAAAATATTAAATGTTATTCCATGGTGGAAAATAGGAATCTTTCACCATGGTTTCGCTTTAAGCAATAATATTAAATATTTTTAATTTGAATTCGTGATCGCAACTAATGGTTGCGCTTTGAGGAATAGTTAACTTGCGCTTAGAAGGTTGCGCTTAAAAAGATAGCTGTGAGGAATACCCCAAATAAACACCGACTCTATTCTAATACTCTTTATTGCCCAGCATTAAAACTTAGCTTAACAGCTACATATATAAGGTGTTACAAGGCAACCTTTGGATGGACTTGACAGAGACGAAGAAAATATTATGTAGGTGGTTTGTAGTTTATAACAAAACAATTTATTTCTTATTCCACGACTCGACTGTACCCCCGTTCACAATGTCAATCAACAACAGATTCTGAGAAACATTACAATTTATTACCCGTCGCATACTTGATAGTGTCCACAACAGTTTCTAGAACCAACTCTATTACAAGTACCTAACAGTAGATAGGCTATTTACTTTTATGAAGAAACATTTGGTCGCCGTTCCAGCTCAACTCGCTCATTATAGTCTCCACTAACTATATCTTGGAAGGCAAGGTCATTTATGTTGAGGCCAATTCACATTCATATCTGTTTATGTTGCTGATCGGTGAACAGATTGCGAAGACGGAAATTATTTGAGCTTCAATTACGTACACCGTAATATAAGTAACACGTTGATGAGTATTCGTCTTTAACTGTCTTCTAAAAAGGAGGAGGTTGTTATAGGTTTAGCTGTAGGTATATGTTTTTGTGTTTAGTTTAGCTACTTTTGCATGATTATTTTCTTTTGTAGCAGATGTTTCTGGTGTCGGAGTGTCCGAAAATATAGTTTTATTTTTAGTTTATAGTCTGTGTTTTGTTGTCTAATATTAGTTCTGAAGTATTTTTGTGTTACGGACTCAAATTATGGATTCGAAATCTGAAATAAATTATTACTATTATAACAGTCAACATCAGTGACTAAATTTTAACATTTGTCGAGGTCGCTTTGTGGAAGGGTGAGCATCTATTTAAATAATGTTATCTGATTTATGTGTATGTAACGCTAAGTGTATACCATTGCCATATTATAGTGTGCGTGTATTATTATAGTTTGTGCCTTATTTGTACACCTGTATTCAAGCAACTAAATAATTTGATTTAATTTGTTTTTTATTGTGATTAATTAAACATTGAAAAGTAAGAAATTGCTCCTATTCATCTAATGTAACCTTTGTAGCGATAAATGTAACGTGAAAGTGGCAAAAGACACTGAGTATAATGCTACATCATGGGCGGCACATAGCACAATGCTAGTTTTCAGTAGACACCTAAATACCAATCACTCACCGATCATTGTTTCACATGGGTACTACTAGGCATTACTTCGGCACGGTGTAGCCGCGGTCTAAGGCCTCGGATACAAAGTCAGCGGGCAGGGGGACGTCAGCGGAGCGGTTCGGCGGCGGCGGCGTAGCGGGCGTGGCGCTTCCCATAATTATATCCCGTATATTCATATGGAACTGGGTTTAAAGGCAGCGGAGCGGGATGCGCTGTTCGAGCGTTACGCGTCAGGCGATCGCTGCCCGCTCCGCTACCGCCCCGCTACCCGCTAACTCTGTGCCCTTGGCCTTATGGCCAGCGGTCTGCCGGTGCCGAAAGCCCGCGGCTGCTTTGATCGCGATAGCGGCACCTCTGTAGTCCACACGGCCGACCTAACGCGATGTATGGAAGCCTATTTACTGACCAAGGATGGCACTGTTTATGTTACTGATTTTGAAAGGACTGATAGCCGTTGTGTAAGCTGGAATGAAACTTGAGAATTTGCGATTTATCTTAGGTGTAAATGTTGGTACTTTACTTGCCACCTTGTTGAATGTCTGTAACATTAAGTCACGATGAGGAATTTATAATACAGGTACTTTTGAATTACCAAGGTTAGTATTAAAAATAGTGGTCATAACAAACATTCTTTGAACATCATCATTTTTCTTACTCCTTTGGCCTCGTGTATTTTATGCTGGCCTTGGACTTGGCATAAATGAGAATTTCTATTAGTAGGTACCTACGTAACCCATATTTACTCAAATTCTGTTTTTCTGATCATGCTTTTGTAAAATCTGCTTCATTAGCATTGATTTATTTTGATAGGTACTAACTAACTAGTTTAGAGAATAGTACCTACAGAAGTCAGTAAGTACATCAAGCTACCCCAATCTGTCAAAGTTATTTAATAGTCTTTAACTTTATTACAAAAGAATAAAGTTCATGTTCATTTGACAAAAGAAAATGACAGAGATAGCTTGCTGGATATGGATCCTTGGTTATCTTCAATGTCTGAACTATCTTATGCTTTGGTCTGACATACATACTTTACTAAGTAATGGGCTGAGGAGGCTACCTATTGATGGATTTAATAGACAAACAGAAAAGATATCCAGGCACTACTTAATGGTGTGATATTCATTTATAGTATCCCCCAAGATTCACCAATAAGCACTGTATTTTGAGAGATAAAGGTTTTTGTTTTTGTGACGTAGGCGTGCTCTAAAGCTCCGCTCGTCATTATAGTACCTACTATGCAAAACGTACCTATATAAATAACAAAAAAAAATGATATATTCAAAACTACACGACAACCAACCCTAGAACTATAAACACGTCATGTAAGTACATACTTACGTAAGGCAGTCATGCTAGTGCCAAAAACATCGTTAGATATAACGGTGCAGAGCGTTGACACTACAAGAAGCTTGCCTGACCAACTGTACTCAACTAGTAGGTAACGTTTCTGATAGCAGGCATTTGTTTTTAATCTTTGTTGCTAGAAGTAGAAGTATTTTTTTAGGCTCAGTCGTAGAATGCACATTTCAAATAACGTACCTTTTTTCTACATTAACTCTTTTACAGTGCTACAGGTAATGAAAATGCAAATTAGGGATTGAAGATTGTTTTTTTTTTTTTATTTAATATGTCAGGGTCTTGAATGAATGAATGTTTACACACACACCTGTAATTTAGGGATATAATAAAAATTTTGTATAAAAAAAAAAATATCAATCCCTAAATTACAGGTAGAAAAAAGGTACGTTATGCGAAAGGTGCATTATGTGAAAGGTGAATTATGAGAAAGGTGCATTTTGAGAATGGTAGGTAAGTTTTGCGTATGGGGTGCATTTTGGGAAAAGGTACATTCTGCGACTGAGCCCTTTTTATATAAGTATGGCCAGTAGGTAATGTTCTCAGCACTTTTAATAGATTTTTTTTTTAAATGCTAACTGCAAATGTGCAGCGTTGCACATAGGGAATGCAATCTCGTACGAGATTTCCGCCTAGCGAGATCTCGCGAGACTCAAAACCCAGTCTCGCGAGATCCCGTAATTTGCGAGATCTCGCGAGATTGGAAGAATCGCAATTAAAACATATGCAAATGCTTGTTTTAAGAACTAGTAATTGACATGATATATGTAATTAAATAGAAACTGCGTTGCTTAGTTATAAAAATAATGTAAGTTTTATTTTAAAAATCAACAGAGTACTTATTATTTTGTCTCTAACTCTAATAACATTTGTTTATGTCTATAATTATTATACCTACTGTAGCTATTCAGTTCAAATTCTTACAATATTAGTAACAAAACAATAATTATCTATATTTAGGCAACGGCCAGGATTCAGTTCGCGCGCAGCCGCGCTATGAAATACACGTCGTCACGCTGCATTTGTCGATCTCGTTATCTCGCGAGATCTCGTACGAAATTTGACGAGATACAATCTCGTAAAATATGGCCGGGATCTCGCGAGATCGGGATCTCGGCGAGACGAGATTGCATTCCCTAGTTGCACATTACAAGAGGACCTGTTAACCCCTCCAATCAAGATAAATATGCTTGTGTCCGGAGTGGGATCGAACTCCCGACCTCTTGATCGTCAGGCTGACGCCTTAACCTTTGGGCTAAAGCCGCTTTTACTTTGTTTTGAATACTTATATAATACCAGCCTGTTATTGTCCCACTGCGGGGCAAAGACCTTTACTCTGACAGAGAAGGGTCGAACATTGATCACCGCTTGCTCAAGGTGGATTAGCAATTTAAGACTTTTATAAGACTTCCTTATAATCTTTCTCTTCATAGATGTCAATAATGTCTTCTAAGTAAAGTTAAAAGGTAATCACGGTTCATTGGTTTTTTTGTTTAACTTCCTGAACCCAGTTACTAGGTAATACAACTTACATCGACAGATTTAAGGGAAGGTTCATATCTAACGGAACATGCGTCGCGTATTATCGGTCGCGTAACGCCAAAACAGACAAATGTACCTATAGAAAAACACTTGACGGTTCACACTCAACAGATGATGCGTTAGTGCGTCGATGAACATTGTCGCAAACGCTCGGCGCATGTTCCGTCAAATTTGAACCTTCCCTTATAACTGTTAAGGCTGTCAAAAGTGTATTAATGATCAACATCAAACAGTCGTCCAAAATAATTAAACAAGAACTCCCACAATAAATGCCATTTGTATTGTATTGTATTGTATAACGGGCCGGTGTCCGCAACTCCACGTCAAAGCGCGTATTTTGCGTGCGGGTGGGAGACTATTCTATCCATCCCAATTCCCCGAGAAAGGCCAGTATAGTGCCCCGATGTTGCTGGCTATCTCGCGGAGAGTACCTGGGTTACCTAAGTACTTTGCCCTGTATGTTGCAACCACTGGGCAGTAAATGCCATTCAACGCCAGTAACAATAAATAATTTCACCGTCGCCAGGTCGTTACCGATCACTACCCTTCACCAACAATTCGATTCCTTAATAAATATCAATCAAAACAATCAAAAGCACAGTTTCCAATCAGTTAAATTAACTGCTTCATTAATCTCTTCACACTCGGCGTTTTACGACGCACGCACATTAACTCGCCTCATAAACTCCAACCAGAATCGGCAACACAAACGAAAGGGTCAAACCGAGATCAATATCAAATCGATTAAAACAAATCGATAAGCTTATCCTGTGAATTCTCCTTTTGCGGGATTCATCGCAATAAATACGAGTAGCCTCAATTTGTCCTCCATAAAGTCCTTTAAGATGCAATTTGTCAACGTCAACTCGCAATGCGTATCGATGCATCGGAATGGAGCGATCGAGATCGATATCTCGTCTTTGTATCGATGCTGACGATTATCCGATTGGCGATTGTGTAGTTGATTCTGCGCGCGCATGCAACATGAATGGTAAATCGAGGAAGCTATATTCAAATGCAAAGAGGGCTGTTTTATTTATTCAAATTTCGAATAACAATAACTGTTTGTTAGTGCGTAAGGAATATAGATGTCTGAATGTTGATTGTATCGGATAAGTGTCCACTATTATATTAATGAAGATATGAAAAGTGAACGAGGTAAGGTTATGTCGTTTTAATTACAAGCTGACAAACGCACAGATACCATAATGTTTTATAATGATTAGGTTTATGACAATTATACGTTTACTGTTCGCAAAGGCTAACTGCATGCTTGTGTTCCGTTCTAATTTCCTACCTAATGTGTATAATTTTACCTGCGTACGTTACACCACCTGCATGTATCCTGTCAATCAGTCTGTGGTCTCATTAGCATTTAAAAACAATACTAGTAATAACTATGGTAATTATTAAATGATGAATATTTTATTCATTTTCTACCAGTTTCTCGCTTACACGTGGATGAAACGAGATATTTCGTAATGCAGTCAGTCATTGGCGTTAAATCACTTCTCATTAATACTTAAATCGTCAACTGGGTATCCATTTTTATTAGTATACTTTTACCGGAAGATCCATTCGACGATAAACTATCAAAATTGAAAGTTTTATAAATTACCACCAATACACATAACACATCGTGCGGGCTTTAGTTAATTTTGACCATTGGTTCTCAAGTTCCAACCTGTGGTCCGCAAAAGCTTGTTTGCCCCAAAAAGTTTTTTTTTTATTAAGCCTTAATTGTTCCACAGCTGGGCAAAGGCCTCCCTCCATTCCTTCCATCGGTCGAGATTCTGCGCCACCTCTCTCCAATTCTCAAGGAAGACATCCAGGTCGTCCCGCCATTATCTTCGTGGTCTGCCGCGGCCCCGTATCACGGTAGGGCACCAATTCTGGGTTTTAAGAGCCCATCGCTCGTTCGGAATGCGGCAGACATGTCCTGCCCAGACCCATTTGAATTCAGCAGCCTTTCGTGCACAGTCGACTATTTGTGTTTTGGAGCACAGTGTGGTGTTTCGAACACGGTCTGTGAGTTTGACACCCAGAATACTGCGCTCCATAGCACGTTGGCAAACCTTCTGTTTGGCCTTTATAATGTTAAAAGAGAAAAGACTGTAATAAAGTAAAAAGTAATAAATAACAATATTTTTAACTCAAAAAACAAATTCAATACTTTATTGCATTCTTTAATGTGTACATATTAGTTGATATGTTAAAAACATCGAATCAATTATGGACCCTGAATTCATACAATCCGAATGCTCTTAGAAACGTTGTGTACAACCGAATGTTAATACAGTTTTAGTTTTTGAGTTTTACGTATGCTCCCTCGGTGGTGCAGTGGTCGCAAGCACTAGTACTGACTGTACTTAGCATGAGGTCCCGGGTCGAGCAAAGTGTTATTGAGTTTTTCAATCTGGAACTTCTCAGTAGCATCCCGAAGTGGACTAGTGCCCGATTGATAGCAATAGGTTCGCCTCCCATTAGACGGGACTTTAACATAAATGGCGACAAGTACACCTCTGCCTAACCCTTCGAGGTAACAGGCGTGATGTTATGTAATTTTTTGTAATAATATCATTTTGAAGGGTGGGACATTTTGGGGGACTGTCTCATGTATTTTTTTTGACGTTTTAAAGTGCTAATTTTCAGCCTAGTTTGAATAAGGACTTTTGATTAGGATTTAATTTATAAAGTTTTTGTAAAATCATTTCTAGATTGATAAATTCAGTTCCTGCAGTTTAATTGGCCGTATTTTCAATTTGAACAGTTACGTTTGCGTCAAGCTGGAGATAATAATAATAATAATCATTTATTTCAGTCCATATTCGATCCATTATTTGTTAGTAAGACACAAAACACACAAAATAGCCCCTGCAAACAACAAAAAATCAAAGCGGTCATAGGTCGAAAGAAGATTGGGAACCACTGATCTTAACGATAATAAATATGATTTCTAACGTGGTTAGGTGGTAACGTAGCGTCAATGATATTTATGTTGGACATCAAAGGCCTGTGACAACTTATACGAGGACCTCGTCTCTGATCGAATTATCACAAACTAACTTAAAACAGACTGGACCAGACTTCAAAGAAGGAAGGAAGCGAGTTATTAGTACCTATCAAATAATGGCCTGATGGAAATTGGCGGGAGGCTAAAACAGCATCGAAGTGACGACGTTAGATTTTTCAAAAGACTCACCTGTCTGTCGTTTTAATTCATTTTTGATCTATTTTGAGTGTTACTTATGATGGTGTTAATTCAAATGCAACTACATAGGGGAAGGAAATGGCAACAACGTGTGGCATAATATTACCTATAAATATAATTACAGCAACTATAGGCTTAAGGCGTAGTATAAACCAAAACTTCCAATTGTTAGTTTGATTTTATATTAAACTAGCAGACGTTCCGCGGTTTCACCCGCGTAGTTCCCGTTTCCGTGGGATTACAGGGATAAAAAGCAGCCCATGTCATCCGGGAACAGTGTAGCTTTCCATCAGTGCCATAATTTTTAAAATTGGATCATAAGTTCCGAAGATACCCTACATACAAACTTACAAACCTACAAACTTACAAACAAACAAACAAATTTTACCTCTTTACAATATTAGTATAGAGGTATAGACTAACTGTCCCGGAAAACTTCATTAGCAACAATTGCGCGAGCGCTTTTTGATAGTACGAACAATTTGTCGCGGTCTATAGAAACAAACAAAACAAACAACAAACTTCGTTTCGCCTTAGAATCAATTTATTAGTCCTATTTCGTTTTCATTAGTTTAAATCTTATTCTGACATACTGAATATACACACAATTTTATATATTAGATACAGGTACACCTGTACGTTTAATAAGATGACAAGAAATAGATCTAAACCAATAATAACTACTGGTACTTTTTATTTAGCGAGTCTCTACTGTGGTCTTATTTAAACATTCTGAGTTCGATAGAATTAAAATTACAACATGGTATACATAACCTAACCTAACTTGCCATACCTATCCTATAGCTAACCTAACTACCTAACCTAACTACCTTACTTAAATGCATTGATTTAAAATATACTAAATTCAGTAATTTTAAACTGAACTACTGCGCAGCGTGCCTTTATGTAATAATAAAATAGTTTATTAGTAAAACAAGTTTAGGCCTAAACAAAATTTTGTGATTGGATCCTCCTTTTAGGCAGATAGTGCCTGTATTAGGAGAGTCTGCTCTTCCATATCAAGACGTGAAATACAAATAGCAAAAATATAATATAATTATTATGCCAAAGCTTAATTACTAAAATTAAACTTAAAAACATGACATAAACATCTTTTCTTAAAATCAAAAGTATGCATGACTAGGTCTGGGTGTGGTGTATGCGTGTGTGTGTGTACATGTGAGTAATAGAGTGTTTAGCCTATATGGTAGGTGTGACAGAGAGTAAGTGAGTGTGAGTGTGTCAATGTGTCAGGGTTTCAGAAATGTTTCGGTATCATTATAAGTAAGGGAGTTTTTGGGATAGATATAAATATATTAATTGATTTTATTGTACAGCGCAGCAGATCGTTTGCTAAATTGCATACTGGCCAGTAAAGTCCTTGTCCTGGGTATGTTAATTATCAAGTCTTTCCTTCTTTTTAACAGTATGCTATAATCATAGGAAAGAGACTTATGTTTCTTTAATATAATTAGCATAATGTAAAGTTTTCTTACTGAGAGCAGGTTACTAAGTCGAAACAGGTTTTCAGTGGGATATCTCCATTCTCCGTCTTTTAAAATACATGCACTTACAATGTTACATACAATTTATTTAGTTTTCCCTACCGTCTACTTTAAAGTCCAAACAGTATAATAATTATCTTTTTGCAAAGAATTATTAAAGTTCGTCTCTGACGTCATTATTAATAACGTAAATTGATTTCTGAAACATTTTTTTTTATGCTACATAAAACCTCTTTCTAAGTTTAGTAACAAAATAAATTTTAGAACGTAACCTATGTATTAATTGACAAGCAAAAAAAATATGTTGATCCGTTGTGACACTATACAGGGTGTCTCATTCAAATCGGTCAGTATGGGAAAGTCTGAAACTATAAGACATACGAAGATCTGTTCTGAGGAACCATGTCATCGATTTTAATAAAAAGAAAAACTGCATTCATACATTTTAAAAAACATCGGTACTATTGTAGTAATATTGTAAACGTGGTCACTTCGAGCACCTACTAAAATAAATTAAAATATGTGGAAACAATACATTTTATTCATTTTAGACATCATGTTTCATACAGACATTTACTTCTTAAGACCTACACAATCGATTTCTAAATAGAAATAGCGTAGGTTTTTTTTCAAAATAACCGGGTTCGATTCCCGAAAGGAGTACCTACACATGTTTTTTTAAAATGTATGAATGCAGTTTTTCTTGTCATTAAAATCAATAACATGGTTCCTCAGAACAGATCTCCGTATGTCTTATAGTTTCAGACTTTCCCATACTGACCGATTTCAATGAGACACCCTGTTTAACTTTCGTATTTTTAAAGCTAAATACGCAATAATCCCAATAGTTTACATAATTTTAATATACTATATGTGGTCAATTCAAAATCTTTATTTAAATACGTTCTTAAATTTAAGTGGAATATACCGTACCGACGACGGGATGGGCATCAAATGTTTGTCAGGTTCGAATAGTTTCTAGAGACTAACGAACAGCAATTAATTTTGATATAAAATAGATATGCAATACCTATGTAATACCAATAAACAAATAAAAATCAAATAGCCTTCTAGGTATTTCTTGCTTCACAGTAGAGATTTACAACATAAAAAAAAAACAGTGTGCATGCAAAATTAATTAATCCAATGTTACAAATCTTAGTATTTTGGTAGGTACTTTTGATAGTTAGGTGTTTGTATTTGATTATGATAATAAACTTTCAATGTCTATTAATAATTTGCAGTAAATTGATTCGTACTACAGTACCTAATTGTCTTAGGAGAACTAGCATGCCTATAAGATGCCTCGACGGCATATGAAGCCAAGAAAGGGGCCCATGGGCTGCATAAAAACTCTGGACACCAGGTGACACACACGATAACGAGGAGAGCTGAAAAATGCAAATCACTAAATCGCGAGTCGCCATTTTAAAGTTAGATTAAAGTTATACACAGTTAATAATATAATTTAAAAAATATCATGACTACTGGTCATCTGAAAGTAGACTAAAAAACATTAACGCAGACTACGTCAGGCGCCATGTTGTATACTACCCAGTGATTAAATCCGTTGCTAAATCTGAAAGGGAAACATTAATTTACAATCAGCTGCAGATCATCCATCTTGCCATGCAACGGAGGAAAACAGTCATAATCCATTTCCTATGACTACTATATTAATTATCGTCCTAAGGCGATCGGTAAGCAACCTTATTGTGGTATTTATGCCACAGAATAGCTCACAAATGGAGTGTGAACTGCAAAGAGGAAATAAACACAGTTATTTATAGCTACATAGACTTATTTGAAAAGTCTATTTATTTAAACACTTTTTTTAAATAAACTATAAGAAATTAATCTATTCGTAACACTCCGTCCCAGTTCTCATTCAGATATTTGTCATTAAGTCCGAAAGTCTGAAAACCAGACTTACCGTGTTGCCAAGTTATAAAGTTGTAAAGGTCAGCAAGGCAGACGCCTCATGTAAATAACTGGTATTCGTCTGCATATGCTTAGATTGGAAGATGAAACCGACAAAGTTATGAAATATCTAGGCAGACGATGATTCATAACGCTCTGCACTTCAACCAGACTCCCCAAAAAAACAAGTTTTAAAGACTTTGTAATTCAACCAGTCTCTTCACAAAAATAAGTTTTGTACAAACAGTACTTTTGTAGCGACATCTATCTCACCATATACGAACTAATGACCGACATCCTACATCGCAATATTAGAGTTATCTGCGCACTTTGAACATATACAAGTTCCCGACAACAACCGTCGGGGCAGTAGTTAGCCCACCAGACACAACATAGTCTGGTCGGAGCATGCTCCCTTTTCAATGGTGGATGAGGGACTTTACACACCGTTCCTCATGCCTCCAAACTGGTGACCCCAAACATGAACGTTAGCGCAGCCTTCGTGCAACATCATCGCGACCTCATCATCACTTGCTCAAGCTTACGACTAGCGAGTTTTACAGCCAGCCAGCATCTACGGCTCCTACGGGTATCCTGACCACCAGCATGCAGCAGACGCGCGCATACCTGGTCATCACCCACAGCCACCTCATGCAACCTTGGCACAGCACACTGCTTTTCGGCCGGTCAGCAAGCAGGGCCACATTTCTCTCCTGGTCGACGCAACAGCCAGCTACTCCACAGCACTGCACCACGCCAACTCACTGGAACATATGCAGCATCACCCCGACTCACTTGGGTATTAGCAGCAGCACTTCCGACGTTCCGACTCACCGAGAACTATGCGGCATCGGGTGTGGACTCATTGGAACACCAACACTCTAGCCTGGCAAGCCCTTCAAGACCCAACCAGCTATCGACCTCCGGTCTTGGAGGAGAGTGATGTAGCGACATCTATCTCGCCACATATGAACTAATGACAGATATTCTACATCGCGGTATTAAAGTTATCAGCGCACTTTGAACGTATACGACAACAACCGTCGGACAGTAGTTAGCCCACCAAACACAACATCCGTCTGGGCGGAGGATCCCCCTTTTCAATGGTGGGTACGTACCGGCGGATTGCCAAATCATAGGTCTCGAGTTCGAACCCAAGGCACGCACCTCTGACTTTTCGGATTCATATGCGAATTGTATACTTATCACTTGCTTCAAAAACGGTGAAGGAAAACATCGTGAGGAAACCGGCATGCCTGAGAAATATTTCTCGAGAGCATGTGATGCCAAGTAGGCCCATATGCGGCATTAAAACTCTACACCAGGTTAGTTACTAACCACACGATAAGAAGAAGAATGGTGGTGAACTTTACACCCTGTTCCTTATCTACAAACTTTAATTTAGAATATCTATACAAACATACTGGACTTGAAATGTCTGTCTAAACTGATTCAAAGTGGATTCGGCTGAGACCCCTTAGTCAGCCACGGCATAGGTACACACCTTAATCGTAGTAGGTACATGTTTTAGTCAGTTGAATGTGGATTTAAATTTCAGATAACATCCATTGATCTTTTATCTCACGAGCAACCACTCCATTTAATAAATCTGCAGTGCTCAATTTGCTTTTATAATGATTCCTGAGATTACATTTAGTGATCACAAGCGTGCAGCTAGTGAGGAGTATCACAAAATCTGATTTCTCCATTTGTTAAGTCTTCCGTGCCTGAATAACTATTGTGATCGTAAACTTTACACATTATTGCAGCTGCCTCTAAGTTATTCTATAATATATCGCAATGAACTAATGAACGGGCCTTATTTTCACTGTTGCACATAATGCAATAAAAATTAACGCCCAAATAAATCTTAAGGCTTAAGTATTTGAGAAATGTTCATATCCTCTCATTATTTTTCTTTATGTCGGGAGCAGAATCTTAGGTAGCAGCGCGAGTTATTTAATGGCTTACAAAGCCATATGTAACTGGAACCTGTTTTGATATCACAATTGCTCACGTAGGAAGAAACATTACCTAATGGATAAGATAAAGATAGATAGTAGCTTTCTTGAGAGAGTAACACTAACATTCTACTGGATGCGATGTTGAAATTGTACTGTAGTTTTAAATGCCCACGAGGTAAGGGGACAATAATGATAATACTAGCCGTTTACAGTACTATCCCACTGCATATTAAAGGCCTCGTCTCGTATACAGGTAAGGCATGAGCATTGATCTTCTACGTGATTTAAGAATTATTTATTTTTTTATTTTTTCTACAACAATGGGGGCTTTATAACAAAATTTTAGTCCCTCATCTAGATTACAAGAAAATAAACGACACGTATTTTTTTCTTTTTTCGCGTACTTAATCAAAAAATAACGGCGATACCTCGAGTTAAAATGTCGCATGACATCACTAGCCAGTACAGTTTATGCTAACTAATGACGTTGCAAGCCCCCTCTCCTCAACTTTAATGCGCTTATAATCTAAGCAGTTCCATCAAGATGAAAAAGAAAAAAATATGTGTCGAATATTTTCTTGTTATCTAGATGAGGGACTAAAACCTAAAATTTTATCAAATAGCCCATTGTTTACACAAACAGCTTGCACTTAAAACGAATACCTAACATTAAAATTTAACAAGTGTAACAATTACTTAAACGTAAATACCACATGAACTAATTTAACTTATAACTCATCCTACTATCCTTATATTATTGTTACATTTTAGAAATGTCGAAAACTTAAAAAAAAACATGCTTTTCAACCAACTATACAATACAAATAAACGATACCGTATTGAATAGTGTTTCAGTATAGTCATTACTGGTACAATATTTTCAATTAGTATTTGTAAGTTTGTCCAGATTTTCACACGATGTTTTTCTTTACCTGTACGTTAGTGATGTTCAAGGTAAACTAAGAAAGTACAAGCGAGTTGAAAATCTCACATTGGTAGGTACTTAATTAAAATTTCCACCTTATGAGGCCTTGACCACTAGATTATCACACATATCAATTTCAAATTTGAATGAATTCGAAATTCGGACGGAGTTTTAAATTGACAGCTGTCAAATTATCGGTCATCTATATATATAAAAGAAAGTCGTGTTAGTTACTTCGCTTATAACTCAAGAACGGCTGAACCGATTTAGCTGAAAATTGGCAGGGAGGTAGTTTAGAGCCAGGAGAAGGACATAGGATACTTTTTATCCCGTTCGTCATCATAAAAATAAATATCAAGAATATCGGTTGTCTCAAACATTTTTCAAACGCAGCGCCATCTTGGATGACATGACAGGAGTCAAACTTCCCAGTTCATTATCAGGTGACAATTTGAAATTGACAAGTCTTAAGCTAAACCCAAGAAGGTAAGGTTGTCAATTTATAATACGCACCTACGTTCTGAAATTTATTTTGTTACTAAACTTAGAGGTTTTATGTAGCATAAAAAAGTCTTATATTTCAGAAATCAATTTACGTAACTAGCAATGATGACAGAGACGAAATTTAATAATTCTTTGCAAATAGAACTTATTTTACTGTTAGGACTTTAATTAAAGTAGACCGGGAAAACTATAGGCATAAATTATTGTATGTAACATAGAGGCAATAGTTCAGATTAAAATGATGAATTTAGTATTTTTTAGTAAGGTAGTTAGGTTAGATAGTTGGGTTAGCTATAGGATAGGTATGGTCAGTTAGGTTAGGGTATATATACATGTTGTAATTTAAAAGTAGTAGTAGTTATTATTGGTTTGGATTTATTTGTTGTCGTCTTATTCAACGTATGTATATCTAATATACAAAAAAAAATAAGAGCAATGAATTGACTCTAAGGCACAACGAAGTTTGCCGGGGCAGCTAGTTTTTCATAAAACAAAGATAAGTAATTTTTTTTTGCACTAAATGCACAATACACATTTTGTTCTTCATCACCATCATCATCATTTCAGCCATAGGAAGTCCACTGCTGGACATAGGCCTCCCCTATAGATCTCCAATAAGACCGGTTGGAAGCGGCTCGCATCCAGCGCGTTCCCGCGGCCTTAATGAGGTCGTCTGCCCACCTTGTGGGTGGACGTCTATGCTGCGCTTGCCGATACGTGGCCTCCACTCGAGAACCTTTCGACCCCATCGGTCATCAGTCCTCCGTGCTATGTGCCCTGCCCACTGCCACTTCAACCTGCTAATCCGCTGGGCTATGTCGGTAACCTTGGTTCTTCTACGGATCTCCTCATTTCTGATTGAATCTCGCAGAGAGACTCCGAGCCCTTTCCATAGCTCGTTGGGCTACTTTGAGCTTACTCTAATTTGTTCTTATCTTATAGAATATTCATAAATTTAACCGAGGGGTAACGTGCTACCCAGGCGCTAGTTTCTTGAGGCAGTTCCTCCATGTAAAACACCGATATTCAACTTCATTACACTAAGAGCCGACCCTAAATAGTTAGGAAAAGGTTAGACAGTTAGTGATGAGATCAATTTTCATATTAAGAAAGAAAGGAAAGCGAAAAAAGTTCAGGCAAATCTAAAAGATTCACGGTCATTCACCTATACTGGTAATCTCTCGATTCAATAACAAAACTCCTACTAAGTCAATGATTCCCATAAATCCACCACAACAGGTCCCAGAAACGAGATATCTCATAGCTAAACGATATCCTAGATACGTTAAATGCAAATTGCGAAAAATACGCCATCGGCATCCGAGAGATTTGTCTGTAGATACGCGCCGTGTCAACGTTGGCCGCGTTCCTCTATTTTGCGTATCTGCATATTTTGCGTATACTGCAAAACGTGGCAGCAATTTTTAACTTTACGCACATAACGGATAAGGGATACTTTTGTGTAAACGCACGTTCGCGATGTGGATGTATAAATTAGTTACTTTATATCCAATATCGGTATGATGCTTCGGGTAAACTAGCTGCATCAGATAAAATGCAAGCGGAGACACGCGAATAAGTTATGTGCGCCGCGTGTACGCAGCCTTGACGCTTATATTACTCTACAATGTAACACAATAAAGTGTGCCCTTTTTAATAAGACCCAGAACTAGATTTTCTGCTTTATTACTTTATTTATACCAATCAACTAATAAGTGATAAATAACCGCTCTAGATACAGTGAGACATAAGATAACGAACGAGGTGTAAATACGAAAATTGTCGCACAAATCGAGATTAAGTTATTCATAGTGTTTATTCAATCAATCGTTTATGTGCAAGGTATCATTTTTAATTGTAGTTATTAAAATAAGTGGTCAATTCAGGGTACGACGCGGTGACATGTCCGTTCAAGTCGGCCTAGTCCAGTAAAGTCTACCTTTGTCTGACTGTTAAGCTGTTTAAGGGAAAAATACAAACATTAAAATAAATAAATAAATATTCCACAATTTTTTCACACAACGCCATTTAGTCCCAAGTTAAGCTTGAGAGCTTGTGTTATGGGTACTAAACAGCTGATAAACATACTTATATATATTTCTAAGTACATACATTTTATAGATAAATTACACCCAGACACAGAACAAATGATCATGCTCATCACACAAACATTTGTTCTGGGTGGGAATCGAACCCACGACCTCCGGCATAGCAGTCAGGGTCACTAACTACTAGACCAACGGGTCAATTAAAATTATTATTATTATATTGTTGGGTAAAACGATGGAACTTTATGAGAGTATTCATGAAGATGAAATATTTTTATCATTATATCATTTTTATCTCGCAGTTCAACGTTATAGGAGGTTGTTTACAGCTTAACTGGGACACTGTTGATGCCTTAATAAGTTAACACCTCCAGCCAGGGTTAAAAAATTGAAAACTGAACAACTTCTTGCTAAGGGACCTCGGCTTAGGGCGTTGTTGGGGGACACTAAAGGGACAGGCTGGATTGAATCGAAGAGTACACTGACAATGTTACCCAGCTTAAGTAGTATTGTTTAGAAACTTAAATACCTACTAGCATTGAAATAATGTTTAATTATTAAAAGCAGTAGCTCCACGAAGACGATGTCCAACGTTTGTGACGTCGTCGGTCATGGTGTGCCGTATCTCATGGGATGTCGCAGCGCTGACCAACCGTTATTTCTTTATTTTGTTTAGTGTCTTTTCTTACTATTATTAATAATAATAATAATAAATTGTATTGCAGGCGATACAGGCCCAGAGATAAATAATTTAAAATGCATATTTTTATACATTATTACTTAAAGCACTTCACTAACACGCAATAGCGCTGCTCTGTGGAACTTTGACTTTTTTTGTGACTTTTTCTTTGTTTTATAAAGCTGTGTTGATCCACTATAGGGCAAAGGCTTCCTATCCCTCTTTCCACTCTTCCCGGTATAATGCGATTGTGGGCCAATCGTTAAAGCAGAAGTCTTGTTCTATCTTATAATATCTTTATAATAATTCTCGATACGTAGTCGCAAGTTTCACTAATAATTTCTACGCGTCTTAATTGGTTACCTACTTTGATAATAAAGAAAATTCAAATTAGCATACTAAAGTTGTATTGCGAGTGAGTTATCTCGATTCGTAATCTATACAGGGTGTCTCATTCAAATGGGTCAGTATGGGAAAGTCTGAAACTATAAGACATACGAAGATCTGTTCTGAGGAACCATGTCATCGGTTTTTATAAAAAGAGAAACTGCATTCATACATTTTAAAAAACATCTGTTCTCCGTTCGGGAATCGAACCCGGTTATTTTGAAAAAAAAAACCCTACACTATTTCTATTTAGATATCGATTGTGTAGGTCTTAAGCAGTAAATGTCTGTATGAAACATGATGTCTAAAATGAATAAAATGCATTGTTTCCACATACTTTAATTTACTTTAGTAGGTGCTCGAAGTGACCACCGCCTTTTTCAATACAATATTCAACACGTATGAATATATAAACGTATGTATTAGATATACATACGTTTAATACGTTTAAGACGACATTTAAAAAAAAATGATAAGAGCAATAAATTGTCTCTAAGGCACAACGAAGTTTGCCGGGGCAGCTAGTAGTATATAATTCTTTGTTAATCCTTAGCATCAGTTGGGCCAGTTGGGTGATATCTCTCACTTCATCGTTATCTTTACCCAAGTTAATTTGTTTCAGACAATATCACTGCTGGTTCTTTTTTGCATACACTCGTCACTGTCATGTTATTCCCCACACACGTTCATGTCTCAAGACTGACACTATGCAAAATACTAAAATACATAATTCACATCAAGAATTAGGCAATGAGTGACAAACAAAACATGCGAGCATGCAACACCGTTAACTTAGCCATTTAAAAACAATGTGCACTTATGTGGACTGTCCGTTGGCATGGTACCAACACTACCTACTCACATGAATCAGGGATGCAAATATAATATTAAAACAATAGCGTGACGCATCCAGTCTTCCTTGTTTACCATCATGTTGAAATTTATCGTTGAACAAGTGTCGGGTATACAATACATGTAAACCAGCTCTGATGTATCTTTAGATGAAGTAAACATTTGTATGTATGTATGTTGATGTCCTTAAGTTAGGGATGTGGCGATGCTATGTCGATGAAGCAAAAGCTTTACTATGCAGAAAGAATGGTTCTATCTCTGTACCATCGGCAAACTGGTTCAAAATGCCTAAGGTATTTGCTACTCGTATAATTTTTAGAAACAATTAAAAAGTCATTGTGTCTCGCGTAGATCTACGTTCTGGCCAACGAAGGGTTAAGCCCGCCTTTGTTTTTTTTTTTTTTTTTTTTTTTAATTTGTTTACTAAATTACAATCTAGCCTAATAAGGCTAATAAGCAATTTTAATCTAACTTAATTTGCTAAAAGTAAAAGTATATCTAAGAGCACGTCCATTGCGTTTACTTAGCGTCTATTAAGGTGAAGTCACTTTGTTCTTGTGTCCATATAAATAGCTAGGTACTACACGTATATTACACTCGCGGTAAAGTCACAGATATGTTACACTACATTACACTACACTAACTCAAAAGGTTTAGTCCTTTTGAGCCTTCTTACTATGTCCGTGTTATCGAGGAGCTGGATGGCCTCAACATTAACATGATGATGAAGCCGATGTTCATGAGCTTCTGCATATTTTTGGATTATGCTGTTTACGAACTCTATATTTAGGTCCCGATGGATGTCGTCAATTCGTATATACCAAGGCGCGTTCACGATATTCTTGAGTACTTTGTTCTGGAATTTTTGTATAATTTCTACATTGCTTTCTTTGGCACAACCCCATAGTTGTATACCATAGGTCCATACTGGCATAAGGACTGATTTGTAGATCAGGATTTTGTTAGAAACTGACAACGCGGAATGCTTTCCTAGTAACCAGTTCATGCTTCTGTAACGAATTTCTAATTCTTCTCGTTTCTTTTTGACATGGGCTTTCCAGCGAAGCTTTGCGTCTAGGGTCATACCAAGATATTTGGCAGTGTTTTCGTACGGTATACTTTTGTTGTTTATGTATACTGGGTTGTGTTCCGATTTCTTGTTGGTAAAGTCAATGTGAATGGATTTTGTTTCATTCAACTTTATCTTCCACTTTTTGGTCCAATCATAGAATTGGTTTATTGCTGTTTGTACTTTTACCACAGCTTCCTTGTGACTAGATCCGGTGGACATTATTGCGGTATCATCAGCAAAAGTAGCGATAGTTGCATTTTCTAGTTCTGGTATATCACATGTGTACAATAGGTACAGGACCGGGCCTAGAACACTTCCTTGTGGTACACCAGCTTTTATTTCTTTTAGTTCAGAGTAGGCGTTTTCTTGTCTTACTCTAAAGACTCTACCAGTTATATATGATTCTAATATATCTGCGAACTGTTTTGGCAACATAGTTCTTAGTTTATAAATCAATCCCTTGTGCCAAACTTTGTCAAAAGCCTGGGCTACATCTAAAAATACAGTGGTACATACTTTCTTATCTTCAAGCGCTTTTTCAATTACTGTTGTAATTCTATGCACCTGATCTATCGTTGAATGTTTTTCTCTGAATCCAAATTGATATTCTGGTATTATGTTGCTATTTTCTATAATTGGTTTTAGTCGTTTTAGAAGTAGTTTCTCGAAAAGCTTTGACATCACTGGCAGCAAGGAGATAGGCCTGTATGATGATGCATCTTGAGGTGGTTTCCCTGATTTGGGGATCATGATCACTTCTGCCACCTTCCATAGGTCTGGAACATGCTTTAGTCTAAAAGAAGTATTAAGTATCTTAGTAAGTTTCACCAAGGCTTTTCTTGGTAGATTCTTTAGGATTTCCCCCGTGATAAGGTCATAACCAGGGGATTTTTTTGGGCTGATGTGATCTCTGATTTCTTTAAATACTTCTTTTGGTGTTACAAGTTTTATCTCTTGATCTACTTGTAGTAGTTGTTCCCAGTGGAGATCTTGGTTAGCGCTCTCGGTTTGTGTAAAAGTGTCCTCCAAGTGTTGGGCAAACCTTGATGCTTTTTGCTCATTACTTATTGCCCATTGTCCATTTAGCTCTTTTATTGGCGGTATGTGAGCAATAGGTTGTTTTTGGTTCCTTGTGGCTTTCCATAGTGAATAACCAGTCGATCGATCATTAGTGAGTTGATGAAGATGCCTATTTAAATTTTCGTCCCGAAATTTCTTGATTGCCTTCCTAATTTGTTTAGTTATTCTATTTAACAGTGTCTTATCATGGGGAAACCTGTTTTGCTGCCACTTTTTTCTCAATGTTCTTTTATCTCTGATCAGATCTGTTATTTCTTTTGGATAAGTGTTAACCTTCACAGTTCTTCTTTTCTCGGGTGTATTAGCCCATGCAGTTTGTTGGACATCTACAATAAATTTGCTTAGTTCTAAATCAAGTTGGTGCTTATCATTTATGAATATATTTAAGTCTATTTTATTTTCTAAGTCTATTTTAAAGGAGTCCCAGTCTGTGAACTTGTTCACGAGAAACGGATTGCCTTCTCTCTGTTTGACGTATTTACTTATGTATAAAATTATTGGTGAGTGATCAGAGTTCATATTAAATCCTTCTTCGGCACTTATAAAGTCAGAGGATATTCCTTTATAAATAAAAAAGTCAATTAAGTCTGGAATTTTTCTTGAGT
Organism: Euplexia lucipara; assembly: GCA_921972225.1. NCBI lineage: Eukaryota > Metazoa > Arthropoda > Insecta > Lepidoptera > Noctuidae > Euplexia > Euplexia lucipara. The sequence goes on along the minus strand of OV179155.1, from coordinate 17,136,294 downwards.
CTGTTGGCCAATATGTCGGTTTTCCAGTTGATAGAACCTCTGATTTGGTTTCTTGTATGGCACTTAGTAGCTCTCTGCCTTTTGTAGTAGTTAGTCTGGAGCCCCAATAGGTATTCTTGGCATTGAAGTCTCCACCTAATATAAATCTCTTTCCAAGTAGCGCTAAGAGTGTCTTGTATTGCTCTTTTTTTAGTGCGTGTTTTGGGGGGATGTATATAGCTGCTATAGTAACGGAGTCGTACATATATCTTTTCATTTTAATAGTTACACCGATCACTTGCATTTCCTGATCTTCACATTTGGTCTGTTCATAATGATGTATGTTTTCTCTTATTATGACGGCGCTGCCTCCTCTCGCGGAGTTATCAGGATGCAGGGCATGATATATCTTGTAGCCTTGAAATTTAACAAATGATTGTCGTGTAAAGTGTGTTTCGGAAATTAAGCATATATCTATGTTTTCTGTATCTAGGACTACTTGTAACTCATGTTGGTGTTGCAGCAGTCCATTAGCATTCCAAGCCATGATCTTGAGGTTATTAATCATTTTTGCAGATGAGTTGGAGCTTTTTTGGCACTCATTTCTAGTTTTTTAAGCCGTTCATCAAATGTTGACATTAGACTTAAGATTTGGTCGAGTTTTGACTCCGAACTTGTCTCCATATTATTTTTGACTACTTGAGAGTACGAGGACGGCTTGGGTGGTTGGTGGGTCATTCCCATCTTTACATTAGCTTCTTTGGTAGCTGATGGTTCGGTATGCTTCTTTGGTTGGGATACAGTTGGCTTCTTAGTGTATTTACTTTTTAATACTTGCATCTCCTTTGCTACTATACACCCTCTATAGTTAGCAGGATGTGGTTCACCACAATGGACACATTTTGGTTTATCTTGAGCCGGTTTTACGCAGTCTCTTGTGAGGTGTTTGCCCGTGCACTTGACGCACCTTGGTTCTTTCGAACAGTACTTTTGGGTGTGTCCATAGGCTTGGCATCTTTTGCACTGAGGAACTAGCTTAGATGCTCTAAGTGGTTGAATTTCAACTTTGCACCCTAGAATATTAGTGATGTCATAAACTTTGTTTATATCTTCATCTTTTTCAAATGTCAACATAAACATGTTGAGTGGTTCTTTTTTCCTCCAACTCAATTTGCTTACAGCATTTTCAATTTTGTAGCCCTTGTTTTTCAGGTAATCTACAATTCTTTCTGGCTGGCATGTATGATGAAGCTTTTTGGCCATCACTCTTATCGGTCTGGTTTGTTTGTTTTCATACGTGTGCCAGAGTAAATTATTTGAAGTTAGTAGCTTCGTAATCTCTCTATAGGCATCTTCATTTGTTGCATTTATTTTGACGCTATCCCCGTTCATCATTTTTATGGTGAACGTGTCGCCCTTAGTACTGGCTATTGAGTCATAGAATGACTGGTAATCTTTAACACCCTGCACATTTATTGGGGGTGGCTTTGGTGTTTTTTTGGGATTTATGTTCCCTTGTTCATTATTAGCATTATTTGGGGAGGGGGGGGTCAGCGTACGGTTCAACTTACGTTTTTTTCTTTTATTTTCTATCCTAATCCACTCCGTTTCTCTGGCTAGTTCCTCCTCATCCGTCTCATATTCGACAGGTTTGGGTGAACTTTCTTTGTTGGCCTTTTCAGTGGCCTTATTTTTTTCTTGATCAGTTTGGTGTTTCAAAATTTCTCTTAGCTTTTCCATTTCGGTTTTAAGCTCCATTACTTGACATTGTAAATCTTCTCGCTTTGCTTTTTCTTCGCTGTAATACTTAAACAGCTCATGTTCCAAGTTGGTAGTTAATTTTATTTTCTGCGTTTGCGAAGCCATGTCGGTGAAAGATGTATTCGCCTTAACAAATGATATGATGATTAAACATGTTTCGCACAAACAGTATCTGGGTCATCGCGACCACTCCGAGCGAACTGATGACGCACGGATCGGCCACACTGTTGTGATGCGTATGCACTTTGCTAACTAGAGCACGCGATCGCGAGAGGCACGTCCGTCCTCTAGGTAAGACCGAACCGAACGTGTAACTTGTGCAAAAAGCTAGTATATAAATAAATAATAAATGATAAATCGGTACGTGTATCCGTAATCTGTATCTGTATCTGTATCTGTGTTAACTTAGTTACGTTATCAATTATTCGAATTTTGAAACGTATAGATTTCTCGTTTATTTATTAAAGATTTTTGCACAAGTCAAAAAATATTTTATTATAACATAGGTATTTTGTCAATTAAATCCTTACTTACATACAATTTGTTGAGATTGTGTGTTTGTTCGTATGTTACGGTTGTTTAGACTTAAGTACTCAACCGATCATTTTTATTTATTTATTTATTTACTCATCATCACTATCATTACAGGAATGTCCTAATTCAATAGTGTGGCTATAATTACAATTTTATTAATTTGGTCTTACTACTGGGAACCGCCTATAGACGTGGCCGTCGCCTTCGTAGTACATAATTGTCGCCTTCGTAGTACATAATTGTCGGACACACACAGGTTTATTTCTTTTAATATACCTGGGTTTGAAGTCTTGCCACGCAATAACTTCATCATGGACATTTGAATACTTGTTGTCATGGGTGCAGAAAAGGACATACGATTCAAAAATATCCAGTCAACATTCGATTCAAGACGGTTTCTGCATAGGGTTATTTAAAAATACTCTTTTCAGAGAATCTGCTTTTAATTACTGAAAACGTTACTTGAAATTAAGAAACAGGTTCAGTTTATTGCAATTTTAGCATCGACTGTAATATTAAACATTTCGCTGAACTGATGCGTACGCGCATCACTACGGTGCAGTTATAACACGTGTAATGTATCGGTGACTAACTGAACTCAGTTTATAGAGCAGCTCGTCGGTACTACGATTACTAAGAGTAGGTAGAGGTACTCTACTCAGATGCACTTAGTAATCGTTTGCAAGATGCGGAGGGACGATATAAATAAATATTCTGATAGACAAAGAAATATAGGATTAAAATAATAAGTTCTATGGTCACCAATTAGTATTTATTAGTACGAAAGAGTCAAAAAGCAGTGATTGTCTAGTTGTGTGACCGGCAAATTACGCTACGCTTGCCGAAGTCGATCTCTGGAAAGGTGGTCGTTTAATATATCAAGACCCCTCTGTGTTTCAAAATCATCATGTTCATACATTTTGTAATAGCACGTAGGTACTCGTATTATATTCATCTTGTAAGTACTATTTGACATTTGTTTAATAATTGTATGTGTTTTAATAATTTGTTATCTGTAATATATTTAATCTATATCATGTATATAACTTGTAAGGATTACCAATAAACTACTAGGTATAGCTATGACTTTGGACTATTTTTATTAAACAGCAGATTTTTACGTGGTTTGTTAAAGTATTCTGAAGTACAAGCTGTGTAGTGAAATTACAAAAAGTCATGTTGTATTCATTTTTATTGAGCCGTTAAAACGGTTTGCAGCTAAAGAAATAATCTAGCTTCGGTGTTAACAGTGAAATTAATACTAAAAATTAAATGTTAAAGATGTCAGCAGTAAATATCGGATGACAACCATTCACTAAGCGGTCTATTTAATAATCTTACTTTTACTTGTCGTACTAAAAACTAGTTTCCAATTAGCCGTACTTTAATAAAGAAATTTTATTCGATGACTAACAATTTCGTTTTTACTGTACAGCACCAATAAAAATACTAAATAGTGCGCTGTAAAAATTGAATTGAATATAATAAATAATACCAGCCTGTTACTGTCCTACTGCAGGGCAAAGGCCTCTTCTCATACAGAGAAGGTACAACCATTGATCACCACAGGCGGATTGGCGATTTCAAACTTGTATTGACTATAAGTCTATGTTACCCCCCGATTTATTCTTTCACTGATGACAACGATATCTTACATAAACTAAAAAAGTACAGACGCCAGTACGCCAAGTTACCCCAATGTGTCAAATTCTTTGATCGTTTTTCAACTTTATGTCAAACAGCAAAAGGTTCATATTCAATTGGGAAAATTTTACACATTGGGGTAACTTCATGTACTGGCATCTGTACATATCAAAGACATTAAATACCTATAGATCGAACATGCCCGTTCTATAGTATTTTAAATATCTTCGGTACATATGAATTGAAAAAATCATTTGGTAACAAATTGGCAAGGCTTTCATAAAAACTCGTGGTTAGTTTGAGTACTTTATGCGACCTACCCAAATGTTCTATCTTTGGTATTAGTTCGTCAGGTCGTGGAGCTCCTCAAGTTGCGAGTTGAGCTCATGATTACTGACAACTACTTGCACTAACTGATCTGGCCCTCATTTCTGTGTAGTTCTTTCCTCAAAAGACCACTTCAGACGCAGATCTGCATGGTTTTTACATGATCCGACCAAGATAATGTCTGGACTTTAAAAGAGACTTTCGACGAGCGGTTTCTTCTTGACTGACCTGTTGGTCTAGTAGTTAGTGACCCTGACTGCTATGCCGGAGGTTGTGGGTTCGAATCCTACCCAGGAAAAATGTTTGTGTGATGAGCACGATCATTTGTTCTGTGTCTGGGTGTAATTTATCTATAATATGTATGTATTTAGAAATATATAAATATGTTTATCAGCTGTTTAGTACCCATAACACAAGCTCTCAGGCTTAACTTGGGACTAAAATATGGTGTTGTGTGAAAAGTTGTGGAATATTTATTTATTTTATTTATTTATTTCTCACAATAGTCAGATGGTGAAACACCGATCTCACTTTCTATTTTCAAAACTACATGTAAAAGTGTATGTATGGACCTATTTACAGAAGTAGGTAAAGGTCTTTTATCATTTAAAAGTTATTATTTTTAAGGGTATTTTCGATTCAAAACTCATTCGAAATTACGTCATTACGTTGCCTCTGCGCATTGGTACTATGGTGTCCGAGTCTCACATAAAAAGATGGAAGCAAAAGATGAACTGATTCCCGCAACCGTTATTTCAAAACGTGATCAGGGAAAGTGTGACAGACGTACAAATAAACCGACGGAATCCATAAAAGGAGCGTTTTACCAATCGCATTGCGGAACTCGAGTTAAGTCGATGATATCAATCTGTTGATATACAGCCTGCAAATCAGATGGTGGTAGTAAAATTAATAGCTAAAGTGTACTGTGAGGCAAGTTTACGATTTAATGTTAGAAAGGAGATAATACTGTTGGTGAGTATGGAATTATTTGTGGTTTGATGTTTTTAGTTAAGATACAATGAAGTTACGGATTTCATAGTAGTTGTTTGATATTTATGATTGTTTGTAGAATAACTGCGCTGCGATGTTTATATTTTTAAATGTCGCAGCTAATGCTGAGATAGGCGCCTTTTTGGTCTCGCACAGGTCTTTTTTTATTATTATTTTTGTCTTTAGTTTTTTAATCTTTCTTTTTTTATCTGTATTGCTGTTCTTTTGTTTTATGTTCTGTGCGTCCAAATAAAATATTTTCTTTCTTTCTTTTCTTTCTTTGTTGGGAAGGTCAGACAGATAGTCGCTCCATCCATGTATTATATAGCTGCATCCAGTTTATCTGGAAGCCGACCCCAAAATAGTTGGGAAAAGGCAAATGATGTTTCAAATTAGGTATCTTAATTTGTGATTTTAAATCGAGAATTGTTAAAATAATAAAGATAAAAATAGACTCAGAATTTTGTTTGTCCTGAATATAAAAAAAAACATCACACAATGCCATCTAGATCCAAACTAAGCAGAGCTTTTGCTGTGAGTTATTACTAGACAATGATAAACATACAAACTTATATATAGGAATTAATGTTGGTAAATAATATAAGTATAGGTAGATATCTAGATAATTTATATCTATAGGTACTAATATATAAAGAGGAAATGTTTGATTGTTTGTTTGCACTGAGTAGGCTCCGAAACTACTGGACCTATTTGGAAAATTCTTTCACTGTTGGGAAGCTACACTATCCCCGGGTGACATAGGCTACTTTTTATCACTGTATTCCACAGGAACGGGAACAACGCGGGTGAAACCGCGGGACGTCTGCTAGTAGCAAATAAATGAGATCAGCTACATTTTACCTTACATTTTATACCTGCAAAGATAGATGGAATAATAAAAATTCTCTACCTAGTGTAGAGCATTTTTATTATTCCAGTCAAAAACAATTGAATTCCTATTGATGTAACCCAAAATGGCTGTATTCTTTGAAGGGTAAAGAAAAGGTAAACCCATTGTAAATTTTGCAAGTGAAGTATTTTTAAGTTCTATGTAATAGGGGGCGAGCCTAATGCCAGTAATCAGACACAAAGGCAGACTTCAGACTGTTATTGAAAAATTCCAGTTGGAAAAACCTAAATAACTATACCAGCAGGCCTTAGTGCGTACCTCCGTTGAAAGTTCATGCAAAGTTTCAATGATTACGTAACTGTCAAACAGCTAGTTTTGTATGCATCAGTGTGTATCTAGATAGGCGTCATGGGCACTCGCAGAGATGTCATCATAACTTGAACTCCATTTAAAGTGCAATACCAAGTTTTAGTCACTGGCAATGCAAATGGGAAGACAGCCAATAGCCCCGCTGACCTGGGATTCAAATCCAAAATCAAATCAAATCCCCATACTCAGCAGTAAAAATTTCAATCAACGAGTCATAACATTAAGGGCGAGGCTCCACCAAAGCGGAGCCGAGAAGAGATGTGTTTTACAACCGATCTTGCGTCATTTTGACCGCTCAGTTCTTAACTTCAGCGCAATATAATATCCTATTGGTTAATTACGAGACATCTCCTCTCGTCTCCGCTTTGGTGGAGTCTCGCCCTAAGGGTCTCCCAACATTTCCCGACGCGGAATCGGCTTAAGCCGAGTGCGTATCACCACACTACTCGACTTTCGCTCGTTTCGCCGACGACCGGCGTCGTGACGCGTCGTCCGAACCGAGCCGATGCGAATGGTATTAGTAACACCCTTATAACGTAAACATAAAGGCTTTTTTGAACGGTGTTAGCTGATTCCGCTTCGATAAATGTGGGGAGACCCTAACAAGTCGATAATAATTGTGTCGCTACCAGTAATTGGTATTCTGTCGAACCTGTCAATAGGTTAAGAAGACGTTTTGTTGAAACACAATAATTGTGGATTAGTAGTGCCATGTAGTAACAAAAACCGAACCAACACCTGGTTGCTAGAAGCTTGAAAAAGTGTACCTTCATTATCGCAGTCAGAACGATTACAAGAGTTACCTTTTTTCGCAAATACGACCTTTCGGCTGAGACGTTATTACTCGCCGGGACATTTGGCCGAAAGTGGAGAAAATGGCGGCTGGAAGAGAATTCTGGTCACGTCTAAGCATTATCCTCACCGCTAGCCTAAACGATCTACGCCATATAAGGCTGTAAAACGATACAAACAAATAGCCTTATTGTTAAAGTAAATTGGTATTTTACAGCGCCAACGTTAGTGTCGCGGTACCTTATATGCCCTCGTCAATTTTACTTTTACACCTGTACTGTATTACCTCCACGTTGCATTTTAAAACTTAACACACATAAATAAGGTCGCAAGTCAGTTTTGTATTGGCAATTTTATGCAACGGATTCTAAAATTAAATTCCATTTTGAATGACAGTTGTTAAAGCGACATCTAGCGGTCAGATCACGAACTTTGATGGGCTATCAATAATTTAGCAATGACAACCGGTAATTTGAAATGAAATTTAATTTCCTATTTTTAATAACAACGAAATAATTACCAGCTGACAGGATAACTATACTTCACACACTATTATTATCAAGCTATCAGGCTAACTACGACCCATACATTTTGCTATTGACAACAAAAGATATATAAAATAATTGACATACGCGCATGATCAGTATACTTGAGCCTACTAATGGCAGTATCATAATCATTAGCTCCATTAACTATTAGCCTCTGCCCGCGACTTCGTCTGCGTTGCAGAAACTACCTTTAACCAACCTTGCCGTGAACTTTCAATTTCTCTAAAAGAAAGATAAAAAGAAAAAAAAATATTTTCCGAAGAGACTTACGTGTTTATGTAAATGAAAGAAAATAATTACTGGACATTTCTGGTTATTACGTTATTGGCGGAAAGATCTAGTTACAGGTAGATGACACAGTTGCACGTCGTAACTGGAATTATATATCACCCATCATCAAGACGCATTACAAAAATGAAAAGATATCTATCAAAATCAAAATTAATTTATACAAATTAAGCTGAAGATCAGTACCTTTTGAAAGTCAAATTTGACATAAGACACCCATAAAATGTCCGCGCTTCGCTGCTTTCTAGTGTACGTATTAATGAGAACATACTCCTCAGCAACACGTCAACAAATCCATGAGGACCAGTCCTTCACAGGACCCAGTTCCTCCTTCAAAATTTAAAATATTCCCCAACTAACAACAAAACAGAAGCCACATTAAAAACAACAGATATTTCAATAATAAACGAATAAACTACTTCGCCGCATGAACAATGAGTGGTTTACGATCAATTTTTTACTCTCTCCATCGTAACTCAACCACTGGAAGTCGCGGTCCTCTGCAAATTGTTACCGACTCCTGAGCAACAAAAACATACTTTATTTCGACGCCTCATACATTTAAACCCTAGAGTATGTAGCAAGGATATCGAGCACATTCATCGAGACAGCTTGAATCTAAACCTATAAAGTTTTCACACCCACTTTCCAATTATCGTCAAAGCTTCCTTCCGTCAAGCAGTTATTGCAATGGATATCCTATTGATTCGTAGCAGCAATAGCATCTAAAGATTTATGATGATGAAGTGTGACAAGAGAAGGCCCGTTGTTTTGGTCTGGACTTATATCCACAATGAAATCCTTCCTTGTGTAAAACAGTGAATAAAGAATTATAACAATAATATTTGGAAACAAGCTACATTGCTACAGTTAGCCGTCGTCGACTCAATAAAAGTCACACCGTGATTATTTGAGTGAGAGAGCCTTGCTTAAGTATGGAATGACACACGTGAACGTGAATTTACTTTAGTGCACTCTCAGTGTACTCAAAGTAACCATTTTTCCTTACAGACTGGCGGGCGTTACTACCTACTCGTGCACTCTGTAGCTTATTCATGCTCCAAGACCCCAATTCCATCACCCGCTGTGCAATGTTTAGGTATTTATGTATGCTAACATTCTAGGAAAACATAAAACAAAATATAATATAAGCGTGAAATGAGGCAAGATCGTAAATACTATAAATAGGGAACTGTGTTGCCAATTAATGTAAATTTCTCAATGTTCTCTTGTTAAACAGTCAGGTTAGGTCTTCACTGATAACCAATAATTTAGTCCTCTCCTACTTGAAATAATGGTGGTACGCATTCCAACAAATCTTTGAAGTAGGAAGCTGTTGTAATGTTTTGTACTGTTAGGTTTACCATACGGGGAAACTAACAACTAGTCCAAGATTTTGCGATATTATTTTAGTAGCGTGTGTGTAGGTTTTGTGTTCTGAAGCAGCGCTATTCTGTAAATATCTCGCTGTCAAAAGGTGGGTAAAGTGAGTGAGTAGTGAACTGTCAATCCCTAGGATTATTCTACGATATTTTTTATTATGGTAAACAAAGCCGATAATGACTATTCTGCAAATGTCTAAAGTGAACTGGACTGGTGAAGTTGATACAGTTGAACTCAATGTGGACCTGCATGGGTTAGTATGGGATTGAAATCCCTAGTTTTAGTATGGAATGACAGCTCACTTCACCTACATTTTCATTGAGAGATATCTGCAATATAAAACTGGAGGCTTTACGTTCTCATTGTTGTGACTAACCGTCTTACTCTTTTCTTCTAAAATTCCTTCTAAAATTGTAGACTATTGTAGTTGGCAGTATCAAATCTGAGATTGAACAAAAATTAGTGCCAGCAACTGCAAGAACACTCATGAGAAGAGACATGGTTTTGTTTTCATATGTTTCCTGAAATTTGTGATAGTTGTTATTATAAGAAATCTAGAGTAATATGATTACGTAAGTACTCATTATATTGGTAAATTTAAATAAACCATTTTTCAATTTAAAGTTTAAGTCAGTTGGTCAATTCAGGAAAAATGTTTTTCTTAACTTTGGGTGAAGTGAATGGTGAAGAGACCTGTCAGTGGCACCCAGGTTAAATATTAATATTTGGAAGAACTTACCTACTAGCTTAAAAAAAAAAAAACAATATCAGTGGCGTTTAAATTTTATTAGTTTCTCTATGAGTGTAATTATGTCAATCTTAGCATCAGATATTCGCAATACTCCGACCAAGTTTTAACAAGAATATCTTTGACAGAATAATCTGACCTGACTAAAAATAAAACCTTAAATCGTAATGTGCTGGTGTCTATACCTATTTGACGGTATATTTTAAAAATATTTCTGCAGTCGTAGCACCTTACCAGCCAGACCACCGTAGATCTCGTCGTGGTCTATAAAATCAAATACTTCAGTCTAATTTTAGGCTTAAGGTAATTTTCCTAATTCCTTGCACCCAGTCTCCCACATCATGGCTGCCCTACCGACTCAGATCACGAGCACCTGGCTGAACTAATAATTTCGCTCACACCACTATTTCATGTTCCATTTCACCTGTCATTAGCCACACTTCTATACTTCCGTATTGTCTATGCTACAGACGTCTATTGTCTATGCTGTAGTTATTGTTTCGTAAACAAAGGTTTCCTAGTATACTGGTTTAGTTGGATTTATGGTTTTTCGGATATGTGAAGGAAATCTGGATTTGATTATTATGCTAGGGAGGGGATCAAGAAAGTGTTATATTTAGTAAGTAGTGAGATTTCTAAAGTCACATTATCTAAAGTATTGAAACTAGCGAAAAACTGTAGAATATAGTAAGAATGTTACACTTGTTCTTGATTTTAGGATACCATATTATAGGATAGAAAATATAAGTAGACTGTCTCGGTGGTCTAGAGTCGCAAGAGCTGCTTAGCATGAGGTTCCGGGTTCGATCCCTGGGTCGGGCAAAGTGATATTGAGTTTTTTCATCTGGAATTTCTCATAAAATGAATGGAAATAAGTGATTTACTTATTATTTTTTATTTAACAGCCAATCTCACTTTACTTGTATTTAGTTTTGGGTAAGTGGACATTTTCGAGTGTAGGTAAGCCATGAAAATGTTAGCTTATATTTACTATTTATTTACATTGTGACTATATCTAAAAACAGACCTTATACCCATTATTAGGTACATAACACCGATTACTCGTATGGACACTAATTAGTTAATCAATCCTGTTTACGTTAATTAAATTGCACACGCGGTAATTGAGGTGTGGTTGCAGTCGTTTTTAACTTTTTTAACCTCAGAGTCTAGTAAAAATTAAAATACTGCGCAGAAATATATTATTGGCAAAATTTCAAATACGGCTAAGATACGTGTAAAAATTTACTAAATAGAAAAATTACACGAAGTCGCTATTTAAAACGTAAGTTCACATTGCTCAGAGACGCCATTCATTAAAGTTATAAAAATTTAGGGATCTACTATTTTTACACACAATAAGTTACATAGATACTTAAATACTAATGATATAATAAACTCGGAATATTTGATTGTTTCTTCGTTTGCATTAATTAAGTTTCGAAACTACTAACACCGATTTGAAAAAAACTTTCACCATTGGGAAGCAACACTCTCCTCAGGTGACATAGGCTACTTTTTATCTCTGTATTCCCTCGGGAATGGGAACTACGCTAGTGGAACCGCGTGACGTCTGCTAATTTAATACAAAATAGAAGAGTTAGTCCAGGATAAGTCGCGAAACGTGAGATTTTATTTATGGAGATTATTTTGTGCCTACAACTTAAACAATCTTTCTTTCTTTGTTGTTGATGTGTAACACCTTCCTTCTCTTCGTGGAAAGGGACGGAAATGTGTTACAAGAAACCCGGGTAGCTCGCACTATTTGATTTAACCAATAAGCGCACGTGCTGACGGAGAGACGGCTGTGAGAAGGTGCCAACCCATTTTGCGCTTTGGCTGAGCTCGCATTGTTTGGATTTTCTTACAATGCGTGGTCAGCGTAAAATAAAATAATACGACAGTACGAACTGTCATTTTATTTTATGGCAGCGTATTTACCACGCTAAACAGTCAGACGTTATTAACATTACTTTAAACAAGTTTCAACCAATCAAATGTCTTTAAATAACACTGAACTTCTTGGCTAAAGGCCTGTGACAGTTGATGCACTAATATGTCTTCCAATCCACCGGCCTGGATAAGAAGCAGCTGTGCATGATTCTCAGTGTCAATTGAGGGTAACTGATTTAATGGTAGCTTGAGGCAGATGGCTCGGAAATTCCTTTCCTCGTGGACTATTTTGATCTTTAATCTCTGTGACGTTGGTACAGATGGTTGTTAGAATGTGTTTTGTTATCGTCATTCGACATTCAGTGGGTAGGTACTGCAATATGAAAGGAAAATACACATTTCCGGACATGTTTTTCTCATAAAAAAAAACAACAAACACAACATCACGTCTGTAATCCCCGAGGGGTTAGGCAGAAGTGTACCTAGTAGTACACGCCAATTTTGTTTTCTCCATCTATGTAATAAATACTAAAAATATATTTATTTGCCAAAAAACAACCAAAAACTAAAAGCCGTTTTTTATAAGACTCAATTACAAAAAGTAAAGAAAGAAAAGAATTTATTTGACACACCTCCTCCTCCTTGCGCCGTACTCTTCAATGCTGAGGGCCTCCCTGCTTTATCACTTTTTTTTCCAAGATGTTCCGCCATCTGCTTCTGTCTCTGGCGGTGTGAAAGGCATCGTATACCGAAGGGCATCGTATTCGACATGCACAGGACATATATAAGGCGATGACGATTAATTAGTATAGAAGACTAGCGCTTTCCCCGCGACTTCGTTCGCGTGCATTTTGTACTTTAACATCCTCTCCACCTCCTCTTTGTTTAGTAGCAGCTAAGGAGTGGAGTGCCAGAGTTGTTGTATCTTGATAGCTACAACCTTAATAGGACGTAAAGAGTGAATAGGTTACTTCTACACTCCATCCGAGTAGGTTAACTAAATGTAAACAATCTTGACAAGTCTTTTTACATAAACGCTTATTAATTATATACAACTACTGTTTAAACAAATCGTTTAATTGATTGATGCATGTAATCGTTTTTGTTGTATCTAAATTTTGTTTTCAGCTGCATTTTATTTTTAAACTGTGTTATTAACTAAAAATACATGTCAAAATTGTTTACCTCTATACTATAACTACCTCCTCCTCTATAACTACCTAATCGGATGGAGTATAGGTAAGGGTGCTTCATAGTTGACCACATCATAGCTTACCATCCGGTGAGATAAATAAATAAATAAATATTTCTAAACTTACGCACAACTTTATCTAGTCCCATGCTAAGCTGAGCTTGTGTTATGGATAGTAAACAGCTGATAAACATACTTATAGTATATTTCTAGATAGTGATCAAACGTGAGCCTCTCAATAATACATCCAAAAATAAGATAATATATAGCCCCTCAATAAAATATGACTCACAAATAATATGGCTTTCTATTCGTAAAAGAATTTTCAAAATCAGTTCAGCACATTCAGAGATTACCCCCTCACAACGTCACAAAGTCACAAACTTTACCTCTTTACAATATTAGTGCACATTGATTATTTTAAATCTTCAGCACAGCCCTACCCACCCAAGGAATACAGTATTTATGTAAACAAGTATTCACTAGCTGCTGCCGACCCCCGGTCAATGATAGGTTGAGATAAGCGCTCATAATAGCACGTTGAGGCTCGCAGGTGTGGACCCAACACTAAAGCTGCGCTTGCGACACTGAGGGCTTTCTCTTTGCGAATAGTCTTTGTTTTGTTGGAAGTTCGTTTAATAACTTTTGTTTTTTTTCTTTATTTTTTTATAGGGGCTTATACGCGTAGCGGATGTCACTACAATCGTATCGTAAACAATTGTACTTCACAAAACCTGGAACAAAACCTAAGCACTAGCGGACTCAACTCCCTTTTTTTGGTGTGGGGTGGAAAATATCCTACGCCCCGAGGAGGGTGGAGGGGTCTGTCTGACTCTTACTGACTAAAAACTGACCCGGTGTCCTGAGCCGGGGGTCACGTAAATAGAAGATACTTCGAAACTGCCTGCCCAAACATTGTCTCCTAACACGATCCTAGAATTGTATGTAACATCACTTCTGTTCAAATTCAAGGACCTTAATAAATTACTTCTACTGGACTCATAATATTGGACACATTCCATCAACAAGTGTGTTAGGTCCTCAACCACTCCGCATTCCTCACAATTGGGTGAAGCGATTTTTTCCTCATGAAGGCAAATTGTTGCATGGAATGTGTACAAAAGAAGTAACAATCAATTTTCTACTATTCATGAACCAAGGCACAAACATTTGTCAATTTAACTTTTTTGGAACTTAAGTAGATATTCTTCTTCTTATCGTGCAGTTAGTGACTTACCTGATAAGTTATTTACAAGGACTGTGTTAGGGACAAATACGGGACCTATCGAGTCTTTTTTGTAAAAATCACCCAGTGTGAGGACGTTTGACGTGAGCGAGTTTGAACTGTAGCATTATGCTAGGTCAGTAGCAAAAGATAAAAGATATATTTTTATGAATCGTGACTATACAGTACCTAGGTACGCATTGCGGTAGGATGTTGTGTTTTGGCCTTCATGATTTGCCATAGTTAATGGCGAACAAAGTTATTAGCACTCAGTGCACACACTTGTGCCGCTGTGGTGACTTTTACTGAATCGACCGGCTGTTAATTTGGATCTGTGTGTCTGGACTCTAATCTGTGTTTTAAATATTACTGATTGCTAGCAAACTAGGGACCAAAAGAACTACCTTCGTTTGCCTACGTACTCGTATATAAGAAACGACGAACTTTATATCTACTATTGACTACGTTAAGGAAAACCTATCGCCACGCCTGTACAGACCCTGTAAAGTGTTACCCCAAGGTGTCAAATTTCTTTGATCGTTTTTCAACTTTATGTCAAACAGAATAAGGTTCATATACAATTGGGAAAATTTGACACATTGTGGTAACTCGATGTGCTGGCGTCTGTACAAGAAAACTGTATGACTCAATGACTTAAAATACCCTACATTACCATTTACCATATAAAAATGCCTACAATGATAATTATTTGCGCATAACAACTCTGATATTTACTAAAAGTGTTTGTATATCAAAATGATTGAAGTCTTTACGCCCCTTGACAGCGGCCCGACAGCCATCGACCGTCACTCATTAAGCAATACCATGTACCCATAAATAAGTTTCGAACACAGATATAGATGGAACTAGATATAGCAATAGCTATAATATAAAAAAAGATACTAGAATGGATAAAACCACTTTCGTATGAAGACACCGAAGTACTATTGTAACATGATAACATACACACATCAAACTCGTGCAGTCGAACACCCACATACACACACCCACACACACACACACACACACACACACACACACACACACACACACACACACACACACACACACAACACACACACACACACGCACATATATATATAGAAATTTTATTAAAAAAAGGAAAAAAAATATATCTCTTGAACCCTTGGGTAAAAATGGTTAAGATTTTAGTAGGGTATAGTAAATTATCTCATAAATCAAATCCCTAACGGTGGACCACTATTTACGCCACACCCTGTACACACAAATCACCATCCATTATACGCCACTCAACTTTTACCAGGAGAATATTAGGATTATATTGTTAGGAAAATAAATTATGGAAGAGCGGAGCCTCCTACTACAGGCATTATTTGCTTAAAAGGAGACTCCAATCATCAACTAATGTAAGAAATATTGTTTTACGGAAATAAATATTTTAGTTTTTTTTTTTTTGTAATAGCGCCCATTTTGTGTTCCTGGCTTAGACACAGCTTAAGGTCAACCATACGATCTGCTGTCAAACAGCACAAAATCTGCCATTGAATACAAAAGGGGCAATTTCGTATCTCCGTTGACAGTTCATAGTGACGATCACGGGGCATAGTGTTTAACGATTAACTGTCAAACAGCTAGTTTCGTATTGGTTATCATCAGTGTGTATCTAGAAACGTTGTCATGCGCACTCGCAGAGATGTGGTGAAGCGCACCGTAACCCGTCTGATAGCCATCGTAACTTCAAGTCCACTTCTTCTTCTTAGCGTGTCGGTGGCAAACAAAGACACTAAATTCTAAATTGAATGTTTAGCCCAGAATTCGGCTACCGCAACACCTTCCACCGACGCAACCATAAGATCCTCACGTGTGCAGGTGACAGGGCACGCGGCACAGGAGAAAAGGTGAAAAAAAAAAGTCCACTTAAAGGACAATACCATTTTTTTGTATAATCCCTGCTGGTGGTTTACTCACACGGGTTATTCACCAACTCGACACAAGATACCGGACACACGTGTGTCCAGTTGGTGAAAATTAGAATGAGTACAATTATTATTTCGTCATATGGACACGCCAAAATTTTTGCGCGTGTCCACATAGTGAAACTTAAATTAAATCACTTTTATGTTTTCACCAACTGGACACACCCAGTTTTTTTTGCAAAAAAGGGTACAGTCAGGTTAATAATCGCCTCGATTTCATGAAAAAGCTGCCTCACTTTTTTACTTGAAAAACCTTATTAGCTTCTATTTAAGACAAATTTTGAAATAAAAGATTTATTAAATAACAATTTGATAATATCATCATGATTTATTAATGTGAAGAAAAATATACTTAGCTAATGTTATCCGTTCTCAGCAGTAGGACGTTTAGTGACTGATGATGATTGTGACACAAAACATTAATATGCTTGACTGTACTTTATCTTGAATTCGGGTAAAATGCGAACATGTGTTCAGTTGGCGAAAACATAAAAGTATTTTATTTTATGTTTCACTATGTGGACACGAATAAAAATCTTGGTGTGTCCAGATGACGAAATAATAAGTGATACTAATTTTGAGTTTCACCAACTGGACACACGTGTGTCCAGTCTCTTGTGTCGAGTTGGTGAATAACCCACTCACACACACAGAGTTTATTTAGCCTTTCAATCGTGTCAATTAGAGACACAATAGAAAGACAATGACAGCGCGAACGCTTGCGGTCTTATTACAAAAACATGCATAAGTACTGGTTTAAACCAAGACTATAAAGTCTAGGATTGTTACGGTATTAAAATTAGTACCAGCTTTAAAATGTGTTCTTATTACAAAACGAAGACTATCCGTGTATCAGCTAGTACCATGGATAGTACCAAAGAAGGTTCATGGTTTATATAATATCCACAGATAAGACACAAAAAGGCATTCTTTCATTCAGTTTCATTCGTTCATACAGGCATTATTTGTAGAAATGTTCCGTTTCAGTAAATATTGTTATTATAATAAGAAATGAATTGATGAAATAATTCTATAACAGTATAAAAATATGTCATAAATTGGTATTTGTTTAGGTTAAGTAGTGAATCAAATCAAAAATCAAATCAAATAATTTAACAATTAAGGAATATTGTGTCGAATTAGGTGAATTTAGAAGCAATGTTATGGCCAAATTCAATAAAGTGTTTTTACCGTTATCTACGTCTACTACTCCAGTAACTTACTAATGTATCAAAACACATAAAATAAAATAAATTAAAAATGTTGACTTCCGCGCCATAATAAATTTGTTCCGTGCGGTAATTGAATTGCGCTTCGTTACGTTGCAAAACTATGTTAATGTGAGCGACTTGGCTTTCTCGTCACTAAATAATGCTTGTGACGTAAGAAATTGCAGAAAAAAATATCGCTATTTATTTACATACAGATTGTAAATACTTGAATGAATGAAAACGAGGCAAAAGAAGTATGTAAGAATCGTAGCATATGGCGCTCTGTAGTTTCTGCCTACCCCCATGGGAAAAAGGCGTGAGTTTATGTATGTATGTGTATGAGTATTGTAAATACTTGTGTTATCTAGGTGTATCTACATCTGTGGTCTCAAGGTACACCGAGAGTAACAATGCTTCAATACTTAGTTATACCCGTCATAAGCCGCAATCAAACCGCGCCCGGGGCGACGTCGGCCGCCGATTGTTATCCGTCATTTTCATAGAATCGAAGTCGTAATGGAATGCGTCAACTTCTACATAATCATGGTAGCCTGGTAGTCAGACAATTATTTCTCATTTATATAACAAAAGAACCGTTGCGTAATTGATGTCGTTTAAATGTATTAAAATTCTAACTCAAATTGGTCACGTTTTCGAATATAAAGAAGGTGTGTGCAACAAAAGACAGGACGCTTGAAGCAATTTACTTAATAATTTTGATCCCTCATACCATAATATAATGGTTGTGGGGGTCAAATCCTGCTTGCACGTATAGTAACGTGACTTTTCGATTCATAATGTACGTAGGCACTAAGTTTATCTTATAGACATCACTGAAAAAACGTAGTGTCTAACTTGCAGTTAATAAATCTGAAATCATTATTATATTATTCGAAATCAGTGATTAATAATTATGCCTTCTTTGTATAAAAAGACGCTTTTGCCCATCAGTGAAACAGTTGCGGGCTTTTATTATTTACATACTTTTCTATTAATATGTGAAAAGGAAACTGAACCCAGTTTTAATCAAATAAAGAAATAAAAGTGAGATTTGGCATATTTCAAATTAATATAGTGCGCTACTGTTAGATGGGACTCAAACATAAATGGCGAATTGTAGATGTACCTACAATAAGTTACACTTCAGGGAATTTCTGCTTACACATCAAGAATATTATAGGCGTAATGTCAGGAAGCCAAACCCATCGAATTTCTACCGCTTACTACCGCTAGTTACTACTATCAATACAAACTGCAATAATAATTATTAAAATGGCCACAACATTCAATATTAACACAAGTGACCTATGGTCTCTGACCTCTTAATGCGTCATTTTCACAGCAACATATAGCGTAAATATGACCCATTAAAGGTCGATTTAAGTCTGATAATTCCTATTACGGCACCTAGTGTACCTCGGGGGTTAATAGTCAACTAACCTGTGACATTGACTAGAAAGGGCGATTATTATCGAGATGGCAAACGCCCCGAGGCCTGTAAGAAGGGACCACGTAGTAATGTAACTTAGATCTTAGCTACATCATCAAGATTGATGACCCCGCACCTAACGTTAGTATGTATGTTCTGCATAATAATAAAGATTTCCAATCGCATTATGATAAAGATTTCCAATCGGTGATCAGTCATTATACGAGTAGGTGTATCAAGACCAATCCGTCAGTCATATCACCCAAAAACTTATTTTTTTGAGGTTATAAAATTTCTTTTCCTGATTAATTAAGTGTTGTTACCTTATAATATGTGATTAGTCTGTAAGACTTCTTAAAAGAAAAAGTAAAAAAATAATAATAATAATAATATTCTCCATCTAGTCCCAAAGTGAGCAAAGCTTGTGCTATGAGTACCTACTGGACAACTAATAAACATACTTATATATATTTCTAAATACATACCAGTACTTACATAAGTTATAAAAGTTCATAACCGTAACGCATAAGATTCAAACTTTTTGTCTGAAATTTTTGCTTCTACTTTTAATATTTGGTACTTACCCTCATTATTTTTGTCATCAACTCAGCAAATTTTCAAATTATACCCTCTTATTATTTGGATTCTTATAACCATACTCATAAATCAGTGTTTTATTTTATTTAGCAGTCAAATAAAAACAGTGCAATTGTGTGTAAGTGTATTGTGTGTAAGTGTATTGTGTATAGTGCGTTGTGTTGTGAAGTGTGTTAACGTGAACTAGGAAGACTGACCTGCCGTGATACAGTTTTTACTAGTACCTCATTGAAGAATGAAGCTCAAACAACTGCATATCTATCTACACCTTTTTACTTATAATATCATTGCCTGGATGCAGTTGAACACCAGTGTTTTACATGGAGCTACTGCCTGTCAGACCTCCACAACCCAGTAACTGGGTAACATGATGGAACATGGCGAACATGGTTAAACTGGTTGTCAGACTTTCGGGCTTCTGACTACAAGTAACGACTGTCAAAGATCTATGAATGGCAGCCCGGACCAACGGCTTAACATGCTTTCCGAGGCATGGAGGAGTCTTGTATGTAATAAATGGTCACCCATCCACAGACCGACTACGTAAAGTGTAGCTTAACCTCCGATCGACCACAAGCTCCTCTAGATTGTATCTATGTATAGTTTAGTTTTGCATATAGTTGTGTAGGCATTATTTTCTAAATTCACAAATTTTATTCTTTTCAAAATAATCCATTTCGCAACTTTACTGAAAGACATATTTTTTTTACATCGCCATTTTTTTTTACTTAGTACATTTTTTAATATTTGTATATTTTTGGATCGAAAAATTAAACGTGAGACATGTAGAGACATTTTTTTTACGCTACAAATTTGGTCAACCTGCCGAGGTTTTCTCAGAGGGCTACAATATGGAGTTCATCAAAAGGGGAGTAAATAGGTTTTTAAAGGGTCGGCAACGCGCGTGTGGCGCCTCTGGTGTTGCAAGTGTTCATAGGCTACGGTAACCGCTTACCATCAGGCGGGCCGTAAGCTTGTTTGCCACCGTCGTGGTATAAAAAAAAAAAAAAAAGGTTTTTTACTCTCCAATAAACTTCTTTTACTTTTTTTACTCCGAGTCTCGGAAATCACGCTAAGCCATTGGTCCTGGATTTCATTTGTAGATCTTTGACAGTCGTTATGAGTAGTCAGACTACCGATAGTCTGAAAACCAGACTAATCGAGGGGAATCGTGTTACCCAGATACTACATTGTGGAAGCATTCAGCTACATCCAGTTGGCCTGGAAGCTGACCCTAACAATAAGTTGTCGTCTTCTGTTTAAATTTTAAAAAGATCATGAGAATGTTAACCTTTTAAATTCAAGTTTTACTTTTGTGCTAAATAAGCTTTTAGTATTTAAGATGTGGATAATGTCGTTAGTAACACAAAATGTTATGTCATTTTTTTCTTTTTTCTTTTTTTTTTTTCCTTTGGCAACCATTTTTACCTTATTATTTGTGTCAATTAAAGACAATAGAAAGACAATTAACTTAATACAATGTTTGTGTAACTGTTAGTTTAAAAAAAAAAACATAGTTGGGAATACGCTAGGCAGATGATGATGACGTCACACCCATGTATTTAAATATACATGTCAGTATCTTTCAGTTAGTCGTGCCCTTTACTTCGTGTTTCTAACTTTAGATGTACTCTCAGATTTTAATTAAACTCTGTGTAAAATGACCTAAAAACCTAGTTAAATGATGAATAGTATGGGAACTACACGAATCATTTTTAGGGTTCCGTAGTCAACTAGGAACCCGTATAGTTTCGCCATGTCTGTCTGTCCGTCCTCGCTTAATCTCTATGACCGTTAGCACTAGAAAGCTGAAATTCCGTACCAATATGTGTATCAATCACGCCAACAAAGTGGTAAAATAAAAATTGGAAAGAAATGTTTTATTAGGGTCCCACTTTAGGGGGGCTCCCCTATATGTAAAGTGGGAAGTGATTTTTTTTTTAAATTTCAACCCTAACGTGTGATCTTTGTTGGAAAGGTATTTAAAAATGAATAGGGGTTTAATAAAATCACTTTTTGATAATGTCAATAATTTCGGAAATAATCGCTACAAAAGTAAAAAACAATGTGCCCCCCCCCCCCCCCCCCCTCTAACTTTAAACCATAAGTTATAGTGTTTTCATGTTACAGACACATACTTACACTTTCACTATCAATCATTCTCATCTTTTTCCTTTTACATCTTATGTCGCGCCTTGGCGATAACTATTTTTTTTAACCCCCGACGCAAAAAGAGGGGTGTTATAAGTTTCACCGCTATGTGTGTGTCTGTCTGTCTGTCTGTCTGTGTCTGTCTGTCTGTATGTCTGTCTGTCTGTCTCCCGTCTGTGCCACCGTAGAGCCCAAACGGGTGAACCGATTTAGATGCGGTTTTTTTTATTTGAAAGCAGGGTTTCTTGCGATGGTTTTTAGACATATTTCATCAAAATCGGTTCAGCCGTTTCAAGGTTATCATCTCTTTTGTGTTAGCTACCGTTGCTATTTTAGACGTCTATGGGTATTAACTTTACTTTCAAACATATGTGTGTCTTAAAATTTCGAACACCGATGTGTGTAATATTAATAAGCAACATTATGGTGTATTTTTTCTGATGCAGCCAGGATATCTAGCAGACTAATACACTCTTGGAAAAATAACAGCAGATATGTCGTGTTTGGATTAATTTCAACCAGCATTTGAATCTGCACACAATGCCTTGATGGCAACAGGATGAGCTGATGCTGCAGCCAGGCTATCCAACACACCAGTAGGTAGACTCTTGACAAAATAATAGCAGCTATGTCGTGTTTGGATTCATTCCAACCAGCATTTGATTCTAAACACAATGCACTGATGGCAACAGGATGAGCTGATGCTGCAGCCAGGCTATCCAGCACACCAGTAGGTAGACCCTTGACAAAATAATAGCAGATATGTCGTGTTTGGATTCGTTTTAACCAGCATTTGACTCTACATACAATACACTGAAAAATTCTCATAACTGTAACCTCTAAAAACAAAATTAATGCGTTTAAAAAATATAAAATAAAAATTAAATTTAAAATTTAAAAAACCCCCATCGCAAAAAAGTAAAACATTTAAAAAGTTAAAATTAACACTTTAGCCATGAAATTTTACGTAACGTCGGGGTACCGTTAAAATAAGTTCCTAATACCTACAAGTACTCGGAACATTTCTTACTTAAGCGGTACCCCGACGTGAAGTAAAATTTCATGGTTATAGTGTTATTTTTAACTTTTTAAATGTTTTACTTTTTTGGGATGGGGGTTTTTTATTTTTTTGTTTAGCAGTCTTGCAATCAAAAACAAAAATAGTTATCGCCAAGGCGCGACATAAGATGTAAAAGGAAAAAGATGAGAATGATTGATAGTGAAAGTGTAAGTATGTGTCTAAAACATGAAAACACTATAAAGTTTAAAAAATACGAAAAAAATCTGAAATGTAGAACTTTATAAGGACTTTCTAGGAAAATTATTTTGAACTTGGATGGAAACAAAGGTTTTGTACAAAAAAGATAAAAAGTTGTACAAACTAATTTTTGTACTAAGTTTGTAGTATAATCGTATATGCAAGCATTTTGAACAATTATTGTGACGGACGGGAAATTACGGAACCCTACAATGAGCGTGGCCCGACACGCTCTTGGCCGGTTTTAATAATTAAAAAAAACAACTGCTTTCTTAATAAACAAAAGAATTGGATGCCACTAAATTAAAATTGACTGCTTCGTTGTTTTAGTGGTCTCAAGCACTACTGTTAAACGTCAGGCCCTGGGTTCAATTCCTGGGTTGGGTAGTGTAGATGGGGTCAATGGGTTTACTCATCTTCAATTTTTCAATGGCGATAGGTTCGTCCTAAAAATAATGGAACTTTAGATATACTTAATGCATAAAACTTAATAGTGACATGTGGCTGCACTGCCTAACCTCAAAATACAATTACAAAGAGCATTTTGCTTGTGGTGCTTGCCTGGTTGTGCAGTTCGAATTTAGACACAATTACTGGTATGTTCTATATTATCTGTAACAACTGTTGGTGATTATCTGTTACAACTGTTGGTGAACCTTAAATAAATAATTTAACATAAAAACCCTTCGTGCAAAACAAGCATGCCCCTTTTGTTTGGATTTTAAATTAGTATTTGATGAGCAATTTCAAACACACCTCGCCCAAATAACACACCAAGAACTTACGATACAAACATGAATCTTACGTCTTAAATCGCCAAAAAGGAGTGCCTACCATACGCTAAGGAAAACAATTTAGCCTCCCGACTACCTAGAACGTCATTATCACCGGTCATAAATCTTCACGGAGTCAAATTGTTCTCATTTCACACCAAATAAGTTACGGGGAAGAGCGCTGCGTACGCGCAGCCAGCGTGCAATTACCCATGGTAATAACGCCGGGGGCGAACGTTGAAATACAATAATTCATTGTAGCACCGTCCGGCCTGTGGTTACCGCCGATTGGTTCAAACCTAACGATAATTGGGCTGTACTTAGGCTCCTTTAGTTCGCCCTCAATATCGGCCAGAAGCCAGTTTTCGGTGGAATAATGTGTTGGTTTTTTGTTGACGGGAATTTGGAAAAAGATGTTGTACTTTCCATTGCAAGGAGGTTTAAAGTTTGATCATAAATCCTACGGGTTTTTGGATTCCGCACTAAAATATTTAAAACTGAACAGACAAGTCTGTATATCTAACTGGCTTTTGGCGGCTTCAAGAACTACTTACTTGCATTTATTTACTTGAATTTGGAATAGTAATCAGCACATTTTTGTCCACCTGCGATTCAATAAATTAAAAAATTGTTTGTAACTAGGTCAAATGGGGTATTGTGTAAAAAAATACTTTATTTCCGTATTTCAAATCATCTTCTATTATTAATATGTCTAACAAAAAGAAAAAAATGCCGTAAAAATGCAATTACCTTCTATGAAGCTGGATATAAACAGCAAACAACCTACTTGTTAGAGGTTCAAGAGATATCTTAATCAGCACAGTTTTAAGATGAACCCTAGAATGGTGGCCATGCTCTTGCAGTGTTTTTACATCCTAACAAAACAGTTGGTTGGTACAGAGGCCAGCACAGCGAGCTACCCCAATGTGTCAAATATCTTTGATAGTTTTTTAAACTTTATTGTAAACAGCATAAGCTTCATATTCAATAGGGAAAATTTGACAGTTTGGAGTAGCTTAATGTACTGCCGTCCGTACATATAACGCCGTAATTGCTCACATAATAAGCCCGAAGTCGATGTTTTATTGCAGCTTATACCTACTTACTATTGAGAAAGCGTATAGAAATGTAGATAGCAAAAGCATATTAAAATGAAACCTCCAAATGTTAGATTTTATCAAACCTTCTACCTACTCGCCAATTCAGACTGACCGTAAAAGCGATATACGCCCAAACCACGACTTATAAATCTAAATGATAATTCGATTTTAATCTTTGAAATCGTCTTGTCCACTATAATTGAAACACACGTAAAGGTCATTTAAATGTTTCAAGTTTTTTTAGTTGAAATCGAACTAAGTTTAAATATACAAATAAGAAAAAAGTAAAAATAAAATTGTAACACGTCACACTTTTTACTTCGTTTTAATATTATCCAGGTAATTAAGTAGTGGCAACCGAGTATTATTTTGTAACCGGCTGCCAACAAATTGATAAGGCTCATGAATAAAGATGGCCGGCTCATGCGCAAGAGTTGCTTTCTTTGTCCAGTATATTACACCTCGGGACTCGTTTGGAATGGCATGCAAGGTGCAGAGCGACCCACATATACATTTAACATAGTTTCGCGTTCATTTTCGCCCTTAGATGTGATTATCAAACGATCGGTTTAACTTATCCGCATACGATCTTGTAAGCGCGTGTCATGTACATTTATCCGAGTTTCGTGAAAAAATATATGGTCTTTAACTTTAACTGTCGGCTAAGTAGATTTAATTGGGACTACCATTTAAAGCCAAATTTATTACCTACCTTTAAAAGTGATGTTTTGGTAGGTATTTCGTGTATCTAAAAATAGCGTACCTACTAACTAAAAGTTGCAATTAATGCGTTCGTGTATGATCAAATGAACGTAAATGACCAAGTAAAGATTGTAGTAAAGTGGCGTTCTGTAGTTTTTGCCTTTAGTTAAGGGAAAAAGTTATGAGCTTATGAAATGTATTGTAATGTTTAATACGACCACTACTTAATTAATAAACTATTCAAATACTAACGTTACACCTGATGAAAGAAATATATTTTAGTGCAAAATCGACAAGCCCTCATAAACAAAACGTATCATTACGCACAATGATAAATTTAAAGATCCAACCTATACTATTTGTTCAGAACATGAAACAAATACGTCTTGAAATATAACATCGAATGGGGGGAATAAATAAAGAAAAATATAGTCCGATTTGAAATGCAGCCGGTCAATTATAAGCGCAGCATAGGATTATTTCGTCGTCCTATAAGTTTCCGCACGTAACCACGATCAGTCAGCCTGAGCAGGTGCGCGAAGAACCGATCAAAACACACGATTTTATACAAAACATCTTACAACAATCAACACCACAATAAATTCCAGACCTTACGTGCAATTAAGTAAAGTTTAAATTCAAGTGTTGGAGATGCGGCCGTTGGATAATTTAAATTGCGAATTATATATTTTATCGACGTACGCGCACCAAGCAATTGCGGTAGCGACTACCGTCTGTATATGCGTGGAGAATGACAAACTAGTATAGTTTTATAGTTGTGACACGCCCTACGGCTTCGCTGCTTATTTCAAAGTAGCCTTTATTTCATTTGGGAATTGAAAACAATGAGAACAACTTCCTTTTTTGATATCAACTAATTGACGGGTCCACGACAAATGTCTTATTGCGGAAAAAATGATTTTTACCACTGTGTACACTGTCTTGTTACTGCACCCTAAGGTCTCATCCCGAAGTTCGATTTAATTGACTTAAAAAAGGTTTACCTAGTTTGGTGGGTGTAGTTATACACCTAAGAAGTTAAATCAGTGTAGTAAACCTTTGTAGGGAGCTAGAGTTTTACAGTTGACTCCGACAAAGCTTGCTACTGAGCTTAACCATTAAACCTTACTTTTTTTGTTAGGAATCGGGATTGTAATAAAGTCACATCAATTAATTAGACCAACAAGATGCACTTTTGGACGCCAACTTAAAAGTTAAAAATAATGTTTTGTTTTCTAGTTTCCCAGGAGCACTAGGAAGTGGTGAAGGGTGAAGGGTAGACGTCTTGGGGGACTGTCTTTTGTATATTTTTTGATATTCAAAAAGTGCTGATTCTCAGCTTAATTTGAAGCTTTACTTTTGATTTGAGTTGCGTCTCAAAAGGAGAAGAGTGACCCAGAAACTCTATTTTCACATAGTTCTACTTAATTTCGCATCGCTTTTAAGTTTTCCAACTGGTTCCAACTGGTTCATGGTTAACTGAAGTTTTGCTTGTATATTACCAGTGTTACCTTACCACACTAGAGTACACAAATTAACTCCAGGTGTAGCAGACGCTTGGTATCAATGTTATTATTGTCTTTGTACTTAATAACTATGAACTGTCAAACTGAAAAACTATTTTGACAGCTCTGACAGATGTCAAAGCTGTCATTTTTTATTGCAGTTAGGTTGTTATGCAGTGTGTTGTTCCAGAACTTTGGCCGTAATACTGGAGTCTATGTAGATATAGGTGAACAAAATTATTTTTAGTTATTACTAAACCCGAAAAAGGCTTGAACAATGAATGACTAACCTTTTTTGCGACTTCAGTATTCGTCCCATTGTGAATACAAAAACTCTTCGTGATTGTTTACTGTTACAAACACGACAGACTATATTAATACAAGTCAGATAGTAACTCGAAATGAAGAATTTATTATAACCATTAATCTGTACTAAAATTGGTACAGCTTGGCAAAAAAGAGTCTGACGCGGTGACAGTTGAAACTAAAAGTGGATGATTGTGGCAACATTGCTTTATTTGTCTAGTGCTAGTACATCATGTGTCAAAAGTGCGTAAATCCTCGTCGTTTTTCATAAATTTAACAAAATTATTAAGTTTCGTTGCAAAATTAACGATTAAAAGTTAATAAAACCATTCGTAGTTGTATCAGAGCAGTGATTTACCTCGTCTTTTTGTGGTGGTTGGCCAAATCTGAAGCAGGACAAGTTTTGTCTGATATCGGGAATGTTTATCGAAGAACTGCCGCTAGGACAGGTATTTATCTACCCTAATTAAATCATTGTACATTAAATAAGTTTTTCTAAATGTATTCAATGCGTAGTTTTGTTGATATACAGATTTAAGTAGCTATTTGTCTTGTTTACAGAAATTGAAATTTAAGGTTATGTTTTGTAGTTTAAAGAGCCTCGTATACCTATATTTGATACTTGAAGATAAAGAATAGGGAATTAATAATATAGTAGGTACCGTATCTTTTTGTTTTAGGTAAATCTGTCAACACAGTAAGAAAAATGTTTATGGAAGGTAAAAAATAAGATATTTTTAAACACCGGGAAAACTTCAAAGGTCGCTTGAAGAAAGTTACCACCTTATCATTGTGACGTGAATCTACTTGAATTAATATGGGGCATTGCAAAACATTAAATTGCTTCAATCAAAGTTGGATCCATTGATATAAAGGTATGTAGCCTAGTTTATACATATTTAAATTTGCTATGTTAGAACCATTGTTTATGATTATTTTTTGTTTTTAAAGGTGGCTGCTGAACAAGCATTTGCAAACATTACTAAGATTGGAAAAAATCATGCAAGGATATTGTAATGAAAATAGAAAAATAATATCATGACAGTAATAAATCTCACAGATGACAGTAGCAGTGATTTATCAGAATTAGAAAATACTAGTGTTTCAGAAGTTGCAGGAAGCTCTAGCCAACATTTGAGATTTTCCGGAATCCGAATATTTGATGGTACTGTGTTCGATTCGTCTGATTAAATTTTTGGCATTAAAATAAAACTAAAACAACGTGTTCTTTCATTGTCTTATCCCTGTAAACAAACTATTGTTGTTAATTCCTAACAACCTTACGATTAGACTGCTCTCGAGGGCATGATTATTATCTGTCTGTGTATACCTAATGCATCACTTTCGTGCAAGGCTTCAGTGCCCACTATAACATACATAGGTATATTAAATCACGTCTCTTTCCCACGCTGGTAGGCAGAAACTAGAAATCGTCGTAGCATATGCATATGCATTCTTACATAGTTCTTATACTTCGTATACATTTTATACTGTTAAATTTCTGTGCGTGTCCCTAATAAACATATTTTCTTTCTTTCTTTCTTTATTTTTACATGTTGTTATGTATAACAACATGTAAAAATGTGTACATTTGCCCACTATTAATAGTGTTAATACTGGACATTGAAGCCTTCCATGGTGTTTGCGTAGCATCCGACAGACAGAACCACCCACTTAACTTTGGGAAAAAATAACAAGTGTCAAACCTGTTAAGTCGTACTATTCAGGGTGGCCACATGCGCGATACTAGCGACCTCATTTATTCCACACTCTTTTTTGCCAAGCTGTACTTTAGTATTTACACTAATTGACTTTTACAACGCAACATCAATATCTAATCAAATATAAATGCCACCGAGACATTTGACAGCAACGGACAAACAGACTAACCTTATATAACTATTTTAGTGATAATTAATCGGTAGCTGTCGACAGCGGTAGCCACTGCATCCTGTATTTGCTATTTATTTTATTGGCAACACACGGTACACACACATATCATAGACACCATAAAAGTCTAGGGCTAAACAAGGGCCTTCTCTGAACATTGACTGGGGAACCGTGAAAGAGATTGTTCGATGTGATTTGTGTTTTATTATGCTCTTGACTTTCCAACGAACAGTACAAATACTCAGTCATAAAAATATATGACGTATTAAATAAAGCGTGACAGTCTGTCTCTAAAGATACTGTCATACGTGTCCTATTTTATACCTATGTGTTTCTTTTTAAAATGTCTACTCAATATCACACTCAAATCTCATTTTATTCTCATAATTGACAACATTTCAAAATTTTAACCTGTATGTTTTATCACGTTATAGGTATGTATAAAATAAGTCCAAAACTAGAGGAGTCATATTTTTTGGTTTTTCGAAATTATGTAAGTATTTTCATTCATAATTTTAATTTGAAATTCGGTGCATTCTAAAAAGACGTAAGCGCCAAATCACGTCATTCATACGGTGGAATGGCGATACATCCTTTGCTTTACGTCAAAAAAACTGTTACTTAGATCATGTCACTGTGATTTAGCAGTTGTAAATGTCATACTTTAACATTAGATATGTCTTGTTTGTCATTAGATATGTCATGTTTGACATTATGGTTTCATCTTAAAAATTAGCTTGCTCACGCAAAGGTAACTACCTCATTCCACCGTATAAGTGACGTCATCGCATGTTTTTGGGTTTTAATTTTTTTCTCAGAAACTAAGCAATAAAAAAAATAAAAAAATATATTTGAACTCAGCATACATAAATGAAGAAACGGTATTTTTGTTTTAGGGTCACGTCAATTTAAAAATGTTGTCAATTCTCAAACTTTATTATCTTCCTATTTTGGGTAATAAATGTATGGAACAGCTTTTTTTGCTAGGGCTTACAAATATTGAGAATTGACCCAGCGACGAAAATCACGCCGTGAAAATGTACGTGAAGTGAAGGGAAATTGAGCTGTAATTCCATTTTAAAGTTAGGCATTGACAGTTCGCTTCACTCAAGTTTTCAATGGTTGACTTTTATTGAATCGGCCGGCAGGGCAGTGAGTGAGCTTCTCACTATCATCATTTAGATCAGGTAATAAATAAATAAATAATAAATATTCCACAACTTTCACACACCGCCATCTAGTCCCAAGCTAAGCAGAGCTTGTGTTATGGGTACTAAACCACTGATAAACATACTTATATATATGTTTCTAAATATTGTCTACATCTAATAGATAAAAAACTGTAAGTCATGTGGAGAGGCCTTTTCCCAGCAATGGGATGAAGCAGGCTAGTAGTAGTAGTAGCAGTACATATTATTTTGTACAATCAAATAACATAAACTATGCTATTATTTTACACCTGCATTCTCAAGTATGGGCATGATATACTTACCTACAGTACAACCACATTTAACCAGTCAAAGATTCGTGTAATACCTAGAAAATAGACGAGTATATTGCCAATAACCGATACTACCTATTGAGAATATCCAATCGCACAATTCCTGAAGCATAAATCCTGTATTACACGTGAGGCTAAACAAATAACGTGGTTACACTGGGGGCTTCGTTAGCGGCGGGTCAAAGGGCAGTGTTACACAAGATCGTTACTGTACAGTCGGAGACAAACTTCAAGTAAACTAACACTGTTTTAATGGTTATAATCATAGATATAATAGATTTCTATGGTTATAATTGATCAGCAGTGGTAGGTGAAGTAATAATTATAATAATAATTTTTATTGACATAAAAAAACAATGTTACAAATCGTAATGCAGCCCTGATTACTGAGCTAGGCTATAACCTGTGTTACAGGAATCAGTGTCTTCTCCCATATATGTTATACTAACTTTATGAAATAAATATAAACAATTTAGATCATGCAATCCTCTAAATATATTATGTGTGTGTGTGTGTGTGTGTGTGTGTGTGTGTGTAGTGTGTGTGTGTGTGTGTGTGTGTGTGTGTGTGTGTGTAGTGTGTGTGCGTGTGAGTGTGTGTGAGTGTGTGTGTATGTGTGAGGGTGTGTGTGTGTGTGTGTATGTGTACCTAAGTGATGTGTGTATGTGATGTGTGATGTGTGTGATGTGTCTATATCGAAGTGAAGGCGAATTGAATTATCAATCCATAGACATGCTAGACATTGACAGTTCACTTCGCTCAAGTTTTGAGGAAGACTAACTGGACAGTTAGTCTCGAAGCCGACCATTGATGAGAAAGAGAGATGATGATTAAACCTAACAGGAGGTTGTTGTACCAACTTTTATAAGCAACTTGTACTATAACACGAACCTTAAAATAGCGAAAAAAAAACAGCTGTTCCTAACAGGAGTGATGTTATGTAACTATCCTTGTGACTGGCCTGTTGATCGATAGTGGTCAGTGGCGCTGACTGCTATGCCGGTCGTGGGTTCGAAACCCACTGAAGACAATTAATGTTTGAGTGATGAGCTAAATCATTTGTTCCGTGTCTGTGTGTAATGTATCTATAATACATATGTAGTTATGTATTCAGAAATACAATAAGATCTATTCTATTCTAGATATAAGTATGGTTATCTGTTGTCAGCTACTCGTAGCACAAGCTCTCCTCAGTTTGGGACTAGATGGCGTTGTCTGAAAGTTGTGTAATATTTGTTCTACTAAATTTACTGTTTTCTTTAGTACTTTTGTTTGTCTTTGTAATCTAATGGGCTATTCGACAAGATTTGAATTTGTAGTCCGTCATCTGATCGTCTCAGATTACAAGAAAATATTCGACACGTATTTTCTTCTTTTTCAAATTGATGGAAAACTGCTTAGATTAAGCGCATTAAAGTTGAGGAGAGGGGGCTTGTAACGTCATTACCTAATGTAAACAGTAGGTACAGGCTAGTGACGTCATGCGACATTTTGACTCGATGTATCGCCGTTATTTTTTGATTACGTGAAAAAAGAAAAAATATGAGGCGATTTTTTTCTTGTAATGTAGATGCTATCTAGTATATAGCCCATTGTGTCATCATAAATTACATGTAACATCTTTAGGGGAAAACACAAGCTTCTGTAACACAGTTTACACCAGCGCAGGAGCTAGGAAATTTATTGAAATGTCAACAAAGATTATTATAATTTATTTATTTATTTAAATCAAAAGAAATATACTTTTGCCCTCGTCTGTACCCGTGCCGTCTCTCTTCACCGCACTAATGTTCTCCTTAAGGAGCCGTGGAGATTTACTACGTGTTGGTACAATAACCGCTTTGTATTGAGTTAATTTAAGGCGCAGTGCTAACACTATTGTAATGTGATGTTGCTGTTAATTCTTGTATGTCCCACGGTCTGATTGTCAAGTTTCCGTGGTGTGG
The DNA here is from genome assembly GCA_921972225.1 of Euplexia lucipara. Lineage (NCBI taxonomy): Eukaryota > Metazoa > Arthropoda > Insecta > Lepidoptera > Noctuidae > Euplexia > Euplexia lucipara. Next base: position 17,103,441 of record OV179155.1, on the reverse strand, counting down.
TCGTGCTCTCATTAGTATCTTAATGCGGAAATGGTACTAATTTAGATCTTGAACGGGCTACTGTCTAATCAATTCAACCCTCAGGTGCCCTTTCTTGCTTTCTACAAAATAATACAAAAGCTTGATCTCAAGAGATGTTTGTAAGAAGTTGGTCAAGTAAGGCTAGTTTTTACTGTAGTAACTTTTATACACCTTTTCAATAACTCTCTTTCAAAAGAGTTATGAGTATGACTACGTGTCAAGGTATTGAATTTTATCATCCTATTACTAAAATCATCAATAATAGTAGATTATGCACCACGAGGATAAATCAGTGTTGTGTTTTTACGAGTGCCATATTCAACCCCGAGCGTAAAGATAAATCTTGAATGCAGCGAGATTTTCAAGCTAGCCTACTAAATGAGAACTAACTATATGATAACACTGTACTTTTTACATCTGCTTGATAATAAAAAAAATATTTTTGATTCTTTACTCATTATTACGAAAAAGGATTTATTCGACCTCATAGTTGAGGTTCCAAATTCAAAACAAGTTATCCAGCGGTTATGAAAAAAAAACATTATTGCCCAGCTAGGCCATTTCGTTTCAATAACTTACTTAAGATTAAGATTGCATGACATACTGGGTGCAAGGACCATCGAACCACATCCCGACACCCTGAGTTCTCTACATCATCCGGCAACTCCCATCTGCTGAAATATTTCGTCGGTTTTGCCATATTTCCATGTTTTACGTGATGTGCTTCTAACTGTAATCGGTATAAAATCGCAATTTATATTCCAATGACGTATTTAGCAACAAACCATGTAGTATATATATATATATGATCCCTACCGATTTCGGCCACAGCGACTTGGATCTGCCTACCAACCAAACCACCAAACCAAACCAAAAAACCAAACCAAACCATAAACCATGTAGTATGATTATGATAACAACCTACCAATAAATTTCATTATAAATTTCATAGACATCATTGACATCGGTGAAGGAAAACATTGCTAGGAAAACTGGACTTATATTTAACTTGACTGGCCTGTTGGTCTAGTAGTTAGTGGCTCGAACTGCTATGCCGAAGGCCGTGGGTTCAACTCCCACCCAGGACAAATGTTTGTGCGATAACAACGATCATTTATTCTGTGTCTGGGTGTAATTGATCCATAATATGTATGTATTTAGAAATATATAAGTATGTTTATCAGTTGTTTAGTACCCATAACACAAGCTCTGCTTATCTTGGGACTAGATGGCCGTTGTGTGAACATTTGTGGAATATTTATTTATTTTTTAGATAATATAAGTTGCTCCACCAACACCATGTGGTATCATGTTACCCAGTTACTGGGTTGTGGAGGTCTGACAGGCACTTGCTCCATGTAAAACACTGGTATTCAGCTACATCCAGTTTACGGGAAGCCGACCCCAACATAGTTGGGAAAAGGCTAGGCAGATACCTATATTAAGATTTATGACACCAATCTGCCTTGAGCAATCATTGTGATCAATGCTCGTGGTCCTCTGTATGAGAAAAAGCTTTTGCTCTGCAGGGGGACAGTAACAAACTTTTTTTATACATTCAATGGGCCTACTCTTTACCTCAATCTTGACCAGCGGTCAGAGATGAGGTCGACGATGGAACGATTCACCATACCATACCTCCACCACCATTATTATTACTACCATCCCCCCCTCCTTGCGTCGCACTCATCAATGCTGAGGGTCGTGACCTCCCTGCTTCATCACCTTTTTCTTCACTATGTTCCTCCATCTGCTTCTGTCTCTGGCGGTGTGAAGGGCATCGTATACCGAAGAGTCAAGAGTGGTGCGGATCTGGTCGGACCAACGTATTGGGCTGCGTCCACGAGGCCTTTTCAGAGATCTTCAGTTCTCGCAATATGGATACGTTGGAGCGAAATGCTGTCCAAGGGATTCGGAGCATCCTTCTCCAGCACCACATCTCAAAAGCGTCAATACGTCTGCGGTCTGCAGTTTTCAGCGTCCAAGTCTCAGCACCATATGAGAAGATCGAGAAGACCAGGGTCCGTACCAGTTTGGTTTTGGTCTTTATGGAGATGTTGCGACTCCTCCAGATTTTATCAAGCTGGGACTGGCTCTTAGCCATGCCAATTCTCCTGCGAACTTTATTTATCAATTACTACCATAACTCATGTTATACCCGCGTTTCACTCATGTCAAACAAATCTATCTCGTAACTTTATACTCGTCATATTACAACACAGTTTGAATGGCGCATACGTGTGAAAAAGCCCTAAGTATCTGCGAAACAATCCGTTACTGTAATAACGTAACGTAGCTTTATTAAATAACCGTTATTTTCTGACTTTAACTCGTAAATAATAACACGTGTAGGGTTAGCAGTGCAGCTGTTAACTGTAGTTGTGGGAACAAACAAAGGAAATATAGTTACACTTACACAGTTTTACTTAAAAATCGAAAGTCTAAGTGAAAATAGAAATAAAGAATAAACATGTACAGGGTGTAATAAAACAATGGGCGCTGAAGGTAAACCTCTTTAAGCCCTTAAGACAAATTATTTTACTTAAAGGAAGCAAGAATTTCCCAAATTTCTTCGCAAGCTTATCTAAACCGGGAAACGATCTTTATCTTTCACCGGAACCAGCTAAAAATTCAAAAAGTAAACTTACCAGCCTATCACTGTTCCATTGTACAAAGGCCTCTTCTTATACAGAAAAGGCACGAGCATTGATCACCACGCTTGCTCAAGGCGGATTGGCGATTTCAAACTTATATTAACTATACATACAGATTTCATTACGATGTTTTTCTTCACCAATGTCGATGATGTCTAAGATAAAATTAAAAAGTAAAGAAATATATGAATTGAAAAAGTCACATTGGTGCTTGCCAGAATTTGAACAACAACCTCGTACATGAGAGGTAGGCGCCCCAACCACTGGGCCATCACGACATTCTCAGTTCATCGATAAAACATTGCATAAACATATATCCATACATAAACATTAGTTCACGCTTTTTTTCTCAATGGGAGTAGGCAGAACTCTACAGAGCGCCACCTGTCCCGATTCTTGTCCTTCGTTTACAATTATACATGTTGCGAGAACTACGCACCTGACCTTTCTGAAGAACCTCACCAATAAGGTCTATGTTACAAAAAAGCTCGTTTTTTTGTTTTAAAGCAGCATATACATGACTTCCATGTAGTGGTTCGTAAAAAAGTCGCATTGCTGATGGGAAGCACGCGGGTCAGTGACAAAGGATCCTGAAAACAGTGGTGGAGAGCCCTTACTCGCCTTTTCTGGGCACCATGTGGGGAAAATGGTTGGGTAGCATATTCATTCATGCTCTGTCGTCCTCTGGACATCCTGCTGCTGCCACCAGCTATTTTTTATCTTTGTTTTGTGTATTACTAACACTAGTGACAAGGTATTTTACTAACAAATTCGTTCATGTTGTTGTTCGAAATAGATAAATAATAATTATAATATGCAGCTGACATAGACTACCTCATCTCTCAACTGTCAATTTCATCTCTCTCATCATTCTCTTGTCCTAATTCAAATTTATTAGTGGTCGGCACAACGTCTTCTTCTTCCATACAACACCATGCCCTTAACAGCCACCTCCTTTCCACCTCAAACACTAGGAAGTGGCGAAGCGCGGGCGTTTTGGGGGACTGTCTTATGTAATTTTTGACGTTAAAAAAGTGTTGATCCTCAGCCTAATTTGAATAAATGACTTTTCATTTTGATTTTTTGATTTCACGAAACCCATTTATTCTTTCTTTACCCTCTTCTAGTCATAACCATCCACATTAATCCCAAACAAATAGATTTAAAATAACATAGAGTGAATATGTAAAGAAATGTCAAAGAAAAACTGTGATCCCCATTTCTCAGTAACGCCCTCTAGCATAATACAGCATTATTCGAGCGGCAGCCAAGCGTACTAAACTAGACTCATCGACTTTTATCCACTAGGATACAAGTATCGAATGATAATTTTGTTCGTGACGTCAACAGTAAGTATTGAATGTCTTAAATTTGATCTCAAACCTGGCAATAATCTCGCGGGAAAAACCCTATATACCGTTCTGTGTAAACCATAAACTCATTCAATTATACTCAAAGCTTGTATCCAATGGCGGAACCTCTGTAAGTTAATTCCCATGTTAATAATAAAGTTCTATCTTGTAACACTGACAAGGGTAATATTGTACAGCTTGAACAAGTGTGGGTACATGACGTAGCTGGAAAGCAAATCGTTAAATGTCAAAACGTTGTACAAGAGAGGAAGTAAAATTAAACTATCCTGTGTTCGCAATTCAGTTTCCGAAAATGTACACTATATCTCCTTGAAAAAGCCATTTACACCAGTCTTTAAGGCACTTCTCCCGTTGACAGCGATGCGGATGATGAAGCCCTATAATTAATTATTGTACTATTTCTTTTTGTTTTTATTGGGTATACGTACGTAATAGTTATGAATCAGTTAATAGTTAATTATTTGCCACACAACTTCAAGCATTTTTCATAGTATTATAAGTCTAAAACCAACCAGCATAAAGTTGACATTTGCTTATGTGACAATAATTTCAATTAAAAAGAAGGATTTGAACATGGAATGGGCAAAAATGTGCACGTTGGCATCGAGGAATTCACTGGCCTCTCTTATTTTTATAAATAAACTATAGCGGGGTTCTTATAAACCGTCAAATTTAACAGGTTTAATCATTTGAATTTCATTTTAAAACACGTATACACACCTACTTTATCATATCGCTGGTCAGTTCAGTTGTCTGTTGTCGAATAATCCCAATTATAAATCTGTATGTTACGTAGCAAAGACAAACATAACACAGGAGAGTTGGCAAAAGATTTAGAACATGCTACTTAAGTTGCATGTTGAAATTAGTATGTGTAAGTCGAAAAACAGTTGCACAATGGGACTCATTTACCAAATGACAACCCTAAGGCTAGTACACACTTATCTAGCTGCGTTGCAACTTATCGATTCGCAACGGTAAGTACACTGGTGGCCGGAAAATTAACTGCATCTAAGACAATAAATAATTGTTCGAAATTATCGTCCAGCACTGTTGCGTACAGTCTGCGCCGCACCTAACCAAAGAAGTGGATGGGAAAATTAGCCTATATTTTGGCTTTCACCATCGATACTTTATCGAATAACAATATTTTAATGATCAGTGTAATAATTTCTTCTTGATAACGGTTTATCCTTGTATTTGTTGCGGAGTCTTGTGATAATAATTCATATTTATTTGCAATATATTAACTGCAAAAGGCTATTTATTTATACACAGATGTCATCTAAATGTTATCTGTTGGTAAAGTTACATTCAAATGTAAAATAGGTACTGCAAGGAACACCTGTGCCGTTTGTGCTTCTTTGATTTGTATTACTTGGAATTGAATACAGATATTGCGTGTTTAGTAGGTACATCTTGTACACTCTGACATCAGGATAAAGACGTACTGAATAATTTATACAAACCACAGGCTACATTCTAATTAAAATTATGTCGAAAACTTAGCACACTCAGAATAGTAGAAGCCACGGAATTCATGTAAAGTGAATAGACTTTGTTAAACAAATCCTAGACAAAGAAAAAGATAAAAATAACATTACTGTTACAAGAAATAGGTAAGTATTTATTAATTACTATGTTGTAGAATATGTAAATGTTTCTACGATTGACTATTTACGCTCAGAAACATTTAAAATACAAAATAAAAAGGGAGCATTGCTAAATAAAACCCAACACATGGGCATAAAAGTAGGTACTATTTTCACATCTTTGTAATATGTGAAAAATGCCAAAAGCGTAAACAGATTGCAACGTTGAATGGCAATACTCGTTCTATCCTAATAATGAGGCAACCCTCTAGTAACTTATTATTTAATTTTATCTAAAATGTTTTCTACAACCTCACTATTCTCATTCATTCAACTAAAAAGAAATCTTATAACGAGACGATAACTTTACATTTCATATACCTAGTTAGTCACTGATGTCTTCATCTCCCATTCAAATACATTACCGTAAAATCTTTGGAAAATATCAAGCGACAATTGTAAAATACAGGGTGACATGCCGTAGGTATATAACGCCAACGGGCACATATATATGTACACCATAAGTTCTTTATATGCATGTATATATATAACATCAGGAAAGTGTTGGAAATTAGGGAAAGAAAAAGTAAAATAATTTGGCATCAATAAATTCATCCGCATGGCTGTTAACGGGAAACGTTCCCAAAGGACTGTCCGCATTGCCACGTTGAATGGCAATGCTGATTCTCTGACCTAAATTAAGGCCAGTCTTCTGTTCACGTGAAGAATCGACCATCTGCGTGGCGATGTCCCGGAAAATGATATGGGCACTCAGACCCCATGGCCCGAGTGTTTCAACCCCATGTATTATTACGTTGTTACAGTATATTATGTTTTTAACTTATAGAGTGCGGATGTGCGGCGATGCACCTTACACCCTATATATTCCAATTCTATAAATCCCCTATTCCTTTCTACAGCGGCGATACTTAGACTTAAACTCGAGAAAATAGCCACTATGAATTTAATTAAATGTCAAACGTCACAAAATTTATGTCAAACTTACAAACCAAGAAAGCCATGAACCTCAGAGAGGCGTCGGAACAATAGGCATATTATTGTAGCTCCATCTTATGGTGCTCGTAGTTTATGCGACGGCGAAGGGAACCCACAGTCTTGCGGTCAAAGGTCGAATCTTTATGAGTCGTGGCCAGTAGGATGAGTTATGTTCCCCAATAGATGTGAGCGAGGCCTGCTTGATAGATATTTATTGTTTCTACTCCATAATGGCGTCATTACATTGTTAATTTATGAACTTAGCTTCGAGAAAGTTTTCTAAGTTGTACTTAAAAGTGAGTAGTTTATACTTAAGTAGTGATAAGTTAAATGTTGCTAGCTTATAGCTTAAACTTAAAAGCAATAATAAGTATTAACTGTTGCCATTTACAGGAGTTGTTCTTACCATAAAACTATGCTTTATCAAAAACTTATTGCTAAGCTTGGTTTATACTGCCTCTTTGCACTTAGTAAGTCGCTTTGATAGTTCAATAAAAGTTGCCCCTAAGATAACTGAAAAAGTATACACTTCTTTGAATATCACTAATCAAACTCTACTGTGTCTACCTTTACTCTAATAATATTAGATAAAATCATGATGTTGGTCAATTATTCTCATCACCAGAGGAATTGGACCCGAGAATCAGCACTGGCATCTACTGTTGCACTATTCTCATTGACCGTGATGCGGTTTTTTATTGTTACCTTTCGTTTTTTACATGTAAATTAATGTTTAAAGATCGTGTCTTTAGTGATAATTGTAATTGACCTTCCTGCACTAATGTGCAGCTGTAAGTTTTCTGAATGAAATGATGCTTAGAATAATACATTTCAGAAATGGCAGTACTTGAAGTATTAGATAAATGGATACTAAATTACTAATATTATAAAGAGTAGAGATTTGATTGATTGTTTGCATTGAATTGGCTGCGAAATTACTGGACCGATATGAAAAATTCTTTCACCGTTGGGATACTACACTATCCCCGGATGAATAAGCTAATTTTTATCCCTGTATGCCCACGGGAACGAGAACAACGCGAGTAAAACCGCGTGACGTCTACTTGTAAATTAATAAAATAAGATCAAGATTTAAATCCTGATACCACTCAAGTTTTAGCCTATCTCACCTCACCAGCTAATAATTTGCAAAGGTTTCATAAGGAGATACTGGGTAATACGATACCCATTGGTCAGACGAGAATGTTTGTCGATCTATAATAATATTGGCGACTGTATAAGTCTGATGCTTATTACTATTATTTTAATGTAATGCTGTATACAGAAGCTGTTGGTTTACTTTTAATAAATAAATAATAAATGAGTAGAAAGAATATATTACACTCTCGCAGACGAATTTTACGAGTATTTACGTGGGAATATAACTAACTATCGTACGGAATCTATTAATCTTCCTCTCCTAGTCTGGGAAACGAGTGGAACGTCCAAATTACGTGAATAACTATAAATAACAGATGGCCATTACTGAGGTTTATGTCATCATCTATAAATCGAACAGTCCGTGCGTGATTGGAATACCGTTTAAGGTCGTTCCTTCTTCAATTCCACATGTAAGAAATAAGTAGCTATTGTACACTAAGTACAGTGGTGTAAAATTTTGACTGGCCTGTTGGTCTAGTAGTTAGTGACCCTGACTGCTATGCCGGAGGTCGTGGGTTCGATTCCCATCCAGGACAAATGTTTGTGTGATGAGCACGATGATTTGTTCTGTGTCTGGGTGTAATTTATCTATAATATGTATGTATTTCGAAATATATAAGTATGTTTATCAGCTGTTTAGTACCCATAACACAAGCTCTCAAGCTTAACTTGGGACTAAATGGCGTTGTGTGAAAAGTTGTGGAATATTTATTTATATTTAAAATATCAGTTAGTCATGCGGGATGCCTATGTTTACATCCTTTTCGTACTTTGTATATTCTTTGATGTTTTTGTACCTCTTACTGCTGGCTAAAGGCCTGAATCCTTTAAGGTACGATATGCCAGTATATAATATGATCCACTCGCATCTTCGCCTGCCATGTGTGCCTATAATAGTAGATTATTAACCAATGAGATAAAGCAGCGTCTTCTGTTGCGGGTGACAATTTAAATCGAGGTTTAAATCACGAGCGAAGTGAGGGATTTAAGACGAGTCCTGAGTGTAGCGAGGGATTTAAGTTCACCTATGACTACGTTCACCCAAGAGTAAGACAACTTTATCACCGAGGAAAATACTCTACTCTTCGTACCATTTGCGAAAAAATTAACACAATAATAATATGAGATAAGCATTTTTGTCGGAAAAGCAAAGGCACCAAGCTCATACGGCTTCGTCGGTTTGGTGTTCAACAATTTAAAACAACTTTGTATTTTTTTACGGGTCGTTCAACACAAAATCTATACATATATATAAAAGAAAGTCGTGTTAGTTACACGACTTATAACTTAAGAACGGCTGGATCAATTTGAATGTTTTTGGTCTTTTTGGATTTGTCTTTGTCCGGAATGAAAAGTTCTCGAAAAAATAAATATCAAGAATATTCGTTGTCTCAAACATTTTTCAAACGCAGCGCCATCTTGGATGACATGACAGGAGTCAAACTTCCCAGTTCATTATCAGGTGACAATTTGACATTGGCAAGTCTTAAGCTAAACCTAAGAAGGTAAGGTTGTCAATTTATACGTACCTACGTTCTGAAATTTATTTTGTTACTAAACTTAGAGGTTATAAGTAGCATAAAAAAGTCTTATATTTCAGAAATCAATTTACGTAATTAACAATAAATAAATAAATAATAAAAGTTTATTTCAGATCATACAATCCATAAATAAAACAGAATAGAATAGAACAGCCCGCCCACACATACACAATTTTACAAAAACAATAAATTCAATTAAAAACAAACAACATTCAAAAAATTATAAACCACACAATAGAAATTAAAATAGAAAATAATTACATAAAGAAAATTAAATAACAAAAGTCAAAATTAATATATTAATGAACATCATGTCAAATAATCATTAAAATTAGAAATTGCACACATTAAATACATCACAAAAACAAAGCAATAGCACGTCAGTATTGTCCGGTAGTAATACACATCCACTTATGTTGGATCGGACAGTCAGTGCGAGAAGCAATCATCCTGAGGATGCCATTGCCGCTGTCTCTCACTCGTCGTAATAACGAAGCAACCCTTTTCCGAACTATAGCTGGATAGCCATCCGTTCGAGCTTCGGCAAACATAAGCGACGCACTGCAATAGGGAGGCAGCCGCAACAGCATCCTAAAGATGTTGTTGTATTGAACGCGCAGAACATAACAATGACGACAGAGACAAACTATAATAATTCTTTGCAAATAGAACTTATTCTACTGTTAAGACTTTAATTAAAGTAGACCGGGAAAACTATAAGTATAAATTGAATGTAACATAGAGGCAATAGTTCAGATTAAAATTATGAATTTAGTATTTTTTAAATCAATGTCATTTTAGTAAGGTAGTTAGGTTAGGTAGTTAGGTTAGCTATAGGATAGGTCGAGGGTCGCGGAAGTGTCTTGTGACCCCCGGCGCAGGTGTGAGAAGGAACACGGGGTGGTTTTTAGTCAGTAAGAGTCTGACAGACCCCTCCGCCTCCCCGGGCGGGGGACATCCATGAGGATTTTCCATCCCTCAAAACGAAAAAAAAAGTTATAGGATAGGTATGGTCAGTTAGGTTAGGTTATATATACATGTTGTAATTTTAATTCTATCGTACACAAATGTTTAAATAAGATCACAGTAGAGACTCGCTACATACAAAGTAGTAGTAGTTATTATTGGTGTGGATTTATTTTTGTCGTCTTATTAAACGTAGGTATGTATTAGATATACATACGTTTAATAAGACGACATGTAAAAAAAAATGATAAGAGCAATAAATTGACTCTAAGGCACAACGAAGTTTGCCGGGGCAGCTAGTTAATAAATAAATAAAAATATTAATATAATAAAAATCAAGGGTCAAACAAAATATAAAGTGTTTTTCTTATAAATAAAGAGAAATAAGTTCATAAGATATTTTGCATGGCTTTGAACTCTTTTAACTGTCTCTGAAATTAGATATAGTATACCTTGTCTATTTCTTCATAAAAAAACTTAGGCAACCCTGGATATAACTTCATAACATTTTATTCGTAGTTATATTGTAAACAACTTTCTTAGTCATGTGTTAGTGTACATAGATACGTACTGGCAACCAAGAAATGTGATGATGTGTAAGCGACAGGTCACCACCTATTATTACGTAGATACTCACTAAGCAACATACATATTATTTACACCGGCTTCGCTTTACCGTAATTATTTTAATAATAAGTACTACAAATAACCTACTTATAAACTTTCTGTGTCGGTTTTAATATTATTATATAATACGAACACGATGCCGAAAAGATAGAAGTGCGTGCCTTGAGTTCCACGTCCATTGATCACAACGTTAGGCTATCACTGGTGCTAGCAAAAGGTTTGTTCCAAGTGTATGTCTACCCCCATGGGAAGGAAACGTAAACGTGTTTGTATTGAGTGTATATAGAAGACTCCCACCACCCTCACTCAAACTCACTCGCTTCATTCTCAGTAGAATAGGTAATCCATACATACAAATATACATAAACTGACGCCTTTTTCCCATGGGGGTAGGCAGAAACTACAAACGATTTTTATATAAGTATTTTGCTTCGTTTACATCTGTTTACATTCATACATGTTGTCGTACACACACGTCGGTTGCGAGTACCTACTACGCACCTGACCTTTCTGAAGAACCTCACCAATAAGGTCAATGTATGTCCTTCTAGGGCGTAACCTCCCGGCGTTCCCAATTACATCTCCCTTGTCAATGTGATCTTTCATATTACCAAACCATCTAAGCATACTTTTTTAATTTTTTGCTACTCTATATCTTCTTTTAAACCACAACGTTGCTTTATCACATCATTCACAATCTGTCATTCATTGTTCACCACAAATACTTCGCAAAGAACTCAATATTATTTTACTTTCATGTCTCTTTTGCCACGCCCAGCATTCACTTACATACGTTAGTGTAGTAGAATATTCCGTCCCATACAAAACAGACAACTCCTAGTTCTTTACAAAACGCAACCATTACAGTTATTACTAGCAGCCCATAAGCTGAAACTATAAGTGCTTGAAACATTAATAACTCGCAGCATGTAATTGCATTACCCTCTAATCTATAATTTATTGTAGATCCGGATGTACAGACCTGTTTGCCCTTAGGCGGTGTGCACATGATAGGTCTAATCGCAATCGACGGAAACTAAACGATCATTATATTAATTGAAATAGGTATTGCATAAAATGGAGGGGGCTTTTGGCACTTTTGCAACGCTTGCTAAGGTCATTTAGAGGATGGGTGTCCATTTATTACACATCGAGACCCTTTTGTATCTCGAAAAGCAGGTTAAGCCGTAAATCCGGGATATCATTTGATGGTCTTTAACAGTTATTACGAATAGTCAGAACTTCGTAAGTCTAACAACCAGTCTAACCCAGGGTAATGTCAACCCAGTCACTGGATTGTGGATGTCAGAAAAGGCCTGTGCTTTATGTCGGGACAAAGAAGCAAGCCAGTATAACATACCGTAAAACGGGGTGGAAAGAAACTTAAGGGTGAATAGAAACAAAACTTTGAGGAGGATTTTAACGCTAGTTTAATACTGTTTGATATTATCGAGGTGTCGAAACTATTTATCTCAATTATTTAAAAGCATTACAGTCCTCGTTTATAACAAACAAATTTTAACTTACGTGAATAATTTCCTGAAAATGTTGTTTCTATTCACCCTTATGTATCTATTCACCCCATTTTACTCGGTATTGAAACTGAACTGTTTTTGTTTTGTTTTTTTTTAACTAATTGTGTAAGAATGTGTTAGTAATATGATTATAATTATAATAAAATGACCGTGATTATATCTTTTATGTACCTATACAGTTTTCAAACACAATGTAAATTGTTACTTAAAAATTAAATTAAATAGAAAAAAAATATAGAATCAATAAGTAGTACCTAGTAGTATTCAATGTTAAAGATTACGCGGCCAGAATATCGGCTCTGTTACTCAAAAAATCTCTAATCACCACAGTTGTTATGTACCACGCCTTACACGTGACTAGCTGTTGCTCGCAGCTTCGCCCGCTTCAATTAGTCCATGCACTTAATTTAGGGCCCTGCATCGATTTGTAATACGTTTCCATAATTATGCACGAAATAATTGCTTCATTCGCCGACATTAAGCTTAGTATTCATGCAAATATAAGGAATGACAAGAAAAATGCGGTATCGACTTCTATGGTAACCGCTAAGACCATAAACTTAGTAGTTTTAAAGCATTTAGTAGATAGTTTGCTAAGAATACACTGGTTTAGCGATTAGAAAAGGAAATTGATTAGCTTAATAGCTCTACAAATATTTGTAGTTAAAAACAGTTTATTTTCTGTGGAATAAATATGTTTATGACATGGCATTTCTATTGATTAAATGAATAAATAAAAGCAATGACACAAAAGTTTTTGACGCAATGGCACAGAGTTTAGGACTGACTCTCACGCGCGAATTTGTAGGTTCAATCAAATCCAGGCAAGTACTAATATGTCAATTTTCATTCCTACGTTTATCTTGAAGATCATCGACATAGGTGAAGGAAATCTATAATACCCCATTATGCATAGCTTAGTTCTACAGTATTTAATAGGGGGTTGGAATATCCTTATAGATGTCCTCCGTCCCGGGAGGGACGAGGTGTCTATCAAACTTACTGGCTAAAAACCGACTCCGTTGTTTTGTCTCACATCTGTGCCAGTCACGGGGACAGAAGATTCTCCTAACTGCTCGACTGGTCTCACCTAAATGTTAAACGTTAGCATTATGCTTAGCTGCAAGCGGTTCGTCCGATTGAAGGTAACATTACAACAGAGGGGCAATTCCAATTTTTTTAACAACGCCGAAATTCAGTCTAAATCTGGTAAACATATATCTTTAATTTTCCTACATTATTGACAAGTTTTTTAGATTAGATAGTCGCTGCGATTAATTTTTTTGCTAGTTGTTGCCTTTTTTACTCTCTTGCTTTCCAATTCACTTTAGACATTAGCAGAATAATCGACATCGACTTTGTTTTTCATACTAAAAATAGAAAAGAATAGAGATTGAACGAATTTTATTACGGGAATATTTCTTTTTAAAAATAAAAAATGTATATATCTACCTAATGTAACCTTCAGGGCCCATTGATTTTTCCACCCTGTATTTTTTTTGTATTAGGTTTTCTAATAAAATAATCTTTATTTCAGACCTGTCATTTGTGCTGTTGCATCCATACGAGTAGGTGAGTAAACACAAAAAACATAATATCTAATGCATTTCTAAAGTCCACCTTCTGTTTAATTTTTTTTTAGTGTGATTACTATGCAATAAGATGTTCTAGATAAACATGGGCGTAAACGCGGCCCGTTAATTTAAACATAACTGTGTGTAGAACAATACGAGGTACGTGGAAATATGCGAGATGAGTGATAGGGGACCTTGTTGAGTCGGTCTATGACGCCGGTATTGCGGTATATGGGTCTCGCTTATTTGGTGCAAACATAGGTATACCTGTACTGGCACCAAATAATATCTCTATTTTTTGAGTTGTGTTGAATACAATGGGATTGTGGAATTTCTCCGATTTTTTTTTTGGTCATTGTCAGCCTGCACTGAAAATATGCAAATAGTTTAACACTGCTGCACCGGTTCATGATGTGATAAAATCTCAAATTTTAAGGGGTCCACCTGTAGTGTATAAACTATGTTCTAAGTTACCTATGTTATGTTAACTCGTGTACCCAAGCACCAATCCTTATTATTAAATAAGTTAGTTATCAGCAAATAGTCAGAGCGTTTTACTCGTCTCCAATACCCAACATTACACACCCTTAAAACTCAGCTACCACATAACTCAATAACACAGGTAAGTAACTATTTTTTTTTAAGAATAAGCGGTTCGAAGCTCTTAAAAGGAGAATGCCAATTTGTGCCCCAAAGTGTACAGAGATCATTGTATTACAAATACTTATAATAAAATAAGATACGAATTTTAGAAAATAACTAACATTCCATACCAGACGTGGAAAAAAACTCACAATAAAAAGTAACTTTCTTTTTATTTCACTTGAAAGTACCCTCAACATTGCCATATAATATTAACAAAGAGTAAAACAGGGAAAAGCTATCTTAACACATACCTGGCCTAAAATGTTAATTATTTGTAAGTTAGCGTAACTTAAAACGTTATACATTATTATTAGTGTTTTATGTTTTCTTATCCATAAATCGAACTGTAATATTGTTAGATTAATAGTTTAAAATAATCTGAGCATTAATATCTAACATTATTTTACTTTTGTTTTGGCAACACTCAAGTCTTCGATCAAACGTCAAATGTCACTATATCACAAAATATTCTGTCTAAAAATGATACTAACCATAATAGATTTACTTTGAAAAATAATGCCCTCCCAGTGCTTTATAACGAATACACTGTGTATATTAATGCCTGGAACAGATATCTAAACATGTTTATACCTTAATATTTACAATAAACATAAAAATACTTTAGCCGGTAGGTACAAAAACGGTTTCTTTAAACCTTTATAACTTTTGTCCACGACTGCTGAGCAATATGCGCCTTTTATACTTTTGTTGTAGAAGATCTTCACTATTAAATTACATAGAATTCATTTATGTACAGCCTGGGGCACAGGTTCATACAATTATTGGCATTGTCTTTTAAGACAGGTAAAGATTGTACTTCATTTTCAAACTACCTACCTTCTAAACTAATAAAATACTACTAAACATACATGTGTTTCGTAAACAGTTTGGAGCGAAGCTTCTAATGTAGAATTTTCATTATTTCTACAAGAAATGTTCGTCAAAAATATACCTCATAACCCTGTTAATAACACTAAAAGAGGTCGGAAAACTTCACAGTACCCAAGAAATCACATCATAAAGCCTTTAACGTGTCCTATTACGAATAATAAACAGTTTATTAAGCAAATAGTCTTCGAAAGGTCGCAGTTACACTCGCCAATCGGCGCTGATTGCTTTAAAACCATGATTTCCTTCACCACTTGACAAAAGCTGCGTACACACCGAGCCAACGAAGGCCAACGAATGGGTTCGTCGGTCCGATGTGGACGGTTAAGGGCCGGCCCACACCCCGTGGCTCCCCAACCCTAGCAAGAACCAGCAGGCGATGCTGAGTCGTTAGCTTTAAATTAGTCCTTAAATAATTTAACTCAGATCCAGCCCGTTCCTTTGCTATCGATCAGTGACACCCAGCCGAGGTCCGAGCCTCACAGTCACTTAAATTCTGACGTATTGCCCCTGGCTGGAGGCCTTGTGAATTGAGGTCGTTCATAGGTTTGTTCGGTTAAGCTAATGCAGCGCCACCCCCAGATAACGTGAGCCAGAGACGCCTTCCATAAAATAAAAATAGGATTATTCAGCCGTACTACATTTTGCAGTCGTAATCGACCGCGTGTGTGATACTGACCGCATCGCAAACACCAGCGACACCGTGATCTAGTGGCCGATCACATCGCTGACATAATAACAATGCTTCCTCTTCGAATTCCATGCACATTTCGTCGGTACCACAACGCAACTACAAAAAGCTGCAGCGACACTATTCACACCTTCTTGACTTCATTTTGATGCTGCGATGTGGTGTGGTTATGGTACGTGTGGATCGGCCCTTAACGAAGACCAATGATCGTTGGTGTCTACTTTAATCGGTGTACAAAGCGGGCCAATGAGCGCCAATATTTCGGTTCGCTGGTCCGGTGTGTACGCAGCATAAGTTCTAACAGATGACATTGACTCTAAATTCCTTCTAAACCCCATTTATTCCAATTAGCAACATTAATGCTGCCTGGTAAATACTAGGACATAGATCAAATACTTCCATTTAAATTATTATCTATTCAATATACATGGTCTTTAATGGGGACTTGTGGTAAATAATAACAGCTGCAAGGGTCGATCGAAGGTTAAGCTGCGTTTACCGAGGTCGGTGCGTGGATGGGAGACCATTCACAGTCTCCAGTTTAACCGACGAGTATCGTGTCACCCAGTTACTGGGTTGTGGAGGTCAGATAGACTAACGCTTTATATAGAACACTGGTATTATAATTATTATAAGAGGACTGCCTCGTTGGACTAGCGGTCTGAAGCGCTGTTGCCGAACTTGAGTCTTGTATTCGATTCCCGGGTCCGTTCTCAGTAGTAGCCTGGAGCCTGGATTTATGCTCGTTTAACGACAATTAGATCTAGTGTAGTTTCTGCCTACCCTATTAGGAAAAAGGCGTGAGTTTATGTATTTATGTTGATGACTAAAAGCTACCCATTTTCAAAAGTTTTAAATAAACATACCTAACGTATAACACAGATAGTCATTTTCACTTGTAAAGCGTATTTCTATTTTTCTCTAGAACCAGCAAAAACGATCCAACCCTCTAGAAACCAGTGGGTAACTCTGACTACAC
Organism: Euplexia lucipara; assembly: GCA_921972225.1. Classification (NCBI taxonomy): domain Eukaryota; kingdom Metazoa; phylum Arthropoda; class Insecta; order Lepidoptera; family Noctuidae; genus Euplexia; species Euplexia lucipara. The sequence goes on along the minus strand of OV179155.1, from coordinate 17,086,198 downwards.
CTTGCGATGTCTCAAGACACCAGCGGGCAACCCTGACCACACCTTGCGATGTCTCACAGCTACGAGTAACTACGCGTATATTTCAATGAATACATTACATGTACAGCCTTATACGTGCATTATTCACTAACGGGTGGTAATAAAGGCTTATCTTCGATCGCGTATACACAATGGTTGGCGCGCGTTCCCTGGCGGAAAAACTCGCTGGCCACTCTTGCGCTGGGGCGATAATGGCACAGTTATGGCCCTGGTGATAATAATGATGAATTAATAAAGGAATTGCGAAGTTTGGAGTTTACTTTAAAGTGGTAACGGTACAGAGACTCTTGGGATTGTTCTACTAGATCAAGCTAACAAAATCTTTGAAGTTTTAGTCCTCGTTTCTGTAGCGCATCAGAGATGTTTAACCGGAATCGGACTGACGACTTCCATGCGTGTGTGTGGTTCGTGAAAAAGTCGTATCTCTAATGTGTAGTACGTTGGTTAGTGACAATAGTATCCTGAAAACAGTGGTGGAGAGCCCTTACTCGCCTTTTCTGGGGCACTACATGGGAGAATGGTTGGTTAGCATATTCATGCTCTGTCGTTCTCTGCATATATTACTGCGCGGTACAGAGACTCTTGGGTTTTCTTCTCACCAGGTTTTTTTTCTATTATTGTTACCATAGTTGTAAATGCTTATTATTTTGTTAATCTTATTGCAAAAGATGATATTGTCTCCTGGGAGAGGGCACTGGCTCTCTTGTAAGGTATCACCTAGCACAGGAGTCAGGGTCTTCACACAAACTTGTAACCACTTTCTTGTGTAATGAAGATTCTATTTCATTCTAAAACCAGATGAAGCTAACAGAATATTTGAGATTTTTCCAATATAACATCTCATCTTTAAATCCCAGAGCAAGGATTTAGCAGAAGGTGAACCTAAGTAAATTCATATTATGGCCGTTATGATAAAGTCCTAACGTGCTACCGAACGGGAACAAATCTAGACTACGCTAAGCACCTACCAATGAATATCTCCACATGGAAAAACGTAATAACACTTTTCCGACCCGGGTATTAAACCAGGACCTCAAGCTCAGCAGCTTGCGACCATCAGACCAATGAGGCATAGAAGCAACATAATTATTTTAAGTTTAGTAATTATTACATACGGTGACTCAATACTTGAAACCGAAATAAGGAGTTTTAAGTTTTATTTTTATTACTTGCTAACCTCATTCCGCCTTAGAATCAATTTTATTTCGTTTTTATCCTATTCTCAGTGCGAGTGAATATACACACAAAATTTCATAAGAATCGGTCAAGCCCTTTCGGAGGAGTTTTGTTACCAACACTGTGACACGAGATTATTATACATTAGAAATACCTACTTTTAATACGATTGCAACAAATAGATCCGAAACGATAATAACTACTACTACTTTTTATTTAGCGATTCTCTAATGTGCTCTTATTTAAACTTTTTTTGTTAGATAGAATTAGAATGACAACATATGAAAATGTATAACCTAACCTAACTTGCCATACCTATCCTATACCTAACCTAACTACCTAACCTAACTACCTTACTGAAATGCATTGATTTTGAAACATACAAAAAACATAATTTTAAGCTGAACTACTGAGCTGCGAGTCTCTATGTTACATACAATTCAACTAGTTTTCCCGGTCTACTTTAAAGTCCAAACAGTAAAGGTATATACTAATATTACTGAAGTGTATAATTTAGATAGTTTTTTTATTTTATTGTGTTCTTACTTAGTTTAAAAATTGACACTGGTATACAATTTATGTAGCGTTACTGTAAACTAGAAGAGCGGAACTGCCTACTACAAGCATTTTTCTTTTGCTTAAAAGGTAGTTCCTAATTTTTGTAATGTTACTTACATAAGTTGATGCAATACACATTTTTTTTTTTTTGAGTTAGTTATTGTCAGAAGAAGGATTTTGTGACAGAAAATGTTACGAAAGTTGAACGAAACCTTAGAAAATTTAAGAAAACTTGACGATAGTTTTTGACTGCCAGACTACCAGACACAATAGAAATTCAATTGTTTGAGGTCACCGGTGACCTACGTGGCATACAAAGTGTTAACATTTTGAAATGCAACGCCACCTTTGATGACTCAACAGGTGACAAATGTCTTCCCGGTCCATTTTTACACGACTTAAAATTGGTTCTAAGGCGAAAAGAAGTTTGACGGAGCAGCTAGTACAAAATAAAAACCACCAATGTGTCAAATTTTCCCAATTGAATATGAACCTTATTCTGTTTGACATAAAGTTGAAAACCGATCAAAGAAATTTGACACATTGAGGTAACTTGACGCGCTGGCGTCTGTACCTCCAAAACATTCAATTTCAAAAAATCTTTTCCTTCTAAAAATAAAGCTACGCTGAGCTAGTCCTAAGATTAGTAGCTACCTCTCAAGATGGGCGTAGTAAACGTCTCCTTTGACTAATTTGAGTCATTAATAAAGTGTGTAGCGATCTGTGCAAGTACACACAATGGGCCATTGTGTGACGATGCTGGAATTCGATGGTCATTTGTGCCTGCAGCACGTAACGGGTTGATCGCTATTTTGCGATTAAACGAATGCCTAAGTAATAACCATAGTGTGCTTAGTTTACTTTTAGATGCAGTAGTAGATATCAAAAGTATGGGAAAGGAAGGAAATATTAATGCTTTTTAAAAACAAAGAAAATGAAGGTATTAAATTATCGGGCGTAGCCCCACCTAAGCGAGTTCACCTGGGTGTACCATGAGTAATTGTACCTACAAAGGATATATTTCGCCACCCGTATATTTTTGCTTCGCTTTGATATTTTAGAAAGTAAAGGATTATAAAACAAGTTTGTTGGCGATGTTCTACGTATGAAAAAAAAATTAAACCGACTTCAAAAAAAACACTAAACGGTGTAAAATAACTCTAAATTAGGAAGTCTGTGGCTTTGGTGGTTTTGTCTTATTCATGATGGGCCACCGACTTCCGAATTTAGAGTTATTTTACACCGTTTAGTGTTTTTTTTGAAGTCGGTTTAATTTTTTTGCAAAAAAGTTTTTTATTTTTCCATTTTTAGTGGTTCCCATACAAATATTTGCTATATATATTGTTAATTGTAACAGTACATGTCATGATAATAGGGTTATCCACTTATCCCTAATAAATGAAAATTAACATACCTAACTGTCGAAATCTAGGTATATTGTACACATCTGCGTACCCCTCAGAGCATACCAGGCGTGATGATACGTCATGATGTTGTATAAACAATAAACATCCAAGCGATTCCAGCAATCACGACAGATTTGCCGTCTATTTTTGAAGAGTTCCGTTGCATATCTCCGAAGATCAGCACCAGATCTTCACCAAATTAAAATGGGACCACCTCGGGAGTATACCTACTCTTTCGAATAAAAAAAGAATTTCGAGAATCGGTCCACAAATGGGGGAGAAATCAGGTAACATACATAAAAAAAAAAAAAAAAAAAAAAAAAAAAATACATACACACGAACATAGAACCTCCTCCTTTTTTGAAAGTCGGTTAAAAATCTTTAGGCTTTTGTTTTGTTTTTAGTTCGGGATTGTAAATACTTATGGATGTACTCCGCCTCAGGGAGGCGACCTTTACTGACTAAAAACCACCTCGATGTTCCATCTCGCACCAGCGCCGGGGGTCACGGGAACAGACGATACTACCGCAACATACTCGTACATGAGAGGCTAAAGGGCTTATTACACTATTTCATTTTCAGGAAACACACATACATACATACATACATACTTACATAAACTCACGCCTTTTTCCCATGGGGGTAGGCAGAAACTACAGAGCGCCATATGCTACGATTCTTACATACTTCTTTTGCTTCGTTTACATTTTTTCGTTTTCAGGAAACCTTACTAGGAAATCGATAGATTTAATCGCAGTTAGTTCTAACAGCGATTACATCTACCGATTTAGGGTAAATCGGAGGTTCCGAGATGTTCCTAGTTAGGTTTCCTACAAATTGAATAGTCTATTAAGCCCTTAAACAAACATCACATCGCAACATCAATTAGTAATACAAACGAATCCCTATTACCATATCTAGTATCTACCCACCTGTACCTACTCATTATACTATCAGCCCATCAGGCTATCAGGTCCACGCACACGTCGAAGGTTCGTGCCCTGATGTCATCACCACGCGTGACTTCCTGGCCTAATGGAAATAGACGCGACCCAGTAGGTGGATCTGATAGGCGAAGATAGATGTACTTATACTTAGGCTGGTGCTATTATAACTTCGGTTACGTTTGTTTGGCTTGTTAAGATTATCTGTGGTAGAGCCTAATTGAAAATTGGTGACTTAATTTGGCTGTGTTTAACTGGTGAGCGTCAAGATGGCGGGGTCAAACCCCCAATTTAAAACACACGTAGTACATACATGTAGTACAAACGCTGTAATGTGCTAAATTTTAAATTGGGGGTTTAATCCCGCCGTTTTGACGCTCACGTTTAACTGCGGTATATACATGTATATGTGAGATAAGAATGGCTTTCTTTGTCTTGATTCATAATTAAACTATGATTTATAGGCTATGATTTATAATATTGTCAACTTTACTAAACTACCGGTACAAACTACTAACTACACACTATTAAAATATTAACATTAGCACTAGTGAAATGGTATGGATTCTATAAAACTTGAAACAGTTTCTCGGGCGCACACCGGCGTCATGGGCTCTCCTCTGGATTACGTCTGCGAAGCCTCATTGAGAAACGTCGTCTGTCCCACCGGAATCTGCTAAAGCGATGGTTACTTAGCAATAAGTGTTTATCGCTTGCGTTTTACTGCATCCATATCGATGACCATGCGACATCGACATATACATAAAAAGCATGAGCCTTTTTCCCATGGGGGTAGACAAAAAACTACAGAGCGCACGATTCTCAAATACTTCTTATGCTTCGTTCACATTCATACCTTTGTTGTCATACACACACGCCGGTTGCAAGTACTAAACACACACCTGACTTTTCTGAAGAACCTCACCAATAACGTCTTTGTATGTCCTTCTAGGGCGTCCCCTTCCGGCGTTTCCACTTACATCTGCCTTTTACTATAACTCATAAATGTGGTATTTGTGATAAAGTGAATGTATTTTAGTGCGAAATTAAAAACATCCCCGTCTGTGTTCCTTAAACCATTTTTCGTTATGTGTGACGTTTTATAGTGGTGAGCTTATTTCCGTTGGCCAGCACAAATTCAGAGTATGGGCTGTTAATGAGAACATTTCTGATAAAATAAGCAAATAAGAGAAGGTTCATATCTGACGGAACATGCGCCGAGCGTTTGCGACAATGTACCTCGACGCACTAACGCATCATCTGTTGAGTGTGAACCGTCAAGTGTTTTTCTTCTTCTTCTTCTAATTGTGTGGTTAGTAATTAACCTTATCAGAAATGAGGAGATCCGTAGAAGAACGAAGGTTACCGACATAGCCCAGCGGATTAGCAGGTTGAAGTGGCAGTGGGCAGGGCACACAGCACGGAGGACTGATGACCGATGGTGTCGAAAGGTTTTCGAGTGGAGGCCACGTATCGGCAAGCGCAGCGTAGGGTACCCACAAGGTGGACAGACGACCTCAATAAGGCCGCGGGAACGCGCTGGATGCGAGCCGCTTCCAACCGGTGTTATTGGCGATCTATAGGGGAGGCCTATGTCCAGCAGTGGAGTTCCAATGGCTGAAATGATGATGATGATGATGATGATTAACCTGGTGTCAGAGTTTAATGCCACTCACGGGCTTCTGACACACACACCTCACACATGCCGTCTAGATATATCTCAGGCATGCCGGTTTTCTTACGGTGTTATCCTTCATCGTTGTTGAATTATTTCTTATTGTTTGTAAAGCATGCCCGATGGTAATGTGAAGGTACCTACTGTGATTCTGATTCCATTTCAAAACATAGACAAAAGTCCCAATTTGCTAATTTTCGTTTTTCCCATCCAACAAGGGGATCGCAATTACAAACACGATAGGTACCCACATCGAGTAAATTAAACAAAGTCCAGAACGTGCTTCAGTCAGCTTTCAAACGTAACTACATTAGCTTCGGAGTATAATTACTGGAATGGCGCTACAAACATTGCTAATTGAACATTGAACAAAAAGGTGGCAGACGCGTCAACCCTCGAACGCCCCCCGGCCGCGGCCGCGGGTATCTCCGTCATACCTTCGTCAAGTGAACAATTATCGGTCGAAAGTACCCCACGGTCGAATATACCCCACATTGTGACCTTAAAACGTAAAAATACTTTACTAATTGTCACCGATGGAACAATTTAGGTATATGACATGGCGAAATTTACGGCTTGTCCATATTTTACGAGAAAGGGAAAGGGTTAATAGGAAGCCAATGGTGTTTTAACCTGTCACTGTCTAGTGAATTGTCGTCGAGTTTTAATCGATAAATCAACCTAGGTTATTATTCAACTCAATCTTTGACTGATCTAAATTGAATGACAGATTGAGGAATGATGTGGATTTAAAGAAGACGTAGTTACTAAATTTTAAAAGTGCATGCTCAGATGGTTTAATCACGTTGAAATGACGAATGAAAGGCGACTAACGAAAGGTATGAATTAAGTGGAAACGCCGAGAGTGGATGCTCTACAAGGACATACCTCACTGGCCTGTTGGTCTAGTGGTTGACTGCTATGCCGTAGCTCGTGGGTTCGATTCCTACCCAGGACAAATGTTTGTGTGTTGTGCACGATATTTTTTTCTTTGTCTGGGTGAAATTTATCTATAATATATGTATTTAGAAATATATAAGTATGTTTATCAGCTGCTTAGTACACATAACACAAGCTCTCAAGCTTAGCTTGGGACTAAATGGTGTGTGTGATAAGTTGTGGAATATTATTATTATTATATACATAGACTTTATTGGTGAGGTTCTTCAGAAAGGTGAGATACGTAGTACTCGCAACCGGCATTTGTGCACGGCCCCTTGATCGACAGGGACGCCTTAGCCATTTGGATATTGCTGCTTCATCATTAAAAAAAGGAAATACATCGAAATATCCCATCCATCTGTCTAGCCTTTTCCCAACTATGTTGGGGTCGGCTTCCAGTTTGACCGGAGGCAGCTGAATACCAGTGTTTTACATGGAGCGACTGCCACAACCCACTTAGGGTAACATGATACCCCTTGGTTAAACTGGTTGTCAGATTTTTGGGCTTCTGACTATCTGTGACGAATGTCATTGATTTACAAATGAGTTACGGGACCAACGGCTTAACGTGCTTTCCGAAACACGGAGGTGTCTTGAATCTTGAAATGTAATTAATGGTCACCCATCCACGCACCAAACTTGTCAAGCGTTAAGCTATTAACCTTAATTTAGAAAAAAAATGTTTTGATTTTTTTTTTTTTTCACAATTATAATTTGTAAATTACAATAAAGAGTACCTATTCTATTTTCTTACATTTGATCGTCCCGTGATGCTGCTTATTTAGCCACAAGCTCCACAGAATATCCCATATCTTTTAAAAGCAATACACACTTTCTTCAATCCTGAATCCATGACAGTGACTTGTTTAGACCTCTCTCGCTCCCCCCTCGCCCCGCTCTCTCGCCCCTCCTTCCTCCCGTTTAATTGATATTTTCCCGTTAGGTTGACCGCACATCGGAGTTTGAATAGAACGCGAGGCCATCTTTTACTGGTTGTACAGACGTGCTGCGTACTGTACAGACGCCAGCACATCAAGTTACCCTAATGTGTCAAATTTTCCCAATTGTATATGAACCTTATTCGGTTTGACATAAAGTTGAAAAAAGATCAAAGAAATTTACACAATGGGGTAACTTGATGTGCTGGCGTCTGTACCTTCGTACTTAATTTAGAATCATAAACGTTTGTGCATGTGAATTGTAATGTTTGTAAGCGCACCCATTATCCAAAAACAAAACCAGAAACTTTAATTACACGGCCTTTTAAACAAGGTTTATTTAAATACAAATAACTGGATTAAATGTTGAGCCTGGACTAAAGTAAGCACTCGATTTTGAATACGTCGGATATAAGGAAATTCTTAGGAACAAATTCAAACAACTTCTTGTTTTATAATTAGTATTATGTACAGTACAAATGAAGGAACAGCTGACATATTACCAAATAATACATACATACATTTTATCGACATACTGTTATGGCATTTGAATAATGATTTCGACAACAAATGTAATCTCAGCAGATAATTATTTGTCACTTCATCGTCAAGAATAATACGAACTTATATCTATGTTAGTCATAAAGTAAATGTATAATACTGCTCTTTCTAACTTCAATCGATAAAGTCCCAAAGTTCGCAACAATAGCATTCAGTCGTGCAGTAAACAAACTGATAGATCCGTACCGATTGAAATATCGTGTTTCATAACCTTTGAACAAATATGGTCAAAAAGCTACACAATGCATCGATCACTAAACTCGTAGATAATATTCATTTTACAGTCGTTCTGTCAATGTTTAACCTTTTGAACGGCGGAGTCATGTCTTTACGACAAAACGTAATCACGACACCAACTGCGCTTTATACGTCAAAAGTATCACGACATAGGTATTGTACTGAGAAATTCTGTTCTCGATCATTGCTAAGCCGATGATCGATAGTAGGACGCACACGCTGACACGCCTGATGTTTCCCAACATCGCATTCTCGAAGGGCTCAAAATCACAAGTCGTAAAGGTCACGCCCACCCGTCGTAACCTTTCTATTTGATCAGTTTATCGACTCGGAACTTGGACCGCAAACAAACGATGCCAACTCTAACGCCCAGCACACTATTCTCGACTTTGTGCATTAGAAACGTTGATGTAAGTGCAAGAAAAACTTAAGTTTGTATACCTTGAGAAGTTAATGTCCGTGACGCGAGCAGGCCCGTTCATTAAACTGACAAACGAACAAACATGCAGACACGCAAGAACGCTACGTATGTGTTAATACCGCGGGTTTATACCATACTTTTATACTGTTAGCTTTAGAAAGCCCTATTGTCTGGTAGAAAGGAAAATGCAAACTTCATAAGCTTTGAGCAAATATTATAACTGTAGCTGAGTTGTGACGACGTAAAGTGGAAGGCGATTGCATCAGCGCAGGAGAGGCAACGACCGTGCTGAGAGTGCATAAGATCACACTGAATGTAGAGGTAATCATTAACGTGCAGTAATTTGGGAACTGGTCAGTATCAGTGGCCGATGCACGTGCACCGCGACAATGTCCAAAGTGAGGTGATTATAATTGCGCTCCGTGTGCGAAAAGGAAGTGTGGGGAATCCGTTATTGAGTGAACGGTACGCGAAGAATTTCCGCTAAATAAATTACAAAAACTACTACTTGATTACTTGAGAAGCTTCGATTTGTGCACGTGACGGCCGCCGTGTGATGCGTCCGTCGCAATTACGGGAAAATCTACGGCTACCGGCCTAATGCACCTGAACTAACTTCTTTTTCTTGAGAAAATTGTCGGATAAGTATGTCGATTAAAGACGTGCCCGAACATGGATGGATGAACTGGCTCCACAGACACGTGAGAACACAGAATCTGCTTACACGCTCATAAGACACGTATTTTTAAATTTCACACTAGTTTTCTCGTAAATTGCTTTCCCGTTTGAGCAATAAAAGCACTTTCTTTGGCGATAGAATCTAATTAGTAAAACGGGTATTCAAGTAATGTGACGTGGTGGCCGTGTGAATATCATTTAAATAGAAAATACAGCCAGTCACACGGGGTATGCAGAAAAGGTGACGTAGTTACATGTGCTGAGTGGACTGGGCATCGAAGCACAATATGATATCTTCTGCTTCAAGTTCGGTACAAAACTCTTTTGTCCCACTGGCGATAAAATTGTTCGTAGACTTTTGGTAATTTTTACGTTATTTTTTTCTGACGTTTTCTATAATGTGCAGCGGCGCTATTCCTGTGAAAATGTAGCTGAAGTTGAAGTCAGCTGTCACCTTAAACGAATGCTAGGGATTTACAAATTTACTTCACGCTCACTTCACTCAAGTTTTAAGGGGAGGTTTTTTTATAAATCGATCGGATGAACTCTTAAGCCTAGCAGTACCGCAGATGTTAGGTTTCATACCTACTATTCAGGATAATAAAATAATGCCCTTTTACTTTCAAAAGAATAATATTCAGTACCAATCAAGTACTTCCGCCAAATCCTTAAACAACAAAGTTATAACGACCTCAACAATACGCAATCCGAATCAATCACTACGATCAATCATAACAGCGATTTCATAACTGACAATCGAAATACCCGCAACGCTAACAGTGCGGCCCTCGATCGGCGCAAGCGCAACTAATCTTCCTAATGTAGGAGCAAGTCAGAAAGCGACAAATAACTGTGCCAACGGCTATCTGTTCTTAATCGCAGGCCGTAAGGAAGCTGTTCAGGCCATTTAGAATAGTCTAAAGCATTTAGTTCACTTCATAGCATGCTCGATTTGTGTCACTCCTGGACCATTTAGTTGTAATTCTTGTTTGTAGATCATAGTATCCGCCCGATGCTTTGATCACCGAAGTGAACCAAATCTATGGGTTATATAATAATTATTTGATACTAGCTCCCCGGCAAACTTCGTTCTTCAATTTATTAGTCTTGTTTAGTTTTTATTAGTTTACATCCCATTCTCAGACCTACTGAATATACACACAAAATTTCATAAGAATCGGCCAAACCATTTCGGAGGAGTTTTGTTACAAACACTGTGACACGACAATTTATATTTCGAAGCTTAGTACCGACGACGGGACGAACATCAAATGGTTGACAGGTAGGAATAGTTTCTAAGGGAAAGCGAAATTGTTGTTTTTACGCGTTTTTTTTTTCATATTTACTTACTTTTTAAACCTTCCCTGGACTTCCACAATCATTTCAAAAACAAAGACAAACGACGAAGTAAAAGTTTTTTATTTTTCCATTTTCAGTTGTTCCCTTAAAATTTTTTGCCATGAATTTATTTTATATTGTTAATTGTTAACAATACATGTCATGGTTATAGGGTTATCCACTTATCCCTAATAAATGAAACTTAACATACCTAACTGTCGAAATCTAGGTATATTGTAAACATCTGCGTACCCGTCAGAGCATACAGGCGTGATGATACGTCATGATGTTGTATAAACAATAAACATCCAAGCGATTCCAGCAATCACGACAGATTTGCCGTCCATTTTTGAGGAGTTCCATTGTATATCTCTGAAGATCAGCACCAGATCTTCACCAAATTAAAATTATGAGAATTGGTCCACGAATGGGCGAGAAATTAGGTAACATTCATAAAAAAAAAACATACACACGAGCATAGAACCTCCTCCTTTTTTGAAGTCGGTTAACAATCCACCTGTTCAAGAATCACACACATTTACACCACACACACACCCCACATATTTTTCAGTCGTTATTACATACTTCTTTAAATTACAGTTAAGTATGTCAAAGTAAATCTTTGTAGGTAATACAATATGTCATTGGGTTAGGTCATGATAAAATAACGTAAGTACTGCACATACAGTCATGGTATCAGTACTACATCGAAATTTACGGTACTTCCACTACTAGTCTTAAAAAACTTCAAAAAACAAAACAGCATCACTGAGCTTTTTCCTGACCAAACAGCACGACGAGCGTCTAGCCGTCAGCTCCACGACAAATAGCCCCGCTGCCGGCTATCATTATTTAATCGTAGCCTGTAAGGAAGCTGTCGGAGCCATTTAGAAACGTTTTCCGATGATTGCGAAAGCGACTGGCTAATTATTCCCCAGACCCGTGATGGATGGCCCGCGTCGAGGATTCGCTTATGCAAATACATGCTGCATTAGATTGATGTATGCGTTTGTATACTACGGGCTTTATTTATTGGTTAAGCTTTTAACGGAAGATTTATTAGCAATTTGTCATTATTGTGATATGAATCTAATGGCTACTGTGTGTTGTTCGCAGTCGGTGGGGAAGCTTCGCCTTAAAGGGTAATTCAATTCAATGTGTTCATTATTGATTGGGGCCAAAGCTTGACCTTACGAATAAGTGTAATTAGTTTGGTGTAATAAATTTAATTTAAGTACCATTAGAATAGATGTCTTAAGTGCAAATGGCCCTGATTTTATAGTTATTACTAACTATAAAATCAGGGCACAGACCTCTTCTCATACACCATCAGTCACAATTCTGAGGTTAGGTATAGGTGTCCTTGTCCTTCTACTCTGTTTGAGTAGATTAGATTGACATAGATTGTCATCTGTGTTCTCTCTCGCTCTACTTTCGGGATTGTGCTGTTGCACAAGCAAATGTCAGAGGCACATCTCTTTTACGCTACTTCAAACACATCCAGGTCGTCCCGCCATCTTCTTCGCGAGCTGCCGCGGCTCCATGTTGCTGATTCAGGGGACGAATGCTGTGTTTGTCAGACCCACATGCCGTTTGAAATCTTCGCATGCGGTAGACGTGTCGTGCCCAGTCCCATTCAACTTGGGCAGTCTTCTGATAAATAACCTTTTTCTTTACATGAGAAATTGACGGAACTGACCTGCATTTTGTCATTGGGGTCATACCTACGGAGAGTTTTGCCTGTTGTATACAATTTTCAATGTCATATGTACTGTATTTTGGGTCGAAAAGGAGTAAATTATTTATTTCTTTCTTTCTTGCCTTATTATTATTTTAAATTTATTTTTACCTTCTTTACGACTATCATTATCTATCTATTTTTTTCTTTCCTAATGCGATAGTGCGGTCTTAAAATGAACTTATACAACCTTCTTATTGACTCCCTTTACACATTGCTAGGTGTACAGTGGTATCCGTCATTTTGCCAGTTTTTAAGAATGTATCTTCAAACCAAAATAACACTTCTGTTGTAACAGATAAGGTGTATGTCCAGGTATAGCAGATGCTGTTTCACCTATTGAACTCATCGATAATTACAGAATGATTTACTACTTACATTATCTTACTAACGCCTCGCCCCTGCTTTACCGTCGCTCGGTCAATGGTAGACTCACGCGATCTAATTTCCACATTTTTACTTACATTAGGTGACAAACTGATGAATGTCTTCATGTTTTTTGTCTGTTGGATTTTCATATTTTTGACAATATTATTAATACCAAGGTTCTACTGAATCAAACCGCGTTTAAAGATTCTGCCAGATAGTCAATTTCTGTATCAAAAGCAATTTATTCAAATTAGGCTGATGATCCGCACTAATTGAACGTTAAAATTACATAAGACAATCCCCTCAAAAAGGCCGCCCTTGATCGCCACTTGTTTTAAGTATACCTCAAAATACCCTTCAAGGAGTAATTTTAAATACCAATAACAACACATACGTATATAGTACATGTGCATGTGTACATAGTTAATAATATCAATATTTTCGACCCATTGATGATGAGTATGTCAATAACTAACTAACCGCTAACCTCTTCATATATTAGTAAAGAAAACATGACAGCACAATGTTACTAAACAGGTTTTGTGCATCGCGTACAATCGCTAACGTAACCTATTTTGAGAGATAATAAATAGCTGATGCAATCTACCAATCAATATGCCAATTATCGTGAACATCGATTTAGGTGCAGCTTAAAGCTGCTAAATACCATCGCGGTATTGATTTACTCTTAATAGACTATCTGACGTCTAGTGTTTATGGCCAGTATTTTTTTTTCGAAGTTATCATTGATATTTATGATCATATTGTGATATTCATTTCTGTAAATTGGTAAAATAAGTAATGCCTATCCGCCTGTCATGGACGAGGTTCTTAGTTCAAAGTTATAGGCAAGTACCTACTAATGTGACTTTTGCCAGTTCATATGCAGTTTTTAAATAGTTAATCTTAGTCGTCATTGAGGTTGGTGAAGGGAAACATCGTGTTATGTCATTATAAGTGTGAAATCGGCAAGCTGACTTGAGCAAGCTTGGTGATCCATGCTCTACCGTCTCTGTTTCTATAGAGATATTTGCTCTGCAAGGGGACAGTAATAGGCTTTTATTAATATCAAAAGATATCTTTAACGAACACTTTTACACGTCCAACCAACATTAATGTTATAAAAACTTTCAGGAACTAAAGATTTAATCCCTACCCTGTCTTTATATATTTGAAGTGTGTAAGTTCGTTCGTAAGTACCCTGAATTCTTCACAAAAAGAGAAGATAAACATACAAAATTTTTATTAAGACATAAAAATAGACTAAACTTATAATACCAACATCGCGACTAAAAATGCACTCTACCTATGTCATGTCCATTAAAATCTACAATAAATTACCCGAAATAATAAAGAATTTTAATGAAAATAACATCTTTATCAATAAATTTAAGCTTTTTCTAATTAACAAATGACACTATAGTTTAAATGAATACTTTAATGATAAATTATAAGCAACTTAAAACCAATTTATTTCTATAAAATTCACACCAGTGCTGTTCCTCCTCTCTCCTACTTGATCTATGCTGTTCCCGACAGGGTCCATAATTGTATCTATTATAATTTGTCTCACCAACTTTTAACACATTATGGTATGCAATAAAGATTTGTGAATTTGAATTTGAAAAACTATTTTCGATGAAGTCGCTTTTTCTTACCTAACTGCTCTGAAATAAAACATCGAAACAAATTCAAAATTCACAGTCGCGTCTCGGTATATAACTGTCGGTCACCCATCCACGGACTGACCTAGTTAAGCATCAGCCACACGAGACGATCTTCAAAGTTAAGTAAAAAATTAAGTTGGTTGGAAGTAAGTTTACTTCATACGAGTACTTAGCCACGACTCGAGCCCCTCCGACAATTAATTTAAGTTGTTTTTTTTTCAGATTAAACTACTAATAATTATTGTTAGTCCAGGAAAAAAACTACAACTAATATTACCTCATAGGTACTTTGAGTATTATTTAAATGTAATTCTTGTAATTATGCAAAGTAGAAACCCTACATAAACAACTACATAAGAAACCAATGATATTGTCTTCCACAACACAGGACACAACTTCGCAGATCGACGTGAACGTGATAATGTTATTGATGCTATCACAAAATATTACTATTGCGATATTTGACATGACAAATGCGATAGTGCTCAGCTCGCTGCTTGAAAGAACAAACTGATAAGGGAACGCAAACATTCATCATTTGTTTTAACTGAGTTGTGATTGCTTGAGTAAGCTACAAACTGGATGGTGCTAAATAAACAGCTGGAACTGGAATTTCATTCCAAGATTTGAAGTGGTACCTTTCCAGCAAATGGCACGCAATTTGTTGCTGCAAAAGGCAAACTTTTCACATTCTTCTTTCAAAACACTAGGAAGTGGCGAAGGGCGGACTTTTTGGGAGACTGACTTATGTCAATTTGACGTTCATACAGTGCTGATTCTCGGACTAATTTGAATAAATGATTTTCTTATATTGAAAAATAGTTTTACGTTTACAAAATGTTTGTTTCAAAACTAGTAAGGTCGGTGTTTCCCTGTCTGAGTACTCTAGAATGCACGGTAAGGCGCTGGTCCCAGTTGTCTATTGTAGACTTTTGCTAGACGTTTCGAGTAGTTGAAATCCCGAAATGCTGACGACGAGTCTGATCAAAGGTTATCGCGTTACCCGCCACTGGTTAGTGGAGATCAGAAAGGCAGGCGCTGCTTGTAAAACCATGGCATCAGCTGCATTTGGTTAGACTGGAACCTGACTTTAACGTAGTTGAAAAAAAATGACCACTAGTAGAAAAACGGAAAGAAACTATAGGTCATGTATAATTTAGTTTTCCTTTCTATCAATATTCGTGTTGACCAGGTACATGATGTAGAAGGTGATTTAGAGCACTGCATCTTTTATACTAATATTTTAAAGAGCAAAGATTAGTATTTTTGTAGGTACGTAACGAATAAGCTAATAAACTACTGGACCGATTTGAAAAATTCTTTCACCGTTGGGAAGCTACACTATCCTTAGGTGACATAGGCTTCTTTTTATCCATGTATTTCCACAGGAACGGGAACTACGTGGGTAAATCCGCATGACGTCTACTAGTGAAATATATTTATTATTGTTTAATTCTGTGGTTATGAAGTCAAACAAAAGGTGAAACATTTCTTAACGCTATTACATTACAATACCATTAAAATAACATACACACCTCAAGGAGCACAGTACATTATGATATTATCTAATCGTGCAACTTTTGCGGATGTTTTCAATTCCATCGCCCTCCGTTCGAAACCATATCATTATACCCCACGCATATTCATTTTGTGTAAAAACGACACATTTCAATAGAAATCAATTTACTCATTCCCATGGAGTATCCATAACGTATTATTATAGCATTTTTTGTTTTAAACAGCTTTCAACACAGCCATTTTTTCAATCGTTTTCATCGCAGACGCAACCGCGTATTACCTCTGTAATTACTTGTTTCCAGTTATTTGCACTAAGAATAATGTTACGGACCTAGATTCGTTTGACAGGAGACGGCTTGGGTGGTAACTAATTATGCTAATAGATATATTTACCTACTTGTTTTGGTACCTACTTCACCAGAAGGCCTAGACAAAGTCACATTTTCAATAACATACACCGAACTTCGTTATGAAGTTCGATAAATCTGAAATACATTGTAGTCATAATGTCGAAAGCTTATGCCAATTTCATATATGTATTTCGTATTTATCGAACTTCGATATCTACCGTGTATATCACAATACAAAAACTGAAATGGAAATGTGAGTTTGACAAAGCCTCTAATGTGCTTATGAAGGTTTTATAGGGATAAATCTCACATTGGGTAAGCTTGATGTGCTGCCTCTGTACGTTCAAATATCAATCAATCAAAATCAAAATCTGATCTGAATGAGCTGAACCTCAGCCTAATTAGAAAAAATCACTTTTAGTTTTTGATTTTGAGTAAAAACTAGAAAAGCTGCCCTTTCCAGTATTCGCTACATCTTCAAAGTAAACGAACCCCGTCGCCGTTAAAATCTCAACAGATATAATATGTTCATCTACAGCGACAAGTTATTCATTTGCCCGCGTCTTATAATTCAAAGGAGACGTATTCCTAGCCCCAAGTCTTGCGAGGTATAAAACATGGTAATTTGCAAGGTCTCGAGGGGACATTGAGCGATCTCCTGGCCAGTTATCACTTATTTTAATGTATGTTTGGACGTCTAGTATGTCTTTGCTTACATCCTAGGTATTATGTGTCTAAGTAGAAATACTATCTGCGTATAGAGTAGTTTGTCTTATAGCATGCAGGAACATAATATGCGTCAATATATTTATTTATTACATGGGTACAATATTTATTTATTAAAAATTTATGCACTAGTAAAAGTCACTGTACAAAGGCGGACTTAATGCCTGAGGCATTTTCTTCCAGCCTACCTTAAGGTGAAGCAGAGACAGAACATGGTAGGTGCAAGAAGATAACAAAAACTAGAAAGTCCAATCAATAATAATTTAGAATAAATACATAGAAACATACATATTATATACAATCCTAATACATGCGATTTCAAGCAAAAATCTTTATATTTTGTACATAGGCGTAGGTACAGCCGCGAGCACATCAAACTATCCCAATTCCTTTTATGGTTTTTCAACTTAATTACAAACTAGCAGACGTCCCGCGATTTCACCCGCGTAGGTTCTTTCTTTGTGGAAAGACAGGGATAAAAATAGTACCTAGCCTATGTGTTAATCCAGGGTGTCAGCTATCTCTACACCAAATTTTATCAAAATCCATTAAGAAGTTTTTACGTGAAAGAGTAACAAACATCCTCACAAACTTTCGCGTTTATAATATTACTAGCTGCCCCGGCAAACTTCGTTGTGCCCTAGAGTCAATTTATTGCTCTTATCAATTTTTTTATATATTAGATATACATACGTTTAATAAGATGACAACTAATAGATCCAAACCAATAATAACTACTACTACTTTTTATGTAGCGAGTCGCTACTGTGATCTTATTTAAACATTTTGTGTTCAATAGAATTAAAATTACAACATGTATATATGTATAACCTAACCTAACTGACCATACCTATCCTATAGCTAACCTAACTACCTAACCTAACTACCTTACTAAAATGCATTGATTTAAAAAATACTAAATTCATAATTTTAAACTGAACTATTGCCTTTAGTGTTACATACAATTTATACCTATAGTTTTCCCGGTCTACTTTAATTAAGGTCTAACAGTAAAATAAGTTCTATTTGCATAGAATTATTAAAGTTCGTCTCTGTCGTCATTGTTAATTACGTAAATCGATTTCTGAAATATAAGACTTTTTAATGCTACATAAAACCTCTAAGTTTAGTAACAAAATAAATTTCAGAACGTAGTGTATAAATTGACAACCTTACCTTCTTAGGTTTAGCTTAAGACTTGTCAATGTCAAATTGTCACCTGATAACTTAGATAATATACCTCTAGATCGAGCCACCGCGTGGCCGCACATGAGACAGCAATATAAAAGTTCAGTGTTGCTATTCCTTAAAAAAGTCCCAAAATACGACCAAAATTTTATTCTACTTAACTGCGGGTTCCAATTTTAGCACTATTATAAATTATAATTTAGGTACGTATTCAACGTGGTAATATGAGTGTAGAAGTATCAATGTGTGGGAAAATATCATTTCACGTAAATGATAAATGATATTTATTTTTGTAAATAGGTTTTTACAAACACTTTTACACGTCGCCTTTTTTAGTAAATAAGATCGGTATTTCACCATTTGTCTACTCTGAGAAGAAACACCGAAAGGAACTCAGAGGTCATAGTCTCTTTTAAAGTCCAGACATTATCTTGGTCAAATCATGTAAGATCCATAAAATAATCCGTTAAATACCTACTTTCAATCTTACTTTGATTCTCACAAATAATATACACTACTACCAAGTGAAGCTTGATGTGTGTACATAGAAGGAACTCTTTAAAAGGATACAACATTATTTTTTCGTATCATTAAAATATACTTAGGGCTGACATCCAGTGTGACATTGAAGTTGCTGTATAATAAACTATTGTCCTTTAAACAAAACCAACTTATTATGAAAATTTCTGATTTCTAAATTCTAAATCTTTATTGTTATTGAATATTTATTTATAAAATGAATTTTTACTTCCAAATATCTATAAGTACGCGATTGCCTTCAAGAGTAAAACTTAATGATTGTCGAAAGGGCTCTGTTCGTTCGTACACATGTTCACTTAAACTGCAAAATAAGGGTTCACCCACAGATTTTTTTGATTATTATGCCTACCTTTTGAACATTAGGCCTGACAGTTAGGGGAAAAGATTTGAAACGTGTAGCAACACTGTAAGTAAGTATTCCTAGGTTATGTGGTTTATGAAATTAAGTTTACTTTAAGAAATCTTCCATATTTTGGTCTGAAACCTATGACAATAAAAGCGCACAAATGTATTAATTCAATAATCATACAATAACACTAACAGTATTGACAACTTTCAAATGAAAAGTGATTTCGTTAATATCCTTTTCTGTGCGGCTTTTACAGTCTATTATACTGCATCCTCCCATCGTAGAGCATACACCATAAATTAAACACTTAACTAATGGAGTCCATTTCTTATTAAATTACTCAAACTATTACAACAATTGCAAAAACCATCCGAAAACTTAAATTAAATCGAGCATAATAATATACGTGACAGTGACAGCACTTTGTTTGGCTAACATTCAAAAGTTAGCCATGCAAAAATACGGCACGCCATAAGGGACAGAAGATACGATGCTTTGTCTCAATTTTCGTACGAACTTTGTATTATTGCGTCTCACTTCCACACTTGACACTGTAAATTGGGCTACGTCTAGAGGTATATAGTCTAAGCCTGATAATGAACTGGGAAGTTTGACTCCTGTCATGTCATCCAAGATGGCGCTGCGTTTGAAAAATGTTTGAGACAACGAATATTCTTGATATTAATTTTTTCGAGGACTTTTAATGCTTTTTAATAATTATTATGCTATTCCGGACAAAGACAAATCCAAAAAGACCAAAATCATTCAAATTGATCCAGCCGTTCTTGAGTTATAAGTGGTGTAACTAGCACGACTTTCTTTTATATAAATAGATAGATAGTAGGGTATAGTAGAATAGGGTAAGTTTCATGTTCAATTGGGAAAATTTGACAGTTTAGGAGTTACTTAATGTGCTAGCGTCTGTACTATAGATATTCACCTCAGCGTAACTCTTTAGAGGCATAATTTCATGTCGTATTTTTATGATTTATTGCCCAGTTAAGAACAAGATACTACTTATTCATCTCTAAGAGCAGAGATTAATTATTTGAACCGGCAAACTACCGTAGCATCCTGAAGTCTCTTGATGGTAAATATATTGCTTGCAAAGTAGGATAGGGCTAAATTAACGCAAATGCATATTCACGTTGAAATTACACAATAAACTTAGGTGTTAAACTGTTAACTAAGCAACGCATTAAATCATACTCATCAAGCGTTCGAGGCAAAAGTAAATACAGGTAGATTGCTTATATAAATAATAAATATTTGTAACAAGTATAAAAAATGTCACTTTGTTAATGAAACATCTACAAAATTATCCGACGTTTGTAAGTCTATTAATTACCTGATTGATTGTAGTGATTATAGTGATAACTACTTAAATCCTAGCGCCATTCGAAAAAGAATAACGTGTAACAAAACAAGTTTCAATTATAAAAATTCTACTAATGAACCCAAAAAGGGAACAATTCCCTTCTACTTTAGTCGTATAAAAAGCTCCGCCTTAAAATCCTACGAAAAGGGTACCATACCCCATTACTTCCCTGTGTTAAACAAACGCGAATCATTTTTTCGTATCTCAAACCAACACAACACACCATTTTAGAATATTCCATCAAAATATTGCCAGTATATTATCAAAACAAGAACTACTGGAAATTTCTATTCAAGAGTTAAAAGTTGCAAATAATGATCCAGATGTAATTTGTTTGTCTGAAACTTTTGTGAAAAAGGGTTATGAAAGTTATGTAAAAATACACAACTATGAAATGGCGACTAATTTCTGCAGGGAAAAACAAAGAGGTGGTACTTGCATTTTAGTGAAAAAGGGTTTACATCATAAAGAGTTAACTTTCGTAAAAAACTATGCAACGCAAAACACATTCGAAGCGTGCGGCATAGAAGTAACAGGGCATAAATTAACAGTTATATGTATTTATAGGACATCACAATCTGATCCAAATCAATTTTTAGTGAAATTGCAACATCTTTTACACGATTTGCTCATTAAATATAAATCTAAAATAAACATAGTTGTTGCCGGAGATTTTAACATAAATACACTTAAA
Organism: Euplexia lucipara; assembly: GCA_921972225.1. Lineage (NCBI taxonomy): Eukaryota > Metazoa > Arthropoda > Insecta > Lepidoptera > Noctuidae > Euplexia > Euplexia lucipara. The sequence goes on along the minus strand of OV179155.1, from coordinate 17,064,768 downwards.
AAAGGAAACATCACAAATGGATTACAAGACTTGGTTTACAATTATAATTTAAAAATCCACATCAATGTTCCTACTCGAAAATCGACTTGTATTGACCATATCTTAAGCAACATTACCAACGCAACCGCCACAGTACTACCCCTGTGTCTTTCAGATCATGAAACGGCACAAATGTTAAGTTTCCCAACTAGGCAGAAAGCACAAAAATCAGCAGTATACTACATTCATAGAAGAGACTATAACTTAGACAACATACGAAAATTTAAAGAATGTTTACAAAATCTTTCTTGGTCCGATATTTACCTTAAAGCTGACACAAATTGCGCATTCAATGAATTCCATGAACTAGTGTGTCTATTTTATGGTCTATGTTTTCCCAAAGTAAGAGTTAGAGTCAATAGAAATAATAAAAACGCACAAAAGTGGATCAGTAGAGGCTTGAGACAAAGTTGTAAAACTAAACGGAAGCTACGTTTTGAATACTATAAAAAAAAAAAAAAATGAATAAAACGAATTATCATAATTACTCAAATGTATTAAAGAAATGCATTTATGATTCCAAAAAAAATGCTAATATAAAATATATTAATGCTCATGACAATAAATGTAAAGCTACATGGAATGTCATTAAAAACGAAATAAATAATAACGTTCAAAAAGACAACATAGAATCTATTAAATTCAATGATATAATAACCACAGACCCGGTACAAATAGCTACTATATTTAATAATCATTATGTAAATTCAACGCACATACCCGAGGTAAAAAGCACTAAGCAATCCCCCCATAAAAGTACATCGGTCAACTCAATGTTTCTCAGACCTATGCTAGTAAACGAGGTACGGCAGGAAATAATGGCTCTGTCTAACAGCAGGTTGGAAGGTTATGATGAATTAAATACTAAAATCATAAAAGCCAGTTGTAATGAACTTACTGTTATTCTCACTCATTTAATAAATATGTCTTTTACTCATGGTACCTTCCCGGATAAATTAAAAATATCCTTAATAAAGCCTTTATTCAAGAAAGGAGATAAATTCGATATTAACAACTACCGGCCTATAACTTTAATACCGATTTTCTCTAAAATCTATGAAAAATGTATGTACAAAAGATTAACTGATTTCTGTAATAAATTTCAAATTATAAGTAAAGAGCAGTTTGGATTTCAAAAGAACAAATCTACATCGTTGGCCATTTTCTCTCTTATGCAAGCAGTTCTTTCAAATATTAATAATAATTATCTTACTACTGGCCTATTTTTTGATCTATCTAAAGCGTTCGATCTGGTGTCACACTGCTTATTACTAGAAAAGTTAGAAGCTATTGGGATTAGAGGACCTGCACTCCAGTGGTTATCGTCCTATCTCGGTAATAGAAAACAATGTGTCATTATCAATAAAAAAAACGAAAAAAATGACATTACATCGTACTCTTCGGAATTTAGACATAATAGGTATGGCGTACCACAAGGCAGCGTTCTGGGCCCAATACTATTCCTCATTTACATAAATGACATTATAAACACAACAAACCATAAATGCATATTATTTGCCGATGATATTTCCATCGTAGTGACATCTAACAAAAAACATAATACGGTTTTAGACCATGAACTTGACATTAATAATACAATTGATAAATTACTGCACTGGCTCGACAATAACCATTTAAAGATTAATTTAGACAAATCCGTTTATATTCAATTTAATCGATCTAATAATTATATAAATGACATAAAAATCAAAATTAATAAAATTAAAGAAGTAACACATACAAGATTTTTAGGCGTAATCATTGATAAAGATATTAATTGGAAAGAACACGTAGGCGTTGTTAGCACTAAAGTTAATAAATTCGTTTATGCGCTAAAGCAAATTAAAAATGTAATAAATGTAAAAACTGCTGTAACGTCTTACCACGCGTACGTCGAATCGTTACTAAGATATGGTCTTGTAATGTGGGGTAATAGTACTGACTTCCATAGAGCATTCATCGCTCAAAAAAAATGCATGAGATCAATTTGTGGTCTTAAACCCGACGACTCATGTCAACCTATATTTAAGAAACTTGGTTTGTTACCGTTACCTTCACTTTATATTTACGAAATATGTATGTTTGTAACTAAAAATAAACAATTATTTAAGACGGCAAATGATGTCTTCCCTAGAAACAGACGAGATCCTCATAGATTAGTATTAAATGATTTACCTAGACTAACTAAATACAATCATAACTGCCTTGCAATGTGTGTGCGCATTTATAACAAAATACCCAGACATTTCAAAACATTAAGTACAAGTTTATTTAAAATTAAGTTTTATAAATGGTTACTTGAATGTAGTTTTTATAGTTTTAAAGATTTTTTTGATAAAAAATATTAATCTAAAATATTGATTGTAGAAGCCTTCTTCACCTAATTTTACAATTTTGCATGCTATGTTGTATCGTAGCTAAACATGTTTGTGCTATATAAATATCTATTTAACACCATTGTATACCATGTTTTACGCAAATAAATATATTATTATTATATTATTATTATTATATTACAGCCGTTACTTGCAGCTGATTCTGGCTTCAAACTACCTCAGACCATAAATGCTTATCTTTTAAAATCTCCTTTCGTAAAATACCTCGTTAATGAAAGCGCATACCTATGTCTTTTCAACACCATTCTGATGGTTTTACGGTACACCTTTCAAGAGATATTGCTGTTTTTATATTTTGGTCCCTATTTAGACCGGTGACTGTTATTTTTTTAATGGTTAGTAATTTGAAGTAAATAACTATGTACTTACTACAGTTGTCAAGTATTTATTTTTAAATTAACAGAAATAAATTTTTATTTCACTTCTTCGTTAGTCGTGAGCACTATAGCTGCGCATGAGGTCCTTTGTTCGATTCCCGAGCAAGGCAAAGAGTTATTGGTCTTTTTTTCATCTAGAATTTTTTAACAGCAGGCTGGAGTCAGGATTTATGGCCGTTTGATGGCAATAGGCTCGCCCCCTAATACATGTGACTTCAACTTATCTCGGCAATGTAGGAATCCTAAAGGTAGCCTGTGCTTAGCCTATCAGACTACCACATCCTAGCTACTGGATAACACGACTTCCCCGTTTTGACTACTCGTAACAATTGCCAACGATCGAAAAATCCCAGCCAAGACTGACGTGACGGTTCGAAATGCTTTTTTCGAAATGATGTTATTATTTGTTTATTTATATAAGATCTGCCCCCCTAGCCAAGTTACAAACGATTCGTATCTATTCTCTTTCTACAATCGAGAACGCCTCAAATTCCTTTGTTTTGACCACGTGACTTAGCGAAAGGTGATAAGTCACGTGGTCAAAACAAAGGGATTTGAGGCTCTACTCCTGCGAGGTTGTTGGTGTTTTACAAATAACCCTGTATAGATGATAGATGAAAATAAGTACCTATAGATGTAGTTATCCACTACCCACAGTCAATATTTCAATTGCAACCACACTCCGTGCTATCTAAAAGCAACTAGGTATCACCTCCTACATGTTATGCAAATCAAAAATTCACAGCTCACACATAATCATGGGAACGGAAAACCCAACATCCTTAATAGCACCTTTATGAGGTCATAATGACCCACCACGTATCCTTAGTAAGTCACAGGCCAGTAGTTACTCTCTATCATACTAATTAATGTTATCACTTCATAGCAAAGCTTACGTTCCAGTACACCGCAATAAATATCCACCTGACCTTTCAGCCAAGGTATTTATAGCACAACTCTAATCGCATTGAAATATTGATATTGGACAGTAAATTTCATGCTAATGAGGCTGGCAACACCAACTAGAGGTGCGACCAGCAACTAGTGGGCATTAACAAGATGGCCCGTTTAGAATAATAGCACAGATTATATTTATTGGAGCATAGAGAATGAATGACTGGTTTAACGGACTGTTATGTTTAATCTATGCATTCGATCAGTGATTACTGAATAATTGAAGATTTTGTGCCTGGTATTACGGTAAAGCGTAGTTATACTAGCTATGATGCTAAGTTACTTTGACATTGCAGTTATGGGCGTTGCTCAGACATAAATTTAGTGTCTATATGAAGAATTAGTTGTGCAGTCAGGGTAATGTGGACTAGTAGAAAAATCCCTGTTGCCACATATTATTTAGATAAAAGAATATGTAGCCAATTCCCTTAGTAACAAACATAAATAAGATTTGAGTATCGACATCTCTCGTAAGAGAACACGAGAAAATGACAATGACAGGTTAGAGATGTCAAATTAGATTGCCTTGAACTTCGCCGTGTTTATGGTCAAAGCAATTATTTTTTTATAAAAATGTGCCTAACACCTAACACCAATTGCCAATGAGTCAGTTTCTCCCCGTGGGTCCGTTAACAAACATTAAAAGTCACATACACTAAAAGCCAGACAATTGACAGGTCTTGTAATATTCGTCCGTCCGATTCTTGTTTTCTATGAGAAATATAGAATATCGCAATTTATTTTCCGAAGACACAATAAAAACTAATTAAAATATATTAAATATGTACACCTAAACTAACTACAAATAAAATAGTAAAAATTAAATAGTTTCCGAAGTAATTGACACCATTACAGTAATGTAACAAACAAAAAAATTTAAATGTAATTTATGATCCACCACTGTAACTTAATACACTTATACATACTTATGTACATACAGACGCCAGCACGTCAAGTTAATCAAGTCAAGTCAATCTGTTTTCCCCAGGTTCATTTTCAATTGGGAAAATTTGACACATTGGGGTAACTCGATGTGCTGGCGTCTGTACTTACTTGAACCGTGTGAATCTATAAGATTTGAACTGCTCTTGTTCGAATCTCTAGAGAGTTCCAATACAGACAGAAATAATAGATTTGATTAAGTATTGGATTTTATTCCACCTTATAACTTCAAAGGTACCTTAGATTCCACAATTACCTATTACTATTATCACGGGTTCCATTTTGCAGCTGTATGTACAGACGCCAGCACGTCAAGTTACCCCAATGTGTCAAATTTCTTTGATCGTTTTTCAACTCTATGTCAAACAGCACAAGGTTCATATTCAATTGGGAATGTTTGACACATTGGGGTAACTTGATGTGCTGGCGTCTGTACCTCTAAACAACATAAAACAATTTACGGATTCTAAACAACATTCACACAATAATATCTATAATCGTTTAAAATATACTTATCATTGCATTAGAGAGCCAAGGTTGGAATGTTAATATTATCTTAGGGGCTCGTACACAATGATAGATTATTATCACTTTTCAACAGATTCTGCTGATAACCGAAAATGGCTACTAGTTAACATAATTTATTAATTTACTAAACTGTTCGATTGAACAGCTATCAACAATGCATAAATCTGCTATAAGTAGACATTCTCGAATGCAATCAATAGTAGGTTATAGTTCAATACTTAGATATAATACGTACTAAGTAATATTATAAAGAGCTATTTTTAACCGACTTCAGGAGGACGTTCTCAATTCGATCGTTTTTTTTTCTTTTTTTTTATGTATGTACACCGATTACTCCGAGATCAATGATCCGATTTACGTGATTCTTTTTTAGTTCGAGACGAAATATTGCCATTTGGTCCCATAAAAAAATGACTTAGTTTGGCCTGGCAGTTTTCATTTTATGAACAATTTTATGAACATTTAATTTATTTTTGAACATTTTTTTGTATGTATGTGCACCGATTACGCTGGGACTTATGTATCAATTTACGTGATTATTTTTTAGTAAGATGCAGGATAGTTGCTTTTTGGTCTCATAAAACATTAACATAGTTTGGCCTGGTAGTTTTCATTTTATGAACATTTAAGTTCATGATTTTTTCTTTTTGAAAATGGTGGGAAAACACACGTTTGTACTGGAAGTCAACTCCAACATAGTTGGGTACGCAGATGTCATAGTGCCATCCTTTCTTCAGCACCACTTTGTTGGCAGAGAAAGTGGATTAAGGAGTACATAATAAACACTAGAGGAGTCTGAGCTTTTACATTGTTAAAAGTAATGATAGAAAGTAATGATATTATAATACGTCATTGGAAGAACCAACTTTTGTGAAAAAATAAAACTACTAAATATCAGACATCTATACATTTACTACACTTGCATTCTTGTTGAAAGCGTACAAACCAAAGACATTCAATACCTAAAGACCGGACATCACAAACAAAATTTTCGTCCGAAAAAGTGTATCCTGCCGGACACAAGTCTATGAGTTTTTTTTTAGTACGCTCCGCTGCCGCTCCAATATTCATATATTATTCTAGATGGCGTTACTGAGACATGGGATCAAAGTTTTTTTATGTCTTTTAATTCTCTTTGGTACAAACTAAGATAGAAAAAAAGAAAAAAACAGTGTCTTCAAATCTGATAAAAGATATAAAACATACTTGCAGTTATCAGCGAGCCTACGCTAAATTAACTAAATTACGGTAAATAAAAAACATATTGTTCGAAGGAGCTGTTCTATGGTTTACCGGACGATATAAAAGAATGTGATTACGCGAATATTCAAAACATTCGATTTCAAAATAAACTTAAGGAACATGAACACATTTACCTACATTATGACTTCTTGCACCTACTTTGGAGGAAATGTATCGTAGTGTAATATATTATAACACTACCGTGTATCTTCCTATATATAAGTATACTGTAAATTCTTTTGAGGAAGAAATTCTTAAAACCGGATCCGAAGAAGAGCAGAAAGCTTAAAACCATCGAATTTTGACCATTGCAATACCACTAGTTATTGTAAAATAGATTGCACACAGTATAACGAGTCACTAAGCCGAAACCCTTACGTAGTTACAAATTATAATCGACCCAGTTCTCAAGCCCATCCCACGAACACATTCTACGGGCTCGTTATTGGAGAATAACTATTGCATTCACTATTAATAGCATCGTTTATGTATGATTGATACTGCACAGCGCAACCTAACACCCGGTTGCTACTACACTACAGTCTGATATGATTTGGATATTGTTACCTTGTCTTAAGGCGTATGAATTCAGTAAGAAAACTGAACACTATTAAAGTCAAACCTATATTTACTGTGTACATTAAGTTCTTATTAATAAACATTACATTTTTAACTTCAACATACTACCCAAGTCAGATGTATAATAGTATTTATGAGATTAGGGTACTTACAAATGTTATTTTTTATCAATAAAGTCGTCATTAACATTTCTTTCAATTTATTTTTAAACATATTTCCATTTGAATGCTTTATTGCCGGCAGTAACTGATTGTACACACGAATAGAAGTAACATAGCTAGGTACTTTTACAATATAATATGTTGTTAATGACTGGTAAATGAATGTCGTATTTGTATTGTTTCCGAATTTTTCTTTTAGAATATACTTAGGTACCAATCAGTGTTAGAACCCTCCGTTCTGAAGAAATCTTTTAAAGATTCGGTTTTAAGATATTTCTTCCGAAGATTAATTGTGGATTGTATGTTTGTAGACTTCCCCCAATACCTAATAATTAATCACGCTTGGAACGCACAGTCCAACCGAGTTCCATCCAGTATAAATTTTACGTAAACATAAAACTATTACAAAATGTATGTCTTCCCACTTCTTTACAACTGATTTTCATCCGTGATGCCTCACAACCTTAGGTCCAGTTGAATACCAGCGTCAGGCGTCACCAGCGTTTGTTCGTGCGTTCGTTGTTCGGGGGTTGCAGAAGTATCTTCTGTTCCCGTGACCTCGAAAGCAGGTGATAAATGATCAATGATAAATGATGTTTATTTTGCAAATAGGTTTTCACAAACACTTTTACACGTCATTTTTTAATTGATAGATGAAATCCGAGTTTCACTAACTGACTACTCTGAGAAGAAACACCGAAAGAAACTCAGAGGTCATAGTCTCTTTTAAAGTCCAGACATTATCTTGGTCAAATCATGTAAGAACCATGCAGATTAGTGTCTGAGATGGTCTTTTGAGGAAAGAACCACACAGATGAGGGGACCAGATCAGTCAGTGCAAGCATTTGTCAGTAATCGTGAGCTCAACTCGGAACTTGAGGAGCTCCACAAGGTGTGAGACGGAACACCGCGGTGGAGCTTTTCCGCCCCGCATTTTCTGCTGAACTAGCCCTAATAGGGTGTTTGACAGAATATGAATATCAAAATATAATTGGTCCATCAGTTAGATCATAAAAAATAATACTCATCTGTTTTTTTTCTTTTTCAAATTGATGGAAAACTGCTTAGATTAAACTCATTAAATTTGAGGAGAGGGGGGCTTGTAATGTCATTATCTAGTTTATACTGTACTGCCTAGTGACGTCGTGCGGCATTTTGACTCGATGTATCGCCGTTATTTTTTGATGATGTGTAAAAAGAAAAAATATGTGTCGAATATTTTCTTGTCATCTAGATGAGGGACTAAAAACTAAAAGTAAAGTAGCCCATTGGCGCAGCTGCTCTTAAAAGATATTATTGTAATGTCTAAAATGTCACTGCACGGATCCAGCAGAATATCAGCGCCAGGTACAATAATTGCCTGGCACATGCTGAGCTGGACTGCCATTTAGTGCAGCCTTGAGATGCACACCGCACACTATGTATTCATTAATCATTGTTTTATCTCTTTTGTATTTTGCGTTGGTTTATGTCAAAGAGATTTAAAATACTATAGAACGGGCATGTCAAGGAAATATCATAGAAAAACTTTGATCCCACGTCTCAGTGACGCCATCTAGATTATTATATGAATATTGGAGCGGCAGCGGAGCGTACTAAAAAAACTCTTAGACTTGTGTCCAATCAGGACACAAGTTTTGATAGTTCGTGATGTCCCGTGTACTGAATAAATGTTTTATATATCTATCCTACTTCCTACTAATATTATAAACGCGAAAGTTTGTGAGTATGGATAGATGGATGGATGGATGAATGTTTGTTACTCTTTCACGTAAAAACTACTGAATGCATTTTAATAAAATTTGGTATGAAGTTAGCCGACACCCTGGATTAACACATAGGCTACTTTTTATCCATGTATTCCCACGGGACGTCTGCTAGTCTAAAATAAACTGAGAAAGTAGGCAGGTCCGGACATATGAACTGAAAGTCACATTCATAGGTATTTTGTCCAGATTCAAACTAATCACCTCGTGCATAAGAGGCTAGATCTTAGCCACTGAGCCTTAGGACATTGTAATCATGAAAAATTTATGAGTGTCGCCTTCATTTCAACTGACGTTCTCTTTATCTTCAATGTTAAATAATTCCAATTATCATCGAAATTACATGGTTAAATAGAATGTTAGTTATTGGCACATAGCTTTAATAGTGAATACCTACGTATTGATAAATGGAAAGGTTAAGCTTTTGTATGTCTTAAGTACCTAAATATTGTAGTAATGGATAAATGGGGACGACTAATTGAAGTATAAACACCAAGCTAGCTATGAAACTGTGATAGCATAGTTTGCTTGCATTTTTTTTTAAACGGTGAAGGAAATTATTGTGAGGAAATGCCCGATAGGTTTTTCAACGGCATATTAAGCCAAGTCAGAGGCTCGTGGGCCGTAGAAAACTCTGACACCAGCAGGGCAGGCAAGGCAGGACAGTAGGCAAGGCAGCAGGCAGGGGCAGGGTACCTCGCGAGTAGCAGCATATAGGGTGACTGCTAATTAGTGGCCAATACTTAAACACGTGATTGTATTCATAATTTCAATAAACTTTTTTTTACTCAGTAGTTTATTTAACCGCGTAATCGTACCGAACTATACAAAAACTTTTCCATTAAAAAGACAAAGACATAAACAAAGAGACGATGTTAAAGTATTAAAAATAAACCATTAAACTTACCCTTCAATTATTTTAATCAATTAGTAATTTATCAAGTTACATCACTAGCAAATAACTATCCTGCGCCGTTATTTCTGTTCATACTTCATACCTATGATTTTACAACGATGTTATCTGTTAAATACAGTTATTAATCGAATCCCCTGACCTTTATTAAACCAGCACTTAACATTTACTATTGTATTTCAATTAAAACAAAGCAATAAATTGTTCGAAAGTAAATATTTGTTCACAACTACCTTTTATTGTTTTACAATAGGCTGTTTTGAACCGCGGGTATGCTTGTTATGTTTTAAAAGATAACGTTACATTCATCATTATCTTAAATCTTCTTTCTACTAACCTTCTTTAATATTGATTGTTAATTAATTAATATAATACAGGGTGTAAGGGACATCGGCGCACATTCGAACACCTGAAGTTCTCTTCATCATCATCCGTTTTATTCTGGACGGGGACCCGGGGCGTCCAGAATAAAACGGATGAGCTACTGATATCTATAAAAAGACTTAGAGGGACAAATTATCAGTATTATAAAAAAAAAAACCACTGTCCACCTTCAAAATTATTTATTAGGTCGCGGGGTACAAAAGAAAAAAAAAATACACAAACAAAATATGGATCTGTGGTCCGAAATAAAATGTTTGAATTTGAATTTGAATTTGAAAAGACCCGTCACAAAATTTTCTGTTCTTTGGAGGCAGGTTTAGCACTACTTACTGGCTTAACGCGCGAGCGTAGCTGGTGAAGATTCCGAAACCAAGGAGTTGACCCTGGGTGGAAAACGACCTGCAGGGTGGCAGTGGTGGTAGGATCGAGTATTAGCCGCTGATGGTGTTGGTCGGTCGGTCGCGGAGGGGCCCGGTTCAAAATTAAAATTCAAAGCCAAAACTTTTATTTAAATTAGCCACTATAAGGCACTTTTGAACTTCAAACTTAAGTTAAATTAAATTTAAAAATGATTCTAGTTACTGAACTATTTTTTACAAGGGGTTCCAAAGAAACTACATAGGTAGGTACTTACTCTTCTTAAAATTGTTTTTTTACAATATTTTTGAAAACGATGTAGGTACGACTACTTTGGCTAAATAACACTATATTATATTAAAAGGTATAAAATAAGCCATTTAGATAATTACCTGAACTTTTATGAGATAAGATACATGCTGCTCACATGCATAGATAACAAATATTACAATTGTAAGGTGAATTCCCTACAGATACATATCTGCTTAACCCTTTGCGGAATACAAGCGAGATGTAAAAAAAAAAACAATTTAAAAAGCCTCTTATTTAGTTAAAACATAAGCTTACAGTACCTATCTATGACCAAAATACTTAAATCAAAGCCGGCAATGAGAAAACTGAGAAAACTTACAGGTACTAACTTACGGCTCTGTTTACTTAGAAAAAGGAGTTAATGAAGTTTTATTTAGTGTTAACTTTCACTTCTATCAAATGCGTTAGTATCTAATTGACAGCTAACTTAATTTGATTATATTACGAAGCCAGGTGTCACTAATTAGCTTAATTGCCTATTATGCGTGATTCTGTGTCACTGAGAACATGTAAATGCATGTCCGCAACTATTTGCTAAACATCCGATCATTAGCGTGTAATTAGCCAAATGACTGTTAATTATTTCACTATTCATCCCATTCCATTACTATTATTCCTTATGTACCTACCACCTAAGTTCACATTGTGGAATGCAATAAATATATTGAGTATGTATATTGTAGTATCACAGTCTAAAAACACACAGTCGTCCGACGAAGCTGTCTAGACAGGGCAATCGTGCGGGGTGTGAGGAGCGAGACGCGGGAAAGCCGCTCCCGCACTGCGAAGTAACCCATGTTCGTAGTGCGGGAGGTATTATTCAAGTCTAACGCTTGTAGAAGTTGTCGGCATTTTTCCAGATATCAAAGGCGTCGTTCTACTATATTAATATTTATACTGTGGTAGTATTGAGTGTTGAGTATTAATCTCAACCGCGAAAATGTTACCCAATTCAAACCAGCAATTTCCAAAATTTGAACTCACAAATAAACAAACAAACAAACGCATTCGGTTGGTTTTGTATTATCAAGAGAAGAGCAAAAACAAATCGGGACCCTATTCTCGTAGTTTCGATATTTTATGTCGAATCATGAGAATACCGTGAGCAAGATTATATATGTATTCATCATTACTAGTCGTCATCATCTGCCTAACCTTTTTCCAACTTTGTTGAGGTCAAAGAGATTTTAAAGACTATAGAGCGGGCATGTCAAGGAAATGTCATAGAAAAACTTTGATCCCATGTCTCAGTAACGCCATCTAGAATAATATATGAATATTGGAGCGGCAGCGGAGCGTACTAAGAAAAACTCATAGACTTGTGTCCGGTAGGACACACTTTTTCGGACGAAAATTTTGTTCGTGATGTCCGGTCTATAGGTATTGAATGTCTTTGGTTGAGGTCGACATCCATGATCCAGTCTAACCGGAGGCAGCTGTATAATAACTAGTGTTTTGCATAGAGCGACTGCCTATACTGTCCTCACCATTATTAATGTTTACTCAATAACTATGCCAAATATCTCACTACTCTGTTTGCATAAAACTCTTCAAAAGGAAACTGAAGTTTTTCGCTACACGCCACCCGTATATGTTTTGACTAGTATTCGAAATTCGATCGTTTATTTTTTCTGCACTCTCTTTCAACATACCTATGCATACTTTAACTACGCCAAAACTTACACTCCTTCTCCATGCGGTCACGACTTCACGTACCTAACCAAAGGAAATCGCTTCACTTATTAACATAGATTGTTTGAGTACCTATCAGCCCCCCTAGCCAAGTTACAAACGATTCGTATCTATTCTCTTTCTACAATCGAGAACACCTCAAATCCCTTTGTTTTGACCACGTGACTTATCACCTTTCGCTAAGTCACGTGGTCAAAACAAAGGGATTTGAGGCGTTCTCGTTTGTAGAAAGAGAATAGATACGAATCGTTTGTAACTTGGCTAGGGGGGCAGGATTATCGTATTCCCGTACACAGTTGAAAAACTTTTCCATTAAAAACACAACGACATAAACAAAGAGACGATGTTAAAGTATTAAAAATAAACCATTAAACTTACCCTTCAATTATTTTAATCAATTAGTAATTTATCAAGTTACATCACTAGCAAATAACTATCCTGCGCCGTTATTTCTGTTCATACTTCATACCTATGATTTTACAACGATGTTATCTGTTAAATACAGTTATTAATCGAATCCCCTGACCTTTATTAAACCAGCACTTAACATTTACTATTGTATTTCAATTAAAACAAAGCAATAAATTGTTCGAAAGTAAATATTTGTTCACAACTACCTTTTATTGTTTTACAATAGGCTGTTTTGAACGCGCGGGTATGCTTGTTATGTTTTAAAAGATAACGTTACATTCATCATTATCTTAAATCTTCTTTCTACTAACCTTCTTTAATATTGATTGTTAATTAATTAATATAATACAGGGTGTAAGGGACATCGGCGCACATTCGAACACCTGAAGTTCTCTTCATCATCATCCGTTTCATTCTGGACGGGGACCCGGGGCGTCCAGAATAAAACGGATGAGCTACTGATATCTATAAAAAGACTTAGAGGGACAAATTATCAGTATTATAAAAAAAAAAAACCACTGTCCACCTTCAAAATTATTTATTAGGTCGCGGGGTACAAAAGAAAAAAAAAATACACAAACAAAATATGGATCTGTGGTCCGAAATAAAATGTTTGAATTTGAATTTGAATTTGAAAAGACCCGTCACAAAATTTTCTGTTCTTTGGAGGCAGGTTTAGCACTACTTACTGGCATAACGCGCGAGCGTAGCTGGTGGAGATTCCGAAACCAAGGCGTTGACCCTGGGTGGAAAACGACCCGCAGGGTGGTAGTGGTGGTGGGATCGGGTATTAGCCGCTGATGGTGTTGGTCGGTCGGTCGCGTCGGTGCCCGGTTCAAAATCAAAATTCAAAGCCAACAAATTTATTTCAATTACACTCTAAAAAATTGAAGCCAACTAAGAGAGGTTTTCTCTTAGTTGACGTTAAATTGAATAAAACAACTATGATATTATGCAACTCAACCATAGCTGATTAATTACAACAGCAACTTCATTTGTGATTGAACGAACAATATAGGTATGTTTATTAATTTTAACATGTATTATTGTTGATTGTATCACTCTAAACTTTTTTTGTATGACTTATTCATTTTTATTTAGTCAACATAGACAAATGCGTCTGTTGAATCAATTCAGAATAAAATAGTAAAAGAAATCAAATCAAATGATAGTTTCGATAAACTTTATTTATAAAATTAACGAACATGTCGTAGTTGATTTAACTAAGATCTGATAATTACATCAACTAAAATGTAATGTTACATTCTATTATAACTAAAACGTTGAATCGACTTTCATATTTGTTGAATTTATCATTCGTTTGATATATTTATTCAAGACTTCAAGAGATCCACCCTTCCCTATTCCTTCCTACCGGCTACCCCGCCCCGCACACACGCGCGCGCGCGGCTGAGCTGAGAGCTCCGCACGCGCCGCTTAGTTCTGCTGTGCTCCCAGTGCTCCTATTCTAAGAATCTTTGTTGTATCAAGTAATTTCAGTGTTTATCAGTGTCGTTAAAGAGTATTTGGCATAACTGTCGATTAGATTAACTAATTAGCTACAAGTGCAGTGACTAATAAATTAAAAGTGTAACATAGATACTATTATTAAGGATTGAAATGGAAAACGTTAGCGAACTCCTCAAGACATGGGAGTTAGAGGCTCTAATACCAGTATCACCCGTAAGTATCTCACTCGCTAGTTTATTTTTATGGTGCTGATTGAAAATGTGTTAAACTCGGAGGCCCCCGGGTGATATTCATGTTGTGTAAGGAAATAGGAAGGTACCCTATCACATACTGTTTCGAGTTTGCTCCATATAATAACGAGAGATAATTACGAGACAAGTGGATGTGGGAACTCTTTCTCTCCCATTTTCACGTTCTCGCCTTGTTCTAATAACCTGTAGGTACGAGTATGTAAGGAGTTACTATGTAATCCTGTGGAATTAAATATAGTCCATACATAAAAAACTATATTTGCATCAGTCACTAAATACCTACATGATCTGCTTTGTCTAATTTCAAGATAATTAGCCGTAATATTGTTTATAAGCATTCCCAATTATAATTCATTGAAATTGATACAGTATTGTTTTGGCATGATATAACTGACAGAAAATTAAAAATAAAAGTGTCTTTTTCTGTTGATGTTCATTGTATTAATAAATATGTATTTTTATTTTCCAGATGCATATAGAATTTGATGCTGCACATGGTTTTAAGAAAGAAAATAAAATTTGTTTATTAATTTTCCATTATTGAAAATCGAGCTACAGGAACTGTTTATAAGAAAAAAACAACAGAACCATTTTTCCATGAACTGGTCACTCTTACCAATTGTAAGTATGAAAGAAATATCTATATAAATTTATACTCCATCCGATTAGGTAGTTAACAAAAGATAAACAATTTTGCCATGTATTTTTAGTTAATAACACAGTTTAAAAATAAAATGCAGCTCAAATTATTATATTATTATATATTTATTTATTTATTTATTTTAATTTAGATACAACAAAAACGATTACATGATAAATTAAAAAAAATGTTTAAGCTTATTAATTAAATACAACTACTGTTGTATTTAATTAATAAGCGTTTATGTAAAAAGACTTGTCAAGATTGTCTTTAGTTAACTACCTACTCGGATGGAGTATAGGTGGTTTGCCGATGGGAAACTGCTCATATAATATAACAATACAAAAGTTTTATTTTATTTGTTATTGTGATAATATTTGTTGCTTACTTCTTCTATTTTTTTACAGCATCGAAAGAAGATTCATCGTTTTTATTAAACACTGCGGCAGTTAAACAAAAGAAGAAACGCAGTTCGGATGCAGGTCAAAGCTGGAAACCAAGTAAAGTTGAAGCCCGGGAAGGCTTTATAAAGCACGTGAAATCGAGTGCAGAAATCCGTCAAGCAATCAAGCCCTTAATGCAGAGTAAGGAATCGACACATACCCTGTGTGGTACTTCATTCACAACTAAAAGATATTTTTTTTAAAGGTAAACTAGATGACATTTTTCGCACAGGTCCTGTTATAGATTCGTTTTCAAAAAATCTAGGTGAGAAACAATTACTTTGCTCCACTTTGAAAATATGTCAAAATAAGTCACTAGTCAAAGTTCCTTGGGCTACTGTTACTTACACCCGCTATGTACTTTAAGCACCTAATGGAAAAAATATGTAACCGCTCTGCGCTGTACTATTTAAGCATTCCATGAATATATTTTATTGTTTGTAATTATATTTTTGTTTCATTTTGACCAAATTTTTGTTGGTACCTAACATGTCAGCCACTTAGAAAAATGTTGTTAGACAAAATAGTTACCTATCAAGACAGTTTAAATATCCAAATAGAGTAGTTAAACATTCGTATTTTGGGAATAGAGAAAAAACGATCATGTTTTGATATCATACTTTTATTAATATATTGCTCTCAATTCAGACAGTATTCTGGGTATGATCTTGAGGTGCTAGGTTCATTAATTGGATCAGCACTTCAAATGCGTAAATAAGAGCACTTTCAGTATTTAGTGATATTTATAAATACAACCCTTAACCCCGATTTCTGAAATGCCGGTAAAATTTTGAGAAATGTTAAATCTCATGTCAAGTCATATATGATTGGTTGTCATTTTGATCATCGTTAAAATTAACGAATCACAAGAGGTGATACTCGTAGGTATATTCAAATTTGACCTGGATTTCAGAAACCGGAGGTAAGGGTTGTATTTATAAAAAAAAACACTTAATACTGGCTCCTAAATACCCATTTGAAGTGCTGACCCACTTAATAGATTGGCGCTAGTTAATGAGACAAAGTGTCTCAGTACATTCGATTAAGAGTAACTTTGCTGGCTTAATAATGTTTCATATTAGTAACTAACAAGATTAGTAGCTTATTCAAATAAACAAATTGATTGATATGAATATTAAGAGATTTAACTTGAACAAGATCATAGTTGAATTGATTATGGTAAAATAGTTTAATAGTAATTCAAATAATTAAAATAACCAAGGTCTTAGCTGAGTCTACGAAGATGACTTAGTTAAACTTACCAAGTTCTTAGTCGAATCTACGAAGATGCATTTGTTGCAATGACCAAGTCCTTAGTCAAATTTAGTAATCATAAGTAGTTATAGTAGTCATTTTCAGATTTATATTGACCAAGATTATAGATGAATCTATTATGTTGAATTCGTCATAATGGTCATTTTCATGTTGACGTTGACTAAGGTTATAATTGTTCTAGTTAAGAAGCAGATAGTAAGAGCAATAAAAATCACCTTATTTGATTTATCTAACGTCTTGTTAGGCTCGTATGGAATCAAGATGCTTGATTGCAATAATCACAATCCTGTTAGGAGCAACCATTTTTTTTTTAGAGTGTAGCCACTATAACTACTATAAGGCACTTTTGAACTTCAAACTTAAGTTAAATTAAATTTAAAAATGATTCTAGTTACTGAACTATCTTTTACAAGGGGTTCCAAAGAAACTACATAGGTACTTCTTCTTAAAATTGTTTTTTTACAATGTTTTTGTAGACGATGATATACAAGTACCTACTTTGACTAAATAACACTAACACTATATAAATAAGGTATAAAATAAGCCATGTATGTAGATAAGTAAGTACCTAAACTTTTATGAGATTAGATACATGCTGCTCAAGCGAGATGTAAAAAAAAAACAATTTAATAAGCCTTTATTTATTTAGTTACAACATAACCTTACAGTATACCTATCTATGACCAAAATACTTATATTAAAGCCGGCAATGAGAAAACTGAGAAAACTTATAGGTACTAACTTACGGCACTATTTACTTAGAAAAAGGAGTTAATGAAGTTTTATTTAGTGTTAACTTTCACTTCTATCAAATGCGTTAGTATCTAATTGACAGCTAACTTAATTTGATTAAATTACGAAGCCAGGTGTCACTAATTAGCTTAATTACCTATTATGCGTGATTCTGTGTCACTGAGAACATGTAAATGCATGTCCGCAACTATTTGCTAAACATCCGATCATTTGCATGTAATTAGCCAAATGACTGTTAATTATTTCACTATTCATCCCATTCCATTACTATTATTCCTTATGTACCTACCACCTAAGTTCACATTGTGGAATGCAATAAATATATTGAGTATATTGTAGTATCACAGTCTAAAAACATACAGAAGTCCGACGAAGCTGTCTAGACAGGGCAATCGTGCGGGGTGTGAGGAGCGAGAAGCGGGAAAGCCGCTCCCGCACTGCGATTCAAGTCTAACAAGTCTACACTTGTTAGACTTGAATAACTTGGAAAAATGCCGACAACTTCTACAAGTTGTCGGCATTTTTCCAGATATCAAAGGCGTCGTCCTACTGTATTAATATTTATACTGTGGTAGTATTGAGTGTTGAGTATTAATCTCAACCGCGAAAATGTTACCCAATTCAAACCAGCAATTTCCAAAATTTGAACTCACAAATAAACAAACAAACAAACGCAGTCGGTTGGTTTTGTATTATCTAGAGAAGAGCAAAAACAAATCGGGACCCTATTCTCGTAGTTTCGATATTTTATGTCGAATCATGAGAATACCGTGAGCAATATTTTATATTAATCATTACTAGTCGTCATCATCTGCCTAACCTTTTCCCAACTTTGTTGAGGTCGACATCCATGAAAGAAAGAAAGAAAGAAAGAAAATACATTTATTGGCAACAGCTGGATACACGCACAGTAAAAACACAATATCACAAAAAAAAGAAAGAGACAAAAAATGGCATGTCTCACGGCTGCGCCAAAAGGTTCATTTCAGCGGTAATGCCAGACAGATGCTGAGATCCTGCCTGACGCTGATTTTCAAATGAACCTTTGGGACATGTGACGGATGAGTAACAATTATTATTATACAATTATAATTATAATTACCATGATCCAGTCTAACCGGATGCAGCTGAATAATAACTAGTGTTTTGCATAGAGCGACTGCCTATACAGACCTCACCATTAGTAGTGTTTACTCAATAACTATGCCAAATATCTCACTACTCTGTTTGCATAAAACTCTTAAAAAGGAAACTGACGTTTATTGCTACACGCTACACGTGTATGTTTAGACTAGTATTCGAAATTCGATCGTTTAATTTTTCTGCACTCTCTGTCTCTTATACAGGCTGTGCATACTTTAACTACCTATGCCAAAACTTACACTGAATTTTAAATTTGCACCTATGATTTTTTTCTATGTTCTACGTAGATATTGTGATACATATTAAATCAAGTGTCAACCAATTATGTTTCTGACTGTAAGTGCGTGTAACCGGTGCGTGTAATCTTTTAAACAGATAACTTGGATTACCGAACTTTATTGTCAAACCGGGGGCGTTTGGTGCTTCAGACGGATTAAGTCAGCACATTCACTTACATAACAATTAGTACGAACTAAACCATTACAATCTAGAGTACTTTTCCCGCCTTGTCGTCTTGCCACCCTCTTATCGACGATAAGGATCCTGGTTGATTGATGGCAGCTTTATTAAAGTTAGGTATACCATACTTATGCATACTTTAACTATGACAAAACTTACACTTCTCCATGCGTATACCTACGTAACAAAGGAAATCGTTTCACCTATTAACATAGATTGTTTTAGTATCAGGATTATCGTATTCCCGTACACAGTTGAAGTTTGAGTGATAGATACAAATAGTTTTATTAAAGGTAAATTATTTCCAAAACTGTTTGTTCAACAACGGAGGGATACTGGGTGGAACACGGAATCAAGTTTAGCATAATGAAGGACCCATAAAAATAAATAACTAGTATGTAGTGATGTTTGAGCTTAAGTCAAAGTGAGTGAAAGTAAAATATTAACACCACAAATAACTATCTTTATAGATGGCCTGTTGGTCTAGTAGTTGGTGACCCTGACTGCTATGCCGGAGGTCGTGGGTTCGATTCCCACCCAGGACAAATGTTTCTGAGTACGATCATTTGTTCTGTGTCTGGGTGTAATTTATCTATAATGTGTATGTATTTAAAAATATATAAGTATGTTTATCAGCTGTTTAGTACCCATAACACAAGCTCTTAGCTTAGCTTGGGATTAGATGGCGTTGTGTGAAAAAGTTGTGAAATATTTTTATTTATGTGCAATATTTATTTGTTAATAAAGTAAAGTCACGGACAAAGATATTGATAACGAACTCGCTTTTCGATGTTTAATATTGCGAGGACAATAATAAGGACCCTGGTCGACTTACATAGTCAATAATCGATAATTGTATTTTATTTTGAATCGATAAGATCAGCGGTTTTGTGTCGAGGGAGTTTTTTAAAGCTCACATCGATTAGTCAAACGCCTCTGCGCGTAGAAACAGGGACCCAAAATGAAATATTTCAAATTACGTGTTTTGACAGTATCAATTAATATGAAACAATAAATATTCTATAGTTTTTACTACCGAGAACATGTGGTTTTATTTATTTACATTTAATAATTATAGAATGTTTGTTTAAAGTCGTTTATTGTCTGTTCGTAATCTATCGTCGCAACTTATTTTAATAATTCGATCATGTGGAATATTTAAATTGCTAGCCGATTTATTGTTCCTGATTGTACTTATAGTTATTAAAACATTTTGCACGAACAATAAAAACTATACAAAGGCGGACCTAATATCTATAAATCACGTTTTATACAAATGGAAATTATTTATATATCTACTTACTCATGTATGGAAGTGCATTTTAAGTAGCACGCCTTGTTATGGAAATTCATGTCTAAATACTTATACAATAAAGAAATAAATAAAATTGAAGTGTCTGTTTGTAATGTTAAAATAATAACTATTTTTTTCATACTTACCAGTAAAAAAAATAAAAAAATAAATAAAAAAAATGTACATTCACGCCTGCTTGTCTGTCTGAAAGTATGTTTGTTCCGATTAATCTCCAAAACGGCGTAACCGATTTTGACGGGACTTGTTTTCACTGACTAATAACTGATGTTATAATGCTGGTTCTACACGAAAAATAAGACCATAAAATTGTGAATAAAATCCGATTACAATAGGAAAATATATTTCCGATCCCAAACGCGGGCATAGCCGCGGAAAAAGCTAAACATGAATAAATCGTGAATATTGTTTCCATTTCTCGTTTCACTACCATATTTGCATCCATGATTATGACAAAGCTTTTCGCAAAGACTTAATTTGGTTAAACATTATCATTTGGCCGACATATCGGCACAGCGAGACAACTATAAATGTCACGATTTGTGCATAAGGGTCAAGACACATTGATCGACGGCCTTTTGCGTTTTGCCGATTGAAAAGGAGCACACTTGTACGCATCATGCACAGCTTACGGACGCCGCCGACGACCAATCGCGTTTTGAGCCAGTCCGCTGTCTGAGCGCGTTAGTTGCGTCGATACGAAAGGATGCGTACGTCGTTGCATAGGTACTTAGCTCTCTTTTTGTATAGAGAAACCGTTAAACGCCATCGATCAATGTGTCCTAACCCTAAGTTGAGTACTTAATACCATATTAGCGTGGTATTACAAAATCTCAACGATATTTAACGGTGGTTCAACACATGGTGGGCAAGGCAGATATTCAATTTATAATCTCATAAATGGAATAAGGTCGATGCGCCTGCGGCGGCGGCAAAGGTTAATCGGAACACGGTTGAACACGTCACATGGTATTGTGTCGTGAGTGGCGCCCTACTATTGAGAAACTGAAATCTGAACACGATTAGATTTATTGCGATATTTCGCTACGATTGATTGCTATCGATTTTCTGTGCTGTACCGAGTGTGAGTGATCGCTTCGCGTCTTCGTGTACATTGTTTGTTTATCTTTACCATTGTTGGTATATTGAACCTCTTGCAGTTAAAATATAATAACCTACAATAATAAAAAAAACTTATCTTAGATTTTATTTTATGAATAAAAATGACGTTTTGACAGAATTTCTAAACGAAAACTGTCAAACCGACATTTTTATTCCCCAGGTAAAAGTTACCTGACTAATGAAACTAACTGTTTCATTAGTCAGGTAACCGACATTTTTATTCCCCAGGTAAAATTTACCTGACTAATGAAACAGTTAGTAACAATATTTCCTTTTGTTTTTGTAACAAAAACTTACACTACAGTAGGAAATTGTCCTGCCGGACGACATTAAAAGTCACCCTGTGAAAATTAGCGACCTGTCAATGTCAAGAATGACAGCTCAATTCGCATCCACTTTACCTAAATTCACACGGGGTGATTTTTAACAGAATCGAACTGCTGTGTCGTGGGGCGTTTACAAACTATTGATCGGCTTCTGCGCTGCGTGTAGCGGGTTAGATTCCCGCGTGGAAGATATCTTTGAGTGGACTATGGATATTCTGTTGTTCCCAGTCTAGCTGCTTGTGTATGTGAGCTTGAATGTTTGTGAACGCATCCACGGTACATGAGAAATTCCTAGTGTGGGGATACGGTATTTAGAGAAGCTGCTACTTACTTACGCAAGCGCTGAGCAAGGAGGCAGTTTTTGCTTATCATTTCAGCGCCATGGTAGTACCAACAGTATGCTAAAAGCGTTATTGTTCTGGGTTCACAACTCTATGTTATTTCACCCACAGGCCGCCCATCTATATACTAATCTAGGTATATAATATACTATTTTAAAGCGGAAAGATTAATATTCTTGTATGTAACGAATAAACTTAGAAACTACTGGACCGATTTAAAAAAAAATCTTTTACGGTTTGGAAGTTACATTTTTTTCTTTTTTTTATTGACTTTTATTTTTTTTCGCTTTTGCGGTTGTTTTTCATCTCTGTATTCCCACGGGAACAGTAACTTCGCAGGTAAAACCTCGTAATGTCCGCTAGTGTAAAATAATTGTCAAGGAACTGAGAAATGGAGATTTCCTACCAACAAGACTGCAGGCACAACAAGATGCTGTACATCTGGTAGATCATTCTAAAACACGGTCAAATCCTGAAAGTAAAGAGTTTTTACGTTTTTTTTTCTCATTTCACTGTTGTTAATGTGCAGCTGCCAGGTTTTAAATATAAATGTAATTCTCCCATTCTGCGTAAACATAACCATTCTCATGTTTTTAACCAGCTACCGCATAACTGTCAACACATTACCAACAAAAAGCATGAATTAGATGACAATAAATGAGTCGTAAAAGATAGCATGCTCTTACACCGAACAATTTTAGGGTTCCGTACGCATAGGCAAATAGTAAAATAGGAACCCTTTAGTCTTGGCCTGTCTGCCCGGGTGTTTCGCAGTTATTTTACTCGGATACTAATCGCAATATATATCGATGAGATTTGTAATCAATTCAGGACTTAGAATGACGACATATATATAACCTAACCTAACTCATCATACCTATTATATAGCGAACCTAACTAGCTAACCTAACTACCTTACTGAAATGCATTGATTTTGAAAGATACATATTACGTCATTTTGATGTGACAACACTAAAGTAGGTACTTAGTAGTATTTAAGATAGTAGTAGGAGGAGGTAATAATTTAACCCGATTATATTGTATACATACATAAAGAGCACTACTTACCTACTATTATAAATTCAAATAGGTACTTTTGTTATGGGAGTATTGACATAAATCTGAGTGTTGGTATGCAGTCATGCAGGTTAGGAGTTTGGGATAGGGTAACATTTTGTATGACGTCTGGTATAAACAAACATTTAATAATCATAAACATAATATGTGAAAAGGGCCTTTTTTGTGAACGCATAGTCACAAACGACTCACACGACGGTGTGTATTGTGTCACAATCGTGTGTGACTGATGTGTGCAGCAACAGCGCGTTCGCGCTGATCCTACGGGCCATTGCAAATGCACATCAAAAGCCTAATATTTTAAAATACTCAAATTGTATATTGCATTCTTATATTTCCGTACGGTGGTCTTATTTTCAAAATCTACCTATATTTAGGCTGAGTGAGAAGCACTATGAAAAGGAACTTATTTTGGCACCGAGTCGGCAAAATCAATAGGTACCTACTGCGCAAAAAGTAAATATTTATACCGACTACAGAACCCTTGACAGAGCGTAGTCCAACACGCACCTGACCAGTTTTTTCAAACATCCGCTCCAGACAGACTCCCCGCTGCGCAAAGATCGATCAACCGTGGAGGAGCGCTGTTTTGCCAGAGAAAAAAAAACAAATGAATACGCACGTTTCTATTGTATACTGGCAACATTAAGGTTCCATTAAACGGCCAGTAGCATCCAGTGACAACCTAGTGCTGTGACCAGCCAAGTTCGTACCACTGACAATTCGGATGTATATGCGCATTATATAAATTATCTCTTGCTTAAAAAACGGTGATAGAAAACATCGTAAGGAAACCAGCCTGCCTGAGAGATATTTCTCGATGGTATGTGAAGCCAAGTCAGAGGTTAATGGGCGGCTTAAAAGGACCAGCAGTGGTGTTTTGTATAATTCACTTATTGAAAATGTAGATGAAATGAAGGCAAATTAAGCTGTCATCCTATTCTAATGCTAAGGCATAGACAGTTCACTTTGCTCTAGTTTTCACGGGGTGACTTAACTAAATCAATCAATGTAAATTGTTTATGAAAATAAATGAATTAAATAAATAAATGAAATCGGCAGCGAAAAGAAAAAGAAGGCATTAAGGCTGGTTTTAGAGTCACGCTGACAATCGGCGCTGGCAGCTGAGCGCGTAGCTTGTCAGCGCTGAGGTTCAACGCGAGATGTCTTCTGTATCGTGCTGATCACTGTGAAGTACCTAAAGACTTACAGACGCTTAAAAATGCGAAGGACATTAATAATTGCTGCTCTGTACAACCTTATAAAAAAAAAAAGACAAATCAACGACGAAGACTTCATGTTCATCCTTTGGTTGAGTAGAAAGCCTTCGCAGGAGAATTTGTCATATTATACAGTACCTACTTTTGAAGGCTGGCGAAACAAGAAAATATAGTTAGGAAAACTAAATAAATAGTTGTCGTTAAGTGTGTTGACCGTCGGGGGTCGTGCGCGTGGAGAGCGCGGCGCACGGCGCGTTGTATGCTGCGCTCGTAGCGACCACATCGGCATGCTGCCAGTGATCACGCGCACAAATGCATTATTCAGCACAACTCACGCTCCGCTGTCGCATTATACCGTACGATCCTTAACGCCTCGCCTCCGACTCAACCCGCATATGGAGTACCGGAAAAACTAACAATGTCGTACCTATTACATGACAAATTGCGACTATTAGCGTCTCAGCCCTTGACGCACCGGCTTTGGCATCGGTTGCTCTAAGTCTCCGATGATTATGGACACGTTGTGATGCAGTTCGCGGAAACCTTTTTACTGGATGCGCCGTTTGTCGAGGTTGTTAGGCTGTGTGCGACAAGCGAATCCGTCTCGCAATGCCATTTGTTGGTATAGTGTAACGGGAGCTGCGTCCTATAATACATATTTTAACAGTCTAATAACAACTTCTGACCAACGTCTTACTCGCCTACAGGCGTCAAGTTGCCTTGATTGTCTGCATTAACGATGCCTACATTAATGAAGTAGAAAAAGGTAAGAATTTAGCTAGCAACCTTGTTAATGGATGCGCCTAAAATCGAAGGTACTTATAAGCTGTTTTGGCCTATTGATGTCGCCAAGATTGAAGCCGTCAGTCAAGATTGAAGTTGTGACTTGTGCCGGAATTGCTCAAACGAAACTGTCTTTCGCAAAGCCATTTGTTAAGATGATGCAACGGGAGCAGTGTGCTAGATAATTTACGATCTAAGAACATAATTCTAAAATCTTATCCGCCTACAGTCGTCAAAATGCCGTTATTGTCTGCCCTAACAATGCCTACATTACGCAGAAATAGGTAGGAATTAACAGCGAATTAACTTTGACATTAGAGACAGACGAACGCTTTACGTTTATGATATCGGTATGCCATTCTTACATGACATTTAACAATCATTAAAGTAATCGATGTTTCGAAGAACAATCAAGTACAGTTTTGCCTTGAAGTCTTAACTCGTGTAGATTGATCTAACATAAGTAAGTAAGGTCAAGAAATGTCTTACCGTTGGGGATGCAATTTAAAATAACCTTACGTATCTATTTCCAGGAAGGAACACAAGTATTTTTTTTTCAGAAAAGATTTGAACAAAATAAAACCTTATGGTAGTGTTATAAGGGTACATTCTGTTTTACATAATATTTATAAGTATATTTTGATAAAATCACATAACTGTTGAGGTGTTTACTCTGCTACTTTTTCTTCTCGGCAAAGCACTAGGAAGTGGCGAAGGGCGGACTTTTTAGGGGTCGTTCTTATGTCATTTAGACGTTCAAAGCAGCACGTTCTGATCCTCAGTTTTTGAATAAATAAATTTTGAATGATAGGATTATTACTAAAGCGTCTGTGAATCACGAGAGCTTAAGTTACGCCACAATGTAAAAGAAAACCTTTAAAAGGACTGAATGGTTGTGATCTGATGACGTATACATAGAGCATTTTCTTAAAAATAGGTATCCCAAATTTCATTAAAAAATCAGCACGATAAACAGTGCCTTTTAATCGACATCGACATCCTACTAATAATATAAACGCAAAAGTTTGTGAGGTTGGATATATGGATGAATGGATGGATGTTTGTTTGTTACTCTTTCACGTAAAAACTACTGAATGGGTTTTAATAAAATTTGGTATGGAGTTAGCTGACACCCTGGATTAACACATCGGCTATTTATCCCTGTACTCCCAGGGGAACGGGATCTACGCGGGTGAAACCGCGGGACGTCTGCGAGTTATAGATAAATTACACCCAGCTAGACACAGAACATAAAATCGTGCTTATCACACAACCATTTGTCCTGGGTGGGAATCGAACCCACGACTTCTGGCATAGCAGTCCAGATCACTTACTAGTAGACCAACAGGCCAGTCTCATCATGAACTAAATACCTATAAATTGGCAGTCCTTAGCACTGCTGTATAAGTAGGTAGGTACCTACTGACATTCCTATGAAGATGATTAAAATTTATTTAAAAAATGTTTTGTTCACTCTTGCATCTAGCTCCCGGTCTAACAAACCCCTTTCCAGCACACAACCAGATTACATATTAAAACCAGTGACAAAAACATGACTTAATCTACTAAACCGATGCCCAAGTCTATCCCATGTTCGCAGTCCCTTGCTAATGGCACAAAAGTGTACATTCATTTTCATCAAAACTAACAATGGGCTTCTAAAGTCGCCTAATAGACCATTACTGTGAGATTTATGTCGGTAACAACGTCTTAGGATTGAGGCATAGTTGACTAGCATTACCATATAAGAAGGGAGAATAAATAACATCGATTTCTGTTGGAAAATTATTCGTTAGATGTTGCAGCGAGTAATCATGAGGAGTGAGTAGGCTTCGATGCGAACACGCGTTTGAATTTAAATGGTTAATGTGCGTCTAATGTTGCTACTTTGTAAGGATGTGTTGGGTGTTGGATTTATAATGTATCTTTATAACACTTTTGCTCGTAAAGGATCTCTTATTTCACCAATTTCAATATCGTAATGTATCTCATTACGTACTTTTGCTTTATTGTTAGTAGTAATTAGTGCGCATCTCCTAAATGACAACATTTCAAAATTGACATGACCCTAAAAACAAAAATACCGTTTCTTCATTTTTGTAAACTGAGTTCAAATATATTTTTTAATTTTTTTTAGTGCTTTAATTCTGAGAAAAAAAATAAAAACCAAAAAACATGCGATAACGTCACTTATACGGTGGAATGAGGTACCTTTGCGTAAGCATGCTAATTTTTAAGATGAAAACTATAATGTCAAAAAAGACATATCTAATGCCAATGTGTGACATTGACAACTGCTAAATGACAGTGACATAAGTATAATTAACAGTTTTTTTTTTACGTATCACAGTAAAGCAAAGGAGGTATCGCCATTTCACCGTATGAATGACGTCATTTGGCGCTTACGTCTTTTTAGAAAGCACCGGATTTCAAAGTTAAAATTATTAATGAAAAGTACATAATTTCGAAAAACCAAAAAATATGGGTCCTCTAGTTTTGGATTTACTTTTATATAACGTAATAAAACATGCTAGTTAAAATTTTGAAATGTTATCAATTGTGAACAAGTAAAAATTATTCCGCGCACTTTTTCTTTTCGTTGTTGAAGACCTATCAAAGAAATTTGACACATTGGGGTGGGTTGATGTGCTGGCGTCTGTACCTACTATGACAGTTAATTTTTTATTCAATCGATATTCTTTATTCGTTATGTCGAATATTTTCGACAACCCTACTTTGCGCGGTATGCAGTTCTCCCAAGTACGCTAGATCGATCCAGTAAAGAATGCGACCAATATATTCACGCAATAAGATATATTATTCAGGTTGATCCAATCGAACCATAAGCAAGAAACACGAAACGACAGATACGACATAAAAAAATTACGAGCGAAACCCACCCAGTTCCATAGATCAACTAAGAATATAGAACAAAAACAGAAACGAATTCTAAGTTTTAAAAAAACCGTTTCGTTTTTAAATTTTACATCCGCCATTATGAAACGTCAGGTGTAGTTAGAGCTGATAGATATCTTTACACGGTAAGCACCAATAAGTACGGTGAATTGATTTACTAATTAGCCATTAATAATTAATTTATCGTTTGAGCGGTATTGGCAACTGTGTAATGTTAACGGCACGGTAGGCGCGGTGGCGGGTTCGATTCTGTTCCGAGTCTGGCTGTTTGTGTGTAGTAAATTTAAATGTTAGTAAACGCATTCACTAAGTTTTCAATAATTTCAATTAAACCTTGTACTTAGAATAACTGCGAATTGTTTAAAATATGAAAAACAAAACAAAAGAAATATAGGTACCTACCGTAAAATGGGATGAATAGAGACTCAAGGTTAAACAGAAACAAAATTTTTAGGAGGATTTTTAAGCTAGTTTTATATTATTTGACACTAACAAGGTGTCGAAACTACTGTTCTCAAATCTCAATTATTTAAAAGCATTAGGTACTTAAACCTCGTTTGCAACAAACTACTTTTACCTAACTTAGGTACGTAAAACTCCTTCTCAACGTTTTTTTTCTGTTTGAGTCTCCATTCACCCCATTTTACCGGTACCTACCTATACTTAATAAACTTTCGGTTATTTTCGGTTCCGGGCAAAACTTTGAGCCCCAGACAGTGTTGTGGGGTTTCACAGTATCATATTATTGTTACCGTGAAACCCCACATCATGCGTACATTCGGCTAACAGCACATTAAAGTTAAAAAAAAAACGTAGAAAGCAACAAAATGCGGGAAAATTTTCAAGACTCAGGGTTTAAAAATAATTGATATTAGATTGTTCGTCCCTTTCACTAATTGTAGGTAGATCACAGCTGGTATCCCTCCTATGTTTCCAATGCACTTTAAGCACTTTAGCATGCGTTTGCGTATCCTGTGTACCCACTAATCCTCGATTCGCATATTGCGACACGCGCTTCGCTGATACCACAGAAAAGGGCAGCTTTACCATCTAAAATAAAGTTCCATTTGAATTTCTGTATATCGGTAAAATGCGAGCCTTATACATAGATAGCACCTTTATGCCTTTTACTTAGCATATCTTGAAAGCAATACTCACGTTTCATATTGAATAAGCAAAACCAGCATCAAATATTTCCAGCGATTTATATTTTGAATTATTTATCACACACCGTCCTTTCCAATTCTGAAAACGTAGACGTGTAATTTGTCATCTATTCAATTAACATTACCTACTATGGTAAAATGCCACTTTAATCAAAGG
Source organism: Euplexia lucipara (assembly GCA_921972225.1). Classification (NCBI taxonomy): domain Eukaryota; kingdom Metazoa; phylum Arthropoda; class Insecta; order Lepidoptera; family Noctuidae; genus Euplexia; species Euplexia lucipara. Next base: position 17,034,861 of record OV179155.1, on the reverse strand, counting down.
TGCGGGGTACTTTAATTTACCCTGTCATAGTAAGTATTAAATTTCATCCAAGTTATAACCCCACGCGGCGCATGTAAATGAAACATAAATCACTCCTACACTTGTGTAGGTACAACTATTTATATTAACTTGACTACATCGGTTATGTAAAGGTTTAACATGGAGTCGGAGTAAAAAAAGCTGCAATGTAAATGTGTGTTTCGCCATTATACCTACCTACAAAGTTCTTGAATGGGCGATGTAGGTACATCAAGTTGATTTGTAATCCTTCCGTGTGAATTTGACTGGTTCCTATTTCTGTGAATGAATGAGCTTATGGAGACACAAAGAAAGAAGAAATTAATCTATTTGACGACATTTTATTTAAAAATAAACAATTTTCGAAGTACCTTTTTAGTGGCCTTTTGGTCTAGTGGTTGGTGACCCAAGACCAAAGAGATTTAAGAATGTCTTTGCCCAAGACAAATGTTTGTGTGATGAGCACGATCTTCTTCTCTGTGTCAGAGTGTAAAATAACTATAATATGTTGATAATATGTATGAATTTAAAAATATATAAGTATAAATTGTGTAGTAGGTATTCATAGCACACGCTCTGCTTAGTTTGGGACTAGATGACGTTGTGTGAAAGTTGTGGAATGATAAGTTATAGGTACCTACTTGCAAGCCAAAGGTAGGCTTCTTTCGGAATAATTTAGATTTGGGAAACAAATCGCTTTAGGTACCTAAGTCTACGCCCTCCACCAGCAATCCCCGGCATTGAAACATTACCACGTGTATTGATCGATCGATACAATTACCTTTCAAAGACCAACAGTGCTGCTAATCTATGCTGCGTAAATTTTTGGCTTATCAGAAGTAACAAGTCAATCCATGTTTTATTACAAAGGCGGGCCCCAAGAAGGCTTGACGCGCCTGACCATAGATTCGGAGCAAAGTGCGCTAAACGATTTTCGGTCAGCCACTATTTGCAAGTGAACAGATAATGGTGATAGATAATTCGTCAGTTATTCCTAGACCCTCAATGTAAAGGAACTAAGAGTTTTATAATATGCGGGTGTAAACATGCTAAACGAAGCTGAGACTCACTTGTGCTTTTCTGGCCCTGAAAGCCTGATTGCAAAGATATTAATTTAGAACTTGTTTCCGTTGATTTTAGACGAAAACAAGTTTTAAATGTTGTAATTCAGTTTTTAATACCCTCCCGATCTCTACACCTACCGTTTTAGCATGCAGATGCAACTATACCTACGCACTAAATTTTGCGTGTCACAAAGCGTGTTACCGTAAATAATATTTTTTTTGTATCAAAAATAAAAGTTTCTGATACCCAGCATTTATTTTAGTACAATGTTAATTACATAGTTTGTTCTACAAGATGCATAGATCATGGCTTTATGACAGGAGTTTCTACATCCATTAAGTTAGACTTTCGATCCCAATCTTGCAAAGGTTAAGGGACCTATAGCACGGTCAGATTGCCATCACCTATTAGTGCCCACAACCAAGGACTAACGAACTGTCGAAGACTGTTGTAGCCGATGTCATTCATTTATGAACAATATCTTACACCTATAGATACCTTAATCCATAGCAAATAAAGTTCTGACTGGACTGCCTCGTTGGTCTAGTGGTCGCAAGCGCTACTGCTCAGCATGAGGTTCAATCCCCAGGTCGGGTAAAGTGTTATTGTGTTTACTATCTGGATTTCTCAGTAGCCGCCCGGAGTCTGGATTCGTGCCCGATTAATGGCAATAGGCTCGCTTCCTATTACATGGGACTTAAACATAACTGGCGAAATGAGGGTGCGCTACCAGGTAGGTACACCTCTGCCTAGCCCTTCGGGGATTAAAGGTGTGGTGTGATGTTTATAGAGTTCTGATTCTGATTTTGAAGGTGGTGTAATCATCATGGACTGTTGTGACAGAACTCGTACGTCCCCAAACTGTCCCTAATCTATTCAATTGCGCAAGTGGGATCTGTAGAGATCCATAGCCACCACTTGTGAGCTTCAATCTCATGGGCCCTGAAGCGACCCTAAAAAGGGCAAATTAGGTTACGCCATCACCTTGTAGGCAAATCAACATACGCGTTTCGTAATTGATAAATGAGTTAGATAACCCACGTATGTTCTTTGACGTCGAGAATAGAAAAACCGACCTTGCTGACTTAAGGCCCCGTTGCACCAGACTATGGGAAATGTATGGCCAATGTGAGCGTTTGAACTGCTTTTTTTTGTATTTTGTTAACTACAGAGAAAAAAATAAACTAAATCACAAATTGCGTTTTTACCAGACTATATTTATTATCATAATAATAATAATAATATTGTATTAACAAATTTCTTTGTCTTATTGCCAAAAGCCTCGACGACCATCTGTCGAGGCTTTCGTTACGCGGTTGGGTCAAAGGCCTGATACAGAAGGCAGTACTCCTCGATACGGCTCGCATTGTGAGGAGGTTCCTGTCTCTGAGACCCTAACCACCGATAGCTTGGACCCTGCTCCCGCCGTCGGTGGCCTACTATTTTTTATATTTTTAAATGTTTTTATTTTTATATTAATATTTAAAAATGTAATTTATAAGAATTTTAAATGAATATACGAAATAATAATATTTTATTTTAGATAACATAGCCCACAAAACTACATAAAAATGAAAAATATACCTAATATATGGGATGTTAGTCACAATTTTAGCTTATAAGTTAATATTTAGTAATGACAATTTTAATGCTATAAGATAACTATACTGTGTCATGTAGAGAAGTGTAACACGTTTTAAAATGCACTTTAGTGTCAACTTAATAATTTTTTCTATTGATGCAAACATGACACAAAAAAATACTACAGACGGCAGCACATCGAGTTACCCCAATGTGTCAAATTTCTTTGATCATTTTTCAACTTTATGTCAAACAGAATAAGTTTAATATTCAATTGGGAAAAATTTGACACATTGGGGTAACTTGATGTGCTGGCGTCTGTACTAGTAAGAGTATTCTATTCTATTTATGAATCACGATCCTTTACACAAATCCCTTGGCCGGACGTTCCATTTTGAAAAAAAAATCGCAATAGATAAGTACTGACATTTTAAGATTTTCAAAAAAGTTTAAAATTACCGCAAACTGGCCTTAAATCACATAGTTGACCTACTGATCCGTAAGCTTGTAACAACGACCTTTGATGCTGACGCCACTAGAGGTCACGAACCTTCAATCATTTTTCTTATATTGGTGATTGTTCGTAATAACGTATTTTTATAATTATGAGTGAAGTGCGTTAATCTAAGACGTTAATCATTTTCTCGTCACTCAAATCGTAAATTCGCGTGTTTTAATATCGAACAGAGTAGGTATTCATTAAACCTGTTTGTTAGCTATGTTATGCCTCTGGATACCTATATTTCGGAAATATTATTTGGAAAATAATCTTGTTAAAATTGTCCATTTTTTTTTTCAATGTATTAAGCCTTTCTTTTCGACCGACTTATTCAAAAGGAGGATGTTCCATAATATTCGGTTGTTACCTCATAACTCCATCGTTTTTAGACCGATTTAAAAAAATATTTTTATATGAATATTCGTGCTACCCTTGTGGTCCCACTTGAATTTCATTGAAATCGGTTTACGAGTTTGGTCGTACCTCAGTTTGGTTGTAATATCCAAACATACCTATGGAAAATAATAAATCGGATACTCTAGTCTCTGAAGTCAATGGCCAATAAAGATTATTTATTATTAATTATTTTACACCTGTAGTGTTTTTTGTGAAGTCGCTTAAATTGAATTATTTTTTCTTTCTGTTATCTTCAAATAATAATACCAAAGTTCAAAAAAGCATGCCAAATACCTACAAAAAAAAACAACAACAAATCAAATGGACGTCCGTATAATATAGAATATAATAAACTAAAAACATTAGTAATGCGCTAGTCAAGCACAAGGTTTACGTCGACATTGAACTGTCCCTTCTCGAGGTCGCAGGCTGCTTGGTACCGCCATTTATAGGAGATACTGGCGTCGTATGACTGATTCTGTGGAGCAAAAAAAACTTATTATTATTTTGTTATAGGTACTGGTAGGTAACTTGGGTGTTTGTGGGGCAACACATGAAGGTTAAAATAATAGGAGTTGGCCATTATGTGCCCCAAAGTGTACAGAGATCTTTGTAGTACAAATATATTAATAAAATAAGTTACGGATTTTAGGAAATAACTAACATTCCATACCAGACGTGGAAAAAAACACATAATAAAAAGTATCTTTTTTTTTATTTCACTTGAAAGTACCCTCAACGTTGCCATATAATATTAACAAAGAACAAAACAGGAAAAAACTATCTAAACATACCTGGCCAAAAATGTTACCTTTTATACTTTTGTTGTAGAAGATCTTTACTATTAAATTACATAGATTTCATTTATGTACAGCCTGGGGCACGGGTTCATAAAATTTTGGCATTGTCCTTTAGAACACAAAGCAACACACCGATTTCTAAGTTCAAAAATAATTTTTCATCTTGCGTTTGCATGCATACGTACGTACATAAACTCACGCCCTTTTCCCATGGGGGAGCGCCATATTTCATCCCTTAAATGGGTAAAAGGGGGGTGCAAAGTTAGTATGAAGGTTCCCTGACTTTTCAAGTTATGTCGATAAAATTTAATATTTGGGTTATAAGTTCCTAATAATGATTATAGTGGGTTCGAAGTATGGAAGCCTAATTGGAGTATAAAGGTGTTAATTTATAGGTCCACTGATCACCTCGTTTGCACTTGCAGTAGCGAGGCGTCGATTTTCTTTTGACTTATGGCGGGAAAAATACTCATTAGTAATCACTAATGAGCATTTTTCAAAGATTTTTACTAACAACATAAACAACAACATTTGTTCGTCGACTTTTTCGAGAACAGACAAAACCAACTCTCCATACAAAACTCGATCAACTGTTCGGATATAATGTATAGAGTTGATTTTTTTTTGTCTGTTTTCGAAATAGTCGTAGAACAAATGTTGTTGTTTATGATGTTAGTAATCTACTCCTGTGAGGTTGTTGGTGTTTTACAAATAACCCTGTATACGCGCATAACTCCCTACTATACAGGGTGTAACGGAAAGGGTATATACATCCGAAGGGCACGGATTCTCTTGGTGATAAGAAACGACATGGCAACGTTTTTATACATATACATACATAATTGTAAAGTTGAGCCCGCCCGCGCCGTCGCGCCTTCGTCGGTTAGGCAGAGCCCGATAGGTCTGTACTAGGCGCGCAGAACCCGAGATAGATATACTTGAATCTTGCCGGACAGGATTATGACTCCCAAAGTGCGGTGACACGTTTGTTTTGATTTTGCATTTAATAAACTGTCGATATTAAATAATATCGTGAAGTTTCAAAGTTATTAGTTGGGAGCTGAAATTTTGAGGAAAGACTCGTTATTAAATACTCTATTCACCCTGTTTGTATGTATATACCCTTTCCGTTACACCCTGTATATTATAGATAATTCTTTTTTGTTGAATTGTGTCAGTATTTTTTTTTCTTAAAAGTGTAAGTATAAAAATCATGGGTTAAACGCACGACCCAATGGGTTCCCTTACATGGCAAACGACATCGCGATAGGCCTAGGAGAAGATGGCGGGACGACCTGGACACCTTCGACTAGGACTGGTCCCTAGCACCTACACAGAGAAGTGGAAAGAAAGTAGGGAGGCCTTTGCCTTGCAGTGGGAAAATACAGGCTAATATAAATACTTAGAACGTAAACGGGAGTGGCGCGAATGTTTCGTAATATTTAAAACATTGATTAATGTAATAATCCCGTATCAAATAGGTCCCTCAATAATCTAAGCTTGTAAACAACACTTGGCTAGAGATTAATGGATTAAAACCATAGACCCAAGCTTGAATTACACAAGTCAAACTAGAGATCATCCATTATTTATCCTTTTTAATTGGTTTATGGTATCATTAGTCGAAGTAAGCTTCGTTAATTTTTGTTGGTGTGTTCGAACTCCAAACCAGCATGGGTATATGGGTCCTGTTGCTCGAAATAAATGATTATTATTATTATTATTATTATAGCATTATCACCATATAAACGGGTACGTCGACGTAAGAATCGATAAAGTAAAGGATTATAAAAAAAAACCTTGCGAATATCGTAGAAATCATACTCGATATTGAAGACTATAGGGTATATGCATGTATTTTTTTTATATTTTTAATTTACTGTTTACAACGTTTTAACATAGTAAAAAAATATAAACATATTTAAAAATGCAGTAATGAAGCTCAAAAAAATATTTAAAATACAGAATAAATTTGAGCTGTTTAAACGCCGCCATTTTCGCGCGCCATTTCGATTACGTCATTTACTATGATCCTATTACTATTTCTTAGGGTGTTTTCGTTCTACTAACCATTTCACCATGAAAAAATCTCAAAAACCAGTTTACCGGTATTGCTTGTACCCGAATGCAATAAACATTACCAGATTGTGCTTTTACAAAACCACTTTCAGTAATTTTTCTTAAATGTTAAATAACCTCACTATGAAGCTATAATTACACTTAAACATAAAATTATTTCACAACACACACGGCAATAATTATGTTTTCGAATAAAAAGTCCATTCTAATACTTAATGTCATACTTACACATTGTATGTTTTGTAGACGTTGAGTTGTTGTCGTAGTATTTGACGTAATTTTTCGTTATAACCAATGGTGATGCGTTTCACAAATTTGAATTTCCCGCGCCTAATTCACACTTTCATTTTTAATTTTAAATAATTATGACGCTATTAAAAAGTAAAATAATGATTCAGTTCATATTTTCTGCCATTAAAGATTCGAAAAAAAAATATTCGAACCATATTTAAATTACATGCATAATCCCTATTGTCGACTGAAGAACCTACACATTTCTTCCCTTCTTTTTAACTGACTTTAAAAAAAGGAGGAGGTTCTCAATTCAACGGTAACGGTAACCTGACCGACATTTCATTTTTAATTAATTAGACATTTATATATTTTTTTTTTATATATTTTTTTTTGACATTATTGTATTCTAACTCATTGGTATCGTATTGAATTTTTTCAATTTAATAAAATTTGCATGCCCATGTGACGGTAGAATGTGGTGGACTTAATTATGTAAAAAAAGAACAGCTATGTACCAAAAACCCATGTTTGCAAATAAATGATTTGATTTGAACGGATTTGATTTGATTTTTTTGTGTGTTTGTTACCTCATTTCTCCGTCATTTATAGACCTATTTTCAAAATTCTTTTTTTATTTGATTTGATCTGATGATGGGATCCTCGAGGAATTGAGGGAACTCCTCGAATAATATAGGTATGTTATGTACCGATTTTTTAAGTTTTTGGTTACAAATCAAGCATTTTCATTTAGCAAGTATCGTTTGGTGAAGAAAAACTGATGAAGAAGAAATGCGACAGAACTCTTCAACGCGTAACGGCAAATTACTCGTGATTGCTACTGTCTGTGCATGGTTTATGAATTTCCATAACATAACATTACGCCTGTCTATTTTCAAAGGGGCCCGGCAGAGATGTACAGATTAATGTTTAGAAAGAACTTCGTTAACCAATGTTTTTGATCGCACCTCTGATACAGGAGAAATTCCTAGTGTAGGGCAACGAAATTAAATTCTTATGGGTTGTAATTATAATCCTGATGATAGTGATACTCACAAATATCTTGACAGCCTGTCTAGTGTGAGGGTCCCATTCGACCCTTTGGCCAACTACTGGTGGTTGTATGGGCCCCGAACTCTGCTGGCCTCCGACCTTCCACACCGTCCACAATGCGAATCCGTTTACCAGTTGTTTCTCTTCAATATCTGGTTTCCTAGAAATAAAACCTTCATACTTTATAATGCTTTATGCTGCCGTACATCTGTAAAGGCATTCATCTTGCCAATACAAACTAAAGATTGACATCCTACATCGCGATGTAAAAGGTCATTGGACATTAGGTATATTGGCACGGCACCGGCACCACTCCAAACCAGCAATTGACTTGTCATTCAATTTAGAGCCTTAAATCGTGGGTTGTACATATAATATATTTCACAATGTCAAAGTGAAAAAGCAAACGGTGAGCAGTCAGCGCGCTTGCCACTACCACACAACTCGACTCGCAGTCCGCGTGCTGACAGCGAGCGGACCATGTGCTTACAGCGCGTCGACCGCACACTTACAGCACGCCGACTCCGAGTCGCCGGCAAAACATCAATGCGCCGTCGTAAACCGAGACATTATAAAAACGTGCAAGTCATAGGCGTGTTCAATTATAAATGCCATATAACAATAGGGTAGGTATATGCATGTATTTTTTTTATATTTTTAATTAACTGTTTACAACGTTTTATTATAGTAAAAAAATATAAACTTGTTTAAAAATGCATTAATGAAGCTTAAAAAAATATTTAAAATACAGAATAAATTTGAGCTGTTTAAACGCTGCCATTTTCGCGCGCCATTTCGATTACGTCATTTACTATGATCCTATTACTATTACTACGGGGGTTTTCGTTCTTCTAACCATTTCACCATGAAAAAAGCTCAAAAAGCTGTATTACTTGTACCCGAATGCAATAAACATTATCAGATTGTGTTTTTACAAAACCACTTTCAGTAATTTTTCTTTAATGTTTTATAACCTCACTATGAAGCTAAAATTAGACTTGAACATTAAATTAGTTCACAACACACACGGCAATAATTATGTTTTCCAATAAAAAGTCCATTCCAATACTTAATGTCATACTTACACAATGTATGTTTTGTAGGCGTTGAGTTGCTGTCGTAGTATTTTACGTCAAGTTTCGTTATAACCAATGGTGATGCGTTTCACAAATTTGAATTTCCCGCGTTTAATTCACACTTTTATTTTTTTTTAAATAATTATGACGCTATTAAAAAGTTAAATAATGATTTAGTTCATATTTTCTGCCATTAAAGATTCAGAAAAAATATTTTCGAACCATATTTAAATTACATGCATATTCCCTATTGTGTTCGCGGTGACAGCTAGCTTGCACCTCGCGGCCAGCGCGCGGGCTGCGAGCTTGCACCCCGCAGGCGGCGAGCTTGCACCTCGCGGCCAGCGCGCGGGCTGCGAGCTTGCACCCCGCAGGCGGCGAGCTTGCACCTCGCGGCCAGCGCGCGGGCTGCGAGCTTGCACCCCGCAGGCGGCGAGCTTGCACCCCGCAGGCGGCGAGCTTGCACCTCGCGGCCAGCGCGCGGGCTGCGAGCTTGCACCCCGCAGGCGGCGAGCTTGCACCTCGCGGCCAGCGCGCGGGCTGCGAGCTTGCACCCCGCAGGCGGCGAGCTTGCACCCCGCAGGCGGCGAGCTTGCACCGCGCAGGCGGCGAGCTTGCACCTCGAGGGCGGCGTGCGAACTGTACACCTTACCGACGATGCGTAGTTAGCGCACTGGCAGCTAGCCGTAGCCTAAACTCGAGGCGACGCCGTGCGGCTGCTGTGCAGTTGCGGTGCAGTTATAATGTGCCATGACCTAAAGTTATCCGCGCAATTGAAGGTATACAAGATCTCGACAACAATCGTCGAGCACTAGTAGCCCACTCAACACACAACAATGTCTAATCATTTAAATTGGTGTGTTATTGATTAATTTAATGTTATTTATTGTAATTTAACTGAATGTTATTAAAATTTATTTTTGTGTTGTCTACATCTATCGCATTGTAATTGATTCTGTAATGGTAGTTGTATGTATATATGTGTAAATGAAGGTTTTACTTCATTTTAGAAGAGTTTGATTATGACAGCGAGCTGACATGACATAACCGTCTGCTCGTGTCATCAATAAAATAAATTAATTGATTTTTTATAAAATATTAGGATTAGGAAATATTAACTTTAAATGTTGTTTTTCTTTTCAGGTGAGTTACCTTTTATTATGTTTGTTTTTAGTTTCATATGTATGTAATTGAATAGTAAAATTAATTAAACTATATTCTTTTCAGAACAACACATTGGTTTTTATTAAAATCCTAATTATAAAACAACATTTTTTGTACTGCAACTGCAGTTTTACTTATCTGAAATGGATAAGTTGAGGTTTGAATTTGTAATAAAAGCGAGCGAAGACTCAAAAACCAATGTCATGTGCATCAACACAATTATGAATGCCGACAAATGTGCGTTTTTAATACCAGATTCACTTCAACCAATTAAATTACATGATGTAATAATGAAAACGAAAACGTTTCAACAAGTAAAAATGGTACTCCATAAAAGACATGAAAGACGACATGTATGGATATCAGTAACTCCAGAAATCAATGATACTTACAGAGATGAAGATGGAAATATGCAGTTTAAGGGATATTTGTTAGAGGAAATCGTACCAGAAACTTATCAACAGGCCACTACCACTGGAATTTCGGAAGAAACATTGATGAAAATAATAGAAAACTTTGCTGAAATGAAGAAAGATCATAAAAAATATAGTATCAAAAATTTTTCGGAGAAATTTACCATTCAAAAATTTAGCGGAAGAACATCAAATGTGTTACAATGGATCACAACTTTTGAGGCGGAATGTGTACGCCTGGAAATAAATGAAGATTATAAGAAAATTGAAGTTCTGCGGTTATTTTTAGATAATACGTGCATCGACTGGTATAGTTCTATGCTTATAAAGTACACAATTGATTCTGATTGGTCCATTTGGAAAAAAAACCTTTGTGAGACTTATGCGGACAAAAGTTGGACACCAATCAGGTATGCAATGTTTTTCAAGTATAGGCAGGGATCGTTACTTGAGTATGCATTAAAAAAGGAAAGACTTTTATTAGAAATAAATAAATCTATGGATAAATCTACTATGATTGATATAATAGCTACCGGACTACCAAATTTCATTATGGACAAAATTGATAGAAATAACCTAAAGGAAACCGAGGATTTGTTTAATAACATCAGAAGTTTAGAATATTTAATTAATAAAAATAATACAGACAAAACAGTTTTTGAAAGTTATATAAAAGACAAAAAAGAGCATCCTTGTAGAATTTGTGAAAAAGAAAATAAACCAAAAAGATACCATCCCGAAATTTCCTGTTGGTTCAAAAATAAAAATGATAATAGACCAAAAAGTGTTCAAATTAGGAATGTTAATAACACCGAATTAGAAATTGAGTTAAATAAAATAGATCCAAAAAACTAAATATTCCACCATTAATCAAAATTCCATTATTAGTAAATGATAGCTTAAACATTTTGGGAATTTATGATTCAGGGTCAAATGTATCTTTAATAAATTCACATTTCTTGTCCTTGAAAAATAACCCACTTGATAATGATACTAAAAAAGCTAATTTGAGAACGATTAATGGTGTAAAACAAGCAAAAGGAATAATTACCTTAAAAATTAAAATATTTGATATTGAAGAAAATGTTGAGGTATTTGTGATAGATGGAGATAATTTTGAATATGATTTCTTAATTGGATTAGATTGTATAAAAACATTTCAGCTAATTCAAAATGAAAAATTAGAAATAACACAAAATATCCAACACGAAAAAATAATAAATACCAAAAAAAATGATTACAATAAACCCGAAATAATTCCTGGCTTTACAGGTAACGAGGTTAATGTAAAAGAAAAGTTAAAAGACAGTAAAAAAGTAGATATATCAGAAGAAAGAAAAGGCGAAACAAAGAATACCCACAAAATAAACTTTAATAAGGACATAGAAGTAACAAACTTTAACATTACAGTAAATGATCTCGACCATCAGAAACAATCAAAAATTGATGAACTAATTTACAAATATAAAACTCTCTTTGCCAAGGACAAATATGATATAGGCACAGTCAATGGTTATGAAGCACATATTGATTTATTAATAGATAAATATTGTAGCAAAAGACCATACAGGTGTTCAATAGAAGATAAAAAAGAAATAGAAGAACAGGTATCGAAATTACTAAAACAAAAACTAATTGAAGAGTCATATAGTCCTTTTGCAGCCCCAGTAACATTAGCTTATAAAAAAGAAGAAGGTACTAGATCTAGGTTATGTATAGATTTCCGTGATTTAAATAAAATTGTAGTGCCCCAGTCACAGCCATTTCCTCTAATTGAAGATTTGATGGTAAGGACACGAAATTGTAAATTCTTCTCGACACTTGATATTAATTCAGCATTCTGGTCGATTCCATTAAAAATTGAGGATAGGAAAAAGACCGCATTTGTAACTCAAGAAGGTCATTTTCAGTGGACATGTTTACCATTTGGGCTAAAAACTTCTCCAGCAATGTTTCAAAGAATTTTAAGTAATATTATTAGAAAACATGGACTATCAGATTTCACTGTTAATTACATTGATGATATTTTGGTATTTTCAGAAACATTTGAAAAACACATGAAACATTTATCATTGTTATTGGAAGCGATTTTAAAAGAAGGCTTCAGATTAAAATTCTCAAAATGTAATTTTGCACAGGATTCTGTGAAATATTTGGGCCATATTATTCGGAATAATACAATTTCTCCACTAAAAGATAATTTAGTTGCCATAAAAGATTTTCCTGTACCAAAAACACAAAAAAATATTCGTCAGTTTTTAGGTAAAATCAATTTTTATGGTAAATATGTACCCAACATATCCATTATTTTAGATCCTTTACATAATTTATTGAGAAAGGGACAAAAATTTATTTGGTCTGAAAAATGTCAAGAATCCTTCGAGATAATAAAAAACCTACTTTGCTCTAAACCTATTTTAACTATTTTTGATCCTGACTTGCCAATATATATTTATACAGATGCAAGCATTCAGGGCATAGGTGCAGTCTTAAAACAACCACAACAGAATGGTGAAAAAAAACCATGTGCATATTTTTCAAGAAAATTAAATGACTCTCAAAAAAAGAAAAAAGCAGTGTATTTAGAGTGTTTAGCCATAAAAGAGGCAGTAAAGTACTGGCAGCACTGGCTCATAGGAAAAAAATTCACCGTTTTCACGGACCACAAGCCTCTAGAAAAAATGAATATAAAGGTTCGAACAGATGAAGAATTGGGAGATCTCACATATTACCTATCCCAATTTAATTTCGAAGTGATATATGCTCCTGGAAAATACAATTTAGAAGCGGATAGTTTGAGCAGAAATCCAGTGTTAGAACCCGATGAAAATCAAGATGACAATCTAAAAGTTGTAAACTGTATAAAATTAGAAGAAATTAAAAATGACCAAGAAAAAAATATGGATTTAAACCAAAATAGAAATAAATTAAAACTAAAACAAAACATATACTACAAAAAGATTGGATCAAGAGAAAAAATTATACTGTCTGAAGAATTTTGTAAAAAAATTATTAAAAATATACATTACCTTTATTGTCATATTGGAGTACAACAAATGGAACGTAAAATTAAACCATTCTTTGTTGCAAAAAACTTAACACGTAATATAAAAAATATCTGTGACAATTGTGAAATCTGCTTAAAAAACAAATCTAGAGCTAAATCTAAATATGGACTAATGTCGCATTTAGGCCCGGCTACTAAACCATTTGACATAATATCTATAGATACCATTGGTGGATTTGGTGGTTCCCGTTCTACTAAAACGTATTTACACCTTTTAGTGGATCACTTCACCAGATACGCCTATATTTTAACTTCCAAAACTCAAAATTCAAGTGATTTTATAAAACTTATTAAAAAAATTCCAAATGAAAATAAAATTGGTATGATTTTATCTGATCAATATCCAGGTATAAACTCGAAAGACTTTAAATGTTTTTTAAATGAAAATAATATACCGATTATTTTTACCGCTGTAAATGCACCTTTTTCTAATGGTTTGAATGAACGATTAAACCAAACATTAGTTAATAAAATTAGGTGTAAAATAAATGAACGAGCTGAAAGATTAGCCTGGACAACTATTGCTCATGAATGTACCGAAAAATATAATGAAACAGAACATACTGTGACAGGATTTCCTCCAAAATATTTATTGGAAGGAAAAGCTGTTAATATTTTACCAGATGAATTGAAACAAGATGTAACACATAGTAATTTATTGCAAGATAGGAAAATTGCTTTAGAAAGAACTATTAAATCTCACAATTATAATAAGCAGCAATTTGATAAGAATAGAAAAAAATGGGAGTTTAAAGTAGGAGATTATGTATATGTTGAAAATGGAAATCGTTTAAATAGAAAAAAATTAGATGAATTAAAAATAGGACCGTATAAAGTTTTAGAAAAGATTTCAAACTCAATTTATAGGGTCAACACAGGACATAAAAAGATGGAGTCAAATTTATTTCATATTACGAAAATTGTACCAGTTTTGGACCATAATTAATAAAAAAAAAACATACTAAGGGGGGGGGGGAGATGTAAATGAAGGTTTTACTTCATTTTAGAAGAGTTTGATTATGACAGCGAGCTGACATGACATAACCGTCTGCTCGTGTCATCAATAAAATAAATTAATTGATTTTTTATAAAATATTAGGATTAGGAAATATTAACTTTAAATGTTGTTTTTCTTTTCAGGTGAGTTACCTTTTATTATGTTTGTTTTTAGTTTCATATGTATGTAATTGAATAGTAAAATTAATTAAACTATATTCTTTTCAGAACAACACATTGGTTTTTATTAAAATCCTAATTATATATGTAATAATAACACTCGTCTGGTCAGAGGATCCTCCCTTTTCTATGTATATGAGTTGAGGAACTTTACACTTATTCCTCATATCTGTAAATACCTTTAAAAATTAAAGATAAGCTCAAAGCAAAAAAAAACTGCTCGACTAAAATTTAATATGGTTCGGCAAACAAATAATATCAATTTGGAAACATCTGAATCACGGAGTCCACAAAATTAATACAACATCACGCCAGTATTCCACAAAGGGTTAAGTAGCACACCCATTTCACCCTCGCCCTAAGTACCACAAAATAATTATTGCTGGGCGAGGCTTTTAAATATAAATATATGCATATAAATATTCCACATCTTTTACACAACTACATCTAGTCCCAAGCTAAGCAGAGCTTGTGTTATGGGTACTTAACAGCTGATAAACATACTTACATATTTCTAAATACATACTTAATATAGACAAATAACACCCAGACACAGAACAAATGATCATGCTCATCACACAAACATTTGTTCTGGGTGGGAATCGAACCCACGACCTCCGGCATAGCAGTCAGGGCTACTAACTACTAGACCAACAGGTCAGTCACAGGTAGTTTCAGATAGGTATAGATAGAGTTTATTTACCTAAACTTCGAGGAAGTATTAGAATAAGATAATAACTCCTCCGAAATCCCGGAATAATAATCGTGAACGGTTTACTTCCCGAGATTTAAGAATCACCATTTTTTATTGTCATTATAGAACAGAGGTTAAGGCGCCTACGTTTCACGCACAAGATTGTGGTCAAATCCGGGCAAGTACCAATGTGACTTTTTCAGTTCATATGTACTTTTTAAATTTATCTTAGACATCATTGACATCGGTGAAGGAAAACATCGTGAGGAAACCTGGACTTTTCGTTAATAATTAATTAATAAATGTTATAAAGAGGAAAGGTTTGATTGTTTGTTTGTTTGCATTGAATAGGCTCCGAAACTACTGGACCGATTTGAAAAATTCTTTCACCGTTGTGAAGCTACACTATCCCCGGGTGACATAGGCTACTTTTTATCCCTGTATTCCCCACGGAAACGGGAACTACGCGGGTGAAACCGCGTGACGTCTGCTAGTCGTTAATATAAGTCTGAAATGGCCAATCCGCCTTGAGCAAGCGTGGTGATCAATGCTCGTGCCTTTTCTGTATGAGAAGAGGCCTTTGCCCTGCAGTGGGATAGTAACAGGCTAGTTTTTTATTTATTTATTTTAATGGATTTTAAATACATTGGTAACAAATACTAACTAACAGGAGGTCGAGTCTGCTATTGCAATCGTGTCTCAATGACCGGTCATTGATCGAATATTTGACAACTTTGACAGTTTTTGTATGGGAAATGTGTCATAAGTTTGACGTTATACGTCAAAAATCGATCATTGACCGGTCATTTAGACACGATTGCAATAAAAGACTCGACCCCCTGGTGAATATACTGTCTATTCCGAACCCTGGCTACAATGGTACATTGGCTTACCCTACTTCGACAACGCCGTCGATGGCGTAGGTAGGTTTCAGCAGGCTAAAGACGATCGACAACAGTCTGACCGGCTCCCCGCGGCTCTTACAAGGATACTCCCACAACGGCTGCGCCTCTATTTCGGCATCACTGATTGCCCTGGAATTCTGGAGATGAGAGTAAAGAAAATGATAAATTCACGTAAAGATAAATAAATAAATACTGCACAACTTTTCACACAACGGTTAGTCCCAAGTTAAGCTTGAGAGCTTGTGTTATGGGTACTAAACAGCTGATAAACATACTTATATATTTTTAAATACATACATATTATAGATAAATTACACTCAGACACAAAAAAATGAACGTGCTGATCACACAAACATTTGTCCTGGGTGGGAATCGTACCCACAACCTCCGGCATAGCAGTCAGGGTCACTAACTAACACAATGTAACAGATAGTATTAACATTTCTTCCGTGTTGAGCATGACAATGTCAAGAAGAGAAGAAACGTGTCGATTCTTCAGTCGACAAGATTCTACAATGTCGAGCATGATTTCTGCGATGAACGGCAAAAATGTTTCTACAATCTCGCACTTTGTCGGTTCTTCTATCAACATAACCCTTATTCAAAGAAAGAAAGAAAATACATTTATTGGCAACAGCTGGATACACGCACAGTAAAAACACAATAACACAAAAAAAGAGACAAAAAATGGCGTCTCACGGCTGCGCCAAAAGGTTAATTTCAGCGGTAATGCCAGTAAAAAGAAAACAATATTACAACCAAGTCAGTGCTAGTGTCACATGACTTGACTAGCTGGCAACACCATAGCCTGATTAAAAGTTGAAAAAACACCAGGATATAAGAGAGCCAGCATTCTGATCCAGATCATTGGTCTACCCATCTGACTATGAATTAAATACGTTCAGCCATTTAGGCTCTAATTCACAAACATACAGACTTTTATATGCACAATAATATTAATATAGGATAGAACAAAATATGCTTACACCCACCTGAACCACTCCGTCAAACACTGCCATATCGATTCCTTCACACTTCCCCAAAGGCGTTGCGATCTTGTGCAAGTCTTGGAACTCCACCGGCATGGCCCATATCTCACAGCACTCAGGAATGATGGACACACAGTTATACAACTGAGTCTTATATTGAAACAAAAGGTATGCTATCTTCAGATTTTCCCACGGCAGTATAGCACTCGCGAAATTAGGATCACCAATCACATTTGTCACTTCATTAACTATTTCATCAGTAACTTCTGATACAAAGTGTACATTCTCAAGACCGTTTGTAGTTATATAGTCTTGAAGAATCCCACGATTCAAGTTCAAACTTTCAAGTATATAAACAGCTTTCGCGCCAAGTTTCGACGCGGCTAATCCCATGAGACTGCTCCCATTTGAGTCTAAAACCACAGATTTGTCGTTTATTTCTTCTTTCAATTGTTCTATAAACTTTTTACTTCGTTTGCCATCGTTTAAGTATGAAACGTGAGTTCTTGATAAGGCCATGTGGACTCCGCATTCACAGTTAGGTCTTATGTGGTGTGTTCTTTTGTTGTTTTCGTTTTCTACATAAAACCATAGAGAGTATTCGTCTTGGCATGAGATGAGAGTTGCTTCGGAGTCCTTCTCTAGGGTTAGGTTCTGTGGAAGGTAGTAGACGGCCTGCATCCAGTGGTCCCGCCAGGGTATAGTGTCTTGTGGCCGTTCAGCTTCTGTTTTTGCGTCGGGATGACACCACCATGGTGCACAGCTTAGGCAGATTCGGCCTGGAATGAAAGGTTTTTTGTAACTTTTATCAAGTGTCAGTGTTTCGCCTAAAAAGGCAAGTGTCTCTAACAAATGGTGACCAAAACTCATTATGTCCCGATAGCATGCATTATGCCTCGATCCTCAAAAGTCCTGCATATAAGGTATTAAAATACGTAATACCACGGCACTCTATACAATCGTGATCATCGATCTGAGCATTAAGTCATGTAGGCTAATGTGTCGAAGTGGAATGGGCGGGTAATGTATGTAGAATGCATTAAGACATATAGGCCAGAGTCATTGCGCAGTAGAAGTCAGCGGACGAGCGTCGCCGCTGAGAGAGGACTAGGAAACGCTGACGTAACATCTATAAGGAGTTTACGAGAGACGCCAAATAGAAAGAAAAATGAAATAGATTGTTTTAAATATAAATAAATAATAATTAAGCTGCGAGACTGATTTTTGCTAAACGGAAAAACGAAAGGATGATAAAAGAAATGTGCCTTAAATTGCAATCCAGAAAACCTTAAAACCCAGGGAGAAGACATGCTGTGCTGGATATTTTTGGAAACCCAAGTTTTCAAAGACTACCCCCTACTAAGAATAGCTCAGCTAGTTTTCGGTTCAGCTAGAGCCCTTTCTTGTAAACCTACCAGGTTAAACAATAATATTTCGAAACTAACCTTCAGTATCCATATTAAGCTCCCACCACATAAACACAACCTGTGCGCTCCCTGTACTGCTGACAGTAAAGTCTTGTTTTACCGTCCGCTTCATTATGATGGGTGAGCGTCCAGACCAATCATAGTAGAACACTGGGATCTGGTCAGACAACTCACGGAATGTGTCACGAGGTAACTGAGAGAGCTGCAGGTCATGAACTGCAGCAGAACCGGGGCAGTCAATCATCTGAAGGCAGAATTGTAGACCTTATTGTTATAAGTTAACTGCTGTCATGTCTCATTTTTATTGTTATGTTTGAGTGGCAGAAACGCATTCTTTTTTAACTAGCCGGTATAAGGGTTCATACGCACTATGCGGTTACCCGCAGTGCGGCTAGCCGTCCGGCTGACCGCACGTTACGGTTGCAAATGCGGCTGTCCGTGATCCGGCTGGCCGCATTCGCAACCGTAACGTGCGGTTGAAGAACCGTTGCGATTTGCGGTCATATCGATCCATTTCAAAGATGGTCGTGGACGAAGTTGCAGCTATTTATTACATTTTAACACACGTTACTTAGAGAAGAAAAAAACAAAGAAAGAAGTACTGGGTGCATCCTTATTTGCAAACACAAAATGAGAGCAAGGATAATGAATATTACGTACATAATTGTGCTTGCGGTTAGCCAGACGTCTAGCCGCATTCCGGGTAATCGCATAGTGCGTAAGAACCGTAAAGGTCTAAACTACAGGTCATAGATAAATAGATACAGGACTTGAGAAAAACTCTTTTACACAAAAAATACAACCAACTTCATAAAAAAAAACCAATAGGCGTAAAATAACTCTAGTTTCAAAATCTGTGGCTTGTTTTATTCATTATTGGCATTATTTTAACAACTGCTAGTGTGTTTTCGCACATCAAAAAGATTTTTTCTAATCAGTTCATAAATAATGGAGAGATTTACTTACACACATTGAAAAAAAAATATAGACAAATCGAGGACCACCTCGTTTTTTGTAAACATTTAACCTGTGACTGCCTGTGAGTCAATCAGATCAGAATATAGTTCTACCATTAAATGTCAGATGCCAGTTTAGCGTTACCTTACGCACTTATTGTTACAAAAATGTTATTATTCTATATCCGATTTTTGAATGATTATTTATGATGCTAGTATATACATATTTTCCTGTGCAGGTAAGCTGTAATGTTTTAAGTATGTTCCTGTGTCTACTCATTAATGTTTGTATGCCGAAAGGCAGAATGTTCAGACGCCAGCACATCAAGCTACCCAAACTGTCAAATTTTTCCAATCGAACATGAACCTTATTCTGTTTGCAATAAAGTTGATTTGGGGTAGGTTGATGTGCTGGCGTCTGTACAAAACTCTTGAACTTTGGTTAACATGTTATTGTAATACCTACATTCTATACAAACAAAAACTTCTTATTATTATTCTTATGGGGTACAAAAAACACTTGAGATATTAATAGGAATGCTGCTTCATTAGAATTTAAGAGAGCAGGCAATTTACATTGTTATGATTTTGGCAAAAGCCTATCCCTTAGTCAAGATTTAAACAAGATTTAGTTGTTGTTCGTACCTTCTGTGGTGTCCTCAACACAACATCCAGTTCAGCATCAGCAAGGTCATTGAGTTTATTCCACTTCCACAAGGTCGGGCACTCCACCACCTGTGCATATATGACTGCAGAGTCTGGCACCACTATACAGTCTGCTTCTAACAGGCACTTGTGTGCATGTGCGAATGTTGATAGAGCTCCTGAAAATAGCACAAATAAATAATTTATTTTTCGTTTAATTATTAGGGTTTGTGTAAGTTTCCTTGTTTTTATTTTAAAATCTAAGAGCAAATAAATCAAGCCACTTCCCTTTTTTAACCGACTTTCAAAAAAGGAGGAGGTTCTTGTATGTTACCTGATTTCTCCCCCATTTGTGGACCGATTCTCAATTTTTTTTTTTTATTTGAAAGAGTATACTCCTGAGGTGGTCCCATTTTAATTTGGTGAAGATCTGGTGCTGATCTTCGGAGATATACAACGGAACTCTTCAAAAATAAATGGCAAATCTGTCGTGATTGCTGGAATCGCTTGGATGTTTATTGTTTATACAACATAATGACGTATCATCACGCCTGTATGCTCTGAGGGGTACGCAGGTGGGTACAATATACCTAGATTTCGTCAGTTAGGTATGTTAATTTTTATTATTGGAAAAGTGGATTGGATTAGTGGAAAACCCTATTATGGTGACATGTATTGTTAACAATTAACAATATAAAATAAATTCATGGCAAATATTTTATGGCAACAACTAAAAATGGAAAAATAAAAAACTTTTTTGCAAAAAATAAAACCGACTTAAAAAAAAACACTAAACGGTGTAAAATAACTCTAAATTCGGAAGTCGGTGGCCCATCATGAGTAAGACAAACCCACCAAAGCCACAGACTTCCGAATTTAGAGTTATTTTACACCGTTTAGTGTTTTTTTTGAAGTCGGTTTTATTTTTTGCAAAAAAGTTTTTTTCACACATGGATTATATTCTTGGTAAAAGGCAACTCAAACCATATATTGCAATTGAATTACCACCTAAACTTAAACTAGAGTAGACCTAGAGAGTTCTTGGCAACCTCATTGATCTAATATGTACTGAACTTTGGAAATAAATTACTATTACATAAACCTTTTCACATCTAATTTAAATAATATAATCTTTCTCTCCATTACATTTATTACATACTCTTATCTTATCTTTCCTAAATAGTTTCAGAAAAATATAATATTTTATGCACTTTTCAGACAAAGACAGGCTTATGTAATCATAAATCCATTGATTTTTCTACTGTTTTAAGTAACAATTGGATTCTCAGGTACTAATTACAGTCCGCAATCAAATAAACAATGTGCTCCCTGTAAATGGACCCTATCCCAGCATGACATTTGTCAAATAACTTAGAATTTTATTTACCTTCACCAATCAACTCGGTATCAAACACCTCGGTGACTAAGATGTTAGCTTTCTCCTTCATATCACCATCTTCACCAACAGTGAGCTCCGTGGATCTCTTGGGTATCAGTGTAATCTTGTCTTCAACACCATTAATTTTGAGAATCTTAGCACAGCACTCTGCCATAGGTTTGAATGCTTCACAAGCAACCACCGAGTCTGCTCCGGCACGGGCTGCCATTATTGATAAAAGACCTGTTCCTGTGCCTGAAATTATGTGAAATCCCAGTTTCAGTAAACAGCTGGCCTTCCTCGAGGAGCTAGGATGGATGGAATAGGGCATAATCTCACCCGTACGCAAAATCCGTGCTTAGTCGTGGAGTTGCGGACACCTGCCCTTTAACCTAACCTAACCTAATGGACAGTATGGAGTTCTTCAAAAGGGGAGTCAATAGGTTTTTAAAGGGTCGGCAACGCGCGTGTGACGCCTCCACCTCCCTAACCGCTCACCATCAGGCGGGCCGTAAGCTTGTTTGCCAACGCTGTGGTATAAAAAAAAAAAAAACCTAACCTAATCGGCTGACTATAGTTGACAGCGATATTAATATTTTGAATACTGCTGACATTGAATTTGAGCAGATTTTATCATTTAATTCTTCTACAGATTTATTATACAGTGTGTGATTATGCTAGTGACACTATTATGTATGCCTTTCGGTAGAACATAGGACGGACCAAACACCACTTCTATGTTCTACCCGGTGTTGACAAACCTAATTGAACTATCACAAGTTTTTTTTTTACTTCTTTGCCAACTGAGCTAATGTTAACTGTTCTACCAGCATCATATACATATTGTCGGTAGATAATAGTAATGAGCCATAAAACTTTGCACTTTGTGTTAAGTTTTTTTATTTTTTTTTTATTTATAATGGGTCTACTCTTGACCTCAATCTTGTCCTGCGGTCAGAGATAAGGTCGACGATGGAACGAGCTTACCCATAAGAAGCATATTAACTCGCGACTTAAACAGATTGGGGGCATATGAACTCGGGAACACTGATGCAAGCAGGGAATTCCACTCCTTGGCTG
This sequence comes from Euplexia lucipara, assembly GCA_921972225.1. NCBI lineage: Eukaryota > Metazoa > Arthropoda > Insecta > Lepidoptera > Noctuidae > Euplexia > Euplexia lucipara. The sequence goes on along the minus strand of OV179155.1, from coordinate 17,012,169 downwards.
TGCGCATAATGAAGGAACAGGCAAAGCACTTCGTGCGAATGTGTGGAACATCTACAAGGAATGGGTGACCCACAGTAGCAGACTGCAGTACGTCTGGATTCCCGATGGAAGAAAGGAGATGGTGGAATGAGCTCGTGGAGCTCAAGAGCACACTCACTGAAATACAGTCTGTAAAAGACTGACAGACATGCAACTTTACGGCGGTGGGCCAAGGTATGAAACTTGGTACCCTTGGTAAGCTTTTCGTCACCAATGAGCCTCTTGGCTCTGCGCTCTACTGAGTCGAGTGTGGCTAGTTGGTATTTGGCTGAGCCATCCCAAAGGTGACAGCAATACTCCATGCTGGACCGGACTTGAGCTTTATAAAGAACTAAAAGCTGGTCAGCTTTGAAGTACCGCTTAACCTTATTTAGGATGCCCAGCTTTTTTGCCACAGTTTGAGCTTTCGACTCAATGTAGGCACCAAAGTTAAGATTTGCACTTAACCAAGTAAGTATAAGTAAAGTAAAAGTAAGTATTATGTTTTTTAGTTAAAATAGTTGTACCTATGTGTGTGTGTGTGTTGTATCTTGTTCTGATAATGTAATTGTTTGTTCCTTTCATTACAATAAATAAAAATTGTTTATAACATATGAATAAAGTATCATAACAAATAATACTTTTTTACATGGTCTGACAATCATTATGTATAAAAATCAGATTGTAAGTACAAACCTATATCCAAAACATTAGCTTTCTTTCCATTACTGTGCATTTTTTCTATGGCAAGTTGCAAGGCTCTTTCATACTTCTTATTCCTCTCAGTATCGTGCAGCATATCCGCGAATCCAGACCGTGCTATTTCCTGGTGATAGTCATAGTTCTCGTCTTGAACATCCCATTCGGTACTCCCTGTTATCGGGTTTCGCTTCTGGATAAACACCTTCATGTTTGTCGAAACGGAGCTTTTTAACCTAGAACACGGAATAAAATAAACCTTAAAGCTAATAAAGGTTTAAGGTTTCAATAAAGCCGACAAAAGTTAATCTCATACATACCTTTTCACTGAACAACTTGTAAAAAAATTACTTATTCTGACTAAATGTATTAATCTCATTTATAATAACATTTCTTTATTATTATTATTCAACTATTTTAACAGAACTGGGTCGAAATTATTGAGCACAGAACAAAATGCATTTATTATTATAACCTCAAAATCTTTCTTCAATCAGACGACTTTCTTTTGTTTTTTTTTTTTGACAGACCAGGATGATAGTGACACATTCTCATTTGACATTGATATAACAGTTCGGAAATATTGTAAAAAATATCTTTGATCTATAGGGTCTATACAACCTTATTTTACAAACTGAAACAATAATTATCTAAAAGAAATATGGGTATACAATAGTTTGCATAAACACTCGTAGTCACCAACGTAAGTTCTATCAAAGTTCTGTCAAAAAACAGAATTATTTTATGACCACTCACTGGCCAGCAATTTTAGAGGATGATGTCAAATAATTATGTCGTATTGATGACAGTTGTCGTACAAAAGTAAACAATCATTAAATGTGTATTTACGATAAAATTAAAATAGAAAAGATATCTATAATATTTTTTATAACGTCTAGAAAATAGTGCATTGACAATATTATTTTCCAATGGCAGCATGACTCGTAGTTGTCAACGGTTTGAGCTTTCATTACGACGTTTTTCTATCATGGCGGCCGCCGTCGGTAGGATTTGTGGGGCACGTCTTTTGAGAAATAATGGCATAGTTGTGCCTCAGGTACTGAAAATAGTTCTAAACAACTTGTTATGTACTATAAATTGTTAGTAGGTACCCTTACCGTGTTCAATATGTTACCAATGACGGAGAAGTTCAAGTTCGAAGTGTCACGGAAAACTGCTGTATTTTATGAATATGTGCCATACCACGAGCCTCGTAATGTGTTAATTGCCATGACGTGGTGTTCAGGACCCTCTGGGTCGCATATTAGCACGAGTGTTTAAAATAAATTTTCATGGGCAAGTGATAACCTATTCTGCATTATGTAACAAGTACATAAGAAATCTAATGGAGGCTGTCCCTTGCAGGTTTGTCAGCTGTCCACCGGAGCTCAAGGATGGACAAGGAACAGAAAAATGGTAAGTTCTATTCGATTTATTTTTAGCAAAAGAAAATATTTTGAAAATGTGCCCACGTAATATCGAAAATACGGACTCGAAGTTATCAGTATTGATTTTGTAGTGTTGTGATATTTCAAAGAACACCAGCAAGGGTAAAGACGGCTAATATTTGTTCTCAAATATATATTACTTGATTTATAAAAGAAAATTTGCCAGGAAGGTTGATTTTTGATCACTGAACCTTGAATGTGACTCAAAAGATAGACAGCTGATTTTTTTTTAACAAATTATTAAACTTACAAAATTATTGACAGTTCAGTTTCTAAGAAAAAGAGTTTTGTTCTAGAATTTTTTACACATATTCGAAGTAGGTAAACAAAAAAATTATATCTATCTGTGTTTCAATATCAAGCATAAAGTTTTAGCAAAATAAGTAAAACTGGGCAAAATACTCATACAGCTATCTTAATTTTACAAGTTTTCCTGGTATTTATCATACTTTTTCCTGTTCAGTGGCTCTCATCATTGGGAGTGGTTGGCGGTGGTGTGGGAGCACTCCTGTTCGCCCTTGAGCAGTCAGTCCAGGCTTCAGGTTCTGAAGCCCATCCACCCCACCAGCCTTGGAGTCACGACGGCTGGTTCAAGTCACTAGACCATGCCAGGTAAGAAACATTAAAAAATTCAACCAATCATGAAAGATTTTAAGAATTAAATTACCACATGGTAAGTTAAACATTGTTGTGTAATGCATTTCCTGGCACTTAGGATAACTGGCCTGTTCCAGTGTCCTCATTCATTTATTTTATGTAATTCTAGTTCTATCAACCTACCAAATAATTTCATGTAAGGTACAGAATTAGTCTGGATTTTTTTACCAGGCAACTTAACCAGAATTATATGTAAAGGCATCATGAAACTTGCCCTTGCATAATACAATTGCCACATGTAACCATAAAGAAGAATTTTGTTATTTATTTCACTACTGCAAGAAATTACTATAATTCAGAATACACAAAATGTTACAATTTTATTATTACTTCAGGAAGTACCTACAAGTGGAATGGTTTTCATGACTAACACTTCATGCTGTTAAAATACACATTCAATACTAACATAATTGTTATCAAAGTGTGTTATATTATGTTATCTATTTAGCTATGTAAATGGATAGATTTATTATCAGAGCAAATATAATCACACTGTAATAAAAAATATTAAGCAAACCAATGAGAGACATGGTGATTGTATCATAGTTTTGTGTACACACAAAAATCACTCAAATACTGCATTTATATAATGTAAATATTTATGTTATCAAGAAATGATAACAGGACTTCAAGTATTTTGCTGCAGTTAGATGTTTAGCAACTAAGCTAATGCACATTTCTTGTTAAGGTTACCAAATTATTTTTCTTTTATTAGACTCAATATAGTACTTTAAGAGATATCAAACAGTTGTGTAAGATTTTTTAAAAAAACTTAATTATGTCAAATTTAAAATCACTCACTAACAAATTACGTCATCATTATGAACCCCATAGACACAGTACTGACTTTGAAACCGTGCAGCTACAAATATTTCTGATTGCATTCCACCAGGTTTGTAAGTTTGATCTTTCAAATAAACAAAAACATACATATTCATAAGTTATACAGGGTGTAAAAAGACCCTTAACGTTAACGAAAACTACATATTCTACCCGTCACTGGGATAGTTTTTTTTCTTCTAAAACATGGGAAAATCACTGGTTTTGGAGATATTGAAGGTCAAAGTGCAATATTCTTTTTCGTATTTTGTTCAAAATCGATTTTCTCAATACACATTACGCATTTGAAGTTACAAAAATGCAATAGATACTAAACACAAGAGGGCGGACGGGTCAACGACCAAGCGCGAGTGTCCGCGGCCGGCCGTACGCTCAGCTGATCGAAAGTTGCGTTGTGTTGTCGCGCTTTTCATTGCGCGCAATAAAAAGTATCTCGTTTTAAAAGATTGAAAAAAAAGTATTTTCCCAGCAATAGTTTTTGGTTAAAGGTACTTAATTAATGTACGAATGTGTAGTTATCGGCTATGTTATCGGTCTTTTTACACCGTGTATAGTAGCAGTCCAGTCCCAATGTAATTAGGTTTGAGGTAGAAAGTCTGAGCTTCTAGACAGACAGATTGGATCTTAACTGCAAACTGCTCTATACTGAACTGCATTCAAACAGCATAATTGCAGTCTCCATGCACTTAAAATGCAATCTGTCTGTCTAAACCTTTATTCTTCCATTATGTAGGGTATGATCTACAGCATTCGTCTTCTCGTAAGGTTAGTCACTAACTTGGTGTAAGAGTTTTTATGCCACCCATGGGCCTCTGACTTGGCATCACATGCCATCAAGAAATATCTCTCATGCATGCTGGTTTCAGCATTGAAATACTGTTATTACAACGCTAATATTTCTCCTTCCCAACAGTGTACGACGTGGCTACGAAGTTTACAAGCAAGTATGCAAGGCCTGCCACTCGTTGCAGTACATCGCCTTCCGAAACCTCGTCAATGTCACCCACACTGAAGAAGAGGCGAAGGCTGAGGCTGCTGACGTGAGTATAACACAGTTTTGGTCATATTCATGTAAATGACGAAGTCAAAAAACTACTGGGCCAAACAAAATTTTTATAGGATCTAAAGGCAACTATTCCGCATCAACTAAAAAAGAGTCACGTGAATCAAATTATAAATCTCAGCGTAACCGGTGTACACTCATAAAAAAATAGTACCAATTGAATTGAGAATTTCCTGAAGTCGTTTAAAAAGACGCGTCAACGACGTAATGCAAAACTAATAAAGACGGCAATAAGTTAGGTTTAGCGGGCAGATGTCCGCTACTACCCGTATTTTGAGTACGGGTGGGAATAAACCTTATTCTATCCATCCTAATTCCTCGAGAAGCAATAGAGCTCCAGAGCCAGCAGTGATTTAATATTGCGATCTCTCGGATACTGCTATCTCTAAAGAGTTAAACTTTGTAAGTTTGATTGAAATGAATTTAAAACTGTTCAGTAACACACAGGCTAAGCGCACAGGATTGCTCTGTGCAGATGGAAAATCTAAGCAGTCCTATCAACTACATGGAATTGCATACAACTGCATGGCATTATATACAACAAAATCTAATCGCGCGGTCTCTAAAACTGGCGATTGCTTTGGCAGAGTGATTTTTAGTAAAAAGGTTTTTTTTATTATTCACATATACAGCAAGAAGGTATTTATTAGTAGTTAAGTAGCTCCAATACCTTTGACTGAAAATTCTAAAGCTGTCTATGAATGAAAACTTATGTAACCAATATGACGATTATTTGCGAGGGCACGTGCCTCCAATAACCTGCCCCAATGGAAATCCTCTGAACCAAATAAATATTGGCAGCAAGCCAGAATAACAACAAACTAAGTATGTACGCTCACATTAGGTACCTACACGTTACAGTTGTGGTGGAAACTACCACTTGACAACTAGCAGTGTCATAATGCAGCCAAATTTATCTGCAGTGCATCATGCATGCCCATAATTTTATAGTAGACTGCCAAATAGTATAGATGCATTGACCCCGACTCATCATCATCTGCCTAGCCTTTTCGTCGCCTTCCCGTCACCAGATAATGTTGGAAAACTGTGTTGTTACCCAGTGTTAGGGTACCAGTATAAACTTTATGATACCCTATTTCTCAGAGCTCAGTACCTTCTATCGTCAAATCGATTTGTTAAAATTTATTTTGCCTAAGTCTTGGAACAATTACAGTCTTAGTACACCGACATTAGGTACGCAAATACCAAAGAATAAACACAGTGTAAGTAAATATGTACATATATCTAATGATCAAGAAGAGTTCTTGGGTAGGTATGTTATTGTTTGCCTGATTTCAATAACTAGAATATACAAACAATATTAATATTGTGAAATAGACTACTAATTACCAATTTCGGCAAAACTTAATGCACCCCTTCCGCCTTCTCAGCGTAGCTCCCCCTTAACCTGAGTGGGAGGCGGGGCGCCCAAAATTTGTATTACGTTTTCTTTTACCATTCATACAAAAATAGATGCTACTTGCTGTCGGCTAATACAAAGAATTATTTGATAATATTGGTGACGGACCCAATGGGTGGATCGCAACCGATAGGACTCACTTCTTATAATTATTATCGTCATAATTTCAACCTAAAAACATAGGGGGCCCGAACTATAACTATTTATGTTTGATAGTTAATTAATTATTAGTTTTTTTTTTTATTTGTATTTAGTTTTTTCACATAGATGAGCTGACTTTTATAAGACGGCCTGATGTTTATTTACTCCCTTGTTGTAAATACTACAAATGATCTATGAATTACAATACAATTATTTTTTTGACACAGGTGATGATTAAGGACGGCCCTGATGAAGAGGGTAACTACTTCGAGCGGCCGGGCAAGCTGTCTGACTACCTGCCATCTCCATACCCCAACGAAAACGCTGCAAGAGCAGCAAATAACGGTAAGACTTGTACATTTTAATATGACAAATGAACTAACTCACCTGCCGCCTAGCTTTTTCTAACTGCATTTATTAAAGCCGACTTTCGGGGTTCTGTCTGACTACCACCAATGACTGTGAAAGATCTACAAATGGCAACTGGGACCAATGGCTTAGCGTGCTTTCTGAGGCACGGAGGTATCTAGATATGCAAAGAATGGTCACCAAACCGTCCTTGTACTAAATTTATTTATTAGATACAAAATTTTAGTAACATTTTTGAACACAAAGAAAGTTTGCATATTAAGATGTGTAACATCTGACATTTTAAATACACCGCCATAAAATAAAATGATTGTTTGTAATACAGTTGACTAAATTTAATTAACTAGCTTACGATTTCAGATGGCAAGATATGAATGCAGATTCTAGTTTATTTATTCAAAATGTTTACCAACTATCCTAATTCATGATTACAATTCTCACTCCCAGCAAAACACATTCGAGTGCCAATATTTTTTCTATAGAATTTTATGAAAAAAATGTACTAGACTACTAGGTTTTCTTTTTTAAAAGTATGACTGCCCACGTTTTAGTATTTATTATTCTGGCACTAGGTCAGACACTTTGTATTCTGAACGTTTGAACATTAGAATCTAGACTATTCTAGAACAAGACAAGACTATTCTTGGACAAGGACTTAAATACAAATGATCTACTTGATCATTTGTATTTGTAGTATCTCCTATATGTATCCAAAATCTATGACAAGTTGACGTAAAGTCTGAAAAGACATAGCTATAATTATATAATTAGGAAAATACTTAACTACACGGAGCAGAAAATAGTCGACACCCACGATATGAATCATTTTGATTACGAAGTTTTTACTATGGCTTCTTGACTACTGGCTTTACTGTAATTAATTTTATTGTTTACTCCTAAATGATATTACAAACTAGCAGTACAATGTTACCCGCGGTTAAAAGTCAACACGAGAGCTGGTTTAATCCAAGATATGAAGTACCTTCATAAGCAATTTCATCCATAACCGTTCAGCCATTTTAACGTAACAAGGTAACAAACATACAGATAGATACCAACAAAGTAAGTCAGGCGTTCAAAAGTGCCTTATAATCGTGTAATTAAAATAAATCGTCCATCGATATCAATGGTGAAAAGTGTAATAATCTAACTTCGTTCGTTTTAATTACTGGCGAATGTGGTACACCTCATTGGTCTAAACTTTCGTAACAAAATGTTGTTGATGACATTTGAACGGGCAAATTGCTTGCCCAGATTAGCTGGTATGTTTAGCTATACATGCCCGTAGAAACGAAATCTCGATCGTAGACGCTTATTTTCATCAGGAATGTCTAATGAATTTGTTTCTCGCTCCAGACAAGCTTTTTTATTTATAAATAAAATATTTTTCCTTGTCCAGGCGCCTACCCGCCCGATCTATCGCTGATCAGCTCGGGTCGCAAGGGTGGCGAAGACTACATCTTCGCGCTCCTCACCGGCTACATGGAGGCCCCGGCCGGCGTGGTGCTGCGAGAGGGACAGAATTACAACCCGTACTTCCCTGGCGGCGCCATCTCTATGGCACAAGTACTTTTCGATGAGGTATGTACAGAGTTTGCTTTTTCACGAAGATTAGTAACCTCATCTCAGATTGTCAGCTCTTCATTAAAGGCGTTTGTAGAAAAGGCACTACTATTTTGCCAATATCCCGTTGATAAAAAGAAGCAATCATTATCAAAGCAGTTCAAAGGCAGGGCAAGTCAAGTTGACAGCATTAGTGACGCTACAGCTCGACACGTCACTTAACACTGTCTGCGGCCCTCCTAAACGTATTATGGGAACCCCTATGTCAAGCTGTGGACAGAGGGGCAAATCCGGTATTGTAATCTGTCCTCGAGCTGTAAAAAATAAAAAAAATCCCACATTTTTAACAATATTTTGACATTAAATGTCGCTGAGATGAGATTGCAACTAGATATTGAACGTTTTTATTTACGGGAATGAGCCTTCTGATCACAAACGAATGGTTCCAGGCGGCCGAGTACAGCGACGGCACGCCCGCGACGGCGGCGCAGCTGGCCAAGGACGTGGCGACGTTCCTGCGCTGGTGCTCGGAGCCGGAGCTGGACGACCGGCGACTCATGACCATCAAGGCCATCGGCATGTTCTCCATGCTGGCCGCAGTCGCCTACTACTTCAAACGACACAAGTGGTCTACACTCAAGTCTAGAAAACTAGCCTACAAACCTGTCTCTAAGAAATAAACCGCCACCATAAAAACAGTAGTATAAACTAACGTTTTAGACAATTTTTTTCTATAGGCACAGTAACATGTTATTTGTTTATAATATTAAATTAATTTATTTTATATTTCATCGCGTTTATTTCTTTCCTCAGTTTCATATTTATAATCATGTTGCTTCGCTGTGACCGTTACCATACGTATAAGGTTTACACGCACCGTAGGTCGGAGGCGGATAGCCGGGTGCGATTCTAATGTAATAATATTGATTGATAGAGCATTTCGTCATCGCGTATGTTGAATGATGTAGCACAGGCAAATTACTTACTATCTTAGGTAATCCGATCATAACTGTGCTTGTGATTTTCCATTAAAGTTATAACTGTGAATCAGTGTACAGTTGAATAAATGAGTTATTGAAAATCAGAATTATTGGTTTTTTTTAACAAGTTAATTATTTGTTTCACATTTATTTTGGTTTCCTGTAAAGTATTCCCTAACTATCTTTCCCTCCAAATTCCCAAATGTTGATGAGAAACATAACTTTTATATAGATAGACTGCATTGAAATTATATTACTCATGAAAAAGGATTTTTTCATGGAGTGTCCTACTCGGTCTTCAGATTAGGAGTTTTTTTTTATTTTAGAATTAACTCTGTTGATGCCGTAGTGATGGCCTTTGGATTGAACCCCAGTTCCGGCTGTGTTATTTGAGTTTTCCACTTGGATTGTATCTAGCAGTCTGGACGTGCTCAGTAGGTAAATACTTACTATTAGCTTTACATCAACTATTCAGGTACTTATAAAACTGACGACTACGTGTCGCGGGTTCGATGCCCGCACGGAACCAATATTTTTATAGCCTACTGGTGCTGTTCCGGGTCTGGCCGTTCGTGTAGTTTTAATGTTTGTAGACGCACCACGATACCTGAAGAATTCCTTGAGTGGCTGTACTGGCTATATTTATTCGGGAAAAAACTAATTAAAGCGGCCCTAGACGGTCAATTATATTACATGGCGGCATAATACTATTCCCCGACTAGGCGCGAAAACATTCGTGTTATTGTGCATTAAAATTGATCGTTTGGATTCAAAGTGCCTTTCAATCTTATTCTTTATCTAGCAGACGTCCCGCGTTGTTCCCGTTTCTGTGGGAATACAGGGATAAAAAGTAGCCTTTGTCACCCCGTAAGTGATAAAGTAGCTTCCCAACAGTGAATGAATTTTCCAAATCGGTCCAGTAGTTTCGGAGCTTATTCAATGCAAACAAACAATCAAACATTTCCTCTTTATATATTAGTTTAGATCATTGAATTAGAAAAGCTTTTCTAATTCAATGGTTTAGATGAATTAGTAGATTTCTGGGGGTCATACAGCCACTCTTAGTGGGTTTAAATAAAGTTGGCAACACTGGATTCTGCTGTCAATAGAGTTTATGTCAACGTCAGATTGACATCGTCATTGTCAAATACAAATAATAAAATCTCGAACAGCTGATACCTACTGCTTTAGTTATAAATTACAAAATAATTGATAAAGCCATTTCTAAATCCCAATGCAATGAACGCAATAGTTGGTTTGTGCCATTTCTGCGAGGCTCACGGCCCGCGACCATTATTTTGCACATTCACCACGGACAATGATAAAAATACGACGGAATCTTCACGAGCTAGTGTTCAGTGCAGTGGGTGCACTTCTCTGGGTCCAGAGACTGTGTTTGTGTCACGAGAGGATGATGGTACAATATACTGCAGCAGGGAATCGGTCCCGAACGCCGATGTCACGTCATTTTTGAGACAAGCCGCTATCAGGAGCATAACTTGTGAGGTAAGAGTCAGGCCAGGCTGTTTTTGACAATAATTTGAATTCCACCATCATCTTTTCCTCACGGCCACGGATATCTTACAGGAGACGGAAACCATGCATTTATCCTTATAAGTAGGCTGTGTAGAACTACCCGTAGGCTGTAATTGTTCAATGTGGTAATTGAATCTGCAACACTCAGTGCAGCAGCCAATCACTTAGCAACTGTGACAACCGTGTCGCTGTAAACTATTATTAAGTAAGGATACTACTAGACTTGCAAAATTATTTAATTTTAGCCTACGGGTAGCTTTTCCAGGTCCAGTTTTGTTTTATGTGGGTAGATATTTTTTATTTTTTTTTAAAATACCCACAATACTGAAGAAATCCCAAACTACTGAAAAATCTGGTTTTACAGGTAAATTGGAATAAAGAAGGTGGAGTGGTATACTTCAATGACACACATGGCCATGTTTTGAGCCTCACATTCCAGGTCAAAGACACCTGGGCTAGGGGCTTGAAGAGATGGTTCTCAATTGTTGTACTGATGAAGGACAAAATGCTGTTGCTCAATATAACACCTTTACTCTCGGAACATATGCAGGTAGTTACAATAATACAATTTTAATGGGTCACTATCATCAAGTAAAGCAAAACTTCATGATTCTTTTAGATGAGTAAACAGTATTGTATTGTTTAATGGGCTGGTGTCTGGTGGTAGCTCCAAACAGTGTATTTTGTGTACAGATGGGGTATACCTTTTAGACCTCCAAACTCCTGGAGAAAGGCCAGCAGTGGTTTGATGTATAGTACCCTAGTTTCTTTACCCTGTATGCAGCAACCTCTGGGCAGTTGAGAAGCACTTGTGATGCCATCTGACCTTCCCGTATAGGCTTTGCATAGTGAGCTGTCTGTAACTCCTATGACAAACAAGTGTTTGTTAAATGAACCCCAACTAAGCAGCATAGTGACTATAAATAATTTTAAAATAATATTGTCTCTCACTGACTACTTAAAATGTTCTTGCTAATAAGCACTGCCTTGTCCTTCAATCAATATCCATAAATATAAATGTATGTTGTTTTTCCTTTCTTAGAAAATATCAAAAGAACTGCAAGAGTTAGCTGAAGTTGTGTTTGATGCTGAACAAAAAGTGTGCTCCCAGAGAGCCCTCAGGCTGAAGACTGGTAGAAATGACTTTGTTCAGTCCAGGTCACTAATGCACTTGACTGGTATGTTAGAAATTATTTAAATGTAATAAAATATCATCTTTTGGGGTTTCCCAAGAGAACCAGAATGAGGTTGGCCTTTTTAGGCCAGAGAATCAGTAGTCAGGAGTAATCTCAATAGCAATTTCCTGTTGATAGAGATTTGGACAATTTTTTATGCCCGAGGCTAAGTAGTAATTATAAGTAAGAATAGGATACCAAGGCCAAGGTTAGGTTTAAGGTTAGGTTTAACGGGCAGGTGTCCGAAACTACACGACCAAGCGCGTATTTTGCGTACGGGTGGGAATGTGCCCTATTCCATCCATCCTAGCTCCTCGAAGAAGGCCAGCAGCGGTTTAACGCTACTGGCGATCTCTCGGAGGGAATAGGATACCAAATAAAAACTATAGTATAGTTAAAATCTCGCTGCAGACTTGGTCATAAATCATAATCGGAGTAGGGATGTGCGCTAGTTAATTTGCGCGCGCTCAAGGCCATTATCGATAAGTCGATGAAGCCATTTCCAATGTCTCCATTGAAAATTGGCAAAAATGTGTGGAACATGCAGAATTGCTGCAAGATGAAGACTTAAGAAAAGCACATTTATGCGAAGAGTTCATCATTCAGTTGGATGATGATGACGATGACTCAGACGAAGAATTTTAATTTTCTATTTTTAGTTTTATATAATATACGTTCTTTTGTTTATATATTTAATATGCTTTGTAGTAAATTTGGTAATAAAATAAAAAAAATGTATATTTATTTCTATCACCCATTTATAAATATATAAAACTATCAATATCACTCATCGACTGCAGTAATGCACAGGACTACGCGTGGGCGTGGCCTGCCTATAAGGCCCGTGAGTGGGAAAGAGAGCGAAACACTCGAATGATTTATGACCGAGTTTGCTGCGAGATTTTAACTATACTATAGAACTCTTTATTGTAAACCAATTCACATAATGTAAGGATATTGACATAATTTTTACTGGCATGTTGAACTAGTGGTTAGTGACCGAGAAGAAGAGACACCCAAGAAAAATATTTGGGTGATGAGCACAATCTATTGTCCTGTCTGGGTGTAATTTAAATATAATATGTAGGTATTTAGAATAATATATAAGTATGTCATCTAGTACCCATAGCACAAGCTCTGCTTTGCTTGGAACTAGATGTGTGAAAGTAGAATATTTATTTTGATTTAAGATAACCTATTCCCATACAGCAGTTGCACAATCACATGACTATTCTGTTAAAGCTCAATTTGCCTTAATAATTTTTCATTATTATTGTAGGAGATGAAAATGTCTTCAAAAGGCTTCACTCCCTTTTCACATGGATGCTCAAAGCTGGTGCCCACACATACTCAGAATCTTTGTACACAAGTCAGGATTTACTGAAGAAACTGCAACCGCATGCTGTAAAGAAGTCAATCTTTGAGCCAGGTGCCTGCTCAGTGTCTGGTGACAAAGATTGTATATCTCTAAGACTTTTGGAGAAGTTGCTATCAAAAACAGTTTTCAGGATATTGATGTATTGTACTTTGACTGGAATTTATGTGAGTTTACTTTTTGGATGATACAATATTGTTTATGAGGTGCTGCACTAATAAACGCATGTATAAACGTGTTTATATTTTATAGTCCATTTTTGTTGATTACCTAACTGCAATTCTCTTACTAAATGGTGTGACCTATAAACGACCATGCACTAACCATTTGGTCAATCTGCTAGTGCTTTTTCATTGACTATAAACTTATGGTTTTTTTTTACACATTGGTGATAGTGAGTTAGAAAAGTTTCCATTAACCTTTCCATCGTGTCAATTAGAGACGCCGGCGTCCGCTTGGGATGAATTAAACTAAATAAAGTATTACAAACTGCATGAGTATAATCTAGTTTTCCTATAAGGAAACACTACAAACTCCTATGAACAACCTTTACCTAGAGTCCTTGACTAATTACATGCCATAACATTATCTTTTTTGTTTCAGATAGTTATAAAATCAAGTAATATTGATGTCAAAACCATTATAAATGGCTTATCAAGACTGCTACCAGTAGATATTACTGACAAACCTAGAATAAGGGAAGGCAGAAGTGAAGAACAGTTACCACCCACAGTATGCTATTTGGAGGAAACTGAAAACGGGAACTTCTGTTTCAAGTGGGCAGGTTCAATGCCAGCTAAATGTAAGTTAGGTCATGATACTAAGAGCTCTTACCACGAGCGGCATATTCCGTCGACACGACTCGGCGGCAGCCTAACTGACTCCTGCACTGACGGCGGCTGCCGCTGATTTTAGAAGTTGGAATGTCGACGGCTGCCGCCGAGGCGAGGTAGCAGTTACCTCTGCCGTTGTCAACATGTAAGAGCTCTGAACATCATAGCAATGACTGACCTGTTGGTCTAGTAGTTAGTGATCCTGACTGCTATGCTGGAGGTTGTGGGTTCGATTCCCACCCAAGACATATGTTTGTGTGATGAGCATGATCATTTGTTCTGTGTCTGACGTCCCGCGGTTTCACCCGCGTAGGTCCCGTTCCCGTGGGAATACAGGGATACAAAGTAGCTAATGTGTTAATCCAGGGTGTCAGCTAACTCCATACCAAATTTTATTAAAATCCATTTAGTAGTTTAAACGTGTAGAGTAACAAACATCCATCCAGCCATCCTCACAAACTTTCGCGTTTATAATATTAGTAGGATGTTTATCACACAAGCTCTGCAGAACTTGGGACTAGATGACATTGTGTGTAAGTTGTGGAATATTATTATATAATTCAATTTTCAGCTCCCACATTGATGAATAGAATAGAAAATTCAATGAATAATGACAAGTTCAATGATGATGTGCTACATCAGCATGTCAAATCACTACAATTGGAGTGGCTTGGGTAAGTTATTTACGTAACAAATCAGAATAAACCATTGCAAGTTTGTTTTTTTTTTCTGCCAACCCCTGTTCTTTAAACTATAAAGGAAACTGTAGGTATTCTAATCATACATCTCACGCTTCTTTCCGATGGGGGTAGGCAGAAACTGCAGAGCGCCATATGCTATGACTCTTACATACTTCTTTTGCTTCGTTTACATTCATACCATGTTGTCATACACACATGCCGGTTGCGAGTACTACGCACCTGACCTTTCTGAAGAACCATAACTAGCCATATTACCTATATTCTAATCTTCTTCGTTTATCTGTTATTCTGCGACAAAATCTGTGTGTTATCAAAATTTAAATTCCTGATGGTGGCCAAACCAGCTTCAGTCACACATTGATGGGCTGCAAATTGAAATAATAATTTAGATATAAATCTTGATAAAACAGTATTAGTGATTAGTAGTGATCCAGGGTAGCCGCAAAATCCATTTTTCTTGTTTTTGCAATTTGCCATTGAGTGTGAGGTTGTATGTTGATTAAATTATGATTCCCTACCATAACAAATGTGGTTTATCTGAAGTTATAATAACTAAAATCACCAATACAATCCTCTATGTCAGTCTAAGTTAATTAAATCCCATTAAATGACTTTTTCATGGGACCCACTTAGAAATAGCGAATAAAATTACCACCAGTTAGGTTGGTCATGGGTAAAAAGCGTATGAAAATTTTGTTATCATTTAAAAATTACACATGTCATGCATGTTAATTTGGCATTATTACCCAAGCAAGATGACCTCAGGGCGTTTAATTTTTTTTCCTCTTGTTACAGAATATCAAAAGCAGTGAAAGCAGCAATAGATTCATCAGGATCTAGAGCTGATGCAGTGGCTAAACTAAAGCAAGTGTTTGGAGTAGCACAGTATGATGAGCCCCTGTTGAATTACTGGATGAGTGCTTTGTGCAGCTAGTTGTAGATAATAGTAATTTAATTATTTTATGATAGCAATAAATCTGTGATATTGAATTGTGTTGTTTTAATTGTTTACCAACTGCAGCAGATCCCCTACTGCAGCAGCTTTGCTTGTTTGCGTTAGGGAATGCAATCTCGTCTCGCCGAGATCCCGATCTCGCGAGATCCCGGCCATATTTTACGAGATTGTATCTCGTCAAATTTCGTACGAGATCTCGCGAGATAACGAGATCGACAAATGCAGCGTGCGTGTATTTCATAGCGCGGCTGCGCGCGAACTGAATCCTGGCCGTTGCCTAAATATAGATAATTATTGTTTTGTTACCAATATTGTAAGAATTTGAACTGATTAGCTACAGTAGGTATAATAATTATAGACATAAACAAATGTTATTAGAGTTAGAGACAAAATAATAAGTACTCTGTTGATTTTTAAAATAAAACTTACATTATTTTTATAACTAAGCAACGCAGTTTCTATTCAATTACTAGTTCTTAAAACAAGCATTTGCATATGTTTTAATTGCGATTCTTCCGATCTCGCGAGATCCCGTAATTTGCGAGATCTCGCGAGACTGGGTTTTGAGTCTCGCGAGATCTCGCTAGGCGGAAATCTCGTACGAGATTGCATTCCCTAGTTTGCGTGTGTTTCGCCTGTCATATTTCAGACACAGATTCTTGTCGAGATTTGTAGCTTGCACTATAAAAATATGTAATTGTCGCAGAGGTTTCTTACAATCTAGAAATAACACTTCAAATTAGAATTGTAGTCCGTATATTAATAGATTACACGTTTGAACGACGGCTAGGCCGCGCGCGCTCGTGTCCCTTTGTGCGCACGTAAGGCTTGGTGTGTGAGCGCGGAGCTCCCGGCGCGGGCCCGAAGTGACGGACAGCCTCGCGCGCGTTGCGGCGACCCTGCAGAAGTACGGTCTTGGCGCCAGTGGGGGCGCGCAGAGCCAGCTGATCGAAAGTCAGGATCTCTCCTGAAAAATGCAAAACATCATGTTATTTATAGTTCCTTGAGAACCTCCTCCTGAAGTTGGTTACTTGCTTTCTATTGCATACTACATATTGCATACTAAACTAGAAAGGTGATTTACAACTTCAGAAGATTAAGTAGATACATTTTCATTAGGATTGGCTTAGAAATACATTATAGCCAAGGTACAAATCGCACAACTAGCAGAACTGTAATAAAATCAATGATCATACTTGAGAATTGGATATTTGGGGTAAGGGTCTTGGTTGTTACTGATAGGCAGTCCTGAAGCCCAAAGTCTGACAACCAGTTTAACAAGGGAGGATGCAAAACAGCTCAGCTGTGTCTATTTAACACTTACAGTGCCCAGCACCCAGCTTATAGTCGTAACAAACATGATACGATCGTAAGCCGATAACCCGCATTCGAGTCGTCGCTATATGTAGCTATGGGACTTCTAGCCATGCCTACGACCCGACTAGCGAGTCCAAATCTAATAATGCTGTCAGGGTTGTCAAAAATTAACTAAGTTAAATTCACAAAAGCGAAAATGTGTAGGTGCAAACAAATACTGAATAAGCTTAAAATTATTATGTATGCAAAAGACAAATCATAATAATGAATTGGACAAACTTGTAATCCTATTCTGAGTAGAAAAAGTGTTTTAAAACAATAGAAGACAATAAATAACGCAGGTATACACAAAAAGAAAAAAAAATGAGCCTGTTATTCGGTGCACATGTCATTTTCTGATCTTATCCGCTCCAGCGGCCAAGCCGTATTTTAAAATAAACATTGAAAAGTAAACAGAAACTCCATAAATAATAAATAAGTTTGCTTTTGTACTTTATATGAATGATAAAAACTAAATATGGTGTCTTGCCAGATATTTTGAGCAGTTGTTGCATTTATGATGTAAGAGAGGAGTGAGGGGTACTGTGAGTGTGAAGCGGGGAGTGGCAGAGTGTCAAGGCAGTATGTGTATTCTAAAGGAATATCCTATATTATTGTGTTGTGAGGCCTTAAAGTGGACATGCTTCTTGTGCGCTTGGATAAATTTAAAGATAACATAAAGGAATATCCTATATTATTGTGTTGTGAGGCCTTAAAGTGGACATGCTTCTTGTGCGCTTGGATAAATTTAATGATAACATGGGTGAATATACATCTAAATCATCAATAAGTTTATGATCTTTAACCCCTTGCCAAAAATCACTCAAAAAGCAGTTGTTTGGGGACATTCTCACGGTTGGAAACACCAGCTCACTGTTTTCTTTGTTTCAAATTTAAGCAAAGTAAAAAGAAGTTTTGTTCTATTTTAATGTGCGAATAAGGTAGTTACTTTGTTTACAATGATCAGAATTCAATTCTTATAAACTATTTTCAATACCCCTAACTCTTGTGGACATATCCAGGTGAACTCAAATTCTGGGTTCTTTGACATACAGTTCACATTACAATGTTATTGCACCATGCAATAGTGCAAAACATTTGAGGACAGGCATATGAGTAGAATTGCTTTTATGAACTGGGCAGGGAAAGTGTTAAACTCAAAGCAAACCCCAATACATAGATAAATGAAACTAGGCACTAGGCTTATGATGATGATCACTTAAAAGTGGATAAAAAGAAGGTTTAAAGAGTTAAAAAAATCGGCATTGTTTAAATAAGTTAAGCTTTTCTATGTGCGGTGAGTACCACCTCACTGTGTCGACCAATTCCTTCTTGAGGATTGTCAGATAATAATGCTCAACAATCCAAAGAAAAAATAACAATCCAGTTTATGCGACACATAGCTTTATAAACAAACAAATTAGAATTACACAATAATATTATTGAGGGTCTTAGGGGAACTATATTGTCCCACCATAAGAAAAAGGCCCCTTTAGCAATTCAATAAACTTTTAATTGTCATGTAAACAAATAACACATGCTATAATAACAATGGTTGTGCTAATTAAATTAAAAAAATTGAAATTCATATTTCTTGACCTAAATAAGAGATTTGCTTGCCTTGAGAGATCACTGTTGACTGGAGTCAAATTGAAAATAGTTTCAGAAATGCAGTGATTAAATTTTATGTTAAAATAAGGTGTGAAGACAGGTTCTACAGTCTTACTCTGATCACTTTCCGACCAAATGTTGCCTGGCATTCATAATAGAAGATTGGTACCACTTCAGGTTATAAACCCTTGTCTTGTGACTGGTACCTTTTTACTGCATGCTTCCTAACCTCGCTCAACAAAATAATAACAACAGTACATACCTCCAGCAGCCAAGATGCGGGCACGGGCCTTCTCAGTGACGTGCAGAGCGGCGACTGACATCTTAGGCACTTTGTATAGCCTGACATCGTTGGTGATGCTGCCAACCACGACGGCAATCATGCCCTCGCGTGTAGGTTTTTTCATGTGACGAGCCAACCGCGACAGCGATAGCGGAGGCCGGTTGATGCGGCTCATGAAAAGCCTACGAAGAATAATCGTGTTGAACTTGGCATCGGTACGCCTGGCCAAGTACCTGTATAGCTGGAAATAACAACAAGTTTAGGTTAGAAACTGAAGTTACTCGTAACTGGTATTTTAGTACAGAGTAACTTAGTGGAGATGCAAAATAAGTTTTACTTACTTTTACAAGCAATCTCAGGTACACATCCTGAGACTTGACTTCGGTGCGCCTAACTTTCCTATCGTGTTTATGGTTGATGTCGATACCCTGAAATATGTAAAGGAACACATGTTGATAACACTGGTCTATGTAAAAATCACCATGAACTCACACAACACTTTGTATTTATCACGATTTTCAAAGATTTATTTTATTTTCACGGTAACGAAACTCACCATCTTGACAACCGGAAGAAAAAGAGACTATAGACAAAAATGATTGTTGACAGCAAGGTAAAATGCTGCCAGACTTGAAAAAAAACCTGTTTTTTTTTTAGTCTGTTATAGATTAGACCATAGACTAACCCTGAGTTTTTTTGTACTTATTACAACTTCGACTCCACAGTGGTTATTTAAAATGCATATTATTAGGTATGTTGTACATACATAATTTCTTGTACTCGATCAAGTAGTTTTATTCTTTCTAGGTAATCCAAAGAGATTTATAATTAAAAGCCACCCAACCGATCTCGTTGATTTTAATATTATAAACCTTTAAAGAGTGCCCAGCTTCCTAGCTCAGTATTTTTTGTTTCAGTAATGAACAAAAATAAATAAACTAAAAAGCTAAGAATAAGCTAATACAAATAAGCTTAGCTTCGTTATGTAGAGGGCTAAGTCTGTGCTCTTCAAAGTCAGAAATGAATATAACTGTAAATCTCTGAACAGAGAATTTCATTACTTAAATGGAAATATGTCAGGCAGCAATTTAATGGTAAAGAAGGAGGTCAGTGCTGAAATTTGAATTTGTACGCCATAAGGAATTAAACAAATGAATCACAACTGTCTCCAAGCCTGTCATCGCGACAGATCAAGTTTCGACCGCCGTTTTTTCGAAAGGAATGGAATTTAATTCGAAACATCGAAAATTATCAAAAAATAAAAATTCTGTTCGTACTCCTTCATCCTCGAAACCCAGATTAAGCAAAAAGAAGTCTATTCTTACGCGAAAACGAAAATGCGTGTGCCTCCCTGAAAATTATTCAGTCGTAGAATTCCCTACGATATGGAATGAACTGAGACAGGATGGTCAGCTCTGCGATGGTACTATCGTCTGCAGGGATATGAAAACTATCCGAGTGCATCGAGCAATACTCTCTGCAGTTAGTCCATATTTCAAAGCGATATTTATTAATTCGTTGAAGAAAGGAGAGCCAGAGGAAACTGAGATTTTCGTCGATGTCCCCAGCTATTACATGACCTTGATTCTCGATTATGCTTACACAGGGACATGTACCGTTACTGCAGAAAACGTTGAATATCTATTACCTTATGCGGATCAATTCGACGTTGTTGGTGTTATTCAGCTGTGCTGCCAGTTCCTACTGCACGAGCTAAGGCCGCACAACTGTCTCGGTATATTCAAATTCGCGAGATATTATTTCTGTAGTGAGCTAGAAAAAAAAGGGAAGTTGTATATAAGACAAAATTTTAGCAGAATACTTAAGGAATGTATTGAATTTAAAACACTTTCATATGATGAATTAGAAGATATCTTGAGAGATGATGAACTAAATGTTCGAAACGAAGAAATAGTATTCCAAGCAGTTAAAACATGGGTGGAACATGACATAGAAAGCAGAAGAAAATGTATTCCACCGTTGCTGTTGTGCGTACGGTTCGGTCACATCAGTTATAAATATTTTAAATCGAAAATATTACAATGGCAGCCGGTTGCCGACGACGAGGTAAGAAAGCGAAGCATTAGTACACAGATTCATAGTATCTAAATGAACTCGGATATTTTTTTTGTTACACAGAAATGCCAGGAAGCTTTATATCCCGCCGTGGTATTTCTCACATTGTTGGATTCAAGGCCGGGTACAGAAGCAGATCTCAACGATCCATTAGCAAGGCCTCGAATACCTTTTGAGATCCTTTTTGCTGTTGGTGGGTGGAGCGCTGGAAGTCCCACTAGTTTTGTCGAAACATATGATACAAGGTATCCAATATTTGTTTCGATTTTCATTTAATAACGATTATTTTTAACCGACTTCTAAAAAAGGAGGAGGTTCTCAATTCGACGGTATGTTTTTTTTTTTTTTTTTTTGTGTTTGTTACGCGATTTCTCCCCCATTTGTGGACCGATTCTCAAAATTCTTTTTTTATTTGAAAGAGTATACTCCCGAGGTGATCCCATTTTAATTTGGTGAAGATCTGGTGCTGATCTTCGGAGATATACAATGGAACTCTTCAAAAATAGACGGCAAATCTGTCGTGATTGCTGGAATCGCTTGGATATTTATTGTTTATACAACATAATGTCGTATCATCACGCCTGTATGCTCCGAGGGGTATGCAGATGTGTACAATATACCTAGATTTCGACAGTTAGGTATGTTAAGTTTCATTTATTAGGGATAAGTGGATAACCCTATTACCATGACATTTATTGTTAACAAATAACAATATAAACATAAATTCATGGCAAATATTTGTATGGGAACAACTAAAAATGAAAAAATAAAAATCTTTTTTACAAAAACAACAACCGACTTCTTAAAAAAAACTAACAGGTGAAAAATAACTCCAGTTTCGGAAGTCGGTGGCCAATAATGAACAAAACAAAACCACCAAAGCCACAGACTTCCGAAACTGGAGTTATTTTTCACCTGTTAGTTTTTTTTAAGAAGTCGGTTGTTGTTTTTATTACATCTGTTTCGAGAATCGATAAAATTTGACCACCTCTAATATTGTCTATGGTATGCGTTATTGCGCCAAATTTGAATCTTGTTTACGTTCATTCGTTATTTCAGGATTTTCCTCAGCTTTTTTTAAGTAAATAAAACTTTTATTGACATGAACAGGGCTGACCGATGGTTTCTTTCCATCCACATGGACCTGACGCCTCGCGCGTACCACGGTCTTTGCACCTTAAACAATTTGATCTACATGATTGGTGGCTTCGATGGCAGTGACCATTTCAACACAGTCCGGTGCTACGACCCAGTGACGAACACTTGGCATGAACGCGCATGTATGTATCAGGCGAGGTGCTACGTCAGCGTTGTAGCTCATGGTAAGTTCATCTTAGCTTGATTTTTAAAAACGAATACTTTTATTGTCATTGATCGATCACCTGTCTTGGGGTTGCCAGATGAAGGGTCATAGATGTGTATAGATGGTCACCGATCCACAAACCAACCTTGCAAAGCGAAAACAAATAGCAATAAGCAGTAAGCTGATCCGTAACTACTACTTTACCGAATTCCCTGACAATACTCTCAACGGTTTCAATTTCTTGTAAGTATTTCATGATAGGAATGACCTTCTTTATGTTTTAGATGGTCTGATTTACGCGTTGGGCGGGTACAACGGTCGCACGCGCATGTCATCCGTTGAGCGATATTACCCCGACAAAAATCAGTGGGAGATGACCACGCCGATGAACAAACAACGCTCCGACGCTAGCGCCGCTTCGCTTACTGGAAAGGTATGAAGGAATTATTCTTTACCTTTACCTCAAGGTCTCTTTGATGTAGTAGTTGAAGGTGCTACTTCTGAGCAAGAGGTCCTGGGTTAAATTTCAGGGTCCGGCGAAGAGTTATTGGGATTTCTGACGGGTTTTTTTAGCAGCAGCCCGTCTAGTTCGGGTCTCAATAAATTGATTGGCTTTAACCTCACCTCGTATTATGGGACTGGCACATAACTGGCGAAAGCATTTATCCTACGCTTGTGATTAGAGTTTATAATAATCATTTTATTCAAGGAACAAGCACAAATCTCATAGTATTAGCACAGTATAAATATTAATACAGTAGGACGACGCCTTTGATCTCTGGGAAAATGCCGACAACTTCTACACGCGTTAGACTTGAATAATACCTCCCGCACAACGAACATTGTTTTGCTCGCAGTGCGGGAGCGGCTTTCCCGCGTCTCGCCCCTCACACCCCGCACGATTGCCCTGTCTAGACGGCTTCGTCGGACGACTGTATGTTTTTAGACTGTGGTATTATTAGTAACAAATTAACAATGCGCTTACAAACTATGTTCTATATCTTTATGTAGATACCTACAACATTAGCTGTTTCCCAGTTCCCACAACTCTGTGCGTATTTAGAAGCACGAAAATCAAAATTTTACCTGTTAGTTTAAAAGACTGCATGTACGAGTTGAGTATATGAAGAAAAATGTGAAAGCAGATTATAGAAGAAAAGAATTCTGCTTTTAAACTAATTTGCCTATTCTAGACCACTTAATTAGGAAGTGTTCATACCCGCAATGCTCTGGAGGCTAGGGCTAATATGTGCGCATTTGATGTGTCCAGATTTACATCGTGGGCGGATTCAACGGCCAGGAAGTACTAAGTTCTGCTGAAGTCTTCGATCCTGACACGAGACAGTGGAGCTTTATCAGATCAATGCTGAGTCCCCGCTCCGGTGTCAGTCTCATTGCTTACAGAGACTGTCTCTACGCGCTCGGAGGATTCAACGGTTATAGTCGGCTAAATACCGGTACGTATTTGTATTGTTTTGCTAACTAATTGATAGAGAGCAGTGAATATCAGAGGTAGAACCCATGCCTTAAAAATTCTCATTATCTAGCTGCAACGAAGACTTAGTTACCTACAAGCTTTTATATGCGGCCATTTAGACCAGTTGAGGCATATTGTTTAATTCATTGGTCAAGTTAAAACACATGAGATCCCATACCAGAAATGTTTTTTTAGTGCTTTTAGTACCTGTAGTGCATTAGAAATACACATTCTGTGAATTAAGAATCCCCTATAACAGTGTTCATGAGATATAAAGTCTTGTACGGATTAGCTGTAGTCTGTGTATAGTATTTAGCAGAACTGGTACTTACTACGAAAATACCCTCTTCTGACGACATAAAGGCGAGGTCTTAGCACGAAAAGCGAAATTGCCCGGCACACGATGCATCTATCTACCTTAACAAATGCAGACCGCTTTATGTTTTCTTCTTTCTTTATGTTGCTGGCCAATATTATTTGTTTATCTTGGTGACTTGTGGCTTTTCCGAAGGCGAGAGGTTCAACCCTCAACGCGGCGGGGACTGGCAGGAGGTGACGGAGATGTTCAGCGCACGTAGCAACTTCGCCACCGTGCTGCTCGATGACATGATCTTTGTCATCGGAGGATTTAACGGTAATACTTACTTTATGTTCTGGAGCAATGATTAAAATAATCTACATATATTAGCAAGATATAATCTATACTACAAGCTACCCCGAAATACTAAGTTCCAACATTTTCTGAAAAAAAAAAATATAATTAATTCTCAGACCTACTGAATAGACTTGCACACAATTTTTCATAGGAATCGAAGCCGTTTCGGAAGAGTTTGGTAACAAACGGAGGTAAAATATTATACAGGGTGGGGTGAGGACATCGTCGCACATCCGAACATCGTGAGTTACATGATTCTGGCCTCCAGCGTATAAATTTTTCGTCTATTTTGTCTAATTATTACATTTTATTTCCTGATATTATTTTTTAAAATCTTCTCATCATTTCTGAAGCCTACAAAAAAATTTAACGCTCGATGGTTCAGGTGGGTTCAACTGATGGTGTCCGAATGGGGTGACGTTGCCTTTTCCACCCTGTATTATATTGTTTGTAAGTAGGTGTAGGTATCTCTGAAACTACTTACCCGATTTCAAAATTTGCTACACGGATTACCATTGATATAGGTAAGTTTCTTTCAAGCGAACGAAGTCGCAGGCAAAAGCAAGTGGCAGCTGAGTATTTATGAAGACAAATGCATAACAACAGGACTCCAAATAGATACAGCAAAGGCAGTTAAGATCATGATGATTTTCCGGATAACTTTCAAATTTTCAAAGACCCCTGATCGTGTTTGTGCCGTCCGTATACTGGCCTATAGCTTATTCGTTATTATATTGCCAGGGTCGACGACGATACCCCACGTGGAGTGCTACGACGGTGATACAATGGAGTGGTACGACGCCGCACCCATGAACTTGAACCGATCAGCGCTCAGTGCCTGTGTTTTAGCTGGCCTTCCCAACGCGCGCTCTTTCTCTTACCTCGCCAAGGCCGTGCCCGCCGCCGGCGCAGACCAGGCTCACCACTCCTGACCTTCCCTCAAACACAATATACAGCTTCTCCCCATCAATCCTTCGCTTGACCAAAAGCTACTAAAACGCCATCGATCAGATATTTTGAGACACGTTTTCAAGTACCCAAATTGGCCGATTTTTCGCTCTTTTCACGGCGGCCTATGGTGTGCTTATAATAATTAGTGATTGATAGAATAATAACTGTGATAATATAATATTGATTGTACATAAAAGTTTTGTGAGTCTATTTTATGTAGATACTTATCATAAATCATGGTGGTATGGCCTTATTTTATTGTACAAATCGTGTCCGATCATATTTTGTATTTTATTATTGTTTTTTGGAGACGTGGGACATAGGTACCCTTGCGTTAATAAGTAAAGACAGTTGAGAGTCCCATATAAGCTATTTTGGTATTTTAGAAAATGTTTTAAAGCGAGGGATTTGTTGAAAATTATCAAGTTTTTTATATTGTAGGTAGATAGTTTGTGAAAATTTTTATTTTCGTATATTTGTGTACAGTACGCGTCCGTGGGAAATCAGAGTGGTCGCGATTTGGATGATGTGTGTACGATATTGCGGTGGGCGGAACCTTCGCGATATGGTTGTATCTGTGATATTTTTCACTCATTAATTGAGAAAATTCAAAAAAATGTAAAATTATTAATTTTATTATAGTACTGAAAAATTTACTGTACCTGATTGAAACATAATAAATTAACAAATAAAGAAAAAAACTATGACTATTTTTTGGTTTTATTTCCGTAAAAAAGTACTACTTACATGTTCAGTTAGTTTAACACCTCATTTTATTACTTACTTTTTACACATGACAGACATTCTCCACAACATTTTTCTACCTAGCCGTACATTACCCACCCACATGATCGAGTACAGCAGTGTAGCCGGCAGTCATACATCCGTATACATACAAGCTTGAATCAACGGGCGAGTAGAGTGCAATCGTGCGTATATTTACTACCCGAGGGGGAATTGGGGAGAAAACGGGAGACCGCCCCCCTCCCGGCGCGCGGAGTTCCCGTCGCGATCGAACCACAACGAAGGCGGTAGTGAACGCGGTCGCTTCGGGGCGCGGCGCAAAATACTTGATCAGAAAATAATCAGACATGGAGCTCAAGGGGAAGGTAGCTCTCATCACCGGTGCCGCGGCTGGCATCGGCCTCGCTTACACCCAGGAATTGCTCAAGCAAGGAGCCAAGGTAAGCTAAGTCGAACAGTATCCTTCCAAGATTTCCTTTGCGCATGGCGTACTTCCTAAAGTAATTTTCAAGGTAAATAACTGTTGAATGGAGTGTACTGGATATTCGCCAATATTGTCCAAGTATCGTCGTACTTATGTGTATTACAAATGTGGGTAATTATAGTAAGGTGGTTCACTCGAGAGCCGGCACTCATTTGTATTGATTTTTGCCGGCGCCCGGTCATTGGCGTAATTGTTTTCCTTTGAAGTTTCTTTGTGCCATTCTAGATGCTATACGAGTACATCTACACAATTTACTTTTACACTCAAAGCTGTGGGTTATTGATTAAAATGTTTTGTTTACACACGTAGGTAAAGGTCCTTACCTACTTATAATACCTATTAAGTAGTATGAACGACATACAGCTTTGGTATAAACATGTTTTTATTTATAGCCTGACACACCTCCACGACGACTTAGGTACGCAAATATTTTTGCAGGATGAAATTTTTTAGATTTAATTGAGATATGTGAATTAATAGATTCTATTAAAAATAGGAATTCAAGTATTCAACTTGTATGCGCAATTAAACTACACTCTAACCTAATAAAACGGGCGCTAAAGCTCCTAAATTAGTGCAAAACAAGCACAATCAGTCTGCTGTAGGTACACAGATTCATCTTATTACGAGTTTATAATTGATAGGTCGGGAGGGACTATACTATAAATAGATACACTAAAGGAAAAACAATGCGTAGGTAACATGAATCACCAGTATTGATAACTTAGACTTCACGTCTCCGCATGGGTGGGTAGTAGTAGACACAATGTACAGTTATGGATTTAATTGGATCATATCCGACCTCATAGATATCGTGCAGACAGAATTATTGATCATGCAGAGGTACGTAGATACATACGTACATAACTACATAGGTAGAGTACGGTTAGCCGCACCTCATTGGTAAAAAACTAGAATAAGCTGGCCTGTTCTTATTAAAGCTACGTAGTAGGACCTAGGTACTAGGGTAACTCAAGGTCAGTGTTGCTTTTTTTTTTGTTTTGGGGTGGAAAATGCTTAGGTACGGATGTCCGCGACAATGGGGCGAGGGAAAAGGTCTGTTAGACTCTTAAGGTAAAGGTACACACATTAATATTGGTCACACGACCGTATCAAATGCCACGATTAATACCCCGGTGGGCCTTGATTGTAATAGACATAGTTTTACGCATTATTTTAGGGGCGGTATCACGGTATGGAACAGCCCTGCGCCAGACAACTGTCTTACTAGGCACGGACTCCCTAAACCTACTCTTCCTGACTAAAATCCACCCATAAGTTCTCTTTTCACACGTGGACCTTGGTTAATGGGGACCTTCCACGATTCCCAAGGTCAGTGTTGTCAGCAATAACGTGCGGTCTACTGTACGTGCCCACCCAGTAAAAATTGAAATGTTTTGGAAGTAGATCAACATAGCTCTCCCTTTATTTCGGACGGAGTCAGCAGATGCGTTTATTAGTAGGTACGATCGTAACATTGTAATTTTTATTAAAATTGCCAATTATGTTTAGGTAATAGTGTCATATATTATGTAACGTAGGAAATAAGAGAATTGCCATTTAGAGCGACCGACCCGTGGTACAACTGCGATGTCCAACTGGTTGTATTACGGAGAAGTAAATTTACCCATGGTTTAACTCTTTCTGATATTTATGATTATGACCCATGGTAGGTACAACGGTGGAATTATGTCCAACTGGTTGGACCATGGGGATAGGATGATCGTGTAAAACAATTGGGGCATCCCAACGTTAGCTTAGTTAGGTTCCTTCCTTTAAACCCTGCAGACAGAACGAGCCCCGCGTGGCGTGGCTCCGACGTCTACGCGCTTTAAATTTCTTCGTTGTTATGCCTATAAATAATATGCTTTAATATCATTAGGCGTAAATAAATGTATGCTTTAGAATGTTATGCTTAATCATTATTATAATTAGGGAAATTATGCTTATAAAGTTATTAATATTATTTTAAAATGATTATTATTATTATTTGTTCCATAGATACCTACATTCAATTCCCAGAAGTACGGAAAGAACAACTCACTCGAGTTGAACCATTGGTAAAGATATTTCCCCATAGAACAACCAGTTGAACCATGGGTAAATTTACTTCTCCGTAGTACCTACAACCAGTTGGACATCGCAGTTGTACCACGGGTCAGGAGTGCCATTCAAAAAAAGGAATAGTTAGAAAGGTCATCAACACACATAAAATCATGATATGAAGAATGAGCGTTCTAAGTAATTAAACATGCAATAAATATTTCACTTTCGTTAAAATCTCAAGTTATACCTACATTACATTTAGAAAAAACACGTAAAAGTTTTAACACTTAGATATTGACGCGATTTGAGGAGATTTTGTAAAAGTCACCCCGTAAAATGTAGGTGAAGTGAAGACGAACTGAGCTGTCATCCCATACTAATGCTACACAGTTCACAGTTCTCTTCACTCCAGTTTTCACAAGGTGAGTTTTACTAAATCGACCGGCTGATTAACTGAATTTCTGGCTAATTGGTTTTGCCACAGGTCCAGTCATCCCGTGGCTTTCGAATTTAATCTTCGTTCTTGCTACTCAAAGACATTCAATAGTTTTTAAATCTCTTTGTTGCTACTATATTGAACAACAGCTTGACATTTCCCAGGTCTCGATATGCGATATCGACTCGGAGATAGGCGAGCAAGTGGTCGACGATCTTGGCTCCAAGTATGGCCGGAAGAATGTGTTGTTCTGCCGCTGTGACGTCACTGACTACCCCCAATACGAGGGTAAGTTCATGGCATCGCGTGCAAATTTTAACCCTTCACCTTGATGTAAGGAGAAAGTTATTTTTAGATACATTGCCTCATCGTTTATAAGGGGAAGACCACTATGAAGGTAATACATCCTTATCCCTGATGGCTTAGGCGGCGGAGGTATCAGTCATGTTTAACCCCATGAAAGGGGCCATTCTATTAGGCAACGGTTAAGACTCCAACACTTCTATTATTTTATTTCTTCTGGAGGAAGGTGCTAATAGCTGAGACACAGTTCCTAAGTAATGTAGCTATTTTCGTACACAATTATTTTTGTTTTTAATTTTTTTTTCGGGTCTGTTAATTTTTTACGAGGTTTCAGCGGAAGATACTTTACCAACTATCGGCCGGGCTATTTTATAGAAATCTCACCGCGTAACGTGACGTGAAGTAAACACTTTTCTTTTAGGCCCGTAATAAAATAAGTTATTATTGCAAAATTACAGAGGCATTCGAGATGACAATGGAAGTGTTCAATCGTCTGGATATAGTGATCAACAACGCGGGTGTAATGAACGACAGATTCTGGGAACTCGAGGTGGACGTTAATTTAGTAAGTTTTATCTAATTATAGAATAACCATAAAGCTTCTCAGCGATATTTGTGAGCGGCGGAAGTCGCTTCTCTGTTCCTTCCTACAAAGCTATTAATTTTAAGTTCAACATCAACGTTTAGGTACTTTTGGATTTAGATAATATTGGAACTTTTTCCTAACGGACTTTTTTTACATCCGTTAGATCCGATGAAATTAGTAACCTATGGGTATATACCCATAAAAAAGTCGCTAAATAATTTGTTGTCATAGGCATCCATCCAGAAATATGCCTTCACCATAAATATCCGATCGCCTTACACCGTTTTGCCGCTATTTAGCCATTATACAACGGTCTAAACAGCATACGATAGAATGGTTTATACTGGACACTACGTTAAATCAGATTTCCTCACCTGTAGAACGGCGTGATACGCGGCACGCTGCTGGCGTACCGCTTCATGAGCAAGGACCGTGGAGGCCAGGGCGGTACCATCGTCAACACGGCGTCCACTGCCTTCATCAGGCCCCAGGTGTCTACGCCCATCTACACGGCGACCAACTACGCCATCGTGGGACTCACCAGGGCTTATGGTGTAAGTTTAAAAAAAAAACAATTCAGGAATAATCCAAATTGTCTAGGTATCTTGGGGGCAGATAGATATACCGCCATCGCCACCTGCAAAGATTCATAATACATAGGTACAAACCTACTATTTATAAGCTTCTAAAAACCTCGAGCAGAAAGATTCATGACTAACGATTCTGTCAAATCTACCACACTTCATTTAATTCAGTCTCTCACCTTAAATTTTATAGGGCTGCTGCCCACTGCATCATCGAAATCAAAACAAGTCATTTATTCAAACTAGACTCGCACTATACAGTGCAATTAGATATCAGTATAAATCAAACAAAATCAATTATTTGCTACATGTTAGCTCCACACTCCAATATACAATAATACTGGTAATATTATAGCTAACAACATTAACACTAACTAAACTCAAGCAAATGTATACTGACTAAAAAGAAGCCTCCCGGTATAAAGGTCGTGCCCGTGTGCATGTGCAGTGTTGAATTACATCTAAGTCTGCGATACACTGTCACAAAATGATAAACTGGGACCATTGAAGTTAAATAAATCATTTATTATCATCAAAATCATCTATATGATAATCTATCAGGGAAGAATAAGGTTGGTGACGTGGTGCAGGTTTTCACAGGGATCCGTTCTGGTACCACTTCTGTGTAA
This sequence comes from Euplexia lucipara, assembly GCA_921972225.1. Lineage (NCBI taxonomy): Eukaryota > Metazoa > Arthropoda > Insecta > Lepidoptera > Noctuidae > Euplexia > Euplexia lucipara. Next base: position 16,980,872 of record OV179155.1, on the reverse strand, counting down.
GTTAAAACAATTGCCTAAAAAAAATCTACAAATGTCAGAAATTCTTTAGGATCAGTACCACGTGAATCTGACTGGCGTCCGAAGTATGGTGATTTGCCCTGGCCTGACCGACACGGGTCTCGTCAAGGAGATCCGCAAGCAGCTCATGTCGTCTGAGTACGAGGCAGCTTGGCAGAGGGACAATGCTAGCTGCAAAATGCAGAGGTAAGCAAGTTTTGCAAACTTCATACAAGATCTTACATAGGAACAGCCGTTGAATGATTTATGGCCCAACAATAATATTTATAGGTATTGTAATTCTAAAAATAATGCACAAATATAATGATAGCGCATTATTTAATTGCAATACTACACCGGTATTCTGAAACTGAATTATGGACGTGTCTAAATTAAATACTGCAGTGATCCGACTGGCTGTTTAGAATTTAGTTAATAATCACATCCGTTTTAAGCCCTTGAAGATTTTTGTTAAGTAACGGTTGTATAATGTTTTTCAGCTCAGAGCACGTGGGTCGCTCATTGGTGGAAATCCTGGCAAAGGGTCAGACCGGTTCCGTATGGATCGTCGACAACGGCACGCCTGCGCGGGAGTGGCGCGGTTAAACTAGACTTGGAAAACCCCTTATTTTAATCGCAATATTCGTAATTGGCGCATTTTTCACTGTGGATTGAGATTTTAGGTAGCTCGTGAAATGATTGTTGGTTACTGTAGGTTGTTCAAGTATTGAGAAGTGAAAACTCGCGGAATCGGCCGGGTCCATGAACCCTTGCTTGGTATTGAATTAGTATTAAAATGTATTTGACCTATTTTTACACCTTTTCGATCACAATTTTAAAAGAAAACAAATATTAAGGGTACTAAAAACACGTTCGATCATTTTGAATTACAATGACAAATTATAGATCCTCAATTTTCATAATTATTGTGAATGTGCCTAGTATGTTATATTAGAAATTGGGGCATATATTGTAAGCTCAAAGAATACGATAGACTAAGAATATGCTTCGGATCTACTTAGGTAAGCTCCTTATAACTCTTCATGTATATGATTGAAAGTGTACACTTAACACGTAATTAGAGGATTGGTCGTGATCGTGTAAATATTTCGTTCTCCTAGTCGTAAAGCCTACTCGCGAAGGCATTATATTTTTTAAGATATACTTTTAAATATGAAATATGTATAACGTCGTGACAGTCATGTACTTTAATCTATTTATAATGTATACTAGCAAGTATGTATTTAATATTAAGCGCATTCTGTGTATTTTACCTGCTTTGAAGTGTAAGTTACGGATGTTAGACATTTTGTTTATGTACAGACATCTGCATTAGAGGCACTATTCCCCATTCTATGGTATTTAAACGTGAAGGGGTTTAGTATGAATGATTAATTTTAATGTTTTTGTAACATTTTGTATGACATATTTGTTGATTTATTTGGTGACTACTAAAAGCTATTACTATTTTGCTTATTTGCAATAAAATTGGAAATTACAATGTGTGTGTTTCAAATAAAATGACCTTTTGGAAGATTTGTAGTAAAGTTATATTTTTATATTGATACAATCACCAGGTACAGCTTTTGAGTTACAGGTTTTTACAAATATCATGTTCTTTGTCAAGTTTATTTCAGAATTTTGCACGAAAAGGACTTGCCAATATGAACACATGTAGGTAAAATTAAAATGATTCCAAAAGTACTACAAGAAAATACAATTGTCCTTTTCGAGAACTAATTATTACAAGAATTTTATTGAATTGAATAAACATAGACTTTACTAGTGTTGATACTGCGTTATCAATCAGTTGGTGGAGCGGGAGGCCGCGTGAGACCGCGGCTGGGGCCATCAACACATCTCCTGCATTACAATGTGGCAGCAGTCCTTCTATCACATTTATTTAAAACTAACTACAAATGAACGACAGTCAATAAACACTTAACATTTAATAACATGCCAAGGCAGCCTCTAACCCACAATGATTTATATAATTACACATGAAAACATCTGGCCAGCAGGTATTAGAAACTAATTTATCCTCGTATTATTAATTTACTAACACTTTACAGGACTGCTGCAAAGACTGTCGCATGTCATCGCAAGTAAATAAATAAAATTGAGGCGCAATGACCGTTCGAGTGATAGCAGACAATTTTAGTACTTTAAATATTATATGGTTAAAAACTAAATAGGCACAAATAATCATAACAGGTGAGGAGGTAAGCATTATGAAAATATTTATAATTCATTGCATAAATAAAATCCTATGCAACTTTCATTACATAGCCTCCCTGAAATTTACATGTGGCCTCTATTTCACTCTCCAACAACATTGGCATCTTTGAATCACATAAATGAGCCTAATATCGTTCAACTATTGGTCGACTTGTGACATTATACAATTCAATTTAGCTGATGCCAACGCCCTGTCTAATTGCGTTATCGCTCACGACACTCCTATACTTACATTATACTAACTGTGAGCCTTCTCAGTGTACCGACATTTTGTTCTGTCGCACGCTTACGGGAAATTCCATCTTTACCCTTCCATTATATTGGATACAACACTATCACACCATAACAATGTCCATCAACTGTAATCTGCTCAACATTGTAACTTCCCGCAAAGACATTACTTTTCGAATCAATACAAGACACTTCATCACCAAACTAACACTTTTCCGTCACTTATCCATTTTTGAATAGTCCCTGCTGCGATAAAAAATTCTTTCGGTGTAGCGGACGCTCTCCAACAAATCCTACTTAGCTGTAAACAAAAGAGAAATACAAAATTAGAATAATACTAAAGTTATTAAACTTTTTAAAAAGTCTATCGAAAATATAGGGTCGGCACAAATGAGATTCGAGATGTAGTACTGGATTAAATTTAAAAAGTACCGCAATTTAGGTTTTTAGTGGATGTCTAGAGAAAGTACAAGGCAGTGGTAGAAATGATTGGTCAAACACGAATAAACAATGGGCTTCCCTGATTTGTATAATGCCGGCCGGCAATTGCAGCGCTGTTATTTTGATTGCGATTGATTCGTACCTGCAGTGGGTGCTGGCTGCGGCTGCACGGGCGCGGGCTGCGAGCTGGGCGCGGGCCCCACGCGCGGCCCCCGGGGGCCCCCACGCGGGCCTCCTCGCGGGCCCCCGCGCATCGCGCGCCATCTGCCGTCGTCCGAGAAATTGTGCACGTAGTTGCTGCACAAAATATACACATGTTATCTACTGGTTATATGGACGTGATGATAGAGAAACGTTGTTTTGAAGTAGTTGATTCAAAAAGGAAAGCCATAGAGGTTAGTTTGTATGGCTGTTTGATACCAGTTACCGGTTTTTAGGACAGTTTTGCAACAAGGTCCCCATGTTTGGGTAATTACCTTCTCATTAACTATTTTCGACCGAAAAGCAGCAAGCAGTTTCGCAAATCCAAAACACGCTGTTTATCACATTTGTAGGGATTTTAAAGGAGTGCTCTTATTTTCGAGCCCCTTAGTCATAAGCATAAGTAAATTAAGCCAAACTTGATCCTCGAGAAACACGGTAAATCCGGAGGTCATTCAGTTAGTAACTATACTTCACGTTTATTAATAAGAGGGCTAATATCAGTTTGTCTGTGACGAATTGCAGTGATATGAAATGAGTATTGAAGCGCGTTTCGTATTGCCGTCGCTCATCAGTACGCGGGTGTAGTAGTACTCACGTGTACTGCTGGTGCTGCGGGTTGTGATGCCGCCAGCCGCCGCGGCCGCGCCACGCGCCGCGCCGCGCCGACGCCACGCCGAACGTCTCCGAGTTCAGCTTGCGCTCCGTCCGCCAGTCCGTCCTCTGGCTTCTGCCCTTGGACCTGCAAATGTTCACCACTTATTAACATGTTCTATGAAAAAAAGAGTAAGCTAATGAAGACATAAGGGTGACATAGTAGTGTAGCGACATCTATCTCGCCACACACAAACTAACGACTGACATCCTACATCGCGGTATCAAAGTTATCCGCGCAATTAGAACGTATACAAGTTCCCGACAACGACGTCCCTTTTCTATGGGGATGAGGAACTTTATACCCTGTTCCTGATATCTTTAAGTAGAATTAAACATACAACCAAATTTTCAAAAGCATCTTGATAAAATTATTGACTACATTACTTTGTGATCATACTTTTAGCACCACATTGGCGGTATGGCAATAGCATCAATCATGAATAATAAGTTCCACAGTCATCCAGGAAATTCCTTTTCATACAAAAACTAGCTAACTAACAAGCCTGGCCAATGTCTTGATGGAAGGCAACAGTACAATTCGCAGATTAAAACGAAAGATGCTCCAAGACATGCTTAAATTGTTATAGTGAAGTAAAGTAGGATATGACACAGGTTGTATACCAAGCATGCTAATTAGAAACCCAACCAGCCCACAGAAAAATGTCCCTACCGTGACAGATTGCAGTTTAATGATAGACAAAAAAGTAAATTAGTTGAATATAATATCTCACCTCTCAACAGCTTCACAGGAGATGTTGTCAAAGAAACTCTTGGTCTTGTCATACCCTGTGTAACCATTCTGGTCCTCGTCTACTTCCGGTTCGCCTGCGCCGGTCTCGTTTCCTGAGTCATCCTTCTTGTCAACTTCGCCCTGCGGTATAATTATTACTTCAGACTCCTGCGATGTCGGAAAAAAAAAGAAAAATGTTAAAAAATAATAATAAATTTAAAACAAATAGGTATTACATAAAACAAAAAAAAAACAACCAAATTGAGAATTCTAAAAATAGTAAGGTACGATCAAAGGCCTTCCAAAGGCTATGTCAATAGCCTTTGATGGTGAATAGTTCTTTATCAGCGGTGATTTTAGTTCGATTAGAAGAACGCTCCCAGCTTTGTAACCACATTCCTCTTCTTAGAACTTCTAAATTGTGTGTTTAGCCCAGAATTCAGCTACTGCAACACCATTCCCACTGACGCGTGACGTTGTCATTAGGTCCTAGTACACAACCATATGTGCCTCAAACTCAGAATTTCTACTGTATTTTAGGTGCACTAACTCACATACACAAATAGCCAGACCAAGAACGCCTTAAGGTACGGGAATCGAACCCGTGACTATTCCGTGAATCATAGAAACATCACGAACGCGCGTGTTTTTTTCACCACCGCAGTGGCAAAACGTATCAATCTTTAATACCGTTTTCCATTTAGATGTTCCTAGCCCATATTTTATTTGAGTTTGCAAGAAAACCTCAACCTCATATGATTTAGTAATAAATTGTGATTAGCCTCTAAGAACATTGGTACAAAGAAAAATAAACTTCGACTATGTCAGTCAACACAGTCTAGAAATGATTGCATGTTTAGCGAATAGTAGTAGTCACTAGATAAAGTTGATGCCCTATTTTTATGGTGGAAAGTCACCAGTCACAAGAATACCAGTGTTTTACATGGAGCTACTGCCTGTCTGACTTCCACAACCCAGTTACTGGGTAACACGCCCACCCATGGTTAAACTGTTTGTCAGACAACAAGCTTTTGTCAATTATCTACAAATGACAGCTAGGACCAACGGCTGAACGTGCCTTCCGAGGCACCAAGCAGCCTTACTATGTTATAAATAGTCACCAATCCACAAGCTACTCAATTTATCCCATTACGCAGTCATTATTACTGGCAAAAAAGCCACTAAATAAACGGTTGATTGAGCGTGACGACAACGCTCGCTGAAGGACAGGTGTGTTGGAAGAACAAGCACAGGAAATCTGATGGTCATAGTTACACCTGAAATACAATATTAACTTTAGCTATTCATTCCTTCATGGGGTAGGCAGAAACTGCACAGAACATTATCTGCTATGAATCGCTTTTCTCTTCAGGCACGATTCCAGGCCCCAAAAAGTGTTGTGATCACGAATTTTTTTAGCGTTCCACCTCAGACGGGTTTGGAAAAGGCGCCCTGGGCGACAGTCCTGGCTGCCTATTCCAAAGTACTACGGACCCATTTTTCAACTAAGCAGGCAGTGAATTGAGCATTATGGGTCAACACCAATAAATGCAGTGAGAATTTTATATATTAGAGGTATTCATACTTATAACAAGATGATAACCGATAGATTTAAAACAATAATAACTACTACCATTTTAAGCGAGTCTCTCATGTGCTCTTTAAACGTTTTGTGTTGGATAGAATTAAAATGACAACATATATACAACCTAACCTAACTTACCATATCTATCATTTAGCTAACCGAACTACCTTACTGAAATGCATTGATTTTGAAAGATATAAAATACATAATTTTAAATGGAACTACTGCGGTACATGTCTTTACAATACGAGAGTAAGCGGTAGTATTTGAAGCTACTAGTTCTAATAAAGTTAAGCAAAAAAAAATAGTAACATATCGTAAAAATGATTTACTTTCGTTTGTATAGCAAATTGTTATGGTTTAATCGGAGCAGGTCATAATTCCTCATTGAACGTCATCAGCGATTGTATAATTGCTATAATTCGCGTACAAATGTAAGCTCCAATCAATTAGAAATAGTAATTGGCATGTAACATAATATACAGACTAGGTATGACATAATTGTAACGACACGTGATTGCCTATTATGAACTCCAATATTGTAAACAGTGGATTCATAAAGGCTTAGAACAAGTGTAAGTAACTTGTCGACATGCTAATATTTTTATAAAATGTGTCATGTTAAAATTCATCTATACTAATATTATACAGAGTTAAAATTTGTGAGTTAGTAGGAGGTAATCTCTGGATCTGCTGAATCGATTTTGATTCTTTTACCAATAGAAAATCAGATTATTAGTGAGTACATTTATTTTCAAAACTATGACGGCGTGGAGGCCATGTTAAAGTACGTAATTCACGCGGACGAAGTGCTCGTAAAAAAGTTAGACTTTAATTTAATTAGCTGTCTTTTCAATATTTCTAGACTGTTTTAACTTTAAATGTGGGTTCGTGAAATGTTTCAGAAAGACAAATTATTGTAGAGGATTTCTATGAGAGCTTACATCGAACTACGTGTAAACAGAACAACTTAACGAACGAACAAACTCCACAAAATACTTTTAAACTTTTCTTTAATGTTAAAAAATACAAATCAATTTTCCTATGAAAACGACTCCTTCGATAAGGCCGCGTGGCCACAACCATTGTTCCATCGAACATGATGCGAAAACACGACCTATTATAGATAAGCAAGTATTTATAACATTCAAGTAATCTCACCTCAACTTTCACCTCGCTGCTGCCATCAGAAATCTTGGCCTTGGCAAGTTGGCTGCGCAGCTCCTCAAACTCCGTGTTGGCTTGCTCGAAGTCATAGTCCTTGTCGAACTTGAGAGTATTCTTGTTGCGAGGAACGAACCCACGTCCGCGGCCGCGGGGCCGGCCTCGCCATCCGCCGCGGTTGTAGCCCTGACCCGCGCCCGAGAAGTTACCTACGACACAAAAGCATAAATTTGAATGTGCACTTCGAAAGTCCCTCGAATGTCTTACAACCAGTAGAGGTTGTAAGACTTTCGTGGGGTTTTGAGGAATCCAGACAGTGTTGTGCCAATTTAAATAGGTAGTCCCTCCATGCTAAACACTAGCAATCAGGAGCATCCGGTTAGACTGGAATCTAACCCTAACTTAGTTGGGCAGATAATGTAAAATTACCAAGTAGTATGGAGAAAGCTTTAACGATTATTATAGTACACATACATACATACATACATAATGTCACGCCTGTAATCCCCGAAGGGCTAGGCAGAGGTGTACCTGGTAGAACACCCACATTTCGCCAGTTATGTTTAAGTCCCATGTAATAGGGGGCGAGCCTATTGCCATCAATCGGGCACAAATCCAGACTCCGGGCTGCTACTGAGAGATCCCATGGAATGGAAAAACTCAATAACACTTTGCCCGACCCGGGACCTCATGATCAGCAGTAGCGCTTGCGACCACTAGACCAACGAGGCAGTAATCGATCGATCGAATCGATTATTATAGGATGTTTACGAAATCAGAATGATCCGTGTTACAGTTACGAAGACAAAGACTTCGTGTTTAATTTCGCGTAATTCTGGACCCCAAAGCAGACTTTCGTTATGAACCATGAAGAGATCCAAAAAGTGACAGTTTCTCTAGGCAAGAAAATTACAAAATTCATTGATCGCGCTTTGAGTTTATTTTACCTTATAGAGAGAGTTGATCAACTGATCAACAAATGACAGCTGGGACCAAATTCGTAATCGGCTTGCAACGGCAGATTGCAATCGATCACCAATCCGGGGACCAACCCCGAAAAGCTTTAATTAACATTAAAGATCGAGCCGACGGTTTATACACAGCCACATTGACGAAGATGTCATAAAACTTACCAGACTGGTGATGGTGGTGAAGCTGCTGGTTCGTTGGCGCCTGATTATGCATATTATGTTGGTTATGCTGGTTGTGCTGCTGATGCGGCGCGTGCTGCTGCTGCGGCTGATGCTGGTGTTGCTGATGTTGTTGATGCATGGGTTGCTGCGGCTGATGCTGCTGGTGCGGCTGGTGCGGCACCGGGGCGCCGCCGCTGGGGTAGCGCTGGCGGTTGCGCGAGTTGGTGCGGTTGCGATTCACCGGTCCCTTCTGCGCCTGCCCGTTGCTGCCACGTCGGCTGTCCCGTTGCTGGCTAGACCCACTAGCCACAGAGCCGACCTATACACACATATCTTTAAGTGTGGAGCCTTTAGATGCAGTGAATGTTGCCATGAGAATATCCAGCGATGATACACATGGTTTAAGTTGGAACAGAAATTAGTGGAGAATGTTCCATGTATTTAAAAACATAAATAAAGCATCAGCTACTTGGGAAGTTCTAAAAATGAGTAATATTTTAAATCAACTATAAAAGGAAGACGGTCTTCTTTTTTCATGTAGGTAATTGTTATGAGCAAACAGTAAGTAATTTAGTGATAACAAAACCTATCTCAAAATAGCTCTTGATTTCAATAGAAACAATAACTAAATAATAATAATAATAATAACAAAATCAAAGTAATTCATGAATGCCAGCTTGCCTTAAAAACATTGATTAACAATGACACCACTGCATGAATAAACAAACAATATTTAAATGCGGGTCAAAATATAACTGTATTTAAAAACAGATTCTCCAGCTCAACATTTCCAATTAAATAATATTAGAAACGGAAAATATCTAGTCTAACTGGGATATAAATAAATAAGCAACAATCAGTTCACTTGCCAAATGTAACGATTGCGAGAATATCCCTCCAGAATCTGCTGTTGTGGTCTATGGCAAGGCCGCATCCAGAAAAACATTTATTATGTATTTACTAAGACTTAATTAACTTAATGTATTGCCTAAATTAATTATGCTAACTTATTGGGAGTATTTAGACCCTATGATCCTTACTTAGTTGGTAGGTTTATGGTATGAGTATTTATAATATTACATTTTTTATGATTAGTTTATATCTTGTGGACGTACCTGCGTGCCCTGGTCAGCAGTAGGGCTCTTCCTGTGTGCCCCAACAGCGGGAGTTCCCGACCGCGAAGCACTTTGCTGAGATCCTCCTCCAATGAGGTCAAGCATCGAGCCTACAACACATTTCCTTGTACACACATAGTAGGAAAAAAAACACATTATTACTTCACTGTGCTAAGCATAAGCTTTGATGATTACAAATTGCTTTTTATGTTTCTTTTTTCATTTTCATACAAGCAACAGACCAAGGAGAAATGATAATGCAAGTTGCGATTTTTTTTTGTTAATTTTGTAGCTGCATGCTCTTGTTGTTTAGTTTTGTTGCGTGTTTTTGTTATTGTATGGAAAATAAGCCACCACCAGTTATAATTATGTGTTTTTTAGAATACCTTAGAATGGTTTCCAACACCATGTAGGTCCTCTTATTTGATTATTTAGAAAAATTAATGCATTACACCAACTATTATTGTAAGTAAACAATGTTAAATTTACTCTATAAATATAAACAGAATGGCTCATTACCTAGTGGTGTTAAAATTTTAATGTTTTCATTGAAGAGTAGGGGACAACACAATAGATATTAAATAGTTGATAAATAAAAAAACAACTTAATTCAAGAAAATGTCGAAACTGTGAGTTGTAAGATACTTAAAAGAATTAGTTTGAACATTGTTAAGGGTATGAATATTTTCAAGTTAGAATGAATAAATTGTGTGAAAACATAAACAAATACATAACATAAATAAACAAGTTCTTTGAACTTTCAAATCCACAATGTACCCATATTACATTAGTCATGGCATGCAAGTTATGAGAAAGCACAGGAATAAACATATAGATAATCATTAGATAACCAAACCAAAACTTGACTACTGGAGAGGTAAAAAGTTGAAATGTTAGCATGACATCTGTTTATGAAACTGCAAAAATCGCAAAGTAGCATGTGAAGCGGAAGCTAAAATTATCCAAGAGCAAAAACCTTGGTCTTTCACTTGATTGGCGTGATGCGCCACTCCTGAGCCAATTGGACCCGTGACAGGCAGGGGCTGGGGTGCCAGCTCCACAGAGGTTTGCGGAGACAACTCACTGGTCTTGTTGAGCTGGGCATGGACACCTCCGGGAAAGCCAGCCATCGGGTGGTACTGGGGGTAAGGCGTCTGGCCAACCACTGGGTGGTTGTATTGGCCTGTGAATTGGCCCGGTGCAGTCCCCGCGCCGAGCGTCGGCGGCACGGACATCTGCATGATGGCCGGGTCATTGGGTAGAGAGGGAACATTGTTCAGCACTCGAATATCCTTGATGTCAGAACCACGGAACAAGATGTAATCATACACCTGGCTCTGGGGCGCAACAGGGTACTGCGTCTCTCGATCCTCCGTACCAAATGAACGCACTGTAAAGAAAAACCGTACGTTAGAACAAATTAACCTTAACAATTGCAACATCTGTGGGTAGATTCAGATTTTATTAAGAAAAAATTAATTAATTCATACACCTAGTGAATTTGTACAATTTTTTTAGTTATAAGGTAGGCTAGGATTTGGTGACGAGCCATAATTTTATTTTCCCATTGCACAGTGGCATTTTAAACACAATAAAGGTAGTAAGTAGGTAGATTGAATAACTGCTAACCTCCTACTCATCTCGAAATAGTGAAAGTAGCAATTATTTTTTGGACAATGACGGTGTACCATCAAATTATCACCAGCTGAAGAATACCAAACTGTAGCATACCCACTTAGGGACGTTAGCAACGTCATCAATGTGAAACCGCGGTCATAGGCGGGACCAACAATTTCATATGAGGGTAGAAGAAAAACAATGTGATACATTATGCTAAAAACCATGAAAAACTATAAGGAAAATGTCCAACAATAAACATATTGGACGCTTTCCCAAACAATAAACAAAGATGGGCATAAATCAGGAGGGAAAAAGAGAACGGCTCTAAATAGACGGCGATCGATGTTCCTCCAATAAAAAATAATTATTGCTAGGAAATACAAGAAGAAAATATTGAATTGGTGACGATTACAGTGAAAGAGGAGATTGTAATAAGATAACAGTATCCATTTGTCAACTTACCGCTAGCCAAAGCGATGGTACATTCCTGAGGATCGACGGTAAAGAGCCGGCCTTCGTAGCGAATGTCAGCTTTAGATATAAGGCTTATCTTGGAGCCCAATTCAGGCATTCCAGAACTCATAATGTCACTTTGGAAATAACTCGCCGATGTTAAAGATTTTCAACGATATCGTCGACCATAGAAATCAGCCACCGAACAAAATGACTGACGGGAAGTTGGCAACAAGCGATGCGTTTACAAACAGCTGTAATAAGTGGGGGAACTTTAGAAACGCACTATTTGGCCATTAAAAAAAAAAGCATAATATCATTGAATAAAAGCATTTTGTTAATAATTAAACTCCTAGTAATTTATTGGTTGTTCGAATTCTTTCATTACAGAATGTCATGGAATAAAATATCTTATCAATAGTTTTCACTGAGTCATCAATAAACCGTCAGATTAACATTAATCAAAATAATTTATATGGATTTTACTTGAATAAATTAATTTTTTAACCAAGATTTTGCCTATTTAACTCATTTTATTTGTAACATATTTTAAAAATTAAAAGTTTTTAAATCTCATATTTAAACGATGGGTTTATAGTCGATTTTATTTTAGCCAATAGAAGAAATCAAGAAACTAAGAAGTCATGGATATGGATGGCACATCTCTACAAGTATCCGTTGGGCGCTGCGCGAATCGATTTGACTTTTGACGCGAAAGTATTGATTTCGTAAATAACAGTCTGGAATACAATTTTCAAAGTGTTGTTTGATAATTTACGTGTTGGTCATCTTTATCGTAAGCAAACTGCTGCGTACGTGTAATGATGATAGACACTCCGATAAAATCTACCCCTCGGAATCCCAGGATAAGTGTTGGCGGCAGTACCAATAGTTCTATCAGAAGGCGGAGTCTTATTCCGCAGACACGGCCAACTGGCTCTAGAAATGAGGTTTGTGGCTTACCAGATCGATCATTATTTAATTTAATAGTTTTTAAACATCTAAGAACACATTTCTCCTGTTTTGTTTATTTCCCTACTAACACAGTACTTTACACTTGTACAAGATTTTATGAACTTTTTCGTCAACTCATTATTTGTTTATTGTGCATAATTACCCCGTGAGTGCTGTTGAAAGGATTATTTAGTTTGCACACTAGCAAATTCTACCATACCTATTAAATATTAACAGATCTTATTCGCATAAGACCATAGTTCCACTAATTTATTTTAGAGTCTATCAATGAAATAAAATTTGAAATAATATTTATTTTGTAAGTATTAATTTATTAGTAATAACACTGACATAGGCGTACCCAGTTTTTGGTACAGGTGGAACAGCTCAGTTTATTTTTTCATATTTTAGTTATTTATTTTAATCATAATGTCTAAGACGAAACTAAAGACCATAATAGTTGACAGATAATAGTGGTTTCTTCCAAAATGTGTAAGCAAGGCTAGGCCATTCATGATAAAGTTTGTTCACTATGTGAATACACATCCTGCAATACTTATTCTGTGTGCAACACCTCGTCTTGAGAGCAGCAGTGGCCGATGAACTTAGTGCTCTGAGTGACTCCTGGTTACTCCTAAAGCTGTCTCTGAATATAAGCACAAGTGGGTTTGATAAGCAAATTTTTAGAAGGACTTCCCAATATGGTTATAATTCTCATTCAAAGGGATATTAAACAAGCAAAGCAAGCTCTAATTTTTTTAACACTACACTTTTCACAATTTTGGAAAAGGGTGCCTTTACTCCTAAAGCCAGGACTGGCTGTAAACACATTTGATATCAAAACTGCATGTGGTTACAGCCAGTGCCAGCCTCTAGGTGTATGTGAAGTCCAAATCATAGAAAAATTCCGACAATTCAACCAATTTTTCTATGATTTAAGTTAATTGCAACAAAAACCTGAGCAATCTGGAGTCAGCGAAGTAGTTCGAATTTTTTACCACTTAGCCTTAGATAAAATTGGAGAAGATTTCCTCTACACTTAGCAGCGTACGGAAGTCTAGGGGTGACATCTGCATGGGGTATGCCCATGGACACTGAGTCTAGTTTGAATAAAAGAATATCTAAGTTTCTTGCGCCCTAAAAATTCTATTTTTTTAATCAAAAAAACTACTTGTAATATAGATTGTACATTTCTAGTAGTCTTGTTACCCCTCCAACTAAGCTAAATATGCCACTCAAAAGTGGGTTCACGTCAATAGTGCCATGGGTGGAAATCAAACTCACGACTTCTCGATCGCCAGTTCTACGCATTAAAGTATTAACTATTAGCTATAGCCAGATTGCCACTAAATTCATTAATCCCTGATAGGACACCGGTGTCCGCGCTGTCATTGTCTTTCTAATTGACACGATTGAAAAGTTAAGGGCTTATAACACTATTCAATTTGTAGGAAACCTAACTAGGAAATCGGTAGATGTAATCGCAAATTGGATCCGATTTAGGGTACCAGCCGCTTGGTTGCTTCCTAACTGTTCTTAGTTAGTATCCTACAAATCGAATAGTGAAATAAGGCTTTTAATAAAGAAATATTCCTGTAATATTAAAAACTTATAGATACTGCAGTTCAACTAAGAGAAAGACTGAATTGTGTCTGATATTTCAAAAAACTAGGAACTCTGATAAACATGTATATTATAATATATCTTATTCTATTATATCTGTTACTATTTTTTTAGGAGCTCAATGATGATGAGGCCGAAAGGTCATCACTGCTGGCATCGGAGCGTGCACAGGCGACTTCAACACCACATACATCATCATCACCCAGACGACCCAGGGACACCATGTCATCATCACCACTGAAGGAGCACTTTCAAGGATGTCTCAAGCTTCATGCTGAAAATGTAAGTATACAATGGAATCTATTAATTTCTAAATCCAGTGGACTTTTGACGAGATGACTTTTGTTTTTTTATTATATTCAAATTTTGTTGCCTTTGTGTATACCAAATAATTGTAAAATTAAACCCCTTTTTCTCTCTCCTACTTTGCTGTGCCCTCACAGGGTCCATATTTATGTACCTAGCTTTAAACCCTTTGTAACATCTTTTATACAATATGGAATGCAAAATAAATGAATATGAATATGAGATTTCGACATTGAAAGCAGATTATTTAAAATGGTCATCATAATTTACACTTCTACTTGTGTGTGTTTTTCTGTCTACTACTGTGCGGATTTCAAAAATGCTCTCAGTATTGGAAAGCTACATTCACCCTGAGTAACATAGGCTACTTTTCTATCTCTGAATTCCTACGGGAATTGGATTTACGCGGGTGAAGCCGCGTGACGTTTACTAGTTATACCCAATAAATACACGCAGTAGTTAGAGCTCATACGCACTATGCGGCTACCCGCATGCGGGCAGCCGGACGGCTGGCCGCAAGCACAATTATGTACGTAATATTCATTTCTATGCGAACTGCTATGCGGCTACCCGCAGACCGCTCCGGACACCCGGACGGTTGCTATACGTTGCTATATCACGGGCAGCCGCATACGCAACCGTAACGTGCGGGTAGCTGCATAGTGCGTATACAGCTTTACACTTGCAAACATACTGTACAATTTATACTGGTGAACCTTTTCTCTAAGTCAAATTTTATAGTTGGGTCCAATAATATTATTTTATTATATTTTTTACATTTTTTAAATGCAGCTGCCATCCTCGATGGCACGACAGACGGCGACCAATGTTTTCCCAGTTAGCGTTGCCAGGCGTCCGTCTAAAGCCGGACATAGTAAGGCTTTTCAATGGCGTGTCCGGCCAGAATAAACGGTGTCCGACTTTTATTAAAGTAAATAAATAAATATTCCACAACTCTCACACAACGCCATCTAGTCCCAAGCTAAGCAGAGCTTGTGTTATGGGCACTAAACAGCTGATAAACATACAAGACGGTATATATTTCTAAATAAATACATATTATCGATAAATTACACACAGACACAGAACAAATGATCGTGCTCATAACACAAACATTTGTCCTGGGTGGGAATCGAACCCACGACCTCCGGCATAGCAGTTAGGGCCACTAACTACTAGACCAACAGGTTGGTTGTCTTGACATGAGCTAAACACTATATAGCGTCCAGGTTCTGCGCCCGATAGAAACTTCAGTCGCATACTTCATAGCCCTGTCGTCTTTTGGTCTCGTTAGATTTGTCTGGACAAGTCCTATACATCTAGATGGTGTTCAGGTTCTGATGGTGAAGCCGGAAGGTGACAATAGGAATTCCTTTACTACACAACATAGCATCTTCGCGTTTGGGCTCATAAAATTTGGTTCGGCAAGTATTGTCACTTGTTGATACAAATCTAATAGATCTAGTTGGTGTTCAGGGCCTGATGATGAAGCCAGAAGGTCGTCATATGAACTCATACTGCAAAAATACGTCGTGTAAGGCGCGCGATTTTTTTTTTGTGGATGTCTGAATACGGTATGATCATCTTCGTATTTAGCATCTTTTTCTTTCTTTCCTACTCAACTCTCTGTCATGGGTATCATTTCGTCGTTTCTGGGATCGCTAATGACGATTATGGGGGCTCCAAGATGGTGCTGACAAAATTGGATGCTTTTCGTTATGGGTGTAATTTTCGAAGTAACCTGGGTCGCTAATGACGATTATGGGGTCAACATTGGAATCTAAGTTAGCGCCGATAAAGTTTTGCCGCTACCAAACATCGCTCAACGTGGCAAAAAAAAAATTCTGCAAAACTCGTGCCGCTGAAACACTGTGTGACATACATGAGTGCGAAAGCGTGGCGATAGGTGTATGAAAACCTCTTTATACCATGTTGTCTCGTTCGCGTGCGTCAAAGCGGCCCCTTCACCTATTAATCGCCAAATACCCTATCCCCAGATACACGCGCGCGTCTGAAGCGTTTTGTAAGACATCGATCATTAGTAAGAACCCCAGTAAGTAATGTATGCAACATTCATAGCATTGAACTTAAAATCGGGTGTCTATTCGTAGCGAATTCGTCTCTTCTGGACATGGTCTAAGTCGGACAACTATTTTCGGGTCCATTCCGCCCGAGTCGTATTTATACGACCAAGAAAATACTTTAATTGATAAATGTATTGACGAATAGCGGACGTCACGCGGTTTTACCCTTGTAGTTCCCATTCCCGTTGGAATACGGGGATAAAAAGTAGCCTATGTTACTAAGGGTGTATGTATAGCTTTCCAACGGTGAATGAATTTTTGATTTCGGCACAGCAGTTTTGGAGTTTATTGATTACAAACATACAAACACATATTTTTTTCCTCTTAATAATATGAGTGTAGATTTACAAGTTGGGCGCTGGGGGCTTGGCAATTGATATCAAATTAGGTGGTTCAAAGGATCATTACCAAGAGGCACCAATTAAGCACTAAGTACTAAATTTTCAAAATTGTTTTTTTTTTTCAGAAAATCACAAAAGACAATGCGTGGAATTTACAGCTGATTGACTTCATGACATCAATGTTAAAGAGACATGACTCTCGCATGGATAACTTACAGACTGCCTCCTCAGTAGTAGATGCTTCTGCTAAGATATACTCGCTTAGAGTGGATTCAGTACATCATGACGTGATGAAGATGGCGGGTGGACTAACTAAAGCTGCTCAGGTATGCACTATTAAGATTTACATGCTCTACTTATATCAAAACAAAATCATTTCAGGTGTCACGCAATAATGACCTCTATGGGAGGCTAACCACCTCTTCCACAATACCCAATTTACTAAACCGGATACCTACATCAAAGACTCAATAAATAGTAAAAACGTAGGGTGTAAGCTTCAAAAACACTACATCAATCAGATTATAATTTTATAACGCGTTGATCAAATCCTAGGATATGGCATGCTTAGACAGACTGCAGAGGTCTAATTGTGTTTAAAAGTTTTAGTTTAAAAAATAAATAAATAATAAATATATATGCATTTTCCACAATTTGCCATAGAGTTTTAGATAATTAACTGCTAGCTTCATTACATACCTTTAATCTATTTGGTATTACATATTATTAAGGAGTTTACATAATTTGCTGCATATTGTTAGCTAGCACACCAATATTGACAAGCAATTAAAACAAATTCAAATTCTTTATTGCGATCTAAGTGTACAGAAAATTTCTAGATTTCTAGAATAGGTAGGTCTTATAACTTGGTTGCCTGCTGGGGCATTGCAATTTAAATTGTTTTAAACATGCTTTTATAAAGTAATAGATAAGTAAGCAAGTTCTAGAATTTATTTCATTTGATAGTGCTCTGAAGTATGTCTTAACGTTTATCTCGCATTCTGCAGTCTAAGAGAGGCAAGCGACAAGATGATGACAATAACGTACAAGATGAAGGTGCGGCTGACAGCGAGACTGTAGCACCAGCCAGAAAGAAGAAAAAGAAGGCTAAAGGCGCCATTGCTTCTAACCCAGCAGTCTTCAACGGGGAGTTTGATACTAATGAATGCATTGGTAAGGTTTATTTTATACTAGCTGAAGCCCGCGTCTGCGCAGGATTAGTATTTCGAGTAGCCTTTTTTTTCCTATCTATCTTTCTTGCAAAATTCATCAAAATTGGTTCTGCAGTTTAGTTCTGAAGGCGTAACAGAACATTTTGTTACTACCAAATGTGCCTTAGAAATTATTTATAATTTTTATTGTAATCTATGGTTCACTATTTTGACGAAAATGGCTTACACATTAAAGATAGATAGATGCTGTGAGGTAAATATATTAGCGGTTCAACCGCCGTTACTACCTTCCTTTTTATGTTAAGGTAGGTAAAATAATGTATTTAATGGAATATTTCCGCCTTTTGCAGATTCTGGTACTTTTGCAGATTCTGAGAATTGCCGAAATATTTCAGAAAATACATTCTCTTCCCAAAAAATAGATACGATCGTTTATTCAGCAAAAACTCATAAGTAAACTTAGTGTGTGTAATTTGGTCACTTAAAATCATAGTTTCGTTTTTTATGTCCATTATTTAACTCGAACTTCTGAGCCACAGAAACGCGTAGCTGGGTCTGCTAATAAAATTGCTGTATTAAAGTTGAAAGTTAATTGTCTCTAAATCATGAACTAGCTGTAATATCCCCTGGGATATTTTACCTGAAATAATAAATAAAATAAATACTTATTTCTTTTTTATAACAGATCCATTTTTCGAGAGATTGGCGGCGACGGCTGGTGATGTGACGTCATCAAACAGAGCATTTAACTCGACTCTACCTATACGTGACCAGACAGTGTCTTTAATATTGAAGTAAAGTATACATAATATAATAAATAATAATTATAGCAGCCTGTTGCGGCCTACTGAAGGGCAAAAGCCACTTCTTATACAGAGAAGGCACGAGCATATATCACCACGCTTGCTCAAGGCGGATTGGCGCTTTGAACTTTTATTAACCATACCACCACCATGCATACTACCATGTTCAGGTTTCCCCATGATGTTTTCCTGTACCGTATTTGAAGCAAGTAATAATTAGCTCCTCTAATTAAGTCTAAACAGAACATGTGCTTAATTAAACTTTCCACTTTCAGAACTGACGAGCAATATCTAGAAGAAATTAGACAGAAAATACCAGAGTTGAATGAAGTAGATTTATCGCAGCACATCACTTTTGGTATCAAGCTGATGCCTGCGTATACGGACACGGATCAAATTTGCGAACCTTTCACTGGATTCTCCATGTCCAATTGGGACCCAAACACTGAAAACACGTGAGTTTTAATCATCAATCTCTAAAAAAAAAGTAGTAAAAAATGGTACACATGCATGGTAAATCAATAATATTTACTGTCTTTTTATGCTAGTATGAGGTATGATATAAATAATAAATAAATATTGGTAACGACTGAACTGGGGGTCGAGTCTGCTATTGCAATCGCGTCTCAGTGACCGGTCAATGATCGATTTTTGACACATTTCCCATACAAAAACTGTCAAAGTTGTCAAATATTCGATCAATGACCGGTCATTGAGACACGATTGCAATAGCAGACTCGAGCCCCTGGTCCTACTGCACTGATTTGGAAAGTACTTCCGCCGCTACACTATCTCCGGATGACATAGGCTACTTTTTATCCCTGTATTGCCATGGGAACGGGAAATACGCACTTGTAACCGCGTGACGTCCGCTAGTAAAATAAAATAAAAAGACGATAGATTAGTAAGTATGTAACGAACAAACTCAAAAACTTCTGGTCCGTCAATTTTTAATCATTGGAATGCAACATTATCTCTGAGTTACATAGGCTATGGGATACGAGGGGATGTTAAAGTTCGTAGGGATAAGTTCAAATTTCACGCGAAAGAAGTTGCGACCGAAGTGCTAGTAATTTTTGTAATACAGAAGATGAAAGGTGGAAGGGAATTTCATAACCTGATGGTATGACTTCAGCACATTCAACACGCATAGCATGATCACCGTAGACACGGATTTTGTCTACAAAATAATCTACAAAGTGACAGATTACCATGATTTCTTCTGCAACCCTCGACCCTGTATGTCGCCAAGCAAAAACAATCCACCACGTACAGCACAAATAACACAAAAGGCATTGAAAACCGTTCTTTATATTCACAACGTTCTTCATCTTTTTGTCAAAATCTTTCATATTTATCAATAGCAAACATCTGTACTTACTTAAATACACAGGATGACTTTAAATAAATGCGACAAAATGAAATGAGAGCTTCAGTTACAGAAACATAGTAATTATAAACTGTTTTTTCTACAATCTAAATCGTAAGAAAACAAATTACGTGATCATCGTTTTTAAATGGTCCATTCACGTTGTTATCTTCGTACGAATTATCGGTATTCCAGTAAAATAAATTATGTGCAAATGAATAAGAAAAAATAAAGTATCAAAAAATCTCGTCCGACTTATAGCAATGCTCAATAATCGTCGTCAAGTACTCATGTTATTAAACGTTGCCATCCATAGCGGTCATTTACCTAATTTTGCCTATTTCCTAGTGAACTATCGCGTGACTTTAATTATTTTAATGTTTTTCGTAACACTGTTAAAAGTTCATTAATTTTACATTTGAAATGTTCTATATTTTCTTGACAACACAACATAGTATTGTATACATATTTAAATTTGTCGCATCTATTCAATTTCACCATGCAGTATTTTTCTGTTCTCCAGTGACAATCGAGTATGCCACTGGTTGGACGAGAACCGTCTGAATTTGTCGCAACAGGCGCTCGCATTCGACGTAAACGCGGATGTCGAGCCGATTCCACATGATGAGCAGCATAACGACTTGTATGGTAAATATGTGACATTCTTTATATTAAAAAAATATGAGCCGCTTGCTCAACCTGGTTTTAGCTTGTCAATGCGTTGGCAAACTTTGGCAATACACTTGGAGTTGTATTGAAATTAAATTTATAATTGTTGGTCCATTGGTGCCACTGTTCAGCATGACGTCACACAAAAGAATATTGGACCCGTATTTATTATTTTGTCTAAACAAATAGTAAACCATATTGCACGTTCGTATTTACGTGACATCTCAACACTTCTTACCTAGAAGTGACTTCACACGATCCTACTCCTGAATTTTAATGCCTATTTTATATATTACTAGCTGTGCCCGCGACTTCGTCCGCATGGAATAGTGACTTTTCGGGCAACAATTTGAATTACATGTACCGTCGTTTGGGTAGCTAAAAATTCACTTAACAGTAATTCTTCTCCGTATACGATATTTAATTTTGACGTAGGTATGGCCATCGAGGATGAAAGCATACAGGCTCCTAGGATTGCTAACCCGTGACAGAGCCACATACAACTGATCGTGCGAGAAACAGCTGAAACTTAGATTCGATCTACACCCACAACTTTCAGCGTCTGACCTTGGGCTTTATTAATGGTCATCGCAAAACATAGGCTGACTGGAAACTGGACTTGTTTATAACTAAATGGAAAATTGAGTTATTTAGTAAACACGTACTTAACGTACGTAACACGCTTAAGTAAGGAACGTTCCTAATACTCATACCCCGACGTTACGTAAAATTTCATGGCTCAACGATAGGAAAGTGTTATTTTTAACTTTTTAAATGTTTTACTTTTTTGCGATGGGGGTTTTTTAAATTTTTAATTTAGCTTTTATTTTATCATTTTCAAACGCATTAATTTTGTTTTATAGAGTTTACAGTTATGAGAATTTTTCAGTGCATTGTATGTAGAGTCAAATGCTGGTTAAAACAAATCCAAACACGATATATCTGCTATTATTTTGTCAAGAGTCTACCTACTGGTGTGCTGGATAGCCTAGCTGCAGCATCAGCTCATCCTGTTGCCATCAGTGCATTGTGTGCAGAATCAAATGCTGGTTAAAATGAATCCAAACACGACATTTTTGCTATTATTTTGTCAAGAGCCTACCTAATGGTGTGCTGGATAGCCTGGCTGCAGCATCAGCTCACCCTGTTGCCATCAGTGCATTGTGTGCAGAATCAAATGCTGGTTAAAATGAATCCAAACACGACATATCTGCTATTATTGTCATCCTGGCTGCATCAGACCAAATTTGCCATAATCTTGCTTGTTAATATAACATACTTGGGTGTTTGAAATTTTAAGCCACACATATGTTTGTAAGTAAAGTTAATACCCACAGACGTCTAAAATAGCCACGGTACCTAACACAAAAGATCTGATAACCTTGAAACGGCTAAACCGAGTTTGATGAATCATGTCTAATAACCATTGCAAGAACCCTGCTTTCAAATAAAAAAAACCGCACATAAATCGGTTCACCCGTTTAGGCGCTACGGTCCCACAGACAGACAGATAGACACACACACATAGCGGTTAAACTTATAACACCCCTCATTTTGCGTCGGGGGTTAAAAAATTTAAAGAAAATTAAGAAAAATCTTTTTTGCAATAAATAAAACCGACTTAAAAGAATCACTAACCGGTGTAAAAAAACTCTAAATTAGGAAGTCTGTGGCTTTGGTGGTTTTGTCTCATTCATGATGGGCCACCGACTTCCGAATTTAGAGTTATTTTACACCGGTTAGTGTTTTTTTTTAAGTCGGTTTTATTTTTTGCAAAACAGATTTTTATTTTTCCATTTTTAGTTGTTCCCATACAAATAATTGCCATGAATTTATTTTTATATTGTAATTTGTTAACAATACATGTCATGGTAATAGGGTTATCCACTTATCCCTAATAAATGAAAATTAACATACCTAAAAAAACATACCGTCGAATTCAGAACCTCCTCCTTTTTTTGAAGTCGGTTAAAAGAACCCAACCTACAAACCCTAAAATTTAAATAAATGAAATATGCAAACAGTATTCAAGTGAATCGCAATAATCGCGAGGCGTGTAGGTGCTCTGATAGAATACCTTAGCAAATGTTCGCCGTGATTCTTTAAATTGACATAACTTTTTTATTTATGAACCGATTAACATGAAATAAACACTAAATGTTAAGTGAAGCTTACTACAATATATTAGTGAAAACCGCATTTACATCGAATAAGCCGTTTCTGATATTAGCGTGCACAAACATACCGACAAACAGACAAAAAAAAAAAAAAAACAATTTCGGGTTCGGCATCGATATAATAACAACCCCTGCTACTCTTTTTTTATTTATTTCCATTGTACAGACACCACTTTTCTACAATTTTATTATATGTATAGATTATTATTTATTACTAGCCTATGTTTTCACACTGCAGGGCAAAGTAATAATAATAGGGCCATAGTCCTTCCATAGTACTAGGTAACCAGTTCACCTTATCCACCCCTAACCTATAGCCCAATACATTTGTTGTTTTAGTCTACAATAGTCCTGCACTAGTCGTAGGTTTTCCTTGGGTGCATTTGCATAATGCATACAGGGAAAATCTGCGATTGGTGCCTCACTGCATTAAAAACGACAAAGGGCCTCTGCGAGTTGGCTTAGGCTCCTCGTAAGCCTTCCAAAGGTCCGGAACCCAAGGGTTCCGAGAAATATCAGCGCATAACAATAATAATAATAATAATTTATTTATTTCACTTCAAAAACTCAAGCATCAGTGTAGCTCTGGCTCTTGTACTAGGAGTTCCTGTATCACATGAGCCAGCAAATCAAAGTCCTCCCTACTTTCCTTCAACCTCTCTCTGTCAAGCGCTTTTTGGGACCAGTCCTCATCAAAGGAGTCCAGCTCGTCCCCGGGCCTACCATGATGTCGTTTGCCATGGAAGGGAACCCATTGGGTTGTGCGTTTGGCCCACTGATTGTCTGACATTTGGCAGATGTGTCCAGCCCAGACATTTTAACGTGGCAGTCTTATGTGTGACATAAGTAATTTTAGTGATGGAACGGATTGTTGTATTCCTAACCTGGTCTTCAAGATTGATACCCAGAAAATTCCGTGCCATAGCTCTCTGGCGAAACTCGAGCTAGGATCTCTGCTAAACAGTCAAGGACTATGTTTGAGAACCGTAAGTGAGGATGGAAAGAATTCACACTTCGAGGAGTATTCTCTTAAGGGAAAGAGGAAGATTTCCCTTCATAAGGTCTTTCATAGCCCAATAGCTCTTCCAGGCATTTTCGGTGCGTCTTGGAACTTCTTTGTTTTATCTTGCCTCAAAAGACACTATTTGATTAGGATAGAGATACCCATCGACGTATTCTACGTCCCCACACAGTGATCCTGTGATGCGCACCGTTTGTCATCAACTTGGTTTTCGAAATATTCATCCGAAGTCTGACCTCTAGGCTTGCTATGCTAAGATCATCCAGCATCTGAGTCAACTCGAAGGCTGAAGAAGTAAAAAGGACAATTTCGTCGGCAAAACGGAGTTTGGATAACCTCTTATGTCTGACCGTAATGCCCTTCTCTGCCCAACCTTTCTGCCAGCTTTCTGAAAACCGTTAATAATTTTGGAGATAGCGGATCTCCTTGCTTGACTCCTCTATTAACTGAAAAAGATGGTCCCGTCATAGAAATCATTTTAATGGCTGCGGTACTGTTTTTGTAGATAAGTTTGTAAAAGGTTAATGTGTTATCTATTTCTTGGTTTTGTAGAGATTTGAAAGTAGAACTATGGCTAATACTATCAAAGGCTTTGGTATAACCTACTAATGCTATGTAATTTGGGAGCTGAAATTCTGCATGCTTTTCTATAACCTGGTTGATGTAATGAAGATGATCGGTAGTAATCTCCTTGCACAATTGTCTACGTGCCTCGGTTGTGTTTAGGTCGTAGAATTCTTCAATTTCGTCATCAGGGTGGGCTGAAGTTGGTGCATAGACTTGAACTATTGTTAAGGGTTTTTTGTCATTTATTCGGAATCTGAGGACAGTTATACTTGTAATGTACACAGACGAGGAGCCGCTGGGCGGCATCGAGAGCGAGGAGGAAGCGGACGTGGCCGTGGCGGCGTGCGTGGCGCGCGCGGGCGCGGGGCCGAGCGTGGCGCGCCTCACCGACATGCGGCCCGGCGCCGCGCCCGACTCGCGCCTGGAGTACTCCTACTCCGGCGCCATCGTGACCGCCTGGGCCGGGCCCTCGCACTGGAAGCTCAAGAACAACAGAGGTAACAACTGACTTACTATCTCACCGACATGCGGCCCGGCGCCGCGCCCGACTCGCGCCTGGAGTACTCCTACTCCGGCGCCATCGTGACCGCCTGGGCCGGGCCCTCGCACTGGAAGCTCAAGAACAACAGAGGTAACAACTGACTTACTATCTCACCGACATGCGGCCCGGCGCCGCGCCCGACTCGCGCCTGGAGTACTCCTACTCCGGCGCCATCGTGACCGCCTGGGCCGGGCCCTCGCACTGGAAGCTCAAGAACAACAGAGGTAACAACTGACTTACTATCTCACCGACATGCGGCCCGGCGCCGCGCCCGACTCGCGCCTGGAGTACTCCTACTCCGGCGCCATCGTGACCGCCTGGGCCGGGCCCTCGCACTGGAAGCTCAAGAACAACAGAGGTAACAACTGACTTACTATCTCACCGACATGCGGCCCGGCGCCGCGCCCGACTCGCGCCTGGAGTACTCCTACTCCGGCGCCATCGTGACCGCCTGGGCCGGGCCCTCGCACTGGAAGCTCAAGAACAACAGAGGTAACAACTGACTTACTATCTCACCGACATGCGGCCCGGCGCCGCGCCCGACTCGCGCCTGGAGTACTCCTACTCCGGCGCCATCGTGACCGCCTGGGCCGGGCCCTCGCACTGGAAGCTCAAGAACAACAGAGGTAACAACTGACTTACTATCTCACCGACATGCGGCCCGGCGCCGCGCCCGACTCGCGCCTGGAGTACTCCTACTCCGGCGCCATCGTGACCGCCTGGGCCGGGCCCTCGCACTGGAAGCTCAAGAACAACAGAGGTAACAACTGACTTACTATCTCACCGACATGCGGCCCGGCGCCGCGCCCGACTCGCGCCTGGAGTACTCCTACTCCGGCGCCATCGTGACCGCCTGGGCCGGGCCCTCGCACTGGAAGCTCAAGAACAACAGAGGTAACAACTGACTTACTATCTCACCGACATGCGGCCCGGCGCCGCGCCCGACTCGCGCCTGGAGTACTCCTACTCCGGCGCCATCGTGACCGCCTGGGCCGGGCCCTCGCACTGGAAGCTCAAGAACAACAGAGGTAACAACTGACTTACTATCTCACCGACATGCGGCCCGGCGCCGCGCCCGACTCGCGCCTGGAGTACTCCTACTCCGGCGCCATCGTGACCGCCTGGGCCGGGCCCTCGCACTGGAAGCTCAAGAACAACAGAGGTAACAACTGACTTACTATCTCACCGACATGCGGCCCGGCGCCGCGCCCGACTCGCGCCTGGAGTACTCCTACTCCGGCGCCATCGTGACCGCCTGGGCCGGGCCCTCGCACTGGAAGCTCAAGAACAACAGAGGTAACAACTGACTTACTATCTCACCGACATGCGGCCCGGCGCCGCGCCCGACTCGCGCCTGGAGTACTCCTACTCCGGCGCCATCGTGACCGCCTGGGCCGGGCCCTCGCACTGGAAGCTCAAGAACAACAGAGGTAACAACTGACTTACTATCTCACCGACATGCGGCCCGGCGCCGCGCCCGACTCGCGCCTGGAGTACTCCTACTCCGGCGCCATCGTGACCGCCTGGGCCGGGCCCTCGCACTGGAAGCTCAAGAACAACAGAGGTAACAACTGACTTACTATCTCACCGACATGCGGCCCGGCGCCGCGCCAGACTCGCGCCTGGAGTACTCCTACTCCGGCGCCATCGTGACCGCCTGGGCCGGGCCCTCGCACTGGAAGCTCAAGAACAACAGAGGTAACAACTGACTTACTATCTCACCGACATGCGGCCCGGCGCCGCGCCCGACTCGCGCCTGGAGTACTCCTACTCCGGCGCCATCGTGACCGCCTGGGCCGGGCCCTCGCACTGGAAGCTCAAGAACAACAGAGGTAACAACTGACTTACTATCTCACCGACATGCGGCCCGGCGCCGCGCCCGACTCGCGCCTGGAGTACTCCTACTCCGGCGCCATCGTGACCGCCTGGGCCGGGCCCTCGCACTGGAAGCTCAAGAACAACAGAGGTAACAACTGACTTACTATCTCACCGACATGCGGCCCGGCGCCGCGCCCGACTCGCGCCTGGAGTACTCCTACTCCGGCGCCATCGTGACCGCCTGGGCCGGGCCCTCGCACTGGAAGCTCAAGAACAACAGAGGTAACAACTGACTTAC
The DNA here is from genome assembly GCA_921972225.1 of Euplexia lucipara. Taxonomy (NCBI): domain Eukaryota; kingdom Metazoa; phylum Arthropoda; class Insecta; order Lepidoptera; family Noctuidae; genus Euplexia; species Euplexia lucipara. Next base: position 16,953,564 of record OV179155.1, on the reverse strand, counting down.
TATCTCACCGACATGCGGCCCGGCGCCGCGCCCGACTCGCGCCTGGAGTACTCCTACTCCGGCGCCATCGTGACCGCCTGGGCCGGGCCCTCGCACTGGAAGCTCAAGAACAACAGAGGTAACAACTGACTTACTATCTCACCGACATGCGGCCCGGCGCCGCGCCCGACTCGCGCCTGGAGTACTCCTACTCCGGCGCCATCGTGACCGCCTGGGCCGGGCCCTCGCACTGGAAGCTCAAGAACAACAGAGGTAACAACTGACTTACTATCTCACCGACATGCGGCCCGGCGCCGCGCCCGACTCGCGCCTGGAGTACTCCTACTCCGGCGCCATCGTGACCGCCTGGGCCGGGCCCTCGCACTGGAAGCTCAAGAACAACAGAGGTAACAACTGACTTACTATCTCACCGACATGCGGCCCGGCGCCGCGCCCGACTCGCGCCTGGAGTACTCCTACTCCGGCGCCATCGTGACCGCCTGGGCCGGGCCCTCGCACTGGAAGCTCAAGAACAACAGAGGTAACAACTGACTTACTATCTCACCGACATGCGGCCCGGCGCCGCGCCCGACTCGCGCCTGGAGTACTCCTACTCCGGCGCCATCGTGACCGCCTGGGCCGGGCCCTCGCACTGGAAGCTCAAGAACAACAGAGGTAACAACTGACTTACTATCTCACCGACATGCGGCCCGGCGCCGCGCCCGACTCGCGCCTGGAGTACTCCTACTCCGGCGCCATCGTGACCGCCTGGGCCGGGCCCTCGCACTGGAAGCTCAAGAACAACAGAGGTAACAACTGACTTACTATCTCACCGACATGCGGCCCGGCGCCGCGCCCGACTCGCGCCTGGAGTACTCCTACTCCGGCGCCATCGTGACCGCCTGGGCCGGGCCCTCGCACTGGAAGCTCAAGAACAACAGAGGTAACAACTGACTTACTATCTCACCGACATGCGGCCCGGCGCCGCGCCCGACTCGCGCCTGGAGTACTCCTACTCCGGCGCCATCGTGACCGCCTGGGCCGGGCCCTCGCACTGGAAGCTCAAGAACAACAGAGGTAACAACTGACTTACTATCTCACCGACATGCGGCCCGGCGCCGCGCCCGACTCGCGCCTGGAGTACTCCTACTCCGGCGCCATCGTGACCGCCTGGGCCGGGCCCTCGCACTGGAAGCTCAAGAACAACAGAGGTAACAACTGACTTACTATCTCACCGACATGCGGCCCGGCGCCGCGCCCGACTCGCGCCTGGAGTACTCCTACTCCGGCGCCATCGTGACCGCCTGGGCCGGGCCCTCGCACTGGAAGCTCAAGAACAACAGAGGTAACAACTGACTTACTATCTCACCGACATGCGGCCCGGCGCCGCGCCCGACTCGCGCCTGGAGTACTCCTACTCCGGCGCCATCGTGACCGCCTGGGCCGGGCCCTCGCACTGGAAGCTCAAGAACAACAGAGGTAACAACTGACTTACTATCTCACCGACATGCGGCCCGGCGCCGCGCCCGACTCGCGCCTGGAGTACTCCTACTCCGGCGCCATCGTGACCGCCTGGGCCGGGCCCTCGCACTGGAAGCTCAAGAACAACAGAGGTAACAACTGACTTACTATCTCACCGACATGCGGCCCGGCGCCGCGCCCGACTCGCGCCTGGAGTACTCCTACTCCGGCGCCATCGTGACCGCCTGGGCCGGGCCCTCGCACTGGAAGCTCAAGAACAACAGAGGTAACAACTGACTTACTATCTCACCGACATGCGGCCCGGCGCCGCGCCCGACTCGCGCCTGGAGTACTCCTACTCCGGCGCCATCGTGACCGCCTGGGCCGGGCCCTCGCACTGGAAGCTCAAGAACAACAGAGGTAACAACTGACTTACTATCTCACCGACATGCGGCCCGGCGCCGCGCCCGACTCGCGCCTGGAGTACTCCTACTCCGGCGCCATCGTGACCGCCTGGGCCGGGCCCTCGCACTGGAAGCTCAAGAACAACAGAGGTAACAACTGACTTACTATCTCACCGACATGCGGCCCGGCGCCGCGCCCGACTCGCGCCTGGAGTACTCCTACTCCGGCGCCATCGTGACCGCCTGGGCCGGGCCCTCGCACTGGAAGCTCAAGAACAACAGAGGTAACAACTGACTTACTATCTCACCGACATGCGGCCCGGCGCCGCGCCCGACTCGCGCCTGGAGTACTCCTACTCCGGCGCCATCGTGACCGCCTGGGCCGGGCCCTCGCACTGGAAGCTCAAGAACAACAGAGGTAACAACTGACTTACTATCTCACCGACATGCGGCCCGGCGCCGCGCCCGACTCGCGCCTGGAGTACTCCTACTCCGGCGCCATCGTGACCGCCTGGGCCGGGCCCTCGCACTGGAAGCTCAAGAACAACAGAGGTAACAACTGACTTACTATCTCACCGACATGCGGCCCGGCGCCGCGCCCGACTCGCGCCTGGAGTACTCCTACTCCGGCGCCATCGTGACCGCCTGGGCCGGGCCCTCGCACTGGAAGCTCAAGAACAACAGAGGTAACAACTGACTTACTATCTCACCGACATGCGGCCCGGCGCCGCGCCCGTCTCGCGCCTGGAGTACTCCTACTCCGGCGCCATCGTGACCGCCTGGGCCGGGCCCTCGCACTGGAAGCTCAAGAACAACAGAGGTAACAACTGACTTACTATCTCACCGACATGCGGCCCGGCGCCGCGCCCGACTCGCGCCTGGAGTACTCCTACTCCGGCGCCATCGTGACCGCCTGGGCCGGGCCCTCGCACTGGAAGCTCAAGAACAACAGAGGTAACAACTGACTTACTATCTCACCGACATGCGGCCCGGCGCCGCGCCCGACTCGCGCCTGGAGTACTCCTACTCCGGCGCCATCGTGACCGCCTGGGCCGGGCCCTCGCACTGGAAGCTCAAGAACAACAGAGGTAACAACTGACTTACTATCTCACCGACATGCGGCCCGGCGCCGCGCCCGACTCGCGCCTGGAGTACTCCTACTCCGGCGCCATCGTGACCGCCTGGGCCGGGCCCTCGCACTGGAAGCTCAAGAACAACAGAGGTAACAACTGACTTACTATTTTATGCTTTAGGACCTAATTTACTCGATTGTGTTACTTTAGATTTGGCCTTCAATATTTATGGACTAGGTACTTGTTTAACAAAGTAAACTGTCGTTTTCGGGTTGATATACACCGATTTTCAAAATGCTTTTGACAACATTGACCAGCTGCTGCTTTTGAATAAAATAACATTCAGTAATAAACGAGGTTATCTTCTAAGATCGTCGATCTGTTACGTTTTAATAGTGCTCTGAATTCAGCTTGAAGAGGGTAGTAATTAACGGTTTCGATTCATATACTCGAACCATTACTTCTGGAGTTCCCCAGGGCTACATTTTGAGACCTCTTTTAATTATCAATTACATGTGTTCAAAAATTCTAAATGAATTCTTTACGCAAACAAGCTCAAAATCTAAAGACGTGTCACGAACGTACACATACTTATATCTTTACAGACTGATATTCAGGTCTCAGTTAGAATAATAATATGCTATATTGGTAAATACTCAGCAGCGATTGAAAAAATTCAAACTCAAGTTTTAAAAACATTGAATCTCCGTGTTTTTCCCCACATCATTTACACCTTCTTCTATTTCGATACACATCGAAAACTGTTGAGCTTTTACCATAATAAATTTAGGCTGTAGGATTTGATGGGTGAGACGATAATAATTGTCAATATCAAGTACGAGCCAGATTACAAATTCTTTTCAACATAAATCCTATTTCCACAGCATCAAAAACGTCCGATCGCACCCAGTCAGTGGCCGGCCGCCCAACCGTCGATGGCAAGAAACCAACTCGATTGAAGCGTCAGCTAGATTTCCAAGGAGCCGGATTAGCTTTCGACAGTCAGGCTGAGCCAGTGGGAGAGTACGAACCCACACAGCCAGCCAAGATCATGATCAGCAGGAAGACTCTAGCAACTGGACATACATGGAATGAGGCTAACTTTAAAACTCCTATTGATCGGTGAGTCTTCTTCTTGTCATGTGACTTACTTGGCATCACATGCCCTCGAGAAATATCCCTCAGGCAAGCCGGTTTCCTCACGAATGTTTACCTTTACCGTTTTTTAAGCAAGTGATAATTGTACAATACACACATTAATCCGAAAAATTCAAGACCTTTGATTGGTGAGTTAAAGAATATGATCCACATATGGTAGATCCAGAATAGTATCTACAGTCACGCTACAACATTAATTTTAAGTCCTTTGTGATGCGGGTTTTATCTTACCATCTGGAGACCTTATTGCAAGAGAGATTTTAGCCGACAGGTGCCGTGTATCGGCTTTTTCGCGGAAGGCTGCATGACACCACGACTCACCGCAATACGTTGCTACCTAACGTGTTTTCTATTTATATTTATTTTGTATGCATTAGTTTATTATTTTAAAATATTACAATGTGTATTTGGTTTATGGGTCTTAGTTGCCTGAAAATAAAGGATTATTATTATAAGAAGTTCATGTGATGTTCTGTCGTTTCTACTTACTTTTTTTATTGCGCGATATCTCACCTTGGCAAGCGACAATGGGTCGACAATGAAGCACGCTTGCCTAGAAGTAAACCATTAGCTCTTGACTTAGGTTGTAGCTATCAGAAAACACAGACTCCGGCAGGGGATTCCACTCCTTAGCTCCCACTCGTGAGATTATGTCAATAGGACTCTCAATGATAGTATTAAGTTAATTTAGTGTTACTGAGTATTTGCTCCACTAAAATAATAACTCGTATCTCCTTTTCAGCGGTCTAGACGAGTCCCACTTCCGCAAGCTATACCTCCGCAAAAATGTGATGATGCAACGCAAACGCGACCTCGAGCAGGCCAACCAACTCGAACCTGTGCCCGTCGATGTGGAAGAAGCCAGAGATTATGACTATAACAATGAAAACGATGCTTCATACTGTCCTAATAATATTCCAGTGAGTAAAGTACAGACCCCAGCATATCAAGTTACCCCAAACTGTCAAATTTTCCCAATTGAACATGAACTTTATTCTGTTTGTTATAAAGTTGAAAAATATCTATCAAAGAAATTTGACACATTGGGGTAGATTGATGTGCTGGCCTCTGTACTTTATATTTTTTATAATGTTGCCCCACACTTGGTGTTTGACTGCCATTTTGGTCTAGTGGTTTGTGGCCCTGATTGCTATACCGGAGGTCTCGAGTTCGATTTCCACTTAAAGAAAAATTGTTTTATCAAATATTTTTTTCTAGGACGGTGATGACTGGGGTAATGAAGACGCTACGGCGGCGGGGGAACTGCACGAACAAGTGAAGACTGCGGAGCCAGAAGAGATAACCGAGATGTTGGAACCGCCCACTAAGGTAATATACTATACTTAAATAGCCTGCAACACTATGTTTAGACTAATGCCGACCACACTACCGTCCAAATCAACTCCCGCAAATATCTGCCCACTTCTATAGTCACGTTTCGTCTTATTTGTTTATTCAATCTAATTACATATTATCGTGGTAAATATGCCGCCATAAAATTAAATGACATCATTGGTCAAATCAAATAGCGCGCGCTTCCCCGGTTTCCAGTAACACATTTACGTCCCGATTCACAAAATCAGTCTCACAAAAAATATTCACCAACCGAGAGAACAGATGTTACGTAACATAAATTGTACAAAGGTGGACTTAATGCCTTACTAATCTTTCTAAATTCGACTTCACTCCCACAGGTCGCTAAAATCTTCATACCTTACGCGATGCGGGCGAAGAAAGTCGACATGAAACAGCTTAAAAATTGCACATGGAAAATGTTAACTGAGAAAACGCCTGAAGGAGAAAAAGAGGACGTCGAGAAGACTACCTTCTCTGCATTGTACCAGCGGCTACCAAGCAAACTGACACCGAACATGCGAGAATCGCTCAGTATACCCCTAGCCCTACTTTCAGTACTCCATCTAGCGAATGAAAAGGGACTAATTTTGGAAAATAACGAGGATCTGAACGATTTTGGAATTTTAGGTCTCATACAATAAATCTTAGCACACTTTTTTCTTGTATGTAGGTATAGTCGTGTAGTTTTAGTTATAGCGCCCAGTCACGATGAACTTTTAAGAACTAACTACTAGCACTTTGCTTGCGAATTCGTCCGTAGGCATTTTGTATTTTATCATCTCCACCGCTCTTAGTTTTGAAAATCAATATATAGCATACTTGCAGACGTAACGCTCGCGTAGTTCCCATAACCGTGGGAATACAGGGATAAAAAGAAGCATGTCACTCGGGGATAGTGTAACTTCCTAACGGTGAAAGAATTTTTCAAATCGATCCAGTAGTTTCGAAGCCTATTCGATGCAAACAAACAAACAATCAAATTTTTCCTCTTTATAATATATTAGTATAGATGACACTCACAAATAGTGTGGTTTTCTAATGGTCAGTAGTCCAGAGATTACCTTATACAACCTCACAAACTTTACCTCTTTATAACCTAAGTATAGAATTTCAAGTTTACTTATCTCTAAATAACAATATTGAGGCCGGGTTCTCTATACAGTTAGCACTCGAAACTTGTTTTTTGCATAGAGTACGATAGGTGAAGAATTGATCTGACTACTGTCTTGAAAATTTAAGTATGTACAGCACTTGACGGTTAACAATTTTGCAACTTCATAACGCATGACGTTGCATAAACATCGCAAGTTACTGGTACTGGGTACATACATTCCGGCACTGTTACTCCTTAATACAGGCTTTTTGGAAGCCTAGCTAGTAGAACAGCACGTCACCTACCCGATTGCCAGATAATGAAAACTACCCACTTTGTAAAATCTGTGACATGTATTGCAATCTGTTTTTATATATAAATAAAATAAATACATGTTTTATTAATGTACATACATAAACTCACGCTTTTTCCCATGGTGGGGGTAGGCAGGAGCGCCATGTGCTACGGTTATTATAGTGTTAATGATATTGAGAATTAAATTATTCCATATCAATATACTCGATGTCGCGAATAAATTAGGAAAGCCTTTTTTTCGCTTGTGTGCCATTTTCCCCGCCCAATGCTGGACATTGTAAATATAAATTGTTGTTTGTAGCGTTTTTTTCTTCGATTTAACCGCTATGATAAAATTGTATAGATGTTTTTACAAATAATCTTTTCAATGTTACTACGTAATACTGTAATGATTTAGAATTAAACCTGTTAAACAAATACGCCTGTATTCTTTTTATTTATGATTATATTATAAGACAAGTATAGTATAGCATTAGAAGAGATGTCTATTTATTACGGCTTAGTCGCAGAATGACTGTCTGTCAATAGGGCGCTTTCTTACAATGCCTTTTTCGTAGAATGTCTTTCGCATAATGTCGCGTTAGTAACTTGAATAAAATTTGAGCGTTAAAAAAGTAACATTTGAAGTCATAACATAATTGTTGTAAAAAGTAAACAAAGCACATAAATATGAATTTATTCATATGCGTATTTATTATAATATGCATAATTGTAGTATTAATAAAATTAATTGCAAAACTACAAGTTTCCACTCGAAAGCATGATAGTTGAAGAGTTGATATACCGACTTGAATATTGAGTATGTACAATTCTTGATGGTTAACAATAAGGCCATCATTTCGCATGACGTTGCATAAACATCGCGTTTATTGGTCGAGATAAATATACTCAATTTCGCGAATCAATTAAGGAAACATCCGGACGACAATTTTGCTTATGTGCCATTTTCACCGCCAAATGCTGGACATTGCAAATAAAAATTTTTGATTGTAGCGTTTTTTTCTTTAAGAACAATGATATACCCGCCATGATTGCATTGTATGGATGTTTTTTTACTAATAATCTCTTCAATAGATTAAAGATTAAAGATACCGGGCTGATATCCGCAACTCCACGTCTAAGCGCGTATTTTGCGTATGGGCTATAATCTACCACGCGGGCCCAGTGCGAATTGGTAGATGTCACATGTCTTCGAACTTTTTGGTTCTAGGACATGCCGGTTTCCTCACGATGTTTTCCTTCACCGTTTTGGAGAGCAGTGGTGATGAAATAAATTACACAAAGTAATGCGCCTGCCTGGGTTTGAACCCACGACTTACTGTTCGTAAGTCGGGGCCGCCACCACTGGGCCACCGCTGCTCTCAATCTCTTCAATATTACTACGTAATACTGAAATGATGTATAATTAAACTTGTTAAACAAATACGCCTGTAGTCTTTTTTATTTATAATTATAATATAAGTATAGTATAGCATTAGAAGAAATGCCTATTTATTACGGCTATTTATTAATGTCTTTCTCATAATGTCGCTTTCGCAGAATGACTTTGTCTGTCATTAGGTCGCTTTCTCACATTGCCTTTTTCGTAGAATGTGTATTTCGCAAAATGTCGTGTTAGTAACTTGAATATTTTTTTGTGTTTAAAAAACATTTGATTAAGTCATAATATAATTATTATAAAAAGTAGACAAAGCACTTATACAACGGTTATATATGTATATTTATTATATGCTTAATTGTAGTATTAATAAATAAATTGTGAAACTTGCAATCATATCGGATCTATATAAATGTATTTATTTTATATGCTTAATTGCTATTCGTAAGTAAATTGTAAAACTTATAATCACAAAGTATTCATATAATATATGTATGTGTATGGAACCATCCACAAATTACGTCGATTATTAAAGAGAGGGAGCCAACAAAATGGACTTCGGACTGGGGGTGCTGAAAGCAAAGTGACTGCACATGCTTAAATCTAAAATACTTAAAAGCAAAATTTTCTTTAATTTCCTGTTGTTTTGTCGATTATCTAGAAAACTTGATTAAGGGTACGAGGATTCAAAAGTGTGACCACCTGTGACAAGGTCAGTGAGGGGTAAGGTCAAGAATCCATAAAATCTGTGTGACATATTTAATGGATGGCCCCTATTTAATATGTGCTTAATTGTGGTATTAATAAATTGTAGAACTTGTAATCATTACGCATTCATGTACCTATGTATTTATTATAATATAATATGCTGTATTGTAGTATTAATAAGTAAATCGTAAAACTTGTAGTCATCAAAGGAATGTATATATGGGGCCATTAATAAATTACGTCACATATTATGGGGGAACCCAGAAATTGTGACACGAGACTGAGGGGGGGGGGGGGGGGGGGGTGAAAGCTAAGTGACGTCACACCAGGGGGCAGGGGGTTTTATAATTGTGACCAACCGAGACAAGGACGGGGCGCGGGGGTCAAAAAACTATGCAATTTGTGTGACGTAATAATTAATGGATGACCCCTATTTATTATATGCGTATTGTAGTAAGTATTTATATTAATACAATTGTAAAATTTATTATCATATATATATTACAATAGGAAAATTTATTCTAAGTTATTAACCCTTTAGGGTCAGGAAACATTGATTGACGGTGCTCGAGGGTTTATCCAGACAAATAGAAATAAAGTAGGTATGGAACCCCGTAATGTTACGCGGCGATGACGATTAAGGGTAAAGTCACATCGATCGGCGGCAAAGACCTTCAATACCTATAGACCGGACATCACGAACAATATTTTCGTCCGAAACTTTTGTCCTGCTGGACACAAATCTGTGAGTTTTTTAGTACGCTCCGCTGCCGCTCCAATATTCGTATATTATTCTAGATGGCATTACTAAGACATGGGATCAAAGTTTTTCTATGAAATTTCCTCGCATGTCCGCTATAGTACTTTAAATCTCTTTAATCGGCGGCCTTTCGCATTTTCCCGATTGAAAATAAGCGTAGAAGCCATCGGCGACCGATCGCGTTATATCAGGGGCGTCCGCATCCGTACCCAGCCGTGAGGTGCCGTACAGCTCCGTATGTTCACAAACATAATGGAAAAAATCTTATACTGTTGGTGCCTTTTAAAACACGATGGACAGTTCAATGTCAAAGCCGCCATTTTTTTCCCATTATATTGTATACCTACTGGAGTAGAGGAGCTTGTGGCTAAATTATAACAGCCGCAACGGGTCGATCGACGGTTAAGCTCTACTTGACGAGGTCGGTCCTTGGATGGGTGACCATTTATTACATCTCAAGACTACTTCGTGCCTCGGAACTGCACGTTAAGCCAACGGCTTAACGTGCTTTCCGAGGCATGGACCATCGTCCCGGCTGTCATTTGTACATCTTTGACAGTTAGGTCTCCGGACAAATGAATTGTCGAAGACGAGTGAAAAAAATCATAATATTACCAGCCTCCAAGTTGAGAATGAGACCGTTGAACAAAAAGTAATCCAAACGATTTACTAAAAAAATATCTTAAGACTGCTTTGCATTATTTAAATATAGCTCAACTCTGTAACATTACACGACAAGCGAAGACTCTAAGTGAGGGAACACCTAGTTATACCAATGACAGTTGCGGTCAACAGTTAAGTGTGCTTTCTCAGAGATTGGCCCTGAATGGAGGCAAAGAAGAAGGGTATATAATTAATGATCGACGAACAGACGTTGCTTAACTTTCCATCAAACTAAAATGTCTTATTTTTTTTTTCTGTGGATATAATTTTTATAAACTTTGTAAATTATTTTCTTTTTGTTATTCTTAAAGTGTTACCGTTTGTTTTCCCCAATAAATAAATTAAAAAATAAACAACTGTAATTATTTAGCCACAACCTCTTCTCTAGTTGAACAATTATTTATTTCTAGCAGAAGTCCCGCGGTTTCACCCGCGTAGGTCCCATTCCCGTGGGAATACAGGAATTAAAACTAGCTTATGTGTTAATCCAGGGTATCAGCTAACTCCACATCAAATTTTATTAAAATCCATTCAGTAGTTTTTACGTGAAAGAGAATAGAATACTCTTTATTGTACTTACACCATAAAAACTAACAGTAACAAACATCATCCATCTATCCATACTCACAAACTCACTTTCGCGTTGTAATAGTTGTAGGATGATTAAAAGAACTGTTAGCGTTTCACATAGCTTTATTATATAAAAAAAAAACGAAACATCTTCCTTTCGTAGGACATCAGTCCATAATGATACAAGGTGATTACTAAACAAAAAATAACGACAATCAATATACCTTCGGTACTCTTGGTTAATTGACATGTGAATATAATGTTGAATGCAGGGAATGTGTTTAATTACAATAAATTACGTCATGTATGTACATTATAACGGACACATATTGCAATGAACAAACTAGTATTTTTGTTATGAAAGTGCTTTACCCAACAATACCGATAACATTAAATAAACCTAAAATACAAGAATGAGTATTTATAATAACGACATAAGAAATACTTTAGAGTTACAAATAACTTTTAATGGTACAATAGTTACTGAATTATTTCTCTGATATCTTTAAATCACTCAAAATATTACGATAAACAGTGTCTCTGGAAGCATTCTACACTTCCACTAGAACTCAGTTATTCGAGAAGCAAATAAATCAACATTAACAAAAAAACAACACGTAAAACTAGTAAGTCCAACCTTAACTATAACATTTTATTGTTAATGTACTTCGTACAAAATATATAAAAATAAGCTGCTTGTTAACATCAATATAGAGCATTGACACTTGGTCTGACCAAAATACGATGCAAATATAAATGTTTGCATGTTACTAAACAGTTTTAAGACACATTATATCGGTTTAAATCTAAAGAGATTAATATAATATGATGGGTGAAAGTTTTTTCGTGTTGCCCTACCAAAATATTTACAACCTCTTAACTTGACTGTACAGTCTCTGATTTAACTTCACTGGTTTCTGTAACCTTTTCTGTTGAGTCTTTTGATGGGTCTGTCACTTTTTCACCGGAACTTTCTGTTGCCTCTGGTACTTTCTCTGTAGATTTTTCTGTATCATTGGCTTGGACTGTAGGATTTTCAGACTTGGTTTTAAAATCCGTAATTTCTGTTGCTTTTTCTGGCAGACTTTCTGCTTCTTCGACTTGAGGTATTTCTGTAACTTTTTCTACGGGACTCTTGGCTATGTTCTCGGCAGGGATTGTTTTTTCATCTGTAGGTTTCTCTGTAACATCTGCTGCCTTTACTGGTACCTCTGCTGCCTTTTCTATAACCTCTACTGTCTGTTCGGTCACTTTCTTTGAAAGTTGTTCCTCATCAGATTTATGAGAGTCAGATACTGTCTTTGTATCTGATATTTTTTCTGTGAGTTCTGATTCATTTGTCGCTTCTTGTACTTTATCTGTAAGCTTTTCAGAATCCGCACTAGTATTGAGTGACGCGTTAGGCGGTGAAATACAATCGCTAAATTCGTTTTCTTCGACTGTATTTATAGTGTCGTGCGAGTCCTCCAGAGTTCCTGAGGATATGTCTTTCTCGGGACTAGTAGCGGTGTCATCTTTTACTTCATCGGTGCTAATTTCTTCACTCATACTATCCACCTTAGCCTCGAAAGATTTGTTCTCAATAACTGTGTGGTTGCTCTCCATACTTTCGTCAAGTTCAGCTTGTGATGTATTGTGTTCAGACTGTTCGTTTACTGTTTCTGCTAATTCATTTGCTGGTGCTGCTAATTCATTTGCTGTTTCTGCTAATTCATTTGCTGTTTCTGCTAATTCATTTGCTGCATTACCTAACTCATTTGCTGCATTACCTAACTCATTAGCTGCGTTTTCAGTCAATTCAGAAGTTACTTTTGCTGTAACCTCTAGTTCAGCCATAGCTGGTTCTTCTGTCTTGTCTGTTATGACCTGAGCGGCAGGTTTAAGGTCGGAATAAAAATCTTTACCATCGGCTGTCAATTTAACAAGAGCCGGGTGTGTTGTGCTGTCCAAAAATTCTATACTTACAGTAGCGTCATCTAAAACAAGTTGGTCTAGTTTGGTGTTTCCACTTTCCATCAAAGAGGGATCGTCATTTGGTACAACTAGACGGCAACATCTTGCTAAAGGCTCTATTGCGGCGAGATCCTCAGGAAGTTGTCTGAATTCTTCGCATTTAGCTTTATTTCCATAGTCGATAAAATGCACGTGATAACCGACGTCACAGAATTCTAAGATTTTTGCTCTGTACCATTGTTCGTCTTCAGCCCAAAATGCAGCACATACCGACCCAACTTTTAGTTCTGCGACAGGCTCAAATTCGGGGCTATCATTCAACAGCTTTATTGTAACTATATCAAGATTTGAAATAACGTCATCAAGGTGTACGTAGAATTCGTCCACGCCCATGACGTAGCAGATTTTACCCGTGCCGTACGTTTCTTGTCCGACTGGAGCAACTCTTACCGGCACAACTGTGTCGCACAGACCGACGAGCTCTTCAGTCACAGATTTTCCTTCATGGAACAATTCCACGATGGATATATCACCCGACGCGATGAATTGTACATTAAATATAGTGGCTCCTTCTGCGGCTAATTCGTTAAATTTAGTCTCAGACTGGCGGGACCACTTAATGTCACGAGGTTTCTGCAAAGCACATTTTCTCGAAAGTGCAGGCTTTACCTTTAGTTCATCTGGCAGACTTCTCAACTCGTTAGCAATGGATGCGTTACCGTAATCCATAAACAGGACTTCAGTTCCCTCTGACCCATCTACGATGACTTGAGCCCTGTACCACGCACCGTCTTCAGGGTACTTAGCTGCGCAGATCACACCTTCCTCATTATCTGTCAGCTCTGGGAAGTTTTCAGCGTCAACCATTGCAGCTTCCATCGCTTGTAACTCCGGAGTCGCTGTTTCTAATTGAATCCAGAACTCAGAGGGAGAGTTTACGTGGCTAGCAAAGCAGGACGGCAAGTCACCGCAGTCAGTCTCTTCGGATCTGGTTGCGTAACCTTCAGATACCAATTTATCAGTCAAGTTCTGACCATTTACAAAGATGTCGACGTACGTTGTCACATCTTTAAGGACAATGAGAGCATCTACTGGATTTGCTAAATCGCCCACGAGTTGCGTGAAATAGTCCGAGGAGGATTCTGACCACTGACCCGTACCCGTAGGGACAGCGTTAACGCTCGATTTGATGGCGTAGCGTTCCATCGCCTTGAACTTTTCTGGCATCTCTTTTATCAAGCCAGGCTGGTTGTCAAGAACATCTGTGTTGCCATAGTCAATGAAACGGATCGTGGTAATATCAGTATCAGAGTCGAGTATTTCAGCACGGTACCACTGTTCGTCGGCCAAATATTTGGCGACACACAACGTACCCAGCTCAGTGGTCGTAATATCGGTGTATTGGTTTGCATCGCTTTGAAGCTCAGCTTGGATCGTCTCGATTGTGTCTACTTTGTCGGCCATTTGCAACCAGAAGTGTCCGGGTGTGTCGATATGACTGATGTACACTTGAGTACAACCGTCGGGCAGTGAGGTAGGCTCGGCAAGTGTGGCGGCCTGTGACTCCTCAACTTTCTGTTCTTCTTGAGAATCTATTTGTGGCGTAGCCAATTTTTCGTTAACTAACTTCATAGACAAGTCTACGCCGTCTAAATGCAAGCTCGCGAGCCACCCATCTGTGCCCACAGCTAGAGTTACTTGAACCTCCTTTTCGTTGGTCCATTCCTTGAGCTTTGAAAGTGCATCTTCTTGCAGGGCTACAAGGCCCAAACTGGCGACTAACGCGAGTGCACACGGTTCATAGAACTTGGGATCAAGTACCTTGAGAGATTCTTTAGGGAGAGTTTCTGAGTTGCCGTAGTCAGGATATTGAACTTTGACTTGCTCATCTTCGACGCTGATGATTGTTGCGCGATACCAGTTGCCGTCTGCGGAGAGGGCCGCACAGATCCCGTCCACTTCGAAGGTTGACAGAGCCTCGGGAGTTCCTGTTGAGAAGACAAACATTCAGAGACTGAACAAACAAAAAAGATACCGGGCTGGTATCCGCAACTCCACGCCAAAGCGCGTATTTTGAGTATGGTTCAGATAAACATACAAATGGTTATGAATGGTGGTGGCTTGCGATTGGAGAGGCGTATGTCGAAAAGTGGACTGATAATGCAATGCATTATTAAGGTAAAGCAATTTACAGCGCGGTTTCACGTCTAAGGTAATAACACTAATAATACCCGCCTCCGTAACAAATACTAATATATAATTAGGTTGATTTCGTTATTTTTTTGCTATTTGCAGGTCAGTATCAGTCTTACAGGTGAAAAAAGTGCGGTTTGAATTTTTATACAAATTTAAGCCGCATTTTTAAATTTAATTTGAACTTAGGTTTACTTATGTACACTTCTACAGTGTACAGCACTGCTTTTGTATTTATACTCGAAAAAAAAAATAAAAAAATGGTTATGGGTTTCTAGATTCGAATGGAAATAGTGTAAAAGTATTCTTACCTTCTTCATAGAACTTATAAAGGTTATCAAGCAACAAAGCGATCCTGTCGCCATCACTGGCCTTCTGCAGATAGAACTCGTTCAAGTTCTCCGTGTGCACGATGTAAGCCATCCCGAAGTTATAGTTAAATACAGATCTCATGCATAATTGGATGACTTCGTCGTAGGCGCCCTCATCAGGCTCAAACACGGGGATCTTGCAGCCGGTCACGCAGTCGTATAGAGTTGTAACCAGGCTGGAACAAGTATATTCTCTTTAAAACTCCAATTCAAATAGTAAATAAGACACACATACTAAATGTCATTCATCAAAAGGTTCAAAAGTGCAGCTAAAACTTACAACCTATCACAAATATCACAAATAGTCACTCTAAATTCTCAACTTAGACAACATAACGCTGAAGTAATAAACATTATTTATCTCTGTAAATTGGTTTTCTAAACTCTTTTTACATGTCAAACCAGTAACATGTGTAGGTGTTTTACTATCTGACTACTCTGAGAAGAAACACTGAAATAATCTGAGTTTCTTTCAGTCACTTTCAAAGTCCAGACATTATCTTGGTGATATCATGTGAGGACCATGCAGTGTCTGAGATGCTCTTCCAATAAAAGAATCACAAAGCTATGAGCGACCTGTCCATTCAGTGTAAACATTTATCATTAATTGTGTATTCAATTTGGAAACTTAAGAAGCTCAATGACTTGACAAACAATCCCAAAAAATAACATTTGGGTAATAATAGTAAAATGATTCTGATAAAACTAACGCTTACCTAATCCCTTCTACATTGTTAATGTATACAATGACTTTGTTGCCAGTCAGCTTGGACTGCAACTCCTCAAAAGTCATCAACTTGTTCGACTCCGCCGTGAAGTTGTTCAGACAACACTCCAGTGATTGGTAGTAGTAAACACTGAGTTCCGTTGGTAAGATCATGAACTGAAATAATTACATAAAACATTCTTTATCTAAATGTGTTATTTATTTAAAAAACAACTGCCAAAAATCAAGCGCATAAGCTTCAAAGTGACTGCACCTTCTTTTTGTTATGTTTGTATTAGCCCATGGACGGTCAAGAGACAATTGGAGCCAATAGGCGGCGCTTCGATCGGGGTTCGAGCCCAACGTTTGGGCAGGACAATGTTTGTTACGCGTTATGATGTAGTAATATGATGATTTATAAATGAATCCATTAGCTTTGTATCCTAACTGATTAAATACGGACTAGATTGAACTAGTCGCTCGCTAGGGAATACATTTTTTCTCTTTTACTCAGTGTTAGCTTTTGTAGTATTGTTATTGAAAAGGAGGTCGTGTTTTTATTATTATTCTATATTATTGCAAAATCAGTCAAGTTGGTTGCCACTTACATTTTCCAAAGCAGTGGTGATGGATTTTCCGTAGTCTGGCATAACTGCCTTGATATTGGCTGGATCGGAGACATCCTCTAAAATGGCGCGGTAAATTTTACCATCGTGCTTCAACGTGCAGTGGTTACCGTCTGAGAGGCTGTCTGCGGTTAGCTGTGTCAACTGTGTGAAAGAAAACATTGCTATTAATAATTATGAAGATTCCTGATTTTCTCAACGCTTCTACCATTCTTGAGGTAATTAATATAATTTTAACAGTAGTCTTCTTCTTTTTATGTGGTTAGCAATTAACTTGCTGTCAGCTTTTTTATGACGCCCTTGGGCTTCTGACTTGGCATCACATGCCGTCGAGAAATATCTTTTAGGCATCGGGATATTATAGATAGATATCTCCTTCACCGTTTTTGTGTTCAATCATTATTATACAATGCCCACATGAATGCGTGAACTCAGATGTGCGTGCCTTAGGTTAAAACTCGAGGCTTTGACTTGGCAGTCCACCCGCTAAACCACTAACTATCGCTGCTTTCTTACTGATATACTTAGATATTAGTATTAGTATAAAGAGACATACCTTGGTGGTGTCAAAGTTGGCAATAGCTTCCTCAACCAGCGTTGCCTTGTCCATGTCAAGTTGCACATAGAACTTCTCGAAAGACTCCACATGGGTCACTCGGCACAGTATCTGCTGGCCCACGATGATCGTCAAGTCGATAGCTTCGTCTAGAACAAAAATGTGTAAGTAAGTATAAAATACTACGCATAAAAATACAACTGCAAAGACATCGAGAGATAGGTACTGATTTTAGTTCAATATCAGATATGATGCCACTTTCTGAAGAGTGATTAGTATGTATTTTATTTTGTTTTCCATACCATTTTTTTGATACTGTGTTTGTTTTTTGACATCAACCGGCGTGTGTGTATGACAACATGTATGAACGTATACAAAGCAAAAGATGTATGTATGAATCGTAGCATATGGCGCTCTGTAGTTACTGCCTTACCCCAATGGGAAAAAGGCGAGAGTTTATGTATGTATGTATGCATATTTGGGAGTCTCTTCAAGGCTTTTTTTTTATAATGCCACATGACTGTACCACAAAAAATATGACATTTACATATTGGTGCCACCTTTTAGGGCAGACGAGAATTAACAAAACATCTTGAAGTAATATTTTGTTCTACCAAGACGAGAAACAAATTTAATATCCAACTAAAGATAAAAAAGGTGAGAAAAATCAAGAAAGCTTATACAGCACAAAACAATTGATGTTGCAGAAGTCAGAGATATCTTAAAGAATAATTCAATGTCTACTTGAATTAGCCTTTAACGCAACATGGCTGGTTCCAGATGATTGGTAGGTAGGATACATAAACCATCATGCTAAACCATGTGCATCTTACCTTTTAGAGTAACAGAAGACTGGTGCTCCGACAGTTTAGCAAGTTCCTTCTCCACCAACATATCGGCGACACTCACGCCATTGTTCCACAGCGACACCTTGTAAATATCATCGACACTCTCTTGGAATACGCACTGGTACCGCGGCGCGTTGAAGCACAAGTCGACAAGGTTATTTGGCTTCCACTCTCCATCTACCGGTACGACGCCTGATAAAGAACAACACACAGCCATCTTAGGCAACTCCAACATCTGCCTATCCATCTGCCAAATGTCTTTAGCGTCGACTAGTTGCTTGTTGCCGAAGTCTACATATCGCACGATGAATTTTGAGAATGGCTGCACGGATTCTATTGTAGCTCTGTATAAAACGCCATCAACGGGGTAACGAGCTAACACGGCCCCTCCAACGGGTACCTCGCCAGTATAGGATTTCACGCCTTTGTATATCTCTGGGATTTTGTGCATCATTTCGAGGAATTTGGGCTGTAGAGACATGATTTGGGTGTAGAAGCATTCGGGGGATATGATCCATGTGACAGACACTTCTTGCTGTGCACCGGGTTCTATGGGGTCGGATGGGGGGAAGGGGGTATCGAGCGGTACCGGCTCTGCCAGCTCCTTGTACTGAACCTGCGTGAACATACTGCGGCTCTTGTACGGAGGGGCTCTTCCGCTGTCTTGAGACCTATAGCTCTTGTCAGACTTCTTGTCGTCAGATCCAAATGAACGATCGGCGCGATCTCTGGGAGTAAAGTTGGAGCGCGGCGGTCTGTCAGAGTTCGGTCGAAATTCTCTCTTTTGGTTCCAGTTTTCTTTCTTGTCACCCCAGTTGTCGCGCCTGTCGCCGCGGTTATCCCGGTTATCTCGGTTGTCCCGGTTATCGCGGTTGTCCCGGTTATCGCGGTTATCGCGGTTATCACGGTTGTCACGGTTGTCCCGGTTGTCTCGACGTTCAGGGCGTTCAGAGCGTTCAGGGCGGTCACTTCGGTCGAAGCGATTGTCCCGCTTGGGCCTGCTGCCCCAGTCATCAGATCCTTTCTCTGTACGGTCATCATGTTGACTGTATTTGTTTTCCCTGCAACCACGCATAATATTGTAAGAAAAGGAAATATTGTTTTGTAGTACGTTATTGCATATTAAACATTATTTAAAAAAACAAAGCATTAAAATTAGTTCATTAATCGTCAAAAGAAAACGGTAATACTATTTTTCTTTATGACTTATTAAACACTTAACATTATTGTGCTGACCACACCAAGCATCTACATGTAGTGTAAAAAAATCAGAAGAATTAGCTGTGAAACTGTACAATTATTTCAATGAAATGTGCTGAAATAAAAACTTACAACACTGTAAGACATCACTGTGCAATGGAATGTTATAAACAAGAGCCGACAGATATGCAACGTATTGAGAACGCTCGATACGAATGTGCGGCAAACCAAGCGTGACAAGCAAATAGGGCGAGACAACGAGAACGACGCTGATTCAACTATTAATGCTTTATAATTGCTTGCATCGCGGAATTACGTGCTGCAAACACCGTCGGTGTTAACAATAAACTATCCACTCCGCTTCATTTAGTAGTAGAAGTGAGAACGCAGTATCAGCAGGCATGTTATGTAAATAAAATCCACTTCTCATTATGAAATCGCAACAATAATTAACACTGGGGTAAATAGGAAAGGGCACATACAATGATCAGTCAAATAAAGCATTAATGTCGATGGAAAGGTAAGCGAAACAACCGTTGCCAACATGGTGATGTGTCGTGTTACATACACCTGATACACCACAGTACCGTTTGAGTCTGTCCTGTATCGAAGCACCCTTGGTTTGGGAGTTCTGGGCATCGAGGGAGGCGGCTTCCGCGGCTTGCCTTAGCCTTTTCCCGACCCCACTCGAGTCTTTCTTCCCACCAGGTTTTTGTCCCGGTTTATCATGCTGATGTTCCGATCTAGGCTTTCTTCTGTCGAATCATTGTAACTGTTTTATCAAACAGCCTAATTCCTAGTTAACGTATTGCACCGGGGAAAGTTGATAGCTGAATTTTCAACTTATTATGCGTTATTTTTTTGTTGTTTGGAAGTTAGGTGTGAATTGTAAATGGGCAATTAATGCTATCGGAACTAAGTCTACGCTTTCGGAACGTATTTAAACTCTGTTAGGAAAATAATATTTGCAAATTAAAGTAAAGTGAATATTGTGAGAATGTGGTTTAATTTACCTCTCTCTTGGATTGTTTTCTCTGTCTCTTGGGGTGTATTCTCTATCTCTGGGGTTGTTGTCTCTGTCTCTGTTCTGCCTGTGGGGAGGCTGGTAGGTAGGTTGGGAAGGAGGTGACTCCCATTCGTCGTCGCCCACTGAAGTTGGCGCCGCGTTCTCACGAGGTTTGGAGGGACCTCCGCGTCTGTCGTTGTAAGGAGGACTGTGAAGATAACACATTTTAAAAATACGTTACAGTTGGCACTTTTAAATTTAAAAATGGAACACCTACCGCAAACGATAATTCATTTCGGTGGAGAAAACAAAAAAAAATATATAGACGAAAAGCACGTGTTTTCCTTAAAATATAATGTGGTGATAATCTTACACCAGATACTTTAATACTGCAGAATGGAGCAGTGATAATATTAACTCCAGTTAAACAATAGCATAAAATGAGCGTACACATTCATTTACCACGAGTGTTCACTATATTTACTGACAATTTCTCTTGAAACATTACATATTAATGCTATGGGCATTTATGCGTTATAAGTGAGTAACTTGATATTTATGCATACTTTGAATATTTGCGGCGTTCATTAAAAGTACTATTTATAATTTCAAGTTATTTTTACCGACTTGTGTCTTTGAAAATGATGTTGGCTAACTAAATACAGACGCCAGCACATCAACCTACCCCAATGTGTCAAATTTCTTTGATAGGTTTTCAACTTTATTCTAAACACAATAAGGTGCATGTTCAATTGGGAAAATTTGACAGTTTGGGTAGTTTGAAGTGCTGGCGTCTGTACTTATACAAACTCAAAGGAACCAACATCCTCAAATAGATGCGTTTGGGATAATCCTCACCGAGGACACTACACTACTTCAAAAAGACAATGCATAATTATTTAAATTGAATGTGCCAATTAGTATTATATAAAGATGACGCAAGTACGGTATACGCTCTATCGATCGATATTTCCGCCATTCTTTTTACAAGTAACACTGTAAAAATATAACTATGACAAAGATCTAATTTTAGAACATCAACAAGGTAAATTAAGTTGTTTTATTATGGAGTAGGGGGTATAATTAGTATGCAGAACTCACCGTTCGCCTCTCTCCGGTCTACCGCCAAACTTCTCGCTATGTCTGCCCGGCCCAGACCTGTCGAAGCCGTCTTTGCCTTCCCTGTTGTCTCTGCACACAGAAAATAGAACCACACGTTACAAAATACACTTCTCACATATTACAACATTCCTTAAGTCGCCACGAACTAATAAATCATTTATTATTTCACTAATAACAGATTACCTATACATTTCCGTAGCTAGACTCGCCGCAACTAAACTCATGGGTTCAAAGAACCGACACGAAGGTCAAACCGTCCATGAATCCTGACTCACGCTCTGTTATTACTTTTTTGTTAGAAAATAAAAACTAAACTATTACCTACGTATTGTGTGATGTTGCATAGACTCGACGGTAGTTAGTTACTCGATGTTCTTATCTCGATTTAAGAGCTGTCATTTTAGACTTCTGTCATATGGATAACAGAGATTATCACGCTAAAGATTTGTAATGAGATACGTAGACGCATCTGACCTAAATTATTATGAAAGGTTTTAAATCTTTTTTTGCATTTTACAGGTTTCAAATGATTTCTTAAGTGATGTTATGCTATGTAGATAATGTTAAAAAAAAATATGAAAAGGCATCTGTAGGTATATTACGGTAAAAGTTGTTAAATTGTAAATAAGCTTGTAATTCGAAACTCTCGCTATTTTATCTCACTAATCGGTACAGTTGACGTTTAAAAGTAAAATTCTTCCTAGAAACTTAATTTTTCTTCGTCTTTCCTACAAGATATCCATGAAAGGTAACATTTTAATTTACCTACACTGCAACTGTTCCTTATCAATAAGGATGTAAGTCTAATGTCCAAAGACATTCTAGAAGTACCTACTACCTTTAAGTTAGGTAGATACTTGTTCAAGACTTAGGGCCGAACTTTCAATCGACAAATATCCTAAATCTGACGAATAAAATTGGTGCTTTGACAGATTTTGTACAAATAATAATTTGGTCTGTTAGAGTCCGGCAATGCCCAGACAGACTCATCAGTGGGTCAGTGAGGGTGTCCAGGATTATTATTTTATTATCAGACTATTTTCTACTCCTGCCAAATTAATAAAAAAACCTGAGCGATGTCAAACCGCCTTATTCAATAAAAAGCTGTTTCATTTTGTTTGAATTGATGATTTTTAATCAAAAATAACGTTTGATTTCATCATCTTTTTTGTGTCTTCTATTAGATACAAACATACCAGTTAATATTTGTTACTTCCTAGGAGCTAGTAAACTAAATGTAGGTATATTTTTCTGAATATACCTTTGAATTACTGCCAAGTTTGTAAAATGTAGATATTATAATATGCTTTACACAGGTCTCGTTTAATTAAATATTTATTTATTGTTCAGTTGCATCATTACAGCTACCATTACAGTTCCCCAAATCGACGGTGCAGTTTGATTAGGTACCTACCTAGGTGAAAGATTGGTGTGCAGTTGTTTAGTAAGAATCAGAAACTCTATTTACAGTAACTTATTATTGTAAACATACATGAGTGTTATCAGGCGACGGCTGATTATCTACTCAAACGAAAGATAACACAAATATAGCAGCCAAATTCTCAAATGTGACTTAGTTTTAGATTGGTGTTATGCTATTCCTTTCATTTCAAGATGAATGCGAAAGCTGTGGCGCGAATTTGAAGTACAAATAGGCCGATTAGGTTCAAGAAATAAATGACTACCTATTTCTATTAATCAACACGCACTATTTAAAGTTTGGCAGATCTATTGATGTTTTAATTAAATGATTATACTTCTGTGTATATTTGACAAGGTAGCGAATTTCTATAAGAAACAAAACCAAATAGATAACCTCCATAATATTTAGTCTACTCATAACGTGAAACACATGGGTAAAAAATTAAATGGTAGGTACAATATTTGTCTGAAAGTTTTTATTATTATACCTGAAACACAGGTTCAACCTAGTTCAGGCAAATATGCAACTGTGTTCTAATCCAAATTGTTAAAGATATTTTTATTTTATTTGTGTCTCTTTTTATAAATAAACGATTATTATTAATTCTTAACTTTATTTGTTTTCAACTTTATTCTAAACACTAGCTTCTGCCCGCGACTTCGTACGCGGATCCTGTTGCTTATGCCAGCGACAACGGGGTCGTCAAAATCGAAGATCTGAAACATCTGATGTCGAATTCTATAAGCCCGGGGACGGGAAAACAATGGGATGCGCGAGACGATTCAAGATGTTCCAGATTTTTTATTTTTGTTGGTCAACAGGAAATGCCATCAGACTTAACAACTTTTGCTAAGACGCCATTTCTATTATGTATATGTTATATTGTCTCTGGGCTTTGGAGTTCCCCTACAGGTGCTCCAGATCTTCAAATTTAGTCTCACAGCAGAAAACACTCTTCACGTGGAATAGTTTTTGCAATGGCACCATCTTTATATCTCTTTCACTTTAGGTGTTCCATTTTCCAAAATAAATTATAGCCTATAATATGTTGCGTGACGTTCACGATCAGCGGTCAGTCGCGCATCTCCTTCCCCCACTTATCTCTAGAGTAGATGCGTATATACGCTGAAAACTCAAGCGTCACGCTTTTTCCGTGAACGTCTCCAACTCGCGAGACAGTGCATGATGTTCACGATCAGCGGTCAGTCGTGCACATATTCTTCACTGGTCTCTAGGGACCTGGATGTAGATGCGTAAATACGCTGAGAATGCAGGCGTGCTTCGCGATCCCAAGAAGTTTCCACGGAGCGAGTTGCAGCCTCATGTTCTCGAACAGCATCAAGTCTCTCCTAACGCTCTTCGGTAGATTGTTGGGATCTTATGGTCTTTAATCATTTAGCACCTTTGGAACATTGGGAAAAACTTGACCTCTTTCTAGGCATGGTTATAGTTTTATTGTGATGATACCTGATCAATTAAAATCTAAGTGGCTGCTCCCCTGCGTTACCGGGTAAGCTACCGTGTAACGAAGATAAATGGAAAAGGAAATTAAACACTCAAATAACATAAGCCCGAAGGCATACGATAAAAAAATGGGAGTTTTAGCCAGTAGAGTCTAATTTTCAACGATATACCATCGTCATCGAAAATCAGTCCTGAACTGTTCCCGCCTTCACCGCGTAGTACCTTACTTATGTTATTTTATAATTATGCAATGAAATTAGTGATAGTTTTAATTTCTATATCAAATGTTTCTGATCTTTGATTTTTATAAGTCAACAGGAAATGCCTATCAGACCGAACAACTTTTGCTAAGACGTCATTCCTATTTGAGTTGTGGTGTAGCTGGGCTCTTGGAGTTCCACAACAGGTGTTCCAGATCTTCGATTTTTATGCGTCAACAGCGAGTGC
This sequence comes from Euplexia lucipara, assembly GCA_921972225.1. Lineage (NCBI taxonomy): Eukaryota > Metazoa > Arthropoda > Insecta > Lepidoptera > Noctuidae > Euplexia > Euplexia lucipara. Next base: position 16,928,731 of record OV179155.1, on the reverse strand, counting down.
TCATAAGGCTGAACAACTCTTGCTAAGACGTCATTCCAATATATGTTATAGTGTAGCTGGGCTCTTGAAGTTCCACATCAGGTGTTCCGGATCTTCAAATTTATTCTCTCAGCAGAAAATGCTCATAACGTGGAACAATTTTTGCTATGGTACCATTTTTGTATCGCCTATAGTTTAGCTGGTCTGTTGCGGTTCTGCATCAGGTGTTCCAGTTTCCAAGATAAATTATAGCCTATGTGTTGCCCAGACTTAATATCTATACAACAAAAAAAAAATCATTCAAATCCGTCCAGTAGTTCCGAAGATTAGCGTGTGCAAACAAACAGACAAACAGACAGACTTTTTTTTTTGGATTCGTGCTCTATTACTGTTTCTAAACCCCCCTCAATTATTATTTTTTAAATATATTCAATGTACAGACACAGTTTTTTTACAGATAATAAGGTGTATAGATAATAAGGTATAGATAATAAGGTTCATGTTCAATTGGGAAAAGTTGAGTTTGGGGTAGATTGATGTGCTGGCGTCTGTACCTATTGCTTATAACAGTTCGCGTGGGGTAAGGGGTTGCGCGTTGCCACAAGGTAGGTAATTAGCAAGCTATAGAACACATTAACGCTGGATATTAATAATCTATCTCGGTTGCTATCTTGATCCCGATCTTTGTCTGTAACCAATCAACGACCGAATTCGCCTATCCGAGTCTTAAAGATGTCCAATCAGAAGCAGCCGTCAAAAACAAAGGATCGGGATTTGGATTGAGATAGAATATTAATATCGGGCGTAAGTCGTGTGTCTACTATCTTGTAATGTCATTGGAGACGTATGTATATAAATTAGGTAATAAATGTTATATTCAAAAGAGCGTCTCTTAAGAACTCTCTGTTATTGGTCGAATCGTGTCGTCAAATAATTAAGTCTTGCCGTCACATATCGTATTGAAAATATTTATTTCTTGCTTTTTATTAATGTCCTGATTAAAGGACATTAATAAAAATTACATTAATCACGATCCAGATTTTTACTAGGATTAAAATCCAACTTGTTAATTAAATACACATTACAGTTTACATAGTTTACTTGACGTGTGCATCATCCAAAGCCGTTTAGCGTGTTGCGTGATTGAGTTACAAATACAAACATCCAAACTTTCACATCTATACTAATATATAAAGAGGAAATGTTTGATTGTTTGTTTGCATTGAATAGGCTCCGAAACTTCTGGACCGATTTGGAAAATTCTGTCACTGTTGGGAAGCTACACTATCCCCGGGTGACATAAGCTACTTTTTATCCCTGTATTCCCACAGGAACGGGAACAACGCGGGTGAAACCGCGGGACGTCTGCTAGTTTATAATATTAGTAGGACCGTCAATTGTTCGCCTAAACATTATTATTTCTGTATGTTTGATATAATCTTCGTTAAGCCAGACTTGACTACAATTATTAGCACAGAAATGCAAACGACAACGGACAGTGAAACGACCCATGAAAGAAACGCATTAAATTTGAAATTTCTTCATGTTTGCAATGAACAAATAATTTGATAGCTTTTAGCGCTGTCTGGAAGCAGCACGCACAACTTTCCATGTAATCGCACAACTTTCAATATAATGTAACTTTTGTAAAGATAATAACGTGTGAGTGTCGTACATCAACAAAATAAGAATTATATTTTTGTAAATTGATTTTAACAAACAGAATTACTGTCAGAATCTCGACTGTCTCAGGCGTAAATCTGTCCTAATCGCTACTGTTGAGTATGAAGTCCCGGGTTCGATCCCCGGAATCAGGCAACGCTTTTTTACATCAGGATTTTTTCAGTCGCAGATTTGAGTCTTGATCTGAGCCCGATTGATGGGAGAAGGCTCGTCCCCTTACACGGGACTTATTAAATAAACAAATGACGAAAGATATACCTCTGCCTGGTCCTTCGGGGGTTGCGATTACGACGTTTAAACAGATGAAACAAGCAAATTAATTTTTAAACTAGATCCGTCTTATTACAAAACAAGGTTTAACTAAAAACCCAGGTCTAAATCTCTAAAAACTATGGTTTAGACAAAAATGATATTACAAATCGTGGTTTAGCGATAAACCATAGACCATATCATGGTCTAATGCTAAACCTCAGCGGCCCCTAGTTTAAACAATGGTCTAAATCGTATCTGTCAAAGTTTATCTTCTAGGTTATACCATATTTTTCATTGTTGTGTTCATAGAGGAAAGTAATATATCGGTTGTGTTGTTATTACCCCAAAATGGATATTAACATGGTCGATTTAATTGATATTGAGGATATTGAAGCCGCTGAAATGTTGGAAATGCCACGCTGGCACAACAGAAATCGTGTTCGAATGAATCCTTTGTTGGAATTATCCGATGAAGATTTCAGGCTGAAGTAAAGTTTAAATAAACGTTATGCACTGAAAATAGTGGACTTCTAAGAGAAGACTTAACAAGAGATGCTCGAGGATGCCCTTTGTCTCCCGAAATACAAGTGGTTTGCGCATTACGAAGCTGGGCTCGACATGAAGTAAGTAGATTGAAAACTTATATTGCATTTTTCAAAACATTGGCAGTAATTCATACTAAATTATGTCCAAGTTCCAAACTAATATTTTGTTATTGTTTTAATAGATCCAGGATGACACAGCTGATTTGCACGGAGTCTCACAACCTTTTATAAGTCAGATTATATCCAAAGAAATTGAAGAAACATTAGACCGAATATCTCATAGATTTATAATAATGCCTGCTGCATTAGCAAAATAAACCACCTGCCACCTGCCACCTGCTACGATCCTTACGCACTTTATGTTAATTTAAACAGTGTTTATATTAAATAAAGAACATTATTATGATTACCATAGTTTTTATTGCATCACTGTCATATAAGTCATTATATTCCACAACAAAATCCTGTAGAGCAATAGCCATAATCGCCATGTCGGCTTGAGAAGGCGATTTGGGCTTTTCACCACCCCCCCAGTCTGCATCTGATATTGCCTATGAGTGGATAGGTTGGCTTTAGCCGCAAGCTTCATTCTTTTCAATGCCAATTTTACTTCACCATCAGACCTATTCTTGCCTATTAGTTCATTATTTCTGAAAATATTTCATTATTGTTGTAACATTTCCATTGTCAACGGGTCACATAAAAATATAACAAACTTAACACTTACTTCTTTGCTATATTCTTCCTCTCTTGAACTGTTTTATTATTGGAGGAAGCTTTCGTGCTTTTGTCCTCGATTATGTGGTGTGATTGCGCAATTATGTCGCGTAGTATATCCTATAACGTTTAAAGTTATTTAATTAATCAAATTAGAGATGTTATCAATAAAAATTAGAGACGGATTTCAATTTCATTGAAGTAATTTATTTTTACTTACTTTTCCTTGGTACTCCAATTCTCAGATCTTTTTTTCTTTAGTTGGTCCATCACAATATAATATTAAAATGACTAAAGAATGTAATATTAAATAACGAAGAGGCAACTATTGTAAACTAAATGAACTTGGGATGGTTTTGTTTAATGTTTTAGTTTCATAAAACGCGCGGAAATACGTTTCGATACACGTAACGTATTATTATGTCTTATTAGTAATTACGACATTATGTAATGTGCTTAAACCTAAGCAAAACTGCAATCAATTATATAATTATTGTTTATATTCATGCAAAATACCAGTCGCAATTTTTTTAACGCACCTAAACATTATTTAGTCCTCATCGTATTTTCAAAACTTTTTCATTTCTGGGCATACGGAACGTGCGATTGAATGATATTATGGTGAACGAATGATATTTGTCTTAATCTGTGGTTGAGATGTAGACAACGGTTCAAATGACGGTACTAAGAAAACCACGGTTTATTTAAGTTTTCTAATACGGATAAATTTAGACTATGGTTCTACAGATAAGCCTGGACTTCATAGTACAGGTTTAAACCAAGGTTTTTTTCGTTTTTTGTAATAAGACGGGATGAGTTTGTCTATCAGACTTCTCTGAGAAGAAACACCGAAGCGAAATCAGACGTCTCTTAAAGTCCAGACATTATATTGTGAGGACCATACGGAATTAGAATACTCTTTATTGTACACCAAAATTAAATTAAAAATTTAAAAAACCCCCACCGCAAAAAAGTAAAACATTTAAAAAGTTAAAAATAACACTTTAGCCATGAAATTTTACTTCACGTTGGGGTACCGCTTAAGTAAGGAATGTTCCTATAGTACTTGTAGGTATGTAGGTACTTATTTAAACGGTACCCCGACGTTACGTAAAATTTCATGGCTAAAGTGTTATTTTTAACTTTTTAAATGTTTTACTTTTTTGCGGTGGGGGTTTTTTAAATTTTTAATTTAATTTATATTTTAAAATTTTTAAACGCATTAATTTTGTTTTATAGAGTTTACAGCTAAGAGAATTTTTCAGTGCATTGAATGTAGAGTCAAATGCAGGTTAAAACGAATCCAAACACGACATATGTGCTATTATTTTGTCAAGAGTCTACCTTCTGGTGTGCTGGATAGCCTGGCTGCAGCATCAGCTCATCCTGTTGCCATCAGTGCATTGTGTTTAGAATCAAATGCTGGTTGAAATGAATCCAAACACGACATATCTGCTATTATTTTGTCAAGAGTCTACCTACTGGTGTGCTGGATAGCCTGGCTGCAGCATCAGCTCATCCAGTTGCCATCAGTGCATTGTGTGCAGAATCAAATGCAGGTTAAAATGAATCCAAACACGACATATCTGCTGTTATTTTCCCAAGAGTGTATTTGTATGCTAGATATCCTGGCTGCATCAGACCAAATACACCATAATGTTGCTTATTAATATTACACACATGGGTGTTTGAAATTTTAAGACACACATATGTTTGTAAGTAAAGTTAATACCCATAGACGTCTAAAATAGCAACGGTTGCTATCACAAAAGAGCTGATAACCTTGAAACGGCTGCACCGATTTTGATGAACTATGTCTAAGAACCATCGCAAGAAACCCTGTTTTCAAATAAAAAAAACCGCATCTAAATCGGTTCACCCGTTTGGGCGCTACGGTGCCACAGACAGACAGACAGACAGACACACACACATAGCGGTGAAACTTATAACACCCCTCTTTTTGCGTCGGGGGTTAAAAAAACTTACAAATCAGAACTTTAAGAGCTACCTAAGTTGTTGCAATGGACGGCCACTTAAACGAGACGAAATTATGACAAAAAAAAAAGAAAAAGTAACAACATCAACTCACAAGCATTCGGTTCAGATTACTCTCAGTCATTCGAGCGATAAACGTAAAAACGCAATGTCAACTTTTCCTTTTTTGTTGTAACAATTATTGTATAATTACTTAAATTATTAATTTATACCATCGCTTTCACTTAATCATTGTGTTGAGTTCGTAATCGTACTACGTTCGATCCCGAATAAAACAAACACGATATTTTTAGAATAAGCTCATTGTTTTCGTCGAAAATCTAGTGCAATGTGTATTTTTATGGTCCAAACGTCTCCAAAAATAGTTTAGGTTGCGTAAGAAATGTACCGAATTTAATACAAATTAGTTCAGCTGCACACGTTGCGATAAGCATGAATTAGGTAGGGGATAAGGAATATAGACGAAGGGTCGGCTAATGTAAACATTGATGGTAGTTGAAGAAAACTTGGTGGCTTACTTACATAGGTAGTGCCCTTACATAATCAGCCTGTAATGTGGGAGAAGGCGTGAGCCATAATGTATCATGAGGGACCAGTGCGGGTTGGTAGACTTCACACGTCTTCGACTTATTTTTCAGTTTCCTTAGGATATTTTTCTTCAGCATTTTTAGTTTTTTTACACTCAGTGACCTTGTATTAGCAAGATTTTTATTTTTTTTTTGTTCAAGGGCGGCCACTCTTACGTTAAGTGCCGTCGCCTGCACAGCGATAAGACCGCTATACGCTCTTACGGTATCCATTAAATTTAAGAGGTACGCAAATTAATGTTGACAGACACAGGTAAAGAATTAATACCTTTAAGGAACTTCGTGTAAGAATAATAATTATGGGTCGTTAATCTTAAATAATCGATGATCGTTGTATCTAAGACTTCTCGTTTTACTTATAAAAAAACCCTTCGGGAACGCTCCCCAATGCTAACTATATCATTATAACAGTCGTAAGCAGTAATAAAAGTAGGTTACCAGTTAACACAATCGGCCACCTGGTCAATGAATGCAGTAAAAACATGTTTTCCCATTTAAGAGGGCTGAATGAAAGTAATGCTATTATTGGCTTAAAAAATAATGACCTACGTATCTTTGGTATTTAATAAAGGACTACAGAACATTAAATTTCGGACTATAAAGTACGTTAATTCTCCAACAGTAATTGATTATGTCGAAGCACGATTGTTTTACCAACCATATCTTTATCTTTAAAGAAGTAGGAGATTCTGTTTTTCCCCGTTTTTAATATTGAAAGTACTTAACGATAAATGTGTAATTAATTATCGTATTTTATAGATAAGTATTCTACGATAAATAAACTCGGTATAGAAGTCAAGTTCCATTTAATTCATCTCTTACTTTCTCGCTTCTGACTACCTATAAAGACTGCCAAAGATCTATAAACCACGTCTGGAGCTGTTTGCTCTAAACGTGGTTTGCTTAAGGTCTCTGCACACAGCGGGCGCGGCGCGGCGGGACGGGACGGCGACGCGACACTGAGCAGTTGTAATGTACTAGATATTACGGACGACGCCACACAGAGCCGTCCCGCTCGACGCGACGGTAACCGTCGCGCCACGCCGCCGCCGCGCCGAGCGGGAATACAAGTCAGAAGCGGCGGGGACGGGCGCGGCGGGACGCGAACGCAGTGCCCTCAGTAGAACGGAGCGTGAATGTGATTTTGTATCGTTTTACAAAAATGGACGTCGAACAATTAGTCGAATGTGTTCGTGCTCACGTATGTTTGTACGATTTGGGCCATAGGCAGTATAAAAACACTGTTCTTAAAAATGAATGGGCGCGGCGGGACGGGACGTGATCGCGCCCGCAGTGTGACCGATGCCGCCGCGCCAGCGCCGCGTCGCCGCCCCGCCACGCCGCGCCCCGCCACGCCACGCCGGCTGTGTGCAGAGACCTTTAACGTGCTTTCTAAAGCTTGTAAGGGTTCGGTACGTATTCGACCACCCATCAATATGGTAACCTTGACAAGCGTTGCTTAACCTTAACAATAGACCTATAGACGCGGCTATTATTATTTTAGATCCGAGCCTATACTATGTTCCATTTAATTAAAAAACCATTTTGGCAAAGATTTTTTATACATAGGTACCTACTTCACCTCACTGCTCCCAAGTAGATCAAATCAAGAAAAACTCGTTTAGTTGTTTTACTACAGTTATAAAGAACACCGTGCGCTATTATTATGATGTTATTAGCCGATCATTCATTACGTTACGACGATCGATAAAGTCAATCGAGTGGAAATCACTTGCTTCACAACCGTAGAACTGAATCAGTGGTAAATCTCAAACTTACAACCAGTAGAATCTGCAAATGAACGCTCCACTTTTAGAAAATGAAGTTTGACTGAACTTTACTTCGCAAACACAGTATGCACGGTGAGTAGTCGAAAAACACTACCCTCCTTTGGTGCAGTCTGGTGAAAAACACAATTTGATACATTTAGAAATCCCCTTAACTGTGAAGACGTCATAGCAGTCTCAACCCGTATAGTTACCACAAAAGCGCCATTAACTCTACAGTCAAAAATACGAAATTACAGCTTGGCAAAAAAGTGTAGAAACGGAACTAAATTTTTGTCTGTTGGCAACATTTTAAAAATAATGACATCTCATTATAAACAAAGTTCACGATTTCGTAAAATTTTAATTTCGTCCACCAAACGTTGATTAATAAACGTAAAAAGTGAATAAAAATGAATATAACGATTCGGAGTGCTGGCAGGGAGGTTATTTATAAGGTGTACAGGCGATGTCTGGCGGAACATGAGGCCCAAACTATTCTTTCTAAACTTAACAATGTTTTCTAAAGTTCTGCTTATAATACAGGTATGTAAGAGTTTGTTTTGTTGATTTTAGGTAAATCAAGTGTTAATTGATGAATACAAAGCTTATTAATTTGCTGGCATAAGGAATAACTAGAAATTTAAAACAATAAATGTCGAGCACATAGGTTATGTTTACATTTTTTCTGCATTACTCTGGTATAGCGCGCCGAGATTAATTGATACTTTGGTGACTTGATTTTTAAGTGAATGAAAATTCAATTTCTACTTAACTTATACTTTATGTGTGATATCAAGGAATAGAATTATTTGTTTTATCGTTTGCATTAGAAATGTAAAATAAATTATTTTATATACGTGTCATAGTCTAAAAAATAAATCTAAATCTTATTTAATTTAGGGAAATCTGTTAGCGTTTTCTAAGAAAACTCGTGCTGGAAGTAAATAAACAAAAGGGTATTTTCTACATCCGGCTTATTAACAGCATGTAAACAAAATGTTTTACTTTTAATACTGTTACATAAATGAAATATTTCGTCTTTACAGGAAGCAGCTAAACGTGCATTCGAAGCTATTACCGAAGAGGATATGTAGAACTCGTGCTAACATGTAATAAAAATTGAAAAGGATTACTGGGAAAAAAACTAACTATGAACGAGGAAATAGAGCGATTAGTCATAAATCTAGAAAATGATAGAAGCAGCACCTCTGAACCCGAACATGACTCAGATGAGTTTGCGACCAGCTCTAGCCATGACATGGATGTGATCAGGGTGGACTATTTGGAGGACGATTTACTAGATTAAAGTATGGAATAAAGAATTAGGTCAAACAATTGATGTTTTATTTTTATAATTCCTAAACAATGTTGTAAAGTCAGGAGTATTTACCCAAATATATATTTTTAGGTAAGTAATCAGTTGCGTGTCCAGAACACTGCCTTGTTCAATGAAACTACTACTAATTGATTTAAAAAAATAATACTTATGCAGGTTACGAATATATTGTTACTTTGTCTTAAAAAAAATGGCTAAGTATCAAGATTAGGTCAGTACGCTATTCGGTTGCAACGGGTTGCCATACGAACAGCACAGTGGCGCCTCCATTATTTTCTACTCTTTTTCGCCAAGCTGTACATGAGAGTAAATTAAATATTCTGCCGAGAAAATTTCGATCACAACGGCCAAACTCAGAGAGCAGTAATGACATGTGCCAAATAAGCGTGTAGGTTCGAACCCAAACAGGCGCTTTGTGTAAATTATTTGATCACCAACTGTTCTTAAAACGGTAAAGGAAAACATCGTGATGAAACCGGCCTGTTCTAGAACCAAAAATTCGAAGACATGTAACATCTTCGAATTTTAGGCTGATTATGTAATCTCAATGGAGATAAGTCAATTACGCAAGAATAACAGTGCAAGTCTGATGGAACGACCATACAGTGGATAGTTCAGGTGCAAGACCAAAACTGACACCTGTGCACTGAGGTAACGGAATGTAAGACCACTAGCATCCAAACTTCGGATTGCTACTGAGATTCTTAATGGATTCTTTTACGCTTTGCCCGAATCAGTAATTGATCTCGGGCTTAACACGCCAGCCTCGCACTTTGCAACTACGAGAGCTACAAGGCAGTTCTTGAAAAATCGCCAAACCATTGATAAGTTTCAACTATATGGAACTAATACAATTCCGAAATTATCACCGTCTCCTTGTCTCCGATTACGACACCTTCGTAAAGAATTACTGTGATTGTAGTTTCACCCGCACCTAAGTGTCGTAGCGTGATGTCAAATATTTTTTCAAACCATCCACATTAATCTTGGCTATCAAATGCAAAAATCATAATTATGTCTAACCTGACGATAAGCGCGTTCAAACAAACTCTTCAGATTTTCTCTACTTATTAGTATGATGAATGGACAAATAAGTTTGTACAACAAGGATATTCCACAATGTTCAGTGATCTTTGATGAAAGCATCATCTCACATATCAAACAATAATAAAAGTACGAACCTGCCGCGGAAACTGCCACCTCTCTGCGGTAACTCTTCGTTATTCCCTTCCCGTGGTGGTCTCCATTCGTCCTTAAAGCTCTTCTCACGTCGGAAACCCTTTCTTTTTCCATCATCAGACACGCTTTCTGGAGAACTGAAGGATTCCGGCGCATCTTTGCGTACGGGCGTAGTTGCTTTGATCTGAACGGAAATTTTGAATTATTTTTTTTGGAAAAGCTAGATTTACAATTATTTATGAAATTCAAACAAGTGCGTGTTGGCTGGGCCACAGACGGTTGACGCTTTAAGATGATGATTCACGCCGGCGAATTATTGATTTAATCGACTGCAAGAATATGATTGTTAAACAGAGTTCACTGCAGTTGTTATATTAAGTGCGCAATTTTCGCGAATCACTTAGGAATACCTTTCATAACCGACTACGCCAGGATGGTCACGTTTAATAAATTATTATAGATGCCAACAGTACTGGGGGTCGAGTCTGCTATTGCAATCGTGTCTCAATGACCGGTCAATGATCGATTTTTGACGTATAATGTCAAACTTATGACACATTTCCCATACAAAAACTGTCAAAGTTGTCAAATATTCGATCAATGACCGGTCATTGAGACACGATTGCAATAGCAGACTCGAGCCCCTGGTTAACAGTAACAGGCTGATAATAATAAATGACCATAAAATTTTAAATATTTAAATTTAAAATTATACAATTACATGTATGAAGAGTGTTTCCCATAACCATTGAGTGCGACATAGAATTAACCTTTCCACAAAATTTCATTGATATTTTAGCCAATAGTCTCTAAAGTAAGAGGCTGTGTAACATCTAGACCGACAGTCCAGGGGATCGAGTCTGCTATTGCAATTGTGTCTCAATGACTGGACAATGATCGATTTTTGACGTATAACGTCTAACTTATGACACATTTCCCATACAAAAACTGTCAAAGTTGTCAAATATTCAATCAATGACCAGTCATTGAGACACAATTGCAATAGCAGACTCGAGCCCCAGAATTATAAGGGTTTCATTTATCTTATTTGGTTAAAGAACACTAAAAGCATTGAAAAAGTTTAACAATATACAAAATAAAATGGATTGACAGCCTAATAGAGATAATTAGAAAAGATTAATAGAAAATCTGAGTCATCCTTTATTGTGATCATGTAAATAAGTTCCTATTATGACTAATGATAAATTTAATTGGTTCACAGTTGTGTCTACACTCTGTAGGTAAGTTGAAACTGCTAATTTAAACAATAAGATTCTGTTAATAACACCACAGCAAGCAAGTAATAGTGTCAGCTGATAAAGAGATCTTTAAGCATAGTAAGTGCTAGGTAGGTAAATAAGTTTGCATGATAATCAAATTGATTTACTTACTTAACTGCATGCCATGTGTATGGCAGCATAAAAGTAATATTGAAGTTTCAAAGACAGATTGCAATTTTTATAAGTTACATAAAATGCCAGGTAATATGATTCTCATTACTTTCCTTTCTAAACATAATTACTAGCAGGAACTAACATGTTTAGCAGATTTGAGCTAAATTAAAACAAACTTTTTTTTCTTACAAAAGTTTTAAAGAGAACCTTTTTGGGCAAAAAGTTATTTGAATACAGAATTAAAGCAAAACTAGCTACTACTATGTTTTTTTTGTTTAACTCACCTCATGAGAGCTTCTAGGTTGTGATAGCTGGGTCATCTTTCTGGCCACATCCAGTGGTGGGGAGACAGTCTCGTCAATCAGTGACACAACCATGGTTGACGACAGTATGCCTACTATGTGAGCAGTCAGGGTCTTCTCTAAAGCTAGCATCTCCAGCTGATTTGAGGTTTTAGTCTCTACTGGCTTGTTCTCATAACCCTAAGATGAAAGCACAATAATTATAATTACTTTTCTGTTTCAAGAGTTTCAAAGTATTAATCTTTCAATCAGAGACACAATAGAAAGACAACTTGGGGTTTAATGAATTAATTAACTTCAGTAATAAAATAAAAACAATCAGCTCACCTTAAGAGCACACTTCATAGCTTGCGCTGGAAGTTTTATCAGCTCTGGAGTGATGGTCCTCAGATCAGACACCTCTACCTCCTGCTCATTACCATAGTCCACATAGACTACAACCATTTTGTTCCTTCTTGTGTCTCTGACCCTAGCTCTATACCAGTTGTTGTCATCAGGGAAACGTGCGCAACATGCTGCACCCACCGGCAAGTCACCAGGTGAAGAACTGTTTTCACAGTGGGCACGGACAGCTTCCATCACAGCATTCAACTCATCAATATGATCAGACAACTGCACAAAGAACTTGATACAACTATCTACATAGGACACAAGAACTGAATGCCTCGAACCCAAAGAAAGCATGTCAATCCATTTAAACTGCAGCTTGTCTTTCATGTTAGCCATTAACAACTCCAGTACATTTTTATTATCCAAGTAAAGCTCCCCATACTGAATTAATGGAGGCCCTTCAGGTGCTACCACTTTCAGATTCATCACCTTCCCATTACCAAGCTGTTTGAAAGCTTCATTCAAATGCGGACCTTTCTCTAATTTCTTCACTCCTGATAAACAGAATCTCATTGCGAAGACATTTGGTTTAACAAACTCTTCCGGAATATCAAAAATATCATAGTATGATACCATTTCTGTGTCACCAAAGTCAACAAAGAATAATTTACATTGAGATCCAGAGAGATTCATGACAATAGCTCTGCATATAATGCGGTCACCAGACATCCTGCCGAGGCATACTGTACCAATCATTGGTGGCTCAGTCAGGCTACTGTGAGGTCTTTTATTGATTTCATCCATCATATCCTGCAGTTTCCTTGCATCAGCTACTAGCTGCACTGCAAATAATTCTGGGCCTTCCTCAGCATATGACACAAAAACTTTGTGTTGAGAGTTGGCTTCCAACAGTCTGCTTTTATAGGTAGAGGACTTCTTGGGAGAAGATGGTTTGGCAGCTATCATTAGAGCAGGAGGTGGTGTGGAGACATTAACTGTGGCACTTGCAGGGGCATGTTGGGGTTGACGCACTGGAGCTCTTAGATTCACAGGATTTCTAGAGGCTTTGTTAGGCAGTAAGCGTTGACCAATCAAGGATGGCGACATCTGTATACTTCCATTAAAAGGTAGAGATGCATTTTGCTGGATTCTCATTGTGGATGCAGGGTTTGAAGGGAAGTTTTGATTTATTAAAAATGGGACATGTTCTGGATAACTTGACGATTCACTAACAAAACTTGGCTGCCAGTTCTGAATTAATTGATTTTCACCCGACAGCTGAAGTAGTAGCACCTCTTGCTTGGCTAGAGGTAAAGCTACGCCAAAACGGATGGATATAAGATGTGACGACAAATCTGTACCTTTAAATTGAATTGAAATTATAGGTAATGTTCGCGTTTGCGCGTCAACTGTAGCCGAATATTCTGCGTAGCACAGGAGACTCTGAAGTTTTAGTAAAAGTGGTTCCTCCCACCGTCCGGACGTATTCATGACTCCAGATAGGTAATAATCAGTTGCTTGACCACGTAGCTGCAAGAACAGTGGGTCGTAGTTGTCAAAGAAACGTATAGCGCTTAGAGAAATTATGTCTTTGTTTCCGTAGTCGATAAAGTGCACTCCAACTAGGCCGGTGTTCAAACTATTCGTGTTTAGAACCTTAGCTCGATAATATGTTCCATCTTTGTATTTGGCGGCACAAATGACACCTTCGTGAATAGCCGCCGGTGGCACAGCTCCTATGCCTTTTTCAAGATTTTCTCGGGCGGCATCAAATAGGCTCTCTATCATTAATGAAGCCTGATGATCGACCTGCCCACTTATTTTAAGAAAATGGCCTTCGCCGTCTACATGGGTCACAAAAAGGCGAAAAGACCGAGGAGTCTCGGACGGCAAAGCCATTTTTGAAATTCAAACTTGAATAGCAACTAATAAAGTATAGACTCACACAACTTCTTATTAGAAACAGGAATATCAAACTCAAGTATATAGCATAGCACTTTCGCTAAACTTATTTAAAAAAAAACAACGTAGCCAGCTTTCTTTTCAAGTAACGTTACGTTTTCAATAAACATGGCGCTTTGTCCGCCGCCTTTCAATCTAACAACCATTTTGAAAATAGAGATGCTACCTACCTAAAACTAGTGGAAAAAAATAATTATATTTAGTCGATTCAGGTACGACAAAAGAGTGTGTTTTGTGCGCCACACATTTTAGAACGGTGTGAAATTCAGAATAAACTGTCAACAACCTTAAACAAATATTTTCTGTAAAAAGCTCTTAATTAAGCTGGGTACGCCCATGTTTCCACAACCCGTGAAGCATATGTGAGATGGAATACCGGAGAAGAGGGTGGTTTTTAGTTAGTTTTGGTAAGTCTGAGGGACTTTTTAGTCGAAGGATATCATGGGGATTTTCCATATTGAGATCATAAAACGAAATGGTTTAAATTAGTTGTACGATTTACGAAGCGTACCGAAGCACAGTGGAACGAATGTATGGGAGCGGTTGGACGTAGACATGTCCGAAAAATAAGAGTAAAATTATGACAAACTAATGATGCCATCTTATTCGATTACTTAATGCTTTCATAAATTGTGGTGATGAATTTCTTCATAACTCCCATATTTCGGGAGTAATTTGAGAAAATGTGAAATTTTACTATGAAAATGAGTGTATCGAGCTCTCTCCCTCCTGATTCCGGGCTTGTTTCAAGTAGCGGTCTCTAATATCGTAATGCTATTACTAAGAGCTATATTTAATACTAAGACACATAGTGCGCCAAATGTGCACTTTCTGGGATAAAAGGAAATGAAAATTTAAAAAAAAAAACGTTTTTTCCCCATTTGTATTTACTTTAAACCGCAGACAGACTTATTAAGAGGTCTATAAATATATTATATATATACAGAAATATATATTAACAAAAATATTCACAAGAACTGATGAGAGTATGACTTTTAAGTAAGTTGATAATAAATTACCTAGTTTCATTAAAAGTACAATAAATAATTAAGATGTAAGCTCTAATTTACTAAGTTACACATTTTAAAACAATAACATCATTTAATTATCTTCGTCATCATCATCATCATCAATTAATTCAAATTCAGAATCGATGTCCGCTAAATCATTTATGTTAACAAATTCGATATCACTTTTCTCAGAATCCGTAAGCTCATAAAATTCCTTAAAAGAAGATTTTTTTACAAACTTATTTCCTTTTGGACGGATACTTGTAACAAGTGGATCAGAAGACAGTAAAAGATTGTGCATAATATCTTCATTGCATGAGATACTGCTATGCTTTCGAGAATGCCCCTCTCTATATTTTCTAAAATCTTTATTTCTAGCCTCAGATGCCTCTTCGGATAGAAAACCAATGGGCACAATTGACATGTTCTGAACTATGTCTGGCCCATGCATTAAAATTTTATGAAGTGAAGAAGGCATATAATACCATGGGTATAACTCCACGTAAAGCTTAGCAGTATCAAAGCAGAACTCTCGGAATTTAGTTACGTTGATCTTCTCTCCTGATGAAATACACTGCAAGATCACACAGATTTTTCTTAAAAGCATAGCATCTATTCCGGTCAGTTCAGCAGATTTAGTGTAGTTTTCAAAAAATCTCCTTGCCGAGTTGCCATTGTTGGTGGATCCACTGCCTTGTTTCACAACATCGAGAAGTAAGCCAAGTAAGTAAGCAACGTGAATATCAAGATTTGTATTAAAATTTGGAAAATACATTGCGAGATTAGCTTGGATACAACGAGGTGTAAATCAACACTGATTTTAAAGTTACTAATAGTGACCTATTTATATAAAATCCAGGTATCCCAGGTATCCTTTGTTAAATATTGCAAGGTAATTAGTTATTGTGATAATTAGTAAATGATGCATGCTAAATTAGTGTATTAAGAGCCATTTAGTAATTAAATAATAGCAATGTTCTTATCAGTAATCATTAGTGCATCAGTTTTATATGTAAACCTTAAGTCCCTAATTATATATCCTAATTAGCTTATATCTTCTCTAATTGGCTGCTCAGAAATGTTATTGTAATAAGGTAAACCTTTAGAAAAACGGTTTTAATCAACAAAATAAACAAAAAATAAAAAAAATGTGTTATAAAATAAACATCACTCTTTATCCCAGAAAGTGCACATTTGGCGCACTATGTGTCTTAGTATTAAATATAGCTCTTAGTATTAGCATTATGATATTAGAGACCGCTACTTGAAACAAGCCCGGAATCAGGAGGGAGAGAGCTCGATACACTCATTTTCATAGTAAAATTTCACATTTTCTCAAATTACTCCCGAAATATGGGAGTTATGAAGAAATTCATCACCACAAGTTGCAAGGCATTAAGTAATCGAATAAGATGGCATCATTAGTTTGGCATAATTTTACTCTTTTTTTTCGGACATGTCTACGTCCAACCGCTCCCATACATTCGTTCCACTGTGCGAAGTGCCATTTTGCATAC
Source organism: Euplexia lucipara (assembly GCA_921972225.1). Taxonomy (NCBI): domain Eukaryota; kingdom Metazoa; phylum Arthropoda; class Insecta; order Lepidoptera; family Noctuidae; genus Euplexia; species Euplexia lucipara. Next base: position 16,912,174 of record OV179155.1, on the reverse strand, counting down.
ATTATCATATTCGCTTATCTTCGATCAACTGAGCAAGTGTGTAGTACAGGCTTAAGCCAAGAGTCTTTCTTTTAAATACCTACTAAACAGACCAAACAGACAATTATTTTATTGTACACAGACAGATTACAGTGGTACCAATTTAATCCTTGAAATAATTGGTGGCGCTGCTCGTCAACAAGAAGCCAAAAATTACGCCAAAAGCGACTTTTAATCTCTAACATAATGCTAGTTCCAAATACTACCGTTTCACAGATAAGTTGGCTTGATTATACGTAACCTGTGGCAGATGCCTACAGACTGCTGTGGGGCTGTGCTGTCAATTTGTCGAGATCGAGATCATTTGTCTTGTCAGTGTCCACTCTCTCTCTACTGTCAAGTGTCAAGTGAACTAACTTCAAATCTTGTGGTCTTGTGTTTGTTGCGTTACACTGTTAAAACTAAATTATCTAGAAGTATTGCATTTCTACAAAACTTGCTAATATAACGTACTTTTATTGAAGTAACGTACACAGGATAAAATTGTTATTTCAACAAAATGATTGAGACTTGTTCGAAAAAATGCATGTTATTCGGAACCGTCTGTTTAGGAGTGTAAGTTCTTTCTTTTCTATTCACGTTAATCTGTCGTTTACATTTTAATATTATGGTCTACAACGACTACAACCCAAAAAAATATTTTAATGCAATGTCATAATATTTTGCATGTTCAGTCCTTGCCCATGTTACTTGGGTTTGTTTGGCAGACAATTTTTTACTTCCATATTTGTGTCTCCATTCCTCATTACGATGATCTTTCCTTTTACAGTTTGACGATAGTAGTGCTAATATTGGAGTCTCATTTAGCAGACTCAATGTCTGGCAGTTACAGAATGAAAAACAAGACATTTCCAACTGAGAACAACTCAACCTGTTGGATGACTCAACCATACTCTATTTTAAGTGAATGTCATCCTTGCTCAGGTAAGTTGTAGTTTGGAACTTATGATAGATAGTGATGAAGTCATCAGAAATTAAAACTATTTTTGTGACCCCTTCTTGGGTAAAAGCCTCCTCCATTCTTTTCCACTTTTCCCTGTCCTTGACCAAATGCATCCAACTTGTTTGTAAAAGTAGTTAAAGTAAAACTACTTTAATTATACTTAGTTATGACAATACTATATTTTCTCATTCTTTTATCATTGTTGCCTTAAAAAATCAGAGATTTTATCTTCAGTGTTTGATTGTGTTTTTAAAGAAATATGTATACAGTGGCAAAATTATGGTATTTCTTGGGCTAAAGTCACTTACTCAGCAAGGAATTTGTTTTTGTTCATACTTGTGGAGTCTGATATAAATAAAATCCTGACCACCCGTGTGACTGCCTGGTGCAGCAGCAGTGTTTAGTTCAAGTGCACATCAAGGCGCCCCAGGCATAAGGTTGTAAGGCTAAAAAAACATTTTATCGGTAAACGAACTTTTGTGTAAGTATGTCAATGATAAAAATTTGTTTTATTAACCATTTTTTACAGTGTTTACTAAAAAACAATGTTCCAACTTTTAGCGTGGGAGGCATCGAATTATGATTGAATTTATCCTACATGTTCCCACTTTCTTTTTAAGTTCTTGGATAATTATTTTACACAAGTTTGTTTTTGTTTCAGAATTTGAAATACGAAGTAAGAGCATAGGAGTTTGCATTCATACAAGTTTCAAAGAAATACTAAAATGTCAAAATGGTGAAACTGTTACAAGAAGGTGTGTAGAACTGCCTATTTTCTACAATTACTTTTTTAAAAGAAACTTTATCTTAGTACTATGGGTTTTGAAATGAGAATAGGAATGTCAATGACCTCTATCTGTCTGATGTCACTTGGAAAGTATGGTCTGCAATGAAACCTTATTCACATAAATCAATATTATTAGTTTTTTGGTTTTACCAAGTCGCAGTTATTTAAAATGAAAAAACATCTTAAATGAATTAGTCTTGTGGACCATATTATTATAAATAATGACATGTTGTAAAGTATTACTTTATTTTTATGGAAGGTCAAATACATTATATTTGTGGAGTTTATGGCATTAAGCTACATATTACTCATTTAAATTTACTGTGTAGGTACGCCTAATGCTGGACACATTTTGGTTTGTCATCTATACATGACTGACAGTGACAGGGTTAGTAATAGTTTTATGTAAGCCCTAACTAAATCCGGTACATTTTTGTTTTCAGTTGTGACCGAGTGGCCTATTTAGACGAAAGGGCTTATTGGAAGTTTACAATTTGGTCTTTTGCGATCGGAGCAGCTTCTTCAACTGCAGTAATGTTAAGATTACGAGTTCTTAATTACCAAGCAAAACGACGAGCAAGACAAGTCCTAAGCAATGGAGCAATTTAAATAGTATAACAAAGTTATTTAACCAATAATTATGCTTCATACTGTTGCTGCATCCAACAAGTTCCAAATTGATTAAGAGCCTTAGTAGTTACGAACATTATACAGGCTGGATTTTTAAGACATACAGTAGGGGCAGGTACCTTATTGTTGTATGAGTTAGTGAGGACACATTTATAAAATATAACAGTCAGCAAGAAAAGTATTTCAACACTGAATTGGAAGATTATTTTGATATTAATTTCAATGCAATCTCATACTAACCATTTAGGCGCTTGGCTATTAGTTGCCGTGCCACTAGCGCCGGGCCAAAATTGCTACAAATCAATTAAATAAAACCTACAGTAAATAAGGAGAAACAATTATTGTTGTATTGATTGTTAGTTTTTGTTGCATAAATAATATCCCAATTCGATAATGTTTTAGTTGTACCACACAGTCAGTAGGTATTTTGAAAATAAAACGAAAAAATCATGCACATTATCTCAGTCGCAGTAATACGACACGAGTGGTAAGGACACTTTGGTAAAAATACTTCAATAATGATTTAAAACCCTTGGGTCAGTAAGTGTCTACCTGAAAAGTACGAATAGAATGGCAGGTTGATTTACAAGTTTATTTGGGCATAAAAAATCGTAAAAATATACATTAGGTATAGAATTTTGCAAGTGCATCAAATGACAGTTGGACTTGGTTTGGACACTTGGTATATTGTTAGCATTGTTATATTGTTGGTATGTTGTTATGAGAACTTGTATGTAGCTTATTATTGTCCTTGGCTACAGTTAATTAGAGGAAAATTCAGGTAAGAAATGACTGAGGGCAGTTTAGAAGAAAAGTGGCTGTTCCATTTTCTGCCAAAGTTAGATATTTGTAATAATTATAATAAATTAATCATTAAAACAACACCTTTTCATATCAATTGGAGAATGTAAAAACCATTGTAATAATATTAAATAAATATTTATTATTCAAAGAGCAATTTTAACAGTTCACTTATAACTTTCACATTAACACTATTTCCTAACAACCGATAACATTGCTTCATAGATATATTTGTAGGCAAACTATAACTCTTGGGGAAAGACATTAACATTAGTACTTCTTTAGGAGTAAAATATCTTAATTTCAATTCCTTCAAGGATTCAACAAAGTCATCACTACTAACTTCATTAAGATTAGCTTTCTCATAACATTTTTGTACCATTTCTGGACTTTTATCGGTATATACAGATCCTGTGCCTTCAATATAATGAGTGTAAGCCTTTGTAAAGCAGCAAGATCGTTTTGAGTTTCTATAGCATATATCAAACACGTTTGCACGTTTCAGTTTTTTATCTGGTACTAAGTATTTATCAGGAACATCTTCTTCGATTAAGGACTCTAAAGTATCTGGGACACCAAAATCCTTTGGGAGACATCTAATCTGTAAAAGAGTTACAAAAAGATTAATAAGGTAATAACTTTTTTAATAGTTTGTTGTGATGTTGTGATGAGACATCTAAACATTATGTTTCATAACATGTCTAATGCAGAGAGCCACGATGCATGTCTGATCTACAGCAGTCACCGCCCGTTCGATGACACAGGATAGAATGGTGTTAAGAAGCACATTATATTACTTTTATTTTATTATGAATTTAGCTCCATTAGTGTAATTGCTGTACGGCGTTCTCACGCGAAGGTAAATAATAAATAAATAAATCTATTGATGTGCCTTGGCGGTGAAACATTATTAAATTAAAAGTTTGTTCTTTCCCACTCCTTCCACTTTTCGCGATTTTGCGTTTCATTTTTCCAGTTTTGTAGAAACTTGTCTAGTTCGTCTCCCCATCAGTTAATTTGACAAAATATTATCATCTATTTATGTCTCAATCTTACATCTACCATTACAGGTTTACCCCAATGCAATAAATGCACCTAAATAAAAACAAAAAAAGATGGACAAATGATGTTTTAAACTTACAATTTCATCCCTTCTTTTGAAAGGCCAGGTCAAGTTCTTCCGGATTGCAGTACAGTAATATCTAAGTCTGGAATTAGGCACACCAACAGTGGATGGACATAACAGAAACTCTTGGTAAATAAAGTTGCATTCTTTTAACTTGTCTATAAATATATTCCTAACAGTGGAACTCTCAAAACCTTTAACATTTTCCATAAGAATATAATCTATATTGTCTAACTGTTCTAATATTCCAATTAAATATAAAAAAGAATTAGTTCTAGGGTCATTATCATCCAAGTATTTTCCATTTCTTGTAAATGGCTGGCATGGCGGAGACATGAGTATAGTATCAATGTTTAACTTTTTCAATTCTTGGACACTCAGTTTCTGAATGTTTCTGTTCATCAAGTTAGTTTCTGGAAAATTATGTTTGTAAACTTCATTGGCTACTGTGTTGATGTCTACTGCAGCTACTATTTCTCCTTGTAAACCAGATTCTGAAAATTAGTGAAGAGTAAAATATTAATAACAATAATTTAGTTAACTTCTTTCTAAATTAGGAGGAAGTTCTTAATTCAATTAAAACTACTTGTTTTAATCTTTTTTCCTATTTAGATAATTAATAAGTAGGTAATGATACTTGTTGTCTGATGTTTATCTAGTTTTAGTGTGTCTAGTTTTCAATTCGCGTTTCTATCTAAAGTATGATATTAGAAAAGCATACGTGGTAAAATTAAGTAAACAGACCTTTCCATGCACAGTGCATGCCCCCAATCCCACTATAAAGTTCTAAAATATTGTGTGCCATGTTTGCTTCCTTGATAAAAAAAAATATACTCTCTGTATCACATTTTAACAGCACGCTTTTTTATCGACATTAATACGTATTTGTTTACGGAATATGGTTACATTTACTTGACAAATTACATGCACGAGCAATACAACAAGCAATGTGCCATGCCTGCCAAATGCCAATTGCCAATGTCAGTCAATCAGTGTCAGTGACGTCAGTGTCAAGCAGTGCTGCCAATAAAAAATTCTCGATTCCCCGCGTGAGTGTTGTCAATTCCCCGAAATTCCCCGCTTGTTTTTTATTTATTCCCCACAAATTCTCCGAATTGATATTTTCGAAATTGCTAGCCACATGAGAGCCCATGATAGACGCCAGTAAGGAAGAAACGGTCGCCGCAGCCGGAAACGGTATGGAGGATTATAGGTACTTACTACAAAAAGTTTTATAAAATACAAAAACATAAATAAGTAACAAAATTGGCTCACAGATAGTGGCCTTCATTTTAGTTGGAATAGTAGGATGTTATCAGTAATCATATTTCGATTGGTTCGAATTTTAGAAGATTCACCACTTTAGATAATTATACAGCTTCACGTTTTAACCACTTTTCCATATTTTTTTTTTTAAATAAAAACATAATGTAGAAAAGGATGCGTTCAGAAATACAAAATCGTAATCAAATGACAGTTGACTGTTGAGCAGGAATTTGAGTCGTGTTGCCATTCAAAATGTTGTTGTAGTGTCGAGCTGTATCTGCCAAGTCCGAACGTGATTTTTTAGTTGTAGATATTATCCAACATAAAATAGTTTTAGCCAAATCGGTCTGGATTCCCCGAAATTCCCCGATTTATGTCATTCCCCGGGCTTTCCCCGCGCCAACCCTCTATTCCCCGCAAATCGGGGATTTTCCCCGCGATTGGCAGCACTGTCAAGTTGTCAAAAGAGAGCATAGACATTCCTATCCGAATGACACACCTTAGACTATGGTATATTATCTAAGCGAGACACTTATCCTAAGCACTTATCATAAAAAAGGTCGAACCATAAGCTAAAGATGATATTTTGCTAGAAATTACAAATTATTTTCTTGGTATACCCTTTTCTATTAATATAATGGAGAAAGTATAGTAGTCATAACTATTGTATTCACTGTTATAAAAACAGTTTTCAGTTTTAAAATCTTCTAACTATTGTAAACTCCTAAATTGTAACCAAAATCTGGTAAAGTAAAAAAAGGCCTAATCTTTCGAAGTTCCGACAGGCTCAGGTAATAAAACTTGGCAACATTGAAGGCCCATGATGATGATGTGTGTGAAACTGTGAAAAAAAAACAGTCATGGCGGATCTAACGAACGGGAAGGACGTGCCAAACGTCGGCGAGGGTGACTCTGTTTCGAAAGATGTTGTTTATCTTGAAGAAACATTTTACATTCTTTCTAAGAAGAATTCAGTATTTCGTGTTCGGCTTACTCCCAAAGGTTTATCACTAACAAAAGAAACAGACGGTAATTCAAAAGAGCAAACGATTCTCTTAGCCGATATCATTGGCAGCAAATGCATGAGGAGCAAAAGACGACGCCCCGGAGCCGGCTCGTGTGTCTGCAGCTCCTTCGTCGGAAACCACCAACTCAAAGTTGTGGACGAGAACAGCGGCGATCTCGATGAGAACGATATCAGCGCTTATCTGTACATCTATGCTTACATATTGAAACGAAGCCGCCGTACCTTAAAAAGAGAGAGAACAACAATAACACTGCGCTTCAGATCTTTCGATAAATATGAAGATAATAATAAGGAAGCACAGAAATGGAGATCAACAATAAAGTGTTTGATAGCCTGTCAGCCGATTACGTCCGTGCTGCCGACCAACGATAAGAAGTTGTTAGTGCTTCTAAATCCTAAGTCAGGGCCAGGGAAGGCTAGAGAACTGTTCCAGTCTAAGGTGGTGCCTATACTGCAGGAAGCCGAGGTGCCTTTCGACCTTCATGTTACTAAATATGCTCAATACGCGCGTGAGTTTGTGCGTACCCGGAATGTTTATAGTTGGCGCGCGATTCTCGCTATTGGTGGTGATGGAGTCCTGTACGAGATCATGAACGGGTTGTTTGAGAGACTGGACTGGCAGCAGGCCTTGGCGGAAGTGCCTCTAGCAATATTACCTTGTGGCTCTGGCAATGGACTGGCTAGGACAGTTTGCCATCTTTTTAAGTGAGTACCTATTTTGTATGCTTATTTAAACTTTATTTGATCATTTGGAGTGTTAACTAGTATTTACTAGGGTTATCTTAGCTATGAACTTAAATAACCATGGTGTATGGATAGATAACTACACATGCTACCTACATTGCCCTACCAAGGTTTGTTTATTTATTCATTTTTTATTTTATATCCTCGTCCTGCCCATTGTGATTTTAAAATCACAAAACATACTTCACGGTTCCTGCCCAGCTAAAATATAGTAAAGTTCAAAATTCTGCCCACTGTCCTTCAAAAATCACATATTCCAATTTCGCACCCAGAATTTGTATTTTCTACTCAGCGCTCGTTTTTAAAGTTTCCTGTGATTGGTTAGGTTATAACCAATCAGTGAACCTTAAATCTATTTGGGTAATAAACAACAGATTAACGTCGGAAGCCATTCAAGTGTTAAAAATGGAGTCACTTCGGATAAGAGGTATGTTTAATCTCTTACCATCATTTAGATCGGTGACTTTGCTTAATCAAAAATAAACAGGAGTAAAGTTAAATAATCAATACTTTGAATTTGGTAACTATTTTTGATTTTCGTTAATAATTGCATTTTTAGTAAACATAAATAATATTATGTGATGCAAAAATCACATTGGGCAGAACATTTTGGTAAATTGTGTGTTTTTTTTTGCTGAATTGGACGTTTAAGCCTTCGTTCATTTGTTAGAAGGTCCCGAATAGTCCCGATACTGGGGACTTCAAACCAGTTATACTTGTTACCAGTAAGTAGTTATTCTTCCAAATAAGAGCTGTCGTACTTCTGAGGCAAAACATATGCCTATTTTGGAAGACAAATAGTCCAGGTGCAGGTCCAGCCCTTACAACAAAACATACTTTAAATGTGGTCCATGTCATATAAACATGTGCTTAACTAAGGAAAGAAATTGCTTTGCTGATTTCCATGCCTAACAATTTTTTGAAAAGGATATTATTTTTAAAGTTTTTAAAAATTAAAAGAAGGTTTTGTTTTATTTTTATTTTTGTTTCAATTGCTTAATTATTTTTAAGTCCAGAGATGCTGCATTAAAAGCAGATACATTTTTTACCAAATAAAGAAATGAAAGTTCAAGACTTATCAACAATACATAATAAATAACATAAAAAAATACTTTTGGTTTATTTACTCAATTGTACCCAGTGTCTTTTATGAAGGACAAATAAAATACAGCTGACCTTGGTAATACTGCCCAATGTACTGTAAAAAGAACAAAATGTATGAAATTAAAAATAGCGTGAATCGTTTCATTATGATCTATTTACTACCATAAAAAAATATAAAAAATATATTTCATAGACATGACCTTTTTTTTGTTCTACTTATTCTGGGCAGGAAGCACTTGTAAGATTTTGTACTTTGTAGAGGACAGTGGGCAGAATTACAAAACAAGTTCTAATTTTCTTGGGCAGGACGAGGATATAGGCTTTCCTACCAAAAGTAAGATTTCCATTATAATTTAGATAGATATCTTCCAATTTAAAATACATTAAGGAATGATGCACATGCAACTTAATCCTTAATTACCTAAATTACCTTCAGCTGATAAAGTTTTAGTTTTTCCAAATTAAATAAGTCACAAGTAATTAATGTGAGAATCTTGGCTACCGTCACTGAAACCTTTTTCTAATAGGAATCATGTTATTGTTTTAATATTCTTATTGGCTCAGACCCGGAAATAAACATATTTATTGTATAGCTGAGTTGTTCCTTGCACAGCTATTCAACTGTCATTTAAGTCTGTTGTTGAAATTATCACAATCTTTTACTATATTATGAATATTATGAGGGTATTTTGTTAATGAGATTTATTAGTAGCCTTAATTATAACAACTTCTAAAATATCAATTTAATTAAGTGTCAATCCTATTTCCTGGTTCAGATAAAATGCCTATGAAAATTAAAAAATCTCGACTATTTATAAATTTGTAGCAACATTTCAGTATTATCTGATAATTTATAATTCATGACTCTTACTGATAACATTGTTCAAATTCACACAAATGATCCAGATGAAGAATAATAAAGTGAGCCAAGAAGGTCTTATTGTGTTAATCATGCATGCATTGTATTGACCTTGTGCAGGTCTTAATCGTTATACCAGTGTTTCTCAAACTTATTGCTCTAAACCTATTTTAAAAGATTAAGTAGGTATGGAGTTTGTTGCTCATTCTTCCATACAAAAGTAGTTTTTGGAAGGGGCAACTAGAATCATTTTCTTATTTTCAACTTTTACATCTGACATTCAAAAGTGGGTCCTTTTAACGGTCAAATTGGAATAAATGATATGACTTTGCTCCAGGTACCCCGTTCAGACTCTCATGACAATGGTGAACACTTTTCAAAAAACATATTGATACAACAAATTAGGTGTACCTATTTTAGTAAAATTTATTTATTTATTGACACACCAATGACTTATTCACTAAATCATAACATTAAATAAATATATTAAATTACAAATGGTTTGTGGTGAATTCGTCACTTATATGTAGGTGTGCACAGCACTTGTATAATTAACAATAATACAAAATAAATGACAAAACGAAATTAAAATTACAAAGTTATCACTGATTTAAAATGTTGAGTACCTAATCAAATTAAATAAAATTAAAATAAATAGGGTATAATAAATTCAAAAATAAAAATAAAATATACAATGAGATATGTTGTTTCCATTTATTAATATGACAGATTGGATTGTTTTTGTTGTAAATGGAGTAGAATTTTAGAGCAAGTTTGCATTATGTCTTTGTGCGAATTCTTACTCTTACATAAGTGTTTTGAAGGGCAATAGGAACCTCACTGGTTTTTTAATCAGATGAGCTGCCACACTTTATCACATGATTTAGATGCATACCCCACTTTGAGAAACTCTGGTTTGTACCAATGACCTGAAACATTGCTTAGTTCTGTTGTTTATACACTATTTGAATGTCAAACACCATAACATGTCTGAAAATCAATGTGATGTGGTGATGCATAAACAGTCAGTAATAACTTGTTCCACTTAACAAATTGATGCTATTTAACATTAATTTGGGTATTTTGATAGGTTTTTATTGGGTGACTCAATATATTAACAGATGGCCAAGCTTGGAATTTTGTTTTTAGTTGATTACTCTGACTGGTTTCAAGTGCTGTAAAACGATAACACAGCTGTTATTGATGTTTATTGCCAATAAATGCAATTACAGTATTGGTCGCGACCATTGTTAGTAGATCTATGACAGAGTTCCAACAACAAATTTCTTCTTTTTGAGGGATGATTTCTCAATCCACACACACAATTTTTATCTGAGGAATTAATGGCGGTTGTAAAGATAATGTGTCAAACCGCCATTTCTATTCTTCAGGTAAAACTTATCTGACTAGTGAGGCGCGGCACGTGCCGCAGCCGGTAGCCCGGCACTGTCGGCGCACGACCCTCTTCTCCCTGTCTGAGCCAAGTCTCATTAATCGCCATGATGTCGGTTGCAATGGTATCCATAGCAACAAGAAACTCCTCTTGACGCGAACCCAATGGTGACAACACAATACATATTTGGTGACAACACAATACAATATCAACCATTACTACAAACATAACTTCATGGTCACTGGTGTCACTTTCCAGCTTCCTCTTACCTCTTATTCAAACCACTGTTTAGCTCTTAAATTTCTAGGAATGGAATGCTAAGAAAGATGTATATTATTCCACCCACACATTAGGAAGAGGAGCCCTTCTCTTCATTTACTTCTAAAAACATAATTAAATTTCTCTGTACATACCTACCACATTTACCCAATTTGTAAGAATAAATTCATAATTCTTACTCAGTATTTACCTGTTTGGAAATCTACAAATCGCGTGATAAGAACATATTGAACTGATTAAAGATTATAAGTTTCCCAACTATATAGTCTATAATGGAATTAGTAAATTGTGAAACAAGATTATGTAGGACAATGCAATAATGTTGTATTTTTACTGGTAGATTTTTTTTATTCGTATAATATACACGTGTGTGTATGACAACATGTCATTGTATGAATGTAAACGAAGCAAAAGAAGTATCTAAGAATCGTAGAATATGGCGCTCTGTAGTTTCTGCCTACCCCCATGGGAAAAAGGCGATAGTTTATGTATGTATGTATGTATACCGTTTACCTCATTTGTGTAGCCGGTTGCAAACACTACTGAACATGACGTCTTGGGTTAGAGAGACACCCAGGTCGGATAGTGTTATGAGTTTTCCACTTGAAATTTCGGATGGTCGGTTTATTTGTACCCAGTTGATAGAACATTTTAAATGTTTCATATAATTTAAGTCAAGAGTACCTAGGTACTGATTTATAATAACTACAGACTTTACTTTTAACAAGCAGTGCCCGCGGTTTTATCAGCTCCTAAGGGTCGTAGCGTGAATCGTGATGTTAATATTAATCTACAACATTTCTTAAGATTTGGGCTATCGAATACTAAAATATTTTGTTTCGAAACCGACTAGTACCGGTCTACCCTGGTAAGTAGTTCCTGACATTTTCGCGTTAAAATAAACTAAACTCTGTAGCCTGATTATAGTAGGTACTAGCGTATTTATGCTTGTAACTTTATTCGGGAGAATTTAAGAATTTTCTAAGGGTTTTAATGGTTTTATTGCGGAACCCAGCTTTGTCAGTTCCGTCAAAATCGGTCCAGCCTTCTGAGACAAACAACACATCATGTAACATGCTTACTTACATTAGGAACAAACACTTCAATATTATTTATTTGTATAGATAGATGGTTTGAAAACCCAACTCAGTAATTTTTAAGTAGGTAAACACGTAGAGATAAAAAGTATTAGGTATATACTTACCTATTTGTTAAGTCGCTTAGTCATAACTGCACGTAATGTTCATGGTTGTAAAATGTTCTGCAAATCTTTGTTGAAACTGGTAATAAAACCAGTATGTAAACTAAGTACCTACCTAAGTTGTAAAAATCTTTTTGTTGTGATGATTTTAAACCAGCTTTGTATTCTTATTTTAACATTGTAGAAGCTTTTCCAAAATAACTAAATAAGTAACAACTACAAGTGGTCGCCTAATGGTCGAAATTCGACTGTTTTAGCTTTCTGCACTCAGTTCTAATCTTATAATAGTGTAAAGTTACGTTACGAATTTACGATTACATTTTCCGACTTAGGCGCTAACACACAGAAAAGACGTAAGACGAGGAGGGGGCGCGGATATGTCTCTTCCGCGTCCCTTTCATACAAAATTTAAGTAAACTAACTCTAAAATGTTAATTAAGTATTCGAAATTAGCATTATCTAGGTCCATTGCACCGAGAGTTTATGGTAGCTGGTACCCATCATAATAAACTCCATAATTCGCTTGAGTAGGTAGGTACGTATTATATTCCAAAATAAATGTCGCAATGTGTTCAACATTTGTTCTATTTATAATATGCAACATGTATTAACAAATATATAATATACTAAAGCCTTTTTCCCATGGAAGTAGGCAGAAACTGCAAAGCACCACCAGCCAAAATTCATACATAATTTAATTTGCTTCGTTTACGTCCATATTGTTTTTAATATTTACATGCGTCCATACTTACATCTGCTCAGGGACGCGCGGCAGTTGCGACTGTTGCGAGTACTACACCCCACCTCCTTCTTCGTTTCCACTTACATCAGCTTTTTGTTAGTCTCCTAACTCCTTTCATTTATCTTCCTAAACGGAATCAAACCGGAGTCTTTAATTTTTGTCTCTGCATCTTCCTTTAAGCCGCAACGTTATTTTATCACATCATTCCACAATCTATCATTCTATATTTGTTTCTTTCGTAAATGGAATTCCATTTTGTGGTATATAGTATTAATGAGGTAAAATAATAATACGATTATCATAACGCTCAATAGATTTTTTATTCAATTTTTACACAACCCCTTGTAAGAGAAACGAGGCGTTAGCCATATCCACGACGGAATATCAACCTAAAATCTAATGAAAATGTTTGAATAAATACATAATAATATGTTGATAAGTAATAAAGAAAGAACAATTTTGACATTTCAAATTAATTATTATCTTAAAAAGAATGTGGGGCAATTTTATCTTCGAACTTTAAAGTTTTTTTTTAGTTGACTGAATCTCTTGCACCTCTTTTTGTTAGGTATACTCGTACTACACCAGGCTTGTAATTTGTTAACTAATGGGCAAAGGTTTATTAATCACCACATTCATTGCGGTTACTCAATGGTTTAATGACCTAATTTATATTTACCTAAGTACCTACCATATTTGGATACATAGAAAAGGAACAGCAGTGTTTTACACCTAGAGGCCACCTAGGTGCAAGTCGGTTAAACAAAATAATTATAATTTTGTGTTAAGTACACTGACTCAGTTCGCCAATCTAACACAGGGTTTCCCAAACTTTTGAGGTTATGGAACACTTACAAAATCATTTTTACGTTATGAAACTCACATCAAAATAAAAAACCAGCACGGCTATTGCGTAAGTATCTCCGTTGACAGTTCATGGTGATGATCACTCGGCAAAGTGTTCAACGACCAACTGTCAAACAGCTAGTTTCGTATTGGCTATCATCAGTGTGTATCTAGGAAAAAACTTTTTTACAAAAAAATAACAACCTACCTATATTATTTGAGGAGTTCCTTCAATTCCTCGAGGATCCCATCATCAGATCTGAGGTTTGATACAAACGGGACCAACCTGGTAGTGTACCCTATCAAATAAAAAAAGAATTTTGAAAATCGAACCATAAATGGCGGAGTAATCGCGTAACTAACACACAAAAAAAAAAAACATACCGTCGAATTGAGAACCTCCTCCTTTTTTGGAAGTGGGTTTAAAACGTCACGCACGTTACGCTCTGGCAGAGATGTGACGAAGTGCACAGTACCCCGTCTGATAGACAACGTAACTTGAAGTCCACTGAAAATGCAATACCAATTTCTTTGAAAATTTTCAGTTGTCATCGGTGTTCAACTGGACACCAGTTACTGGCAATGAAATGATAGCCAATTAGCACTGCTGCACTATTATACTACTTGCGAGGTACTCTCCGAAGTTCACTTTGGTTGAATTTGGTTGCAAGAAGCTGAAGACATAGTATCTTAAATCTGAAACGAACAGAAGTGCCCTTTTACACAACCATTTACATACATACATACATAAACTCACGCCTTTTTCCCATGGGGGTAGGCAGAAACTACAGAGCGCCATATGCTACGATTCTTACATACTTCTTTTGCTTCGTTTACATTCATACATGTTGTCATACACACACGCCGGTTGCGAGTACTACGTACCTGACCCTTCTGAAGAACCTCACCAATAAGGTCTATGTATGTCCTTCTAGGGCGTCCCTCCCGGCGTTCCCACTTACATCTGCCTTGTAAATACCTTTCGTTAGTCGCCTTTCATCCATCCTTTCAACGTGACCAAACCATCTAAGCATACTCTTTTCAATTTTTGTTACTACATCTTCTTTTAAACCACAACGTTTCTTTAACACAACCATTTGTACTGTATTATTACTTACATGACGACAGTACTTTATGGGATCCTCATCATATTTTGCATTATTAACCTTTTAACCGCTTGTGTCGCATATATGCGACATATATTTCCGTGTCCCTACCGCTCGTGTCGTATTTCTGCGACAGAGAACGGTATGCATGATTTTTTCGTTTTATTTTCAAAATACTGACTATGTGGTACATCTAAAACCATTATCGAATTGAGATATTATTTACTAGCAGACGTCACGTGGTTCCACCCGCGTAGTTCCCGTTCCCGTGGGAATACAGATATAAAAAGTAGCCTATGTCACCCGGGAATAGTGTAGCTTTCCACCAGAGCAATATTTTTTTAAATTTGATGATTAGTTCCGAAGGTTACCCCCTACATACAAACATACAAACAAATAAACAAATTTTACCTCTTTTATATCTTATATTTTTCATATTATAACTTCAGAAAGTAGCGCTATGCAAGCAAACCCTAACCAAACCCACAGAAAAATTATTTTAGATTAAATTACGGATTCTGTTTTCATCCTCATCTATTATAAATGTAGATACATACATAAACTCACGCCTTTTTCCCATGGCGGTAGGCAGTAAACTACAGAGCGCCGTATGCTAAAATTCTTGCATACTTCTTTTGCTTCGTTTACATTCATACATGCTGTCATACACACACGCCAGTTGCGGTGGTGGATATTTTTCGTTACGTCAAAAACTATTCGGCATAAATGGAACTGAAAATATCATTTGTAATATACAAAGGAAGCTCTTTATTGATGTCTATTTGATCCCAATTGACCTCATTACTCCAAATTTCGGTTTCTGTAGCAACAAAATGTTTTTTTTATTCTATTACTTTTAATATACCTAAATCAAATCTTTATTATAACTATTTCCAATAATAAGTTAATTGCATTAGCAGTTCTGAAATAAACAGCTCTGACAGACAGATGAACGTTATCTCACAATCAAGACCCTGTACAATAAAGAGTATTCTATTCTATTCTAAGACCCTGTACCTACCTAAAGAAACACAAACCCATTCTAAGCCTCCGCTGTCCGTCCGTCTGTCCATCAGTGGGCTTTCAATTTCAGGAACCGTAATAGCAGTAACACAGATTATGTTCTATTGCAACTAAACAAAAAATAAAAATGAAAGGGCCTCATACCAGAAACGTTTTTTTTTTTGGTGTTTTGCTCAACACTTACAATCGCTTATTATTTGTAATTTGAGTCCTTGTGGAACGGAACCCTTCGTGGATCATTCTGACAGTTGAATCAGGTATTACTTCCTAGTTTCGAGGGTTCGGAAAGAATCGTCCGTACCCGCGAACCCCGTCGCAGTTGTGAGATGAAACACCGTGATGGTTTTTAGTCAATAAGAATCTGACAGACCCATCCCATAAGGCGGAGGACATCCAAAAGGATTTTCCACACAGACAAAAAAAGATACATACCTAAGCATATTGCTGTAAATATACAAATGATACTTCTTCTATTCTTAAAACTAGATAACTTGTATATTATAATGATGACGATTGAACGTAATTACGTTTTCGACATGAGATCTACCTATTGTTAGGTATCTACCTATCCTATGAGTGATAACCTAGTTTATTTCGTTATCTGACAGTTATTGTTTCAAATTGATTTATGAACAGATGTTTCCAAATTACCTACTCTAATTATTTGTTTGTTAACCTTGAACACCTTGCGTTTACAAATTATGATAATTGTCAGCGTTAAGAAACATTATACTAAGTACGTAATTGATATTATTTTGTATTGTCTAATTGGTTTCAAGGATAATAAGTTCTCATTCGTATTTTTTGCGTGATAGGTAGCCAGTCACAGTCATTTTGTGTTTGGTGTACTGTATAATTTAAAACTTAAAAACACACAAGATGACAATGTACATTTGTTGAGGCCATATAAATAAAAGATGGTAACTTCTAGTGGACTGTATATTATAAATGGGTCTGGGCTATGATGGGTTTGTCTATGATCGTCATAGACAACATTATCATCATTCGTAAATGATTTGAAACGTACTAATAGCGTGAGTCAACTAATATCTTACTAAGATTTACTTGATGACGCAAGTATCTTTCTAGTCTTTAGAAAAAAACAACAGGTTTAAGATGTTCTTCTATGCAGATGACTTCTTTGGGCAATTATTTGCTTAATCTAAATCTTTTCATCGACTTCAAGTAAGCATTTCCAAGTCCTTCATATTAAATATGCCAATTTAATAGTCCTAAACTCCTAACATATTTCGTGCTTATTTCATGGATTTTATTTATTTTTGTACGAATCGTTATGCTTTTGCTCACTCCTTCTAACTCCTTAGAAGGAGTGAGCAAAAGCACAAATCAAGACTTCGGGATGTTGCTGAGAAATGCCAAATAGAAAAACGATTCGTCGACGGGACGGGACGGGATGTTCTAACATCAGCTATCTGCCAGTGAAGGTCCCGTCATAATTGTTTATCCATTCCAGAAACAAGCCCATAAAACAGACAGACATTATTAATGCATTTAGTAAAAATCTGTTATTTTGAAATTATAAACAGACATTTCTTTTCGCCCCTAAGACGACCTACTGACCATTATCTTTATTTTTATACATAAAGATTGTTATTTTGGTCGATCAATGGCAAGAGCTATTAATGTCACAACTATGTTGTTGATCGCAAACATCACTTTCAGTACTTACGGCCTTTATCAGCTCATTAGTATGAAGTTTTATTCGAAGTTAACCTTTTACGATCTTATAAGTTATAGTCGGACAATATGTAATCTTCACTATTGTTTGTTTCTATAGACCGCGACAAATTGTTCGTACTATCAAAAAGCGCTCGCGCAATTATTGCTTATGACGCCAGCAAAAGGGGGAAATGAAGCATAGGAAATTGCTTGATGTTGCGCAGTCATGGCCGCTTGCTTACTACTATTTTGTTTTGCTAGTATTTTACCGTTAAAAAATCGAGTTCCAATTCACTACCGGTACCATTTCCTGTTCGAGACGACTTTGCTTACCTTGAAAGTAGGTACCATAAAGTAGTTATAATTACGCAAAAACTGAAACTATGTAGGTAGTTAGAAATTTAGGGAGAATGAAAGAATTTGATCGGTTGTGTAAGTTTACCAGTACCTACCACAGTTATCCTCGTACCATATCGAATGTCAATCTTGGATGGACATGCAGGCATAAGGACCTTTCTGATGATTGATTACTTGTAAGACAGCCTATTAGTATCGTAAATCCGAGAACTTCACTGTCCCTACGAATTTCGATACGATTTCACGGCTTAAAACGCTACTTCATGTCCTAAAACGTAGAATTTCATACAACACGTTTTTGGCGTACCTTCAGGCAAGATACTCAGCCCAGTTATGCCTGTTTCATAATCTGCACATACCTACCTGACTAACTCCCTATCAGGTGTGCACAGATTACGTGCATGACAGATATTAAGTTCAACGTTTTGTCAAGCATTATAGAAATGATAACATTTTTTACGCACGTTTTTTCAATAACAAATCTTATCGATTTGTGAATATAATCGTCATTCTCATTACAGTAGGTATCGACACATGTATGTGAGAAATAGTGTCCAATTTACGCATTAATTTTTCGCGGAGGGATTATTGACGGTTTCATTTAAAACTGCCTCGTTTGTCTAGTGGTTTGATTCGCTACTGGGTTTGATTGCTGGGTCGGGCAAAGTGGTATTAAGTTTTTCTATTTGGAATTTCTCAGCTACATCCCGAAGTCTTGATTTGTGGCCAGTTTTCGGAAATAGAGTCGCCTCCTATTACCTACATAATATGGGACTTAAACATAACTGCCGAAACGTGGATTAGGTACTATTGTTAAACCTCTACCCAGGAGTTAAGAAATACAAAAATGCTGACTCTAAGTAACACAAAGGTATTGTATTTAAATAAGTATCCAAAATTCTTACCGGTTGCTCGAGACAAGAGATCTCAGGACACTAACCTCCATGGCCTTGACAAGGATAATACCTACATAATACAGGACCATATTCATACATAATGAGATGAGTGATGAGTCGTGTATGCAAATTATGCTAAAAATAGGCTCTGGATTTCCTGTTTGAAAAATATCGCAGCAATCAATTATAGATATTACTGCACATACTTACATATACATACGTTTTCCCCTTTCTATAAGTCAAATGTGGTTAGCGAAAGTACTATTCATCTACACTTGTGGTTTGAAATGGCCTTGAATCTGGCTTGCAAAACAACTTAAGGTAAGTACATCATGATTAGACGAGTAATCATTTTGATCCAACTCTTCTTAGTGTAGTCTTATTAGTTCATATAAGTTTTGTCTAACATCATATCTGTAGGAAAATTAAAAATGTAAATAACAATGGATTATGATCGCCGGTCACTAATCTCCTTCCAGTCGTATCTGTATCGCTTCACCTCGATCGGCTAATACACAGCCAAATCAATAGCGACCAGCAAGGAAATTTTGTAACAGCTTAAAGTGGCTATTAGGCCAATTACTTCATTGCGTTTACATCTTTGGAAGCTGGACACTAGACACAGACAAGTCAATGGTGTGGCGACCAGCACGGAATTGCGTAACAGCTAACAGTGGCTCTTTGGCTAATTGATTTAACATTAGGGGAAGTCAGAAGTCCGAAAGTCTGACTGACAGGCAATTTTACCAAGGGGTATCTTGTTACCTAGTTAACTGGCATGTGGTCAGACAGGCAGTCCCTCCGTGTAAAACATTAGTATTCAGCTGCTACCGGTTAAACTGGAAGCCGACCCCAACATAGTTGGGAAAAGGCTAAGCAGATGACATGCATTTTGGTATGAAAAAGATAAAAGATATAAAGCAATGTATTCGAAATTTTCTTCAAAGTCCTTCGGGTTAACATTGAAAGTGTTTTACTTAATTGGGGTGCAGGAATCTTGATATTTCAAGGAAAAGGAAGCCAGTCCATTTTTAATGGCGATGCTTTTTTTTCCATTCACTTATTCAGCCCAGTCTATTTAAATGTACCTACTGAATCGAGGCCTTCAACTTTCTTTTTCGCGCCTCAAGTTCAGGCTCTCTGTTGTTTTCAAGATAAGTTGAAATATGTGAATAAGATCAGCACACATATTGCTATTATTTAATCATCACGTTCACTTTTATTATTTATTTATTTAATACTTCAAGCACACAAATGTACACAGGCGGACTTAATGCCTTAGGCATTCCTTACCATACCATCCATTCGTTCCATTCCATACTTTTCCATATTTTGCAGCTTCACTTAAAATACCGTATATTACAGAAAGACACACATACCGTACATACATTACGATATGTGTGTCACTGAGGATAATAAGTAGGTAATTACCTACCATCCAAATAAGGTCAGTACCGACTCTAAGGAATATTACTAACTCCTGAAACAGACATAAATCGGCTTATAGGATTTACATTACCATAAAAACGGTAAAAAAATCTGACACTACCTACTTCTCTCTACTTCAACGCTTATTCGGTACAAAGTCGAGACAGGTTGGAAGCAAAGGTATACAATGTCAATAAAAAATAATGACTCGGATTGAATTACTTATTTATTTGTTTTTATTAGGAGAGAATTGATGAATAAAACTGTGAACGTGTAGGTACTACACAAAGTACCTTATAGACTACGAAATATGAATTACCTCCTTTGTTATGGCTGATGACCTACTTAGAAGGTTTAAAGTATGAATAAACCACAAAATTTATTTGAACTTAATAGAAAGTAACGACAAAATATTTCGCAGTAAGTAAAAATAGTAGAGATCAAATCAAGTAGACGTAATGCTTATAGAGGTTAGGATAAAAAACAAAAAACACTTAGCGATAAGAATATACGCAAGTTGCAGATATAAACATCTTACGCAATTTTTTACTAAAAAAATCTGTTAGGTATCAAAATATAATATAAACACACAAAGTAGTATGAATGAATGTGAAGTTATAATAACTCAAGTACCTACAACCGTAACCGGTAAGATCCACATGTGCAAATCTGCTGCCCGTGGGACACTATCTAATCTTATACATCATCATAATATTATAATATATCGGACGTTCATATCGGTCATATTAATTTTCGCTTTCCTCCACCAGCAGTAGACTTTCCTGTTTGGTTTCTGGCCTGCACCAAACCATCATTGTTTTCTGATTCATAAAAATCTCGTATACCTACCGCATTTGAAAGGTAAGGTGATTAACACACGGCACCGCGCACCGCCGCGGTAGGCGGTGAAGCGGATCTCATGTCGCTTTGGCCTCTAATAAATCCGTTGATGCCTTACACACGTACATCGCCCGACCGCGCGGTTGAGCGGGGCACCAGACCTTCAGAACCGCCTCGGTGCGCGGTGCCGTGTGTTAATCGCCTAAGAAGTCCTTTGTGGTCACTAGATTGCATGCAGCGCGGTCATAGAAAAACTGTGATGCCTTAGTAACCCCATTTAGAATGATATAGCAATATTGGAGCTGTAGCTGAGCGTACTAAATTAAACTCAAAGTCCACTAGGACACAAGTATCGGATTAAAATTTTGTTTGTGATATCCGGTTTATAGTAATAATTGAATGTCTTTGAGCGCGGCCTTTAATAGCCTCTTTATTGTTTCTGACCGTGTTTGTACCCTTTTCTAACCTGACGGGTATCATCTACCTTTTTATTGATACCTGCAGCAAACCGTCCAATATCTCCAAAACCGGACAATCTTCAGCTGGCACTAAATTAAAAGGTTAAAATACAGGCGAATTGTAAAGTGAACCACTAAGTTGTTGTTGTTAAAAGAGCAGTTGCATTGAAAAATACTGGCTTTCCAATTCTCTTCTTGCAGAGCTTTCTCCCTTAATTTTGTTTTGCTAACATACATTAAAGTCAAATAAATAAATTCCCGATTATGCAATTAAAGTTATTTGAAAGAAAACGTGTCAATCAAACATAAATGGAAAGTTATAAGTAGTTTTAATCCCTATTGCAAACACACTTTCTATCACAATGTGGAGAATTTTGAGGGAAATTCCTAAACCCGTGTCTTATGTCTGAGTAATTCGTCTGCTCAACAACTTAGTATTTTTTTTTACCGGAACGACGACGTTAACTAAGATAATAACAATGGAATGTTCTTGAAAAATCATGAGCGTAACAAAATTGCGGTCAAAGGTCCCATCAATCAGTTTTTTTTTGCAAAAATCTGGTTAAGCATTGGTTTTTGTCCGTTAGGTGCTATAAATTTATCCCATATTAATTTTAGGACAAGAAGTGCACAATGTGCCAATACTAACACCTCTAGGCATACTGGATTCACTGATAAGATAATTGCCAGATAAGCACATACTTCTTCACTAAATCTTAACGTACAGGTTAACTATTAACGCGAATGCGCTTTAAGACAACGTATTAATAACTACGATTTTTCTAATGACATATGGCTTAGTAGGCGACTCGGACGCTGAGTCTCGTCTGATCCGGCCGAGACAGGAATTTTATTATTGTAAATATTTTTGAGTGGTGTTTCGGACGATACTTTTTTTTAAGCAAATTTTGTACAGTCAGAATGAAAAACCTTAGGTAGAGTTTTATTACTTAAGTAAAAGTCAGGGAATTGTTAGAAAGAGATAAAGTTTAATATACAATTACAACAATCAACAGTAAACATGATAAATCACAATAATCAGTCTTATATATCAATTTAAAAGCGTACAATAATAATTATAAATATCCGCATAAAAAAAAAATTTGAATGGGTTCGGTTAAGAATGATGTTGTAGCTGGCACTTTAATCAAACTATGGACATATTTCAAACTACTTAATAAGAATAATGTCATATCGCTCATTATTTTAATTATTTTGTTTTGAGATATTACTTACCAATATTTTCATTTTACGCTTCAAATATGTTGCTTCGTCACAAAAAATTCTATGACATTAATCGTACAAATAAATAAAACAACTTGCCTATTCTGTAAGTTTTCCAAAAAGGTATAAAAGTTAATTTTAAAATACATAATCGTGGCATGGCATGTGTCTGAATCGGCACGGGGAGATAAAAGGTCATTTGTGTACCTTATGTCTACCAACTAGAAGTTTTTATGTCTGAATGTGCGTGCAAAATGCCAAAAGTCAAAAACTAACCGACTCGTGAGAGATCAGAGTTTTGAATTAGAATCTATTTAATTATATTAAGAATGTAGTTTTACCTAGTATGCTATTAATATTTTTTAAGTTCTATAAACTCTACCATAACATATGGTGCACACATATTGAAATGTCATTCTTATATAGGTAAGTACAATTAATTATATGATTTAATGATTGACAATAAGTCCAATAAGAATCATTTTAGTTAGGTAGTCGTTACTTTTAAATCAATGTCAAAATTAAGTACATGTCGTCTTGGATTTTAACAATATTCCACCATTACCACCATTTATTTATTTTCACTTATGTCATAAAACAATGATTCAATAACCAACTTGTCCGTAGGGATGTATCCTATACCGATACCGATGCCGATATATCGGCAATACTCGAAGCTTGCTGTTAAATCGGCATCGGCGATATTTTTATGGCCGATTTAACGAAACTTTTTAAATTTCGCGCTTTGAAAATGTAAAATAAACGCGCGTGTTGTCTCGTCTACTTTGTTTTTGATACAAAAATCTCATCAATGTTAATTTTAATTACTAAAACTATTAACTAATCTCAACCTGTCTATAGTTTCAAATGATTTTGTTTAGTTTGTCCTGTTATTATTATTTTTATATTATTAAAAAAATAACCTGTCTTGTTACGGTATCAGTATCGCAGATATTTTATATAAGAGCCCATGCTCTTATATAAAAATAGGATACGGTACTGATACCGATGTATCGGTATCGTATCAAAGCAAGAGTAAACTGGCAAGTAGGGATACTTGTCATCTCATCACTCATTAATAAAAAATACAAAAAAAATCTTTATTTTCAGGCGTCGACGGCCCATAGCGTTTTTATTCAGTACAAAAATAACTTTAAAACTATGTTAGTAGTAACATCTAGACACACACAAGAACACAAATTAAACACAGCAAAATAAACAGCTCCCAACTCGAGATGGATTCATCAAGAAGATTTCAAGAAGATTGCTTCGAAGATTCCGGGTTATCTACAATCTGGATACTGGTTGATACCGGGGTGGAGAAATCACTCTACGTCGGTGTCTACCGGTCGCACAGTGGTGACCAGGAGACAACCAGGCTCTTTGAGCACCTTATGGTGAAGGCGGATTATGCCCAGCAACGGTACCCAACGGCGGAGCTTCTCTTTCTGGGGGACTTTAATGCCCACCACGAGGAGTGGTTGTTCCCGTTCCGGAAAACTGACCATGCTGGGAGAGAGGCGCGCAAATTTGCGTTATCGCTAGATCTCACCCAGCTGGTGAATGAAGCGACCCGGGTACCAGATGTTGACGGACACACAGCCAATTGCTTGGACTTGCTGCTGACTACCGACCCAGACAGGCACTCAGTATCGGTATCAGCCCCACTGGGAACATCCGACCACTGTCTAGTCAAGTCCGTGTCGCTCAGCTCTCCTCCAGATGATAGCCCTAGAGGCATGAGGCGAGTTTGGCGGTACGAGTCAGCAGACTGGGATGAGATGCGGCATTTTTTTGCATCCTTCCCATGGCATCCAGTGTGCTTTTCTTCGGGTGACCCCACTTGCTCAGCTGAAGCGGTTGCGGATGTGATACGGCAGGGAATGGAATACTACATTCCATTCTCCGATATACCGCTCGGTCACAAAGCCCGCCCTTGGTTTAATGCAGACTGCGCTCGTGCTGAGCACCAAATGCAGGCTGCATACCAGGCCTGGGTACGCACTCGTGACCGCAAAGTTCGAGCTCGACGGGTTCGCGCGAAGAAAAGAGCATTTAATTCTGCCGCTAAGTTCTGCAAGCGGGTAATCCGAAAGGCGCGTTTCGACCACGTCAGCCGTATAGGGGCTAAGCTTGCGTCCTACCCCTCTGGTAGTAAACAGTTTTGGTCCCTGTCCAAATCGGTCGATACCAACTTCTGTCGGTCGTCATTACCTCCCCTGCTCAAACCGGATGGGTCGCTAGCTCACTCCGCCACCGAGAAGGCAAACCTATTTGCATCTCTATTTGCGAGCAATTCACGTCTTGATACTGAGTCAAAACAGCCACCAATGATTCCTCACTGTGGTTCTTCGATGCCGGAGATCACAATACACATGAAAGAGGTTCGTAGAGTACTTTGTAGCCTGGACGTGAATAAGGCTAGTGGTCCTGACGGCATACCAGCAAGAGTCTTGAGGAACTGTGCGCCTGAGTTGTCCTCTGTGTTGACACGCTTGTACCGCCTCTCTCTTAAAACGAAAACGGTGCCGAGCTCATGGAAGGTTGCCAATGTACAGCCCGTGCCCAAGAAGGGTAGTCGTGCCGACCCCGGTAATTATCGTCCAATCGCTATCACCTCCATACTTTGTAAAGTAATGGAAAGGGTTCTTAATGGGAAGCTGCTGGCGTACCTAGAAGCAAACGACTTACTAAGCGACCGTCAGTATGGTTTTCGCCGGGGACGGTCAACTGGTGATCTTCTAGTGTATGCTACGCACTGCTGGGGCCAGGCCATCGAGAAACACGGCGAAGCTCTTGCCGTGTCGTTGGATATCTCGAAGGCCTTCGACAGGGTATGGCATGCTAGTCTGCTGGGCAAACTTCCTGCATACGGCATTCCCATTGACTTTTGCTGCTGGATATCTGATTTCCTGAGAGAACGGTCGATCCGAGTTGTCATAGATGGCTGCTCCTCTGACCTTTTTGGTATTGACGCCGGAGTTCCTCAGGGGTCTGTTCTCTCCGCGACACTTTTCCTGCTACACATCAATGACCTCCTTGTTCCTGGTATTGTTGGGTATGCAGACGACAGCACTGTCATGGAGAGTTACACATCTAGCACAAGAGCCAGTGGTGATGAATTTCGGTCTTTGAGAGAGGCCATGGTAGAGCGAACGAATTCAACCTTAAGTCTTGTCTCCAAGTGGGGTGACGAAAATCTGGTTGTTTTCAACGCCACTAAAACACAAGTGTGCCTGTTCACCGCCAAAAGGAGCCCCTTCAATCTGGCTCCTACTTTCCGAGGTGCATCTGTACCAGTTACCGACGGCCTCGAGCTTCTTGGCACGAAGTTAAGTGCAAATCTTAACTTTGGTGCCTACATTGAGTCGAAAGCTCAAACTGCGGCAAAAAAGCTGGGCATCCTAAATAAAGTTAAGCGGTACTTCAAAGCTGACCAGCTTTTAGTTCTTTATAAAGCTCAAGTCCGGTCCAGCATGGAGTATTGCTGTCACCTTTGGGATGGCTCAGCCAAATACCAACTAGCCACACTCGACTCAGTAGAGCGCAGAGCCAAGAGGCTCATTGGTGACGAAAAGCTGGTGGGTACCAAGCTTCATACCCTGGCCCACCGCCGCAAAGTTGCATGTCTGTCGGTCTTTTACAGACTGTATTTCGGTGAGTGTGCTCTTGAGCTCCACGAGCTCATTCCACCATCTCCTTTCCTCCATCGGGAATCCAGACGTACTGCAGGTTATCACCCATTCCTTGTAGATGTTCCACACATTCGCACGAAGCGCTTTGCCTGTTCCTTCATTATGCGCACAGCCAAGGAGTGGAATTCCCTGCCTGCATCAGTGTTCCCGAGTTCATATGACCCCAATCTGTTTAAGTCGCGAGTTAATAGGCTTCTTATGGGTAAGCTCGTTCCATCGTCGACCTCATCTCTGACCGCAGGACAAGATTGAGGTCAAGAGTAGACCCATTATATAAAAAAAAAAAAAAAAAAAAAAAAAAAAAAAAAAAAAAAAAATCAAGACCCATGTCTGACATGCAGCTTGCTTGATAAACCTATCCATCGTAGACCCTTCCAATCTTTCTGAAAATACCTTCAGAACGCTATTGCTGCTTCCCCTCACTCTGCGTATCACTGATGCCACTTTTTTTCGCAAAATGTGCAATGTGTTTTAATGTTTATTTTATTTGTAATTAATAATTTATCCATAGCGACAAAGTAAAATATGTATTATTTAATTATGTGTCTGACGGTACTTTGCCTCTAAAAAAGGATGCGTCCGAAACACCACTCAAAAATATTAATAATAATGAAATTCCTGTCTCGGCCGGATCAGACGAGACTCAGCGTCCGAGTCGCCTACTAAGCCATATGTCGGCTTAGTAGGCGACTCGGACGCTGAGTCTCGTCTGATCCGGCCGAGACAGGAATTTTATTATTGTAAATATTTTTGAGTGGTGTTTCGGACGATACTTTTTTTTAAGCAAATTTTGTACAGTCAGAATGAAAAACCTTAGGTAGAGTTTTATTACTTAAGTAAAAGTCAGGGAATTGTTAGAAAGAGATAAAGTTTAATATACAATTACAACAATCAACAGTAAACATGATAAATCACAATAATCAGTCTTATATATCAATTTAAAAGCGTACAATAATAATTATAAATATCCGCATAAAAAAAAAATTTGAATGGGTTCGGTTAAGAATGATGTTGTAGCTGGCACTTTAATCAAACTATGGACATATTTCAAACTACTTAATAAGAATAATGTCATATCGCTCATTATTTTAATTATTTTGTTTTGAGATATTACTTACCAATATTTTCATTTTACGCTTCAAATATGTTGCTTCGTCACAAAAAATTCTATGACATTAATCGTACAAATAAATAAAACAACTTGCCTATTCTGTAAGTTTTCCAAAAAGGTATAAAAGTTAATTTTAAAATACATAATCGTGGCATGGCATGTGTCTGAATCGGCACGGGGAGATAAAAGGTCATTTGTGTACCTTATGTCTACCAACTAGAAGTTTTTATGTCTGAATGTGCGTGCAAAATGCCAAAAGTCAAAAACTAACCGACTCGTGAGAGATCAGAGTTTTGAATTAGAATCTATTTAATTATATTAAGAATGTAGTTTTACCTAGTATGCTATTAATATTTTTTAAGTTCTATAAACTCTACCATAACATATGGTGCACACATATTGAAATGTCATTCTTATATAGGTAAGTACAATTAATTATATGATTTAATGATTGACAATAAGTCCAATAAGAATCATTTTAGTTAGGTAGTCGTTACTTTTAAATCAATGTCAAAATTAAGTACATGTCGTCTTGGATTTTAACAATATTCCACCATTACCACCATTTATTTATTTTCACTTATGTCATAAAACAATGATTCAATAACCAACTTGTCCGTAGGGATGTATCCTATACCGATACCGATGCCGATATATCGGCAATACTCGAAGCTTGCTGTTAAATCGGCATCGGCGATATTTTTATGGCCGATTTAACGAAACTTTTTAAATTTCGCGCTTTGAAAATGTAAAATAAACGCGCGTGTTGTCTCGTCTACTTTGTTTTTGATACAAAAATCTCATCAATGTTAATTTTAATTACTAAAACTATTAACTAATCTCAACCTGTCTATAGTTTCAAATGATTTTGTTTAGTTTGTCCTGTTATTATTATTTTTATATTATTAAAAAAATAACCTGTCTTGTTACGGTATCAGTATCGCAGATATTTTATATAAGAGCCCATGCTCTTATATAAAAATAGGATACGGTACTGATACCGATGTATCGGTATCGTATCAAAGCAAGAGTAAACTGGCAAGTAGGGATACTTGTCATCTCATCACTCATTAATAAAAAATACAAAAAAAATCTTTATTTTCAGGCGTCGACGGCCCATAGCGTTTTTATTCAGTACAAAAATAACTTTAAAACTATGTTAGTAGTAACATCTAGACACACACAAGAACACAAATTAAACACAGCAAAATAAACAGCTCCCAACTCGAGATGGATTCATCAAGAAGATTTCAAGAAGATTGCTTCGAAGATTCCGGGTTATCTACAATCTGGATACTGGTTGATACCGGGGTGGAGAAATCACTCTACGTCGGTGTCTACCGGTCGCACAGTGGTGACCAGGAGACAACCAGGCTCTTTGAGCACCTTATGGTGAAGGCGGATTATGCCCAGCAACGGTACCCAACGGCGGAGCTTCTCTTTCTGGGGGACTTTAATGCCCACCACGAGGAGTGGTTGTTCCCGTTCCGGAAAACTGACCATGCTGGGAGAGAGGCGCGCAAATTTGCGTTATCGCTAGATCTCACCCAGCTGGTGAATGAAGCGACCCGGGTACCAGATGTTGACGGACACACAGCCAATTGCTTGGACTTGCTGCTGACTACCGACCCAGACAGGCACTCAGTATCGGTATCAGCCCCACTGGGAACATCCGACCACTGTCTAGTCAAGTCCGTGTCGCTCAGCTCTCCTCCAGATGATAGCCCTAGAGGCATGAGGCGAGTTTGGCGGTACGAGTCAGCAGACTGGGATGAGATGCGGCATTTTTTTGCATCCTTCCCATGGCATCCAGTGTGCTTTTCTTCGGGTGACCCCACTTGCTCAGCTGAAGCGGTTGCGGATGTGATACGGCAGGGAATGGAATACTACATTCCATTCTCCGATATACCGCTCGGTCACAAAGCCCGCCCTTGGTTTAATGCAGACTGCGCTCGTGCTGAGCACCAAATGCAGGCTGCATACCAGGCCTGGGTACGCACTCGTGACCGCAAAGTTCGAGCTCGACGGGTTCGCGCGAAGAAAAGAGCATTTAATTCTGCCGCTAAGTTCTGCAAGCGGGTAATCCGAAAGGCGCGTTTCGACCACGTCAGCCGTATAGGGGCTAAGCTTGCGTCCTACCCCTCTGGTAGTAAACAGTTTTGGTCCCTGTCCAAATCGGTCGATACCAACTTCTGTCGGTCGTCATTACCTCCCCTGCTCAAACCGGATGGGTCGCTAGCTCACTCCGCCACCGAGAAGGCAAACCTATTTGCATCTCTATTTGCGAGCAATTCACGTCTTGATACTGAGTCAAAACAGCCACCAATGATTCCTCACTGTGGTTCTTCGATGCCGGAGATCACAATACACATGAAAGAGGTTCGTAGAGTACTTTGTAGCCTGGACGTGAATAAGGCTAGTGGTCCTGACGGCATACCAGCAAGAGTCTTGAGGAACTGTGCGCCTGAGTTGTCCTCTGTGTTGACACGCTTGTACCGCCTCTCTCTTAAAACGAAAACGGTGCCGAGCTCATGGAAGGTTGCCAATGTACAGCCCGTGCCCAAGAAGGGTAGTCGTGCCGACCCCGGTAATTATCGTCCAATCGCTATCACCTCCATACTTTGTAAAGTAATGGAAAGGGTTCTTAATGGGAAGCTGCTGGCGTACCTAGAAGCAAACGACTTACTAAGCGACCGTCAGTATGGTTTTCGCCGGGGACGGTCAACTGGTGATCTTCTAGTGTATGCTACGCACTGCTGGGGCCAGGCCATCGAGAAACACGGCGAAGCTCTTGCCGTGTCGTTGGATATCTCGAAGGCCTTCGACAGGGTATGGCATGCTAGTCTGCTGGGCAAACTTCCTGCATACGGCATTCCCATTGACTTTTGCTGCTGGATATCTGATTTCCTGAGAGAACGGTCGATCCGAGTTGTCATAGATGGCTGCTCCTCTGACCTTTTTGGTATTGACGCCGGAGTTCCTCAGGGGTCTGTTCTCTCCGCGACACTTTTCCTGCTACACATCAATGACCTCCTTGTTCCTGGTATTGTTGGGTATGCAGACGACAGCACTGTCATGGAGAGTTACACATCTAGCACAAGAGCCAGTGGTGATGAATTTCGGTCTTTGAGAGAGGCCATGGTAGAGCGAACGAATTCAACCTTAAGTCTTGTCTCCAAGTGGGGTGACGAAAATCTGGTTGTTTTCAACGCCACTAAAACACAAGTGTGCCTGTTCACCGCCAAAAGGAGCCCCTTCAATCTGGCTCCTACTTTCCGAGGTGCATCTGTACCAGTTACCGACGGCCTCGAGCTTCTTGGCACGAAGTTAAGTGCAAATCTTAACTTTGGTGCCTACATTGAGTCGAAAGCTCAAACTGCGGCAAAAAAGCTGGGCATCCTAAATAAAGTTAAGCGGTACTTCAAAGCTGACCAGCTTTTAGTTCTTTATAAAGCTCAAGTCCGGTCCAGCATGGAGTATTGCTGTCACCTTTGGGATGGCTCAGCCAAATACCAACTAGCCACACTCGACTCAGTAGAGCGCAGAGCCAAGAGGCTCATTGGTGACGAAAAGCTGGTGGGTACCAAGCTTCATACCCTGGCCCACCGCCGCAAAGTTGCATGTCTGTCGGTCTTTTACAGACTGTATTTCGGTGAGTGTGCTCTTGAGCTCCACGAGCTCATTCCACCATCTCCTTTCCTCCATCGGGAATCCAGACGTACTGCAGGTTATCACCCATTCCTTGTAGATGTTCCACACATTCGCACGAAGCGCTTTGCCTGTTCCTTCATTATGCGCACAGCCAAGGAGTGGAATTCCCTGCCTGCATCAGTGTTCCCGAGTTCATATGACCCCAATCTGTTTAAGTCGCGAGTTAATAGGCTTCTTATGGGTAAGCTCGTTCCATCGTCGACCTCATCTCTGACCGCAGGACAAGATTGAGGTCAAGAGTAGACCCATTATATAAAAAAAAAAAAAAAAAAAAAAAAAAAAAAAAAAAAAAAAAAAAAAAAAATCAAGACCCATGTCTGACATGCAGCTTGCTTGATAAACCTATCCATCGTAGACCCTTCCAATCTTTCTGAAAATACCTTCAGAACGCTATTGCTGCTTCCCCTCACTCTGCGTATCACTGATGCCACTTTTTTTCGCAAAATGTGCAATGTGTTTTAATGTTTATTTTATTTGTAATTAATAATTTATCCATAGCGACAAAGTAAAATATGTATTATTTAATTATGTGTCTGACGGTACTTTGCCTCTAAAAAAGGATGCGTCCGAAACACCACTCAAAAATATTAATAATAATGAAATTCCTGTCTCGACCGCATCGGACGAGACTCAGCGTCCGAGTCGCCTACTAAGCCAATCTAACGTTTTTACGCTCAAGGAAGGCGTTTAAAATACACATATATGACATGCTCATTTTTTGGCTAGTCATGGTTAATATACCTTCTTCTATTATGTCTAGAGAACTATAATTTATTACGTAAACGTGAATTTTGAGAACAACATTTTGTACAGAATTGAGTAAGGAAGGAATAAACTTGTGATAACGTATATTAATGGAATTCAATGACTTAACGAAATATCAGTTACACAACAAGAAATATTAGACAGGTCGGCACAATATTTTTACGGTCTTAAATAAATTCCTGGTAAGAAATGTTTTGTAGGATTTTTATCGCAGACAATATCTTATTTCCTAGACTATTCTCAAGATGAATAATGGCACTACCAGTGTGTCTTAGGCAATTACCCCGCTAGTTGATTGTAGAAAATGAGCTACTTTACATTGAATCGGCAGACATCATGGCAATCAAACTATGGTAAACTCGTAAATGTCTGCCTTCTACAACGATGTATTGTTTTTCTTTTAAACACAAATACTTTATTTCTTCTGCGTAATTGGATTTTTTCATGTCGTCGGTCGTCCCAAATACTGGATGTCCAGCTCTTGTTTTTCTTTTAACAGGTTGAACGCACTCACTATGACTATCTAATCTACCTTTATTTGGGATATTTTGTCACTTTTACTGACTACTGCATACGCGTAGGTCTAACTACGCCCAGCCAGCTGTGTGGTTATAGTCATCGATCCTATCCTATCTGTTACCTATGCCAATTGTTTAGTTAACCCATCTACCATACCTACATACAATAATTTCGTGCTAAAGGATAATCATGAACAAAACAGCTTATCTAAATGATGTTTGGAACACAGTTTTAGATATTTGGCAGGAAGGAAAATTTCCAGTGGTTCAACGAAACCACAAGGGGTTATTAGTTATTTTAATGGCATTATGTACCTAAATCAAATCACTGGACAACGGTGCATGACTGTGTATAATGCCGTTTGCGGTGAGACGAATCTCGCGAAGGGTATAATGCAATGTTACCTCTTATCGAATTAACCCAAGGCCTCAACATACTTGTTTCATGTGCGCATAGTAATAAGGTGGCCAATGATTATGCGTTTTTGTTTTATAAAATAATGAGACTTTTGGTAGACATAAGAATTTCTACTATTTTGTTCTATCCATCGAATTTCCTATCTAAAGCTTTGAAAGGAAAATACGTCAAAGTAACCGGCTAAATTCAAAATGCCTTGCGTTTCTTGCAAATTTTAGCGTTTTTAAACGTTGTTCTTGAACAAATATAACATGCACACCAGGTATAATGGTAGAATGTAAACGGCCACTTTATGTTAAGATTACAACTTTGTACACCTACGTTCTGGCAAATATAGTATTATTATTATTATTTCGAGTTTTTTATTTTTCTTCTCCTTAAGGAGAGTTTACGACCTTACACACGGGTCGGAACCAAGTGTGTAAGGGGAAATTATTTAAATTGTAAATGTGGATGATAGTGTACAAGAAGTTAAGAATTTTCGGGTAATGCGGCAAGTATTGAGAATGGTGGCTTTTTGAAGCATGTGAAGTGTATGAGGAGGCATGTGGAGTGTGTTAAGACTTTGTGTAAGAGCCTTTGGTACAACACCGGTGGAGGACAGTACTATTGGGACGATGTGCACGGTTTGTGCTCGCCATTGGGTTTTAATTTCTATGGCGAGATCTTGGTACTTACTAAGCTTCTCGGATATTGTAGTTTGAATGTTGTGAGAGTTAGGTATGGCTATATCTATTATGTAAACTATTTTATTGAGTTTGTCGTGAACGGTTATGTCTGGTCTATTATAATGTATTGTTTTGTCTGTAATTATTGTTCGATCCCAATAGATTTTATGGTTTTTGCTTTCTAATATGGTTTCTGGTTTGTATTTATAATATGGGATCATCTCTTCTTTAAGTTTGTATTTGTGTGCTAAGTGTTGGTGTATGATGGCGGCAACTTGGTCATGTCTGTGTTTATAGTCTGTCTGTGCAAGTGATTTACAGGCCCCTGTTATGTGTTGTATAGTCTCAGAAGCACTGTTACAATGTCTGCATGTGTCAGTCGGTTGATTGTGGTCTTTCATAATATACTTTCTATAATTGCGTGTTGCTATGATTTGATCCTGGATTGCAAGCATGAAACCTTCAGTTTCGGGAAAGAGTTCACCTCGTTTGAGCCATTCGTTCGACTTTATTTTATCGACGTGTGGCTGGCTCAAATAGGCCCGGTGTCTTCCGTGTAGAGCTTTGGCTGCCCATGCTGCAATTTTTTGCTGTGTGCTTACAAGGTTTTCATTAATGTGAGTGTCTCTGTTTTGTAGATTGAGAGGTGTAAGTTTTCTGTCTGCTTCGGTTACATGTTTGTGTAGTGATGAATATTCTGATTTGTTGTGGAAGTAAGATCTGAGTGAAAGTATTTGTTTGTTGTGTAAATTGTGTATCGACGGCGAAGTGGCAATACCTCCTAAGTGACATTTTTCAAGAAATTCACTTTTTTATCGTTTTGAATTTAGAGGCGTTATTCGCATGTTTTAGCAAAAACTCCTAAGCGTATTTTTAATTGCAACAGCGTTCTATTAGACTGTGGAAATACCTCCTAACTATCCAACGAATTTATTTTATGGCATTACCTCCTAACTTTTACAGGACACGTCTATATTACGTGTTCTTTCATCTTCCCAGTGACTATACATATTACTGTAACAAAGGAGGCACGGATAAATCCGTTTCCTTATGACGCTATTCAGATTAACTACGATTTTGTTAAGGATTACAATAATAAAACAAATTGGAGATACAGCTCCATACGACCCGGTCGAAAAGCAGGAGAGCCTGACGTAGTTGTTGACCTGAGAGTCATCCAATATAGATCAGACGGCACTATTTATTATAAAATTAATTTTGATGATGATTGGACAGAGTTACCGAGTTAGACCGAGAAAACTGAATTCTGTCACTTACTCAGCTTTGCGTGTTAGACCGATTCCTATAGCATCTACCAAATATGATCACCTTCAACAGTTAAAAGAAGTCTTGCCAAGAGACTGTCACTCATTTTATGACAATTTACCTCAAGAATAATCTGTTCATGTAAAGACATGAACAAATTATTCTTGAGGTAAAAAAAAAACAAGTTATCAAAAATAAATTAAATTAAAGAATTTAATTGATTTTAGATAACTTATTGTTTTTTTTTAATTACTAGACTAAGCAGCTACGTTCCGTCAATTGTTTTTTTTTCTAAGCAAAAAATTGCATACAGCTTGGCAAAAAAGAGTAGAAAATAATGGAGGCGCCACTGTGCTCTTTGTATGGCAACCCGTGGTAACCGCATAGCGTACCAACCTAGTCTTGATACTTAGCTGTTTTTAGACAAATTAATCTAATTTTGTATTATTTTTTAAATCAGTAATTAATTATTGAACAAGGACGTGTTCTCGTCACGCAACTGATTACTTACCTAAAAATAATAAATTGGGTAAATACTCCTGATATCACAACATTGTTTAGGAATTATAAAAAAAGAAAACATTACATTGTTCTTAATTATTTCTATATTTTATTCTAGTAAATCTTCCTCTAAATATTCTACCCCGAACACGTAGGCCGCAAACTCATCTGGGTCATGTTCGGGTTAAAAGGTGAAGCTGCTATCATCTTCTAGATTTATTACTAATCGCTCTATTTCCTCGTTCATAGTTTTTTTTTTCCAGTAATCTTTTTCTATTTTTATTACATGTTAGCACGAGTTCTTCCAATCCTCCTCGGTAGTAGCTTGGAATGCATGTTCAGCTGCTTCCTGTAAAGACGAAATATTTCATTTATCCCTAACATTAAAAGTAAAACATTTTTATCACATACTGCTAATAAGCCAGATATAGAAAATACCCCTTTGTTTATCTCCTTCCAGCACGATTTTGCTTAGAACGATAACAGATTTCTCTGAATTAAATAATAGATTTAGACCATGGCACGACGAATTCTTTTACATTTCTAATGCAAACGCTAGAACAAATAATTATCTCCCACTTAAAGTATAATTTACGAAGAAATTTAATTTTCATTCAGTTAAAAGTCAAGTCACCAAAGTATCAATTTATCTCAGCGCGCTATACCAGAGTAATGCAGAAAAAATGTAAACATAACCTATGTGCTCGACATTTATTGTTTCAAATTTCTAGTTATTCCTTATGCAAGCGAATTAATATAGCTTTGTATTCATCAATTCACACTTGATTCAACTAAAATCAACAAAACAAACTCTTACATACCTGCCTTATCAGCGTTTCTTTGGTATACATTGTGAAGTTCAGAAAGAATTGTTTGGGCCTCATGTTCCGCTTGACATCGCCTGTACACCTTATAAATAACCTCCCTGCCAGCACTCCGAATGGTTTTATTCATTATTCTTCACTTTTTACGTTTATTAATCAACGTTTGGTGGTCGAAATTAAAATTTTACGAAATCGTGAACTTTGTTTATTATGAGCTGTCATTATTTTAGAATTGTTGCCAACAGTCAAAAATTTAGTTCCGTTTCTACACTTTTTTGCCAAGCTGATTGTTTTTGTTTATTTTCTTTTAATTAACAAATTAAAGGTTCTGATTAAAAAATATCTGTGTTTTGTTAATTCCATTACCTTCTAAATGTTATCTCATTATCACATACAAAGAATAAGTACTAAGGCAATACCTTCTATCTAACCGAATACCTACTACATTATCATAAAATATATGAATTCAGCATAATATATACAGCATACATTATTATTATTCTAAATTAAAAATAATATTAATTGATTTTAAATTTATTAAAAAATGAAATGTTTTTTTCAATTTGTGTAAATTTTTGACTTTGTCAGTTAGGTGTTATTGGCACTTCGCCGTCGGTATGTCGATTAATCCTCTTCCTCCTTCTTGGCGTGGTAGCGTAAGTCGCTGTATGCATGATTTGGGGTGGCGTTTTCTGTGTTTGGTAAGGAGTGTATTGATTGTGCACTGTAGTTTTTTAATGTCGGTTTTTGACCATCGTATGATGCCGAAAGAGTATGTGAGGATAGGTATTGCGAATGTGTTGATAGCTTTTATTGTATTTCTAGAGTTAAGATTGGTTTTTAAAATTAGGTTAATGCGATATGTAAACTTTTTGATCAGCTCTTGTTTTGTCATTTTTTGCTCTATTTGTCTGGATTGTTTGAAACCTAGGTATTTATAGGTTGAGTGTTCATCCATTGGCTCAACAGTTTTCCCTGACTCAAGTGTATAACTATTATTTTGAAGCTTGCCTTTTACAATTGACAAAATTTTGCACTTGTCAACTCCAAATTGCATGCTGATATCATTAGAAAAAATTTGCGTGGTGTCTGCTAAACGAAAAAGTGATTTCTTATCTGGTGCATACAGTTTTATATCATCCATATACATAAGATGTGTTAAGGTGAATTGTGTGTTATCGTTTGTAAATGTGAATCCTGAGTTAGTTTTATCTAGTATGCATGAGAGTGGATTAAGTGCCATACAAAACCATAAAGGGCTTAGGGCATCGCCTTGGAAAATTCCACGTTTTATGTGAATTGGTTCAGTGGCCAGAGTCGTGGAGGTTTGATTTATTTTAAGTACGGTTTGCCAATTTTGCATGGTAGCTTCTAAAAACAATTTGAGTGTAGGGTGTATATTATAGATATTTAGGACATGTAACAACCAGCTGTGTGGGACAGAATCATAGGCTTTTTGGTAATCAATAAACATGGTATGAATCTCTTTTTTGCTTTTAGCTGCGTTGTTCATAGCGATCGCGTCAATAGTAAGTTGTTCCTTACATCCTTGGCTATTTTTACGGCAACCCTTTTGTTGTTCTGCAATAATGTTATTTTTAGTTAGGTGTTCATGTAGTACTTCACTTAAACAGGCTGTGAGGATTTTATAGAATGTTTGTAAGCAAGTAATTGGTCGATATTTGGATGGGTTCGTGGTATCATTAATGTCCTTAGGTATCATGTATGTTACTCCATGTGTTATATATGTTGGAAGTAAATGTGGTGATTGAATGAATGTGTTTAAGTGATTATACAAGAATGGATGAGTTTTAGTAAATTTCTTATACCAGTAGTTGTGAATATTGTCTGTACCTGGAGATTTCCAGTTGTGTGTGCGTTTGATGACGTCTATAAATGTGTTTATCGGTATGCATTCAAACTCCATATCGGGGATTTTGGGTGTTGCTTCATTAATCCAATCTGCGTGGTTATTGTGGTACACTGGGTTTTCCCATATGTTTGCCCAGTACTCACGTAATCTTTCGGGAGGTGGTGTCTCTAGAGTTTGGTTACCGGTGTCCATGTGGTTAGCTGTAAGATTTCTATAAAATGTTTTCTCATTATTGATAAATTTTGTGTTTTGCACTTTACGGTTTGTGCAAGTGATATATCTTTTAAGTCTGCTAGATGCTGCGTTTAATTTTTGTTTTAACGTGTCCAAAAAGTGTGTTATCTGTGTATTTGAGTCTTCGTGTTGTGCGTGTAGTTGGTATTTTAGTTTTATTTCTTCTACTGCTGCTATTAACTTTCGGCTTCTGCTGCCATTAATGAAATGTGTCAATCTACCTATGTTTGCTCTTAGATTTTTGATTTTCTTTTCTAAACGAATCTGCCATTTTGGCTTTTTTTGTTTAAATGCCCGACCGTCATTTAGTGTAGGGTATACTATTTTGGCTCCGTTGCATGTAGCTGCTGTCCATGCTGCACAGTAAATTAGCGTCTGTAATTGTATGAATTCGGTGTCTTTATTTACGTGCCCAGAAAGAATGACATTGTTTATATATGTGACTATGGTAGAGAACTTTTTAGACGTCTTCTGCTTGGGTATATATGGTCTGTTAGTAGGGTGTGTATTAGAAAAAAGTTGTTGAGCTTGCTGGAACGTGGCTTCTATTTCTGCATTGGTTTCTGGGGGTGTATCAGAAATAGTTTGCATAGGTTCATTTTGACCAATGTCTATGCTAGTCAAAAAATTATCTTCGTCTGTATTTACGTGAGAGTCAGATATGATATTAGTTTCTATGCTATTATTTAGGCATATATTTGTTGTGAGTGCAGGTGTATCAGCAGTATGAGTATTAGTGTATTGAGTATTTAGCGTAAGGATGTATTCATCAGGTTGTTCTAATTCGTTTTGTGGTTGTGTTGTCCTATAATCGTTATTAATGTTTTCAATGTTGGAGTTGTTTTCACATAATTCTATAGCTACCTGGTTCTTAATTTCTTCTAATTTATTGATGTGTATATATTTGTTATTAATAATGGCTCTAACTTGATCAGATAGTCTTTGCTCTGTGATGTGTGCTAATTCTGGATATAAATTTGTAAATTCCTCGTGTAACTGTTTTCTATAGGCTGTTTTATTTGTTTCTAGTTGTGTGGCACTATAATATATTCTTATTAGACTTTCATTATATTCGTTTGTCCATTTCATGCGTTGGCCAGAATGTGTAGAGTATTGCTGTATTTGTGTATGAACCACTTGTAATTCAGCTGAGACCTCCTCATAAATCTGATCTATTGTATTCTGTGGTAATAATTTCTTTTGAATTATGGCTCTACGCTGTATTAAGCGGAAACGATAATGAAATAACTAATAATAAATTAGAAATAGCTCTCGAAATTATGTATACCTACCTACTATAGTTCGTGGTGATTTGACTTTCAGCTAGCAAGCACTTTCTTCTAGACTTAAGAAGTTTCAATAAAATACGGGTCCAGGATACGGGGAGGGTTCCGTACAATCCGTACCCAAGGTCGCCAACGGGGCTCTACTGTCTGTCTATCCATCCGTCTAAAATTTATTTATTTATTTAGTACATGGAGGACTTACAGCTAATAAAATCACCCTGTTTGTCAGCTTATCTCATGAACCTTAATAGCCAGACAGTTAACCTCGAATTTTCAAGTATATCCTAACGAAAATTGCTAAAATTATTGCCACTATGTATAAAACAAATAATAATAAAAATGCACGTTCACGTTTTATTTTTACCAAACAAGAATCGTGGTGTAAACAGCGTTTTTTGCTCAACATGGTGCTCTTTGGACCCTACGTATTTGAGTACGACTCGCAATTGGCCTGTTTATTATAACATTATTATAACATTTTAATGGTTGGATATTAGGCCCACCGTCGTATAGTAATAAAAAGCATATTAGTGTGTTCTTAAGGCCTCTTGATAACGGTGGTGTTAATATTTACACACACCTTTTCTTACGTTCCACTGAAAATTCACGCGTTTACGCTGCAGTGCTGCTATTCTATGAAAATCTCCCCGTGAAAGTAGGTATTACATACTAAAGACGAAGTATGCTTCACATCCCATACTTGTGCTAATAATAGGGACTAAAGCCTTTCTTTACCTACATTTTCACGGGTGATATTTATAGAATAGGGCTGCTGTAGGTGTCTTAGACGATGTTGATCGGACATTTTGTTATTAAGCAACAGCTTTCTGTATTAAATGCTGTATTAAATTATTTCTTTAAAATCCCACAGAATATACCGGTAAAGCTATGTAGATGAGGATGACATACGAACAGAATCCGGAATGAAAGTGAACATCAATATTATTGTTCTGTGGGTTGGCTTGCATAACGCTATTCACTGAAATTATCATATTTGACACAAACTCATCATTGGTACTTCATCCTAATCCGTTAGTGGGACGTAAAGCTGTCGGGAGCATCACTCAATTACAGAGACCAGCACATCAAGCTACCCCAATCAGTCTAATTTCTATGACAGTTTATGAACTATCAAAGACGTTTTATAGCAAAGGGTCATGTTCATTTAGGAAATTTTGCCAGTCGGGGTTAGCTTGATGTGCTGGCGTCTATACTTGAGTGAAGTTTCCTGCAGCTTTACCTCGGAATATCTATGTTTACGTCCCACTAACAGGATTAAGATGAAGTCCTTATGATGATTTTGTGTCAAATGTGATAACTTCAGAGAATAGGGCTATGCAAGTAAACCCTAGCCAAACCCACAGAAAATTTATTTTCGTTTAAATCACGTCCGAATCCGTAATTCAATTCTAACTTACATCTACATAATATAATA
Organism: Euplexia lucipara; assembly: GCA_921972225.1. Taxonomy (NCBI): domain Eukaryota; kingdom Metazoa; phylum Arthropoda; class Insecta; order Lepidoptera; family Noctuidae; genus Euplexia; species Euplexia lucipara. The sequence continues at coordinate 16,871,070 of OV179155.1, read as the reverse complement.
ATATGTAGATGTAATTTAAATTGACTTATCGAGTTAAATACCAAACCAAGGGGTATGATGTGAAAGTTGTGTAACTATATACCTAAGTCAATTTAAATTAACCCTAGCTAAACAATCGAATGCATGTTAACGACTGAAGTGGTAACATCATAAAAAATAATCCTATCTGTTGTTGATGAACTAGTTCAATATTAGAGGATAAGAAAATATTGCGGGTAAAGCCATTAAGCGTGTTTGCAGTTAAACAATTTCGTCTGTCAGTAATTAAAACATTTATGAGGCCTTTCTGGGATGAGTACAATACCTAATGAGTGATTACAGAAGACTTTAATTGAGATTTTAAGCTCTCAATTTCTTTATTATTCTTGGATTTTGCGATATAATAAAACTGAAGTCTTGAGGTTTAATACCAGTGGGTACAGTGACCGGCTTAAGTAGTGTACACCTTTATAAACGTAACTATGTCGCCAAACAACCTTGGCCACTTAAAACGGTGCAGGTAAAAACATGAGAGGCGGTTACTAAGGTTTAATTTGTATGTAAAGTACCTAACAAAACGGCCAGTGTACGACTAAACGCCGACAGACACTACGCCGACAGACTGAACACCGACAAGACTTTACTTCGACGGGACTCTTCGCCGACAGGACACTTCACCGACAGGACTCTTCGCCGTCAGGGCTCATTAGTTGGTCACAGTTCTAACCTAACCTAACCTATTTTACCCAGTTCAAAATGTCGAATCATACCTTCAATCTCCCGCAGAAAGTATGTTTTAGGTAGGAAAAGTAGGTTAGGTTAGGTTAGAACTGTGACCAACCACGCGTGAGCCGAGCGAGCGAAGCGAGCGGTGCCGCGGCAGCGGCCGGCGAACGCTACATCCTACTGATTACCGGAGATAAATTGCGTCACTGACTATCCCTGTCGGCGAAGAGTCCTGTCGGCGAAGTGTCCTGTCGGCGAAGAGTTCCGTCGAAGTAAAGTCTTGTCGGTGTTCGGTCTGTCGGCGTAGTGTCTGTCGGCGTTTAGTCGTACACTCCAAAACGGCATGTCGGCACTCTTAAAGGTTTGAATATTTAAATCTCACAAATAATTTATTATGAACCGCAAACAAATACAAATAAAGTGTAAATAATTTTGGGCGCGTAGTAGGTACTGGTTTAATGACTTTTTTGATCTGATGGGCTCGAGTCTGCTAATGCAATCGTGTCTCAATGACCGGTCATTGATCGAATATTTGACAACTTTGACAGTTTTTGTATGGGAAATGTGTCTTAAGTTTGACGTTATACGTCAAAAATCGATCATTGATCGGTCATTGCATTGAGACACGATTGCAATAGCAGACTCGACCCCCTCGATGTATGAAACACCAATCTAAAGCAGATACAAAAATCAAGACAGTTACAGTCCTACTGCTTGGGTTAGTGTTGAAAAGGCAAGGAGTTCAAGATTTTCTTGCCATTTTTGGGCGTTTCTGTTCTTATCTCTTGTCTTGTTATTCCCCTGTTGTGTTCGAGTGTTAGAATTCCGTCTCCCTTTTACAGACGTCTGTTCTCTGCCTATGCGGGCCTGTGTTTATTATTAGGATTAAAGTCAGTCTGTTTGTTAGTAGTTTTCCGGCGACCAGTTCGATTTTAGGGCGTATTAATGTATTCTATACCCTTTACATAGTCCTAAGGTACCGTCTTTTGACCCTCATAACAATGTTATATTGTATTGTTTCAGCGAACCTTACATCCCTCAGAACCTTACCGGCCTTACGATGGGAATAGTGAAGGGTCAGACTGCGCCAATGGACGTTGTCAGAATTGAAACGAAAACCAGTGTAAGTACAAGACTTTCAGTTAATGTAACCTACTGGCACTTTGTGTTCAGCCAACGACGTCGACGTGCGGTTACGTATGTTACGTTACAATATTCAATTGAGTACGTCCGTCATACTCATAACAAACAATGAGTGTCGCTTCACTCACGGATACAATTAGCCGCACATTGATAGCGTACTGTTGATATTTACACTTGCTATTATCTTATAAATTAACGTGGCTGAACTCAACGACAATACATTCTCAGCACTAAAGGCCAACGCGGACGCCTCATCTCGACCGAATGACGTCATTGGATTCATATGTTTTTGTTAGGTTTTTAATTTAATCATTCGAATTAATAAGCGTTCTTTTTTCTGTTGCAGATTATGTTTTCGTTTTTGTCCGTCGGCTGGGGCCTCCTATCAGACATTGATATCGAAAGTGAAAGATTACGAGCAATCGGAGGCCAACGGTTCGCTGTATGGGCACTCGCAAGACTCGTCGGACTGAGGACATATAAAGGTGTAGTGAGTTACGTGAAAATTAAGGATGTCAGCAATCTTCCTAAACCAAAGCAACCGCTCACCCTCAGTCATAGCATCAGTCAGGACGGAGCGCTCGACTCCCCTGATGCGGAAGCGTTCATTGATGCGGACGAACATTCTGAAGTGTTCGTCAACGCCATTAACGGGAAACAACACCAAAGGGTGGATTCGTGGTATTCTGTTAACTCACGGAGGAGTGCGTTCTACAGTACACGCGGGTCAGAGTACCACAGCGTGAGTAGCGGCTCTGAGATGCGGTCGCCCGTGCACGCGTGCATGCACGGCCCTGCTTCCCACCTGCCTTCGCTCATGTCCCAGTTGCCGACGCACTGGGTACACGAACATGGCGAGTTCGTCATGGTCCACGTCTCCTACCAACCTTACATCGGGGAAGACTTTCTGTTCGCGCCGCGATCACAACTTGCTGACGGAGTCATGTGGATGTTGATCATCAAGGCAGGAATTTCTAGATCTCAATTACTATCGTTCCTCATGAATGTGGGCCAGGGCACGCACGCCGATATGAATAATGAGTACGTTAAAATGGTTCCTGTCAGCGCGTTTAGAATAGTTCCGGAGGGGACCACAGGGAACCTCACGGTCGACGGCGAGGTAGTGGAGTACGGACCCATACAGGCTGAAATATTCCCAAACATTATTAATTTATTAGTGCCAGAAATGAAATAGCGTCTCATTGAAATAAGTATGAGGTAGGTATCCATAAAATGACTGATATAATTATTTGAACCATAACCGAGCCGATGCATGTGCAATATACGGGAATATTATGATTCCAAGCAAAGGTAGAAAATAATGGTTGTGTGAGAGATATCTAAATTATTAAATACTTACCAAAAGTTATTGATTGCAGAGGCAATTGAGTTGATCATTCCATGAATGTTGTGATTTATGTGCTTCGTTGCCACAAGTACCATTAACAGTTCCATGATGGAACTACTGGTGTTTTTTTTAATCACTAGTTCCATTTTTAGAAAATTTGAAAATAATGGAACTACTGGTGACCGCCTCGTTGCCACTAGTACCATTAACAGTTCCAAGGTGGAACTATTGATGTTTTTTTAAATCACTAGTTCCATTTTAAAAGAATCTGAATATTATAATGGAACTCATGGTGATTTTTTTTATTACTTGTTCCACGTTATTATTTTAGGCACTTGTGAAATTTTTTAGGGGTGTAAAAACACTACAGGTAAAAACACTTAGATTTCATAATAAGGTTATTCAATGAAATCAACAATTTTTTTTTTTCAATTAGGATTTGGATTCAGTATGGAGATTAAAACAATCGTATTTGTAAATAAGGATGGAAAGTAAGGTCCAGAATCCCCAATTGTGCAGATGGGATAGCGTTTGGACCAGTTCAAATCCTTCTTGGGAGGCGAATAGTTTTCCATCCCCCTTTAGTTTTGTAATTTTATTTATTATGGACCAAAACAGTTAAGAGCAATACAATAAATCCTTAAATGAAAAAAAAAACAAACATGTAACTCTCACCATTGTCCACATAATAACAAATAAAAAATAGGTAGAAGTGGAAAACAAAACGTATGCGAAGACAAGTGTGTGTAATTTAATGGAGTAATGTTTATGGAGGTTATTACTTCATTTTCGTCAGTATCGCTATGGCCTTTTTCTTAAAAAGTTGGTTTAAAAGTGTGAATATGTGAAATTACATAAAGTACTTGTTATATGCCTCTACAAGGTGACGAAGAGGTGCGCGTTACCTGGCGTTTGTTTTCCACATGTCTGTGTGAAACAGTCGAGGCACGCGCACCCCTCGTTGGATAACAGTTCTAGGCACTAAGTATGTAACGTATTTTATTCACTAAGTCGAGGACAGTCGAACTTATTTTACATGAGCCATGCTGAGTTATTACGCCCAGAAGCAATCACTTGGACTTCAAACTCAGAATGCCGTATCTATGCAGTGACTGCGTGTAGGGAACTTTTGTATGATGGCATTTATAATAACTCGGGATAATTGATCGTTAGAACTTTTTTTGTACCATTTCTATTTGAGAGCAGTATTTCTCATAAAAAGAGTTCCAGATCTGGGTAGCGTATTCCAATTGTGACCGTAACAATGTTGTGTATACTAATAAGAATATGGAATCATCTCTGTTCATTACCTACAGCACACGCTCTAAGGTCCCTAATAAATAAAATAAAATTCCAAAAATAAAGGGGATGGAAAACTATTCGCCTCCCAAGAAGGATTTGAACTGGTCCAAACGCTATCCCATCTGAACAATTGGGGGTTCTGGACCTTACTTTCCATCCTTATTTACAAATACGATTGTTTTAATGTCCACACTGAATCCAAATCTTAATTGAAAAAAAAAATTGATTTCATTGAATAACCTTATTATGAAACCTAAGTGTTTTTACCTCTAGTGTTTTTACACCCCTTAAAAATTTCACAAGTGCCTGAAATAATAACGTGGAACTGTGATAATAAAATCACCATTAGTTCCATTATTTTCAGATTCTTTTAAAATGGAACTAGTGATTTAAAAAAACATCCATAGTTCCACCATGGAACTGTTAGTGGTACTAGTGGCAACGAGGCGGTCACCAGTAGTTCCATTATTTTCAAATTTTCTAAAAATGGAACTAGTGATTAAAAAAAACACCAGTAGTTCCATCATGGAACTGTTGATGGTACTAGTGGCAACGAAGCATTTATGTTATACAATTTTATTTTAAATTGGTTCAATAACTGAAAATGTGATATAATTTTGTAAGTGAATTACTAAAAGCCTAAATGTGAGCATATAGCAGCTAGTCGTGGCACTTGTGGCTAACACAAATACAATGAAGTAAGTGCCAAATGTGAGCACTCTAAACACATTCATTTTAAATTCTTATAGGGATCATTTACATTACTTGCCCAAGTGTAGAGCAATTGTTTGCACTTTTATTCCCACATGCTACATAGGATATTATTACATCAATTTTGTTACTTCTAAAACTATTTAATGTATTTTCTAATAATATTATGTAGCTCAAAGCAAATTATATTAATTATGTTATACTTTATAATTGCATTTTAATGATAAAGAGAACATATTTTTAACGATCTCTTAAAAACATTTTTACCTAAGAATAATTTAGCAAATCTTACTTTTATAATTTATGTAAATTTTGAAACAAAGTTACTAAAGAGAATGCTGTTTGTTGCATGCTTTGTATAATTTATCATTGTATTGTATTTTTTGGATGTTTGGATACCGTCGACTTTTGATAATTTGTTATTGCAACAATTTGCTTGCCAAACTATGGCCTTATTTTATTACAAAACAAGATTTATCCTAAGTCTTATGTCTTTAAGTTTCGAGTCATTTTTGTATTTCAAACTCTATTCTTATCTATTATAATGTTCTTATTACAAAAACTGACATCCAACCTGAGTTTAAGTGGCCAATTCAGTATTGTTTAAAACATTATGTCTTTGGAATAAAGTTTGAAATACAATAACTTAGGTACTCAAAAGTTTATTATTCTTGATTCTTTCTTTTGGTTTTGGTTCTTCTTGACTTAAGTTAGAACTCGTCTTGTAATACAATGAATAAAAAAGTATACAATATTTAACTTGCCTTATCTAATATCTTTGTGGTGTTTAGGAGAATGGGGTGTGGGAACTATTTAATTATGTTATACTTAATTTATTAAAAATGTTAAACTGGTTTGGGACTGCTGGTATTAACTAGTATTAATAATATTATTATAGCAATTATTTTTTCTGTGATAATAGCTCTTCTGCCATATTTCATTTGAATGTTCCATTGTATATACTTTGTAAGAGAATAAGAACTGTAGAGCAAAACCCCATATATCGTACACAATAAGAGTAAAAGATTATTAAGACATTGTGATATAATAATTGCAGTATGTATTCTTTTGAAACAAATACATTTCCTGGTTTTATCCCTTTTTATATAAAGATACAATGTACAAAAAATATGTAATTGTCTGTAGACTTTTAAAGATAACAGAAGTAAGGTTCTTTGTACATATTACTATATCTAGTAGAAAAGTTTCAAAGGCATTACCTGCTAACAGCATTATGTTTTGCACAAGACCATTATTATAATTTTATAAAATAAAAAATGGTGTTTATTTGCACATGAAATAAATAACTACCTACTTAATATATTTGATGGCTTGTTTTGGATTATAAATCTTTTATTCAATGCATTCCATAGTTTAATAAGGTATCTTTGGGCTTTTTAATACTTATTGAGTGTAATAAATAATTCTAGTTATATATACTACAGTAGCATAATTAGCGAATTTTAAATGGCTAATGTTGTGAATAAAAGTTATTCAATTTTCAATTTTATGAAACTGTTGTCAATAAATCATAAATTTAAAGATGTTGGAGTTTTTTTTAATTAATGAAAGAACAACTGCAGATGCAATAACTTTATTATAATCTATATTTTTGATTGTTAACTAAAATACACTTAAAACAAATGTGACATAATTAGGTAGTTATTCCAAATGAAAAACCAGCACGCATTACAAAATCATAAAATAACTGTGATTATAGTTAACTTATATGGCAATGTGCATACATTAACTTTACTAATATAATTATAAACCAATTGCCAAAGAACATTGAAGTTAAACATGAAGTTTTATCTTATCAGTAATATAATTTCTCAGTTCATATGCAAAAAAAACATGTTTAGAATATCTAAACATTCAACTGAGCTCTTAACATTAGACAGTTTTATTTATAAACAGTCTTCATAAAATTTGTAAAAATTTAATATAGTTTATCTCAATTTGAGAGAATCTAGACTGTCGAGTAAGTTTTGTACTTCAGAGTCCACCTGCTCGCGAGTGCTGACACGCTCAAGTCTCTGGCAGACTGACTCCAAGTCACCAGCATCAGCTTTCTGCATCTTCATATACTTTACCATCATTTCAACAACCAAACATATCTCTCCAATAAGTTGTCTTGTCTCCTCATAATGTCCTGCCCCACTTGGACGCATCTGAATGAGTTTCAGTTTACTCTGTGCCAACTGTATTGGGTTGTGCCCATTCTTGTCATGTGAACTCACATCAGTGCCCGCATCTAGTAGTTCTATGACTACCGGAATGTGATTAGTGCAAGCAGCCAAGTGCAGGGGCGTGTTGCCCAAGGTATCCTTGATGTTAGGGTTTGCACCATGTCTCAGCAAGGTTTTAATAACTTCAACATAGCCGCGACATGCAGCCAAATGCAGTGGACTTCTTTTGTGTTCATCTGAGGAATTTGGGTCAGCCCCTGATAATAGAAGCTTCTCAACAAGCTCAGTGTTATTAGTAGAGGCGGCAAAGCGCAATTTATGGTTTCTTGATGAACAGATAGTGCCTCCATACCTGTATTTCAGCCTACAATGTCTGGCTTTAGTAGAACACTTGATTTTACCAACATGATCATGAGGCTCTGATAAAAACTCGACTGGCATTGGCTGGCCAGCTTGATTTATTGGTATAGCCGGTGGACTAAATTCTAAAATACACTGCGAGTGATCAAATATTGGATTATCGCTGCTCTCATTACTGGTGTCTACTCCAGAGTCGGCCATGGTATTTGCACACGAAAGTAAATGTGAATATCGCAACTAAAACTTTCAACTCGGTTTGTGTGCCACACTACATATGATATACACACTATAATTAAAATAATATGGGAATAAACGAAGAAAGTTGGCTACTCGACTTGTTTATACTTGGCGACGTCCTGTCATTATTTCTCTTTCATCTTGCTTTCTTTCCGAAGTTTCAACTGTCTATCTGGGTTTTTTGGTGTTGCAACACAGTAATTTAGGTCAAAGATCATAGACAACTGAAGAAGAAGAACTGACCCAGCGACCGACGGTGTGTCGGTGTTCGCGTTCGCCTATAATGGCGAACTAGCTTTATATTTACATTGCCACCAAGCCAATCATTTTGTTGACTGTTGTGTGTGTACACGCCTTTAGTTGTTTCCGTCCTTCATAGACGGGTCTATGGTTTCGTTCTCTTTCAATAAACGTCTTGGACTGAGCACACGTCTTTCTATTAACATTGGCGACGAGGTAAATTTATTTAATATAAAATGTCGGCGGGTCAAGTACGGGAGTTCAACGTTAAACGTAAGACGGGGAACTGGTCCGCTTACATTGAGCGACTGGAAATGTTCTTTTTGGCCAATTCGGTCAAAGTTGAACTCAAGCTGCCAACTCTAATTTCGGTGATGGGCGAGGAGGCTTATGATTTATTGTCGTCTTTGGCGAGCCCTCTTAAACCTGCAGAGTTATCTTTTAATAGAGCAGTGGAGCTATTGGCGGCACACCTGCAGCCTACCCCATCAATTTTGGCCGAAAGGTTTAGATTCCGCCAGCGGCGACAATATCCAAATGAATCGGTGGCGGAGTATGTTTCAGAACTTAAAAAGTTATCTAAGCATTGTAAATTCCAAGCGTCATTGGATGATAATTTACGGGACCAACTGGTTTGTGGCTTAAAAAGCGACACTCTCCGACAAAGATTGTTCGCGGAGGAAGAGTTGTCATACAATAGAGCTGTCACTATAGCGCTGTCTCTAGAGGCTGCAGAGCGGGACGCCACCGCGGTGGAACGAGGTTCTTCAGCGGCTATGGAAGCAGCGGAAAATGTGAACAGAGTCGAGGAATGCCCAAACTGCGGTGATACTAGGCACAGGTCTAGCGACTGTCGATATAAAACCTTCGTATGCAGTGGGTGTCGTGAAGTTGGGCATTTAAGAAGGATGTGCCCGAGGTACAGTCAAGGCAAATTGGCGGGTTCGGCCGAGGAGAGCAAACACAAAGCCTCACGTGGAGTGCGCGGACGCGCAACGTGGAGGCGAGCAAGGCGCGGACAGCGCGGTGCGGGGCGTGGTAGCCATGCGGCTCCATTAAACTCTCTGGATGAGGAAGGAAGTAATAGCAACGGGGACGTTGAAGAGGATGAAGAGCCTATGCACCAGATGTCATTAAGCAAGTATAAACCGGTGTGTGTCACTGTAAAGGTACAAAATTGTTTACTCAGGATGGAAGTTGATACAGGGTCAGCCCTATCTTGTATAAGTAAAAGTGTGTATAGTGAGTTGTTTAGCAATTTGCATTTGAACAAATGTAATTTAAGCCTCAAATTCTACGATGGCTCAACTGTTCATCCTTTAGGATACTTGGTAACCACGGTTTGTTACAATGGGGTCATTAAAACATTAGATCTCTATGTTTTAGATAAAGGCTCTACAAACTTAATGGGTAGACAATGGTTAGCTGAACTTAAAATACCTATTGAAGTTTGTAGCCGTTGGGCATAGGGTTCGGGCCTCTGAGTTAAAGTCCTTGTACGATTTTACACTTCTTTATTAACTTTTTAACACTTTAAGGACAAAACAAGAACATAGAAACACAGAACAAGAATTACAGGTAGTTTTAAAGGTTTAACATGGCCGGCACTCTACGAGTGCGGTGCGAGACCCGTCGTGTGCACGTCTCCAAGGCCGACTCGACTCTCAGTTTGGCCGCCAGAGACGCCTGCTCAACGCGGTGCGCGGGAATAATCGTGGCGCGTGATTGGTTGCCTACATCAGTGGCGACAACCGTACTACTGTCCCCGCGCTCATCCGATTGGATGTTACGATCAGTGGGGCCAACACTATCATTAACACTATCGTCGTGGGGTTGCCGCGTTACATACTCCCCCTCTAGATCACGATTACGTCCTCGATCGTGGTCTAGCCTTACATTACTGTCATTAGGAAAGGGTTGTAAACGAGGTCGGCCTCGCTTTTTCTTAGGCTCCCGTGGCTGAGTGCACTCATCTATTCGTCCTCGAAAAGGGGTGAGCTGATTTGCGTGGAACTTGCCCAATACCTCAGCAGGATTTCCAGCAGATGCGATTAGGTATGTTGTTGGACTCAATTTCTTCTTAACAACATATGGCCCTTCCCTTTAGGGAAAAACTTAGCAGTCTTTGACTTGCTGGCGTCGCTCAGCTGATGGGTGGTCAATAAAACCTTATCATCTACTTTAAAATCAACTCCTACTCTTCTCGACCGATCAGCGTAAGTTTTCCTTCTATCCTGCAGTTTTTCTACCCTATCACGAACTTCACCTAAGGAGTTCAAAAATTTTGTTAAGTAAGGCGTAATCTGTGGTACAAAATTATCCTTTTGTAAGACCGCTCTTGGATCATTATATACCTCTAACGGTGACCTCAGCTCACGTGCAAACGTCAAATATGCAGGAGTAACTCCTGTCGTTTCACAGACCGCACTGTTCATACTGAACCGTACTATCGGTAGCTGCATAGGCCATGAGGAATGATTTGTACCAACCAACAGAGCTAGTTGCGTCTTCATATCGCGGTTTTTTCTTTCCGCTGGATTGGCTTCTGGGTGGTAGTAAGGTATTAAGTCTTGTGTAATACCAAGAATGAACATGCACTTCTGCATGACCGCGGAGACAAATTGTACGCCATTGTCGGAAATAATGCGTCGTGGTAAGCCGTACCTAAGGAAATACTCTTCTATGAGTACTTTTGCGCAGGCGACAGAGGTTGCTTCTTTGAGAGCATACAATTCTACCCATCTTGTCGCGGTATCTTCCACTAGCAGGATCCACTTCTCCCCGTTTTCGCCCTCTGGCAGTGGTCCAAATAGGTCTATAGCCAAGACTTCATTGCGCTGGTTTAAAATCGGTGTTTGGATCAGACCAGGTGGTTTTTCATTTGTTGCTTTATAGCGTTGACATGATGAACACGATTTTACGTAATCCGTCACTATTCTTCTCATGCCAGGGAAATAATAGTTTTGAGCTATCTTCTGGTATGTTCTCTCTATACCAGGATGACCTGCAATTGGAACATCATGACATTCTCTCAGAATCTCGTTCCGGATGCTTACAGGTATTACCAATTGTGGTGACTCCATGTCTGTATCTGGGTTATAGCGGTAAAGGATACCACGCTCCATGAGATAACCACGTTCTGTCCAACGACGGGAGGCAACTTCTTCTGTATCTTCTAGTTCCTTTATAATTTTATTTAGATCTGGGTCGGACTCTTGTGCTGCACGTAGCTCCGTAAGATCTCGCGTAGGCAAATCAATAATAACGGAACATATTCCACAGGATTCACGAGACTCATCTGTACAGACAGGGCGGCTGAGTGCGTCGGCCACTACATTTACCTTTCCGGGAGTGTATTCAAACCGAATGTCATAGGCCTGCAGTTTTAGTGCCCAACGTACCAAACGACCGGTAGGCGACTTTAATGAAAGCAGCCATTTCAAAGGCTGGTGATCACTGGCTATGATTACTGGATGGCCATCAATGTAACCCCGCATACGGTCGACTGCCCAGACGACCGCCAGAGCCTCCCGCTCCGTGGTCGAATAATTCCGTTCCGCTGCTGACAACAAACGGCTGGCAAATTCAATAGGTCGTTCTTCATTCTTTTCTCCTTGAAGCAACACTGCTCCTATCGCATAGTTGCTCGCATCTGTGCGCAGGATGAATGGCTTGGAGTAGTCTGCCTGTATGAGGATCGGCGCTGACGTCAGGAGTCTTTTCAGATGACTGAAAGCTTCAGCCTGATGTGGTCCCCATACCCAAGGTTGATTCTTCCTCGTCAGTCTTGTCAGTGGCTCTGCTACCTCTGAAAACTTGGGAATGAACTTCCTAAACCAGGAACATGTTTGAATGAATGTTCTAAGGTGTCCTATGGAAGTCGGCTCTTTCATATCTAAGATGGCTTGGATTTTCCCTTCATCAGCCGAGACTCCCTCCTGTGAGATCACATGACCTAAATATTTAACACGCTCTCTTCCAAATACACACTTTTCTCGGTTAGCACGCAATTTGTACTTAATCAGCCGTTCAAAAACGATTCGCAGGTTTTCCAGGTGCCTCGAAAAGTCCCCCTGCGTTATAATCAATAAATCGTCCAAATACCCTAGTATTGTAACATCTTTTAATGCTGAACCGGATCGCATTCTATCTATCAGACGCTGAAAAGTAGCCGGTCCATTCTTCAGACCGAACGGCATCCTTTTAAATCGGAAGGTTCCAAAAGGAGTCACGAAAGCTGTCTTATCCCTATCCTCTTCCTTAACAGATACTTGCCAGTACCCAGATCGCAAATCTATTGTACTCATGTGACAATGTCCACGTTTAGTAGATTGCAGCAGTTCATCAATGCGAGGCATTGGATAGGCGTCCGTCTTCGTAATTGCATTTAATTTTCGATAGTCGACGCAAAACCGATAGCTGCCGTCACGTTTAGGTACTAGCAGGGCTGGAGCAGCCCACGCAGACTCGCAATCTTCAATAATATCTTCAGCCAACATTTTGGTAAGCTCTTGCTGCATAATCTCCTTCTTTGCAGGTGTCAAACGATATGGAGGTGTCGCTATCGGAGAATTGTTTCCCGTGTCTATATGATGCTCTCCATATGGAGTCGGTTCCCCAATTGTATTAAACATCTCCTGAAAATCGGTGAGTAATTGGGCAAGCTCCTCACGCTCATGATCCTCTAAACCTACACCTTCGTCATCGCGTAAAACATTCATCGCGGCGTATGAATGACGAGGTGAAAAAGATTCCGAAATCAATTTATACTTTTGATCGCTACGACCCGAAAAATACCAAAGGCGCTGCTTGAAATCAATAACAAGACCAGCATTATTAATAAAATCTATACCTAACAGTGTTTCATTATCTAGCGCGTCGGGGAAAATTAAAAACTCGGTGGACACAATTACATGAAGAAGTTTCACCTGTACCTCTGCAACAAGCACCTCCATCAGGCGCGTGCATCCATCCGCCAGGCGAATGTTTCTAGTGCACTGTTGTAAAGGGTGGCCTTTTTCCTTTAACACACGAAAAAGTGTGTGACCGGCAATACAGCCCCTAGAACCAGTGTCCAGTAACGCAGTCCCATTTTCCCCCAAAATACCTATTTTCATCAAAGGTCTATTATTATTATGCTCCCCCTTGATTGAACTTCCCTTAGTTCGACCCTGTGTGGACGCGAGGTGTTTCTTACAATTAATATTATATCCTTCATTATTTCTATTTACATTTACTGAACTTAATTCTAAACATTTATAAACACTATCATCAGAAAAACATGAACATAAACAATTACACTTAACATTATTTGAATCATTTCTATTATTATTCATGTAACATGACATGGCAACATTATCGTTATAATCTGATTGAATTAACGAACGGGTTTTATATGAACTTACAGAAAACTTAGTGTCTATAATATTGTTATTAACACATACATTTTTACTGACACTTGAATGCTCGTTATTATGTTGTAGTTCAGTAACACAATCACTGTAAAGTTTTAAGTGATTCCCAGCGTTGCAAGACGCTGGGTTACCTGTGGTACCGGCAGAAACGAAGCGATGTGGACTCGGCGACTCTCGATCGCGCAGAACGTCGCGCTCGCGAACGGTCGCTAGGCAACGAGCGGCCACGGCTACGGCGCTCTCGCACGTACTCTGCCGGGCAGGCGCGGGTGGCGCGTGCCTGCGCGGGACGCTCGCGGCTGTCGATCTCGGCTCGCCCGACGGCGACGCACAGTCATTCCGCACGATAACGCGATGGCGGGAACCGCGCACTTTTGAATTTACGTTATCACTGGTTGTCGTAACCGAATAGAATGCACTTTGAGAACTAGATCGACACTTTTCGCACTTTGATTTTATAACGTTAGGGGTACCGCACCCATAACATTGAATAGCTTTATTTTTGTTTACGTTGCTATCACTTTGTCCGTTATCACTTTTACCGTTATCACTTTTATTATTGTTTATTAGCTTTTTACACTGCGATTTTTCGTGTCCCCATTTCTTGTAGTAATTGCACGAAAGTCTTTTGCTGCGAGTGGTTTCATTATCACTTGGTGCCGAAGTTGAAGGACCGCCGGTGACGGCAGACTGCTGACTGGCGCTCGGATGCGTCACTGCCGGTTTCTTATCACCTGCGCTGTCTACCAACGATTCCTCGATCGCTCTGGCACGTTGCAGTAACTGGTCGAAAGACTTTATGGAGTTACGATCGAGCCGCTTTTTTATTCTACGATCGAGAAGCCCGTACACCATATCTAGTTGGACTTTTTCATTTAGATCTTCTTGTGGCAATCTCGATAAAAGCGCTCTCGTCTTCGCTATAAATAAATCTGTCGTGTCCGCATTTTGTTGTAATGAAAACAACTCCAAATATATACGAAATGGCGGACGATGCTCTCCGAATGCACTTTTTAGTTTATGCATAGCATCCGACCATGATGTGGTACTGGTTTTTATACCTTGCCACCATAATGCTGCTGATTCTACTAGCAACATGGAGAGTCCTTTGACAGCGTTATCGTCAGATATCTGTAGGCAGTTCTTGTACACTTCTATTGCGTCGATAAACCCGTCGACATCAGCGGACGATCCGTTAAATCGAGCTGTGCACTTTGAGAAGTTCGCGGCGGGCGTTGTCATCATAGACACTTCAGGCGCCGGTGTCGAAGTCCTAACTTCCTGGATGAGCCTCGCGAAAATCTCTGCCTGACTCTGCTGTAGTGAGTGCATCAGGGTTGCAAATTGACCCTGGTCCATGGTGATCGATGTGGACATCTCCGTTTCCTCTTCCACATCTACTCCCTGATTCTTGGATTTCTTATTTCTTGTTTCCATCGTAGTCATACTGACAACGGAAACGGAACCTCGTGGCGAAAATTTTCAACCGCCAAAAACGCCACTTGTAGCGCTTCAGGTTCCGCAGCTCCCACGTGTAGGTAGGTATGTGTAACCGAAGCCTTCTTCCTGGAGGAAGTAATAGACGCCAACTGAGGCGCTATATGCTTCGTAAAAAAAAAAAAAAAAAAATCGCAAGCACGTGTCGTCAGAGGCTCCTACTGTTGGGACGCCAAATGTAGCCGTTGGGCATAGGGTTCGGGCCTCTGAGTTAAAGTCCTTGTACGATTTTACACTTCTTTATTAACTTTTTAACACTTTAAGGACAAAACAAGAACATAGAAACACAGAACAAGAATTACAGGTAGTTTTAAAGGTTTAACATGGCCGGCACTCTACGAGTGCGGTGCGAGACCCGTCGTGTGCACGTCTCCAAGGCCGACTCGACTCTCAGTTTGGCCGCCAGAGACGCCTGCTCAACGCGGTGCGCGGGAATAATCGTGGCGCGTGATTGGTTGCCTACATCAGTGGCGACAACCGTACTACTGTCCCCGCGCTCATCCGATTGGATGTTACGATCAGTGGGGCCAACACTATCATTAACACTATCGTCGTGGGGTTGCCGCGTTACAAGTTTCTAAATGTCATGTGCTAACAGATCAGAATGCTGTTCATGACAAAATAATCAATAAAATTGTTTCTAGGCATAAATCCCTGTTCGACGGCACATTGGGTAAATTCACGGGGAGCATGGCTGAGCTGCATGTGCGGGATGGGGCGGTGCCCATATTTTGTCGTGCGCGACCACTACCATATGCGCTGCGCGAGCGTGTCGACGCCGAGCTAGATTCCATGCTAAAGGCCGGGGTGATTGAACCGGTAGACCATTCCGACTGGGCCACGCCTCTAGTCGTGGTTCGCAAAGCTGATGGTGGCCTAAGAATTTGTGCCGATTATAAGGTAACCTTGAATAGAGTTTTAGCGATCGATAGATTTCCGATTCCAAAAATGGAAGATTTGTTCAGTAATCTTAGCGGAAATGTTTTCTTTACTAAATTAGATCTGTCGCAAGCCTACAACCAGGTACTTTTAGCTGAGCATTCCAGGGATTATACAGTGATTAACACGCATAGAGGGTTATTTAAGTATAATCGTTTGGTATTTGGTTTATCCTCAAGCCCAGGAATATTTCAAAAAATTATGGTTAATTTGTTTAAGAATAACACTAATGTCATCGTTTTTTTTGATGACATACTGATTAAAAATAAAGATTTAGCTAGCCATTTAGAATCTGTGAAAGAGGTTTTGCAGATACTAGAAGCAAATGGCTTAAAAATTAAGAAAAGTAAATGCGAGTTTTTGGCAAAAGAGGTTAAATACTTAGGTTTTATTATTGATCAAAACGGTGTTAGGGTAGATCCAGACAAGGTAATGGCTATTGCAACTATACCCCATCCAAATAATGTCTCTGAATTAAAGTCTTTTCTTGGCATGGTAACCTTTTATGGGAAATTCATCAGAAATTTAAGCATGCAGTTATCGCCTCTGTACCAGCTTTTAAAAAAAGGTAAGCATTGGATATGGGGGACTGAACAAAATGCAGTGTTTGTTCGAATTAAGAATTTTTTGTGTAGCACAAAAGCACTAGTGCATTTTGACATGGAAAAAGAGTCTGTATTAACAGTAGATGCTACCGGGCGCGGGCTAGGCGCGGTGCTGGCACAGCGTGAACCAGGAGGGGAGGAACGTGTAGTTGCGTACGCTTCACGCTCGCTCACGGCTCCTGAGCTTCACTACAGCCAAATTCATAAGGAGGCCTTGGCAATTGTTTTTGCAGTAGAGAAGTTTCATCAGTATCTTTATGGGAGGAAGTTCACACTTCGGACTGATCACAAACCACTTGTTAGCATCTTTGGGCCGAATGTAGGTATTCCCAGCGCGGCAGCAAGCCGTTTGCAACGATGGGCAATTAAACTATCGGCGTATGATTTTGATATTCAGTATGTCAAAACCGATAAAAATACAGCTGATTGTCTTTCACGTTTAATTGACTCACAAAAAAAAGATACAGTAGCGGAAGAGGAACTGTTACCAGAGCAAACATATTTGCACTTTGCAGCTGAAGCTCTTTTGCTAGATTATAATGTGCTAAAAAAAGAAACAATCCATGATCCTATTTTAAGTCGCATTTTAAGTTACTTAATAGACGGTTGGCCAAAAGAAGTCGAAATAAAAGAGCTTAGACCGTATTTTAATAGAAAGAACGAATTATATTGCGAATTAGGGTGTGTGATGTGGGGTCATCGCGTAGTTATACCGTCTTCCTGTAGAACAAAAGTTATTTCGGAACTCCACGATGTTCACATGGGGATAGTTAAAACAAAGGCGCTAGCTCGTAGTTACGTTTGGTGGCCGGGAATAGACGAAGCGTTAGAGAAGGCATGTCGCTCATGTGTTATATGTGCGGCTGTAGCTGACGCTCCGCCAGCACATGTACCATGCTCATGGCCATGGCCGTCACGTCCCTGGTCCAGGCTCCATTTGGATTTTTTAGGGCATATCGGTGGTTTGACCTATTTAGTTATTGTAGATTCTTGTTCAAAATGGATCGAAGCAATAAGAATGAATAGAACTACAGCGCAAGCGGTAATTAATGTACTACGGAATTTGTGGTCACAATTTGGTCTTCCGAAACAAACAGTTAGTGACAACGGTCCACCTTTTTCAAGTTTAGAATTTCAAAATTTTCTAAAACATAATGGTATAGAACATATTTTTACATCTCCCTATCACCCAGCTTCTAATGGTGCCGCTGAAAGTGCAGTAAAAATTTGTAAACGCACTATTAAAAAGGCGTTTAAACAAAATGTTAATGTTGATATAGCATTGTCGAGATTTCTGTTAGCTTATAGAAATACAGAACACTCTACTACCGGTGATAGTCCGGCTAGTCTATTACAGGGCGGCCGTAGTCTTCGCATGAGGTTGGATAACCTAAAACCAGAGCGTGAATCGCAAGTAGCAGCGCGTCAAGCTCGTAGTGAGCGTGACGCGGGTGGGACGCAGCGTGAATTAGAACCGGGAGCTCTTGTTTGGTATCGTGATTATAGGGGCTCAGATAAATGGGTACCTGGTACGATTCTTAAACGTTTAGGTAATACCGATTATTCTATTAGATCCGGAATTGGAACAGAATGTCACAGACATATCGATCAGTTGAGATTAAGGGTCTTGGGTGAAAATGGTAGTGATATTCATAAAGAGAGTACGGCGGCCACGTTAGATCAAATTGCAAAAAAGTTAGAAATCAATAAGCATGCACGTTATTCTCTACCAATTCCCATGACTAGTGGCGAGGATCTAGATCGGGGTGCGGCTGGTTCTATAGAATGTAGCGTCGAGGGTGTTTCGTCTCCAAAGTCACTGACACCTGCTGTAGTGGTGGCTCAAGATGGTTCCCCAGATATTTCCTTAGGGTCACCGGGAAAAACCAATGTGTCATCCAATGGGGGGGTTTCTGGTAGCGTTGTCGAAGGGAGTATTACCGTCCAATGAGGTTACGTAAACCACCTGTCAGATACGGGTGGGATGACGGATAGAGAGGTTTTATTTATATTTAAGGTTAAGACTAGATTAATACAGTCGTTTTGTTATGTGTTACTTTTTTGTGTTTACTTTTAATCTACGAATTGATGTTACTTGATTTTTGATAAGTGTTGTAGTATTTTATTACGTTTGTCTTAGTCTCTACTATTAGTAATTAAGGGTAGAGGTGTTGTGTGTGTACACGCCTTTAGTTGTTTCCGTCCTTCATAGACGGGTCTATGGTTTCGTTCTCTTTCAATAAACGTCTTGGACTGAGCACACGTCTTTCTATTAACATTGACCAGCCGTTAAAGTAACAAAAATAAAATAAAACAATAATGATAATAAAATAAATAATAGAAAAGCAAGGGGGAGCAAAACCAACTACAATGTGTTGTACAAACACTTTCTTTTTATTGAGAGAAAATGGCAAAAAACAGTTAACGCTGATAGAATGTTTGTGGTATTTGTAATTTTATTGTCAGAGCAAGGTTTGTGTTCTTCAAAGACATTCTTTTAAAGATTTTCGATGCATCAGCTGAACTTGATTTAAATGGTAGTTTCGTAAAAAAAACTTTAAATTCAATACAAAAAATATAGCGCATGCACATCGTATAAAATGATTGCGAAATACGAACAAAAAACTTAAAACTTTTTGAATAGAATAAAATAGTATTCTTATGTACAGTTTACAGTTATAAGAATTTTAAAACTAGAACATTATAAGCTCTCAAGCTTAGCTTGGGACTAAATGGCGTTATGTGAAAAGTTGTAGAATATTATTGTTTTTATATGGTTATATTTCTCGGAACCCTTGGGTTCCGGACCTTTGGAAGGCGTACGAGGGGCCGAAGCCAACTCGCAGAGGCCCTTTGTCGTTTTTAATGCAGTGAGGCACCAATCGCAGAACTTCCCTGTATGCATTATGCAAATGCACCCAAGGAAAACCTACGACTATATAGTGCAGGACTATTGCAGACTAAAGCAACAAATG
Source organism: Euplexia lucipara (assembly GCA_921972225.1). Classification (NCBI taxonomy): domain Eukaryota; kingdom Metazoa; phylum Arthropoda; class Insecta; order Lepidoptera; family Noctuidae; genus Euplexia; species Euplexia lucipara. Next base: position 16,851,405 of record OV179155.1, on the reverse strand, counting down.
TTTCGGGCTATAGATTAGGGGTGGATAAGGTGAACTGGTTACCTAGTACTATGGAAGGACTATGGCCCCTGCCTCATCAATGCTATATAAATAAATACACGAATAAAATGGCCGGGGGTGACTTGCACACTCGGTAATGGGCCCTCTGAAACGGCCGCTAGCACATGGTGACGTAGCGACAAGAGAGCAACATAACCTGAGGTGCTTGAGGAGTGGAGAGGCATTCCACGGCTATCCCGGAAGTACGGTCAAGATCCCTACCAGCACCTTACTGGAATGCTTCCTTACTCCGAGCACGTTTGCTCTTGCGAATCTCCACTCTAGCCGGCCAACTAAGGCAAAAAAGAGGTGGGAGCTCCATTCCTCGTCAGAGTTCACTCTGGCCGGCCAATTAAGGCAAGCCAGAGGTGAGGAGCAAGAAATCTCCCGGGAGATCAGGTTCGTGGGGTCGCTACTGCCCGCAGGGCAGCTTCCACAAGCTGCCCTGCGGGGTTAATTATTATTATTATTTCTTGTTATTTCTCGGAACCCTTGGGTTCCGGACTTTTGGAAGGCGTACAAGGGGCCGAAGCCAACTCGCAGAGACCCTTTGTGATGACCATGGTGGTCCCAAATAGGTAATGGGTACATGTACCTTGGGGACATCTCATTGTTTGTGAAAATTCCAGAGAAAACTGACAACACAGTGCGTTGTTATGGGTCAATATACAATCAGCGCCACCTGTCCATAGCTTTTCGTTTTCATTTCCAGTGCTTGGCAGGAATGGCATGATGGCAAGTGTAGTTGACAAACGAAATCACGAAAGGAACGCATACTTCAATGAATGACAGGTGGCGAGGTGACAGACAGCGTATTCGGCCTCGGAAGAAATTTCGAACGATATTTTTACCAACAATACTGCGTAAATTAAAGATAAAAACATGCAGCAATTAACAGTATTCATGGTAAGTTAATGAATCAGATGTTACGACTTGGAAGTATGTTCTGGTTTCCGATTATGATCTTAACCTAAAACGTTCTGCCGATAGGATATTGAAAGTTCACGTTCGTATATTGACGAGCTGTATTCGTCGGATGGGCCGAAGGTTGGGCAGGCATTAGTGACTCTGAAGAACTCAGTGATTGGCAGCAACAGACAGAAGAGCTCAGTGATACAGCAAGGAGTAGTACCGCGGCTGCTGCAGTTAATGTCTGATGAGACACTGGACCCTAATATAAGACTTGAAGCCACTATCACAATCGGTAATGTTTAGAACTTAAGTAATTATTTGTTTTGTTTATTAATTAGTATTGTACAAGTGTTGATAAAGTACATTAGGTTGTTCTGTAAATGGGTTAAGTCATAGCATGGGTATCATCACCAAACAAGAGCTTGTACAAAACACAATGTCTATGGTTCTATAATTTTTCCTAGCTATTATTGCATACACAAATGCAATAGCCTACAAAGTTTATGAAAAATATGTTCTGTAATTAAACATTGGAGTTAAATTCTTCAGTCTTTAAAATAATTATTTTGATAACCCAGGTTCACTTGCAAAAGGCACACCAGACAATGTAAGCTCACTAGTAGAGCAGGGAACAGCGACAGCTCTTGTGGAGCTCCTTAAGACAGCCCCACTTGGATCAAAGTTGGCAGAAGCAGGACTATGTGCACTGCGGAGTGTGTTCCTGCACCCACCTGCTCCGATAGGTGCCTTACCAGCTGACATGAGGCTACTGACTAGGCTGACACGTAAGTTTCATTCATAAAACTTTGATAATGTATTTACTTTATGAAAAGACAATGCTTCATAGTTGAAACTATGAAGCATTCCAAAAATCATTCATAGGATTATAATATTTGTAGCTTTTTCAATAATTCAGTAACATAACAGTGTGTTAATTTTTTGTGTTAACTCAATGACATGTGTAAACAACTTAAGTATTCCGGTCATCTAGGTAGTGGGCCAACACATAATTGAATTAAGAATTCTTACCGCCCAACTATGCTTAATAGACCCAATTTCCTTAGTAAACATTAATTAAATTCTCTAATTACACAATTCAATTTATATCCCAGTAGCAGTCTTCACTAACTAACAGCTAATATTGCAATTATTGACTTATTATAGATTTCGTAATATTGCAGACAGATCTATATTCTTCTGAAGGTTATTTAGGCTTTTAATAGTAGTAAAAGTTTCTTTATCACAGAGGTTACTTGCAAAACGGCAACCTTGCTAAATACCTTGATTGAGGTGTTATTGTGAAATCTTATAGACAAAAGTAAACTGACTGAAATCTTTAGAATAATTTGTTTTTGTGTCAGAGACTAGATAGCATGCATGCATAGAAAAGAGACAAAAACATAACATCATGTAGGTATGTAATACCCTAATGGTTATGTTAAGTTTGGTGAATATAAACTCAGCGTTAAACAGGAATAAAACTTTTTAGAAGATTTTCGCATTAGCTAAAAGGTAGGGCCTGTGCACACCACGTTTTTTAAACTCGCCGTTGAAGCGCATTTGCAGCGATACAGACGCGATACGCCCGTGTGTCAGACGCAGCCTGTACTCTTGCTCTAACTCTGTAGGATTTTTACCCTACACTCGTTTTAGAAATGTGATGTGCACAAGCCCTTAAGGAGTCTACCTAATCTAACTAATGTTTTTAATTAATTAAAATTAATAATTTCAACACCTTGGTAGTGACAAATAAGAAGTTTGTTTGTATTTACTCCTGCATTTCAACTCCAATCTGACACCAGCCATTGCTATTCTGTAAAAATCTTCTTGTGAAAAAGTTTGTGAAGTGAAGGTGAAGTAAGCTGTCATTCCATACTAATATCTAGGCTAACTAGGGATTATCAGTCCACTTTCTTTTTCCTACCTAACTTTTCAAGTTGTTATTGCATATCTCATGTGTGTGCAAGATCTTAATAATAGTTACAAAGTTCATATAGACCCTGTTCGGCACAACAATTGAATAAAATATGAAAAGTAGCATGCTTTTCATGGGTAGAAGTTAGAACAGCTGTTGTCTAGTAAACCCACATTTCGCTTGTTATGTTTAAGTCCTATCTAATATAGGGTGAGCTAATAGTAAAATAATAATTTTAAGTTAAAGGTAAAATGTATCCTATTGAGATTTAAAAAAATAACCTTATAACTAAGGAGTTCCATTAAGTAAGAAACATAACGCGCAACATCTTCAGTAATTATGTTAATTATTACACAAGGTATGAATGGGTGAAAAGATCCGCATATATTATCAGGCGATAGTGTTATGTCAGTTATGTGTTAGTGTTCAACACCATGATGTTTATTGTTTGAATTCCAAGTAGGCGTTAAATGGACGCGCGTCGATTCAGTAAGAAAATCTACGTTAAAACTTGGGTGAAGTAAGCATGAAGTGAACCGTTAACACAGCTCACTTAGCCTACACTTCACCTTCATTACCCTAACGATACAGTTAACAGAATAGGACTAATGCTAATTGTAGACCACATGAGACTTTATAGAAATAGGGAAAATCGTTTTTCCCCTATGTCAGTTATGAAACATCCTAAGTAAATGAGTTTGCAGGCTTTTAGAACTTTAATGAGAATGTACGGGTATCTTCCAGATCCTAGACTCATGGGTACTGGTAGTAAATGAGGTATTTTAGTCTGTTGAAGTCTTACGGTACCGTACGATGGGAAATCCTAATGAATATTTAATAGTAATTCCCCACGAAAAAACTTCACTTATGTACACCATTTAATGCGTGCCTAGAAACTATGTAGCCTTGACTACCGTTATTTTGTAGGTCAGACAGATTAGTCAAACTTCACGGTTGTAGGTACCATGAATGCACTAGCAATCTTATGATTGATTTGATCCAAGCAAGACCTCATAAGAACGCACTTATCAAGCTCTTTTTCCTTGTTATCAAGAATAATGTATTCGCCAGAAATAGCGCGCGAGGGATCAGCCACAGCTCGCGCATGCGTGATCCGGATCCTGGCCATCTGGTGCCAAAGGGCAGGCGAACAAGAGTCGCTCTGTGCGGCCGGTGCGTGCGAAGCGGCCGCTGCGCTGTTAGCGGCCACACCGCCCGCGTCGCCCGCGCTGCCTGCGCTGGACCTATTGGCCTCCATGTGCTTTGAAAATCCGAATGTGGCACAGATTGAGTTGAATACGAGGTGAGTTTCGATTGTTACTGACGAACACCGACTTTCATAGGTAAATGACTGAACTCTCACATCACGTGTTGACGTGACCACAGGCCTACAGCACCACGCATCTACCTCAGACACCATCTCAGTTAATCATAAACTTGATTAACTGAGATGGTGTCCATATATTTTTTTTATTTTCTTTGTTGTCGGAAGGATTACAGACTTATTAGGTACAATAAATATAACCAAATTGCTAATTACAAGCCTCTACAGTTAAATACCAAAATATGACTCCTTCATTACCTATGTTAGGTACTTACCTACATTTTATTTATTTACATACTAAATTTTAAACTTAAACTAATTAAGTTACATAATTTTAACTCCTATACTATACATTATATACTAGTCTATAGTAAAACTTTGGCTTAATAGGGCGTCGTCCCAGTACCCAGGCAGGCACTGTCGAATTCACAGTAATTGATTATTTGAGTCTAACATAGTTTGGTTCAATGAATTGGGATTAGCTTAACAAAAATTACTTAAAGACTGCTTGATTAATTTATCAGACATTGAGTACCTATACATAGGATTGCCAAATAATTGTTTAGAGAATGATGGCCTCATGGAAACTGGCCTTGTATTACAAGGCCGCCTTAATGCTTACTATGAGTAGTAGGCAGGACACATTTAGAACTGATTCACTAAAAGTTTTTTTTAACAAAACTTGTAGTGAACTTGGCCTTGAACGAATGAAGATCATGTGTCGTGTGCGTTGAACTTGATTAACCTTTCTGTTCATGCGTGCACATACTCACGCCTTTTTCCCAAGGGAGTTGATAGATACTAGCTCCTATGAACTTCACTACGATCCTTACATACTCCTATAAATTGGTCGTTTTTGTTTCATAAGTCTGGTGGTACATAAGCTGAGTGAGTCCGATGGGGACTATTGTCACAGAATTTGTAATGGCGTAATCAAGACCCGTACCAAAATACAGCTTGTGTACCAGCACTATTTTCGTTTATTTTGCTTGCACTAATAAATAAGTATTTTAGGTGTAGATTCTGTCTAACCTCATGGTAAAAAGGCGTGAGTTTATGTATCAATGTAATACATAGTAGGTATCACTTGACTATTTAAAGATAAAGCCTATTGTGTTGTATTATAATAATAAACTGCTTTGCTGATGCATAACATAGGTGATATTTTCACGAGAGTTTTATAGGTTATCTAAATAATCTCAGGTATCTTTCTATCTTTAAATGTTAGCTAATCTGCCATTTTGTTAGTAGCTATTATTGGTCCAGTTGTACTAAACACGATTACAAAACTAAAGGAATGATTCACAGAGTCTCCATGACCCAAGGGTGACTCCATTCGACGTCACTCTTTACAAAGAGAGTCGCTCGACACGTGTTACTGTGATAAAACATGTCGTAGGTGACACAGTTTAAGACCTTTGATCGTTATTGCAAAGACCATATTTGACTCATATCTTAACATGTAAAACAGTATAATTCTAGTACACTATTCCCTAGAAAAGACTGTCTACTGTCTATGCTCTTTTAATAATAATAATAATAATCATTTATTTTACAGATCATACAATCCAATTTGGCTTCTTCAATCTTCTTCAATCTTTTAGGCTTCTTGTTTTTATTTATTGACTGGCAAGTATTTATTAGCAGGATTTTTGGTTGCATCGGGTCTTATATTTTACTAGTTCCTGTTCCCGTGGGAATACAGGGATAAAAAGTAGCCTATGTCACCCGGGGATAGCGTGGGTTCCCAACGGTGAAAGAATTTTTCAAATCGGTCCAGTACGTTCGGAGCCTATTCAATGCAAACAAACAAACAAACAAACAAACTTTTCCTCTTTGTAATATTAGTATAGATTATACTAGCTGCTCCTGTCGTTTCGCCTTAGAATCAATTTATTAGTTTACTAACAGACGTCGGAAGAGACGGAAAGGGGAAGCTTTCCAAAAGTGAAAGAATCTTTAAAATCGGTCCATTAGTTTCGGAGCATATTAGCAAACAAATAAACAATAAAATCTTTCCTCTTTACCTATAATATTTTTATATTATGAGTATAGTTTTTTTGTTCATGTCCTATTCTCAGACCTACTTAATATACACACAAAATTTCATAAAAATCAGTCAAGCCGTTTCGGTGTTGTATTGTTACAAACACTGTGACACGAGAATTTGATATACAATTATAGATATATTTCATACAGGGTGCAAGAGACATCGTTTAGGTCCGTCCGTAGGGCTATTGACTTCCCAAACGGGTATTCCGTTTTGGGTAGTGAAAAGCCCGAAGGTCTGACAATTAAGTATTTTTTTCAACCAAGAGGTAACGTGCTGAACTGTGGGAGATAAAATAGGCATTCGATTCATGTAAAACACTGGTATTCTGCTGCATCCAGTTACACTGGAAGTCAACCCCGACGTAGTTAGGAAAAGGCTAAGCAGATGATGATGTTTGATCTATTTTCTTTGAGCTCTAAATTCCTAAATCAGTGTGAAATACGTAACGATTATGTTCCATCAAATAACAATACGTCAAAGTTGTTTAGGTTATCCATGATTGTTGATAGTAATTAATGATTTTCGCCATTGACAATCGCATTATTATGATAACACTGTAGTTACTAAGTATGTGGGTTATTCAATAACGTTGTAACTTTATAACACTGAATAGAATTAAAGGGTAAAAGTAAAAGAGAAATATTAAGAACTGGTAGCTATTTTCAAAACAAGGAACGCAAAACACCCTTCGCTTTCCGTGTACTGCCTGTCTTAGTTGCCTTTTTGAGGCCAGCAGTGTTATTATGTGAAAACGTAGGTGAAGTGAAGGCGAAGTTTCAAATCGATTCCTATTGGCTTCCCTTTGGAGGTTTAGAAGAGCAACTGCCAAATTACCTATACACCAAAAGCATACAGGTGGTAGGTAGACTGATGATTTCAAGAGAGACAATGAATAGTGATACGAATCATACTGATACTGATACTGTTAGCCTGCATCATCCCACTGACTCCTAGTGATGACTTCCAGTTTTTTAGATCCAGGGCTAAAGTGGGCCACTGGTCGTTTAATATGTCCAAGTCGTCCCTCCTTCCACATTCGCAACACCGCAGTGCACTCCCTAAAAAAACACAGATTACTGACGTTGCTCGAAAAGCCGCCAAACTAAAATGGGACTGGGCTGGCCACGTTTAACGTATGCCCAATGAGCTGTGGGCCAAAATAACCACCACGTGGAAGCCCTGACACAGCTAGAAGGCGTCCCGGCAGACCCCGAAGAAGAAGTCATACGAATACTAAGTTTTTTTTGTCGGCAATTTTCTTAAGAGGGAGCTACTCGTAGGATGGCAGCTCACTTTGCCTTCGCTTCTCTTTTTCTCCTTTTCTTCCCACTTCACCTTTGGTAGGATGATTTATACAGAATCGACCAACTGGTCTTTTATTAACACTGTAAGATTCATTTTTTTTTGTCATTGATTTGACTTTGACAAAGTTCATTGTTAGTTGCCAAGAAAAAGGAAGTGATTCGAATAACTATTGGCAAAAGTATTCATATTGTATTTATGCAACACATAAATTATGTGATGATTCATTTTATACAGAGGATTAACGCGGGACATTTGTGTCAGAATTTCTATATATTTTAGGTAAACATTGTTAGACTTCCAGCCATTATAGATACTTGTACAAAAATGAGAATAATTTATTTATGGTATTATTTTATTTTTTCACAAATCAAGTATAACGTCATCAACATAGATAAAAGTAGATATAGTACGTTTGATGAAGCATCTCTAAAACTCAATAAACATTCGTCAAAACTAGACTATACCCAAAACGGTACCTTGCATAACATTCTTTACAATAAAAAAAGATATCGCGTTTTCGTCAAATAATAATAAAATCTGAAGGATATAGACATTCCGTCTTTTATGAAGTCGGGTAATAATTAAAGGGAATTTGTACACGTTTTTAAAACATATTAAAAGTAATCAGTGCGCCAGATACTGTCTTTTGATACATGTTCTTGCTTGATTTTAGAGGCAAACGTGAAAAAACGGAATTAATACTACTATTTATTTTTTACTTGTTTCAAGTTGTATCTTCTCCACAGGCACGATGACAAAACAATCCCAGAGCTGTTGTCAACGCTGGTGAGTCGTGACAAGCCGCTGGCGGTAGCCCTGGGTGCCGCGCGCTGTCTCACCTTCCTGCACCGCGCAGGCGCACTACCTGCCGACGACGCGAGGTGAGCACTTGATACTACTGGTCAAACGGCAAAGTTTCCTCCAAGTTTCTCTAGACATGCCCATGTGGAATCGGGATGCCAGAGTCCGTGTTTCCTGGTAGCTACAACTTAACCTCTCTAAGTAAAAAGTAATAGGTTACTTCTAGGCAAGCATGCTTCATCGTCGACCACATTATAGCTTACCATCAGGTGAGATAATAGTCAAAAGCGAGCCTGTCAATATTATCAATAATAAATGGAAATAATAATAATAAAAAACATTATTTTCCTGATTCACCATTTTTTTTGTTTCGGAGTAAAAATCACTCTGACTAAAAGTCACCCCGGTGATCCCTCGTACAATTGCTTTGAGGGCTGCGGTGGTGAAGGTGACTTCTGTTGCTCCGGACTAATAGCTTCTGTGGGACCTCTTGACCTCGAGACCCAGGACCTCAAGCTCGCCAATGGTGTTTACGACGATTAGACCAACGAGGCGGTTAGCCTATTGTCGTGCTAATTGATAAAATTCTAAATTTTGATGTTTTCAAGGCTAGAGTGAATACACTTTCAATAAAGTAGTGCGCTTCACCTTTATTGATTGCATCACTGATTACTATCAGGTGGGATTGCAGTCAAGCACTGGTTTATATCATTACAAAAGGTCAATTTTTATATTTGTTATATTTCTGCAAAGACATTCAATACCTATAGACCGTACATCACGGTCAAAATTTTCGTCCGAAACTTGTGTCCTGCTTGGACACAAGTCTATGAGTTTTTTTTAGTACGCTCCGCTGCCGCTCCAATATTCATATATTATTCTAGATGGCGTTACTGAGACATGGGATCAAAGTTTTCAATGACATTTCCTTGACATGCCCGCTCTATAGTATTTTAAATCTCTTTTTATTTCTGTTATGTAATGAATAAATAATACATACGTCACGTTACGTTATCCTCTACGGGATCTCTTCCCGATCCTTTTCCATAGCCTAACCCAAAATTGCATCCACACTCCTAAATTTTGATAACAAAGGTCCTTAATAAAACTTGGTACAATGGTCATCATATGCCTAGCCTTTTCCAGTTTAACCGGATGCAGCTGAATATCAGTATTTAACATGGAGCGACTGCCCGTCTGACCTCCACAACCCATTTACTGGGTAACACGATACCCCTTGGTTAAACTGGTTGGAAGTTGTTTGGGCTTCTACTATCTGTCATCTACAATTGACAGCCGGGATCAACGACTTTACTATGCGTTTCAAATGAGAATAGGAATGTCAATGACCTCTTTCAGTCAGATGTCACTTGAAAATTACGGTATGCAAGGAAACCATATCCGCGAAATCAATTATTTTTAGTTTTTTTGATTTACCAAGTCGCAGTCATTCAAAATGATGAAACGTCTTAAATTAATTAGTCTCGTGGACCGCACTTTTCAAGTGACATCTGACAGATAGAGGTCATTGCCGTTCCTATTCTCTTTTGAAAGGCATAGTACGTGCTTTCTGAGGCACGGAGGAGTTTTGATATGTAATGAATGATCACCCATCCACGGACTAAGCTCGTCAAGCGTACCTTACCTTCGATCGCCCCGTGAGGCTGTTATTATTTAGCCACAAGCTCCTCGCTTCAAAACTTGGTTCAATGGTATTGAAACTATGTATAATTATTATTCTAGAACTTGAAAATTGTTAAATTTGTCGTTTTTACAGCTCAGCGCACACGATCAGAGAGAAATACAATAAATTCCTTCGCTTTTCAGTATTAAAACGTATCCAAAGTCAAAGTCAAAGTCAAACCATTTATTTCAATTAGGCCCCTATAAGGCACTTTTGAACGTCGAACAAAAATTAAATTTAAATGATTCTAGTTGCCCCTTCCAAAAAATAGATTTGGGTAAGAAACTCCATACATACTCTTTTAAAATAGATTTTACAAAACTTTGTATACATTAATAAGATTATATGTGAGGACGATGCACCTAGAATAAAAAGTACTATACTAAGATAGGTTTAAGCAAAAAAAATAAAAAATAAGCAATGGATCCATATTTAATATTCCAGAGTGGTGTTCGGCGCCCTCCCGTGCCTCGCCCGGCTGTGCACTAAGGACATGCCGGAGGAAATCCGCGCCGCGTCGGCCGAGACCTTAGCTTACTTAGCAGAGGTATGCGACCGTTGCCTCACGTAAGGGAACACATTATTCATGAAACCGACTACATTACTGGCTGACTTGACTTCGAAAGTTGATTTTTCATTATCTATGCATTTTTTTTTTAAATAAAGCCATTATTTGTGCTCATAGTCTACGAGAATGATTGCCAGATATTATACAAGGTGTTTTTTTGATATCCCATAACTCTAGGGTTATATTCTGTAGGTAAAAATAATACTAAAACTCCTAGAATAGATGGTCCAAAAATGCATAGTTTCGGAGATATCATCAATCATAATTAAAATATCAGATGGCGTTGTGTGAATAGTCGTGGAATATTATTATTAAGTCTTATTATTAATATTATTTTTATTACCTATTATTTTTACCCCTATTAGTTCAAAAAATGTCACCAGTACGACGAATCTTCTTTCTAACGTCACTTTTCTTTCACGTAAGGGTGTTTTACATTAATCATCGTGACTTTGTCGAATTATTTTGTATAATAGTTAAAAAAAGGATGAATGAAACATAACTCATATGCCAGTTGATTCTTTGATATAGTCTCAATCATACCCTAGAGTTATGGGATAACAAAAAATACACGTTGTAGAAGAAGCAAAAATAAAACATCATCAGCAAGCTAAAAGCGAGAACAAATACTTCAATCAAAAGATAATTTCTTAACTTTTTCGCAAATGCGAATGGGAATTGGTCAAAATTTTACCTTTATACATACCTTCGACTAAATGTATCTATTTCCTATCTTTCTAGGTAGACACATCCCTCCAAAGGCTAGCGGCTATTTCAAACCACCTAATGACGTCACTGGCAGAGATTGTCAACTGCCAATCACCGGCCGCAAAGCAGGGCGCGTTCAAATGCTTCGCGTCGTTAGGAGCCAATGACGAGGATATACGAAAAAGAATTATAGAGACGCATGGCTTGATGGTGCACGTTGTCAATGGAATGAATAACCCTGTGGCTCCGGTAAGATAATAGTTGATATAATAATAATTTATTGATTCAAAAGACAACTTTCGGTCCATATGATAAAGCAGTTCGTTCCTGTCTATCCTTCTTCTTTTCGTGTGGTAAGTATCTAACCTGTAGGCCTAGCCATATTACAAATTCTATTTCTATTATCGTAATTGATATGGCGACAACAAAAAGAAAATGGCATGTATAAAATCAGCTGTTTGTCAACTGTCAAGTGTTAACAAGTAGAATTAAATATGGCTGAAAATGAAATACACTTGTCAGTTGGCAAACAGCTGCAGGCCTAGCCATGTTACAAATTCTATTTCTATTATAGAAAGAAAATGGCGTATATGGAATCAGCTGTTTGACAACTGTCAAGTGTATTTCATTTTCAGCCATATTACAAATTCTACTCGTTAACACTTGACAGTTGACAAACAGCTGATTCCATGTAGGTACGCCATTTTCTTTCTATTGTCGCCTTATCGATTACGATAATAGAAATAGAATTTGTAATATGGCTAGGCCTGCAGATTCCTTATACGCCATTTTCTTTCTATAATAGAAATAGAATTTGTTATATCAGCTGTTTGTCAACTGTCAAGTGTTAACGAGTAGAATTTACAATATGGCTGAAAATTAAATACACTTGAGAGTTGACAAACAGCTGATTCCATATACGCCATTTTCTTTCTATAATGGAAATAGAATAGAAATAGAATAGAAATAGAATTTGTAATATAGCTAGGCCTGCTGGTGTCTAAGTTTATGCTGTTCATAGGCCTTTACTTGGCTTCATGTGCCGTTGAGAAATTTCACTCAGGCATGCATGTTCTTAAGCGATAATTACACAATACGCACATGAATCCGAAAAATCAGAGGTGCGTGCCTTGGGTTCAGATCGTTTAATTTTTTTACAAACCTGTATCTGCTAAAATAACAAAAATAAACATGCTAAAAGAATCTTCGACACTTATGTAGGTGACACCGCGTGGTACAGCTAGTTTTTTTTTAATTAAATCAATCCATTTCTCAGTTTCACAGAGTGTGTTTACCTTTCTGAGCTTTACAAAGCATGTTCATTCGAAATAAGCAAACATTAACGGTACATTAAGAAGACCTAATAATTTACTAAATATTAACAACTGCTATTTTTATAAATTATTAATCCAATATTGTTACCTGGTAACTTTTACTATTTTCTACCAAGTTCACTAATTTATAGCGTTCTCCCTAAACGAAATATCAATTCGATAGCGTATCGTATTTCAGTGGAAATTTATTCTGATCTAATGAAACAGAATTTTGTGAAAAATTATAACCATAGGCAAAATCTAAAGTGAGGTCTTTTGAATAATTATTTTCAGGTAAGATTAGCAGCTGTAAGATGTTTACACTCGCTCTCAAGATCAGTGCAACAATTACGGACGACATTTCAGGTAAATATTACAACGTCCTTTATTACTGTCTTCACAAACGAGACTTGTGACTTTTGGTAAAGAAAATAAGGGTCATATTTGAATGAAAATGTTTTGTTTTTAGGACCATGCCGTATGGAAGCCTCTCATGCAATTACTAGGTGATTCTCCCGGAACAGAACTACTCACAGTTGCTTCATCAACACTCTGCAATTTACTCCTCGAATTCTCACCTGCCAAAGAACCAATGTTGGATCAAGGTTTGATACACACTTTGTTGCCATATTACTTGTGCCAAATGTTTGTTCTAGGTAATTTATTAGTATATTTTTCGTAGGTGCAGTAGAAATGTTATGTAATTTGACGAAGATGCCCGAAGCAGCGTTGAGGTTGAATGGAATTTGGGCGCTAATGAATATGGCTTTTCAGGTAAAATATTAATTGTATTAAAATACCTATATTTTGATATTGCTATGCTATGTTTAGATTTGCACTCTCTTAACGAGTACACTGTAAGAAAGAAAGAAAGAAAGAAAGAAAAATATTTATTTGAAGACATTAAAAACACACATACACACAATAATTATACGCACGCATTCGCATTTAGTACTCACTACCAAATTCTATTCGTACTTGATTAAGTATAATTCAAAGTTGTCATCAAGACCGCTTGAAACCCACTAAACGTGCACAGCAAAAGAAACTCCTCCGCGTTAGTAAGAAAATATAATACAATGAAATGTTCTCTTTGCTCTTTCTTCAGGCTGAACAAAAAGTAAAGCAGCGCATACTAAGCTGCCTAGGTACGGAGCAGATGTTTCGGTTGCTCGGCGACAGCGACACACGCGTCATCATGAAGACACTCGGGTTACTGCGCAACCTGCTGTCTACCAGGCACCATATAGACGCCATTATGAGCGAGTACTCCTCACAAGTTATGCAGGTAAGTCGGTAATCGTAATTTCTAGCTTCATCGACAATTTATCAGTAGGTAGACACCACTAAAGTTTAGTCCAAGAACACTGGGATATCTTCAGTCTTTAATTCTTCACTCTTTCTAAACACATTAGTTTTCACCTGCTTAACGCCAGGTAGTGTAAACTAATGCATTCAGTTTTATTTGCGTTTACTTACCAGTAAATTATTAATGCCAAACAAGTGTACCACTTTTGAGTTCGCGCTATTTTCATCGACAGTAACCATCTGCTGACGTTTACATTTCAACAAAAGTGCAGTGTTATCGGCAAACACACACTGATCCTTTATAAAATAGCCATTAATGTAAACAAGAAAGGACCAAGAATCGGTCCCTGGGGAACTCCCATCATTCCTAAAGATCCGTGGGATTATTCTCGTTGACATCAACTCTATAAATATAAATCCTGTTACCCAAGTATGACTTAATAAGATCCAATGTGGTATTTCGGATTCCATGGTGGTGGAGTTTCTTTATTTAAATTTCATGTAGCACGCCATCAAATGCCTTAGATTAGACAAAGCATCAGCATTCTTTTGTTTGTTGGACTGTCTTTGTAATTATTGGCGGTCTTTCTGATTCTCAGCCTAAGTTGAATTTTTATTCTGTTAGTCGTCCATGTATTAATTAATAACAATATCCATTTTCCTTGTTACCAGGCTGTGATAGTAGTGCTAGAGGGTTCATATCCAGCTGAAGTGAAAGAACAAGCGCTGTGCATCCTCGGTAACATCGGTGATGGGGAGAAGGCGAAGGATCTCATAATGGCTAATGAAGATGTGCTCAGAAAACTGGTTGACTACCTGGTAAGAACTTGTGTTTGCTAATCAAGAGTAGTCTTTATTTTTAGTCTGCAAAGTACAGTCGAGGAATGAAAAGGTGCATATTGAAGTTAATTGATAGCACTGTTATTTTTTTATAGTTCGTTCGCGTTAAGAATGCAGTAAGAATGCAGTGCAACTGCAATTCAAACAAATTATATTTTAAAAGATTAAGTTTCATGAATTTATAAAAATGAATTTGAAAAGATTTGATTGGTTAGGGGGCGGGGCGAGGCCGACGGATAATGATGGCTTTACTGCATTCTTAACGCGAACGTACTATAGTTGCGTTAATTGTCAAAATTGTATATGCTGCATATGGGGTTACGAAAAACATTTAAAAGGAGCCTAAAATTTCTTTCCTTGAGTATCATCTGCTCAATCTTGTGAGGGTCGACTAGCCGTTTGACTGAATATTTTAACCAGTAATATTTTGACCAGTATTTTACACGAACTGCCTTTATTACCTCCACAAAACAGTAACTGAGTGACACGTCACCTTTTAGACTAGTTTTTAGTCTTTCGTGGTTCTGACTTTGTATGTCAAAGATCGTGTGTTTGTCATTGATCTGCAAATCAAGTACCAACGGCATAACGTGCTTTCCGTGGTACGGATGGGTCTGTCTGATATAACTGGTTGTCAGACTTGCGTGCTTTTGATTACACGTAACGACAGTCAAAAATCTAAGAATGGCAGTCGGGATCAACGGTTTAATGGACGATGAATGGTCATAGATCCACGGTCCAACCTATTCAAACGCAGCTTAACTTCATACCCGCACCACCACCACGTCTTTTCGTTCCTTGAGTGTATAGTGTAAATATGAATCAGGTACTGTTTGAATGATCATTTTTTATATTGACTATTTGCCGAAAGCATTTTACTAGAAATATAAATATCGTTTGTATAGTTTGCGTCAATAATATCAAGATGAATAGACTTCTCGCAATGATCTAAACACTATGATAACCTTTATCGTTACTAATATTATAATGAAGTAAAGTTTGTGCGTTTGTGGCGTTGCGTTGTAGGGGGTTGAACCGATTTAAAATATTTTAGGCTTTATATTTTTTTTCCGAACTAAAAGCGGGTGGCGGGGACGTTAAAGTACGAAATACACGCGGACGATGTCTTGACCGAAGTGCATACAGGGTTATTTTTAAAACACTAACAACCTCGTAGGACTATACTCCAAACTTTACACTAGCATTAGACAGAAGTTAGAAGAGGTTATTTTTAATGCAGACTTTGTA
This sequence comes from Euplexia lucipara, assembly GCA_921972225.1. Taxonomy (NCBI): domain Eukaryota; kingdom Metazoa; phylum Arthropoda; class Insecta; order Lepidoptera; family Noctuidae; genus Euplexia; species Euplexia lucipara. The sequence continues at coordinate 16,835,387 of OV179155.1, read as the reverse complement.
ACGAAAGTGCAATTAATCATGCTAAAATTACGATAGATGCCGAATTTTTTATACTTAATCAATTTTTACTGCAGATGTCACACTTAGTTGTAACCATTGCAACAATTCAAGGAATCATGTGGATTTCATTTAGTTATATTATTTCATGCTAGTCGAAAATTCTAGTGTCAATGATAAAAACCTCAAAGAAGCAGGGATGATCAATACATGGACACGTTCTTCGTTTCACTTTTATTCTTCTAAATTGAAAATAAAACAATTTGAATAAAAATTGTTTTCACTTTTCTTTGAAATAAAATGTTCTGCAATCCTGCTTTTACGAGGCTCTTTTTCTAATGCTATTATAAATGGAATATAGATAGCTAACATTATAAGCAATAACTTTTGTTTTACGACTTTTAATATTTTCTTTGATTTTACTTTCATATCAAAATAAATATTAATTCAATTGCCAACTTGAATGTTAATAAGTCTACGCGCATCGCAGTTTAGGACGCAAGCGCCTGGAACTTCGTCGTTCTTTCGTTTATGAGTGAAACATAGGCTTACAAATAAATAAATATTCCTCAACTTTCACACAACGCCATCTAGTCCCAAGCTAAACAGAGCTTGAGTTATGGGTACTAAACAACTGATAAACATACTTATATATTTCTAAATATATACACAAGTATAATAGATAAATTACACCCAGACAAAGAGGACAAATGATCGTGCTCATCACACCAAAGTTTGTCCTGGGTGGGAATCGAACCCACGACCTCCGTTATAGCAGTCAGGGTCTCTAACTACTAGACCAACAGGCCAGTCAAACGTCACGACAGTACAACTTAAAATATAATTTTAGTTCCATGTATTGTTTTACGTCACAACTTGTAGAACAAAAGTTGTTGCTTATGATGCTGATGCTGCTTTACAAATTACCCAGTATAAAGATTGTCTGTAAGAGATCGCTTTTAGCCATAAGGCCTCCCATTGTAACACCCTATGTAACCCTTAAAGTTATGTAAGTAAGTTTTTATGGTGTACAATAGAGAGTGTTCTATTCTATTCTCTAACTAGCAGACGTCCCGCTGTTTCTCCCGCGTTGTTCCCGTTCCTGTAGGAATACAGGGATAAAAAGTAGCCTATGTCACCCGGGGATAGTGTAGCTTCCCTACGGTGAAAGATTTTTCCAAATCGTTCCAGCAGTTTCGGAGCCTATTGAATGCAAACAAACAATCAAACATTTCCTCTTTATATATTAGTATAGATATACGCTCAATTATGACACAACGAATGTTTCATAATGAAGACAGTACACGACAACTATCATTCTGAAAATTACTTCATCCAATTGAGAAATAGTTTAATTTACTTAGTCGTTGAGATCATTTTAGGCAGTCTGTTCGTCCGCTTTTTTAATTGAAGTCATCATATTAATCTTTTAAATAAAGACTGACCAGTCATTGCTGTATAGTTTTTAATTTCCAAATCGGTGCGGTCTTGCAGAGGTTTGAAATATAACCCATTTACCTACGCAAGGGCGCTTCTTTTACTGTGCACTGGATAATTAACTCTCGGGTTGAAAAACCAACAAAAAGGGATAAAATTCTTGTAAATGGTTACTTAACTTTCATTTTTAAGCCGAGCGTTGAAATCTATTATCTTTATTATTTATTTGTTAATTTTATGTTAATTGTTTCGAAATAAAAAACTCAAATCTTATTACAAACCAAAGTACTTATATCTTTAAGCCACGTTCAAACCAGATCTATCATTCTACAAAAGTTGTCATAATATACTTCGGTCAAAGATGTCAGTTCTAAGAACATTGCTTCAGTGAGAATTAATTTTAAATAAAAACTGGTTAGAACTTGGTCCAAAGTAACAATTCGTTGTGATAAGATGGCAAAGGTTTCTTAAAACACTTCCTTCCTGCATGATTGCTTTGCGAAAACACTCGCTCTGACCAACTATAAGAAATAAAATTTACCTAACAATGATTATACGTAGGCTATGCTTATCTTTAAGACTTACGCCCGTTTTCACTAGCATAAAGTGACACCTAAGCTAACACTTTTACTGACCACAAAGTAAAATAGTTAAACAATCAACAGGAGTCATATGTGACTCATGGGACAGGGAAGTGGTTAATATATTATAGGGTGACTGGTAATTAGTGACCGATAGTTTAACACGTGATTGTACTCATGAATACAAATAACTTTCCCAAAGAAACCTTTTTTTATATACTCATTAACTTTCAATTCATTCAATTACGTACGTTATTACTGCGCAACGGGAGCGGTGGGCTACTAGATTACACATTACATTACATTAGATACTAGTAGATTTTGTCCTTCCCGAGGTCAGACTATCAGCTGATAGATCGTGACGATTCATGCCTAATGTGATCGAACACAGGCGCGCGCGCGGGAATTTCAATCAGCGTTTTTGTTATTATATTGTGTTAAAAGTTATTGTGTATAAAAAAAGTGCCTTCGTGAAAGTTTATTGAAATCATGAGTACAATCACGAGTTTAAGTATCGGTCACTAATTACCAGTCACCTTATATACGCGCTGTTAGAATTTCGATTCTCGGTGCTGCATCGAGCGTTGAATATCCAACGGCGTGCCTTTTCCTTTGACGAAAACGGGCATAAGTCTGCCAAGCTTTCTGATATACAAAAATATGTACGCTGCTTTATTTATTTTTCCTTTAGATTTTTTTTCCTAGATTTGGCTAACAAACAAGTGTTGCAGTGAATTCATAGGACAGGGGAATGAATGTATTTTCTATAGATTTTAGTCTGTTTTTGACAAACTGATTGAAAGTGCGCAGTGTGATTGTGATTATGTTCTTATTAGCTAGTACCTTGGTCCCGTAGTATTTGAAACCCAAATTTAATCAATATTGAACACAACATAAAAGTCAAAGTCAAACCATTTATTTCAATTAGGCCCATATAAGGCACTTTTGAACGTCGAATAATAAATTCGATAAATTCGATCGATACATTAAAGATGTGAATGATAGAAATTATACTAAGAGCAAACATTTTATGTTAGACAGCGTATAATGACTCTATCACAGTAGTAGTTCACAAACACTTTTGAGTAACTCTTCTGAATGTAACAAAGTTCCTTACCCTGCAATCATAAAACCTAATAATCGATAAATGATGTGACGTTTCTGTTAAAATGACTCGAATGTTCATTTTTGCAAGAATGTCGCCGATCATATTGGGATGTTGGCCCTAGGTCCAAGCATCCAAACGGTCCTGGGGGCAAACATCGACCGAGTACGTGACGAGAGCGATTCAATGGGCGATGCAAAAGACGACGGAAGGTATGTGCTTATGTAAACAGAGTGAGCGAGCGCGTGTATGACAGACGTGTCGACGATACTTGCCAAGCAAAAATCGTGCTTCAAGACGCTCCTGATTGGCACAAGTTGTTACCATAGACAGAAGTGGTCGTAGTACCTACAACTATTTCGATGCAATGTCAAAGTGCATGAGCCCCAACGGAAAGGATACAATATCGCATACAGCAAACATAATGTTGTGAATGGAGCGAGTGTGTGTGTGTGTTGCTTTTTGTCTGTGTTTGTACTATTTAACATAATATACGCCAAGGTCTGGCTGCTTAATATCGGCGTCGAAATGTACTCTTGGACGTATTCAGAAGCTGTGGTAGCTCGTTTCGAAAATTATGTTTCGTAAATCGTAATGTCTAAATCAGTGGTTCCCAAAGTTGTCTGGACCGCGACCCACTTAATTAAAAAAAAATAACTTCTGAATTCGCAACTGATCTTTTGGTTACTATTTATTTTACAATAAGGAGGATTTGGTTCCTGCTTTTTGTTATTATAGCTTGACGTCAATTTTAGTTATTTATAATCGAAATAAGTTTGATAAGTCCATTTTTTTCCCTATGTATTATTACGAGGCGCAAAGCAGTAGTGATTTGTAAGTTGTAGATTCGAACCCAGACAGGCTCTTTGCTTTATGTAAATTATTTTTATCACCACTGACCTCAAAACGGTAAAGGAAAATGTCGTAAAAAAACGGCATGTCATATAACCAAAATTTTATAGACATGTGACGTTTACAAATCCGCACTGGGCTCGCAGCAGGGGGAACATTATAGGCTAATTGTGTTACGTAGTATAATATCAATCTTTGCCAAAAAACCCGTCTTATTCGCCCAGTGGCCCGATCAGTCGAACCGTCGAAACTTTTGTTCAGGTCCTAACTTTGCTCGCGACCTTCCAATGGGTCGCAACCCATACTTTGGGAACTGCTCAATTTAACTCTAAACGAAATTGGAACTTTAATTCCTTTGGACTAGCTTTAGCGTTCCAACCGAGTTTAAGACTGCTAGATTGTTGCGGTTACCATAAAATGCGATGAATTTTCAGCAATAAAGTTGTTGGCAAAGAGCTTTGCAAATGGCAGGTTGTTGGCAAAGAGCTTTGCAAATGGCAGGGCATAGATACGCCACACTTTAGTCTCGTAATCTCAAACGTATTTTATTGTGTGTCACTAACTCCAAATTTTCTGGGAACTGGGTACGCAATAGATTTTTGCTTGTTGTCGAGTTAGACAATGGTTTACAATGCTTTTCGATGGGTGCGCAGGCCCATCCGGAGAGCAAGCTGCAGGAAGCGGCGCTGTTCGTGGCGGGGAACCTGGTGTGGCGCGGCGAGGCGGGCGCCGCCGCTCGACAAGCGCGGCTGGCAGACCTGGGCGTGTTGCGCGCGCTCAAGCTGCTGCGCGCAAGGCACGACGCCGCTCATCTGCACGACAAGTGAGTACGGGGCTCCCACTGTGCCACAAGTAGTGGGAGGACTAGTGTGGCGCGGCGAGGCGGGCGCCGCCGCTCGACAAGCGCGGCTGGCAGACCTGGGCGTGTTGCGCGCGCTCAAGCTGCTGCGCGCAAGGCACGACGCCGCTCATCTGCACGACAAGTGAGTACGGGGCTCCCACTGTGCCACAAGTAGTGGGAGGACTAGTGTGGCGCGGCGAGGCGGGCGCCGCCGCTCGACAAGCGCGGCTGGCAGACCTGGGCGTGTTGCGCGCGCTCAAGCTGCTGCGCGCAAGGCACGACGCCGCTCATCTGCACGACAAGTGAGTACGGGGCTCCCACTGTGCCACAAGTAGTGGGAGGACTAGTGTGGCGCGGCGAGGCGGGCGCCGCCGCTCGACAAGCGCGGCTGGCAGACCTGGGCGTGTTGCGCGCGCTCAAGCTGCTGCGCGCAAGGCACGACGCCGCTCATCTGCACGACAAGTGAGTACGGGGCTCCCACTGTGCCACAAGTAGTGGGAGGACTAGTGTGGCGCGGCGAGGCGGGCGCCGCCGCTCGACAAGCGCGGCTGGCAGACCTGGGCGTGTTGCGCGCGCTCAAGCTGCTGCGCGCAAGGCACGACGCCGCTCATCTGCACGACAAGTGAGTACGGGGCTCCCACTGTGCCACAAGTAGTGGGAGGACTAGTGTGGCGCGGCGAGGCGGGCGCCGCCGCTCGACAAGCGCGGCTGGCAGACCTGGGCGTGTTGCGCGCGCTCAAGCTGCTGCGCGCAAGGCACGACGCCGCTCATCTGCACGACAAGTGAGTACGGGGCTCCCACTGTGCCACAAGTAGTGGGAGGACTAGTGTGGCGCGGCGAGGCGGGCGCCGCCGCTCGACAAGCGCGGCTGGCAGACCTGGGCGTGTTGCGCGCGCTCAAGCTGCTGCGCGCAAGGCACGACGCCGCTCATCTGCACGACAAGTGAGTACGGGGCTCCCACTGTGCCACAAGTAGTGGGAGGACTAGTGTGGCGCGGCGAGGCGGGCGCCGCCGCTCGACAAGCGCGGCTGGCAGACCTGGGCGTGTTGCGCGCGCTCAAGCTGCTGCGCGCAAGGCACGACGCCGCTCATCTGCACGACAAGTGAGTACGGGGCTCCCACTGTGCCACAAGTAGTGGGAGGACTAGTGTGGCGCGGCGAGGCGGGCGCCGCCGCTCGACAAGCGCGGCTGGCAGACCTGGGCGTGTTGCGCGCGCTCAAGCTGCTGCGCGCAAGGCACGACGCCGCTCATCTGCACGACAAGTGAGTACGGGGCTTCCACTGTGCCACAAGTAGTGGGAGGACTAGTGTGGCGCGGCGAGGCGGGCGCCGCCGCTCGACAAGCGCGGCTGGCAGACCTGGGCGTGTTGCGCGCGCTCAAGCTGCTGCGCGCAAGGCACGACGCCGCTCATCTGCACGACAAGTGAGTACGGGGCTCCCACTGTGCCACAAGTAGTGGGAGGACTAGTGTGGCGCGGCGAGGCGGGCGCCGCCGCTCGACAAGCGCGGCTGGCAGACCTGGGCGTGTTGCGCGCGCTCAAGCTGCTGCGCGCAAGGCACGACGCCGCTCATCTGCACGACAAGTGAGTACGGGGCTCCCACTGTGCCACAAGTAGTGGGAGGACTAGTGTGGCGCGGCGAGGCGGGCGCCGCCGCTCGACAAGCGCGGCTGGCAGACCTGGGCGTGTTGCGCGCGCTCAAGCTGCTGCGCGCAAGGCACGACGCCGCTCATCTGCACGACAAGTGAGTACGGGGCTTCCACTGTGCCACAAGTAGTGGGAGGACTAGTGTGGCGCGGCGAGGCGGGCGCCGCCGCTCGACAAGCGCGGCTGGCAGACCTGGGCGTGTTGCGCGCGCTCAAGCTGCTGCGCGCAAGGCACGACGCCGCTCATCTGCACGACAAGTGAGTACGGGGCTCCCACTGTGCCACAAGTAGTGGGAGGACTAGTGTGGCGCGGCGAGGCGGGCGCCGCCGCTCGACAAGCGCGGCTGGCAGACCTGGGCGTGTTGCGCGCGCTCAAGCTGCTGCGCGCAAGGCACGACGCCGCTCATCTGCACGACAAGTGAGTACGGGGCTCCCACTGTGCCACAAGTAGTGGGAGGACTAGTGTGGCGCGGCGAGGCGGGCGCCGCCGCTCGACAAGCGCGGCTGGCAGACCTGGGCGTGTTGCGCGCGCTCAAGCTGCTGCGCGCAAGGCACGACGCCGCTCATCTGCACGACAAGTGAGTACGGGGCTCCCACTGTGCCACAAGTAGTGGGAGGACTAGTGTGGCGCGGCGAGGCGGGCGCCGCCGCTCGACAAGCGCGGCTGGCAGACCTGGGCGTGTTGCGCGCGCTCAAGCTGCTGCGCGCAAGGCACGACGCCGCTCATCTGCACGACAAGTGAGTACGGGGCTCCCACTGTGCCACAAGTAGTGGGAGGACTAGTGTGGCGCGGCGAGGCGGGCGCCGCCGCTCGACAAGCGCGGCTGGCAGACCTGGGCGTGTTGCGCGCGCTCAAGCTGCTGCGCGCAAGGCACGACGCCGCTCATCTGCACGACAAGTGAGTACGGGGCTCCCACTGTGCCACAAGTAGTGGGAGGACTAGTGTGGCGCGGCGAGGCGGGCGCCGCCGCTCGACAAGCGCGGCTGGCAGACCTGGGCGTGTTGCGCGCGCTCAAGCTGCTGCGCGCAAGGCACGACGCCGCTCATCTGCACGACAAGTGAGTACGGGGCTCCCACTGTGCCACAAGTAGTGGGAGGACTAGTGTGGCGCGGCGAGGCGGGCGCCGCCGCTCGACAAGCGCGGCTGGCAGACCTGGGCGTGTTGCGCGCGCTCAAGCTGCTGCGCGCAAGGCACGACGCCGCTCATCTGCACGACAAGTGAGTACGGGGCTCCCACTGTGCCACAAGTAGTGGGAGGACTAGTGGCGAATGAAGTCCAAGAGAAATTATACACAATTCATAATGTTTAAATATCTAATCCCAGCGCCATAGAACTTCTAGAGGTATGAGGAACAGGGTGTAAAGTTCCTCATCCCCCATAGAAAAGGGAGGATCCTCCGACAAGACGGGTGTTGTGTCTACTACTGCCCGACGCGCGACGGTTCTTGTCCTTCTTGTGATTTGTGCTTGTTTACGTTCAAATCGCGCGGATAACTATAACATCGCGATGTAGGATGTCAGTGTTTAATTCGTTTAGCGACATTATCTCTCCAAGATAGATGTCGCTACAAACTAAATCAATCCATAATTTTGGTAAAAAAGCCATTGTTCACCGAGACTGAGATTTAAATGCGAAATAAATAATTTAGGAAATCGCCCCTCTGAATTCAGCTGTGTGTTCCTTGAGTTCGGACAAAACATTTCATCAAACAGCAACCAAATTTGATTTCGCTTTTAGTAATCAATATCGTTTTGTTAGAAGTTAACGTGACAATATTGTTTCAGAGTGAAGACGGCTCTGGCGCAGTTTAATGACTTCACATAATGCCGCAAGGGCCACAGGCACAAACGCATGAGACGATAGTGTCTGTTTAGTTATAGTAACGCTTGTGATTCAGTCGAGTATCGACAGTGAGTTATCCAGTCATAAACCTTATGATATTACGACACCACGTCTAGATGTAAGTATTTAATTGTACATAAATAAGTTCACAAATTGTTATATCGACGAGGTGTGTTATTGAATTTATTTATTTTTTTAATTTATGCTGTTAACGTCATCTTTCATTGTCAGTAACTGTATATTTCATAGAGTGTATGTAACATTTTGACGAGTATCTCTCCCAAAGAAATAGATACGCGTTTCCAACGACAGAGGTGCTAGAAACCCTCGCGAAATGGATATTTTTGTGAAACTAGCGAATGTAGTTAAACTACGGTAGTGTAATTTTGTTAGTTGTTGATATAACGGGCGTTTTATATTCGTGTGTATATTGGAATCATGTTTATTGGTAACGTTGTCCGACAGTGGATATCATCATCATATTGCGTTGTCATGTTCTTGCTTTAATAAAAATCAGTATTGTAAGAAAGTTTGAACCGTTTGGTACTTCTACAATAATTACTGGTTGTATTGTTATTATGTACTTTACTGTATATACATTAATTGATGTTTTTGACTGTTGAAGTGTGGTAACACAAATCAATTTTTATAATCAGTGTTACCAGTTGACGAAAAATATTTAGTATAAATAAATTATAATCTGTAATGTTGTGTGCCTCTTCTACATTATACCTTGGTTTGATAATGTTTTGAAGATAAAATACTCAAAAGTTAGCTAATAATTATATTGAATTATAACTTTATTATCTTTGTACGTCGGAAATGTTTGAAGTCGTTTCTTGCGAGATTTGAGAGTGAACACTAAATAAAGCGAGTGTCACACCGATCCTTTGGGGTTGACTGTTGCGGTCACAAAACAAATATTAAGTCTTTGGACGCCACGTCGGACACACGTTGACCGCGAACAATTAAATTTCTATTGTGTCTGATAGTTGGCAGTCAACGTGTTAATCTATAATATCCACAGTCGGACTAAGAAAAAGTTAATTGAAAACGGAAGTACGAAATCTCGTCTTGTTGTAAACTAAATACGAATCTGTAAATATGCTATGAAACAAAAACAAGCAATGAGTTTCGTGCTTTCATTAGAATGAGTCTCATGAGATGACGGCGGTATGTAACAGGTAGCTTTTGATAACGCATTGAATGTATGACTGTATGACTGTATGTAGATAACCTTTGGAGTAATTGCTTATGGGCTATATTTTAATACAATATATTTGACGCCAACGCTGTGCTAATATAAACTTTCTTTCTCATAGTACTCGACTATATATTTTGACGTAATCTGGTTGGACTTCGAAATTGGTTGATAGACGCCCCGTTATACATTAAAAAGCTCTTTGCCATTATCATCTGACTAGCCTTTTCACAAATATATCAAGGTTGGTTTCCAGTCTAAAGGAATGGCTGGATGGACTTGGAGCAATTGCCTTTCGGCCTTCCACAACCCAGTGTCAACCCAACCAAAATTCCGTTTTAAAAAAATCTTTTGACATTGATTTTGTGCTGATGGAAATTAGCTCATTTTTAAATATGGTAAGAGCATTTTACTGTTCATTTTGTTATAACTTTCAGGTGTTCATTGTTCACCTTTTTCGTAGACCAACTTGCAGTTAGACTAATGTGATATCGACTTACATTGATGTAATCGATGTGAAGGCAATTCTATTAACAGCTTTTCTCTTCAAAAAACTTTACATATTAATTCACATATTTTTTTAAATTCCGATATTATGTACAAGTACGCACAGCGTATAAATTGGACACGATGCAGATTGGTTGCTTAGTTTTAATAAAAGCTCTAGATATCGGAAGTTGATTTTAGCTTGGTCATAAAACGTGGGAGCGAGATAGCACGTTTTTTGAAACTCCGTTCTATTCGCACGTTTTCTGACCGAGATTGACACGACCACGAATCTTGGCGTTTAGTATGATGTGGATTAATCTAAAAAGTTCCGCTGAAAACCATATTATGTATAATTAAAAGTAATTTGAGCAAGGTTTCTTGGTATCTATAATTTTTTGCTCATTTTAATTATGTTCGAGTTGTCGATCACGATGACGTAATGTTGTACATTATTTGTTGGTACGTTAGTGCTTGTGTGAACAGATTCGTTCGCTTTAATATTCTGTAATTAATAGGTATTTTCACACTTGGTTGTTTCCCCGCAACATTTATGTCACTGTTTTAAATGGCGTTAACGGTTTAAAATGTATTTAACCCATGTTCATGTGCGAATAATGTGTATTTGCATACACATTGCAATTGACTTCCAACATGCTCATAAAAGCATGGCGGAAATCAAAATGAATTTGTATTTCTAAGGACCTCATTACAGGAGCATTACTTTAAACTAAATAAACAATTACATGGTTTAGAACATTAATAACTAACCAATGGTCCACAAAAAGTATAAAACGACAGTTTGTTTTAACTAAATAACACAGTTGTAAACTGATTGAAATGTTGTTTGATAAATTATTATAATATAGAACGCTTTTACTTTTGACTTTTATGGATATTGTAAAAGCCTGGATAAAAGTTAGTTTTTAGATTGACACAATTTATTTTTCTCTGCTTGCAACAAAAACGTAATGGGGGTGCCAAGCCGAAAAAAGGTTGGGGACCACATATACAGGACCAGTGGTGAGATTTTGGTCAAATCACCGCGTGAAAATGTAGGCGGAGTGAGGGCGAATTGAGCTGTCATTCCATACTAATGTTAGGCATTGACAGTTCACTTCACTCAAGACTACATGGCGTAACTTTTACTGACTCGACTGGCCAGTTTAGGTCTTGCCATAATTTTCTCGGTTCCTGACCAATGCAAACAAGTGTGAAAATTCAATATTAATTTTGATGTTTTCTTTTATAAATTATATACAAATTATGTTCAAATGACTGATAGATTAGGCTAATTCTTTGACGAATATATGAGTTATGATCATTTCAATGAATGAGTCGTTTCCCCATCCATTTAATTTTTGCTCCATTTATTGTTATCTCTGTAAATCTCTTTTTTTAATGTACTTGTAACCAAGATGTTTATTTTCGCTCATATTTTTGACATTGCGAGTTCTGGAATGTAAAATAATATTATTTATGACAAGTTACGTTTTTCATGTTAATATGAAGATAATGCGAAAACTGATTTTGGTTTTATTTACTGCGAACATCATTCCCTTTGCCAGTCGAGAATTCGTGACGATGACTTAGTGACGTAGACGTAGGTAATCAGGATGTTCTTCAAAACTTTCCTCGTCAAAATATAGGTGAAGTGATGGTAAGTAAGCTGTCATCCAAAACAAATGCCTTTTTTAAATTATGTTCTAGGTTCTGGGTAGTGCTTGACTGCAATCGCACCCGATGGTAAGCAGTGATGCAATCAATGATTGTGAAGCGTACTAGTTTATTAAGAGCCTATTCACTCTTGCCTTGAAGACACCCAGACGCCTTGATGCCAGGGTTTTACTGGACTGTAAAACCCTGGCATCAAAGAGTCTGGGGGTCTTCACCTACAGAATTGACCGGCAGGTGTCAAAACTTGTAATTTGAGGTACTGTACCTGTATAAGGGTACCGAGTAAAAATACAGGTCACTTCATGAAACATAGTTCACGAGTATATTTTCTAATTAGACACATATTAATATTTAAAACAGGGCACAGAATCGGAATCTATTCTATATTTTCTTTATCTTAAACTCTGATATAATGTAGTGAGTCGCCGTTGTCAATGTTTTCTCAATATCAAGTTACTCATCACAAATAACCCCCAACGGCCCCCCCTTCATGATGGCTGGCTGTACGATGATGTCAGCCTCTGGTACTCACATTACTGTGTTGTTCATCAATTTGAGGGTAGTACGAAGTAAGTGAGAATATATGTCACTTCATGATACATTAAAATACAAGATAATCCTTTGGCTAGTAGGTACAATAGACACGTAGGTATTATTATTTAAAACCATCTCCAACAGCAATATAACTTTCTTTTCTAATTCTCCATAAATTCATCTTTGGCAACTATCTCATCAAGTGAGTCTTCGGTCTCACTCTCGGCTCGGCTCTCTCTATTTTGAAGGCTATCGACCTCATTGGTTTCTTGTGAGTTAGCCATCTCAATCATGGTGTCTCGTAACGAACTAGCCAAGTTTGGCATCACTCGGATTCGCTTATTTGCAGCGCCAGCGTCGCAACGTCGCGCCGTCAACGCAGCGTCGTAATATGGTCCCGACGCATCATTTCCTAATGCTTCTGGTGGGTCACTGTCATGGGCAGGGAATGGGACTCCCAGCGATGTGCCCTGCATTATTTCCTCTTCTTCAACATCATTAATCGCCTTCAAAAACTTTATTTTCGCGTTCATTTTCTGGCCAGTAGTCATTCTTTGGAGCGATGGCAGTAACGATAAGAGGAACAGTTTGTCCTCGTCAACGTGTCTGTAAGATCTTGGATTGACTGCTCGATAGAGTTCTGTGTTGATGCCGGCAGTGTGCAGTGATGGCAGCTGGATTCCTTGAATTCGGACTGCGGGTCCCGTGGCGCTTCGTTCCCCTAACGTCTGAGGGATCAAAATTGTTGAGTTCCCTGTAAGAATGAACGGCGAAGAAGTGTTCCGTGCCATTACTGGTGCTCCAATTCTCCTCCGGCTAGTATTTTTCTTGATTGTCGGAAGAAGAAACTGCAACTGATCATAGTATTCGTATTTGTCGCGGCGCGCGGTGTAGGAAGTCCTAGTACCATGTCTAACGGCTCTTGCCTCTCCTTTCAGCAAATAGTATTCCTTTAAGAAGCACGATCTCATATGTTGCCATGTTTCCTTAACTTTTTTGCCTGAAATAAATTAATCATTTTAAAAGCATTGTAAAGCTTTGGACTACTGCCTATTCTGTAGGTACACGTTCTAAAACACAAACAGTAGGTATGTATCTATCAAAATAGCTACTTTCTTCCTATTCTAAATGTTTGTAACTACCGCCGGGACTACTAACGCCAATCGTTTCCATATTTTGTAATTAATTAGTACGCAATTGATACCTACAACATAATTGGTAAATTAAAAGTAGGTATATGTCGGAATCCTAGTTTCAAAGGCGATTTTCTTGAAAACACAGTGTGACTGACACTGGCTTGGTAAAAAAATTGTCGAAAATCAAAATTAGTGATTCAATTTGGAGCAAAACAGATCTTGATATAAATGTGGCCAAGCTGGGGAGACTTTCCGGATCGGCCATATAAATAAAAACCTTATACCTCTTGAACCAGTGACCGACAAATTCTGATATTTGGCAACAAATTTCGACTAATTAGCGGCTCCTTAATGTGTTATCGAAATTAACACTCACTGTCCATAATGTAGACACAATAGTTAAACGATCAACGTGAGTCATATGTGATTCATGGGACAACCTAGGGAAGTGGTTAAAATCCCTGTTGGTGGACAAACCAGTGCCAGTCACGAAAACTCCTGCGAAACTAATTTTATAGTTCGAATACCTACTAATTATTTAGCGATAGTCACAAACATTAGGTATCCTAAAGGCTGATTTTTTTCAAATTCGATCTGGTTAAAACAGACTACCTATGGCATATGTGCAAGGAAGCTTGAGCTCGATTCTGGCGAAATCTAAAATTGATTAAATTGAGAAAAATTAAAATCCTCAATTTTAGTTAACTGTGTGTACATGGCCTTAAGGGCTTAAGACAACTCCGAACCACTTGTCTTGGGGTATTCTGTATCCAAAGTTGGTACTGTTATGTAACTAAATATTCCTTACCTACTCGATTCGATCCTAAGTATCAGTAACACCATCGATGTTACAAGAACACAGGGTGTTTTATATTAGTGGCATAAATAAGTAATAAGCAGACGTTACCTCCTACCTAATTAAAGGACGCTGACCTCTATCTAAACTTTCTCAAAAAAAAAAAAACATGAAGTGACATCACAGCAATAAAACAGAATAAGTAAGTAGGTACTAAGTAATTAGCTTCAAATAATTCTTACCTGCTACTTCTTTTTCGAACAGATTAAGATCATCCCATCCAGGTATTAAATTTTTACAGATGTCCAACCATATCTTTTCCATCAGGCAATGATTTGCAGGTAACGTTGTATTGTAGATTACGGGTCGATCTTTTACCAAAGAAATTAACCTTTCTGAGTTTATTTCAACCTCCCTGTCGTCGTCCATTTTGTCGCAATTTCCGCGCCGCGTGTCGTTCGGGCGAGAGTACGCAGCGGTCGGCCGACTAACGTACCTACGCAATTATCCTGGGCTGGGCAGCTCAGAGCCTCGGATGCATGATGCGCGCTCTTTCCAACTGCATTTGTGTCTCACTCATTCGCGAAAATATCGATCTGATTTGTTACGTCTGTCGGGCCGTAGGGCTAGGCAGGTATCGAATGAAAAGTATCGATAAGTTATGACGTATTATTATAAAAGTGGCGGCCTGACTTTGATAGTAAATAAGTACCTACACATAACACATTTACTCGTAAAGGGTCTTTTATTCCACCAACTTCAACATCGTAATTTATCTCTTCACGTAGGAAGATACACCTACTTGTGCGTTATGGTAATGTAAAACGCACGGTTTAATAAGATGCTCCGTCTAAAAATAATGGTGAGTACTTACTTTTTTAAATCTTAGCAAAGAGTTTTTAAGTCAGAAAAGTGGTCAACATTTAGTAATAAAATAAAATTAACTTTGGGGAATAAAATATAAAAAAATAAACATTTAGTTCTTTAATTTAATTAACTTTGACAGTAAATTACTACCATTTGCAACAAAACAAAAATAATATTAACTTACTTTATTAGTAATACGGGCTGTTTTTATGCCTTTGGCTTAAAATAAAAAAGCGCTGGTGCGCGCGCATCGCTACTATGTGAACAAGTAAAAAATTCAAAATTATTTCGCTCGCTTGTTCTTTTCGCTGTATTGTTTTTATTTGAAAATTTCAGAGTTTTATCCCGAATATGTTATAAAACGTCGTATGACATACGTATGCGCTTTGATAATTTATTACAGCCTCTGCTTCCTTGTAGCCCTCGCCTGTAAATTTTAACTTACCGCACTTATATCATGATGTACTATTACTTAACCTTTCAATCGTGTAAAATATTGAGACTCGGAACTTGACTAGAAAGTCATTGAGCCGACGTCCGCTTGGGGTTTAATGCAAGGCACCAAAGAGCCATTATAACTATCGAGTTTCAGAAGAATAATCGATATCTACTCAAGTTTTAATAAAAGCACATCGATATTCGTTTCAAATCTCTATTCATAAGTGGCTCGCCAATAATTGGTTGTATCTAGTACGGTAGCCGTAATAAAGTGTTTTCAATTCAATACGTTGAACATAAATTTTATTTTGGAATACTTACCAATGGTCGTAAGTACGACCTAACAACATAACAAAATACCTGTAGCATCCCTTTCTCACAATGTGGCAATGTTAATCAATAAATCTGAATCTGAATCAGTAGTTACTTACGATCATTGATCATCATTTTATTTATTTATTTTTATTTGGAGCCACATTAAAAACAACAAATGAAAATGTTCTATCTATGGCTGTCACAGTAAATACATAGATTTTAATGTGCTTTAAATATCCATTGAACAGGATTTTTAAAAGATAAACATCAGTATTATTTTAATATTTGGACAAAAGTAAATTATTCACTATGTTTGCGGGCAACACTAAAACGTGGCGGATGGTTTCGAGTTTGACAAGGCCTTCCTTGAAATAAATGCGTTTTTAAAGATATTGTCTTGTTTCTTCGATTGTATTATTAAGAAATGTGACCGTTTTATTCTTTAAAAAAGTTTTTAACCCAGTCGAATTAGGATTTGACACGGAAAAAAAATGTAGTGGCTTACGGTGCGACTTCGTCTAGCCTGTCAGCGTGCCACAGCTCCTTATTAACTAGAATAAAGTGTTTTTTTTTTGTAAAATTAACTATTTGAAAGATGACAGGTTTATAGTCGTCCATGAATCTTAATGTTTTGTGTGGTAGATGATGCTTGAGCCGTACGAATGTTTATTCTTTCTGAAAGTCTTACGACGATAAAAGTTGCTGCTTTTTGAAGCTTGAAGTTCAAGTGCTAGGTAATTAGTAGATATCTACTGCTGACGTGTGGTTGACTGTCCACCTTTTCAACTGTCTAACATAGGTAATTTTAGCAGGAATAACAAAATAAAATTTAAACTGAATAGTTTAAACTTCATTTGTTTAAGTTTCATTTGACATGCATAACATAACAGGCTGAGGAGTTAATTTCTATTTTTTTTTTTTTGGAAATTTGGAATGCTGTAATCTATGGAACCTCTAGTCGGATTTGAAAAATTCTTTGTGAATTTGTTTTGTTATTCGTGATGTACCTAGGTTACTGTCAGTTTAGTTCTTATGTGGCGAGATAGATGTCGCTACAGAGACATAAATGGCAGGACATGATGGTTATAGTAGGTATATCTACTGACTACATTGATATATTATTTTTTTTTTTAACACATCTAGCATCACGCCTGTATTCCCCAAAGGGTTTGGCAGAGTCGTACCTGCCTATATTTCGCCAATTATGTTTCAGTCCCATCCAGGCGCAGTTCCAGACTCTGGGCTGGTAGGTAGGTACCTATTGCGTAATTCCAGGTGGAAAGTTCGTGAACATAATTATGCATTAGATGTTGGCAGGTTCATATTTTTATGTGTCATTTATTTGTCCTTAATTTCTACACTGTTGCACCAACCTTGTTCCAACTCTGCACCACCTTAAGGTAGACTGGTAGAAAATGCCTGAGAAATTAAGTCCGCCTTTGTACAGTTTTTTTTACTTGTGCATAAAGTTTTAATAAATAAATAAATAATAAAAACTCAACAACATTTGGTCCAAGACTTGGTATGTACCTACATATTTGTTAAAAAAATAAGAACAAAAAGCATAATATTACCTACTATTATTTACCTATGTAACCTTATTGACGAATTCTCGCGAAAAGTGGATACTCCAAAGTGAACTAAGAGTAATCGGATTGTCAGATTGTCGCTTGTCAGTTGTCACAACATGTCGCCTATCGGTTTTATTAAGTAGGTCCCAGGTATTGCCGCCATAATATTTTTCCCTCTATGTCAGTAATGGCCGTACCGCGGATGGATGCAGCGATCGTCACGTATTATCGGACCCGGCAGGTACGATGTATGCGTACGACCTATGTAAATAACCACACGTGGATAAGTTTATTTACCTATTTACATCAGACGGTAGATAGGTAGGATTTCATGTTTGTTTTGTTTATTTAGCGCGGGCATT
This sequence comes from Euplexia lucipara, assembly GCA_921972225.1. NCBI lineage: Eukaryota > Metazoa > Arthropoda > Insecta > Lepidoptera > Noctuidae > Euplexia > Euplexia lucipara. The sequence continues at coordinate 16,817,704 of OV179155.1, read as the reverse complement.
TTTGTTCGGGTTCTTGAACGTTGGACAACTAAACTCTTCACCATCAGCTTAAACATTTTTTCATCTCGGGAAGGATAATCCTGATGGAAGTCTGATGATGGCAAAGCGATTTAAGATACTAACATAGAGTGGACACGCGAAGAAAAATCATAGAAAAACTGTGATATCATGTCTCAGTAACGCCATCTAGCATAATATAGAATACTAGCAGACGTCACGCGGCTTCACCCGCGTAGTTCCTGTTCCCGTGGAATCACAGGGATAAAAAGTAGCCTATGTCATCCGGAAAAAGTGTAGCTTTCCACCAGTGCAATAATTTTTAAAATTGAATCATTTGATCCGAAGATTACCCCCTACATACAAACTTACATACAAACAAACAAACAAATACCTCTTTATAATATTAGTATAGATATTGAAATGTCTTCTAAACCGCGTCAGTGTTCCTTTTCCCATAAATATGAAACTTCGAGCCATCAATTAAGCTTAAGATCGACCTTTTAAACCTTGAACTAGAAGCCCTTGAATCTCTAGAGACTAGACTCGTAACCTTTAACAATCTTCGGATCTGCATCCCCTACAAAATGGGAGCGTTTTGTGATCCACGGCTATTGTCGACCAGTGCATATCGAGGGCTCCTGACCTTCGATGAATATCAAAGAACGAAACAAGTGATGTTAGCGGATTTATCAGATTTAGTGTTCTTAAGATAGTCGAAGAATTTAAAATGGCTTGTTTATTATTGCAGCTCTAATGCTTTAATTGTTATTATACAATATCTGCGGCATTTGCCTTCTTTAGCAATCGTGGTGGTCGATGCGCGTGCCTTCTCTGTTTGAGATCAGACCATTTCAGTGTCAGGGAAAGTAATATAGGTAGAATATAATAGAATAGAATACTCTTTATTGTACACCATAAAAACTTACAAATTATAACATTAAGGGCTACTTAAAAAAATAGAATAATAAAAAAGCGTGTAGGTATACTTTTTTCAAATAGCCGTTCAACCAAAATTGTTTTAAACAAACTGTAGGTATTTCTTTATACCTACTTTAAATACAATGCGTGACATTGTTACTTGCTCTCATCACAATTACCAGTCAACTTCTACACGCGAAGACTTGTAATATTATTGGCTTCCTGTCGACTATACTTTCGTTTTTTATTTATTAAGTTTTTAAGCTGCAAGTCTTGAACGTTTAATAAAAAAATAAAATAAAATAATTAGGTAGGTACTTTATGTCTGCTTCTCTGTTAAGAAACACGTTCACATCTACATAGTTGCCAACATTTGTAGATAGACAATGACAAAAGCCAGATGTAAAAAACTGATTTCTACCTAGCAATTCGCTTCAAATAAATAATTGTCCATACAGTTTTTGCCTATGTCATGAACGACCTTACCGGACTGTGGCGTATTGGGGGGCTCTTATAGTAGGTTGAGAAACTAAACCCCGGGCCGTAATTGAGACTTTTAGCCGAAAAATTGCTCCATGCCCATAATTGGTTATTAGGACCGGGCCATACATCTATTAAGGCGGTTAAGTGCGGTCTACCAAGCACCCAGCAGGTACTTCAATATTGAATACCTTTACCCTAATACCTTTTCAGTAATCAAACAGCTATTAATCATTCACTTCCAACCTAACTTCCATAGTAACCGAAGACTTGGCATATATACAGTTGAAGTTCGTAAGTTCTAGGAAAACTAAGTTTTAAGTAGTCACCGAAGTTATATTCAATATCTAACTTTTGACTAAAAAGAGATCAATGTCTTTGGGCGGTTCTTGCGGGTAGACGTGAAGATAACTTTAGTTGGAGTTGCGGTAAAGTTCACGATCCAGCCATGTCTTGAGAATTTGAATGTGAATTAGTTATGTTATTGTGCTTTTAACTCCATGAAGTTCACAGTTTGGAGTCTCGTTTAGAACTATTTTAACATATTTGCCTATAGCTTTGTTGGTCTATCCATGAATTGGTGGCCAGCGCAGTTGATTATTGTTGAGTCCTTTTTTGACTCCCGGGGCGAGCACTGTTGTGGTAAGAAAGAAAGCAAGAAAAGAAAGAAAGCTAATCGTTTATTTGGACGCACAGAACATAAATCAAAAATACTAATAATATACATAAAAAAAAATCAAGAATTGATTAAAAACTAAGATCAAAAATAAAAAATAAATAAAAGGACCTGCTACTGACAGCTAAGAGTTCTAATTCTAACACATTAACACATCTTATCAACCACGCAAAGGGATATTCTCATATAGGTACTAATTTAGTACTTAAATGTTGCTGTTAGAAATGAGTAAAAAGGTATGAAAAGCCCATTTTTTGATGAGACTTAATTCAAAAATCAAAATCAAAAGTCATTTATTCAAATTAGGCTGAGGATCAGCACTTTTTGAACGTCAAAAATTCCATAAGACAGTCCCCCAAAACGCCCGCCCTTCGTCACTTCCTAGTGTTCTTTTTTGCTGGGAAGAAGAAGTGGCGGAACAAACTCCCCAGCAACACGTCTGTCTGATATGTTAGAAGAACAGTTTAAACAGCATTGGTAATTAATAAACATAATCGTTTAAATTAAATTCAATAATTTGCTACGTGATAGCTAGCACACACCAATATACAAGCCAGTAGTAATAAGAATAGTGAGTACCGACGTTGACAACTAAACTCAATTGTTTATTGCATTTTCTTATTTAAATTCGGAGAAAGAAAAGAAAGAAAATACATTTATTGGCCACAGCTAGATAGACGCACAGCAAAAAACAATAACATTAAAAAAAGAGACACAAAAATGGATTGTCTCATGGCTGCGCCAAAAGGTTCATAGGTACCTACTATCGAAGAATAACGGAGGTCAATACTATCAAAGTAGGGATTGCCATTCTTAACTAAAAAGTCCCACCGAGATTTAGGTGAAAAACAGCCGTTGTTTCTTTATTTGTGATATTAATCCCAATGTCTATTTCTTCCATGTGCATCAAAGGTTCCTCAGCAAATGGGTATTTTCCTTTGAGTAAGTAAGTAGGTACCGCATACAGAATCTATTGACATATCTACCTCTTTGGGTAGTAATAATAATATATTTATGTATATAACGATACGGACATGCATGCATTTATGCATGCCCGTATCGTTATTTAATATTGTACAATATTCAATTTTCTTAGTAGCATTATATTATAATGGTATCAAAAGATGAGCTTCATGCACTGCTAGTCGCGGGTTCCGAGTTTCTCCGTAATGACGTCCGACCGTCCGGCAGCCAGTACATCGCCTTTGCCTCCACTATAAGCACTTCCTTTGACCATTTGACGTTTTGTTGTCTTTTGAGACTATCACTAGAGAGCGTTTCAACAGATAATTCCTTTGTAGTGCCGTTGACAGAAGAACTATTGGCAATCTTCTTCCCTTGCCACATCTCTGCCTAATCATTCATTTAATACGTTCAGGCGTGATGTAATGCTATGTTCTAGATACAAGTACAAAATTCCGGAAATATTCCCGTGTCTGTTATACTAACATTAATTTAATGCAATACAACGTTGTTGGAGCCTCGTAACATTATGTTAATGGCAACACCGAACAACTGAACTATACCTAGACATAAGTACAGTAGTAAATCATTCATACCGACGCGATCTAAAGGTGTGTATTGTGTGCGATATATATTTACTTAAAAATGTTTACTATGTAAGTAATTTAATTTAATTTGGATTTGGAAGTATTGCAAAACATTACTAATCGTTAGGATTCTTTCTGTTTCTCGAACAATTCGTCAAAACTGGCTTAAAATATTATTGAATTATAGGTGGGCATCCTACTTAATATTATAAACGCGAAAGTTTGTGAGGATGTTTGTTATTCTTTCACGTAAAAACTACTGAATGGATTTTAATAAAATTTTGAATAGAGTTAGCCGTGACCCTGGATTAACACATGGTAGGCTTTTTATCCAAGTATTCCCACGGGAACGGGACCTACGCAGGTGAATCGCAGGACGTCTGCTAGTCACATATAAATGAAAAATTTTTCATTCGTGTGACTACTAAATTAAACTCGTAGATTGTGCCCTAGTGGACACAAGTCTATGACTTTACGGTCCGCTGCCGCTCCAACATTGCTATATTATTCTAAGTGGCGTTATAGAGATAGGTATGGGGGTTTGCTAAATTCGCGTATTTTTTCTTAACTGTAATTTATATTTCATCTATGGTCAAATAAAATGTTGGATGGTACGGATAGAAAATGATTACAAAAACACTAATCATCCACTTCTAGTCCACTTTCCCGCCTAATAAGTTATGTCTCAAATGACGTTCTATTAGTCAAACTCATGAAGGCAAAGGTCAAACTCTTCTTTCTTCTTCTCTCTTAGTATATATAACTAAGCATAGTTTACACAAGTTTTCCCTGAATACTTACGTTGCTAATAATATAAATATAAACATAGCAACCCTATTCCTTTAGCTTATAATCCGAATTGTTAAAAGCTACCATTATTACAGCTAAGTAAACAGATTCGTCTTTGTAAAAATAAAAGCCATCTAGCAGAGACAGAAAGTAATCGTTGTTTTATGCGGCCACACAAAGTAAAGTGATTTTACTCCGGGCGTGAAAACTAAGCTCTATAGTGGCGCAGCTCTAGTACTTGCTAATGGAGTACCTACTGGGCGACTCTAAGCTGACTAACGAATGATGCAGCTAAGTTGAACTAAGCCGTCTGAGTAGACATATATGCATTATGCTGCTCAGATGAACAAATAATTTATGGCTCAGTTGTATCTTTGAGAAATGGGATTGCAATGTAATTAGATTGGTATACAATTCAATTAGTAGTTGTTGTGTTACTGGGATGTGTAATGTGAACACTACTGGCGGGATGATCAATCTTGCAGGTGTTAGCTAATTTGACTAGAATAGAATAAAATAGAATAGGTACACTTTATTGTACACCATAAAAAACTCACTTATCTATACTACTTAATAATAATATTATAAAGAGGAAATGTTTGATTGTTTGTTTGCATTGAATAGGCTCCGAAACTACTGGACCGATTTGAAAAATTCTTTCACCGTTGGGAAGCTACACTATCCCCGGGTGACATAGGCTACTTTTTTAACGCCTACGCGGGTGAAACCGCGGGATGTCTGCTAGTTGTATTATATAACATAACATGCAATACGCAATAAAACATGACCTATGAACAATAATTATTGTTACTGCCTTGTTGGTTTAATGGTAAGCGCAACTGCTGAACAGTTAGTTTTTCCAGCTAGGATTTCTTACATTAATAACCTGATGCCTAAATTTGTACCCGGAATCCTGGATAGTGGAAGTTAGATCGCCCCCTACTACATCGGAGTTAAACATAACTGGTGAAATGTGGCTGTTAATATAAATTCATTAAACATAAAACAAATGATTTAATTACTTTTATATACAAACCTAAAAACAATCAAACAAAAAAACAGTAAAACAATTAGGTAAGGCATCAAAACATTCATCCCCATCGCTGTCAATGAGAAAAGTGCCCAGAATCCTGGCCGGATTGCCACGTTCTAGAAAACTAATTTAAAATATGCGATAAAGGTAAAAAAGCAAGGGCCTGGTAGACTTATATTTTAACTGGTTATTTTGGGATTGCTTGCTTCAGTTTCAGGGCTTTCAATACCGTAAAGTTATTGAATGCTCAGTGACCTAAAAACAGACAAACCAACTTTCCATTAATAAAATATTGAAACAACAAAGCGAGGTCTATTTTTAAAGCCAAGTAGACCTTTTCAGTTATTGGGCCAAAGTTTCCTCAACAGTCAGCGTTCTCAGATTGTCGGCAAAAACAAAACCGGATTTTCTTAACGCTAGAGCCCTAATTCTGCCAGTCAAACCGACATCCTTAGTAAGAAACCGGCTAAGGCCTCACACACGAAGGGTTCCGTAACATAGTACAGACGCCAGACAGCACATTAAGCTGCCCCAAACTGTCAAACTTTGAACGTGAATCATATTTTGTTAACCGACTTCAAAAAAAGAAGGACGTTCTCAATTCTATAGTATTTTTTTTTTAGGTTTTATTACTTCAGTACTCCGTCATTTATGGACCGATTTTCAAATATCTTTTTTTGTTACCGATTTTCAAATATCTTTTTTTGATATATATGGGACCAATCTGTTAATAGCCTACCGGCTATTAACAGATTGGTCCCATTTGTATAAAAAATCATATCTGATGAGGGATCCACGAGGAATTAAGGTAACTCCCCAAAAAATATAGGTGCACACGCACTGATTTTAACATTTTTAGTAACAAATCAAGCATTTTTATTTAGAAAGTATAATTTGGTGAAGAAAAACTGATGAAGAAGCAGTCTTCTTCATCAGTTTTTCTTCAACGGAACTCTTCAACGCGTAACAGCAAATTATTCGCGATTGCTTTAGTCAGATGTCTATGATGAGCTTTTGTATTTCCATAGGATAACATTACGCCCTACTATTTTAAAACAACAACAAAACAACATTTCATTAGATAAAGCAACACACAGACAGGGAAAGCATAGTAAGGTCTAGTTAGCGCCACTTGGGTATGACGGATCTCTAAAAAGGGATTCGTCATAATTTTTACCAAAGATTTTCCCTCTAATTCTTTCTTTGTTAACCAAAAGGCGTGGGTTTGATCCCCGATGGGCCACAGCCATTAAAATAACGGCTGGCAATATTTTTAACGAACCGTAATGATTAAAGTTAGCTAATGCGTTCAACTTTCATAATGTTCATTTTTTCTCGCCTTTGTTTTGCGGATTATTTCTACCCAATTGCAAAAAAAATGTTATTTTTTCAATGTATTGAATTCCTAAGTTGTGAAAGTAATTAATAAAAATATATTAAAGGATAAGACAGAAAAAAAATGTTTAAAAGTTCATTGTTAGCAACTAAGTAATTCAGAAAAAAATGTATAAACTATTCTTTAAAAAGGCTTTACATCAGTACTCCGAAAATTGTTAAACGTTTAGTTTTAAAAACTTTGCCTGCTTGAATTTTAAAATAAGAACGCCATGATACGTTTTGGCGGGACAGGCATCACATTTTTTGTTATTGTTTATTTAATTAATTATTATATGTTGTAAATCGACTAAAAGCTGGATATTGTTATTTTAATCCTGTTGTAACAATGTAAATACTTCTATTCTATTTTATTTTTTATATATGGCAAACAAAGCCGATGTAAAAAAAAAAAAAATAGTAATTAAATCTTCGATTGATATTTGATAGTTGAGCTTAATGTAGGAATGTAAATACTTAAACATTGGTCACATCAACCGTCACCCGCGGTCCAACATTGTTTTATCGAATCCATAGACAAAAATTTCTACAATGAAAAGACGCGGGCGCAACGGGAGAGTTATGGTTGGCGAAAATTAAATATAATTAAATTAGAATATCTAAATAAGTTGCAATTATACTAAGATACCTAGTAGATAATACAACTAAATAATTATATGAAATGGAACTAACTTAAGTCGAGAGATTACTAAAGTGATGTGGTGCGGTATCGTTGCTGTGTACGACCGTGTTGTTTGATTGTGCTGTGGTTGTAATAGTGCTGATCATGAGGAAAAGTTAATATTATGCTGAGAATATTGAACTCTAGTCACCAGTTGTACTGCGTGCAGACCCTGGGTAAGTAATACTTTTTCAAGTACTAGTTTTCTTTTGTATACTTTTATAGTAATTGTTGTTTTATACGTTAAACTAAACGCACTAACTGTTTTTATTTCATGCCAAAAATGAAATGAAACAATAAAAATCTAATGATTTTTTTATCGCCAGATTTATTTCTGAGTAAATAAATTTTTAACACTTATAGATACATTAATAAATAACAATACAACATAATGACGCCGCAAATCATGTTAAAGTTACGCCTTTAACAGTTAGGAGTGCCTTTGGTGCAGATGGCTGCTTTATAGCTTGTATGATTTCTTCGTAAAATATATTACTACTTTACCTACTACAGATCTATAAATATGAAAAATTGATACCCGAAATGTATGTACCAACGCGCATAACTTCCGAACGACAGCACCAAATTGGATAGTGCTTTTTTTGTATTTGTTTTGGGCCGTGGATAGTTTAGGTTCACAATTATTGGACCCGGTGGCACTGCGATCGGGTTCGGAACCTTTCTGTCTTTCAAGCTTTTTTGGGCAAGCCAAAGTCTATCGAGTCGGCTAGTTTAAGATAAAAATATATTTTTTTTTAACATCAAATTAAAACATGTTTTTGCTTCGCGCGTAAAACCAAAGAAAGGCAACAATAATTATGTCATTGAGTAAGGTTCATCCGTTGCTACGGCGTAGCTAATACTTTGATGCGGAACGTCTACGCCCGCGCCGGCTACGTGTCGTAGCAGATAGCAATAACTCGCTACACAGCTACAGATGCGCTTATTGCGCTTACGTGTTAGTTACGTGCATTAGTCCGGAACTCCGGACACAGGTTTAGACGAGCGTAGCTTTGGATTATCGAACAAATGACCAATATAGGAAGCTCGCTATCGCTTGGTTTACGAAGTAAGCTTGAAGTATTTAAACTAACACTAAGATATTTAGCCCGTCTCATTGATCTAGGGGTCGTCATAAGCGCTGCTACTGAGTGTAAGGGTTCGGTCTCCGGGTTGGGTATTTAGAGGTATGAAAAAAAGGGTGTAAAGTCCCTCGTACCCCATAGAAAAAGGAGGATCCTCCTCGCATACGGGTGGTGTGTCTGGTGGGCTACTACTTCCCAGCGGTTGTTGTCGGAATCTTGTATAAGTATGTACAATCGCGTAAATAATTTTTAACATCGCGATGTAGGAATTCAGTAATTAGTTAGTAAGTGGCGAAGTAAAGGATATTTATTTATGCAGTATTGTTATTGCAGCAGAATGATTCATGAATATGGACAACTTTCACTATGGGATGAACTCTGATATTACAAAAAAAAAACAGCTGTTTCATACATTCTTGGCGAGTAGGTCTAGAAATTTTCTATAATAGTGTTGATTTTTTCTCGTGGTTTCTGAGTTCGTCCCATAGAGAAAGTTAATCATTTCTATGAGTCGTTTATCCTGTGACTATTTACGCACTTCACAAAAAGTCATCCTGTAGATGTCGCTACATGTAATTCCATAAGGGATTTGTGAGAACGAGGCCGTTAAATCTAATAGACTCGTCCCCATTTATAATAGGACGTAAGCTCACGAACACGAACACTCAATGACATAAAGTTGAAAAACGATCAAAGAAATTTGACACATTGGGGTAACTTTGACGTGCTGGCGTCTGTACATTTATTATAAGGGTTAAGTATGCATATTTTTTTTCCTTAATTATATTATTGTGTAAGTAGGCACAGTCATGAGCAGTAATATATACACATTGGTCACATTTTCTAAAATATCTTAACTTCTATCATTCAAGAAATATGTGTACGATATTTTCTTCTTAATTATCTAACCATCAAAATGTGTCAACATTGGATAAACATTGGTTTCACAGTAATATAAACGAAACAAAATCAGTAACAAGTTCACACTTCCAATGTAATTTTCAACTATCCATGACAATTCCTGTAACATGTATACATGAAATACAAATTGTATACGTGTTATAGGAATTGTCATTTATAAATTAAAATGATATTGAAAGTGTATACCTACTTTTTCCGGTTTTCGTTAAGTTTATTACTGTAATAATTTATTACAGTTTTATTAACCATCGACGCAAAACCAGTGGTGTTATAAGTTTTACCTCTGGTGTATGTGTGTGTGTGTTATATCGCTATGGTTGTCGGAGTCGCTGATAACAAAAATGAAGTCAAAATCAACCAAGATGGCGACGAAGAAATTTTTGGTTTTTCCGTCATGTGTGTCGTTTTCATGGTTTTCGGGACCGCTGATTACGAAAATGAGGTCAAAATTAAAATCGAAGATGGCGCCGAGAAAAATTTTAGGTTGGTTCATGGGTTTCGTTTTCATGGTTTTTGAGGTCACTGATTACGAAAATGAGGTCATAATAAAAATCCAAGATGGCAACGAAGACAATTTTTGGTTTTTCCGTCATGGGTATCGTTTCATGGTTTTCGGGGTCGTTGATTACGAAAATTAAGTTAAAATGAAATTCCACGATGGTGCCGACGAAAATTATTGGTTTTTCTATCATGGGTATCGTTTTCATAGTTTTCGTGGTCGCTTTAAACCTTCTTAGGCATAATTCATGTCGATATGTTGGATACATATCTAAGCCTATGTGCCTATGTATTACACTCGTAAACCAGGCATCTGGCGAGTACATAAAGGCCGTTACAGTGAATATTCACCGCATTAGACAGTATGCAAATGGTTGCAAGCAGTCCGTGACTGTGCATACCCTGGTTATATCTGTACGTACCTGGAGCTCTGCCTACCCGCAGATTAATGTCCCGTGAACATAGCCCACGTCCGCCGAATAACGCTGAGTTAGCACGTGCCTACCAGCTATCTGATATATTGCAGTACTTTTTTGTTTTGAGGAAATTCAGTTAGTAGAGTTATGTTTGCTCTTAAATTGGCTAAATTTTATATATTTGGTGTGAAAGCTGTTTTATCAAATGTTTTAGGAGTTAAAGTTTGCCTAAAGATAATTATACCTACTATTATGTCATCATCATCTGCCTAGCCTTTTCCCAACTATGTTGGGGTCGGCTTCCAGTTTAACCGGATGCAGCTGAATACCAGTGTTTTACATGGAGCGACTGCCTGTCTGACCTCCACAACCCAGTAACTGGGTAACATGATACCCCTTGGTTAAACTGGTTGTCAGACTTTCGAGCTTCTGACTACAAGTAACGACTGTCAAAGATCTACAAATGACAGCCGGGACCAACGGCTTAACGTGCTTTCCGAGGCACGGAGGAGTCTTGGTATGTAATAAATGGTCACCCATCCACGGACCGACCTCGTCAAGCGTAGCTTAACCTTCGATCGACCCATGCGGCTGTTATAATTTAGCCACAAGCTCCTCTACCCACTACCTACTACTAGCTCCTATACCTACTATTATGTATAGTCTATAAATTATAGGCAGTAAAGGTTTGACTGCATCTCGTAGTGTTTGTTGTCCTTGAGATTTTTGTCTTTACAGGAGGAATAGTTGATACTGTGGTTGTAATGTTATAACTTATTACATATCGTTTGACTATAATATTAGTTACCACACAGAACCTACGTGAAGTGCTTAATTTACTTGTCAATATACAAAGCTATCCAAATAAAAACATTGTACATTATAAAATACAGTATTACGTTACAATGTACTCGTAATTTAATAAATTATAGAGCTCACCTTTGAAATACGTCCAGCTCCGGTTATTTCAATTTCTTGTGAGAAACTCGCAATCTGAGAGGAAACTGTGTCATTGAGTATGAATACAACAACGAATCCCTTACTTACAGTAATCAAATCACTGAAGACACTCTTGTTTGGCTCTTTTTTTTTACAGCTAATGTTGCCACTCTGTAGCAAAAGGTTCTCTTTCTCCTTTTAGTCTAAGATCCCGCTATAGAACGACCTTCACCGAGCTGGTTAATGGATGAAACCTATATTATATTTAATTTAATATGTCAATCAATACCTAAAAAAAAAACAGTCCAGGAAATGATTAATTAATAATTAAAAAAAAAGAAAAAAAAAACTGTTCACCGGTTTAGTAGTAACGCGGTATTTATGAGCGCTCTTTACCTAATTCATACTCCTAAGTTTGTATAAAACATAGGTCACGTCTAGGAAATATGCAGGCGCTACGTGACGCCTACATAGCATATTGAGGCGTAGGTAGGTACTCGCGACCGATTGCCCTGATAAAATATTAGGTAGCCTGAACGCTATGTAGGTTATGCGCCTACTACAGAAATATGATTGCGTTTCGGTATATTTGCAGGAATGTTTTTGGTGTATTAGTTTTCTGAATATTTGCTAGTACCTGTTAGGCTTGATTAGCCATCGTATTTTATGTTTGTTTCTAGATAGTTCCACTGTTCTTTAAGAGAAGATTCATCGACATGTGTATTCTGTTTATCCTCACTTACAATTCTCGAATATGGTCTTTGACAAACCAACAGACAGAGTCTTTGACTAAAGATCGAGGTTTGCCAAAGAGCTATCTGACCTCTACAACCTAGTAACTTGGCCAAACGATAACCCTTGGTTAAATTGGTTGTCAGATTTTCGGGATTTCAGAATCACGAACATCTGACAACCAACCAACCAGGTAGTCACTAGTAGTCAGCTACCTGCGGTAAAGTGTGCTGTCTGAGGCCCGGAAAGGATATTTATAATAAATGGTACCTAATCCATCTACGAACCGACCTCGGCCAGCGTAGCTAAACCTACGATCAACCCGTGGGGTCGTTATTTAGCCAAGATCCCCTCTATAGCCAAAAGCCCATTCCATTTCTACCACATAACAAAAAGATATGATATAAAACATGACATTCTTCCAAAAGTCCTGTGATTTGTTATCCCACAGCAGCTGCGTGATTTCTCTAGAGCTTCACCGCTAGCGGCCACTTCCGATGCAATAAGTTAGCTAGAACAAAAACACCCGAGCTGAGGTGTAATGGTCCATCAAAGAGATAAAAGGTTTCCTCCACGATGTACCCCGAGAAAACACGACACGCAAATCTTCGGCCAAAATGCCCAGATTCCTCTAAACAAAACAACTGGTTGCGTTCCATTGCCTTATGCGATACATATTGGTGAATAGTGAATACAAAGGTAATGCGCAATGGATTGTGTGTACGAATTACAAACGAAGGTATAATTTTCTGTTATGGTAAGGCCGCTCTAAGTTCGCAGGCGAAACATAAATTGGTGCAGACAAAGAACTCAAAATTATTGTGATGTGAGTTAAGGCTCACGAGGCCTATCTAAGGGTCTTTTGTCAGATGGTTGGACTGAAAGTCGCTTAACAAATGAGCTGCTTGACTTTTTGGGATAAAGTATTAGTAGTACAGGCGCCCTTTGTGTGCGAAGTACTTAATATTTAAAGCTATTTTAGGACCATAAAGGCTGGAAATATTCAGGCCACTGAGCTACAGTACACACATTCCGGTGTTTGGCATTACCTACACGCGCAAACTGATGTGTTTCATGCGTGCTTGTGTTCGGTGTGATGCCTTAGTTTCCATTTACGGAACTTGGAATTTTAGAATTTTGTCTTATAATGCCTCGAAAACGGATCCTTTGTCAAAGGCCTAATTTTACGGTACTTAGTAAATATTTAACGGCAACTGTAGTTAAAAATGCTTAACCTCTTGAACGCTACTTCAAAAAAGCAAAAACGTGCTCTCGGCGCCGAATTAATCCTTTAGCAGTGTAGTCGTGTCAGGTGGCGTGCGTGGCACATTTTGGTTTTTATTTTATTTTATTTCTTCATCACTGCGGTTAAAGGGTTAAAAAAAGCGTGTTCTTTAACTAAGCCATCCATATTCATCATCGATACCAACATGGTTTCACTACGAATACTTTCACAGTTCGTGCAATCGGTGGGATATTTACATAATCACAAATCGCTTATATATCAACAGGAAATAAAGGGTTCCATAACACACGGCCTAGCGGACACTAAACCCGTCATAATCCTCGCACAATGCAGATCTATGAGATAGGCTTAAGTGATATAGGTTTTACGGTCTCCATTGGCTTATGAATGTGTTAATCTGTTTTTAAATCAAAAGGGATTCGGTGTCCTACTCAAGTTGTATTTGTAAACCATACTTTGGGCATTTGGAACTGAACTTCAGGGTGTACAACATGAGTTCGCTGCAAAGGACGTAAATATAACTAGCGAAATATCGTATTCATTCGTCTTCTTTTCGCGTCATTAGGGACTAATCTGATATCAGAATTTTTATGCCGCCCATGGGCTGTCTTGGCTTCACATAGGTAGGTACCTTTGAGAAATAGTTCAAGCAAGTGATAATCATACAATACGTACCTACATGAAACCGCTCACTGCTCGAAGTGTGCTTTAGGAACACTTGCCTACTCGTTCAGGGAATGTAGGCATGACACACTTAAAATTATAAATGAGAAAGTAACTCTGGTTGTCTGTTTGTTTGACGGCTTTTCACGACTAAACGATTGAACCGATAGTAATAAAATTTGGCATGGATATAGATCATATTCTGGAGACGGGCTTATGCTATCTTTTGTCTCAATAAAAATATGTGAAGAAAATTTGTTTACTCGATAATTTTTCAAAGGCAGCGCCATCTTTGATGACATGACAGACGGTCTTCCCAGTCCATTAACAGTTGACAAATAGACAAGTCTAAAGCTTCGTCCCCACTAGGAACAATAGTCGAGCGACATGTGTCCCCTGTGACATCGGGCGATGTCGGGCGACGTCGGTCGACATCGCCGCGACGTTGTTCAAACTGTTCCAGTCGATGAAGAGTAGAGGTTCTACTGAACTGATGTGGACGGAGACAAGATATCAGGCGACGTGGGGCGATGTAGAGCGACATCGCCCGATGTCTCCGGGGACACATGTCGCTCGACAAATGTTCCGAGTGGGGACGAGGCTTTAAACTAAAACTAATAAAAAGGTAAGAAAACATAAATTGATTCTAGCAGCTAGTGTTATATTATAAAAGGAATATTCTTAACTGTAAAACAGTCTCTTATCTACCCCATACAAACTACGAAGTCTCGTGACGATGACGTGTTAAAAACTTTTAAAATCTTAAACCTAGCTACACAAGAGCTGTACTTAATATCGACAGGCGTAGCTGCACTCTTCCACTACAGTTACTAGTTATCAAAACTGGGTCACGCTCGCCACCTGCGCGCGGGGCACAACACTAGTGTACGTGTAAGGGTGTGTCTGTGTCTCTGTGTGTGTGATTTGTTTTTCTCAGGTGTTGTTAGAAATCAGAGTGATATGCAGCGAGAGTACATTAGGAAAAATCAGGTCAGGTCATCTCCAATTTTATTAGTTACATAACAACATACGTACACATATATAAACTCGCGGCTGTTTCCCATGAGGGTAGGCAGAAACTGTTACTGTTTTGTTAATAACAACACGCCGGTAATACTCGAAGGGTAAAAAGGCGGTGGTCACTTCGAGCACCTACTAAAGTAAATTAAAGTATGTGGAAACAATGCATTTTATTCATTTAAGACATCATGTTTCATACAGATATTTACTGCTTAAGACCTACACAATCGATATCTAAATAGAAATAGTGTAGGTTTTTTTTTCAAAATAACCGGGTTCGATTCCCGAACGGAGTACAGATGTTTCTTAAAATGTATGTATGCAGTTTCTCTTTTTATTAAAATCGATGACATGGTTCCTCAGAACAGATCTTCGTATGTCTTATAGTTTCAGACTTTCCCATACTGACCCATTTGAATGAGACATCCTGTATAGGGAGACTGGTAATTAGTGACCGATACTTAAACACGTGATTGTACTCATGAATACGAATAACTTTCCTACAGAAACATTTTTTGTACTCATTACAAAGTTTATTGAAGTCATGATTACACTCACGTGTGTAAGTATCGGTCACTAATTACCAGTCACCTTATATATGTCGTAGGATAATTTGTTACTTCGAATCTTCGCGAAAATCCTAGGGGTTTTGCGAAAACGCGGATAATTAGACATAGGCGAAAAATTATCAAATCTTACTGGACAAAGTCCAGTAAGATTTGATAATTATAACCTAACCAACATGATTCACCAACAATAGAAGAGATCTGGCGCTCGGCGGCCGCTGCCGCGGCACGGCAAAATCTCTAATCTAATCTATTGGTTTATATTATATATATTTCCATGCAAGATTTCTTTCTTGGAAAAGTTTAAAAAATGAACGCTTTATTTTGGTGATTTCGCAAATTACGATATAAATAAAATTACTTAATGTTATTTTATTACCTTTTTTATTTTTAAGTTTTTTTTATTCTTTATCAATATCAGAATCCTATCGATTAGTTGAATAAAATACTGAGTGATTATTTTAGTGACTTTTAAGCTGGTTCGATTCCCGGTTTAGGTACAAGAAATTTTGAATGCAGTTAAAAATAAAGGAATGTTTCCTTTACGTAAAATAATCTATCTTAGGAATGAAAAGTGGTTTTCCTTCAGGACCCATGTTTTTTCCAGATTGTATCAATACTTAGGTAAAAAGGTTTGTGTATCGTATTGTACTGTATGTTCTACGTCGTATATACACAACAAGTATTATAACAGGTACTTACCATGACATACTTTCGATCCAATCTGTATGGATAAGATCTCTAGTTAACGAATGGCGTCGTGCCAACAAGAAAATCTTTTACTTTGCCAATACTTTTCCATATCTTGATGCTCCAAGTTGCATGCCTACCTATTGCGAGAGTATGAAAATGGTTTTTCCTTATTTTCTCGTCTCTTGAATCTGAAAAGACATACATACAAAAACACACGTTACTACATACACACATAAACAACCAAACTACAGAGCGCTATATGCTACCATTCTTACATACTTCTTTCTTTCATTCATTCATGTTGTCATACACACACGCTGGTTGCGAGTACTACGCACCTGCCCTTTCTGAAGAACCTCACCAATAAGGTCTATGAATGTCTTTCTAGGGCGGCCCCTCCCGGGCGGCGTTCTCATTTACGTCTGCCTTGTAAATACCTTACGTTAGTCTCCTTTCATTCATCCTTTCAAAGTGACCAAACCATCTAAGCATATGCTTAGAAGCCGAAAATATTTGGAAATAACCTTTCTATGTATTAACGAAAGTATCTAGCTGCCCCACCCGCATGATAAACTTTTAAACTCATGATATGCAAGTTCTACAAATCCTTCGATGGCATCTAAACTAAGTTTTCCAAAACTTTTACTCAAAAAAAGGCTCTATTGCACCTCTGTTAGGTTCACAATTAAGTATTTTAAGGTCGTAGGTTTTACTTTACGTATCTAGAAGCGTGCAAAAAGCGCCACTAATATCTAGGTATTTAGATAGTAGTTCAATATTAGTCAGATATCATTATCTACCTAGCTTTTTCCCAACTATGTTAGGGTCGACTTTTAGTCGAACCAATTGTAACTCAATACTAATATGTTACGTGGAACGACTGTTTAACTAACCTGGTTTTAGAAACCTTGTTATTGGGTATTACTAGGTCTTACGATACCTTTTGATTTGTCTAGTAATTGTTATCGATATATCGCGCTTCTGACAACCCGCAACAAATGACAGCCGGTTCAACTGCTGAACGTTCTTTCCTAGCATAGACATTCAATATTTACTATGGACATCACGAACAAAATTTTCATCTGATACTTGTGTCTACTATGGACACAAGTCTATGAGTTTTGTTTAGTACGCTCCGCTGCCGCCCCAATATTGCCCCAGTATTCTAGATGGCGTTACTGAGAAATGGAATCACAGTTTTCTATGACGTTTCTTCGCATGTCCTCTCTACTATATAGTATCTTCTTTGTTTATGAGGCATGGATTTCGTAGAGAAACTGTTTGCTAAATGATCTTCTTTTAGTGACTAACCCGGTTTCGGAGTTTTTATGCCCCTCATGTGTCTCTGAGCTGGCTTAACACACCATCGATATAATATCTCTTAGGTTTTCTCAAGCTATAATTTTCCAGTATAAGCTGATCTCGCATTGTATAGAATTTCCATACAATGCGAGGTCAGCAAAACCTGGAAATGTATAGCTTGATGTGTAGCCGTATGTACCTCCAGTAACTGCCGGATGGCATGAAGGTTTACTTCTAAACTGTGCACCAACATTGTTTGCCGCTTGTGCCTACAGTCAGCCAGGACCGGTGGTAACATTTTGACCTTGAGCAGATATAGTGCTGTACAAACTACCAATAAAAAGTGTATTAACTTCCTCATTCATGGCCCGATATGATAAAATATTTTGTTTGAAATAGTGACTTCGCGTGTGTCCCATATTAATTTCATCGATATAGGTTTAGTAGTTTTGTGATACTATAAAAATAACTGGATAAAAATAACCATCTATTTACCTATACGACTGTAACTAATTATACTTTTCTTACAAAAAAGGTGGTCTAATTGTACTCTTCTTTCGGCTTTTTCACACCATTTGTCACCTTTTGGTGTTTTTATGATGTCTTATATTTTATTTTGTTAATTAAGCGGATTTGTTTACTGATGTGCAGGCAGCCCCTGTATCCATTCCTTGTCGTCACAAAAGACCACAATAAAACATTCATGTTGTAGGGTAACAACTTACAACGTAACAAATCCGGTACATGCCTTTTACGTCACAACCTACTTAACCGGAAGAGGAAATGTTTTGTGGGCTTGAAAGCGGGTTAATTTAAATAATTCGGGACCGGTAGAGTGGTCGTACCGGGAAATGGCACATAATTAAGTTTAATAAAAATTATATGTCCGTTTCTGAGGTTTACGTTACCATGATTTGTTGTACAAGTTCATAGGGCCGCACCGGTGTGGTTTGGATGTCAAATTACTGTTATCTTGCTCTGAGGCACGTTATTTTGATCTTTTGTCTTTAGTAAGCGATTTGTGGACTCTGAATGGGACGCGCAATAAACGTAAAAGCTTTCTTTGTTTCAGTATAGATAGAAAGATAAGGTTTTGACTGAACGTTTGTTTTCAATAAAAGCAGCATTATCTACTAGTTCCAGATCATAAGAGCCGATTTTGAGGGGATTATCAGATTAAATCTTCATGTCAGCTATTAAGAAATGCAGCAATGGTGCAAAGTTGCAGACCTCTCTGCTTAGTTTGGCACTAGATGGCGTTAGTGAAAGTTGTAGAATATTTAATTATTCATTTATTTATACTAATGGGCAGAAAGAGGCTTAACAAATTAACTCCAAATTTACTGTACTAGGATCTATGTATACTATGTATAACCACCATTTCTATATTATTTACACCACAATCAAGTACACTGTAATGTTTTTTTTTTGTTAAAGGCAACAGCATCCCATTTCTAGCCATACCGCCAGCCACAGGCCAATTAAAATGAAATTAATTACATTTCGGCCGTGCCTCGTTTGTTTTCTATGAATATTCCAAGGCTATTTGTTTACATCCAGACTTACCTCGAACACTTTAATCCCGGTCCTTTGCACTTTCATTCAAAGGATTACTAAATTAAAATGTCTGACTTTCGCGACACGTTTCGTTCGGGATTATACTGTTTGTTCTGTTATGGTTAGTTGGAAAGTTTTTGTTTTCACAATTTTGGGTGGAGTGATGGGTCTTTTGCTCTTTGGTTTCATGTAGACACCATATTTATAAGCTGTGAAGAAAGTTTTGATGAATGGCTTACAAGAGTATGGTAAAAAAATAATACTGTAAGTGAAAGTAGATTATATTATTATGCAACTAATGCGATTAACATGGCCTTTAGGTATCATGGCACCTTAAAAAATTAATACGAACAAACTAGGGCTTTGGTACTTATTTAATAATAATTTTTGGTAAACACACATTTTGTATTATCGTTTTTTTTTGTGATAATTAAAACAAAACAGTTTTTAAATGCTTACACCGACTATACATTTAGTTTTAACACTAATATCCATAATATATTATATTGAATTCACACTGGTCAAACGATATAATTATTAGACCACGATTCTAAAGACAAAACACAGTTTTGAGAATCATGGACATTTTCTGAACATCAATTATTTCGCCGTGTTAGATTCGGAGTACCTACAACTTTAATAGCAAGTGTTTCTGAAAACCATATTAAATAAGTGAGTACATTGGCTGGTGTCTGTTGGCATAGGGAAACTGGGTCACAAATTGCCTGGGCAATAAATTTAATAACAGACCTGAACCAACACCAGAACCTGACCTTCCCGGGATTGTGAAAATTCTTAAATTAAAAAATGTTATCCATTAGGAATAAAATAAAGATTTCTCAGACAGAGATCATACCACGAAATGATTATACAGATGATACAAACAAATATTGACGTTTTGTGTACGTTTCATAAAATCATTACAAAGTGTCAATTTATTCTTTAAAAAACAAGGATGACACTACCTGCATATCAACATCAAAAATAATCCGTCGACGTTCTCTCTAGGTAGGTAATTCCGAATCAATATCTGGGTATGACTTGTGGATAGAGGTAAAATCCACAACTTTTCCACAGATTACTTGGGTATATTATTAATTAGGTGGATAAGTACTGTAATTATATGTTTACTACATAGTTTCTTTATTATTTAGGGTCGGCACAACGCGTTTATGTCTTCTCATCAAAGTCAAAGTCAAAGTCAAAGTCAAATCATTTATTTCAATTAGGCCTGAAAACAGGCACTTTTGAACGTTATACTTACAAATAAATTAAATTAATATGATTCTAGTTGCACATTCCAAAAGGTAGTTTTGTATGGAGAAGAATGTGCAAGAAACTCCATACTTACTCTTTTAAAATAGATTTTACAATATTTGTATACATAATCAGATTGTATGGGAGGACGATGTACCATGAGAAAAAAATAAAATAAAAAACCGCTATCCTGAGATAGGTGATATAAAATAAGCAACGCGGCTGGTAATTGTATGAGCATATTGAAAGATACATGGTGCTCACATATTTACATAATATTTAATCCAAAGTTGATTATTAAAATAAAGTAATAATCATGAAGTTAAGGTACTTAAAATAAAAATAAAAATAAAATAAAAAATCAAATTACAATGTGTGATGTAGAGAAAAAGCAAACATTCCTGTCCAGACATTAAGCTGTCCTATGGAGTAGGACCAGCATGTTTCCAAGCATTTTTATCTTCAATAAAATCCATTAATGTATAATAAGCCTGTTTGCAAAGTGTTTCCTCTCCTCCGTCACTCGTCATACTATCATTTACTCATTTCTTATATTTTACAGAATAGCACTGCTGACCAAAATAGTAAAATAATAATTTAAATATTTTCTCAACATAATTACAGTTTAGTCGTTGTAAAAATAAATGCTCAGTTTTAGCGTTACCACCATTCTTATAAAATGTGAAATTCAACGTCAATGGAAATTATTTTTAGGCTGCTGACTTTTTTAATATGACTGAAATCGCCAAACAGATTTAAAATACTATAGATCGGGCATCTCAAGGAAATGTCATAGAAAAACTTTGATCCCATGTCTCAGTAACGCCATCTAGAATAATATATGAATATTGGAGCGGCAGCGAAGCGTACTACAAAAAACTCGGCTTGTGTCCACTAGGACACAAATTTTGGATAAACATTTTGTTCGTGATTACCCGTCTATAGTAAGTATTGAATGGTCTTTGGAAATCGCCGAACAAAATGGCTGACTTCCTCAAACTCCTTTCTGTTAAAAGAGAATTCAGTAATATGACTGAGCTCTTGCGGTCTCTGGCTGGAATTGATTCAATGACTTGTTCGGACATTTCATTTGCGTGCATCCCTCGGTCGCTCCCACTACACGCTCCTTTAAAGCCTTTTACTCTGCTCAAGGAGTCTTGATACTTTGTTTGAATATAACATTACTGCTTTTTTTCACATTAGCCTTTTCATTTTCGCCCTTTCGTCCAAGTCTTTAAAAGAAGTGACGGAATCATAACCGCTACTTACGATCACCCAAAAATATAAAATAAAAAAAGCTACAATATATTATTATAATTCCAGCTTGTTTCTTTTCCACTGCAGTGCAATGGCATCTTTTCTCAAATAGAAGGGACAACCATTAATTTGGCTTGGCTGTTCAACTTATACATGGATAGTTGTCTGACAGATTTAAAAGAGAGCGAGTACGGATTGAGGATGAATGAGTTGCCTGTCAAATGCCTCCTCTACGCAGACGATCAAGCTCTCCTTGCATCGTCAGCGGAACAGTTGCAAGACATGGTGACCAAGATGAATGAAGCATATAAGATGAAAGGGATGAATATAAATGTGAATAAGACGAAAGTAATGGTGTTTGAAAGAGACGAAAACGTGTCGGTGTGCAATGTGAAAATAAACGATATGAGTGTAGAACAAGTGAATGACTTTGTATATCTGGGAAGTCTGTTTACAAGGGATGGAAAGATTGATGCGGATGTGGAAAGGAGAGTGAATGCAGGAAATAAAGTGAATGGCGCTATATATGACGTTGTGACCAGCCAGTTGATGTCCGAAAAGGCACGACTAGCTGTTCACAATGGTGTGCTGGTGCCTACACTAACGTATGGAAGTGAATGTTGGGCGTGGCAAAAGAGGCATGAAAGTAGAATAAATGCTGTAGAAATGCGTTCCTTGCGAAGTATGTGTGGTGTAACAATTAATGACAGATTGAGGAATGATGTGATAAAGCAACGTTGTGGTTTAAAAGAAGATGTAGTAACAAAAATTGAAAAGAGTATGCTTAGATGGTTTGGTCACGTTGAAAGGATGGATGAAAGGCGACTAACGAAAAGTATTTACAAGGCAGATGTAAGTGGGAACGCCGGGAGGGGACGCCCTAGAAGGACATACATAGACCTTATTGGTGAGGTTCTTCAGAAAGGTCAGGTGCGTAGTACTCGCAACCGGCGTGTGTGTATGACAACATGTATGAATGTAAACGAAGCAAAAGAAGTATGTAAGAATCGTAGCATATGGCGCTCTGTAGTTTCTGCCTACCCCCATGGGAAATAGGCGTGAGTTTATGTACGTATGTATGTAAGCATTAATTAACCCAACTTGCTTCAGTCGGGTAGCGATGACAGATTTATAGTACAAATTCAAACCTGTTTTGAAAAACTTGCATGCAATTGTATTATAGTTAAATATGTCCCGCACTATTATATCTGCAAATCTTTTATATTGAATATACCTGTATTACAAAATGCATTTACTTACTATGTATTAGTTATACACTATTAATGGTGTCCAATACATAGAAAGTTACCCGGATTTAAACGCGCAAACCCTCATGCATATAGAGGCGGGGCTTAAAACCCTGGCCTATTACTTCGTAAATACTTATTAATACTTGACAATAGCTTCGCAAGAGATAAATATCCTTCACTTTTTTTATCGTTTTTAAAAATCGTTTCACATCAATCAAGAATGCTTAAAAATAAAATGACAAAGTAAAAAAGTGAGATAATTTAATTCAACGATAAAGTATCAATACGTTTCAATTGGAGTACAAATTGCATCTATTTTGGTGACGGCATCGGATTATAGGATTGGAATCCAGATTGATTATTGGAATTTCCGATCGCTTTATTCAAGTTGACGTTGTCCATTGGCGACGTCAATATTACCCACGGCTTATCCCAATGGAGTGCGACTGCGTAATAAATTGATAGAGAAACACCCTTTCGTTGCAAGTCACGTGGAAAATTGGTTAAAAGCAATGCTAATGGGTTAAATAACTTTGTTTGTTTCACTGTATTTGCATTTCGGAATAAAGGATTAATGGCCTTTGTTTCGTTGATCGCGATATTTATATGACTAAAGAAACGCCGTGAAGTGCGTCAAGAATTTCATCTTGATACTTGACATTATTCATAGACAATAGACAAAAGCGTCATAGCCAAACATTTTCAGTACTACTACGTGTTACTGACAGCTCGAAAATCGCATTGTTAAATTGTTCTTCAACAAACACAGATCTACTTAATTGAAACCACAAGCCAAATCAAGTATAGCTACTTCAGTCAAGTGGGTACGTGTATCCGAATTGTGGTGAACGATAATTTGGCGCGAAATACGTCAAATAAGAGGATGTGCTGATGACGTCATGTCGCGCCAAATCGCGCCAAGTGGGCGGTTACGAACAGCTACTTAACCCTTTGATACGTCGTCACCACCATTAATTTTGTGTTACGAGAGCGTGTCATATAGAATTTATTTTGCGCAAATTAGGTTCACATCTAGTATTATGAGATAGGGGATGTACGTTTGTTTGCCCTTATTTAAGTTGAATGAGTTAGTTAAGAAATAACAGTCGCACTCGTAGATCTTCCAAGGCTAAGCGACGCTTTTCGAGGTCGTTACGTGGATGCATAACCATCCATAGCATACCTACTGAAATTCCTTGGAAAGTAAGAACAAATGTACTTTTTTTTTATAGTAACTTAAAATATTGCTATTACCAATTCATAACGCGTACAAAGGTATCAAAAGCGGATTATATTATGACCGTCAATTATTATTTATTGCATTCTAATATTTCCGCTCGGTGGTCAGTAGGTACTATCAAAAAATTTCAATTCGTTCTATCTACGAGTATACTAATATTATAAAGCAGAAGAGTTTGTTTGTTTGTTTGGTTGAACGCACTAATCTCAGGAACCACTGGCTCGAATTGAATAATTCTTTTTGCGATGGATAGTATATGATATATGAAATGATGAGCGGAGCAACAATAAGAAATGTTGCAAACGGGAAAAAAGCCTCCGTTTTTCTTGCGGACGAAGTCGCGGGCAGAAGCTTGTTGTAATATATGTAAAAAAAACAGCTGTTGTTTCTTTACATTATGATGTCAATCCAATCATTTGTTTTTCCCATGTGCATCACTTAGGCAAAGCTTCCTCACCAAATAGGCATATCCTTTAAGGAAAAGAGAACCTACTTAAGCAGCCAATGATGGCAAGAGTTTATAACGATACGTAGGCCGTGAAACGTTAGCCAGCACAATGAATCTGTCAGTAATCCCTTAGCTTACTAACACCCCAGTACTGGCCCCATCACAGCAGATAAACTGAATGAGATTTAAACCTGCAGACCAATCGTTGAATTCCTATTAGGATCAGCGCTTTAAATTAAATTGAAAGTGACGCCAGGTGTGTTGGTTGACTAGTGTATCTAAAGGTTTACACAGACGAGCTGTGTATGTGTATAACGTGTAGTTTGTTGATGACAGAGCGTCTCGTCTGACGGGGCCTAATTAAACAAACTTTTGGACATATTGCGCTTGACGTGTGTGGGTTATATTAGCGCAGTGTAAAGTTTGCGTGCATCTGCGGCGTTTCGCTGTCTTTACCACATTATATTAATTTGCGTTGCATTTGCTGGACTTTCGCCTCTAAAATTGTGTCCTTCAAAGTGCACAGGATAACCAGTATATGAAGTTCTAAATACAATTAATAAACCGTTTTTTTATTTTCTCAATTGAATATGAACCTTATTTTGTTTGACATAAAGTTGAAAAACGATCAAAGAAATTTGACACATTGAGGTAACTTGACGTGCTGGCGTCTGTACATTGTGGAACGCAATAAATATTTAGTATTGAGAATAACGATGCAGGGCTAAGTCTGAAAAGGATTTGGAAAGAGTCATTGCAGTTTTGCTATCCTGACAGACGGCATGCATGCGTCATTCATCGTGTAGCTCACTTATATTTCAGTTGACATGACAGCTTGGTATTATTATAATTATGTTTTAATCATAATTTTTGGACAACGTATACCAAAAAATCTATGTTACGAACCCGGTTTCTGAACTGTGTCCTTTATACTACATAGTTGTCCCACTGTTTAATCATGTTTGTTTACAATTTCATTACTAAAAACAAGACATTTGAAACTGTAATCCAAGATAAAGTTACAGTCAACAAGAATCTGTTTGTTTTTAGTGTGTAAACAACAGTTGTTGACAGAAGCGCGGTTTTTATTCCAGCCTTTAGTGCAGTTGGAATGGACTCGAGAAGTGTTGGGCCGATGGGCGCCATTGTCCTTTCGTTGTAGGGTTGACAGATGTGCGGTATTATCCGGACACATCATACATAACATCATGCTTGTTGCACCAAAAGGTTAAACAGAGGTATACCGGTAGTACACCCACATTTTTCTAGTTATGTTTAAGTCACAAGTAATAGGGGGTGAGCCTAGTGCCTTCAATCGGGCACAAATCTAGACTTCAGGCCCGACCTAATTAACTAAATTGCTGAGCATAATGTTAGCAGAGAACGAATTTAGGCCAGTTCGCAGGTATATTGGATATCATAAACAACACACCCGTTTAGGTACATACGCCAGCACATCAAGCTACCCCAATGTGTCAAATTTCTTGATTGATTGATTGATTGATTCATTTAGATAAAAAAAAAATCTTAATTAAATGGTGTCGTTATTGGCGGCAGGTTTGGTGCAGTGGCTTATCTATATGCTGCTGCGCTACGTGTCGTGGGTTTAATCCCTGCACAGATAAAATATTTGTATGACCTACAGATAGTTGTTCCATGTGTGGGTTTTTGTGTAAAGTGATTTTAAATGTTTGCAAATGTTTGCACCCACGATACGTTTGTTTTGTTGGGTAGTTTGTTTCGCCACTTCTTCTTCCCAGCAAAAGCAGAAAAAATGGCGAAGGGCGGGTTTTTTGGGAGACTGTCTTTAATGTCATTTTGACGTTTTGATGGTGCTGATCTTCAGCCTAATTTGAATAAGTTACTTTTGATTTAGACATTTTTGATATTGAACACTCGAGAAATTCTTGGTTAATAGTAGTAGTAGAGCCAGTATAAGCTGGCCTCTTATTTTTTAACCGACTTCAAAAAAAGGAGGAGGTTCTCAATTCGACGGTATGTTTTTTTTTTTTTTTTTTTTTTTTTTTTTTTTTTTTTTTTTTTTGTGTGTTTGTTACGCGATTTCTCCCTCATTTGTGGACCGATTCTCAAAATTCTTTTTTTATTTGAAAGAGTATACTCCCGAGGTGGTCCCATTTTAATTTGGTGAAGATCTGGTGCTGATCTTCGGAGATATACAATGGAACTCTTCAAAAATAGATAGCAAATATGTCGTGATTGCTGGAATCGCTTGGATATTTATTGTTTATACAACATCATGACGTATCATCACGCCTGTATGCTCTGAGGGGTACGCAGATGTGTACAACATATCTAGATTTCGACAGTTAGGTATGTTAAGTTTCATTTATTAGGGATAAGTGGATAACCCTATTACTATGACATATGTATTGTTAACAAATAACAATATAAAAATAAATTCATGGCAAATATTTGTATGGGAACAACTAACTAAAAATGGAAAAATAAAAATCTTTTTTGCAAAAAATAAAACCGACTTAAAAAAAACACTAACCAGTGTAAAATAACTCTAAATTCGGAAGTCGGTGGCCCATCATGAATAAGACAAAACCACCAAAGCCACAGACTTCCTAATTTAGAGTTATTTTACACTGGTTAGTGTTTTTTTTAAGTCGGTTTTATTTTTTAACTCTGTCGTCGTTGAAAGTATTTAAAATTTTAAAAATCACCGTAATAGTAAATTGAAAATTCCGCAAAAATAATATGTTGTGCCTTTGCACTAAGTAAATAAACTGAATTTTATAGTTTTCACACTGAGGCAGCCCTAACCTAGCAGGGGTTTTACAAGGATACTAGATAGTGTCATTACTCGAAGCGTAGCCAGTAACTCAGTACTCCTTTATACCGGAACTGGTGCCTCCACCACTACACTATCAACATTCTACGATGAAGACACTTGGCCTACATTCAAGCTAAAATGAATATTTATTTTTATTTTACTACTTTCATTTACGAGTGAGGAAAACAAAAATAAGAGGTGAATGAGTGGATTCAGGTGGCGTTAGGGGGATAAATATGAAAGGTTACATTACTGCAACTGAATGTAAAAAGAAAGGGTTTTGAAAGTTTCAGGGGTGTTTCAGGTGTTTGTCTGTCATATAGGTAGTGTAATCCGTTTCAGTCAAATCCTTAAAATGATTTCTTTTTTTTGACATTCCAATGTACTTTATTAAAATGATCTTTAATTTAAATAAAGTAAATTGGAAGGTGATACAAAATAAATCATGTTACATAAAACGAGAACTGGGCGCCCAGACAAAGAAATACATATTCACATTAACGATAACGAAGTTCGATAAATTCGAAGTGCTGGGTATAGGCTTTCAAAATGCTGGAATCCAAACATTTTGGATCCTTCGAACTTCGTTATCATTCATGAAAATGTGACTTGGTTTAGATGTTTAGCTAATACTTAAATACTATTTTCCATTAAATAAACC
Source organism: Euplexia lucipara (assembly GCA_921972225.1). Lineage (NCBI taxonomy): Eukaryota > Metazoa > Arthropoda > Insecta > Lepidoptera > Noctuidae > Euplexia > Euplexia lucipara. Next base: position 16,789,651 of record OV179155.1, on the reverse strand, counting down.
ACCGGCTTAATTTAAATACACTATAACCTAATCTCAACCAAACTACTAAACCGATTTCTTTAAAATGTATATGGGATCACACGGAAAGTGAGTGAGTTCTGAGTTAACACACATAGGCAAAAAACATTCAACCATTTTCCCATATTTTTTCTCATTTTTTTGTAACGAACTATTTTATCGTCAGTCGGAAGAAAATAATAAATGGGTAACCTCTAAAAAAGCCAGACCTGTTTAGAAAACATTATTTTGTACAAAATTTCATCCCTTTTTACATAAACATGCGACCACCACGGTACCTAGGTACATAGTTTCCATTGTTTCACTCCCACCTGCGCTGTCGCGAAATCATTTTTATTATTTGACGGCGCGCGACTGCTGAAACCACTCGCATTATGCATTGAGATGTGGTTACCGTCTGTCTGTGAATAGATATGAGGATATATCAGCGTCGGCTTCGAAGGATCAGTTATTTATTTTAGCGTAAATATTGACATCCATATAAACAACACTCTTCGACGTTTATTAAAGGTTAAATTATAATCTTTTTTCACTATACTCCATTTACAATATCATTAGACAGAAGTTAAAGAGGTTATTTTTGATGCACACTTCGTAACGAAAGTACAATAGGGAATATGCATGTAATTTACATAAGGTTCGAATATTTTTTTTGTGCATATTTAATGGCAGAAAACATGAACTAGGTTAATCATTATTTTACTTTTTAATAGCGTCATAATTATTTAAAATTAAAAATAAAAGTGTTAATTAAGCGCGGTAAATTCAAATTAGTGAAACGCATCACCATTGGTTATAACGAAACTTGACGTCAAATACTACGACAACAACTCAACGCCTACAAAACATACATTGTGTAAGTATGACATTAAGTATTGGAATGGACTTTTTATTGGAAAACATAATTATTGCCGTGTGTGTTGTGAACTAATTTAATGTTCAAGTCTAATTTTAGCTTCATAGTGAGGTTATAAAACATTTATGAAAAATTACTGAAAGTGGTTTTGTAAAAGCACAATCTGATAATGTTTGTTGCATTCGGGTACAAGCAATACCGGTAATCTGCTTTTTGAGCTTTTTTCATGGTGAAATGATTAAAAGAACGAAAACACCCATAGTAATAGTAATGGGATCATAGTAAATGACGTAATCGAAATGGCGCGCGAAAATGGCAGCGTTTAAACAGCTCAAATTGATTCTGTATTTTAAATATTTTTTTAAGCTTCATTACAGCAATTTTTAAATATGTTTATATTTTTTTACTATGTTAAAACGTTGTAAACAGTGAATTAAAAATATAAAAAAAATACATGCATATACCCTATTAAGCATGTTACAATTACGATAGACGCCGAAATTATCAAATCTATTTTTACTGCAGATGTAACTCTTTGCTGTAACCATTTCAACAATTTATTTTAAGAAATTATGTGGATTTCATTTAAGTAGTTACATTATTTAATTTTAGTTGAAAATATTGTAGTGTTAATTATAAAAACCTCAAAGAAGCAGGGAGGAACAATACATAGCCACTTTCTTCGTTTCACTTTTTTTCTTCTAAATTTAAAATAAAACAATTTGAATAAAAACTGTGTTTTAGTAAAAGTATTTTGGTACTAAGTAATATTCTTGTCTTTTATTATAATTAGGATTGTAGAAGATACCGTTACAATGTTCCACAGAGTAGAGAGAGCTAGAGCACAGATTATACAGACTAGTCTATAGTTGTAAGGCGCGCAATTTTTAAATTATACAGATTATATAGAAATACTTTAACAAACTGTTTTTACAATAAAATCTTTTGCATTCCAGCTTCTACGAGCCTTTTTTTTATAATGCTATTGTAAATGGAGTATAGGATTAAAAAAACACACTCGCTTTTGAAGAAATATCATTTTTAACTCAGTCATAGTCAAACCATTTATGTCAATTGGACGTAAAATTTAAGTGAACTTAAATATAAAAATGATTCTAGTTGCCCCTTCCAAAAAGTAGAATCGCATGTAGAAAAATAGCAACGGAAACTCCATACTTACTCTTTTAAAATAGGTTTTACATTACTTTGTACACATTAATTAGATTGTTTTATGAAGACCATGCACCTAGAATGAGAAATTAAATTAAACAATAATACCACTGTGATACAGTTTAAACTAGTAAGTACGGGAGCACAGTTAATCAGTTACTTATAAACTTAACCCCCATAATTTAATTAATATTGCATTGAATTGGACTAAGATTAATTTACATTGTTTGAGGAAACAAAACAAAATATTGTGCTAGGTTGTCAGATTTATTGAACAAATAAAGTTTTTTTTTTAATAGACCTAGTTATTTTGCACGGCTGATATTTTAAGTGAGTTGCTATAAGGTGCGTATCCCGCAAAATTCATTATTTGAATGATCTTATTTAAATTATTATTTAACCTCAAGCGGCGTAAATATAGCAACCTTGTTGGTGACCGTGAGGTCCGAGTGCTCGTCTTTTTTACAAAGACATCTGCAAACGTTTAGTTGACGCTTCCCGTGACCCAAGGGCTGGCCTCTACTTTGGCCAGAGGCTAAGCATTGCCATTCAACGTGGCAATGCCGCCAGTCTTTTGGGCACTTTACCAGCTGGCAGCGATGCAGAAGAATTTTTTGACGCTTTGTAGTTATTTATTTATTTTAAGTTTTTGTATAATATAGTAAGATTATCATTTAATAAAGTACCTATACCCTATTAGCTTTTTATTTAAATTCTGTTATCACATACCTACGGTCGCAAATCGTTTCAAGACACACCTTATTCAAGCAGGGGCTAATATGAACGGTCGTCGAAACTAAACAACCAAACATTTTTACATAAGAGGAAGTCCAAACACGAACACTTTCTGGTCCGCGCCACCCGCCCGGCTTAACTAGTTAAACTAGTTTCGCTAACTCTGAGGCTTTCCAATTTGTCCATACCTATCTACCTATTCATTTATCAGTGAAGTTGTAGGTACATAACGATCTATCTTTATTAGTGGAAACGGATATTAGTCGCCGCTCTAGCCGATTTATTGAGAACCATTAAAAGGGTTACTATATAATAGGTACTGCCACAGTCGATACAATAAAAGTCATCCCGTGAAAACTTGAGTGAAGTGAACTTGAGTTGTACAGCATGTAGACCAATTTCGTCCTGGATCCAGCGTTGATGGCACCTTTTGTAGACACGTACCAAAAAATAGCAGACTACCCCGACAAAGATAGCCAGCATTATAATAGACGGCGATGCTCATGCGCTCCACGTGTTCACCGACTCCTTTCGCTGTTGCTTCGTTGTTCCCAGCTGTTCTGGGTGATGAACACTTCGTCTTTTTCAATCGCAGTCCAACACATTTTGCTTTTTATTCTTTTAAATATGTTAATTAGCTACTGAACACAGTAGCCCAAGGCAGGGTCGCCATGAGGTGTATATTAAAAGTTTCGGGTATAAAATAAGAAGACAACTGCTCGGTTCCCATAAGAATTATAGTATAATGAATCTAAGTTACATATTAGTATTTGCATACAGGTGATAGGTACATGGAGCTACGTAAGCAATAACATGAGACGTTAATGTAAAGGAGCTTACTTACTAATTAATATAAAGGAACATACATACACTACACTACACTGTCAATACCTAGGATTATTATGGAATGACAGCTCTATTTGCTTTCATTACACCTACATTTTAAGGGTGGTGTTTTTGTTTCAGAACAGCACTGCTGGTCAGTGAACGTGGCATGCAATTTTTTTTTTCTGTTATAAACCAACTATGGGATGGGATATTTATAATTTGATCACACACATATCATTTCTGAAAAGGAAGAAAACGTACGAATACAAAGATTTCATGGTGATTTAAGTAATTTGACGGACAAACTGCCAAGGTTTCCAGAACCTAGGCTCTCTGAATTTTTGGATTCATGTATGTAGCGTAGATATTGTAAAATTATCACTGGATACAAAAATGGTCAAAGAAAACTGGACTTATGGGTTTTATTTAAATTTTATGGTTTATTGTTTTAAAATAACTACTGAACTTTATAAACTAGAAAGGAAAATAAAATCTAAAATCTCATTCTAAAATAGGGCGTCAAAAAACTCCGCATCCACATCGCTGTCCACTAGAAGTGTACTCAAAAGACTGGTAGGATTGCCACGTTGTATGGCAATGCTTTATCCTTTGAAGGAAAACATCGTGTTGAAGAAACTGGCATGTCTGAGAGATGGGTACTAAATGACTTGTTTAAGTACCATTTGTTCAGTCGATGACAATGAGTTTCCACATTTCGGAATCGCGCGTCGCTTGTTTATCTACCACCCTCCATTGTGTGAAAGTTTCACCAAATACTCCGGGCGCCGGGCAGGCGGACACTGCCACGTCGATATCAAGGTACTTTCAGTTCTGTGCATCATGTGTTACATGTAAAATAGGTAAGTTCTGGGATAGATGATAGGTGAGTAGCGAGCATTCACAATATACCTACCTGCAATAAGTAGTGCTATTCCGTGAACTTAGAGATTAACAGTCTGCATAACACATACTTCACATAAGTTTCCACGAGGAGATATTTACAGTACAACAGCTAGGTATAGGGTTTTTAAAGAGATATGATTTGTATTACTACAGCTGGCGGTCTAGGTCTGAACAACCCAATTGTATTACCGCCTAAATTGGTACCTACTGACATATGTTCTGTCACATTTGACATTTGGCGCCAAACGCGTACCGTGCAGGTACGTAAAAGTTTGTCGGAAGCCTTTAAGAATCCTGATTCTTAAAGGCTTCCGACAAACTTTTGATCTATTAATCGGTCCATTAATCGGTCTATTAATCCAGAACCAGTTAGAAGCCCAAAACTAATATTTTACCTGTAAAATATTAGTTTTGGGCTTCTAACTGGTTCTGGGCTGCTAGAATTGAAGATTGGAGCGATTCCAGATTATTTAAAGTATTTTATGACCGCGGCGTTTATTTTGACATCGCTTGTTTAAAGTACTTACAAATTTTAAAATCGCCAGTTAGTCACCGGAGTTAACGAAAGTCTGCGTGTTTACTTATATTGCTGTAAGATTAAGTGGCTCACCTCAGACTATAAGTTAGGCGACGTGCCAAGTTTGACAAAAGTAATATAAGTTACCGAAGGCCAACCGTTGTTGGTTTATGTTAATAGTTTAGTTACACTTGAACTTGGCTGCCATTTGCATTTTGTTAAGGGTTGAGGACAAAGACACTGTAGTCTATTTATTAATACGTGTTCATTTCCTATTTCGAAGGGCGGGAAAGATCGACGTGCGGATATTGATGATGATGATGGGCTCATCATGATGAATGGATGATGGGTTCAAGTTTAAACACAGACCTGTGTGTGTGTACTGTGTCTATGATTTATTAATCTCCTTCCCACGAAACCATACTAAAGGTGAAATAATGATTAAAAACATGTATCACCTCATTCACCTTGTAAAGTATCAAAATAAAAAAAATGCTATAAACACTAATGGGCCTCCATTAGTGTTAATTTTAATAACTAATGAATTTGATTATAATATAGATTTTATTCTAAAACCTGGGCTGGTTCTATGACCATTTCCTACCAATGTTAATACTAATGTTAATGTTATTCTTAGCCTAATCTGTCCCATTTCTTGGCAAAAGCCTTCTTCCACTTTTCGCGATTCCGCGCTCCTGTTTTTGTTTGATCCTACTGTAACAATAATATCTTGTGCAGAACTTTATTTTATCAGTATTCTGATTTAAATTCAAATATCTGCAAGTTATTTTGTTATATTCCGTTATTGAAATTCGTAAATGATGCTATTTTAGACTTTATTGCGAAGCAATTAAAATTGTTTGTTGAATGCACTTTTGCTCTTAGACACAGTTCCATACGAACTGTGAACAAAATTTTAATATTACGATTACGTCGACAGAACTTTGTTGTACAATAGGAAGCAATTAATTTTGTCAAGAGTTGATCGCTTGGTTGTTTTATTAAAGGGAAATAACCGACAACCCTCTCTGGGTATCTCAGTATCTTTGTTACACGAGAACCGTTCTTTTGTGATAATATTTTCATTCTTGCAACTATTACAGAAATTTTTCTGAAACGACTAATCGCCGAAAAGGCATTTTAACGGTGTATGAATAGCAAAACCTGTTACCTGCTATTTATTACTTCTGTTTTCTTTGTTGCTGTGCGCTTGTGTCTGTGCTGAATAAATGTTTTTCTATTCTATTCTATTCAAAATTATATTTGGTTCATCAGTTACTTAATAAAAATTATAGATAAGTATTTTTTTTAGTTTGTCGAATGGATGTACCTAAAACTTCTTAGATTAAGCGCAATCAAATTCTAGAGGCGGCCTGTGACGTAATAATTCAGTATAAACTGTGCAAAAACGTGTCGTCATGCGACATTTTGTCTTGATGTGTCGTCATTATTTTTTGAGTACGTGAGAAAATATGTCTCTAAAATTTTTTAATAAACTAGATAAGGGACTAAAAACTAAAATTTAGTCAACCAGACTATTTTCATGTTATGACCGTGTCAGGCAGAAATATTTAAGGCAAAATCAGTCAGTAGTCCTGAATCTAGTCAGACTGGAGCCTAATTATTTACATTTAAACTCGGTATTATAGTTTCAAATTGATTTCCCCAAACATTTTAGAAATGCACTGTTAAATAACATTTTTTCCCCTCAGTAAATTATCGATGAAACACTACTTGAACAAAAAAGTAAAAAGCACTGTGGGCCGAACATCGAAAATTTATGGCCGGGATAAGCTGAATCGACATCGTTGCTTTTTTATAACTTTTTTGTGCAGCTATTAATAAATCGAGACTCTTTTAGTAAGAACAATTATTGATTTTTAATTTTATAAGATGTCTAGAAGGAAAAAAAAATCCCTTATTACTTCATAGGTACTTAGACTTAATACTGGAAATTTAAAATAATAGTTCTAGTAGAAATTTGCTTCAATTTTGTTTTGTTTTGGGTCTGTTTATTTGTTTGTCTACAAAACCAAAACTAAAAGTATAACACGCTAAGTTTTTCGTTAATAAAGTAATCAAATGTTTTATATATTTTATAATAATGTAATAACTATTACAGAATGTAAGATTCGTTAAAGACTGAAAATGATTGTACAGCCTTAATTCTACTCCTATTATGACCAAGTAGTAATAAAAAAGCACTGGGAAAAAAACGAGCACATAGTTGAAATCTACATGAAAGATACCCAAAAGCCTGGCAGCATTGCCACATTGATTCTTTGCTAGCTCTTCCTAGTCAAGATTACTTACGCAAAATTCCTTATAAATCAAGACCACATTACAAACACAATTTCAATGTTATTAAAAAAATATAATTATGTTAAGTGGGGGTATTTAAGCAGACCTACTTAGTAAAACATTTTTTGCTGGCCTCCAACATTAATGTTATAAATCGTGTGGTCGCACAGTTACGAGGGTACAAAGCGACCACTGTGCAACCACAAGGGCAACCTACTCGCGTGACCACCGTATAAAAAATGCCCGGATGGACCCGGGCATCCGTCGGCTTTCGCCGCTATATTCACCGCATCAAAGGTAGGAAACAATACATACGACAAGGAAAAGTCGACTAGTGTGCACGTTCCCTTAGCCACCGTGCGATTAGTCGGACGACTATTTAGAATTATTCTGTGCTTTGTCATTCACTCATTCGGAGAGTGGTTAAAAAAAAAAATCCCAACTTTAACACAACGCCATCTAGTCGCATGCTAAGCAGAGCTTGTGTTATGGGTACTAAACAGCTGATAAACATACTTATATATTTCTAAATACATACATATCATAGATACATTACACCCAGACACAGAACAAATGATTACGCTCATCACACTAACATTTGTCCTAGGTGGGAATCGAACCCACGACCTCCGGCGTAGCAGTCAGGGGCACTAACTACTAGACCCACAGGCCAGTCAACAAAAGCGGTTGTTGAACGTGCAATGAACACAACTGGCAAAAGGTGGCGTGATAACGTAGTAATATCTATAGGGTAACCTCTGCTCAACCTTTCGAGAGAAGGCAGGAGTGATGTATAAAGAAAAAATAACGACATAACCTTTAAACACAAAAAAAAACGCAAAATCGCAATTCCCCCTTGGCCTAACTCACAATTTATGCGCGTACATAGGCAGAGGTAACAAAGCGAGACAACAGATGGTTGCATGAATAAAACAGTGGAGTCCGCCCTGAATATTTGACGTAGTGTGGACCGCGCCGCCGCTGCTCGCCGAACAACGGCACGATCTTACAGGTACAAGGGAAATCTTTTCTGTTTTTCGATATTGTGGGTTAGAGAAATATTTGAGAGTCAAATTGGAATGCAGGGGTATTTTTAGATATAGCTGTAATGTCGTTATTTCAAGTATACTTTTGCTCAAATTAAGCTGATAACCAGCACTTTTAAACGTCAAAAGTTACATACTTACATTACGACCGCCGTCTACCACTGCCTTGCACTGTGGCGAAACAAACTCCCCAGCGGTTGTCAGTCTAATAAGTTTTAAGAACTTGATTTTATATATAACACTATGCTTAGAGAGTAACATAAATAGTTAGAATGTTAGATGAAATCGTTTATTTATATTAGTGCAACAACAAAAGACGTAAGACATTACAGTTAATAAACAAAAAACTAAATCAAGAAAAAAACAAAGAAAACAAAAGAAAAGAAGAGAGTAAGGGTTTTGGGTTTCAGCTAAGAACTAGCTAGCGTGTCCTAGACCTTTGCCCCCTCGTGTTACTTCCTTCCAAAGATCCTCGGGCCCCGAAAATGAAAAATCTTTTTAAATATAATGATAATTCCAGCTCGTTACAACCATGCTGTAGTAACAGGCTGGAATTAATTGGCCTCTTCGCATACAGAGAAAAACTAATATTATCCACGCATACTCATGCTCAAGGCGGGTCTAATTAGCAATTTTACAGTATTAAATAAAGAAGCCTTCAATATAAATTTGGCTATCGATTGATTTTATTATTAAATAATCCTTACCAAAACTAAACCAACCCATCGAAACATAAAAGCCAATCATAGATGATAGAAAGTGCGCAACTTCCGAACAAAAACATTGTTTATCGTCTGGCAGAATCCAAATAAATCCGTTTGGGCATCATATGGGCCGATGGGTTTCAATCCTTCTCCGAACAAATCGACACCCGCCGAAAGTTATGAATTTCGCTTCAGAGTACTACACCTTATTTCAGTTATCGAGAGTAAATAAAGTTTGATGGCAATAGATTTGGGTGTCTGGATTTTGAGGTCGTTGATATACCGACATGCGACAGTTTGTTTTAGTTTTAGGCTTTATTTGGGCTGTGACACCACAGCGAGGTCACTTAGGAGAGTAGGTCAAATAAAATGAGCACTGAGCAGGCTGATAATTTTAAGCATTAAATAATAATTAACTGAAAGCAAACATACTTGCTAAGTGCATACACATACAGACAATGTAGTACATTTGTTTTACCAATGATAAAATATGTTTTCTTCTAAGCTCCAACTAAAACTCTTTATTGCAATCATTGCATTCATTTGTTAAACTCAGTTGTTAAATTAAAGGTTACTTTCTACATAAAATGAAACCCGATAAGGGCACGGTAACATACCTAATGATACTAAGGTACTTATGTTAAATGTTTTACAATCTATTTTAATCAGTGTGTAAGACGCTTCGATCAATAGTGCTATTATTGATCGAAGGTAAGACGCAAGATGTCACATAACCAAGATAATATTGACATGCCTGTTGGTCTAGTATTTAGTGACTCTGACTGCTATGTCGGAGGTCGTGGGTTCAATTCCCACCCAGGACAAATGTTTGTGTGATGAGCAGGATCATTTGCTCTGTGTCCGGGTGTAATTTATCTATGATATGTTTGTATTTAGAAATATATAAGTATGTTTATCAGCTGTTTAGTACCCATAACACAAGCTCTCAAGCTTAACTTGGAACTCAATGGCGTTGTGTGAAAAGTTGTGGAATATTTATTTATTTATTTATATTAGCAGATAAAGCTGATGATATTAAAATCCCACATCATTCTTTAGTTGTCTTCACAATCTGTAATGTTCTGTAATAATCATCTCCTAAAAATATACGTAAAGTAAACGCGAATTGAGCTGTCATTACATACCTACTAATGCTATACTCCATCCGAGTAGGTAGTTAACTAAAGGTAAAACAATCTTGACAAGTCTTTTTTACATAAACGCTTATTAATTAAATACAACTACTATGTAAACAAATTGTTAAATTGATCATGTAATCGTTTTTGTTGTATCTAAATTTGTTTTCAGCTGCATTTTATTTTTAAACTGTGTTATTAACTAAAAATACATGTCAAAATTGTTTACCTTTTGTTAACTACCTCATCGGATGGAGTATAGTTGTTAACAGTTCACAACATCCAAGTTTCCACGGTGTGATTCTTACTAAATCGACCGGCTCTAGGTATATATAAGTATTCCGTAATAGTGAAGAATAACTAAGTGGAAGGAAACCAAGGACATTCAATAATAACCATAGACAGGATATCACGAACGTAAATTTTCATCTCAAGTCTATGCTTTTCATTTAGTATGCTCCTCTGCCGATCCAATATTGCTATATTATGCTAGATGGCTTTATTGGGAAATCACAGATTTTCTATGACATTTCTTCACATGTCACCTCACCTACCTATAAGATCTTAAATCTCTTTAAAAGATCAAAGTGCAACATTATCAAAATTTGGTCTGTAACTTTAAAAATATGATTGAGTCCTCAGTCTAGACTGGCCTACACACAGTAAACAGTCATAGCAAATATACGAAGAGACAAAACAGAATGTTTCCATCTCTATTGTATGAAAAAAGTTTAATTACTTAAGATGACCATGGAGTAAGAAAAACAGAGCGTTCAAACATGCATGAGCTCCTTTTAAAATCACATTGCATATTGTAAGCTAGTACGACGAACTTTGATTCTAGCTGACTTATGAACAAGGATACCCATAGTGTTTATTGCTTGTTGTATGTTTGCTAATTTCTTTTATTTTTGTGATTGGAATTGCTTGTAAGTGAACCCTAGTTTCTACACGTGAAAACTTGAAATTAACTTTGTGTTGCTTATCAAATAGTAGGACCTCTGTTACAGCTGTTGGTTCTCCAATTTATAAATCAAGCCATCTTATCCCAAACTAAGCAGAGCTTAACAACTGCATGATAACCACTAATTTTAATTTAATACCTATATATCTAAATAAATACATATTATAGAAAAATTACACCCAGACATGTGACAAATGATAATGCTCATCACAGATATATTTTTCTTGGGTGGGAATTGAACCCACGACCTCCGGCATAGCAGGAATTGCCACTCTGCTAAGCTGATCACTCCACTGAATTAGTCGGTCATTTTGCTGATAAGTACACTCCAACCATACTGTTATGTAGTTAGTTAGCCAGTACATTGGCACTCCAATTGTTCATACTCCGTGTCTTCTTCGACGTTGCCCAGAAAAGCTGGTAACTCGATGCGGCAGTAAATATTGCAGCGCACGTGGACACAAGAGACCCTAGGACAACATCTAGGGGAATATCAGGTTTATACGTATTAAAATAACGTCTAGACTTTAATGCAAATATCTAGAGCTACGGATAAATTAAGATTGTTTCGTGTCTTCTGTGAGATGCTGAGAGTGGATGGAAAGTCGTAGGTTTAACTGTTTTTGGGTAATTTTGTGACCCAACGTGTTATGAAGATGGGTAATAAATCTTAATAAAACTGACATTATTATCTTTTTCAAGTTAGTACCTACTTGATATTATATTAGGTAGTAAATTAAGAAGATAAAAACAAAAACAATTAAATCCCGTATAACGATCAAAAGGAACACGGGGGGATTCACAATTGTTGTCGACGTTAGTTAATTTACATTATCCAAGTGCACCTAAAGTAGGGTTATGTGTTATTCTGTTACATTTGTTTGCACTAGTTTTTATTTAAAGAATTAATTAATAATCTTTCGACACCTTATTAGTAAAAGTCACCGTATCAAATTCGATTCATTCCCTGAAAATAAGTCAGTTAGGGCTCTGTAGCTTCTGCCTACCTCCATGGGAGAAAGGCGTGAGTCCATGTAGGTATGTCTGTATGTATGAAAATCCAATTCAAAGCTAGGTTTCGATACAAAGGATACTGGTCTAACAATTTTTTTTAAGTCTGATTTTTATTTATTTTTTTGGTTTTAGAATAGTGCAATGTCATGCATGCACAGTTCACCTCCTAGTGAGGAAGGCTTCATTTAATGTAAAAAGCGCCGTGTATCACATTATAACTATACTTTTTTAAATGTTATTATATTTAAAATATTACATAATGTTACTGTTTGTTGTCCCTATTACATAAAATAAAAAAACAGTCATGCGTTCTCAACTACATACATTTTCCGCCTTAAAATCGGACTAAACATTAAATAGAACCGTAAATATATCTGTCTGTCAAGATTTTATTAACCAATGAACAAACAAGCTACGAGACAATAGTAGTCACTATCATGAGGGAGCAATAAAAGGTTTAATTACAGCCTTAGAGAGCACGTGATGCCGCCGGTAAATATTGAAACCCACTTGTGGACACAGGGGAGGCAGACTCGTAGATATATAAACATCTCTGTAGAATACTTCCACCATATACGACTTTACATTTTGTTGGTTTAATCTCGACTGAATGAGCTATTTGGCTAAATTTTAGTCCCTCATCTAGATTACTTACAAGAAAATATTCGCCACATATTTTTCTTTTTTCAAATAGATTGAAAACGGCTTAGATTAAGCGCATTAAAGTTAAAGAGAGGGGGCTACAGTAACGTCATTATCTAGTATAACTGAACTGGCTAGTAACGTCATGCGACATTTTGACTCGATGTATCGCCGTTATTTTTTTGATTACGTGAAAAAAGAAAAAATATGTGTATATTTTCTTATCTAGATGAGGGACTAAAACAAAAAAAAATGTCAAATAGCTCATTATGTACCTAGTTTGTGTGGGCAGGATTATAAGAAGTTAAGAGCCTATTTCAGGGCTCGTAGGTACCTAAAGGCACTATCGGACGGAACCTATACGAATGCTGTTAGTAATGGAAACAAAGTCTTATGATTATCCGAATGAAAATTGCTACTTCTAGAAAGTACCTATTTTTAAATAAAGTCACCATTCTAATGTTATAGTTGTGAAAGTTTATGAGTACAATTAGAGACAGAGTAACAATACAACTGTTGGTTTTAAATTGCGTTATAAATACTGCAGTAAAGTGTACATAAATGTACTGAGCAGCTGATTGCTTTCGCTATTTCAGTGTGCATCCCCTAAAAGTTATTCTACAGTGATTGATGAGAGATTTATTATACAGTGTGTTTTTATAATCATGGGAAAAAATTTTACCGAGTGTTCTACTTAAGTCAATGAACATCTTTCACTATGGGCCCCACTCGGAACTCTCAACAAAAAATCTGCTGATACATACATTTAGGTCGAGTAGGTAAGTATGAGACTGAAAAATTAATCCACGATTAAAAAAACACTCTGTACCTATAGAAAAATAAGGTTGTAGATAAGCATAATGATTGGACGCAACAAATATTCTAGTTGCTAATAAAATTGCTACTACTTCAAAACATTATACTTAATTCGATGAATTCTTTTTTGTTTCTCATTATGTTCAGCAAGGTAGGTACGGATCCCAGATAATAAAATTTGGATCTAGTCCTGCGAGTGTCTGCGAGAAACAATGAGATGAGAAAATTGCTTGCCTGACTGTTTCGTCACAAAAGAAACTTAATAAAATCAGTATTACTTTGTAGCAACCTGTGCAGTCTGTGTAGAGCCGTTAATTATGCTTCTTTATATAGTTAGCGGCGACACCTTAGATTGTCATTCTGAAACAAGGCTTTCTAAGTTCCACTAGACTATAGGAGACTGATGAAAATGACTATACCAAAAGCTTACACACATATATGGATTTTAAAACCCAGTACCATGTATTTCATATTTAATTTGTAACCCAGAGGGATTCGGCGTTGAGGGCTGAAATACCTTTCAGCCCTCAACGCCGAATAAAAAAACTAGGCGTAACCTGGTAAGGTTACGCTTAGTTTACGTTAGTTACGCCTAGTTCGGCCCCAAATGCTAATATTTTTGTGTACTTTATAAGCTTAGATTATGAGCTATACTTGTAAGAAAATGTACATATTTCTGTGAATAAACTTTATTATTTACTAGCAAGCGTCCCGCGGTATCACCCGCGTAGGTCCCGTTCCCGTGGGAATACAGGGATAAAAAGAAGCCTATGTGTTAATCCAGGGTGTCAGCTAATTCCATACCAAATTTTATTAAAATTCATTCAGTAGTGTTTACGTGAAAGAGTAACAAACATCCATCCATCTATCCATACTCACAAACTTTCGCGTTTATATTTTTAGTAGGATTTTTTTTAGTAGGATTTATTTTTATTATACACGCGCGCGCTACTAAGCGAATTATTGACTTCAACAAGATTCACCTTAGGATGATATTAAAGTCAAAGTACCTAATTTATTTGTATAACATAGCTAAAAGGTAAATAACTTGGTGACGATATAAAATTCTATGAGAAACACTATGTTTCACTGTGCAAGGTATACAAATTTAAATTGGCTTTGGAAAGACACAGATAAAATTTAACAAACAGTACAGACAAAAAACAGAACACTACATTTAAAAACTCCCGCTTTTTTTCTTTTTCAGCAACTTAACCATAGACAACTTCCCAACACCTACAAACGCTAGGAACTGTGAGTTTGCTACGAAAAATGCGTGAACTCCTGGTAAGTTAAAACAATACATTTTAGTAAAAATAAAACCTTACCTGCCCACAAATCATCCTCTCGCATGATTTTGTGAATGATCATCATCATCCTATTGCCGTCATCTCAAAAGTCACCTTTCACAAAGGTTCAACAAGACTTAAAATGCTAAACCACGCTAAAGTCAAAACAAAATCCCAACAACAGAAATTTAATAAAAATGTAAATCCTTTCAAGCAGAACAGTTAAAAAATAAAAATAAAACACTTAAAAAATAAATGCAGAATTCAAATAAAGCTTCCTATGTACATTTGCATTATGAAGAAAAAAAGGTTGAATGTAAAAAAAATCTCTCCATTGCTTCGGACGCCTCATTCGAGCTTTGTCTTACAATTTGATGAGACTGTAGCGACCGCTCCTACGTGCGAACATAGCGGCTTGTATCACAGAAACTCGACGCGGATGCTCTGCCATGCTTTCAAGGATATAAATTTTGTTTAATTAAAGGGAAAATTGTTACTGCAACGCTGAAAAGACTAGTATAAATCTTAGGAATTCTTGCGTAGAGTGTTGATTATTAGCGAGATTTCGCAAATGAAAATGTCGTTCATTCAAGACATAAAAGCTATGGGTACATAGGTATTTAACTAAACAAGAAATGTAACAGTCAACCAGTATCTAAGTAAATATTCGATTAAAATATGAAACAGATTTCAAGTAACTCTGACTATTGGATTCGACTCGAAAGAATGTAGATATTCTGTAAAGTACAATTAACTAAAGGCTATCTATAATTATTTATGATTATTAATAATTACCGAGAGTCGCGGTAAAAGTAAGAAATTTATTACATTTCACATTTATCGGTGATTATTAATAATGTAACCTTAGTAGCGATAGATGTAATCATTTTCAAAAATAACTTAGGCTAAGTGTCTTGCTGTTCGTTCGAGTAACCGGGGTACGGGTATCTCGACTCCGTAAAATCGGCATTAAAAATTAAAATCGCAAAGTTCATTATTGCGAAAGTTTTTAACCGCGATGTACGTTACTGCGAAAGTATACCATATTGTAACCTGGCCTCAAAACACTTTGAAGTTGTTGCTCAATGATTTAAAGAAACTAACCAAGTAAACCTCTTTTCTTAGTTGAGACTGCCTTGCTAAATCCTGCCCTGTTTGCGGTAGCGGCTGATCTTCTAGCGAGTATTGCCTTGAGCTTTCCGACGCCACCGCTAAGGCCACTCGTATTAGCGGTAGCATCGGTAAGCTTTAGGTTTCAAAAGGTCGTATCACATTCCGATCGAGCGCAGATTGCTGTGCTATAGACCTACGGACTGTGTCTTCAACTAGTTACCCCCCTTTTCCAAGGTACTAACATGAGTGAGGGTAACCAATTGATGACGCTGTCTGTACTACCGGTCGTTAACAAGCGCCTAGTAATCGTTCCGCTCAATTAACTCTCACTCCTTGCCGGGTGATCAGCTGACGCACTGCTTTCCTTAATTTCCCTGCCACAACGAAGCCTCTGACTGCTTGATTGTGTACTAGTTATTGACCTTATTGACCATTATTTCCATGAAAATGAGACTATCTTTTTACCCGTTCTGTAAATTTCTACATTAGGGTAGATAACTATCGTCGTTAAAAACGATCGCACTTTTTGAGGTGGCGGACGATAAGTTATAACTCTGCCTGTTATTCGTGGGCTACAATTGCCAAAGGTTTAATAACTTTTGAATTGCGGTATCCCTTCTCATCAGTTTTATGAAGCTTTGTCACCATAATTTAAAAAGACTAAGAAGTGATTAAATTATTTGCACCATTTTATAAATCGACATCGAAAGATCTAAATTGAGTTCAACTGAATCAATATAAGTTTATTTTTTGTTATACTTATACAATCTCTAGCAGAGCAGCGGTAGCCAAGTTGTGGCGGCCCCGTCTTACGAACAGTAAGTCGTGGGTTCGAACCCAGGCAGGTGAATTACTTTGTGTAATTTATTTCATCACCACTGCTCTCAAAAACGGTGAAGGAAAACATCGTGAGGAAACCGGCATGTCCTAGAACCATTGGGCCCGCGTGGTAGATTATAGCCCATACGCAAAATACGCGCTTTGACGTGGAGTTGCGGATACCAGCCCGGTATCTTTAATCTTTTTTAATCTTTACACCTGATTTTCATTTACTTTAGACATTACCGGAACAGGTTTTTTGTCTAACCGACTTAATGTAAATGAAATAAACCCCTAGAAAATGTTTTTAAGCCTCCACTGAACTGTTTTAATTGTCAAAAAGACAGATTATACATAACCAAACTTTTTTGAAATACACGCATCAGGTAATTAGCTGCTAATAGTAAGTCTAACTAAATAATAATATGATCAAGATATGTAGGCTTTGCTTGCCATATCAAGAAAAAGAATTTATAATATAAAATATTCAATCAAAGCAATAACCTTAAGAAACTGAGAGAGAATGTTTCATATAGTTCTACTAGTCAAACCCTTTCATTTGATACCCATATTGAGCAATTTGTGAAAAAATATGTAATTCGCCTTTTTTGTGGCGACGCCCATCTTAGACCGATTTTCATTAAACATAGCCAAGAACACTTCCGACTTACTCACCTTTCAAATAAAAAAAAAAACTAAATCGTTTTGTCTATTCGGGACATAGCTAATTCGGGAGCTACGATGCCACACAGAAAAGTTAAAGTTACAACACCGTCGTCTACGTGTCAGTCGGGGATAAAAATCATGCTTTTATTTTCGAAGGAAAAATAATACAGAACTTACTATTCTTTTAAACACCTGAATCACTTAGTAGTGGTTCAACATAACAGCGCCGAGTTAACATCTGTACGCAGACAGACAAAGGAGTAATCCTGTTATGTGTGGCCATTTTATAAAATGAATTTACCACGACGTTAATTTTAGAAGCGACTTGTTAAAAGATTTTTATAGAGAAAGGGAATAATAAACTATAGTGTGTGAGATCAACTAAGTAATACAAATGAGGTGTAAAGGTTGGGTTGCACGAGCCTTTGTAAAAGTTTTGCTTTTCATTAGTGAAGTATATTGCGTTTACTACTTGTTAAGTTGTTGTTAGGTACTTGTACGTCAAGTCTTTAAACACACTAATTTTAATATTGTTATTTACTTGTCAATTTTTCATTCATAATCGTGAATAGTGTATTTCTTTTGAAATGATACTATCTCTGAGAGGTATAATTAACCTGACTGTAAAACTTGTTAAGGTTGATTTGGCTAGTAGGAAATGAGCTGATGATCGTCAAACGCTTGGGCAATTTTAGCTACGACCCATCCCGATCGGTCAGTTTTGAAACAAAGAAAACTGCATCATTATCGGTACATTGGTTTGGGAGCAACGATGCCACAGATTAACACACACAGATACACACGTCAAACTTAACACCACTCTTTTTGCGTCGGTATATAGTTAAAACAGTCCAAGAGTTTCGATTGTGTTCCTAGCAAATGCCATCCGTTACTACGAAGCTAGTGTATAATTAACCAGTGCAATACCGGCCTGGAACAAAACCCATTAATTTCACCAATTCTCTACAGTACTGGCACGCGCTAGTGACCTATTGTGCAGCGACACTTACGACAATTCCAACACTGCGACCATTCCGACAATTGCGACCATTCCAACCGTTGCAACGGTCGCCTTACTATGCAACATTTACCAGGGCACGATAAATTATATGTCTTTGTTAATGAAATTTGTTTAATGAGATGTGTTTGGTGACTAGGGCTTTTAGATACCGAATCTTGTCGCTGATGGAGCTTTTAAAACTAAACGAAAATAAACAGAATATTAAGACTGAAGAATATTCTTGTAAATAATAATTACTTATAACACGATACTCTGTGTATGAGTTTGTTTTTTTTTTGCTTAAACTACCAACGAGTAAATGTGGTAAAATCGACATTGTAGATTGATAGCCCAATTTTTAAGGAAGATAGGCTAATTAACATCACGTTATGACCCATGGGAGCGGATGGGACCGCGGGCTACAACTATTGGAAATGAAAGATATTGTAGACTTGCATTGGTTACGATTAGGGCCTTTGTTTATTTCCGAGTTGGTAATGGTGGACTAGGTAAACTATTTGGATTTGGTGGTTTGGACACTAGTGGTCGTAAATAAAATCACTATTGTTGTTCGGTGTTGGGGACGTAGCACGAGACGGGGGCACGTTAACTGTCCCCATACATATTTTTTGGATAACCCCAAATGTCCAAATCATTTTTTGTAATATTCTGTTGTTTGTGTCCTGTTGACAAGTCCTGATAAATAGAGCAACATAACACACAAGTCCATGAAGTTAGAGCGCATAGAAAGTTAAAGAGGCGAGTGTACCATTTACGGTACATGGACGTGGTGGACCCACGCGGCGTGTACTGTATTCGGTACATTGGACAGCTAACGTGTTAAGATAAACTAAGATTAAAGATTATAAAGAAAGGTAATACAAATAAAAACTAATGAGGTAAGTGAGATTACATTGAGACGCACCTGATATAGTTTCCGAATACGTACTGACTGTTTTACTTATGAAAATACATAAAATACAGGCATAGATAGAGCGCGATGTCATGATTACGCTGGTTTAATTATTGTTCGGTGATTGACCCGAACAATTGTGTTTAAACTAAGCTGGTTCTTTTGCTCTATATTTTGCTGTCAAATCTTTTTATAGGCACTTTTACCGGTAATGTAATCAATCATACCTAAGTAGTATTACTTTGACGTCAACGCTATCTATCGAGCGTACTGGCACTAATGGAAACAGCCTTGCCTCAAATAGTATTAATTTCTTCCAAATGCAAAACTGTGTATGCGTAGTTTCCTGAAGTGGGGCAAAATACACATGGCATCGCTGTTGGTAACATGTCCGAATTAAGGACAATAACTTGAGTAGGGTAGACGTGTTGAGTTGTGTAAGAAATCACTACAATTTGTCACGCAGTATCATTTACACGGATTAAAATAGATCCACAATTAATTAAATTTACCCGTTCGCAATAATGAAGTTGTTAATTATGAATAGAATCATTAGACCGTTCTAATTGGTTTGTCGGGACTGTGAAATGGCACCGATATTTCGTAATATTTCGAAACTAGCGCTTCGCTCGCGATTTCGTCCGCGTGAATTTTGTACTTTTCTCTTTATACTTGGACATTCCCTCAACTCTACGTATTTTAGATAATAACATATTCTATATTACTCGGTGGTAATATATCTTTCTAATGGTGTAAGTATTTTTAAAAACGGTTGAGGAGTTACTTATACGCCCTTATTTTTTAATTAGTACAAAAAAAATGGACTGTATCCGTACCTGTTACTGATCATATTTGCGTACACAAAAGTAAAAAAAAAGAAATTCAATTTTAATATATGCCACAATTTAGTTAAACTTAAATAACGAAAACAGCTGTTGGAGGCGGGGCATGATTGAGCGAGATCACGCGAACGTGAGCGAGAGATGACGATTAATGAATACTACTATGTCATGAACAGTATTTCCATAAATTGGGAGACTTTTTGGGTTATAAACAGACGCTAATAACTTTGCTGTTTATGAGTATTATTAATTGATACTTTACAAATATAATGAGAAGACCGCCTTTAATAAGCCCTTTAAGTATTTGTACTAATTAATAATTAGTGGTGTTTATTGAGTTAAATTCCTACAAATATACAAAAGAAAAACAAATCTGTCCCCTTTAGAACAGAATAGAATAGAATAGAATTTTATTTTGCAAATATGGGTAAATAATTAATTATTAATTTCTTTTTAATAAGTATTAGTATTGACGATTCTCAAAAGCTACATTTTTTTAATTCAACCACCATTTAATAGTATTCCAGCCAGTACGCCATAAGGTAACCTATGGCATACACACACACACGCCACATTACATGTAACCAGTGGTAAGGAGTCAATTTTGTCAAGAGGGAAGCCAAAAAATTAACCTTAGTATTCGGATCACTATTTGTTGTCTCTCTTGACGTCACCGGTCTACTTACCATCCTGTATACATTTGGTGTAGATACCTAAAGCACCTTTGGCAATACCAATAGTCTGGCTGCCATAATTCAATAGCAGTAGAATTGCTCTTCCGAAACTCCAAAGGGACGCCGATAGGAATCAAGTTGTATGGAAAATAAGTACCTTCACGCTACAGAAAAATGCATCCAGTCAAAGTTGAATCTACATGTCCGATGGGTGGGGCACTGGTGATCCGTAACACAGGCATCTCACGCCTTTCACGGACACCAGCTCCTCACATATGTAACACATACTAGACTGAGTAGTTGTACCGTTTTAGCTATAAACAAAACATTGTGAGGAGAAATAAATAAATAATGATAATTATTATTATTATTAATTCTAATATTTATTGCGATGATGATGATGATTAATAAATAAATTCGTCACTGTTACATACCCGAGTGTAAATGTTAGTACCTACCTATTATAGCAAGGGTGCTTAAAAGAGTTCAGCATTTTTGAGTTCAGTTGTTTTTTTATCCAACAAACAAACGAAGCTTTCCTCTTTATTATATTTGTATAGATATAGCAGTATAAATATAACTGCAACTGGAAATGATAATTTCAATTTCCATTTTGATTGGGTGTTTCAGATACCGCTGAAAATTACTTACTGTAGAACTGTATTGGGAATATTAAATCACTTTCATTTCTGGAAACTGTATTGCGAATGCATTAACATGCAGTAACATTAATTTGTTGATTGTATCGATTTATCCTGGAAATTTTAATTATAATAATGGAATTCTCGCTGAACGAATATCTGTTGAATTTCACGTTTATTAACCTACTACAACTAAGTAGTACTTTTAGTCATAAAGATCACTTGCTTTTACGTACGTGTGTGTGTATAGGTATTCAGAATTTTAACAACAATCAAGAATTTTACTTTTCAATCAATAGAAAATAAAGGTTTTAAGACATATTTTGTACTGTATTTTTGACCTCAACAGGCGCTTATATAACCTCATGGGTAATAAAATATTTAAATCGTTTATGATTTAAGATCTAGGGCCGAGTACCTACTCTGAGGTTTTCGGCAGTATGCCGAATCGTTAGTCTACTCTTCACGGGATCAGAGGGCTGGCCCTTCTATGAATGAGCAAATTACCCTTTTGGACACTTGACCTGTTGACAGTGATGTGGATGAATTTGGATACCCTATGACGCTTTCCTATCTTTTCTATACTATGTATGCAACGATAAATAAGTATTTAAACTGACTAAAAGTACGCTAAATCATAACATCATGAAAGAAACACAAAGAGAAAAAAAACAAATGCAAACTATCGCGAATCCACCACTACGGCCAACTCTAACTTTGCACCACCACTTACATAATGAAATGTAGAAAAAAAAATATCAACGACAATTCTTATTTATAAGGTTTTTTTCTCTGTCTTCGTCCTGCAAAGTATCCCCCAGTATTTTCAGTCACGTTCCCAATCACTGGATTGCTTGCGGTCCGCTCCGTCCTTATTTATTTCGCCACTATATTTTTACTACAATGCAGTGGGGGGTTGAATGTCGTACCTATTTTGTAGTGCGCTAGTGTTGCGCCTTGCTTTTTTTTTCTTGCTGTTGTTAGTTTATTGAGATGAGAGCGGATGTAGATTGTTTGTTAGTGTGTTTTGCTCTGACTGAGATTGTTGGACTGTACGTACACATAGATACGGTTTTGTAGTTTTTTTTCTATTTTTAATTGAAGGAAAACTGCTTAGATTAAGCGCATTAAAGTTGAGGAGAGGGGGCTTGTAACGTCATTATCTAGTATAAACTGAACTGGCTAGTGACGCCATGCGACATTTTGACTCGATGTATCCCCGTTATTTTTTTATTACGTGGAAAAAGAAAGAAACATGTGTCGAATATTTTCTTGTATTCTAAATGAGGGAATAAGAACTAAAATTTTGTCAAAAAACCCGGTTCAGTGGATCCAAAGATGTCCCTACAACATCACAAACTCGCAAACTGTACCTCTTGATAATATTAGTATAAAAATACTTTCCTATAGATAAAACATAAATCGCAAAAAGATTATCTCATATATCAATCCTTCACAGCAAAAACAATCTCACAGTAATCGGATTGCTCATTAAAACGCGATGTAATCAGATCCCAAACCAAATGAAATATTCGCGAGAAGGAGATTAAGAAACAGGATCGCTTGCCCCAGTAATCTCGCAAGTTTCGCCCCGAAGAAAACCGGTAAGAGATGAAACCGGTACGGGATGAAACCGGTTTGCTTTAAAATATTCAATACAGGTAAACTGAGATAAGTTTTGAACACGTAAGTATTCAATTTCCCGTTAACTTTTCGCTTTACGAAAAGCGTTTTCTGTGGCGATGGCGGTTGGGACTAAATTTCCTGCAATCGTCGGAAGGTGAAGGGTACACTGTCGTATTGAGCTCGGTGCGACCGGTATTGGTCTGTCGTCTTCGCATTGCGGGTGTGCAGCCAGCCTTACATGACACTTGACCTTTTCTTTGGGTAGTGGTGTACTAAAGTTGTTGTTGTGACCTCGACCCTCATTAGTTTAAAGTGTATGATGGTCTTAGTTTGAGGACATCAGCTATTAGTAGTCTACATTAGCATACGTAATCAAAGTAGGAAAGGACGGAGGGTGTCGTTCTTTATTCAAATTGCGCGCTTCTCTTTTGAATGACACATGTCATGTCAAAATGATTTTTAAAGTATTGGTATATTTCTAATGCTTCGTTCATTTAGTAGTTACTAGTGCTACTGCTATGAGGTTTGGATTCCATTCGCGGGTCGGGTAAAGTGTTTTTTTATTCAGCCCTAGGGTATTGTGCCTGGTTATTAAAAATTGGCCTTACCCTTTATTACCTGACTAAGACTTAAAAGATATCCAATAAAATCTGGCTGTGGGTACTACAGGTAACTTCTGCTTCTTTTGGGAAATACAGAAGAGATGTATTGCGTTAGGGCCGCCCACTGTAATCCCTATGTAGCCCTTAAAAAAATATAAAGATAAAGATACCGGGCTGGTATCGGCAACTCCACGTCGAAGCGCGTAATTTGCGTATGGGCCATAATCTACCACGCGGGCCCAGTGCGAATTGGTAGATGTTACATGTCTTCAAATTTTTGGTTCTAGGACATGCCGGTTTTCTCACCATGTTTTACTTCACAGTTTTTGAGAGCAGGGGTGATGAAATAAATTACACTAAGTAATGTGTCTGCCTGGGTTCGAGCCCACGACTTACTGTAAGTCGGGGCCGCCACCACTGGGCCACCGCTGCTCAACGTATGTAGCCCTTAAAGTTATTATCTATAAGTAAAAACTTACAAATAATAACAGTTGTTCAATATCGATTATTCTATTCTTTCGATATACATACCTATTATTTAATCATAAATGATTATGATTATTATGATTATTAATTTTGCACATATTGCGTTAAAACGTTTTAGATTTTTTTTTTCCCGGCGCTAATTGAACAAAGTTCTTTTATAAACACGGTAAAAATATGACCGTTTAACAAAAAAATAAATAATTGCCATATATATGAATGTAGACATCGTGCCTTTAAACTACAAAACAAGATGGCCTACGATAAAGTTTCCCACAGTCGCATAACAGCTTTTCCTCTACATTCTACTTCGGAGAGACGTCAAACTTTATGATACAGTATCACAGACGGACAAATAGGCTAATGTCGGCTATAACGGCAGCCGGTGAATATCGCCAGAGCTTCGGAATATTGCCACTGTGCCACCAACAGTATATGGTCCATTTGGCATAAACTGAATAGGTATAGTGTGTTGTGTAAACGTTATAAAGTCATTTTGTGCAGATGTGGTTTCTATAGAAAATGTATTATCCGTTGTTATGTACAGACGCCAGCACATCAAGCTACCCCAAGCAGTAAAATTTTCCCAATTACACATGAACCTTATTGTGTTAAGAATAAAGTTGAAAACCCATCAAAGAAATTTGACACATTGGGGTAGGCAATATCTAGACCTACGAGCAAGTTTGTAAAGCACATTTATATTAATTTGACTCAACAAATGCAGACAATCAAAATGAGTGTTTATTACTTTGTATGCGTTAGTAATATACCGACCTATGTTTTAGATTTTAAACACGAACCTTTAAAAGCATGATGGATATACTTGTGTGTGATGGCGAGACTGCTAGTGACAAGCATTTTGTTCGTGTTTTCTCCACTAGCATGATAGCTTTTAAACGTTAATATCCGGTTACCATCGGGTAATAGGAACGCCGTGTGCCGGGAATAGGTCACAGCGTGCCTCGTTGCACGCGCGGTGCATTTTAATGGCGTATTTTACCTATAACCTTTCTCTATAGTTAGATTTTTTTATTACACAACTAAAAATCGTTTATGAAAGCGTGTTCGAACATTAATCTCACATAGTCTAAGACGATGCATACGAGGTATAACATCATCACTTTTTTTTGTTCTTTTGGTGGAAAATCCTCATCGATGTCTTCCGCTCCGGGCTCGCTTCCTTTTACTGACTAAAACCACACCGGTGTTCTGGCTCACACCTAGGCCGGGGGTCACGTTACTAGAATGCCCTGCGGACCTCGCCAAGTCAGCGAGGGGAGTGAGGTGTAGCGAGATGGAGCAACCGCCTGTCTGACCTCCATAACCCAGTTCCTTGGTTACACGATACCCCTTGGTTAAACTGATTGTCAGACTTTCGGACTTCTGACTAGGGCGATAGGGCCAGGGGCCCTAGGGGGGGCCTGGGGATGGGGCTAGGGTCTTCTTCTTCTGACCTGTAACGACTGTCAAAGATTTTCAAAGGACCGCCGGGATCAACAGCTGTTCCCTACGTGATTTCCAAGGCACGTACGAATCTTGATATGTAATTAATGGTAACGCTCCACGGACCAACCTCGTCAAGCGTAGTAGCTTAACCTTCGATCAAGCCGTGGGGCTGTTATTATTTAGCCACAAGCTCCTCACTATACACCACTAATTTTGAATTAGTACAAATACTTAAAAGCCTTATTCTAGACGGTCTTCTCATTATATTTGTAAAGTATCAATAAATAATATTCCACAATAACATTCCACAACTTTTCACACAACGCCATTTAGTCCCAAGTTAAGCTTGAGAGCTTGTGTTATGGCTACTAAACAGCTGATAAACAAACTTATATATAAATATTATTCATAAACAGCAAAGTTATTAGCGTTTGTTTATATCCCAAAAAGTCACCCAATTCCTGGAAATATTGTACAGGCTATTCATAACATAGAAGTATTCATTAATCGTCATCTCTCGCTCACGTTCGCGTGATCTCGCTCAAGCATGCCCCGCCTCCAACAGCTGTTTTCGTTATTTAAGTTTAACTAAATAGTGGCCATATTTAAAAATTTAATTTAGTTTTTTTTACTTTTGATTAGGTACGCAAATATGATCACTAACAGGTACGGATACAGCCCATTTTTTTTGTACTAATTAAAAAATAATGGTGTATATATAATATAAATATAAGAAGACTGTTACCGCAGATTTTCACACATTTTTCAGATGTTGCAGGCGGTGGTGACCAAATCCAATTACGACATTATTTATTTTAGCTGACTAGGGCGATATAGGGCGAGGCTTATATGTTAACATTTACTCATTTTCGAGTCGACTGCTGTTTAATAAAGTAGAAAATGTATGAAAGAAACTTGACATATTGTCGGGTCTTGTAATTTCGCGGTTTAAAACACAACCGATGTGAATAACGGGTGATTTACGAGGCAATCGCCTCAACAGTAACCCACTTATTGTTCACTATTGGGCCCTACACAGTTGATCTATTACCCGCGATATAAAAGAAATAGGATCCCTTCGTACTTTCCCAACTCTCGAGGCTTTGTGCTCGCTCAGTTATGAATGAATGAAACCGAATAAAACCAGAAAGTGCTCTGGTAGTAAGTAGCTAATCTTCTTTTTATAGATGGGTTTTTTTAGGCAGTGGGTAAATATTTTGGACACTGATCTTACCTAGCAATTTTGCTTGATGCAACTGTCATGGTCCAGTTTTGTAAATAAAAATAAGCAAATGTCGGAATCAGAGATTATAAGCTGGAAACTTGAATACATCTTCATTTTGAAGTTTATTTATTTATTTTCTTATTTTTTTATTAATTCACATACAAAATATATTACAGCTTATTAGTTTAACAGATTTGTGTGACTAATAATAAATAGGTTTCCATGTGTAATTAACTAGAATTCTAAATATGAATGGGCTAAACTTAAAAATTAAAATAACAGTGACATTATACTTAATATTATGTTGTTACGTTATGAGTAAAATTTAAAAAATGCGTAAATACTTAAACATTAAAGAGACACAAAAAGATTGGTTGTCATTTGCCATCGTTAACAGTTTTTATTATTTGGTTTTTCGAGTAATCCTTTATTATAGTTAAATTTATAGTATCTACTAAAAAATGTCTGAACGGTCTCATAAAATCTCGTGTCTGCGTCGCTAGTTATTCAATGTCAAACGTCAAATCAGTTTTTCGCCATAATTTAGGTTTCTATTTTTCTATTCTGAGGTATACTCGTTCTTATTGCTTAAATGACTGAACATAATACCACAAATTATTATTATTCTTTGTCATTAACTATAAACTCATAAATTCATGGAACGTTCGTATTTTGACAGCAGTGCTATTCTGTAAAAAATACTACGTGAAAATGTAGGTGAAGTAAAGACTAATTAATCTGTCATTCCATACTAATGCTAGGTATTAATAAAAAAAATAAAAAAAACAAATAAAAATGGTTTATTTTTCTCCACACATATAACACTTGATAACTAAAAACTTACATAATATGGCAAGTAAAAATGTCATATTTGGCAATGTTTATTTGTGGAAGACTGGTGCCTAAACTAAGCCGTGGCTTGTATTTCAGGAAAGAAAGAAAGAAAGTAAGAAAGAAAGAAAGAAAGAAAGAAAGAAAGAAAGAAAGAAAGAAAGAAAGAAAGAAAGAAAGAAAGATAGAAAGAAAGAAAGAAAGAAAATACATTTAATGGCAACAGCTGGATACACGCACAGCAAAAACACAATAACACAAAAAAAGAGACAAAAAAAGGCAGGACACCAGGGAATTCCCCCTTTGAGAGTTCACTTCACTCAAATTTTCACGGCGCGACTTTTAATGAATCGACCGGCTGTAGCCACTAACAAATCTCAAGGAAAACGATGACACTACTATTAATAAATTAAATACTGGAAGTATTCTTTTAGAGATGTTAATGATGTAATTTTTAGATATTTTTGTTTGAAGAGATCGATGATTGTACGAAGTGTTTACATAAAAAATGTATTGCCCTTCGGTGCCTTAACCCTCAAGCCCGATAGTAAGTGATCCATTAGTCTTTGCCACAGACACTAGATGGCGCCACGTCCGTAACGCGAAGTGAAAGCAAAGTGATTGGGTAAAAACTGGAGAGTTGCGACGGCTTTTTAGAGTTCCGTATAATACGCTCAAAACCTTACAGAACGTGAGTGCTAGGGAGCACTCACGTTCTGTAAATATTGGCACTATACCGAGCGACCGATGAAATTTAGAAATTTTATTCTTTTAACCGCTATAAGAAAAATCTTACTTCTTACTAATATTATAAACGCGAAAGTTTGTGAGGATGGATGGATGTTTTTTACTCTTTCGCGTAAAATATACTGAATGGATTTTATTAAAATTTGGTATGGAGTTAGCTGACACCCTGGATTAACACATAGACTTTTTATCCCTGTATTCCCACGGGAACGGGAACTATGCGGGTGAAACCGCGGGACGTCTGCTAGTTACAAATAACAATAAATTGCGGTGGCACTAATATTGGATTCTTATCGATATAGTTCAGATCCCATAAAGTAAAAGAGTATGATTTTCCTATTTACTATGTCGTGATACTAATTTATGTCAATAGTTTTTGAGATATGGGATATGTTTGGTTACAAACCAATCCAACCTCATATTTTCCTTGGAATTATAAAGTTTCCTTAAGAACAATAACGAGTTCTAAATACTTACAAACTAATTTTCACTGTAGGACCATTTGTAAATATTCGTCCTAACTACGGAACTCTTCACTGTGCGTGGTTCAACTCGTACTTAGTACGCTTTTTAGTTTTTGAAAGAAACATAATTAATGGTTTTCTGCAGCTTTGGAGGAGATAAAAATAGCACTTGTTTTTTAAGCCTTTTGATATAGATTTATCGCCTTTTGCGTATTTTTTCCACTTCAGATGCGTATTTGTTTAAAAAACTGAGAGCTCTTTATTAGTAATAAGGTCAGTCGTACCTATAGTTATTAGATATACCTTCAAATGTTATCGTATAAGGGCCACTACCCTTCGACACACACATTAGACCATTATAACCTTATTCTGTGTGCGGTCGTAAGAAAATATTGACATTAACACCCTTACGAGGCAAATTAGGGTCCCGTACACTGAAAATACAAAATAAGTAACTCCAAGTCGAATACTAAAGCAGTGCCAACTTTAGTAGCCAAGCGTTACATTACAACCAGTGCCTTTAAACTTAAATAGAAGTCCTGGAAAATACTCGGTATGTACAGTTGAGTATGCTGTTTGGTACGCAAAAGGTAGTAGTACCTTGATACTAATCTAGGTCTTGGTCTAGTAATCTCTACTGCTGAGCGATTCTAAGTTCAATTCCCGGGTCGGGCAATAAGCTTAGGTTTTCCCATATTTAATTTCTCAGAAGCAACCCAAAATCTGGATTTGTGGCAGATTGTTGACAAAAGGCTAGCCCCCTATTACATGGGACTTAAACACAGCTGGCAAAACGTGGGTGTAATACAGGTAGGTACGCTTCTGCCAAACCCTTTAAGAATAACGGGCGTGATGTTATGATATGTAATTACACTTGTAACCAATATATTATATAAAATGATCTGACATACCAATGTCCTTACATGATGAAGGCCTGTCTTCACCATTTCTGTTTACTGCCTTATTAAATAATTATAAATAAATAAAATTAAATATTCCACCACTGTTATACAACACCATGTAATCTCAAACTAAGCAGCACTTGTACTGACGCCAGCACATCAAGTTACCCCAATATGTCAAAGGAGATGTTTCTTTTTCGGCCATAAGATGTACGTATGTCGAAAAAAAAGGAAAAAATACCACGAATTGGGGAAAAATAGTATCTGGTGAATTAGAGTCTGATTTGTTGTGTACAAAAAATAATAGTTTTTCAATTATTGCCATGTTTTATTCAACATGGCGTCTCGTTTGCTTGCATACTTCATTCGTTCTGAAATCATGTCTTATCAAATCCATTAAACATAGAAAATAATTAAAAAATGTGTGTATTCTTGTACGGTTAAAAATAAATTACTATTATTCTCTTGTACATATTTTGGGTAAATATAATTAAGTGTGATGATTTCATCGTTTCAAAAATCTTTAGTCTCCATTTTTGAACTGTGTTTCTGAACGAATTAAAAAAACAGCTTGACTTGAAACTCATTTATGTCACTTGTCAAGTTGTCAGTGACAATTTCGTTCGACTCGATTTGATTTTGGTTTTCGTGGTTTTCAGTGTTATTTTGCATTTTCTCAATTTTATACTACTACAACTTCGGTTTTGTGATATCTGCTAATTCTTGGATTGACTTTGGCTTTGTTTAGCGTTATTCGAACTCAGAAATCTGCGTTTTGGATTCGTCTGCCCATTGGAAATCTTCTGTTTTTACTTACATTGAAGGTAAATAATTATTGAAAAATATTTGTAAATCAGTTGGATTAAGTTGGAAACACAAGGTTTACCTCATTGTTTTTTGCAGATCCTTTGGCTTGTTGGAAAATGGCTTGTGTGAAGTGCAATAAAGGGATACTCAGTGATGAAGTCATTATATTGCAGCAGATTTAGGTCCAGAGCTTTTGTTTAATTTTTTAACAAGACATGGCTCAAGAGGTAAGAATATAATTTTTAAACAAACAGTTTCAAACATGTGCGACTCAACATGTAATAGGTATCACTGGGTTTCATGTTGGAACTTATATTAAATGTAAAAAACAAATGTTAAATACAAACACATGAATGCAATAAAGATTTTGAGTTTGAGTATTATCCTTTCAACTGTCAAATGACTATAAACAGTTCTTAATATGTTAACTAGGTATTATGAACTTGTTTTCAGAGTATATATAAGTATGTTTTCAGATTGCTCCTGATGCTGCATTATGCAAGGCACGTTGTAACTCAATAATAAACTTCTTGAGAGTACTCATAGTAGTACTAAAGTAACACTGGATAATGGAATAGGACCCATCAGTGAAACATATGAATCAAATGTATATTGTCTGTGTCATATCTTTAATCTCAAGGAGGTTGCATAATTTAACGAGTGGCCTCAGAGAGATGCAATATCTAATTTAATTGCCCCAAGACAGGTACCTATTATTTGCAAACAGTTCACTTTGCTTTTTTTTGGCTTTTACAACAATTTATAGTATCACTAACATCATGATAATAATTTCAGATACCAGATGGTGCCATTGTTTGCCATTGATGTGAGGTGAGTGCCTGCAGGCTGGTAGATGTATCTACCAGATCTCTTTCTCTCTCAGAGAAGATCACACAGTATTCCACATGGTCCTGAGAGAGATGAAATGACAGCCCGGATAACTCCACACGTCTGTTACGTAATGTATATATGTGTTATGTATGATTTTTATATATGTTAAGATTACACTTACGATTCTCCTGCAATAGACTGATTCATGCGATAAGAAAGTAATGATTGTCAATTGTATGGGAAAAATACATAATAAAACTATGAAAATGTTTTATCAAGCTTGGTAAAAATCCTAACAAATGTATTATTTTTAGATACCCTCTGGAGGCAGAGTATGTTATTCATGCTGGGTATCTGCTAGAAGAAATGTACAGCGTGCTGCCAATCTTCACCTTAATAGTAGGAATGTTTGTGTTGTATGTTCAACATCAACATTGAGACGTCGCACACATTTGTTCCTGAATGCTCCAGAAAGAGATGTCATTTCTAGAAGAATATAACCTAGACAGGTGTGTAAAATAGTTAACTGTAAATCTATGTAGTATGTGGTTTTTATCTGTATATGACTTGTAAGAATCCCTTATCAATAAAATACTATGACTACTATGTATTGATCTGTGAATGTGTGAGTTTATTCTGTATTGTTTTTACAGGTCAGTTATCGTTCATTGGTGTGCAATGTTTGTTGGACTTGGGCTAGAAGTGCTGTTTGTTTAGAATATGAACCACCTATCGTCGAAGCTGACTCTAATCCAAACTAACCTCCACAGGTTTTGCCCATTACATATAATTAAACTCATACAAAAAAGTTGGTATATCTAGTTCGAGTTGTTTTGTACCAGGTTGTACAAACCTAGAACGACACATAGTGCCTCTGTACTTGATGATGTATCAGTAAGAGAAGAAGAATAAAGTTTTAAATCCTGATTTGTTTTTTTTTTTTTTTTGGAGAATCCCTACACGCCTTCTGTAGTTCACCAAAGGTTTAACATCCCTCAGAAAGCATGTTAAGCCTAATGGCTTATTTATTGATCTCCATCGTCATTTGAAGATATTTGACAGTTGTTATGGATACCTACTTAGATAAAAGTCAGTAGGTAAATCTGATATCAGTATTTACAAATGGTAGGTAGGTACTATTGTACCCAGTTACCGCGCTCTTTATATTCTGCGGCATCCAGCTTAACTGGAAGCCGACCCAAAAAGCAATGACCCTTTCTCCAATGGTTTTGGGGTCGGCCGGTCCCTTGTTCTCCAATTATGTACCTACTTACATTTTTAATTTCAATCTTACTAGTACCATACCAATCTATTCAATAATTACAGCATCATTATAGCATATTCTGTATAACATTAGACAAATGAGACCGGTTAGCTGAAGGAAATGTATTGAAATAAACGCATCCAGCAGGGATTGAACACAGTAGGTTTTAACTTTTATATGATAAGCCAATACCTACTCCCTAAAGACATGATTCTTGATCTTGCTTTAGTGAACCACTTTTTTCTAATATAATTTATGAAAGATCACTGAATTATGATCTTAGACTATTAATGATTTATTTTTTCGATGAACAAAAACTAAACAATTATATTATAGGTTAAGTAAACGTCATCTCTACAACCTGTCATGGATGGCTGTCACTATCCCTTAGGACAAACGTCAAACGTTTTCAATTTTAATTTTGTACATAAAAACCATATGATATTATGTAGAAAAATTAACTTTATTCTATTCAGGGGTAAGTTTCGCAGCTTCGCTGACGACGTACATGTTATGGCCGGAGGCCCATACAAAAATGAAACATGTCCTTTCTTTGATCGTTTTTCAACTTTATGTCAAACGTGTGTTTATGTTCATATTCAATTGGGAAAATTTGACACATTGGGGTAACTTGATGTGCTGGCATCTGTACTGTGAGTACTAGATAAACATCCTTATATTTTTCTAAATACATACAAATTATAGATAAATTACACCTAGATATTTATTACATTCAAATGATCGCGCCCGTCACACAAACATTTGACACATATTTAATAAGTCCTGATTACGACACATATTTGAATACTTACATATTTAATAAATCCTGATTCCCAGCCAAAGAATACATGATTTTTTATTTGATTTGTTGGTACCAAACACTTTGTTCGACTATACACGTACAGTTGAATTGAGAATTTCAATTAAAATAAGTAAAATGCAAATGGTCAGGCGTCCATGGATTCTCAATAATCTGAACCGCCTTTGAAAGGCGTCGTTAACAAAAGTCACGTAGTTGCCAACAATAAGGAACTTATCTTCACAACTATATACGTACGGCAATAAAACCAAATAGCCGCTGTATTCTGACCCTTATGTCTTTACAATAGGGTTGTTAGTGCCGACACTTGATTGTTTGCGAACGAGAGCCCTTGATGTCCTTTGAATGTCTAGACTGGATCGGACTGTTAATTTTTTTTCGTTGTATACAGAAATTTAATTGTGTTGTTTGTATTTATTTTTAGATTATACGTATTATAGTTGAATAAAACCCATATCCTAGAACATACATACGAACAGACGCCAGCACATCAACCTCCCCAATTTGTCAAATTTCTTTGATAGGTTTTCAACTTTATTCTAAACCAAATAAGGTTCATGTTCAATTGGGAAAATTTTACAGTTTGGGATAGGTTGATGTGCTGGCGTCTGTACATACATACATAAACTCACGCCTTTTCCCATAAGGATTGGCAGAAACTACAGAGCGCCATCTGTTACGATTCCTACATACTTCTTTTGCTAGAGTTACGTTTATACTTGCACGACGCGGCGCCGGCGCCGTTTGCAACAAAAAGGTCTAAATATGTTCCTTTAAGGCATCCCGCCCGTCTTTTCCACATGTTCGGCCTTATAAATTACCTTTTGTAAGTTGCCTTTCAATGTTTGTGGGATGAACACGATCATTTGATCTGAGTCTGGGTGTAATTTATCTATAATATGTAGGTATGTATTTAGAAATATACAGGGTGTAATTTGGACCGCGGGACAAACTTCCACAGGCTGTTCTACTGTTGAATATGAACAACTTTCGCTATAGGACCAACTCTGAAATCGCGAAAAAAAAATCAGCTGTTTCATACATTTTCGTCGAGTAGGTATCAAACTTTTGTATGCAACAGCTGATTTTTTTTCGCGATTTCAGAGTTGATCCTATAGCGAAAGTTGTTCATATTCAACAGTAGAACAGCCTGTGGAAGTTTGTCCCGCGGTCCAAATTACACCCTGTTTAAGTATGTTTATCAGCTATTTAGTACCCATAACACAAGCTCTCAAGCTTAACTTGGGACTAAAATAGCGTTGTGTGAAAAGTTGTGGAATATTTATTTATTTTATTCTTCCTAACTATAAAATGAAATCAAATCAAATCATTTATTGCATTAAATATGGGTAGGTACACAAATGGATGAAATACAAACAATAGTCCTTTAAACCATATCCTACCGTAACAGGTGTGGAAATTGGATCATACATCAAAAAAATAATAAATAATAATTTAGAACTAAACACGAGAAAATGGGATCAAACAATTGTCATTTTACATACTCAATACTCAACACATACCTATACATAACATTATAAATTCATTAATTAATTACATTTATCATTTATATATTGCATACATATTGCATAACTTGTTTATTCGTTAACTTGATCTCTTGCCCATTTTCCTCATTGTACAATCACCAGATCTGTGTTGGTAAGTCCCATATAATAGGGGGCTAGGTTGTTGCCACCAAGCGAGCAATAATTTAGACTCCAGCCTGACCAATTCCAGATGGGAAAATCCAAAACACTTTTACTGAACATGGGAATCGAACCCAGGACCAGTAGCAGGTAGGCTCAGTAGTATTTACTGTCGTGGAGTGCATTGAAGGAATTCCAGAAACCAAATTCACATAAAACATTTCTCGCGAAGTTTTCAGTATTTTGCATTACAAGTTCGCGGAGGCGGAATCGAATTCTGAACACCTTTCAGAAGTTTGAAAGTCGGAATGCATAACATATAAGTACATTACAAAATTGTGTACTTTTTCTTTGAAAGTCTAAGTCAAAATTACTTATTGAAATTAGATGAAGGAAAAGTACTTTTCCGAAGCCGAGAAAATGTACGAAAATATTATGTGGAACATTCTATTGCTACTTGAGAACCTAGAGCAACGCGATATTACACGATGTGAACGCCAATTTGAACTTACGACCACTTCATTTTTATTCAACACCCAACGTACACCGTACCCATTGTACTATCGCAGTTTAATATTCCATGCTATATAAAAACAACCAGCAAGAATTATGTACTAACACTAAAACAAAATATAATCCAATGAACTTTTCAACAATAAAAAAAATACATCGACTTCATAAAAACATTAAAAGGTGTAAACTACTGTGTACTAAAATAACTAGTTTTTCTGTCGGCTTTTGTGGTTTTGTTACATTAATTATTTGCCAATGACTTTCGACCCTGCAGGCCTAGCCATATTACGAATTCTATTTTTATTATAGAAAGAAAATGGCGTATATTGAATCAGCTGTTTGTCAACTGTCAAGTGTATTTCATTTTCAGCCATATTACAAATTCTACTCGTTAACACTTGACAGTTGACCAATAGCTGATTCCATATACGCCATTTTCTTTCTATTGTCGCCTTATCGATTACGATAACAGAAATAGAATTTGTAATATGGCCAGGCCTGCTAGTGTTATTTTACACATTTTAGTGTTTTGGTAAAATTTATTAGGGACCACGCGAATAATATACCTTGTTGAACTAAAAAGAATTTTCCATGTCGATCCTCACACACAAACAACGAATTGAGAACCTCCTCCTTTCTTTGTAAGTCGGGTAAAAAAGTTCTTATAAAACGACCAAAATAAATTGTTTCTATGACTCCTTCCATAACCTCGTTTGCCCACATGCTCGCACGATTCCATAAAATATTTTTCTTGTGAATCAAATTCAATTTGGAATTCCTATGACCCAGTTTCTTTGCTTCAAACAAAAATTATTTCCTTCATTTTTATTTGTATAAAGAGACTTTTATATTGAATTACATTATTTGGTGATTTGAGTATAAAGAAGATTTATAGAAAAGTACATTATTTTTTATAAAAGGAAAACAATTTGATTGTATTTTCTTTAAATGTAATCAAAGAAGTTATTTGAAAGAGTATTTAAAGACATATTACATTAAAAAATAGATTCAAATGATCAAACACTTCTATTTCATTCCTCAGTGAAACCATTTACTTGCTACGGCGTAGCAGCCTACGCCGTAGCCAGTCGTAGCCAGCTTCGTGGACCAAGTGTCGAGGTCGCTAATTCAAATCCTAATCTTGCAACAAATTTTCTTTTCAAATGTAATTTTGTCTTAATATTTATTTTAATATAATGTAATAAACTTTTATGTAAATTAGCGTCGTAAACTTAAACTGTATATTTATGTTAATATTGTCTGCAGGCTAAAGGTGTTCTAAAAATCCTTATTAGTTTGTTTTTCTTGTAAAATTTTATATTAAACTTTAAATCATAGCAAATATTAAGCGAAATAAACAGATAGTAATGAGCTTTTACGCCACATAGGAGTTTATAACTGAGGAAATAAAAAGGGTTTGATAATTACATTTTCAGTTTTTTTCTGTATTCACAAAGTTACAACTTGCTAATCAACTTATTTATTCCAGAACAACTGTTGACAAGTTAATTAATGCAGTTCAGAAGACTCTTAGTAATTTTTATTATTAACTGAATGTGAAATATTAAAGAAAATGTTTCTTTTTTACGAAAAATGTTAATGTTGAAATGTTTCCTTTACGTATTCATAAATAAAACCACATAGCTTAATTAAACAAAAAAAAAACACTGATAAAACATACATTATTTCTGCATTCTGTTTCGTTTCAGCACGAAATTATGTTGAAAACTACCGCCCGATGTAATCGACTTGACCTCAATACTCGATGAAACCGGTTTGGTCCGGATGAAACCGGTTATCTTTGTATTGCAATCGTCTGCGCTCCACCTTATTGACTATAGATGACTCGAAGGCTGTGGAATTATACATTTTAAATTGGTTGTGTAAAATAAATATTTCACGTTCTGTTTATGTATACAGGGTTTTTTGAAAACAGACCAAAAAAATTAACTCTCCATACATATATCCGAACAGTTGACCAAGTTTTGTATGGAGAGTTGATTTTTTTTGTCTGTTTTCAAAAAAGTCGTAGAACAAATGTTGTTGTTTATGATGTTAGTAATACACTCCTGCGAGGTTGTTGGTGTTTTACAAATAACCCTGTATACAAATATATTTCGATTATTCCCTTTTTTAATAATAATCTACAGTTACAATATATTTACATACATACATACATACATATCGTCACGCCTGTAATCCCCAAAGGGCTAGGCAGAGGTGTACCTGGTAGTACACCCACATTTCGCCATTATGTTTAAGGCCCATGTAATAGGGGGCGAGCCTATTGCCATTACAATATATTTGTTAATAATTATATGAGCACAATGAAACTATCAACATAATACTCGTAGTGTAATTATTAACTTGCATTGCTTATTTTTTATTACCTCATACTTATCTCAGTATAGTAGTTTCTATTCTAGTTACATACATCGTCCTCACTTATAATCTGACCAACGTCAATGATTTTATTAGTAAAAACGTGTAGATAGGTTACCTAAACAACATTCGATATTCAAAACGGCACACTAACACACGGACGCGACCGTTGATGGCGCGACGCGACACTGAGGTCAACTGAGACTAAAAGATAAGATTAAAAGATAATTAATTTTTTTTTTGACTGCCTCGTTGGTCTAGTGGTCGCAAG
The DNA here is from genome assembly GCA_921972225.1 of Euplexia lucipara. NCBI lineage: Eukaryota > Metazoa > Arthropoda > Insecta > Lepidoptera > Noctuidae > Euplexia > Euplexia lucipara. Next base: position 16,751,181 of record OV179155.1, on the reverse strand, counting down.
CGCTACTGCTGATCATGAGGTCCCGGGTTCGATCCCCGGGTCGGGCAAAGTGTTATTGAGTTTTTCAATCTGGGATTTCTCAGTAGCAGCCCGGAGTCTGGATTTGTGCCCGATGGATGGCAATAGGCTCGCCCCCTATTACATGGGCCTTAAACATAATGGCGAAATGTGGGTGTAATACCAGGTACACCTCTGCCTAGCCCTTCGGGGATTACAGGCGTGACGATATGTATGTATGTATGTAATTTTTCCAAAATATAAGTATAAACACACATGGCACGCAGGATGTTACATAAAATTATATTTGATTTATTAGTTTTGATTTTGTTTGGTTGAACTCATGGGATTGGAATATGCGACGTCCATTCCTTCTTGTATTTAGTCCTCTGCCTAATGTATCGGAAACGGCGTGATGTTATGTTTAAAGAACACCTCCTGACTATTTCTTCCCATAGAAACTACCCATAGGTAATATTATTACAGACTCCTATTTTGAGAGATCATGCCTATTTTCGATTGTTCTGTAACTTACTAACTTGTCATACCCTTATCATACATTGATAGTAATTTCCTTTTACTCGTGTAAAATGTAGGTAGCAGGTGGAACGTCAATCTAAATGGACACATGACATAATAGAATAAAAAATAAAAAAATTGACTTCAAAGAAACCAACTACAAAGTAAAAAAATAAATAAAGTGAAAAACAAAAGGTCAGCTTTGAAAGTGAGTTTTTTTGTCTTCACTTTATTGCCTCAGACTTTCAAAATTAAACTTGTATTTCGCATTGTACCTGATGATTTTTTAAAGTAAAAATGTTTCGTAAACAGTTTAATCTTTCACTTTATACTTGCGTGCAATAAAATCGACCCACCCCATACGCTTTCGTTCAGAACACGATAAATAAAAATCTAAAATTAATTAATGAATATTTTTCACACTGTTTGTTAAATGTTAGTCTAAGATTACAATACACTAGTTTTTAGTGTAACCGATTTTGATTTATTCATTTTACAGACAGAAAAACAAAGACGGTTAGAATTTCTCAATTTTTTTATGAATAATTTTGACAGTAAAAATAAAAAAAGCATTAAATTTCTAAAGAATACTTTGTTCAGTAGCTTGTATTCCCCCCACGTGCTCTTATTGCAGCTTCCATCCTGTTTTTCATTGACCTTATTAATGTTTTTATGAACTCTTGGGGTATACCTTCCCACTCCTCTTGAATAGCCACCTTTAGTTCCTGGAGGGTTTCTGGGGACTGATTTCTGGCCCTGACCCTTCTCTTCAGCTCATCCCATAGATGTTCAATGGGATTAAGGTCAGGGCTCCTTGCTGGCCACTCCATAACAGGAATTTCCACCTCACGTAGGTACTGGAATACTATCGTGGCTGTATGTGGTCGGGCGTTGTCCTGCATTAGCGTGAAACCCTCACCTACAAATCCGGCGTATGGCATAACATGTTGTTCTAGCACCTCCTGGATGTATCGCTGTGCATTCAGATTGCCTATACGAGGTCCGGATACGAACTGAAGGTTCGTTTTTCCTTCCAAAGAAATTCCTCCCCAAACAGTCCACGAACCTCCTCCAAAAGCCACTCGTTCTTCAATACATGCCTGTGCAAATCGTTCTCCCTCTCTTCGGTAAACTTTCCTGCGCCCATCATTTCCATGAAGACTAATTTTACACTCGTCCGAGAACAGCACGACCTTCCATTGTTCGAGTGTCCAATCGACGTGAGCACGAGCAAATCGAAGCCGCGCTTGGCGATGCGCGGGGGTTAATTTTGGACCATTAGCGGGTTTGTGAGGATGCAATCCGCTTTCTGCAAGTCTTCGTCGTACAGTCCATTCACTTATAGCTACACCGCGTACATTACGAAGTTGCTGTTGCACCTGAACACCAGTCAAATGTCGATTTCTTAAACTTGTAGACACCATATAACGATCATCTCGTTCTGAAGTAGCCCGATTTCTGCCCGAACCTGATCGTCTATTGAAGCTCCCAGTCTCTAAGAACCTTCGATACACTCGTCTTACTGCTGATCGACTTAGGTGTAGACGTCTGGCCACGACGCGCTGACTCAATCCAGCCTGGATCAGTGCTACAACTTGAGCGCACTCAGACGGAGTAGTATCCATTTTCACAGAGAGTAAAAACAATTAAACTCAAGGTAAATGGTCACTAAATCAGTAAAATAACCAATTATTGAATAAACAATAAATTGATTAACTTCTAACACAATGCAATGTCACTGAGATTGCGTTATTAAAAATGAGAAATGAGGGTGTCCGAATAAACGAGTCAATATCATCAACAACATCCCGTTTATTGAAATATAGGGTATGTACAAATAAAGTTTATGAAACATACCTTCAAATTACATTATTAGTTTTTGTTTGTTTGATCTTATTTTTTATATATTGTGTTCCGAATCGAAACTTACTGGGTGGGTCGTTTTTTTTGCACGTAAGTGTAGTTGTAATAGCCCACACAAATTCTTGTACCACTTCCACCATGCGCTATGCATACCAGAAATACCAGAACATAGCTCAGATATGTTATAAAAACCGGTTTTGTCAAGAAACGAAAAAAAACAATCTTTCAACACAAAAAATAAATCACAGAAAGAACAACCTTGTCTTTTTATGTCCATTGAGATTCATAACATTGATTTATTAGAAACTGTACCAAAACATGTCCTACGTAAATGTCTGCGTAAATAAACGATACAAGTTAAACACAAGTTAGATCGCTATCAATGTAAGGTTTACCTAATAATAGACACGAAACGGTCCGTCGCAATAATTTCAACTTTGATTTTGTGTTCGACAATGCTCAAGTCGCAGTTCCTTTAATTTTACATGCATTTCTATGAAAGTAAGTTTGCTTCGTTGGTCCAATGCCGTCAAAATAAAAAATCATTTATTCAAATTAGGCAGAGGATCAACACTATTTGAACGTCAACAATTTACATAACACATTTCCCAAAATACCCACCCTTTACCACTTCCAAGTGTTTTTGCTGGGAAGAAGAACTGGCAACGAACTTCCCAGCAACACATCTGTCAAATATGTTAGAAGAACTTTAATTTATACATTTTATTTAATATCAAGTCTGATAGTGAAGAGGGACGGATATTTAAAAATAGGACTTTAGCTTTTCTTCAAACAGTGTTGGTCCAAATGCTATGACGGTCAAAAGGAAATAATGATGTATTCTGTTAGAACTTGTCCGTCTTAGTATTAATTGTTATCCACCTAAAAAACATGAAAATATCGAATAAAACCAAAGGTCGCCAGTATGCCGTACAGTTTTTATAGCTAGGTACTAAGACGGAAAAGTTAAGGACAACAAAATAAGGAGTTCAATTGGGTAATTAGACACCTAGTTTTTTTTATTTTAATTTACAAACCTAATGTACAATCGTAAATTCACCAAAACAGTTACCACACAGTACTTTTGATTGACATATATACTAGATGTGAATCTGGCATGCATAATGACGGTAATACAATTATTAATATTTACTTAAAAGAAAGGCACAATAAGATGTAAACAAGATAAAAATAAGATATAATATTAAATTTGAAGAAAAACCCATACAAAACTACACAATGAAAAAAAAAGAAAATAAACTACACATTTAACACTCCAAGTTTAGTCCTAACTGAGGCTGCAGAACCAGCAAATATGTCCATTTCACTGCGAATGGAGTTAGCAAGACAAAGCATACGGCAAATGGGTGAAAAACTACCTGTATAGTTAGTATAGTTTGGGAAACCTTAATGTGCTGAATGGCGAAACGAAAATTTAAAATACAGAATAAAATAAACCGTAACGCGCTCGGTGTGTTAGGCCCCTAACAGCTTCATTATACATAGAAGGCTTTGTTTAGTTGTATTTGAGTTTGGCCTGCTGGTTTGTCTTGTAACACAAAACGATCAGACATATACACGGGATAGTTACTGGCTTACAGTGAGTTGGAATATCTGGGATGCTCTGTTGATCGTATTTACCGACCAAGAGTGAGCATCAAGTTGTACATCTACGGACTGCGACAAATACAATTATGTAGTATGTTGTAAAGAATTTTATTTCTCAAAAGAACATACAGTTCCCTGAAATGAGATTTAACTTTATACATAAATAAATCGTCGTTTAATGACGAAGCATGCAGATGTACGGATGCCAGCACATCAACCGACCCCAATGTGTCAAATTTCTTTGATATGTTTTCAACTTTATTCTAAACACAATAAGGTTAATGTTCAATTGAGACAATTTGACAGTTTGGGGTAGGTTGATGTGCTGGAGTCAGCACTTAAAACATAATATATAAAAACTATAACAACAACGTACGAGATTAACAAACAGTTCTATTCTATTTTTTGATATCGCCGATATTCTATTCTATTCTATTTTTGTTTATGGCAAACAGAGCCGATGTCGACTATTCTGCCAATGTCTAAAGTGAATTGAGAAGCAAGTGTCAGAAACGTCATTGTAAATTCCACTTCCGGGATTGATTTATTGTTATTAAATACTTAAGCTGTATAAAATAATAATAAAGGTAAATATTATTTCCATTTCAATTAAATAATAATTGAAAGTGAATTATTACTTGTATTTATGTAAAATAAATCTTAAGCGCACTATTTCCGGCTGTACCCCACTCTTGTCACTGATACCAACATTACCAACCTTATTTTGCCGGTAAAAATAGTGTGGTAGGAAGTAGGGCGAAGGCTCTTTCGGGAGTTGAGCTCAAACACTGTAAGTGCGCAGATGTAGTAGTGATCTTGTGAAAACATTGTGAGATAAATTATAACCAAAGTGTTTGATTTTACATCGTCGGTCGTTTACACAAGTGTGTAAAAAATAACGACTTATAACAACTGAAGGTACTTAAACAAATCTTAAATTGATACAGTTGAACTCATTGTAGATTTAACAAACTGTTCTTTCAGTACTAGCCGAGCCGGGGTGCCGTTGACACACTGCTGTCACTCGTGCGTACGCGCAACTACGTACACCGTGTAAATGTTTTGGTGAATCTTTGGCGATGCTTCTCAATTAACTTTAGACATCGGCAAAATATTCGACATTGGCTTTGTTTGCCATTACAAAAATAAAATAGAATTGAAAAAATAATAAAAAGGCACAGACATTAAATTTAATTGTTAAATGATTGAATTAAATAGAGTAGAATAATAAAACACTTGTTTGCACTTTAATATTGTGTAATTAACAGTACTGCGATAAAGATGTTTTGATTTGTTTTTTTTTTTTAAATATTGGTGGGTAGTTCATACATCTTCCGCGAGAAATAAGATTTCATTATGTTACTAGTGCTTCGTTTAAAGTTGTGATTTTTAATTAGTGATGGCAAATACACATTCAAACTATACGGCAGCTGAATATACTAACATGATTCTTATTTACGGTGAAACTCATCAAAGTGCTACCCCTGAGATAATAAGTAATAAATGATTATTTCTCATAGAACTTATATATACTGGTTATTTACAATGAGATATAAAGTGTGTGTGAATGAGTGTGTTACATAGTGCTAGTAACAGATAAAGAGTGTGATGTGAAAAGTGATTGTTTACACATCTTCATGCTGCGCTTGCACCGACAAACGGCGGAGCATGGTTGCCAGCGCACAAAGTGCGACGTCGCCGCTTCGAGTTAAACGTAAGTACTTTTATGAATTAATCAGTTATACAGTGTATTTGTTTGATTTAATATTTCATTTTTTTTTATTGCTACGGGCCACTAGCCCTACGCATGTGATGATTTTTATGTAGGTACATAATTATTGTTTAAGTTTTCACGGTTCATGAAATTCAGGCAGCGACAGATAGACGGATTGACAGCAGAGGCTTAGTAATAAATTCCTGTTGGCACCCTTTGTGCACGTAGGTAACCCTAAAAATGAACAACCCATACAAACTAGGTCCTTTTTAAGCAACGATCGTGCTTCACCGACCCCGCCATATTTGTCATTTCGTCAATCCTATAAAAGGGTACTCTAATAATACCCACAATACAACGTCAAAGAAAGGATATTCAAAGATTTATACGTAACATGGTAATCCTTTCAAAGCTGAATAAATCGTATACAAAAAAATCATAACGCAATATAAGGCTGATATTGTCAAACATTGTTACATGTTTCCGATATACGAGTGGTTGAACTTTTCACATCGCTTTTATCATTTTTATTTATTGTCACGTAGAAAGATATCAATATATAAAAAAGAACAATAGAGGGCGAATGTTCGAACATAAATCCGAGCTACCACGATTTATCAAAATGTCGAAAGATGCACACACCTGTGTAGCATCGACCTAATTCCAGTTAGATAATCATCCTTATTGCTAACTCGAACAAGGCAGTATGGACCTTAAGTCGTCGCTATAACGCTTGTTATGTGTGTTATGGGGTGTTTGGCGAATTTCGGGACGTGAAATATAGCCGTGAATCCCTAGAGATAAGTATCGTCATCATATTTCTGTTCTGACGTCTATCCTCGAGGTATATCGCTTTAAAAAGGAGGTACACAAAGATTTTAATGTCTTACCTTAGAAGATTGGTAGGTACAACGTATGCTTGCGGAAGTAGGTATCGTGCGTTTTCGCGATCCCCGGTGTAAGCGTGAGATGGAATACTTGTGTAGTTTTTAGTCTGTTAGAGTCTGACAGACCCCTCAGTCCTCCTCGGGGCGGAGGACATCCACGAGGATTTGACACCTCTCATCAAAAAAAGGAACAGCGTTAGATACCAAAAGTATAAAAACATACTTAGCCTCCTTTAGCACTGAAAAGTTTAGATTCATTCTAAAAGGGGCCTGCGTGTAGGGTCTACTAACTTACAAATACCTGTGAGCGAGTAACATTTAAACTGAAACTTAGAGCACAAAATCTCACCTCAAAAAGATTGAGCGTTATTACAACGTAGCTATTAATGAATGCATGCTGAAATAAATAGTGCGATTTTTTTTAGCGTATCCAGTAGGCCTCTAATAAAAAGCCTGGCCTTGGCCTGAAAATTTGGACTTTATTTATGTAAATTGTACACCACAACCCACCTGATCATCTTATCTCCTTCACTATCAATCCATCCAAAGGTTGTCTGCAAGAGATCGCTTTTAGCGATATGGCCGCCTACTTTATCATCCTATGTAGTCCTTATATCATAATTTGTAAGTTTTTATGGTGTACAATAAGAGTATTCTATTCTATACTATATTAGGGTCAAAGAAGTCTCGTAGGTCACCGTAATTTCGAAGAGTCTAGACCCAAACATATTCAGACTCGTGTGAAATGTAGTATCTTTGAAGGGTCTTGGGAATATGCTGTCCGAAGCAACGTGAAGGTACGATAGTAATGGTTTTGTTTCGTGTTATTCTCTGCGGAACGATTTTCTTCTGGATATTGTAGTGTTTTTCCCAAGGCGTTTGTGAACTTATTACTATACACGCAGAGTTTTCTGTGTTCTTAAAATATTAGGGTTACTAGAGATATTGGATAACGTAAATGAATAATGTGTAGGTGTAAAAATTGAAAATCGTTGCTATGCAATCCCACCGTGAGAAATAGCAGACATGTCGTGAGCCACAATGTAATATCTTTCATGCATGTTTTATTTTAATTCTGGATGAATACAGAACTAAAATAACATGTTTGAGAAAGTTAAATTTCTTATTCTGATAATAGTTTATGACATCAAGAATGATATCCTATATGACTGTATGATCACACATGTTTAATGCAAATGAAATATTTTGATTTACATTTGATTTGAAACAGGGTTTATTGCTTTTGTTGTTTTGTTTATTTATGTACAGACGCCAGCACATCAAGTTACCCCAATGTGTCAAATTTTCCCAATTGAATATGAACCTTATTCCGTTTAATATAAAGTTGAAAAACGATCAAAGACATTTGACACATTGGGGTAACTTGATTTGCTGGCGTCTGTACATTGTGGAACGCAATAAATATTAAGTATTCAGTATCATACAGGAATAGGTATGTAGGTCTGTATAAACAAGGCGATTATTGATTCGTTAGTAATATTTTAGTTTTTTTGTACTAAGAGATCAACTTAAAATAGGGCGTTTGGTATGATTATATATATATACCTACCTATATATATATATGCCTTTATATATATTTGAAATAATCATAGTGTACTTTTTTGTTTCGGAATATCAGGCTATTTCCATAGTGAAAATTAATCACATTTATTATAACTTTAACCCTGTTTAACAAAAGTCATCTTGTTGGTATAATGATCAACAATGAACAGAATTAACGACTGTAAAATAAAATGTAATAATTTTCAGCTAACTGCCACTGAATGATTACGAGATTATTGCTTCCAGGAAAGTTACGACAGTGTAAAAGTAGCCGCCATTAGAAATCAATTTCGTTCATTCTTTCACTTCGGAACTTGGTCGGATCGTTAAGCAATTGATTCGGTTCAATTCGTTTTTCTTTTATTGTCTGCCAGTGAATGCCAATGTATAAAAACTTTTAAACGTTAGAGTACAAACACTCGTACCTACATGAAAATAAAGTCAGAACATTAACATTAGATCCTCCGATGGGGACAGACACGGATTATATGGGGACAGAGGTACACCTAGACTGGTACTCTAGCAGTTAGTGGTCTTGATAGCTATGCTGGAGGTCGTGTGTTCGATTTCCAACTAAGACAAATATTTGTGTGATAAGCATCATATGTTTTATTTCTGGTTGAAACCACCCACGTCTTTCACATAGACTTGTTCAGAAAATGAATTCTTCTTTGAATTCTTGAAACTCAGGGTCAAATGCCGTCAAGAAATATAACTCAGGCATGTTTACCGCTACTGTTTTTGAAGCTAGTCATGATTATACACCACAAGTTTTTAATCAGTACAAATACTTAAAGGGCTAATTCTAGACGGTCTTCTCATTATATTTGTAAAGTATCAATAAATAATATTCCAAAACAGCAAAGTTATTAACGTTTGTTAATATCCCAAAAAGTCACCCAATTAATGGAAATATTGTACAGGCTATTCATGACATAGTAATATTCATTAATCGTCATCTCTCGTTCACGTTCGCGTGATCCCGCTCAAGCATGTTGTTGTTGTGCAGTTTTACTACATATTAAAAAATTGAATTTCGTTTATTTTGCTTTTGATTACGCAAATATGATCAGTAACAGATACGGATACAGCCCTTTTTTTGTACTAATTAAAAATAGTGGTGTTTATTACAATATGCCATTTACATATTTATCTAAAAGTCAGAGGCTTGAACTCGTGACCGCCACCGGTCACACCACTTAGACTATCACTGTAACTACGAGTAGTAAACTAATTTGCAGTGCGCCAACCTGAATAAGTTAGGTAGGTATTTCTAAAGGAGTATGGCAAAGCGTAGCCATAGAAATTGCGCATTTATTACAAGCTAAGCCAACTGCGGGCTACTTATCCATGTATGAGTTTCTCGAGGAAACAACTGGTCTATTTTGTAAAAATCTCCCCTTGAGAACTTGAGTGAAATAACAATGAAGTATACTGTAAAATGTTAATCGTACCCAAATTTGATTACACTGCATAGTGGGTAGTTTTATAAACAGACAAAAAATACACATTACTCACTCAAGCACGTTTTCACAGAATACTGAATATCTTTTAAATGTATTATTTTGTCAAAACATTGAGAAAAGCTTGTGGCTAATTAATGTTAGCCGCACAGATCGATCAAAGGCTACTGTGTCTACCAAAGTCCTTGGATGGTTGACCATTGGATATCTATGGTGAACATTGATTATAACATCAAGACCCCACTGCACCTCGTAAAGCATGTTAAACTGATGGTCCTGGCTGTCATTTGTAGATTTAAAAAGCTACCTTAGTGTAGTCAGTACCCTAGAAGTCTAACAACTAGTAGTAACAAGGTGTATCATGTTACTGTGACAAGGTTGATCAGACGGGAAGACGCTCCATGGATTACACTGTGATTCGGCCACATTCGTTTAGATCAGATCTCTAAATGAATAAATGGAATCGAGGGTAATGTCAAATAAATAAATGGAATTATAATAAACACAAAATATTTGTGGATAGTTAATTTGCTCATGATCTCAAAATTTAAATAATTCTTATAAATGTACACTATTGTTTGTATTACAATGAAATGATCTCGTTAAGCAAGGCGTCCTCTCTCCTACCATTTTTGCTGTGCCCTACAGGGTCCATTATGATCTCATTTATATACCTACCACCTAAGAATATATTATATGGAAAGCGATAAAGATATTGAATATTGTGTATCTAGTAAATTGGATTTTACGAAAACTTTATTTTTTAACTAGTGAGTTGAAGTCGGTGTTTCATTATTCGAATACTCTGTAAAGAAACACCAAAATAAACTTGGAGATCAGTCTTTTTAAGTCGGATCATGTAAGGATTTAAATGCAGATTGGTGTCTGGGATGATCTGTAGAGGAAAGAAGCGGTCCAGTCAGTGTATAGTGATAGTGGCGATAATGATAGTGACAGAAGTAAAAGTGATAATCTATGATCATACTGATAGTGATAGTAAAGGTTGTTTGTTTTACCAGTGTTACATGAAAGTACGATACGTTGGCACCTTCTAGTTCATTTTTGAGTGGCGTGGGCTAGTCAGGGTAGGTATGCCACTTATGCCAGCACCCCAACGAATTTACAGGCCCGCTAGAATATTGCAATCGTCCGAAGCGGCCCGCCAATCATCTCAATCAGCGTTCAATCATTTTCAAGCCTCCCTCCCTCGCTAATACGTTTTGGCGGCAATTTTTTTCTATTTTTCTTTTCACATTCCGTTGAGTTTTCTTTTTCATTTATAATTGCGATTCATTATGGCACCCGTTTCACTAAATTCAAACTGAGAGTTTGCTTGTTTGACCGAGTGTGATAATTACGGGAATTTTTTTTATGTGGTTAAAAGGTATTGTTGTTTGAATAAATATTTTAACGGTAAGGATAGATTAATGCGAAGTTACAATTGCATAGACAGATCTAGACAACTGACAAATCTAGGTTCAATTGTTATAGTATTTGCTTGGCCTATTCCCAACTAGTATGTTGGGGTCGGTGTCCCATACACCAGGACTCAATGGAACATATACATGGAGCGGCTGCGTATCTGACCATCACAGCCCAGTAACTATGTAACACGATGTCCCTTCATTAAACGGGGTCCCCAATGTTGTTTCGAACGCCGCTGTTGCGACACACGCTGTTGCGAATTATTTTTCCACTGCCTCACAAAAGTTCGAAAGCTCATGGACTCGAATGAAGTAGTCGCTAAAGACGCTGTTTCGAAAAACATTTTCACGGCCTCATACGCTTGAATGCTTGTGATTTCGATTTATTTAGTCATAACAGCAACAGCGTTCGAAACAACATAGGGAACCCTCATTAAACAGGTATCAGACTTACGGGGTTCTTCGATCCCGCCAGATTGTAAAGTGATGAAGCACACTAACTTATTAAGAGCCTATTCACTCTATCCTTGATAGCACCTAAATCATAATCGGACAGGAAGACCGCAGCAGGCAAATTGTTCCAGTCCTTCGATGTACACGGTATAATCGACGAGGCGAAACGCTTTGTCCGTAGTGGTTTTCACAGTGTAATGCTGGCCACTGTCCGATGTTGGTGATGGTGGAATTAAGTTATGTAATTCTTGTGCACAATGGTGGAATCGAGTTTTGTAATTCCCGCGCATTCTCTAAAATACTTTCTATAGAAAGCCTGGTTACTCTAAGGCTTTGTGGGTGTGTAACTAAACCTACGATCCAACAATGCAGGTGTTATTATTTAGTTACTAGCCCTTCGAATCACTAAGCCCCCTCTAAACATTAAACTATTCTGTATGAATCAGGTTGCCCTATGTAGATTAGCTTTTAACTCCTCTAAGCTAAAACCACAAGTCCTGATGTAGGTATAAATGGGTAAGTTAGGAAGGTTACACCGTATATTTGGAGGGTCTCGACACGACCTTTAATTAAGTAATTGCCTTGCAAATAGTATGTTGAGTCAAGGAGTTAATCTGTTGCCCACAGGCACCCAGAAACAAATGCTTTTCGGAAACTCGAAACTTCTGAGATACGTGTATGATAACAGATCTTCAACTTACATACTTACACAGGGCCTAGACATTGAATCAGGTACATAGAAATAAATAAATAATTATTCCACACCTTTCAAACGTAAGCGTCAGGACCCCTGGACCAAGAGAGATATTTGATGTTAAGAAAATACCAAAATTTACTACCTTTTTGGTACTATTTGGTACCTATCTTCAAATATTTAGTACCTCAACTGATAGCGAAAAAACACGTAAAGAAAGTGGTCAGCCATTCTGACATCAGGATGTCTTCCATTCCCAAACGAAGCAGAGCTATGAGTACTAGACGACTAAAAATTATACTTATAAATGTCTAATGTGTATTTATAATAATATGTAGATAATTATGTTACACCGAGACACAGAACAAATGATTGTAATCGTTACACAAATATTTATCTTGGGTGGGAATAGAACCCACGACCTCCGGCATAGCAGTCAGGGCCACTTACCTCTAGACCTAACATCTGAATCTATTTAGCCCAGTAAAGTGTTGTTAGAAGCCAACAAACATACTTACTCAAGATTTACTGAAACATATAAACTTTGACATAACTTAATATTATATTGAAGTAGGATTAGTAGGATCTTTACTCATTTATTCTGTATGGGTGTATGTTACTTAACTCCTCTTAAACAGGACCGATTTGAAAGGTATCTTTTATGTATGATTGACGGGTGGGTCACAAATTAGAACCCGAAGATAGATTTGTTCGGGCAGGACAATGCTCATTAAATCTGCGAATATAATAATGTTCCTACTTAATATCCTACTAATATTATAAACGCGAAAGTTTGCGAATATGGATAGATGGATGGATGGATGGATGGATGTTTGTTACTCTTTCACGTAAAAACTACTGAATGGATTTTTATAAAATTTGGTATGGAGTTAGCTGACACTCTGGATTAACACATAGGCTACTTTTTATCTGTGTATTCCCACGGGGACGGGAACCTACGCGGGTGAAACCGCGGGACGTGTGCTAGTTATACATAAAAGTTTGTGAAGATGTTTGGATGTGTTTGTTACTCAATCACGGGTAAACCGTTAAACAGATTTGGATGAAAATTAGCACGTAGATAGATCGTTTCCTGGATTAACACATAAAATACTTTTTATCTCGGTTATGTGTTTTCTTGAGATACAATTGGTAAAGTTGTAACGCGGGATAATACGCGGCTGGAAGCTAGTAATTTAGATTTCGGTAACGGCGACCCTTTCAGCTATTCTTGCTTTCCGTGTACCTACCCTTATGTGACTGGCCAGACATAAATCAACTTTTAAATACCCGGTTACAAGTAAAGCATTAGAGTTCGCCGGCAGAGTTATAGGTGTGTGTTATAGGGCTTAGGTCTCTCTTTAAGTTTTTGGCGATTATCGCTAAATAAATCTAGTCGCTTGTTGTTGCTTGCTTGAGTAATTTATAATTTAGTGCAAAAGCTCCCCTATCCGTAGCTAAGCTTCTAAGGGCATCTATATGAGTATAAGCAATCAAAACGGCAACCAAGCTCGCCTGTGAAGGGTTCCACACGAAGGCTCAGATAGTAAGAGTGCCACAAACATTCAGAAGGATGCTAATTGCTTCATCGAGTGGTACTCTAGAGATCAAACGGTTGCGTTTCTGCTTGTGAGATGTTTAGCGACCCTCCCTCCCTCGCTTGGTGAGTGCTGACGGATAAAGCTGTATGTATGTATGTTGAGTTTATAACTTAATTTCCCTGTTGTGTGGTGAAAAATATTGGGGTATTCCTCGAAGCGCAACCATTATTAAAATAAGAGTGCGAGGGGTATGATGGATTATTCAAAGATATCGATATAGAGTTTTATATTTTCTGTTTTAATTATATTTACCAGGCAAACATGAATAAACTGGAACTAAGTGTTAAGCAAGTAGTTGCGTTTCGAGGAATACATTGAAATATTATGTATAGGTCTTAGATTTCAGACATTATTTATTTCAAACATAACATCACACCTGTAATTCGCGAGGGGTTCGGCAGAGGTGTGCACAGTATAAACAAATTTCGCCAAATACGTTTTGAGTTCCATGTAATAGGGGGCGAGCTTATTGACATCAATCACGCAAATCGAGTCTCCAGGCTGCTATTGTAAAATTCCAGATAAAAACACGCTAGGAATTTCTTCTTTATCGTGGATGGTTTACAAACATTTAAAGTCACAACAACTCATAGTTATATGTTTTTTCTTTCCGTGTGGGTGCAGAACTCATGACTCGCCAATTATTCAGCCACCGCGCCAACTGTGTAATCAAAGTCATCAGTCGTCAAGATAATTATTTGGTTTTTTGTAATGGCAACACGCTTCGTTCGATATACCGCTTTTATTAAACAATCCAAGTTAATTACACACAGCTAATTACTTATTTACGAATAATACGAATCGAGGACAGCTTTACGCCATATGTTGTCCGAGGCAATCAGACACTGGCTTTGCAGAATTACGCCAAACTTTAGTTGTGCCAGAACGTCGCCAGCCGGTTTGCTATGAAATTTACGTCCGTACTAATTAATGGCCAGATAATTAAATAATAGTTGTACCTAATTAAAAATCGCATCTGATGACTTTAAATAAGACAATTGATAAGTATAAAATTTAAATTCTTTATTGCGAACTTGATCGTTATCCGTAGTGTTTAAAAAATAGGAATACCTTTTTATTATTTATAGGGTCACGACTGACCACTATCTCACTTAATGTTAAGCGATGATGTGGGCGACGATGAAGCACGCTTTCCTAGAAGTAACCTACTCACTCTTGACTTAAAGACGACACTTCTGTCTGCCTTTAATCTTTCGTAAGGTTTTTTTTTTCATTTTTGTTTACGGTTTTATTACTGTTGTACAAATATCGTGATTTAAATTTAAACTAATCTGCTTTTTGATGCCCTTCACACTTGGCAAAGCTTCGAATCAAACGCAGTGTGACTGATAAACGTTCCTCCTTCAAAGAAATTTCCGTACACATGCCTTTGTGGTTTACTCAAGTGTTCATAGAAATAGCATACCCCACGTGGTAATGTCTTCTATCGCTTCCTCGCTTCATTACACAAGTCATACATAACCACGAGTGGTATTTTCCTCTCAATGTTTCATTTTACCTACCGTGCCGACGAAAAAGCTAGGGAGGAAGACGGGCAGCGTTGTTTATTAAATGGAGATAAGGTCTCGACTTCGAACCCAAGACAAGCACCTCCGACTTTTTGGATTCATGTGCGTATTGTATAATTATCACTTGCTGCAGAAACAATGAAGGAAATCATTGTAGGTAATAGGTATTAAGATTCACATTGGGTTAGACTGGCCTAGCCCTAGCATAGTTAACAAGACTAGGCAAATGCTGGTATTAAATAAACGCCTCTGTTTGGTAACACTGGGTATAACAGACTAAATGGCGTTGTTTGAAAAGTTGTGGAATATTTATTTATTTACTAGCTTCTGCCCGCGACTTCGTACGCGGATCCTGTTGCTTATGCCAGCGACAACGGGGTCGTCAAAATCGAAGATCTGAAACATCTGATGTCGAATTCTATAAGCCCGGGGACGGGAAATCAATGGGATGCGCGAGACGATTCAAGATGTTCCAGATTTTTTATTTTTGTTGGTCAACAGGAAATGCCATCAGACTTAACAACTTTTGCTAAGACGCCATTTCTATTATGTATATGTTATATTGTCTCTGGGCTTTGGGGTTCCCCTACAGGTGCTCCAGATCTTCAAATTTAGTCTCACAGCAGAAAACACTCTTCACGTGGAATAGTTTTTGCAATGGCACCATTTTTATATCTCTTTTACTTTAGGTGTTCCATTTTCCAAAATAAATTATAGCCTATAATATGTTGCGTGACGTTCACGATCAGCGGTCAGTCGCGCATCTCCTTCCCCCACTTATCTCTAGAGTCGATGCGTATATACGCTGAAAACTCAAGCGTCATGCTTTTTCCGTGAACGTCTCCAACTCGCGAGACAGTGCATGATGTTCACGATCAGCGATCAGTCGCGCACATATTCTTCACTGGTCTCTAGAGACCTGGATGTAGATGCGTAAGTACGCTGAGAATGCAGGCGTGCTTCGTGATCCCAAGAAGTTTCCACGGAGCGAGTTTCAGCCTCATGTTCTCGAACAGCATCAAGTCTCTCCTAACGCTCTTCGGTAGATTGTTGGGATCTTATGGTCTTTAATCATTTAGCACCTTTAGAACATTGGGAAAAATTTGACCTCTTTCTAGGCATGGTTATAGTTTTATTGTGATGATACCTGATCAATTAAAATCTAAGTGGCTGCTCCCCTGCGTTACCGGGTAAGCTACCGTGTAACGAACTTAAATGGAAAAGGAAATTAAACACTCAAATAACATAAGCCCGAAGGCATACGATAAAAAAATGGGAGTTTTAGCCAGAAGAGTCTAATTTTCAATGATATACCATCGTCATCGAAAATCAGCCCTGAACTGTTCCCGCCTTCACCGCGTGGAGGTACTTATGTTATTTTATAAATATGCAATGAAATTAGTGATAGTTTTAATTTCTATATCAAATGTTTCTGATCTTCGATTTTTATAAGTCAACAGGAAATGCCTATGAGACCGAACAACTTTTGCTAAGACGTCATTCGTATTTGAGTTATGGCGTAGCTGGGCTCTTGGAGTTACACAATAGGTGTTCCAGATCTTCGATTTTTATAAGTCAACAGCGAGTGCTCATAAAGCTGAACAACTCTTGCTAAGACGTCATTCCAATATATGTTATAGTGTAGATGGGCTCTTGAAGTTCCACATCAGGTATTCCGGATCTTCAAATTTATTCTCTCAGCAGAAAATGCTCACAACGTGGAACAATTTTTGCTATGGTACCATTTTTGTATCTCCTATAGTTTAGATGGTCTGTTGCGGTTCTGCATCAGGTGTTCCGGATCTTCAAATGTATTCTCTCAGCAGAAAATGCTCATCACGTGGAACAATTTTTGCTATGGTACCATTTTTGTATCTCCTATAGTTTAGCTGGTCTGTTGCGGTTCTGCATCAGGTGTTCCGGATCTTCAAATTTATTCTCTCAGCAGAAAATGCTCATCACGTGGAACAATTTTTGCTATGGGGCCATTTTTGTATTGCCTATAGTTTAGCTGGTCTGTTGCGGTTCTGCATCAGGTGTTCCGGATCTTCAAATTTATTCTCTCAGCAGAAAATGCTCATCACGTGGAACAATTTTTGCTATGGGGTCATTTTTGTATCGCCTATAGTTTAGCTGGTCTGTTGCGGTTCTGCATCAGGTGTTCCGGATCTTCAAATTTATTCTCTCAGCAGAAAATGCTCATCACGTGGAACAATTTTTGCTATGGGACCTTTTTTGTATCGCCTATAGTTTAGCTGGTCTGTTGCGGTTCTGCATCAGGTGTTCCAGTTTCCAAGATAAATTATAGCCTATGTGTTGACCAGACTTAATATCTATACAACAAAAAAAAATCATTCAAATCCGTCCAGTAGTTCCGAAGATTAGCGTGTGCAAACAAACAGACAAACAGACAAACAGACAAACAGACAAACAGACAAACAGACAGACATTTTTTTTTGGATTCGTGCTCTATTACTGTTTCTAAACCCCCCTCAATTATTATTTTTTAAATATATTCAATGTACAGACACAGTTTTTTTACAGTCTTATTATTTGTATAGATAACAGTGTCCTACTACTCTACGCAAGTGGTTTAAGGTTTAATCTCCGGGTCGGGCGACGTATTAGTACGACTTATAGTGGTTAGTGGCCCTGGCTGCTATGCCAGAGATAGTTGGTTCGATTCCCTCCCAAGACAAAAATGTTTGTGTGGTCTGCTGCTGTTTGTGTATGGGTGTATTTATGTATGTAAAATACTCGTAAGTCTAAATACTAAAATAATGATAGTAAATCTACGAGAAATTGAATAAAATAGAATAAAATCTACTGTCCTTAAATTATACTCGTACCTATATTTCGAAATATACGAGTATAAGTTTGTTTGTCAGTTATGTAATAGGTAGGTACTCGTACCACAAGCTCTGATTAGTTTTTGGACTAGATGGCGTTGTATGAAAGTTGTTTAATACTTATTTATTTTATTTTTATTTTATCTGGTTCTTCACAATGGTGTACTGGTGCCTACACTAACGTATGGAAGTGAATATTGGGCGTGGCAAAAGAGACATGAAAGTAGAATAAAGGTCTCTGCACACAGCCGGCGTGGCGTGGCGGGGCGCGGCGTGGCGGGGCGGCGACGCGGCGCTGGCGCGGCGGCATCGGTCACACTGCGGGCGCGATCACGTCCCGTCCCGCCGCGCCCATTCATTTTTAAGAACAGTGTTTTTATACTGCCTATGGCCCAAATCGTACAAACATACGTGAGCACGAACACATTCGACTAATTGTTCGACATCCATTTTTGTAAAACGATACAAAATCACATTCACGCTCCGTTCTACTGAGGGCACTGCGTTCGCGTCCCGCCGCGCCCGTCCCCGCCGCTTCTGACTTGTATTCCCGCTCGGCGCGGCGGCGGCGTGGCGCGACGGTTACCGTCGCGTCGAGCGGGACGGCGCTGTGTGGCGTCGTCCGTAATATCTAGTACATTACAACTGCTCAGTGTCGCGTCGCCGTCCCGTCCCGCCGCGCCGCGCCCGCTGTGTGCAGAGACCTTTAATGTTGTAGAAACGCGTTCTTTGCGAAGTATGTGTGGTGTAACAATGAATGACAGATTGAGGAATGATGTGATAAAGCAACGTTGGGGTTTGAAAGAAGATGTAGTAACAAAAATTGAAAAGAGTATGCTTAGATGGTTTGGTCACGTTGAAAGGATGGATGAAAGGCGACTAACGAAAGGTATTTACAAGGCAGATGTAAGTGGGAACGCCGGGAGGGGACGCCCTAGAAGGACATACATAGACCTTATTGGTGAGGTTCTTGAGAAAGGTACCGTCGCAACCGGCGTGTGTGTATGACAACATGTATGAATGTAAACGAAGCAAAAGAAGTATGTAAGAATCGTAGCATATGGCGCTCTGTAGTTTCTGCCTACCCCCACGGGAAAAAGTCGTGAGTTTATGTATTTATGTATGTATGTATGTTTTATTTTATCCTACCACGAAATAGTCAACCAGTCTGGATTGAGTTTAAGAACAGTTTTGATATATATTTATACAGGTTTTAAAGCTTAAATTCAATAAAAGTCACTCGAATAACTGAGCTGAAATTTAAAGTCTTTCTAAAGAGCCATTCTCGGAGTTTTGCGAGACATTTTTTACGTAGGTATCATAAAATCTGTTCATAAGGATTAAATGTTTGTGTGAGCCGTGTGGAAAGTCACCATTTTCTTTCATTTTACAACTGTGTTTGTATTCATAAAGGGATTAAGGGAGTCCTTAATAAGTGCGTGGGTGGATGGTTTTTATTAAGAAATGCATTTAAGATTTTTGAAATGGCGTTTTTTATTGTTTTTGGTACGGGTACCAAAAGAATCAGCCTGCCATTCTACTTCTGGGCAAGGACTCCATTTTTCCACCTGTTACGGGCTTCTCATGTAACAGTAGCTTTAAAGTCTTTATTATTCTTACCTCAAGTCTTCCTTATTTCAATATTAATTTTGCTCAATGATCATCTGCCATTCGACTACGTGGAAAATTCCACTTTAATAACTAACAGGTTAAAGCTGTCCAGTCCTCTAGAAGTTTTTTATTAATAGCCATTGTGTAGATTCTGTCCTAACTTCCTATAATATTCTATCAGTTAGCTAACTTGTTGTTGGAGCGATATAAACTTCAAATATCTATGCTCCGAGATCAATGTTATACCGAAAACGTTTGGACCTCTACGTGACCACAAGACAACTGATATATTAACAGACCTACATTCCCAAAGTAGGTCAACGGCCCCGTAAAATAATGCATAGAATATTTATGCCTTGAGACAAGTTTACGTGATGCACCTTTCCTTTTAAAGTAGGTTAAAGTTGTCTATGGGCGACCATAAAGTGTATTGTTTAAGGAGTGATATAGTGCATAAGTAATGAAGGGATGCTGACCCACAAGCAACCACCCCTTGGGCCTCATATAACGATTTTACGAGCATGGTGGAGAAACGACTGAAATATTCCGTTTACCATGTTTTTCTTTCATTCAGCTTACCATAAGAGAACTCCAATAGAAAAATATTTGTTTGCCACATTCGAATTTTTGGTATTGCCATATCTTAATGATAAAACTGACGCGGGAGGCGTACGTGTACATGTATGTATATCTAATTTAACACGTTGACTGCCAACTAACAGACACAATAGAAATTTAATTGTTCGCGGTCAACGTGTGACCGACGTGGCGTTCAAAGACTTAAGAAGTAAAAATAAATTTGAAGGAGAATTTATATTTCCTACATAGTACAGACCAGCGACCGCTTAGGTGTGAGACGAAACACCAGGGTGGTTTTTAAGTCAGTATAGCTAAGAGTATGATGACGTCACGCCGTTCTCATTCCCGCGGGAATTCAAGGATAAAAAGTAGCCCATGTCACCCGGGGATAATGTAGCTTCCCAACGGTAAAAAAAAATTCAAATCGGTCCAGCAATTTTTAAGATTATTCGTTACATACAAAAATACATGTTTTCTTCTTTATAATATTAGTATAGATTTACGAGTACCATGCGAAAGTCGGGGCAAGACGAAGGCAATTTGTTTCCAGTTGTAAAACGACACATGTCGACGTGCTGACGTGGGCGTCGGCAGAACGTGAGCTTAAATTAACTCTGTGAGTGATGGCCAACCGCCCTTATAATACATCCGTGTCTTTATTAAAGTGTTTAGTCAAATATCAGGTTACGGGGACGAAGTTTATGAAGGATTTACATTGGGTGAAGATTAAGACCAAACTCAGTTTTAAACTACCTACACGAATAAATGATGTGTGCGAAAGTTTAAAATTGAAAAATAGTCATTGGACTGAAACATTAATTTATCAAAAAAAGACACTACTTCAATAGTTAGGTAGTTTTAACTCATTTTTTTTTATTGTACATAATTTTGCTTTAAAAATATTCCTGTGCGTCCAAATAAATTATTTTCTTTCTTCTTTCTTTCTTTCTTTATTTTAAATAACTGTAAAGTGTCTTGAATTTAAAGAAAATACTTCAATTAAGCCACCCCATTCAGTTTCTTTGATAGTTTTTCGACTAAGAATAAATTCTATATTACAAAAGAATATTGAATACTTGATATCGGTAAAAATGTATTGCTTCGCCGTTTTGCTACCGTCGTGGAGGTGATGCGAATATTTAGTTTCGAAGTATTTAAGTAACGAAACAACCAAGCAATACATTTTTACCGATATGTAGAATTTGTGATCCTTAAGGCCGTGTAGATTCAGAAGCTAGGTTTTACATGAGATCTGATATCTTTTTCACAGGGCAAACCATATGTGGTCGTCTTGCAAACATTTTACATGAAATGTTTTTGGTGGGATTTTAGTTCTTTTGTAAGTTGCTAGGCAGTTTTTTTAGTGTTTATTTTTTTCTTCTTTTTTTGGGGTGTATTTCTTACACATCAGCAGTGCCGGTTTTCATAGCCCATTCTCTGTCTTTGCCTTTTTTCTTTGATGGTTTGCTGATTACCATAAGCGATAAATCAGGGCAATATTTCGCTCTTAAGCGTTTATACTATCTAATACAAACTTCGACCCCCCCATTTTAGGGGTAGGGGGGCGAAATTATATATCACCTTGTACCTATCTGAAGATAGTATTTTATTTTTCTCATGGTACATCGTTCTCATATATAATCTGATTATGTATACAAATATTGTAAAATCTATTTTAAAAGAGTTAAGTATGGAGTTTCTTGCAGATTCTTCTCCATACGAAACTACCTTTTGGAATGTGCAACTAGAATCATATTAATTTAATTTATTTGTAAGTTTAACGTTCAAAAGTGCCTGTTGTCAGGCCTAATTAAAAAACTTTTTTACAAAAAAAACAACCGACTTCTTAAAAAAACACTGACAGGTGAAAAATAACTCTAGTTTCGGAAGTCTGTGGCTTTGGTGGTTTTCGTTCATTATTGGCCACCGACTTCCGCAACTGGAGTTATTTTTCACCTGTCAGTGTTTTTTTTAAGAAGTCGGTTGTTTTTTTTTGTAAAAAAGTTTTTATTGTGCAATTTTTAGTTTCTTCGTATGTAAAAAAAGTCGTTCAATACTTGAAAGAATCATTGAAATCGGTCAACAATTGCAAAAGTAGTTCTTTCTAAACATTAATCTGTACATCTCTGCCGACCCCTTTTAAAATAGATAGGCGTAATGTTATGTTATGGAAATACAAAAGCTCAGCATAGACATCTGAGAATAGCAATTGCGAATAATTTGCTGTTATGCGTTGAAGAGTTCCGTTGCCTGTCTTCTTCATCAGTTTTTCTTCAGCAAATGATACTTTCCAAATGAAAATGCTTGATTTGTTACTGAAAATGTGGGAATCGGTGCGTGTGTGCCTATATTTTTTGAGGAGTTCCCTCAATTCCTCGGGGATCCCTCATCAGATATGAGTTTTGATACAAATGGGACCGATCTGTTTGTATACCCTATCAAATAAAAGAAGAATTTTGAAAATCGGTCCATAAATGACGGAGTACTGAGGTAACCCTAAAGAAAAAAAAAACATACAACCGAATTGAGAACCTTCTCCTTTTTTTGAAGTCGGTTAATAAATGATTTGACTTGACTTGAAAGTTAAGTTTATGAAATTTTTGGTTTGGTTGTATACTAAACTTAGATTACATACCAAATCCCAACTTTCTAGCTCTTCAGGAAGTAGCCAAACGTTTTGATGATCGTCAGTGTGCCAGTGTATTAGTGAGTGTGTCAGTGACGAAATCGGTGTATTTTAGATATCAATAAAATCTAAAGTATTAGAGCTATTCAATTGAGACTTTGTATGTTTGATTAGTCTATTATTGACATCATATCATCATATCAGACGTGCAGTACCTAAGCATTATCATGTGCTGCGCAGCTTTTTTCCAACTCTGCTGGATTCGGATTTCTGTCTGACACGACTATCTGACCACCACAAACAGTTTACTAAATTAGCAAAACGATACCTATAAGTTCGACTGGTTGACAGACTTCGGGCTTCTCCACCCATAACTACTGTCAAATATCTATAAATAATGTAACGGCTTAACTTAATACTTTTAATACGGTGGCGGATACCATTGACCTATTCACCTGTACACTGGGTGAGTTCACAAGGGCTACGTACTGTGTAGCATGTTTCAATAGGTAAATAAGTTTATTTTAAGTTACTTTGTCGCATTAGATTTAATCTGTAATGGCAAAGAAAACATGTTTTTTGTGAATAAATAAATAAAACTTGCTTTTTGCGTAGCAAGGCGAATGTCTCGATATTATATGCCACCCCAATCCACAAACCGACCTTGACAAGCGTTGATTGACCTAGCGCTGTTTCGCAAGTCTGGTTTCCACAAAAAATGGCTATTCATTATTGATACTACTCCATCAGAATCGCAAAGTAATAAACACCCATTTCACCAGCATGAATAAATATTCACTATTGTACGATATTTTTCACTTTTTAAAAGCATTCACGCCTTTCACATGTTTACCATAAAAAGAGAATACATAGCATAGCATGTTATTTTTGTTAAAATGCTTTTCCATAAAGGCATTGAATAAAATCCGTCGAATGAATATAAAACCTAACGTGAGTAACAAAGTTAACTGCTGATAAATGTATTCGTTCAAAAAGGTAAAGTTGTTTGTTGGACGTTAAGTCCTAAATACCAGATTGTTTAGTATAAATATACTTGCAATGGTTTATTTATTTGTCACTATTATTAAACTTGTATGTTGTGCAGACGCCAGCACATCAAGCTACACCACACTGTCATTTTTTTACTTAAAACAAAGCAATGTTTCAGTAAAATTAAGTTTCTTAAATTCACAATGATTTGTACCAAAACATTGTGAAACTAATGTTTTCTTAAATCAAACAGTATTATCATTGTTCTTATTTATAACAATTAGATTAGTTAAGTTTGTAACGTTAAAATATGTCACTTAAGTTTTAAAAGTAAATTGATTGATTATGTTTGATTTTTGTTCGTTCTTATTACTTTCTTTCTTAGATTAAAAAAAAAAAACAAAAAAAGGAATACAAATAATTATAAATAATTAGACTTCATTAAAATATCAAATATGATTTTCTTGGTTTAAAAATCCATTTTATCTGATTAGGATCAAATTTTTCAAACAGCAGAGTTTCCAAGCTGTCATTATTTACACAAAGTTTCCTCAATATACTGCTTCCTAATTTTTTGCTTGTAATAATAAAATTAAAGAGCTAATTGATCTATAAAATATTATATAACACACATCTTTTGTTCTTTAGGATCAATCGTGATTACGCAAATTAACCAAGGGAAAAATAATTATGATTTAATACAAATTGTAGCCCTTTTACAGATAAAATGTTGTTTGTGACGGCTGACCGCGGCCCACAGGTCTGTGCGTGGATTATGCAATTCATACCATATTCCATATGTTTATAAATTTCATTATAATTGCGAAATTGAAAAGAGTACGTGATTTTTACGTTTGACGAGGGTTGTTAACATCTGTTTCATTATGCGTGCCAAAGGGCCAAAGGAATTTTAAACCACTGAATTTAATTTAAGAGTTGATGATAGTGAATAAATCGCAAAAGAGTCTTTGCAAATTGGATTTAATTTCTGAAAGTGAAGTTTCTAAATGCTAATTGCGATACCTCAGTAAGTTTAGGTTTCTATTAGATCACTCATAAATAATATAACGTAGGTAATATCAGAGTTATCATACAGCTTTTCCGATCAATATTACTCGGACAAAGTACTCGGGAACAATTTGCTATCGGCATAACTAAAAGTTGTTTGTGCCGTGAAGTTGGCTCGAGTTGCGACGCTGTGTGCTGGATGCTGCAAACATGTCAGGAATACACGGTGGCTAAGTTTGCTGGAATACCAACGCTCATAGTTCATATTTACAGCAATCGCAATAATAAGCTTGGTTGAGCTATGATAATATCTATCTATACAATACTGTGACTTGCTGTGCTCGGTGACTGGTCGTCTTGCTGACCTTGGTTTTGTTATGGTTTAATTAGTAACTGATTTTTTATTTAGCTTCGATGGTCCTAGCGCATCATTTTTTTTTTAATTTTTTCGTTTTTTGTTTATTTTTGATGTAATGTCGTAGACCTAGTCATGTATTCCAGTTTTGTACATGTAAGCGGGCACGCCCTTTTTACTTGAAGGCTTATATTTATTCAGTTAGTTATATTTTATTTTTTGCATGAGTTTAGTTGTCAACGTCGGTACTTACTATTCTTATTACTACTGTCTTGTATATTGGTGTGTGCTAGCTAGCATGTAGCAAATTATTTAATTTAAATGATTGAGTATGTTAATTACCAATGCTGTTTAAACTGTTCTTCTAATAAATCAGACATACGTGTTGCTGGGGAGTTTGTTCCGCCACTTCTTCTTCCCAGCTAAAACACTAGGAAGTGGCGAAGGGCGGGCGTTTTGGGGGACTGTCTTATGTAATTTTTGACGTTCAAAAAGTGCTGATTTGAATAAATGACTTTTGATTTTGATTTTGATTAATAGTATAAAACAAAGCCGTGTTAGTAACACAACTTATAACTCAAGAATGGCTGGACCAATCTTTATCATTTTTGTGTTTTTGAATTTGTCTTCGCCCGGATGGGGTACTAACTGATAAAACACTTGAAAAGTCCTCGCGAAAGTAAGGTAACTCAACATTATTAACATTTCTTCATTCTAATTATATCTAATAGTAGGTAGGTATTAGTTATTATTTAGTATGTTTTTGTCGTCATCTTATTAAAACTATTCAGAGTTCATTTATTTTTATGAAATGTGGTAAAGGTACATATTCAGTTGAACTGAGAATAGGATTTAAACTAATAAAAACGAAATAAAACTAATAAACTGATTCTAAGGCGGAACGAAATTTGTTATATTTTTTTGTAAAAAAGTTTGTATTTTGCGAATTTTAATTTTTATCCAACTCACGAAAAAGGAGAAGGTACTCATGACGTGGAAACTTTTAGTAGGTGTAACTAAATAGCTGGATTAATACAATTAGCAACACACAAAACAGTCAACAAATGCACAAGTAACAAAATGTTAAATTAGCCCCAGCCATAAATCCAATTCTAATAGCTATGCCGTTAAAGCTAAAACCATGCAAATTTAATAAGCAACATCTGATTGTGAAATGGCAAATTAAATTCAATTAATTACGTCGCATATTACGCATTCAAAATACGCTGTTTACTGTTGTTATCGTAAACGCAGTTTCGTATTGCATATTGACCACAGCAGGCCGCACTTCAGTGCTATGATTACCGGTATACGCTGACCTACGCGTCTATTGAAACTCCGTACTACTTTAGGCCAGCTTAAGATCAAAGTGCATTACGGAACTGTCGAACATTTTGTATCAGCAGATAGTAAAATAATATTGTTTCCTATTTAAAATTAAAATCGTATTTAATGTTAAACTATACCTATTTAATGTACTGTAGTAGGTAACTCTAAAAGGTTTATTACCTACATGTGAAACGCGCACCTATCGGCTGGCAGCAGTGTATCTATCTCTCTAACTAATATGAATTAGAATTAATCACATTAAGTGCTATTTAACTTATTATAATATCCGTTGAGGTTGGACGGTCCTAAAACAAGGTACCCTTGGGTACTAACTCATAATGTATTAAAAACGTTATCTAGGCTGTTGGCAAAGTGGTACTGACTTACAGTTAATATAAGTCTGAAATAACCAATCTGCCTTGAGCAACCATAGGGATCAATGCTCGTGCTATATTAGAAAAGGCCTTCCAGTGGGACAATAACAGGCTGGTATTAGGTATAATTTTATATCACGACAGTATTGACGCTGAACATAACCCAGCTATTAACCATAAACCACAATAAATAACTGAGCAATGTCCCAAGGCTTGTCCCTTTTGTTATTTAAGCTTGTTTTCAGCCGAAACGCACACAATTTTACCTCGTATATTTACCCAGGTTACTGGAGCCACGTGAGACCGAAGATTTGGTAAATAACGTCTTGAGACGTTCGTTTATGGTGACCAACACGTAAAGCGAAAACACGGAACAAACATATTCAATTTACAGAACACTAGTGTAAAATAAAATAATGAGCTTTAGGTAATAAACAGGATCAGGTAAATTTTAAATTGGGTAATATTCATGGTCTGAACTATTAGTTCTGCGAGTCTTATGATTCTACATAGTTTTTCCTATGTTTTTTTTTACTATTATCTGTAAACAGCACGAGAACATCATAGTTTTGTTATATTTTAATTCAATTAAATTTGTGATTAAAAACTAAATGATAAACTTTTTTTATTAAAACCTAAAATATTGGGTTAGGTATGATGAACAGTTTAAAGTAAATAATTACAATTGGCACTCTTCTTAGCTGATTTTCCCTATAAGTCATAATTACAGTTGAAAATTGAGCATATTTTAGCACCTAATGAACCTTTACAAGTTTATTGACGTCATTAGCTTTTCCTTGAAAATTCTGACGTTAAAAGTTAAATACTCAAATCAAAAGTGTTATTTAATATTAACTTACGTTCAAACTCCAAGATAACGGAATTAACCATTACATTATCGTAAATATTTGACGAGAAAACGACCTAAGGTACCTACTAATGTTTTATCACGTTTTCGTCGAAATTTTAATTACAAAGCGTATCATTAAGGAGAGTGACTATGCTTATGAAGATGGGAAGGCGTCTTCGCTAATCAATCTTGTGTTGTTCGTACACACATGACATCTTGAGCTACTTTTAATTGTTAAATGTACGCAGTTGTAAATTAATTAAATACAAGATAGCAGGGAGTAGAAAAAACCGATTTAAAATAAATTATTGCTTGAGGGTCCAGAATCATGTCTCGTCAACACAACTTGTGGGTGTTTTACTTCTCATGTTTTCGATTCAGGAATTTCGATTTAGTTCTTCAATAACAATATAATTAATAACATCCCTTAGTAAATTCTAAAACAATCCCCTAAGGTAAAGAACCTTTTTCGTTCCACCCAGGACCCAGGTTCGAAATAAGTAAATAATTATAATAATTTCTTATTACATTTTTTTTGGTAACACAAACAAACTGAAGAATAAAACACACACTCTCTCTCTCTCACACACACACACACACACACACACACACACACAAACACACACAGACACACACACACACGCACACACACGTACTTACGTAAGCAACTAGTAACCCAGCTAAGACTGTCCACGAACACAGTAGTCACCCTAACCCGCATCTTTAAGTCCACAATCTCTTATTATACGTTTTAGATACTTAAAGCAATCGTTTTAAAAGCTTTATGTTCCTTCTGTTGGTACTGTGCTTGATGCAGCTAAACAGGGGGACATTACATAATTCATCATTATTAACAGAATGCATTGTTTTTCTTAAAACAAAAGAAATCGGCTGTTTGCTATAATTTGGTGGTCTCGTTATTGTGTAGGCGAATATTTGGCAATTTTAGGGTTGATCCCTGATTCAAAGTTCTTGTTTATGTTATTGACGATGCCAAATAAATCTGCAATCATGGATATCACTTGGCGAGCAACGGCCGTCGTTTTTTTGTTAGCCATAAAGATAAACTCATCGTGTAACGAAACAAAATTAGCAAATACGGAACCCAAATTCATGAAGGTAAAGTTAAGTTAAATCTATTTAAAAAGAATAAGTAGGTATATAGTTTGTTGTCAATTCTTCTCTACTCATACGATACCTTTTCGACGCAGCAACTAGAATAATTTCCAAACTAAGTCTGACGTTCGAAAGAGCCTCTTAATGGTTTTTTTTTTTAGTAATATAAACTGGTGCTTCCGTACGCAAAATACGCGCTCTGTCGTGGAGTTACGGACACCTGCCCGTTAAACCTAACCTAAACTGGTACTGGTAAGATGGTAAGCAGTGATGCAATCAATGTTAGTGAAGCGAACTAGTTTATTAAGAGCCGAGACTCTAGCCTATAAGACACCAAAATTATTCTCGGACGGGAAGACCACAGCAGGCAGATTATTCCAGTCCTTTGACGTACGCGGTATAAACGACGAGGCAAACCGCTTTGTCCGGATCGTTGGGGTGCCAACGATGTAAGACACTCGCCGGTTGGCCGGTTTTATTCAAAAAAAATATTTGATTTCGACTAAGCGCCCTTTATGTTATATCCCTATGTGGCAAAATCATCAAATATCAGTTATAATATAATAATATAATACCAGCCTGTTACTGTCCCACTGCAGGGCAATGGCCTCTTCTCATATAGAGAAGGCACGAGCATTGATTACCACGCTTGCTCAAGGCGGATTGGCAATTTAAAACTTATATTAGCTAGGTATAAGTCCAGGTTTCCTCACGATGTTTTCCTTCACCGATGTCAATGATGTCTAAGATAAACTTAGAAAGTACATAATTATAAATTGAAAAAGTCACATTTTGCCAGCACACAGCCGGGTTTGAACCACAACCTCGTGCATGAGAGTTAGGCGCCTTAACCTCTGGGTCATCACGACAGTTCAGTTACAATAGAAAAAGTAATTGTCTTATAGGTACCTAGTTAAACAAATGATAAAAATTTAAATAGGTACGGTCCTTGTACTAACCCTTGACGAAGCCCTTCACAAAGCTCTATTGCCACTAAAACTTGCCCTCGCTGATCTGAATCTCAAATAACTACTTACTATGTTTCCTTTCAAATTGATTGTTATGTAGAAACAGTTTTATTGTGCTCCGCGGTGCCTCCCGCGGGCCGTTTACGATTTGTGTGACGTAGTACGCGTTATTGCTTCTTTATCACGGCTTTTATTATTGTTGACTTGTTTTGGTACGCTATCTGTACAATGTGCATACGTATCTATATATAATACTACTTACATGTTAACAAAATTGAAGTATCTAATAATACTGGTAATGTCCGTAATATCCCGTAAGTTGTTTAACTATAGTTACACCAAAAACAAACAACTACCTAAAGGGCATTAATAAATCAGTGAGATGTTAAATCAAAGAAGGGACTGGTTTACTTTAAGGATAAATCTCTAAGGTTCTCATCGTGTTCAATAATATATGAATGAAGAATGTTATGTTCTTTTATAGTTTAATGCTAAAATAAAACCTTAGGAACTAACCAAGGGTCCAAAACCTGCAGTCCCTCCCACCTTGTATTGTCAATAGATACATAAACGATACAGGACACAAGACAAAAATCCGTCAATAAATCTACAAACAGTAACAACATGTTTACGCCATCGGCAACGGGAAATAATAATCCTCTTTTAGCACCTATACCCTGATTTAATCGGAATCTTTACCACACGTAACCACAACAGATGTAGATGTGGTCCCTCTCTTTACCACACGTACGTTACACCCAGAGATGTAGATACCTATAGTCCCTCAGGAGAGTTATTAGACGAGCAACTATTGCAAGCAACTTTTTGGTGACCGTTGCGGAAAACAGTAAACGTGTTAGTTAGTTGCTGCAAATTGCATCTAGGCAAAAAAAAAATCACAGGTTCTCGCGGACTGATAATGATCAGAAATGCCTATGATAATTCTGTAATATATTTTGTAAAGGGACTTTATTTGTCTACTACTATAGTAACCTTCTTTACAAAATGAGCTCATCGAAATGAGCTGTACCAGGAACTGTTTTTTTTTTTTAATTAAATTTATTTATTTGCCATACATACTACAGATTATAGATTCATCCTATCACCAGAAATTTAGCAATAACTTAAATAATCATTTTGTTGCCCATGTCTATGTGATACTTGACAAGTTGCACTGCACATCAGCACATCACTGCATAACAGTATTCGACAAAGTCGTAGCAATAAGAGTATTTTTTTGCAGTGCTCATGCCGTTTGTTAGTTGACCGTGCACAGTGGACAATTTGTAACAATACTTGGTCAACTTTAGTCGCCCGTGTAGTAGGACTATAGAATGCGGGGCTCTAACATCGCTGACAACTGTGGTCTTTATGCCAAATACCGCTCGGTTTCAAATCCTAGTGCAGTCTATTTGGTGTGAATGGAAGACATCTATTCACACAAAATAGAGCTGAATTAGGTAAAGCTTCCTGCAGGTTACGTGCGGGAATGCATTGTGGGGATATTTTAAATGCTATTTTACTTTTTGAGAAGTGTACACATGTGCATGGCCTCTTCTCAACTAAGTTGGGTTCGACTCCCAGTCTAATCCAGAGCAGGTGAATACCAGTATTTTACATAGAGTAACTGCTCATCTGGCTTTCACAACCCGTTTTCTGGACACTACCCAGGAACTACTTGAATATCCGTGGGTAAGACTGATCACCAAGATATCTGACTTTTGGGCATCTGAGTACCAGTAACGAAGTAAGAGCTCAGACTAACAGCTTAACGTGCTTTCTGAGACATAGAACGCGATCAGTTGGTAATGATCGGTTATATATCGGTATCGGGAACCTGATATCGACCTGTTTTTGTTCACACTCGTAGGGTTCCGTACCATGGTAAAAGATTAGAGATATAGTAGTTATTAGCACAGTCTAAAAACCTACAGTCGTCTGACGAAGCCGTCTAGACAGGGCAATCGTGCGGGGTGTGAGGAGCAAGACGCGGGAAAGCCCTCCCGAACCGCGAACAAAACAATGTTTGTAGTTCGGGAGGTATTATTCAAGGCTAACGCTTGTAGACGTTGTCAGCAATATTCCAGAGATCAAAGGCGTCGTTCTATTGTATTAATATTTATACTGTGTTATTAGGGTTGAGCAAAAAACGAAAAAACATATAAGTATTTTTAATTTAATTTTGTGGTTATTAACCCCCGACACAAAAAGGGGTGTTGTAACTTTGTCGCGTGTATCTGACACTCCTCTCTAAAGCTTAATTGAGTTTTTTCATGCTATATTATGTGAAAGTTGATAGACCATTGTATCCAAATACCTCAATCTAGGCTCCTACCTGTTCATAACAAAAACAAAAGTTCTACCTGTAATTTAATCTCCTCCTGCCAGTCAATATGAGATCCCAACGGGCCTGCCATGGTATATCGATCACGTCACGGCAAATTCTATGTCGTGTCACGTTGGGATCACCGAACCACGTCAGGGGTGTATCCTGCACAAATACCGATATGTGGTTTTATTTTAAGTACAGGCTAGAAGAAGATAAGAAAGAGCTAGAAAATATATAAAAGCCATAAAAAGTTAATTCAAATACAAAATTTGGCTATGTTCAGTCATAGCCAAATTTTGTATTTGAATTAACTTTTTATGGCTTTTATATATTTTCTAGCTCTTCGACGTAGTAACAAAAAAAATCTAGTATGAAAACTGTAGGTTTCCTTTGGGTTGAGGCTCAATGCACCAAATTTATTAAATCTAAATTATTGATTGAATTATTTTTATGGTAATTAAACAGAATATTTTTGCAACCAATTCATAATTTTTGAAGTAGTACTTAGTCAGTATTTTTAAATCATTTACATTAAATAGCCTTAATTGTAATAAAGGCATTAAAAATAAAGAAAAAACTGGTGTTCTTATAGTATATTATGATATAAGTGCGGTAAGTTGAAAATTAATTATCGAAGCGCACGTTGTTTTTTTGTCATACGATGTTTTATAACAATTTTTCGAGTAAATAAATAAAACAAAAACAATACAACGTAAAGAAAAAGCGCGCGAAATGTTTTTTACTTTTACAGCGCTTTATTTATTTTAAGGCAAAGGCACAAAAACAGCCAGTATTACTAATATTCATTTTTTTTTTGTTTTTATTTTACAAATGGTTGTAATTTATTGTCAAAATTAATTAAAGAAAAAAAAAGAAATAAAAAAAATAAAATTAATTAAATTAAAGAATTAAATGTTTTTATTTTTATTTTATCTCCCAAATTTAATTTGATTCATAAAATGTTGACCAGTTTTCTGACATAAAATCACTTTGCTACCTAATATTTAAAAAAGTACCGTTACGGAGCATCTTGACAAACCGTGTGTTGTACCTTACCATAACGCACAAGTACGTTATGAGATACATTACGATATTAAAATTGGAGAATTAAGAGACCCTTTACGAGCAAATGTGTTATAAAATTTATTACCTATCTTTAATAGATGTAAAAAAGGTTTTTAGCCCCCCAACCCCCCCCCCCCCTAACTATTTGACTAAAAAAAATTGACATGCGATGAGTCTTTGAACCCCCTGTATGTGCTTATAACATTTTCGTACCACAGAACTCCGAAATAAACTTATCCTAAAATAATATATTCTCAAAACAACAAAGTTTCTTTGATAGACAACCCTATTCCCCTTAGATGACTGATGCTCGGGACCCAGAGGCACACAAGTAGTTCAAGTAAATACGTTATTTTAACCTAAATCACTCTGGGGACCTGCCCTCTGCCTCTGTGAAGCTGTGAGTTTGCATGAGGCAGTTTTCTTTTGAAACAGAAAAGTTAAATTGATGTATAAAGTCGAAAAGAGAATATTGGCGAAAGTTACGTCGACGTAATTATGTTGATTTCTTTTAAAAAAATTATATGGTATTTTATTAGAAACAGATATTTAATAAATTAATGCTTCGTTGGTCGAGTGGTTGTAAGTGCTTATGTTGAGCCTGAAGTTCTGGGTTTCATTTCCGTGTCGGACAAAGTGTAATGAGGTTTTTATCCGACTTCAGAAAAAGGAGGAGGTTCTCAATTCGGTTGTATTTTTTTTTAGGGTTTGTTAACTCTGTACTCCGTCATTTTATGGACCGATTTTCGAAAATCTTTTTTTATTTGATAGGATATACTAGCAGATTGGTCTCATTTGTATCAAAAATCATATCTAAAAAGGGACCCTCGAGGAATTGAGGGAACCCTTAAAAAAATATAGGTACACACGTACTGATTTTTACATTTTTAGTAACAAATTAAGCATTTTCATTTAGAAAGTATCATTTTGTGAAGAAAAACTGATGAAAAAAACATGCGACGGAACTCTTCAACGCATAACAGCAAATTATTCGCGATTGCTATTATTAGTCAGATGTCTATGCAGAGTTCTTGTATTTCCATAACATAACATTACGCCTTTCTATTTTAAAAGGGGCCCGGCAGAGATGTACAGATTAATGTTTAGAAAGAACTTCTTTAGCAATTGTTAACCAATTTCAATGATTCTTTGAAGTTTTAAAAGACCTTCTTTACATACGAAGTAACTAATAATTGCAAAATAATAACTTTTTACAAAAAAAAACAACACACTTCTTAAAAAACACTAACAGGTGAAAAATAACTCCAGTTTAGGAAATAGGAAGTCGGTGGCCAATAATGAACAAAGAAGGAAGGATGAGAGAAGATATACATACGTTTAATGAGATGACAACAAATAGATCCAAACCAATAATAACTACTACTAATTTTTATGTAGCGAGTCTCTACTGTTATCTTATTTAAACATTTTGTGTTCAATGGAATTAAAATTACAACATGTATATATGTATAACCTAACCTAACTTACCATACCTATCCTATAGCTAACCTAACTACCTAACCTAACTACCTTACTGAAATAAATAGGTTTAAAAATACTAAATTCATAATTTTAAACTGAACTACTGCGCTGCGTGCCTCTATGTACATACAATTCATTTTGTTCTCCCGGTCTACCTTAAATTCCATATAGTGCTTACCTATAATAATTTTCTTTTTGCAAAGAATTATTGAAGTTCGTCTCTGTCGCCATTATTAATTACGTAAATAGTTTTTCTGAAATATAAGACTTTTATGCTACATAAAACCTCTTTCTAAGTTTAGTAACAAAATAAATTTCAGAACGTACGTATTATAATCAAAAAAAATGATGTTGATCCGTTGTCATGGTGACTCTATTAAACTTTTCATTTTTTTAAAGCTAAATACGCAATAATAATAATTTTACATATATTTTGTCGAATCAAAATCCTTATTTCAATACGTTCTTTAATTTGAGAGGAGTATACCGTACCGACTACGAGACGAACATAAAATGTTTGACAGGTAGAATAGTTTCTAAGGGAAAGCGAAATTGTTGTTTTTACTATATTTCAAGCATTTTTGTCATATTTACTCACCTTTTAAACTTTTCCTGGAGTTCCACAAACATTTCAAAACCAAAATCAGTTAAATCGGCCCAGCCGTTCTTGAGTTTTAGTCGGACTAACGAACAGCAATTGATTTTTATATACTGGGTGTAAAAAGACCGATCATATAGCCGATAACTACACATTCTGTACATATAATTAAGTAACTTTGACCAATAAATATTGCTGCGAAACAACTTTTTTTCCATCTTTAAAAAGAGATGTTTTTATTGCGCGCAATGAAAAGCGCGCAACTTTTGACCAGCTGAGCGTATGGCCGGCCGAGACCGCTCGCGCTTTTTCGTTGAACCGACCGCACGCTTGTGTTTAGTATCTATTGCATTTTTGTAACTCAAATGCGTAATTTGTTTTGAAAAATCGATAATTCTGATGATTTTATTCCGAAGAAAGTTTACCCAATACAAAAAGGACAGACAACAGTAATTCCGAATTGCAAAAACAGTATTGACGAACATAAATCTGACAAAACATGTTTACATCCAAACTTGTTTACTAAGTGCACACTTTACGAGCATAAGCTGCTTAGTAAAATTATTTCAAAGTGCGTGACTCATCTTTACACATTTCATGAAATGTGTAAAGTGACGTGAGGGATTTGTCATGACAAATCCCTCACGTCATATTGATATGACGGCGTGATGGGTGTCACGGCGACTCGCATACAAGTAAAATGTAGGTGCAGGCTTAATTGTATTGGTGTGGTGATGGACACTATCGTTTTTCGCTTATCTATACCTTTATTAAAGAGTTTTAATTCATTTGTTTTTATGAACTAAGTTATTTAATAGCTGTGCTTTGTGTTATGCTTTCCTAAGGGCTGTAGCGTGATGTTGAAACCTGTTACGTTCCTCAAGAATTAGGTTATCAAATGCAAGTATGCACTTTAATTTTAATAAAACCGGAATGTATTTAAACAGATTAGTATGTTCAAACAAAAAAAACAAACAAAATCTTCAGCTTCTTCGGCGGGTAAGAAACATGATGATCAACATTGCATTTTTGCAGCAGCGCTTTTCTGTATAATCAAGGAGAAATTAAGGGCCTTTAAGTCAAGAGTGAAAAGGTTACATCTAGGCAAGCGTGCGTCATCGTCGAGTGAAGGCGAATTGAGCTGTAATTCCATACTAATGCTTGTCATTCACAATTCACTACACTCAAGTTTTTACGGGATGACTTTTACTGAATCGAACAGCAGATCTGTAAACAAGCAATAATAAGCAATAATCTGACATTGACAACAACTTGAGGTTAAAATGTTAAGCGAGACGCTAATGTCAGACGTAAGTCACGACGGATAAACAGCAAACGCACTAAATTTTCAATAAGAAATTCGTAGATACCTATATAAAACACGCTTTTAATTGTTAATTGACTTATTAAGCCAAGCTAAGAGAGATTGTTGTTCAATAAAGCCATCAATGCTGATGTAGACAAAACCTTTGCGCCGTGTTAACATTTAGAAAGTCAAATAACAAAATATACGGCTCGCAAATTGCACTAAATCCCGTTCAAAAGCGAGCCTCGAACGTGACGCGAGATTGATATGTGACGTCAGTGACGTGTAACGTAATGGGAACTCGCTGCTACGAGTTTTTAGAACATAATAGTTACATAGAAAACTCTCAAAAAAGAGTGTTGGAGTGAATGGTTTCATACATTTAGCTATGGAAAAAAATGCGTTGATCGGATTGCATACGGATTTAACACCGTACCTACCTACGATGAAAAAATATAGGCTTTACCTAGTAGGTACGGCTGTTAATTGCTTGTGTTGTAACCAGTCACCAACTAAAGTGACTGACATGTCAGATTCGATTATTACACACAAACAAAAATTCCAAGATCATCTGGATTCATGCATTAGTTTACCTCTGAGTAAAGACGTCGCTAAACAGTAAGTAGCTGAATCTTTTTCGTGCATGCTTGCTTACGAATAGTTCGAGCGGCTAACGTCAATTAACTTTACCGTTCTGTGTGTGTTGTGATAGCATTTTCTTCTTCACATAGGTATTCTCTGCAACCCAATAAAATAAATTTAGAACAACCGTCAAAAGTTTTTATACCACAAGGTGTAATATGGATGGATTGTGCTATATCTTTTTAACAGGCTTCAAAAAAAGAAGGGGGTTCTCAATCCGACTGTGTTTTTTTTTCGAATATTTGTTACGCGATTACTCCGTCATATATGGACTGATTTTCAAAATTATTTTTTATTTGATAGGCTATTATTCTACTAGCTTGGTCCCATTTGTATTAAGACCCCGAACTGATGATGGGATTCTCGAGGAATTAAGGGAACTCCTCAAATAAGTAATTTAGGTGCACACGTACCAATTTTTGCATTTTTAGTAACAAATGAAGCATTTTCATTTAAAGAAAGTATAATTTGTTAACAACTTTATTTAATTACCCATATTAGTAAATTAATGACTATGAATTATAACAAAAAAAACGTAGGGATAGAATTAATTAACGAGTGCTGCCGCCGGGAGACACAGTCCTATCTAATTCACCTTCATTTACTTATTTACTAAAACTAGAGTATCAATGTTAAGATGTTTTTCACCATTAAGAACGTCTGGTTATTCAACC
This sequence comes from Euplexia lucipara, assembly GCA_921972225.1. Taxonomy (NCBI): domain Eukaryota; kingdom Metazoa; phylum Arthropoda; class Insecta; order Lepidoptera; family Noctuidae; genus Euplexia; species Euplexia lucipara. The sequence continues at coordinate 16,713,115 of OV179155.1, read as the reverse complement.
TTTGTTTTACATAAATTTATATTAACTGCCATTTACATAGTATTTTAAAGTTTTTTTTTTTTGAGGCTTTTAAAGTTACAAGCTATTAGGTAGAAAAAATAACGATGTTCTAAAGAATTCCACAGGTGTGTACTCGATGGTCCTTAGTCCGTAGTCCAAGAAATCAAAATACGGTGATCACATACTGTTACCATGTTTAGTTAGCTGGCAAAATAAACAATTCTTCTTCCCACCATAAATGTACCGACTAATGTCTTTGGTCGCTATAAAACATATAAAATTTGAATTTGTAACACTATCCTCGCTTTCCCATTGTTGGAGAAAGCTAAACAACTGTACGAATTAGTAGTAAGATAGACCGTAAGAAAATGTATTGTTCTGTACTGGGCGACCAAGCCCTTTAAAAAAAAACAAAGAAAGAAGTTATAGTTACCATATTTTTCATTGTGCCATGCCATCTACCCTGCTTTGCGAAAGGAATCACAGGCTACATTTTTAGGAAAATAAATATGACCTTTAAAACTCCGATACTGGGCAAAATGATATATATCCTCTTGTAAATACAGAAGAATTTTAAACTCGCCCCTTTTTAAAGAAGTCTGTTCAAAATATACACTACTTTCTTTGGTTACATATTAAGTCTTCTTCTTACTACAATTTAATTAATTAATTTTAATAAAATAACCACTGCAGGCTAGTTATTCGGTGAGCTTGTAAGCTTTAGCGTAGGAGTTAGACTGCCGCTCAAAGGGGCAATCATAGCTAATGCTATTAAATTATTAATAGTTAGTGACTCAGTGCAATCTTAGAAAGATTCACCTTTTCTTTTAGATTCACATTTCTCTCTATATTCGGCACGAAATTGTATGATAGAATACGTCGATTTCTGTAATTATTATTGAAGTAATGATTCCATAAGAAATCTTTTTAACCTACTCAAACTACTAAGAACGGTTATTTAAAAAAATAAAAAACCCGACTGCTTTTTTAAGTATTCATAAAATAAACCCTAAAACAAGTACCTACCCGAAATTGTGTAGCAGTCGGGATCCATTCTCTTTTATTTAGATTTTCCTACAAAGGCACCATCCAAATCAGAAGGTAATATGTTATTTATCTCATTTGTAATACTTTTAATAAGTAAATAATGATATCCGAATTTCCAGTCACCATTTCCAGTGTTTTTTTAATGTTTGTTTTATACATACTTTTTCCGACAGTTTTCAGTACAAAAATAAATCGGCCAAATCGGTCGAGCCATTCTCAAGTGACGATCAATTATACACGGATGCGGCATTTAAATTTTATTTGGGAAAGTGTATAAATAGATCGTGCAACGGTGCAACAGATTTTTTCCCGCTCAATTAACAGTTGTCAGTCCCGGAGAAATATGTTCACAGCACTAATTATGGCGCCTGTACCCCGGGATGACTAGGGATGTCCAACGTGGCGTCTGTTCCCGACGTTTTTTTATAGAAAGTCGCTCACCCGACTGGGAACGTTACAGCTTCACTGAACGCTTTCAAAAGGGGTTTTTTATTAGCATGTTATGATTCAAAGGTTACAGGACTGGGTTATCGTTTTAGAGTCAACGTAGGTTATTAGTCCATGTATTAATTTTCGTTCAATTGAGATTTAAAATAGCATAATAGGCATGTTGACGTTGTGTGAAAAAAATTGTTTAGTCCATCAGTTGGATAATAAAAAAATATTGACAAGAATTGATTGTTTTTTTTTAATTGATTGAAAAATTGCATTGAAATGAGGGGTCATCATATTTCAGTGTAAAAGTTTTGACTCATGTGTGCCATTGATCATTTAATAATAACGTGAAAAAAGGAAAAATAAGTATCTAATATGTTCTAGAAGGTAATCTGGATGAGGGACTAAACACTATAATTTAGTCAAGTAGCCTACTATTATGATGACGGTAAAATCTTTAATTGACAGCGGGGACCAACGGCTAAATGTACTTACGAGTCTCTGAGAAAGAAAGAAAGAAAAATATTTATTTGACAACAGTCATTAAAACACACGCACAATAATTTATAAAAGATACAAAATAATTATACAAGAATACACAATGTGCCTCACGGCTGCGCCAAAAAAGGTCCATTTCAGCATTCATGCCAGACAGGTGATGCTGTCTGACGCTGGTCTTGATATGTAATCAATATGTAAACCACCATGGCCTGACCTTTCCAAGCGTAGCGATCGACCCTTGTGGCTATTATTATTTAGCCACAAGCTCCTCAACTGAATATTCTTTATTGCACACCATAAAAAACTACAAAATAAATAACTTAAAGAGCTACATAAGGTGTAACAATAGACGGCCTTATCGCTAAAAGCGGACTTTCCACTAAAGTCCAAAGGTCGCCTGTCGCCTTAAATGATAATTAAATGATATTTATTTCTGTAAATAGGTTTCAAACACTTTTACACGTAATTTTTTTAATTAGTAGATTATATCGGAGTTTCACTATCTGACTACTCTGAGAAGAAACACCGAAAGAAACTCAGAGGTCAAAGTCTCTTTTAAAGTCCAGACATTATCTTGGTCAAATCATGTAAGTAAGATCCATGCAGATTAGTGTCTGAGATGGTCTTTTGAGGTTCTTCATTGTGATACTTATCGTAACTTATAATAAACTCGCTAGCTGTGCCCTGCGCTTCACCCGCTACTTTACGATCATAGCGTTGTAATAAATAACAAATAGCCTTTTTTTATCTCTGTCTATAAATTCCTGACGGATGTCCTCCGCCCTGGGAGAGCGGAGGGGTCGTCTGTCATGTTCTTTCTGCCTAAAATCAACCCAGTGTTACATCTCACAAGTATTCTTCCGCAACCTCGGCTGAGATAATCAACAAACTGCATAACCCGACTGATCATTTCATAGGTTAGACGTCTAAATAAAAAGTAAACATACTCTTCAGCTTTATTATATTAGAATGTAGACGAATAAATTATTCCAATATTCCACGTAATATTTTTCTTGTAAACTAGGAAAGAAAGAAATAAAATACATTTTGTGCAACAGCTGGATACACGCACAGCAAAAACACAATACTTAACACGTTGAAATTTTTTTTTTTAAATCTTTTACACAATATACCCAGTTACATATAAAGGACACAAAACAAAGCTTGAATAGATAATTATTCTAGTACCCAACAGATATGTATATTAACTACACTACATATATTATGTGTATATTAACTAAACGAACAATCAGGACTTATGGAAAACTTATTTTAAACATAGAATTATTAAGTCCATCCAAAGGTTGTCTGTAAGAGATCGCTTTTAGCGATAAGGCCGCCCATTGTAACACCTTATGTACCCCTTAAAGTTATTATTTGTAAGTTTTTATGGTGTACAATAAAGAGTATTCTATTCTATTCTATTATATATAATTAGCGACTTTCCTGAACTAGGTTAATAAAACCTGTGTTTCAGGCCATCACTTAACGAGACTAATTATTACGGGTGCATGTTACATATAGAATAATAGAATAACAACTTACGAACTAAACATTACAATCATACTAGAACTTCCCATAGTTTCTCTGTGTCTGTGTAATTGGGCTTTAATAAATACTCCGATATCAATTTACTACATTTAATGTAATTTACGCTATATAACTAATAACTTGTTTAGCTTATTGTACAAAAAAGGTCCTAAAAACACGTAAAATCTATGAGCAAATGAATGTTTCGTCTGAGGTTTTATGCAAACCAAAACTTTCCTCCTCCTGGTTGAAGGTACTGGCTCAAAAGGAAGCTCAGAGTGCTGATAAAGTGTGACGTGCATTATAAATAGTTGTCGTACATAAAAAATAAAGAGACACAAAAATGGCATGACTCACGACTGCGCCAAAAAGTTCATTTCAGCGGTAAACCCAGACAAATGCTGAGATGCTGCCTGACGCTGATTTTCAAATAAACCTTTGGGGACATGTGACGGATGAGTAACAATTACTACCACAATAATCATTTAACTCTCTGCAAATTCTTTCGTTGTAAAACTTACATTTTAATTAACGCCATAAAAATATGATTCACTGAACAAAACACGAAATACATTAAAAATGTTTGTAGTGATTTTGCAGACAGTAAATGTTGTTCTTGTTATGTATTTCTTCTTTTTTTATAAGAAACGTTTCTGAGGGTTGTAATTGGGTGAAGTTTTGCAATTTGCCAAGAGGTTCTATTTGTTTTGCCACGTAAGAAGTTTATTATGAAAGTTGCGCTTCAACTTCAGTTTGTTATTTGATGAATTCATGCCTCAAAAGGCTAAGACTTTCGGGTTTTAATTGAAATGTGAGCTGGGTTTAAAAAGTTAAAAAGATAATAGGTATCGCCGCTTAAAATTTATCATGAAGAGTCAAAATATTAAAAAAAATCTGAGAAATATTTACCCAGATCTCCGCTTTTTCCTACTTAAATATATTTTCATAAAATATTCATTGAAACGTGACGTCACTAAGTCAGATTTCAGCAGCGACTGGCCGTAGATTACATTAATGACTTGTCATCCGACGCCCCAAGTTTCCGGAGGCCGAGTTTTGATACAAAAAAAAATGGCCTTTTTATTTTTATCCGGAACTCCTCGATTAATTATGTATTAACTTCAAAGAAAGTCAGTAAGCCAATAATTCTTTGGAGTGCCATCTTATGTTTCTTCATAGAGACGGATTCATTCTCCTTTTTCGTTCATTTTAGTTTTTATTCACTTTGAACGTAGGAACTAGTGTGGGGTATTTAGTGGATCGTATGGGAGGATAAGTGATCCTCCAGACGGGAGGGGAGGCAAGAGGTAAAGCTTCGTATATTTTGCGTAATGCTCACAAATAAATATGAAGCAAGCTCTCTCGAGTACATTCCCTGCGCAAGTTGGAGCCGCACCGGTAATATATGTTTACTGAAAGAGAAAAACTTGAAATGGTCGGAAATATTTTTATGAACTTTGATATTTTTCCGTGCGCAAAAATAGTATGAATATCACGGAAAGTCTTTGTCTGTTTATAATCTACCTAAGGTTTTTGTAGAAAGAATAGTAGTATTTTTAGAACTGGTAGGCAACAGCTTTTACGTTCTTTAAACTATCAGTTCCCATCTGAGATAGCTAGATTATGGTCCGCCAAAGGTTCAAAATTACAAACTTTTTAACTCGATGAGCAGTTTAAAGTAAGCCGAATTATATTTACAATAGTACCGGACTGCCGCCTGGTAATACATGTTACTTTTGATTTTAACGAATAAAAATAAATAATATTGGTAGTTTAATTCCAATTAACAATTTTTAAAGTTTACATTTTAACTCAACTAAGTTTTAAAAATTGCTGTATTTACAGATTAACTACCTTAGGCAGCCAAGCTAAGATTAAACTTGTATTATGGATGCTAGAGATTTCTCTAATGCGCTACAATCTCCAAAAACGAAGACGAACATTCAGAATAGCATTATGTCGAAGCTATGGTAGTATTAGACAGAAATTTCTGTACAAGTTCGAAATAATAGACCATTAAATTTGTTCTACAGTGAGACAGTAGTAGACCGGTGTTGTTTTTATTACTACTCTAGCATCTAAAAGCTCTTTAAACCAGGGTAGTCCTAAAAGCGCAACTCTTTTTAAGCTCAACCATCCAAGCGCAACAAAATTATTTCTCAAAGCACAAACATTAGTTGCGTTCACGAATTCAAATTAAAAATATTGTATGTTTTTTCCTCAAAGCGCAACCGTGCTGAAACATAAGTCAGAGGCGGGGGTGATAGTTTCATCAATGGTAATAATAGACAGTTTTAATCAACTGGCCCAATTTTTATTTATTAAAACGTGCTAGGCATTAGAAACTAACTAATACAAAGTGTTTCAGCAACTTTGTTCACTTTAATTTTAAACAGGAAGAAAAGTAAAATAATTAAAAGGCATCAAAAAATTCATCCGGATCGCTGTCAACGGGAAACGTGCCCAAAAGACTGGTCGCATTGCCACGTTGAATGGCAATGCTGATTCTCTGACCTAAATAAAGGCCAGCCTTCTAGTCGCGTAAAGAGTCGATCAACTGCTTGGCGATGTCACGGAAAACTATATGGGCATTCGGACCCCAAGGCCGGTTCAAATATATAACTTCAGATTGCAACTTTAAATGCAACTTTTGATCAATATAAATACATCATGCATCATCATCATTCATCATTCATCATTCATCATTACATTGAATAGTGTCAGTTCTTTTAAAAACTAGCAGCGTAACAGAAATTAACTTAGATGCGCTTAGATGGTTGCGTTTAGAAAGATTTGCGCTTTGAGGAATACCCCTTTAAACCATTTAAGTGATATTACACTGAGTAGTACGTTAGGAGAAATGGGGTGTTCCAATGGGCTAGATTACCAATAAAATATTCGACACTTATTTTTTCTATTTTGAAATAGATGGAAAACGGCTTAGATTAAGCGCATTAAAGTTGAGGAGAGGGGGCTTGTAACGTCATTATCTAGTATAAACTGCACTGGCTAATGACGTTATGCGACATTGTGACTCGATGTACCGTCGTTATTTCTTGGTAACGTGAAAAAAGAAAAAATGTGTGAATTTTTTTTTTTCTTGTAATCTAAATGAGGGACTACAAACATTAATTTTTATCAAAAAGCCCATTTTATCTCGCTACGTTCTATTTAAAGTATAATTTAAGTATATCTACAGGTACTGTTTAAGGTCATTAATTATTCACATTGCGTTTGACAGGCTTAGTGATGGATCGTTGTGTATCGTTTAACAATTAAGGGCTTGCCAAGATTATCATTAGGATGGTTAAAGATTCTTCCACTTCTTCAACAACCGACCTGCTGGTCCACTCTGTAAAAACTCAGGTGAAATCAACGTGAATATGAAAACTGTAAGTCCTTAGCATGAATATGTCTATATGAAATGAAGATTTTTCTTTTTCTTGAGTTTTTAACAACACACTATTGCTGACCTGATTTATTATTGTTTATTTAGTAGGTACAGCATATAAATTACTAATTAAACTAAATTAATTTAATCAGTGCACTGAGTATTTTAAAATTTCCGAGGTGTGAAAGTACCTACGCATGATTGGAAACAAGTATTACTATACAATCAAGTTTAAAATATCAAAAAGTTTATTCACAAACAATCTAGTATTTAGCAAAAGAAAATGTATGTAGCAATTGTTTTTTTATTTTTAATTTAGGGTTTGTCTCGTAGTAAAAGATGTTTTTATAATAATGAGTACTCCTTACCCCACGAAAACTTTTCTTGAAATTACTATTTACTCTACATGTATTTATATCTTATGTTTTACTTAAATATAATCTGATATATCTTTCGCCATAAGTTTAACTACACAGAAAGCAACGATTCATTAGATTCTCTTACAACTCCATCGCCATGTCATTAACACTGACTTGTCTTGTTTATACAAATACACAATAGAATGACAATAATGAAAGATACAAACATGGGGAAGGAAAAATGTTTCATACACCGTAATAATAAGTGACTAATAAATATACAGGATGGTGGAACATTGAACCACATAGCTTTAGTGTTCAAATTTTCGCGGCTTTATAATTTTACTTTAATAAGTTATATTAGTCCTCTTCTCCATATATTATTATGTCTCTTTTGCTGTGCCCGACAGGGTCCATGATTGTTTCTTTTAGCAAATGTTTCCCACCTAAGCCTACATTGTGAAATGCAATAAAGATTTGAGTATTGAGTACTTTTAACTGTATAAGTCGTGATTTATTTCGAAGATGTGACTAATTTACTTTTTACACTTTTCTTATAGGATTAAACAGCAATGATATTTTTATAAATATTTTTTTTATACAGCTGTAAACAAAAATAATGTCAGAAAAAACCGTCAAAATTAGGAAAATTTGAGGCGTTAGAATAAAGTAGAGAACTGACGGTATCAGTGTGTGCAACGATGTCCTATCCATCCTGTATGCGTCAAAAGTATTTAATTTCGTTACGTAAGTAAATACCAAGATGAGGACAAAGATTAGGGGTAACCCGAGGTGATCCTCCTTCGTTCATGTTCGTGGGATCATACGCACACGAGTGCCGAAGGTTTAATCGCGAAACGCCCTCCATCAAAATGAGATAGGGACATGTAGGAAAATATTACCTAAATAAATCATACGCATACAATTTATATCATGTTTTTTTTTATAGTGATCACGAGGTTTTTGTATGGCATGGTGATCAATGGCCATTTTTCTGGGTAGACTGTCTGTATATGATTCTAATGGTAATACTGACAAACTTTTGAATTTTACAAAGATGATGTTGAAACACTGGGGGAGGACGTATTAGGACTTAATAGACCTTCACTCTGTAGTTTTTGCCCACCCCTATTGGAAAAGAGTTTATGTATAATGTTTAGTGATTCTATCGTTTATCACCATAATTTTGATTACCTACTTACAAATTAAAACTCGTGCCTTTTGCTGCAGGCGTAGGCAACTATAGAGCGCCACCACTAGGTCCTTACATAGGTACTCCTTTAATTTCATTAAAAGTACATAAATTATGGTCTGGTTTGGCGCCCGAGTTGTCTCCTGTACTGATGCGCTTGTATCGCCTCTCATTTAGGACTGGTATAGTGCCCAAGTCCTGGAAGCTTGCCAACGTGCAACCCGTGCCCAAAAAGGGCAGTCGTGCCGATCCTGCCAACTATCGGCCGATTTCAGTAACCTCCATACTCTGCAAGATTATGGAGCGTGTATTGAACTCGCGCCTCATGGCATACCTAGAAGGTAACGATCTCCTCAGTGACCGACAGTACGGATTTCGCCGCAATCGGTCTACTGGGGACCTACTAGTGTATGCCACCCACTTGTGGGGCGAGGCCCTCGAGAAGATTGGGGAAGCGATTGCTGTTTCCTTAGACGTCTCGAAGGCCTTCGACAGGGTATGGCACGCTAGCCTTTTGAGTAAGCTTCCAGCGTACGGCATTTCCCCTGGTCTGATTAACTGGGTAAAAGACTTCCTGAGTGAACGGTCTCTCCGAGTAGTTGTCGACGGGTGCTCATCAGAGCCCATGACGACTAATGCCGGAGTTCCTCAGGGGTCTGTTCTCTCTGCAACCCTATTCCTACTGCATATCAACGATCTGCTGGTGCCCGGTATCTATGGGTATGCAGATGATAGCACAGTTGTAGAGAGATACCTGCCCGGTGCTCGGGCTAGTAAGGAGCTAATCCGGTCCGAAAGAGAGGCTATGGTGGAGCGTACGAATAGCTCACTGCAGGCAGTCTCCAAGTGGGGTGAAGCCAATCTGGTGGGATTCAACGCCGCCAAAACACAAGCGTGTCTGTTCACCGCCAAAAGGAGCCCGTTTACCTTAGCTCCTGCTTTTCGTGATGTCTCCCTGGAATGCACCGATCGTCTTCAGCTTTTAGGAGTCGAAATCTCCTCAGACCTGAATTTTGGGCGGTTCATTGAGTCCAAAGCCAAGGTAGCAGCTAGAAAACTTGGCGTTCTTGCAAAGGTCCGGCGGTACTTCACACCGGGACAGCTTTTAATGCTATACAAAGCACAGGTCCGTTCGTGTGTGGAGTACTGCAGCCACATATGGGCCGGTGCTGCAAAATGCCACCTGGCAGCTTTGGACTCGGTGGAAAGGCGTGCGAAGAGACTAATTGGTGATCCAGATCTGGTTGAGTCCAATCTACAGAGTCTTGAGCACAGGCGAAGGATAGCCAGCCTTTCGGTGTTTTACAGGATGCATTTTGGAGAGTGTGCGCAGGAATTACATGATTCGATTCCACCATCTCACTTCTACCATCGGACAAGCCGACGTACGGCGAGTATCCACCCTTATGTTGTTGAAACCTCTACGACCCGGACCAAGCGGTTCGCCTCGTCGTTTATACCACGTACATCAAGGGACTGGAACATTTTGCCTGCTGCGGTCTTCCCGTCCGATTATAATTTGGGTGTCTTCAAGGCAAGAGTGAATAGGCTCCTAATAAACTAGTGCGCCTCACCATCAACGATTGCATCACTGCTTACCATCAGGTGGGATTGCAGTCAAGTACTAGTTTATAATATTTAAAAAAAAAAAAAAAAAAAAAAAAAAGGTGATTCGATAAAAAGCTTAGTTACAGTGTTGCCAGTGATTACGGGCCATCCTCCCACAATTTGCCCTATAATGAGAGGAATCACCCCTGTACCGGGGAGCATTGTTGATGAACGAATACACGCACGAAAATGATTGAACGCGGACATTGCAGCGTTCGCAAAGGGTAGACGGTAATGGGATTCGGTTTCCTGTTTGTCGCACCCCTGAAATAGGTGTTGAATGTAATGAGTTTGTGATTTATTGAGTGGTTAGTAGGTACAGACAACATTACACAACAATAAAATAATATAATGTAATATGTCGACAACCTTCACACGACGCCATCTAGTCCCAAGCTAAGCTAAGAACTTGTGGTATGGATACTAAACATATGATAAGATAAATATACTTCTAAATACATACATATTAAAGATTAATTACATCCAGACACAGAACAAATGATCGTGCTCATCACACAAATATTTTTCCTGGGTGGGAATCGAACCCACGACCTCCGGCATAGCAGTCAGGGTTACTAACTACTAGACCAACAGGCCAGTCAAAAAAACCAATACCCTTAGGTGTTTGTAGAAAATGTTAGTGTTTTTTTCTGGTTTTAGGTAATACTTACTTCTTCCTATTTGTGTGGTTTTTATTTTATTTTATTAATTTATTCAGGGACAATAAACAGCTACAATATGTGTTGAAACAGAGTAAAGATAATACAGAACATTATTAATATTGCAGCTCACTACATTATATCCGCATATTAACTAATGCAGATTAAATATGTTTCATAAAACAAATTATTAAAAATAAATTAAATGATTAATAAATAGCAAATGTAAAATAGCAAAAGATTTTAAACCATTTAAAGAAACAAATAAATAGCAGTCAAATCACCAATTCAGTCAACAAACTACCTATGACAAGTGAGGATATAATCAAGAGTGCCACATCTAGTGGCACTCTTGATTATATCCTCACTTAGGCAAAAATAAAACAATATAATATTATGCTGCCCAAGCCAATATTTCATTACCTTGTCAGTTTTAGGCCGTAGTGCTTTTATTATTATTATTACATTATTGCTAGTATTGAAACCTCTTACAAGTTATCGACTACCTACATGGGAAATTAACTGTCACTCAAAATGTTGAAAGCTTGAATTAAACAATATAATGTAGGTTGCTCAGTAAAGCTCTGACCACACAGGCAAATCTAGCACTTAGCGCGGGCAACTATTTGTAGCAGTGTCAACTAAACTCCGTACTGTGCAACCTAGGTACGTAAAACAATCGGTGCGAGCGCATTCATTTCGTATCTCGCGCGAGATTGCATTAGTTTTGGTCAGACATCAATTAAAATAATAATAATTAATCATTTATTTCAGATTAGGTACATCCATATTTGTGAGTAGAAGTGCGAGCTTACAGACTAGTGTTAGTAATCATTAATTAATTCATAGTAAATAACTAGTTACACACTAAATGACAGGTCCGGGTGGACTTCCCGATCACTATACGACTGCGTGCAGCCGTATCCAACGAGCCAGCATCGGAGAGTCCCACCAGTCCACCAGCGCGCACAGAATGTAGCTGGGACTGTCACGCGTGCGGCGCATGATAGATGCGCACCGTTTGCGCATGATGGCCGCAAAGTCGTATGTGTCAGCCGCCGCGAACATCGTGGAGGCGCTGATTATATTATAATGTAATGGATGTGATATTTTACTTGCTTAATAACACCTAGCAGTTTATTACCATGGCAATGACTTAACTATCAGAACCTTGAATTAATTCACAATCACTACAAAGCAATCGACCATGACAGTCCCGTGATAGGCCGCCATATTGGAAATGGAACAATGATCGCTCGTATCGTCCAAATTTGTCCTCCGTCACGATATGAAGTGAATTCCCCCGGGATTGCACTAACGTCACTACTAGTTGTACCGGGATTGCAGCTCCCAAGTACAATTGACAGTGACTTAGTCGGGAAACCGAGAGATACAGTGCGATGCGGTAGATTTAAACTTTGTAACGATATACTTATGCAGATAGGGAATGTGTATTAAGAAGTCCCGTTCCTCTTAAACTTGTGCGCATTATATTAAATTACTGTAAGCATAGTAAAAAAAATGTTATTTATGACTTTACGACTCAAAGTCAAAGTCAAACCATTTATTTCAATTAAGCCCCTATAAGGCACTTTTGAACGTCGAACAAAAATTGACTTTAATAAAATAACTCTAAATTCGGAAGTCTGTGGCTTTGGTGGGTTTGTCTTACTCATGATGGGCCACCGACTTCCGAATTTAGAGTTATTTTACACCGTTTAGTGTTTTTTTTGAAGTCGGTTTTATTTTTTGCAAAAAAGTTTTTATTTTTCCATTTTTAGTTGTTACCATAAAAATATTTGCCATGAATTTATTTCATAATGTTAATTGTTAACAATACATGTCATCATAATAGGGTTTTCCACTAATCCCTAATAAATTCAAATGAACATACCTAACTGACGAAATCTAGGTATATTGTACCCTCCTGCGTACCCCTCAGAGCATCCGGCGTGATGATACGTCATTATGTTGTATAAACAATAAACATCCAAGCGATTCCAGCAATCACGACAGATTTGCTGTTTATTTTTGAAGAGTTCCGTTGTATATCTCCGAAGATCAGCACCAGATCTTCACCAAATTAAAATGGGACCACTTCAGGTGTATACTCTTTCAAATAAAAAAAGAATTTTGAGAATCGGTCTACAAATGGCGGAGAAATCAGGTAACATACATAAAAATACATACACACGAACATAGAACCTCCTCCTTTTTTGAAAGTCGGTTAAAAAAGGATTCTAGTTGCCTCTTCCAAAAAGTAGATTTGTATGGAGAAGAATGGGCAAGAAACTCCATACTTACTCTTTTAACATAGATTTTACAAAACTTTGTATACATTAATAAGATTATATTGTGAGGACGATGCACCTAGAAAAAAAAGTACTACTCTAAGAAAAAAAAATAAAAATAAGCAATGATCAATAAAGCGACTAAAGTCATAAGGACTAAACACAGAATTTAAACAAACATTTCTGCACTACACACGTGTATTGGACATTACATGTTTAAACGGTCTTATATTACAAGGAGAAGCACACACTCTAAACATCATCTAACGAAAGAAAAACCCATAGAAATAACCCGCCCTATCTTTCTTTTTAACCGACTTCAGGAGGAGGTCTCAATTGGATCGGTATTTTTTTTTTTTTTCTTATGTATGTACACCGATTACTCCGAGATTAATGATCCGATTTACGTGATTCTTTTTGAGTTCGATGCGGAATAGCTGCCATTTGGTCCCATACACATATAACATAGTTTGACCCGGTAGTTTTCATTTTATGAACAATTTTATGAAAATTTAATTTATTTTTGAACACCTTTTTTGGTATGTATGTTCACCGATACGCTGAGATTTATGTACCGATTTACGTGATTCTTTTTTTAGTTTGATGCGGACTAGTTCCTTTGTGGTCTCATAAAAAAATACATAGTTTGGTCTGGTAGTTTTCATTTTATGAAAACTTTTGTTCATGAATTTTACTTTTTGATTTCATCGCGAACAGTTGCTGTTTATTTGTTTGATTGTAATATGTAAATATGTGTTGTAGAAATGGATAATAATTTATCATCTAGCTAGGTATATAGAAATAAAAACTAAAAATTGTTAAATAATTTTTTTTTTACAAAAAATACAACCGACTTCAAAAAACACTAACCGGTATAAAATAACTCTAAATTCGGAAGTCGGTGGCCAATCATGAATGAGACAAAACCACCAAAGCCACAGACTTCCTAATTTAGAGTTATTTTATACCGGTTAGTGTTTTTTGTTAAGAACTATATTGGGTGAACATTATTTAACTTGATCTTGACTGTCTGCGTCGTCAATCCATGAGTTTCAAGGATATTGAGTAACGAAACAGGAGACGTATTTGCATTTACTGAAACAGCGAGGCTGAAAGCTTTATTAAATTATTCAAGGTCATGAGACTACTTGGTTTACCCAATCTTCCCGTCGTATTCAATCTTACGCAAATATCTGAAACCAATTTATTTATGTGACACTAGCACTTCGCTCGCGACTTTGTCCGCGTGCAGTTTGTACTTAAATATCACCTACAACCCCTCGTAGTTTTGAAAATAAACTACATAGCATTTGACATTGATAAATAATATGACGTTCTATTGGTAATTTATAAAATCGGTTCATTAGATCCAGAGATTAACCAACCTGTGAGTTTAATACATTGTTCTGACGTGAAAACTTTTCGTCGTTATTTTCCAAAATACCTATTTGTTTTTTTTTTGCTTTTAAGTACCTTCTTCTTATCGTGTGGTTAGTAACTAACCTAGTGTCAGAGTTTTCATGCCGCCCATGGGCCTCTGACTTGGCATCAAATGCCGACGAGAATAGTCTCTCAGGCAAGTATGAAAATGATAAAAACATCCAATCCAATGAAAATTATTTGCGACCCAACTTGAGAACCTTTGAAACCAAACAAAAACGTTTTAAATCGGCCAATAAAATTGTCGCAATGTTCAGTGAAAAAACATTAAAAATTAAAGAAACATTTATTTGCAGTCGAGTTTAAAACGTCATCCTTTTTAGAAGTCGTTTAAAAATAATCCATTTACTTTTTGGCGTAAACATAGGAGGTCCAGAATCATGTACTCTGAAATTGTGGTATCAAATTGTGCATGGGATTCCACACCATTGAAAACACACGTTTATATTCGCAAAAAAAAAGCAAAAGGTACACTGACCCGGGCGACAGAAATTAAATTGAAACACTATACGTAAGGCGATGAACAAGGGTATTGGCCAACATTAGGGGAGGAATGTCAAACGGATAGCCCCGGGGGAGAGCGGACACAACCTACCCATATTTTATCATGCCCCTGAAACGTATTTTCAGAAGTTCAGAAAATTATAGTATTTACCATACCGTAATCGTTTTACCTTGTTTGTTGGAAAGACAATGTACGACGGCTTATGAGAATTTATCGATACTAAAGTGTTACAATGTTTCAGTTTCAGCTCCTTGTGTAATGCACTTATTTACAGTCGACTCAGGTATTACACGAAATGGCTCGTACACTGTAAATGTAACGTGTTGTAGATTGTTCGAGAGTACGATGTGAATTCGTAGACGCTTCGTAGCTGTGTTGCTACGGTTAATTTGCTACGTCGTAGCAGATGCTACGGATGTCTACGAAAAAATCGGTACATGTTAATCTGACCACGAAACAGTTTGGTCATGAGTTTTAAGATTTTAGTAAGTAAATTATAACCTTTCATGCACGATATTGTGTGTTCCAATCCGGGCAAGTACTAATGTGACTTTTTTTAATTCATGTTTAGGTACTAAAGGTTATCTCGGACATCATTGAAGAAAATGTTCGTGAAGAAATCTAGACCTATGCTAAATTTAAGTTTGAAATTGTTTGTTTATATATCTATTTTATACTTTAAGCACACATACGTATATAGACGGACTTAATGCCTTAGGCATTTAGTCATCTACCAGTCAACTTTTAGGTCATGCAGAGACAAACAGTGGTAGATTCAATTCCGTAAGAAATATGATAAAGAAGTAAACATCATTTATTTATATATAAAAATAAATTACACATTAATTTATTACCATAAATACATCATTTATGTAAATAATTAATATGTTGAATATCATAAACTTTATATATTATAAATAAATAAATCATTTAATAATATGATCATTTGTTCTGTGTCTGGGTGTAATTTATCTATAATATGTATGTACTTAGAAATATATAAGTATGTTTATCAGCTGCTTAATACCCATAACACAAGCTCGTAGCTTAGCTTGGGACTAGATGGCGTTCTGTGAAAAAGTTGTGGAATATTTATTTTTAACCGACTTTCAAAAAAGGAGGAGGTTCTATGTTCGTGTGTATGTTTTTTTTTTTTTATTTTTTTATTTTTTTTTTTTTTTTTATGTATGTTACCTGATTTCTCCCCCATTTGTGGACCGATTCTCGAAATTCTTTTTTTATTCGAAAGAGTATCCTCCCGAGGTGGTCCCATTTTAATTTTTATTTATTTATATACACAGAAAACTAGCTTTAGAGATTATTACGCTTTGAGCAAGCATGATGATGAATGCTCATACATTTTCTTCTCCTGCCACCACATAATTTTCAAGCAATCGTTAAAATATACTTATTAATTATTAAACTTAGTTAATTATTAGTATACAGCTGAGTAAAGTTTGACCCAGTAGCAGAACACCCATTAGAACATGTTTTATTAACAAACTGGGCTACTAAATTTACAAAATAATTCTACAAATAAACCCCTTAAATAACCTTATAAAAATATTAAGGCGCTGTATATCAAACAGGTAACCCTCCCAGTCCTTGGGGTCACATCATCAAAGTATATTGTCGCAGGTAACGGGTTGACTATAACATTTAATATTTATAGCACTGTAGAGAGATATTGCTTACTATCATAGTTAAAATCCATGCCATGTATCCTGATATTACTGGTTGGACAAAATTATTGTCAATTCAGCCACATTTTCTTCTTAGCAAAAACTCTAGGAAGTGCTGAAGGGCGAGCGTTTTGAGGGACTGTCTTATATAGGGTGACTGGTAATTAGTGACCGATACTTAAACACATGATTGTATTCAAGATTTCAATAAACTTTCCCAAAGATTTTTTTTATACACAATAACTTATAACACAATAAAATAACAACAAAGCTGTTTAAAATCCTCGCGCGCGAGCCTGTGATCGTTCACAGTAGGCACGAATCGGCACATCAACTGAGAGTCTGACCTCGGGAAGGACAAAATACCAGTAGTAGTAGCGTCACATGCTTCCCCGCCACCCCCACCGTTCTCGTTGTGCAGTACTGACGTAATTGAATTAATTGAAAGTTAATGAGTTAAAAAAGATTCTTTGGGAAAGTTATTCGTATTCATGAGTACAATCACGTGTTTAAACATCGGTCACTAATTACCAGTCACCCTATATAATAATAATAATTTCTTAAATTCGGACAAAATAATCCATAGTGTTAGTAACAGAGAAACTTATTACCTAGTTTTAGTAACAATTAATCTCCGCACAAACTGCTTTACAATCGGAGAGCCAAAGCTCTCAGCTACAGTTTTCAGGATGCAATATATAAAGTGCTGATTTGAATAAATGACTTTTGATATTAAATGTCAAACACACGACGATGCGGTTAGCGCAGTTGGTCAGCAATTTGCTGCTGCACTGCGTGTCCCGAGCCCGATTCCAGTGGAATAAAAAAAATATGATGGCCTGTTCCGGATTAGCAGTTAGTGTATTTGAGTTTAAATGTTTGTAAATAGACCCACGATACAGGAAAAATACCTAGTGGTAGGGTAACGTTTTCTGTTATAATAAAGGAAACAAAAAAAAAAACATTAAAAAAAATAGCATATTTTGTGTTCTCATCGGGCATTATGCTGCGCTGAGGCCTATAGGCATTACAATCAATGTCTTCTGTATATTTTATAGTTTTACGGTGTATTTTATTTTGTCGCAATGCCAAAAAGTGCATTTTTCCTTCTTTCTTTCTTTAAGATATCTTATAATATTAAATACAAATGTAACCTTAATCTTACACAGCATATTAATAACTTTTCCAAATAACATACTCTCAAGGAAAATTACGTTTTCGTATACCAAGAGTTTTTCCTAATCTTTACAGAAGATTTCCTGTAATCGTATACGAGAAAGGAAAAAATAAACCTGCTCATTTATAAGTTGCTATTTTTACGTAGCTATAATAAGGAAAATATAATCTTTATCTGCCTCATCACCGAACTTGAGATTAGGATATTAATCATTTTAAATCGAGCCCGCGTTGAAAGTAGGTCATCAGAGGTCACAGTATCCGCCGGGGCTGAGAAAAAGTAAAGGACATTCTAGAGAATTAGATAGACGCTAACTTGCAATATCATCGCTTACTTGCTGGGAAAGCGCATTTTTTTATTTATTACCGGCGACTCATAAAAACTTTGCACTTATTTTATGGGTATAAATATTTTTATGAAGAAGTAAAAATCGCTCAGTCTCGTTTTGTGTCCAATAGATGCTAATATGTTGTGGCTAAATTATATGGGTCGATCGAAGGTTAAGCTACGTTTGACGAGGTCGGTCTATGGATGGGTGACCATTTATTACATACCAAGACTCCTCCGTGCCTCGGAAAGCACGTTAAGCCGTTGGAACCGGCTGTCATTTGTAGATCTTTGACTTGTAGTCAGAAGCCCGAAAGTCTGACAACCAGCTTAACCAAGGGGTATCATGTTACCCAGTTACTGGGTGTTCAGTATATCCACAACGCCACCAAGCGGCGAATAGATGAAGCATTCTGCGCCGTCAACATCGTGACATTTTTCTAGAATATTTTTCTAGACTATTCCTGTCAACGGGCCAACGTCACTTCACATAAAATTTCGTTGAATGTCGGTGTGCGTTCTTTGAAAAAACCGATTTATAATTTATTTTAATATACGTTTATGTTAAACTAAAGAAATAAAAGCGTTATTGAAGACATCCCTGCCCTCACCAAATAGGGACATAGGGAACGGTCCAACATTTTGGTCCTTCGAGCCGGATATACGAAGAACCACGCGGCCACGTGAAGTCACATCAAAAGGAATCGACTTGGAGAAGAGGATCATCCAGGACTGTCGGCAAGTCGTATCCGGTCAGGCTCCTAGACCCATCCTCCTACTCCTTTTCCTACAATTTGCGTTAATATCGTTATTTTCACGTTTTAGTTTGTTCGTTGTATTGAGCGGCGCTTTGCCGTGCTGATGCTGAGCGGGAAACTGTAAGTACTCGTGTTTTCTACGGCCTTCCAAAATGAGTGACGAGGAGTGTTTTCAAATTGCCTCCGTTCAGGATCCCGTTAGTTCAGTAGAAGGTTCTAAATCTTCCCGTTTAGGTGTTAGCACAATGTCATATAAACGTCTCGCTGGTTTGAAAAAGCAGCGAGGCACGTTAAAAGGCAGACTCACGTTATTTGAGAAATATGTTTCCAAAATGGAAAAATCAACATTAAACTCTAGTAACAAAATTGAAATTGAATTCCGAATTCAGTCAACTTCCACTATTTTTGAAAATTTTAATGAAACTCAATGTGAAATTGAAGAATTAATTGATGATTCTGAGTTAGGTACGCAATTAGAATACCGTGAATTATTTGAGCAGCAATACTTTTCTATCATGGCTGACGCTAAGTGCTTAGTGAATCCTAACAATAGTGAACAGACCCAATCGTTTTCTCATGCTGATTGTAATCCTGTGTCTATTAAGTTACCAGTAATAAAGCTACCTGTCTTTGATGGTTCATATGATCAGTGGTTGGAGTATAGGAACTCGTATCTCACTATGATACACAATCGTAAAGATCTTAACGACATACAGAAGTTTCATTATTTGAAATCGTCTCTCAGTGGTTCTGCTTCTTATGTTATTGGTGCATTAGAGTTCACTGCTCCAAATTACTCACACGCATGGGATTTATTAGAAAATAGGTTTCACAATAATCGCTTGTTGGTAAAAAATCATTTAAAGGCGTTGTTTAATGTTCAGTCACTTCAAGGCGAATCGCATGATCAAATTAGGCAACTAATTGATTCAACATTACGTAATTTGCGAGCACTTAGATCATTAAACGAGCCAACCGATACTTGGGACACGTTAACCGTTTATCTTATTGTTTCTAAACTCGATCAGTCCACAGAACGCGAGTGGGAAACACACATAGGTTCCCTTGTGTCCAAAAATTATTCAAACAACATTAAATTAGATGATTTACTAACGTTTCTAAGAAACAGTGCGGATATGTTGGAAATGATAAAGTCCAATAATAATAATAAAGGTGTTTCATCGTATAAACACAATAATAATGATTCCGTTAAGTCTTATTCCAACCAAAATAAAAGATTCGTTGACAATTCAAAGTGCAATAATTCGCAACCTGTTTCATATTCATACGTTACTAATTCAACTCAAAATAAATTTAACTCAGATAATGTCAAACAAAGACGTGTTTGTGTTGACTGCGGCGGTGATCATTATTTGTATTCATGTCCGAAATTTTTAAATATGTCCGTGCAAGATCGATTTAAGGTTGTGCAAATTAAAAAGCTGTGTCAGAATTGTATTCGTTCTGATAGTCATTTACCTAGCGAATGTTCATACGGTCCCTGTAAATTATGTAAAGGGAACCATAACTCGTTACTACATCGTAATAATAATACTTCTAGCGAAAGAATAGGAATGTCCGCATCCACTTCGATTTCGCATCCGTTGCCGAGTGTAAACAACTCAGATGATAGGCAAGTACATTCCGAGCGTAATGTGCTCACTTGCAGTGCCGGGGTACAATCGGTGTTGTTGTCGACGGCACTCATTGACGTTCTTGATTCGAGTAATAATAATCACACAGTAAAAGCACTTCTAGACAACGGCAGTCAAAATTGTTTTATCACAGAGTCGTTATCTAATCGTTTACAATTACCTATTATACAGTCCACAATTGATATTTCGGGTGTAGGACAAAGCGTTACAAAGAGTTCTCACACCTGCAAAGTAAACATTCGTTCTAAAGTTAGTGAGTTTAATACTAATATTCAATGTTGGGTTCTTCCTCGTATTACATCGAAGTTACCTTCGTTAGACGTTCAATGTCAATGCATAGAAATACCAAAACATATTTCGCTCGCGGACCCTACGTTTAGGATTCCGTCGGATATCGATATTCTTTTAGGAGCAGATATATTTTGGGAATTATTAAATAATAATAAAATCAAGCTTAGTAGTGGTCCATATCTGTGCGATACTAAAATAGGATGGATCATTTCTGGGTCTTTTTGTAATAATCATTCGTTTAAACCTCAAAGAGTTCAATGTAATATCGTTCAGATTGATACTCAATTGCAAAAGTTCTGGGTTTTGAAAGAATTGGCTGATTTATCGAATGCCATGTCAAAAGATGATCGTTATTGTGAACAATTATTTGTAGAGACTACGCAACGTGATGAACACGGTAGATTCTCAGTTCGCATTCCTGTAAAGAAGTCACCGGTGTCGTTAGGTGATTCATACACCATGGCAACGTAGGGTCTAGTCTCATGTGGTTAGTGAATAATAATAAGAATCGCTTTCCGTTGATTTACCCGAAACTAAGCCTAACACTAATCATTTACATTCAATTAAATTCACATCATTATTTGATTTTGAACTCTTCTCGTCTTTTATTCGTTCACAAAGAGTTTGCGCTATCTATTGCGATTTATATAATATATTATTGTTATAACTGTGTCATGTATAAACGCAGGAGAGGGAAAATATTGACCCCTTTGATGGGTAACTTAACTACTGAGCGTTTAGTTTTCCATTCATGCAATGCGGAGTAGACTATGCGGGACCACTGCTCGTGTTGAACCGCAAAGGCAGAGGTGTTAAGCTTATTAAAGTGTACATTTATTTATTTATATCTTTCACGGCTAGAGCCATACACTTAGAATTTGGTTGGCAGTTTGAGCACACAGGATTATATTCTATCATTAAAACGTTTTATAGCACGTCGTAGAAAGTCATATCAAGCCATTGTTGGTGCTGAAAACAGTTGTCAGTCATTTTTAACAATATTAAACAATATTAATGATATTTCCGATTTTCTTAGTAACAATCAAATTCGTTTAACTTTTATACAACCTCATAGTCCTCATTTTGGCGGGTTGTGGGAGGCAGGGGTCAAATCCTGCAAGTATCATTTACGGCGGGTACTGGGCAATGCCAGACTAACACGGGAGGAGTTTGAAATGGTACTAACGCACATTGAAGCCGTTCTCAACTCCCGTCCTTTGTCCCCTCTGTCTTCAAATTCGAACGATTTCCTCCCACTTACTACAGCACATTTCCTGATCGGTCGACCGTTGACTGCGCCCATCTGCGAGAACCTCACGACGATTGAGCCTACGAGATTGGGACGCTACGACCGTGTGGAACAACTATGGTCTAAAGAATATGTTTCAGAGCTCCCTTGGGCGAATAACGCAAGTATTTCCCGGAGCTGATGGAATATCCCGTGTAGCTGAAATCCGTACAGCGCACGGCATCATATGGCGATCATTTTCGAAGATATGCCCATTAAATTTATAATCTCATAAGCGACGAGTACTTCGAGTTGGAAGGCTATACCCTGGTCTTTCCAAGGCGGCCGGTATGTTCAGTATATCCACAACGCCACCAAGCGGCGAATAGATGAAGCATTCTGCGCCGTCAACATCGTGACATTTTTCTAGAATATTTTTCTAGACTATTCCTGTCAACGGGCCAACGTCACTTCACATAAAATTTCGTTGAATGTCGGTGTGCGTTCTTTGAAAAAACCGATTTATAATTTATTTTAATATACGTTTATGTTAAACTAAAGAAATAAAAGCGTTATTGAAGACATCCCTGCCCTCACCAAATAGGGACATAGGGAACGGTCCAACACTGGGTTGTGGAGGTCTGACAGGCAGTTGCTCCATGTAAAACACTGGTATTTAGCTGCGTCCGGTTAAACTGGTTGGGACCCGACCCCAACATAGTTGGGAAAAGGCTAGCCAGATGATGGGATGGCAATTAAGGTTCGCCCCCCTTAGCCCCCTATTACATGAGACTTAAATATAACTGGCAAATGGGAATGTGCCATAGGTACAGCTATGCCTCACCCTTAGGGGAATACAGTCGTGATGTTATGTGTAATAGGCAAAAATTCAAATTTTTGGGCTCATACTTTGTTTTATTGCCTCAAAAGCTTGAATGCAAAAAATAAGTTGACGAAGTACCAGTGCAATTGAATGAACAGTATGGCAGTGCATCAAATGTGGACAAACATTGATTTTAGTTTGACTATTTCGTTCGCCTCAAGCGCTACTGCTGAACAAGCTGTCCCGGGTTTGATCACCGGGTCAGGCAAAGTGTTATTGAGTGTTGGATATGTAGAATTGCTCAATAGCAAGGTCAGGAATGTTGCCTGATTGATGCCAATAGAACCTATCGAGGCGAGTCAATATTTCCCTCATCTCATAAGCAATTTCAAGGTTGCATGTGCTTTATTGAAATTAATAGTTATTATTACTATTTATTTCAGCAAAAACTACCATTTAATACACATCAATAATTTCATTACTTCAAAAAACCCTTAATTCCGTATTGAGAACGAACTTGAAAGTAACGAGATCTTTTAATATTTCATGCTTTCAGGCCGCCTGAACTAGACCCAGTTGTAAACATGTCACGCGAGGCAGCCCTACATTTGCTGCTTAAGTATTCAAGCGCCGACGATTTAAAAGGTTGCAGCCCTGAAATAATGCTCGGACACACTGAATGAAACTTGTGCATGTTTATTTATATCAGGCTACTATTCTCTATTTACAATAGCGTTAGACAAAAGTTAAAAAAGTTTATTTTTAATGCTCACTTTACAATTAAGCACATGTTTAATAAATTGTACTTTCGTTATAAAGTGTACAAAGTGTAACATTACAATTACGATAGACGCTGAAATTATTATAATCTATTTTTACTGCAGATGTCCCACTTAGTTGTAACCATTTCACCAAATATAACGAACAGCAATCGATTTATATATGTACATATATGTCGTGGAAAGCGATATTTTTGAATAATAAGTTGTGAAGTTGATTAACTTAGTACGGAGTCTATGGTGACCAGCGTGACGTTACTTGTCATTTGAAAATGGCGCGAATGTGTTTTCGGTAATGTCACGTGGACAGAGTTGTGCTGGTGCGTGGGGCTTGGCAGAGCTCAGACTGATTTGAGGCACCAGCGAAGACACACATCCAGTACGAAACTGTCAGTTACCTATTTGAGTTATGTTTGTGATTACGATTGTTAAGTTAGGTTATTACTGCAATGGAGATTGTTATTGTACGTTTATGAACTCGGTACCATGAAACCCTCATCGGTATCAGCTCATCGCTCAGCCATCGCTGACGCCGACATAAATATTTGTATTTCGAAATATATAAGTATGTTTATCAGTTTTCTAGTACCTACTAATAGCACACGCTCTGCTTAGTTTGGGACTAGATGACGTTGCGTGAAAGTTGTAGAATATTTATTATTATTATTAGACTAAAATTATACTAAAAAACCCAGCCTGTTTCTATCCCACTGCAGGTCAAAAGCCCTCTTCACGAACAGATAATGTACACCACCAATACATTTTCAATATACATTGAAATTAGAGCAATCCTTGGGGAGATTCCTTATCGAGAAAATTTTGTTATTTATGTGTTTGTCTTATCAAGACCCTCGAATGTTGTATAAAGTTACACAAACAGTTTTAATTTTAATTTTCTTTTTTCATTGGTCTGGCCTCATCATCTGCCTAGTCTTTTTCCAACTATGTTGGGGTCCGCTTCCAGTTTAACCGGAGGCGGCTGAATACCAGTGTTTGACATGGAGCGACTGCCTGTCTGACCTTCTCAGCCCAGTTACTGGGTAACACTATACTTCTTGGCTAAACTATGTCAACTGTCAAGTGTTAACGAGTAGAATTTGTAATATGGCTGAAATTGAAATACACTTGACAAACAGCTGATTCCATATACGCCATTTTCTTTCTATAATAGAAATAGAATAGAAATAGAATTTGTAATATGGCTTAGGCCCGTGCTTAGGCCTGATGATTGACAGACTTTCTGGCTTCTGACTACAAGTAACGACTGTCAAAGCTCTTCAACAGCCGGGACCTACGGCTTAACGTGCTTTTCGAGGCACGGAAGAGTCTTGATATGTAGTCAATAGCCACCCATCCACAGACCGACCTCGGCAAGCGTAGCTTAACCTTCGATCGACCCATGCGGCTGTTATAATTTAGCTACAAGCTCCTCTCACCACTGACCAAATTATCTAATAATTAGAAGGAAAAGTGTGGTGGGATAAAATGTACACTGTTTTCTGAAGTGTTAGACAAAACTACCTAATAACAGCTGTTTCCTTCAATGGTATCAACTGCAAACTCTATCAAAGAAGTTAGCCTATTGTTTATCAAAGTTATAATATTCATATAATTTTAATTAAGCTCCACTACAGACTACAGCCCGCTAATCCCTCACAGATAACTGAATTTCGATCAAATTGTGCAAAGCTTTCAGGATGGCACTATATTTTAACCATAGAGCTAAGAAAGTACAGAGATGTCTTTTAAAACTATTTTTGTATATGGTTATTTTTTTTTGTTCATGTGAAGGCCTTTGATACAGGCGAATGCCTCCCATGAACGTAGTTACGGATTCAAATCCAAGCTTAGACATAATTGACATCGGTAAAGAAACATCGTGGGGACACCTGGACTAAGTAAGCAGACGTCACGCGGTTTTACCCGCGTACTCCTTCCCGTCGGAATACAGAGATAAAAAGTAGCCTATGTCACCGGGGGATGGTGTAGCTTTACAACGGCAAAATTTTCCAAATTGATCCAGTAGTTTCGTAGCCAAATATTTCCTCTTTATAATATTAGTAGGTAGGTATACCTATATTTCGCCTTGAACAAGCGTGGTAATCAATACCTTCACCGATCGTGCCTTCTCTGTATAAGAGCCGAGACGAGCTGAGCGCACGATTTCTGACAAATGCTTGCACTGACTGATCTAGCCCCCTCATATCTGTGTGGTTCTTTCACGATCTGACCAAGATAATGTCTGGACTTTAAAAGAGACTGTGACCTCTGAGTTTCTTTCATTGTTTCTTCTCAGGGTAGTCAGATACTGAAACACCGACCTCGCCTCACCTTCTAGTTCAAAAATGGCATGTAAAAGTATTTGTGTTAACCTATGTACAAAAATAAATATGATGTAAAATAATTACTGTCTCACTGCAGGGCAAAGGCCTCTTCTCATACAGAGAAGGCACGAGCATTGATCATCACGCTTGCTCAAGGCGGATTGGCGATTTCAAACTTGATGAAACAAATATGATTTATGAAGCCATTGCCTTGCATTGGGACATTAACAGGCTGAAATGATAAAATTTGAGTTCAGTCGAAAGTTTGTTTATTTAAATAATTTTGATCCTACTTTTAAATACATTTATGTTGTTCACACTGTCGTCAAACAATACCACATCTCCGTTACTTCAAGCATCTCCGAGACATAACCCTCACATGATACGTACACGGGAGATATCCCAGCTACAGGCATTGTTACTTAAGGGTTAATTGATCCAACGTGATTGGTGCTTTGTCGTATCTCTGCGCCTAACCACAAAGTAATTGATTTATTGGCTGCCGCTGTAATGTTGTTTGATTTTACCTCGGTTTAGTGCGGAATAGTGGTTTTGGTTTTAGGATAGAATTGTGAAATATTTCAGTGCTGAAATACTACCTACGGGTCAATTAAGGGACTCTTATTTGTAATTTTGTTCAAGGTTGCCAAGTTAGTTAATTAAATTATGTTTGTTGATCCTTCTTAATATTATAAATGTGAATGTTTGTGAAGATGTTTAAATGTTAAGGGATGTTTGTTACTCAATCACGCGTAAACCGTTGAACAGATTCGGATGAAAGTTGGCACATAGATAAACCACTTCCTGGATTAACATATAGGATACTTTTTTTTTCGAGTATAAATGTTCCCTTGGAATAACTTTGGGTGAATTTACTTTTGACACGGGCAGAAGCTAATATCGAATAATTCCCATATCAGGCTTTCGGAATCATTCTAATAAAATATGGTTTGACTCGGATTGTTTAAGAAAAAACGGAATAAGTTTGTTAATTATTTAACTATAGGTACCTTCTTTCTTATTTTGCGAATGGACACCCATTTACAAAAGAAATAACGTTTACTAGCTACCTACTTGGGTTATTTTTTTACTTTAGTTTGATTACTGAATCGTTCGGCTATTCTTGCAGGGATAATAAATGATTTAAGGTCAAAGTATTTTTTTATTACTCGTGCTAAGCTACTACCATTAAACTACAACACTAGCTAATGAAGTACCTGTGTTTCAACGTATTCTCAATCCTCGTGTTGCTCACTGTTAAACTTACACCTAAAACCTTACTTTTAAATTCAACCTGAAAACAACAATCATAGTAAAGACGTTTACATGCAACGGGTCGTTATTAATAATGGGACTTTGGAACAGTTTAATGGGTTCGTCTGCTGTTTGTATTGTTTAGCTGTTTCACTCGGAACAGCTCGTTTTGCTACTACTTATTTGTTATTATTGTCAGAATGACTCATGAAGTTACAATGGGTTATGTATGGCATTAAGGGTGGTTTGAAATCGTTTGAATGTTTTAATCTAAGGACGAATTTGATCAATGAATCTAAACGGCGCAGCGTTCAAGACACTCACAATGTCAATATTTCTTAACAATGATGACCCTGGCTGGTCTTGGGCATGGTTTATACCGTGTGGAATTAACATAACCACTGAACTAGATACCATGAGATCATTAAATGATTTTGAATCCCTCAGCGTTATTTTTTTTTCAATTCTATCAAAAAAAACTTTTTTTTACTCGAGACCGTATAAAAGTAAAAATAATCTATCTATGCTTTACTCGCTAAGATTTTTAATTAAAGTAAAGAAATTAGTCCTTTGTTCGTCTTAAGTTTTTGTTTATAATTCAGTATATCCAGTAGTACCTACTTACTATGCGATTAATCTATGCTCTTACCCTTATTAATTTATCACATAATAATATCACAAACAAACTGCATGCAGCCGTTGGCTTTATTTGCTGTTCTAAATATGAATTAGTGCTATTTTTATAGCATGCCATTAACATAATTAAATGTCAATCAAAATTGCTAGGATCTTGAAATCTCGATTGACAGTTCAGCGTAGAACAAGATTAAAACTGACGGGCCACACATAACCTACATACAAGCTAGGTTCCTACGAAGTTTGAATTCTTTTTTTTTTCTCTCCATGAAACCAAGTGCGCAGTAGTAAATCTCGTACATTTTGGTTCCACAGGCGACTGATGGCGACTGGGTTTGTTTACAAAGGGAATTTTTGTGAAAGTCGAGTTTTTAGTGCCTTTGCTCTGCCATTGGAGGCAAACAATGTTGTTTTGCTTGTAGTTTTCGAGAAAGGCAACGAGAAGAAAATTTTAATTGGTGAGTTTTTATTATTTGAGTACTTACCTACATAACATAGATACATAAAAAAACTACACAAATGTGTAAATAACATATCCATTCTTTTTCCTATGGAGGCAGACACAACTGATTGCCACCAGCTACGCTTCGTAAATACTTATTTGGCCTCGTTTACGTTCATACATCTCTTTCTTAAATTAAATCTTTTTGAAAAACTTAACCAATAAGGTCAATGTAGGTCCTTCAAGGGTATGCCCTGTGTTTCCACTTACTGCCAAATACTGACTTTCATTATCTTCTCCACGCGAAGTCTCCACGTGAACAAACCATCGTAACAAAATTTTAAATTTTTAACCGCCTTCTAAAAGAGGTTATCTATTTGTTCGTTTCTATATAGTTTTTTTTTTGTCACTTTATCTCATTTTACTCCACACCGTTGTTTTATCACATCCTTCCTCAGTCTATCGTTCATTGGTCTAACTATGTTTCGTCAGCGTACAGTATTTCGAAACAATTTATTACATTTCAATTTCAGTTTGCATTTTCATCTTAATAGGAACACGACGTATTTAATCCCTTTCTTGTTAATCTGCTTTTACACATTTTCCCTTTGAAATAAACTCCCATTCGTGCCATCCCTACGGGCTCATTATTAATATCTTCTTATGAAATAGCACCTAATTAAGACCCTTATAGATCGAAAACGCTAAAAGGCTTAATTTTCCCACGATAAAGGAAACAGTAACGTTCACGAACACTGTCTCGCGTTCACGGAATGCAATAAAAGTCTACATTAACTAAAGTAACAATCAATTAACGGTAGCAACCCCAAGATTACTTCCCCTTAAAACAAATGATCAAGCAAAAATAAACTTTGGGGCTTCAGGTTTAAAGTTTAAAGGTGAATGGAGTGGTAATATAATTTCAATTGGTCTTCTAGCCTTTGATTGTACAGTGAGGCTTTTAAAGTCAAATAGTAAAGCTGTCAGGATCTTTGCTTGGCTGAGACTTGGCCGAGATTGTTCTTTGTGAAAAAGACAGGTTAAAGGACAGGTTCGATTTTGTCCTGAGACGTGTTCACTGTTCTGTGTGACTTATTTGACAATATGAAAACGGTAAACTATTATTGCCATCTGCGTAGAATGGATTAAAGAACATTGAAAAATTGAATATTTACACCAAAATAACACAATGCAAAATTTTTTCGCTGGCCTGTATTGGTCTAGTGGTAAGTGGCCCTGACTTACGTTTGTGTGGTGAGCACGATCGTTCTATGTCTGTGCGTAATTTACCTGTAATACGTACGTATTTAGACATACAGGGTGTCAAAAGACCAATCACATAGCCGATAACTACACATTATGTACATGTAATTAAGTAACTTTAACCAAATAATATAACTTTTTTTTCCATCTTTAGAAAAGAGATGCTTTTTATTGCGCCCAATGAAAAGCGCGACAACGCATCGCAACTTTCGATCAGCAGAGCTTACGGCCGACCGCAGCCACTCGCGCTTGGTCGTTGACACGACCTCCCGCTTGTGTTTAGTAGGTATCTATTGCATTTTTGTAGCTTCAAATGCGTAATTTGTTTTAAAAAATCGTCAATTTTGATAATGTTTGATCCGAAGAAAGTTTACTAATACCGTAATACCGTTATCGTAATACTTAGATTACGATTTTTAAAAAATACGAAAACAAAATTGCACTTTGTCCTTCAATATCTCTAAAACCAGTGAATTCCCAGGTATGTTCTAGAAGAAAAATACTATCCCCGTGATGGGTAGAATATGAAGTTTTCGTTTACGTTTAAGTAGGGTTTTTTTACACCCTGTATACATATACATATAAGTATGATTATCGGTCGTCTACTACTCATAGCTCAAGCTCTGCTTAGTTTGGGACTAGATGGCGTTGAGTTTAAGTTGTAGAGATTTTTTTTATTTATTTGTTTTGAGGTTGGGATGACATGATCGCAAACGGTTTTGACTGACTTATTGAACTGTTACGTCACTTGTGTATGAACATCCATCTGTCATCGTTCGAGCCAACTGGCATTCCAATGTCGATATACAGGGTGTAACGGAAAGGGTATATACATCCGAAGGGCACGGGTTCTCTAGGTGATAAGAAACGACATGGCAACGTTTTTATACATATACATTCATAATTGTAAAGTTGAGCCTGCCCGCGCCGTCGCGCTTTCGTCGGTTAGGCAGAGCCCGATAGGTCTGTACTAGGCGCGCAGAACCCGAGATAGATATACTTGAACCTTGCCGGACAGGATTATGACCCTCATAGTGCGGTGACACGTTTGTTATGATTTTGCATTTAATAAACTATCGATATTAAATAATATCGTGAAGTTTCAAAGTTATTAGTTGGGAGCTGAAATTTTGAGGAAAGACTCGTTATTAAATACTCTATTCACCCTGTTTGTATGTATATACCCTTTCCGTTACACCCTGTATAAACAAGTGACATCATTCGACTGACTCGACGCCATATTGCCGTAGCAAGCGTTTTAACTGCTTAAGTAATGAGTATTTTTGCTTTAATAACTATTATTTGTAGGATTCTCATACACCACTAAATAATGTGAGACGGTTTTTAGAAACTAGTCAAATTGCCTATTACAAAGAATTATTTTAAGATTTAGATTTCAACAGTTTCTCTTAGTTCTTGTTTTTTAAAGGACCTTTTTTTTAGACTCTTTGGCAGTCTCGTTGGCTTATTACTCGCAAGTACTTCTGCTGAGCCCTGCTGATGTCCTGGGTTCTATTCCAAGGTCTTACAATGTGTTATTGCATCTAAAACTTTTCAGCAGCAGCCTGAAGTCTGAAATTGTGCCAGGTCTTTGGTAATTACTGTCTTATGATAAGTACAAGTACTGCATATATTTATTGCTTCCACATGTGGATTTGGGTGGTAGGTTTTACTTAAGTGGTTGTTATTTTTCTTGTGTTATCAATTTAACTTGACTAAGGTTTTATACGAGAAAAATAGTGCGACAAGCATACTTGTCATGTAAAAAATTCTAACCGTTGAAACCTTCTCAGTATTTTGAGTTATGTTTTCACTTAATACACCTTCAAACTCTTCGAAACCAAAGAAAGTCCCGACCTATTTGAGTGGCGACAAATCAAGCTTCTGTAGGTGTCAACTAAAAATAATTGTCAGCAGCCCGGGGCCCGTTGTCAACACACTTTGATATGCAAAAGCTACTTAACAAGAGCGCAAGACTTGGTCGCTGCGTCTTCTTTTCTGACAGAGTCGAGTTTGTGTTTGAGTAGTGAATTAAATAAAGAGTTGTTGGAGGTAAATTAGCGTGGTTGTACGTTTACCACTTACCAGAACATATATAGGACATAAATAGCTACTTATACTTGTTGCTGGTCAGATGGGCTGATGGGGTTACAAATTTGATAAAGTATGCAATGTGTATGCGTTGCGAAGACGCCGTAAGGAAAGCCCTAGGCGTTCCATTAAAGAAGTAAGGCAAAGGATGACCACAGGCCACGTGGTAGACAACCTTTAGAATAGAATAGAATACTTGCCAAAGACATACAACGAGCTCAGGTGGAGGAACAGACAACCCAAGACGTCGTGTCTTGACGCCTTAGAAGGACCAACCTCAAATGAATATTGAATAAGGCGTAGCAGAAAAAGAGGACATTTTTTATGTTGTTGGTTGTGTTTTAGGTGGCTTTTAAGTTATTTTAATAGGTTGGTGCTCTCTATTACAACAGGGGGGGGGGGGGGCTGATATTGTAGTTGAAAAACTATCATTTTTTCACTATAAATTTGACAGATTCGGGTACTTTGATGTGCAGTGCTGGCCAGTGTACATTGATCCGAACGTGTCATTGTCATTGCATGAAACCTTTTTCCATTGCCCGTTATAGTGTCTAAAATCTGATGGGGTAAACCTAATCAACCGCTATTATAAATTATACCGATCTATAAAATTCTGCCAACATAGAAAGCTATATTATCACTGAGTAACATAAGCTATGTTTTATATAATAAACTACGAAGGGGTCAAGGCCATGTCAAAGTGAAAACAATTAATATGTATGAGCCCTTCTAACTTCACACAATACACACGTGTTTATCTTAAAGTCCTCGCCAAAAGTATTCCACTAACCCGTAGAACAAGTACCTTATTCAAAAAGTATTTAGACTGGGCTATTCAGTATGTCCCGTTCACCCGTCCCAAAGCTTCCGAGCTCCTCAATTTGCCCTCTATTACCGAACAGAATGCCCCTA
The DNA here is from genome assembly GCA_921972225.1 of Euplexia lucipara. Lineage (NCBI taxonomy): Eukaryota > Metazoa > Arthropoda > Insecta > Lepidoptera > Noctuidae > Euplexia > Euplexia lucipara. The sequence continues at coordinate 16,680,515 of OV179155.1, read as the reverse complement.
TTTGCCCCTTTTGCCCCTATTTGCCTTCACCGTACTTGTTCTTAACGTATTTGTCTCTACGGGCATTTCTCTCAAGAAATAATAAAGATTTTCCGACGAACCTAGGATTGCCAATATGGGCTTGTAAATAGATTTGAGCTGAGCAATATTTTGTGAGTTAGTGGTTCGTCTTTAAGATTTTTTCGTCTCATAAAATAAAATGAGGTTAGATTGTCGTTTTTGGGGTTCCGTAGCTAAAGGGTAAAAACAGGACCCTATGGGCCGAGTCACACCGGAATAGCAGCGAAGCGGCGAGCAGTTTCAGTGTCATTTATTTTAAAACTTTATCTTGATTAATATAAAACGTAGTATCGTTAAACTATAAGGGTTAGAAACTTGCAATTTTGCTTAGAGGTTTTGTAACGTAGAGGAGCAGTAAAAAAGGATTTTTGAAAATTCACCCCCTAAAGATAAAGTTGTTTAATACTAACTTTATCTTTAGGGGGTGAATTTTCAAAAATCCTTTTTTGCCATTTTTGAAGTCATTCCGAATGATATTCAGCATGTAAGTTCTTCATTAAAAATCATGAAATACGTGTACTTAAATATTTTTTCGAAAATCATCCCCTAAGCGGGTAAAACGGGGGTGCAAAGTTACTATAAAAGTTCTCTGATTTTCGGGTTCTAAGTTTTTTGTGAATTCGATCCCTAACGGGGTAAAAGAGTGGTACCTTATAATATATATACATATAACCTAACCTAACTTACCATACCTATCCTATAGCTAACCTAACTACCTAACCTAACTACCTTAATGAAATGCATTGATTTTCAAAGATAGAAAATACATCATTTTAAACTGAACAACTGCGCTGCGTGTCTCTATGTTAAATATAATACTAGAGTAGGTAGTAGTATTTGAAGCAGTAGTATTAGGAGGTAATAATTTAACTCGATTGGTATCATCCATACATAAAGTACTACTTTGTCTGGTTGATCGAGTGGTTGCCTACAACGGTAGATCCGCGCGTGCGTCGCGGCCGTCTGTACTCTACTCTACTCTCGCGATAAACTCAAAAATGACTACCCCATGCTCTTTTCACCTTTACCAAGTTTTTAGAATATAATTTGTCAAGTTGTTGTATACATTGCCAAAAATATTATGAAGTTTTGTTTGAGGTAAAAAATAAGCCTTCTGGGAGCTGGGTGCGGTAGTAGACATCCATGCGGGCGAAGCCACGTGCATCAGCTAGTATATATATATGGGGCTCCCATGTCCAAAAGAAACTGTGGCAGGTAAAACTAAAAAGAGACTATAATAGTGTCTAATGTTGTAGGTATAGATAATGGAGCGGAACCCTTCGTGCGCGGGTCCGACTCCCACTGGGTCGGATTTGTTGTTACTTATACCGGTTTGTCTTGTCTTAAAAAGAAAAAAAGGACTAAAATCAGAGCGGTTTGAGACAGATGCGATCATTCACAATCTTTTAATTACTTCTTTAATATTATTCCTGTATGAGTCTAGTTTATTATTAATTAACTTGAAACAGTCAATAGGCTCGCCCCCTGTTACGTGGACTTTAACACTACTGGCGAAATATGGGTGTACTACAAGTAGGTACCTACACGTCTGCCTAACCCTTTGGGGATTACAGGCGTTATGGTTGTTGCTTTGAAACAATCAATGCCCTTATTTCAATAAAACAAAATACGTCACTACTTAAATAAATATCCATTACCTACATACTCGTAAGTATATATAACAAAATTACGAAAAGCTTACCTACTTTCTCAGTAACCAAGAATAGTTCTTAGAAACAGCCCTTAATATTAATGTAAACATCACATAACTAACAATAACAGCTATACTAATAATAGCTACAGAAATACACGAAGTTTGGTCCCGAATAAGCCTTATTTTTTCAGGACACAGCCTAGAATATCCTTTCATACAAGCGGCAAAGAATTCGCAGTGTCGAAAGTGACAATAAAGGTTTTTTGTTAAGCTGTGGTGTTTGAGGTAGATATGTGGGTATATCATGACTGTAAGGGACTTAATAAAATGGCCACATGCTACAGTTTGTCGGGGTAACTCGCGCTGAATATTGATGAAAACATTGTGAATAGATGGGAATGTGCGCGAATGTTGACGAAATTGCACGGTTTTTGTGCTGTTTGGACGTATTTGGCAAATATTATATCTCGCCTGTTTTCCCAAGGGTAAGGCTGAGGTGTACACTCTGCTAAACATCTGGATGAACATTTCCAGAATAAGGTAATCTCGCATTGTAAAGGATTTCCGTGCAATGAGAGTTTAGCGTAAACTGGGAATCTATAGCTTGGTGTGTAACCGTGTGTACCTATAGTACATACAGTCACTTCTTACCAGTTATGTTTAAGTCCAATATAATAGGAGACGAGCCTAATGCTGGGAACAGATCCATACTGTGCACTGCTACTGAGAAATTCCAGATAGAAAAACCCCAGTAACTGCACCTAACCGATCCCGGGAATCTAGTCTATGTCGGAAGTTTGTTGAAATGATGCAAGGAATGAGTCCAAAACTCAACTAAAACATGACACAAAGCTGTAAATAAGCTGTACTTATGTGTATTTACACACAATGTCGTAATGGCCTAGAGATTAAGGCGCCTACCTCTCATGCACGAGGTTGTGGTTCAAATCCGGCAAGTACCAATGTGACTTTTTCAATTCATATGTACTTTCTAAGTTTATCTTAGACATCATTGACATCGGTGAAGGAAAACATCGTGAGGAGCTTGTGGCTAAATTATAACAGCCGCATGGGTCGATCGAAGGTTAAGCTACGCTTGACGAGGTCGGTCCGTGGATGGGTGACCATTTATTACATACCAAGACTCCTCCGTGCCTCGGAAAGCACGTTAAGCCGTTGGTCCCGGCTGTCATTTGTAGATCTTTGACAGTCGTTACTTGTAGTCAGAAGCCCGAAAGTCTGACAACCAGTTTAACCAAGGGGTATCATGTTACCCAGTTACTGGGTTGTGGAGGTCAGACAGGCAGTCGCTCCATGTAAAACACTGGTATTCAGCTGCATCCGGTTAAACTGGAAGCCGACCCCAACATAGTTGGGAAAAGGCTAGGCAGATGATGAGATGATGATATGAGTCTAGTTTATTATTAATTAACTTGAAACAGTCAATAGGCTCGCCCCCTGTTACGTGGACTTTAACACTACTGGCGAAATATGGGTGTACTACAAGTAGGTACCTACACGTCTGCCTAACCCTTTGGGGATTACAGGCGTTATGGTTGTTGCTTTGAAACAATCAATGCCCTTATTTCAATAAAACAAAATACGTCACTACTTAAATAAATATCCATTACCTACATACTCGTAAGTATATATAACAAAATTACGAAAAGCTTACCTACTTTCTCAGTAACCAAGAATAGTTCTTAGAAACAGCCCTTAATATTAATGTAAACATCACATAACTAACAATAACAGCTATACTAATAATAGCTACAGAAATACACGAAGTTTGGTCCCGAATAAGCCTTATTTTTTCAGGACACAGCCTAGAATATCCTTTCATACAAGCGGCAAAGAATTCGCAGTGTCGAAAGTGACAATAAAGGTTTTTTGTTAAGCTGTGGTGTTTGAGGTAGATATGTGGGTATATCATGACTGTAAGGGACTTAATAAAATGGCCACATGCTACAGTTTGTCGGGGTAACTCGCGCTGAATATTGATGAAAACATTGTGAATAGATGGGAATGTGCGCGAATGTTGACGAAATTGCACGGTTTTTGTGCTGTTTGGACGTATTTGGCAAATATTATATCTCGCCTGTTTTCCCAAGGGTAAGGCTGAGGTGTACACTCTGCTAAACATCTGGATGAACATTTCCAGAATAAGGTAATCTCGCATTGTAAAGGATTTCCGTGCAATGAGAGTTTAGCGTAAACTGGGAATCTATAGCTTGGTGTGTAACCGTGTGTACCTATAGTACATACAGTCACTTCTTACCAGTTATGTTTAAGTCCAATATAATAGGAGACGAGCCTAATGCTGGGAACAGATCCATACTGTGCACTGCTACTGAGAAATTCCAGATAGAAAAACCCCAGTAACTGCACCTAACCGATCCCGGGAATCTAGTCTATGTCGGAAGTTTGTTGAAATGATGCAAGGAATGAGTCCAAAACTCAACTAAAACATGACACAAAGCTGTAAATAAGCTGTACTTATGTGTATTTACACACAATGTCGTAATGGCCTAGAGATTAAGGCGCCTACCTCTCATGCACGAGGTTGTGGTTCAAATCCGGCAAGTACCAATGTGACTTTTTCAATTCATATGTACTTTCTAAGTTTATCTTAGACATCATTGACATCGGTGAAGGAAAACATCGTGAGGAAACCTAGACTTATAGTTAATCTAAGTTTGAAATCGCCAATCCGCCTTGAGCATGCGTGGTCATCAATGCTCTTGCCTTCTCTATATGAGAAGAGGCCTTTGCCTAGCATTGGGAAAGTAACAGGCTGGTATTATTATATTATAAGTATATTATGTGTATTCCACAACAGAATAAATAAATATTTCCTCACAAATCTATTGACGTAAATGAAACCACAATGTACTCCATATTTATAGTCCGAATGAAAGAGATCATTGTTCGAACGTACAGAAGCCATTGATTCACAAACATTGTGAGATGCGACACGACATCATAGTATGAAACTTTTATCAGGTAAAACATTATCTTAATTTATATAAGTTCACCGCAGTTCGGAAGAAAAATAATGTCGATAGAATATTAAGGAGATCGGAGCATGCAAATAGGTAGAGATTGATTTTTGGGGACACTATCATAAGACCTTATTAAAAGTTTACATTTAAGAAACCCGGAGCCAAATAAAACAAGACTTACCTACGATTAGAAAACTATCAACAAACCAAATTGCAACAGGAATTATAACAACACGGGATTCCATTTTTTTTTTTACATAACTGTGCAATTTTTTCCCTATATTTTCAATACATTAACAAGAGTAATGAAGGCTCTGTTTATATCTGATATGAATGCTTGATAAGTAAGCTTCGTGGGATATAAATGGCGGCTTACCTCCTGGCTACACCTCTCAAGCTATACAATCCTACTTATACATAACCTACTAATATAGTAAACGCGAAAGTTTGTGAGGATGCATGGATGGATGGATGTTTGTTACTCTTTCACGTAAAAACTACCGAATGGATTTGAATGAGACTTTACAATAGTATAACTTATACATCAGAATAACACATTGACTATATTATATCAAGATATTGAATGAATTGTCCACAATTTAACGATAAGTGTAAAGTAAGTAGGAAACACTTCTGGCATCGGCGAGCTATCTGGCGCGCTAATCCTGCACAGGCGAAGTCGCGGGCGCTAGTTAGTTTTCAATAAGTACAATCTCGAAAGCCATTAAAATAATTCTAAAGAGATCATGGTAATTGATGGTGACCGTAATAGGCCAATAAATATCACAGCGAGCCCATGTCCTTTTATTACTTTGAATTTTTATCTACCTATGAGATAAATTGCTGACAAATTACGGCACACATGACTTCAATAGTATACGACATACATACATAAACTCACGCCTTTTTCCCATGGGGGTAGGCAGAAACTACAGAGCGCCATATGCTACGATTCTTACATACTTACTACTTCTACTACTTCTACTACTTTGTACTACTTACTTACTACTATATACTTCTTTTGCTTCGTTTACATTCATACATGTTGTCATACACACACGCCGGTATACATAATAGTATACGAAACTCCTAGAATTTTAATATCGCTATAAATAAAATTCAATATGGGTAGATAGATACCAGTCTATGTACAACCGCTTGTTCTCAAACAAGATATTAATATTCGGCTGATGCCAAACAGTTTTCATATGTAAATTCCTTCGCGCCATTTATCCGGAGGGCAGGGACACGTAAAGTGTAATAAAATGCAATAAAAACGATTTAGTGCAGTTTTTCCACCCTTTCGAGTACTCACCCCAATATTTTTGATCATTGTCGTTACTCAACCCTTATCCGCGGTGAATTTATCTCTCTGCTAAGAGGTTTTGCGGGTTTCAGAAAAATACGTAAGCAAACGTGAAGTAGTAAAACAAAGGCGGACTTTTAAAAGTGTTGTGTTTATTTCCTTTAAAATATCTACCTACATTACTTTTTCTGACATAATAAAAACTCCGGACTGCTCGTGGGAGCATTTTTAATTTTCTATTAGGAATAGGCCAGCATATCAAGCTACCACAATCTGTCAAATTTCTTTGATAGTTTTTCAACTTTAATACAAAAGGATAAGGTTCATGTTTAATTGAAAAAATGTGACAGTTTAGTGTAGCTTGATGTGTTAGCGTAGGTACAGACGCCAGCACATCAACCTACCCGAAACTGTCAAATTTTCCCAATCAAATGAAAAATGATGATATACAAAGCTTCAAATGAAGAATGATACTTACTTAATGAACCAAACTAACGCCAGACAACACTTATAAAACAATATTAATTTATATTTTGACGTTAGTCCCAAATTGAACTCAGTCGTTTTGGCTGCGAATATTTTTACCCGACTGCAATAAGCAAACCGATAGAGAAGTTGATTTGCCAATATTAGTACTTACCAACCTATGCATGGATGTTGAGCATATTTGTTCCTTTGTAACCATCTAAAGATCAAACTGACAAATATGGTTCTTACGTTAATTCACTTCATGTTATTTTCAAAACGAAAAGGTATAAAACACGTCCAAAACCAATGATATTATAAGTAATAAATGTGGCTAACTGGCCACACTTGACCTCAGTGTCGCGTCGTGCCGTCAACAAACGCGTGCGTGCGTTAGTGTGTTGAGTGTGTTTTTGAAGATCGAATGTTGTTTAGGTAACCTATCTACACCTTTTTACTCATAATATCATTGTCCAAAACACTATTATTTAAAAATTTATTCAAGACAGATTCCTGTCTTCTTATCTTGGAAAAGTTTTACTACTTTTTCCCGAGAGAAGTCCAGATAATGCTAAAATAAATCCATTAATCAATCTCAATGGCCGCTGAAGACGAAGCAGCCTCAGCTAGCACCATTTTTCTTTTAGCAAATGACCCGCGAGTGTTAGACGGATGTGAGTGCTAAATTTTGCAGGCTGTAGGTACCCGCTACGCGAGCTAGACACGGGTTAGCCCGACTGTGAGATAAACTGAAATTGCTTTCGCAAATACCTGCCCGCAATAAATATAGAGTACTTGTCTGGTATATGAGTATACGTCCTACAAAATGCCGCGCCCACTCGAAAATAATGATGCAAAATGGAATTTCATGCACACGCTGTCTTCCAGTACCTCGGCTAGACAGAAAATATGAAATATTGACTGCAGCGGGATGCGCCCCGGGCCGCAAGACGACGACCTACCATATCCGCGATATTTCATGCAAATCTCAAAAATCCGTTTAAAGTCTCCAATTGAATTCATGGCGATTGTGATTGAAAGTCCCCTGGATTAAACTCTAGAGAGATTCCGTCAGGATTTTTGCAGGGAATCAAAAAGTATTCATGATATGCAAACATAGCTTTTAGATTTCCATGTTAGCTTTGAAATGGAAGAGAATCGAATTTATAGTTGCACTATGTACTAATAGTCCGGTCTATTTAGACATTCGAAGTTACATAAAGTCCCAACAAGCTGAATTTCTGTGAAGTTGTTCAAAACATAATTATAAACAATGTCTAGAAGTTCCCCATCATTCCCCTGTAAGGAAAAAAAATAATTCAAGGTCAAATGTCAAAAAAATGAGTTTTTCGCGATTTTCAGCAAAACGGTAAGTTTTATCATAAAAGTACTTCAGACAAAAATTGTAGATCATAAAATTATCTATAAAAAATGTATCTATACTTTTTTTCTTACGAGCCACCGTTTCTGAGATATAACGATTCAAAAAGTTATAAAAGTCGTTATCGTCATAATATGCACACGTTTCCACGCCACCTAAGAGGTAGTGTACTTAGCGCGTTTTTTTTAACGTGATTTCCCCAGTAGGCCTACTCCACGGGTCAGTTGTGATCCTGTTTAATGTAAAACTATTGCAAAATAACGGAAATTTTCAAAGATTGGTAAAGATAAAAGCGATGTAAATGAAAAAAAAGTGTTGAAGTTTATTCGTCTTATTCGTAAGTTTCAAATTCTTGTTCTTCTTCTTGATCTTCTTCTTGATCTTCTTCTTGTTCTTCTTCTCCTGCTTCTTCTTCATCTTCATTTTGGATGCAAGTAAATTGCGTCAATTGCGATGTATCGCATGATACTTCGTCGGAGTCAAACGAATCCTCCATTGTTTGTGCTTCAATATTAGAGCACGACCGGCCTTGACAATTTTTGCATGCCAAAGAACAAGACAGTCCGACTTTTTTGCAACCACATTTACCACTGCATCCCTTTTTGCAGTTGCAAAAAATAGTGTTCAGCAGTTTTTCCGGCGCAGGTGGAAGTAAAGTTTGAACTGGCTCTAATATATTGTTGACCAACTTCCAACCCCAGTCTGTAGGGTCTAGCTGATAACCAAGCCACACTTGAACTTGGTAATATACTCGAAAAAGATGTTGGTGAGCAGCAACTGAGGTTGGAGGAAGACAAGCTAATTGAACTTGTTTTTTATTTTTAGTATTTTTAACGAAACATTCATATCATAGTATAAGTTACAATGACCGATAGAAAAATATTGAAACATTTAATATATAATACATATATGTATATATATACATACATATATATATTATATAAAATATTACAACTCAAGATGTATATACGTGGCGTACTCATGCATATTATGACGATAACAACTTTTATATCTTTTTGAATCGTTATATCTCAGAAACGGTGGCTCGTAAGAAAAAAAGTATAGATACATTTTTTATAGATAATTTTATGATCTACAATTTTTGTCTGAGGTACTTTTATGATAAAACTTACCGTTTTGCTGAAAATCGCGAAAAACTCATTTTTTTTACCTTTGACCTTGAATTATTTTTTTTCCTTACAGGGGAATGATGGGGAACTTCTAGACATTGTTTATAATTATATTTTGAACAATTTCACTGAAATTCAGCTTGTTGGGACTTTATGTAACTTCACTCTCATTTTTTGGTCTAAATAGACCGGACTATAACTTATATTGGACTGTTAACCTGCTTTAATTTTATCAATAGGGAGATAATGGGGCTGGGAGACTAAACAAGTACCAACCAGTTTAGTGCCGATAATAGAGACTTGTCATGTGAAATATTCGCATTTCGCACACTTTAATATTAACCAGCCACTTGTCCGTCGAAGCGCACGAACTGCAACGTGGAATTCCATTGCAAATTACGCAAAAACTGTGCAAAATAATGTCACGAATCTTCCCCGATAAAAACATTTGCGAAATTAAAAGTTCTAGAGCTTTTTTGAAGAATAAAATACTATTGATTACGTTATCGTATATAGAATAAACTTAGATAAAACATATGCTAAAAACGTGGCTAAATTAAAAACGCAGCATAGTTTCTATCTACCGCCATGGTAAACTAAAAACTAATTTAAAAATATATATTTGCTTTAGTGTTTCGTGCGTAAAGTAATTTGGATTTTGAAAAATACTTAATTGCAATACGATTTTCATAAGAATTAGATTGTATTTAATAATTTGAAAACCATTAAAAAATACTGCTGTATCTATTTCCTTTTTTACGAATTTATTTTTAATAACATTAGGCTCCTCCCAGCTAAAGAGCTTTAACAAAGTCGAAGCCACGGAAGCAAACCAGTAAAATTGTAAAGACGGACATTAGTGCAATCTCATTCCTTTATTCAGCCATCAAAGTGTCAGCGGCAGGAAATTTCACTGCCGCAGGAAGCCGCACCTGCCCTCAGGACACTATAAAGTCTTGCAAAGGGTTGGCCGTTAAGGGTAAGTACACATCGGAAGATATTCAAATCACGCAAGCTAAACGCACACTTCGCGAACACGTCACGAACTGTATGCTGAAACAAAAAAAATGTGTACGTTTACCAATGTGCGCGAATCCTTATAGTCTATCTATTTTACATCCAGGATACGAATATTGAAAATAATATGGTCCCCTGTAGTTTGCCAGTGGGTGGCGTAATGGCGCAAACGATGTATTTATGCAGGTTAAATAAGTATTCTGCATAATCTGTTCTCGTAGCGTTTGATATAGTTACGAGTGTTCCTTTGTTTTTATTTTATTTTCCTTTATTTTTGTGATATGGTGAGATTTTGTGTTTTCGTTTTAAAAGTACTGGCTTGCATGCCAAGACTACATAGACAGATAGAGAGAGAACTTTCTGTTAAATGTGTGCCACATTTGAACCACAATATTTTTTTTTTTTTCTTGGAAAAGCAAAAGAAAACCTTTTTTCTTTATTTTCAAATCTTATTAAGCCTATACTTATAGAACTCAGATGGATTAATACTAAAAATAGTCTTACCGTCTGTCCTTTATTCAATAATTCAGGGAACCAATCTGCTCATATGGCGAAGTCCAAGATAATAGAAAAAAATCCCGAGAGCATTTTAATAAAAAATAACTACATAGTTACCGTTGGAGTACCGTGCAAGATATTGTACCGAGAAATAAAACTAATGAGTGATAAGTTTAATCATTGAAAGTTTGTATTATATTTTTTCAAATATTTGGATTATAAACTAAACTACAGCAAAAAATAATTTGTTCTATTCTATAATTTGTAAATAATAACCCCACCCTAAATTTTCAATCCGCAATTTAGGGTTAAAGGATTTTTTGATGAATTCAATTGCTGTTTAAGAGGACAAACATTGTTTATTACTATTCAAACATTTTACTTTAATAATATGAGTAGGCAGACAGACTCACCAAAATGATTTCTTTGAACTACAAGTATTTTGGTACGAACCCATACAAATACCTGAGCTCAAAATGAATTTCACGTCTCAAGAATGTCCATAATTAGAAAAGTTCCACAAGAATATTCAAATATTAAAAAAGTTTTCTATCAACTAGACTAGAATAATGAGTTTCAGAACTTTTTCCAAGAATTCGCTTCATAGCACCACAGTGCGTTCTCGTGGAAACAAAACATAAAATGTTTAAACTATGGCTTGTTAAGTTCACATGCGGCACCCGGTGTGTTTAACTGTGCAAGTTACAAAGTGACTCATCTAGTGCCAGCCGTGCCCACTCGCCTCTATATAAAATCAATATCAATTAAGGTTTTGTTCTTTTTAATATTTTGATTACACTGGTTGTATTTGTAGTTAGTAATCCGGGCAATACATACAACCTGCAAAGCCTTGAGCACAGGCGTACGGTACCCTTTCGGTAGGTATTCTAGATAGGATACAATTTGGAGAGTGTGCACGGGAATTACATGACTTGATCCCGCCATCACCTTTCCACCATCGGACAACCCGGCCTACGGCAAGTGTCCACTCTTACCTCGTTGGCACCTCTACGATTCGGACAAAGCTTATCGCCTTGTCGTTTATACCACGTACGTCGATGGACTGGAACAACTTGCCCAAAACTTAATGCCTCAACTTTAATACAAATAGAATAAGGTTCATGTTCAATTGGGAAAATTTGACAGCTTAGAGTAGCTTTATGTACTGGCGTCTGTACTTTCAGATTTTTATGTAAATATGTATACTAGCTAGCTGCCCCGGCAAACTTCATCCCTCCTTCGAATCAAGTTATTACTTTTATTTAGCTTTTATTCGTTTACGAGTACACCCTATTCTCAGGCTTACTAAATATGCACACACAATTTCATAAGAATCGATCAAGCCGTTTCGGAGGAGTTTTGTTACAAAAACTGTGATGCAAAAATTATATAAATATTTCATATTCATACTTTTAGTAAGATTACAACAAATAGATCCAATACAATGTTAACTTTTATTATTTTTTATTTAGCAAGTCTCTAATGTGCTCTTATATAAAAAAAAATATGAGATAGAGTTAGAATATAACATATATATAACCTAACCTAACTTACCATACCTATCCTATAGCTAACCTAACTATCTAACCTAACTACCTTACTGAAATGCATTGATTTTATAAGATGCAAAATACAAAATTTTAAACTAAACTACTGCACAGCGTGTCTACATTTGCGTGTATGAATATCACAATTCTATTTAGACCCTCAATTAGATAATACAAACGTAACAGACGAGTATGTTTTTGCTTTTTCAAATTGATGGAAAACTACTTAGATTAAGTGCATTAAAATTGAGAAGGAGCTTGGGTCGTCATAGCTTAGTATAACTGTCCGCCAGCCATGCGACATTTTGACTCAATGTATCGTCGTTTTTTTGATGACGAGGAACGGTAGAAAGGAAAAATTATGTGTGTAATTTTTTAAGTAATCTAGATGAAGGACTAGGCACTCACACAAGTTACACACACACTCACGCTCGCACGCTCAGATCACATAGTCACATTGTGTACAGTAGTGTGCTTGAAGTATTCAATAATTAAAAACTAAAATTTTACCAAATGAGGCTTCGTTAGTATGTACTTATAGAGAAAAAAAATTCAGATTTATTATAGAGTGTATCTGAAACTTGATGGCGTTTACCTAAGCGTAAAAGGGTTTCCAAGCAACTTTTACACTCGTGTTTTTGTTTATTTACACAACAAATCGGAGAAGTACCTGATACGAGTTATACAAGTTCTCCAAACACGTACTTAAGTAATAGAGCATCTCTTAATCCGACTCATCTGAACTACAACAGTTTGAACATCACGGTAAATGAGTGACCTTCCATGGGGTGACACCTTAATTGGGTCACCCTCCCCGGACACGGAGCGGAATTCACGGAAACTTATCTCTGGAACACGAAATGTATTAGAAGAATAAGCTTTGATTATTTAAGACACATTATCTAAAAGTATCCTATGTGTTCATTTAGGAAATGGTATATAGAGTGACTGGTAATTAGTGACCGATACTTAAACACGTGATTGTACTCATGAATACGAATAACTTTCCCAAAGAAACTTTTTTTTATACTTACACATTAACTTTTAATTAATTCAATTTCGTCAAAACAAAGATCCAAACACCTTTGTATAATTAGTTCTGAGTCGGTAATATATATCTGTCGGAGATAGCTTACGGTTGGGGTTGAATCTTCATCAAAAATCAAATTCACTCAAAATCAAAAGTCATTTAATCACTTTAGGCTGAGGATCAGCACTTTTTGAATGTCGAAATTACATAAGACAGTCCCCCAAAAAGCCCACCCTTCGCCACTTCCTAGTGTTTTTGCTGGGAAGAAGAAGTGGCGGAACAAACTCCCCAGCAACACATCTGTCTGATAAGTTAACACATAGTCGGACATGATTATCACATCGTTATCGGTTACAAGCAGAAACGAATCTTCAGGTTAACTTAACCGTTACATTTTAACACTTTACAACGAAACGAATAACAGTTCCGGGACGTCTTAGCTCCACTGCGGTCGGGCACTGAATGTCGTCCTCGCTGCAGGCTTAAAACATCACGACTCTGTAGAAGCGCGCCATGGTGTCAGTAGATCACGTGCTATCGCCTTTTGGCGCGCTTGCGATTCGTTGTGTCCGTACTATTGACCGGATCCGACACGGCCATCCTGCGTTTCACACGTCCTCGTGTGTTAATCTGAAGCAAAAGAAAATACCACACAGTATCATTCACGCTCGGCCAGATCTGACCTAAATAACTCTGACTCAATAAAAGTATCATGTCTTTGAACATTTTTATTCTAAATGCAAGAATGTAACTCCAAAATTCTGTAACACCATTGAAATTACAGAAACAAAACATAAGTGACTGACAATTGCTGCAAATTCTCTATGTACAACACATGTAAACAGTAAAAAAACCATCCCTGTGACCATGAAATGCGACACACACTAAGTCAACTCCGTGACTACAAGTGTTCTATGGTAGTCATCCTTGTGACACCAAATTAACAGTCAGTCAACCCTGTGACCATGTGAACTCAATGATTCAGTCATCCCTGTGACTAATCAATCAGACAGTCATCCCTGTGACCATCACATAATCTTACACAGATTGTCATCCCTGTGACAATAACATACAATCACAGAGTCATCCCCGTGACCATCGCACACAAAATTAACAATAATTGAACTAATTAGGTACCTAGAGTACCCGCAGCAATGTCAGGTGAAGGTTCTGAAACGCCTTCAGTATCACATTTCGGTAAATCACAGTTGTCATTTAATTCAATAATTACTTTAGCTTCTGGCGTTTTCCTAACCCAGGTGGAACATCGGTTTTAGGTTGAATAAAAAGAATTCCTGTCATTAATTAACGAGGTAATTATCTTATTGGTACTTTACATCATCCTCATCAAGTTGGTCACAGCGCACAGCGCACCACATTAGTCATTACAAAAGGTTCAACTACACGTTAAAAATATTAGAAAACTCAAAGCACAACTGACGCAATCACCTCACTATCTCAGAAGAGACTCAATCAGACCAGATAAACCAAAATACTTAAGCACTACGCGTGATGTTTGGCTACGCATAGCCCTCCTCCTAGTAACCTAGTAACCTCCAGTTACCATCTTACTCATGGTTTCCACTGAAACCCGACCTCCGCCAGAGTTGACTGCCCACCACGTACTCACGGACTACATACCGATTTCTACTGAGCTACGGTTGCACGACAACCTCTGGTACGGTCTCATCCATCACGTAAGCTTAAAGATTTCATTTCCACAACTACTTTACTAAGATCTTGTCAGTTATACTCTGATCATGTGCGTCAGAAATACAGTTACAGTTAGTCAAGTTAACTCGTCAACTACCGCAACCTAGACAATTAAATGACCATTGTTTGCGCGGAGCCTTACTAAATAAGCACCCTTATGATCTTGAACGGTCTCAAAATCAACAAGATCAGACTAAATCGACCGGAAATCTATTAAGTTTTGCATTTGCACGATTCAACCTCAGTTTTACGTTTGCCTAAAGTTATACCTCAAAAATCGAAACTCACTAATTCTCATTCTTCAGTTTGAATTAATAAACGACTTTATCAAGTATACACATGCTAGCAGCCACTAAAACATCCTAAGAACGTCACAAATCGCTAAGCAGGAATCTCATCCGTGGCCTGTGGCTTTTCACTAAGCCCCAACATACCTCCAGTTTGTCACTATGCATTCTCATCAATGCCGAGTCCCACGGACTCTATGGTCTCTACAAGACCCCGACCTCCGCCAGTGCCACTCGCAATACCGCGTATCCACGGACTACTTAAAGCAGATACCGATTTCTACTGGACTACGGCTACGAGGGGCTACTAGTACGGTCTGACCAGCCGATCTAAGATTCCCCACTATCACTCGATTCAACCTTTTCTATTTTACTTAGTACTTGGCCCTCAGGCATCCGCCTTAACCTATCATGTGCGTACTTGCAAATACGTTATGAATGATCCCTTATATTTGGGGCCTAGTTTAGTATGTTTCGTTATGTTACCTACAGTTTATTGCTACTGAATTTCGATTAATGAGTCTTGCTAAAAACTACTATCATCGGTTTTGATTGCTATAAGCATCGACTTAGGAACTGGTATAACACGTTCAACCTGTTTGTTGGCCCTAAATGAACCAGTAGCGTGTGTAAATCAATGTTACTAGAATGACAAAACCTTTTATTAAACGCTTAACCACAAAAGCTATTGTCTCGCATGGATCCACGTTCGATATGACGGGTTAACTCGCAAATAACAGGCTTAGGTTTCCGTGTACAATGTACGCGTCCGTGTACCAAATTAAGCTAAGATATCTCTAATCGCCCTCATAGTACTACTAGTAGACTACCAGTATCGATAAACCGGAACAAACAAAGGAACTTATTTGGTTAATGCGTCTATTAATACGAAATGCATTTGTAGACAATTTAAGGTAGCTCGGCCTACCTGACCTCAAACAAAGGACTTGCATTTGAAGCGACACAACAAGATTTAGAAAGGTCAAATGAAATAAACTAGAACACAACATCAATGCACCAAGTAAAAACCAAATAGTCAACTTATTATCAGCCCTTCTCGCTGGTAATGTCTGATACATCACACACAGCCCTTCTCGCTGTCGTGCCCAGAATAGATTGGACAGTACCAGTCCTAAGACCTGGCAAGCCCAGTACCAAAAAGTCAGTATCAGTCCTTCACACTGATAAGCCCCAAACAAGACGCATGTTACCGGGCCTTCTCTCCGGTAAGCCGTCCGTTTAAAACATACTTTGTGCATTAACATTAATCGGAACGAGTTGATGGGCCTTCACCCGCATCATCTAGATCCAATTCTTCACTAATTACGTCCAATTTGCTGGGGACATGACTTTGTGGCATCCTTCTTATGCGATCATGAGCATACTTGTATGTTCTGTTGCCAGTTAAAGATTATAACACATAACGATCACCTTCGAGTAATTTAACGCATTAAAATAGCCCTCTGCTAATTTAACTTCCAGTAGCCTATCTACGCGATGCTAAAAGAATATTCATGACGTTAAGTTCTCTTAACATACCCGCGGTATCGACGCTGTTTAAAAAAAAGAACATTTTTGTTTAGTAATAACTAACGAACATTTTGTCACGGTTGATTGTGATAAGTACCCTGTTTAAAATATTTCGCGAACGATATTCACACCTATTTGAAATGATTTATTATCTTATTGTACGCGCTACCCGCATGTAAAATAAACTATTGGCACTATTTAAAACTTCGCAAATATTTCGTTCGGTACTAGTACCGAACGAAATATTTGCGAAGTTTTCTAGGTCTATGTTTGTAATAGTATCTAGGTATGATTTTTACACAAACGTTCGCATTGACCTTCAAAATTGCGATTAGTACTGCTTGGAAAGAAAACATTTTGGTTCCAAATTCAAACAAAAATTACACGACTCACCGGATTGTTGTCTGCAAGTGGGTACCAGCTATTTCGCGCGCATTTGTAGGCCGCACTGCGCCCGAGACGCGCTGACAAGCCGCGCCACCGCCAGTCAAGTGGGAAGCAAGTTCTTTATGCCACTTCTGATGTCGGAGATAGCTTACGGTTGGGGTTGAATCTTCATCAAAAATCAAATTCACTCAAAATCAAAAGTCATTTAATCACTTTAGGCTGAGGATCAGCACTTTTTGAATGTCGAAATTACATAAGACAGTCCCCCAAAAAGCCCACCCTTCGCCACTTCCTAGTGTTTTTGCTGGGAAGAAGAAGTGGCGGAACAAACTCCCCAGCAACACATCTGTCTGATAAGTTAACACATAGTCGGACATGATTATCACATCGTTATCGGTTACAAGCAGAAACGAATCTTCAGGTTAACTTAACCGTTACATTTTAACACTTTACAACGAAACGAATAACAGTTCCGGGACGTCTTAGCTCCACTGCGGTCGGGCACTGAATGTCGTCCTCGCTGCAGGCTTAAAACATCACGACTCTGTAGAAGCGCGCCATGGTGTCAGTAGATCACGTGCTATCGCCTTTTGGCGCGCTTGCGATTCGTTGTGTCCGTACTATTGACCGGATCCGACACGGCCATCCTGCGTTTCACACGTCCTCGTGTGTTAATCTGAAGCAAAAGAAAATACCACACAGTATCATTCACGCTCGGCCAGATCTGACCTAAATAACTCTGACTCAATAAAAGTATCATGTCTTTGAACATTTTTATTCTAAATGCAAGAATGTAACTCCAAAATTCTGTAACACCATTGAAATTACAGAAACAAAACATAAGTGACTGACAATTGCTGCAAATTCTCTATGTACAACACATGTAAACAGTAAAAAAACCATCCCTGTGACCATGAAATGCGACACACACTAAGTCAACTCCGTGACTACAAGTGTTCTATGGTAGTCATCCTTGTGACACCAAATTAACAGTCAGTCAACCCTGTGACCATGTGAACTCAATGATTCAGTCATCCCTGTGACTAATCAATCAGACAGTCATCCCTGTGACCATCACATAATCTTACACAGATTGTCATCCCTGTGACAATAACATACAATCACAGAGTCATCCCCGTGACCATCGCACACAAAATTAACAATAATTGAACTAATTAGGTACCTAGAGTACCCGCAGCAATGTCAGGTGAAGGTTCTGAAACGCCTTCAGTATCACATTTCGGTAAATCACAGTTGTCATTTAATTCAATAATTACTTTAGCTTCTGGCGTTTTCCTAACCCAGGTGGAACATCGGTTTTAGGTTGAATAAAAAGAATTCCTGTCATTAATTAGCGAGGTAATTATCTTATTGGTACTTTACATCATCCTCATCAAGTTGGTCACAGCGCACAGCGCACCACATTAGTCATTACAAAAGGTTCAACTACACGTTAAAAATATTAGAAAACTCTGTAGAAGCGCGCCATGGTGTCAGTAGATCACGTGCTATCGCCTTTTGGCGCGCTTGCGATTCGTTGTGTCCGTACTATTGACCGGATCCGACATATCAGTATTATGTATGTAGGGGTATGGACCACCGTAATAAAAATGAAAATATCTTTGTAACTTCTTTATTAAGTCTTTGTACGCCGCGTCGGTCACACGTTGACCGCGAACAATTGAATTTCTATTGTGTCTGGTAGTTGGCAGTCAACGTGTTAAAATTAAAATATTTTATTACTTTTTATAATAATGCAAAAAAAGTCTTTACTTCTTGACACTCGCTCGTCATCCTTTTTTCCTTCTTCCTTTTTCAAAATATTTAAATCTTCCTCTTTCTCCTTCCCACATTCATACTCTCTCATTCATCCATCACTGCGTTCATATTACTACATTCCATCTAATAATTATGCATTCTAAATTAACATCCCACATGTATATTAGAGTGTGCTAGATAACATGTAGTGTATATTTAAATTTAAACTGATTGATTTATAATGTTAACTAATAATACTGTACATAATCGAAATGGAAAAAGTTCTTCTAACTTATCAGGCAGACGTGTTGCTGGGGAGTTTGTTCCGCCATTTTTTCTTCCCAACAAAAACACTAGGAACTGGCGAAGAGCGGGCTTATTGAGGGACTGTCTTATGTAACTTTGACGTTAAAAATGCTGATCCTCAGCCATCTTTGAATAGGTAAATGACTTTTGATTTAGGGTAGGAAGTGTGAATGTTTAGTCATTTCGGTTTATCATTTAATTTTCCATCTGGGCAATTTCCTCTCTCATTTCCAATGAAATTGGTTTACGTCGCAAACTGACGTCACGGGGATTGCTTTGGTTTAAACAAAAGCAATGCCTGTGCTGAGTTAATTTTAATTATTTTGCAAATTTGCCTGCTTGCTAAATAATTGAAATTAACTTTAAGGGTGATGTCGTGATGGACCAGTGAATTGCCATTGTATATAATACTGTGTGCTCAAATCTGGGAATTCAAACGTACTTTCTAAGTATATCTTAGACATCTCTTACATCGGAGAAGGAAAACATCGACACCAGCGAAATTTTGACGAACTTAATAGACACCTTAGATACCTCTGCCTAACCCTTCGTTGATCTGAGACGTGACGTCAGGTTATGTTAGATACACACTAAGCACGATAAAAAGGGGTCAAAAGAAACACAGAAAAATTGTAACTACACTATTAAGTGTAAATCCTTATTTTTTACAATTAACTTTATGACAAAATTTTAGTTTTAAGTTCCTCATTTAGATTACAAGAAAATATTCGACACATATTTTTTCTTTTTTCTCGTAGTCATAAAATAACGGCTATACACGTCTGACGTCACTAGCCCGTACAGTTTATACTAGTTCCCCTTTCCTCAAGTTTAATGCGCAGGCAATGCAGGTTTCCATAAAATTGAAAAAAATATCACGTGTCGCATATTTTCTTGTAATCTAGATGAGGGACCAAAAACTAAAATTTAGTCAAAAGCCCACTGTGACAAATATCATTGAACTGTCGCGACAATCTTATTCATAGTTGTTTTTTTTCAGTTCAACCCTCCCTGCATTTCTCTCTACCTGGATTTAGCCACTTCTCATTTTCCTGTACCTACCTACAAAAAGTGATACGGATTTTCCAAAGTTAAATATAGTCCAACACTAACCACGACTTTTCATAATCAGCAAACATATCACTTAACGCCTATTATACTTCGTAAAAATAGAATGGTAGTTAATCATGTAAGCGTCACATATATTGATATATCGTTTATACATTGAACTGTGTTTATTTGCGGCATTTGCAGGTACGTTCACACCGGTGATAGGCTATTTATACGTTTTTCTTTCTTGTTTGTAGAGAACTGTGTTAGGTATAGCCACGAAATAGGCGATTTTATTATTATTAACTAGCAGACTCGCGTATTCACCCACGTAGGTCCCGTTCCCGTGGGAATACAGGAATAAAAAGTAGCCTATGTGTTAATCCAGGGTGTCAGCTTAATCCATTCATCCATAGTCGCAAACTTTCGCGTTTATAATAGGTATTAGTAGCATTTGACATATGACATAAGTAAAGCGGCCTACACATTAAGCTACCCCAATCTATAATTTTTTGATAGTTTCTCAACTTTATTACAAAAGATTAAAGTTCATTTTCAACTCTTATATAAATTCTTCTTGAGAAATTAAATTCCTAGATCTTAATTTCGTATGAGAAAATCTGTGCTCACATCGTATGACGTGCCAGAAAGCTATTCTCTAAAATCCTCCGGTGGCGTCGGAGCAAACTTGGTTGAAGTGCTCGTGAGTGCTGCTGTCATCATATGATTTTAACATTAATCGATCCTAGGAGATGTGAAAATCGAGTGATATGATACGGGGCTTTGAATTTCAGAATACTCCAGTTGAAGGATAAGTAAAGTAGACGTTAAGAACGAACAAAGAAATGTAGCAGATTGAGTTATCACGAAATCTAAGTGGCACATCTTAAAAGACTCTTATAAACAGGAAATAAGAAAATGTAACACTACTTATAACACATTTGCTCGTAAAGGGTCTCTTATTTCACCAATTTCAATATCTTAATGTATCTCATTACGTACTTGTGAGTTATTGTAAAGAAAAACGCACGATTTTCTTTTTAATTAAGTAAAATGCACGGTTTGTCAAGATGATCCGTATAAAAAGCACGGTACTTTTTTTTAATCTTGGCACAGAGGTTTCATGTCAGAAAAGTTGTCAACATTTTATGAATAAGATTTACTTTGGGAGATTAAATATAAAAAACTAGCAGACGTCACGCGGTTCCACCCGCGTAGTTGCTGTTCCCGTGGGATTACAGGGATAAAAAGCCTATGTCATCTGGAAATAGTGTAGTTTTCCACCAGTGCAATGATTTTTAAAATTGGATCATTTTGAAGATTGCAAACAAACAAACAAATTTTACCTCTTTATGATATTAGTATGGACAAACATTTAATTCTTTTATTAAATTAATTTTGTCAATTTAACTAATTACAACCATTTGTAACAAAAACAAAAAAAAATACTTTAGTAATGCTGGCTGTTTTTGTACCTTTGCCTTAAAATAATAAAAAAAAACGCTGATGCGCGACATGGCTGGTTTGCAAAAAAATGCGCGCCTTTTCTTTTCGCAGTATCGTTAAGAAAGTCCGAGTGTTATTTATTTCCTCGCAAATGTGTTATAAAACGTCGTATGACATACGTGCGCTATGATAATTACAGACTCTGCTTGATTAATTTTCAACTTACCGCACTCATATCATAATGTACTATTAAAATCTAACTGAGTAAATAAACAGAGCTATTGGTGCAGTGAGGAAGTGATTGGCTTCTGCACCACGGCATCCAGTTCAATTTCCGAAAGAAATAAACATTTCTGTGTAACCGACAGGCGAGTTTTCCGGTCCAGAGTAAGACTTTTCTCTGTAAGTGATTGTAATAACACCTTTAAAGGAGAAAACTCGTTTCCGCACAACATTTTGTATGATAATAATTATTAGGAACACACTTATTATCTTTATTGTTTTCCCTTATGTATTCTTATGTGGAAGTTACTTAATTTAGAACATGATGGATCCTGTTTGTATAATAGAATAGTGTAGGTCTTAATTAGCTAAGAATGTAGTAGAGCGCAGCAGAGATAATTTAGTTTTTTGACTTTCAAGTTTTTGTTACCTTCTTGCGCATACCATGTTTTGTCTCTGCATTACCCTAAGGTAGACTGATAGAAAATACCTAAGGCATTAAGTCCGACATTGTACAGTTTTTTTACTAGTGTTAAAGTTTTAATAAAAACATAAAAAGAAATGTTTGGAGATCATGAATAACTAACTGATACTTCACTTTAATTTTTAAGTAAAAGAATGAAGCAAAATAATTGTAGTTGTACAGTTTTGTTTCATTTTAATTAAATGCCGACCTAGTGCACTCGTTATAGAACTTTGCAAACAAAAATAAAAACTGCTTTGCAGTGAATTTATCCTTGAGAAAGTTTTTATTTGAGTTATTCTGGCGCATTTTAATGCAGCTATTTATCTAAAGCTCAGTGAGCTTTTATGGTCGGATTAAGTAGGTAAGCTCTTTGAGTTTTGTGGCTTGGCCTTCTTCTTCGAACATCACTAGGTATTTTATCTAGGGACGTCGGAACAGCACATAAATAATAATAATAAATTTTATTGGAGGCGATGCAGGGCCCCCTTACCTTAACCTACAAATACATTTTTATACATCTAACACTTCACTAAAACGTACTAGAGCTACTCTGTGGAACTTGTCTGCGGAAGCGACGAAACACCACGTCTTGAGGTTAGAAGTTTTCATCCATGACGACGGGCAGCTAACGATTGGGAACGCGTACCACAAACGCCTTGAAGTTGACGTTGCGGCGCGACTCCAGTAACTGCACCCTCGGCATGTACCCAATCTTCTGGCGCACGTACTCCACGATGCCCTCCGCCTTAGTGACGTAGTGTAGGCGGGAGATATATACTAGGATGTTCAGCGTGCATAAGGTACGTTTTGCATTATCTGATGGTATTGCTGAACACATGACTAGACTATGGAGATGACGGCACTTGGATGGTGATGTACGAAAGAGGATGTCATGGTGTGCCGATCCCAAATATAATGGAATAAGGGCCAGAGGAGGATGAAGATGATGATGATTGGTAAAAATATTTGTAAGTCGGTTGCAGCAAAGAAAATGTGCAAAAGTAGGGTGTCGCAGATGACACCGACCTTCAGTGCCTATGCGATACCTCTTCGCAGACTGTGGCCCACCTTTCGTTGAACACGTGAAAACCATTTAATGGATGGTTTTGCCATATCTGAATACTGGGTCAGACACAAAAATTAACAACTGTTTGAAATTTCATGTCCATGTTTGAGTTTCTTATTATTTCTGAAATAACTTTCAACTTAGTTTTTGTTTTAATCTTTAGTTCATCAACGAAAATCCAAATAGAACGCAAACGGATAAATAGACCTGCAAATAGAAAACATTAGGTAAATTATTTACCTATGAAAGATATACTCCCTTTCTGTATCACTATTCGCTCATTTAGAAGCCTATCGAAGGATTGATCATGTAGTATCAACGTTCAAGCGACCACTTAGCATGATTAGCACATAGGAGCGGACTCATTACCTACTGCTGCTCTTTGCTCTGCAGGTTGCTCTTTCGATTAATGGTTGACCAATAGGTGGAACAGAAGAATAGGGAGTGTGTGTTTGTTGTCAGAATAATTATAAAACTTAGGTACCTATGTATTTTTTTACATAAAATATTGAGTAATGGGGTTAGATCGGGGTGTACCTAATAGTTCGTCCACTTTACGCTAGTTGTGTTTTAAGGCCAAGTATTTTGCTATCAATCAGCTACCAATCCAGGTTTCAGGCTGCTATTGAGAATTCCTAGATGAAAAGAGCAATAACAAGACACCAGAACTCTAACTCAAGACTTCAAACTCAGCAGAAACACAACTACAGACTACGTAGACCATCAAGACAGTAAAATAATGAGTTTTCAATGCAAACCAGACCTTAACTTACTGCGTAACAAGTTCATTTTTGGGGAAAGCTTCTAGTCTGACCAGATAGGGCTGGTTATCTGTATTTCATGGGAACAAACTGATGTGGAAGGGTAAAACCAAAAGCTAAATTTTGGGTTTCCTGACCTGTAGTCAGGTTTCCGATAAAACACATTTACTTACCACAAAATTTTAGTTAAAATGTCTAAAATATTCAGTCGTATTTTTACTTGATGCTTCCTGCTCCTGTAGCTCGTTAAAAAGCCATACTTTTCTCAAGAATTGGGCAGTCAGAGGCAACGAGATTGTTTGTTTTAAATCCACTGGTAGTTCCAAATATTAACTCGTTCAAACTAAAAACTAACTTCACTACTAAAGTAATAAAGTCTATACTAAAATAAGGAAGTCCGTGTCAACATAATAAGACAGTGGTCTGTTCTATACCGCCCCTAATGCGTATTGAGCCCAATTTGGAAAGGGCCAAAAACAAACTCAGACTCACAGATTTTCCAACACCCACTATTTGATATTCCCTTATTTCAAACAAAAAACAAGAAAAATATGGTCCCCAGATTTATAGATTTCTAAAGAGGCAGGCGTCTAGGGATAGAATATTTCCTGTCGTTGATCGATTCAGCCAACAAATTGAATTATGAGGAGTACAGCGAGTACACGAGCACCAGACGAGACGCCAAATTAAATGCTCAAACTGATTTTCACGCTCCGATAGTTCCATAAAGGATTCATAATATCTAGCACAACTTTGAACAGCGTAGTGTAGTGTGCAGTGTAGACAGCAAGTTTGTCTGGCTATCCAATCTAAAGTTATATTTCACTGCTATTATAGCACTTAAGTTAGGGATTCTGATTTGACAGAAAGTTTTTTTCCCAAAAACAATCGCCTGCTACCAAAACATGCGTTAAATAATAGCAGTAAAGGTAATGGCCCATTAAGTGTGAAAAATATACCCACGGCGTACAGAAATAAAATATGGCGGGAATCAAAGACAAATGATTATACTTTTCAATGGTAAGTGGCGCATTACTGTGGCTCATGGGGATCATGAAAGAATAATAGTAAAAAAATGTAATCTACCTAGTATGAAAACTTAACTTATAACTTGTGGTTTTCAAGTTTGCTTTATGTGTGATGATATTTTTATATAACAAAACAATGGCAAAATAAGTATTTTGGTTTAACGTTCAAGTCTAAACCACTGAACCGATTTTGATTAAAATGCCGTGTAGAGATATATTAGATTTGGAGTCGGACATAGTATACTTTTTATCCAAGTGACATGTTTCCATGGATAAAATAATTAACAGACAGGCGAAACCGCTGGTGCAGCTAATTATTATCCAATTTTTATTGGTCTGCTGCAAGATTTCTCCAACGAATTATTTTTTCTTTTTACATATAATGAAAAGTGGGTTATGTCTGCATTATTTACCACCATTTTCGTTTTTGTACAAAAACATTTTTAAACCGGGTCGGATTATGGGCCATGACCTTTTATACCATTTCATGCAAAACCCAATGTACAAATACATACAGCCGACACAAATCTATTGTGTACAACAAAATATCTGTATCGCAAAACTTCTCGTTTCAAATTCAATGGTTGTTGTATATTTGCATATTTTTTGCGTCCACCAATAAGAGCTACCATTCATCCCTTTTCTATACACTTATCAAAAACAAATTTCGCGTCAGAGGAAAATACATTTTTTCGCATCAAAGGGAAGTGGTGAGTTTTTTTTTTAATTTCCTTTTTTTTTGCTCCGGAGAGGCAAATCCATAGAGTCCTGTTGTGCGGAAACAGTTTTTTTTAATAGAAATTCATGCCCCATTCACACGTCGACGATCGTGTAAAAAACGTGTTTTTTTTTTAAAAAGGTCTAAGTATTTATTTTTTTAGAATTCGAAGGGTAGCCTGTAGATATAATGCATGCCAGGGAAATTAGTTTTTAAGATTCATATTATTTTATTTTACATTAATTTTATGATGTTTTGCTTATACTTACTGTGTGTGTTTTACTGACTATTAGTGTAATTGGATGCTTTTTACCGTGGTAAATAAATAAATAAATAAAAATCGCCGCCACATTTCATGTGAAAAAAAAACAGTAGGTACCTACACAAATTAATAACGAAAGTTCTACGTCAAAATGCGAGAGAGACTCCCGTTTTATATTACAGATTATCACAGAGGAGTAATATCGTCGTAATTCTGAAACTACGTTATTCACTTTTTGACCAACTTTGACGCCGACGCTGGCTTGGTGTTGGTTGATTAAAATTTTATTACAAAATGTCGGGGCGTCTGAAGTTCGGTGAATTGCCTTATAATTGAGTTCACCGTTAATTTGTACGTGATGTAATTATTACATTATTTCTGCATTGTTTTAAAGGCACTCATCGTTCATTGGTTCGCTTAGTCTAGTGGTTATAGGTACAGACTTTAGCTATTTCCTGGTTTAAATAACATACCGAATCTTTGGAAAAAGGCTTGTTATAGCTTTGTGCTTCAGATCGATATCGATGATTAAAAATAAACTTCAGTATTTTTTTATTTATTAAAACTTTAAGCACTATTAAATCTTTACAACCTACCTATACACCCTAATATTATATCTACTGCTGTTTAGCAAATCTGGTGCCCTTGCCTGACACCATTTCCAAATTAAACTGTGCCTATACATGCCACTTACTACCTACGTATGCACAAACTAAAAACACCCTTGCAAGCCAAGTTTAAAAGAACAAAAGATCGTCACTTAGTTGAAAATAACGGGTCTTTACAAAATTGATTCATGACATTATTAAAACAGGATGACACGATGAAAACATTAGGTGCGGAGCGAAGCAGTACGGAGCGATGATTTTTACTTTTCCTATGGACTAATACTTACTAAGTTGGAGTATTTTTAATTTCATAAAAAAAAAATTAGTCCAACTGGATTGACCTTAAAATCCAGAGGCGAGTTAGATGTTTTTTTCTCTGTAGAAAATCAGCCGTAATTTTTCTCTTAGTCTGGCAACTTTGACATTTTCATCGCCATCTTGTCATTTGGTTTTGGTGTGTCTACGCATTGTCGATAGTGACTAGTGAATCAAAACTTATTGGAATTCGATAAAGGTAAGAAAAGCATTTGTGAATTACTTAAATCGTGCAAACTAAACCGCTAGACCTGGACATGTGCCATTTACTGTTACAATTATTGATTTTATTGTTACCTATTACGAAAAAAAAAATTGTTTTCTCGGTATCTTTGTCATCTGTTAATTTATGAACGTAGTTAGTGAGTGAAGTGAGTTTGATTGCGCGCACATTGTTATTTGTTGGCTATCAAAGTGACCCCTATGGGGTTCAGGATATGTACAATTTAATGGATTTGGTGTTGGTTATCAATTTCACATCTGTTTTTTGTGTTGTAACCGATTTAAAAATTCTTTCACCATTAGAAACCTACATAGGTAGGTACTTAGGTATATTAATACCGCGTAACGAAGGCCAGGTACCTATATATATGTTTGATTTTTAAAACTACGGGAGAGCACTGATGTTAAACGTTCAGAATCGACGTCGCGACTAGTAAGTAAACAAATATATCGGAGGTACTAAAAAACTTTATTTTCTTGCTTTTTTCTAATATAAAAATCATATCTGATCTTCCAAATGAATTATCTACCCCGAAATACCCCGCAATCTTCGAAAAAACAAACATCCATTACTTGGAAGATATAGGTACCTACATATATGGTGGAATGATGTTCTTATTTCGTATTTGCAATCGTTAGTGCTTTCCGTTTTACATACTTAATGTCACCCCGTATTTACATGGATATACTACCAATCTAACCTTGACAAAGTAATTAGATACCATTAAGTAAGGCTGTCTGACTTTTGAGAATTCCGATCTTTCCGAAATTCCAGTAAAGGAAGGAATAATTTCTGTAGATTTGATATTTAATAGATACCACTAAGTAAGGCTGTCTGAGTTTTGGTCTTCTAACCCGATCGACCCGACCCGTACCTAAACGATGAGGGCAAAAACGATTCTTCTAATCTTTAAGTAGTTAATTCAGTTAATAAGTATTATCTTCTATCTCTTAGTATAGATAACTAGCAGACGTCCCGCGGTTGCACCCGCGTAGGTCGCGTTCCCGTGGGAATACAGGGATAAATAGCCTATGTGCAGTTAATACAGGGTGTCACCTAACGCCTTGCCAAATTTTATTAAAATCCAATCAGTAGTTTTTATGGAAAGAGTAACAAACATCCATTCATCTATCCATACTCACAAACTTTCGCGTTTATAATATTAGTAGGATTATCTCTAGGTACCAAAACATGAGAAAGATACTTGAGTACCACCTACTTATAAGAAAAATGAAATAGATATGTACAGAACGTGGCATGAAACTCTGAATATAGTCCGCTCGTAACTCGTACAGTACCTACGCGAGAAACCTCGACACCCCCGAGGGCGATGGAGAACCCAGTGACTTACAAAATACTAAGAATAAAATCATAAATAAGTGAACAGCAATCTGCACACCGACCTGCTTTCCTGGTTTATCATTAGGCTGACCGATTTACTCGCGGAAATAACCTACTACTAATACTGCTGCGTTTATGGTACCTGACTACTGATATTTTGAGCAAATCAATACCTAATAATAATAAAAATAATATTACCTGTTTCTGTCCTACTGCAGCACAAAGGCCTCTTCTCATACAGAGAAGGCACGAGCATTGATCACCACGCTTACTCAAGGCGGATTGGCGATTTCAAACTTATATTAACTATTAGTCCAGGTTTCCTCAATACCAATAGGTACCTATCTATTTTGTATATCTGCCGGTCGATTCAGTAAAAGTAACGCCGTGAAAACTTGAGTGAAGTGAACTGTCAATTCACTGCATTAGTATGGAATGACAACTCAATTCGCCCTCACTACGCCTACATTTTCACGCGGTGATTTGACCAGAATCACACTGCTGTAGGTACCTACCTGTATTTTTTGTAACTGACAAACTAAACTACCGATTTTGATGCTTATTATTATATTCTCAAAACAGTCTGCAGTCAGGTCTGCAGTGTTAGTTTTGTTTTTTTGGCCTCGTTGTTCTATTGGTCGCAAGCGCTACTGCTGAGAGCATGAGGTCCTGGGTTGGATCGGGTCGGGCAAAGTGTTATTGTCTTTTTCCATCTGGAATTTCTCAGTAGAAACCCGGAGTCTGGAGAATTTGTGCCCGATTGATGGCATTAGGCTCGCCCCCTATGACATAGGACTTAAACATATCTGGCGAAATGTGTGTGTACTACCAGGTACACCTCTGCTTAGGCCTTCGGGGATTACAGTCGTGACATTATGTTTGTGTTTGTTATATTTATGTTTTATTTGTCAATAAGTCATTTAAATGTAGGTGTCTTTAAGGCTACATTGAATAGGCTCTTAATAAAATATTGCGCTTCACTGTCACTGCTTACCATCGGTAAGCAGTGATGCAGTCAGTGCAGTCAGTGCTTGACTGCAATCCCACCTGATGAGGTGGGATTGCAGTCAAGCACTGGTTTATGATATTTAAGAAAACTCATTTAGGTATATGAGTATTATAAAACTTTGACTTCTAAGCTAAGTAGGTAAGTAGGCAAGTAGATATTGTGTACTTTTTGTAACAATTAGCAATTAATTTCTTTACTTTCTCTCGGGAAATCATGGGAAATGTGTTGTACCTAAGTACCTACCTACCTAAAACAGTCAAGGGAAAACAATATAAAATATTTCCCCTTAAGAATATAATTTTGTTATCACAAGATTCCCTCTTGTTAATTCGCTGTGTGCGTGTTATTCTGCTATCAAGTGAATATTTACGTAGGATTAACGACATGTTCTAACCTCCAACACTTTATTAGTTTGTGTTGCCATTATATTATCATCATAATGGGAATGGGTTCGTTCGTGTTACCAGTAAATGGGTTGTCCGTTAAACAAACTACTGCAATCGTCACCTGGAGAGTTCTGAACCATAATAAAGTGAATTTATATCCTGCTGTCAGCGTGGAAAATATGTAACGACCTTCGTTTTATGTATTTTCTTTTTTGGGAATGGAATCTTTGGGATTTGCAATATTCATTTTGATGAAGATGGCTTTGAATTACATGGGCATTGTATTAAAGAAACTAAAACCGAAACGTAAAGACTGCTTCTGCTACAGTGATTTTACTAAGACATCGAATGTCCAAGACAATCAAAAGTCTATACACAATTTAGTAGGTCGCGGTAATTCGTAAAGCTTTGAACAAATTAAACTGCAACAAGTCAGGGAGAGGTTACCGGGATTAGCAGTTTAGGTATCTACCTATATACATTTGGACTGCCGAAGGCACTAAGAACGAATCCGATCTTTCCGAAATTCCAGTAAAAGAAGAAATAATTTCTGTAGATTTGTTTTATGAAATAAGGTTGATAATGGTCCAATTCCGTTTTGGACAAACTAAATTTAATTTAGGCTCTTTTCGAATATTTCTCTCTTAATAAAAAGAAAAGGACGGACATTTATAAAAGCTGTCAATTTAAGTTAAACTTATTTAACATTTTTTTTACTAATTTGACACCTCCCACTTAGTTCTTATATGTCACTGTCAGTCTGTCTTTTTCAACTATAATGCCATTATGAGATTGCAATTCTCTGATTTTAGATTTATTTATTTATTACACACATACACACAACTATCATTACAGAATCAATTCCAAGGCAACAGAGTAGAAAACACAAAAATAAAATTCAGTAACATACAATTTGATTAAAAACAAGGGAATATATAGCTACCTATGTCTAAATAAAAATGGTATAATTCACGGTGTGTGTATCATCGATCGCTACACTCACTACAGTGCACACAGACCTTAGGAAAGAACTAAAGCTGAGCTCTCACTTATTAGTGAAATTAGTTAACGTGAGCGAACTTTGATCTATCTCAAAGCTTTAGCAGATCCAAGACGAAATGAGAGATTCGCCAAAGAGCTCAGCGAACTGGATTAGCTACTACCTATCTCCTTTATCTGTTAAAGTTAGAAGTTACGAGCTACCTGAATAATTATGTTCAGCCAGACTCGTCAGTTTGAATACATGGGTATCTTGCAATCAGTTCTTGTTAGCGTTCAAACAATGATAGTCAGTAAAGTTTTAATAATGAGGTTTGCGATCTATGGAAATTATGGTGATTTTGTGTCCCTACTTGTGTGTAAAAAAGTGTGTAGGTAGATAGCTACTGACCACTTTAATTAAGCCAAAATGAAAAACTTAAAATGTTTATTAATATATTGCTGTCTCCTAAACTACATACTTAGGCTAAGAGCCTGTGTTTTAGTAGTCAATGTCCTTTCCGATCTATAGGCTAACACTAAGTACATATTAACAGCTACATGAAAGTACCTACTTAAGGGTAGGTACATTAGTGTAAAATACCTGGTTACCATACCAACCTTTTTGTCATACAAACTTGTAGTACAAACTTTAAGTGGCTTATAGGTAGGCCAGCTATCCTAATTTTTCATGTCTTAAAATGAATATGTCTACAGTAATATTAACTTGGTAACCAATGTAAGTAGGTATTGCCTATAAGTAGATATTGACAATCACTTAGGCACTACTATGTCGGTATGTAAGTAGGTATAGGTACCTACCCAGAGCCCACGTTATTCGGTAATCAAATATTGACATTATCTACTTAATCTACTACCGAACCTACGTCAATCGATCGAATTTGTTATTTATTAATAACATAGACCGTACAATTTTTCTTGGCAAGCCATTTACACCTATATTATATCAAACCAAATAATTATCCTCACAAATATAAAAGGAAGAAACGTAATTAGTCGAAACCAACAAAATATTTTTCAGTTAGCCGCCCTCTTCATAATTTTGAGGGGTGGCAATTAGGGCGGAATGTCATACAAATCCCGATGGATTTTGATTCATAAAGTCGCACCCCTGGCCAGAGGTGTAACCTCCTGGAGTTTTAAATCACAGAATAGAATATTAAACTTAACGAATTGTTGAAGTAGGTAACTGTGTAGACAGGAATGTAATTTAAATCTTTGCTAACTTGGTAGGTATATAATATTAAGCCGGGACTATATTTGACACTAATTTTGTACACTGTTTTGGTATAACCCAGTGCCCCAACTTTATTCTATACCAATCGCGTAACACACTTTTGATCACTATCTGAATGATTCTGTAGGTAATTCCTAATTAATTGCTTCACATGTCGGAAAAGTTTGTCTCGAGAATGAAAATAACGCAATGAACGTCATTGAACTGTTAAAATGAATGGCATTGTTTAAAGTGTTTAAAAACACAAATTACCTCGCAGCACTCTTGCCGCGCTTTTCATCTGTCAACTTGAATTGACCCTTTGGCCATAGTGTAAACCATCCCTTGTCATTTGTTAGTGCACCCGTTAAAACTTTAATGAAGTACACTCTTTCTACGTTACTTAGGTACCTAAATATTTCTCATTTCAGTGTTTCAACGAGTCTTTGTCAGAAGACGTGATTTGCGGAGAAAAACCAGAAATTCGTGAAGATGTGATACTTACCTACTCTCGGACGCCTCCTGTCTGTATGCTGCTGCCTGATACTCTACTTCGAAACCTTACTTAGTAGGTACACGATACAACATGGACGTGAAGATACAACATGAAGAGTTTACAAGTAAGTAATACGTATTAGGTACTTTCTTATTATATCTATCATCTTTACAACCGTTTATTTTCGACTCACTATCTTCTTTTACATCCTCAGAAATACAAGGTAAAATAAGCCAGGTACATTTACTTCAATTCCAAAGATTTTACAGAAGCATACGATGAATACGCCCAAATTAATTAATTAAACGTTACTCTAGTCTGGCCGTCTTTCGCTGATGTAATGTGTGGCTTAAGACTATATAGGTTCATTTATACGTAGAAGCGACTTTCATTGGCCGAATTATACGGTAAAAGCCTTGGCGACCGGCCAGCAGGCGGCGCCAGAAATTTCACGGCTCTCTTCACTTTGCACGAGAATCAGCCCAGAAATTAACATTTTATTATTTTTTTTCGCTTCTAATAGTATTCATGATGTGGTTATCCTTTTTTCACAAGTCGACGGCAAAATGAGGTCGGAAACGTAGTAACACTAAAATTATATCTACAGTTAACTTTTACGAATCTCATTTCACCGCACCGA
This sequence comes from Euplexia lucipara, assembly GCA_921972225.1. Taxonomy (NCBI): domain Eukaryota; kingdom Metazoa; phylum Arthropoda; class Insecta; order Lepidoptera; family Noctuidae; genus Euplexia; species Euplexia lucipara. The sequence continues at coordinate 16,647,192 of OV179155.1, read as the reverse complement.
CTACTCTAATTGAATTTAATGAGAGCGCCCATCAGTCGCTGTCACTAAGCTCGTTTCAAATAGAGTTTCGATCGCGCAGGAGGGCATTATCGGAGGAAGAAAACAAGGCATTTCATTAAGAAATAAAAACTTTTATTATTATCAGTTCAAATATCGTATTTACATTTCTTTTAAACGAGTAAAAGCACATTGTTTATACATTACAAAAAAAAAATATTAAAAAAATCGTAACTAAATCAGTAGCGGGACAATTTCGTGATAAGTAAAATAATAAAACATAGTTAATCGAAAATAACCTAGAACAGTTTATAATTAAAAAATAAATCTCATATTGTCCGTGTACTCCGGAACTCAATCGGCAATGGCAACTCGTATAGGACTGTTGTAAACCGTAACAACTAACTGATTAATTAATAATACCTATATACAATTCGTTACTTCGCAACGAACGTGAGCCTAGCGGCCTCGGTCAGTACATCGTACAAATGCAAATTATTATGTATACAATAGAATTTCCACTATTCTTAATATAAATGCTCAACGTAATCTCGTATCGTACATTGTGTGCCTCACTCAACGGGTGAATTATACTTTGCATCCCCTACTCACTAGGGCGCGAGTGAGTCTGAACTACGAGTGCGCTCCGTACATTCAGTTGCTAGCAAATGTTGTGACTACATTCAAGCGGCGAATTTTGAAGACTTTCATACGATATTAGGCTACATCACAGATATAGATAGACCTAGATAACGCAAGTATCACGATCAGTATAAAAACCAAGCGTGGCCTTTTTTGACTATACGCAATGTAATACGAAGGTTTTGTTTTCTTTAAATTTGGTATTACCAGGTATTACTGAGGGCATTAGATTAAAAATAAATGTTGTTTTTTTTAAGTGGCCACTTACGAAGTAGTTGCTCTTGCGTTATGTAGGTCTATCTATAAATGTGGGCTACATTCTACTCAAATATTCGATTAGATCAATTGATTAAACTTCGATATTCGACAGTAACTACACACTTCACAAAATAACACACTATTTAAGGCAACTGGCGGCAGGTTGCGTCGCCTTGCTGTTAAACAAACACATCAACATTTCAACAATCAAATAACGAACAAAATATATTACACTCATTTATTTCAACCCGCCTTCAACACACCTTCAAAATTCGCAGACGATTTCTCACCACACTCGGATTTCGGCTCACATCGCCGCCCTGCTTAACTACTAACAATAACTCAACAAACCATGTACACTGAAAATATTGCGTTTCACATACTATACAATTTACGTACCTACTACTGGTGTTCGGAACCGTATTATGAATTAACTACTCGATAGCGCCGGGGGCGGCTCTTCAATTTGTAAAGTAACAATTTTGTGCTCAATTTAGTTAAATTTTGTTTAATTCCGCTAAGTGCCCGACCCCGGCACTCAGTGTAAACGTCTCTAAAGCTCAGTAAGGACTACACTAAGTTGATCTATGCTCACTAGTGTTTATTTTTATCTCCCGCGCACACTGACAGCTCGATTTTACTACTCGATTTCTATTACTTATTATCGATTGTTGTCGCGTATTTTGGCAGTGCGTTCAGTGCGATTCAATTGTTATAAGGCTTTATTCGCTTAGTCTTAGGCGTAGGTAACATTTAATTGATTTTTATTGCTATTCGTCACCAATTTTATTTACAGAATTATTATTTTATTATTTCCCTTCTAGACTAGCATTATTTTTAAGACTACGTACAAAATGACCTTCACGCGATACTATTGTCTTGATTAATTTAAAAATCCGGGATTTCTATGAAGCGTTTATTTTAATTGTTGGCACAATTTCCGTTTACGTTTCTGTAGGGCTAGATACAATCTATTTTGAAATCACAGATAACTTGTTTGCGTCGCTATCTAACAAGACGTCGAGGACATCGCGTTAACGTTCGCCTAATGTTGAACTGTCAAGTTGCCAATGCGCCGGACCTACTAACACTGCGCTCCTAACCTTACGCCGTGGGGACCACTAAAAATTCACTAAACTGGTTAATTTCACTAGTCTTTAGTCTAGACGGAACCTACTTCCATCTACTCTACTTCGCCTCGCTCAGAACAATGATTATTATATTATTTATAAATCGTCGAATTTCCTATCACGTTACAATTTACAGTAGGACGGTCCCACACTTGTTTATATTTGAGATCTGCGAAGATTAAATAATTTTGGTAATAGATTATCTCCGTTCAATTCACATGGTATCACTGGAGGACACATCTCCTCGCCACACTAACTTTACTATTTGAGCACCGTGGAAGGAATGTGTGCATAAGATTTAGATAAACGCCAAGATTCAATGTTAGATCTCCTACCATGAGTTACGACGACTTGTTATACACTAGTTACTGCCTTGTTGACGAACTAAATTAAGCGTAAGCTATTCCTGATTTTTTCTCATACAAAAGGAGAAAAGGACGTATGTAAAACTAAAGCTTCCATACCAACGCTGCGACCAAAAACCACGGCGAATTTGACATCAGAAACTTAGTTCTTATCTGCCACCATGATTTTCTCGCGCTGCCTGCCATAAAGAGTATGTCAGTACCTAAATTTAATTTAGTTTGTGTACAAGAGCAACCAATATGATTTATTACCAAAAATCTGTCGTAAACTCATGATAGAAGCTCGAATGATATAACCGTATAGATTTCATAAGACTGCATTAGATTTAACTTCATCGACAATTATCCCTTAATAAATATAAATAAACATCTTCAAAATTTTTACCAAATTATGAGCATATATTTCCAGCATAAAAATCTTTTTAAAATAATACGTCATACTCTTCTCAATAATAGATATACATGGCACACTGCTCTGTTTATATATTTATAGTTATAATTCATACACTCGCTACCTATCAGTTTACCTTGTCACCATAGAATAATTGAATTATATGGATGGATATTCCGTTGGAAGCTTAACAAGCACTAATAGAAAGGACAAAGCAATCGAACAGACGATCAAACAATGATGGGGGGAAAGAGTTTGAAATCAACTGAATACTGTCGGCATTCGATGCCCGTTCGAGCGATTTTTTTTTTAATCTAGACGATAGAATTATCACGAAATGTTGGTCCGACGGAGCGAGTCAGTCAGAATGTGACGCCTCCTGGTGCAGTATAGGGATCGCGGCGCAGGCGCCGGGCAGAACGTAAAAAGCGTAATTGATTCGACTAAAGGGCTCGTCGGCTAAGTCTCACTTGATGGTCGCGTGCCGCGTCTCAGGGTGCAGGCTCACGCCCTCCACTGTGAGTATTGATACCTCTGCAACAATACAAAACATACTTAAAGACGAAGACTTTAATGGATAAGCGCCAGCGGTAGCGTTGTATAAATAAATGAAAGGATGCAAAAAATACTTGTACTATTTTTGTATTCGTTTTGTTTCTTTTACAATGCAATGAAGAGAGAAGATTATTGTCATTTTAGTTATACGATTATAAAATTGCCGACCACAGTGCTTAGCGAACGTTTGGACGAGCGACGGACCGTCCGTGGCGGATCGTCCGTGGCGGATCGACCGCGACGGATAGCCCGCGTACCCGTTAACATACTTTTACGGGCAAATGTTTCTAGACTCACCATCGGGCAGCTCCCTGAGCCGCGGCGGCAGAGAAGCGAAGTAGGCGTGGTGCAGCGCGCGCTGCGCGGGCAGGCGGCGCGCGGGGTCGGGCTGCAGCAGCGCGGCGGCGAGGCGCTCGGCGTCGCGGCCCGCCTCGCGAAGGCGCGGGAAGGCGGCGCCCAGCGCGCGCGCGCCCGCCACGCCCCAGCGCGACACGTGCGCGCGCAGCCCGGGCAGGCGGCTCACGCCCGACCAGCTCTCCTCCGTCGGGGTGCCTACCACCTGTGGGGGTTGAAGATTTACATATCACTCAATTGCTTCAAGAAGCCAAGGTTACAAGACTACCAACACCATCACCCCACGCCCTTTTCTATAAGAGGTCGGTTTACACACACTTCGCAAATGTCGAATGAACCCCATAAAAACATTTTAGTCAAAGCGAAAAATTAGTCACTCACACACTAACCATAAACCAATTTTTATACAAAGTTGGACAATTTGCAAAAAAAGAAGTCCGGAGACGAAACTTCGCGATCAAAAAATCACATTCATATTGCTATTAGTTACTGTCAAAAACAAGAATTCCAATCACGTCAGCTTCTATTCGAATAGCACCAAAATTATGACGCAAAATGAAATATACACTATACATACCTTAAATATTTTATCTAGTTGGTCGTGTGTGTCCCTGACTCCCGGGAACGTGGGTACTCCGCAGAGCATCTCGACGAATATACAGCCGACGCCCCACATGTCCAGCGAAGTGGAATACTCTGTACTGCCCAGTAACACATCTGCACAAAACACATACTTTTGGTTAATCATCACAAATTAAGGTAGGAGTCTATGTAAATTAGTCTCCCTAACAACTTACAGACTGTTCAATAAATATTTAGCGCACCATAATTTTGGCCTTGCTGTTTGTGTATGAAGAACACCAAGTAAGTATACATCAAATCTATAGCGGACCACAATTATAAACTGAAGATCTCAGATTGCAAGAGTTTTAGGCCCTACAAGGTGCCCTCTGTTGTCAAGTAAAGCTTTAGGCAGTCTGTCAGGGTCTTAATGGAGTGATTGTGGTTGAATTTCTCACTTTCCATAGATACATGCGTATTTATGTATCTATATATTACATACGTGTTAGATACGGGAGTGTCGGAGGTTAATCAAACTCGCTAGTTGGTTGCACACTAAAGTATATTCGAAGATGACCCGCGCGGCGGGGAGGTGCGGGGCGCAGCCCGCCCTTCTACACTATGCATTCGACTGAAGCAATCGCTACGCCCCCGTCAGGGGGCGTGGCAAGCGAACTCGGGGCATAAGCCCCCTATCGCGGAGGCGATACCTTGACCCGCGAAAACGGGTCTGTCGCTGGGTTGCCTTCACTATGCATTCGTCGACATGTAGCTACATATATAACATCCCTTCCCCTTTAGCTAGGAAATACTCTTAACTTATTTATCTACTATTAAAACTACTTTATACTATTACAACTACAAATTACTATTACAACTGTTAATTACTATTGTTTATTCTATAGTGCTATCAGTTGGTTCATTATTATCATTATCGCTGCCGGACGGGCTCGCGGTTGGTGTCGTGAAGATCGGACTAATCTCCCGCCGCCTTTGGCAATGAGCGGCGGTGCGTGGCGGAGCCACAGGAGTACTCGGCGAAGTCGTCCTAAGTCCATCTCCTCCCTCTCCAAGCTCCGTCATTGGGTCGGGGTGAGTTGCTTCTGGCAGCAGCGCCACATCGGGCACCACGTCTGGGTCCCAGTCTTGGTCGTCTGTCAGTGATGAGCCCAATATTGTCCTTATTTGGTCAATGTGCCTCGTGACTTCGCATCCTGTGTGTGGCACGTATATCGAGTACATGACATTGCCTATTTTCCTCTTAATGACACCTTGTATCCAACTGTATTTTTTACTGTTTGTGTTTTTAGTTATCCATACATTTTCTTTCTCTTTAAAGTCTGTTCTTTGTTTGCCCCGGAAGTATTTACCCTGTAAGGACTGATTGTGCGCGACGGTTTGAGTTAGATCTGTGGACGATGGTGACGGCGCGATCGGGTTCAAGAGATCTAGCCGCGAACCCACGCGTGCTTTGCACGCGTGGGTTCGTATCCCATCCTCGTCGCCACGTGTTAGATACGGGAGTGTCGGAGGTTAATCAAACTCGCTAGTTGGTTGCACACTGAAGTATATTCGAAGATGACCCGCGCGGCGGGGAGGTGCGGGGCGCAGCCCGCCCTTCTACACTATGCATTCGTCGACATGTAGCTACATATATAACAATACGTATGTATGTATCTATAGAAAGTAATAAACTCACACCATTTTCCCATGGGGGTGAGCAGAAATTACATAGCGCCATCGGCTACGAGTTTGACATACATCTTTTGCTTCGTTTACATTCATACATGTTGTCTAACACAGACGCCGCCGGTTGCGAGTACTACGGGCCTGACCTTTGTGAAGAACCTCACCAATAAGGTGAAGTTTTACCGCTTTTCACTAAAAATGAATACGAGAGAGTCGTTTAATATAAATAATTGATATAAATAATAACTAGAATGAGATCAAGACGTTTATCTTTTAGACATGTAAATAAATTGTCTTTAAAACACTCGACAGTAATTTAGCAAGACTTTTGGTAAGGGTCGTGAAAATGCCGAGCTGAATATAAAAAATGAAGATAAATGACGACTCGTGACAGCCATAAAAGTATATTTAGGGATAGTAGGCGACATTCAATTCTCGCTGTGCCAGTAGGCACCGTAAATTCACATTATATCGTTGGTATATTATTGATATGTTTTCAGAAACTGCAAACAAACTAGTGGCTCGCTTATTCATCGCACGCGGGTGACGACATGTAATATCACCGAGATTTGTTTGCGTAACTAAAATATTAATACTTAATAAATTTAACACATTCGGAAATCAAACCGGGGCGAATTTCTCCTAAAAAACTGAACACGCTCAACACAGTTAGACCGCGTTTATAGGCTGTCAGTCTCATCATTGAATCGACGAGATAGCTTTTAGTTTCACTGGTGAAAATCACCCGTAATGATAGTGAAAACCGCATCATAATCCATTGCGTTTCGAAGATCTCGATGATCGCACAGTCTAACACTAAAAGCGTCTTTGAATTATACTAATACCATGTAAAGATAAGAATGACTGAGCTTAATATTATCCTTTTTGGGAATATATAGAATAACTTTAGCCCGTATTACAGCGCGCCGGATTGTAAAATTGCTGGCTATAAAGCACGTAAGGGATTCGCGTTGGGTCGCATCATAACACTATCTACACTACACGTTACTCATATCTTGACATCGAGTGTATCCAGCCCAGTGCCCAGGCTGGCGCACATTTTAAAGCGAGCCGAATCGCAACGCATAACTGTGGAAAAAAACACGCCTGGCGAGCGGTCGGACATTGCTTCGCTCATACAAAATGTACGAAAGTGATGTGTATACGAGGTTTTTTGCAATGCGGTGCGTTGCGGCGCGACTCGCTCTAATCTAAGCTAGATTTTACGTTCAACAGTCAACTGTGTAGCTATCCCAAAAAAGTTATAAGAATTTGGGATGATTCATCATTATGTGAGTGGAGATGCGATATGGTATAAACTTGATAAGTTGATACCATACCAGTCAACTTTTGTTCATAGAAAATACACCAGTTTTACAGTAAGTTACGCGTTCGCGTTCGTGTACGGCTATACGCGTTTGCGTCTCATACAAAAATGGTGTTTTTATGGACAAAAGCTGATTGGGGCTGAATAAGTGGGAGTAGTCCCTTAGTCTACTTTAAGTAGACAAAACCATAACACAAAACATCGCACATTCGTCAAAATTAAACGTTTCAACTTTCCGCGATCTTTCTCTATACTTATTGTGAGCGTAAATGAATTTGTATCTTACAATCTTTTTGTGGGTATACCCGAGAGCCAGTAAAGAATATTTGTAGCTCGTCTTAGATAAAAACTCTAGAAGGAAGTGTTATTTCATCACTACTACAATTATATCAGCAGTATGTTTCATCCCACAAATATTGCAGTCAAAATAACCAATGACAGTTCACCAGTCTGATGATAATACTACGGGCGACACCCGTAAAACCATATTACCGTAAAGTTTTCAAGGAAAGCATTACTTCTATTTATAAACAGAGCCTGTCACATCTAATTTTACTAAGTCTGTTACTAGAAATTTTCATAATGGTCTCTCCTCCTGGAAGCTTTTAATAGTTGACTGTGAAACGTTAGTGGTATTGTTGTCGTAAGCCAGAAAAGTGGTACCTTTGTAACTTAAGATGCAATTTGAACTAACTCGTAATTGAGTTTCTCATGAATGAGATAGCGTTGAATCCTGTTTTGTTTACATGAAGTTTGAACCAATATCTTTTGAAACACAGCTGTAAGTTCTTCCTCCGTTTTCATACCAAGCCTCATCACAACCTAGTAAAATCATTGGTTAACATATTCCGTTTTAGACTTACCAGCAGAGCGATTCTGTAGAAATGACCCCGTGCAAATATAGGTGAAGTTATCTGTCATCCCATACTAATGCTCGGGACTGACAGTTCACCTTACCAAATTATTATAAGCGTGGTGATATTTTGCAGAATAGACCGGCAGGCCTGGACGGCGTCTATGGCCCATGTCCTACCGAAAACAACCAGCATCAGCTCATCATGAGGACTACTAGTAAGTAAATTCTAATGTTAAGGGTGAGACTCCACTAAAGCGGAGACGAGAGGAGATGTCTTGTAATTAACCAATAGGATATTGTATTGTGCTGAAGCTCATCTGAGCGGTCATAAGCTGATAGATTCTAAGACACATCTCTTCCCGTCTCTGCTTTGGTGAAGTCTCGCTCTAAAGTAAAGAATACCAAATTAGCAAGTGAGTGAGTAATGAGTGACTTACCAGGAGGTCTGTACCATAGTGTGACGACCTCGTGTGAGTACGTGTGGCTCGGGACGGACTTGGCTCGCGCCAGACCGAAGTCCGCCAGTTTAAGCTCGCCGTGAGAACTTATAAGTAGATTCTGAGGCTTCACGTCCCTGTGACAAACGAAAATAATTATTAGACCATAATCTATACATTATCAACTGCCTAGACTTTTCCCTACTATATTGAGATCGGCTTCCAGTTTACCCGAATACCAGTATTTTACATGGAGCTACTACCAATTTGACCCCCACAACCAAATTACTGGGTAACTCGATACCCCTTGGTAAAACTGGTTGTTGAACTCTTAGGCTTCTGACTGTCAGAGATCTACAAATGCCAGCCGGGACCAACGCTTGAAGGAGTTTTGAAAAATTAATGGTAACCGATCCGCGGATCGACCTCGTCAAGCGTAGCTTAACATTCGATCGTTCCGGGTGGCTGTTACTATTTAGCAACAAGCTCGAAAACAATCCTGTTATATTTGCAAAATTCAATGTTGCTAGGTATTAACAAACTTCCTATTGACGTTAAACCATACAGTCTGGTAAACCCTCAGAGAAGCAACGTCCAAACTGTTCTTGCAACTACACGTTTTCTCTCTCAGCATATTAATAACAATATAAGCTGATACTCTCGTTATTACAGGTGAGGAGCTTGTGGCTAAATTATAACAGCCGCATGGGTCGATCGAAGGTTAAGCTACGCTTGACGAGGTCGGTCCGTGGATGGGTGACCATTTATTACATACCAAGACTCCTCCGTGCCTCGGAAAGCACGTTAAGCCGTTGGTCCCGGCTGTCATTTGTAGATCTTAGACAGTCGTTACTTGTAGTCAGAAGCCCGAAAGTCTGACAACCAGTTTAACCAAGGGGTATCATGTTACCCAGTTACTGGGTTGTGGAGGTCAGACAGGCAGTCGCTCCATGTAAAACACTGGTATTCAGCTGCATCCGGTTAAACTGGAAGCCGACCCCAACATAGTTGGGAAAAGGCTAGGCAGATGATGATGACTCTCGTTATTACAGGTACAGCTTAGTTTTATTATAATAAAACGCCTAACATATGCACGCTATTGTTTACCTTCGCTGCTCGCAGACGATATTAAAATAACTGAGGAAGACCCAGGCATTACGTAAAGAACAATTTTTTAACCTGTTCCCGGCGAAATTGAAAATTATTTTAAAATCAATGGTTGTATTTGAAAAGTTGGCATGTAGTGAAAAATATTATCAACAATGTGAAGTAATGTGTTGGTCTGTTTTCTGTTAATCTTTTACAACTTTATATTCTAGCGTGTACAGAAAAATATGAATGTACATAAAATAAGGATAATTTTCATTTTGTTGTGGCTTAAGGTGATCTGTGATATTCCGCCAATGGTGATTTTTCTAGCATTCTGGCAGGGTTTTATCTTTAAAAAAAACCATCTCATAACAGCCCTTAAAGCCTTAGCAGTAGTGTTACTTTATTTTTTAATAGTTTTTTTAATGGTACAAACTAGTGCTTGTCTGCGATCCCACTTAATGGTAAGCAGTAATGCAATCCATGATGGTGAACACTAGCTTATTAAGATATCCCTAAGAGCCTATTCACTCTAGCCTTTAAGACTGTATACATATTCTTTCTCTAGCCTTTTCTATACTTTTTAACATTTTGTTTGATCAATGGCTATTTTATAACCCCTTTTTTGGTTTTGTCTTGTACGAGTATAATAAATACTTTTTTATTCTTTTCCCTTATTTTATTAACAGTAATCTTAAAACCTACCTGTGTAAAACTCTTCTCCGATGGCAGTACGCGAGTCCTCGCAGCAACTGGAACATGTACAGCCTCACATTGTGGTGATTCAGCCCACCAGGGTGCCTCTCCATGTATTGTGATAGATCCGTGTCCTGGACAAAGAAAAAACTTGATTAGCATATTTTGCCAGTGCCTTACACAATATACAGGGTAAGTAATCTGCTTAAAACCTTTCTATTATAAACAAATTTTACTATGAATGAGATCAACCTTGAATTATAAAAACTTTTTTACAAAAAAAACAACCGACTTCTTAAAAAAAAAACTAACAGGTGAAAAATAACTCCAGTTTCGGAAGTTTGTGGCTTTGGTGGTTTTGTTTTGTTCATTATTGGCCACCGACTTCCGAAACTGGAGTTATTTTTCACCTGTTAGTTTTTTTTTTAAGAAGTCGGTTGTTTTTTTTGTAAAAAAGTTTTTAATTTGTAATTTTTAGTTTCTTTGTGTGTAACGAAAGTCTTTCAAAACTTGAAAGAATCATTGAAATTGGATAACAATTGCTAAAGAAGTTCTATCTCTAAACATTAATCTGTACATCTCTGCCGGCCCCTTTTAAAATAGAATGGCGTAATGTTATGTTGTGGAAATACAAAAGCTCAGCATAGACATCTGACTATAGCAATCGCGAATAATTTGCTGTTATGCGTTGAAGAGTTCCGTTGCCTGTCTTCTTCATCAGTTTTCCTTCACCAAATGTTACTTTCTAAATGAAAATGCTTGATTTGTTACTAAAAATGTTGAAATCGGTGCATGTGTGCCTATTTGTGACGAAGTACTGAGGTAACAAACCCTAAAAAAAAAAAAAAAAATACAACCGAATTGAGAACCTCCTCCTTTTTTGAAGTCGGTTAAAAAGAAATGAGCTAAATCATACACAATACAATATTTGCCAGATAAAAATGTATGTAGCAGCTTTTTTGTATATATCAGTGTACTTAAGTCCCCTGAAATGTTTTTGGTGAATTAGTCATTTTTCTGCGTAGACTATATGAGATTCAAAAGAAAAGCTTTAAGGGTCGATTTTTTAAATGTCAAATAGCTGATAAAATGGAGCTTTTCTATGGATATGTCAAACCGAAATATTCATTCTTCAGATAAAAGTCATCTGACTTATGAACAATGAGCCCTAAGTAGAGTAAATTAAAAGGACTATGTTTAGTTAGTTACACTAGCTAACACATCCATCTTGTTATATACATAAAACATAATTATGTTTGTCATAGATTGTGAAACGAGAACAACTGCCGACAAACTGATTATGCAGTTTGGCATACTTTTTATTCATATCTTAATTATTAAATGATAAATTATATTCATTTCTGTAATTAGGTTCATCCTAAAACTTTTACTATAATTTTTAACATAATACTTCAATATAGATATTAATCAAATATTTTTACTACAGTTACAGCATTCAGTCTATGATGCGATGTTGTTTACCAAAAATACTTAATAATTGAATCAGCCAGCATTGTTTTTTAATTTCATATATGACTATATGAATATTGACCATTTGTTGTTGAGCTTACGTTTACCGACACATGCTTGCAATGACTGATCTGGTCCCCTCATATCTGTGTAGTTCTTTCTTCAAAAGACCATTTCAGACACGCACTAATCAGCACGGTTCTTACATGATCTGACCAAGTCATTGTTTGAACTTTGGAGACTGTGACCTCTGCAATTTTTTTTGTGTTTCGTCTCGGAGTAGTCAGATAGAGAAACACCGACCACAATTTCTTTTTAGAAAATGACGTGTAAGAGTGTTCGTTCGTATGAACCTATTTAAACAAATACCATTTATCTTTTATGAAGAATTTCTTAATGCAGTTGCTAATTCAAATATTCCAATTGGGTGTGTCGCGGCGGTGAAACTTGACGATCTTTATTTTAAACAAAAACAGTATTTACCGATGACATCAACCTAAACACTTTAGTTTCACTTTCAAGTACTACAAAGACGAATTTAGTATACAAAACGTAGGTAATAAAAACGGTGAAGTAAAAACAAAATCACATTTACATCGAAGTGCGTCATCTTGAAGAAAAATAACTGCTTTAGAAGTCGTTATACACGAGGTAAGCTATCGTTACAATAGTTGTATAGCACCCGCTGGTTATCGATATCATTTCAATTGATAATGGAAAGAAAGAAATGTTCAATGAAATTGGTTTCGTGAACTGACTGCGGGTAAGATAGATATGCGTGTTTATTATATTTCGGAAACAAAATATTAAGGAGGAGGAAAATTGCCAATGAACTTAATTCAAGTAAACAACATTTTGTTTACTTGAATTAAGTTCATTGGCAATTCCTTGACGAAATAGGCTAAATATCAACTAGGTATACTGTGATTAATTTTAGACGCATGACTTTGTAGTTTGGTGGTAAATAATTTGCAAACAATAATGTTTTAAATAAGAATCGTTTTTACAAACATTTTGGTGGGAAATAGAGCATGAACTCCATAACTTCACCAAAATTAAATTGCTTATATTATGCGCTAACCGTTTAGAATAGCTCAAATTTAAATCAATGAACGAAGAAGAGGTCTATCAGACTCTAACTAAAACCATCCTAGTGTTACGTCTCACACATTCGCGTGGGATGGCGGGAACGTACGAGCTTATCTCAAACCCTAACTAACAACCACCAGCTCTGCTGCAACTCTCATATTTCCGTAAGCCTTACTTGATCGTCGGTTGTTAACTTGTTAACTTTACACGTCGTTGTTTTTTTTAACTATTGAGGTGGAGTCGGCGTTTCAAAAATGTCTGACGTAAAGTAGTGTCTTAGATGCCTGAGGAAAGAACCGCACAGATACGAGTAGACGAGTCCAGTCAATGCACGCATTTGTCAGTAATCGTGAGCTTAACTCGGAACTTCAGGAGCTCAACGACTCCACTAACAATAAAGCCTTGTACATGATAACATTGATAACTTACCACAAATTCAAACACGAAAGTTAATGTCTCCCTGGTGTGCACGATGTCGTGAAGCGTCACAATGTTGGCGTGCTTCAACTCTTTGAGTAACGAAGCCTCCCGGATGGCTGTGAACGGTGCCCCTTCTTCTTCTTGCAGTCTGATCTCTTTCAATGCTACCACTTGCTGCATTAAACTGTGAAAGAAAGAGACTTTAGAATGGTTATAACATAACATGTAGCCTGTATTCCCCAATATGTCAGGCAAGATGTGTATCTATTATATTATTCCACAACTTTACAAAACGCCATCGAGTCTCAAATTAAGCAGAGCTTGTGCTATGAGTACTAGACAGCTGATAAACATACTTATATATTTCTAAAAACATACATATTATAGATAAATTACATCTAGACACAGAACGTGCAACGGCTGCGGAAACCAGTTCGATGCACATTTTTTTGCCGAGATACAACACAGTGCAGCAATATTTTGATTTCGATAAGACGGTAACTTGAAATAGTCAACACAGGCAATAAAATAATAATAATGGGTTTCCAATATACCCATTGTTCACTGCAGGGCAAAAACTTCCCTTCCCTCACTCCACGTTTCCCAGTCTAATGCGAACGAAGGCCATTTCTTTAAGGAGTCCAGTCTATCCCGCAATTTCTTTCTGGTTACCCATTTACGTATTAAGTAACCCACTACCGGCACCGAAAACATAGGATCAGTAAAGAACTTCAATAACATTTAGTTAGTTCCTGAATTTGAAAAGGTGGTCGGGCTCTGCTTACGTCAAGCTCCTTTATACAGAACTCCTTATTATAATTGTCAGTTCAAGACAATAGTACCCATAGAATGCCTTTCTGATGCCAGACTCACGAAACAATACTACCTACGTCCACGGCGTTTTGTGCTAATGGCACGTTTAATAAAATAAAACAAGTGTAGAGATTATTTCTCATTGTTTATACCGGTCGTGGTCACGACTAGGCTAGTTCACACGTTAATCTAGGTAACATAAATAATGCAACGCTTCGCCTTATTTGCATTACATCTAGCCATTGAAATTGGAGGCACGGAAAAGTAAACAATTTATTGCACCTGTCGACCAACGACAATGTATAAAGAAAAGTGGGATAGTTAGTCCTCGAAACGTTTTATTGGCGGATATAAGTAATTATGTCAAATCGTCTAGCGCCTGCTGATCAGGAAACTACGCTCATTAAAATGCAAGACGTCTTGACATCGTTAAGCAAAGTACCACCCTGATTATGACATTACAGTTTAATCACTTTCCTTCCAGTTTCAAATATTGTAAATTTAGCTTTGCACTTTATTTCCTAGTTAACATTTGCTTAATAGCTTATATTTACATAAGTGAAATACAAGCGACGGGATGCTTACCGCTTTCAGCACTAGCTTTTGACTTCGCCAAATTTTAAGGCATTTATGAGGTACGAGAATGTAGGTACCCAATCTCGAGGCATTCTTGAGCTAATTTTGGAGCTATTCAAACTACTCTTGAACTCGGTACAGAGGAAGCGTAGAACTCGTGTTTGAAATTAGTATACTGATGTAGGTATATGTTGTCGTTTCACAATAGCGGATTGTAAGGAAACTTGAAGAGCCAACCGAAAACATAGAGTTGAACATGCTTATTACCGCTGATGTAAATTGCATTTCATTCGATATTCACGAGCAATGAACACTGTTAGTTCCGTTTGACTTTACCCACTCAACCTGGCCCCGTCGCGAACCACTGGGGATTAGCATATTAATTTGTGAACTAAAATATGCGAGAGTTTTTAACGTAAAATTTTATTTGGTGCGAGTCCTGATATTAAAATTAACGAGCCGGAATGTAAAGCCAATGATAAATAAATCTGAAAAATTTCATCTGATACCGGTTGTATTTTACGTTAGTATCATTTTGTACCGTCATACGCTCTCAACTCGTAATGTTCGTTGTATTTTGATACGAAATTGGATAACAGCTCGGTGTTTTACATATCGAGTGACGTCAAAGGCCGATTTCCAAGTGGAAATGCAGGAGACTATGACAAGTGCGCCACAAAGGCGACATTGTTGCGAAAAATACAAACTCGGATGCGGATGACGTGAAAACACTAGAAAAGAGCTTTTTTTTTTCATAAAAGCGAGAACTGAACAAATGTCACCACTCTTACCGTAAACAAAAGATGATGACGAGATGAAAGGAGTAGGTAGTTGTTTATTTCAGAGAAGTAAAGAAGATTGCAGAAGACAAACTGAAGATAGTCCAGTTTGCGATTAAGATCAACAAATCCTTACAAATCGTAACGGTACAATGTACAATCTATTTGAGTTAATAAATTCATTAAAAGCAAGGCAGTTTTGGAAGTTATCAGACAAGGAACTCTTTATTAATGCGAGTGACGGCGAAGATTTGCTGAAATGTGCCTTCGCCGCATCCACTTGAGTTACTCCCCCGGCGCATATTTAAATATTGATGTTCGTTACGAAATGCATAAATATTTATAAAGCTGATTACTTTTACTGTGGAATAATTAATTTCCTTGTGTCAATTAGGCAACTTCCTTATTATTGTGTGATTTTATTCAAAAGAATAAAATGCTCGAGGTTGTTTTTGTTATGACAAAACATTGGTTGGTAATATTATAAAGAGGAAAAAATTGTGTGTGTGTATGTTTGTAATGAATAAACTCAAAAACCACTGTGCCGATTTTAATAATTCTTTCACCATTTGAAAGCTACATTCACCCTGAGTAACACAGGCAGGCAGGGAACTGTATCCCTGTATTCCCACGGGAACGGGAACTACGCGCGTAAACCGCGTGACGTCTGCTGGTTACCAATAAACACGGAGTAAAATTACTATCAGTGTGATTCCGGATATATTATCATACATTTTCCTAAGGTACAGATTGGCATAACTTGAAGACTCCTTTATTAATACGGAGATACGAGATTAGGCCATTGAGTTGTGGTTAATTTATAGTGGTAATTGATAGGCGTAACATTGAGAATCCCCACATTCACTCTAGTCTAACCTCTCAATCGCCGTAAAGCATACTGAATTCGCCAATTTATATTAAGCTGTAAACAATTACGAATACAGTTCAAAACAGTCTGGGGTGCTTTGGACTAAACATTACTAATTTATTTATGCAAGAATGACAGCAAAATAGGGAGTACAAAGAAAACTAGGAACAGGGTTCCGAGAAAATAATGGCCGCTAAGTCCATAACATTATACTTAGTTACAATTAGCCCGTCAGACTTCGCTGTGGAACTCCCGAAGGTAAACGTGCAATTTCCCGGCATAGGAACTACCGTATTTGTTAGTTTACTGTTGAGATTAACCTGTGGTACGTTATTGTTGGCTTGTTCATGCATCCTAAAACATTTCATAGTGCATTTTCAATTAGCCTATCAATAATATGTTGGGTCTGTAAAACATATGATTAGTGCCCTGCGACTGTGACACGTGACCGCGGCAGACTACGTAGGAGATGGCAGGACGACCTGGTTGTCTTTCTTGAGAACTGGCAAGAGGTAGCGCGGAATTGTGTTGGAAACAGTGCATCTTTTTACCATATAAGGAAAATATATGTAAACAGGATTATTAAGGATGACTTGCTTTCTGAGGTAGATTCTATTAAATTATATTATGAGATTCGTAAACAACTTTGTCAACGCTAAGCAAAAGCTACAAGTTCGAGATGCGCAGACCAACTGCACTGGTTTCTATGAAATTGATTTAAAAACCCGGCTGTAGGCCTCAATTTCATAGACATTCATAGAAACCTGTGCAGTTTGCGGTCTGCGGCCCATCTCGGACTCGTACCTTATGGCACTCAAAAACCTGACTCGGACAAGCAGACACAGAATGGTTTAATTAAATGGTAAATAAGATACCAAGATGGTAAATAAAATAACATACTCACTTGCTATAACCTTTATACACTGTGGCGTAGGAACCCTCACCGAGTTGCTCGAGTTTTATGTAGGCTTCGGATTTCCCGAAGGGAGAGTCACCCTGTTGACGGACAGAAAAACATTAATTAATCAACCCGGGAGCACATTCGAATAATCCTGTAATTTACGACACCGCACAAACATGCTGATATTAGGATTATGAAATAAATTGGAGCTTGTTATTGCGGTATTTCAGTAGCTAAATTATAATTTGGATACTTTGTAACGAGGTATGTAGAAATGTGTTTAATTCATATGCCAGAGTACATCAAGCTAATGTGTCAATTATTTTTGATAGTTTTTCAGCTTAAAAACGAACAGAATGTAGGTACTTAGATAATTTTCAATTGGGAATATTTTTACAGTTTGGGGTGGCGTGATATGCTGGCGTCTGTACCTAATCATGTAATCAAAAGTAAAAGTTTCATCATTTAATTTCAATTAAACTATTATAAAATAGTTTTTGTAAAAGTAAAATAATGAAGTCGCCCCTTTCAACCGATTAAAGATTTTTTTTTAAATAGAAATAATTGTATTACATTTGTTACTAATATAGCTTTTAAGTAGTTTTTCTAACATCATATGGATCAAGGTCTGAAATAAAGTATTACATTTTTAGGCTGGTTCCGGTAAAGAGATGAACTGATAAGAAACTGGCAACCTACTCTTTTAAAATAAATTTACTTTCTACTCAAAACTACTTACTATAATTAAATAGATGCAACAAATTAAATTATTAGCTAGTACCCACTTTATAATGTTTTTTACAATCGAATATGAGTTAAATTATCGTTTGTGCCTAATCTAAGCCTCTTCATGAAGGTATCTAAATAATATTAAGTAAAAAAAGTGTAAACAAAGTTTAATTTCAATAAATAATCATTTTAAGTAAAACAGCACCGAAGCCGCGAACTTTGCTCATTTTATTACAGCATAAAATCCCAGTAAGCACAACAAGGGTTATTTATATAACTATTAGATACTTTATATTGTGACGTATCGCCACTTGGAATACTAAGATACCGTTATGCTTTCTTACTTTTTGGCCGGTTTAAAGGACGAACTATTTTTATTTTAGACTAGCACATAGCCCGCGACTTCGTCCACGAGTATTTTGTACTTTTCCCTTCGAACTTTAACACACCTCGTGGTATTGAAAATAATAATGAACCCTATGTTACTCGCTAATGTAGCTTTCTATAGGTAAAAGAATTTTGAAAATAGGTTAAGCAGTTTTTAAGAAAGTCTATTACAAACAAACCTACAAACAAATAAATATACCTTTCATCTTTATAATATTAATGTATAGATGTACCTTTCATTTCATTTGAACGCACGCGGTACGCATCTCTTACAAAACTAGTATTTTCTATGGACAGTCACTGAAATAAACTAAGAAGTTAATCCCTCAGACTAGCTTTCAGCGAAAAAAAATATTTACCAATAGAAAAGCTCCATTTTGTATATGGACCAATAGTATTGGATTTATCCTCACTCTATCGTACATTCGCACACCTCTAGGGAACAGTAACTCCAAATATTTGCGTTAGCTAATGCGCTTACGCAGAGTTGCATGCTTGAATAGTCTACTTATTAAGGCCTTGTAAACATAACCGCCGGTTATCGGTAACTAAAATACTTGAGTTCGTGTTAGAAACGTTAATTGGACGATTTTAAGTGGTTTACTCTTTGATAGACAAGTTGGCTGTAATTGATTTAAATCGATCGCCTGTGATACAAACAAGTAGGTAAATTGTAACTACATATTTACAAACGTAGAGTTACGAAGTATATTATTCTTGGCAGATGAATAACTATAGGCGAAAATACGAGCATACTTAAAAAAAAACATTTGGCTTTATGTATAAAAAAAACAATAAATCGTGTAAAATCTACAGTTTCCGTAGTTCTGTTTCATTATTTACCACTTCCAAAACTTTATTTATTTTACATCTTTTTATCAAGTCGGATGTATTTTTTTAGAACATAACAAAGGGACAAAAAAACCATCGTATTGAGAACCTCCTTCTTTTTTCAAGTCGGTTAAAAATTGATTTTCCTATGAGAGATGTAGCTTGCACTAGCGCAAAAGTAATAGGCAGAGTACACATGGCAGGCAACTCACGGGGTACCAGCTACTGCCTATATAAAATTTAGTCCCTAATATATTTGCATTGCAGCGTCAACCTCACATAACGGTCGAACAACAACAAAATATCCGTCGGCGACGTCCGCAAAATCTAAATTGCAGGCAAAAGCCTTTCTCAAGCACAAAGTATCACAAATGACTGGTATCCCAGAATTACTCCCCGATCTAATCGCACAATCTATCAACGTCGCCGTTGGTCCTTCTCGGCCTATTTGTAAGCTAGCAACACTACGCCCCGCCGCCAGCGAACATACACTAACATTTATCATTATTCTTCTATATTTATGTGCATACGGACGTGCGAAATGGAAGTGAAAATAAATATATGGAAGTGGGCGCTCATTCTGTTTGTGTTTAGGTTTGTATAGAGACAATAGTAAACAGTTTTTGAAGTTCTATTAGATAGAGTATTGTAAGTTAAAGTTGTGGTTAAAATGACCAAATTCAATCAAGTGTAATGTTTACTAATATTATAAAGGCGAGGGATTTAATTGTTTGTTTGTTTGCATTGAATAGGCCCCGAAACTACTGGACCGATTTGAAACATTAATGTGATATTTTGGAGGTATGAGGAACTTTCACTGGCCAAACGGAGGAGGACTATTATTAGTAAACCTCTGCCTCATCCTTTGAAGAATACAGGCGTAATGTTATGTCACGCAGATTCAGTAAGTAAAGAGAATGTTTGTAATCAACCTTGTGTAGTTGTTGAGATTGTTTGAAAAAGTATGAAAACATTTGATAACATATTGACTTTAGGTACCTGAGATAAGCCTTATATTATCCAGTCTTTGCATACCTTGAATATACAGTTATGATCTTAGATAATTTACACTTACATAAGCAAGATTGAAAAGTGGTTATTTCGCTAAAGTATTGATGTAAATTTTATATGGTGCAAAAAACATTAAGTATCTGGTAGGCATTAAGTAGATAGTATTTCTAAGCAGGAACTAGTGGAAGAATGTATGCTTCTGATGGTCCTAATATTATAAAGAAGTAGGTAAAGTTTTTGAGTTTTTGTCGTCGGATAAAAATTATTTTCCCAATAGAAAGCCTCATTATTCGTTTGTCGTAGGCTATAATTTATTCAAAATTAGAGAAGAAGGAATGTTAAAGTACGAGATAAACGCGGACGTAGACATTTTTATTTTTAAAGCCAAATAGATATAAGTTATGTTAAGTTTAGTTGTGAAAGTTCCTAACAAACTTTAAGTTATCTTGCTGCGCAGGATCGTGTCCTCACTAGTTTTAAGCCTAACGTGTAAATTTTTCCCAATTGAATATATACCTTATTCGGTTTGACATAAAGTTTGTAAAACGATCAAAGAAATTTGACACATTGGAGTAACTTGATGTGCTAGCGTCTGTACACCACATAATGCATTAATTAACAAATATCAGTTGCGAAGTGCCCATACAACTCGATACCTAAGATTAAAAAGATTAAAGATACCGGGCTGGTATCCGCAACTCCACGTCTAAGCGCGTATTTTGCGTATGGGCTATAATCTACCACGCGGGCCCAGTGCGAATTGGTAGATGTCACATGTCTTCGAACTTTTAGGTTCTAGGACATGCCGGTTTCCTCACGATGTTTTCCTTCACCGTTTTGGAGAGCAGTGGTGATGAAATAAATTACACAAAGTAATGCGCCTGCCTGGGCTTGAACCCACGACTTACTGTTCGTAAGTCGGGGCCGCCACCACTGGGCCACCGCTGCTCTAACTCTCTAACTCGATACCTATCGGCTTTCCCTTTAGAGGTCCAGAAGATCAACTCTACGGCTAGCAGCCAGACTCTAGTATTGCCAAATATACGAGTACCTATAGATATATTTACACCAAAGGTATACAGGGTGGTAGGTAGACCGATGACTTCAAAAGAGACATAAAATCGTGATACAAACAGGTAATACGTTATTTTTTGTCGGCTTCCCTCCTAATAGTCTAAGATCCCGTTAAGAACTACCTTCACCGAGCTGGTTAATGAATGAAACCTATTTTATATTAAATTTAATGTCAATAAATATTGCATATAGGTTGCCTAAAAAAATTTAGTCCAGGATTTATGATTAATTAATTAATTAATAAAAAAAAATTGTTTACCGATTTGGTTAATGGACAAATTCCATAGGTACTTACCAATTTGATGATTGGTATAGAATTTGTCTGAAATCTCAATATTCATTTAACTTTCATTCATTAACCAGACCGGTGCAAGTTACTAGTATCCTTTTACCAGTTTATACCTGCCTACCCGAGAGTTGTGACGGAAAAAAAATAGACAATCTAACGTTTTCATATTCTATGGACTTCATACTTTCGATTGGTAAGGAATTGGTCTATTAACCAAACCGGTGAAAAATAAAAAAATAAAAAATATCCTGGACTGAAATTTTTTAGACAACCCATATAATGTAATATATTTACTGACATATTAAATTACATAAAAAAATGGTTTCATCCATTAACCAGCTCGGTGAAGGTCGTTCTTAACGGGATCCTATACTATAAGGAAATTAACGCATCGCCTCTGATAAATATACAGTTCTTTCACAACAGGAACAATACTGGCACATAATTTATGAATCCTCTTACCCCAAAGGCACTAAACCGCTTGGTGCGTCGGTTGGAGTGGTCGTGGGCTAGGAAGGCCTCAGACTTGGGCCTGGGCGGTCGCTTCGGCCTCATGACTACCCGGGCCTCCTCCCTGGCACCTTCGTCGAGGAGTTTCGAGTCCGAAGATACGGACAGTTGTCTTCTTACACGATACTCGCCGTTACCGCCGCCGCTCCATTCTGTACAAGAGATAAATTGGTTCTTAGTTTGAAAGGTATTTTTGTATTGTGTATTGTGATGGTCTATGTCTTTTGTGTGCACTGAATAAATGATCCAATCTATCGATCTTAAGTCTCCAAAGTAAAAAAAAATGAGGATAATAATATAAACCGTCCAAAAAGCCTGCCTCGTTGGCTTAGTGGTCGCAAGCGCTACTGATGAGCATGAGTTCCCGGGTTCGATCCCCGGTCGGTCGAAGAGTTTTTCCACCTGAAATTTCTCAGTAGCAGTCCGGAGTCTGGATTTGTGCCCGATTGATAGCAAAAGGCTCGCCCCCCATTACATGGGACTTAAAACATATTCGGCGAAATGTGACTGTACTTCAGGGATTACAGTCGTGATATTATGGTCCCACAAACTTCGTGTAAATTCACAACATATTCCGTTGTAAGGATTCTGACAAACAAATCCCGTTCACGTATTGAAAAAAAGCTGGCGTGTAAAAGTAATCGCTTTTTTTGATAAATCCATTCCACAGCACCGCTATACAAATGTTCGCTTTCCCTCTTACGTACATATGACGTTGCTATTTACCTCCCCCGCTTCAATATGCCTCACGATACAATCATCAACGGCACTCTAAAATACAAACATTTTCATTGAAAGCTTCGTCAATTGCAAGGATGAAAATCCCGCGTAAAAAATCCCCGCAAGCACTTAGTAAGCAAATTAATTCACGAGAGAAAAAAAATGGCGTGTTGATGCGACGTTGTTTGAAAGGAGCAATTTTTCTCGCGGGCGTCAATATCCCGGTATCGGGAATCGAAGCACTCCGAAAGCCCGTTAGCGTCACAAAGACGCGGCATCGATGCGACGGGTGTAAACGCGAAACGAATAAATCATTCGCAGCCATAGAATCGTTTGAAGAAGAACAAATCGATTATAAAAGCAATCGATCACTATGATTGAAACTTGCAAGAGATAAACAGTAGTGTCTATTTATTGAACGTATCTGAAATAGTTTACAGCGGGTGTCTATTAAAACGAAGCTCCGATAACCTGTTACATCTTTGCTTTGCACAAGAATTAACAATAATTTTATATTATGAAAGTTAACATAACTCAAGTAACTTCCTCCTGTCGCACAAACATAATATAAGAGCTGTATAAGAGTGATGGGTACGTCAATTTTGCGTGCGGTATAACGCGTATCCAGGGTAATGTTTAAGTAGGTCACGGGGTGGCACGGGCGCGGTAGATAATAACCCCGTAAGGGACTGCGGACCGATTCAGGCAAACCCAACGATAATTTTATTGGCGAAGTCTCTATTGCCCGCTTCTGTTAACTCGATTCAAATATCGTGATCAATTCGATTTGAAAGGACGAAATATTATGGAGATAAACAGGGGAACGCCAATTAAAAGCTAGCAACGCTCATTTTTTTATGCCCATCTTTCTGATTAATGACTGAATATACCTACAGGCGCTTTTGAAGCTGCTGTTGACTACTTAACGAGTAAGTAAAAAAAATAGCATCTTGTTATTTTGAGAGTAATAATATTTTTCGTAAACAATTCAATAACCACGAAACACAAATGAGAAATCCATGAATGACGGTTGATCATTCAATATAGATTTTCTATGTAGTCTTTGCTTTTAATTTTAATTCTATGAAAATAAACAATAAGACAGTGCATGCAAGTAAACCACACACATAATTTATGACGACAAGAGTAATAACACAGGTGCTGCGGCATACAAAACGCCAGTATATCTGTTCTGGAGTAATTTTCTTCGAAGTTTCCGGGTTATAAAATAGTAATATCACCATTATGCCTCCATTTAAGGGTCATGTGTCGTATAATCTTGTTTTACGAGACTTTTTGATGTCGGTTCGATGCATATTGGGTATTTATACGCTATACGAAATGTACATATACGAAGGCTCTATACATCATTTTTCATAACGCGAAATAAAAAATGTTTATCGAGCCCTAAATCCTCGTGTCATTCCGGCCACTCCTTGTTCGGTATTTTCGTAATTAAAATGGACAGGGATCTTTTACACTATGACACGCGTTATGCACGAAACAGTGAAGCAATTAGGTTAATTGTTGAAGCTTCTATGTTATAGGTGGGAATTTATTCAGCGATTATGTTGTGAGTGGAGTTTTACTATTGAAGGGCATAGGGGATGGTAATTCACTGCTGCAGCTTTTAGTTCTATGCTTCACTGTGTACACTTAGGGAAACTTGTTACTAAATCCTTTAATAACTCTTAATTTTATTATTTTTTAAACTGTCGGATTTTGAAACGTGTCAGTCAGTTTCAAGTTGATATAAAAATGTGAATAGCAAACAGGTAGTAAATAAATAAATTACAATCTGTGTACAATTTTACAAGCTTATTTGGCTTTTGATTAAGGTTTTTTTATATTGCTAGTTCTGCAAAAGTAGCCGTAGGAGCAATACTATCGATCAACGTATCTTATGTTTTGCTTCAAAACCTGTCTGCGGAAAATAACAGATTGAGAAATGTTCGGAATATTTATGTCAGGTTATAAGGTGGATCTCCTTAGGGACCGAACACAGAGGATTTTCCTTCTACAAGCTAATTCAATAAACGTGTTACTCGACACGATGTGACCCAATTAGAAAAGTTTTCGAATTACGTGGGAACAACATACCAAGGCTGTTTTACTTGATCCACATAATGTAATATTAATAACAACTTTCGTAACCTTAACGAGAATGAACGTTTTTCAAACGTCAGTCAACGTCCCTCACGTTGACCGAGTCGTTAAGTCAAAGAATAATAAAATAAAAAATATATAGAAAGTGAGTATAACAGAACATCATCACTATAATACGAAATAGATTAAATACTAGCTTATTAAACTAGCAGCTTAAATTAACCTAAGGGGACACATTATTGAAATAAAAAGTACCCTACGTAGGTATTTTCATTCAAATCTGTTCATTGGTTTACGCGTGACTGAGTAACAAACATCCAAATATCTAAGCATCTTCACAAACTTTCACGTTTTTAATTATAACTGACTGGTAACAAAAAAAAAACAGACAAATTGAGAATCTCTTTTGAACTTGGTAAAAAGATAATTTTAATGAAATTACAAACCAACGATTGTGGGTTAGATATTGTTGTACAAAAGTATATTTCACACGTAACGAGCTTACTCGCCACAGACGTGCAGATATCCGAAATCATAAATTCCGCATGAATAATTGAGCGCATGTAATGTGATTAATTATCAAAGTTAACTGTTGCGAGAACACGCAATGGTTACATTTCATGTGCGCTCGTGCGATCAATTCACGTAGATGCTAGCTTACATTTGAGTCCTTATTAGAGTTGAATTGAAAATATACAAGCTAAACAGTATGAGTGTATTTTTCTTAACATACATAGTATAAGGGACAACGCATTTCCTGGCACCATGATCCCTCTACGTCTACATCATCCTGTACCTGAATACGTTAAAAATTTTCGTCGACTTTTCCTAAATTCCAAGTTTTATCTGATGTTCTTTGTACCTACTTTAAACTGTATAAAATCGCGATTTTGGTACAAACCAATAAGATTGAGACAGTGAAAAGTATTTAATTATCTAGGAAAAAAATCATTGGATAATAACAATAATAATATTGTTTTATTTGTTTCTCTCAAAAGGGTACATAGGTTAATAGTAACAAAGTAGTTATTGTAAAAATCTGTGTTTTGTGAAAGCTGAAGTCTATACTAGGTCAAGACCTGCGTGGAGTGGATAGGAATGATGATTTTATATGGTTATTTACAGTTTTTATTGCAAAAAGTAACATCAGAAAAAAGTCAAGAACGTGAAAACAAAGATGACGAAAACTTTAATCAAAATCATCGCTGATCAAATCAGCCTAAGAATCAGGACTTGAATGTCAAATTACATACGAAAGTTACCCAAAACACCCGCCCTTTTATCCTTTAATCTGTTTATATGGTTAACAAATATGTAAGTAACCAGTTAATATATGGTTAGGTCGAAGAAGTTTTTGCTGTAACTAACACCAAATGCGACTCTTGAATATCTTACTTCGACTCTAATACGAAAACTCGTGATTTTCGTATCATGTTTGTTTATAAAATGCGACATGTGGAGAAAAATACACTGTACATAGTCTGTTTGTCTTGTAAACTTCCCTCCCCACGGTCTCGCCTGTAAAGTGTTATAAATGGGCAGATCCGTAATGAGGTTCACATTACAGGAAAGTTGTAGAGGGACTTTTTTTTTTAGTTTTGTTTGCAGAAATTGTTTGTGTACAAAGGAAGATATTTCTGTGTTTTTTTATCGAACATATCAGATTAGCAAAATAAAAACTAGATGAGTTCGGCTTCCTATCTAACTACACTGAAAAGAAACACTAAAACATTTAAAGTAAAGGCACGCGATCACATTCACAAAGTGTTGGCAAACTTATCCCTAAGTTGAGTTAGCAGATTAGTTTCTCCATTAATATAGGTAGGTATCACTTTTTTGATTTTTTTTCTCTTGACTTAGATATCTCTGGATTTTATATAATACTATCTGATTCTGTACCCTGCCACGCTTCGCTGTGCCACATTGTGATTAAATGGTTAAAAAAATTAAAAGAGAAAAACAATCCTTGATGCGGATTATAATATATCATGCTAAAATTTCAGCTCGATCGGTGCAGAACTTTTTGAGTTTTTGAAGCGTACACAAACCAACATAACATTTTTATATATATACGTATGCATATATGTATTTATTCTAAATAATAATTTATTTAACTTTCAAGTTTTTGTTACCTTCTTGCGCCTACCGTGTTCTGTCTCTGCATCACCATAAGGTAGACTAGAAGAAAATGCCTAAGGCATTAAGTTCGCCTTTGTACAGTTTATTTTACTAGTGCATAAAGTTTTAATAAATAAGACAAAGCCAGAGGTCATTATGATTTTGGTCAGATCAAGTAAGGACCTTTCGTTCAGTAGAATGAAACGTACATCCCCGTGCCATTCTGTAAAAATCAACCTGTTAAAATGTAGGTGAAGCTTACTTCACCTACATTTTAACAGGTTGACTTTGTCTTAACAAAGTGTGCTGTCATACTAATTGACGTATTGACGCTGAACTTCACGCTTCCTTCAACCAACTTTTCGCTTATTTTTCAGATTACACTGGCCGAACACAGCTCATTTCAAATGTTTAAATACGGAACGATTCGCGCTTGACTTGTTAGTTACTCGCTTATTTTGTTTTAGATAAAAATTGTGAATTGCTACTAGCTGCGTCATCAAATTTATACATGGTATTAACGAAACTTTCTCCGCCTAAGGACAAATTTTAAATCCAATAAAATCATTCTAGTCTTTTGCGAACTACGTCGGAATACCAGTTTTTTTTTTACATGGAGCCAGTGACCACCACAACCTTGTTACTGAAAGCCAACTAATCATATTAGACACGTATTTTCTACTCTATTAGTAAATGTAAGTTATGAATTCATAACTTACATTTACTAATAGAGTAGAGAATAATAGAGAATTCCTAACGAGCTGTTCCTGTAGGTCGTCTTGGGATTACATGAAGATTACGTGTGTTCGCCTTTGAACTCAGATTTTGTCTACTTACCTCATTCTACCTAGGTTTATACATATTCGAGCTTAAACCAGTGTCCGCTGATTCACTGTGAGAGCAGCTTTGTGACCGTTCTTACGCTCTTACATAACATAGTCGTCTTGTTCATATCCTGTCTATGTGGGAGGATTTAATAGGATGTGCATTATTTAGAGTACAGAGATACGTATTAGTCTCCTATAATATTTGGCAATCCTAACTTAAGAGTAAAAGCACGATTGGCGCAGCGGCCGAGCGATTGGCTGCTGCGCCGCGTGTCTAGAGTTCGATTCCCACACAAAACAAATACTTGTATAGCCTACAAGTTGTTTCGGGTCTAGTTGTTTGGGCCTGTGACTTTTAATGTTTTTAAGGATATCCACGGCACAGGAGAAATTCATAGTCTCGGGCAACATTTTTTTAGTATAAAAAGTAATTTTTAATATTTCTAACATAAATGTATAAACATATTAGGTTTTTGCGATCTCCTCTACATAAACTATCACTATGCAAAATCTCACAATCTTCCTTGCGCACAATTTTCTTAAAAAAGGATACAAATTATGTTACAACGATTTATTAAAATAGTATAGATGTCGCTTTTGGTATACAGGTTGGTGGGACATCAACGAAGAACCTGACACCCTGCGTTAAAAAAATTCGTTGGATTTTTCCGAATATTTACGTTTTATCGTATTTTTTTTTTATGGGATTTTTAATAAAGAGTACCTATACTGAATGAATTATGCTGGAGAAGGATGCTCCGAAACCCTTGGAGAGCATTTCGTACCAACGTATCCATATTGCGAGAACTCAAAATCTCCTCGCGGTTGTCGTCCGAGTGCCTACGTAAGATTCTTTAATACTTCGGTCACATAGCAAGGAAAGACGGTGACGAAGGCTCATCGTGACCGGCAATGTGAATGGGAAAAGGCGTCGTGGACGCAGCCCAATACGTTGGTCCGACCAGATCCGCACCACTCTTGACTCTTCGGTATAAGATGCCTTTCACCGCCAGAGACAGAAGCTGATGGAGGAACATCATGAAAAAAATGGTGATGAAGCAGAGAGGTCACGACCCTCAGCATTGAGCAATACGACGCAAGGAGGAGGACTGAATGAATAATGATTTAGTATTCACTTTGTATTCCAATGATATATTAAGTCGACATTTTCGGGATAAACTTAGTGGGTGCTGTATTATATTTTCAGATCTTGCTTTTAAACTAGGGATATTTTTGTGGTAAAAACAATGTTTTTTAGTACCTACATAGCTTTTAATGTCGATAAATAATCCCCATAACTTAATAATCGATATTTTATATTCCACAAGCCTCAATTTGCCTACTAAATTAACGTTTAGTAAAACATTTTAAAAAGCTAGTTAAATTTAAAGCTATGCATGCAACATGTACATTAAGCGACAATATCCCTAAGGCTACCGGTGTGACCTTTAAATCGAAAGGTCATCGGTTCGATTCGTTGAACCGTTAAGGTGATCACACTTCTATAAGCACATTCACTTAGTAGAGCTTTATTATAGACTTTTTTTTAATAGAAAGGTTTTTTAACTTAACAATATTCAGCCCTCGGTAATGTTTGAATTTCTAGTAAAACTTTCTCCTACCTTTCGTTATCATAATCCATCTAACTTGAATTTATATACATAATTTATTAATACCTTCTTAATCTTTTTTGGAAAATCCTTTCTTTAAAGGACTCTTGACATTTTATTCAGTTAAAGTCACCGAACCAGTGAAATCTTGAGTGAAGTGTACTGTCAATGTCTAACATTAGTGTGGAATGACAGCCCAATTCGCCTTTACAGAATAGCACTGCTGTGTGAAGACTAGACTTACTTCAAACTGACTAACCCGTTAAATTACTTTTATCCAGTTTCACACAACCTTACTAATAACACACTAAACAACTACAATTAACGTTGTATTTCCCCCATTTAGTTCACGAGTCATTCAATTCGATCTAATTGCATCATTTCCTTGGCCAAACCTATTCAGGAATTCCAATTAGGTTTCCATTCATAATCGGCATTAGTATCTAGCTAGGTGGCAAACTGGCAACACTGATTAAATTATCTGGATCGTTACCACAAAGCGCTCTGGTAACCTATCTGAAATGTATATCAATCAATGAGATGATATAATTTGCGGGGAAACGGTGTAATACACTAGGGAAATGTCAATAAGGAAATGGTTAACTACCGTCATTTATTAAGATTACATTAACAGTTATGCAGGATGGTTATTCAAGATGAGATAGTTATGGTAGGAGGTGGTCTTAAATGTTGCAGTTACAAATAGATGGAATAATACTGTTCCTAACTTTGTGAAAATGACACAGATGAGGGTGTATTTATAAATGAGTGATTAGATCCTACATAACGATACGAATTTCTATTAATTAATCACTTGTTAAGCGGTCAATGGCCCCACCTAGGTTCTATCTAGATCATTTATTTTATTTATTTATTTATTTATTGATTTACCAAACAATTGTTACATCAATAAATACATAGTTATTATAATACAGCACATAACAGTACTAGATGTACAATATTAAGCGGTAAACACTACATGCTATACAATATAGGTACTGTGGAACAAGTACTAAACAAACCAAAACATATACAGGAAAACAAAGCCGAGCAAAAACAATTTTTGTGTGGTATTATATTACCTACTTAACTAAGAATACTAGGAATACATGGAAAAGTAGATGTGACAGGTAATGTTAGTGTATAAGAGTTAAAACTATTGTAGACTGGCTAATTAATTGTGAGGAATAACTGACGCTTGAAGTGCTGAAGGGAAGAGCCACAAATATCAACATTAATTAATTTATTATGTAATCTACTAAGCCTAGGGATTGCAGAGTTACGACCTAAAACAGTTTTACGAAACGGTGGGTACAGGAGATCAATGGGATTTCTAGGATAATTATGGGGAATATTGAAGTTTAGTTTATTTAATAGTTGTGGGCAGTCAATCTTATTATGTAAAACTTTATATAAAAATATTAAATCAATAATGTCTCTTCGTTTTTCGAGGGGTATCATATTGAATGTGTTTAATCGTTTAGTGTAACTCGGGATTTTCCGTTTCGTAGTATTAGAGTAAACTAAGTGATTTAAAAACCGTTTCTGGATCCGCTCAATTCTAAGGCTGTGGGTTGAGTAGTGTGATCATCTTATGAGAGCTACAGTTAATGGGCAAATTTTGGGCCAAATACATGTGAACTTTTTGCCATTAAAATACAGAAAAGAATTAGTGTGCAATTTTACGCCAAAGTTGCACATGATTCTGCGTCAAAACTGAAATACTTCGCCTCGTCAAAGAAACGCTTACTGCAATGCCCGAAGAGCACTTAGATAGAGAACATAATACTGACTATGAACAACACTAGAAAAACAAATCCGTACAAACAACATAAAAGTGAAGCATGACAGGACAGTGGGTGATGTGGAACACTTGTTCTAACGCATACATACCCGTAGTTGTTTACTCATTCATGATGTTTTATAAGAACCCCCTTAGGCGGGAAAACCGTAAATTGTTTACATAAACTAGTGGGCGTAGTGGCAGGGGGTCGGGTTTATCCGACCTTAGGATTTTACGGAAACACAATCAGAAACAATTTTACAAATAGAGAGAGCACTCGGATGACCATGGTCTGTGGTGTTGTGTTGCCAAAACACGCGGCAAAGTCAAGAACAACACACAAAAAAGTTTCAACGAAAAATTTCTGTTTTACAACGAAGTTTACATTGAGAAACATCGAACCTCAAGGGCTTATAACACTTTCAAGGGTGTAATTGAAGTTAGGACAGATCCGATTTATAGTGCTTCCTAACTAGGATGCTAGTTTATATAGATTTTTAAATAGTCAGGTAACCTCTACGTACGGAATAAAAATGGCGGTTTGACAGGTTTTTTTTTTAATACAAAATATTTCAAACCTCCATTTTTATTCATCAGCTTACAGAGAATGGCGGGTTGACGTATTTGGGTGTTGTTTTTAAAGTTATCCTGATATATGACTATTGAAAAATCGAGCTTTTATACATGGACATAGTAAAAATACTATTATCACATGTAGGAACCGATGTACGTTTAAATTTCCACAGAACCGGCAAAAACCTGAACTAGCATGAGATACGAAGCCAAACGATTAAAACTTTAACAGTTTGAACTAACATTTTCAGAGCGAGGAAACTCTCTAGATTTAATACAGATATTGCGTTATAATAAAAGTTAAGGTTTTGCCCTGTGCATTATGGTAGAGAACGTCGGGATACAACAAACTTTGAAATTGTGTAGTCGGCCATATGAAGCAAGTCTTCTGAATACACTTACTATGTTGCATTACATAAAATATATGTCGTACTTGTCGAAATAATGTTTTCACATTGTACGGAAATCCTATACAAAGCGAGGTCAGCTTATACTGGAAATGTATAGCTTGGTGTGTAGCCGAGTGTACAAGTAATAGTGATAGCCACTTTAATTTTACAATGGATTATTGTTTTTTCTCTTAGACATAACATAACTGAAATTGTTTTCTTTGCTGTGTCCGTGGCATCACAACGGGCCCTATAAGAATAACAGCGCTGCGATATTTATATCTTTAAATGTCGCAGCTAATGCTGAGATAGGCGCCTTTTTGGTCTCGCACAAGACATTTTTTTTTGTCTTTAATTTTTTAATATTTGCTTGTTCCTTTTAAATATCTGTATTGTTGTTCTTTTGTTTTATGTTCTGTGCGTCCAAATAAAATATTTTCTTTCTTTCCTTTTCGTTCTTCTGACATCGGTAAAGAAATACTTCGGAAGGAAATCTGGACTGTTGAAATAGATAGAAGAGGTTTTTGTTATACTTTGGGAAATGATATCTGCTAGCAAAGTATTTAGTATTGTACCAACTGCGAAGTATACTTATGAATTAAGTGTAAGATACCAAATTGAACTGGTCTACTAGAAGATTTAATCTCACTGAATTTGAATAGCACATGTTTCCAACACATTTGTAGACAAATATTGCGTCTGTTTTTAGCACAACTTTGTGTATAAATACTTGCTGTTGTTACATAAAACATGTGACATATATTATGTAACTTTAATATCGGTATTCCATGTATTTGTGTAACCATAACAATGTTCGTCCTGTTGTGGTTTTTCTCTTATCATGTACACGGAAATACAATGCTATATTTGTGCAATGGTGGTCGCAAATACTTTGAAACATTTGCTGGATTCATTGTGTGCGCTTTATTGTGCGGCCTACATAAGAGGAACATTTCTTGTTGACATAATCCCAACGTATGGAAGACATGTGCCCTCAGCCCTGCACTGAGTATTTCTCAGGAAATACGGAGTTTATTTACATGTGTCATACGTCTTCGGCGCCATACGCCATGTTTCATTTCGACGCCAATCATTTCAACAAACTGGTTTGTACAGACACTTAACTGATTGATAAATAAATCCGGTAAGTTATGTATTTTTGTGTTGAAACTAAATGACTTTCGCAAACAAATCATGCTTTATAAGTCAGACGTTGACAGAATGAGGCGGGTAATGCATTTTTGGAGAATAATCGATTTACATTAATCTTTGTGCGTTTTTTTTAAGTTTACGAACATCAGGGTTTTTTTTCTTTTGTTTAAAAATAATAATAAATGGAGTGTCAAGTCTCATACCATTAAAACAAAACTTACATGATTTTTCGTGGCAGTCAACATGAGATGTTGCTGTCAATATTAAACCGAATCCCGAATGTAGTATTTAGCGATTGAGTACGCACCAAAGTTTGTTGTTTACAAATAACTTTTAAAATTAAAGAATTATTGGGAATACGAAGGCTAAAGTTACGAAATTACGCCAACATTAGGAATTTCAAAGCGCTCTCATAATCGAACAGCCAAATTATGAAACACGCTGTATAACAGCATTCAAAACTTTTTTATTGATGTTGGTGCGAATATTTCGAATACTAAAGGATTAATTAATTTACTATTAAGATTTGGAGTTTGAGGAATTTCTATGGATTCATTATTTTCTTATTCTCAATGTTGTGTTTATTTTAAAACACATTGGTAATATCTCACTTAATCTCTCTTCGTTAGCCTGCAACTTAACTAATAGCTGTACTAATGTTGGAAGTAAATACCTACTAGTTAATATTGTGTATAATGATTAGTAACAAGCAGATAACGAACATTTCGCTAATTATCATGATTAACAGCTTTGTGTAAATGTCCGCTGCAGACCATTGCCCTCTTCACAACCATCTCCACCAGTTCAAGAGATAAACCGGTTTTTATCTTTAGCAAAAACCGGGAGAATAATATCCTAACGAGATTACGTAAACATGGAATAGGGAAGCTCGGAAAATAAAAAAAAAACTTTCTATCAGGAAAGAAAATCTTTCCTGATAGAAATTCTTTTCACTCAAAAGATATCGTATTCTAAACCAATTTTTCTATTGTAGACAGTTCGAATATAAAAGAGACTGTAAAGATGAGATAGCAGATTCAGTAAAAATAACAATGAGATTTGGGAAACGATTAATATTTTGAAATACTTTGTTACCTGAAGGCAGAGAATGAGAAATACTTAATGCTTTTTTAACTAAATAATATTTTGACTATTTAAAATTAGAGCACATTTTTCGGCTAATCCAATATCCTTAACATTTTTTTTTTAAATGCGGAGACCGTTTTTATTTAATGTTTGAACAAAAAATGGAATCTGAACATGAATATTTTTACACTACTAAATGAACTATAGTTTGTCATGCCTTCTTATGTACCTTTTTTGAAATTCTGCTTCTAAGGAGAACGGAGGGTTAAGTTGGACTCCTTCCTACTACAACCCTACGGTTGCTACCAGTACAAGTCATAGTCATAGTATTTTATTGATAAGGGATTCTTACAAGTCATATATACAGATTAGATATTTTGCTGATAATATTACATTACTTACCTAAATTATTAAACAAATGTCAAATACAAGATGTCAAACAAGTTAAAGAAACAAATAAATAGCAGTCAAATAAAAAATAAAAAAAATCGTAATAGAATAAAAGGCTTGATCGCTAAGCCATTTTTTCAAACAAGCGTTAAAGCTGCCTAACGTAGGGGCAACGGAAATGTCTGCTGGCAGTTGGTTATAAACTGTCGGGCCCATAATATGAGTCGTCTTGGATAATTTGGCGAGCAGGTACACTCCGGGGATATACCCATATTACTACCAGCCTGTTACTGTCCCACTGCAGGGCAAATACCTCTTCTCATAGAGAGAAGGCACGAGTATTGATCACCACGCTTGCTTAAGGCAGACTGGCGATTTCAGACTTATATTTACTATAAGTCCAGGTTTTCTCACGATGTTTTCCCTCACCGATGTCTATGATGTCTAAGATGAACTTAGAAAGCACATAATGAATGGAAAAATTAACTTCGGTACTTGCCCGGATTTGAACCACAACCGTGCGTGAGAGGTAGGCGCCTTAATCTCTGGGTCATCACGACGTTCATTACATCTACACTTCTATACTAATATTATAAAGAAGAAAGGTTTGATTGTTTGTTTGCATTGAATAGGCTCCGAAACTGCTAAAACAATTTGAAAAATTCTTTCAACGTTGGGAAGCTACACTATCCCCGAGTGACATAGGCTACTTTTTATCCCTATATTCCCACGGGAACGGGAACTACGCGGATGAAACGGCATGTATAGTATATAGTAGGTATATCCCACTAGGTATAATTATGCCACCTGATGTTTAAACAACGTTTGTATATCTCCATAGTAAATTAAGCGTAATTACGCGTAATCAATGTGAACCGCGTTGTATTCATGAATGTTTCTATGGAGGACGATTAACTTGATTGTGCTCTTATGCAGTTGGCTACAGAATGGCTAGTGTGGTTTCAAGTGTACTTCACGTATTTAGTGACATATGTTTGAATACCAGTGGCGAAGCGTCCAGATATACAACTCGATTCTTATCAGCTTCCCTTTGGAGGTTCAGAAGAGCAACTCTACAGCAATTGAATAATGAAAGCCATACTCTAGTATTGCCAAAGAAAGAAAGAAAAGAAAGAAAATATATTTATTTGGGACACGCACAGGAATTTAACAGTACAAAACTAAAAATAACATATTAAATAAAAATAAAACAAAAGACCTGTGCGAGGCCAAAAAGGCCCCTATCTCAGCACGATGCCACGATATTTCAAGAAAAGCAATAAATACCGCAGCGCCAAAAGGTAAAAAACCAAAGACATACTGGGGTTACAGGTGGACCGATGACCTCAAGATACACAATAGATAAATAGCGATAAGAAAACAAAGTAACTATTAATCGGCATCCCTCTTTAAAAAAAAATCCCCTCGTCACCTACGTCATTAACGCAACATGGAATAGGAAGGAAATATGGATTGTTTGAAATGTCACCCTTTGTCAATGGCGGCTTGACGTCACAAGGTATTCCCGATTAACCAATCTTGTAGGTGTGTTTGCTAGTAATTGTCCCCGACTCCACTTTTCTTAATAGGTATACTCCTAGGTGTGCACTTATTTTGTTGTAAACCACTACACTCGCTGATTCATTGTAACGAACACTTGTTTAAATGTGGGCCATTTCAGTACATTGCAGTGTAACTGTTGTACAGTCATTGCTTTTAAATGTAGAACGAGGCAACCACTTCTGGTAAATTCCAAGACCATGTTTGTTTATTTCTCTAGAGATTTTCAGAGAGCGATTTTATAACCGAGAATCTCCCAACTTTGGCGCGTAATTAAGTTGTAATAATTTTATTACTAGACTTGGCAAGATCTGGAGTCTCTTTAACTTGAGTAATTTAGTTATGTAGATTATGAGTCACTCCGCTTCAAGTCATGATTCAATGGCGGAAATTGTCATCAATTTCAATAGAATTACCCATCCACAAACGATGACATCACAAAATGAAAAAACATGGTGGTACAAGTATGCTTTTTTGAGGTCACTTACAATACAACAGTTAACTACCGCTCAATACTTTCTTGTGACGACAGTGTTGTAAAATATTTAAGATTATGATTAATATAAAAGTAGGTACTGACCATAATGGGGCTCTTTATCGTGTGGTATGTTTCCGTTTGGCTCGAGCCGATCGAGGCACTCCTCAGAGTACCCGTTGTAAGGCAACTTCCCTCTACCGCCACCGTTCTGCTGACGCCCACGACACTCACTGCCGTCGCCGTCAGGCTCGTCTTTCGTTGCTGCAACAAAAAGAACACACTGTTAACAACAAAAAAAAAAACTCAAAAACACAAGCCCTCACAGAGTCACAGCCATACAGCTTCGAACCAAAATAAATTGAAACTACGTGTTTGTGTGCCTTGTTACGTAAACTTTCATAAAGCTAAAAATGGAAAAATGGTTGAAAGTTCCGCTGCAATTTATTTTATCCCATTGACTAC
The DNA here is from genome assembly GCA_921972225.1 of Euplexia lucipara. Lineage (NCBI taxonomy): Eukaryota > Metazoa > Arthropoda > Insecta > Lepidoptera > Noctuidae > Euplexia > Euplexia lucipara. The sequence continues at coordinate 16,609,844 of OV179155.1, read as the reverse complement.
AGAGACTGCGAGACCCATTCAGAATTTGGTGCGCAGCGACGCTCCGTATATAAAACCGTAAATTAATTATGTACACGTACACTTACACTGTGTATAATGGTATTACTTCCCGAAGCGGTTCAAAGCCAAGATCATTACGGGTTGACAAACGACACTCGGGTTTCAATTGAGAGAAACTTCGGCAAAGCCCATTTCGGCCACTCGGCAGATGAATTTAATAGCATTGTGAGTGAACCTAACAATGAAGCTAACTACAAATATTTCAGTACGGTGGCTATTAAATGCAGAGCCATTATGATGGCCGGAGGAGACCCCAAAGAATCTGAATTTACAAGCAAAAGTTTTACAAACTAGATTCACCCAAGTAGCCGCAGAAACAGTAACGAGGGAAACGGACAGTAATTTGTCTGCATCTAGCGACTCATTAGTGGAAATGGGAACTAGAGATGGAGAGTAAAGATAGAAGGACCAGCTTGACCTAAAAATGCGGAATAAAATGTTAAAGTTCAAAAACTATGGACCGGTAGGCAATTTTATAAAATTTAAACAACAAAAATTATTTGGGAACATAAAATTGCAAGAAATGGTTTTCGATATAAATTTATATTTTTCGTGTGCTCAATGTGGCATTCTAGCAATCACATTTATATGAACGCCACTTATCATAACATAGTGTCCTATATCTCAATTCTAAATTATGTAGAATGGGCTATTTGACATAATTTTAATTGTTAGTCCTTCATCAAGATTACAAGAAAATATTCGACACCTATTTTTTCTTTTTTCACGTAATCAAAAAATAACGGAGATACATCGAGTCAAAATGTCGCATGACGTCACTAGCCAGTACAGTTTATACGAGTTAATGACGTTACAAGCCCCCTCTTCTCAACTTTAATGCGCTTAATCTAAGCAGTTTGCCATCAATTTGAAAAAAACAAAATTTTTGTCAAGAAGCCCATTTGTTCTGGTAATGTTATACTTACAAATGATAAATTATTTAATTTGCAGTTCCGGTAGTTCGTAGTAAATAAATTGCACATCATAATTGGCCACATTTTCCACCGATCAAGTTTGAGTAGGCACCGTTTTGACAGGTAATTTATTGAATGGCATCAATGAATATATTGGGCAGCGAGGTGCGACCACGAAATGTTGCATTTACATCATGAATGTGTTTAAATTCAGTTTCATACTTGATTGTTATTAATGAAATTATGACTGTGGCGATTGCTTGTTTATTAAGTATTCTAATAAACGTTGCCTTACACTAGGAATTTCTCTTGTATCTGTATCAACACTCTGGATCGAATTATGCGGTGCTATTACAAATTAAAATATATTTAATAAATCTGGTGTTCAATTTTTGTTCAGATTAGACCCGATAGGTGCAATAACCAATTTACAAAACAGTCAGAAACTAATTTGCATATAACAAGCCTCCAACTTGCCCTGGAGGCATAATATTCTTAAGACAGGATATGAAGTGACAACTGGCGCCAAAGGCCACCAAACTTTAATTAGCTGCACCCCGGAACTTAGCCGGCAACTTGGTATGGCTGTCTTATTATTTTATAGCACATAGTTGAGACATAAATTGTCTGAAAAGCATTTTATAAGTTAAAGGGAGAACTTCACCTTTGTTGAAACGTAAAAATTTGCATAGTTTGACAGTAAGAAAAGTTGAGCTGGGTAATATGTGGAGAATTTATTATATCTTCTTTATTTTATGGCGAATATCCCATTAAAAATAAATACCGCATCCTTTAGAAGTATCTCATTTATATACTAATCAATATGCAGAACCGCAATTACATGTGGCAACTCTATTATTACAGGGGTCGCACACTTCAGCATTTATTCATGTTCAAATTACGCGGACAATTTGCCGCAGCCTCGATTGCAAATTAGTAAATTAAGTGTGCGCCTCGTGCACATTAATTATGCATTCCCCACAGTTTCGTGCATTTCCAAAACAAGAAGTAGCCATCTGGCGTCTCAAGGCGACACGGGCATACTTTCTTGACCAAAATATTATCCATCATTTTGGCGCCAGTTAACTTTACACATTGTTTTAAGCGTTTTAAGCGTTGCCCATATCCATCTTGAATGCAAATTAGTGAATACTTCTGCGGTTGTAACTTCATACGTACATAAAGCCAAGAACATGTGGAACATGAATATAACTTTCATGTTAAAATTTGCGTCGAGATTGCGAGCACAATCCTGGAACAACGAGGCTTAACTTTTGTCTCAAACGCTCACAATTCACATGCAGCTGTTTACGGTAGAGACACACACATTCTATAGCACTATTTAACGTAGACACAAAGTAAGGCGACAACTGGTGCCCTGGGGCGGTTGGGTTTAATTGAGACGCGGTTGTGCATTCCTCTTGCGCAACTCACGTGAAACAATTTTACACACACAATTTATTCTCTTTAGAGCCGTACCGTGCATTGGCTCAGTAAGCCTCGGGAAGATCAGAGCAAGCGGAAAGTTCCGTGTGGAATAACTCAAGTCAGATTACGTTATTAAAATAGTAACGGCAAAGTGTTCGCACGGATAATTCGTGCAAACATCCCATGAATGTAGCGTAAATATGCTAAGAAAACAATGGTTATTGGTTTTTTCCGGGTTGGATTATCGTGGGATTAGAAGTGAGTCGGCTAACAGCACGTGCGGCTGCGATAAGCTCCCTCTTATATGTGGTGTTGTCGAGAACAATGCGCACAGTGCGCACGTTCGTGCCGACGCTAAGGTTCCGTCGTTCGTCTTCATGCAATTAGATAGGTGAGCTTTGTTTCCGTGTTTCACTCTCCCCGGTTCCGGCAGAGAAACTCTTTATCACTCCCGACGATCAATCACTATTTCCTCGAGGCAGATAAAGGATCGTCTGTGATTTGTCAAATAAGATTGCATTTTCGGAAGGGGAAATCACAGCCAACTAAATGAATGTGAAGTAATTGCGAATCTGCGACACTAAATTAGAACTAGGGAATCTCGCGTTTACTTTGCCGCTTCCTCGCTACAAAATTATCGTTCTCATCAAGACAGCTATCTTGCATCAAGTGGCAGTCATGGATGTAATAAAGCGTAGATTTGCTCTCGGCTCGAGCTCTCGTATAAAACGGCTATTCCGCCGCCGCATTACTGCTGCGTCGAATACGAGAAATTCCAGCACACACGCAGAATAACGCGGTGCTTTCTTTTGTAAAATCACGTCTTTGTCTTAAAGTTAAAATTAAACGCAAGTTTTAGTAACGATACAAGCTTGTTATGTCGACGTGACTCATACAATATCACACCACGATCACGAGCGTAACTCGGAAACTATTCGACTTAAGGTCATAACACATAACTTAGGTGTTTTATTGGCGTATGAAACAAAGGCACCGTATCGCACGTAACATAGTGTTTGAGAACACTAAATAAACGCAAACTCCACCTACAAGTTTGTATTAAACCTACATGCTTCGAAAATATTTGCTAAACCGTACCTAAACTACTTTTCCCCGGTGTATAACCGCAACAATTTACGATTCCGTCCCGAAGCTATTTCATAAAACGACAAAACTTGCAAATTCTTAAGCAAATATAGTCAGTCGGCTGTTATGAGTGACAATCTGTTCTGCTAAAGTGGACAAGAAGCGGCCATAACACAGTAATATTGCATTTAATATCGAAGATGGTGTCCTATTACGGAAATGAATAGCATGACCAACGAGCTACGACCTTGCATACACTGCGGTTTCATCATTATTAACTGAAAGTATAAGTATAAGTATATCATAATGGTTCAGGTAAAGGGTAACAAACATAGTAGAACTATAATGTTCTATGGTATAAATTAGGAATGGGTCTTGTTTGAAATTAAAAAAACATATTACATTACATTATATGTACCTATGCGAATTATGCGATACAGGTGTTTATGAAAGGCATGGTAATTTTCCAGTATGAATCATTGTAACTGGATTCCTGGTTGCGCTATACAGGTGACTGGTAATTAGTGACCGATACTTAAACACGTGATTGTACTCATGAACACAAATAACTTTCCCAAAGAAACTTTTTTTTATACTCATCAACTTTCAATTAATTCAATTACGTCAGTACTGCACAAGGGGAGCGGTGGGGTGGCGGGGAGCATGTGACGCTACTACTAGTAGATTTTGCCCTACCCGAGGTCAGACTATCAGCTGATCGAAAACAGGCGAGCGCGCGGGAATTTCAAACGGTGTTTTTGTTATTTTATTTTGTTATAACTTATCGTGTAAAAAAAAATTCTTTGGGAATGTTTATTGAAATCATGAATAGAATCACGTGTTTAAGTATCGGTCACTAATTACCAGTCACCCTATTTACCTAACATGTATTAATCTGTAAAGAAAAAACTCCGGCATATTGCCCACACACCTAGGAGTTTGAGATTCGGCATAGTTAGTTCATATAAAAAAGGAATGCAGAATGCTTGTCGAATTTTAATAAATGGGTTTTATATTAATGGACGCTACAAACGCTGAATAAATAATTAAATCATTTTTAAAACCATTCCAACGTAATAAATTTGTTACGGAGATTAAACAATGAAAGCAAGTTTATTCGAATATTCAACTAGCCATTACTTAAAAAACAGTAACCGTTGAAAGAGCAAACTTAAAGTTTGTTGGAAACACTTTCAAGAAAAATAACACTCCGACAATGGGCGTAAGAAAAAATAAGTTTGCAACAAAAATTTCCTCTTTCAGCGTACTAGGCAAGACGGCTTGCCGCAAGAGATTACATTTTTACTTGGTTTAATATTAAGATGAGTTCCTACAGCATTCTGCGCCGCATATTATTCTCAAAGATCCATTCGTATGCGATGGCGTATTGCATTTGCAAGTAAAAATGTTAACGTTCTAAATTCTATATTAGACATGTGAGTCATATAGTTTTATTATTAAACCAAGTGGCAATTATCTCAAATTGAATAACAAATGTTCATTGCATCTTATTTTCTTGGTCCATAAAACTGATTTGAAACGTTGCTTCGAAGTCAACGACGCTGTAAAAGGTAGAAAGTCGAAGAAGGCCTTGTCGGGAAACTCCCTTTAATATTTATGACCAACTTTTCAAAGACTATGAAAGGAAGAAAAAAAAACAATAAAATTGAAAAATCTTTAAGTTGTTGTTATTATATGCGATCTTCCCCTTTGATCCCTCAAATTAACCCTTTGGAATGGCGTCATAAAAATAAAGGGTGTTAATTGGATGCATTTTTATTTGTAGATTTTGTTTTAGTTTTAGGCAAGCAACTAGTCAAAAGTATAAAAGTGCAGTTTTACATTTTTTAGACTTTTTTTGCAATAATTGTGAGCATTAATATATTTATGGTACATCCTTTTTAAAGCAGCTATAACTTTACCCTGTATATTTAAAAGAAAATAGGAAATACTTTGCCGGCAGTTTTTTAGTCATTAGCAAGTTCGCGTTGAAGGAACTAACGAACAGTTAACGTTAATTAATGAATCACTGCTTCGACGTAACGGCCAGTTTTAGCACTTTTAATGAAGAAAAAAATGTTTTAAGATTTATGCAAAAGGTTTAGAGGGTACAATGTCAATATTCGTCCATGTCTGCGCCAGTGGGTTGTAAAATTTGAGTAGGGTTAGACACACGGCGTCATGTCAAAAATTGAAACTTGATTTGGATCTCACTATAGGATGGACGTATTTGCATGCATAGAAGTCAGTTACTATTACTTTCAGTTGGCTATAAAGATGAGAATCACGTGGTGAAACCTATGCTTATCTAATACACATTCGACTGGCCTGTTGGTCTAGTAGTTAGTGACCCTGACGGCTATGCGTAAGTGCGAGGTCGTGGGGTCGTGGGGTCGATTCCCACCCAGGACAAATGTTTGTGTGATCAGCACGTTCATTTGTTCTGTGTCTGGGTGTAATTTATCTATAATATGTATTTAAAAATATATAAGTATGTTTATCAGCTGTTTAGTACCCATAACACAAGCTCTCAAGCTTAACTTGGGACTAAATGGCGTTGTGTGAAAACTTGTGTCATATTTATTTATTTATTTACTTGTAAATTCTTAGTTGTCATCAAAGTTCAAAGAAGTTTCATCGACATTAGACGATACTTACTTATGTGTCGATTAACGATAAAAAGCAAGTCGCAAACCTTACTTATCTGTCATTCCCCAAGGATACACTTCCACCTTGAAATTACGTAAACTAATGTAATAGTTGATTGCCTATTAGATAAGCCTAATGATACTTATGTAGATGACACATACATAGATTAGATTAAAATACAATGGGATTCAAATGCATGAGAATGCTACTTACGAAGACATACTCGTAACTTGCATTCCTGTTTCATTCAAGGTTTAAAGATTAATAATATTGAGATTATAAATATTGTAAAATCTATTTTATAAGAGTACTTAAGTATGGAGTTTCTTGCCCATTCTTCTCCATATGAAACTACCTTTTGGAATGTGTGCAACTAGAATAATTCTTTTGATTTATTTAATTTGTTAATTCTAATATTCGAAAGTGTCTTTTTGGGTCTAACTGGAATAAATGATTTGTCTTTGACTTTGAGCGTCTAATCAATTTTATTCATACTCTTTTCGATTTTAGTCACTTCATCTTCTTTTAAACCTCTAGCTTCATCAAACCATTCGTTGTTTCAAAGGTTACTAAAAGAAACTATAGGTACAATAAAGTCCACACCATTTGCTATCATAGGCTGGATTACACGAAGTCCTACGACAGGGTGTCAAAGTTGACGAGGGTTGTAGTCGCGACCATTGCGGTCAGCGTCAGTTTCAACGTCGACGGCTTATCGCCAATTTCCGATTGGATCGATAACCACGACTTGGTGATCTACCTTACAACTCACTTTGTTGTTTGGCAAAATTATTTGTTTGGAAGGCCAAGAATAGCGATTGAAATGTCATAACTTTAGACGTCGTTGTTAATGGGCTTGACGACTTTCAAAGCCGCCAAGGATTATAGAATAATGATGATAGTATCTAATTCCAAAATGTTTGATTTAAGACTTGGTGGCAATAACTCGAATACACGTGTACTCTGGCAGTGAAGGATACTATAAATCGCGGTAGACCACAGATCTGTAGTCATAACAAACAAAGGTCGTTGTAGTGTAGACTGTAAACAGGAAGAAATAACTAACATTACTCACGAACTAATAATCCCGTGTTAAAATTTTACGAACTACACGGAAAATAAACAACGCAAACTGCATTTTCTTTCACGCCATTCACCGTGAATACCAAGTAGGTATCGCTGTATTGGAACGAACACTATGACCAAGGTCTAATAAATATTCTAATTGTGTGCTGAAACAAAGGTGGCCAGTATTTTCGCGGGTCATGGCGTCGGAAAATGTTAACAAAATAATCTCAGACGTTGCGGCATCACAATTGGGCGGCTAAAAGGCGCGGGGGCGACATTTCGCGCGCTTTCCCCGTCACCGACGATGTAGGTCGAGCCAACATCTAGACTAGACCTGTTTACCTTACTCTATCTGGAGTGTGACGGCTCACTTACCGCCATTGCAAATATTTTCCCATAACTCAACGTGCTAAATGGCGTCCGCATTGTAGTTTTTGTAACTGAATTTATTAGTACCTTGTTGTGACTGCTGTGATGTTAGAAGGCAAACATGAATCGTTAACAGGTGTAGTATACCTACTTTTAATAAACGATCACACTCATTGTTTCAAAGCTATATTTAACACTTTTCATTAAAATAAAAGAAGCAGAAGTATCGTCGGTGCCAGATCTCTCTTGATGATTGCTAACGTAGTTGGTATTGCAATAAAAATGGAAAGTTTAATGGCTTGATAGTTTTTCCCTTTCCAACGCACTAAACAGTACGATGCTCTCGCTGACTTTAGCCATCAGTTACGGGAAAGTAACTACTTAGCTTAAAATGACACTTATTACTTTTAATTTTACATCTGAACTAAATGTCGAAGAAGATGCCTATTATGGAAGCAATCATGTTAAACACGGTTTATCACACTTTCTTTTCCCATAGAAAATGATAAGCATCATAAGACCTCAACCTTGACAGTATAAAATAGATAAGCTGCATGATAGGACCGTACCATTACGAGCGTTCTATTTTCCCCCTTTTGAAACGAAGTCCCTGCGCAATTGGGAAGATGCCCTAAAGAACCCTTCCACGGACGCGTCTACTCGATAAGATTAGGGGTTATTCAGAGAATAAACGTCAACAAACAACAATAACACGAAAAAGTAAATGTCGGACGATAAAAAGTCAATTGGGAGTTCCCCGTGTTAGGGTAACGGTGATAAGCTGATTGCACAGCATTTTCCTAGTGGTCACTATGGTGGGCAAGAATTTATAAATGGGGCCCATGCTCTACTTGGCTAATCCCTGTTAAGATCATCGTGACCGAAATTCGGTTGGGAGGATATCATTAATTGCCACAAGCACATTAATATTACCCGAATTACTGTGAACATTATTAGACTTGTATTACTGCTATAGCGAATGTGCAAGGATCTGAATTTTCTACCCCTGAATACTTAAAAATACTCAAGGATAAAGTGACACAGCGCCTAGACCTTACAAAAATCAAAGGAGGAACATGTCACAAAATACTTTTAGTATCTAAACACATTTACATACGTCACATAACTCACAAGAATAAAACTGGTCTAAGTACACACCCCTGGAGTATCCCTCAAGAAGCTGTTGGCAATACTAAAATCCATTACGTAATGTAGCCGACCTATTTCCCGGAAAGGGTGGGGGACCCAATGTCGCAGACGAAAAGGTTAAACTTCACACAAACGCCACCCGTACGACTATAAACGACCGACACGGCTTATCTAGCACAAGTGTGAGTTTGGGTAAGTGGACCAATTTACATGGGAGTCATATGATTACCATAATTAAATTTCATGTTGCCAAATGTTGTTGACGTAGGGGTAAAACCATGTTAGTATAACGAGCAGTAAAGTTTAAATTTAGATTATGCTTCTAAAACGTAGCATCCGGACATAGAACATCTGTTGCTGCGTGTCCCTCGTCGTCGACTATCAATTGACAACATTTCAAAATTGTAAGCTGCATGTTTTTTTACGTTATATAAAAGTAAATCCAAAATTAGCTTCGATCAATTATTGATCAAAGAAAATTAGAGGACTCCATATTTTTTGTTTTTTCGAAATTATGTACTTTTCATTCATAATTTTAACTTTGGAATTCGGTGCATTCTAAAGAGACGTAAGCGCCAAATAACGTCATTCATACGGTGGAATGGCGATACATCCTTTGCTTTACTGTGATACGTCAAAAAAACTGTTACTTAGATGTCACTGTCATTTAGTAGTTGTCAATGTCACATTGACATAAGATATGTAATTTTTGACATTAGATGTCTTGTTTGTCTTGACATACGATATGTCATTTTTAACATTAGATATGTCTTAGTCACAATTCAATCTAAGCCTAAGACAATACTAAAAAAAAAAAAAAAAAAAAAGATATGTCTTGTTGGACATTATGGTTTTCATCTTAAAATTTAGCTTGCTTACGCAAAGGTAACCACCTCATTCCACCGTATAAGTGACGTCATCGCATATTTTTGGTTTTATTTTTTTCTCAGAAATTAACCAATAAAAAAAATTACAAAATATATATTTGAACTCAGCATACAAAAATGAAGAAACGGTATTTTTGTTTTGGGGTCATGTCAATTTTAAAATGTTGTCAATTATAAAGTTTTAAAGACAAGAAGTGTTTGCTCTATGGGATACCTTTAAGAAATCAGAGTTTAGTTAGGCAAACAATTATCCGTCTAATGTACAAACAGAAAGATAAGATAGATAGACATAATATTGCTTCTCTTGACGCCTACCGAGCGATGGATTGAGGTATTTTTACAATGTCTATGGAATTTAATTTTGTTTTGCCTTGACCACCTACAAAAGAGGGTGATATCGATTCAGGGAAAGGTCAAATAAGGGCGTGTGGACAATGTAGGAAGATTTGCTTTGTTCATGATCATTTTATGACACACATCTAAATTTATCGATGTAGAGGCAAATAATACACAATACAACTAGAGATTTATTCAAAATATGTGAATATTTAGAATCTTAATAGTTGGTTGAACATCAAATGCAGTCCGTTCGTAAACCTGATGATTTTCCAAAGTGGTCGACAGGTAACGACCCTTAATCGTCTGTGGGTCAGTGTGGCATTTGTGGACCTTCGCATCGTTCAATATAGAAACCACGCTCCAGTGATTCAGAAACTCGTCTCCTTGAAATTGATATCTAGCCATGTATTGAATTTGTTTATTGAAATAACTCTATTCTCTGTCTTTCTTAGAAATAGTAGCACCTTTTGCAGAACTATGGAATATTCAAAATCGTTAGTGGTATTATTAGATTTTCCTATAGAATTACGGCAGAATTTACTTTAAAGTCAAAAACGTAAATAAATAATTTAATCTTTGTTGTATAATTAACTGAGTAATTTGATGAGTGAAAGACGTTTAATGACAGGCGTGACATCAATTGATGCCGAGAAACTAACAAACTTTCCCGAAAGATGCGCGTAAGAAGTCAGGGACAGTCATTAACCCGACTGTAAACAATTCAGGCCAAACAATCGGCTCGATGATGGGAGGGGACACTTGGAGCAAACAGACGCTATTACCGGAGCAGACGAACATGACTCACCAAATTAAAACGCACTGACAGACGGACGTTTGCTCTGATCACACAGAACTTAGTCAACGAAGTTAATTTGGTCAAAGACACGCTCATAACTGCCTCTAACATTTGATTATAAACCCAGAAATGCAGCAATGACAGACAATTTGATTCGAAGCTAATTTTATACTATGTTGATGATTTGCCAAGCAAATAGCGCAAGAGCAAAACAAGACTGACAAGTACGATGAACTCGATAAGATGAAGTCGACGCAAACTATTACGATCGTAGCAAAGGGCAACTGATATTTGTGGAAAATTATTGAAGATATAAATCAACTAACGATAATTCAAGAGTTAACTGAGTAAGTTATGGAAGCAATAAATTCCACAGGCCGGCGGCAATCACTTAGCGATTGCGCTTTGTTATCGTGCGAGCGAATAACAAGTTACAAGACATAAACACTACGTATGACCTGTACCCTGTTACTTGATTCAAATCGACTGTCCATTACATTTGATATTGTTGACAGAAATGCCTGCTTACATATCACAGTGCACAACGAGAGACAGTTTGAATATCATTCATTTCTGTACCAAGACAATTATAATAAAGAGCATTGTAGCATGTAATGGTTTGAAAATCAAAAAAGATGTCGGTGCATCGAACCCTACGCACAAGACATTACAAGGTGCTTACGTAATGACCGACAGTTGAGCAACAGACAATTGACTCAATAAAGACGAAAACACTCTCAAGTGGGCAAGTATCACTATTAATGTAGCATTAGGGACACAACCACTTCTCAACAATTGCAGGGAATTGAACACGTCGTAACGCATTGTACTTTGACTAGGAAATTAACAAGCGACGACGCTGAACAGTCATGAAACGCTAAAAAGTAAAAAATACAGTAGACGCCTTTACAAAAGTATTTGAATAGGTTGAAGACAATGGGGCGGGTCGACAAAAGGCCGTTCGTCCAGGCTTCGTGGTTGTGATGCAGGGAACACAATACAGTTCCTGTGCGGTCGAGTGACTCAATATACCCGCATATTGTGATATAATAAGCGAAGAACATTATTACGACATAGAGACACGTTTCCCTTTTAAATTATTGCCTTGAAACTAAGTTACAGTTCCTCCGGTGTGAGCGTCCATTAAAATTGAAACAGTTATCTAAACAATTATAAATGTCGACGTCGATGTAACAAACGATGTTTAAGGAAACATCTACGATTACAAATACTGGAAATAGAAGCAATCCGATACAGGGTGTCAAGGAACTAATAATGCGAGTCGGTGTCTCGTCTCGTCCACCGGCGACGTGGCTGCGATCGCACGTAGAGCAAATAGGGCAAATAACTATTATCAATGAACCCCGCGCGGAAGTCTGCTATCAATCAACGACCAGATAATGGAGATGTTGAACCCCCGTGACGTACACCGGAAGCTGGCTATTCGACGCTTCGTCGTTACTTTTCGGCAATTTTATGACATGTCATGACGATACATTTAGTTACATACGGTTCGAATAACATTGAAAAAAAAATTACGTTAAGGAGACTGGAGCATTTCTATCTGTCACTTCCACTTGACTTGATCAAGAATTTGCGCTCTAGATAAACAAGCATTTTTTTTTTTGATAAATTCTTATGCAAGCATAATTAAATCTTCATAGTTATCCGCTGTCATGGACAGGTGGGTCCGAAATACCACAATGTACTCCGATGTCTCCGTTTATGGTACAGTCGGGTCTAGTAGCGTCGTACGGCTGATTCACGACTCGAAGGTCGCTCCCACTATAACGCTTCCGTTATTACTCAGTGGGCTGTACACGTTCTGAACGCAGAATCACGCCATTGACAAAACGACAACAACAAAATTAATGTAGTTGCATGTAAATTCGAAGTAAAGGAAGCAGGAGACGGAGCACAGTGCGTACATAAAATCGACTCGAAAGACACCATACATATTTAAGCCGTTGTTTGTACGTCAGTACTTAAATATGTAATGCAATGCGAAGTCTTATTTATTTCCTGGCGGACTGCGATGGTAAATCATTCCATACACATGTAAAAGAACATGTACAGTAAATTTTTCATGTCAAAGATAACAATCGCATAAAACTTTTCGGAAATATTTTTGTTGTAAGCTCGTAACCTTTTTATTGCGGGATGCATAATATTATATTTATGGTGTTTTTTTCTTTATCGGATACGAATTCCGCTGAGTGTATAGTGAATGGAGCAGCGTAGGTAGTCGTGATGCGATCAAGCCTTACATTACATAACCACCGTGATTCATATGTGGTTGCGTCGTCTAGTTCTATTGTGGCTGTTTACGACAACATAAACGGTAAAGTTGTTAATAACTGTCAGTTTACAAACAATAGCCATAGCGAAACAGCGGCAAAACGAATATAAATAGAGAACTTGTTATTAGATTACAATAATATTGCACATAACATTGCGTTTTTAACAATAGACCGTCAATTAATTTAGCACGATCGATTGGCGTTACCGGCACTGTTTTTGCGAACTCATTCCAATCCACTTGGATTGCAATTCGTTGAACTACACGTTCTATCAAGACGCGAGTCTCATAAATAATCAACTACAGGACTATCACATAAACATAAGTAAATAGATAACGTGACAAATTTAACCGCCAAACAATTAGTGAAGCATACAACATTGATATTCAACGACCATTAGTTACTTAGCGGACCGTTTATTTTTTCGTCAAATACATAAATTGTGAGCGCAGCACTGTTCAAACAGTAGAAACTGGAAGCAAGCTGATGTTTAATAATGTTATGTGTAAATAACATGCGACAGCTGAAAAACATTGACGGAATAGTAACTAGCAAGTAACAGTACGTAAACAATCGGTAAAGCTTGTAAATGTTTCAAAACAGGTCGTTTTGTTATGTAATGGACAATCTCAATGTTTCAAATCGCAGCGTGGCATTACGTATGGAAGAATTCCAGCATTATTGTTATTGAAACTGAATAATCGAGACAGCTACTGCAGCAATAACCGTTTCCATCTAAAATGTACCATTCTATTTTGAATTCTGTTCCTCCTTCCTATCTTTTTTATTTTCTTCTAAATTCAACGTTTTTTACTTAATCGTGTGTCGTACTGAATAATTGTGTTTTAAGTTAAACTACCATTACAACCTTTTAATGTTATCTATAACTTGGATTTCCCGCAATGGCATAAAGCGTGTCGACATAATTTTCATTGAATATCGATAACATTCATCAACAACGTGTGGCTATCGACTTTATCGATACGGATTGTATTCTGCGAAACAGAATTCTAAAATCGTGCCACAATGCTGTTTGTGTTATCATTTGAATGACTGTTGTCCGTCAGTCCAGCTGATCACAGCGTAAGCTTATACCCAAACATAACTTTAAAATGTTTGTCGCATTTGGTTTTATTTTATGATTACCTAATGCTAACTATACCTAGTAGGTACATCTGACAAAGAGACAAAAAGGGAGCAAAGTTTAAAGTAATACTTGACAGTCCAGCTGCTAAGGAAACTACTGTTACTGACTTTGAAGAACTTAAAGATACAACCAAACAACTCTATCTATAAGTTTAACATTTTAGCAATACAACACTACGTTTAAGTGCCTAATAATGAGGTCTATATCCCATCACTGGCGATTTTCCGGATAATGATGACGGTATCGGTTTTGATATTGGAACATTAGGAACGGCTGAACTATCGTTAATGATATTGCCTTATATTGGAAAGTAACAAGACACCGGAAAATCGATAATGAAAACCTTGGTGAGAGGGGAACTGCTTGCCGTAATAAAATATTCATTAACGACTATACGGAATATAGGTGCACCTACTACACCATTAGTTGGGTAGATAATATAGAGCCATATCTGTTTCATAAACTGTTAACAGCTCACGCAAAAATCCTTTGAAAAATCTTCATTAACTGATGGATTTGTTTCCCGCAAAAGAGCGTATCGTCCATATTTACCATACTCATCTGACCATAGTCTGTTTATAACTCTACGTGTACGTTTCGGTTCTAATGTTTATATGTATTTTTACATTCACCTACCTAGGTACAGACCGACCAAAAGAAAAAAGGAGGTTGAAAACGAAATCTGAATTCTGACTGGTATTTCTCCCTGTTATTGCGCTTTGTATTTCACCTATTCAAATGAGTTAAACTTTTTATTTTTTATTGATTCCCCAGCACATTTTTTCAGACGATAACGATAACTCCCGGCCGACCATAAAAACTCAATTCAGTCAAAACTTCAGTATCTGTCAAAGCTTAAAAGCTGTCTATTAATGTGTTGATACATCTGATAGTAATCCATTTGCTCCCACGTATTTGGTACGTACCATAAACAAATTCGTACTTGAATAGTTGAACGATTCATAGTCAACTTCCTGCGTCACGTCACCGTATGCGATCAACCGTGTCACTGCTCCGTTGTTACTTGTGACTGATAAGGGAGGGCCGAGGCTAGCCAATGGGTGCCTAATCTGTGATCATTGATCTATTACATGATACTGTTTTCGGAAGCTGAATGTTAAACAGTTAATATTTGAATGAAACAATAACAGGAACTTTTGGTGGTATGATGACAAAGAAGAGATGTGTGTTCTTTGTCTGCCAAAGTGGTAAGATATTTAACATATATACACGTAACATCGATTCATAAATCAAGCCTTTTTTTTCATGAGATAGGCAGAATCTTCAGAACGACCTGGAACCGATTATGAAAGTCAATTGATAGAACCAATTAATGTTTTATTCAAGCCGCACGATTGGTTCTAAAACTATCCTTATTATCATATTAAACCTCTCTCTATATGTGAAGAGTAAACTATTACGCTAATGGTCCCTAACAGGATAAACAAAGGTTAATTTGTTCCACAGCATTAGCATTGGAGTTTACACTCAATGTTTTTGTTAATTCTGACGTTTTGGCTTATCCATTAACAAAATAGGACGCGGACGTTTTAAAGGAATAACAGCCCCTCATAAATCTTCCTTAGCAAGATCATAATTGTATTAAAACCGTTTCTTTATTGTTGGCAACAATACCATAAAGTAAGAAAGAAAACAAACGGTAAATAAGAACAATTTAGGACAATACAAGGCAAAATTAAACGAAATATTAGCGAAGGTCGTATCAAGTTAAGGCAATCTCAACAATAGACAAAGAAAACGTTTGTTTAACGACAGAAATAGACATAACATTGACTTAAACATCCACTTTATTTACCGTTTAGTTTAGTAAAGTAAAAGTAAATAAAGAGGCATATTATAACAAAGAAATACAAACAGATGTTCATAATTATGGTTATTTCTACAGGACGGACATGGACACGACATACACTGTCAAAAAATAAAAAGGTCTTCGAACTAAAAATAGGAAATAACAGATCGATGAGAACTTCAACATATGTGCCTACCTGTCTGTTATAAACATACACGAATCGACGAAGGCCAGATATAACAGTCACGGGTAGTTCGAAACATCAGACACTTACTATCATTCGTAGAGTAACGTTGGCAGTTGAGAAACAGCCAAATGAGGTAATGGACGAATGGTACACTGGAAGCCATAATTAACTAACTGCTAAGTGGGGAACGGCCTATTTTCATCTGTTTTCAGAAACGATCAGTTTCTATATTCAGAATGTTAGGAAGGCGATTGGAAACAATTTAATACTGATGTACTAGACTCTGATTGCAACGAATGTCATACAAGACTTATTGGCTAAAATTTTAATTGATGTGGCAGCACATATTGAAGAAGCAGAGAGTCATTAAGGTTTAAAGAAATACATGTCGTGGAAAACGATATTCTTGAATAATAAGTTGTGAAGTTGATTAACTTAGTACAGAGTCTATGGTGACCAGCGCGACGTTACTTGTCATTTGAAAATGGCGCGAATGTGTTTTCGGTAATGTCACGTGGACAGAGTCGTGCTGGTGCGTGGGAGCTGGGCAGAGCTCAGTTTGATTTGAGACACCGACGAAGACACACATCCAGCACGAAACTGTCAGTTACCTAGATTTGAGTTGTTTTGTGATTAAGATTGTTAAGTGAGGTTATTACTGCAATGAAGATTGCTATTCTACGTTATGAACTCTGTACCACGAAACCCCCATCGGTGTCAGCTCATCGCTCAGCCATCGCTGACGCCGACATCAGAAGTGGCATAAAGAACTTGCTTCCAACTTTACTGGCGAGCTTCACCGAGATCTGATGAGATCTTCGTCGTGATGCACCAGAAGAACAAGATGCAGTGATCGAAGTCTGCTTGCTACATCGGGCTCCATCAAGAGAGTATGCGAGGTGCAAGATGCGAGGCTCCTGCAGCGCGGGTTGGCAGCGCGGCGGCGCGCGGGCGGCAGCGCGGCGGTGCAGCGTGGCGCAACTACAGATGTGCAGTTGTGCACGAAATAACTGGTATTTTCTGGTAGTAACAACAATCCGGTGAGTCGTGTAATTTTTGTTTTGATTTCGGTAGGTACCGGATGTTGTCTTGCTAAGTTGTACTATAGTCGCAATTTTAGAGGTCAATGCGAACGTTTGTGTAAAGGGCATACCTAGGTAGTACCTAGTAGTACATACCTACAAACATAGACCTAGTACCGAACGAATTATTTACGAAGTTTTAAATAGTGGCAATAGTTTATTTTACATGCGGGTAGCGCGTACAATAAGATAATTAATCATTTCAAATAGGTGTGTGATGGTAATGATCGTTCGAGAAATGTTTTAAGGAGGGTATCGCAATCAACAAAATGTTTGTTGGTTATTTCGAAACAAAAATGTGTGGTGGATTATGGGTGTTTACCCAATCAGTTCTTTGTTTTAAAAGTGTCGATACCGCGGGTATGTACAGAGATCCTATGATTACTTTACGTTATGAATATTGCCATAATTTTAATTAGGTAATGGTTTATCGTGCAGGGGTTGAGTACCTCTTGTGAATTGAGAATTAGACTTCAAACTCAAACCTTATCGTCTATAGGCAAGCTTACAAACCTAGCCTAGACAAAAGGCAATAAGTAGTGTCAAAGGTCCAGGAACTATTGGATGCTTACGGCATGCGTCCGTGTCAGTCCCCTATTAAGAAAGCTATTCTTTTAACAAAGCATCTAATAGATAGGCTACTTGAAGTTGAATTAGCAAAGCGCTATTTTAATGCGTTAAATTGACAAAAATGCGATCGAGATATTGTTTAGCGTTTTGCCTGGGGTCTGTTTACGTAGCCATATTTTGTTACGTTGTTATACAACAGCGATCGAAGTTGTGACATTTAAAACTCAGTAAGTAAATAGACCGAACCGAACCGAGAAAAAGGCTTCAAAACCTTAACCTTAACCTCTGACGTCAACCTTACAGACTAAGTCGGACGAAAGGAAAGTAGTGTGATAGGTACTCGGTTCAAAATTGTGTAATAGGTACTGTTATTTGCCCTAGTTAATCCCTGTTTCTAAAACCTGCTACTTTAGCAAGGATTGAAAGGCTGCTGGGTGTATAATAAACGCCGACAAAAGCCGGATTTTCCTTGAACATTTCGAAGTGTTCATTTGTGAAGCGTTATGTAGTTTCTAGGCTATGATATCACAGCAAAGGTGGGCTGAAGCTTAGTTAAACTGCCTTTCCTGATAACATTCAACATGTTAGGCGGTTCATAGGTTTTTCGTATAGGTTTTCGTTTTTTTTAATTTACCCTTACTGTTTTTATTGATGACTAGTAAACAATTTGGTCCATTTATTTGGAAGTTGGGACACTGACAGATAAGATAACAAATAATTTCAATTTTACCGACTATACCTGGTTGATTATTTTCTTATTATGAACTCTTAATTTAAATGAGATTTAAATTCAAACTGATGCAAGTGCGGCGCTATTCCCTTTATTTTGTAAATCGTATGGAAACCTTGTTGATATCACCACGGTATCAGAAAGCTAATAATAATAATAATAATAATAATAATAAGTTTATTGATTCATAAAAAGGTTTACAATTTGAAGGAGTGACACTGAATCCCGCACTAGGATACCCTGTGTTGCAGGATCCAGTCTCTTTCGACAGATATTAAGCTGGTTGTTAGCCTAAATTTAATTTGAGCAAAGCTTAAAATCGGTTTAACCACAATATTAGGACCAGGTTTTTAAATTAGCTTAATGATTGTGTTTTAATTAAAAATGAGGACAGAAGTCAAACTAAATTAGATTCAAGTATGAATGCCCAGATCACCAAGTTCCTTGAGAATGGAATGACATAGTTGATGACAGTGGTAGTGAAACCACATCTGGTTAAGAATAGCTTGTATACTCGTACTTGAAGCTTCGGACCGCACCTCATGAGTAACATGTGGCGATGGGTCTATAAGGAATCGTTGGTGCGATTTCTGTCTGTGTTGGTGCACAAAGCGCTTCATGTGTTGTAGCACACATTGCGTTCGATTTTTGAGAGTCGTTGGTGCGATTCTCTTCGTGTTGGTGCACAGATTTTAATGAGTTTCATGAGTTGAGTATGCATTGCTTATAAATGATGATAAAGAGTAACAGAACTGTTAGAATTACTGTGTTGTAACTTATTGGTCGGACCTTTACTAATTACTAGTGCGCAGTGCGCTGTGATCTTAGGATAAACAAGGTAGTGTAGTTATTAGCGGAGTTCAATACTGTGCTTAGACATGTGATGTACCAATAGGTTATTATCTTGTTTATTAATGACAGAAATTCATTTGAATAAACTTAAACTGATGTTTCACCGACTAGACGACTGTCCAAGATAGTCGTGAGCGTCTATTAACTGAATTACAATCGCGATTAATGGGTGGTTTACCATTCACTCTGGTAACTTACAAAAGTTCCAACTCGTACTCGTGTTGTTTATCGCTGTCCTTACCAACTCGATCTTCGCGAAGTAGAGATAGTATCGTACGACTATCCGACAGCGTAGTTCCCGCTTTTCTAACCTGTTTCTTCTTCTTCGAAAAGCGTGATGGTTTCGTGTGTATGTCCGTAGATGATTGACAGTCAAATTTAGATAGTAGGTACTTTGGGTAAATTCCCACTACCGTGTAAAGAGATCAAACTTCTTAGGTCAATGGTAATGAAAAACGTTTCTCAAAGTTCCGTTTTGATAGTACCTACTAAAATGAAACTTAAGTGCTAATAACTTGGTTTACATTAAAAATGAAAAGCCTAGCTTAACTAAGCTTGACCCGAAGTGAAGGTTCTTTTAAACGCTTGCGGGCGACCAGTATGTTGTAAAGTCAAGTCGTAAGATGCCAACCTGTGAAGTTCAAACGAGTTAGAAGAAGAAAACAATGTTTCTGAGGGCAAAAGAACCTCAACAGACCTATGATACGCTTGTTGGCTTTCCGGTAAATCCGCATCCATAAGATGCAATCGCAACTGCATACGTTGTCGTTCAGGGCGTGATGAGCGGCTTGTGGTCTAGCGGGGACCTGGGGCTTGAAAGAGACTATTTTGTACGGTCATGTAATGACTTGAGGGTCGCGGACTCTAGATGAAAAATGTTGGTCGTATCACGTGAGGTGATAACGATATGGTTGGCAATACCGAATTGTCAATAGCTGTGGCAGGGCCATGAGTAGTGTGTTTATTTTTGAAATTTGATAATTATGAGGCTTTAAAGAACTTTCCGTGTTTAAGTTCTTAAAATGGCTTAGTTAAAGTTCGTTTAGTTATTGTGAGTACTGAGTAGTCATTACTAATGATTATCTGTAAAGTTTTGGAATACATTTCATCTTACTTAACTTATACTCTATGGATTAAGTGTGAGTGTTTGGTGACCGATCCAGTTGCGCCGGAGCATGTAAGAGGTGCGCGTGGCCTGCTTTTTATGCGCAGGATATCCTTTCCGAGGGGTAGCACTTACGCGGCTGAGATGGTTAGCTTCTGGGGTTGGATCACAAGCCGATGGCCTGTGTGGTAATGACTAGCCTGAGTGGCAATGACTAGCCTGAGTGGCAATGACTAGCCTGAGTGGCAATGACTCGCCTGTGTGGCAATGACTAGCCTGTGTGGCAATGACTAGCCTGTGTGGCATTGACTAGCCTGTGTGGCATTGACTAGCCTGTGTGGCGATGACTAGCCTGTGTGGCAATGACTAGCCTGTGGGGCAACGACTAGCCTGTGTGGCAGTGACGAGCCTGTGTGGCAGTGACGAGCCTGTGTGGCAGTGACGAGCCTGTGTGGCAACGACGAGCCTGTGTGGCAACTGTGAGCCTGTGTGGCACCCGTGAGCCTGTGTGGCACCCGTGAGCCTGCGTTGCACCCGTAAGCCTGCGTGGCACCTGTGAGTACCTATGTGTGGCACTCGTGAGCCTGTGTGGTACCTGTTAGCTTTAGCCTGTGTGGTATGTGAAAGTCTATGTAATACCTACTATGTCGTGCATTTGCATAGCACTATCTTAGTACACTTTCAGTTCTAGTAATGTTATCGGTCTTAGTGACGATTCATTCTGCCTGGATTTGTTTCGATTAGAGGTGTCAAGGTTTGACATACACCCTTGAAAATTTAGTTGTGGTCAGAATGACCGAGTTTTGAAGTATGTGAAAAATGCGTGCGTGCGTGTGTTTTGAAGTATGTGACCAATACGAGCGTGCGTGCGTATACGTGTGTTCTGTGTGTGTGTGTTTATTTTTTTTCACAAATATTGAAGAAAGTAGACACGAGGACGTGTGATGGTCATGATGGCCGTGTCGTGGAAAACGATATTCTTGAATAATAAGTTGTGAAGTTGATTAACTTAGTACAGAGTCTATGGTGACCAGCGCGACGTTACTTGTCATTTGAAAATGGCGCGAATGTGTTTTCGGTAATGTCACGTGGACAGAGTCGTGCTGGTGCGTGGGAGCTGGGCAGAGCTCAGTTTGATTTGAGACACCGACGAAGACACACATCCAGCACGAAACTGTCAGTTACCTAGATTTGAGTTGTTTTGTGATTAAGATTGTTAAGTGAGGTTATTACTGCAATGAAGATTGCTATTCTACGTTATGAACTCTGTACCACGAAACCCCCATCGGTGTCAGCTCATCGCTCAGCCATCGCTGACGCCGACATACATAACATTACACTTGTATTTCTTGAAAGGTGTAGGCAGTTTGGAATGTACAATGTATACCCATAATTTGCTAGTAATTTGTGTTTAAAGCGCAATGATTGCAGGTGGAGTAAAGCTATGACCGAGTTGCGTCCAAGGAATGGAGTAAGAAGTGTTCGGTCGTCTGGTGGTGGCGACAAGATGTGCAGACAACATTGTTGCAATAGCGGGAATATCCTAGATGACGCTGGCAAGGACAAGGACATGGAGCTTGGTACCAAAACAGAGAGGCTTATACCCAGTAGTAAGTGAAGTCGGGCTGTGGATGATGATGATGATGATGATGAAAGCGCAATACACACACACACACAAATTTTTCGGCGGGTAAGTAGGGTTGTGTTGGCGGGTCAGAGGCTTTGTTGTGTATTGCGCTTTCGTCCAGACTGCGAAAACACCAAAAACTAACACTAAATACGCAGTCTGCTAATGACGCGACGTAAGATAACACAAATGATTACTGGAATACAGAATTGATCACTATCGTTATTCATTCTGTAAATCGATGTAAGTAATTGTATTAGTATTTCACACTTCCCTAAACAGATACCGCATAACAGTCACTCCTAATGTAGATCATATCGCTGTAATACAATAATGTAGATACTATTATGTGAATCACCAATGTTATAACAGCTGTAGTACACATACAAATGCACAACTAAATTAGTCTTACTAACACACACACTAACACAACATAATGTTGTTTTTTGGAACGAAGTTCCTTATCGCGCGTTGCGAAAGGGGGCTAGACGGAAAAAATTAAGACCAAAAGTTGTTACGACACTTTTTGCTATAGTTGTAACGAAGACACCCGGATGGAACGAAGATCCTATCGATTGATTAGTGAAGGAATTGTAAAATTCTTTCACTAATCAATCGAAAGGAACTTCGTGCCATCCGGGTGTCCCTTGACACCTCTCAAGTTTTTTTTATCAAAAATATGTAAAAGGGCAACAAATAGAATACAAGTAATTGTTTTAATTATGTAATTAATGTAAAAGCGCCATGGTAGCCCTCAAAATTCATATTTTCTTGTTTTTTTTGCAAGTTACCGTTTAGTGTCAATCTGTATGTCGTACAAAATATGATTTGCGGCTGTAACACTCTTAAGTTTACAGAATTTTAATAATCATTCAAAGCAACCCAGACAACCCTCTAAGTTCAAGTGTATTTCATAAGGAACTTATTTTGTGGGATTAAATTAACTTGGGCTGGTTTAGTGATTTTAATTATTATAACTCAGATAACGATAGCGAATTCTATTTTAGTCAAAATACAACGTGACACTGACCGACAAATTCATTTTTTTATTGTTTTTGTTGCAAAAAACATAAAAAAATGAATTTACTCTGGCACATCGACTGTAACAGAAACAGAACAGAAAACTTGCTAAAGAATGTCTGAAAAAGTCCAAATATTAAAGCGGGAAACCAGTTTGCAAAAGCATGTACCTACAGTGGTATTCGAGATCCCTTTAATGGTTTTTTAGAAATAAAGGCATCTTGTGATGTTTAAATCCCTTGGGGGTAAATGGCCCTTTGAGGAAAACGACTTCATGTTATAAGAATAGCAGGAAGAAAAAACAATAACAGAAATCTTCGCAAGGTAGATAAGTCGGTCAACTTAGACATCTACTAGTGCTATACCAAACACTAAAGTGACTTAAGAATCTCTCGAGGAGAAGACACAACTTTACTTTTAACTTAAACATTGAGACAAAACAACTGTGGCAACTGGCAAACAACAACGTCAAAGATACTCAACTTCTTACATTGGAATATGTAACCATAAATACAAAGGTAAAGTATACTAGTAACAAAAATAGTTACGAAACATGGTGCATTTAACTACGCATGGTAGAAGGATCTCAAAATAACACACAGGAGAGTTTCATAACAAGGTTCTTGTACTTCAGTATTCCGATATCCGAGTAATGATCGTATACTTATGTAACTCTAGTAGACAGTACGGCTTCGCTCGAGAAATCCTTGGAAAGAGGTACGGAGCTAAACGTTACGTGTTATTGGAATAGAGAGGGTGTAATGATTTCGACGCACACCCGAACACCGATTCACATACACAAATTGATCGTCAAATTTTGCCTAATTTTCTACATATCTTTTTAAATGTTATTCTTGCTTGAAACTGCATTACTGTATTTGGATTCAAATACCAAATTTAATAACCATAAAACGTCTTCATTCCTATCTTTCTAACCCATAGATCTAACCCAAAGCCATTTTTTCGTTTTAAGTAAAAAGAACATTTTAAACAACAAGAAAGACAAAATTTCAACGCTGGGGTGTCCAGAATGGTATAAATAACTCAAGGAGCCCGGATGTGCGCCAAAGCCCCCTATGTTTTCTTGAAACATGAACAATTTCTGATACAAATCGGTAATTTGATAATAGTTATCACAGGTGAACATAATAAAACAGTGAATCATTCACTGCGATATCGATTAAGTCATGGAATAAATAAGTACCTATTATGAGCCATAGCCAGGATGAATACAGCATTCATTATGACTGACACAATCTTAACCGACCCTATAAGGATAATGATAAATCATTACACACTTGTAGTAATAATAGATTTACATATTAACTTCCCGATGATGAAATAAATACAAACAAAGATGAATCAACTGTTTTTAATCTGAAGCAAGCAAAAAGTAAAGTTTTCCATTATATTGAGCATCAATTAGGGATAGGTAATATTAACTTTTGGATAAGCAGACATTGATAGAGAATTTGACGATTTTGCTACTAAGTTGAATTTTATCAACTTTAACCTCAGAATATTAGCGCCAGTCGAAACTTTACTAACCGCTTTATCCCTAATGACAACTGGAAGTTGGAGCAACCATTGTTCTACCTTACATTTAATCTGTTCTATTCATACCTAGACAGGCACCACCATGTTTAAGTATTACGTAAAATGTTTTCATGGTTATAGAGTGAGTACACCTACTTACAAACGATCGAATCGAATTACTGCACGAACATGCCCGTTAAAGTGGCGTGGGTGATAGAAGATGTTTATTTGCATCGTATATTGCATGCGAGCATATAAGAAACCCACGCTATATAAGCAGCTCATGTATAGCTATATTCATAAGAGAACAGGTAACAAGTGTACCAAATGATCGCTATTGTGTTCATCCTGCTATGGAAATAGAAGCAAACGAGAAAATATATAAAGCTGGGATTGCGCTTCGTCGGTTTTATAAAATTAAAGCTAATGAACGATGACATTATTTGTATGACTTTTGTTATTTCAGTTAATGGATATAACGGATATAATGTTTGCATAATGTACTTACGGGATTCATAATAATACTAGTTAGAGTGAACTTGAATAGTCACACGAGGAAGAGTAAAAAAACAATAGATGAGTCGTCAGAAAGATGATGTGGCTAGAAAACGTAGTGATGACGACTAGTACGATGACGGCTAATAGACTTGTATTAAGAAGAAGACAATCTGTTGATGCTAAGGTGACCTTAAATTAATTGGGATTAATGTAAGAGAACAATGACTCATATTTACTAGTGAACATGGCCTAATTAATTCGCAAATAATATGGTCTCCCAAGTTGGGCCACACGCAGCGTAGTAGGTAGTATAATAATACGTGACGTGTAATTGATTAAGTAGGTAGGTACTTTACATTACAAAAATTAAAGTAAGAGATAGCTAATTTATGGCAGTCGTAAAAGCCGATTAGATTTACTATTGACGTAGTCAAATACTGGCCTAAATCATTTAGTACCTTACCAGCGACATTTTCGTCGTGTTAAAGTAGGTACAAAACTTCAAGAGGTTCAACATTTTCATTAAATCAAATCAGATAATAGCATTTCTGCAAAATTTATTTTAAATATAAAGTTGTTTGCTGAAAAGCAAAGAGATTTAAAATACTATAGAGCGGACATGCTAGGAAATGTCACAGAAAAACTTTGATCACATGTCTCAGTAACGCCATCTAGAATAATATATGAATATTGAAGCGGCAGCGGAGCGTACTAAAAGAAACTCATAGACTTGTGTCCGGCAGGACACACTTTTTCGGACGAAAATTTTGTTCGTGATGTCCGGTCTATAGGTATTGTAGGTATTGAATGTCTTTGCTGAAAAGTATTGCAATTTCTTATTTGCTTTCTGAAAATATTACTAACATTATCCATTTCTGTCTTAATTTGTTTCTTGTTTATGTTTGCGTGTGACAAAACATCATTGAAAACGTCATAGACGATATAAATAGGTTTGATTGTGTACTATAATTTACGTAAACCGATCGGATGATCACGAACTATTTTCATGACTATACTTTTTATTAGGAGAGCAAGATAATTGGCCGCATTAGTGTCATTGGGCGTTATTTTTAATGTCGCCCGAAATAACGCGCTAATTATCGAGTCACGCGGTCGTATACCTACATTACTCCTAAGCCGACTGTCAATGAATGAAGCTTATTTAATTAGCGTTAGTTAATGCGCTATTTTTACCATCCGCTAAATAAGATAACTTGGTTTACCCAGTTTGAAAGTAGTAGTAGTATTTAACGTTTGAGATTTTTCATTTAATTTTCATAAGTAGATAGCGATAAAAAGTTTGCATTTGTTTATTCAAGCTTCCAGTGCGCTTTACAACCCGTTTGCATTATTAATTTAAGTGGCAATAAAAATGCAACAACTATAAGTACCTACTTAGTTTTACTAGATACTACCTTAATATTGAATAGCCTTATCAACAATAATAAAACACGCTATCTTCACTATTATGCACTGAATCACTGCTGTAAACACTTTTTGGCGCCAAAGCAAACCGTAAACTGAGGAAAATATAAAAGTTCTTTTTTTGAATCTTAACTTTTTAAACTTCAATCTTTCACGAAGCAATGGAACCCGTCTCACCATTTCTCTCGGGCCCTGACGTCTAAATGCGGTGTTTGATAAAATACTTTTGAAAACTTACTTTTTTCCTTACTTTTCGTCTACCGCAAAACTTCAAAACGTCTTCACATTCACACAAGGATGCACAAAAAACTAAGTTAGAGAAAAATGTTCTTGAAACCAAAAACTAAAAAGTTTAGAATAAAAATAAAGAAAACGTTTTCTTGTTTTCTAATGCGCAAAGGCGTGGTGATAACCTACTTGGTACAGCACACAGAGATAACTAACCAACCGTGCGTGCGAGAGATGTAGATGTAACTCGCCGTATCTTATCCGAGTTGCTATAAATAGGTAATCTGTGCTAATTTGTACGCTCGCTTGTATATCCACTGAGCCGACAATGATACGATTTTACGGGGAATACCTAGGGAGACACCCATTGCTCTAGTAAATCTTTTAATGGCATAGATAAAAAAATACTTTTAGAAAATAACATAGGTAATCTGCGAGATTAAAGAATCAGATTTTTCGTATGACTAATGAGTCGGGTTTTTTTATGGATATTGTCACTTTACTACATGTATGAATGTTAACGAAGCAAAATAGGTAGGTATGTAAGAATCCCTATGGGAAAAAGGCGTGAGTTTATACATATATGTATAGTATGTACCTATATGTATGTTTGTTACTTTATTGGTTGATTGAGACGACAACTTTGTCCGTTAAGTACTGACAGAGTGAATGGATTCTATTAATACTTACTCATAGACACACTTTCCATCACACCAATGTAATCAATTACATCAACATGACGAATCTCTGTTATAATTCAAGGTAGTATTATATTTCCATCGTTTACCGGTTAAATAAAATAATTGATTTCATTCAACCCGTAAGATGCTTGACATCCTATAGACACGTTACGCCGGTAATACCAGCTAGTTACCGCCAGGTGGCGCTAACTGCCGCCAATCAATATCCATGGCTGTGGAACTCACTAGCTTTTTAATTAGCAAGCCGATCCGTAGAATTAATTAGTATAATTGAGAGTTCTATGTACTTATAGCATTTAACTGGGATAATTATTGTAGCGTGCGAACTAGTATTAGAAAGCATAAGGAATCGTTTTCACGAGACCTCCATGACTAGTGTTTAATTTTAGATTCGTGTTAGAAGAATGGTTAACACGGGAATACTAATGTCTTATTAGCATGTTTTCCTTTGTAATCCTCGCGGCGCCATTCAAATTTTGAAGATATATATCACGTCAGACGTACTAAACTGAACGCTAATAGTTACGTTCCGTATGTCCGGTCTTGGTTTCTTTCAACAACTACTTTTCGGTGACGAAAAGATGGTGGGTACCAAGCTTCATACCCTGGCCCACCGCCGCGAAGTTGCATGTCTGTCGGTCTTTTACAGACTGTATTTCGGTGAGCGTACTCTAGAGCTCCACGAGCTTATTCCACCATCTCCTTTCTTCCATCGGGAATCCAGACGTACTGCAGGTTATCACCCATTCCTTGTAGATGTTCCACACATTCGCACGAAGCGCTTTGCCTGTTCCTTCATTATGCGCACAGCCAAGGAGTGGAATTCCCTGCTTGTATCAGTGTTCCCGAGTTCATATGACCCCACTCTGTTTAAGTCGCGAGTTTATAGGCTTTTTGGGTACCTAAGCTCGTTCCATCGTCGACCTCATCTCTGACCGCAGGACAAGATTGAGGTCAAGAGAAGACCCATTATATATAGGGTGACTGGTAATTAGTGACCGCTACTTACACACGTTATTGTATTCATGATTTCAATCAACTTTCCCCAAGAAACTTTTATTTTATACACAACAACTTATAACACAATAATCAACAAAAACGCTGTTTGAACTTCCCGTGCGCGCGCCTGTGATCAATCACAGTAGGCACGAATCAGCACGATCTATCAGCTGACCTCGGGAAGGGCAAAATCTACTAGTAGTAGTAGCGTCACACGCTCCTCCGCCACCCCCACCGCACCCGTTGTGCAGTACTGACGTAATTGAATTAATTGAAAGCTAATGAGTATAACAAAAAGTTTCTTTGGGAAAGTTATTCCAATCTATGAGTACAATCACGAGTTTCATTATCGGTCACTAATTACCGGTCACCTTAGATATAAAAAAAAAACTCGCAAGTCTTTAACGTAAAAAGCTAACTACGTTTAAGCGACATACCTTCATTGTCGCGTAGACAGACGGATCGATTCTACAACACATGCTACACACTACACACCCATGGGCAATGGCTTTATTAAACTAGTACCGTCCTCTATTGTTAGTTAAGCTTTGAATGAACTAGATACAAAGACATTTGATTCCGACTTACTCACTTTAAACGGGACATGACGAACAAAATTTTCATCCAAAACTTGTGTCTTAGTGAATGAGTACTTAGACTAGTTTAGTACGCTCCGCTGCTCCAATACTGCTATATTGACCTGTTGGTCTAGTAGTTAGCGGTCCTGACTGCTATGCCGGAGGTCGTGGATTCCATTACCACCGAGGACAAATGTTTGTGTGACGAGCACGATCATTTATTCTGTGTCTAGGTGTAATTTATCGATAATATGTGTGTACTAGCTTCTGCCCGCGACATGAAAAACGGAAGCTATTTTCCCGTTTGCAACATTTCTTATTGCTGCTCCGCTCCTATTGGCCATAGCGTTATGTTATATAGCCTATATCCTTCCTTGATAAATGGACTATCCAACGCAAAAAGAATGATTCAATTCGAGCCAGTAGTTCCTGAGATTAGCGCGTTCAACCAAACAAACAAACTCTTCTGCTTTAAAATATTAGTATAGAAGTATAGATTTAGTGACATAAGTGTATGTGTATGTATTTAGAAATATACATATTATATAAGTACGTTTAATCGTTGTTTATTAATTTTCTAATATTAATT
The DNA here is from genome assembly GCA_921972225.1 of Euplexia lucipara. Taxonomy (NCBI): domain Eukaryota; kingdom Metazoa; phylum Arthropoda; class Insecta; order Lepidoptera; family Noctuidae; genus Euplexia; species Euplexia lucipara. The sequence goes on along the minus strand of OV179155.1, from coordinate 16,580,115 downwards.
TTTGTATTATACCAGATGGCGTTACTGAGAATGAGATTGCAGTCTTTCTGTGACATGTCTTCGAATGCCTTATCAATAGAATCCTAAATCTCTTTTGACTAGATACAAACAACGATCAGAGAATATGAGTTGGAGTAACTATCTAATATGAGAATTTCAGACGATTTCACATGTGAAAGAATTTTTCACGGTCTACCAAGTCTTTCAATTCTATCTATCACACATGATATAGGTTCTTGAAGGTTGAGCGCCTACTGAAGTTGAATCGCGCCGGATATTGGCACACGTTTCCGGAATATCCAGCTTTGAAGAAGGGATCTTTTCGTGTGGATGCATCTATATTAAAGTGTTGTAGTGGCACTGGAAATATGTGATATATAAAAAGGATAATACTTACATAATCTACCGAAGCTAAGGGAGAGGCGCTTACGTAGCTTTTGCATTTTGCTCATTGCACCACCCCTTTTTTCTCTCATTGTCACGCCTGAAACAAACAAAAAAAGAACTTTAAATAAGACAAAAAAACACATATATTATTATATAAAACTACTGGCACATGTACAGACAGACAGTCGTTCTATGTCCCGGACCGCTCCACTTGCACTTGGCGCGGGCGACCTGATCTCGGAAGAACAATTCCCGAAATTATACTATTTTTATGTTTTATTCCCGAAATTATTCCTGACATTAATTAGATTAGAAAGATCGTTCAAATTCAGACAATCTAATGTCAAAAATACGATTATTGCCCCTGACCTCGACTGCACATACGACGCACATTGCGTAGCTCAAAGCATTGATTAACTGATTCACCGCGAGTGGAACCGATAATACCTTTTGATCTTTTCAGTAATCTTATTTTAATGTTATTGATTGTCACGGTTTCATTTTAAACAAAAAAAGGTGACGATATATGTATATCGTAGAAAACATAAAAACCCAGCGGTGTTTTAACGACCTCAATACAAAATTACAATAAGACTGAGTGCGATGATAGGTACTCATTATCTGATAAATAATTCATCATTATAATCGCCTAGCTACTAGCCGGGATAGCGCTACGGACTAGAATTAATGATAAACGTCCATTACGATAATTAGATAAACCGTACTAAGTGAATAATTCACGATGGCATTCTTATGACGTCGACTTGCATTATCGTTAACAGTTTCCATCAATCCCGGACAGAAACAGTTAGCTGAAGTAAATTTAATTAACATAATAATAGTAAAACGTATTAAATAATAACATGGTACGATAGAGGGGGTAACAAGCGTTGCGGATAGCGGTTAATTACTAAGTTTATAAGCCGCAGTCACGCCAGTCCACTGGTTAAAGACCGACTGACATGGGCCTAGTTAGTAACTTAGTACACTTTTTTTTTATCTTGGGGGTACAAAATCTTCGGAGATGTCGTACGAAATGAGGGGAGGAGGTACCTATCAAACTCTCCCGGCGAAACGTCTCAAGCCGCGGTAACGTACGATTCTTCTGCATGCCCTACCAACTAAACCCCATCCACTTTTTTTTAATGTTGGGAATAGTTTCATGGATGTCCTGTACCCTAGCGAGGGTGGAGAGGTCTGTCAGGCTCTTACTGACTAAGAACCGTCCCGATATTCCGCCTAACATCTGCGCCGAGGTTCGCGGGAATTTACGGTTCTTCCGCAACCTCTGACTAACAGAACCAAGTAACTAAGCCAATTCACTTAACATGAAGCCAGTAAGAAGCTTATCACACGACACTATCTTAAAATGCATCCTATTTGTATCGAAGGCCAATGTCGTTATTACCCAGCCAGTTAGTTCGTACTAGCCGCTGTCTCGTAACTGTTTCGGCTTGCGTATTGGCGTCGGGTCCTCCTAGAGTTGCCTGGCCCAAAAATTTAAAAGCCAGACACAGATCATACTTATTTAGCTGGGCATTTTGCTTGAAAAGCTGACAATTAAGTTTTTAATCAAAATAAAATAATATTTCAAACGTTTGTTTGTGTGTATAGCTGTTATAATATTCAATCTTAAACTTACTGCATTCTCAACTACGCGTGACCGCCCGCACGCTTTCGTTCGGCATCTTTTGGTGAGTTGTGGCTGACCGAAAAACCTAACAAAAGCCGGACAATCCGGACACGATTGAAAAAAGCTGGACATCTGGCAACCCTATGTCCGACAGACTCAAACGAGCATTGAACGGAACTAGCATTACCCAAGCGTCGCGTGTAAGCTAAAATTCCACGTTCTAATTAACTGAAGTTACCTCTCATATATGCTTTGTACACAGATCATATCTAGTGTCCATTAAAACTATTTTCCTGCTTCGTTGGATTCGATTCCCAAGTCGGGAAGTGTGTTGTACAGTTTAATTCGACAGGAAATGATTAAAAGCCTAGCCTAGCGTTTGGACATAATCCCGATTGGTGGTAATAATAGGATATGAGAAAACTTACACATAACTTGTCAAATGTGGGTGTTTGTCTAATATATCAAATAGTTTTATGTTGAAAAAGATAACCACTAACCCCATGCGATAAAACAAGTTTTAGTTTTCAAAATACTATGCGTTTGGATAGAATCCAAGCGTCAAGAATAAGACAATTGATTCATGTGAGCCTGTTACGAGGAGTGATAAACAGGTACGCAAAATTAATATTTATAAAGAGGAAAGATTTGTGAACTTAAAAACTGATGGACCGATTTAAAAAAATATTTCACCGTTGCTGGAAGTTACACTCCCCGGTGTCACAGGCTACCTTTCATCCCTGTAGGTATTCCCCACGGGAGCGGGAACAACGGGGGTGAAAACGCGTGACGTACAAAATATTTTAATTCATATCTATTGTCTTTAGCGAACTCTGAAGACTCGCAGCCTTGTTTTGTATTGTGACAAAGAGTAACATTCGTTGAACAACAATGTTTTCGTGTCCCTTCGTCCAGCATACTCACCATGGAATCCTGATATTTCATGAATGTCAAAAAACTGTTCTGAAATAGTGCTAAATAGTGCCCAAAGGAAAAAAATAGTGCTCTTGTACTTGCGAAGTTATAGCCATAGTTCGATGAGTATGCTGGACGAAGGTTTCGCCCAGCATACTCACCTCCGTCCGGAGAATCTGTATACGCTTCAAACATAATTCATACTTCAAAAAATAGTTCCCAAATAGTGCCAAACGGTGCCCAAAAAGAAAAAACAGTGCTCGAATAACTTCGGAGTTATAGGCTTCGTTCAGTGAGTATGCTGGGCGTAGGTTCTACGCCCAGCATACTCACCTCAGTGCGCGAATATCGAACGAGCTATAGGTACAATTTACGTCTCAAAAAATTGTGCTTGAAATAGTGCCCAATATCAGTCCAATTTTTGCTTGACTTTTGACCTAGAAAACCATTAAATTTGATTGTAAACTTCTACATACATTACATTGAGTACAGTCGAATACAATATTATTAACTTTCTTTCTAACAATTTTTGTCTTGTGTAAATTATTAATTGTCTATGTAAGGGAGTATTTACTTTAGAATCGCAATATTATTAATTACACATTATTTTAATAATACTTTATAATAATATGATTAAGCCTTCGCGCGTCGCATGGGACCCCGGTAGCTAGGAACAATGATTTTATATATTTTGTCTAGATCACGGCGCTTGAAGGATTAAGATATCAAATGAAGTAAATCATGCATGAAAAATAAAGTTGCTGTTATTAATGCTTACATTACAACTGACAAAATTATTCAAAATAATCATTTTCCGGATCAAGGACGGTACCACAACGTTTACGGAATTGACCTGTATTCCTCATGTGATAAAGTTCAATATAGTGTGGCAGTAATGGATGCACGTACGGTCAATAGGTATGGGGCTTACGACGCGCGGCGCCCGCGACGCAAATGAATATGTTTATGTTTAAATACTAGATGGCGCTGCCCTAACATCTTACGATTATTAGACAAGACTGATCTGTATTTTGAAGGTGATAAGGGTCCATTTTGTGTCACAAAGCGACACGCGGCGCCCGCGACGCAAATGAATATGTTTATGTTTAAATACTAGATGGCGCTGCCCTAACATCTTACGATTATTAGACAAGACTGATCTGTATTTTGAAGGTGATAAGGGTCCATTTTGTGTCACAAATCAATCGAAACGAACAAGCGCTTCTCAGTTTCTTTGTTTGTTTACTTCGTCGCACATCATTATAATAACGCCGGCTTTTGAGTTTGACTATATGTATATATGTATATTATATACAATATTAAAACTACAATTTTTTCTATTTACATTGATTATATTATGAATGTTAACAAAAGCTGTGAACTAGTTAACTAGAATTCTGATTACTTTGGCCCTTTAAATAGTAATAAATAACGTAAGTAATTAAAAATGTTTTTTATTGCTAAACCTTTCATTGATGAAACTATTGGAAAGAGTTTTAAAAATTTGTATAACTATGTCACAGTACTAGTTTTCACTGGTTATAAGTTTTGCCTGCAACATATATACAAAAAGAAACTGTATAATTTCCTTTTTACAATTTTTCAAGATATTAATTTTATTTGCTGCAAATGACTGTTTTTATTCAGACAAACACACAATGCAATGAAGTAATAGACTTCATTTACGCTTAAAGTTTCATTCATTTATTATTATTTATAAAATATATAATAATGCATTTAATCGAAAGTTTTTGACATGTGAGAAAATACCATAATTATTTCCAATAACATGAAGTCTACAATTAGAAAGTTTAATATTTTTGTCCAAAAACATGTGTCGACGACTGTACCCCATTTTACGTTAGTATGTAGAAGTTTACATTAAAATTTAATGGTTTTCTAAGTCAAAAGTCAAGCAAAAATTGGACTGATATTGGGCACTATTTCAAGCACAATTTTTTGAGACGTAAATTATACCTATAGCTCGTTCGATATTCGCGCACTGAGGTGAGTATGCTGGGCGTAGAACCTACGCCCAGCATACTCACTGAACGAAGCCTATAACTCCGAAGTTATTCGAGCACTGTTTTTTCTTTTTGGGCACCGTTTGGCACTATTTGGGAACTATTTTTTGAAGTATGAATTATGTTTGAAGCGTATACAGATTCTCCGGACGGAGGTGAGTATGCTGGGCGAAACCTTCGTCCAGCATACTCATCGAACTATGGCTATAACTTCGCAAGTACAAGAGCACTATTTTTTTCCTTTGGGCACTATTTAGCACTATTTCAGAACAGTTTTTTGACATTCATGAAATATCAGGATTCCATGGTGAGTATGCTGGACGAAGGGACACATGTTTTCCGTAAGATCAGTTGCGAAAACGACGAAACAAATATAAATCTTTTATTTAATTCACAGAAGAAATAAATAAGTAAAAAAACCATAATTGGTGTGATAATTGAAATCAATAGGAATGAAGTCATTATACTTCGGCTAATTGAACGTTTTGATATAAAAACTTGTCTAGGTAACTACTTATGTTTTTTAGACTGGCGTAACAGGTGGAACGTATTCAATCGTTTTCGCTTTGTTCAGTACATAAACGAGAAGCTTTATTTAAGTCAAAACAAGTGGAAAACAATAAAAAATGTATGAATGTAAAGATGATTATAGAATATACAATTTTTTGTTTCTTTGAGGGGCTTGTGGCTAAAAATAACAGCCACACAGGTAGATCCAAGATGAAGTTACGCTTACAGACGTCACGCGTTGGTCCCTGGATGAGTAGCTTTCTTTACAATCAAGATCCCTTCGCGTCTCAGAAAAAACTGATGAAATGAAAGTCGGTGGACAATAATGAACGAAACAAAACCACCAAAGCCACGGATTTTCGAAACTGGAGTTATTTTGCACTTGTTTGTGTTTTTTCAGAAGTCGGTTGATTTTTTTGTAAAAAAAAAGTTTTTTTTTTACCAAAAAAGTTCTATCTTAACATTAATCTGTACATCTCTGCCGGGCCCCTTTTAAAATAGAAGGGCGTAATGTTATGTTATGGAAATATAAAAGCTCAGCATAGACATCTGAATATAGCAATCGAGAATAATTTGCTGCATTGTTAATAAGTTTATGCGTTGAGGAGTTCCGTTGCCTGTCTTCTTCATCAGTTTAAAAAATATACAACCGAATTGAGAACCTCCTCCTTTTTTTTAAGTCGGTTAAAACACATTACACATTGGTTACAAGTAGTTAGAACCCCGAAAGGCTGACAACTAGTCCCAGGAGTATCGTTGCCTCGTCATTAGGTTGTGAACATCAGAAAGGTAATCGCCCCACGTAATAGACTGACATTCAGCTGTCTCCAATTAGACTGGAACCTGACTCCGACATAGTTAGGAAAAGGCTAGGCAGATGATGACATTAAAAAAAAATCTTAACAAAAAAGCGTAAAAACACGACGCACCTACTTCTTTTATGCAAAATCGAATGCAGATTTCAATGTACTCCATAATTTATTGCAGTGCAATGAATATTTTATCACCTCACGCGTAGTTTTCACGTCATATTCGAATTGACGCAACAAGGCACCTTGAAAACATATTGAATGCACTAAACCATGATAGAATAATCAATGCGAACGCACTCTGCCTGGATCATCAATACAAGGTTCGTAGATAATAATATTAATCGCATGATACAAATGTGTAAGTAACCTTATGAACGAAACAGTCCATTTACGTAATTAATTAAGAATATTGCGAATATATCTCATAAATCAGTCGGAGAAGAAGAATGGCCTAATTGAATAAGGTACTTTATTGTTCGCTGTTTGATTCATAGATGTTGTTAATAAAATTATCGTCGTTAAAGAGACTATTTCATTACAAAATACAAATAACGAACGAGGTAGATATAGGTAACTACTTTCTTAAATTCATAGATTTTAAAGGTACCTATACCTACTGTGAATATATGCTACACTTGCAACATCGTCAAGCTTTAGTTGTTACTATCCGAAAATGCACATTTAGTCGATGAGACTTAAGCTAACAAAACAGTGAGTGTGCTGTACGCGTTCAATGCTCCTATGTATGTCGGCACGTTATCGTACACAATTTCACGACAACTACTACGGAATTACACTATTGGTGTCGTAAAACGGCGAACTTTTCAAACTTTGACGTAGCCGGCGACATTTTCTTTGTAATGATTGGGCGCATGCTCATTGACGGAGTGCCAAGAATGCCGGGCGCCGCACCGTCGACGCCACGCTGCCGCCACGCCTCGTCCTCGTCAATAACAACATTGTCAACAAAAACTTGACGTCCATTTATTTCACCGCAGTGAAGAATCAGGTTTCAGTGCAATGCAATAGCAAAATTATATTTGGAATGTACAAATCAAAATCCATAAAAGTCAACGTTCTGCACCTAACATTTATTTATATGGATGTTATGAAGCAAGGTTACCGTTCTGAAATAAAATTTCCTGAGAAACGAGCGTAATCCGTAAAATTAAATCGTAAACTTTACTCTCAAGAATTCTGTCTGGTTTCCTTCAGAGTGTTGGCTCAGGGCCCACTGTAAGTCCAGACCGCAGTCCGCAGTCATCAAGCTCTATGAAAGACGAAGCAATCACGTCTTACTGCACTGACCTAGAATGCGAAAACGTCGTACCAAATCGATGATATAGACAGATTTTATGAACTTGGTAAATGGAAAATTTTATAGATTCACTTAGGATTTCCAATTTATTGGACATGCTTCTTACTATCTTCACGGATTTAATATTGCTTTTAAATCACAGCGATATTACTCCACCAGAGACAACGAATGGTCGGTTACATCCTCGAGAGAGCTAGAATCGAATTTATTATAGCAATGTTTGCACATGTGGGATATAATAAATTTTACCTGTCGTACTAAACACGACAAACACTGTTCGGGTTGGTTCTGCTACAAGATTATTGCGCCGTGTTATCAAACGATAAGGTTCAGTATTGTATGACGAATGGGGGGTTAAATTCGACCGGCAACAGTCAACAGTCCTACGCTTCAGGCTGCACAAACACGACCACCATGGACAAACAGTCACGATGTCAACGCTATCTAATCTGGAAAGCGGCAGGAACAATATGCATAGCGTGGGTTACACAAACATTATCAATATGCAGTGTTACATCACGCATCCATGCTTGATGGCCACGTGCAATCGGTAAATATATCGATAAATTCCATACCTTGCAAGGTAATCAATCGACATCGATCATAAATTACGTAAGGATTGTGAAGCTCTACTTTGAATATTATACTAGAATATATTCTGATAAAGCTAGTTATTAACAGAACGATAAACCAGGCTCATTATTCATGCGTGTGAGTGCATTTAATGATAATCTGCACTCGTATCGTATTTCACTTAGCGGAACATTTTACCTGCCAATTGAAGACTGTTATCCATTATAAACGATGTTAAAAGCTCACATTATGTTTCAGTAAAAGTCGTTTATGAACGGATTAACGATTCATAAATCAACCGCAGTGTAAGTAGTTACTCTCCATTTTGCCGCAACATCCTGTGAGGAGTTGGGCAGAGGTTTGATACATTGAGCTCTGACAGCTGCACAGCCAACGACACAATTTATTAAGTGCTCATCCATTGAAGGTTTCGTTACAACCGTCTTAGGAACACTCGGTCTACATACGTCAATGCAACCACACGGGTGAAGTTCTCGGAAGGGTAAGGAAGTATAATGATGGTAAGCGTTGTTTACATAGGACAGTTGTAAAGTTTGTTCCGGACTATAAAGCTTGTTTCTTGGAAAGGGTTTCTTGACATGTGACAATATAATATGTCTAAATTCTGACAGCGGTCTACAATTATAATTGCAAAGCAAAGGACGTTTCCAGTTATACGACATTCTATATTGAAAAACCACCAAGCCTGTTGGCACAGTTTAAAATATTACGCATTCATTTTCAACGTAAGTGTAGAAATCAGTAAATAGATGAAATGAACTTATAACAGTTCCGCATACCGGGACTGTCCAATGAACTCATTCCCGACGCCCACGCTCTTTCGTCCACGCCCGTATTACTATGCGACAAATATTAGAATAGGCCCTGATAATAAACATTATTTCCGTGAATACTGCGTGACTTATATAAGCTCTAATGTTAGTGTCGTAACACACGAATACAGAGAAAAATACATGTCATACCTTGATTAAAATAATCATAATATTTCAATGAATTTGCTTACGTGCACTCTGTCACGTTACACAAAACAACAAAGATGACATCAAAAGTGGTAAAGTATTTTGATTTTTAGACTTGCACAAATCTCTGAACAAACACGTTCAATACTAATATACACGTTGTTACGAACCAAGGACTTGTGAAGGCGACGAAACGAGAAAACTGAGAAGAGAATTGAAGACAAGAGCGTGGGCTTACACCCACATTAAAACCGTGAAGTAAAGAACACGTTGTTACAAGAATTACAACACAAAATACACGAACATAGAAAATATCGTACGTTGACAAACAATCATCGGTTGTCCGATAAACAGAACACATTGATTCATATTCAATTTAGCTGATAACACAGAATGTTTGTGCAGACTCATATCATCGATATTGGCAACCTTATCATTTGTCTGTATCATACAAATTTAAACTATTTGTACCTACCATAGCACTTAATACCAACAGTGCATGTAAGTTAATAAGCGACACCAAAGACAGTACTTTAATGAAGTTAAAGCTAGTCACGTTCAAAGTATTGGATTTCAATATTATGCTCAACTAATGACAAATCTATATCCCATCGCTTGCAATTTCCGTAGTGACCTATTTCTCTCCAACTTCTATTGAGTTCAGGAAGATTAAGCAGCTGTTACCTCTCGTCTTTGTCTCTTTAGCAGATGGTACTTCAAATGATATACTGTTTCATGTGGTTTGATCAATTTTTTTTCGACTTCAATATTTTGAATCTACATTATTTACAAATGTAATTCATTAATGACTTGGCTCAAAAGACTAGAGCTTTTAAAACCATTTCGTTTCACCATTTTTAGACAAACTAGCCCAACTTTACGACATCTCAACCGGTGGTATGCAGGAATAGAGCTTGGCTAAGTAAACTGAAGCTAGCTAGTGTGACAAAACGCGGCGGGTTATCGTGGTCGACGTGCGAAAGTCGTTCGTCGACCTTGCCGTGAGCGTCGCGGACCGCAGTGCGCCCGCGCAGGCCGCGTGCCATTCCGCCTACTGCACACGGCTGTACACCTAACATAAACTAACCAAACTGCTTGCGCATACAGTCCTAAGTGACCGAGAAGAAAAACTGAAGACTACTAAAATCGAGCAAGTGTTTCATAACAACGATGATTGAGCTGTGTAAACAAAAGCTAAAAATAGGTGCGAAAGCAATCCATTATAACAAAGAATTTCCCGTATTTTGAAGACGAACATTCACGTCGTTATATAGAAGTGTTTAATGATGTTGCGACACGGACAAGTGAACTCGATCAATCAAATGCGTTCGCAATTCCTTCATAATGAGTATTTCTCTTTGCTGTAATTACTGAGTAAACCAGACAACACGTCAGTCAATCAGGAAACATTTAAATGAAAAAAAAAATAGTTGTATATTGTGTTGCAGCAGGCCTTGAATAAGAATTTATGTAATAAATAAAGTTATTTTTATCTTAGTTATAAATTACTTTTAAAATATCTTTCGCCCTCGGTTTAGCTCGAAGGATTTGGAATTCGGCAGAATACAAAAATAAACTTTTATGGCTCTAAGCGCGTGTTAAAAATAAATCGGTCCCTCTAAGATATCGATGACATTATATTAATTTGGTTGCTAACACTATTTCCAACTTTTACTCGTAGTAGATAGAAATTTCTAATACACCTATAAATAATTCTAAGATTTAAGACTGAGAAAATGCAAAAACAAAGCTTATTTACGATCTCTTTATAGCTGTAGATGAATAGAGTAAAGATATTGTGACAGTGCTAGCGCCAGTAATGCCAGAAACTGAAGAAGCGTTTGAATTCAAGCCAAGAATACGATTCCAGTAACGTGCACATAGAAACAGCAAACCTAACACAATAACTATATTAACGTACCCCAGAAACTTGTTATTTTGCTATTAGGAATATTCAAATATAAGAGGAAGGTCTGAAAGAGGCGCCTGTGACCAGAAGTTAGCCTCTGTGTTTATACTGAGGGACTGGAACAACTTGCTTGCTGCAGTCTTCCCGCCCGATTATAATTTAGGTGTCTTCAAGGCTAGAGAGAATAGGCTCTTAATAAACTAGTGCGCTTCACCATCATTGATTTCATCACTGCTTGCCATCAGGGCCCTATCCAATAAAGCTGACAATCCGACAAGTCCGACATATGTCAAAAAGTGACAACTCGACAATTTTTCTGTTTAATAAAACTTACAGGCGACAAAATTGTCATGGTGGAAAATTGACAAATATGTCGGACTCTTTTTTTTCTTGACATTTTTCTGTTTTATAAAACTTTATATGCGACAGGTGACAGGTGACAATTTGTCGTGAAAAACTTGTCAAATCTGCTTTATTAAACAGAAAATTGTCATGACATGTTGACATATTTGTAGAATATTGTCCGACAATTCTGACAGGCGCGTTACCCTCTGTCGCGAAATCATATTCAAGCTATTTCCTTCCAATTATTTATTTTTACATCGTGGGTCAATTGGTCACTAAACTTCCCAAAAAGTATATTTTTACTTTCGTAAATAAGGCCCAAAATAGTAAGTTTTCTGTGCATTTCCATCTTACACGCGATCATAACACAATCGAAGTTGCACTAGTGATTGTTTTATTCTTGTACCTACTTTGACAATTTACTTTTCAATTTTACCCACATCCAGCTTCATAAAACAAAATTCTTTGCAAATATGTCAAAAGTCGACGCAATTGTCACGACAATCCGACAATATTGTCATCGACAAATGTCAGAAATAATGTGACTGGTTTTTTGATATATGTCGAGTTTTATTAAACGTGTTTTTACATTAAAAATATGTCAAGATTTCACCTGTCGATTTTTGACATATTTGTCACGTTTATTAAACAGCTTAAGCGCGACAATTCTACAATTTTGTCATTTTTTGACATATATGTCGGATTGTCAGCTTTATTGGATAGGGCCCTGGTGGGATCGCGGTCGAGCACTGGTTTACACCATTAAAAAAAAATCGTTGGTACTATCCCTGATACTCAGTATAGACATTTTTACAAAGGCTTAATGTCAGTACCTACGCCAACAGCGCTAATTGTTTTGCATTGCGCGCTGATTTATCTATTATGGCAATAATAGCACGATATCCCAATAGTTAACCTAACGAAAAATAACATTTAGTAATTATAATAGCCAGCCCTACTATTTCGGAAATAGAAATACCGTCTACCTACTATACGGTTCATGAGATGAACAGAGAGCAAAGGCTTAGTAATAGGAACCCTAAAGAACAAAAGACAAAAAAATCAACGTATCTTTGTCAAATCTTTATTGCAATCTGTAATGTATAGGTACTGGTGTGAAATAAACTGCTCTATAAAATTCGTCTGATTAAACGAAAAAAATAATGTTTGTTTCAATAACACAATTCTTATTCCGTCCATACTAAGTGGAAATACCGTAGTTATGCAAATGAGCTGATATCATTATCAACCGTAATTAAATGAATATTCCACGAGGTAAATTAGCAACAGTAATGGTGAATTGGATTTCCTGAAGTTCATTGACTAAAGACTTTCACGAGGAGACTGAAAATACTGAGATATTGGGAATGCAGTATTTTGAGAAAATACTTATAGTCTGCAAAGTATGGATCGGATGATGGAATGGGATGGATGCACCTGATACCATTAGTTCTGTACATGAGTTTAAACCCACCAGCAAATCATAATTTCTATGTAACCTACCGAGATTTTTAAGAAAGATGTGAATAAAATTCATTTGGGATACTTATAATTTCCTAATGATTTTTCTATACTACTAGTAACTATTCTAGACAAACTGACTGGCCACAAATCGCATGTATTATTGACAGGATTTCTTTTTTCTTAAAATTTATTTAATATTGTCTCGTTTTGTCTCTGAAGCGCCACAAAGGGCCAAACATACACGCACAACTATGCTGATAAACACACTACCCTCCTTTGCGTTGCGCAGTCGTATAGAATCAAAGAAATATGTAAGCAACAACAGTAACAAATAATAATGACAAATGTGCTAAAAAAATATGAATTGTCAAATTGGTTTCTTGCGTGGGTCAAATGTAGGCCTTAAAGCGGCACATATCCATTAAAACTGATGATTCATGCATTAGGTATTCCAAATAGCATAATATTGATGGATCTGACTCATGACTTAAGAACCATGGTGATGATTCCCTTCAATCATTGCACGATACTGTTTATACTTCTAACATTAGTCATTACATCACAGAAAAGTTTACGTGGATATAAATCTGCCGTTGTAATAAAAACATTACGAACATCTTGCTTTTACAAATGTGCTAGATTTGGTTCTATGATTCATAGAAGTAAATTATCCGTGTTGTACAAACAGACAAATTATTGCAAGAAATTATTCATTTAAAGTTTGTATGTTAACAATTTAAAATTACAAAAAAAAAGTATACAGTGGCCTCTTTACGACGTGCTTATCAAAGTATTGGCCATTTTGTAAGTTTTATTATTTTTAAATATTTTTCACAAATCTGTTTAATTTTTTCTCTTCTTTGTTTACACTGTATTTTCTCTTCCAAACAAAACCTTTCTTTAATTGTAACTTTTCTTGCGTGGTTGATCTACCTATCACAGGTTAGATACTTATTTGTAATTTTAAATAGTTAATAATAATAATGAAACTGTAAATTAAAATAATGTACAGTCAGTAAGACTTTTTGTATTTACATTTGTCATAACTGTGAGAATAACTTCATTATATGTGTTTTCGCAAGACCATCAAGGACACAAAGATAGCATTGTTTTAGCAATGACGAATACTACATAGGTAGTTTAAAATTAAGAGCTTTTGAAATAATAAAAACAAACAGTTGTTAACAAATACGATAATATTATCAAAGTTTGGAAACCCAGAGTGCTTATTTACAGAGATTTAATTTATTACTTGTTAGTGTACGTAATACAAAATTTTATGTAATTAATGTTTTAGGAATTCGTTATGATGATTAACAACGGACATGAGTTTAAAATTGAAAAGATTGGTTAAACCCTAAAGTAAGACCGGTGAAACAACAGGGAAGAGCCAATAAAAAGAATACAGAAGCAATTGTCATACATAGTTCTACATAGTGTCTATTAGGGGCAAGGTGACAACAGTATAGAGGGACGATAAAATAAAACGACCCATTCATATTTCTCATCTGTCAGCTATAACTGTAATAGAAGATGAAGAAAAAACATAATCCAACGCCGGGGAACAAAATCAGACGACGAACGTTACGTCAAATACGCCCGAAGAATATTAATTGGCTTCCATTTTAATTTCTGATTGAGTTGCAGGTGTTTCGGGGCCTCAACCTTTCATTATAAATCGGCTAGCGCACCACAATCGGCACCTGATGAGAATTGCTTAAAGGAATCGCTAATGCTAGCGAACGTATCGAAGCGTTCATATCAACATGGTCAACGACCGACCGATTGATTTCACGAATACGGAATTTCGAACTATATCGACGCTTGTAATAAAAAGTTTGATAACGATATGATAACAGTGACACACAAACATGAATAATAACAAAGTAGGAAACTAGTAGTGAACTAATTGAGATTTCACGTCTGCCTTTTCAATTCAGGTCAATTGGCATATCTTGTCATATCGCAAAAATCAACTTGCGCAATAATGAAGAAGAAGACGTATGTATTCGTATGCTAAGCTGAGCGAGATCTAGATGCTGCAACTTTATCATACAAAGGAGCCCATTGAGGCGCGAGTGCACGAGCCGCGACCTCGAACCTGTGACCTTGTACACAATGCGAACAATTGTAATGTAAATGCGGATTGAACCCGTTGTGCCACTCATACTCTGGTACCGATTGTTGTCGAAGTTCGCACCGAATGAGCTCGTAACTCATTTCACGTGGAAAACGACGCTGAGCCTCGTGGATCGCAGATATACGCACGCTTATGACTAACGTTACAATTCTCTGTGTTGTAGCGGAAATAAACTATACCTAGCCGATGGTAGAAAAGAAATATAATAATACTCCGCGTAAAAAAGTAACTTTCCCAAAATATTCCGAGAGAACACATTACCGAGATAAAAAGCCCCATAAAATAGTCGATCTATGTGCCAATTTTCAACCAAATCTGTTAAACAGTTACGCGTGATTGAGTTATCAATATCCAAACAAGTATAAATCACTTGTAATAGAAGAAGACCAAAGAAACGATGGATGGATTTTGTGAAAGACGATATGGCTAAAATAGGAGGTAACTATTGATATGACGGTAAATAGAGATCTAAGAAGACGTACTGCGAACGACTCCAAATCAATTGGGTCAAGGGCAGGAGGATAATAAAAGCACTTGTAACTTTGTAAGTTGGTTTTTAGGTACTACAAATGCTTCGTTTTGGCATAGAGAAAACAAGACGATGCACCAGCAAAAATGATTTTACTCATCATATGAGTCATTTTATCGGAAACAAAACCCGCAAAATTGAGTCCGAAGTAGAGAACAAAACTCAGTAGCTACATTTGCATTCTCTGTGACCTCTCTAGCTTCCTCCACTTTCATAATTCCCACCAGCTTGTTAACAGAATTAATAATTGATCTCATGCATTAAATACATTAAGTTTTTTATTAATTCTCAGATCCGCGTGGAAAGTCACGGTGAAATCGAAAAGTAACTATTTTCCCATCTTGAATAATAAAAGGCAAGATTCACATGCTAGTAGAATATAGAATAGTGCTCGTAATTCCATAAATACTAACGTGTGTAAAATCTTATTAAATACAGGTTTCAAAAATACTTGAGAATGTCGAATAAAACACCGTCAGAATCATCACAGAGAGATATTCATAAAATTCTTAAAGCAGTTTTAATTCGTGATTGTAAGATTCGGATGATATATTACACATTTCAAATGAAGAAAAAGAATAGAGCAATAAAGTTGGGTTGAATTATACATATACACACTTACGAAAATCAAGAAAGCGAAACAACGTGCATTAACTGTCGTTAGGCAAGATCATTAATTATCACGCGAGCTATATCATTCATTATGATAAGCGAGGCTCATTAAATGTTACTAAGTGTATTTAAAAACAACAGAGATTTACTTACTACCCGCTAAGATAAGATAAGAGAAACTCTCGTATAAGTAATATGTTACGTTATCTCAAACATGATGATATTATATTGAGAACGTTAACAGTCGTTTGCTTAACCTAAAACTATCACGAGCAGACAAACTCACCTAACAACAAAAATGTTAAAACTTCAGCGTACGCAAGAGATAAAATATGAATGGCAGACATTAAAGAGCTCAAATTATGAATAATAAACTAATATATATGCAGATACAGCTCAATGGCATATATACATTGTCTGAACACAATAAGGTCGATGTAGTACCTATACGTAGACTTATTATAAATCACGATGTAGAAACATTACGTTGATTTACAGCACAATCTGCGGCCTGTCTCCGTTCATGCGCTATCTTAAATGCAACGTGCATTGGAACAAGCTGATTTCGTGACTGGAGCAGATATAAAGTATATTAATGCAAGTGGTACAATAGTTTCCATATCATTGTCGGCTGTCGGCCGGCCCGCCGAGGCGTGGCCAAGTCGACGCCGCTGCGTGCCCAACCGACCATTCTGCGCTCTCCCTATGGATTTTAGAATTATAGGATTATTGCGTTTAGAGATTCGAGGAGGATACAATTGTAATTGACTCTTCAACGTTAGCGTGATTTCGGTGTATTTCATCTTTCCGTTGACCTTCTCCGTGCAATTTATATGATTACTTAAATAAAAGAAATCTAATATAACTTCTTTAACGTACGTACTTTTACGTTTAATTACGTTTTTATTCTGTAATGAACGTCAGTCACGTAACGAAGCAATAACACAAAAACTGGACGAAAAATGTCTTAGTTTTGTTTAACATTACTTGAACTCCGAAAAACGAAATAAAACAATCGACCTTACTTTACATACTACGTAGAACCGAAGTTATAAGAGTCCCAAAAATTAAATTAAAAATTTAAAAAACCCCCACCGCAAAAAAGAAAACATTTAAAAAGTTAAAAATAACACTTTAGCCATGAAATTTTACTTCACGTCGGGGTACCGCTTAAGTAAGGAATGTTCCTAGTACTTGTAGGTATGTAGGTACTTATTTTAACGGTACCCCGACGTTACGTAAAATTTCATGGCTAAAGTGTTATTTTTAACTTTTTAAATGTTTTCTTTTTTGCGGTGGGGGTTTTTTAAATTTTTAATTTAATTTTTATTTTAACATTTTTAAACGCATTCATTTTGTTTTCTAGAGTACCTATACACTTATGAGAATTTATCAGTGCATTGTATGTAGAGACAAATGCTGGTTAAAACGAATCCAAACACGACATATCTGCTATTATTTTGTCAAGAGTCTACCTACTGGTGTGCTGGATAGCCTGGCTGCAGCATCAGCTCATCCAGTTGCCATTAGTTCATTGTGTTTAGAATCAAATGCTGGTTGAAATGAATTCAAACACAACATATCTGCTATTATTTTGTCAAGAGTCTACCTACTGGTGTGCTGGATAGCCTGGCTGCAGCATCAGCTCATCCTGTTGCCATCAGGGCATTGTGTGCAGAATCAAATGCTGGTTGAAATGAATCCAAACACGACATATCTGCTATTATTTTGTCAAGAGTCTACCTACTGGTGTGCTGGATAGCCTGGCTGCAGCATCAGCTCATCCTGTTGCAATCAAAGCATTGTGTGCAGAATCAAATGCTGGTTGAAATGAATCCAAACACGACATATTTGCTATTATTTTGTCAAGAGTCTACCTACTGGTGTGCAGGATAGCCTGGCTGCAGCATCAGCTCATCCAGTTGCCATCAGTGCATTGTGTGCAGAATCAAATGCAGGTTAAAATGAATCCAAACACGACATATCTGCTGTTATTTTCCCAAGAGTGTATTAGTCTGCTAGATATCCTGGCTGCATCAGACCAAATACACCATTATGTTACTTATTAATATTACACACATGGGTGTTTTAAATTTTAAGACACACATATGTTTGTTAACCCCCGACGCAAAAAGAGGGGTGTTATAAGTTTCACCGCTATGTGTGTGTGTCTGTCTGTCTGTCTGTCTGTCTGTCTGTCTGTCTGTGGCATCGTAGCGCCCAAACGGGTGAACCGATTTAGATGCGGTTTTTTTTATTTGAAAGCAGGGTTTCTTGCGATGGTTCTTAGACATAATTCATCAAAATCGGTTCAGCCGTTTCAAGGTTA
The DNA here is from genome assembly GCA_921972225.1 of Euplexia lucipara. Taxonomy (NCBI): domain Eukaryota; kingdom Metazoa; phylum Arthropoda; class Insecta; order Lepidoptera; family Noctuidae; genus Euplexia; species Euplexia lucipara. The sequence goes on along the minus strand of OV179155.1, from coordinate 16,561,635 downwards.
TCAGCTCTTTTATGGTAGCTACCGTTGCTATTTTAGACGTCTATGGGTATTAACTTTACATACAAACATATGTGTGTCTTAAAATTTCAAACACCCATGTGTGTAAACCTAATAAGTAGTAGTAACCTAGTATTTGGTCTGATGCAGCCAGGATATCTAGCAGACTAATACACTCTTGGGAAAATAACAGCAGATATGTCGTGTTTGGATTCATTTTAACCTGCATTTGATTCTGCACACAATGCACTGATGGCAAATGGATGAGCTGATGCTGCAGCCAGGCTATCCAGCACACCAGTAGGTAGACGCTTGACAAAATAATAGCAGATATGTCGTGTTTGGATTCATTTCAACCAGCATTTGATTCTGCACACAATGCCCTGATGGCAACAAGATGAGCTGATGCTGCAGCCAGGCTATCCAGCACACCAGTAGGTAGACTCTTGACAAAATAACAGCAGATATGTCGTGTTTGGATTCATTTCAACCAGCATTTGATTCTAAACACAATGCACTGATGGCAACAGGATGAGCTGATGCTGCAGCCAGTGCACTAAAACCTGAAGACTCTACATACAATTAGGGCTTGCAATCCGGATATCCGGATATCCGTATTATCCGGATATCCGCCGATTTTAAAATCCGGATTTTACTTGCATGACAATCCGGTTTTTTCGGATATTACGGATAGTTCTATTTCACTTTGAAATATTAAATAAAAAGCTGTCATCTGTAATGAGCATTGACGTTATTTATTATTTCAATATAGTTAATCACTCTCGCTTTTGTTTTTTTACTTCCCAAATCATACATAAATACATAAACGCACGCCTTTTTTCATGAGGGTAGGTTGACATGAGAAAGTACAGAGTGCCATGTGCTACGATTCTGACATAATTCTTTTGCTTCGTTTACATTCATACATGCTGTCATACACATCACAATATTGAGTCAATTTAGTGGCAGAGATTATAATTAATTCCAACATTCTATATACATAGCCAAAATACAGGCTTTGCTTACCTCTGCTTGGCTACAGATGGACACTCCACACCAATTAGACCGACCTAACTTAGCGTGTACAAATATTATGCCTGAGTTTTCTTTTAACAAACATTATTATTAAAATTAATGACCACTGGCCAACTTTATCAATCAATCAATTCATTTATTAAATCAAACAAATGATACACATCCATACTGCACGCATTTTCAAGATTGTGTTGTATTTTACGGCACGCACGGTCAAAGAAGACTGGACCAGAGTTTTAAAATCAATCGCTATAGTGGCATTTACAAAACCTCTCACATTTTTATTAAGAACAAAAAAACTTCCAACGAATCTGTGAGACTAGCGATTATTAAAATTATATCCACGTTTAACACACAACAACCAAATCAAACAGTCATAACTTCTACGGACAATACACGATATAAAGAAGGTTGCTCTTCTTCAACTGAAAACGTATCAATCAAAACATGTTCAAGTTTCTTCATGACACACATGATATATCTGAGGTCATCAAAAAACTTGAATCTTTAGGCCCATGCATACCACTAATTTCTACGGAAAATTGTTCTCAGTGGAGGCTATACGGTTATGGAATGCTTTGCCTGTGTCAGGGAGACAAGATCAAACATTAGCATCATTTAAAAATATATTATTATCTTTCTTCTTTCTTTCTTTCAACACCAGGGGCGCGTTGCCAACCCTTTAAAAACCTATCTACTCCCCTTTTGAAGAACCCCATACTGTAGCCCTCTGAGAAAACCTCGGCAGGGAGCTCATTCCACAATCCAAGTGTACGCAACAGCTGTAATAGATGGTTAACAACTAAATAAGCAACGCATAGCCAATTACAGGTAGAAACAAAGTATGTTACAGAAATCTTAGGATTACTAACAAGCACGGTAATAACAGAAAAAAAAATAGAAAAAAATACAAAAAGCACTCACATTATAATGTTTTATACAGGTCGATTGGATTGCGATGTTATGATTTGTAATAAATGTAAGATCTCATGTTTAATTAGAATTGTTAGTATGAGAAAAGTACATTCGATTGTATAGTGCGATATCGGTGTTTTAAAGCAAAATTTTAAAAAGTTAACAATTTTGTAATTGTTACTTGAAATATTGGTATAGTTTAATATTTCTTGTCATTTTGCCTGAGAGACTAATTAGAACGTGTTACAAAAGCTTATTAATTTAATTTATAATAAAAACAAAAAAATATCCGTATTATCCGAAATATCCGGATAATCCGGATAGCAATATTTTAAAATCCGTATTATCCGGATAGTAAAAACGAACGGATATTGCAAGCCCTACATACAATGCACTGAAAAATTCTCATAACTGTAATTTCTATAAAACAAAATTAATGCGTTTAAAAATTTTAAAATAAAAATTAAATTAAAAATTTAAAAAACCCCCACCGCAAAAAAGTATAACATTTAAAAAGTTAAAAATAACACTTTAGCCATGACATTTTACGTAACGTCGGGGTACCGTTAAAATAAGTACCTAGGTACATACCTACAAGTACTAGGAACATTCCTTACTTAAGCGGTACCCCGACGTTACGTAAAATGTCATGGCTAAAGTGTTATTTTTAACTTTTTAAATGTTATACTTTTTTGCGGTGGGGGTTTTTTAAATTTTTAATTTAATTTTTTAAGTAAAGTTAATACCCATAGACGCCTAAAATAGCAACGGTAGCTAACACAAAAAAGCTGATAACCTTGAAACGGCTGAACCGATTTTGATGAATTATGTCTAAGAACCATCGCAAGAAACCCTGCTTTCAAATAAAAAAAACCGCACCTAAATCGGTTCACCCGTTTGGGCGCTACGGTGCCACAGACAGACAGACAGACAGACAGACAGACAGACACACACACATAGCGGTGAAACTTATAACACCCCTCTTTTTGCGTCGGGGGTTAAAAATAGTTGGGTCCGAATCCGTACTCAATGGAACATTTCAATAGTGGGTCCTTATTGCGTCTTTACATGTTCCACACTTGTGTAACGTTGGGGATGATGTTAATATTACAACTTTCAAATAAACATTTGAACAGCTCGTATTTATTACATTGGTTTTGAATGATACAGCGTTGTTTGTTGTTGTAACGTAAAACTAACTGCACATAGGACGGAACACGAAGTAAAGTTTTTGCCGTCTTGAAAATTACCTATAATTGCTCCTAACAACTTCCTAGAGTAACGTAACTGCGTGTCATGGACAAATAAACCATGTAGGTAGATGCCTGAGTGACCAACTAGATATGTTCCGACAGTTTCGACCTTCCAAGGTCCAACATGATATCGTGATAGCTTAGAGATTAAGGCGCCTACGTCTCATACACGAGGTTATGGACCAAATACCAATATGACTCTTTTAATACTTGTGTACGTCCTGATTTTATTTTAGACACCATTTACATTATTAACATACCTGTTAAAATACCTGAACTTATGGTATAGTAAGTTTGAAATCGCCAATCCGCTTTGACCAAGCGTAGGGATGGCTCTCAATGCTTTCTCTGCATGAGAAAAAGCCTTAGCCCTGAAGTAGGACAGTAACAAGCTGGTATTATTATGATATACCAACATAACTAACATCTTTAAATATTACGCTTAAAACGTACGTCAGATCAGTTCCAATTCATGCATAATATAACAGTCTACCAAACGCCTAAAACAAAGGCATTTCATTGAAAACAAAGATCGTTAGTATTCGGAGAGGCCGTTTCAATTGAATGCGCTTTTTGCATAATATCGACGTACAATTCTCCGGATATTATTCTATGACCGGTGGTATTTAATGTGAGGTTTGTTTAAAATTTGCATATGCAATTCCTGGGCAGTACGACTGTTTTGTCAGATAGAAATACTAATGTTGATTTTGGTTAAACAACACTAGTATGTTGTATCATGTGTCGATTCTATGTCACAACAAAATTGAAATCGGGAATGAAAATCCCTTTTGTAAAGCACACTTTTTGGAGTGTTATAACTCGTAGTAGGTAGGTACTAAGTTTGGAAGAACCCTTAATAATTTCGTAGGAAAGTTCCCACAAACCAAATTGAGAAAAGAACTGCCAAGGAACGCCTCAAATACAACAACAATAAGGTAGGTATCATTATGTTGAAACAGGTTAAAAGAACTAAAGCTTACGACAACACATGTGTGTCGAATGCAACTGTGCAACTTCTTATTAACGGTCGGTATGGCAGTGACAAAAACTAGTCGAGGCGGGAACTCGATGCAAGGTAGCGGCTATTGGGAACGGCATGCGAGAATCTTTAGAAACAGTGGTGATTGCAGACGCTCACACTAGCGTAACCACTGTGTAATGGAAAACTTACCGTTTTGCGATATTAGTAGGAAGCGCATCGAAGTAACATTAAAGTTTATCTTAGAATTTCTTAAGGAAAGAAGAAAGGAAGAAAGTAAGAAAAAGATGTTTATTTGCCGCAGAGGACTTGCACTGCATATTTAACATTACAAATACTAACTTAAAAAAACAGTAATTCTAATGTTAGTGTTAGTAAACATCTTGCAACACTAGACCAAACACAATATAAAGGTACCTACACAAAACACCGAAAATTGCCTGCAGTTGCACTACGTGACTGTGCAAATAGGATACCACTCAGCATGATGCAGTGTCATAGCGGGAACACAGCACAGTGGGTTCTCAATGCCCCATCATTGAACAAAGGTTTTATTAGGAGATGAATTCCAAGTTGTCAATAGTAGAATTTGAATCTAAGAAAATATGTAGGTAGGTTTATTTATTTAATACTTTAGGCACACAAATGTACACTTACTAATAGTCAATCTCATCAGGCCCAGTCATCGTTCATTTGCATTTTTAAACTAAAAAAAAAATCGATTCCAATGCAGAAGGAAATCGTGATAAGACCACCTGATTGAATAGCAGGCAAAAGGAATTAATCGTTCTCTTCTTCCCGGTCGTTGACCCTAGGCGCCGGCCGATCGCACCTGCGCCTGCGACGCCTGCTTCAAACTGCCAGAAAATGCGGATGCCACCAAGGCCGCGAGCTTTTTAGCCTCTGACTCACTCTCTACCAACTCCTGCTGTAGTGCTGTACAACGAGTTTTATACATTTCCGCATAGCATCAAGTTATAACTATCTATGGGACTTCTTCAATACAACATAACCGGCATAGGCGTGAATAAGCTTAATGACATTAGACAAAACAGAACATTTGAATTATTCATTCTGTTTTGCTCTTATACTTTTTATAAATGGGCAATAGAACAGTGCTTGTTTGGCTCCAAAGAAAAATAAGTTTACTTTTGTGTGGTCCGTCTGCACTTCCCATTCCATTTACTTATTATTGTGTTACATTACTCCGATTGACAAGTCCCTTTCAAGTAATATAGACAAAACACCAGCCAAGAAAGCCTTTAAATGTGCCAGTTTTTGATTCTTCTTCGGACAGATAACACCGAAATGAATGAACGTTGTTTGCAAAAAAAAAGAAAGTACACTTTCACGAACATCTCAACCAGCTATATCATCGTTTACTAAATACTACGAAATAATTAATTCGGTTTCTAGCCAAACAATTTACCAAGCTGCTAATAGATGCGAAATTACTTAGACGAACGTTGCCTAACAGGGAATGTCTTTAAATCTAGATTTAAAAGCAAGATCTTTAAAATTCGACCTTCACGGAACAAGAACTTGAACATTTTGTTCTTATTGTAAATTGTTGTTGAAATTGTACACAAAACCTTCGTTTCTACAACAATAACCGGTCTGCGTTTCCATTCTATTAATAGTCCTGTATACATTTTCACAGTAAACAATAACATTATTAATAGCTGAATTAATGTTTTATCAATACTACATTGACTACACATAGAACGTGAACAGTATATTACGTAAATAAAACAATAAACATGAACACAGTTTTGTTCAGTGTGTATGTAGGTAGACGATAAGAACTGTTTGACACGTAATACTTGTAATAAGATAAATACGCATCGGGTTATTTGAATCACCATAAGTGCAGCCGTATCCTAAGCATGAAGGGGAGCTAGGTTGTACGTAAGTATACCTGTATCTAAACAGGTACTTGCCAAGAGATTGTTTCACAGTTCTCGCAGTATTGCAGGCTGCAGACTCGTTTTTAAACAAAAGAGATCTACAATAAGTGTTATGAATTATGATTGAGTTCTAACAATCACTTCTACAGTATCACAGTGACGTGATGTCAAATGCATTAACGATTACTTACAGACAATAGTTTACTAAAACTAATAAAATATCATTTTTGCTAATAAATACAGTAGGTAGTAAAATTTAAATTTTACCTTCAGAAATCGTGGGCAGCACGTTGACAAAGCTAACAATTCCGACGCCTGTTAACTGACTCATTCACCCAAACTAACTTAACACGAACACTTGAAAGTAACGTCTACCTTGTAACGGCTATTCTTGAAAACAAACAACCGAAAAAAAACGGGTAACACACTTGACACCTTATCACGTAGCCTACATAGATAAAAAGTGGTAAATTATTTTTTTGACACTTCAGATTTTTGCAATCATGTCGGCAAGCGATGCAATCTTCGAATGAAAAGTACGGTAAAAATTAGAAATTACTACAGTGGCTGACCACTGCGCACACTTTTTCCATAATAAGCGAGAGAAATGGTAAACGATCACATGAGAGCGGCCTAGATTTTTTACATGAAGTGTCGCGTGGGGTGCGCATACGCCGTGTTGTCGTCGCGAAGCGCCGGGGCTTACTGGCCGGCCAGACAGACAAGTCAAGCCAACGCCCGTTCACCAGTTCACCTACTCTTATCTTTCGATGACTGTGTATGTGGATGTGGTCGTACTTGCTTGCATGCTTATTCCTCGCCGCGCTTACTTGACTGGTTACTTATACTGCATCGAATGTAGTTTATGTTGCCGCATTGGGATTGCACTACGTCCTATATTATGCGAGAAAAGCACAAAAAGGTGTATTAAAATTATTTACCGCGTTTTCTTTACGATTTTGTCTCATTACGTTGAGTCGACGATAAATTTAAATGGATTTTTACGTCGAAAAGATAAATAGCTTTATTAAAGTACATAGGTACCGATGCTCCATTTCTTTATTATCATTCAGAATGAAATGGTGTTTATAAAATTTCTAGAAATTTGTTCTTTCAACCAATTCGTGATCGCGTAGAGATTATTTAATAACAGAGAATCATGAAACGATCACAGAGAACACAAAAAAGGTTGATTTATCAAGTACTAATAAGTATTAAATAACATAAATATTTTTTTAAGCTTTCTCCAAATAAAGTTCAATAATGGATCGAAGATTCGAGAGAGTAGCTTGTCGATAAGCAGAAAATAAGTGCCATCTAAAAATAAAACAGTTCTTCAATTGATTTATCAATTTGACCTATCGGGGCCACTGCTAAACCTGACCTGCGTTCACTTTACTTCATAAGCACTTGAATCTGGTGCTAGCCAAGATACTCTAGCAATTAATTCATATCCATAATCTACATTATCTGAAACAGTCAATATGATTTTTGGGAATAATTTAGATAACATTTTCCTTATTGACGATGGCTGGAGATTCAGCAATTCCTAGAAACGTTATCTACCAAACAAATATTGTCGTTTGTACTGTATAGAACGACTAATGTCAATCAGTCAGAAACAATAAACCGAGAATAAGAGAATAAACGCAGTCAATAAGTTGAATAAAAATCTAGTGTTTAATAAAAAAATTATATTCTATTATATTTTTTTTTTATGGCAAACAGAGCCGATGTCGACTATTCTGCCAATGTCTAAAGTGTATTGGACAGCAAGTGCGCAGAAAAAAAATTATAACTTAGCTTTGATTTTCGTGTATGTCAATGTCAACTCACTGCTGTCATATTTTTGTTTATTTACAAAAGGTGATCACTATACTATGGTTCCGTTATAAACTTAATAAAACTTACTTCACATTAAATAAATAAAAAAACATACATGTTCAACGTAAATGTAAGTAAACAATATACATTTTTATTTATTTTATATATTTCTAACATAAACGTCTAACACTTTTAGGTTTCTGCACTTCTGCTCAACATAAGCTTTCAATAATATACTAAATCTCACACTCCTCCTTTCTCGCATTTTTCTGAAAGGGATGCAAATATTTCGCTTAACTATAGCCTATCGATAAGGATGGACTCAGATTATATCCATGTAAAGACCATTTAGAGAGCCATTTATGACATTATTAAGATTGCCTCGTTGTGCCCGAGTGATGGCGATGAGTTCGTCCTTAGGGACATGGGACTTAAAGTAACTGGCAAAATGTGGGTGTATCACAGGTCCACCTCTTACTCTGCGGTGATTACAGGCGTGCTGTTAAATAAATATATCTAAGACTATTTACTGTCTTTATCACAAATTGCTAGTGCGAGGTCAGAATGGGAAACTAGTACCTATATTAAATGATTAAATTATACAGTAAGGAAAACATTATGTGTAGGACACAAAGTCAGATAGTTTAGTGTATACGGTGTGCAGCATAACTTCATCTATATAGTAACTTTTTACGATCGTTAGGATAAGTGGCTTCTAAAGTATAGGGAAGTGAAAGTTGGGATTTGTCTTTAACATTTATTTTAGGTTCTTTAAATCGTGGCTTTGATTGTATAAGTGGTTTATTGGTATAAGGTGAATCTCAAAAATTTCAAAATTTATTTCATCACCACTGCTGTCAAAAACGGTGAAGGAAAACATCGTGAGAAAATGTTCTAGAACCAAATATTCGAAGACATGTGACATCTACCAATTCGCACTGGGCCCGCGTGGTAGCCTGTACGCAAAACGTGTGTTTTCAATGTCTGATGTCAAATAAATATTTTTCTTTCTTTCTTTCAAAATACGCGCTTTGACCTGGAGTTGCAGATACCAGCCCGCTATCTTCAATCTTTGATCTTTAAGGTGAATCTCCGATTGTTTAACGTCAAAAGATTAGTGTTAAAGTTCTTCTTTCCTATTTGTTGTGTTTTTGATAGCCATAAGTTCTCCATGTACTAAATAAATAAAGGGATTTGTGGCTAAATAATAACAGCCGCACGAGTCAATCGAAGGTACGTGAAGTACGTCCGTTGATGGGTGACCATTTATTACAAAACAAGTCTCCGTGCCTCGGAAAACACGGACCAACTGACTGACATTTAAGTATTTGTCTTTGACAGTCGTTACGAGTAGTCAAAAAACTTTTTTGCAAAAAAAAAAAACACTAAACGGTGTAAAATAACTCTAAATTGGGAAGTCTGTGGCTTTGGTGGTTTTGTCTTATTCATGATGGGCCACCGACTTCCGAATTTAGAGTTATTATACACCGTTTAGTGTTTTTTTGAAGTCGGTTTTATTTTTTGCACAAAAATTTTTATTTTTCCATTTTTAGTTGTTCCCATACAAATAAATGCCATGAATTTATTATAAATTGATAATTGTTAACAAAACATGTCATAATATCCAATTATCCCTAATAAATGAAAATACTCACAAATGGAGGGGGTATCAGGTAACTAACATACATAAAAAAAAAATACATATACTTACACGAACATAGAACCTCCTCCTTTTTTGAAGTCGGTTAAAAAGACGAAAGTCTGACAACCTGTTTAAACAAGGGGTATTGTCTGTGCTTCATGTAAAACACTGGTATTCAGCTGCTACCAGTGAGACTGGAAGCCGACCCAAACAGTTGAAAATGTTAGGCAGATGATGAAAAGGTTTGTGTGTTGCCGCAATCCCACCTTAACGTTAGTCATACACCTGTCTTTAACCACATATTCGCTGTACTTGAAAAGCACCAAGTGGATATGATCCGGAAACACCAATGCAAAGAATTTCTTTGTTTAATTGTATCTATGAGACAGATGGAAGCGAACCACCTGGTCCATGTTGTGTCCTATACATGAATTTGAAGGAGTTTTTACTGCCATACAAATAATCCTAAGTAGGATACATTCAATGTCCAGAATCATTGATTAGAAAACTGTAGTCAGGTATTAACGAAGAGATTTAAGATGCGAAGAAATGTCTTAGAAAAACTGTGATCCGAAGTCTCAGTAACGCCATCTAGCATAATATAGCAATAGCGGAGCGAACTAAACTAGACTAATCGACTTGTGTCCACTAGGATACAAAAATCGGATGAAATATTTTATTCGTGATGTCCCGTCTACAATAAATATTGATTGTATTTGGGAATTAATTAACCGCCGTCAAGAGAATGTATTTTGTAAAAATAATTTAGCAATTTCCAGAATCTGGGATCTTTATCTTTATGGGGGATAATAATAACACTCAAAGAAATACCCAGTCAGTTTATAGTGACAACGATTCAGGAAATCGTAAAAATAGCATCAGACCATACATTATTGAGGAAATGTCAAAAAGCTCGTAAAATTTAGATTCGATTAGCTCATAGTCGTAACTCGGAATGGTTTAAGTGTTACATAAAGTGGATACTGTACCAATACATTAGATAATGTTCAAACAGTTAAGAGGAGCTCAAACTTATCGATATGGAAACTCTGGGTAGATCGGCAGACCAAGGCAGAAGATGAAGTGATGACTTGAACTCCTACCGAAGGGATATATGGGCGACGTAAGAAGAAATAGTGTGTGGAATAAAGATTCTCAACTCTAAGCTAAGCAAGGTACGTAGTCTAACGTTTTGTCGTTGTGTTAATATTTTGAATTACCTACTCACAACTAAGTGTAATTTGTTTTTTTTTTTGTTTTATTATTATTATTTATGATAATTTAATGTAATGGACTTTGTCTGAGAATAAATGAATTTAATTTAACAGTTCTCTATTATTTGCTAAAGCTTGTTGTTAGGTATAGTTAAGTCTGAATGTGGAAGTATCTACTACATTTATGTACACTTACGTAGTAGGAATGTTCACATGTAAGTGAAATGTATTTTTGTTATAAGAAGTCACGGTGATAGTAAGTTATTCCGCTTCCGTTGTAAAGACCCAGCTCATCAACCTATCCCAATGTGTCTAATTTCTTTAATAGGTTTTCAACTATTAATTTTCAATACATAACACAGAGACTTCATCAGTTACCATTTCATCAATCAGTCCTATTTTAAGTTTGCCAGAAAAGCTACTACAACTTTGTAAGGATCTAAAAGTAGGTACCTATATGATTTTGGTGCAGGCTAATCTTTATAAACCTTTTTTTATCTACCATTGAACATTTTTATATTTAACCCCCATAATTCCACAATTACTACCTTACACTACGTCTAGTGTCTGTCTCGGCCTTACAATAAATAACAAAAGCATTTACATAACTCAATGGAGTAAGTACCTCCATATTTTTCCCCGGCCTTAATTTAACGATACATCAAAAACGCATCGTACCTGAAGGATAAACAATTTAAACATAAAATACGTTTACGACTCCATAAAAGAATATACTACTCACTTCTCTTCGAAGTGCCGAACCCATCTTCGTGGCCGTTGCACGTCCTATCTTCATCATATTCGTAAACCTTGAAACTTTCGAATGAATACAGCTTGACGGCTTTTCTTCTCTTCCTATTCGCAAAAACTTCCCCGGTTCAATATGCTCGTAACAAATAGTCCGAATAAACTAATTACAATTCGATGTCCTGTTAACCGCACTGTTCAAAAGTACACACAACTCGACCCCCGAAACAGAGGGTTTCAGTTCCACAAACGACACTGTTCACCGATAATGTCAGATAGAACTTTCGTTAGCTAGTTACACCACTTGGAGGCTAAATTGTTTACAACTTTACCGAGATGGAAGCCGGCTTACGCACGAACTATTGTCATAACAGAACAATGGACGATAATGTTTGATATCACAACAGGAACGTTCGGAATTCAAAAGAAGTTATAAGTTCGCGATCGTAGGGGCTCGGGAGCTGTCAGTAGGGCGGGAGCGCTCGTGAGGGCGACCGCGTGTCGTCTGGCTGGGCTGCAGTGCCCCTGCCCGCCGCGCCGGCGCCCGGAACTGTGTCAGCAGACGCGGCGCCCAGAGCACCCCGGCACCCCGGCCTTTCATGAATACACCTCTCTCTATGTTTGACGCATCAATACATTCGTTGCCGTAGGCTTAGTAAACTATAATTGCCGCATCAACGATAATAACTTTACGGTGAATTTAAAATGTTAAAGGTAAATTTAAGAGCACGTTGTCGCAATTAAATTTTAAAAGACGAATTATAGTGAAGGTGTAAGCAAACAAAGCAGAATATCTCCTATTGAATCAATGACCGCGGTAATGGGGCAATTTAAGTCGATTAATTGCCTAATAACCCTCGCCGTTATAATGCTTCAACGAACCATTTCCAGTTTGCCTTCCAAACTGTCATATTTATGACGGCTTTAAGCGGAATTCTTCACTGAGTCCAGAAGCCGCTAAGTGAGAGACATTTCGCGCCATTCCCGTCCCTCTCCCTTGGCTTATTATGTCCTATTTTTAGACCGAACAAGAAATCTCCTCTTCAATTTCATGAATGGCGGCTTCTGAAGCTTGATTTTGTAAAGCCAGGCAGTCATCCGTCAACCCACCAGTCATTCACTTAATGACGCCACATGTCACGTGTTATTTCTCTTGAATATAAGTAAATACAAGTATCATTCACACAATGATCACATGCATTTTAATCACGTGAGACAGTTTTTTTATTATTATACCTAAATCCAAACAGGCACATGCTTTGGATTGACCGTACCTACATCACATGAGGTGAGCAAATAGGTTAAATTAGAAGTGCATTGTCAAATAATTTTCCCTGGAATGATAAGCAGATATGCAAATGCTTTTGTACTAAGAGGTTACCATTGTTACTTTTCCTTTCAATACTTTTCAGGAAGAAATTAAACTACCCTTTTACAGTGCTATTACAAGACATAAAATTATAATAATAGACATGTTCATAAGCAAACCATTAAATTCTTAATATGGAATTTATGGAACTACTTGTCGTTGACTGTTACCATAACGAGTTTATTGAAGAAACATTAAATAAGTCTTCAGAACAATTTTATAGAGCAATATAATAGATCTAAAGAAATGAGTTTTACAATAATTAAACGAATAGACTGGTAATAAAACTAAACTGAGCTTACGGCTGCCAAGTGCTTTTAGTGTTGTTTTGAAGACCTATTTGATGTATACAAATTTAAAATGGTACTTCGAGGATGATTAATTAGACTGTTAGGCTAAGTTTAAAAAATCGCGCCCGCTAGGCACACGCCACGCGCGTTTAGACCCGCTTTCACTTTGTATTTACGATTACAAGGAGCGGGTCGTTCTTACTATATTTAAAATGTCACCTGGTAGTGGAAATTACACTACTTCTGCTTTCTGCACTTTTACTCCATATCGACTTAAACTATGTCAAATGTACTACACTCTTTGCACGTGTAATTCTTAAGTGATTCAAATTATTCGTTTATCGCATTAATAAGCAGAAAATCTTAGGTCCATAGTTGAATTTTCGAAGAATGTCTTGGCCAATTGACTACCATACTGCTAATGATTGGTAAGCTAAACAAAACCCATAAAACGTCCTACAACGCCACTAAGGCTTCGGTCACGAAGTCAGCGGGAGCGGGAAGGCGGTGTGTTTTATTGTATAATTAGTTTGCATAGGTTTAGAGATCGGAACGCGCCGCTCCGAGCCCCGTTGCCTTCAATGCCAGTTCCAAATAACTCTGCATTGGTTCGAGCCAGGCCTGCTCCGCCACCACCGCCGCTCTGGTGGCGTCTCGCTGCCCGCTGACTTAGTGTCCGTGGCCTTATGCATTAATTTGTATTGTAAATTATTGTTACCTACTGCTTAGAAACTTGCAATCACAAGAACTATTAGAAACTCCTAAGAGAACAGGATATAACCCGAACAAATTGGAAAGCAGCGTCCATAGCTAAATAGTTCGTGCTCTTATAAATAAATGGCAATCTGGCTTACCAACTGGCCCAGATTGTGTTACAGAGAAATATCAGAGCAATAAATTAATTTGTTGGTTTACCAGCAATGTGTACTCGGTTACTTATCTAGCTATACATTTGCAGTTTAAGCTTCCAGTGTAAGCAGTGATGGAGTGACCGGTGGATTGCCAACGAAGGCACCTCTGATCTTTTAAATTCATGTATGTATTGTATACTTATCACATGCTTCGAAAACGGTGAAGGAACACATCGTGAGGAACCGCCTGACTAAGAGCTACTTTTTGTCTAGTTTGCATAGACAAGAAGTAGCTCTCATGTGATGCGAAATCAGAGGCCAATAAAAACTCTGAAACCAGGTTACTCACTAGCCACACGAAAGGAAGAAGAAGAAGTACCTATAGGTAAGCTGATTTCGCATTTTATAGGATTTCCGCACAGTAAGAGGTCAGTTTATACAGGAAATACCTTTTGGAAGGGGAAACTAGAATATTTTTTATACGTATTTAGGATTGACTTAGAATTTTGACTTACGCTGGATATTAATAATCTATCTCGGTTGCTATCCCGATCTTTGTCTGTAACCAATCAACGATCGAATTCGCCTATCCGAGTCTTAAAGATGTCCAATCAGAAGCAGCCGTCAAAAACAAAGGATCGGGATTTGGATTGAGATAGAATATAAATATCGGGCGTTAGTCACCTATTTTTTTTTTTCTTACATCCCACAGCTATCTGGAAAAGTCTTACCCTAACGCGACCACTATACCTAGTAACCTATAACCGATATATGTATAGCTAGGCATATACCTATATATAGTTGCGTGTACATTCGCAAAGCTCTTTCTATCTTATCGGCCTAACAAAACGACCTCTGACATTTTGAAGCGAGTATTACAGTCTACCAACATGGGAAGTGTTATTTCGAACTGGGACAAACGCAGTGTTTACGTTAGCGTATAAATGTCGTCTTATTTTACACATAAAGCTAATATACTTGGAATTTCAGACTCCAGCGATACATTTAATATTTAACGACTGTCAAAGCTCTTTATGTATTTACACGTAGTGTACCTATGTACCTGCTTTTCACTTGCATTTCAGGCGAAGTTATATTATAGTCATCGTGTTATAAATTTATGGAATACTAGCTGGGCCTGCTATTTCATCCGTATTGGATTTGATGGGTTTTTTTTTATCAAAGTAGCCTAGTTACCCTTTAACATACGCTATTTGTCAGTAAAATTCGGTTCAGTCGTTTCGGAGATTAACCCAAAGCCCCGAAGAAACAGATAGACAAACCAAACTGTATTTTGTTAAAAATATTTCCGAAACATAGGTACCTTATTAGGTATAAGTAAGTACCTAGTTTAATTTAGCATTTATAGTTTTAAAAAAAAACTGTAATTTTCACATTCAAAAAGAGCCACTAGAAATTTATTTATTTGTGTAAGTACGTATTTATACAGGTTTTGGTTTTTGACTGGCCTGTTCGTCTAGAAGTTAGTGACCCTGACTGCTATACCGGAGGTCGTGGGTTCGATTCCCACCCAGGAAAAATGTTTGTGTGATCAGCACGATCATTTGTTCTGTGTCTGAGTGTAATTTATCTTAATATCTATGTATTTAAAAATTTATAAGTATGTTTATCAGTTGTTTAGTACCCATATAACACAAGCTCAGCTTAGCTTGGGACTAGACAACGTTGTGTAAAAGTCGTGGAATATTTATTTATTTTATTTATAGATATTATTTAAATAATCCATTTCGATAATGTAATGTAACATAATGAAGGAGCTACTTGTGTACAGTTACGCCATGTTTTATCGGTATTCCGGTTTTTAAATAAACAATTTCTTAGTGCAAAACATGAATAGACTTTGTCCCTATACCTGCGTGCAAGGTCGACGAGTGTTGTGGCGACTATAGTGGCACAACGACAGGTGTCTGGGACCCCGCAGCATAAAATCACGTGAGGGTATCAGAACCTTTTATTAATATTATTACTGTCTAAACAACTGAAAAGGAAACGAGTGTAAGTGTTGCTATTACGGAGTTTAGAGGCCACTCAAACTCAAACAACAAAATAACAGCTTTTTACATAAAGGCTTTGGAACGTATACATACATTATACAGCGTGGTGATGATAATGCGACAATAAATGAAACTGCGTATACTTAAGGACGTTCCCAGTCTACATACAAAAAATCATTTGAAAATATTCAGTAGTTTAGTCACAGGAGGTGATTTTACTTTTTTAACATTTGTTACATGATGTATCTGTAAATACGGAAGCACTGACAGGTTAACGACCCCCGCATCGGTAACATCAAAACATTAAAGACACGTGGTGACGTGGCCAACTCGCAACCTACTTAAAAACTTTCGCCAAATCAGTTTTTAAATTTAATTTAGTGAAAATTATGCCTTAAACCCGTGTCATAAGAGTCATAAAGCGTGTCATGTCATCAGAGTTCGATAAGAAAATAAAGCACGCGGAAGTAAGTTGCTATGCACTCATATCAATAGAAAATTTAGTGTGTGCGAAAGAGATAAATCTAGTTTCGTTTGCTTATTACTTCACTTTCTTGTCGAAACTTGCAACTACAAATTTAGGTCACGGTCACTGGTCAGTGTATCGCCGTAATCCTGTGACGATCCACGCGTCATTGATTTGTGCAAGCGCACACGAGTGCCGCAGGCAGAAGCACCGGTGCTCGCGCCGCCTTTGAAGTACCTACCCGCCGCCTTTCAAGTACCTACCCGCGCTGCCCGCCGCGCCGCCGCTCGTGTGTTTTTGTAACGAACGACTGATTATAAGTGCGAAATTGGACGCTTTATTTTAGTGATAAGATCATAATTATGACACGTATAATAGTAATAGGTACTTAGTTAAATAGTTAAGTGAATGTGCGAAATTAAACGCTTAGTTTTTATTGTGTTTTCGTGTTTTTTGTTAAAAGATAGGATAATATTGTCTGTTAATAAATTAAATGACATGGCTGCAAATGAAACCCTCTTAGCAAACGTTAAAAATAACCTTCTCCGACGGTGCGATTTGTGTATTCGTAATATTCGTATTCATGGCGGCCATATCGAAAAACGAAAAATTTAGTGACATAGGTAGGTACTTACCTACCTACTGAGTTATGTGATTGAATAGTGATCCTGATTGTGATTAATAATTTGATTAATAAATGACGCCCTGGTGAGAGTTACCTGATTATTCAGTTAATAATCTGTGATTCAGTGTTATTGTTTTTATTTTACTGAGCATTAATAATGACGCCAAAAGATCAAGTCGCTGCAAGACCGCGCTGCGCGCTGTTGCCACTTTTACCACAGGTTAGTGAACTAATGTTTCTAAAGGGCGTTCTATTTTGTTTTCAGTTTTATACCATTTAGTTTGTTTGATTTTATTTTTTTTTTAATTTTGGTGTTAGGATTTTTTTGATGGTTTAGAATTATTCCTAGGAACTAGCAGTGTCCGTGATTTCATTTATTGTCGCATTGTCGTCACCACGCTGTATAGGTACAATAGGTAGTGTACCAATAATTTTTTATAAACAATATAGGTACGTACAACCCTTATAAAAATAACACATAGAAGCCGCGTTTAGTACAAAACACTGGCGAAATCGTGCGTCCATTAAATATCTTTGTGTGCGTGATCCCAATGTGTTTACTCGCAAGATTTGTTCGACGGTACGTGACTTTTAGTACCTACTGACACGACTCGCCGAGCAAACAAGCCAGTTTTGACTCATTATTAGTTGTCCCAATTTTTGAACTCGTACTAGTAGTATCCCATTATTCTGCATTCGATAGCCGTCCGGGCGGATAATACATTTGTGTGTGCGTTAGCCGATCGTACATGTCTATTTTAGTTATTAAGTACTAACATAGGCTAAGTAAGATTGTTACTAACACAACGGACCCTCATTAACATTACCATCATTAAAAAATATGCTTAAAAATTATTACCTCTCTCCTAACACGTCATACTCATAATACCTATAACAGTTCGTTACTCTGTAAATGATAAGTTTTTATGTATTGTATTTATTTTATTTTTTACATTTTTTTTTCTTATTTATTATACTTATTTTATACATCTCTTGAGATAGTCATGTATGTTATATATATTTGTGTAAATAGTACATCACAAACTGCCTACTCATCTTTTCTCCTCCACTATCAAGTCCATCCAAAGGTTGTCTGTAAGAGATCGCTTTTAGCGATAAGGCCGCCCATTGTAACACCCTATATGTACCCTTAAAGTTATAACTTGTAAGTTTTTATGGTGTACAATAAAGAGTATTCTATTCTATTCTATTCATTAGTAGTCTTAATAATAAATAAAAATAATATAATTTATATTTTTAAATGTTTTTTTTTTATTTTTGTATTTAAAAATATAATTTATATGTTTATCAAGAAAAAAAGGTAAAAATAATAATAATATACGTTATTATTCTAAGGTTCAACCCTTTATGCAGTAACCGAAGATAACAAACTACTGACGTAGAAGCGATAGAATTTAATTAGCCAGTTTTTGCTGCACATACCTACGTAATGAAAGTTCACTATCTGAGCTGCTGACCTTTCGAGGCTCGCTTTGTTTTCTTCATGTAATCAGTTGACGTATTTCTACTAATTACTATACTAGAATTATTTTACAATTATGTTTTTTATTTATTTCCGCAAGAGACTTAAGTAGTTGTATACCAGTTATGTTTTAAATACCTCGTTAACGAACGGAGCAATTATAAAGACAATAAAGAAAAATAAAAAGATTAATTTAGGTCGTGTTTTAATTATTTAGATTTTATCTCATGGCTTTGTTACGTATTCCATATTCTCAATTGATGTTATTGTCAAAAATAACAATTGAATGCTAGCGTAAACCAAGTCGATTTCACAATGACCATAGAAATACTCAAATATATGTAAGTTGTATTGCAAACTGAACTTTATGCGATAGTGTTAAAAGTGTTATAAATAACACATTTTTGTTTACAATTTTGGAAGCTGAATTGAAAACGCAGGAAGGATAGTTACTTAATAATATTTTTTTAAACCTTTTTTACATTTTCACCATTAGCCTCAAACGGTGAAAGAAAATGGGAATGCGACATCGACGAAACCCGCATTGGGCCCGCGTGGTAGATAATAGCTCACTCTCCCACAGACAAGAGGACACTTTACCAGCAATAGAAACGTTAAAAGGTGATCATACTAAACACAAAGACCTTCCATGCCTTCCTAGCAGTAAAGGGTAGGTAGGTACTAGGTATCACAACCGAGAAAATTCACATGCCCGACCAAACTGAAGATCGCTCGTGTTCATCAATTGTTTGATGACAAACCTTAGGATGTCAAAATTTTACAGCAACTCTTTGTTCGAAATGAAAATACATTCAGCAAAAATTCTGATATTCTGCCACACCTGGATGCAATAAAAAATAGTAAAGTCGACCCCAATAAAGCTTGAAAAAGGCTGTGTAGCTTTAACTCCTAGTACTAAAACCACAAATATGTTCGTGCTACCCTTCGCCTATGCTAATTCGGCACTAAAAGCCGGTCGTGATATAGAGCCTAAGAGCTGTAAGATCGATATGTTGGGAATAGACACGCGACTCAAATCAAACGGCCACCTTGACCCGGTTACCGCCAAATGTTACCCTCGCTCATACGATTCTGTTAACAATGACGAGACTGGTGTGACTAAAGAGTATTTAGCTGTTTTTCTGACCTGCCAGTCAATGGCCGTCGGAGATACGGTGACTTTGTTTCACTATTGTTTCGTTCTTGTTTATTATGAGCCATAAAGTTGGTGTGTCTAGGTGACTAACCATAGACCATGAGATACGTAGGCGCGAAAACGGGTGTTTTCCATGGACAAAAGCTCAATTTGAGCTAAAGAAATATGGTCTCTTAGTCCCATAAAGAACACAACACTGACTGACTTTCTCTCAATTTTCGTCTGTCTACCTACTTTACCTAATGAGACAACAAATAGGCTAATTATTTATTACTAATAATTTACCAATAGTTAGGTACTATTTATAGTAATCAAGAGGAAAAAATTAAACAAGAGAGGTACGAAACATAATGAAAAGAGGAAAAAATAAAATAATACAAATGTCCTGCAAACTAAGTAGGTATTGGGTGCCAAACCTATATTTGAATTGATAAGGACAAATAAGCGAAGGCAAGTAATTAATGGTTATAAGGAATCCTAATTATTAGGTTTAGCTGGCAAAGCATGTCTTCTTCTCCCATACTCTTTGCTGTCATCATCTTGTTTCTAGCCATAATAATAATATCTTCCAAATAATTTATCCATTACTTCTGTCTTTATTCTAAACTCATAACCATCAACATTTATACTTAAAATACACAACAAGATGTTTGTTCTTCAGCATTTTAGAATAGGTAGGTACGATGTCAGACAATGGTAGAAAATGCATTATCAGGAGGAATCTACAGAGCACAAAAGATCAGATCATGTGATTTGACAGCTTGTGATTCTAGGTGTTATTTTATTTTCTTATTATCATTGCTTTTAGCCATATTTTACTTAACACCTACCGTCAAGATGCTAAATAACATTTAGCTGTTTGCGTTTACAATAGGATTGTATTCAGTATATCATTTAGACCCAACTTCTTCTTCTATTTAAGTGCTATGTGCCTGATCTGGTTTCAGTCTTTAAGGTGGCCATGAGCCTCCGACTTGGCATCACATGCCATTGAGAAATATTTCTCGGGCATGCAGGTTCCTCATGTTTTCCTTCACAGTTTTTGAAGCAAGTAACAATTGTTCAATATGCACATGGATCTAAAACTCGGAAGTGCAATCCTTGGGTTTGAATTTGAGATCTATAATCCAAATATCTGCTCTCTCTATATTATAAAAAGAAGTCAGCCACTAATATTTACTATCATTATACACAGTGAACACGTAATCATTATTAGTTTCAGATAGCAAAATAAAGTTTGTTTAACAACATTTACATAAGTAGGTATGTCACACACAAGACTATCTAACAGTTTCAAAGTTTAAGAACATATTTGAAACACAGTGCATTATCCTAACCAAACAGCAATAATATGGTAGGTATAAAAAAAAAACAAAACTCAAAACACAGGCAGAATGGCCACTTGTTTAACAGCCTCTAGCCAAAGTAAAAGCCAGCCCTTGACTAGAGGAAACGGTCAACCAAAGGTCAACCAAACATTTTGCAAATTGAGATGTGCAACAAAAATGGAATAATATCATTACTCAAGTCAATCTAAAGCATTGTTAATTGCAATCAAAAACATAAAAAAACTCGCATTACAATCCACTATGACCTGAATATTCAAAATGTGAATCGGACGTAAATCGCGTGCGTTACATTTTGAAAGTCTTTAGCTTACAAAGACGAATGCCATGTAATAATAATAACTAGAACAGTTTGATTGACATGTTTAGTACTTGTAGTATAGAAACGCTCAGTGCACTTACTAAATTAGCTTAATTCTTAGCTTATAGTTGAGGACTAACAGCAAAGTGATTTCTCTTAGGCATTCAACTATTTTGAAAACTTGAAAAGTATTCAAAAACTTTTAGTATAAACAAAAAACAATAGGATCATCGCACATAGTGAACTTTTGAAGCTTTCGATGTCAAAAAATGTTCAAAGAGATCAAACGTAATCAAAACTCACTACATATTACATGCAACATCAAAATAAAAGCACATAATTATGTGACAACTAAACTTACCATCTTTGACGTTCTTCGAAGATTGTGACGATGACACACCGGGGATAGTCTTATCGGCAGCACAATACATTATTACTTCCACACGATTGTGTTAATAAGTCACTCTCACCTAGTAAAATTGTACATATTAGTATCAAAACGATTTGATAACACAATACTTTCGCACAACGCGAAACGCGGCGGCCATTCCACATTCCGGTTGTAAATATTCGTGGCATAGACAACTTAGACAATCTCTTAAACTGTCACCACAGGCTATTAATCTGTTATTGAAAGTCAACCATTTTTTCAAAAGTTTTCCCTTTGATAAAATAATATTCTTTAACAAAGAAATTTTGTATTCAAAGAGAAAAGAATATGGATATTGAATTTCTATATTTCTGTCTATATTCTGTTTTTTGTTAACGATTTATTTGATTATTAATCAATTAAAACCCAACAAACCAATCGAAGTGAATCGCGAAAAGCTGTAAATCATTAAATGGTTATTTTACTGAAGCTACGTTTTGTGATCTTAATAACGTTGTTAAATGACATTAAAAAAAATGAGCCAACAAATCTACGTATTTGTTGGCACAAATTGAGAGTATGAATATAATATCATTGAAATGGTCAGTTCAAAAAAAAACTCAAACAAAAAATCGTTGAATAGGTTCAACATTATTTTTCTAAAAGTTAAGGTGAATACATGAACTTAAGAAAATACGGTGTGGTTGTAAACAATGACTTATAGAAAATATATTATATAAACCTTTTTTTGGATGGTGTTGCAAAATTAATGTTACAAAACTTGCTTGATTCTTGCAACATTATTTCAGTTCAACTGTCAATGTAATATTTTTTAAATGTCAAAAGTGACAAACATTCGGCTAATAGTAGTTTCTTTCTGAATTTTTAATTTACAGATAGCATAAAGTGAAAATTCGTTTACTTTTCCAGTAAAATGATGCAACATCAATACTGGGTAACTAAAAAGACTGTACTAAAAAAGCTAGGAACCAAAGAAGATGAGTGTATTGTTGCGTCCGACGCCGAGCTTGATGCTAAACTCGAATTATTTCGATCAATATCAGACAGCTGCTTACAGTTACAACGAGTATTAGACCAATATCAGGAACGGTTATGTATTTTGGCTCAAGAGGAAAATGCTCTGGGGAAGTTTTTGCGGGACTCTGGAAAAAATGCTGACGCGTCCGGCAAACACATGGTATCTGCGGGTAAAGCGATTTCATACTCTGGACAACAGCGCTTATCAGTGCGGGGGCCGTTATTGAGGCTTTATCATGAAGTGGAGACGTTTCGAGGTCGCGCTGTGAGCGATATGCGGGCGACCGTATCTGCAATGGAAAAAGCCCGAATAGAGTACCGTGCCGCCCTCAGCTGGATGAAATCGACGAGTGCACAGCTAGACCCCGACACAGGACGCGGCCTCGATAACTTTCGAAAGGCTCAGCGGCAAGTACGCGAGAGTAAAAAGATTTTTGATAAGCTGACACTGGATGTACTGCAAAAAGTAAGGTTTCATTTAATGTAATATTGTAATGTATTTTATACTTCGCTTCATGCTAGTTTGCCCCTCTGAAGCAAGCTACAAACGGCGCACACTATTAAATCTCAAGCTAAATCAGTACCTAGTGTAGAAAGTCTGTTGTCAGAGTGGAAAACTTAAGTAATGAATTGTATAACATACCTACACTATGACATAAATTTTAAGCAACTTTATTCTTATTAAAAACAACATTATCACTTATAATAATAATAAAGACTTTATTTTCCGAACCATTGTGCCTCAAAACTTACAATTAACAATTTCTTAAATTACAAAATGTCACATGTTTTGGTGTGCCTTATGGCAAAGGCCTCCTCCAATTCTTTCCACTGTCTTCTGTCTGCTTTCATTACAAAGATACAACAAATATTATCACTTACTCAATGATGACATTATACAGTGTTACATCAATTTTCATGCCCTAAAATTAGACTTATGACACATGACTAACAAACACTACAACTTAATATTTTCCACTTTCAGATTGACTTGCTGGCTGCAGCAAGATGCAACATGTTTTCCCACGTCTTGTCTAACTATCAAAGTTCCTTTGTTACATTTTCTACTAAAGTGGGGCAGACTTTAGTTGCAACCGCTGACACAATGAATGCTGCACCACAGTACGAATTTTCTATACTGAAGGAATTATCTCAGACCTTGGGTGAGGCAGAAAGCAAACAAGATGTCACACCGCAGGACAAAGACCAAATGCTGTTCTTCCAGGTACACATAGCTGCTAACAATTAGCTTCACAGTTCCACTATTACGTAACATTTTATTTCGCCTTAATGTTGTTGGCAAGGCAACCTTTTATTTGTAATAACTTCCATGTAAAGCTATTAGCTTTATGCTATTTATATGCTTTCACCAATAAATTCACGTGTGTATCATAGGAGTATCTTAACTGTCAAGAAGTGACTGAATCCTATTACCTTATAAAGAATAAATAGACTTGATTGAGGTTGCTTTTATCCCAATTCATTTGGGGTTGGTGCAGTATGTCTTCTCCCATTCATGTCTTTGTCTCAATAGTCAATGCATTCTTAACCATACATTTACAAGTTTAATTGATAAAACTAGTGCCCCACTGAAAATATTCTGTTTTAGTCCTACTGATAGTTCCTGAGATTAACAGATTAAAACAAAAAAAAAAACACAGACTATTCAAGTTTTTTACATGTAGAAGGGAGAATGAAAATGAGCAAATCACCACAACTGCCTTTAAATATTAACTACTTTTAATTCCAGGATGAATTCAAAGATGATAACCCAGAAAAAAGTAGTGAACCAAAAAATGTGAAATCAAAAACTGACAATGAAAATGAAAAGCAGCCGTCCACTGAAAAAGAAGTAAAGCCGAGCACTTCTCTAAACCTGATTGATACAAGTTGTTTGGAATCTGAGTTATCTAGTGGAAATTCTGGAATACTGTCTGATTTAGCCGGGCTACAGATGGATTGTGGAGATACACAAGGAAATTTTGGAACATTTTTACCTTCACAATTGTTACAGGTAATATACCTATTTTGTTTATATTCTCTTTAAATAATAATAATTATATATTACTATTCAATAAAGTAATTTATAAGATATTTACGAAACAAAAATTATATTTTTATTGACATAATTATGAGTTAGAAAATTAAATGAACCTCTGACTACTAAACTAGGTAAAAACCCTTATGACAGGAGTCAGAAATTAAAATCAAAAGCCATAAGTATGTGCGAAAATCGAGAACGGCTCAACCAATTTTATCACTTTGTTTGCTGTGTTAGCAATTCTCAAAGATTAACAAGAAAAGCGCAATTAGAATAGGTATAAGAATACCTATAAAAATCTCATTCAAATAATGTTTGCACTCTTGGAAAAGAACAGGACTTGGTTTTTCCTTTTCACAAATATCAGTAATCATAGTTGTAGCGTAATCATAGCTAGATGTTAGCTGTCTTAAATGTAACAAGTAAAAAGTAATGTAATATGTTAGGTAGTGAAACTGTCTTAAGGCCCTACCTAACTGACTTACCCTAATTCTGGGCTCCCCTAGCTTTGAGGCCAATGGCAGGCCAACCAATGAGTTGTTAAAATCTGTCCCATTTCTGTCAAGAGTAGGATCAAAGATAAGATAAAAATCATAAGATATATGTATATCAAAACAACATAACAAATAACACAGATACAAATCATAAGATAGCAATCAATAAAAGCAACTCTAATTAAAAATTATACATAATTTAATTTTTAAATCATTCTGTCTGGCCGGCAATTAAGAGAATGGTAGGCTAGCCATATGCTGTTATTGCAATACTGACACAAAGGTAATTTCTATTCATATTATATTGTATAGTATTATCACAGTATAAATATTAAGACAGTAGGATGACGCCTTTGATCTCTGGAAAAATGCCGA
The DNA here is from genome assembly GCA_921972225.1 of Euplexia lucipara. NCBI lineage: Eukaryota > Metazoa > Arthropoda > Insecta > Lepidoptera > Noctuidae > Euplexia > Euplexia lucipara. The sequence continues at coordinate 16,535,899 of OV179155.1, read as the reverse complement.
CAACTTCTACACGCGTTAGACTTGAATAATACCTCCCGCACTACGAACATCGGTTTGTTCGCAGTGCGGGAGCGGCTTTCCCGCGTCTCGCCCCTCACACCCCGCACGATTGCCCTGTCTAGACTGCTTCGTCGGACGACTGTATGTTTTTAGACTGTGGTATAATGCAGTGCCTGACATACAAGTATGCATAAAAGATAGTTCTGTTTGAACTGTTATCTGAAGAGAATGTAAATTATGAATCATCTGTATTCATAATTATCTATTTGTATAGTCTAACAATAACGCAAAAACATGTAACTAAAATAATAAAATGTAAGTATACTTAGGTAATTTTCTTAGAAATAAACATCATGCCTGTTGTGCTCCAAGGTAAACCTTGGTAGGCAGAGTTGTGTACAGACGCCAGCACTTCAAGTTACCCCATGTGTCAAATTTCTTTGAATGTTTTTCAACTTTATGTTGGACAGAATAAGGTTCATATTCAATTGGGAAAATTTGACACATTGGGGTAACTTGATGTGCTGGCGTCTGTACCTGTAATACACCCACTTTTGGCCAGTCATGTTTAAGTCCCATGTAATAGGGAGACAGACTCCGGGAAGAACTTAGATTTATATCACTGACCCTTTGGTCTAGTGGTTAGTGGGTCTGACTACTATGCCCGAGGTTGTGGGTTCGATTCCCACTCAGGAAAAATGTTTGTGAGTTGAGCATTATGATTTGTTTTCTGTGTCTGGGTGTAATTTATTTATATGTATGTATTTAGAAATATGTAAATATGTTTATCAGTTGTTTGGAGCCTGCAACACAAGCTCTGCTTAGCATGGGACTAGATGGCGTTGTGTGAAAGTTGTAGAATATTAAATTATTTAAAAATATTTGTAAGAATAAAAAATATGAAGATATAGTAAAACTTAAGTAATACCTATTTACAAAAAAAACAAATTACAGAACTCATCCAGCTTACTACAAGGTCCAATGGCTCCAGTCAGCAGCAACAACGATCAGGCACCTAAGTCTCCACAGCAAGCATCCAAGCCCAGTCCGAGTACACCCATCCCAAAGAAAGAAGACAAGGCAGCCTGGTTCAAACTCTTTGCAGAACTGGATCCCCTTGCAAACCCTGACAACCTTCCTGGATCCAACTCCAATCATAGCCATGCAGCCTAAATCAGTTTAAAAAAAGTGTGTGTTTACTTATGTACAGACGCCAGCACATCAAGTTACCCCAATGTGTCAAATTTTCCCAATTGAATATGAACCTTATACTGTTTCTCATAAAGTTGAAACGATCAAAGAAATTTGACACATCGGGGTAACTTGACGTGCTGGCGTCTGTACATGCATTAGAAGTTATACTTCTTTGGTTAAAAATCTTTCTAAAAACTTTATCTTTCGCGTTATCTTACTTTTGTAGAACAAACGACACTAATAATAGATAAGAACTAAAATGTTGACTGTAGCTAACTTCAGGGTGTCGGATTTTCGTGGTTTTTCGCGCCAGAAGTATAACTTCAAAAATAATTCTATGCAAATGAGCTTAGATTTCGTTTTTAAATACATTCTATTAGCTGAACACCTTAATATTTTAAAATGCTATTTTTTGGCGAATGTAGAAGTTTGCTCTATGAAGTATTATTTTGTTTGACACGACTGTTTTGAAGGGTTATTTAATATGCTTTTTTGATCCAGGAGGCTACGACGCGTCAGCCAAGACAAAAAGGTAGGTAGGTTAGGTAAAGTCTACACAGTGATAAATTAGTGATTTAATTGATGTGAAAGAAGGTTTTAATTATACAGGATTTTTTTATCAATAACCTAATTATTACAGGGTTGGCTACTCATGAAATTACCAAACCAAATGCAATGAAAATTAATCAGCGGTTTTATACACTTTGGTTGGTTAGGTATTAAACTTTTGTACAAAATAGCAGTTTTTGTTCGTAATGTCTGATTTTATAGGTTCCATAGTGATGGTTTAATATTCATTGTGTGACCCTGTGAAAATATGGTTATTTGTAAAAAAAAAAACCTGTGTATGTATAGAATGTGTATTAACAAAAAATGTACTTATTTGGTTTTAGAGATAACTTCAATTAGTACAATGAATGTATTACGTAATATGCTCATTAGCTTACACTATTTATAATCATGTATTTGATGTACACTTTATATCTTGGACTGTGCTCCTCACATAAATATGTTATTGACAATGATCTGACAATGTGACAAGTAAACTTGATAATCGAATATTTATTATTCGATCATTTATATTCGTAGTAAGTATATAAGTTGTATTCCTTTTGTGTGATTGTATTCCTGTTTAAATTGTTAGTTAATAGGTCTAGAAGCATTACTTTGTGTAATTTATTTCATCATCAATGCTCTCAAAAAACGTTGAAGGAAAACATCGTGAGGAAACCGGCATGTCCTAGAACCAAAAATTCGAAGACATGTGACATCTTCCAATTCGCACTGGGCCCGCGTGGTAGATTATGGCCCATACGCAAAATATGCGCTTTGACGGTATCTTTATCTTTTTAGGTCTAGAATAAAATATTGTAATGAAGTACTTAATTTTACAACCAAAGATTAGTGTAATTTAATGAATTATTGTTGTGTTCAGACATGCGATAGTATTATTTTGAAACTTGAATTTCTTATGAAAAATATCTGTAGCGGTCTTACTTTCATTCCATATTTTAAGAAATGTTGTTGTACCATTCCGAGGTACAGTTATTATTGGATCTACACTCGGCGGCAGGTAATTTGGCCCAAGCCCTTTGTGTCAAAACTAAAAATATTTTATAGTTTCGTTTTGTAACGAGAATAGGTGCCAAGTAGTTTCTCTAGATGGATTGAGTGAATTGTTTTCCGATTTATTTGTGGTTTAAACAATATTAAATTGTTTTAGCTAAATATTTTTATGTTTTAAAAAAATCGTAAAAAAATAAGGCAGCTTGAAAATAAAAAAAAGAAACACTACAGTTATTTCTGGTGTCGTATGGCTCGGCCATAAGTGTTTAGACAACTGTGTTATAAGAAAGCTTTTAAAAAATAATTCGTGACTGCTACTTGGCACTCATTTTCATCAAATAGTCGCAAGCGCAGGTTTAGTTCAGATTTTTTTTTTTACAGAAAAAAAATAAACAATTTAGACCAAGCATAAAGGAAAAAACAAGAAACAAACATCATCGACCCAATTGCTGAATAAATTGTAAAAAATAAAGTACCTACAGAAAATCTCAGTTTTGTGGAAACAATATTACTTATTTTTAAAAGAGTGCTTTTATAATCAGTTGTTTAGACGGTTATAATTATTTCTAGTCATTTGAATCTTATGCTTTTGAACTTAATTACACCAAACATTTTAATGCTTTATTTGAAATATTCTTTCAAGAATTATATTGTAGTTTTACTTTTATATTTATTGTCTCCCCTCTTGCCTTTCAACATAACCGGCGAACAGTAGGTGATCTAATAGTTATATCTCTGCCTAATCCTTCGGGGAATACAGGCGTAATGTTATGTTATTTTATTTAGTTATTAGTGTTATGTATTCCATTTTTGAACCTTAAATTAAACATAAATGTAACTACCTTATTTTATTTTATTTGACCCCTTTAATAGTAAACGTCAGATAATTCATTTAATTTTAAGGCAACCCTACATAGCACGCGTAGCATGACCACCGAAACTTAACGGGGCTGACATGTTCTAATAAAAACAAAAGTCCCTAAAACTAAAGATAATAAAAAAAGTTTACCGAATAAACTGATTTTGTCTACCGAAGAATCGACAAAGTGACAGGTTGTAGAAACGTTTCTTTTGTTTTGAGCACTACAATTATTTCAAGAATGTCAAAAGTCAAATCATTTATTTCAGTTAGGCCTGAAAACAGGCACTTTTGAACGTTATACTTACAAATAAATTAAACTAATATGATTCTAGTTGCACATTACAAAAAGTAGTTTGAAAAGAATAAAGGTGTACCTAAATATGCTCCTCAGTCGACAATAGTTTACAATATCGAGCATGATTTCTTCTCATTCAATACTTAGGTACTATAGACACATTTTACAGAAAAGAAATCATCCAAAACATAACATGTGACCTAGTGGACACAAGTCTATGAGTTTTTTTAGTAGGTTTCATATAATTATGATTCTAAGATGATTCTAGATAGCGTTACTGACATATGGGACCATAGTTTTTCTACTTAGACCTAGACTGGATTATTATCTAAGACTTAGACTATGTTTTTCTATGACATTTCCTAGACATGCCCGCTCTATAGTATTTTAAATATCTTTGTATAATCGTCGGCAGAAATGTTTCTACCATCTGTCACTTTGTCGATTCTGCCGTCGACATACCCGTTTCTACTATATGATTATGCTATGCGTGTTGTTGTGCGCGTTCCTCAAGCGAAGGGATAATAATCTAAGAACGAGACGCGAGCATCGCGTGCACTCTCCACCACGCACGCCGCAGGGCACCAACACGTGGCGCCCGCGCTACCTAGTCTGCTTATTAGTTAGTGCGCGCAACTCCCACGCCCGAGAAATCGAGAATCACGCACGCGGTACGCCTAATGTGGAGTCAGCCAAAGTTTGCTTATTTAGTATATGACAGTGAGTACCTACCTATTGATCGAAATACTATGTAAAAAATATTTACTACCGTACTTCGACAGACGGGATCTCTTTTCTGAGTAGAAATGAAGTACCTAGTCTCAAAGTCTCTGTTACAAGTTGTACCTAGTAAATATTCTTCTAAGAAATAAAGATTAAGGAAAAAAAACAACTCAATTGCAAACCAGAAAGTATGTCTTATTTGACTTACAAAATCTTATTACAGACAGACATCGCGACAGGTGAAACTTTAATTAACCGCTTGTAAAAAGGCTAATAATGAGTTTTATTTTAAAATCGTTCTCTATGGTTGCCTGTAAAAGCAAAAATTATTGTCAGCGTCCGTAACTGTCAACTGACACTTGTCTCTGTTTTGTACTTCTGTCAGTCAGTTTATGTCAGTCAGTTATCAATATCAATCACATCAGCTGGCCTGGCTGACCTCAGCGCCAGAAATTGAGTGTGATTTTAGTAAATTGTGTAAGCAGTTAATAAAATTTAAATTGGAGTTATAGGATTTCTTTAATCCTGAAAGTACTTTATTACTTCACATAATGCTGAATTCAAGTAAGTTCTCACGATCTTTAAATTCATAATAATGTAGAATCGCAGCAGTGATATTCTTGTAAACATTATGTTTCACGTAACTGAAAATTTTCTTTGTCTTTTTGTAATTTGTTAGTTTTCCGTGGTCTTCTGGGAACCGAGGAAGCTCCCACTAAAGTAATAGAAGTGCGTTCAGACAACTACATCTCGAGACCTATACATTACCGAGAAGATTCAATTTTACTGTATGGACCGAAGAATCCGCCCGATGGCAAGAATTCAAAAGACAAATACTATGAAATAGTACTTCATAAGCCTTTTACTGAGAGCTTACATCAGATGTACAGGTAAGATACTATTAATTGGGTTGACTCATTGATTTTATGCTAATTGCCAATTGTTTTGATCGTTTTGGCAATCTTTATAGCTTTTATTTAATGAGAATTTTATTTAAATTATTGCTAAACTAAAGAGTTAAAAGAAAAAGGCAAGATAGACTTTTGAGGCAAATTGGAAAAACCTATGTATAAATTTTATTTCTAAAGCAAGACCAACTATGGGTCCTGGAAATTTTTCATACTATTATTAAAATGTTTTGTTTTTTATATTATAAGTACCTATACCTTGCTCATTCAGTATGTTATTAATTCATTAAACCCCGAGAGGACGGCAATGTCTGTGCTGTCATTGTCAGGTTAAGATAGAAAATCAAAAGATTATGTAAGAAGGAACTTCATTTAAATAATAATAATACCAGCCTGTTACTGTCCCACTGCAGGGCAAAGGCCTTTTCTGATACAGGGAAGGCTTGAGCATTGATCACCACGCTTGCTCAAGGCGGATTGGCAATTTCAAACTTATATTAACTATAAGTCCAGGTTTCCTCATGATGTTTTCCTTCACCAATGTCAATAATGTCTAAGATAAACTTAGAAAGTACATATGAATTGAATAAGTCACATTGTCACTTGCCCGGATTTGAACCACAACCTTGTGCATGAGAGGTAGGCGCCTGAACCTCGGGGCCATCGCAACAAAATTTCAAACAATTTCTAACAAATGTGTGTGGAGAGCTAAATTTAAAATCTCTTCATAACTACTTCTGGCATCTTACCATACAGTGGTCTCAACCCTACTGAAGGTAGATTTTTAGCAAAGTAAACACTAAGTAAGCACTTAACATTTTGTTTTGCTACCCTTCAACCACCAAAGTAATATTTTATAGATGAATAATCCAAATATGCCCGGCAGGCCATGTGTCACAAATACATGACAAATGTAAAGTATTAATTTAGAGCTTGGTGACAAGGGGCCATTTTTACTTTTTTGATTTGGCGGTGAAAAGGTTAATGCATAAAACACCTCCTTAAATTTTAGTACAGTAAAATCAAGTTCAGTTTAGGAGGGCTTAAACCCGTTAGCCATGTCACTTATACTCTCATTTCATTAGCCTACTATCAACCAAATCAATGTACTGACCCAGTCTTATTTACTATCTGTAAGTCACCAGAATTAAGATAGTATATTATTATCTGTGCTTTGTTGAATGCACATAATATTGGTATTTTTGTTATTATATTTTTATTTTTGTGCTTTGCCTGCCTATAGTAATTGAGTTGCCTCAGTGAAAGCTAATCTTGAGATAATTTTAGATGTACAAAGTTATCTTATGATGGGGAACCTTCAAATTAATTATTTTTCATATGTTTTAAATTATATACTGCAAGCAGGCCTTATTCCTTGAAAAATTACCTCTTAAGTTGTTTACTTGTGCACTTTCTAATGCAGTTCTAGTCACACACATATATTATATTTTGCAGTTTATTCCGAGCTAAAACCCTAGAGGATGCTGAAGGAAAATTTATTGTTTACAAGGAGAGAATACCTGTATTTATCAAGATTACCAAAGAAGTAAGTAGAATTTTAGTAACCATAATTGTACTTAAATTTTTCGTTTTAACATGTCTAAAAAAGTTATACTTAAATAGTAATTAAATGTTTATTGGTAAGTATAGTGTTTAATTCAGCGTCAGGCAGGATCTCAGCATCTGTCTGGCATTACCGCTGAAATGAACCTTTTGGCGCAGCCGTGAGTCATGCCATTTTTTGTCTCTTTTTTGTGTTATTGTGTTTTTACTGTGCGTGTATCCAGCTGTTGCCAAAAAATGTATTTTCTTTCTTTCTTTTAAAACTGGTGGACAGATTTTGTATTTTTTTAATGTTTTATGTTATTAAAAGGTTTAGTGTAAGAAAAATATTTAAAATCTTGCCTTGAAAATTCAAATTCACTAGGATTTTTTGCAAGAAAATTGGTATGATGTAAATAAATTAGACTACATCAGTTCAGTCCACATGCCCACCAAACAATAAGTAATTACTTAAACTAAAACTATTTTTTTTTTTGCAGTGTACAGTGGCAATTCTTCAAAAACTTTGCGACACATTGTCGGAGCACCAGTCTTGGACTATCGCACACATGGTGGCTCACTTTGGCCTGAGTGAATTATTCAATGACCCGGAAGTCCAGAAACATATTGATAGCATTGATCCTTTGACTGGAGCCACGCCTTTAATGGTAAGTAAACCCTTTGTTGTTTGGCTGTTTTTGTTAGTTATTAAATCCTAGTAATATTATAAATGCGAAAGTTAGTATGGATGTTTGTTACTCTTTCACGCAAAAACAACAGAATAGATTTTATTGAAACTTTACAATAAAATAGCTTATACAAGGGTTTAATCTATAATTTATATTAAATGAATTGTCCAAAATGTAACAATAAGTGTAAAGTAAGAAAGTTAAAAAATCTGCCATGCGAGCTATCCTGGCGTCCTAATTCTGTGCAGACGAAGTCGCGGGCACCAGCTAGTAGACAATAATGCAGTCATAGCTGCTACTGTCCAATAGGCCAGTTTAGCCACAATATTGAATATACTGGGTGGCATGGGCGTATATAAGGGGGAAGGGGGTTCAAGAGATCCTTACACTGTCCTTACCATACAACGATAGTAAAATTCTCGAATATTATGAATTAATCAGATGGCTATTACAGAATGTAATGATGTGCAAAATATTCAATGTTAAAATATTACTTAAATGTTCTTAAGGTTTAGTCTTGTTTTGTCCTGATTAATTATTTTAAATATGTTTAACATATAGTATGAAACTTAATAATTGCCAATGCCAATAGAGTGCTTATAGGGTTGCTAGATGACCAGGAAATCGGGGATTGTCCCAGATTTACGTGTCTTGTGAGTCCAGGAATTACAGTTTTTAGTCCTGGGTTTTAGCAGTCAGAGTAATATGCAATACAGGGGACAGGCCTGTATTGCCCCATAGTGCTCGCTGGGGCCAACGACTAGGGCACCAAGTCCGTAGAGTTCTTCTCCAAATCTTTTATAAGGTGGCGTGCTAAAAAATTTCAAGCTCGCTTCGCTTGCTCCAGTTCTGTGCGATGGTTGAATTTTATTTACGTCTCGAAAAATATAAAATGAAATTTTGATTAGTTGTCAAGTTCTGATTTGACATAAAAATCTCGATAATATACAAAAAAAGAAAGCAAAATGCTTTTATTTAGGGGTTTTATTTAAGTGTTGCCAGGCGTCCCCTGACAACCGTAACTCTGGACATAACTGGGAAAAAGTATAAAAAGATTCACGGAAAGTGTGGTCAATAAATCTTTGCACTTATTACCTACCAAAGGAAAAAAATATTAACTAGGTCTGTTTATTGGCCTGGTGGTCAAATACGTAATTATGTTATGGTTTTTTTCATGTGACTAATTGAAGCCAAATAATAACAGAGTAATTAGCACTGAGAAGGACAAGGTTTTTTAATGTAATGTTTATAATTTTCCTCATTGTTATCTTCCATTAATAATAATGTTATGTAAGTCTGTATGTTAGGAGGTTTATCGTTAAACTAGCACTTCGCTCGCGTCTTTGTCTGTATGCATTTCGTATTTTAATATCATTCCGTGCATCACATCCTAATTTTGAAAATAGAATAATGCCCATGACACTCACAAATAAAGCTTTCTATTGGTGAAAGATTGTTTAAAATCGGTTCAACACGTCCAGAGATTACCCCCTACAACCTTACAAACTCACAAAATTTACTTCTTAATAATCTTCTAATATATTAAAATTCTCGGGTCACATTGTTTGTTACCAAACACCTCCGAAACGACTTGACCGAATCTTATGTTTTTTTTTAATATTATAAACCAATGCTTGACTGCAATCCCACCGACGGTAAGCAATGATGCAATCAGTGATGGTGAAGCGCACTAGTTTATTAAGAGCATATAGCAGCCTATTTTGTGTGTATATTCACTAGGTCCGAGAAAAGATCCTAAACTATTTAAAAAAAGGCTGAAAGTTTGTCGAGGCACCTAGTATTAGTCTTGATAATAACCTCACGAGTCCATCAAAGGTAAGGTTAAGCTGGCTTGCCGTGGTCGGTCTGTGGATGTGATGGGTGACCATTAACCTTTTGTATCAAAATCTGTTTCTTAGTTTTTACGTGAAAGAATGACGAACAACCATCACAAACTTTCACGTTTATTAATATTAAATAGAAATGTGCCTAAACTCATTCCGCGCGATTGGTAAAGATAAGAATTCATTGATTATAATTGTTGGTGATAATAATTTATGTCAGCACTAAATCAGATAATGTAAAAACTTTATGTCATGCTCATATATGTGTGTGTACCCTGCTACATATCCAGTATAAGTTGATCTCTTATTTCCTAGGATTTCCATACAGAGAGAAGTCAGTTAATAATGGAAAGATGAAGCTTGATTTTGATTTGTAATTGTGTGTACTTTCTTGCGATGGACACTTGTTTAATAAAAATCTCTAGAATCTCAACACGCGTAGCATGATCACCGTAAAAGCGAATTTTGTCTACAAAAGAATCGACAAAGTGACAGATTGTAAAATAAATTCTTCTGTTTTGAGCACGACAATGTCGAGAATGAAGAGAAGAAATGTATATAGGTTGACTGGTAATTAGTGACCGATACTTAAACACGTAATTGTACTCATGAATACAAATAACTTTCCCAAATAAACTTTTTTTATACGCATCAACTTTCAATTAATTCAATTACGTCAGTACTGCACAACGGGAGCGGTGGTGGTGGCGGGGGAGCGTGCGACGCTACTACTACTAGTAGATTTTGCCCTTCCCGAGGTCAGAATATCAGCTGATAGATCATGCTGATTCGTGCCTACTGTGATCGCACAAGCGCGCGCGCGTGAATTACAAACAGCGTTTTTGTTATTTTATTGTGTTTTAAGTTACTTTTTTTATACATATGTATAAAAAAAAGTTTCTTTGCGAAAGTTTATTGAAATCTTGAATACAATCTCGTGTTTAAGTATCGGTCACTAATTACCAGTCACCCTATAGATTCTTCAGTTGAAAATCATCTACGATATCGAGCATTAATGTTTCGACTATCTGTCACTTTTCGATTTTTCCGTCGACATACCTACCCGTTTCTAGGCCTGCTATTATCCCAATTTATTTGGGGTTTAGCGCAACAAGTCTTCTTCTTCCATATATTTCTATTAGCCGTCATCCGTCACCGTCATATCACAGCTGAATGTAGGGTTGCCAGATCACCAAACCCATTAGCCGGACAGACCAGTCAGCTTGGCCAGACGTTTGTATAAAAAGGCCGGTCACCCTACATTATTGAGGATTTTGATTCGACAAAAATTTCGTGTGAAATCAAGCTTTAGTTCACGTTTTCTTAAAAACGTTGGACTTGTTTATTTTGGCCTGACACGCAATCAATAAGCCTAACTATGTCCGGCTTTATCTAGATCCCTGGCAACCCTAGCTGCATGCAACTGTTCTGCTTATCATTATTTCCCTTTGTGACTCAAAATCCTTACTATTGTTTAATTGTATTTTCAAACTAACGATAAATGACGTGATTAATATAATTATAGCGGAGCAATATAGGGAATTTCCCTGAATTACCATGTAATCTGTTAGCTCTCTACTTGAAATCGTCATATTTTAACCTATCTACACATTTTTACTTAATACTTATAATATCAAATCAAATCTCAAATCTTAATTGCATTCCATAATGTTACATACAGGTGGCAGGTGTTTAAATAGAAACAATTATGGACCCTGTTTGGCACAGCAACATTTCAAAAAGAAAAGTAGTAGGAGAGAGGAAGAGCGCTTTAATAATAGTTCTTAATAAATAATATTTAAAATTGATATTAATAATATTGATATATTTTTGTTATTTATTTATGTTAATTATACCCAAAATATTGTATGTAAGGTATCATTGGGATAGCGGTATAATCTCTACGATTGCGTAATCATTAAGTAGTAATTATTATAATCAACAACACAGTACCGTTTACGTCGCGCCGCCCGCGCCGGTGTCCCCAAATAGGGTAGACAGAAAAGATGTTATGTCATGTTTTGTCCATTATAAATTTCGTTGCTATATCAGGAACATCATCATCATCACCTAGATACCAGGACCAATTTTATATGTCAATGTCATATCAATTTTCATTTTTATATTTCTGGCATACTGACTAAAGGGTGGCATTGATATACAAAAATCTGGACTCCAGGACTCCTCTGTTAATAAGAATAAGTCATACCGTTTAGGAGGAAGTTGGTAACAAACACTGTGACAAGGTAATTTTATATACTTAATAGATTATTAATAACAAGCCAAATGTGTTTTTTTACTTCACTTATTTCTTAAATAAGAAACAGAAAAACCTAGAAATATGGAAAAGCAAACGAAAACTTTTAAACGCTAAGAGATCAATAATATAATCAGTGCGTGAATTTATAGGACGACCTTGTAGAATCTTAAGACACACGATAACATAGGATTAGAAACCAATTAAAAAATTATTAACGTTATTTTTTATTTATTTCAGGTGGCAGTTAAGTCTTGTAATGTGCGCATGGTTCAAAGTTTAGTCTCACTCAACTGTTCCCTCGACGTTATCGACCTTGAAGGCAATACAGTGTTCCACTACGCGGCGGCAAGCAGCAAAGAAATTATTAATGTGAGTTATTGATTTCTCTATTACGAGTTATTTATACCGCGTTCACACCAAAGGCGACCTTGAGCGTGAAGTTCACGATGTGGGAAAAGACAGTTGCAGTCGTCGCCGTCGCGGCGTCGTTTGACTATGCGATTCGATTTGAATGCGGCCTTAGAAACTACTCACACTAATTTGGCTCCATTCGACTTTAAGTAAAAAAGAAATTGCAATGACAGAATATGAATATCAAAATATAAAAAAAAAACTAGTATTTTCTATGGACAAAAGATGAATGGACCATAATGAAGCCATAGAGAATAAGTGAGTACCTAGTCCTTAAGGAGACCCATATAGGCCTATTACTAGCCTTAACTATTTAATGTAATCTTAGGATTTGTTGGGTTTATGTGTGTTTCTTGATGTGTGCGGGACGTAGCGGGAACTAATTGTTTATTTAGGATGATTAGAAAAAGGTATATTTTACTTATTAATAACATATGCAAATTATTGTAAAAAAGAAAAACGTATAGGGACGACGCGAACGCGAGGTCGTCCAGAGAGAATTTTGAACAATGTTCCAATAATATAACAAAGCGCGCGTAGGTAATTCCGAATTCAAAATTTGGAGTGCCGCACGTCGCGATGCGCGGATCGTGCCAGCCAGCATTCGCTTCTTAACAGGGTTAGAACCTTCAATTGTTATAGGTATATGTATAAGGTTCGGGCTCCACAGTAAATTAAAGTGTGAAATGATTACACTCTTTTGAATATGATAAGTTATGTCGATCGAAAAACAACTTTGTGTGCATTGTTTTAAAGTTGACGTTGATTTAATATGCCGTATATTTCTAATGGTATAGCTACATGTTCGAGCCTTGGTCACGCTCAGGGCGCACTGAACTAGAACTGCCGTTTCTCAGGTCTCAGGTTGGGTAATAAAACACCTGAATTTCAACGTACTATTTTTATTCTTCATTTTGAACCTAAATTACCTCCGAGGTCGTTAACTCGCGGAGAATCTTAACACCGCGATGTACTATGGTGACGTATTTTGACAACGCCATCTATTGAATTCAAACTGCACTATATTGAGCTTGAACATACCGCCAAGGACATTATTGAGGTAATGTCCTTCACAAATGAACTCGAACTTCGAACTAGAGTTTACAAAACTTAAATGAACTAAAATAATTATCTAATAATTTTAGGGCTTACAACCATAACAACTTATTCAATTATCACTAAAAATAACATTTACCTATATGAAACATACAAAATTAACTTAAGAAATCTGCTAGGTACTTGAAAACAAACAATAAAATATTTAAATTATAACTCTTAATTCTACAATAATAATTGTAAAAAAAAATATTATTCATTTACTGGTAAAACAATTAACTTGGAGATCGGCCGTTTAAACAAAGCTCCTTTAGCGCGTAATGTGACCACTCGCGTGAGATTGTCAGGGCCGGGGTGCTTAATAACTATTCGACCAAGCAACCAGCGAGCAGGAGGTAAATCCGATTCTTTTACAAGAACTATGTCTCCTACATCGGGTTCTGGTCTTTTAAATGACCATTTATACCTATGTACTAAATTAGCCAAGTATTCTGTTGACCAGCGTCGCCAAAAGTTCTGTAACATCCTTTGTAATAGTTGCCATCGACTAAGAGAACTAATAAGGGAACTTTCGAAATTTGCACTAGGAACAGTAATTAGTGGTTCACCGACAAGAAAATGACCTGGTGTCAACGGTATGGGTTCATCGAGATCTTCACCATTAATTATAGTCATGGGTCTAGAATTAAGGCTCGCTTCTACTTGGCTGAGTAAAGTACTCATCTCCTCATAAGTGAGTGTGGTTTCTCCTATGACTCTCTTTAAGTGGAATTTAGTAGACTTTACCGCCGCCTCCCATAGACCACCAAAATTTGGGGCGTGGGGCGGTATAAAGTGCCAAGTGGTGCCGTGGGATTCTAAATGCTCTGCACTATTCTGCTGTATAGCAGTCAACTCTTTGAGTTCTCTAGCAGCCCCCACGAAATTAGTCCCGTTGTCACTCCAGATTTGCGCACAGTGTCCACGCCTAGATACGAAACGCCGGAATGCTGCTAAAAAGCCTTGTGTACTCATATCGCTCACAGCCTCTAAATGTATAGCGCGAGTAGCCATACAAACGAAAACGCAAATATAACCTTTATAGGAGCGGTATCCTCGACCTTTGGTAGTTCTAATATTAATTGGACCAGCATAATCCAATCCAGTGTGAAGAAATGGTCTTGTTGGACTACATCGCACTGTGGGTAGAGATCCCATTAGCTGAGTGTGGATCTTAGCCTTGTATTTCACACAGATAACACATTTATGTACGTGATGTTTAACTAAGCCTTTCACTCCTATTATCCAATACGCAGATCTTAGGTAGTTAATCATTAATTGAGGACCACCGTGTAGAGTCCTATCATGAGCATCTGCTACCAATAACTTTGTCAGATGTGCATGATGGGATAGAACTATTGGATATTTTTCCAACTCAGACATAGGCGCTTCTTGCAATCTGCCACCAACTCGTATTATATCATCCTTGTCTATGAAAGGACAAAGTGATTTTAATTTACTCATCTTTCCTACACACCATTTTTCTTTTATCTCTTTGTATTCGTCGTTGAACTCTTTCTTCTGAAATTGCCTTATACAACACTTAAGGGCTTCATCTAATTCTATCTTTAGTAAAATCTTCGAGTTCCTTCTATTTCTACAAGTCATCAATCTTCGACAGTATGCTACAACTCTTAATAATCTTTTTAACGAACTAAATTTTTCCCAAGGAAACTCTTCTTGTACTATTGATGTAACATGTGATTTAATAGCTTCTTCTAAATGGAATTCTACATTGTCTGGTCTACTATGAATGATATTTGCATTATGTAATAACTCTGGACCATTAAACCAAAGTGTATTTTCTGATAGCAACGATGGTAGAACTCCTCTTGACGCACAATCTGCCGGATTATCCTTTGAAGATACATGCGCCCATTTATCTGCATCAATTGTCGTCAAAATCTCTGATGTTCTATTTCCCACGAAAGTTTTCCACCGACTAGGGTGACTATTCAACCATGCAAGGACCACTGTCGAATTAGTCCAGGCTCGCACTCTCTGTTTTGGAATATTCATCGCCTTTGTAATGTCATCTAACAATCGTGCTAGTATTAATGCTGCACAAAGCTCCAGACGAGGGATACTGATCGTCTTTATGGGTGCGACCTTTGTCTTAGCTGCTAAAAGAGTAACGTGAATATTTCCTGATCTGTCTATGTACCTAGCATATACGACTGCAGCATATGCTACCTTGGACGCATCGCTGAAACCATGTAGCTGCACTATGGAATTGTCAAAATTTGATGTTCCTAACCATCTCGGAACACGCACGTTGGATAACTGCACTAAATCCTTACGGTAAGTAACCCATTCTTGTCTTAATAACTCTGGTACATCGTCGTCCCAACCAACACCTGCTAACCAAAGTTTTTGTATGTATATTTTAGCTAATATTATACTGGGCGCTAGCCAGCCTAAAGGATCAAACAAGCGAGCAATATCTGATATAATACTGCGCTTAGTTATATTTCCAGATGCCGATGGGATCTGCACAGTGTATTTGAATTCGTCTGCACTAAGACACCAGGTGAGGCCTAATATTTTTGTACTATCCAAGATCTCTATTTCCTCCTTACATAACACCTTATCTGTCTTGTCCTTATTTCCATCGTCATAGTACTCTATTTCCTTTAGTAGTTCCTTATTGTTGCTGTTCCATTTCTGTAATTCAAACTTAGCCTTTAACAACAATTGTTTCATTTCTATACACAACTTCTTTCCTTCTTCTATTGTTGAACATCCTGTCATCAAATCATCCATGTAGTAACTTGTTGGAACCCTTTTAGATGCTGTTTGAAACTCTTGACTGTAATCTAGCGCGACCTGATGCAATGTCTTGACCGCCAAGTAAGGAGCTGAAGCAGTACCGAATGTCACGGTTAACAATTCATATTCTTGTATATCTTCTTCAGGACTCTTGCGCCAAACTATTCTTTGGTATGCTACATCTTCCTCCGCAACCTTTACTTGGCGGTACATTTTCACTATATCTGCTACAATTGCTATACGGTGAACTCTCCAACGAAGAATAATGTGCCGCAAATCTGACTGTAAGGTAGGACCTACCATTAATGTATCATTAAGCGATACACCTTTTTCATTCTTACAGGAAGCGTCAAATACTACGCGAACCTTTGACGTAGACTTATCTTCTCTAATGACGGCATGATGGGGTAGGTAAACAGCGTCATTCAATTTTTCGTCTGGATGTTGTACAATTCTCATATGTTTTAATTTTAAATATTCCTCTATGACCTCAGTATATTTAGTTTTCAGATCTGGATTTTTGGCGAACTTCCTCTCTAATGCGATAAGTCTTCGGGCACATGCGGGCTTTAAGTCTTTGAATGGCAGCTTAACTATGTAACGACCATCCGAGGATCTCAAAGTTGTAGATTTATATAAATCTTCGCATTTTTGCTCCTGCTCTGTAAATATCCTCCTAGGTTGCGGCAACTGATCTTCGATCTCCCAGAACTGCTTTAGGAGGTCGTTTTGTTCTACATGTGCATGCATTGCCGTAACTTTGGTAGCGATTTTGAGATTATCTTCTAGTTGAACCACACCAGATAATATCCAACCTAAGCTGGTGCACTGTGCTATAACCGATCCAGTGGGTGCTCTTTTCAAACCATCTTTCAGGATTTTACTGTAAATATCGGCGCCTAACAAAATGTCAATCTTATTGGGCTGACTGAACTGCGGATCTGCCAATGGTAGACGTTCTAAGTCTGACCAGTTGAGAGGTGTTAACTGTCTTTCAGGAAGATACGAAGTAATATTTTCTAAGACATAAGCCTTTATCTGCAACTCAAACCCTGGTTCCGCTATGGATCGTAAGACTAATGTAACCATGTGGTTAGCTACCATTGACTTTGCACTACCGAGACCTGCTACTATACTTCTTACTGGGGTTTTCTTTAACCTTAAAAATTGTGTTGCAGCTTCGGTTATAAAAGAAGCTTGCGAGCCTTGATCTATTAATGCTCTTACTGTTTGGAAGACATGCGCAGCATTTTGAACTTTTACCAACGCTGTAGCTAACAGTACTTGATTAGCATTCCTAATCGCCTTTGTAGAGAGACATGAAACAACTGAAACGGGGTCTACTAAAGTATTATTATCAGTTGGCGCATTAGGTCGGTCGTCTTTATTGGTCTTAGTTTCTGTTGTATTATCTATGCCATCAATATTGTCGATAGCACTATAGTCTATAGTCTATGTTTCTAGCGGCCGGGTGATCTTGACATTGGGCTCGGAACATGGAGAATGTTAATAAAGTAGTACTTATAAAAATAAACAAATTCTGATTAATAAAGCAAGAGTTTTATTACATGGTGGCAGCGGTAAAAATACAAAATGGTTAACGAAGATACAAAGACATCAGACAGTCTGGGTGGTGTAAAGGTATCTACTCCGGGCCCCTTCAATTTCATTCCAAACGAATGGCCGAAATACAAAACTCGTTTTGAACGCTTCATGAGCTTAGCGGGGTATGATAAAAAGGCAGACCAGGACAAAATAAACTGCCTCATATACTGCATGGGAGATAAGGCCGAGGATATAATTGTGCAATTTGGTGCCGAGGAAAATTATGAAAATCTAGTGAAAAAGTTTGATGATTTTTTCGCGCCTAAACGAAACGTAATCTATGAGCGTTTTAAATTTAACGCCAGAGTTCAACTACATGGGGAAAGATTTGATGACTTTGTTACAGAAGTGCACAAGTTGGCAGAGCATTGTGAATATGGGGCAATCAAATCTGATCTTATACGCGACAGAATTGTAGTAGGCATGGAAGACAAAATCCAAAGTGACAGAATGCTACTAAAACCGAATTTAACACTAGAAGAAGCCATACAAATGGGCAAACAAGCTGAAATTCAAAGTGAAGAAACAAAGAAAATGAGGGCTGCAAGTGCTGCAACAACAGAAATAATGAAAATGGAGAAAAGAAAACCTACAGGAAACTGCTGGTTCTGTGGAAAAGAGCGGCATCCGCGAGAAAAATGTCCAGCGGCAAAAGCTGTGTGCCATAAATGTAAACGAATGGGTCACTTTGCTAATTTGTGTCGGTCAAAGATGGTAAAAATAATTAATGATGAAGCAAAAGATTATGAGGTTTGTATGGTACATAGTGGCAAGTATGTGGTAAATGTTAGCATATTTCATTCTGAAAAATTTGTTGATAAAGTGGATTTTCTAATTGATACAGGAGCAGATATAAGTGCCATACCACAACATGTAGCAGTCAAGGCCAAACTTCCGCTGGTGAAATCTTTAGATTGCATAAAAGGGCCAGATGGGACCAGATTGCAAGTTTTAGGGACAGTACAACTAAAATTACAGTACAAAGACAGGATTTATGAAGGTAAAGTTTATGTTATTAAGGATCTTAGTTCAGCTATATTGGGTAGGCCATCAATTGATAGTATGGAGATATTAAAAGTTTGTGCCATTTCAATATCATGTCAGAACAGTGAGTCATGCTCAAATGTGTTAGTGGAAGAAGAGTTCCCCAGCATTTTCAACGAATTAGGGGTTTTTAAAGATAAGTTTCACATAAAGTTGGTTAGCAATCCAAAGCCATATGTGCAAGCAACGCCTCGTAGTGTATCAATTCCTTTGTTACCCAAAGTAAAGGAGGAATTAGACAGATTGCAAAGATTAGGTATTATTAGTCAAATTGAGGAACCTACAGATTTTGTTTCACCCATTGTGGTAGTTTACAGGAATGACAAACTTCGAATTTGTGGAGACTATACCCAAGTTAATAAAAATATTTTAAGGCCAGTTTTTCCAATTCCAAAGGTGCAAAATACTTTAAGTAGGTTAAAGGGAGCAAAATATTTTTCTAAAATTGATGCTACTTCCGGATTTCATCAAATTTGCCTTGATGAGGAGTCTAGAAAACTGACTACTATTATAACACCATTTGGTAGATACATATACAACCGTCTTCCCTTTGGACTTAATTGCGCTCCTGAATATTTCAGCATGAAGTTCTCAAATCTATTTAGTGACCTGAATGTAGCGATACATATGGATGATATTTTAGTTTTCCAACCGAGTAAGGAATCCCATGACCAAATGCTCAGAGAAGTATTGAAAAGACTGCATAAGGAAGGCATAACAATAAATAAAAGTAAATGTGTATTTGGGGTCAAAGAAGTTTGTTACTTAGGGCACATAATTAACCAGGAGGGAGTTAAAGTAGATCCAGATAGAATTACAGCCATCAGTGAGTTTAAAAGTCCATCCAATAAAAAAGAGCTACTTCAGTTTTTAGGCATGGTTAATTTTG
This sequence comes from Euplexia lucipara, assembly GCA_921972225.1. Taxonomy (NCBI): domain Eukaryota; kingdom Metazoa; phylum Arthropoda; class Insecta; order Lepidoptera; family Noctuidae; genus Euplexia; species Euplexia lucipara. Next base: position 16,516,203 of record OV179155.1, on the reverse strand, counting down.
TAGGTAGGTATATACCTAACAAATCTCACATACTTGCGCCATTGCATGAACTTTTAAAAGAAGATCGAATGTTTATCTGGGGGCACCCTCAAATACAAGCATTTCAGTCTATAAAAGACAATCTCCAAATAGCTCCCACCTTAGCACATTTTGACCCCAGTTTAAATATAATTGTTTCAGCAGATAGTAGTTCATTTGGATTAGGAGCCGTTCTGCTGCAAGAAGATAAAAAAGGGCAAAAATCAGTAGTCATGTATGCTAGTAGAACCCTAACAGAAGCAGAAAAGCATTATGCACAAATTGAAAAGGAATGTTTGGCTCTTACATGGGCGGCTGAAAAATTTAGGGATTATATAATAGGAATTTCAGTTACAATTGAAACAGACCATAAACCATTACTGCAAATATTACATACTAAACAGTTTGATGATCTTAGTCCACGACTTTTAAGACTCCGATTAAAATTAACCCGTTTTGATTATAAAATCAAGTATATCCCAGGCAAAGAATTAGTGGTTGCAGATGCTCTGTCCAGGCGACCACTGACTTTGTCTCCTAGTTCAAATAGTGGAAACGATTTACAATTTAATTTAAATGCACTTATTAGTGAAACTGTACCCGATGATTTGTTAAACAAAATTATGTCAGAGCAAAAATGTTGTAACATCTGCAACCAATTAAAACAATTTACTGCTCATGGTTGGCCTGCTAAACATCTATTAGGTATATTTCAACCATATTATCAGTACAGAGACAGTTTCTCAGTTGAAGAAGATCTTCTTTTACTTAATTCAAGGATAGTCATACCAGAAAAAATGCATAAAGAAATATTAAACAAAATTCACGAAGGTCATTTAGGGATCTCAAGATGTAGGGAACGAGCAAAACAGTCGGTTTGGTGGTTAGGGTTATCAAAACAAATTGAGGAAAAAGTAAAGACCTGCTCAAAATGCATAGAAACTTCACAAAATCATAAAGAAACCATGGTATTAGATCCACCACCAGATAGACCTTGGCAGAAAATAGGTATTGACTTGTTTAAATATTTAAACCATTGGTATCTAGTAGCAATGGATTACTACTCTAGATATTTAGAAGTTTTTAAGTTGCATGATTTGACTGAAGATAGTATAATAATTAAATGCAAGGAAATGTTTTCTAGATATGGTATCCCAGAAGTAGTGCGCTCTGATTGTGGTACACAATTTAAAACAAAATTCAATTATTTTGCAAAGGAATATGGATTCAAATCAATTACTAGTAGTCCATATTATGCTCAAAGTAATGGCCTAGCAGAATCTGCAGTAAAGATTGCAAAAAATCTTCTTACTAAAAATGATGATATTTACCTGGCATTACTAGTTTACAGAAACACACCCTCGGAAACAGGTTACAGTCCAGCAGAATTAATGTTTAACCGGAAACTTAGAGATAATCTTCCTATAATACCAAGCAAACTTAACAAACCTGTAGTCCTGAGTCAAGAATTGAAACAAAAGCATTTATTAAAGAAACATAAGGAGATAAGTTATTATAATAAGAGACATAGAGCAAAAGACTTGCCAGAATTGGAGGTAAATGATAGGGTATGGCTTACTGATCTGAAGATATACGGCACAATAATATTTAAATGCAAAGAACCGCGATCATATATGGTGAAAACAGAAAGAGGAAACTTTAGGAGAAATAGATGGCATATAAAGTTGGCACCTAACACAAATATTTTACCAGCGGAAGGAGGGTATGTTTCAAATGATAATGTTATTTCTTGGGAAGATTATTGTAAGGCTCCTACTGCTCTTTCAGATCCGATAGAAGGCAATTCCACAGACTTGGAGGAACAATACCATTCCAATGTTAGTAGTCCGGAAGGAATCGGATCTGAAAGCAATAGTGTAGCCAGACCTAGACGATTTGTAAGTAGGCCTAAACATCTAGATGATTATGTGTGTGAATAGTTTGTCATAAAACTAAATAATTTTGTAAAGATATTTTTTTTGTTTGACTTGTAAAAAAGGGAGATGTTGTATTATCTATGCCATCAATATTGTCGATAGCACTATAGTCTATAGTCTATGTTTCTAGCGGCCGGGTGATCTTGACATTGGGCTCGGAACATGGAGAATGTTAATAAAGTAGTACTTATAAAAATAAACAAATTCTGATTAATAAAGCAAGAGTTTTATTACAGTTTCCCTCAAACTATTAGAATTAATATGCAAGAGGGTGTGATGCTTCTTGTTACAAACGTGACAAACCGATGATCTCTTACATTGATAAACTAAATGATTTCCACCTAGACAATTAAAACATATTTGGTTTTTCTGCACAAACTGTCTCCTTTGATCTACATTCAATTTTTTAAATGCTTCGCAAAAGCATAATTTATGACCTGCACCACAATGCTCACATCTCATTTTTTCTGGCTGCATAGAGGTAGGGTTTTGATCACGAGTCGCAATCATGACCTTATAATTAGATCCCTCTGTCCGTGAACCACCGCGGAACTGACCTACTTCCCTTTGCGGTTCTAAGAACTCAAGAGCTCTAAAACGACTTTCAAGAAACGCTTTCAATTGATCTAAAGTTGGTAACTCTGTCGATTCTTCTGAGGCAGCCTTTAACTCCCACTGCTTGTTAGTCTCCTGATCGAATTTGGCCGTAACAATATATATAATAATTAAATCCCACGTGGTCACATTTACCCCTAAGTTGCTCAATGCACTCATACAATCAACAGTCGTGTCTAACAAATGTTTTAATGTGACGGCTGATTCTATATTAACACGTTTCTGATAGAACAAACGTCGCAAAATACTATTCGCTAGATGTCGCTTATTATTGTATCTGTGTTCTAGCTGTTCCCAACACACAGAATAATTTGCCGCAGTGATGGGTATTTGACGAAGCAACTGCTCAGCTTCGCCCGTTAAACACCCCTTTAAGTAATGCAATCTTTGAACATCATCTAAACCCTTATTAAAATGCACAAGTGACTTAAAAAGATCGCGAAAGCTAGTCCACTCGTCGTATTTTCCGGAGAAGGAAGGAATGTTAATTTGAGGCAGTCTGACATTACAGCCATTACTTAAAGATACAAGGGTTTCAGGTTGAGGCTTTAACTCAAACTTTGATTGACTATCTTTCAATTCGGACTTATACATTGTGTAAGTCTCTTCTGTCTTATCATACATTTCTGAACTAAAATATGCACAATTCAAGTCCTCTACCGTGGCTCTTTCAATTATTTTTTGATGAGTTTCATTAAATCTTTTCCATTGTTCTTCTAGTGACTCTAATCTTGTTTCTATGTAACCCTTCGTCAATCTTTCTTTCGGAGATTTTTTGAAATTAATTCTCCCCTTCTCCATAATCTTTATAGAATCTACCTGTAATTTAAACAGTGATTCCATGTTGAACTATATGTATAATTAAATGAACCACAGTAAAATCAAGTACAAATTACAATGTTAAAAGTCTGCTAGAATATAATCGGGCAGAAGTTCTTCTTCTTATCCGCTAATTACACACATAACAGTAAATAATGTCCGGAAACAGCACAGCACAGCAAAATGAAGACCCAGAATTTCTCTCTTTTTTCCAATTTATTTTAAAATGTACTCACTTTTATCCACTGAACTCACACGCACTACATTTGCTCCTTGACCATGTTTCGCGCAACCTCATTGCGCGCCGCACTCCGCTCGATCTCGTTCCGCTCTGCTCCAACCTCGCTCTGCTCTGCTCCCCTCGATCTCACTCCGCTCGAACACGCCCTGCTGCATGACCTCCAGCCTCCTGTCGTTCTGGGTGTCTCCACCCTGGTGCATCTGCTCACCAGCACCTTGGCGCCATCAGTAGCGATTCACTACTGTGTCGACGCCCACACCTCCATCACACTGTGACAATCTGTCACTATCCGGCTCGAAGGACCAATGTTCGAGCCTTGGTCACGCTCAGGGCGCACTGAACTAGAACTGCCGTTTCTCAGGTCTCAGGTTGGGTAATAAAACACCTGAATTTCAACGTACTATTTTTATTCTTCATTTTGAACCTAAATTACCTCCGAGGTCGTTAACTCGCGGAGAATCTTAACACCGCGATGTACTATGGTGACGTATTTTGACAACGCCATCTATTGAATTCAAACTGCACTATATTGAGCTTGAACACTACACAAATCTACTTTGACATTAGTTGACGTTTCCGGGCTTTTCAATGACGAGCAATGCGTTGGATGTCTAGTTTTTTTTGGCAAGTTTCCATAATTCGAAACTGAATGCTTTTAACTAAAGGGCGTTAATACACTATCTGAGTTGTAGGAAACCTAACTAGGAAATCGGAAGATGTAATCGCAATCAGGACAGTGTGAATCCGATTTATGGAACCAACCGTTTGGTTTCGTCCTAATTACGATCCTACAAATCGTATAGTGTAATAAGCCCTTAAGCGTAGTGTCGACAGCATGATAACATGAAGTTCTGGGTTCCGTTCTCGGTTCGGGTAAAAGTGACACTGGGTTATTAAGGGAAAATCAGCCTCCAATTATCCTTTTTAAAATAACTAACAATGTAGCAAATTACACACCCCTACAACTCCCGTTACCCCCTCCCCACCCTACTCTCTCGTTATTATACTCCCTTATTAATAAACTAGCACTTCGCTAACGACTTCGTCCGAAAATCGAATGAAAATCGGTTCAGTAGATCCAGAGGTTACCCCCTACAATGTCAAACTCACCTCACACACACCACACCTCCCTCACCACACCCCCTCCACCCTCCTCTCCTCACTTTACCTCTTTATAATGTACTAGCAGACGTCACGCAGTTTCACCCGCGTAGTTCCCGTTCCCGTGGAAATACAGGGTTAAAAAGTAGCCTATGTCACCCGGGGATAGTGTAGCTTCCCAACGGTGAAAGAACTTTTCAAATCGGTCCAGAGGTCCGGAGCCTATTCAATGCAAACAAACAAACAATTAAATCTTTCTTTTAATTACAAAACCTTTTTTTATTTACACAATAACTTATAACACAATAAAATAACAAAAGCGCTGTTTGAAATTCCCGCGCGCGCGCCTGTGATCGATCACAGTAGACACGAATAGGCACGATCTATCAGCTGATAGTCTGACTTCAGGAAGGGCAAAATCTACTACTAGTAGCGTCACAAGCTCCCCCGCCATCTCCACCGCTCCCGTTGTGCAGTACTGACGTAATTGAATTAATTGAAATTAATGAGTGTAAAAAAAGTTTCTTTGGGAAATTAATTCGTATTCATGAGTACAATCACGTGATTAAGTATCAGTCACTAATTACCAGTACCACCCTATACATATTGGTCTTCGTATAGATATAGAAAATAAACCTAAGGAAAGGTAATTCCTAACTTATAATACTCGAAAAATGTATGGCCAATCCGCAGGTCTTACGTAGTAATTTTACTTCGTGTGGATTAAAAGCAGGGACAGTGTCGTCACTATGAGTCACACTTTAGCAAGATGCACTTTGCCGTTAGATATAACGCACCTACCGTGTGTGCTTCGTGAATCATCGTCTATCTTCGGAAATTGAATTGTTACAGCTATGGAGTGACTCGTCTGTTTTGTATTATTTTAATTCAGAATTGTTGACAGAATATGAATATCAAAATATGCATAATTATGTAGTTCGTTAATCCATCAGTTAGATTAAAAAAAATAATACACAAGTTTTTTCTTTTTTCAAAGTCAAAGTCAAAGTCAAATTATTTATTTCAATTAGGCCTGAAAACAGGCACTTTTGAACGTTATACTTACAAATAAATTAAATTAATATGATTCTAGTTGCACATTCCAAAAGATAGTTTTGTATGGAGAAGAATGTGCAAGAAACTCCATACTTACTCTTTTAAAATAGATTTTACAATATTTGTATACATAATCAGATTATATGTGAGGACGATGAAAAAAAAAACAGCTATCCTGAGATATGTGATATAAAATAAGCAACGCGGCTGGTAATTGTATGAACGTATTGAAAGATACATGGAGCTCACATATTTACATAACATTTAATCCAAAGTTGATTATTAAAAAAAGTAATAATCATGAAGTTAATACTTAAAGTAAAAATAAAATAAAAAATCAAATTACAATGTGTGATGTAGAGAAAAAGCAAACATTCCTGTCCAGACATTAAGTTGTCCTATGGAGCAGGACCAGCATGTTTCCAAGCATTTTTATCTTCTTTTTTTTTTTCAAATTGATTTAAAACTACTAGATACTTAGATTAAGTGCATTGAAGCTGAGAAAAAGGGGCTTGTAACGTCATTATTCAGTATAAACTGGATAGGATAGTGACGTCATGTGACATTTTGACTCGATGTATCGCCGTTATTTTTTGATTACGTGAAAAAATAAAAAAATATATGTCGAATGTTTTCTTGTAATCTAGATGAGTGACTTAACTATATTCAAGTAGCCCATTGTTTTCAATTTTGGGCGCATTTATCGCATTGGGGTAAACCTTTAATGGTAGTATGTAAGATTGAGAGAAATAAATTAATAAATCACTGCTTAATATTCTTATTTGTTGAGTTTAATTTTAACGGTCTATTTGCCCCGATGTTTTTGACGCTGAGTGTACATGATACATTTAGATAAGAAGGTAATAGATAGATATGACTTAATGTTTACAAATGGGTCACCAGATAATTATGGTAGTATTGAATACTCTCTCTCTCTCTCTCTGTTTTACTCTTTCGGTAAATCGTCAGTGATAGTTGGACTTTGAGTTTAGATATTTCCAACCGAGATAACACAATGTTGCGAAAGTAAATCCTAATGATTTTTTTGGTCACACATTATTATTTATAACATTTATCTAACTCTCAACAATGTTATGTGTGTTATGTTAAGTCTCATACTGACAGCTTTTTTGATCTAGTAGTTCTACTGAACGTGAGGTCCTGGGTTCGATTCCTGGGTCGGCCAAAGTGATACTGGGTTATTAACAAATTCGAATTTGAATTTGTACCCGGTTGGGAAAACTATGTGTATACTAGTACTTACAACATATTTCAAAGAAATTTATTTCAGTATTTATAATTAAATTATGTGTTAAATAATTTACTTTGACACACCACAATGTAAATCAAGCATAAAAAACAAACCTAAGAAAGTGAATAAATAGAAATCTCGCGGTATAAAGAGTGTGCTTACATGTGTAAAACATAGAGACTAGATTAATAAAACATTCCACAACTTTCACACAACTCCATCTAGTTCCCAAGCTAAGCAGAGCTTGTGTTATGGGTACTAGACAACTGACAAATATACTTATACTAAACACCACTATTTTTTAATTATTACAAAAAAAATGGGCTGTATCCGTACCTGTTACTGATCATATTTGCGTAATCACAAGTAAAAAAAATGTAATTCTATTTTTTAATATGCCACTATTTAGTTAAACTTAAATAACGAAAACAGCTTATGAATGTCATTTATTGATACTGTACTAAATATAATGAGAAGACCTTTCTAGAATTTGCCCTCTAAGTATTTGTACTAATTAAAAATTAGTGGTGTATATTTGTAAACACGTCATACATTTTTATCGATTAATAATATACCCGGATACAGAACAAATGATCATGCTCATCACACAAACATTTGTCATAGGTGGGAATCGAACCCACGACCTCCGGCATAGCAGTCAGGGCTACTAACAACTAGACCAACAGTCCAGTCATAAGTTAAATCTGCAGGGCCACAATTCATGTAGCTGTTGCAACTTTTCCGTATTTGTTGTACATGTGGTGTTTACCTATAAGTAATTGTTCCGCTGTATTTGAATTTTAAGATCGTATTGTGTCGCTGTATTCAGTGAGAACAATGGGGTATTTGACGAAAAAATTGTTTTTAATCCCTCATCTAGATTACTACAAGAAAATATTCGACACATTTTTTTTTCTTTTTCATATTGATGGAAAACTGCTTAGATTAATAATAATAATAGTCTGCAATAGTCTTATACCAGCCAGGCAGGTTTTCCTTGGGTGCACTTGTATAGTGCAAACAGGGAAAATCTGCGGTTGGTGCCTCATTTCATTAAAGACGACAATAGGCCTCTGCGGGTTGGCTTAGGCCCCTCGTACGACTTTCAAAGGACCGGAACCCAAAGTTACCGAGAGATAAAATCAAATGAAAAATAATAATAATAATTTATTTATTTTGTGCACGTTACAATTATTTATGATCTTACAAAAAAAATGGTTCATGCTATGTCCCGCCAAAAGGCATACAAAATCAAAAAGTAGGTAATCCAAAGACATTCAATACCTATAGACCGGACATCACGAACAAAATTTTCGTTAGAAAAAGTGTGTCCTGCTGAATACAAGTCTATGAGTTTTTTGTAGTACGCTCCGCTGCCGCTCGAATATTCATATATTATTCTAGATGGCGTTACTGAGACATGGGATCAAAGTTTTTCTATGACATTTCCTTGACATGCCCGCTCTATAGTATTCTAAATCTCTCTGAGGTAATCAAAATCAAATAGTAATAAAAATTAATTCAATCGGTAAATGGATGTTTCAATTTCATGCGATAGTTAATAAAATTTCAATACATTTAAGACGGTAAACAAATAGAGTCATAATTTAGTACATAATTAGGCGTATTAAATTTGAGGACAGGGGGCTAGTAACGTCATTATCTAGTATAAACTGTATTGGCTAGTTACGTAATGCAACATTTTGACTCCATGTATCTCCGCGCCGTTATGTTTTGATTACGTGAAAAAATATTAAATATAAATAATATTTTCTTGTAATCTAGATGAGGGACTAAAACTAAAATTCTGGGGAAAATAATATAATAAATTTAAAAATAATTTGATGTACCACCGCCGTCCCGAACACCGATCTTATTCGTGGTGCTAAATGTCCCTGTTTACAGTGCCTTTACTTGTTTCAGGCGTTAGCTAGCAAGAGTCCTACATCCCTCAACGTGTACAACAAACAGGGCTACACCCCGCTACACACAGCATGTCTGGCAAACGCACCGGACTGCGTGCGCGCACTGATGTTGGCCGGCGCCGACGTAAACCTGACGGCCGCTAAGAGATCTACTAGCTTACTACCAGGTATCAACATCGTTAAATAGTTGTATTTTTTCTGTACTAGTAATAAACTTAAAATGTTTAGTTGCTTAACCTTTTCATTCCTGGACTGTACAGAGGCCAACACATCAAGCTACCCCAATATGTCTGATCAATTTTAAAAATTATTACAAACTAGCTGGTGCCCGCGGCTTTGTTTCCGTAGGAGTTCAAGTAGTTAATTTTCTTCCCTAAGGTCCTAATTATAGCCTACTAGCAGACTTCTCGCGGTTCCACCCGCGTAGGTCCTGTTCTCGTAAGAATACCGGGATAAAAAGTTTTCTTAATTTTTAATTCAGGGTGTCAGCTAACTCCATACCATTTTTTTTTAAAATCGCTCCAGCTCCAGTTTAGACTTGAAGAAGTAACAAACATACACACTCACAAACTTCCGCCTTTATTATATTTGAGTGATGTGATATTCTGATGTATAACCTTTATTATTGTAAAGTTTCATTAAAATCTTTCTAGTAGTTTTTGCGGGAAAGAGTAACAAACATCCAAACAGACATTCGCGGTAATAATATTAGTAAGGAAGAGTAAGGTTACTTGTTAGATCGGGAATATATATTACAGTTAGCTTGATATGCTAGCGTTGGTACATCGTTTTTTTTTGGTAGTGAGGCGATGAGCTATATTCACGTGTTGTCTATTACAGGTAATTGTTTGTGAGTCAGCAACAATACAATCTTATGCCTGCTTCCTTTTTTGGTTTTTGGTTAACTTATTTGTTATTTTTTATCACAGTCCTTGTGTGTAGTATATTTGACCTCTGTCCTTTTTGTATAAAGGGTGTAAAAAGACTTTTCAATAAATCCGTCATCTACTCATTCTGTACATCAGATGAAGTACAATATGTTTGTAGAAACGTACGTCATAATTGCTGTGAAACAACATTTTTAATGACGGCACAGTTGGCGTAGCGGCTGGGATCGATTCCCTTTAGAAACAAATATTGTATGGCCCACAGGTTCCGGTAATATTTGTAAACTCATCCACGACACAGGAGAAATTCGTAGTCTGAGGGCAACATTTTTAAAATAAAAACAAATTTTGTGAAAAATTGCTATTTGAGGTAGCACGCAATGAAACGTTTGTAAAAGAATTGTGCTTAATATGGATGTATACGTACAGAGGTAGTGGGGTATTTAAGATTTTTACACTAAAATAAAATGTTTTTCTTAATGTAAAATTATTTGTAACTAATACTGGTTACAGAGATAATAGTAGCTAACTTGTAAATACATTTCTGTTTTTGGGTACGTACCTTGGTGACTGCACCCAGGTACAGACTCCAGCACATCAAGTTACCCCAATGTGTCAAATTTCTTTTATCGTTTTTCAACTTTATGTCAAAGATATGTCAAGAATATGGTTCATATTCAATTGGGAAAATTTGACACATTGGGGTAACTTGATGTGCTGGCGTCTGTACATTCTCAAAAACAAAAAAGTATTCAACAAGTTTCTCTTGGTTTCAATAGGAGTCTTTTTACACCCGTTATTTATCTGCACCTAGTACTTACACTTGTAGTTGTGCACTTTTCCTTAATAATGCTAATTGCAACACGTTAACACCACAGTAAAGCTCTGTACAGTAGTTCAAAAACGTGTTCGAGTTCGTGAAACAAACAAACATCGCGATAGTCCAGGCCTTGATCGTGTTTGGTGCACAAACTTCCGCCTTTATAATATTAGAGTGATGTGATATTCTGATGTATAACCTTTATTATTGTAAAGTTTCATTAAAATCTTTCCAGTAGTTTTTGCGGGAAAGAGTAACAAACATCCAAACAGACATTCGCGGTAATAATATTAGTAAGGAAGAGTAGGTAAGGTTACTTGTTCGATCGGGAATATATATTACAGTTAGCTTGATGTGCTAGCGTCTGTACATAGATTTTTTTTGGTAGTGAGGCGATGATGAGATATATTCACGTGTTGTCTATTACAGGTAATTATTTGTGAGTTAGTAACAATACAACCTTATGCCTGCTTACTTTTTTGGTTTTTGATTAACTTATTTGTTATTTTCTATCACAGTCCTCGTGTGTAATATATATATTTTACCTCTGACCTTTTTGAATACATAAAGGGTGTAAAAAGACTCTTCAAAAAACCCGTCATCAACTCATTCTGTACATCAGATGAAGTACAATATGTTTGTAGAAACGTACGTCATAATTGCTGTAAAACAACATTTTTAATGACGGCACGGTTGCTGCAGCCGCTGTGTTAGATTCCCGCTCAAAACAAAAATTTGTATGGACCATAGGGTCCGGTAATATTTGTAAACTCATCCACGACACAGGAGAAATTCGTAGTCTGAGGGCAACGTTTTTAAAATAAAAACAAATTTTGTGAAAAATTGCTATTTGAGGTAGCACGCAATGAAACGTTTGTAAAAGAATTGTGCTTAATATGGATGTATACGTACAGAGGTAGTGGGGTATTTAAGATTTTTACACTAAAATAAAATGTTTTTCTTAATGTAAAATTATTTGTAACTAATACTGGTTACAGAGATAATAGTAGCTAACTTGTAAATACATTTCTGTTTTTGGGTACGTACCTTGGTGACTGCACCCAGGTACAGACTCCAGCACATCAAGTTACCCCAATGTGTCAAATTTCTTTTATCGTTTTTCAACTTTATGTCAAAGATATGTCAAGAATATGGTTCATATTCAATTGGGAAAATTTGACACATTGGGGTAACTTGATGTGCTGGCGTCTGTACATTCTCAAAAACAAAAAAGTATTCAACAAGTTTCTCTTGGTTTCAATAGGAGTCTTTTTACACCCGTTATTTATCTGCACCTAGTACTTACACTTGTAGTTGTGCACTTTTCCTTAATAATGCTAATTGCAACACGTTAACACCACAGTAAAGCTCTGTACAGTAGTTCAATGGCAGCAGATTGTTTGAAATCACTCAATCGTTGAACTACTGTTTAGTAGTAGCGCTATGCTTTAACGCTTTGTGTGTGCTTGATTATTTTTTTAGTCCGCGCCGAAGGCAGCATGACGGTTCTTCAGAAATCTGCATCCATGCTGACAGGTAGATAGATTGCCTACAAAATTTATTAATTTACCAGCAGTCTTAAGCGTCAGTCATAACCTGCCGCCTGCGCAGGTAAAGTGAACGACACCTCAGTTGTACAACATCTGACATGCGATGTGATAAATTCGCCGCTATAATAAAATGACAGTACGATGTGGTACCAACCTCAAGCAAAATGTTTTGGCACCATATCTCTGCCACCGCGCGCGCTCATTGGTCAAATCAAATAGGGCGCGCTTTCTCGGCATTATTTTTCTAAATATTTTTTATTTATTCTGTGTTCTGTACTATTTATTTTGTGTACAGTTTAAAGTAAAGAAAAACATGTTTAAGTACTAAAATATTCATTAGTTGGCAAGTACATTTTTACTATAACAAAGTAATATTATATAATCCTACTTTTTTAATCATTTGAGCGGGATTTCACTTAATTTAACCGTTAAAAGTAAATTAAGAAAAAACCATCAGCAAATTTCAAAGCCAAGTTTCTAAAAAATAATGATTACCAGGATTAGGGATCAGCAGTTTTTTTTTGCTGTTAAAATGTTTCCGCGAAATTGAGATGAATGACTAAAAGTAAAATTTTGTCAAATAGCCTATTACGTTTGTGTTGTGCCGTCTATTAGTAGGTACGTATTGAATGTCTTTGGTAGTAGTTCTGTCTTTCCTTTAACTTGCAGTCTATGCAACGCTAGAACCACAGCTCCTTGCAGTAGTCCGACAGCCGCTTTGTTGTACCACTGTATAGTAGTTGCACTATGCTTTAACGCTTTTGTGTGTGCTTACTTCTTTCTAGCTTACACCGAAGGCAGCATGACGGTTCTTCAGAAATCTTCTACCATGCTTTCAGGTAGCTAGTCTTTATTTATTTATTGTGCATGTATCAAAGGAGGAGCACGGATAGATTTTATTATTTTTATTGAAAGTATAATCACAGTCTAAAAACATACAGTCGTCCGACGAAGCTGTCTAGACAGGGCAATCGTGCGGGGTGTGAGGGGCGAGACGCGGGAAAGCCGCTCCCGCACTGCGAACAAAACAATGTTCGTAGTGCGGGAGGTATTATTCAAGTCTAACGCGTGTAGAAGTTGTCGACATTTTTCCAGAGATCAAAGGCGTCGTCCTACTGTATTAATATTTATACTGTGGTATAAGTGTCAGCGCAGACAGAGAAGCAAACTGCTTAAGCGCGTGCGCATATCACCTATCACACGCCGCTAGTGCAATGACCAGCGCATACTGGCAGTTGAATTTAATACTTATCCAATCAGAATAAGGTGCAATGCTTGTTGATCGACTTCGGTGCATCGTAGGATTCGAGAATTTGCATATATTCTGAATCCGTACATCTTGCACGCTATTATGAAGCCTATTCCAGTACTTGTTGAGTTCACTATCAAATAAGCAAATAAATCTGTTCGAGTAACTTGTCACTCTATATTTGCGCTGACCGCTATGTTTTATCTGATCCCACTGTTTTGAAAAGGTCCAAAAAGTACCTACTTGTGAAATGACAACGTTTCTTCAGAGCGACTGATTGATTTTATTAAATTTGTGTCGCTCACGTACATAAAGTATCAGACATGACGTGTGTCCCTATCCTATTTCTTTCTTCTACAGTCCTCGTCTAATTGGCTAAGCTTTGGGTAGACTCCTAACACCAGCCAAAATAATTCTGCCCGATGCCTGATCAGCGAAGTTTCGCAAACCAAGTCCAAGACACTGCAAATAATTTAAGCATCTTACATCTAAATTCCAGGCATTGTAGGCGACCTTCTTCACGACAATCAGCCCAAACTATACCAACAAGACATGAAGCACGGAGGCACGCCCATTCACTGGGCCATTTCCCGTGAAGTTATCGAAGCTCTAGTGGACAAAAACTGTGATATCAACGCCCTCAACTTCGATGGGAGAACAGCCCTTCACATAATGGTACTGCGTGGCCGTTTAGAATGCGCCATTGCGTTACTATCGAGAGGTGCTGAGCACTCTATTGGGGACAACGAAGGCAATACACCATTACACCTGGCCGTGAAACAAACAAACATCGCGATAGTCCAGGCCTTGATCGTGTTTGGTGCTAATTTAGAAGCGAGGAACAATGCTGGGAGTACGGCTCGACATATTATACCGACTGAGATGTCGAACGGCAATTATGACAGGATATTGTACGCTTTGCATGCGGTTGGTGCTAAAAGGTAAGACTTTTTATTCGCTTTTTAACCGATTTACAAATAAGCAGGAGGTTCTCAATACGGCTGTATATTTTTTATGTGTTACTCCGTCGTTTATGAATAGATTTGATGTCTTTTTTTTAGAGTTTTTATTCTAATTTATCTGAACTCTGTTTTGTGGTTTGGTTGAATTATCAAATGGAAAAATGATATACATATGTATCATCTACATAAACAAGTATGTCAATAAGGTCAATAATGAATAAAGCAAAACCACCAAAGCCACAGACTTCCGAAACTAGAGTTATTTTACATCTGATAGTGTTTTTTATGAAGTCGGTTCTGTTATTATTGTAAAAAAGTTTTAATGCAATTATCAGTAAAAAAATAATTAAACTCAGATATTAGATTTTTTATTTATTTATTGACCAACTTATACTAACAGTTTAATACTACACATATAAGTTATAGGTCTAATGTAACATAAATCTAAATATAACATTGTGCTCAATATACATATAAGATAAATATTTATAATTATTACACACATTTAAGGATGTTGACATATAATGCAACAGACAAATAATTAACATTCATAAAAGTTTAGGATAAAGAGATTAGAAAATCGTATAATTAGTCGTACTTTCTCCAGGTGCGCCCCCGAAGTGGCAGGTTGTGGTCCTAGCTGTTCCGCTAGGGGTGACTACAATGGCGTGCCTCCCCCACCAGTGGCTCGTGGCTCGACTCGAGACCTCGTCAGTCAGATGCTCAATGTTGCGGCCATGGAGAGGGCCGCCTGCTTTGACACTAAACAGAAACAGGGACGGTAAGACTTCTTCTCGTGTGATTATATTAGTGGATAACCTAGTTTTAGAAATTTTATTTTTTTTACGTTTTCCTTCACCGTTTTTAAAGCAAGTGATGGTTATTAAACAACTTGCACATGTATACGATAAGTCATAGGTCTTCCAGGATAATCTCCTGAAGTGGGGTTTCGCAGCTAGCACCGACCTTCAGTGCCTGTGCGGTACCTCTCCACAGACCATGGCCCACCTTTTGTCTTGCGCCGCGTGCCCTGTCACCTGCACACGTGAGGATCTTATGGTTGCGTCGGTGGATGGTGTTGCGGTAGCCGAATTCTGGGCTAAACATACAATTTAGATATTTAGTGTCTTTGTTTGCCATCGACACGCTAAGAAGAAGATAGGTGTTCCTGGGTGGCCTTAGGTTCAAACAGTTCCTGTCATTTTGAATTTATTTTGAATATCTTTTAAAAATATGTCATTCACCAAAATTAAGATTAATTTATTCAAAATAATCTGAAAAAAAAATACAAGACAGTGTCTTAAAACGCCTGCCTTTCACCACTTTCTAGTGTGTTTGCTTGGAAGAAAAGTGACGCAATAAACTTCCCAGCTTCTGGATTTTGGTGTGTGCATCATTCTCGTACCTAATCACAATTTAGATAAAAAATTGTTGGCTTTTTTTTCAGATTTCTATCACCCGATACAAAATGCGCTCACGCACAGAATACCTTTACCTTTTCAGATTACTCTGCCTAGACGGCGGTGGCATTCGAGGCCTGGTATTAGTCCAGATTCTCATCAGCTTAGAGGCAGCTGTCGGCAGACCAATAGTGCACTGCTTCGACTGGGTCGCAGGCACCAGTACTGGGGGCATCCTAGCCTTAGCTCTGGCCAGTGGAAAGTCTCTGAGGGACTGTCAAAGACTGTACTTTAGGATGAAAGAGTTCGCCTTTGTTGGAATGAGGCCATACCCTTCAGAAGCCTTGGAAAATATTCTGAAGGATTGTTTAGGTTAGTATTTATGTTAGCTTTTATTAAAACTGTTTAAGTTAAAGTTAAGACCAAGGCCAATAAAATGTCTAAATACAATAGATTACAACACTTTCATGTATCTCCTTCGCAGTAGGTACCTACTTCTATAAATAGATCGATTGTTAGATTTGAATCTAAGACACTTGATTATGTTTTACAAGATCATTTTTTAAGCAGTGATGCAGTTTGTTGCATCATATCTGAGATTGAGGTAAAATAACTGCCATCAACTATACACCACTCATTTTTAATTAGTACAAATACTTAAAGGGCTTATTCTAGATGGTCTTCTCATTATATTTGTAAAGTACCAATAAATAATATTCATAAACAGCAAAGTTATTTAACGTTTGTTAATATCCTAAAAAGTCACCCAATTTATGGAAATATTGTACAGGCTATTCATGACATAGTAGTATTAATTAATCGTCATCTCTCGCTCACGTTCGCGTGATCTCGCTCAAGCATGCCCCGCCTCCTACAGCTGTTTTCGATATTTAAGTTTAACTAAATAGTGGCATATTTAAAAATTGAACTTCGTTTTTGTTTACTTTTGATTACGCAAATATGATCAGTAACAGGTACGGATACAGCCAGTGTTGGGTCAATCAACTAATTTTTTCAATCAATTGATTAGTCATGACTAATTTAGTCACAACTAATTTAGTCGAGATTGATTTAATCATGACTAAATTAGTTAATCATAATCATAACTATATAAATTAGTCATTAGTCATTCAATCATTATTTTTGATTGATGACTAAACCAAAAATGCTAAGCTGGCTAACTCAATTTTTTGTTTCGTGAGACATCTATCGCGCTATTTAAATTATTCATCACTCTAAGTTGATTGATAGCGTTCTCCATTTTTGTATTTGTACATGATTTTTTTTTATTATAACTGCTACTACGGTAAAAAGTTTAAATTATATAAAAGGCAAAAAAGGGTGAAGGAGATTCTTGCACATTGATCACATGACACACGCAATAGGTAGCGTCGTAGACCCATGCCCCCACCACTCGTGCGCCGCACACGCAACTGTTCGTGTAACTGGCAACGGCGTAATTTTAGATATTAAATTAGTCATGAGAAATTTAGTCATGATTAAATAACTAACACTAATCAATCTTCAATCACCGTACATGATTGAATTTTTTTAGTCATTACTCATTAGTCATGATTAAATAATTTAATCTTAGTTATCAATCATCAATCAAACTAAATTTTGCACAACACTGGATACAGCCCAATTTTTTGTTGTACTAATTAAAAAATAGGGGTGTATCACACTGCTTTGTATTTATTTAGTTTG
The DNA here is from genome assembly GCA_921972225.1 of Euplexia lucipara. Classification (NCBI taxonomy): domain Eukaryota; kingdom Metazoa; phylum Arthropoda; class Insecta; order Lepidoptera; family Noctuidae; genus Euplexia; species Euplexia lucipara. The sequence goes on along the minus strand of OV179155.1, from coordinate 16,498,664 downwards.
GAGCTTTTTAGTTGTGTTTTGCAATCGGGTTTTAACAATATTTAGAACAGAATGTATGAAAACTACACATTATTTTTTAAAAAGCTTATCCTCAATGCGGGTTGCACATTGCTAGTTGTCTTGTTAACCCCCTCAAACTAAGCTAATGCTTGTTTCTGGAGTGGGTACACGTTAATTGTGCAATGAGTGGGGATCTAATTCCATTACCTCTCAATCATCAGGCCGACGCCATTGCCATTGTGCTGTTGCCGCTTAAATTACTAGCAGTTTATTATATTACTAGCACTTCGCTCGCGACTTCGTCCGTCTGCGTTACTTAAAGTACAGTTAACACACCCTCTCAGTTTTGAAAATAAAACATTGCCTATTACACTCACAAACAATGTGGTTTTCTATTGCTAACAGAGTTTCCAAAATCAGTCCAGAGATTACCCTCAAGAACGTCCCAAGATAACTTTACCTTTTTTTAAATTAAGTAATAGATGTACTTTATGTTTGGATATTTGTTAACCTTTTAACCGCCTGATTTTATATCAATTGTCGTCACCCAGCGCCCAACTTATAAATCAACTTGTCAATACATTTATCATGTTGCTTGAATTAGCCTATTTTTGGGTAGAATGTAAGTAGTAAGTAGAACCAAGAAATTAAATTGAACAAACCATTTTTTTACACATACATACATACATATCGTCACGCCTGTAATCCCCGAAGGGCTAGGCAGAGGTGTACCTGGTAGTACACCCACATTTCGCCATTATGTTTAAGTCCCATGTAATAGGGGGCGAGCCTATTGCCATCCATCGGGCACAAATCCAGACTTCGGGCTGTTACTGAGAAATCCCAGATTGAAAAACTCAATGACACTTTGCCCGACCCGGGGATCGAACCCGGGACCTCATGATCAGCAGTAGCGCTTGCGACCACTAGACCAACGAGGCAGTCACCACCATTTTTTGACCATATTTTTTGTCGTACAAATACGAGTCAGGCGGAATGGGCCTGAAAATAGTTGTCGGATGTTAAAACCGACTTATGCGGTTAAAGGGTAAAACACAAACCCTAACAGCGGAACAGATTTTCATGCAACTTAGCTAACGGATAGACACATTAGACAGTGACTTGGATAAAAACAAAGGATATTTCTATACCTATACATTACTTCGAGAAAATTTTGAACGTATTCCTGTTTAGTCATCTCTTGAAAACTATTTACACATGCAAAAACTAGTACCAGTTATTTTTATCACGGCAAGAGCAATGCATAAGCCATTGTTCGTGCCAATGTGAGCAAAGCATGATGATACAGTTTTTTGTTGCGATTCGAGACCTTGGCACGTAATGACTTATAATATGACGAATCTTGAAGACCTCCAAAAACGTCTTTGTTGATATTTGTATGTCTAGGTGGCGAGACGATGCTAATCAGCCTATCCTGTAGTTTAATCATTGAAGAGACAACAACGGGAAGGCTGAATCTGACTTATATTAATTAGGGAGTAATTTCAATTTAGCGGCTCAACAATTCAATTCAATTAATTTATGTAATAACAATTTTTACATCGTGGGCTGGCTGAGGCAAAGATTGGGGGTTCCCGTGAACCCCGGCCTAGGTGTGGGCCGGAACATCGGGGTGGTTCTTAGTCAGTAAGACAGACAGTCTGACAGACCCCTTTCCCCTCCCCGTGGCGGAGGATATCCATGAGGATATTCCACCCCGCACCGAAAAAGGCTAGGGTGGTAGGCAAAGGTATGGAAGCATATTAAGCAGACAGCCCCAGCTGCCATCTGTCTCGTTACGATTAATATCGAAAAGTCATACAACCAAACTAGATTTTTAAAGGCAATAACATCCTCCTTTTTGTTAGTTACCTCTTAGACCGTTTTCCAACATAGTTGAGAATCGGCTAGACAGGTGATGTAACATATTATGTACATAATTATATTTGTTTTGATTTTTTTCGCACCGCTTATTTTTGAGTGTCATCGTGAGTTGGATCTTTGGGACAATGACTTAAATATTGACTTAATGTCTAGTTTGGCTTTAAAAATTGTTAAACAACGAAGGCCGCAGTCTAATGAAGCAGCAGATTTTTATTTTCACGATTTCAGAGTGAATCCCATAATTTAAGTTCTCCATATTTATAGCTAGCATAAACCTGTGCAAATTTGGTTAGGTAGTGATAAAAAATGTATACATCTATCTATACAAATAAATAAATGCACAATTTGATTTTTTTATTGAACATGTAATGTCAAAACTATTGTTGGCTGGCCTTAAATAAATAAATAAATGTCAAAATAACAGCTTTAAACTATATTATGTGTATCTCGAAAATTTCTTTCCCGATTTTGATTGCACTTAAACTATCAAAGCAGATGTTGTAAGGAGTAACTGAAACTATTTTTATTTTTAAACACTATTAGGGATCTGTGCAAAAAAAATCCATGAAATTCTATTTATTTATTATTAAACTAATATCTAAATTGTTTTTTTTTTAATTTCAGGCACAGAGACAGTGATGGCAGATATTGAGCACCCGAAACTGATGATTTTAGCTGTTTTGGCGGACCGCAAACCTGTGGACTTGCACATCTTCAGGAATTACAAGTCTGCGCAAGAGATACTGGATGACCACAATGGAACTACAAGTAAAAAATTAATAAATCTAATTATTATTATCTTAATTTGATCAGTCCGCGGAAGGGAAATACCTATATCTGGTTATGTTATTCCTATCTATTTTACACAGTTAGACGTTATTTACATAGGTATCAACCGTAACACTTGAATAACGTGTGACAACGACTTTTCTTTTGTTAAAAATATCTTGTCTCATACTTTCACTTTTTTGATTTTTTGTCGTTGTCGGGTTTCAGTTTTTTTTAGTTTTTATGATTTATACTATTTTGGTGTTAAATAACTACTATTTACTTGCAAAAGCTAAATATCTAAATTAATAATACACGACTTTTTGTCCTCTAGAGGGCGTAACTTTAAATTTGAACATTATTTTGGAAATGTACAAGTAAAGCCCTTCCAAATGATACCAAACACGGCGGTATTACCTTATTTTCTTTTTTAAATTTTGTCGTTTAGAGGGCGCCACATCGAGTTTTGTGACACTTCACGCGCACTTTTAGCCTATGTTCAGCGGACAATTCAGACGGTTCTAACGATACCTCATTTGTCGAGTTCTGATAAGCAGTTTAGGGGCTATGAAGGAACAGAAACACATGCATACATAGCGTGTCAAAATCATAACCTCCTTTGGCTTTGCCGTAGTCGGTAAAAACAGCGGTTGTTTCTTTTTCTGTAATGTCAGTCCTAATGCCTATCATTTGTTTATTCTATGTGCATCACTTAATTAAAGTTTCCTCAGCAAATGGGCATTTTCCTTTCTGTAATTTTTGACTTACCAACTAAAAAGCACTTCGGTGTTCCTATACTTAGACCAGGGACCGTGGGAACATTGCGTGCCTACCGCGATCCTTTACTACTAGAGCACAACCTTATTATCATTTCAAGAAGGATCAGTTTCCTGTAACTGAATTGCAGGTCCTCGTGCCGAAGCAGGTGACCAGGCGTCAGTAGTGTCGCTAGCCGCGCCCCCGCCGCCTTCCGAGCAGCTCGTGTGGCAAGCTGCCCGCGCTACCGGCGCTGCGCCCTCATACTTCCGAGCTTCTGGCAGGTCAGACTACTTACTGGCCTACACAAACTGACCATAGGTTAACGGCAAATGGATTGAGTACTAATCCAATCCAAATAAAGTATACAGGGTGTAAAAAGACCGATCATATTATAGCCGATAACTACACATTCTGTACGTAAAATTAAGTAACTTTGACCAAAAAATATTGCTGAAAAAAAAATTTTTAATTTCCATCTTGAAAAAAAAAAGAGATTTATTTATGTGCGCGATCGAAAGTTGAGCTCGCCCGCCCGCTTGTGTTTAGTATCTATTACTGGTATTCTGTATATTGAGTTTGCTACCTAGTGAATAACTTTAGTGAATAACTTATTTTAATTATTTTATAATTATAACAAATTTTACTGTGTAAATTCATGTTCTTATCAGACAGATGTGTTGCTGTGGAGTTTGTTCCGCCACTTCTTCTTCCCAGCAAAAACACTAGGAAGTGGCGAAGGGTGGGCTTTTTGGGGGACTGTCTTATGTAATTTCGACGTTCAACAAGTGCTGATCCTCAGCCTAATTTGAATAAAATACTTTTGATTGATTTTATTGCATTTTTGTAACTTCAAATGCTTAATTTGTTTTGAAAAATCGATAATTATGATAGCGTTTGTTCGGAAGAAAGTTTACTAATTATGATACTTGGAAAACGCTTTCGAAAAAAAGACGAAAAGAAAATATTTTACTTTGACCTTTAATATCTCCACAGAACCAGTGAATTCACAGGTATGGTCTAGAAAAAAAAAACTATCCCAGTTATGGGTAGAATATGCAGTTAACGTTTACCTTAAGGGTCTTTTTACACTCTGTATATTCCATTGCTCGGTAAGCATCGATGCGCTGCGATACTCCGAAGTCGATCAGCGAGCGTTGATATATATACTTAGGTATGTTTGAATGGGATAACTTTTCAATTCAATTGATAATTAATATAATCTTCTGCCGTCCTGTCTACCAGTTGGCGCCCGCCATACATAACCCACAGCCTTAAACCACTACACCATTAGTTGCATTAGAATTTATTATAATTGGAGTCTAGCTTTTGCCCACGGTGAGGTCAGAAATTATACCATGGGAATGTGCTACCGGTATACATTCCTATGTACGTAGGTGTGTTTCTTCGAGGAATACAATAGGTAATATACAAACTTGTTTTTGCTGAAGATATAAGTTAAAATTGTGCATCAGTAAATCCCATTCTCACTACTCTCCTGCAAGTGTGACACGACACTCCAATCTACTACTTCATTAACTTTTTTTTTTAATACTATCAACCAGTGCTTGACTGCAATCCCACCTGATGGTAAGCAGTGATGCAATCAGTGATGGTGAAGCGCACTAGTTTATTAAGAGCCTAACTGGTAAGTTACCTAGTAACTTCCGAGTTAAGTACTAGGTAATGTAATACACAAACACACTCACTCTTTACTTTGATAAGAGTTGATGCTTTGGGCTTTTAACTACCCGTAACGACTGTCAAAAATCTACATCTGATTACCGTGACCCTATGGTCACGGTAATCAGTTGTAGATTTTTAGGCTTAACGTGGTTCCTCAGGCACGGATGAGATCTCGGTATATTACTCAATTAGTGGTATCTAGCGGTTTCACCCGAGCTCAGAAATTGGGCTATTAACCGTAAAGACAGTTTTTTTGTTTCCGTTATTATAAGTCCTAAATTGTGTGCTTACTATGTAAGACAATACTGTTTTTTATTCATATCAAATAAAATAGTAACCTTACATTTTAAGTGGTCTACTAGCTAAGTAATAACTGCCACTCGGGTTGATTAAAGATTACTGCTGCTGCTTGCCGAGGTCGCACGTACATGGGTGTCTGTCCGTTCATTTCATACCAAGTATCCTACGTGCCTCTGAAAGCATGTTACACTGTTGGTTTGTTGGTTGAAATACATAATATATTAAGATTCGGTTCGACGGGAAGCCGACCGACCCGAACTTAGTTTGGGAAAGGCTAAGCAGATAGTGGACTTAATTTAATATGAAATTTTATTAAAAGTATAGTGGTATCTTACAGGTATTTAGACGGTGGTCTGATGGGCAATAACCCCACACTGGATGTACTGACAGAATTGACGGAGTTAAACCTTGCGTTGAGAGCAACAGGACAGCAAGACGCCGCTAAGAAGACCAACCTTAAAGTGGTTGTGTCATGCGGTACTGGTAAGTGGAGAACTCCCTTTTTTAAATAATTAACTACGATCTAGCTTAAAAGACTAATAAGCAATTTAATTCTTCTTAACCTGTTCGATAGATAGATAGATAAAAAATTGTTTAGTACACACAAAAGACGCCCCCTATTACATGGGACTTAAACATAACTGGCGAAATGGGTGTACTACAAGGTACACCTCTGCCTAGCCCTTCGGGGATTACAGGCGTGACGTTATGTTATGTTATGTTATGTAAAAGACACAGACAAACATACAATACAAAATAGATAAAACAATGATTGATGAGTGATACAGTGTGCGGTGTGTGTCTCAAGGCTACACCAAATGGGAGTCCAGCAGTGCTATTCTGAAAAGTTTATTTGCGTAATCCAAAGACGTTCAATACCTATAGACCGGACATCACGAACAAAATTTTCGTCCGAAAAAGTGTGTCCTGCTGGATACAAGTCTATGAGTTTTTTGTAGTACGCTCCGCTGCCGCTCCAATATTCATATAATTATTATTCTAGATGGCGTTACTGAGACATGGGATCAAAGTTTTTCTATGACATTTCCTTGACATGCCCGCTTTATTTTAAATCTCTTTGGCGTAATCACTTCTGAATCCCAGTGAAATCATGTGAAATTAAAATATCGTATTCTTAAATGGAGTGATTTCGACACTGGCGCCACCAAGTGATGATCAAAGTGAGACGAACTAAAACGGGGGAGTATTTTGACTTTGACATGTGAATACCGAAACTTGTACAGGCGACATGAGAAACGTTGTAAGTATGACTTTGGAGATGATTTGCGAAATGACTTTCGAAGTGATTTACCATTTACAGAATAGCACTGCAGCTCAGCATATGCCAGGCAAATGTACCTGGCGCTGATATTCTGCTGTTACGTGATAGATTAGTTTAAAAACTAAGAATCGTGTCTCTGGTTGCGAATCATATTTTATTCAACATGCACATTGTACTGCAAATTGCAAAAAAAAAACAAGAAAAAATTAATTTATCGGTGTATTCTGGCACATCCCTATTTTATCCCAAAATGTTTAAAAAAAATATTAAATGATGAAATGAAATTATTAAATTAAATGAAATGAAATTATATTTATTTCTGTAAGTAAATCGTCCCAGATACTATTACATGTCATTTTTTAAAAACTAAATCGCATTTCCAAAGTGACTGATCCCTGAGAAGAAATGCCGAAAGAAACTCAGGGGCCATGGTCTCTTTTAAAGCCCAGACATAAGATTGTATTCATTTATTATGCGAGTCTCACGATGCAGGGCAAAGTCTGGGAAAGCCTTTTGAAGAAAGAATCAATTCAGCTTTGAGTTGACCTGTCCCGACAGACGGCATGTCCACGCGTCTTTTCCTTATCGTATCGTTGGTGATTAACATTGTGTTAGAATTGTTATGCTGCCCACGGGCCTCTGATTTGGCTTCGCATGCTGTTGAAAGATATCCATTTAAAAAACCAAGTGATAATTATGTAATACGCATATGAATTCGAAAAGTCAGAAGTGCCAGTCTAATATTATAAAGACGAAAGGTTTGATTGTATTTTTGTTTGTTTTGAATAGGCTCCGAAACTTTTGGACCGATTTGAAAAGCTCTTTCACCACTGGGAAGCTACACTATCCTCGTGTGACATAGGTCATACCTTTTATTTCTGTATTCCCACGGGAACGGGAACTAAGCGGATAAAACCGCGTGACGCCTGCTAGTCCTAAATAAAATAATTACCCAACTAAGGCATTTCTTATATTATTTTGCAGGTCTGATACCCGTATCGAAATTAAAAGACATAGACGTGTTCAAGCCAGAGAGTTTGTGGGACACCGCTCGACTCGCGTGGGGACTGTCAGCAATTGGAGGTCTGCTCGTCGACCAGGTATTATTAACCATAATTATTTATTCTAACTTGTTCGAATGTGTTGTGGGTGAAAGAAGGATAGATAAAGATGGAGAGGTTAGTGTTTAGTGACACTAGTTACCAAAGGACCATGCAAAAAATCGTCCCATACCACCAACAGATTTCAAACGTATCTCAATCAATTCATCTTGGCATTATGATCATTTTTTATTATGACGACATCTCCGTAAGTCATGGGGGTATCGCGCGAAAAAATATTTTTTATACACACTTTTTGGTACAGTAAATTGTAAAAACGTACAGGAACACTATTTAACTATAAAAAAAAACTATTGATAGTGAACAGCCGTGAGATGCACAGGATAAAAAACCAGTCTGGCGGTGCGCATAATATATAGTCTCAATTTTTTGGTATATGGAGAAAGGTCGTCACACTGAATTTAATTTGCCGGCAGAAATGCTATCTACTATAATGATAGACGAATAATTACTAATTTACAAAACTGGATAACAGTTACATACATACATACATAAACTCACGCCTTTTTCCCATGGGGGTAGGCAGAAACTACAGAGCGCCATATGCTACGATTCTTACATACTTCTTTTGCTTCGTTTACATTCATACATGTTGTCATACACACACTCCGGTTGCGAGTACTACGCACCTGACCTTTCTGAAGAACCTCACCAATAAGGTCTTTGTATGTCCTTCTAGGGCGTCCCCTCCCGGCGTTCCCACTGGATAACAGTTCTGTTGACATAAATATGTTTGTACATGAACAATAACAAAAAATGTGATTAATACTAACCCAAAATGTTGTTATTTCATAAATATGTATATACTTATACATGTTATAAAAACCTAAAGTGTTTAGTTGATCAATTGTTTATTGTAAAATGTCTAAAACAAGGTTATTTAAAAAAAATAAGTACACCCTTCTTAAGTAAACACTTTTTTTTTAATTAGGTAGGTACCCCATATATTTACGGACTAAACATTGTTATTTGTGTTTTTATGAGACTTCATAATAATATTGAAACAAGTCCCATGTCTGTTGGTGGGTTGGGACAGCGCCCATACAATCTTTTGCATGGTCCTTTGTGTCACCAAACGAGTTGTCCAATGTTAACGACAACAGTTTTGGAAATTAAAGGTGTCTTTTACTCCTCATCGTCATTGTAAGTCCTCATTGTCTTTTAAATGTCTTTTAAAAAGTCCTCATTGTCTTTTAAAAAGTCCTCATTGTCTTTTAAGAAGTCCTCATTGTCTTTTAAAAAGTCCTCATTGTCTTTTAAGAAGTCCTCATTGTCTTTTAAAAAGTCCTCATTGTCTTTTAAGAAGTCCTCATTGTCTTTTAAAAAGTCCTCATTGTCTTTTAAAAAGTTCTCATTGTCTTAAAAAGTCCTCACCGTCGTGTAAAGAGTCCTCATTGCCATATAAAGACACCACATTGTCGTATAAAAAAGTTCTCATTGTTTATAAAAAACGTGCTCATTGTTTCATAAAGTGTCCCTATTTTCATAAAAAGAGTCCTCATTGTCATATGAAGAGTCCTCCTTTCGTATAGTCTCTTCTGTAAGGCGTGTGGTATGTTGTCAGGCCACCCAGTCGGACGGGCGCGTGGTGGAGCGCGCGCGCGCGTGGTGCAGCGCGGTGGGCGCGCCGTACTTCCGCTTCGCGCCGCAGATGTCGCGCGACGTGGCCATGGACGAGCGCGCCGACGACGCGCTGGTCACCATGCTGTGGGAGGCGCACGCCTACATGCACGCGCACCGCGACCGCGTCGCCGAGCTGGCCGCGCTACTCAACGATGAGCATGGTGAGCCAATAAATGTCTCAAATAAAATTGAGCCATTTGACTAAATTATAGTTTTCAGTCCTTCATCTAGATTACGAGAAAATATTCGACACATGTTTTTTTTTTCTTTCACGTAATCCAATGATAACGGCGAGACATCGAGTCAAAATGTCTCATGACGTCACTAGCTGAATATTTTCTGGCGAATATTTTCTTGTCATCTAGATGAGGGACTAAAAACTAAAGTTTTGTCAAATAGCCCATTATGTTTATGCCTCATAATTTCAACTTCGATCGTGTTGCAGCCAAAGATTAGAAGGGAGAAGAGGGTGGGATACTAATTAAACTTAATTCACAATACTAAAACAGCTGTTTTAGTAGATCCAATTTATTTATATGGTGAATCTTTAAAAGTTTTGTTATTAGATTGTCTCATCATCAAGCATAGGTACAGTTTAAATACCTAAAATTTGAGGAAACAATAGTAACGTAGAGTGGATAGTACCACCCCCTTTAAAACCTTTGAACTTGAATGGTTTATTCCTATTCAATTCCGTGCTCTGCTTGTCATGATAAAACAACAAAAGATATGATTTTTTAAACTTATAATTTCATGTTTTTATGCGACCTTGAAGTTGACCCAGGAAATAGATAGCATTTTATTTTAAACCTATTTTGTTTGTTTCAGAAACAATTGCTAAGAATTGATTTGCACGGTAGAGCTAAGCAAAGCTGTACGTATAACATAGCTTTAGTGACATCAATACGCATAATATTAAACTAACATAATAATGACATAATATAAATTGGCAGGGTTTAGTTAGGTAAACATATTAGTTGTATGTATATATTTGTATAAGAAAATATCCTTTTTTTTCGTTTTGCTCTGACAACTTTGAACGAATTTCTCGTAAACAATATTTGTTAGTTTTGTTACTATTCTTAGTTGGAATGCAAGGTTTTTAACCTTTTTTTTTGTTCTGTCTCAATATTTATTTTTAATGTTGGTATCAATACTTTTACACCACTATCTTATAAACAATGACAAAACGTAATTCTTACGAGTCAAGTTGTTCTTCGCGTTTATTTTTAATTTCCAGCGAAATCGTAGAAGAGTTGTTTCGTCATGTGACTCTTATAAATATGGACATAAGATTGCAATTACAATGATTGACGTGATCTTATAAAATGCTTCAACTGTACTAGCGTATTGTCAAATTATTTCAATCAAATGTTTGTTTTTATTTTAGGCAGTAATCGTTGATAAGGCGTCTTAGGTTACGGGTGCATAGCATAATAATTCACAATACAATGTGCAATATTTTTCTTTTTTTTTAAATAATTTATTAAAGTTCACATATTTATTTACTTAGTATTTATGTATAGTGCGTTATGTTTTTGATCCACTGTTGTTACGTTAACAAATAATAATAAAATATTTAGTGTTTTCTTTATATTATTCAGTGAGGCAACACTGCTAAAATGTAATGTAATAGTGATTTATAGTAAGTATACCATTCTTCATGAGATTATGTACATTATAATGCATTCCTAATAGGTATTATAGGTTACATAAGCATGTATTCCGCAATCAATAGTAGTTATTGTCTTTTATTTACGTTATATTGCCATAATATATTGCATTTTCTTTTTTATCACATTTATCGTTAATTAGTCCTAGACAAATTAAAATAGTAATATTTATTGACCCTTTGACCATCACAGACATGTATAGATGTCAATCGTTAATAAGCTTAGCACGCCGCGCGTCACGACACTATAAGACGAATTTTAAGGAATAATTCTGTGGCCCTAGTGAAAGGGGTATAAGTCCAATTTTGTCGAAAATGAGTTAAGTGTACCAAAGTGATCAGAAAAAAATGCTCTATCGTTTGGTGCAGACAGATTTAAGCTATCTCTAAAAATAAGAAAGTTACTTTGTATAAAAGGGTCCAACTGACACCAAAAAAAACTGTAAAAGTCGGTTTTCTGATCACTTTGGTACACTTAACTCATTTTCGACAAAATTGGACTTATACCCCTTTTCACTAGGGCCACAGAATTATGTTATTCGTATTTTGCTTATTAATTTAATGACGTAGATAATAGTAATGGTGGTATTCACTAATGCATAATGACGAAACGGTATATCTGCCAGTCAACGTGATTGTATTTTATAAAATTACATATTTGTATTTTACTATTATCACTGGCCTGTTGGTTTAGTAGTTAGTGACCCTGACTGCTATGCCGGTCGTGGGTTCGAGTCCTACCCAGGACAAATGATTGAGTGACGAGCACGATCATCGGTTCTGTGTCTGGGTGTAATTCATCTATAATACGTATGTATCTAGAAATATATAAGTATGTTTATCAGTTGTTTAGTACCCATAACACAAGCTCTGCTTAGCTTGGGACCAGATGGTGTTGTGTGAAATTTATTATTTTTGCAATATGGATGTGTAAAAACTTTTGAATGTAATGTAATATAAAATTACCTGTGTATTTCTATAAGGTGACCGTACACGACCTCAAAAAATCTAAATCTGACTATTTGTAGATAAAGACTTAGAGAGAGATACCTTTTCTACAATTCTCTTCTTTGTCAATTCATGTTATGTCCTTGTATATTCATAGAAAACTAAAAATTTGCATGAAAACTGTTTCGGCAACATGTTTTAATTTGATGTTGTCAGACTTTGAACAACATAATCCTGGTCAAGGTGGATGTGCCAGTGTAGCTCTAACTCTTGCTTTTTTTTCAATTTCCCATTCATTGTCAGACTGTATGTTAAACAAAATATAATTTGCGAACATAACACGAATGTGTTTACAGATCATTTAAATCAATAAGACAACCCTATACTCCATTTACAATAGCATTAGACAGAAGTTAAATAAGGTTATTTTAAATGCACACTTTGTAACGAAAGTACAATAAAATTAAGCTTGTTACACTAACGATAGACGCCGAATTTATTATAATCTATTTGCACAGCCTTCAGCTGTCACACTTATTTGTAACCATTGCAACAATTTATTTGAAGAAATTATGTGAATTTCATTTAGTTACCTATATTTTCATATGAGTAAAAAAAATGTGTCAATGATGAACGAAGAAACAGGGGTGAACAATACATGGACACGTTTTTGTTTCACTTTAATCCTTATAAATTTAAAATAAATAACAAAAATGAATTATATTGTTTTCACTTATCTTTAAAATAAAATGTTCTGCATTCCTGCTTCTCCGAGACTCTTTTTTCTAATCCCATCGAATGATTATTTCATAAAAAAAGTAATTTAATGGGATTAAAATAAATAAAACTGTTGTATTGGCGATTTAAATTATTATAACTCAAGTACTTACCCATATCTTTATGGTCGCGAAACATAATTTTAATCAACATACAAGCTAACACTGAACATGCAAATTGCAAAAACACAAGAAAACTTAAAATTCGCGGGATATTCTTTCTCTGCTATTTTGGTTGTCTATGGTACCCTTGATTGTCAACAATGTTTCGTGATGTCTTGTGCCTAGTCGTTGTTTATATAAATGTTTATGGGAACATGTATATTATTCCGCATAATAGATTCAATAAAAAAGTTTAGAGATTATAATTGTAAGAACAGACATATTTATTCGATGTGATTATAGTTCAAATAGAGGCTCAAGTCGTTTGTCGAGAAATAGCGGTTGTGTTAAGCGCAACTGTGCATAATTTTTAAAAAATACGACGTTTTAGGCGGTTAACACACTGCCACGCATCACGCTGCGTGTTGCGTGTCTCTGAACTGAAATGAACGCGCGTGGATGCATTTTCTGTGTGTGTCCAACACACGTTCTGTGCGTGTTTTCCATACAAACGGAGATACTTACAAGCAACGGAAGAACACGCATCCACGCGCCACGCTGCATCATGCGGGGCAGTGTGAGAATCGCCTTAATAGTAACCTTTTAACCTTTAAACCGTTTGTATCGCATATATGCGACACATATTTCCGTGTCCCTACCGCTCGTGGCGTATTTCTGCGACAGAGAACATGCATGATTTTTGTGTTTTTTATTTTTCAAAATACTTACTGTGTGGTACAACTAAAAACAGTTGTTTCTCCTTATTGACTGTAGGTGTTATTTTATTGATTTGTAGCAATTCTGGCCCGGCGCTAGGGGCACGGCAACGAATATTTAGCCAAGCGCTTAAAAGGTTAATATACAAAAAGGAAGGAATAATTTACTTCAGTAAATGATTTTAGATCTCCCAGCGTCGAAAAAAAAACAAAAATCGTAGTCCCTCCTTCTTTTCTTTTTTTGTTTTATAAAACGTGATTTCTATCCAACTTAATGAAAAGTTTGCAAGTTAAAGTTAAGTTAAGTTAATTATTTATTTCTTTAAACCTATCATTGAGTTATATATTTAAAATCATGGTTATTTAAAAAATTAAACTAAAAAAATACAAAAACGTAGAAATTATGGCAATGAAACATGATAATGCTAGGAGGTCCAGAATCATGTACTCAAACTACACAACATCAGTTTGTGTGTCGTTCCTTCCACCATATGTATATATATATAATGTATGTACTGCTTTCAGTTTATGTATTTACATGTCCGACCAAATTGACCGTGTGTCCGATGCCGTAGAGTTTGTATGTTCTCAGCTATATGTAATAAATGAAGTGGTAAAGCGAAAACAAGTTTTATTACAATGAAACAAAGTCGTTTATGCAAGCTCTTTAATTTAATATTACTATTTAATCACAATATTCACTAACATAGGCTTATACAAAGACCCAATAATATCACATTTCTCATGTGGATATTATTAATCCACGACTAAAACTAACTACTAAAAAAAAAGTAATTTCTAAATTGTCTAAGTACTTAGCTAAGTACCACCAATATAGGGCAAATTAAGTAAATGGTGCCTCTACATAAGTTCAGCTGCAAGTAAGATAAACTCATTCTTGATGGCGAATCAGTAACTTGGTAAGTACAGTCTACTAAATGTTAAGTACAACAAACCACAAAGGTTTATAATTTCTGTTTTTTTTTTTTTGTAAAAACAAAATTGTTTCTCGCAGCTAGAAGGTTAGGTTAAGTTACAAATAAAATTAAGTAATTTGAGATTCTGTGCCAAACAAATTACAACCAGTGGGTACAGTCAGCACCAAAATAATGTATTATAAAGCCAAAACAAAATATTCTTACTCTTATATCTGTTCTATAATATATATTTGTCACAAATTCACAAGTTTTCTAAATAAATCTCTTTAAATTAACTATCTATATTGAGGTACTCCGATAAATATTTTTAGAATTACTATAGGAACGCAAAATTCTTACACTAAAAGCAATGGTTACATCGTTCAGAACGATACGAGCTTTAATTAACCTGGGACCACGGACTTATCGGCACATTACTAACATAACTTATTTATGGTATATTTATACCATGCGTGCGTCTTTTATCAAAATTATAAAAAAGGCCGATACGAGTCAGTAGTCCAACACGTGTAGCATGATTACCGTACGGATTTTGTCTACAAAAGAATCTACAAAGCGACAGGTAGTAAAATAAATTCTTTTGTTTTGAACACCTCTATGTCAAGAATGGGCACATGATGAGATCAACAGCAGGAAAATGGACCAAAAAAGTAACAGAATGGTACCCACGGGATGGAAAAAGGCATAGAGGAGGACAGAAAATAGATGGGAAGACGATCTGCCCAAGTGTTGGAGAAGGACAGCAATGGACAGGCAAATGTGGAGGGAACTTGAGGAGGCCTATGTCGCAAGACAGCCTGACCTGGTAACTGATGATAAATGATAACATGAAGAAAATAATTAGAAACAAGTATAGATAGTAAAGTATAGGACATAGGTAGCATAGTTTAATGTTTTGTTTTTATTATAGTACTAGCTGTACCCTGCCACGCTTCGCTGTGGCACATTGTGATTGAATGGTTGGGAAGGGAGAAAACCAAAAAAAAAATAATGATAAAAACAATCCTTGATGCGAAAATTATCATGCTAAAATTTCAGCTCGATCGGTGCAGAACTTTTTGAGTTTTTGAAGCGTTCACAAACGAACGTAACATTTTTATATATATATTTTTTTTATATTTTTATTCATGACCATAGATTATTATATATAATATTATTGTGTGGTCAGAGTAAAATAAAGGCTATTTTTATTTTATTTTATGTCAAGAATGAAGTTATGAAGAAGAAATGGGTAGATTGTTGAGTCGATAATAGTCTACAATATCGGGCATTATTTCTCCTATAATCGGCAGATATGTTTCTACCATATATCATTTTGTAGATTCTTCCGTTGACTTGTCGGTTTCTATGGTTATCATGCTATGCGTACAGGAAAGCTAACATTACATCGAGAAGTGAGGCACCACACTACAAAATAACGAAACCAAACTATTCACACTGCTTACATAGCCACTTATTAAAAACTAGTATAAAATTTAGAATTTCTCACTCATCATTTCACATAATATTTTGGCAAATAAAATTTGTCTGCAAGCAGCTGACATAGTTTAATTCATTCGATAACTACAAGCTAAATGAACGTATTTTCACGTCCTACTTTTTTATACCATCTTTCAAACGTCGCTGACTGTACTAAAACTTTGGAGCCACAGTTTGACGTTCTAAATGAAGTATTCTGTGACCTATAAGGCAAGTCTGCAGTGCAAGCGCTGATCTTTTGTTTTCAATCGACATAATAGGTATTTATGTTAAGACAAATATGTCACATAAAACTGTTAGCATTCTTATTGTAAATTTGACGAAAATATTTCATCATTTGAAACATGCATATTATTATTCTTTGGGGGCGCTAACGACATTAGATACGTAAATTGCAAAACTTTAGTTTCTTATTTAGATAGAAAACTATCAAAATCATGTCACGTTAAAAAGAATCGCACTTGCACCATTTGACAAGTTCCAAATACAAAAAAAATACTTTATTTTTAACCGACTTACAAAAAAAGAGGAGATTTTCTATTTGTTGTATGTGTATGTGTTTTTTAATTGGTTAGCCAGGAGAGTTTACCTAACATCTAACGCTGATTCAGATGATACTAATTAATTTTCACTGTCAATTTAGTTTAATAAGTTGGTATTTGTATTCCAAGTTCATGAAAATAAAAAAAAATGATCATACATCAGGTAAAAACAGTACTTACTCATTTGAATAAGTTTATAAATAGTCAACAATTGCGGTAGGTACTTTCAGAACCATGGAGGAACATATTTTGTTATGGTATACATAATGACCCTATGTATTAGGGAGTTCTTGTTAATTTCACCAAAGAGGTTAAATGTCCATCATGGGCCATTGTGTGTACCAAAACGTCTAAAAGCTACAGAATGATGACACATTGGTGGTTTTAATATTGAACACAGAAACGGAATAAGACATTCAGAAATAGAAGTCTCATATTATTCTTAAGACGTACAGGAAAATACAACCCATTTCAATAAACTTTCTTCATAATTTCCAATGAATTTAAATGTCGTTAAAAAATAGATAATTAAATAAAAATTGTTAATAATAATTACTAAAAAGAAATTTGGTAACAGTAATTACAAAATAATAACAAAAATCTGTACATTTAGTACACTATTTTTATTTCTTTATAAATGCTACGTTATATTTTGTATCGAGACCATTTCACGTTATTGTATAGTGTTGCCAATTATATTTATTTTTAAAATGTCGTATAATAAAGCAACCAATTCGTTATACGAAATATATTAAAACTTTGGCACGAAGTCATTAAAACTTAAATAAAGAAAAGAACATAGAATTCGACATATTTTTCTAAGAAAATTGTTGAAATTGAATTCACTAATAAAATAGCAAGGATTATTCTATTTGAAATGAAAATAACGAAAAATCGACTCAAATGCCCATTTCAATAGGGTCGCTGCATGCGTAGGTAAGTTTTTTTGTGAACTTAGGCATCGATATGTTAAGCACTAGTATATAACAAGAAGGCACCTTGTGAATGCTATCAAAATATACGACTTACCAAAGCATGAAAATTTTAGCGTGGACCCTCAAGGTTTACGTATTCACGATATGCCTGATCAAACTGAACCCGAATAAATAATAACACCTAAAATCTAGTTTCCGTGCACTCAGATTTTAGCAATCATACACAGCCCTTTAGATCACGCATAAAGATTAATGTAATCGTTTATGTGTATCTATTTTCTCAATCCTTAATCAAATATCACATATATGTAAACCTTTGGCACAATATTATAAGGAATATTCGTAACGAAAGAACTATAAATAATAGTTGTATTGTTAAGGCATGTTTGGATGACTCCGTTAATAATATAAAGTTAAATTTATCCTTTCCTGTTGAATTAAATATAAACCTTATCTGTTTGAAGTTTAAGTACACAATATGCAACGGCTTGTTTAAATAAAATAGTGTTCACAAGCGTTGTGCTTTGGACGCAAACTGATTAATTGCTACCACAATTGAGTTAGCACCCCGTAACATCACAGTTCAATTGTAAAAAAGTGGCCAAACTTTTTTATCCAATGATATTTTAGCACGTTTACTGCTAGGTGCAATAAAGCCTATAATTCCGTGATTTTCGAATGATTCCTTATGCATATTGTGCCTTAGTGTTATAGCCAAAATATTGTACGCCACTCAAAAATTATCCATTGATGTTAGTATGGGTCGTCTGGATATTCCATGTTTGCGATTAAATTCTTCTTTTCTTCTTTGCCTGGTTTTGAGTCTAGTAAAGAAGGCCGTATCGTTGATCTTGGTTCGAAACATGGCTGGAACAAAAAAAATGAAAATTAATATATACTTAGCTCTATTATTTATAATGTAGTATTGTTACCTATCTCTGCAGCCTAATAGACTATTTGACAGAATTTTACTTTATAGTCCTTCATCTAGATTACAAGAAAATATTCGAAACATATTTTTCCTTTTTTCACGTAGGTAATCAAAAAATAACGGCGATACATCGAGTCAAAATGTCGCATGCCGTCACTAGCCAGTAGAGTTTATACTAGATAATGACGTTGCAAGCCCCTTCTCCTCAACTTTAATGCGCTTAATCTAAGCAGTTTACCATCAATTTGAAAGAGAAAAAAATATGTTTCGAATATTTTCTTGTGATCTAGATGAGGGACTAAAAATTAAAATTTTGTCAAATAGCCGATTGTAGTGGGCTCACAAACATCAACTCAAATCAAAGTTTCAAGTAAAACATTTTAAATTGCCCATCATCTGCTTAGCCTTTGCCAAACTATGTTGGGTCGGCTTCCAGGGCAACCGAATGCAACTGTGTACCATAATGGTACATGGAGTGGCTGCCTTTCAAACCTCCACAACCCAGTTAACTGAACCGGTAAATGTATGGGTGACAGCCTGGACTAACGTGCTAAGCACGTAGGAGTTTCTGTATGATGTTGACACCATCCACTGAGACACAGACCTGGGCAAGCATAATTTTGTTGATGAATGCTACACATATGTACCGCCACAGTCATGTATTAATGTCAAACTAAAATGTACCCCCCGCGCTACACGACATGACTACATGACGAATTTAAAGGATTGAATCGTCGCTTTGCGCCGAGGCTATTCTTTTGCTTTTTAACGTGACAGAGAAGAGTTTATCAAATTCCTTTGCTGGGGAACTTAAATAATTCAAAAATATTGTCAAGGTTGGGAATACAATTAGGCTGCAAGTTCTGACAATCACCTTAGTTTAGTTTACTTGAATCTTAGTTTCAATTTTTTTATGTAAATGTACATTCAAGGGTTGTCGTAAACAAATACCTACATTGAAAATAAATTGAACATATTTGTAAATATTTAACAGGCCATACATATTCTCTATGTTTAATATTTACAAATGTATTCATTACATCTCCCACATAAATATCCTACTTAGGATTATATGTGTTATATTTACCTGCTAATACCTTTTCGTAAATAGAGTATTTCCTGCTACAAAATACCTACCTACCTATTGGTAAGTTTCAATTATTATTTACCTGTACCTTTACACCTTTTAACATATAAAGCCATCAGCGTCGTGCAGTGGGTGATTTTGTTATTTATTTTTAAGGTTAAGTGGGTTAGCACAATCTTACTCGTTTTTTACATTTTACTGTTAGTAACATTCTTGTAAATAAACTTCAGAAATTTGGCATGCAACAAAAATAAAGAAAACTGATGTTTCTTTAAATTAACTTCCGTTCTTTTTTAGAGTTTTGCATCGGTCATCATAAATTAAATGAAAAGGTGATTAAGTAGTGAAAATAATTTGAAAAAAAATTAAAGCATATCATGCTACCTCAAACAGTATTTTTTCCCAATTAAACATGAACATTAATCTTATTCTAGTTGTAATAAAGTTGAAAAACTATTCTACAAAATTGACATAATGCAATGGGGTAGCTTGATGTGCAGCTTATAGGTATACTAATTTTCCAAAGAAGAATTTAAATGATTAAAAAAGAAAACTGTAATTGTACTGTAACCGTATAACCTCATTTTAATAACTGAGAATATCATCAAAACTCTATAATAAAAACAACGATAGTTAATTAAATTGTTAAGCGAGTGTACCCAAACCATGCGGGGGTAAGCAGTAAGATCAAAATGTGAACCTTAAACAGACGGCTCTAGGGACTCATTGCCGCTTGCCCAAGCAATTTTAACCTGGATGGAATGTCATGACAATATTAAAAGAGCACACAACTAAAAACCCCATACAGGGTGAACGGACATGGACGGTACAACCATAAACTATTCTTGATTTTAGACCCTTCATTTTAAACTGAAAAGCCACGATATCTTTTTATATTTTATGTAAAGTTATTAAAGTAGGTTACACAGAAATCATCGTTTTATATGGTTTATCACTATAAACCATAGAAAACCGTGATTTCTGTTAACAAAAAACAACTTCGGAAAAAAAACGTAAAATTTATGAAAAAAACTACGAATTTTTTTAACCCTGAGCGGTCTAAAGGGTTGATAAAACTCATGGTCGATGTCCCTTTCACCCTATTTTTGAACAATCACACAATCATAGTCATACAACATCATATTATAAACTTTAACCCCAAAAGCAGTCCACGTAGTTATCATTCTGAACAAACTGAAAAATGTGAAAAGGAATCAACCATTCCATACTTCGTCGATTTATAATATGTGAACAAACGTATTCAATGAAACGTAAAGCGAAAAACGTACTAACGTACATTGACTTCTTTTCGGATTCAAAGTAGGTACATTAAAATTAAAACACTACATTTTTTTAATCAAAAATTCACGACAAACACAATTCCTGTGAGGGTAAGCACAATGACTGATATATCTGTGCACTTGTAATGTCAATCGGATTTCCATTATACGGTTCAAGAACATCCATTGTAATTAATGGATTTTCGTAAACATGCGTTTTCAAGATATAGGAAGTACTGACATCATTAAGGGAGCTACATTAATTTTTTGTCCATAGACTTTTCTATGGACAAAAGAGGAACGGAGCTGAATAAGTGTGAGTAGTCCCTTACTTATTATATTTTAAATGTCGATTTTTTTTTATGCAGGCTAGTGCGTTACATTACATTACAAAGTGAGTGTAAATGTGACAAATTAATTATATTATTGATTTGTGTATGTTTTCAAATGTGTATTGTAGCATGTTCTTTTCATCTTTTTACAGGATTTTTTTCATAGAATTCTGTTTACTTTTGTTTAAATATAGTAGGCGCTATAAGTATGTTTATATGCGTGCAGTTCACACAACCCACCCCGTGAAGTAAATTTTGACAATCGTAATTATTTGGAGTTGAAGTTGTAGATAGTGTTATCTTGTTTTGAAAGGTATAATTTTCATCTTCTCGTAGGATTTTTGTTAATAGCCAACTGTTATAAAATTTTACCAAAACTACGCTTGGATTTATATTGTATTGTTTATAGAATAAAACAACAAATGAATGTTGGTAAACTGTGATATTTTAACATAATGTCAACAAATTAATAAAAACGATTTATCTCCAAAAACGTCACATGACACGACAACATTCAAACATGGTCTGTCAGTCAAGGTAGTTTACACAGTAATTTTAAGGTGAGCATTTAGAAAGTTTGTAACAACGCAAAGACCTGTCAAATAAATATCGCTATTTTTTTAGATTATAAAACCTATACCACCTACCTTTACCTACCTATACCTACCTACCTATAAAGTACCTTTTTCAATAACAAAAAAAGGGAATATCTCTCTGTATTACACTAAAATGTCGATTTTGAATTGCAATAATTACTTACCCTGAATTAGGTTTTTTTAACAGTCGTGTCATCTCATTTCATCCGCGACGGTTTCAAAGCGCGTGTATCGAATGTAACAACTACCTACTCTACTTAGACCTACAGTAATTTTATTTGAAGATACAATAGTTGACTACACGGCGCGCGTGAGAAGTTTACACAACACGTGAATTTATCAAACAAAAATGAAAGCGTGGCAACAATACGTATGTGTCCAAACTCCAATCATTTTTGTACCTTTTCATAACAGTGGCGAAATTTTTATTTTAAAACAAGATACTATAATACTACCCGACGCGTGGACAGTATACACGATACCTGACTTAATAAACCAAACGAAAGTATGGCAACAGCAAATACCTAATATATTGAAGTTCTTAGGGCCTGTGCAAACTACGTTTTTTTAACGCGCGTTAGTACCAATACAGACGTAGCCTGTAGACTCTCACTCTAGCTCTGTAGGATTAAAGCGCGCTGTCGACGCACGTTGTAACGGCGCGTTTAGAAAAACGTTAAACCAATAGCAGCCGGTCTATTCTGTAAAATCTCCGCGTGAGAAGTTAGGGCGTGAAGTCTCTTTACTGATATTTAGGCACAGAATATAACTACTGCTCATAAGTTGAGTAAACAGAGATCAAGCGAATCCGCGTGAGTAAGATCCAAAGAGATTAAAGATACTTTAAAGGAGACATTGCGAAGAAATGTAATAGAAAAACTGTGATCCCACGTCTCATTAACGCCATCTAGCATAATAAAGCAATCTTAGAGCGGCAGCGCAGCATACTAAACTAGACTATCGACTTTAGTCCACTAGGACACAAGTCGATGAGTAGTTCAGTACGGATGAACATTTTGTTCGTAATGTCCCGTCGGATGAAAATTTTGTTCGTAATGTCCCGTCGGATGAAAATTTTGTTCGTAATGTCCCGTCGGATGAAAATTTTGTTCGTAATGTCCCGTCGCGGAAGAAAATTTTGTTCGTAATGTCCCGTCGCGGATGAAAATTTTGTTCGTAATGTCCCGTCGCGGATGAAAATTTTGTTCGTAATGTCCCGTCGGATGAAAATTTTGTTCGTGATGTCCCGTCGCGGAAGAAAATTTTGTTCGTAATGTCCCGTCGGATGAAAATTTTGTTCGTAATGTCCCGTCGGATGAAAATTTTGTTCGTAATGTCCCGTCGGATGAAAATTTTGTTCGTAATGTCCCGTCGCGGATGAAAATTTTGTTCGTAATGTCCCGTCGCGGATGAAAATTTTGTTCGTAATGTCCCGTCGCGGATGAAAATTTTGTTCGTAATGTCCCGTCGCGGATGAAAATTTTGTTCGTAATGTCCCGTCGCGGATGAAAATTTTGTTCGTAATGTCCCGTCGGATGAAAATTTTGTTCGTGATGTCCCGTCTACATTAAGTATTAATTGTCTTTGGTAAGATCATACAACTCCACCGAGCGACAATGAGAGCTTATTGAAAAAATACGATTCTACAGTTTTCTAAACGACACGTGACTTTTTTTACACAAAAATGAAAGCGTGGCAACAACACGGAAGCGATCAAACATGGCTGTGACAATGACTGTCTGAAACATGTGTGTCTGATGTTTAAACAAGTGATTTCGTTGTTAATCGAATGTCGCGTCAAATTATATTAATTAATGCAGTTTTTCTTGTTATCTGCGACTTAATAAAAATACGCCGAATCATGCTTACGAATCTCTATGAATTGTTTTTTATTTTTTTTGTAACTATCAGTTGTATTTTTATATTTAGGTACGTGTGATGACATTTCATATTTTTGACTTTTTGACTTTCGAAGTGTCATAATAAACGGTGTGCTCGCTGCTTTAAAAAAAATGTAACATCACGCCGGTCTAAGGAGTCCGGATTAGTTTCCGGTTGATGTAGATAGATTCACCTCCTAAATTGTGGGTACTATTGTACCCACATTTTAGGAGGTGAATGTAATCCGGACTACGAGACTGAGAAAATCGTAAACAAAACCCAAGAACAGATTCCGTGACCCTGGCATAGCACTCAGGGCCTTATCTAAGTCGCAATATTACCTAATATTCCTGTTTATACCACTTATATAACCCACTAGGCTCATTAATGTGATTTGTCGAGATGATGATACAATATACAATGAGTGACAAGTCGATTTAGTACCACTATCTACAACTCCATGCCATTTTATTAAACGTTGTTTTCAATGCAATAAAAAGAACAAGCAACTTCATTTATTAATTAATATTATTAGGGTTTTATAAAACATTTGTGTGTACTTACAGTTTCACAAATATTCATGTTACAACAGTTCTCAATAGTTATTTCGCACTGGTCGGGGCGCGCCGTCATAGGTGTTACATTTTTGTTCACGATAATACGTTTCTTGATCCTGGAAATAATGAAAATAGAATGCCTTAATGACAAGAAATAAATAAAAAATACCCCTGTGCATTTCCAGTTAAATAATTTCAGTGTGCATTCGCAATTACCAAAGAGATTTAAAATTCTATAGAGCGGACATGCGATGAAATGTCATAAAATAACTTTGATCCCAAGTCTCAGTAACGCCATCTAGAATAATATATAAATATTGGAGCGGCATTGAAGCGTACCAAAAAAACTCATAGACTTGTGTCCAGTAGATACAAGTTTCGGACGAAAATTTTGTTCGTGATGTCCGGTCTATAGGTATTGAATGTCTGTGGTAATTACTTACAATTTAACATTCGAACGATAGCATTAAAATGTTCGCTCTATGATATAGGATCTAAGACATCGATAAAGAAAAATCGTGAGGGAACCATAAGTTAATATAGGAGTAATAACTTATTGGTGTGACTCACGGACTGTCAAGTCTTGAGGATGGCATGAACTCTGAACCCGAGGGTTAGACAGTAACCACACAATAAGAAAAATACCTAATATAAGTTTGAAATCGCCAATGCGCCTTAAGTAAGCGTGGTGATCAACGCTCGTGCCTTCTCTGTATGAGAAGAGGTCTTTTCCCTGAAGTGGGATAGTGAAATACTGGTTTTATAATGATCAATTCTTAAGCTTTCATTAATTAAAGGCGCCGTATTGTAATATGGCGCTTATATGTTATACTAGCAGACGTCACGCAGTTTCACCCGCGTAGTTTCCGTTCCCGTGGAAAAACGGGGATTAAAAGTAGCCTATGTCCACCGGGAATAGTGTAGCTTTCCGCCAGTACAATAATTTTTAAAATTGGATCATTAGTTCCGAAGATTACCCCCTACATACAAACTTACAAACTTACAAATTTTACCTCTTTATAATATTAGTATAGAAGTATAGATATAGATAAGAAAAAACCAGAACTGCCCAAATTAGAGAAAAAAACAGCCGGTAACGTCATTACAATGATGTATCTATTAAGATATAAGATAAAAGTAAGTATTAAATAAATATTTAACAACGAAGGACAGTTTAATGCGTACCTAAACGTGAACCCGCTTGCGTCACTCGCTATAAATGTGGTAATTTCTACTGTTCCAAGATAACATAAATGAATAAAAATGTATAACCACATAATATTTTAATCAGCTACAGCTGTTATAAACGTTATTTGTGCCAATTACTTTTTGTATATTTGGCTATTTTCTTCCTTTTCTCTCCATAAAAATGGACGCACATATAGGTACAAGAACCGTCAATATAAGTAAAACTTCAATTTTACACTGGCTGTGGTAGACATTTTGAACGCATCGAGCAAAAAATGGACCGTCGTCTATCTTTGTCCTGTTCTTAAGCTGTTAGTCAGAAAGAGATGTGAATTATCTTTAGTCCTAGAACAAGGATATCGGCACCCTTATTTGGTTTTTTGCGTCTGTTTGCTTGTACTTTATTTTCCTTTGATATAGATCATCCGCATATCATGTGTATGACTAGAATACCTACTTCTACTTCTTTTGCTCGTTTCTGTCCCAAATTACTTGGTGTCGAAGCACCGTTTCCCTCTATTACCTACTCTCTTATCAGCAATCACGTTGTCATTCATTAGCTTCTTATCGTCTACCTACTGTTGGTTTAGCTATAAATAAAATATTTTCACAAACCTTGGCCTCCTCTTTAGTTGTAGAACTTTGGTTATGAGCACCGCGCAAGCCAAACAAAGCATTCCACAGAAAATACCAAGCATTATGATGATGGGGTCTCTCACTGGGTCCCAGCCATCGGCACAACCCTCTATGACTGTATCCGAATTAAAACTATTTGATGGACTTGGCATAACTTGGGACCTCGGGATCGGTTGAGTGCCATTGCACCTAAAAAGAAAGATTAAAATGTTACTCGTTGCACAGGCCTACTTGATTTACTAAGCCGAACTTTCCTAAAGCTTAATTTGCTGTATTTAGCCAGGTACTGCCGGTCGATTTAGTCAAAGTCGCCTCGTGAAAACTGGAGTGAAGTGAGATGTCAATGCCTAGCATTGGTACGGAATGGCAGCTTCACTTCACCTACTCGCAGGGTGATATTTAAAGAGTAGCACGTATGTACAGTGCGACCGCACATTGTACGTTTTCGCAATTCATCATCAAATTTGAATGCAATATCAAGCAGTAAAATGCGCGGTGACAAACCGTATATTGCGTTAATTGTAAACAATTCGTATTTGTTCCTTTGGAATTATAAACAACTTTCAGTCCATTCAAATGATCCATGTATCTGTGAGTATTTCTATATTGGTTCTACTACACTAAACTAAGCAATAAAACTTAAGTGATTTGTTCTACTTACTGGCAACTTTCATTAGATACTTTAGCAGGCGCTTCAGTGGTGGAAGTAGTAAAAATTTTTGCTGCCTCACATCTTGAACCCAAATAATCTCCAATACATTGGCACACTGGCTCACTTAGCTTGTTCAAGGTACAGATGCCGTTGTTTAAGCAATATCCACTGCATGCGTAGACCTCACAGCGTTCCCCAGAGAAACCAGCTTTACATCTGAAATAAGACAATATGTAAAATAGTAACTTAGTTAAAATCAAGGGCACCAACTAGAGCTCTATGATAGAATAAGTTTTACCCGCATTTAGGTTGTCCCTCATCACTGACGCTACAATCCCCTTTGAAACAATAGTTTTGGCACACTGAAATATCACATCTGTCACCGGTGTATCCAGGTGTGCAATTGCATAGGGATTTGCCATTAACTTTCGTACCATGCACACAAAACAGGCCTGAATCAGTTGGGATGTTGAAAGAGTCGTTGATCGTTGTTTTGTTAAGTGGCAGCGCCGTTAGTGCTTCACATTCGTGAGTGCCCGTAGTCTGGTCCTCAATTTTATAGTTAGCAGCAATACCGAAAGGAGTTACACTATTGAAGTTCTTTATCTCTGTCGGTTCTGTGTCTACCTCAGCATTCTTTGGTAACTGCCAAACAGATTTGTAGCCCCAGTCCACCCAGTAGATGTAATCTTTTGACACGGTCAATGCATTTGGTTGATGATGTATTCCCTTTAATAATCTTATTCTGTTCTTCCCATTTAGATCAGCAGTTTCAATAGAATAGTGTATACCTTCTCTATCATCAGCCCAGTATATTTGTTTTGTCGTTTGGTCAATGGCCAAGGCAGTCGGCATATAAATGTCAGTGTCTATAACTACTTCTCTTTCGGAGCCATCAAATCTAGCCCTCTCTATTGTGGGTCTATTGGTGTTTGTGTTGGTCCAGTAGATATACCTGTAATTTGTAAATCAGTATAAATTATCACGCAATTCAGATGCTATCATGCAGTTTTTAAGCTATTAAATTGTGATTAGGGACGTACCCTCGACAGCTATCGACAGCAATAGCCCTAGGAATCTCATCATCCATCTTGATCAAAAGATTTCCGTAAACATTGTTCTTTGATCCAGGCTGTAACGAAATCCAATATATGCTTCTTTCATTTGCGTCCGTCCAGAAAAGTAATCCCTTGACTGGATCGAAAGCTAGACCCTGGATATTATCGTATGCTTTTCTCTTGACTAAAGATTGGTATTTCTTACTAGATATATTAAAACTAAATATAGAGGCGTTGTCGCTCTGTTTGTCGACGAATAACAGCATGTTGTGTACTGCATCATAAGCTAATGCGGTGAGGTCTCTGAACTGAACGCCTTCTGAGTGTGTTTTGTTTCCATTAGTAAAAAATTCCAGTTGATCTCCTGTGGTTACGGCAATATCTGAAACAATACCGAAGAAAAATAAACATCTAAGCAAAAGCATACGGTTTTGTACTGCGGAGTTATAGTTATGAGATACGAACACTTAGAGCTACTGAGCAGGTTATATTAGACATTTACTTTATCTAGATCGTCTCTCATTTGGTAAGAGCTGAAAATTAAGTACCGTGGAAAAATAGACGAATAAAAGATCTGTTATGTAATGTTGTAAATGCAAGTGCCAATTCTCGCATTACTTGGCAGCGCTGCAGCGGTTGTCGCGTGACTTACAAATGCTGATTGCGGAGGTTAGTTACATCTTACATAACGCTACCGTCTAGTTCAAACTCGAGTGTCTTGTGAGTGTTGTGACTCAGATTTATGAGTGAATAGATAATTGTTTCTATTACATCGGCAATTGTTGCTATGGTATCTGTTAGGCTAAGTACGCCTTCTACTTTACATTGTTACAAGTGCTTTGAAACCAGATTTGATTATTATGGACCACGATTACACGAATGATGGGTGGACCTTCCGTTTAGGACGTATCTATTGGTTCCTACTTGGCTGCCGAGCCCAAATATCCTATGAGATAATTAAATCGTGTCCAAGTATTTAGTATCTACACTAAAGGGACGTCTTGCATTCTTTTAACTGAGTAGGACATAAATATATTTGTATTTCAATTTCCGTGGGTGTACAGATAGGCAGGTGTTTAAAAGTTTGGAACTCACACAGTTAGAGAAGTCTTGTGATTTTCTTGATGTTAAATAATACCAACGTCACACAAAACACGCATAATCTTGATGTTTTTTCAAGTCTTAAGTTCACAAGCTTTATTTACCATAATGTTTTTATCATGACTCGAGTTTTACCTGGAGAAATAGGTACATTAGCGGTAATTTCCTACTGGTGCAAAATTAAAAAACATAGCATCATGCCTTTTACGGTATCTGTATCTAGGAACACTGTTTTTGCACATGAATAGATACCACGTGTTTCCCGTGATGATAAATGATATTTATTTCCATCAATTGGTTTCAGCACGTCGAACAAGCGAAAAGTTTTTAAAACAAGGTTAGGTCTGTGTTTTTATCTGACATGTATACACGTAAGCCTATTTAAATAGAACAAATACATGCCCAGCAAACCTTTCACTTATGTAGCTGTTTAATTTATTGTTGTTAGTAGATGTGCCGCCTTAATTGGCAAATAGATCTATAAGCACAAGGTGGCGACCTTGATCTACAAGTTCACATTGCCGATATAATTTAGCATACAGAAATGTTGTTGATTGTTTAACACTCCAATAATCGTCGTCTCTATTGTTAATGTTGATGCGGATGCTAACAGTGCCTGTCAAGTAATATGGATAATAGAATATTGTACTTTAGTAATTAATATACGAGGTCTAATCTCATTCATGACATACAGTGCAGTTGTTCAGAATGCGTTTCTAATACAGTCGTTTTCATACAATTGTGTACGTGAACAGGTATTGCCTCAATTGCCTGACGCATTATCTTGGTCAGATCATGTGAAAACCGTGTAGATTAGTGTCCATGATAGTCTTTTGAGGAAATAACAAACAATACAGATATAAGTGGACCTGTTTTGTCCTGACTTGGGAACATTCTTAATTTTTTACTACCATAGATTGTAGAAAACAAAACCGTATATTTCGGTGGACAAATTAAGTAGATAACAAGCATTTTATGTAAGTATACAATTTGATTGACGTGGTGAACAAAATTTTATCATCTTAAGAATTTAGCATGACCTTTTAATGATCCTATTTCAAGTAGTCACGTAAATTAGCAAACTATCAATTGATTCTTCATATCAAAACATGTCGACCGCCACGACGCGATTGTCGCCAATCTTAACGATCAAGGTCATAGTTCAGCGACAGTATGTACCTAGGTAATTTATGATAGTCTTATAAATAAAGTCTTTATGTAGCTCTTAGTTTTACGTATGTAGTATCTATGTGCTCATGGCAGTGTGGTACATGGACCATACCGAAATCCCTGTGTGTCGAGCACAGGACATGCACATTAGGGCCCGGCGCACATTGGTGGCACAGTTCGGCAGGGGATTTTATTGGGGATTGAGATCTTATTCTATCATGCTAATTTGCTAAGCGTCTACATTTTGGGATACCCGTGCCGAAGAATCAGGGGGTTGAGTCTGCTATTGCAATCGTGTCTCAATGACCGGTCAATGATTGATTTTTGACGTATAACGTCAAACTTATGACACATTTCCCATACAAAAACTGTCAAAGTTGTCAAATATTCGATCAATGACCGGTCATTGAGACAAGATTGCAATAGCTGACTCGAGGGCGAGCCCCAGATTTAGTGAAAACTTGAGTGAAGTGAACTGTCAATGCCTAGCATTACAATGAAATGACAGCTCAATTCGCCTTCACTTCACCTATATTTTTACCGCGTGTTTTTTTACAGAATAGCACTGTTGGGCAGTGTTTGGGTAATTTTTTATAACACATTCAGTGAATACTGAATTTTCAAACCCATTGTTTCGAACTGTCAAAATAACTACGACGTCAATAGCGATTCGTCTAAGAATGTTTATCGTGATAAAATTAGCCTTTGCAATGAAATCTTGACTAAGTATGAACTTAGTCAAGATTTCCGGTGCAATTATGAAATTATCATAACATGTTAGGTACTCTTGCAAACATAACATTACGTAGCTACAACCTACCTATATTATATAGGTACTGCAATATAGGTATTGTTTGTAACATAAAAAAGATAGTTCAAACAAATCTTATTGTTATCGAGGTATTGCAAATAAACCTTAGTTTTATTAACACCATGAGTGGGCAGTTGGTATGCAATATTCATGTTTGTTTTTATTATGTTTTGCCTTTACGAGCGATTTATCTGCATATCGCTGTCATAAATAATTGATATACTTTTGGGTTCAGATTAAAGAATAGGTTTTGGGTTCCAAGTTTTTATTTTAGTAATTTTGTTGGAATGGATGGAATTCTATGCTAACAATAATCGTTGTTTTTTTGTGTTGTAGAGCCATTTGATTGGTTTTAATTTAAGTAAGCAACGATATGTTCCCAGTGCTGGGACACAGACCTCTTCTCTGTGAGAAGTAGCAGGCCTAATCCACCACGAGGGCCAAGTGCCGGTTAGTAGATGTCACCGTGTCTTCGATTTTTTTGTTTTAAGGACATGCCGGTTTCCTCACGATGTTTTCCTTCACCGTTTTGTGAACAGCAGTGATAAAATAATTTACACAAAGTAAAGCGCCTTTTTGGTTTTAAACCTACGACCTACAACTCGGTAAGTCGCTTACTACTGGGCAACCACTGCTTTTGTGTCTTGTGGCTTGAGTGAGTTTTTGTACCTACTACGGGCCACAGAGTTATACTGAATTTTTGATGTACAGTGTAACAAACATCTTTACTCTCAGTTGCTGAATATTTCGCTGTGGTCGTGATTTCGAAATGTGTAACAGAAAACCGGGAGAGCGCGCGCTATTTGATTTTACCAATGAGCATGCGCGGTGACTAAGAGATGGCTGTGAGACGGTGCCAACCCATTTTACGTGTGGTTGGTACCAAAATGGGTTGGCAAGTCGGATTATGGAATGCAATAAAGTATTGAGTACTGTCATTTTATTTTATGTCGGCGTATTTACCACGATAACATGTCAGATGTCATAATGGGACTGCTGTAACGCTCCTCGTTGTGTACTAGGCACGCTCAAAGTCTAGGTGTTACCACCGACGTGCGGCCTGTTGTATAATACACTTCTTGTAACATCAAGAGAACTCGAGATAGTACTTGAGCAACTCCTTATCCGTGTTGTCACTATTTACACCTGTGAAAGTCTCCAGTCGACCGCTTTTCAACTTTATTGTTGAAAACATAAGAGCGAAAACTGTTCAACCGGGAATTATTGCAGTAGAACAAGCTGCACCTATTGATTGCTAAACAAATACTTTACAGTTGTTCAAGATAACAATTGAGTAATGTTAAATCCACACATTGCTAGTATTGCTACTGACACACCTACATGCCCTTCATGTAACAAGTACCTAGGTAATGCGAAGTCTCTCATTATTAATAATAGTTTCATTAAAACAAGGTTTTTTATGTATAAAAGAACTCATAGGCTGTAGTTTTAATACGAGACAAGTATTAGAAAACCAATTGTCAGAAACCTATCTAACATTAAAGACTTTTATAGATTTAATTAAGTATAAAAAAAAACATAGAGAGGAATGGAGTTTCTTGCCCATTCTTCTACACACAAAACTACCTTTTGGAAGGCGCAACTAGAATAATTTTCATTTTTTTTTAACTATTAAGTATGACGATAAATGCCTTTTATTGGTCTAATTGAAATAAATTATTTAACTGTTGACTTTAATTTTTTTGCCTACCGTAGGAAAGTAGGTGCTGACACATTGAATATTTATGTACAGACACGTCAACCGGCATATCAACCTACCCCAACGTGTCAAATTTCTTTGATAAGTATTCAACTTTATTGCAAATAGAATAAGGTTCATGTTCAATTGGGGAAAATTTGACAGTTTGGGGTAACTTGATGTGCTGGCGTCTGTATATATTAGATGCCCCGGCAAATTACGTTCCGCCATTAAAAAAATAGTTAACGACCTATTCTTAGACGTACTGTATACACACAAAATTGAATAAGAATCGATCTAGCAGTTTCGAAGGACTTTTGTAACAAACACTGCGAGTCTGTCTCACGAGAATTTTAAATCTCAGAAGATTGCTCGATTGTCATTCTTTTTGAATATTTTTTTCCAGTGACGATAAAAACTTAAGTTAAACATTCTGATTCTCAAGGATATATCTTTATACTTTGGTACCTATTACCTCTTATAATAACCGTTTGTTGCTATCAGTCGTCAGATGTTTACCAGAACATTTCATTAGAAATCGTCAAGGTAGCAACATTTACTCTGTGAACTCGCACATTACGTTGGCGCGCGTATGCGTACGCGCATACACCCACTTAAGAAATGTGACGTCATCGGGGCTGCCACTAAACGTAATAAGTGGAATGTTCAAATTATTTTATTTCGTCGTAAATGTTAAATTATCATCTTTTATCTCATATAGATAACTATTTTGTTGATAGAAGGATTGACATTTTAATTAGGTATAGACTTACAAATACTATCTGAGTACACCTACCTGAGTGTACCTACTTACCTATCATATTCATAATGTATGAACTATCAAATAATAAGCTGGCAGATTACATTATCTTATGAGGAATTAATAGATTTCCGCTATTGATACTAAAGGAGAAAGTTATATGTAGTAGGAAACAGTTTTTTTTAATAGGTTGACGTACAAAGTCATTTCAAGGATTTTTTAAGCACAGTATAGTATTTTTTTGCAAGCAACTCACTACTTACTCATTAAGGCGGTTGTCACTCATTGCGAGCACTGAGTGCTAAGTGTTTTTATATCGATGTGATAAGTAGGACTAATTATAATAATGCTTGTCGTTAAGATTGAGACTAAAATGGGAACTACCTAGTAGGAAGTATTCGTAATAAAAACTAACTGGATTTTGCAGTCGTTTACGTCGCACGTTCGTGCTATGCACACTGATCATTTTAGCAGAGTTTCAACCCATTTTCAAACTCGTGCGCAACGCAATGTCAAGATTAGTAGCTATTATTGTCAAAAAATACCTAATGCAATATTTAAAAATATCCCGAACCCAGTCATGCAAATAAGCCAGACTGATTTGTAGACAGTGTTTTTCTTATTTACTGAATTCCCAGCTTCGAATTTACGTTTAAAAAAAACTCAAGGTCAGTTTATCTGGGTAAAGAGGTGATGTCAACAATGTCGAGGTTGAATATGTTTTTGTGCGTATAGGGTGCTTGACAACCCTGAATTTTGAGTAGTAGGTAGGTAGGTAAGTACTGACGTTACCTGGCGTGGGTATTCAGCTTACCTAGATTTATTTTTCGTTTTCTTTTTAACTATTACGTTCTCTAAATATGGTCAACATCTTTATTGCTTTCCTTAAATAGGTATGTATTCTTGGGTGGTAATTTTATAAATGAGACCATTATGGACCCTGTAGGGCACAGCGAAAGGGTAGAAGAGAGGAAGCCCTGCTTTACGAGATCGTATAGTTTTTAATAGAAATAATGTACTTACAATATAAAAATAATCAATATAAATAACTAGCATTTCTTTCGTAGGGTCCCGTACAAAAATAGTTTAACAATAATCTTTATTTAAAAAAAATAGGCATCGACTCGACCATTTACCAGTAAGTTAAAATACTTAATTGTAAAAATATTGATCTTTTTCTATGATTGCAGTAGCCTAAATGCCGCTAAGTTTTTTTAACATATAATAAAAAAAATAAGTAGGTATACCGTATACGTAGGTTATTAAAAATGGCTATGTATCTATTTAAGTATTCAAAAACCAAATTATTACAATTCAATGTGAAATAGCGGTGCAATGCAATGGCTACATTGAATTAATTAAGAATCTTAAATTTAAAGCTACTTTGCATACCAAATGGGACCTACAGAAGGCTGGAATAATTTTAGGTTTGGCTGGATTCAAACAGTAAAGCGTTTTTAGAATTGTTTTAGAAAGTGTTATTTGTTTAGCACTGAAGTGTGAAAGCATTCCAAATACTGAAGCTTTTTTGGATAAGTATTTAAAACATTATGGTGTTTCAATGAGATAAGTTAAACTTTAATGAATTTTTAGAAGAGATTAGACAACGATTGAAATCCTAATTATCATCTGGTCAGCCTTTTCCAAACTATGTTGGGGTCAGCTTCCAGTTTAACCTGAATGGGTTGTGGGTTGTGACTGACGTCCACAACCCAGTTACTGTGTATCACGATACCCCTTAGTTAAACTGGTTGTAACGACTGTCGAAGATCTACAAATGGCAGCCAAGACCAACGGCTTATCGTGCTTTTCGAGGCACGGAAGAATAAATCTGTGGCCCTAGTGAAAAGGGGTATAAGTCCAATTTTGTCGAAAATGAGTTAAGTGTACCAAAGTGATCAGAAAACCGACTTTTACAGTTTTTTTGGTGTCAGTTGGACCCTTTTACACAAAGTAACTTTCTTATTTTTAGAGATAGCTTAGATCTGTCTTCACCAAACGATAGAGCATTTTTTTCTGATCACTTTGGTACACGTAACTCATTTTCGACAAAATTGGACTTATACCCCTTTTCACTAGGGCCACAGAAATAACAAAACTTTTTTACAAAAAAGACAACCGACTTCTTAAAAAACACTAACAGGTGAAAAATAACACCAGTTTCGGAAGTCTGTGGCTTTGGTGGTTTTCGTTCATTATTGACCACCGACTTCCGAAACTGGTGTTATTTTTCACCTGTTAGTGTTTTTTTAAGAAGTCGGTTGTCTTTTTTGTAAAAAACTTTTTATTTTGCAATTTTT
Source organism: Euplexia lucipara (assembly GCA_921972225.1). NCBI lineage: Eukaryota > Metazoa > Arthropoda > Insecta > Lepidoptera > Noctuidae > Euplexia > Euplexia lucipara. The sequence goes on along the minus strand of OV179155.1, from coordinate 16,463,097 downwards.
AGTTTCTTCGTATGTAAAGAAAGTCTTTCAATACTTGAAAGAACCATTGAAATCGGTTAACAATTGCAAAAGTAGTTCTTTCTAAATATTAATCTGTATACATATAACTCTGCCGGGCCCCTTTTAAAATAGACAGGCGTAATGTTATGGAAATACAAAAACTCGGCATAGACATCTGAGTATAGCAATTGCGAATAAAAATCGGTGCGTGTGTACCTATATTTTTTGAGGAGTTCCCTCAATTCCTCGAGGATCTCTCATCAGATTTGAGTTTTGATACAAATGGGACCAATCTGTTCGTATACCCTATCAAATAAAATAAGAATTTTGAAAATCGGTCCATAAATGACGGAGTACTGAGGTAACAAACCCTAAAGAAAAAAAAAAAAAAAAAAAACATATAACCGAATTGAGAACCTCCTCCTTTTTTTGAAGTCGGTTAAAAATAATAAAGAATCAATCCTAATGTTAATCTATAAACACCATTTATGGATAACTCGATACGGTAACTTAAGGTGTGTAACTAACTACATACACTCTTAATTAATATGGCGTATCCGGTCAACGGTTACTAGCACCTCGTTACGTACCTACCTACACTTTGTTAGCAAAGTTACTTTAAAAAAATCATGACTAACTTATTATTTGGTTAATGCTAACGGATGTTGCTAATCTAATGGGAAAATAAGTTTTCCTGTTTGTTTGTTATTAGCACCAATTTAAATAGCAAAATCGTTTTTATGTTTACTATGTGGCGAATTGTTATCGATATAATAATTACGTCGCGGAGTAACCTACTAAAAATACTTTTTTTTTAAGTTAAGTACTACCGATATTTATACTAATAATCAAACATAATAATTAATCAACCTAACTATAATTTAGGATTTTAGTAAGATAAATGTGGAGAAGACTGACATATTATTCAAAATTAAACGACGTTAATTTGAAGTCGGTTAAAAACTGGAATTTGGTCAATCGTCTCGTACATATTATTACCTCTGTATAAATCATAAAAAGCAATAAATACGTTCGGTAAACCAATTGAACAATTTGTAATAATATTTTAAATAAATTAATTTATTTATCTAAAAAAACTGCAAGTCATGTTTGTTTATTTTTTATAGGTACTAAAATTACTAGTCCACTTTCTCTTTCAGTTTTTGTTTATGATACAAAAACTGTAATTAAGAGAATCGACTAAATATTTAGAATAACATTAAAAAATTATATTTCACCATCATTCGCAATGGGATGTAGGTATGACATGTTTATTAAATTACTTATGACAACTTCCGTTACTATCTCAACACTAAACTTTATCTTTGCGTAGGTACTTATCTTATTTTCTGCATATTTTTTCAAAAACATACCTACTGTGATTAATTTAGTGCATGTAATTATTTAATTTGAAAATTTCTGACATGCATGGCTATGTAAAGTAAGAGAAGAGAGTCAAGAACTCTTTGTTTTTAACTCTCAACGCCATATTATATATTGTCATATTAGATACTTACCTATTTAGTTTCACGTGCTTTTTGTGTATTTGTGTATGCTTAACTCCCAAACGTATCGGCCGATTATGATGCCATTTTTTTGTAAGCATTACTTATGCGTTTCGCTACACGCGATGACATCAAAACCGTAAATAGGAAAATTAATATTTTATTTTATGGCCTATCGCTTTTACATAAGTAATATAGGTATTTCTTTACAGCTCTAGTAATTATTCCAGGTGTTCTAGACTGGTCTCACTTCTTTCAGTTCATATTTACCTACTACTGGTAAAATTACACCTGTATAATTAATTGTAAACTAAGTAAACTTAGGTAAAATTGCCTAATAAATAACGTTATATTTGAATTATTTTCGTTATAAAGTAAGTCAAATAAGAATTTTACCTTTCACTTTGGACAATTCGCCAATTGAATAAGTCATAAAATTATAGTACCTACCTACTTACTTACAATAATATTTTTATGCAAATTACAAATGGGAATTTGGTGACTTACCTATGTTTTCTTTATAATATTTGTCAGGTGGCCGGCATTAATAGAAAATATATTGGTGATGTTCTTCAGAAAGGTCAGATGCCGAGCAAATTGGTCGTAAATGTATGAACGTAGGTATTGTATGAATCTAAATGAAAAGTATACAATAATTTGTAGCGTTCGTTCTGTAATTTCTGCCTACCCCTTTGGAGAAAATGTGCAACTCTTAAGTTAAGGTGTATGATGTATAGACGAGCAAAATTAGATAGGTACCTACCTATTACTACACCTATAGGTACCATCATGTATTAACAGGAAAAACAAGTACAAAAAGAGACACAAACGTAAAAAGTAATTGCTTGAGTAGGTACCTACCTAATTTTATAATTTAAAAAACTACCTATGGAGAAAGAATTTCACACAATATTAACATAGGTACTTACATCACAGTAACCACAAAAAAAAGCCTTATTAAATAAGTAGGTACCTATCGTTTTTGATAACACACAATTAATAAGTATTAAGTAATTTTAGGAAGGAAATAAAACAAATTATCACTGTCAGTACCGGAAAAGTTAAGTTGCGTCGGTAAGAGTGCGTCGTTACGTATTATTTTATGCCGGGTTTCAAGAACAAGGGTCCGTCTAATAAGCAAGTACACCTTACAGGTAAGTACCTATTCAAGCTGTCGCACGAACGTTTCCAAGTACTAACTATGTCATGCTGTTAGGGCTGCTAAGTTAGACATAGACATAAATGAATTTGATAGCGGTTAAGTTAATTTTAAGTTTGTTTAATACAAAATGTAAAAAATTACTCAGTAGGTATCCCACTCGTGAAACAAATTTTGTTACGATTTGATTTCTCAATATTACGCAATTTAAATCATCATCATCTGCGTAGCCTTTTTTGCAACTGTTGGGATTGGCTTCTAGTATAACCGGATGTATCAGAATAGGTACTATTACTTTACATGGAGTGACTGTCTACCATGCCACAACCCAGATACTGGATAACAATTGTCAAAGATTTTCAAACGACAGCCGAGGCCAACGGCTGACCATCCTAGGCACGGAGATTTACCATGCTTTCTGAGGCCCTGAGGTCTCGACAAATCGTTATATGGACACCATTCCGCAGACCGATCCATCGTCGACCTCATCTCTGACCGCAGGACAAGATTGAGGTCAAGAGTAGACCCTTTATATATACAGAGTGACTGGTAATTAGTGACCGATACTTAAACACGTCACTGTATTCATGATTTTAATCAACTTTCCCAAATAAACTTTTTTTTTATACACAAAAACGTATAACACAATAATCAACAAAAACGCTGTTTGAACATCTCGCGCGCGCGCGCCTGTGATCGATCACAGTAGGCACGAATCGGCACGATATATCAGCTGATAGTCTGACCTCGGGAAGGGCAAAATCTAATAGTAGTAGTAGCGTCAACGTTCCTCCAGCACCCCCACCCCGTTGTGCAGTACTGACGTAATTGAATTAATTGAAAGCTAATGAGTACAACAAAAAGTTTCTTTAGGAAAATTATTCTAGCCGTGAGTACAATCACGTGTTTAATTATCGGTCACTAATTACCAGTTACCCTATATTATATAAAAAAAAAGATCCCGAGAAGCATAGGTTACCCTTCGATCTATGTTACATATCGAAACGCTTGAATATAAACCAATTCAATCTGATATTGTTTTAAAAAAAGTTCGACCAATCAATTGAATGATTCAACAGCCCTAGTTACTACTATTATGATAAATTTATTATTCAATCTACGCGGAACTGTTCAATAAATAAATTCCGTATCAATCGAACGCCTCAACAGCAAATCGGAGAGTTGAACAACCGGACATGGCCAAAAAAAAACTGTATCTTATAGGTATTTATCTCATTTTAAAACTAGTTTTGTGACACTATCAGAAAACCCTGGTGACTACGAGGAAACCGCCGATAATTCCCAAGATATTTTTTCTGGTTTTCGAGGGTATTTGTTTACCTGGTATTTATATGGCGTCCTCAGCACATAAAGAAGGTGTATGGGCTCTGGGATTACCTTCTACGCAAGGGTTGGTATTTTTAACCGGATAACAAAATAGGAGGAGGTTCTCATTTTGTTTTTTTTTCTTATGTCCTCAGAACGCCGTCATTTAAAGACCGATTTGAAATATCCTTTTTCTTAATTTAATTTCACCGACACCGGCTAAGTTTGGTTTTAATGTAGAAAAAAACTGAAAATCATCCCATTTACGAAAAACTAAAAATAATAAAATAAAAACTTTTTTGCAAAAATAAATCCTATGATGACTTTAAATGAAGTCCATGAAAAACACTACTTAAGTATAGGGTGTAAAATAACTCTTCTTTCAGAAGTCGATGGAAAATTATGAATGAAACTAAACCACCAAAGCCACAGACTTCCGAAACTAGTGAAGTCGGTTGTATTTTGTTTAATGTTGTTTTTTTGTGACTGGCCTGTTGGTCGAGTAGTTAGTGACCCTGACTGCTATGCCGGAGGTCGTGGGTTCGATTCCCACCCAGGACAAATGTTTGTGTGATGAGCACGATCATTTGTTCTATGTCTGGGTGTAATTTATCTAAAAGTATGTATTTAGAAATATATAAGTATGTTTATCAGCTGTTTAGTACCCATAACACAAGCTCTCAAGCTTAACTAGGGACTAAATGGCGTTGTGTGAAAAGTTGTGGAATATTTATTTATTTTATTTATTTTTTCGCCATTTGATAAAATGATAAAGCTCAACATATTGGTTGAAGTCTTGATACATACGACGTATTTTTATAGGTTTAACACGTTCATGTTTGTTTAAACGGGTTTATACTAGTTCATACTATGACCGGATGTTTGCTGGGAAGAATAAAATATCAATTATAAATTGAATGGACTGACCTAAATACAGCTGTGTTATCCGAAGGATAATCCCAGTGTTTTTAACATCCGCATTCCGCAGTCAAAAATTATTTTTTATCCTTTAAAAAACGGCGTATTTTACTATTTACATTTGTAACAAGTTTTGACGTGACTAGATTTTGAACGTTTCTAAAGGGCTTACTACACTATCCGATTTGTAGGAAATCTAACTAGGAAATCGGAAGATGTAATCGCAGTTAGGACAGATTAGATTCGATTTATAGTGCCGACCGCTTGTTTGCTTCCTAGCTAAGATCCTTGTTAGGATCCTACAAATCGGATAGTGTATGCCCCTTAGGCGCTATGAGTAACGAACAATAGAGGAAATGGCCTTCTATATTAAGGCGAGGTTACCCCAATAAACGTCGTCAACAATAGCGTTTTACTCGTACATGGAACGGATTTAAATTTTGAAAAAAATGTATTACATAGTTGACTCTTTGATTATGATATGTCGGGCATGCGATACACGATTACTAACACTTCACTGCATCCAATTAAATCGCAAAGACATGTCCAAATGATGGCTAAATAATCGTTTTACTTGAGTTATATTAGGCTTTGAAAAATAAAACTTATATCATAATAAAGGTCGTAAAAAATGTGTATTATCTCGGGTCACATAATGTGCAATATGAAAATAAATGTATCACAAATTCCAAAGTTAAGTGTATTTCACTAGTTTGCGCTCGCTCCGAGTCCTTTAGTCCCGAGCGGAACGTGTTCGAGGTCGGACGTGCGCCAATTTTTTCCGTCATCCCCGTTATAAAATCGATTTCGATAAATAGTAATACATGTACATACTTTATCATCACTTTAATTTAGTTTTTTAAATAGTTGTAATATTTTTTGTTTTATTATGTACATTATTAGGATAAATTCGTAGATAAGTAAAATAAATCAAAATGGTCATGAATAAAAAATTTTCTTCTTTGGCTCTACGAAGACTGAATAGGTAAACAAAAAAGGTAGGAATACTTTGACGATATTTTTTATTTAGGTACCTACCTAAATTATATTTTACCATACAAATAATACCTTAGATGATAAATTGAATCACAAACTTAGGTAGGTACGGATAATACTTTTACAACAAGGACACGGTTGCACGGTTGGTGCAGTGGCTGAGCGATGTGCGCAGCGTGTCGCGGGTTCGATTCCAGCACGGAACAAATATTTGTATGACCTAAAAGTAGTTGTTCGCGGGTGTGGGTGTTTGTGTATGTGAGAATAAATGTTTGTAAACGCACCCACGACACAGGAGAAATTTCTAGAGTAGGGCAACGTTTACAAAAAAAAAATACTAATGCAAATAACAACGATGAGCGCGAAAGTCTTTCATGCTTTATTTTTACCGCGAAACGTATTTACCAACCATACCAAGTGTATCGAACAGTAGTATTTGAACCCTAACATAGAGCAAATAAAGTCGCCACGCGCGCAAATGCTATAGTGGTTTATTGTTGCGTGACGTCAAATAGGTAGTTCACCCGTTCAACCTGCTGGGATTTTGTATTTTTTAATAGATTTTGCCTACGAAATCGCCCGCCATTTTTTTTTCTAATTGTTTTGTGATAATAAAATATACGTAACCTAAGGCATAACGTAGCTTTCTAATAGGTAAAAGATTTTTCTCTCAGTATCGAATCAGTAACGCCATGAATTTGCGCATTGAAACAAAAAAAAATACTCGCATCAACATACTCTTGAGCAGTGGTGGCCCAGTGGTGTGTGACATCTATCAACCCGCAGTGGGCTAGCGTGGTGGATTATAGCCCACTCCCTCTCATAGAGAGGAGGGCTGTGTCTCGGCAGCGGGAACATTATAGACTGATGATGATGATGATGAACATTATTGTAGTAAATAGTGAATAAGATGGGATGGTGGTCACACCGTCTACTCATAGGAACTGTCTCCAGTATGAACATCAAACCACCAGCAGCACGTCACGTGAGTATTAGGTAAAACTACCCACAGCTACCACAACACAACAAATAATATTATTATATTTTGTGTCTATGTTTGTGAAGGTCACGTACCACAGCACACTCGTACCACAGTGTAGCAAAGTACAGTATTACATTGCTCATTTCCTACAAGTATGTTTTTATTTTTCGCTAATACAAAACTACGTTATGCCTGAGTTATATAATTTTAATGCCTGAGTTATACAACGTGTTTTTTTTATATCCAATAACTCTAGGGTATGATTGAGATCATACGATGACGGGCCTGTTGGTCTAGTGACGGGCCTGCTGGTCTAGTAGTTAGTGACCCTGACTGCTATGCCGGAAGTCGTGGGTTCGATTCCCGCCCAGGACAAATGTTAGTGTGATGAGCAAAATCATTTGTTTTGTGTCTAGGTGTTTGGGTGTGTTTGTATTTAGAAATAGATAAGTATGTTTATCAGCTGTTTAGTACCCATAACACATAAAGATGGCGACGAAGAAAATTTTTGGTTTTTCCGTCATGGGTGTCGTTTTTGTGGTTTTCGGGGTAGCTGATTATGAAAATTATGTCAAAATGAAAATCCAAGATGGCGCCTAGGAAAATTTTTAATTTTTCCGTCATGGGTATCGTTTTCATGGTTTTTGGGGTCGCTGACTACGAAAATTAGGTCAAAATAAAAATCCAAGATGGCGACGAAGACAATTTTTGGTTTTTCCGTCATGGGTGTCGTTTTTATGGTTTTCGGGGTCGCTGATTATGAAAATAACGTCAAAATGAAAATCCAAGATGGCGCCGAGGAAAATTTTTGGTTTTTCCGTCATGGGTGTCGTTTTCATGGTTTACGGGGTCGCTGATTACGAAAATTAGGTCAAAATAGAAATCCAAGATGGCGACGAAGAAAATTTTTGGTTTTTCTAACATGGGTGTCATTTTCGTGGTTTCCGGGGTCGCTGATTACGAAAATAAGGTCAAAATGAAAATCCAAGATAGCGCCGAGAAAAATTTATGGTTTATCCGTCATGGGTGTCGTTTTCATAGCTTTTGGGGTCGCTGATTACGAAAATTAGGTCAAAATAAAAATCCAAGATGGCGACGAAGAAAATTTTTCAAAAATCAATGAACTCAAAAACCATGACAACGACACGACACCCATGACGGAAAAACCCAAAAGTTTTCCACGGTGCCATTTGGATTTTCATTTTGGGCTCATTTTCATAATTAGCGATACCAAAAACCACGAAAACGACACCCATGACGGAAAAACCAAAAAGTTTCTTTGTCGCCATCTTAGATTTTCATTGACCTCATTTTCCTAATAAGCTACCCCGAAAATTACGAAACCGACACCCATGTTGGAAAAACCAAAAATTTTCCTCGGCGCAATTTTGATTTTAATTTTGACCTTATTTTCATAATCAGCTACCCCGAATACCATAAAAACGACACCCATGACGGAAAAATCAAAAACTTTCCACGGCGCAATCTTGGATTTTCATTTTGACCTGATTTTCGTAATCAGCGACCCCGAAAACCACGAAAACGACACCCATGTTAGAAAAACCAAAAATTATCCTCGGCGCCATCTTGGATTTTCATTTTGACCTTATTTTCGTAATCAGCGACCCCGAAAACTATGAAAACGACACCCATGACGGAAAAACCAAGAATTTTTTTCGTCGCCATCTTGGATTTTCATTTTGACCTAATTTTCGTAATCAGCTACCCCGAAAACCACGAAAACGACACCCATGACGGAAAAACCAAAAATTTTCTTCGTCGCCATCTTGGATTTTTATTTTGACCTAATTTTCGTAATCAGCGACCCCGAAAACCACGAAAATGACACCCATGTTAGAAAAACTTTTTTTACTTTTATCTGGCAATATTTTAGCTAATCTTAATTAAACTGTGATTAACAAATCAATTATTTATTTATTTAACCCATTTTCCCTAAACCCATATTTTCCACGCATACTTATATTCATATTAGGTGGGATACTAAAATTAAATAACCATTCAATGCATCTAAGTATTTTTGAATTACAATATTGATATCGTAGTTCAAGAATTCTATCATATCTAAATTAATAAATTGAAGTTGCTCTACGGCATTACTCTATTCTGTGACGCAACTGTGTACCTACTCGAGTTCGTGAAGTCATGAATGAGCGGTACGACGACAGCGCGCGGCGTTTCTCCGATGCATCGTAGTTTATTACGTAGCGCTATTGGTTGCGGGGCCTGAGGTAAGCGTTAAATGCCTACACGGCTGGGGACACCTCGCCTTAACCTGATAGCCTCTTTTACGAAAATACCAACTTCTGTAGCCCCGATCGAATGATCAATGACCTGAAAAAAACTGAAACACGCGGGGAGTCTATTTTAAACCACTATATAATTTAGGGTTTCTCTCATATTAAAAAAATATAGTTACGTACACACGGCTACGCATCAAGCTACGCATTCCCAGTACAAGCTGATCTCGCATGATATAGGATTTCCGTACAATGCGAGGTCAGTGTAAACTGGAAATGTATAGCTTGATGTGTAGCCGTGTGTACAAAGAGATTTAAGGCACTATACAGAGGACATGTAAAGAAATGTCATAGAAAAACTGTAATCCCATGTCTCAGTAACGCCACCTAGCATAATATAGCCATATTGGAGCGGCGGCGCAGTGTACTAAACTAGACTCATTGACTTGTGTCCACTAGGTAGGACACGTATCGGATGAAAATTTTGTACGTTATTCCCCGTCTATATTAAGTATTTAATGTTTTTGGTTACCTACGTATGTCATCAATGCGGTTGTTTTCGTTCGACATAGTTCTGGTATTTATAACTGTTAAAATACCTACCACAGACAAATCAACGAGTGACGATAAGATAAGCTGATAATAATACGGTTTACTCTGTATTTTTATTAAATCCACAACCTGACTTAACATGAGTCAGAATCAATATCTATCGATTCTGACTCATTTGAAGTCAGTAAGTTAGCCCGATCTAGGTTATACGATAATACAGAGCTGTAAGCATTATGTAAGCTGGCTGGACCAATGGCTTTCACTTACCTATACTATTAAATTTGTAGGATCCTTAAATCCTTACTAGGAACAGTTAGGAAGCAACCAAGCGGTCGCCCTAAATCGGATCCAATCTGCGATTCATCTACCGATTTCTAGTTAGGTTTCCTACAAATTGAATAGTGTAATAAGCCCTTTACTCGCGGCCATGAAATGAACTCTTGTAGTCCTGCCGCATAATATTTCAATTGTCAAACGCTAAATAATGATTGTACGATGTAATACATTTTTTATGTTGAAAAAGTTGTTTAATTTTTTTTTATGAAACATAAATGAAAGACGCCTGTTAGAGGTCCATTCTACGCAGCATTAGTTATGAAGGCAATGTCTATTCACCTACTTAAAAATATTACAGTGTTACGTTCATAATATTGAGGTCTTAAAAAAAACCAGTAGGAAACTATTATAAATAAATATAAGTAAATCTCTCTCAATGAAAAACGAAAATAACAAAATGCAGTTAACACTGTAAAGTCGATTCAATGTCACGTGTTCCGTAAACACGTCTCCGCTGCCAACGCATAAAATTGGAGACAAACAGAATAACGGTATTTACTGCGACTTAATCTCCTATAGGTTTAGCTACTCAAAAGAAACGGCCACGTGCGTGCCGTTAATATTTACTTATTCTAAATATTTATTTAAACGACGCAACAGCAAACATAAATTTGTATACTTATATAGAAAGTGTAAAAAACAAACTTGTTTCTGCGGTTGTGACAAAAAATAACCCATATCTCATAAACAATGGCCTTAAATTAATAAGTGATTTAAAAAAATATAATATTTGTAATTATGGAACCTAACAATATCGTCATATTAACGGAAGACATACAATATATATAAAAAAAACGTTATTAATTTACACATTGTTTTGGAAACCATATGAACGTATTGTAGATAAAAATATATGGACAAGACAGTCTTTCTCATTTGGCTAAGAATCCCTATACAATAAATGGGACACGTTCCTGGAGAATAATTACTGCTTTATAAATTGGTGAATTTAGGAAGTGGTATATTTTGATACTTCCTGGTATTTAAAAATGATAATAAGTACCTATCTTAATCTTTTAGTTTGATACCAATCAATCCTGTGATAAAATAATACAAATGCCTGCAACCAAACATGGGATTTGCTAAGGTAAACACACCTAACGGTGTCATTCCGAATTCGAATTTGGCTGAAGTAAGACATGTTAATTCCCGAAAAGATATGCAGGGATTCCCCGGCTATTCATTGTAAATCTATATATATAAAAGAAAGTCGTGTTAGTTACTTCGCTTATAACTCAAGAACGGCTGAACCGATTTAGCTGAAAATTGGCAGGGAGGTAGTTTAGAGCCAGGAGAAGGACATAGGATACTTTTTATCCCGTTCGACATCATCAAAATAAATATCAAGAATATCGGTTGTCTCAAACATTTTTTAAACGCAGCGCCATCTTGGATGACATGACAGGAGTCAAACTTCCCAGTTCATTATCAGGTGACAATTTGAAATTGACAAGTCTTAAGCTAAACCCAAGAAGGTAAGGTTGTCAATTTATAATACGCACCTACGTTCTGAAATTTATTTTGTTACTAAACTTAGAGGTTTTATGTAGCATAAAAAAGTCTTATATTTCAGAAATCAATTTACGTAACTAGCAATGATGACAGAGACGAACTTTAATAATTCTTTGCAAATAGAACTTATTTTACTGTTAGGACTTTAATTAAAGTAGACCGGGAAAACTATTGGCATAAATTATTGTATGTAACATAGAGGCAATAGTTCAGATTAAAATTATGAATTTAGTATTTTTTAGTAAGGTAGTTAGGTTAGATAGTTGGGTTAGCTATAGGATAGTTATGGTCAGTTAGGTTAGGGTGTATATACATGTTGTAATTTAAAAGTAGTAGTAGTTATTATTGGTTTGGATTTATTTGTTGTCGTCTTATTCAACGTATGTATATCTAATACAAAAAAATGATAAGAGTAATAAATTGACTCTAAGGCGCAACGAAGTTTGCCGGGGCAGCTAGTTGTTTATAATAATACCAGCCTGTTACTATCCCACTGCAGGGCAAAGGCCTCTTCTCATACAGAGAAGGCTCGAGCATTGATCACCACGCTTGCTCAAGGCGGATTGGCGATTTCAAACTTATATTAACTATATAAGTCCAGGTTTCCTCACGATGTTTTTCCTTCACCGATGTCAATGATGTCTAAGATAAACTTAGAAAGTACATATGAATTGACAAAGTCACATTGGTACTTGCCCGGATTTGAACCACAACCTCGTGCATGAGAGGTAAGCGTCTTAACCTCTGGGCTATCACGAAATTGTTTATAGTTAACAATAAACAATGATTCCACAATTCGTTAACATAATTATTATATTTATTTTAAGTTGTGGAAATTTATTTATACTGATACCGATAATCGCTAAAAATAACTCAACGAAACTTCTGAAGCTCAAAAGAGCTCAGTGGACAAAGGTGTTAAGTTACAAAAAAATATTTCTTCTGATAACACATTTGCAAATCTGGAATATAAACTTGATTGGCAGTTAGCATCTTTGCTAGTGTCTGAAACGATGTAACGAATTAGAATTGGCGCTTTTTAAGTTCATGAATCTATTTATTATCAGGTAGAACCTATCTTTATGTAGAAGTCATTTTTTTTAATTTTGTGAGATAACACCTTTGTCCACTTAAAGGCTTATTACACTATTCGATTTGTAGGATCCTAACTAGGAACCTAGTTAGGACGCAACCAAGCGGTCGGTAACTCGGTACCATAAATCGGATCCAATCTGTCCTAACATCTATCGATTTCTTAGTTAGGATCCTACAAATTAGCCCTTCTGCCAGTCTGCCACTGACACAGTGACTCCTAATTTAATAACTAAATATTATTTAAGATTATTTAAAATGCACTGTTTGTGTTTTCTCTCGTTCGTTAAATTAAGGCATTGTGTGTGGCGCCAAGTCTTATCGAAAATGGGCTTCAAGAAATCTCCAAAGAAATCGAATTCACTAATTGCATTTTGCAGATTGATTATCTAACGAAGCAAAAGTATACAAGTAAAATTGCACGTATTTCAATCAATCCATCGAGAATTAGTTTTTTGATAATATTGATTACAATCAGGAAATTATGGATTATACACGATACCTAAATGTAATTAAATTTCGATAGTAAACTTGAAAAACACGTGTAATTTTATGTCTTTTTTAATGCTAGCTATGATAAAACCTTGACAAACCTTGAATTTACTGTCTCTGAAATATCAACGAATGGATAAGACTGCATGCTATTATAATTACTAATTTCTCGGAATTATTCGTTTTTTAAACCGTTTTCTAGAAGCAAGAAGGATTCTCTATTCGACTGTAGTGTTAGTTTGTCATTTATGAACCGATTCGTCAATTTCAAATGGTCCTGGGGTCAGTGAAAATGTTCTTTTGACCATTCATACACAAAATTGTCTAGATACTAACATTACAAAGAGAGAATAGGCTCCCAAACTACTGGATGATTTGGAATTTTTTTTTCAGCGTTGGGAAGCTTCAACTAGAGCCGCGGTTGACATAGGCTACTTTTTTATCAAAAAACGGGAACTATGCGGATGAAATATTGGATAATACAACCACGAAAATTACCCCCAGTTTTGAAACCGCTGTTGTAGAAGATTCCCTACATTTTTGATTGTAGACATGTTATAGATTCGAGATTTTATTTAAGTTTGGTGCTTTCAGCTGTGAAAAAAGTTCAACTATTTACGACTACTGGAATAACTCAAGCACCCATCAATAAAGTTTTTTTTACTAATAGACTTCACCTTCATTTCCCTTTTTCTTCATTTTCCTTTTTTTTTACCTTTTTTTGAAATTAAGATAGTACCTATTCCCGAAAGAGTAAGCCACCCATGTATTTTTCACCAATCATTATACCCAACACCTTTGGTACTAAATGCACAGGTGGGTAAATTTTCGAACGTTTAACCTTCCCCTAAATGTTACTGAAAGAGACATATTATATTATATTTAATACAATATTGCAGCAATTCTCAGCATCTGCTAAAGTAGATACCAAAATCTGGAAATGTCTGAAATATTCCATTAAATACACTTCATTCTTGAAACGCTCGGCGCACGGTGCACGGCGGTTGAAGCGCTCGAAAATTCACCCGGAATCGCCGTCTAGATTGTAGTTGTGTGTGACATGGTGTTTGATGAAAATATGGTATTTCCCAATAATATTATAAGTAAAAAGGTGTAGATCTATAGGTTATAAGCGCTCAGCAAGCGACATGTTAAAATGTGGCTAACCAGCCTCATTGACCTCAGTGTCGTGTCGTCGCGTGCGTGCGTTATAAATTAGTGTGCCGTTTTTAGACCGAATGTTGTTTAGGTAACCTTTCTACACCTTTTTACTTAAATTATTGTTGGTTTTTCCTTTACATAGGTAATATTCCCGTCGTATAAAATAGAAAAGTAGATACCTAGGCACTGGAATTTGTTAGGCGATGCTTGATAGGCCTCAAGTGGGTGAATGAGGGCGTCACTATGGCAAATGTCAACTGACGCAAATTCTCGCTATCTAGTCTTTATTATATTATCCTCTTATAGAAGGAAAGTCGAGCTTTAAATGAATTAAAAGGAGCGGAATCTCAGGTTTTTCAGAGTACCTAATGTTTTATGGGTGGTGTTCTACGAAACACCAAATATGCAAAGCTAGGTATTAATATACTTAAATAAGTGTGTACCTATACATGTCATTGCATACGTCGTATCAATTTTGTAACATTGTATGGAAGTAGGCCACACTAAAACCTAAACTGCAAATACTGAATGATTCACACTTTTATCATAAAAAAAGATACCTAAACACTAAATAATTTAAGCTAAAACGCGAAAAGCAATTTAATTTTTTACAATCAACAATACGTAGCAAACATGTTTCGTTTATATATTATGAGTTGTTTTAACTTTTCTAGATTACACGTCACCATTTTAAATAATCAATGGCGCCAGCATTAAAATTTTAATTTGGACTGATCCCTCAAAAAAATGCCTTAATATCCTCGGAGGTCGTGATATATCTAATAGACATAGGGCTCGGAACTTATATATTTTAACATATCCTATCACTATGGCTTATATGTTGGTACGGTTAGTGAAAGTTGGTCAATTAAATAAATAAATATAGTAAGGTACCTACATGGTTATGATAATAATACCAGCCTGTTATTGTCACACCGCAGGGCAAAGACCTTCTTTGCATGAGAAGAGCAGAGAAAGGACAAGGATTATTTAATCACCAAGCCGCGTGTTTGCTTAAGGCGGATAAAAGTAGTAGGTACCTACTTAAGTGGATAAAATAAAAATTTATAAATCAAGTGCGTTTCATAATTTGACCTGCGTGTGGTTGACCCGTACTTACGATTCGATCGAAACAAAACGTAAGTCATTGTTTTAAATACATCCAGCCAATACCTCGGTGTCAGCACTGATTGTAGACAGCTAGTTGACTCTGTGTAATTTAATATCTATCTTCGCGACGACAAAAGCTTGTAAGATGAAACCTGAGTGTGTACATGAGCTTGGTCACGTACGCCATCGCGAATACGCGATTCGCGCCATCATGATCGATGGGGGGCGGGAAGCAGTGGGGTCACCCCGATAAAAATATTGCACAGTTCTTCCTTAGAAACTAATTGGCTGTGCAGTTCATTATGTAAGCTGTAAGCATGATAAGGAGATTTGCACTGTCGGTAATTGTAGATAAGTATTACAATGGTGTAGGTACCGAGGCAATTAAAAATGTTTGGTCGCAGAAATATAAGCATCTTCGTGGGCTTAAAATAAACTTTTACTAATGCTGATGAATCCTGAACTCCTGATGCTGGTTTTCAACAAAACCTCATGTTGCTAGGATGACTTGATGGCGGGCGGGCGGAAACTCCATGGTATTTCGTATTCCGCGAAATTGTTTTAATTTTTAACGTTATTCGCAAGTTGCATCTGTGGGTTGTATGGATGTTAATCTATACATATAATAAGACTGTAAAAAAACTGTGTCTGTACATTGAATATATTTAAAAAATAATAATTGAGGGGGGTTTAGAAACAGTACTAGAGCACGAATCCAAAAAAAAAAGTCTGTCTGTTTGTCTGTTTGTCTGTTTGTCTGTTTGTTTGCACACGCTAATCTTCGGAACTACTGGACGGATTTGAATGATTTTTTTTTTGTTGTATAGATATTAAGTCTGGTCAACACATAGGCTATAATTTATCTTGGAAACTGGAACACCTGATGCAGAACTGCAACAGACCAGCTAAACTATAGGCGATACAAAAATGGTCCCATAGCAAAAATTGTTCCACGTGATGAGCATTTTCTGCTGAGAGAATAAATTTGAAGATCCGGAACACCTGATGCAGAACCGCAACAGACAAGCTAAACTATAGGAGATACAAAAATGGTCCCATAGCAAAAATTGTTCCACGTGATGAGCATTTTCTGCTGAGAGAATAAATTTGAAGATCCGGAGCACCTGATGCAGAACCGCAACAGACCATCTAAACTATAGGAGATACAAAAATGGTACCATAGCAAAAATTGTTCCACGTTATGAGCATTTTCTGCTGAGAGAATAAATTTGAAGATCCGGAACACCTGATGTGGAACTTCAAGAGCCCAGCTACACTATAACATATATTGGAATGACGTCTTAGCAAGAGTTGTTCAGCCTTATGAGCACTCGCTGTTGACGTATAAAAATCGAAGATCTGGAACACCTGTTGTGGAACTCCAAGAGCCCAGCTACACCATAACTCAAATAGGAATGACGTCTTAGCAAAAGTTGTTCGGTCTGATAGGCATTTCCTGTTGACTTATAAAAATCAAAGATCAGAAACATTTGATATAGAAATTAAAACTATCACTAATTTCATTGCATAATTATAAAATAACATAAGTAGGAGGTACTACGCGGTGGAGGTGGGAACAGTTCCGGATTGATTTTTGATGACGATGGTATATCGTTGAAAATTAGACTCTACTGGCTAAAACTCCCATTTTTTTATCGTATGCCTTCGGGCTTATGTTATTTGAGTGTTTAATTTCCTTTTCCATTTATCTTCGTTACACGGTAGCTTACCCGGTAACGCAGGGGAGCAGCCACTTAGATTTTAATTGATCAGGTATCATCACAATAAAACTATAACCATGCCTAGAAAGAGGTCAAATTTTTCCCAATGTTCTAAATCATTTAGCACAATGATTAAAGACCATAAGATCCCAACAATCTACCGAAGAGCGTTAGGAGAGACTTGATGCTGTTCGAGAACATGAGGCTGCAACTCGCTCCGTGGAAACTTCTTGGGATCGCGAAGCACGCCTGCATTCTCAGCGTATTTACGCATCTACATCCAGGTCTCTAGAGACCAGTGAAGAATATGTGCGCGACTGACCGCTGATCGTGAACATCATGCACTGTCTCGCGAGTTGGAGACGTTCACGGAAAAAGCATGACGCTTGAGTTTTCAGCGTATATACGCATCGACTCTAGAGATAAGTGGGGGAAGGAGATGCGCGACTGACCGCTGATCGTGAACGTCACGCAACATATTATGATGACCTAAAGTTAAAGAGATATAAAAATGGTGCCATTGCAAAAACTATTCCACGTGAAGAGTGTTTTCTGCTGTGAGACTAAATTTGAAGATCTGGAGCACCTGTAGGGGAACTCCAAAGCCCAGAGACAATATAACATATACATAATAGAAATGGCGTCTTAGCAAAAGTCTGATGGCATTTCCTGTTGACCAACGAAAATAAAAAATCTGGAACATCTTGAATAGTCTCGCGCATCCCATTGATTTCCCGTCTCCGGGCTTATATAATTCGACATCAGATGTTTCAGATCTTCGATTTTGACGACCCCGTTGTCGCTGGCATAAGCAACAGGATCCGCGTACGAAGTCGCGGGCAGAAGCTAGTTATTAATATTAATGCGATAAATTCGGATTCTTTTTTAATAAACGCGCAGATGTAAGTACCTATGTGAGATTCTTAAAGTTTTAACTGTAGAGTGCAGAAAGATAAAATAGCTAAAGTAAATTTTGTTGTGTCCTAGAGGATCGATGATTGTGCGTAGTTTTGTATGATGTGCATTATTTCAAGATCTTATAAACATCGTGGAATGAAAAAAAAAAGATATTTAAACACTTTTTAGGCGAGGTCGGCGTTTCACCATCTGACTACTCTGAGGAGAAATACCGAAAGGAACTCGGAGGTCTTTTATAGTCCAGACATTATCTTGGTCTGATCATAATATAAGAACCATGCTGATTAGTGTCTGAAATGGTATTTTGCGGAAAGAACCACACAGATATGTGAGGACCAGATCACTCAGTGACTCAGTGCAAGTGTTTGTCAAATAAATGACAATACCAATAATAATTAATGAATTTATTAATAGTGAACGCAATCAAAATATTTTTTAAACTCGTTTTGTGTGCGTGTCTAAATAATCACATTCATTTATATCACTTAAAAAACATTAAATTAAACTTAATCACAATGAAACAATTTTACTGCGACCCCTCGTGACCTAGCAAACTGTTATGTAAAAGACGGTACATATACCTATATACATAATGTACAATGATAAGGCTTAGTAAACAATCTGGCTACGTCAGAGCGTACACAGTTGGGGTTAGACAAACACGGTGTGTTTAAAAAAGCTTGAGAGAAATATATTAACGACCAGCAGACGTCACGCGGTTTCAGCCGCGTAGTTCCCGTTCCCGTGGGAATACAGGGATAAAAAGTAGCCTATGTCACCCGGGGATAGTGTAGCTTCCCAACAGTGAAAAATTTTTTTAAATAGGTCCAGTAGTAACGGAGCCTATTCAGTGCAAACAAAAAAACAATCAAATCTTATATATAATTATTATCAGTATAATATTGACCTGTGCTAATGTTGCTACTTTGCCACAATGAAAACTACACCACCATCATCATCATCATTTCAGCTGATAGACGTCTAATGCTGGACATATGCCTTCCCCAAGTGTCGCCACAACGACAGACCTGGGGCTCGAGTCTGCTATTGCAAATTTGCAATCGTGTCTCAATGACCGGTCATTGATCGAATATTTGACAACTTTGACAGTTTTTGTACGGGAACATAAGTTTGTTTGACGTTATACGTCAAAAATCGATGATTGTCCGGTCATTGAGACACGATTGCAATAGCAGACTCAACCCCCTGTGCGACTGCCGCGACTGAGTCATCGGTCCACCTTTATGGAAGCCTCCAGATGCATCTCCCAGTACGTGGTCGCCACTCCAGAACTTTGCGGCCCCTACGACCATCTATTCCTCAAGCAATGTGTCCTGCCAACTGCTACTTAAGTTTGGCAATTCTTTGGGCTATTGTCGGTAACTTTGGTTCTCGTGCGGAAACTATACCAGTACCTAATAATAGCATAATCATGATCTAGCTATAGGTAATGATCCTACTGCTGGAACACAGGCCTCTTCTCTGTGAGGAGTGGGCCGTAATCTGCCACGCGGGCCCAAAGCCCAGAAATATATATATATATATCATTGTTTTGTTCTACAATTTTCCTGTTCTGTTTATTTAAGTAAATTATATTTACGCTATCGCTGTGAGCTTGGGGTTTTCCTATTACCTAAATGGGATATTATACTTGACATATAACTGACGAAATGAGGGTGTAGGTGCACACTATAGGCACACCTCTGCCTTACTCTTCAGGGAAAACAGGGATGATGTAATGTTTTTAATAATATTTAACAAGTGAGCATTCCTATTTGGAGCTGTAGTTAATGTTTCTTTTTAATTAGTTATATAAACTAGTGCTTGACTGCAACTCTACCTGATAAAGTAGTGCAAAAACGTAATACTATACTTAGGTGTTTAGTCAGCAAGCAATCATCGACCTAATCTAGTTTTAATTAGAATGTTTTTATCTTGCGACGTGTGTTCAAAAATATCATTTACAGAAATAAATACCATTACTTCATAAACCACTTGTTTTATGGCATTATTGGTGTTCATTATAAAAAATTAGCCCAAGGTTTTTGATCTGGTTTCAGTTATTTTCGAAAAGATATCTCGACGGTTCACACTGCAGTGTTTAACTTTGATTTGATTTACATACAAAAACCGCAGTGTATACCTAACTCTCACACTGAGTCTCCGTGCGGGGGTGCGGCGCGTACGACGTTACCGAGCGAATTTGATGCGTTTTGTAATACATTGCTCTTCGGCTAGAAGCTCTGTAAATAATGTATGCAACATTCATAGCATTGAACTTCAAATCGCGTGTCAATTCGTAGCGAATTCGTTCCTTCTAGACAAGGATTTAGCAGCGGGATGCGGCGGCAATGTGACAACCACCTTAGAGAGATTTCGCAAACAAAACTGCAATTAAATAATCAAGGCGTATTGTGTGAATTTGTGTGTGAAGTATAAGTAGGTAGGTACACATATAATTAGTAGTTTAAACAGATAATCCGCGATATTATATGACCTTAGTGTTCAATAATAAATCTGCGAACGTGATCAGAAACAGGTTGCAAATAAATGATATTTATAATTTACAAATTATGATACGACAGTTTTTACCTATTATCTTCTACAACTTGTCTTTATTATTTTAAAAACAAAAATAATATTTTTGTTCATTGTTTATTCATTTTGGAGACATGATAATACCTACCTCATTATGGTGCGGGTTATCATTGGTTCACATTTATCTTGTTTAATGTGGTTTCATATGCGTAGTTTCTGTTCCCGTGGGAATACAGGAATAAATTAAAGTAGGTACCCTATGTCACCCGGGAATAGTGTAGCTTCCCAACGGTGAAAGAATTTTTCAAATTGGTCCAGTAGTTTTTAATTTTTTTCATTACATACAAAAATATTTTTTGTCTTCTATTGAAATCACTTAATTTGAAAAGTACCTACAACGTTCAGTCAAATCGATTTTTTTCTTTTCGAGTGATCAGTGATTAACATCCATGTACCTACTACTGATTTGATTATATCTAGTTATTGATTTGAAAAAGATAAGGACAATGGGCATCCATAAAGCGTAAAACGACTAATATGGGTGTGTATTATAAATACGTCTTGCTTATAATTTTAATTACCTGACAGCCTGACAGTAACAATAAAGACCAAAGATGGTGGTTGGATGGTGTAAAAGATTAAGTAGGTATATGGCTAGGAAGGAGGTGACCACTGAGATGACGGCAAATAGAGTAGTATGGAACGACCCTTAATAAATTGGTATAAGAACAGGAGGTTGATTAGAGGATCTTACGAATAATGATGATGAATAAAAAAGTTTTTTTTATTCATCATCATCATCATCAAAAAAATGACAATAATTATGCTAAAAGTTTACTTAAACCTACACAGTACCTATATCAGATGTGTCTTTTGAACGCTATTCCAGGTTAGAATTTTGGTTTATTTTTATTAATTTTATTTTTGGTCTGTATACTAATGAAGAGAATGATATGATATTTTGTTTGGTTGTTTAAAGGGATTGATTTAAACCACTGAACCATTAGAAAGCTATATTATCACTGAGTTACGCTATATTATAGGTACGAACGGGTACGCTATAATTATTTTATTTTAATAACTACAAGCGGTGGAAAGGATGTTAATATTCTAAGTAACAATACAAAATTCTCGCGAAAGAAGTCACAAGCATAGTGCTAGTCAAAATAAACAATAAAAACTGTTCATGAAAGCAGTTTGTAGTTCTCTCTACAAACTCGGACAAGATTTGTATCTCTGTACGGTCTCCTCCTTCTCACAAACGAAAGTCATCATCTCGTGTCAGCAACTTCTGTCACGTTGACGTGACAATCAGGAGCGGATCATTAGGTCCAAAGATCAGTTTGCGTTACAGTCTTTTAATATTTACCCATTATAAGTATTTTGTAGTTGACCTAGGGTATAATTATGATAGCTAGGTCATAGATTATTATAGTTATAACTTATAACAGAGGATAGTTAGCGAAATAACTAAAGGGATCCTAGTTAGAAGGAAAGAAAGAAAGAAAGAAAGAAAGAAAGAAAGAAAGAAAGTATTTTATTTGGACGCACAGAACATAAAACAAAAGCACAGCAATACAGATAAAAAAGAAAGATTCAAAAAATAAAGACAAAAAAAAAAAAAATTAAAAAGACCTATGCGAGACCAAAAAGGCGCCTATCTCAGCATTAGCTGCGACATTTAAAAATATAAACATCGCAGCGCTGTTAGGAAGCAACCAAGCGATCGGTACCATGAATCGGTCACACACTGTCCTAATTGCGATTACCTACCTAAATCTTCCGATTACCTAGTTAGGTTTCCTACAAATCGGATAGTGTTATAAGTCCTTAAGCACTAAAAATAAAACCGTGGGTAACGTTATTTTATTATTTTGAAAACTCTGCACTACGGAAATATAGCGACAATAGATTAGATAGGCCCCAAGAATAAAATAAACTTAGAAAGTACTTACTTACATCATATTAATTGAAAACTACTTAAGTATTAAGTACCTAACTATAAATTGTTAATAGCACTTAATTAAACTCTCATCGTAACTCTTCCGAGGAACAAATAACCTTGACAAAACAATCAATCCTACATTTTTTTAAAATAAAATATCTCCTTTTATCTCTTATCATAAGCGATAAGAAATAAATAGCTTGCTATATCAGTAGGTGAACTTAACTATGAAAGTACTGATAACAGGGGAACATGTAGTTATAGAATCATTATTTACGAATCGATCATTGCTTTTGTAAAGAGACCTACACAATATGCGAAACGATAAAAAGTAATGAATAAAAAAAAAGTTAAATAAAAGTAGTGTAGTGTAGTGTGTGTGTGTGTAGTAAAATGTAATGAATTTGACTTTAGTTCCAAATAAACACTTTCATTTTTTTTTTCATAATATGGCTTACAAAAAAATTTAAATGTATCAAACTATTTTCCTTTTTAGATTGCATGTGTGTTGTGTGACTTTACATGTTTTATTAATAGTTTAAGATAAGTGCTGTTTTTCACTATTCTATTCTAACTGTTTAAATAACTCTTTTATTTTTAAATATATAATGTATTTTAGCACTTTTGTTTGTAACAGTACAAATAAAAGCGGTGGTGGTGTGTAATTATTTCTTTAAGGTACTCGTAAGTGCTGTTTTTCACTATTCTATTCCACTATTCTTTACCTGTTTAAACAAATATTTTATTTTTAAAAATATAAAATGTCATTTAGCACTTTTGTTTGTAACAGTACAAATAAAAGCGGTAGGTGGCGGTAATTAAATAGGTACAAATATTTTACGTTTTAAAGATATTATTTTAAGTTAATTTAAGAACAACTATTATCATGTCCATCATTTTAATATCATCATCACGTTACCAATCAAGCGTTTAGTTTTTTTCTAATATTTGAAGTAACAGTTGCTGCCTATTTAGGTAGCGGTAAGTAATATCAAAGGGCAATGATACAAACAACAAACTTGGTCATCATCATCACGGGAATATCGTGCCATTTAGATAGCCAATGATATTACAGTAAAAAGGTGTAGATAGGTTACATAAACAACATTCGATTTTCAAAAACAGCGCAAAAACGCACGCACGCGTTCGTTGACGGCGCAAGTCGCAACGCAACACTGAGGTAAAGACGTGTGGCTAGTTAGCCACATTTTTTAACGTGTCGTTTGCTGAGCGCTTACAACCTATCTACACCTTTTTACTTATAATATTATTGTAGCTAACTATGAGAAACATCGAAATCGGCGAAATGGCTGGGAGAAAGCACATGACATAACATAAATCAGCCAATAATGTTCCCACTACTGGGACACATCACACAGGCCTCATTGTTAGAAGGAGGGGGGCGTAATCTACCACTTGAACCCAGTACGGGTTGGTAGGGAGTAAGCATGAGTCAGCATAACGTCATAGCAGAACGTCGCGTCACGCTTTATGTCGTTTGTCGTCATACGAGTCCGTCTCTTACCCCCAAGGCGTGCCCATAAATGTTGTTAATTAAAAAATAATATTAATTTACCTCGCATTTAAGATAAAATTCTTCACATTCCACGATAACTGATTTACCAATCATTCTGATCGGTTCCACAGCCTCCTAATATTTCCACCAATTAATACACGAACTGGAAACGTAATCAAAAGTTTTCCAATAACCGTCATCAATATGGAGTTGGTATAATTAGAACAATAAAATTGTCATTGTGACATCGACGCGACGGCCGAGAAACATTATGAGCACGCGAGGCGTCCTGATTAAAAATATCCGTATTTAATTGCTTAACTACAAGTCTACAACCTTTAGCTTTTATTGTCATCAGAAATCATTAGCTTAGAACTGGGGCACGGCCGGTGCATAATATTTGTATGTAGTGTTTATCATTCACTGAAAAGTCTCACAATAATCGTTCAAGTTTGTACTTGTGCCAATTTTTTATGTAACGAATGTCGACTGCCGTGCGTGAGCGTGACCGCCATTCGATTTGCAAGCAGTTCCACATTTAAAAATGGCTTTTGGATAATTTTGGAAAATCCCGATTCCGATTTGCGATCCGTTACCCTGTTTTTAATAAAAGCTATAATATACTCAGAAGTCGAGGAATGACAACCACACTGTAAGGTATCGGCTTTAAAATTAAAAGCATTTAAATCTAAATTACGACATTAATTTTATTGTTACCAGAAATAAAAGTTTTACTCGCTTGTCAGCGACGGGAATACTAACACCTCTGAGCTGCGGTAGTCTATGTGTGATGGTTTAAGGGTGCGAGTAGAAGCCTTAATGTGTCAGTTTTAATTCAATGTTTTATGTCTGCCAGACAAAAATAATATAATAATTTTCACTTTTAATTTAGGTATTTACACACGTGTGATCACGTTTCACTTCGAGTAAAGGATGACTTTGTTAATAATTAATGTATTTCTGAAAGCAAAAACACTAATAGGTGTCAAATAGTTTTGAATTCGGAATTCGGTCTGTGGTCACTTGGCCTAAGTTTTCTCACCAAGTGGGCATTTCCCTATTAGCTCAAAACGCATTTAGTAGTTTATAGTGCAAGCGGGTCTTAAGTCACCATTATGTATTAAAATGAAGGTGCGGATGAATATGTATTACTGATTTTAAATTCAATTGTGTCAGTGTGCAGAGGGGTGTAGGCAAATATTTAATAAAAGCAGACGTCCATTCGTAAGTTGAAACACAAATACGAGAGCGGTGCAAAATCAATAGAAGTCTAGATATCAAATCTCAGTGCGTTAAATCCCACGTTAACTTTAACTTAAACTAAACTATTTTTTTTTTAATTTATATAAATTATAAAAAGGTAAAAAAAGTTTATTTTACTTTATTGCATTGCCTATAAGGATAATCTAAGGGACTACTCAATTACAAAAAGACACTAATCAATTTGTAGGAAACCTAAATCGAAGGTTCCGCTTAATTGCTTCCTAAATGTTCCTAGCTCAGACCAATATTTATTGGTCTGAGGTTCCTAGTTAGGTTTCCTACAAATTGAATAGTGTAATAAGCCCTTTAGAGCCAGAGGGATAGGGGTCCCTACCACATCTCACGGAAGGAGTCATTATTAAAAGAAAACTTTTCATAACTTACCTACCTAATTTATAAACGTTCCCTTATATTTTTTATAATAACCAAAAGTCGCAAGTTCATCGACACGCCTGGCATTGAACAATTTGCATTTACCTACTTACCAAGTTTGATTCGAAAACTGGTTTGCTTCCATATTGCAGTTTTTTTTTTTTAAACTAGACATGGTGTAGAAATAAATACCTAAGTAATAATTAACTAAATAAAAAAAAAACTATTATTATCACAATAATAATGAGCCTATTTAATTAAATTAACTGGCTATGGTCAACATTGTAAGACAGTTAGTCCAGTCACCCAGTAGATATTTTTAAGAACATTTAAAGTTCCTATAAATAAGCCTAAAAACTATGCGTCCTGCACGAATGTAATGAAAAATACTACCGTAGAGTGCATAATAATTTATCATCTAGCTAGGTATATAAAAATAAAAACTAAAAATTGTTAAATAAAAACTTTTTTACAAAAAATACAACCGACTTCAAAAAACACTAACCCGTATAAAATAACTCTAAATTAGGAAGTCTGTGGCTTTGGTGGTTTTGTCTCATTCATGATTGGCCACCGACTTCCGAATTTAGAGTTATTTTATACCGCTTAGTGTTTTTTTTTGAAGTCGGTTGTATTTTTTGTAAAAAAGTTATTATTTAACAATTTTTAGTTTTTATTTTCCTCCTCTCTTCTCCTCCTGAAGTCGGTTAAAAAGGAACCAATTTTACTCACTTGATTTAGTTACCCCACTTTGGAATCTCTATCCCCCCTTTCAATTGTTGCGTTTTTGTTAATAAGTAGTTCCCGAAATAAGCAGCTGTGTAAGGAACCCTTATACAGCATTACCTATTTTAGAATGCTGTTTGCCGTTCTTCGTTTCACTTTTATTCTTCTAAATTTGAAATAAAACAATTTGAATAGAGCAGTGCGATTCTGGTCAAATCACCGCGTAAAAATGTAGGCGTAGTAGTGAGGGCGAATTGAGCTGTCATTCCATACTAATGCTAGGCATTGACAGTTCACTTCACTCACTCAAGTTTTCACGGCGTGACTTTTACTAAATCGACCGGCTGATTGTTTTCACTTAACTTTAAAATAAAATGTTCTGAATTCCTGCTTCAACGAGCCTCTTTTCTAAAGCTATTGTAAATGGAGTATAGATTCTTTGGTTCTATAAGCGGATCTATCACTAGATAATTACCTACTTTGATGAGAAAAAGAGACACCTTAAGCTGGACTTTAATAATAATAAATAGATAAACAATATTAAACTATATCTACGATAAGGATTGATAACATTACTTGCCTACCTGACCACGTGTGATTTTCTAATATTACGAGTATAAAAAGGTAAGATTAGTGCCTATTTTCCGAAGTAGAAAGTATTTTGTGCCCTAACTGTAACATGAAAAAAAAAGCACTTTTGACTTATTTCAACACGCACACCACACTACTTCACTACTTACACTCACACCACACTACCTTACTACTTACACTCACACTCGTATACTTCTCACGCCTCACTCACACAGTCACTCGTGACAAACACATCACACATATTCGCGCGATCTGGCCTTTTCTAAATGTCACTCATTGTTTTGCAGAGCTTTTTTTAATCTATAATTTTATTTTTAGTTTTGCATGTTTACATTTTCTACATCTCGATTGCAATATAAATGGTATGTGGAAGAGCGGAGACTCCTAAGACAAGCAATCCCTTGCTTAAAAGGTGATCTCCAAATACTTGTATCTCTAAGCCCATTGTAATCGAAATAAACATTTTTATCTATACTAATATTATAAAGAGGTAAAATTTGTAAGTTTGTAAATTTGTATGTAGGGGGTAATCTCTGGAACTCATAATCCAATTCTAAAAATTTTTTAACTGGCAGAAAGCTCCATTATTCCTGAGTGCTATAGGCTATAAATTGTTTCTATAACATGTATATTAACCGAGCTATCACAACTTTTGTCTAGCAAGTCGGAAAAAAATACCTCATAAAACAGAATTATTTGCGTGCGCTGCCTAAACAGTTGCTTAAAATTAAAAACAATGTATGGCTACCTGGTTCGTCTAAATTATTTCTACAAAAAAGTCCGCGATACCATATGTCTATCTTTTATATTTTAGCTTTTATGCTTCTTTTATTGCATTAAAAAACATTTTTTCGGCATACTTACGTTTGGTTGATTATTTGAGCAACAAAATATTAATTCTTATGACAATAAATTATTTCAGTATCACAAGAACATCATACAGATAAGATTTGCCATTTACAGTATATCAATTGGTCATACAGTTTCGGAGTTATTATAAAATTACTAAAACGCAAAATGCCCAGGCCCTAGCATAACTTTCATTGTGCAGACGTTTTACCTATTCGCCCATAGATGGCGTTCTGCAATTACGTCATTTTTTTTAATCGCGGTGTTAAGACTTTCCGTGGATTGATGACCCTCTCGAATTTTTATACCTACGTTGTTGTTAGTTCTGTAGTTCTAAATATTATATGTCTGTTGTTTCGTTCGTATCGTTGTTGTTGTTGTTGATAGATAGATACTTCATAATCGAAAATATCGTAATTTCGTTGTAATGTATGTTCGTCTTCGTAGTTTCGTACTTCGTTCTATCGTAATAATCGATACGAGTTTTTCGATATTACGATTGTTTTGTTTTGTAAAGGCAGACGGTGTTCGAGTCGCTCTCCCTTTGTTCATAATAATTGTTTTCAAGTCTGTGCGTAGTTTGTTGAGAGCATGCCTAAAAGGAAATCTCAACTGTCCCGGCAGACATCACAGACGCCGTACGCCGTACGGAAGAATCTGCCCCTGAAAATGAGCAGCGCCTCTCGAGAAATAGAGAAAATATTTCGCAAGCACGCGCTAGAGAATCTAGCTCCGAGCGCTCACAGCGCCTCGCTGGCCAAAATGTGAGGACGTCGCGGGCCCGTGCTCGAGAAACTAGCGCTGAACGTGCGCACCAGCATGTCTCTGAGACAAGGGATAGGGAGACTAGCGCTGAGCGCTCGCAGCAGCTTGGTAGGCAAAATGTCATAACATCGCAGGCCCGTGCTCGGGAATCTAGCGCTGAACGTGCGCACTTGCGCAGCGTCTATCTCATTTAAGGCAGCATGTCTCTGAAACAAGGGATAGGGTGACTAGCGCTGAGCGCTCGCAGCGGCTCGCTAGGCAAAATGCCATAACATCGCAGGCCCGTGCTCAGGAATCTAGCGCTGAACGTGCGCAGCGTCTATCTGATTTAAGGCAGCATGTCTCTGAAACAAAGGATACGGAGACTAGCGCTGAGCGCTCGCAGCGGCTCGCTAGGCAAAATGCCATAACATTCGGTAATCTTTGAAGTTACTGATCTGATTCCAAAAAATATTTTACTAATAAAATTAAATCAGTAATATCAATCGAGTGTAATCTTATGTTAAAATAAGAAATTTTCCGCGGACGAAGTCGCGGGCAGAAGCTAGTTTTTTATATTTTTATTTTCAATTTTGTATGTAACGAATAAACTTAAAAACAACTGGATCGATTTGAAAAAATCTTTCACCGTTGGGAAGCTACACTATACCCGGATGACATAGGCTACTTTTTATCCCTGTATTCCCACGGGAACGGGAACTACGAGGGTGAAACCGCGTGACGGCCGCTATAGTCTATTTTAATTAGTGAATAGTCCCGGGAAATCCCGGAACCGAAAGTACCGGGAAATCCCGGAAATTTGCGTCGTTTTGGGAACCGGAATTTCCAAAACCAAATCCCGGTTCTTTCGGTACTTTCGGGAAAAGATACTTCGCGTTTAGAATTTTTCTAATTTTATTGCCTGAAAAATCCTACAGCTGCACTGTTACTATTGTACTACCTAGCTACCACCGTTGCTACCTAGTAATACAAGAGCATGATGCGCGAGGGTGCGAAGGTGCGGGAGGGGCAGGTGGCGGCCATCTTGTATATGCGCGTCCCGCTCAGTTAGATTGTGATCGCGTCTTCGAAATGTCGTGCTAGTGGGATTTCGGTGTAAAGTGCTTTGCAAAAACTACTCAAACAAGACAAAATTAATTAAACATGAGCGGCTTTATATAATTATTTAGTTATTGTAGCCACCATTCTCATTGTCCATCCTCATTTTGAATACAAAATACGAGCAGCTGATTGTTCACCAACCGACATGGGATTCGGAAGTTGATTTTAATACGTACAAGAATAAAATTTGCTATTCTAAAGTTTTACAAATTCAGTTTATTTTTTATGTTACTACGGCACAATAAAACTACAATGCACTGTATGAATTAAGCAAGTAGTATTACGACTAGCTGTTTGTTTACCAACCTACTTACATGGGATTGGGAAGCTTATTTTATTCGTAGAATATTATTAGCTGTTCTAATGATATTTTTAATAAGCTTTTTTTAATGTTACATACTTTACCTTAAAACTACAGTGCACTGTATTGATTAAACATCAAGTAATTTAGTCGGTACCAACGTTTTTCGTTTAACTTTGTATTTCAATAATTACTCTATATTTTGTTACAGACGATGGATTTTGAGGCAGTCCTTAATAAAGCCAACGATAAAACGTCAGTATGGCATTATTGCCGCGTGTAAACGAATTTTGAAGTGTACTGGAGGTAGTACGAGTGGTCTCCAAAAGCATTTAAAAAATGTGCATCAGTAATCTGGTGCACATTTTTTAAATGCTTTTGCGGAAATGAATGCTTTAAATGCTTTTGAGGAACTTGACGTCAAGTGTCGAATCTCCTTCAATATCGACAAATACTGAAATTATACCAAAGAAAAAAGCTTTACTGATTATTACGAATCTGACGCAAATCCTTCCAAGGAACTTATGGTTTCCCGAATGTCAGCTATGGATGGATACCCTTTCCGAACATTTGTAGAGTCTGAACATCTGCGAATGCTGTTTCGAAAATTCGGACATAAATTGCCGAAGGCTGCAAATTCAATTCAAAATATATTAATAAAACAAGCAGACAAAAGAAAACAACAACTGATCGGCGAAATCCAGAAACTACTATCAAGACATAAATTTTCATCTTTTAAGCCTGAATCTGCACTCACACAAGAAATAAAACGTTTTATTTGATTTGATTTAAATGTTTTTACTTTGCCCTGTCATTTCGTCTTATTTTTACTTTCTCCGTTTCAACACTTTCAACTCTCTTACAAAGACTTATTAAAGTATCAAAAGTATCGATAGTACCGGGAATCCCGGTTCTTAAGCCAAGAGGTCCCGAAAATCCCGGTTCTTTAAAACATCACCGGTTCTGCATTCCCTAATTTTAATCAAAGGCAGAGATCGAAGACACTTGAAATGATTATTTTAAGTGCATAATTAATTAGTAAAGTTATCGTAAGTATTAATTGCATATCATTCTCGAATCGTATCGAAAGAACCTTGCATGACGTTACTTCCTAACAGAGTTTTTAATTCGAGGCATCGATATTTCTTCGCGATTTAAATATCGATATTACTTTTTTTTCTGGATGGAAGGTAGGGTTATGTCCTTTTCTGTAACGCTGACCACGTGGATATACAATTTCGTTGGTAATGGGTTGAGGTGGAAAAGGAGACAAACAAACTAACATTCGCATCCTATCCTATTAATGTTGTTCATTCACGTGGTTACTGTCGCAACAGAGTTGAATAAAAATGATACATAGATAAACCATTTTCTGGGTACTATTTCTGAACACATAGGATACTTTTTATCCCGGGAATTATGCTCTTTAGGGATAATCTTAAGAGGTTATCTATACGCAGACAAAGCCGCGGGCAGAGGCCAGTTTATAATAATTTATGGCTAGAATAATGTACAAAGCTGTAATTTAATAAAAATACAGTCCTAAAGTCGGTTAAAAGTCGTATTAAAGAGTTCTACATAGCTGCATGGTTATACATAGTATAGGTACACTTGGGTGCAAATAAATCGAGCCACCTTCTTTTACACGTAGGTCTGTATACTTATTAGAAGTAAATATTTTAGGTAGGTAATATAAACGTATCAATTTGTAACGTATGAATTTTTTTTTTCGTATCGATGCATTTTATTGTTTTGGAAATACACAACACATTAAAAAAGCAAGTAACTCGACTAATTTGCTACTAAGTGTATTTCAAGTTAAACTGATTTCACAATCATCAGTTAACAGTGAAGTCTCCTTGAAAAAAATGGCTGAGTTCTCGACTGACAGGTAAACCTAACATAATTCGCGTTATTGGCCAACTTTTTTACATTCTATTATATATCAAAAACGTTTTCAGCGAAGAAATAATAAATACATAATTGTATTTCAATGTCAACCGTTTAATAAAAGACTGTAGGTACAGCAGGCGGCACGTCAGTGTGGTAACTGATGGTAACAAAATCGGCATAAACTCATTATTTTAGTAGTGAATTAAAATACGTAACACAGCCTTAGATACTTCTTATGAAAATCGGATAGTAAAATTCCGGTCACCATCAGTCTAGCCGTTTCAGAGAATACCACGAACAAACAGACAGACACTAAATTTAAGATTTTTTCTTTATCTGTCATATTTTGTAGAAACCGTTATTTTGGCATTTTAAACGGACACTTAAGTTTTTTTCTTTGTATAGATTGATTTTAAAAAATTTTGTATGTTCCGGATACCGTATGTATGTTTTGTATGTTCCGGATTCCGGATACCTTGGCATTCGATACCAAGTGGTAGTCATAATAATAAATATGTACAATTATTGGTCTGAGGTACAAGTGTTATTTCTATTACCATCCGAATTTAATTGATTTTCTTGTTTTCTACTAATTTCTGCCGAAGCACATAAAACGATGTTGATACTTAGTACTATATAGATGTCCGATAGTATGAGGTAGGTACATACCTACATGAAAATTACACTAATATTGTAAAGAGGAAATTTTTTGTGTCTGTGATTGTGTTTGTAATGAATAAACTCAAAACTACTGTGCAGATTTCAAAAAATCTTTCACCATTGGAAAGTTATATTCACCAAGAGTAACAGCAGCAAGCTTCTTTTTATCCCTGAATTCTCATGGGAACGGGAACTACGCGGGTGAACCTGCGTGACGTCTGCTAGTTAATTATAAGTATAGACTGCAAGTGAAATCAATAATCATGTAGCATGCAGGGAATTGACTGTAATTTTGTAAATCGTTTTGTACATTGTATATACTTTTTTACATAATAGTATCATATAAACTAAGTACCAGAACTAAACATACACACTACACACACCACACACACACACCAAAAAATCACCCAATTTATGGAAATGTTGTACAGGCTACTCATGACATAGTAGTATTCATTAATCGTCATCTCTCGCTCAAGCATGCCCCACCTCCAACAGCTGTATTCGTTATTAAGATCTAAATAGTGGCATATTTAAAAATTGAATCTCGTTTTTTTTACTTTTGATTACGCAAATATGATCAGTAACAGGTACGGATACAGCCAATTTTTTTGTACTAATTTAGAATAGTGGTGTACACATAGGTACATACATAAACTCACGCCCTTTTCTAATGGGGGTAGGCATAAACTACAGAGCGCCATATGTTACCATTTTAACATACTTCTTTTGCTTCGTTTACATTCATTTATATACATGTTGTCATACACACACGCCAGTTGCGAGTACTACGCACCTGACCTTTCTAAAGAACCTCACCAATAAGGTCTATGTATGTCCTTCTAGGGCGTCTCCTCCCGGCGTTCCCACTTACATCTGCATTGTAAATACCTTTCGTTAGTCACCTTTCAACATCCTTTCAACGTGACAAAACCAACTAATCAGACCAGCAGTCTAATGAACAGAATAAAAGCAACACATGTGCTTTATTTTACTGTTTGTATTATTCCTGTAGTTTATCACAACACATATCTATCACATATATATCTATCGTGAAGGGCGAATTGGATCACAAATAATAATAAATATGCTTCACAGATTGCACGTGTAGAACCAACAGTATTGATTTAAAGGGTGAATTTGGCTAGGGGACGCTAATTAATCTGTACCGGTCTACAAGGGACGAATTCTGTTTTTAACCGACTTACAAAAAAGGAAGAGGTTCTCAATTCAGTTGTGTGTTGCAGCCCAAACTCTGTCATTTATGGAACGATTGGAAAATACTTTTCTGATTTAGAGTTCCTAACATAAAGGTACCTACTTCCAGTGTGAATATTAATGTTATCAAAATAGGTTTGTTTTAATTTCAAAATAACTGAATAAATAAAAACACCATCCAATCCAATTAAAAACAACCGACTTTGGCTTTGGTGGTTTTCGTTCATTATTTGCCACCGACTTCCGAAACTGGAGTTATTTTTCAACTGTTAGTGTTTTTTTAAGAAGTCGGTTGTTTTTATTTTGCAATTTTTAGTTTCTTCGAATGTAAAGAAAGTCTTTCATAACTTGACAGAATTATTGAAATCGGTTAACATAATACTATATACAACCGAATTAAGAACCTCTTTTTGAGGTTGGTACAGCGGACTCTTAAAATAAACACTCGAAGTCGGTGGCAAAAATGAATTAGTTCGTAACTTTGAATAAAAGAAAAGAAAGAAAGAAAAAGCATTTATTTGGCTCAAAAGGCTAATAATTGACAAGATAAATAAAGAAATTTTAAATTCGCACTTGATTATCTCAAAATGAAAGTGTTACCAATGCCGTGCGGCTTTACCTGAGCTGCTAAGTAATCGTTAAAAGATCGAACGCATAAATGTAATAAGTACTAGGTAGGTATTAAGTCAGGATATAATTGCGATAAATCATAAAAAGGATTAAATAACATTTAATTATTTCGTGCCAGTTTTCCTAATGATTTAAGGAAACGAGTAATTATTTTTTAACTGTGCTTAAGGATAAACATTTAGGTAGCTTCACTAGCTTCATGTGCTAGCGTCTGTACTTACAAACTTTTTCGGTTTACAAAACAATAAAATCCTTGTTCTGTTTTTCTTTTTTGTAATTTTTCGTTATTTTTGACGATTTGTTTTACGTAAGTTGGTAGGTAGGTACTTAGGTAGGGGTGGCACTTGGGTCAATGTTATAAATACTTACCTAAAACTATGTTCTTTAACTACCTAGTTAGGTACGATGATTACACATGAAAACAACGTTAAAATCTTTTTATTTTTAAAACGCTGTAATAAACAAATTTAACTGCCGAGAACGTGTACAGGAGGGGGGACTATAAACGACGCACGCACTTTTTAACCGACTTCAAAAAAGGAGGAGGTTTTCAATTCGTTTTTTTTAAGGGTTTGTTACCTCATTACTCCGACATTTATGGACTGATTTTCAAAATTCTATTCTATGCGCGATTGCTATAAATAATCAGATGTCTATGCGAGTCTTTGTATAAATTTCCATAACTTAACATTGCGCCTGTCTATTTATTAAAAGGGGCCGGCGAA
This sequence comes from Euplexia lucipara, assembly GCA_921972225.1. Taxonomy (NCBI): domain Eukaryota; kingdom Metazoa; phylum Arthropoda; class Insecta; order Lepidoptera; family Noctuidae; genus Euplexia; species Euplexia lucipara. The sequence goes on along the minus strand of OV179155.1, from coordinate 16,427,966 downwards.
GATGTAGGTACCTACAGATTAATGTTTAGAAAAAACTTTTCTTTCTTTGGTAAGTAGGTAATTGTAAACCGATTTTTTCAATGAGTTTTAAAAGACTTTCTTTACATAGGTACCTACTTACCAAGAAACTAAAAAAAATGCAAAATAAAAACTTCTTTACAAAAAAAAAACACTAACAGGTAAAAAATAACTCCAGTGTAGGAAGTCGGTGGCCAATAATGAACGAAACAAAACCACCAAAGCCACAGACTTCCGAAAAAAATATCCATAGTGCAAGTTTTTGTTTAAATTAAATGGTTTAAAATAATCGGCTTAAGAAAATCATAGGTAGGTAGGTACCCAAATGAGGCATTTAATAGATTATCAACATCCTGAAATTCAGCTCGCGAAGATTTCCCGCCCACCCATGACGTGACGTCTTTCAGACACCCTCGCAAGCTCGCTTCACTCAATGACATTTTACCTACTTTGATATTCTTATATAATATCCTATTAACTAAGTACGATCTAATGCCTCCCAGTCCTAAGTCAGTCATTCATGAGCAGTTTTATAACAATAAACTTGTAATCAAGTACCTACCTATTATTTTAAGAATATTGTACCTATTTGTTAGATAGGTTCCAACTCTAGCAAGTTAGGTAGGTACCGTTAATTATTTTAACACATAATGTTTTATTATCCATCTAAAATTTCAATCTAATTACACTTTTATCAAGTACAAGTTAACGTTAATTGCTGCACAACATTCAGTTAGTGTTTTGCAGCAAATTCTTGTCAAATATTTCTAAATTTCAGCAATGCAATACGGCTAAATACAATTGTCTAGTGCGCCGATGCTTAGTGACGACGTTCCAGCGAACATCTTAACGCGGCTGGGTGCCCGCTGTACGCTAAAAGTGGCCTACGTGACTGTGGGCCGCCGTGCAATGGCGCCTCATGCCAAGCGAAATACACCCTTATTGACACACTCGTTGCTACAATTTCGGACACTTAAATTCGTAACTACTAATAAATAACGTTAACGTATAATATTACTCGGTTATCGGAATAAACCTCAACTATTATATAACTCTGCTCAATATAAAATAACACGTGTTATAAAAGTGTTCGATCAGCTGATTATTCCCTTGTACTCACCCCAGGAGTGCGTCAACCCCACGGACAGGGCCACCAACGCCAGAACACACTGCGTTCTACACATTTTATTTCATAAATACAGATCCGTACAGATAAATGCACATTAGTTTGCAATACGTTGTACGAGTTTCACTGGAGGTAGATAACGCGCGCGACACTCGCGACCACCTCTCGCTGTTGCTTTTGAGAAACTAAAGCAAAACGCCGGTTTGCCGCGTATACGAACGAAACTAAATCTAAATAGGTTCATTGAAAAAATATCGCGCATGCTAGTGATGGCGGTCAAATGAAATCTTATCAGAGACAAGGAGGGTTTGTCAAATAAAAAATGTTTAGTCTGTACAAAAACCGGATTGTTGGTACACATCATTATTAAAGTCAGAACTGAGTTAACACACTGTGTGTTATCTCAGTTAGGTCTAAAAAATATAGTTTTTTAAATGTGAATAAAAAAACGAACTTACAAATTTTAATTCATTGAACTTTCTTATACCTACTTGCATGCATAATACCTAGGTACTTTAGTAAAGTAATTGTAATGTAATTTAGTAAAGCAATATAGGACGTTAACAATGGTAACTAGGTCATATTGATGGTCACCAATTAAAATAACATAAAACGGATACCTGTCATTAAAGTTAATAAGCGGAAGCAAGTGAATGTTACTTTTAAAACAAATGGACAATGGTTGGCAAAAAAATATGAAGGACTCATGAAATTGCGAAATATTTTAGCATAGTCTGTAATGAATTGCAGTTTGCTAACGTTATTTACCGAATTACCATGTCATTATTTTTTTAGTTCCTAGATATTACTATAGCACTGAAAAATAAGATGCTTCAAAAAATATTAACCTCTTTTGGGGTGTCGGCGCAGTCGGATTATAATAGGCTGTATGCACAACAGAGGTAAGTACAGTGAAAACTTACTTCTAACCTAGACAAATCATAAAAATAAGCAGTTTCATTCCATCTTTACCAGTATAGATGTTTATATCTCTTTACCTTGGGCCTTAGCCTCATAGGGGCCGAAACGCTGACTTACTTTTTCGTATGCATGGAAAGTAGTAAAAATTTTGCTTATCAATTTTTTTATTTTGCACTGCCGTTAAAATGTCTAAATTAAAAGCCAGAACAAAGGAGACAGTTTTTTTTGGGCCCACTATTAAACGGTAACGTTTATTAATCAAATTACACATGAAGAAAGTGATCATCTTATTACTATTAACAGACCAAAAATTATATATAAATGTAACCGGAATACTGAAATAATAGTAAAAAAGTGTTACGGCAAAAAATGCTTGTTTAGGAGCGTTTACATATTTGCTTCCACATTAAAATAAACCTATTACTTTAATGTGAAAACAAATATGTTACCCCGGTGCGCAGCGCTAATGACATCGGCGTTATATGCGTTTAAAGAGATAATTATTAATTGGTACAGTGAACTTGTTTTTAATTCTTTTACTAACGGAATATCAAGTAACGTGCTTTAAAAACACAGTGGAACGAAACGTAATTCATTGCCCGTTGCCTTAGATAATATACCTCTAGATCGAGCCACCGCGTGGCCGCACATGCGACAGCAATACAAAAGTTCAGTGTTGCTATTCCTTTAAAAAGTCCCAAAATACGACCAAAATTCTACTTAACTGCAGGTTCCAATTTTAGCACAATTATAAATTATAATTTACGTATTCAACGTGGTAATATGAGTGTAGAAGTATCAATGTGTGGGAAAATATCATTTCACGTAAAATACCTACTTTCCATCTTAACTTGATTCTCACAAATAATATACACTAGGTACTACCAAGTAAAGCTTGATGTGTGTACATAAAAGGAACTCTTTAAAAGAAAACAACATTATTTTTTCGCGTTTTATGTATCATTAAAATATACTTAGGTATGGCTGACATCCAGTGTGACATTGAAATTGCTGTATAATAACTATTGTCCTTTAAACAAAACCATCTTATTATGAAAATTTCTGATTTCTAAATTTTAAATCTTTATTGTTACTTAACATTTATTTATAAAATGAATTCTTACTTCCAAATATCTATAAGTACCTACAGCTTGGCAAAAAAGTGTAGAAACGGAACTAAATTTTTGACTGTTGGCAACATTTCCAAAATAATGACATTTCCTAATAAACAAAGTTCACGATTTCGTAAAATTTTAATTTCGACCACCAAACGTTGATTAATAAACGTAAAAAGTGAAGAATAATGAATAAAACCATTCGGAGTGCTGGCAGGGAGGTTATTTATAAGGTGTACAGGCGATGTATGGCGGAACATGAGGCCCAAACTATTCTTTCTGAATTTCACAATGTTTACCAAAGAACCGCTGATAAGACAGGTATGTAAGAGTTTGTTTTGTTAATTTTAGTTGAATCAAGTGTTAATTGATGAATACAAAGCTATATTAATTTGCTTGCATAAGGAATAACTTGAAATTTGAAACAATAAATGTCGAGCACATAGGTTATGTTTACATTTTTTTCTGCATAACTCTGGTATAGCGCGCTGAGATAAATTGAAACTTTGGTGACTTGACTTTTAACTGAATGAAAATTCAATTTCTAGGTACGTAAATTATACTTTAAGTGCGATATCAAGGGAGAGAATTATTGGTTCTAGCGTTTGCATTAGAAATGTAAAAGAAATTGTCGTGCCATAGTCTAAATCTATTATTTAATTCAGGGAAATCTGTTATCGTTCTAAGCAAAATCGTGCTGGAAGGAGACAAACAAAAGGATATTTTCTACGTCCGGCTTATTAACAGGATGTGTTAAAAATGTTTTACTTTTAATATTATTAGGGATAAATGAAATATTTCGTCTTTACAGGAAGCAGCTAAACGTGCATCCCAAGCTATTACCGAGGAGGATTGGAAGAACTCGTGCTAACATGTAATAAAAATAGAAAAGGATTACTGGAAAAAAATACTATGAACGAAGAAATGGAGCGTTTAGTAATAAATCTAGAAGATGATAGCAGCATCACCTCTGAACCCGAACATGACTCAGATGAGTTTGCGGCCTACGTGTTCGGGGTAGAATATGTTGAGGAAGATTTACTAGAATAAAATATAGAAATTATGATAATGTAATGTTTTCTTTTTTAACCGACTTCAAAAAAGGAGGAGGTTCTCAATTCGACGGTATGTTTTTTTTTTTTTTTTTTTTTTTTTTTTTTTTTTGTGTGTTTGTTACGCGATTTCTCCCCCATTTGTGGACCGATTCTCAAAATTCTTTTTTTATTTGAAAGAGTATACTCCCGAGGTGGTCCCATTTTAATTTGGTGAAGATCTGGTGCTGATCTTCGGAGATATACAATGGAACTCTTCAAAAATAGACGGCAAATCTGTCGTGATTGCTGGAATCGCTTGGATATTTATTGTTAATACAACATCATGACGTATCATCACGCCTGCATGCTCTGAGGGGTATGCAGATGTGTACAATATACCTAGATTTCGACAGTTAGGTATGTTAAGTTTCATTCATTAGGGATAAGTGGATAACCCTATTACCATGACATGTATTGTTAACAAATAACAATCATCATCATCATCTGCCTAGCCTTTTTCCCAACTACGTTGGGGTCGGCTTCCAGTTTAACCGGATGCAGCTGAATACCAGTGTTTTACATGGAGCGACTGCCTGTCTGACCTCCACAACCCAGTAACTGGGTAACATGATACCCCTTGGTTAAACTGGTTGTCAGACTTTCGGGCTTCTGACTACAAGTAACGACTGTCAAAGATCTACAAATGACAGCCGGGACCAACGGCTTAACGTGCTTTCCGAGGCACGGAGGAGTCTTGGTATGTAATAAATGGTCACCCATCCACGGACCGACCTCGTCAAGCGTAGCTTAACCTTCGATCGACCCATGCGGCTGTTATAATTTAGCCACAAGCAACAAACAACAATATAAACATAAATTTATGGCAAATATTTGTATGGGAACAACTAAAAATGAAAAAATAAAAATCTTTTTTGCAAAAAATAAAACCGACTTAAAAAAAACACTAGCCGGTGTAAAATAACTCTAAATTCGGAAGTCGGTGGCCCATCATGAATAAGACAAAACCACCAAAGCCACAGACTTCCGAATTTAGAGTTATTTTACACCGGCTAGTGTTTTTTTTAAGTCGGTTTTATTTTTTTTTATAATTCCTAAACAATGTTGTGAACTCAGGAGTATTTACCCAATTTGTTATTCTTAGGTAAGTAATCAGTTGCGTGTCGAGAACACGTCCTTGTTCAATTAATTCATTACACCCCAAGAGGACACCGGTGTCCACACTGTCATTGTCTTTCTATTGTGTCTCTAATTGACACGATTAAAAGTGATTAACTGATTTAAAAAAATAATACATAATTAGATTGATTTGTCTAAAAAGCAGCTAAGTATCAAGACTAGGTTGGTACGCTATGCGGTTGCCACGGGTTGCCATACGAAGAGCACAGTGGCGCCTCCATTATTTTCTACTCTTTTTTGCCAAGCTGTACGCGATTGCCTTCAAGAGTAAAACTTAATGATTGTCGAAAGGGCTCTGTTCGTTCGTAAGGGTTCGCCCACAAATTTGTGTGTGTTTAGCCACCATAGATTTATTTGATTATTATGCCTACCTTTTGAACATTAGGCCTGACAGTTAAGGGAAAAGATTTGAAACGTGTAGCAACACTGTAAGTAAATATTCCTAGGTTATGTGATATAAGAAATCAAGTTTACTTTAAGAAATCTTCCATATTTTGGTCTGAAACCCATGACAATAAAAGCGCACAAATGTATAAATTCAATAATCATACTATAACACTAACAGCATTGACAACTTTCGAATGAAAAGTGATTTCGTTATTATCCTTTTCTGTGCGGCTTTTACAGCCTATTATACTGCATCCTCCCATCGTAGAGCATACACCATACATTAAACACTTAACTAATGGAGTCCATTTCTTATTAAATTACTCAAACTATTACAACAATTGCAAAAACCATCCGAAAACTTAAATTAAATCGAGCATAATAATATACGTGACAGTGACAGCACTTTGTTTGGCTAACATTCAAAAGTTAGCCATGCAAAAATACGGCACGCCGTAAGGGACAGAAGATACGATGCTTTGTCTCAATTTTCCTACGAACTTTGTATTAATGCGTCTCACTTCCACACTTCACACTGTAAATTGGGCTACGTCTAGAGGTATATAGTCTAAGCCCGTTGCAGATGCTCTGTGGTCCAATTTCAATCAGTTTGACACTGACAAACAACATTATTATTTCCGTTATTATTGTTTCCGATTACTACATAATTGCATGTTTCTTCTGTTCTTTTCGTACCTTTTTATTCTAAAGATTTCATGAAAATGGCGTCTGTAGATACAGTGCATAATCTACAAAGCCATTGCAAGCAATTGTGCAGCACCATTTCAACGGAATTGTGGCTGCTCTTGCTGGATACTGTTGTAATTGTTTAGTGGGCAGAGGCACTGTTGGCTGCTGTGCACATGTGATGTGTATAGTGTGGTTTTTATCTTGGGCGCGGCATCAAGTTAAAGTTGAGCCACCTGCATCTTTTTTAGATGAAATACCTACTGCTTTTAAGAGAAGATTTTGAAAATTATGACGAACAGTAAAAAAATCTTCTTGTGACATTGGTACTATAATGTGTTTTTTTATCTCCTGACACAACCAGGTTATAACACATCACCTTATTATTTTAGATCTCCAGTCCAAAAGATTTAAAATACTCAAAGAAAATACTAAAGGTACTACTAAGGTATACTACTACTTTAGGTATTGAATATCTTTATCTACAGTCTATGGCCGGAAAAGGTGTGTTTCGAAATGAATACATCTAATCTATTTTCGTGAATATCTCTGTCTGTCAAATCGAGTAAATCACATCAAAATCAGTACAGACGGGTCTTTGTTTTATACTTTATATTATTGAACACTGAACAGTGTACTATTTTAACTTAAAATACCAAGGAGACCTATCCACTTATTCAACAATCGCTCTTCTGAGATTTTAGGTTATTATGAGAGTCATGTTTTGACTATCGTATTTCACAGTATTCCGGTTACATACAGTTTTGCTAATATTACCACTGTAATCTACATATTATAAGGATTAAACTAACGTACATTTCATTGCTAAACACCACAATTTGTGGTGGGCCTATTCCCCAAACAAAAAAAACTGTCTCCTTTCTAAATACTTTTGAAACATTGGATACGTTAATTGTAAAATTTTAAAAATAGCCTACTATTAGAATAGAATAGAATAGAATAGAATACTCTTTAATGTACACCATAATAACTTACAAATAATAACTTTAAGGGGTACATAAGGTGTTACAATGGGCGGCCTTATCGCTAAAAGCGATCTCTTACAGACAACCTTTGGATGGACTTGATGGAGGAGGAGAAAAGATGAGTAGGCAGTTTGTGGTGTACTATTTACATAGATAATTAACATACAAATATAAAATAAGTAGGTATGAATAAGAAAACAAAAAAAAAGAAAATAAATAAATACAATACATAAATACTAATAATTTACAGAGTAACAGACTGTTATGACGTGTTAGGAGAAAGGTAATAATTTTTAAGCATTACTACATAGCATAGCATACTATTACTACTACTAGCATTACTATTTTTAATATTTTACTAGGTCCCGTACCTACCATAAAACTTATTCGGTTTGTTCGTCCGTATTAGGCTCAGCGCACACCGTGAGCGAAGCAGAGTATTTTTTGAGACCACTAAAAATAAGACTAATCACTTCCCTGCCCCATGAGTCACATATAACTCGAGTTGATTGTTTAACTTATTCTACCCGTCCGGGTATGATTTAGGTTCAAGTCTTCAAGGCTAGAGTGAATAGGCTAAACTAGTGCGCTTCACCATCATTGATTGCATCACTCACTGCTTACCATCAGGTGGGATTGCAGTCAAGCACTAGTTCATAATAAAAATAAAAAAAACTAATGGGTCTACTTTGTGGACAGTGAAAGTGTTAAGACATACAGTGCGACTTCAGTATACTCATAAAAGCATCATGCAAGCTCGAGCACGGTCGATCAATAAGTTTGGACGTGTGCTTAATTTCGTTCTGTATGATCAATGATAATATTATAAGTAAAAACTTTTTTACAAAAAAAACAACCGACTTCTTAAAAAAAAACTAACAGGTGAAAAATAACTCCAGTTTCGGAAGTCTGTGGCTTTGGTGGTTTTGTTTTGTTCATTATTGGCCACCGACTTCCGAAACTGGAGTTATTTTTCACCTGTTAGTTTTTTTTTAAGAAGTCGGTTGTTTCTTTTGTAAAAAAGTTTTTATTTAGTAATTTTTAGTTTCTTTGTATGTAAAGAAAGTCTTTCAAAACTTGAAAGAATCATTGAAATTGGATAACAATTGCTAAAGAAGTTCTATCTCTACACATTAATCTGTACATCTCTGCCGGCCCCTTTTAAAATAGAATGGGGTAATGTTATGTTGTGGAAATACAAAAGCTCAGCATAAACATCTAGGTTGTCCTATATCGTAGGTACACAATTTGTGCGAAAGCTGGTGTCAGAGTTTACAAACCGTCGCGTTGGTGGGACCATTTTCAAACCGTTCGTTGGTGGACATGACTTCACATGCCCATGACGGGCGCGAAATAATAAATCCTGTTTCCTCACGATGTTTTTCTTCACCGTTTTTAGATCCAGTAACTAAGATAAGACTGAGATGAGAAAACGTGTTCATTGACCAAAAGGTGAATTTTGATTTGTTACAACCGCGAGTACCTATATCCAGCATTGAACTGTGATAGTCTGAGTTAATTCGGTATCAATAACGGATCATAGTGGTACCTACTAGGTCCAGTCATATAATGGCCGGTGGCCAGGACCAAACTTCCATTGACTCGCGCAATTCGGGTTATTAACGATCTTCAAGTAAGGATCGATGTGTTTGCCTGTTACTCGAGTGAATTCGCCAAAGTATTATTGTCTAATTTATGTTATAATAATGTAGATTAGAATAGGCTATAAGATTGTTTTTTTTTTATATTTTAAGTGTTGTGTATATCTTCTTCTAAAGAATTGTCTTCTCTTTTGTAAATAAGTTAATTTTAAGGCCGCACTATCGCATTAGGTACATACCTGATACCTGTAATGATAGATGTAAGGGAGATTTTAATAAATAAATAAATAATTTCTCACTAAATATTCAAACAATTTCTCAACCGTTAAACAATTGATAGTAAGTACAGAAACTAGCACATCAAGCTAACCCAAATGATACCAATGTGTATTTTTTTTAGAGTTTTTCAACTTTGTTACAAATAGAACAAGGTTCATGTTTATTTGTGTAAATTAGACAGTTTGGGGTTCCTTGATATGCTGGCTTCTGCACGTCCATAATATGTGACCCAAAGAAATAACGGATACAGGCAAAGAGATTTAAAATACTATAGAGCGGGCATGTCAAAGAAATGTCATAAAAAACTTTGATCCCATGTCTCAGTAACGCCATCTAGGATAATATTTGAATATTGGAGCGGCAGCGGAGCGTACTACAAAAAACTCATAGACTTGTATCCAGCAGGACACACTTTTTCGGACGAAAATTTTGTTCGTGATGTCCGGTCTATAGGTATTGAATGTCTTTGGATACAGGTAATGTCATTTCCAAACATAGAACAATGTCATAAACAAGCTCTAGATTACAACGATAATGGCTGACGGACTTCCGGTCACGATTTAACACTTCCGGTTCCACTTCCCTATTGATCCGAGATTTCCGAGAGCCAAGAAACTGTTGGTTATATAGGTATACTAAAATAAAAACTGTGACCAGTTACCTGTCAAGGATTATTATGAACAAATAGGGCCAATTTCATAATTGTATCGCAATTAGCCCAGCTCTAGCACGAACACTTTACGCAAACGTAACGACAACATGCTTACGGAATTCGGTTTTTAGAATTCGGAAAGTTAATGATAATTTAACGTTGTCTAAGCCTCCTGCATGGCTAGCATGGGCTGGGGATATAACTTTTATCCACCGGTTATTTCCACTGATAAGGGATACAATTATCTTTTCCACCTGCCAAAGCACGGCAACAGGGGGAAAGAGAATTATATCACTTTTTGACATTAGACGTGGATACTCATCCACGGCTTATAGCATGGCGACTAGTGAAAGATTTCGCGATTCAAGCAATCCCAATTGACAACAAAACAAAATAAAAATCCAGTACAGATGTTACAAAACGATGAAAGTACTTTGGTTTACATGACATTCTCGACTATTGTGTAATTTCATAAAAGTTTTTTTATAATGGCAATCATTTCGAGGACAAGCGTTTCCCCTGGTTTATCCCCGTGAATAGTTTATCCACCCATGTCGCCATGCTCGGGGGGTGGATAAAAATGACAGAGGGGAATAGTATTTTATCCTCTCCCCGTGGAAAGAATATCTCCGGCCATGCTAGCCCTGCTGCAGGGCCTTGGCTTTCTTTTAATAGAGTCAGTGACTAACTGCGGCGTCAGTTCCACACCGAACATTGATGACAACTGAAAATTAATAAAAAAAAACCGGCCAAGAGTGTGTCGGGCCACGCTCAGTGTAGGGTTCCGTAGAATATGTTAACGAAGTTAAAAAAATTGCTTGCATATACGATTATACTACAAACTTAGTCCAGAAATTATTTTGTACAACTTTTTGTCTTTTTTGTACAAAAACTGTTTCCATCCAAGTTCAAAATAATTTTTCTAAAAAGTCCTTATAAAGTTCTACTTTTCAGATTTATTTCATATTTTCTAAACTTACTTATGGTTCAAAAGTTAGAGGGACACACACATTGTTTTTTACTTTTGGAGCGATTATTTCAGAAATTATTGCCATTATCAAAAAATGAAATTAATAAACCCCTATTAATTTTGAAATACCTTTCCAACAATATATCACACGTTAGGGTTGAAATTAAAAAAAAAATCACTTCCCACTTTACATAAAGGGGGGCTACCGTAATGAAACATTTTTTTCCAAATTTTATTTTACCACTTTGTCGGCGTGATTGATACACATATTGGTACCAAATTTCAGCTTTCTAGTGCTAACGGTCACAGAGATTAAGCAGAAGAGAGATTAAGCAGAGTCCTCGCTTAATCTCTGTGACCGACATGGCAAAACTGTAAGGGTTCCTAGTTGACTAGGGAACCCTAAAAATGGTATTGCGCTTTAGTCGACTTCAAGTTACAGTGATCATCAGACGGGGTACTGTGCGCTTCTTGAAATCTCTGCGAGTGCGCATGACCTCATCCTAGATACACACTGATGATAGCTAATACGAAACTAGCTGTTTGACAGTTAATCGTTGAACACTTCATCACTATGAACTGTCAAAGGAGATGCGCAATTCCCTGCTCATTACCCTGCTCATTAATAACACTTCTGAAAGTTCCAATGCATAATTATATCACGTGAGTAAGTTCTCGAGCTTCGAAGGTTACAATATCAGATTCTAACAATTCGTTTTTTTTTTTGTGAATAGGTAGCCTTGTATGTTGACACCTCTTAACCCTAAATATTGTCTCAATGACCGGTCATTGATCGAATATTTGACAACTTTGACAGTTTTTGTATGGGAAATGTGTCATAAGTGATGTTATACGTCAAAAATCGATCATTGACCGGTCATTGAGACACTATTGCAATAGCAGACTCGAGCCCCCGGTCTGGTGTTTTGACTCCATCAATATAAACTGGTACTCATAATTGAATCATTACCCCATGCCGTTATCCTAATTTATTTGGGGTAGTCCAGGCGCGGATCTAGCCCCCAAAAAAGTTTGTGGTCACTGTGGTCAGGGTCACCCAAAAATAAGCCCAGCGATAGGCGGACTAAGTATGGAGTTTCCGATTCGATTGAGACCTTGTACAGTAAATAGATTCACGCAGACAAAGTCGCAGGGTTAACACTTGTTTTGGCGCTGTGTTTCAAACATTCGATAGATATAGGTAAAAAATAAGCCTTCTGGGCGCTGGGCGAGATAACCGACGTCCATGCAGGCGCAGCCGCGGGCATCAGCTAGTACTAAATATTGACGGGACATCACTAACAAAAATTTCATCCGAAACTTGTGTCCGGTCGGACACAAGTCACTTAGTCTTGTGTTGGGACGCCTGTCTATCAATACGCTGAGTGAAACATTAAAAATAATGTTAGTCATGTCCTCTCTCTGCTTGTTTGTCTCTTTGCCCGTCATCTAAATAGTCACCTCTTCCTCAGCCATATCATTATTATTCACACAAGCCATACATCGTTTGTTTTCTCTTCCTCTACTTTTGAAAACTTCCACATTCATAGAAACTCAAACCTTTTATCACATCACATGCCCATACTAACAAATAGAATCGCTTACGGTAACCGCTTACCAGGCGGGCCGTAAGCTTGTTAGTCGTGGTATAAAAAAAAAGATCATTTCAGATCACTGGTCCTTCAAGTTGTCAGCTGGACCGCGACTTACTTACCCAAGAAAACTTCTTAATTCGGGATTTAGCTCTTGGTTAAGTCGGTCAATCTATCGTCAATAACAGTCAACAGAGCCCACCCAACATTCGCGACTTCGCGAGCTGCGCCAGACGACACGCGCCTGCTAAGCGCACGCCACGCGCGTCATCTCCAGCGTGAAACTTGCTTAGAATTTTTTTTGAGTAAGTACATGGGTACTAATCCACTTATTTGTAAAAAAAATGAGTTGTGTAGGTACCACCTTTCGATTTTCTTTTTCATTTGTTTATGAAATTGTTGTACCTTATATAACTTTTACATTAAGACTTAAATCACATATAGGTACGTCTTATTTTTATTTTCAATATTGCCAGTATTTTCGTAACTTTTTAATATTGTAGATTTCATAAAAAAATCCCATTTCACCATGTTTCATGCATCCTACACGTATAATTTATGAAAGCGACATCTGTCAGTTAATTTAACAGTTATGGTGTTGTAGTGCACTGACTTGATTCAAAGTCACGACGGACTGGCGATACGGTTATCATATGAATAAAACAGATGGCGTTAGTAGTTTCAACCAAATACTTCACCACTCTTGAAATCTTTAAAAAATGATTGAGTTCATAAATATTTATCTGATGTGCTCGAGGACAGTAGTCAGTATTCTCTCCGAGTATACCACTGACAGGTACCCTTTGATTGACCACGCTTTATAATTCAAGCGACTGCAATTTCCCCTCTTAAGCTGCTTTTGAAAATGACGCAAAAAATACTTAAGAGTTCAATATCCAAAATCTTTGTATTTTGCACTAAAACATCACCTGAAAAGATACCTATGTTATGTAGCAACAGAAATCCCAACCAAATCGGTCTAATAGGTACTTTTAGAGAAAATCGTGTACATTTTAAAGATTGGACAAAATCAATGCCCTGAAGGGCAACCACTTTAAATTAGTTTATATTTTACGTAAAGGGAACATTACTTTAATTTTAATTAAAGTGAAATTAAACTGCATATTTCACAGATTTCTCGATAAGCTTACCTAAACTAGGAATCAAACTAGCTGAAAATAGAAAAATAAAACACTCGCGATGTTATTTCACTAGTCGCGTAGTCGGTGCAATCAATGTTTGAGATAAAAATTTCTCCAACAAATATTAGGTCTGTCACTGGTCTGTCTGTCTGTACATACGCCAGCACATCAAGTTACCCCAATGTTTCAAATTTTCCCAATGCAATATCAACCTTATACTGTTAGGCATAAAGTTGAAAAAAGATCAAAGAAATTTGACACATCAAGTTACCCCAATGTGTCAAATTTTCCCAATTCAATATGAACCTTATTCTGTTCGACATAAAGTTGAAAAACGATCAAAGAAATTTGACACATTGGGGTAACTTGATGTGCTGGCGTCTGTACATGAGATTACTTAGACTAGAACAGCTGTTCTCTTTCAACAAGTTAAAGTAACTATTGCACTTTATATTTTTCTCATTTTCTTAGAGAAATGCGATACATCCAAACAAAGATATTATTCAATAAGTACTTGTGTCCAAACTTCCAAAGACATTCTACCTATACACTACTATTTTTTAATTAGAAACATTTCATAGGAGATACCGATGGAATCATTCTGTTGCGAATGTTGCGATTATTTCAATTCAATATCAGCTCTACCAATAGCTGATATTTAATTGAAATAACTTTCAACAACTACGAAAGAATGTCTTACTTTGTCCATTACGCCCAAAAAATAATGTAGGTATGTAGATACCAATAGTTTTAATATTCTCATGTAGGTAAGTGTTCTCACTAATGTATTCTTATGAGAATAAAGAAATCTCTTATCATAAAGACTGTCCGAAAATATATTTTATGCGTGTGGGTTTTTTTTATTAATTAAAGTGTGTTTTTATTACTTAGTCAGAGGGCAATTTTATACATGTTTATGAGACCTTTCAGGTCACTTATCTGTGAGCTTTCTTATCGCCGGTACCTACTTTTGGAAAACCTTATTATATAGGGAAAAACCAGCGTTATGTGTTAATGATCGAAGAGTGATCACTAGTGGTGGACCTACCATCTAGATCTCTTTTGAAGCATTTTGTTATTGCTGAATTGTAAAATGTGTAGAGCAAAGTTTGTGCTAGTGTTGGTAACTCTGTACGTGGTGGCATCGGCGCAGTCATGGGGTAAGCGTGAGAGGCGCATTCTCTCCCACAACTCTTTATTAGCAAAATTCTTTACAATATAGTTTGAAAAACATGAATGAATATAAATAGTCATTTAATGGGATTATAATTATGTACTTAGAGAAGTGTTTTTATGATACATGAGCAACATACAACCTGACACAGAACGGCAAATTGCAAAAACAACGCAAGAAAATTTAAATTTCGCGAATAACCCTAACACATCCGCCTCTTAACAGAATTTGAAGAGTAGGTAACAAAAGCTGCTGTCTTAAACTAGGTACATGTTTTTTAATTAACGTACTTTTTTAAATACCTATTCCCGTTGTACTAATACAAGTACAACTTAATACAGAATTCTTACTTTACACGTGGAAAGCTTAGTTTTCAATGTACATACTTTTGGCTCGACCAACATAAGCAAAAAGACCTTGTTTCATATTACTTCGAACTACGGAACAACAACAAGACTAAAGTAAAAAATAATAAACAAAAAACTAAAGAGTAGGTATGAGTTTAATGAAAACGAAACAACAACATTGTCAAAGTAAATAAATTATACGTCTTATAGTATTTATTTATTTATTTATTTCTGCTATTGTTTCCACCCACTCCACCCAGTATGAAAAAAATGTACTTAATGCGGGCCATTTACACAAGTAAGTGTTACAAGACTGTGGGAAAGTACAAATTAATGCACTTGTTTCAGATTTAGTCGTAAGTGTTGGTGATCAGCTAGTATTTTATACAAACAGAAACAAAACAGACACCGTACGTTTTAATTCTCAAAAACTCGCAGCTTTAGCGTACGATGAAGTTCACAACATGATATTGTATGTCGACAAACAGAGCGACAACGATGCAATAGGTGCCTACAGCTTATCTTCAATGGAATACAAGTATTTGAATCAAAGAAACGGCAGAAATATTCAGGGACTCGCCTTCGACCCAGTCACAGAGAAGCTCTTTTTTACGGACACCAATGAAAGAAGCATTAATTGGATTTCATTAAAACCTGGAGCTAATAACAATGTCCACGGAAATTGTTTAATAACTTTGGATGATGGGATCCCCACTGATATTGGCGTAGATAGCTGTAGAGGGTAAGTAATAGTTGAATAATTCTATAATTTCCAAAAGCTTTTGTTTTTTAATCGGCGGAATAAAGTCATATAATTCCCGTGCACACTCTCCAGAATGCATCCTATAAAACACCGAAAGGCTAGCTACCCTACGCCTGTGCTTAGCGTTGCCAGGTCCTCATACCGAAAAGCCGGACAGAGCTGTGAGTTTGGCCTAACATTTGGGTCAAAAAGCCGGACATCCTGCATTTTCAACAATTTTAAATATTCGTGTAAAAAATAATTTTTTTTTTGGCCTAACATTTTGGTAAAAAAGCCGGACACTTTGCATTTTAGGGGGTTTATTGGTATTAATGTAGAAAATTAATGAAAACCAAGCTTTTTTGATAATTTACAATAAAACTTATGCCAAATTAGTCTAAAAGTACCCGCAGGCAGGCGACGCAGGGGAGCGGGTGGGCGGGGGCAACAGCGTTCGCCCTCGCTCGGCCGGCCGGCGATGGCGCGGCGCCGGCTTCTTTCATTCGCGAATTCGGTCTCGATGCGCGCGAATTTTGAAATCTAAAAAGCCTAACAAAAGCCGGACAGGCCGGACGACGCTTATTTTAGCCGGACAGGCAATCAAAAAGCCTGACTATGTCCGGCTAAAGCCGGACGCCTGGCAACGCTACCTGTGCTCAAGGCTTTGCAGACCCAAATCTGGGTCTCAATTTTATTAAGCCTCTTTGCACGCCGCCTCACTAAGTCCAAGGCTCTCAAGGTACTCCACACACAAACGAACCTGTGCTTTGATAACATTTGAAGCTGACCAGGCGTGAAGTAATGCCAGACCTTTGCGACAACGCCAAGTTTCCTAGCAGCAATCTTAGCATTGGAATCAA
The DNA here is from genome assembly GCA_921972225.1 of Euplexia lucipara. NCBI lineage: Eukaryota > Metazoa > Arthropoda > Insecta > Lepidoptera > Noctuidae > Euplexia > Euplexia lucipara. The sequence continues at coordinate 16,411,136 of OV179155.1, read as the reverse complement.
TGAACTACCCAAAGTTTAGGTGTTCGCGAAAAGCTAACCCCTAAGATGACCCACTGATCTAATAGTGATTTTTAACTTTCAGGTATATTTACTGGATCACTACAAATCTGACAACACCTGTAATAGAGAGAGCCAAATTTGATGGCTCCGAGAGACAAGTTGTGATTAATTCCAATTCAGTGTACATAAACGCAACTTACAAAGTGGAACCCCACAGCTTGACTGTTGACCAACAGACACAGAAAATGTTCTGGGTTGAACCTTCGACGGGGCTACACTACAAAACTATTAAAACGGATTTAAACGGGGAAAACAGGGAAGAAAACAGTGAATTCATATTTAATTCTTACGATCAAATATTAACCCATTTGTCAAGTGTATTGACAGTCTCAAAAACCTCCATTTACTCATGGATGTGGTGCATAAACTGCTCTGTATGGAGAGAGCCAAAGCTTCCAACTATGGGAAATAAAGTCACTGAGTTATTTGAGGTGGAAAGTGAAATCCCTGTTGGTTTGGCCGCCAACTACAAAATTGAACATCAAACTCATTGGTTATCTAATTGCGAAGGACTAAAGAGTCTGGTACGAAATAACTCCGTAGTCAACAACTCACTTAAAACGGCAAAGGAATATGATGGTCCGTTTTGTGTTAATGGCATGAAAGTTACTGGACAATCTCAATGCATATGCATGCCTGGCTACATCGGTGAGCGATGCGATGTTTCAGTCTGTGAGAACTATTGTTTGCAAGGTAACTGCAGCTTCAATGATGAGGGACTTCCTCTATGCAGGTAGATGTTATTTTACTGCTTATTTCACACGTCTTATTAATATACACATACATACATGAACACACGCCTTTTTCACATGCGGGTAGGCAGAAACTACAGAGTGTCATATGCTATGATTCTTCATACATACTTCTTTTGCTTCGTGGCCTTTCTGAAGAACCTCACCAATAAGGTCTGTGTATGTTCTTCTACGGTGTCTCCTCCTGGCGTTGCTACTAACATCTGCCATATAGAAAGAAAGAAAGAAAGAAAGAAAAATATTTATTTGACATCAGTCATCAAAACACACATACACACAATAATTTATAAAACAATAGAAAATATACAATAGTAGGTAGGTACATATCATGTGCTGTGTGCCTCACGGCTGCGCCAAAAAGGTCCATTTCAGCATTCATGCCAGACAGGTGATGCTGTCTGACGCTGGTCTTCCAATGAACCTTGAGGGGTACCCAGTAACGGAAGGAAATAAATAAATATAAATATAAAACCAGTAAGTAAATCAGTTCAGTGTGTAATGAGAAGAGGTCGGTTATACATAAAACTAAAAAATAAATATATATTGTGTTAGAGAGTGACACTAGCAACGATAAATAAATACAGAGATAAACTAAGACAGCATAAATATTTTTAAAATAAACAAAGTGTATATACAGTATATATTTTAGTTTAAAAGAAACAAAGCACTTTAATGACATGGCATGTTTTTGTCTCGCTCCCACCCCACCCTCGCGTCACCCGCCGTCTCCTGCGCACACGCCGCCGACGACGACGGTCGACACCGATCATACGACCACATTTCAACCGTGCACCTGTTAGCGTGATGACGTATTATGCGTCAAAAAGTCAGAGCGGGGGTGACGCGGCGCCGCCGCACGAGTCTCTGCTCACGCGACGCTTCCCGCGTGATTGGGTACCTACTTGCTTACCAACATCTGGTTGACGACGACTCGACGCTTATAAACAAGTAACCCGTTTTCTTGGAAATCGTAATACCGTCTCGAGCCGCATTGGACAGATATACCTTGCCGATAGATTATAAACCTTATGTAAGTATTTGTTTATACTTAAAGTACCCATTTGCTATAACTCCTCTTTTTTCTTGAAAAATGCCTTTTACGTAATTTCCAATTTTATGTTGGTTTTAGGGATCTCATGAAAGATGGCCGATCTGTCCAACAACGAGTGGCAGCGGGAAACATCCCACGAAGGTGCAGTCCTATGTCGGGACATTGAGAGCAGCCGTGGAACGAGCAGAGTAGCTGTGGTACTGCTGTGTTATGTTGCTGTGGCGCTCAGTGTGTGTCCGGTTCAGTACTTCAGTAGGTACGTGAGAGAAGATAATAATATGGCACGTGAACAGTGGCGCAATAGTTCGCGTGTATGCACAAGTAGGTACGTACACGGTGCAGTCGTACGCAAGCGCTGCAAATTTCTGTTATTATATTATAGGAAAATTTCTATTATTATTATTATTATTATATTATTGAAAGATCCATTGTGACCATATCCAATTTCTGCTGTGCTGCTAACAAATACTGCCGCAATCGTGTTCGGAACGTGTGTATAGTGCCCAATACCCGTAATGGTGGGGGAATATTATTCCACACCTTAGATGCAGCGTATCGGAAACTGCCCCTAAAAGCAGCTGTCCTATGAGACTGTGTTGATAATTGCTGCGCACAGAGCCTAGGTGCACACTGTCGTCTGCTAGCCATCCAACTCAGTTTGTCGTACAAATACTTAGGCTTCGCAGTCTTAATAACACCAAAAAGTAGACACGCTAGGTGTAACTTTCTCCTCGACTTCATTTTGAGAATACAGTGTTTGTTCAGATAAGGGGTGACATGACTTCTAGGGGGAACCGAGTAACAGAACCGAGCACATGCATTTTGGACTCTTTGTATGAGCCTGTCCGTGCGAGCCAGCAAGCGAGGGCCGTAAACCGTATCAGCGTAGTTTAACTTGGATAGTACAAGGGTTTCGACTAACTGTTCGCGAAGCTTTTCGGACAGGGGACAATAGGCCTCATTTTGTATAGCAGTTTCAGGCGGTAAAAGCAGTTTCTCACGGAGTTAGCGACGTGTTTCTCAAACCTAAGGCTATTGTCCATACACAACCCTAGATTCCGCGCTTCATTAACTTGGTCAATAATAGGCTCACCCATTAGAGTCAAATTAAGGCTTACAGGTAGCTTCTTCAACTGCTGCCTCGTACCAAACAACATATACTTTGTTTTCAAAGGGTTTAAAGCTAGACAGTTCTCATCTGACCAAGTGGCGATTCTTTCCAGGTCGTCATTTAGGTCTGTAATTGCTGAGTCGATGTCATCAGGCTTGAAGGACAAGTATAATTGCACATCGTCTGCATAAATGTGATATTTGCATTTCTGTAGACACTTTATTATGTCTGCACAATATAAGATAAAAATGATTGGACCTAATATAGACCCCTGAGGAACTCCTCTTTCTATTGAAGTAAGGGCCGAAGTTAGGGTAGTACCATCCGGCAACCGTAGTTCTACGAGTTGTTTTCTGTCACCGAGGTAACTATGGAACCACTGGATTGCATTGTTGTCAAAACCGTAGTATTTTAACTTAGATAATAGCAGTGGGACATTTATGCAATCAAATGCACGGGAAAAATCAAGTAACACCATAAGTGTACACATGCCTTTATCTTGGGCGGACAAAATGTTGTCGGTAACGTCCAGCAACGCCGTAGAAGTACTGCGCTGTTTCCTGAATCCAGATTGTAGGTCAGGTAATATTTCGTTCTCTTCTAAGAACTTAGTTAATTGATGGCATACTACCCTCTCCATTACCTTTGAAAGACAGGGCAGAACACTAATAGGCCGCAAGTCTTTAACCTCTGTAGGGTTTGGGTTCTTGGGTAGAGGTCTAACTGTTGCAATTTTCCATTGGTCGGGGAATTTAGCTGTCCATAAGGAGCAATTTATTATGTCAGTAATAGTTACTAAGGTGTATGGCATAGTCAGGGTAAGCATGTTCAAGGTTATGTTGTCGTAACCTTCAGCATTAGACTTAAGGTCAGATATAATGCGGGAGACATCATTTTGGTCTACTGGACCAAGTGTGAAAGTGGCTTCACTATACCTGTTGGTCTCATAAAATGATATAAGCGAAATGCTAGCTAGTGGGTTCCCAGGGACAGTCATAAAAGTGTTATTAATAAGGTCTGGGTTTTTAAAGTGTGAGGGAAGGTCCAATCTTTGCCTAGAGGGTGCAAACGTGCATTTAATATTCTTCCATAGTAATTTTGGATTATTAATTTTATTATTTATATTGTGTCTGAAATATGCAATTTTTTCATGATAAAGGGAACTTTCAACTAAAGATTTTAATTGTTTATAGTATTTTTTTTTTATTTCTGATTTTGTACACCTATACTTGCCTAGTGCATTGTCTCGTAACTGCATCATAAGTTTAATCGTGTCCGTAATCCAAGGATACGACAATTCCCTAATAGTACAGGTTTTTAGTGGTGCGTGTACATCAAACAAAGATATTATGCAGTGATTAAAAGTATCAACCATGTCATTAATATCGGCTTGTTCAGAAACACGCTCAATATTTAATTGTATCAAACCCTTATGAAAACTATCCAGACATATATCTTTAATCGGCCTAAATCTAGTAACGTAAGGTATAAACTTGTCCCGCTTTATGTGAAATTCGCTGACTAAAATGCAGTGGCCAGTAATCGAGCCAAAGGATTCTACCGTCGTATATCTGGGCCTTAGGTCGGTGCACAGTAGGTCGATCAGAGTTTCACTCGTGTCTGTAAAGTGAGTCGGCGACGTGACTAGCTGAACGAGGCTCGTGTAATTTAAAAATTCTTGCACCTTTTTAGTTTTAGACTCGTTTAGTTGAGCATATTTACATTAAAATCGCCGAGCAAAATGTAATGATCGCAATTACCCAGGGTAGTAAAAGTATTTGTGATGGCATCTAAGAAGAGGTCAATGTCAAACCAAGGTGGTCGGTAAGCTGTGCCGATGGCAATTTTTTTCCCGCTTACCGTAATTGTTAGCCACATCTGTTCGACGGAATCAAACCTGGGATCAACCGTACCAGAACAGACACGCGCGCTAAGGCCCCGGCGCAGGTAAAAACCAACACCCCCACCACGCCCCGCGCGAACAGCTGTAGGTCGCGGAGTGTGACGTAGGCGGTAGCCGGGGACAATAGGCGCGCGCCCCTCCTCGCCCGCTCGAAGCCAAGTCTCGTTTATTGCCATAATATCGAAACTATGCCTGTCCATTGCACAAATGAAATCGTCATGACTTGTTCCCAGAGACCCTGCGTTGAGGAAGCCAACTTTAAAATATCTACCACTTTTAGGCATCATGACAATTTTGAAAATAGGCTGGTAACGTTATTTGATTTGCTATGACCTGTGTTGCGTATTCATTAGAAATCATATCCGTTAGAATACAAAATAAAAATAACATTGTCTTCAAAAGTAAAGTTGTATAGATGTTTTTGTAATAATATATTGAATAATAGATACGTGTAAAAATATATAGAAATATGTATAAGTTCGAAATTCGTGCTTGTGATGTTTTTATGTTGATGTAAATAATAGGTGTGTAATGAAACCGGTTAATGAGCCCACCAAGTTTCGCCGCCGCCGTGCGACAGACAGCTGCGACGATTAACAAAGATAATTGATAATAGTTGTTGTGCCATGACAATTTATCGACAAACAGAATTGATGAAATAGATATCTTATAAACCAAAAACACACAGCAATAATCCATTAAAAAAAAAACTGAAATTAAAAAGTTAATGAAAAAAATTAGAAAAACACATTTACAAAAAAAAATAAAAAAATCGTCACATTTAAGACAGCATATGGCCGTCGGTAACCGACAGAGGTGGGGATTTAAATACGCGCTGTATATCCGCCTCGCAGCTGATTTGGAAAGTGGCGTCTCCGGGTTTGTTACGGGCAAGGATACGGCCTCGTTTACACCACACAAATTGCCACCCAAGCCGTCCCCCAGCATCTCGCGCCTGCCGAAATAACTCTCGATTCAGTTTGGTGAGACGCTCGTTGACATAGAATCGCGCAGGTGGACCGAGCATACCGAGATCAGCAGAAGTCATGCCACGACGTACTCGTGCGGCCTCCAATAACTCGTTGCGTATATCGCGGCGCGCAAGGCGCACGACGAGAAAGCGCGGGCGGGATTGCATGGGCGCTGACTGCGTTGCATTTATACGTCTACCTCCCAATCGCTCAGCGCTCACAATATCGCGAATCTCAAGATTTACGCCCATCTTTGACGCCACCAACATAGCCGTATGTACAGGGTTTTCACCACTCGTCTCAGGCAGGTTCGATATCTGTATATCTGTAGCTAGTAGTTCCTGATCGCGAACATTTATGTCGCTCCGCAATTGAGCAATTAAATTTTGTACATCGGACGATACCTGGGCGTGAACCGGTTTTTTATTCTCCATAATGGCCACCCTTTCCTCCAAACTGCTCATACGATCATTAGTGGACTTTAGAGAAGATCTCAAGTCAGCTAAGTCATTTCGCAGTAGCTGAAACTCACTCCGTACTGTATTAATAAAATCTTCCTTAAACTTCCTCAGCTCGGAGGTGAAGTCTAAGGAGAGTTCAGTCGTCGCACCCGAAGCAGAGATGTTAGTTTGACTCGTATCTGTGCACTCGTCCAGTGGTTCTTTTCCTTGTCCTCGTACTGGCGTTTCGGACCGGTTGTCCCACACTAGGTTTTTCTTGCACTCCGGGCAGTGCCAGGGAGAGGCTATGGGACCTGTTTGGTTCAATCCAGCGCACTGACGGTGATAACACAGCACACATTTGCTGCATTTAGCGGCATCTGTTGTCGCGAGAAATTTACCGCAGGCTCCGCACTTGACCATCGTAAAAATACTCGAACTAGTTTCTTCGATCGGTCTACAAGTAGTTTGTCTTAAAAACGATAGATGGCGCTGTTTTCAAAATATGCGTTTACGGCAATTTCTATGGTGTTATGGTAAGTTGTAACACCACAAGACGTGACACAGCAACTATGCCAAGACACGCAAACACTGAAGTTATGTCACTAAGTATTTGTAGACACTGAGCAAAACGACTGTTATTATTTATATGTATCGGGTAGAAGTTTAGCAGTACCAGAATGGTATGGAATTTTTGGTGTTTTATTTATTGTACACAGCACTGATTCGTAGGATAATATCGTCACTTGTAAGTTGCACTATGTTAATGATTTGCACAATAAAGTTTTTGTAATTAAAGTACTGGTTTTTTTTTAAGAACTTTAGATATATTTGGATACTGTTACTCGAAAAAAGATCCGCTACCCTCTCTCTCTCTCTCTCTCGTATAAATACCTTTTGTTAGACTTCTTTCATTCATACTTTTAACCTGACCAAACCATATAAGCAGCATCTAGGTTGTTTTTATTAATTAGGTTGAAATGACTTGGGTAACTATTTTCTTCTTTTTCAGTTGTGATATCGGTTATTCTGGGGAAAGGTGTGAAGTTGACGCATGTCATGGTTATTGTCAGAACAATGGTGATTGTTCCTTGAATGAGCATAGTGAGCCAGTCTGTCAATGCAAAGAGGACCATGTAGGTGACAGATGTGAAGTATTAGACTGTCTGAACTATTGTATGGAAGGCAATTGCAGTTTCAATGCTGAGGGACGTCCTACATGCAGGTACAACATTATTTATTATTAACTCTTGCAGTTAAAAAACTATACAGTATCAGCCTCCTAGAATAGGTACTGTGGTTTGCCAACAAGGATAGGTAGTAGTATCAGTAGGTTCCGTATTGTTCTGCTTCATATTGAAGGTCTAAACGAAATGCTCTGGTCACTACCCTTCCCGCTAGCTAGTTTGGTTGGATGCATTCTCTCAGTTGTGAAACATGTGGAATGGTTGAAAAAGATATTGGTCTTTAGTATAATGTCCTAATGTTTTAAAGTTATAGCGCAATCTTCACCTGAGGGAACAAACCTACTGACTTATTTGTTTAGCCATTAATATTGTAAATTGTATTTTTAGATTTATTATTATTTATTTATCTTTAAACAAGAGTAACTTATAAATTAAGCCCCACAAAACTGTTGCTATGGGGGCGCAGAGTCTCAGTTTCATTTACGATGCTATGGGGATGCTGACTTGCCATTGTAGAGAAAAGCCTCATTGCAAATTAAGAATAAAAAACACTTTTACAGGTTCTACTTAAATAAAAAAAATAACATGATTTTACGTTTTTTGTCATTTCAGTTGCGATGTTGGTTATACCGGGGATAGATGTGAAGTCAATGTATGTCATGGATACTGTCTGAACAATGGTGATTGTTTCCTGAACGCAGAAGATAAGCCTGTCTGTCAATGCATCGGTAATCATGAGGGTTCAAGATGTGAGAATGGAGTTATTGACAAAACGCCTATGTATGACATGGTGAAAGAAAACCTTACTCTGTATGACTTATTGTTGAGATATAGAAAACCTAACTCAAAAGTTTTTGTTGCTGTTGAAGTATAGTCTACATTATATCCTGTTTACTATCCAACTTCACAAGGAGTCTATTTTTCGGTCCTGTAATTTAGGGTGTCAAGACGATTCTACTCTCATGATTCCTCATGGAGCCACAGTATTCTACGAAAGAAACATATATTATGTATTCAAAATCAAGTTTCTACTCAAACAAATATCATCCTTGTCATTTGCCAGACTGACTGGACAGGTCCATTCGTATCTGTGTAGGTCATCTCAGATGTGTCTGCCATGATTTTACCTAGATAATTTCTGGACTTTAAAAAAGACTGACTTCGAAGTTTGGGCAAATCAGAACATTACTTATTTTTTTTTAAAAAGATGCCTTTTGAGATGCAAAAGTATTTGTAAATACCAATTTAGAGGATCTGTTATTGTCTACAATCATCAAAATATTTACTTAAATTCGTGACAACTATGTTAATTTTATAAAAACAAAGAGATTTAAAAGACTATAGAGCGGGCATGTCAAGGAAATGTCATAGAAAAACTTTGATCCCATGTCTCAGTAACGCCATCTAGAATAATGTATGAATATTGGAGCGGCAGCGGAGCGTACTAAAAAAACACATAGACTTGTGTCCGGCAGGACACACTTTTTCGGACGAAAATTTTGTTTGTGATGTCCGGTCTATAGGTATTGAATGTCTTTGTATAAAAACTATATTTTTAATTGAACTGCCAACAGAAGTTATATTATAGATAAGTATGCACTTAGCAACTCTTAGTTTCCTTTGGAAAGTATATTTAAGCATATAAGTTGAAAGTAGAGTTTAAAATCTTTTAGGTACTGTAAGTAATAAAACATTTTTCCAAATACAATTCTTTTATTTCATAGCACCGGAGTCGATGCGGTCGAGTCGAAATATTAAGATTTAATACCTTATAAAACTGTCAAGCTTTCCAATTTTTGACCCTGGTAACCCTACTACTATTATCAATATTACTATTTCAAAAACGTTATTGAATAATAATACCAGCCGCTACAGGGCAAAGGCCTCTTCGGTTATAAAAAAAGCACAAGCATTGATCACCACACTTGCTCAAGGCGGATTGGTATACTAGGTACTGAACTACAAGTCCAGGTTTCCTCACGACGTTTTCGTTCACCAATGCCGATGAATAAAACGATAACAATAAGTAGTAATTTAGCAGAGATTTAAAATACTATGGAGCGGATAGGTATGCGAGGAAATGTCATAGAAAAACTTTGATCCCATTTCTCAGTAACGCCATCTAGAATAATAGATGAATATTGGAGTGGCAGCGAAGCGTACTAAAAAAACTCATAGACTTGTGTCCACCAGGACACAAGTTACGGATGAAAATTTTGTTCGTGATGGCACTTCTATAATTAAATAGTAAACTAGGTATTGAATGTCTTTGTAATTTAGTAATAAAGTAAGCAGAGAGAGTGAGAGACTCAACCATTTTAGGACGGAACTTTGATTATTTATAGGCAGTGTGTTTACATGATCTTCGGGTCACCGTATTATCTGTAAGTATAACTTATAATTATTGTAGTTATCAGGGAGTGGGTAGGTATGCCTTATCTTCAGTAGCCTTAAAGTCCAAAATGTGAAGCAAAAACCCAGCGTTCTCTAGTATCTCAAGAGCGGTGAACTCACTATTATGCGTCTGTTGAAACAAGTTAGTATTCCTGGAAGTTTAAAATGTGTAGACCGCAGTTTGTGCTGGTCTTGGTCATGCTGTATGTGGTTGGGGTGGTATACTCCTGGGGTGAGTGCGAGTGGAGTATTTATTAGTACCTAGATATGTATTGGAAACATAATTATACTTGGGAGCAAATAAATCGAGCAACTTTGCCTTTTCACTTTGAATGGTTTATATTCTTAGTAAATGGGAACAATATCAAAGCCCATTCGATTCGAAATGACGTCGAGAAAAATGTTTTTTTTTAAGGTTTACTATCACTTAAAAAAATGCGATTGTTATTAACAATATAAGATTTAAAAAAGTTATCTAGTTTTTCGTGAATAACTTAAAAAATAATAGTATTTAAGAAATTTTTAAATAAGATCCTGAAAGAGGAGGACATTTGCAATAAAAAGTCTCACTCTCCGAATTCTATTTAAAAACTTTTCTTATTGAATAACCTTGGCTCTGTTTATTAGCTACTAGAGATGCGAAATGTAGCTAAGTGAAAAGAAAAGAGAGATACGGCTCTTTTGATCAAAAGAACTATATCACTCTTTTAGCTCTTTAGCTCACCGAATAACTCTTTTAACTCTTCGGCTCAATTGATTCACTTGCGAAGTTGCGAGCTACAGATCAAATTGAGCCGCGCCACTTTACGCAAGTCAAACGAGACAAATAGCTCAATGGCTCTTTCAAATCTTTGAAGTTCTTTAGTTCATTTCACTTAGTTGCGACTGTTGCGAGCCATAAATAAAATTAGATTCATTGGGTTGTTTTGTTCTTATAACAAATAAATAAAATCATGAAAGCCAATATGCAATAAAGCATTTTTCTAAAACAATGACGATGAGAGCTATTTTACAATGACGTATTGAGCCGAAGAGTCAGTCAGTGAGCGACATGCGAAATAGTTCTCCTGTTCGTCGGGGAAGTTCGGGCCCTGTTCGGGCATTGTCGGATGTCGCTAATGTCGGCGTTTCGTCGGTATCACTCGTCGTAACTCGCAAAGCCACAGAGTGATGAGAAGTATAGAGTATAGAGACAAGTCAAAGAGCCATTGAGCTAAATGAACTACTGAGCTATTCCGTGAACGACTGAGCTACTGAGAGCTAGATTAAAATTAAAGAGCTAGTTCAATTTTATCTCTCATTCGCGAGCTACCCATCTCTATTAGCTACCCTCCAAGTGTAGTTTTAACAGTTAGAGGTGTAATTAGACCTATTTCATTTTAAATAAGTGTTCATATAATACAGTTATTACAGTTCATGTAAGAGGTTGACTAGTGGGTAAAAGCCACGTCTTTATTAAAGGCTAAGCTACGCTTTCTGAGGTCGGTCTGGGGATAAGTAATTACAGACCCTTCCGTGCTTCGTAAAACACGTAAAAGTCGTTGGATCTAAAGATCTTTGACAGTCGTTATGAGTGGTCAAAACCCTGAACAGCTGGCAACCAGCCTAATCAAAGGGACTATCGGAGGGTATCTTGTTACTTACGCTGGATATTAATAATCTATCTCGGTTGCTATCTTGATCCCGATCTTTGTCTGTAACCAATCAACGCCCGAATTCGCCTATCCGAGTCTTAAAGATGTCCAATCAGAAGCAGCCGTCAAAAACAAAGGATCGGGATTTGGATTGAGATAGAATATTAATATCGGGCGTAAGTCTGAGTAACTCGAGTTAGCAGTCGCTCAATGTAAAACTCTGGTATTGAGCTGCATCCGTATAATCTGGAAGTCGATCCAAACATAGGAAAAGGCGAGGCAGATGATGATTTGTTACAAGAACGCGTCATCTTTGGATACTTCATCACAATGTGCTGCTTATTATTCTTATTTCAGACATCGTCGTAGGCGTAGGGGATCGACTAGTATTTTATACAAACGGGACCAAAACAGACACCGTTTGTTTTAATTCTCAAAGACTCGCTGCGTTAGTCTACAATGATATTCACAACATAATCCTGTACGTCGACAAACAGAGCGACAATGACGCAATAGGTGGTTATAACTTATCTTCCAAGGAACACAAATATTTTACTGAAAGAAATGGCAGAAGTATTCAGGGCCTTGCCTTCGACCCGGCCACAGAAAAAATCTTTTTCACGGACACCAATGAAAGAAGCATTAATTGGATTTCAATAAAATCTGGAAGTCAGAACAATGTCCACGGAAATCGTATTTTACAGTTCGATGACGGGATCCCCACTGATATTGCCGTGGATATCTGTAGAGGGTAAGAATAGAACCTTGTACCTACACCATAAAAACTTACAAATTATAACTATAAGGGTCGAACTCGAAGAGATCGCTTTATCACCCTCATGTAGTAAGGGTGATAAAGCGATCTCTTACAAACAACCTAAGGATGGACTTGATAATGCAGGAGAAAAGATATATAAGTAGGCAGTTTATGGTGTAGGTAGATATCTATTATGTAAATAGTAGCTGTACACTTTAAACTGCCTACTCATCTATCTATACATATATACATATAATAAGACTGTAAAAAAACTGTGTCTGTACATTGATTATATTTAAAAAATAATAATTGAGGGGGGTTAAGAAACAGTAATAGAGCACGAATCCAAAAAAAAAAGTCTGTATGTTTGTCTGTTTGTCTGTTTGTTTGCACACGCTAATCTTCGGAACTACTGCACGGATTTGAATGAATTTTTTTTTGTTGTATAGATATTAAGTCTGGGCAACACATAGGCTATAATTTATCCTGGAAACTGGAACACCTGATGCAGAACCGCAACAGACCAGCTAAACTATAGGAGATACAAAAATGGTACCATAGCAAAAATTGTTCCTCGTGATGAGCATTTTTTGCTGAGAGAATAAATTTGAAGATCCGGAACACCTGATGCAGAACCGCAAAAGACCAGCTAAACTATAATATAGGAGATACAAAAATGGTACCATAGCAAAAAATGTTCCACGTGATGAGCATTTTCTGCTGAGACAATAAATTTGAAGATCCGGAACACCTGATGTGGAACTTCAAGTGCCCAGCTACACTTTAACATATATAGGAATGACGTCTTAGCAAGAAATGTTCAGCCTTATGAGCACTCGCTGTTGACGTATAAATATCGAAGATCTGGAACACCTGTTGTGGAACTCCAAGAGCCCAACTACACCATAACTCACATAGGAATGACATCTTAGCAAAAGTTGTTCGGTCTGATAGGCATTTCCTGTTGACTTATAAAAATCGAAGATCAGATACATTTGATATAGAAATTAAAGCTATCACTAAGTTCATTGCATATTTATAAAATAACATAAGTACCTCCACGCGGTGAAGGCGGGAACAGTTCAGGGCTGATTTTCGATGACGATGGTTTATCATTGAAAATTAGACTCTACTGGCCAAAACTTCCATTTTTTTTTATCGTATAAATATGCCTTCGGGCTTATGTTATTTGAGTGTTTAATTTCCTTTTCTATTTATCTTTGTTACATGGTTGCCTACCCGGTAACTCTGAGGAGCAGCCACTTAGATTTTAATTGATCAGGTATCATCACAATAAAACTATAACCATACCTAGAAAGAGGTCAAATCTTTCTCAATGTTCCAAAAGTGCTAAATGATTAAAGATCATAAGATCCCAACAATCTACCGAAGAGCGTTAGGAGGGACTTGATGCTGTTCAACAACATGAGGTTGCAACTCGCTCCGTGGAAACTTCTTGGGATCGCGAAGCACGCCTGCATTCTCAGCGTATTTACGCATCTACCAGGTATCCAGGTCTCTAGACACCAGTGAAGAATATATGACTGACCGCTGATCATGAACATCATGCACTGTCTCGCGAGTTGGAGACGTTCACGGAAAAAGCATGACGCTTGAGTTTTTAGCGTAAATATGCATCGACTCTAGAGATAAGTGGGGGAAGGAGATGCGCGACTGACCGTTGAGCGTGAACGTCACGCAACATATAGGCTATAATTTATTTTGGAAAATGGAACACCTAAAGTAAAAGAGATATAAAAATGGTGCCATTGCTAAAACTATTCCACGTGAAGAGTGTTTTCTGCTGTGAAACTAAATTTGAAGATCTGGAGCACCTGTAGTGGAACTCTAAAGCCCAGCGACAATATAGCATATAGATAATAAAAATGGCGTCTTAGCAAAAGTTGTTAAGTCTGATGGCATTTCCTGTTGACCAACAAAAATAAAAAATCTGGAACGTCTTGGATCGTCTCGCGCATTCCATTGTTTTGCCGTCCCCGGGCTTTTACAATTCGACGTCAGACGTTTCAGTAGGCCTACCATCAACTTTTAGTTAGCCATTCAATTCCGATGCAAACCAGTTTAGGTTCCTAAACTGATTCGCTAATATTCATACCATGAAGTGCCTATAACTGAGTGGCGTTTGATTCGCTCATGGAGGAATGAAAGAACGAAATTTGTCGGTGGTCCGCGGTGTGAGAAAGAGATGACGCTAGACAATATTGTTGCATAAGTTTGTCTCTTTTACTCCAACCTATGCGTTGCGTTCTGAAACCTAGTAGTTATGATTTTAGCGGTTTTATTTGTGTATAAAATTTCAACAAATATATTTTAAAATTGCGCTTATGAGTCAAATTATATACCATTAAGCCCAATTTTACTCATTAATGTAATAGTAATTTAAATAATTCTTTAAAATAAAAATTAAAGGTTTGCTTAGTGTCGTCGTAAAAGTAAAATGATTATGACGAGTTTAGAACGCAACACACGCGTTTTGAAATATATACAAACTTTTTTGATAGAACCCAAGGAGTTCTAATTAGGTAGGTAGTACTCAAAAGAGTTTTTAGTTTTTAACGTTTAACTTGGATAAAGTAATTAGTAATACGAATAATGGCGTACATTTTACATTGTTACGTAAGAAACACATATTTAACTGAAATACCTTGAATTTGGTTCGTATATTTGCACATTTTTTCAAAGTTTAAAAATGCCACCTCATGGTACGAAAAATGAACGAACTAAAACAGCTTGCGATTCAAGTGCCGACTTGATTTGGCGTCAACCTAAACCGGATCGTTTTAATGACGTCTTAGTATGAAATTGCAAAGCAGTTCATTTTAGGTCGTCAATTGAATCGTAATAATAGTTCATAGTAAGCCTGCAGATCTTCGATTTTGACGACCCCGTTGTCGCTGGCATAAGCAACAGGATCCGCGTACGAAGTCGCGGGCAGAAGCTAGTGTACAATAAATTACTACTATTTGACTATTTGGTTAGATGGATAAAATAAGTATAAATAAGAAAAAAAATACAATACTTAAGTACCTACCTACTAACAGTTTGCGGAGTAACGAACTGATATAAAGTGCCAATGATAATTAAATAAATACAACATTTCCAAAATTGATTTTATCTACTTAGTGACAAGTTATCGTGGCTTTCAACTTTCAGATATATTTACTGGATGACCACAAACCTGACGACGCCTACAATAGAGAGAGCAAGATTTGATGGCTCCGAGAGACAAGTTGTCATAAATACTAAATCAGTATATGTCAAAACTTATAAATTGGAACCGCACAGCTTGGTTATTGACCAACAGACGCAGAAAATATATTG
Source organism: Euplexia lucipara (assembly GCA_921972225.1). NCBI lineage: Eukaryota > Metazoa > Arthropoda > Insecta > Lepidoptera > Noctuidae > Euplexia > Euplexia lucipara. The sequence continues at coordinate 16,395,534 of OV179155.1, read as the reverse complement.
GGTTGAACCTGACACTGCACATTGGTTTTCCTACAGTAACTATAGAGCAGATTTAGATGGAAAAAACAAAATCAAACATAGTCACATAGAATTTAATTATTATAACGTTATATTGACCGATATATCGAGTGTATTGACTGTTTCCAATAGCTCCCTCATCGCGTGGGCCTGGTGCACAGAGTGCTCCGTATGGGAAGAACCAAAATTTCCACGTTTTGGAACGAAAGCTAATAAATTATTCAAGCTGCACACACAAATCCCTATCAGTATAGCCGCCAATTATACAACACAACAACAAATTCAGGGGCAAAAGTGTGATGTACTGGCGAGGTTGGTACGAAGTAATGAAATCTCCGCGATGTCGTTGAGTACAGAATCTGATGGGGCTGCAGGAATGTTTTGTGTTCATGGTCTAAAAATTAATGGACAATATCATTGCAAATGCACGCCAGGTTATATGAGTGAGCGATGCGATGTGTCAGTCTGTGTAAACTATTGTTTGCAAGGTAACTGCAGCGTCAATGATGAGGGACTTCCTAAATGCAGGTAAAACGTGTTCAATTTATGTTTCTCAGTTACAAATAACAGAACGCCACCTGCTTCGAATCTTACACCAAATAAGTATTTTGTTTCGTTTACGTTTATACATCTGGGTCATGCAAGCACGCAGTTTGCGATTACTACACACCGGACCTTTCTGAAAGACATCACCAATAAAATATGTGTATACCCTAGGGCGTTCACTCCCGGCGTTAACATTTACAGCTGCCATATAAATAGTAAATACCTTTTGTTAATCGCTTTTCATCTATCCTTACAACGTGTCCAAACCTTCTAAGCATAGGTAGGTACTCTTTTCAATTTTTGACACAACATCTTTTGAGCGATGATTCACCACATTATTCCTCATATCATTCATAGCTTCAGGACACATACTTCCTAAGAAAAGCATTTCTGCAGCATGTATTCTACCGTCGTATCTCTTTTGCCACAACTAGCAACTTCCATACATTAGAGTAGGCATCAGCACACCTTTACGGTGAGCCAGTCTGGCCTTGTCAGACTGGCTTGTCACAAATGATCACAACGCCATGTATAGCGTTTTTCACTTTATTTCCAGCATTTACCCTCTTTTCCACATCATCATTCATCTTTCCATCCTCTGTGAACGTAACCCCCTAATGTTTGAACCATGATTTGGTTAGAACCAATCTGCAAAGCCTTGAGCATAGGCGTAGGATAGCTAGCCTTTCGGTTTTCTATAGGATACATTTTGGAGAGTGTGCACGGGAATTACATGACTTGATTCCGCCATCACCTTTCTACCATCGGACAACCAGTGTCCACCCTTACATCGTTGGCACTCCCACGATTCGGACAAAGCGTTTCGCTTCGTCGTTTATACCGCGTACATATCGAAGGACTGGAACAACTTGCCTGCTGCGGTCTTCCCGTCCGATTATAATTTAGGTGTCTTCAAGGCTAAAGTGAATAGGCTCTTAATAAACTAGTGCGCTTCACCATCACTGTTTGCATCTCTGCTTACCATCAGGTGGGATTGCAGTCAAGCACTGGTTTATAATATTTAAAAAAAAAAAAATGTAGGTACATTTAAATTCATTCCACTCACACGTTTCTCAGTTAAATAGAGTTAAAATAAGCTTGTTTATCGTAATCTTTGTTTCAGCTGTAATGCTGGATATTCCGGGGAAAGATGTGAAGTCTACGCGTGTCATAGTTATTGCATGAACAACGGTAACTGTTCCCTGAACGAGAAGGATGAACCAGTATGCCAGTGTGTTGGTAATTACGGGGGATCAAGGTGTGAGGCTGATCGTTCGCTGCACTCGGGCAATACTTCTACCAATACGCCTAAAGGATCCCTCTTACAGTTCTTAGCACGTTATATCACAAAACCAGGAGCCCACAAGTTCTGCTGGACAGCATACGACAATGAGTTCACGAAAGATAAGCCCTCAGCAACTATAACCATTAGAAACGAAAAAGGCACACCGACTTTTATTGAAAGAATGATGATCAGCCCTTGATTAACTCTGTGAACACCTAATAAGCTGATTTCTCATCTTAACTGGTGACAAATATTATAATCTATGTTTTACAAGTAGCTTGTGGCTATTTAATAACACGATTGAAGGTTCAGTGCCCTAAGTGCGAGTTGTATTTACGTTAACGCGATCGAAACGTTCACCGCGTTTGGCTCTCTGATTGGTTAAAAGCTTGGAGCGGGCCAATCGGAGCGCCGAACGTCAGGAACGTGTCGATCCCGTTTACGTAAAACAAACTCGCACTAGGCACTAAGATAAGCTTGCCGAGCACGGTCCGTGGGTGGGTTGACCATTGACCATTCATTAGTTATCAAGACTTCTCCGTACCTGCACAATAAGCTGTTTGTCTCGGCTGATATTGATAATTGACTTAGATATTTACCAATTGTATTAAACGAATTGAAATGATATTTATTTCTGTAAGGAAATCTTTCCAGGCACTTTCACACGCCAATAGGTATACAACAAAATGGCGTCTGTATTTTCAAATTTAGGCATTACTAAAAAGAAATACCTAAAAGAGTGAGGGGGATGTCGTGAGAAAAGCCTTAGGCACTGGTTGTCAGACATTTTGCTGAACAGCAGTGCGATTCTGTTAAAATCACCGCGTGAAAATGTAGGTGTAGTGAAGACAAATTGTAATGTCATTCCATACTAATATGACAGCTCAATTCATCATTGACAGTTCACTTCACTTCACTCATGTTTTCACGGCGTGACATTTCCTAATCGACCGGCTGAACCTATCTGGCGCAGCCCCAATTATTATTAAGGCACTGAATTTGATTTTGTTATATTGTTATTTCAACTTAATTCTTTTTTGCTTTTATTTATTTATGATGTGCCTTTTGGGTAAAAGGAATGTTTTTTCTTTCTTGAGTTAAGAATGTTACAAAAGTAGAGGAAACCCAAAGAAACGATGTACCTAAGTATGCATTGTTGGAAAGATTGATAAAGATGGCTAGGAAGAAGGTGATCAGGTGACTTTTGAGATGACGGCAAATTTACATTCATAAAAGTGTTGTACAACACTGCACCTTATTTCAATACATAATTTTAAACTTGATTTTCAAATGCCTTATTAAAGTTCTCTCCGCTGCGCTCCTCTCAACAATCAGTAGGTACTGAGAGTATCTTCATTCTCTGTTTTAACCCCTACCGCAAAAAGCAGGGTGTTATAAGTTTGACGTCGATGTCTGTCTGCGTCAGTGTCTGTCTCTGGCCTCGTAGCGGATAGACCGGTATGCGGTTTTTTTGCATTTGTAAGCCAGTTTCCTTGCGGTACCTACTTCTTAACTATGTTTGGTAAATATCAGTTTTGCTATTCCAAGATTATCAGCTCTTTTGTGTTAGCTACCTTTGCGATTTAAGACGCCTATATTCAAACATATGTGTGGTCTAAAATTTAAAACACCAAGTATACCTACTACATGCTGCAGCCAGGATATTTAGCACACTAATACACTCTCGAGAAAATAATAGGAGGTAGGTGTGACGTGTTTAGATTCGTTTTAATCAGTATTTTATTGATACAATGCAGTGATGGCAACGGGATGAGCTGATTCTGCAGCCAGAAAATCCAGCACACCAGTAGGTACACTATTGACAAGATAATAGCAGATAGAAAGAATCCTTACTTAAGCGGTACCTCGACGGGACATGAGATTTCATGGCTCAACGATAGGAAAGTAATTAACTTTTCAAATGTCAGTTATTTTCTTTTTCTAAAATTCTCTTTTAAAATTCTTCTTCTTTCTTCTCTGTCTCCGCTGACCCTTAGTATGTTCTCTGAGAAAGGATAACGTAACATATTGTGTTAACAGGTGTAGGTATTGTGTATTGTGCTATGTATTTAGAAATTGTATGTTTTTGTAAACCTTTATACTTAACTGTAGATTGATTTTTCTTTAGTTGCAGATACCTATTGTTATTTTGTTAACTGTATTACTTAGCTTTTTCCCAACTATATTGGGTTCGGTTTCCAATCTAAGTTTGTGGCTAAGGGGCTTATGTATCTAAAAAAAGTGATTTTATTTACAAAACTTATTTTTATTAACCTTGTATCGTTGTCGTTGTAGCATGTGCCAAACTGTAAAAGTAAAAGCCAAAAATCTCTTCTTATTTGAAATTCTAAGTCTGCAGAAGCGTAGGTACCGAGTTAACCTTCCAGCCAGCCAGACAGGCACTTGTAGGTATGTATGATTCCCAAGGAACAGGAAACGGCCATCAAATAGGTAAGTACAAATCCAGATTGTGGACTGCTACTGCGGAAATTCTTAACGGAAATACTCAATAACACTTTGCAGGACCTAGGAATCGAACCTAGCTGGCCTAGCCATATTACAAACCCTATTTCTACTCTATTTCTATTCTCGGTAATGGATTATATGGAATCAGCTGTTTGTCAACTGTCACGTGTACCTATTTCATTTTCAGCCATGTTACAAATTCTACTCGTAAACACTTGACAGTTGACCAACAGCTGATTCCATGTACGCCATTTTCTTTATATTGTCGCCATAACGATAAAGATAATAGAAATATAATTTGTAATATGGCTATGCCTGCAAGACCTCATGCCAAGCAATAATGCTTGCAATCAAGAAAGCAACGAGGCAGTAACATTTTACATTTCTAGTATTGTGCTGACTTAGCATTGTAGGTGTGTGTAGGATTCTTGTACGATTAAAGCAGTCTTAGATACTTTAGGTTCAGGAATCGAATAAAATGTAACTGAGCTATGACTTCAAGGTATTTGGTAATTATTTTAGATTTTTCGTTACACAGACAGAGGAAAACAGTAGGTATTTTTTTATATTTTTCATTAAAAATAAGAAAAAATCGTCGGAAAAATTAATCAAATTTATTTTGCGATGTGCTCACTGCTCATCAAGCTATTTCATATGATAAGCCAATTGAATCGGTAATATATCCAAATATCGGCTCCCAAAAAAAATTAGAACCCTTTTTATGTAGGTAGGTACTATGAATTTTGATTCCCATGAGAGTGTAGAGGCGTATCTTTTTTTACGTAAACTAAAGCGTCCAAAATAAACGATTTAGGTACTTTCTTCTTTCTTTTTTTTATCTCATAAGGGTTCGGTTTATTCCTTTTGAGGTACGGAACCCTTAAAAATGTTTATTTCATCACATATGGAAACAACTATGGTAGGTTAAGCAAAGATTTGATTGTAAGTATTAGGTAAGTGATTCCGCTCCTCGAACAGTTAACAACAATTTAACAGATGTGTTGGAAATAAGGAAAAAGCTTACTTTTGAAAGGATGCAAAGACTTTAATTTAACAATAGTAATATTCAATATTCAATACTTTATTGCAGTAACGTATGCGCATGCGCACATGGTTTAGAATTTCAGTGTGTGTGTGCAAGTGTATCAGGTGTCGTGTGTGTGTGTGTGTGTGTGTGTGTAGGTATATCGTGTGTGTGCGTACAAATTATATGTGTTTCCGAATTATCAGAGTGTGTGTAGGATATTTATATTACCGTAACTTTTGCTTTTCGGCCATTCAACATCAATCCAACAAGACCTACTTGATTGATTGTTACAAAGGAGTATTCCCGTTTGAGCACCTATGCATTAACCTATGGGAAAAGGGAATACCTTTGGTACTAAATGCATAGGTGCTCAGACGGGAATACTCCGTTACAAATGTCGGAGTATTCCCGTCTGAGCACCTATTTATTGAGCACCTATGCATTAACCTATGGGAAATGGGAATACCTTTGATACTAAATGCATAGGTGCTCAAAAAATAGGTGATCACACGGGAATACTCCCAAATGTCAATGTAATAAATTGTTTTGTGTGGTTATTGTTTTGTGTTGTACCTATTGTAATGTAAAATGTATTCAGAGTGCGTTTTAGTGTGTAATATGTGCAATATGTTTTATTTCTGTTTTTTATTGAGGACTTGTCACTCGATAAATAAATGATTTATTATTATTACTCTTCAGAAAGTGTCTTTTGCAGTCGTGGTAGGTATCCCCTGATGAATAGATGGCACATTGTTTATTAAGAGCGGTATATATACTTACTAGATGATTGTTTGCTATATCACCTTGTATTGTACCTATACAGAAAATATAAGTAAAATGGTGTTGGGAAGTGTCGCCGTTATCGTGTCAAATTGTAAGTATGTATATTAAGTACTTAGGTAGGTATGCGATATAATAATGTAAATACATTTCAGTACACGAACTATCAGCACTGACAAGCTTCGACGTTTAGGTACCTATTTTTTTCAGAATTTAATTTCTATCATAAAAAATGTCTCACGAGATCGTAAAAGAAAATAGCCACGTGTTGTTAAAGAAGCAATTTAAAGAAAAAATCAAGGTTGAAAAATGCCTTTTAATGCAAAAAATAACAGTAATTGGAAGTTATGATTTGAACATACAAAATATGGGTCGACTCAATCAATAAACAAACAGTAAAACTCAACCACCTTGACAGTTTGACACTAAAAGCTCAACGAAATCAAATAAATTAGAGTAACGGCACTTCGGCAACAACATACACTTTTGAGTTAGGTTTGCGCGATTTGAACAGTAATTCATATAAAGAAACATTTTGTTTCATTATGTCGTGCGTCGGCTCAACCGTAGTGTTATTTATATCAACCTCACATCTTGATCCCTCGTAATTGCCAGGACATTGGCAGGCCGGCTCATCCTCCTCGTTCAAAGAACAGTCCCCGTTGTTGAGACAATAACCATGACAGACGTTGATTTCACATCTATCTCCTGAATAACCGGATTCACATCTGTAATAATTGAAATATCAAATATAATTATAACTTACCGTTGTCAAAGTAACAAGGAGTCTCCTCAAAACAGCAAAAAAAAAAAGAAGACGGCGCGCCGCGATTATCAAAAGTGAAGCCGCAAAATCATGCTCCCGCAAGTAAAATGCACACTCACGCACAACCCTTTTTTTTTTTTTTTAAGGATGGGTAATCATCAAATGACTCCTCCCGCTCTGGGTGAGGCGGAAGGGAGTGTCAGACTTTTACTGACTAAAACCCATCCGTGTCCCTCCTAATTTGCGTTGCAGGGCCGGTGACTCATTCGAACAAATTCCGCGACTCCACCACACACACCAACACTAAAACCATGCACATCGTTCTTAGTGCGTCGCAAAGTCGTCAGTGACATTAAATGTGAGTGTTGCCATGACATAATTTATAATTTCCCTGTTCGATGAAACTTAACTAGGTTTTTTAAAGTTTTCTTACTTCGAGATATGTTTTTCTGTTTTCCTTTTAAACGTATTATTTTAAGTAATACAATATTGTACAATAGTGTAATTTAAAATTGTCAATCTGCTTGGCCTTTTCCCCAACTATGTTGAGGTTGGCTTCCAGTTAAACCGGATGCAGCTAAATACCGGTGTTTTACATGGAGCAACTGCCTATCAGACCTCCACACCCCAGTAACTGGGTAACCTGATACCCCTTGGCTAAACTGGTTGTCAGACTTTCGGGCGTTCTGACTACAAGGAACGACTGTCAAAGATCTACTAATGACAGCCGGGACCAACGGCTTAACGTGCTTTCCGAGGCACGGAGGAATCTTGGTATGTAATAACTGGTCACCCATCCACGGACCGACCTCGTCAGGCGTAGCTTAACCTTCGATTGACCCTTGCAGCTGTTCTAATTTAGCCACAAGCTCTTCTTTGTTTAATACAATTGTATAGCAATACAGTATTCTACATTATCTTACTTGTTCTGACTTGTACAATATTAACTAGCGCATAATATATTAATCCCCAAGTTATAGGGAGAAAGTTCAATAAATGGCAACCCTTCGACACGCACACACATGAACAGGTGGCTTCACTTTTAATGTTCGTGGCGCGCTGTCATGTCATCCTTTTTTTTTTGTTGGCCTGAGGGAGTAATGGAAGCAGAATAAGTTGTACCTGCAAGTTGCATGTCCCGCGTCGTCGAAACTACAGTTGCCTTGCATACAATAGTTGAGGCAGCCTGTTACCTCACATCTATCACCTTCATAATTTCCACTGCATAGACAAACTGGTTTACTGTTCTCGTTCAAGGAACAATTACCATTGTTATGACAATAACCGTGACAAACGCTGACGTCACACCTTTCACCTAAATAGCCAGCATTACAACTGAAATAAGAAACGTATTTAATAAGATTAAAATAATTATACCATGAAGCCTGTTACTGTCACACTGCAGGGCAAAGGTCTCTTTACATACAAAGAAGGCACTGAAGACATAGAAGGCAGGATTGGCTAATTCAAACCAGCCTGCGTAGCATGAACACATCGAGCACCGAAGAAACGGCCTTTGTCTACAGACGAATCGGCAAAGTGACAGATTATATAGACAGGAACCTCAATCTGTCAAATTTCTTTCAATACACAGTGCCTGCGTAGCATGAACACTTAATTTCTTTTCTTCCGAGACACGACAAAGACCGTTTCTTCGGTGTTCATGCTACGCAGGCTGGTTAACTTATAAGTCCAGGTTTCGCACGATATTTTCCTTCACCTACGTCAAGGATGTCTAAGATAAACTTAGAAAGTATATTTGAATTGAAAAAGTCACAATGGTACTTGGCTTGAACCTCTGGAGTATCATTTAATAAGATAAAACAATCTAAATAAAGGAAGCAAACATTTGGAGAAGAATATGTTTTACCTGCATTTAGGAAGCCCCTCATCATTTAAGCTGCAGGTGCCTTGCGAACAATAGTTTTCACAAACTGAAATATCGCATCGCTTACCGATGAAACCGGGTGAGCATGTGCAGTAAGATTGTCCATTGACTTTCGTACCGAAAACGCAAAAGGGGCCATCGTATTGCGTCGCAGTTTTCAATGAGTCGCTCATTAGGGAGTTTGTTTGCACCAGACTCACTAGTGCTTCACAATTTTGCAACCCCTTAATTTGTTGCTCAATTTTGTAGTTGGTAGCTATACCAACAGAGGTTTTACCGTTCAACAAAAATAGTTTTTTGGTTGTTATGTTTCCGGTTATTGTTTCTTCCCATAATGCGCAATCAGTGCACCAGCCCATCGAGTAGAGGGAGTTTTTTAAAATAGCCAATACATTTGGTTTATTAGTAAAAAATGTGCTAGAATGACTAAAAGTAAAGTGACTATTGGTCACCTTGTTTTTACCATTCAAATCTGCTTTATTAGTACTGTACTTTATCGCAGTCTCAGGTTCAAGCCAGAATATTTTCTGTGTCTGCTGGTCAATAACTAAGCTGTGTGGTTCCAGTTTGTAAGTCTCATTGACAGACAGTGATTTAATATTAATGACAACTTGTCTCTCGGAGCCATCAAATCTCGCTCTCTCTATTTTAGGCGTTGTCAGGTTTGTAGTGATCCAGTAAATATACCTGAAAGTTGAAATCACTATATCATCACGAACAGATAAAAAAAGAATTAGGTAATACCTAATAAGTTAACTCTCATTGCTACTAACCCTCTACAGCTATCCACGGCAATGTCAGTGGGGATCCCATCATCCAATTTTATCAAGCGAATTCCTTGGACGCTGTTCAGAAATCGAGGTTTTAACGAAATCAAATTAATGGTTCTTTCATTGGTGTCAGTGAAAAATAGTTTTTCCGAGGCCGGGTCGAAGGCAAGGCCTTGAATATTTCTGTTATTTCTTTGAATCAAGAATTTGTATTCCATAGAAGATATATTATAACGTCCTATTGTGTCGCCGTTGCTCTGTTTGTCTACATACAATACCGTGTTGTGAACTTCGTCGTAGGCTAAGGCCGCGAGGTGTTGAGAATTGAAACGTACGGTGTCAGTTTTGGTGCCATTTATGTAAAATTCTAGTTGGTCTCCAACGCTTACGACGATATCTGAAACAAGAGTAGGTAACTATTACTAAGAATTAATTAAAGTATCTAAGTAGATCTTGAGTATCTCAGCATGAGTCATTTCAGTAAATGGTTTGATAGTGAAGAGTTTCGACCTAAGTAAGTACATATTGAGAAACTTTCGCTTAACAGCTGGATTAGGAATCAGAATCAGAATCAGAATCAGAATCAGAATCAGAATCAGAATCAGAATTTTATTTGTGAAACATAGGTACAGTGGTTGGTCAGATGCAGAAGGTATTATTTATGGATATGACGCATTGGTTTGTGAGGAGGTTCCTTACTCTAGATCCCTAACCGCCGCTGTTAGCTTGGTTTTTACCACCTCGCTGTAGACGGAGCACTATTTTTAACCCCCGACGCCAAAAAAAGAGGGTTTTTATAAGTTTGACCGCTGGCGCTGCTGCTGCGGCTGCTGAGAACCTCAAGCGGCGTAAATATAGCAACCTTGTTGGTAGTTATACCTTTGAGCCGTTTGGGGTTGAAACTCTTGGGCCGTGGGGTCCGAGTGCTCGTCTTCTTTTCAAAGACTCAAAACGTTTAGTTTACTCTTCCCTTGGCCCAAGGGCTGACCTCTACTTCGGGCAGAGGCTAAGCATTGCCATTCAACGTGGTAATGCCGCCAGTCTTTTGGGCACTTTACCAGCTGGCAGCGATGCAGAAGAATTTTTTGACGCTTTGTAGTTATTTATTTTTAGGTTTATTTATTTATTTATGTTAAGTTTTTGTATAATATAGTAAGTTTATCATAACTAAATTATTAATTAAACATACAGTTAGTTTAAGGCTGATTGGCAATTTCTAACTTAAATTAACTATAATTCCAGGTTTCCACACGATGTTTTCCTTCACCGACGTCGATGATGTCTAAGATAAACTTTGAAAGTACATATGAATTGAATAAAACCGGCCAATAGCGTGTCGGGCCACGCTCAGTGTAGGGTTCCGTAGTTTCCCGTCCGTCACAATAAGTGTTTAAAATGCTTGCATATACGATTATACTACAAACTTAGTCCAGAAATTATTTTGTACAACTTTTTGTCTTTTTTGTACAAAAACTGTTGTTTCCATCCAAGTTCAAAATGATTTTCCTAGAAAGTCCTTATAAAGTTCTACATTTCAGATTTATTTCATATTTTCTAAACTTATGGTTCAAAAGTTAGAGGGCGGGGGACACATTGTTTTTTTACTTTTGGAGCGATTATTTCCAAAATTATTGACATTATCAAAAATGATTTTAGTAAACCCCTATTCATTTTTAAATACCTTTTCAACAATATATCACACTACAGGGTTGAAATTAAAAAAAAAAATCACTTCCCACTTTACAAATAGGTAGGGGGGCTACCCTAATAAAACATTTTTTCCAATTTTTATTTTACCACTTTGTTGGCGTGATCAATACACATATTGGTACCAAATTTCAGCTTTTTAGTGCTAACGGTCACAGAGATTAAGCGAGGACGGACGGACAGACAGACATGGCGAAACTATAAGGGTTCCTAGTTGACAACGGAACCCTAAAAAGTCACATAAGTACTTGCCCGGTTTTGAACCACGACCTCGTGCATGAGATGTAGGCGCCTTAACCTCTGGGCCATCACGACAATAATATAAAATACATACACTCCATTAATTTACAATAGCTTTAGACAGAAGTTAAATAAAAAAGGTTGTTTTTAAAGTATGGCATGATACAATTATTAAGTACGATAGACGCCGAATTTATTATGATCAATCGCGAATAATGTGCTGTTATACGTTGAAGAGTTCCGTCGCATGTCTTCCTCATCAGTTTTCTTCACAAAATGATACTTTCTAAATTAAAATGCTTGATTTGTTACCAAAAATTTTAAAATCAGTACGTGTGTACCTTTGTTTTTTGAGGAGTTCCCTCAATTCCTCAAGGATCCCTCATTACATATGAGTTTTGATACAAATGGGACCAATCTGCTAGTTTACCTTATCGAATAAAAAAAGAATGTTGAAAATCGGTCCATAATTGCATGATGGTTCTCCGTCAATTATGGACCGATTTTCCTCCTCCTTTTTTGAAGTCGGTTAAAAATAAAATGTTTTGCATTCCTGTTTCTGTGACCCTCTTTTTCTAATGCTATTGTAAATGGAGTACCTATAGTTATGTGAAATATTGCGACCGTTGTACTCACCCCAGGAGTGCGCCACCCCCACCACGTATAGCGTTACCAACACCACCACAAACTGCATTCTACACATTTTATTCTTAAGGAATACAAAGTTGTTTCAACAGAGGCAGATGATGCGTCCACCGCTGGTGAACACTCTTGGGTTATAAAGGCAGAATTCTAGGTTCTCGCTTTTTGTTTTGGGTTTTTTTTAAAGCGAGACGATAAGAGTAACTAACAGCTCTCATACAGATAAGTGACCTGAAAGGGCACGTAAACATTTATATTGCTGATGATGATAATATAACTTTTGTTAAATGTACTAACAATACTAACAATTAAGATAGTTTTGTAATTTTATTTTTTGTCGGTTTCAGTCCCATACTAATCCATGACGATCTACATTGTTTTGAAATGTCTCACCTGAAGATTTTTTTTTCTCAATTGATTATTTTTTTGTGCAATTGCTGTCCAATTCACTTAAGTCATTGACAGAAAAGTCGATATCGGCTGTGTTTGCCATAATAAAAAATAGAATAGAATAGAAGTTAAGCGTGCCATTTCAAAATGGCCGTCTGTCAAGCTAAAAAAACACTTAAATACATATATATTTTAATACAGTGTGGTTGCTACAGATCCTTGGTCTAAAAACCCAGGGTTAAAAGATCATTCTCTCTATGGTGCCCCCAGATAATCAATTTTGTTGCGTAATATTAAGAAGTGTGCAATATTATTGCTCTAAAAGAACATTATTGAAGATTGCACAATGATTGAACGAAAGTTTGCACGAGTTTTACTTTTTTTGCACCATATTTGCATCATGTAGGGTTTTTATTAAACAATATTTTTTGGCTGTGTTTTATCTTGACGAGGAAAAATGTGCGCGCGAAAACAGGGTGCCATCATATACCATTATTCTCCGACTGGACACAAAAACATTGCGTATTTCGTATTTCGTGCAATATAATTAATTGTAAGGATGCGCCTTTCAATGTTTTTGTACAATAAAATGTAGTCTACAATGTTATTATTAATAGGTCTATACTCCATTTACAACAGCATTAGACACAGTTAAAAAGATTATTTTTAATATACACTTTGTAACGAAAGTACAATTAAGCATGTTACAATTACAATACACGCCGCAATTATTATTTATTACAATCTATTTTTACTGCAGCAGTCACGCTTTGTTGTAACCATTTCAACAATTTATTTTAAGAAATAATGTGGATATTATTTAGTTACTTATATTATTTAATATTAGTTGAAAATTGTAATGTAAATGAAAAAAAAAATCAAAGAATCAGCGATACGGACACGTTCTTCATTTCACTTTTATCTTCTAAATTTGAAATAAAACAATTGAATAAAAAATTATTTGCACTTATCTTTAAAATAAAATGTTCTGCATTCCTGCTTCTACGAGCCTCATTTATCTAATTCTATTTTAAATGGAGTATAGGGCCACGTTAGAAGTAGGATTTGACGTTTCTATCTTTTCGTGCCACAATTCGATATGTAAAGTAAAAATTAACCTACGCTGATTCCAAAACCATTTGGAGATTTTAGGGTCTTATGCCTTATTTTTCTATTTTTAGCTCTCTATATCACAAGATTGTGATTATTTTCACAATAATACTTGTAACCATTTGACTTTCATTTGACCTCTATATGACGTCATAAAGTAGCCTGAACAGACTACTTCCTTCGTGTGTTTCAAGATAAATTTAAAAAAAACTGTTGTTAGTCTACAGATGGGCAATCCACCGGGTTTAAGCCCGGTGCTTTGATAAAAACCCGATAAACACCCGCAAGCACTCATAAACACCCAGAAAATTGGGTGTATATTTGATTTGATGAAATTAATTTAGTGATGTTAAAAAACATGTTTTAAAAGTGATTTTCATTCATTTTATTTTTTTGTAGGCAACATAAAATAAAATGGTACGAGATAAATACGAAAAATCTATTATTTCAACTTTTGAATAGCTTATTTTATGTTGTAGTGTGTAATTAGCGTTGAAGACTTGAGCGTAAGCGTGTTAGTTGTCATGTTCATCATTTGTAAGTTGATTTACATGATACCCCTTAGCTTCCTGTAAATTCTTTTAAAGATTTCGAGCCAAGGCTTTTTTGGCGCTTACAATATTTTTGCTGTCTAAAACTAAGTACTTTTTATGTGTCCGGGCGTTTAAGATAACACTTGCGATTAAAAAATCTGGTAAAAGTTTTAACGCAAGCGACATTAACCAATTTTAACAATGTAAATATGGATCAATTTTATTTTCATACAAGAAATGGATACCTACTTAATAAATTAAAAATAAATATGAAATATATAACGTAATCGCCGGAGGGCTAGGCAGTAGTATATATATAGAGGTATATTTATGTTATACCTGGTAGTAGGTATACCCATATTTTACCAGTTATGTTAATAAACTAATTTAAAAAATACAATTAAAAATAAATAACATTACCAACAGGCACAACACAACATTACCTAAACGGCTATGTGGTTTTCTGCAGGGCAGAGGTAGATACCTACTTACACATCAGTTCAGTTATGTAAAAACACTTACACAAAAAAAACAAGTAGGTAACAGATTAGATAAACAATAAAAGGAGAACCGACTTATCCCTAAAGTTCAGTGGCAGCAACGCTTTAGTGTTTATCAACGTTAAGCACGAAAGCCACGTATTTACTCAGGCAAGACTGCGAACACTCGTTAAACAAAAATTAGTAGAAAACCTAATAGAGAGTTTTATAGACCAACTTAATGAGAGCTATGATGAAAATGAAACCGGAATAGAGAGTTCTACAGACCCGATAATATTGGATGACTACAACGAACCTACACCTTCAACGTCAGGGGAAGCCAGACAGCCTTTACATTTTGTCGTCTGTTACAATGATAATGGAGAGTCCGATAGTGATTGATTGTTAAGTAGGCCATTTGTTTTTGATTAGCACAAAAAATGTTTTTTTGCATTATTTTATTTCACCTAATTATGTATAATTCAGTAAAAGAATAAATAATTAAAAACTAAATGTCATTTATATATAAAAAACATTTACACCCGAAATTGGTGGAAATCGGGTGTTTATCCCAATACACCGGGTTTAAACCCAGGTGGGTTAAGTAGACTTACTTATAATAATTATTTCAACTTTTGAAAGACCATGCTTTAGGACTGTAAAGAATGGTCTTTCAAAATTTCAAGTTGAAATAATTATTGAAATCGTTTAACAAATTGCTAAAGAAGTTCTTTTTAAACATAAACCTATATATCTTTGTTATGGAAATACATAAACCATGCACAGACATGTGGCTGTAGAAATCGCTAGTAATTTGTTGTTATGCATTCAAGAGTTCCGTTGCCTGTCTTCTTCATCAGATTTACTTAATTAAATGATACTTTCTAAACGAAAATGCTTGATTTGTGAGTATTTGTGACTAAAAATGCTAAAATCGGTACGTGTGTAATATGATTTGAGGAGTTTCCTCAATTCGATCTCATCTCAATGATGCAAATGGAAACAAGCTGGTAGTATATCCTATAGAATATTGATTTCGAATTCAGAGCACTTATATTACATTGCAGATTACTTTGGAGTAATCTACTGTCTAGACGGCTGATTTTTTAGAATGGGTCCCGACAGCTACAATTTATCTAAATACAATGAGCTCCTGTTCTATATTTTACCTACCCTTGTCAGTCGAGTGCCCGTTTGCACTAAACGTCTTAGAGCGCCTAAAGACTATTATGTAAGGTCTAAATTGACATGTTCGTAAGGATTGGCCGCTTAAAAGCATCGCCTTAGCAACTGGCGATTCTTAAGTTAAGTGCAATCGGGTACAACGACTTTCTTGTTTTAGGGCTTTTTCATGAATACTCAGAAAAGCAGTATGGTTTTTTAGTTTTTTAAATTAAGGTTTTTTATTTTTTGCTCTTTGCTGTATTTAAGTAATCAATGTCAGTATTTCAATATCTAAATACATTGACTGGGTCACCGTTATAAGACTATAAAAATGATTGGTTAAGATAGGGTTTACCCAACTGCGCATTGGAAAGTCCGATTGCGTATCACAAGTTAACATTGGATTAGATACTTTTGTTTATAACAATTTATAACGAACAAAGATTAATTACACTTACATCATTGTAGCTGAATCAACCAACTCCGATCAACTTTAGAATCAATTTATGTAGGTAGTGGTTTAATAGAATTTGCTGTATGGTTGACACTCGGATTGATTCTCTTTATTAATTAAACACCTCAGACCAAGAAAAAAGGAAGACATCGCGCTGCTAACATCAAGAGTGAAGCCACAAAACCGTGCTCCTACACGTAAAATACACACTCACACACATATTTATACACTAAAACCATGCTAATCGTTCTCAGTACGACGCAAGTCGAGACTCGAGTAGTGACATCAAAGTGTGTGTTCTGTATTTAATAATAAATAATTGAGGTACTTAACATAATCTACATTATCTTACTGACTTGTAAATTATTAGCTTCCGTAAAAAATATTATTTCCTAAGATATAGGGGGAAAGTTCAACAAATGGCAACCCTTTGTGACACACATAGATAACAATTAACAGTATAAAATAAATTCATGGCAAATATGCTAACTAAAAATGGAAAACTAAAAAACTTTTTTGCTAAAAATAAAACCGACTTAAAAAAAAAACACTAACCGGTGTAAAAAAACTCTAAATTAGGAAGTCTGTGGTTTTGTCTTATCCATGACGGGCCACCGACTTCAGAATTTCTCGAAGTCCGTCTCCTCCTTTTTTGAAGTCGGTTAAAAAGGTTTCGTTTTTAATGTTCGTGGCGCGCTGTCTTCCTTTTTTGTTGGTCTGATTTGAACACCTTGACATTTAGGAAGTTAGGTTCAGTCAATGTAATTTGTCATGTCATCTGAGATGATAATTGACAAACATACAATTAGAAAACTAATTTTCTTTATTGTTTTATTTTGCGATTTTTTTATTGTATTTCAATTTCAATTACCTAGTTATGTTATTTGAGACAAATCCAACAAATCAAAACTCATAAAAATCAATGTTTCCGTCTTGGTATAAATAGTACGACTCAGTTTTATGCGGGCCCTGAAGAAAAAAAAATCCTGTATACTGCATTGCTTTAATGAGTTGGTACTTTGTAGGGATTCAAGCATGCATGCCGTCTGTCGGGACAGGTCATCTCAAAGCTGAATTGATTCTTTCTTCAAAAGGCTTTTCCAGACTTTGCCCTGCATCGTAAGACTCGCATAATAAATTAATACAATCTGATGTCTGGACTTTAAAAGAGACCATGACCCCTGAGTTTCTTTCGGCATTTCTTCTCAGGGACCAGTCATTTTGGAACTACCAATTAGTCCCAATTAGTTTTAAAAAAAATGACATGTAAAAGTATCTGAGAAGATCTACTTAGGTACAGAAATAAATATCATTTCATCGTTTCATTTAATTTCATCATTTCATTTCGTTTTAAGTATTACAGACGGGGACAATAGTAACACGGGGCAATATCAACACGGGGTAACATCGCCCATATTTTGACTTTAACCAGGATATAAACATGTGAGAGTGTTTAACAACAAAACTACATTTTGGAAAGGGCAGCTAACTACTATATTCTACTCGTAAGTTTAACGTTCAAAAGTGCCTTTTCTAATGGTCTAACTATTTGAGTTTGACTTTTGACTTTGAAGCAGGTTTTTATTAGAAACTACGTCACGCCCGTATTAGTAAAGGATGCGGCATTGCTAATTTCAGGTTTCGCCAGTTCTGTTTAAGTCCTTTATAATAGAGGGCGAGCCCATTGTCATCAACCGGGTACACACGGAGGCTTCGGGCTGCTTAAAAATACCAAAATGCAAATTTCCGTAATTAAAAATGTTCAAAATCTAGTCACAATCATCAGCGACAATAAAAAGCGTTCAAAGCTTGTCAAAATGTGGTTAAATTACACGTATTTTTGACAAATTAAGACTGAAATTAGAATTTGAACGTATTGAACGGTTGACTGGCCTGTTGGTCTAGTAGTTGGTGGCCCTGACTGCTGTGCTGGAGGTCGTGGGTTCGATTCCCACCCAGGACACATGTTTGCGTGATGAGCACGATCCAGGAATTGCCCCTTAAATGGAAAACCCGATAACAGTTTGCCCAACCCGGGGTTCGAACTCGGGATCTCATGCATGAGTAGTGCTTGTGATCAGAAGACCAACGAGGCCCTCATTATATGCATAAACTACATATATATATGATATTTCAAATCTATGTTACATGCTTAACGAAAATAAACGACATTTTAAATGGTCAAATTTTGCCAATTGTACATGAACCGTATTCAGTTTTTTATTAAGTTGAGAATGTAAAGAAATTTGACACATTGGGGTAGCTTGAAGTGCTGGCCTCTTTACATAGTACACATAGGTACACATATATCCTAACGCACGCACTACGCTGCACAATCAATTCGGTAGCAGATCGTATCGATTCGTTCCACTGTTCGTTGAACGACTTCACAAGGGAGGCATATTCAATAATTTATTATTCGTATGTTAGGTTTTAAGTTAAGAAATATATATGAATTTTGGTAATTAATATTAATAATATAATTTATATTTGTAATCTTAAAAAGTTTGTCCATCGCATTAGGTTAGCATAATAAGATAGATGTAAGTAAGGTTCATAACAAATAAATAAAAAAAAACCATTTAAATCCAAATTAAAAAAACTAAAAAATAAATGAAAAACTAAAGTGTCTTCGACAAGATAATTTATTGGACAAGATATTATTTTTACACATAAAAAATAATAACAATAACCTAATAAGTACTAATAACAACTAATAACAATAAGTAATAATAACTATAAGTGGTAATAAAGATTTTTCACGTATGTACAATTAAAAATACAGGAGTTAATAAATATTATACTTAGGTACAGACGCCAGCACGTCAAGTTACCCCAATGTGTCAAATTTCTTTGATCGTTTTTCAATTTTATATCAAACAGAATAAGGTTCATATTCCATTGGGAAAAATTGACACATTGGGGTAACTTGATGTGCTGGCGTCTGTACTATTCTTTTCGGGTCTTAATCGAAATTTATCGAAATTAAATAGGGCGAAATTGTAGGAAACTTAATTCCAAACAACCATGGGTACACAATTTTGGTGGAATGTTGAAAAAAACAAAATTGTAACAAAAACAAAAACATACCAAAAACAAAAACAAAAATTGTGTTTGTGTTATTAACATAAAACTTACCCTTAAATTCAAGATTGCGGATGATGCAATAGGGTTAGAATCCGAAACCTGGAATGTAGACTAGGTAGGTACCAATTTTAGGAATAAGCTACTTTTTTTTCTGTTTCAAATCCTAATTCGACTAGGCTAAAAACCCAAAAGAGGTTTGAATTGAAAAGGAACTTAGACCGATAAAAAAATGATTGATGAAAGGATGATTTTATTTTCCAGATTACTTATATTTTATTATTTTAGACGACTTGTTTTTTTTTTAAATTTTCTTTTGTTGTTGTTCGGTTTTTGAACCGAAATTTGGCCGAATACTGAGCCGAAGTTATACTTCAACAGTAATGAAAGTTCTTCCGTTGGGTTTACGTGATTTTAACAATGAGTCAATAAGTGCTCGATTTCTTTCTTCTGAGTAGTACGTAGGGTTGTTGGTGAATGGGAGAATAATATATTTAACAGCTTCACATCTTGATCCCTCGTGATCACCATCACATTCACAGACGGGCTCATCTTTCTCGTTTAGAGTACATTCTCCGTTATTCAGACAGTAACCAAGACATACATTGACTTCACATCTATCCCCGGTATAACCAACATCGCAACTGAAATTACAAATATATTAAACCACGTTATTTTCACATAGTTACATATACTAAAACCTATAAAAAGTAAACTAAACCTATCAATAAATAATTATAAAGGGTCGAAAAATTCATCCGCGTCGCTGCCAGCTCGTAAAGTGGCCAGAAGTGCCCTGTAGACATTGTTACATTGAATGGCAATGCTTAGCCTCTGGCCAATGTAGAGGCCAATCCTTGGGTCACGGGAAGCGTCAACTAAACGTTTTGAGATATCTTCAAGAAGCAAACGAGCATTCAGATTCACAACGTGGGTAAAGAGTTTAAACCTTAATCGGCTTGAAAACATTATCACCAACTAGGTTAATAATAATGTATAAAACGATAATAAATAAGAATAATATTTCATAACTTTCACACAACGCCTTCTGGTCCCCAGCTCAGCAGAGCTTGTGTTATGGGTACTAAAAAAGTAATAAACATATAGGTAGATAAATTACATCCAGACACAGAATAAATGATAGTGCTCATCACACAAACATTTGTCCTGGATGGGGATGAACCCACGACCTCCGGTATAGCAGTCGGGGCCAGTAACTACTAGACGAACAGGCCACACAAAAAAAAATATATTTAAGCCGAGGGCCCCAGAAGCCGCAGCGGCAGTGCCAGCACAGCATGTCGACACAGGAATATAGTTGAGGTATATAATATAGATTGTAAAAACATAGTATACGATAAGTAAGAATTACATTAATTTACTATTAACAACTTATGTAATGCCAAAAAAAACAATAAAGCGCTTTTCAGACTACGCTACATTATCGTGACAGCAAATAAGGACCTTATGCTATACTATATAGCATGGCGTTCACATTACGCGATGTACCCAAATCGCAGGC
Source organism: Euplexia lucipara (assembly GCA_921972225.1). Taxonomy (NCBI): domain Eukaryota; kingdom Metazoa; phylum Arthropoda; class Insecta; order Lepidoptera; family Noctuidae; genus Euplexia; species Euplexia lucipara. The sequence continues at coordinate 16,374,663 of OV179155.1, read as the reverse complement.
ATTTTTGGTATATATCGATCGACACAATGAATTAATAATGGATAGTCTTGGAAGCTCATCGGGGGATGATGACAATGCGTAATTGAACTCTATGTCGTCATTAATGCTACGAAGGAAGAAAAATCCGGGGGTGAGAGAGGATATTATAGCACATAATTATATCACAATATAGTACAGCCTGATCTGAGCACACAAAATATAATACATTCAAGTGTAGGTACATGTGTCCATAATAATGTATGGTGTGGTGCTATGATTTATATGCCACTATACTATAGCGTAGTCTGAAAAGAGTAAACAGTTATGTTGTTGTACCTGCATGTAGGCAGTCGCTCATCATTGAAGCTGCAGATGCCTTGCACACAATAGTTCAGACAGTCTGCTACCTCGCATCTGTCGCCTACGTAGTCCCCTCTGCATTCACAGACCGGCTTACTATTTTCATTCAAGGAACAGGTACCGTTGTTCCAACAATAACCATGACACGCGTAGATCTCACATCTATCTCCTGAATAGCCGGAACTGCATCTGATATAAAAGTGTCAACATAATTATTAAAACTGCGCTCAGTATCTTTATACATATAGGGTGACTGGTAATTAGTGACCGATACTTAAACACGTGATTGTACTCATGAATACGAATAACTTTCCCAAAGAAACAATTTTTTATACTCATTAACTTTCAATTAATTCAATCACGTCAGTACTTCACAACGGAAGCGGTGGGGGTGGCGGGGGAGCGTGTGACGCTACTACTCCTAGTGGATTTTGCCCTTTCCAGACTATCAGCTGATAGATCGTGCCGATTCGTGCCTACTGTGATCGATCACAGGCGCGCACGCGGGATATTTAAACAGCGTTTTTGTTATTTTATTGTGTATAAAAAAAAAGTTTCTTTGGGAAAGTTTATTGAAATCATGAATACAATCACGTGCTTAAGGATCGGTCACTAATTACCAGTCACCCTACATATTTTTCATATTATGTTTTTTTAGGTGGTAAGTTTATAAATGATAACGGACCTTGTAGGGCACAGCAGACGAGAGGAAGTAATTGCTTCACAAGTTCATTAAAAAAAATAAAATAAAAGAATAATCAAACATTTTGAGATCATGAACAAATTAACTTAACTTGCTTCACTTCGTTTGTATCTATATTTATGTATTGTTTTATCTTGTGTCATTTTTTTTTTTTTTATTCATGTGTATTATAATTTTGTACACTTCTGGACACATCTATTAGCCCACCTTAGAGTTTAGGTTTCGATGGCCCCTACCGAAATATGATTGCTAGATTGAACAAAAACTGTTGATGCAGTTTTAAACCTGATACATTTTACCATCTTTTTCGATCGTATTGTTTTAAATTTGAATTCAGAATACCATACGACATGGAGCTACGCCTAACAAGTCGGGTATGCGCCTTGTTAAAAGCAATTGATTTTTGAATAAAAAACATGTTTTATCAAATAAAGGTTTAATTTAATAACGCGTGTTGCCTCCATGGGCATCTACCACAGCTCTCATACGATTAGGCACAGATTTTATCAACCGCTCTATGAAATTTTGAGGGATCATCTCCCATTCCTCTTCTATGACAGTTTTCAACTCCTGCATCGTCTGGGCAACTGGCTGACGAGCCCTAACACGTCTGTTAAGCTCGTCCCACATGTGCTCAATGGGGTTCATGTCTGGGCTTCTGGCTGGCCAGTCCATAACTGTGATGTTCACATCCCGAAGATATTCCCTAACGATGCCGGCCGCATGGGCTCTTGCATTATCATGCATAAAAAGGAAATTTGGGCCCACATAGTCCGCGTATGGTATCACGTGAGGTTCTAAGCACTCACGAATGTACCTTTTAGCATTTAATGTTGGCAGCCGTGGTCCTGTACGTAACAACCTCAAGTTGAGTTTTGCCGCTCGCGGATATACCGCCCCAGACAGTCCATGAGCCACCGCCATAAGCAACCCTCTCTTCAAAGCAGCATTGTGCGAAACGCTCTCCCTTACGTCGGTAGACCTTCTTCCTTCCATCATTGCCATGTAACAATATTTTAGACTCATCAGAAAAGAGTACACGGCTCCAATCTTGCTGTGTCCAATTTAAATGACTGCGTGCGAAATGAAGGCGCTCTGTTCGGTGGGCTCGCGTTAGTTTGGGCCCATTTAATGGGCCCAAACTTTTTTTTATTTTAAAGAACGCGATATGGTACCACACAAGCCAGCTATTTTAGCTGGCTTGTGTGGTACCATATCGCGTTCTTTTAACCTTCTCCGAACAGTTCGAGCGCTCACAGATACTCCGTGGAAGTCGCGTAGTTGGTTTTGTATCTCAATGGAGGTAAGGTAACGATTTCTCAAGCTGGTCGTCACGATGAATCTATCCTGCCTTTCAGTTGTGACCCGAGATCGTGGCCTTCCTTGGCGACGAACAAAGCCGCCAGTCTCTAGGTACCTCCGATAAACATTTCGGACCGCAGATCGACTTAAATTAAGTTGAGCACTCACGTTTCTTTGGCTGTGTCCGGCCTGAATAAGTGCCACAGCTTGGGCGGCGACTTCAGGTGAAGTATCCATAGATTATTGATAGAACCTCACCTTAATGTTAAGAATAAGTAATGTTTGTTGCAAAACCAAAGATATCAATCAGTTTTTCAAGAATTAAATCCAAGTAAACCAATAAAACCACGTTTTCTTAGTATTCGATTGTTTGATATCAACAAACATGCTCCAAATTGTCTTTTGTTTCTTTAAATTCTGTGTTCGAAATTCAAAAAAAGACTATTGAATGAAATTGTGAATGTGCCAGGTTCAAAACTGCATCAAAACTTTTTGCTCGACCTAATATAAAATTTTAGCTAGGACCAAACGAAACTGAAAATACAAGGTGGGCCAATAGATGTGTCCAGAAGTGTACGTAGGTATATTTATTTGTAAGTACTATGTGTTATGTTCTGTAGGCTTGTTTAATAGAGATAATAGGGGTTGACTTCATTTATTATAAGACTAGCTTCTGCCCGCGACTTCGTCCGCGGAAAAGGGAATTGCTCAGTTTGTTAGGGCCATTTGGCTGAAGGTGAACATTTAATATAATATTTAATGACTGTGGTTTTTAATAGTTTATACCTCAAAGAAATTAATTATAGTAATAAAGTTGCAGGAGAGTGTAAAAATAGTTTATATTTAGCATATCTACTAATGTTAGAAAACAACCAAAATAAATCATAATTATACCTATTAAACTGATATTCTCTAACTTTTAATGCAGTAGTAACATATCCTGAGGTCATCTAAGTAAATGAAAAAATAAAACTCATCAAACGAATCATAAAATAATAAAATGTTTTCTAAAAACTGGGCAGGCGGCATAATATTACTTTCGTGCCTTGCCCAGCTTACTATATTATGGTTATAACGTGAGCACAGAAACTCACCGTTCTTCGCCCTACAAGGCAATTGCCACAATATTGAGTAATTGCCTAGGTTGACATGCCAGTTCAACATTTATTTTAACAAAATAGCACCAGGATCATTGTTATGAGTAGATTCGGTGTCCATGGGTAAAGCCGGGTCTTCAATTAAAGCGGTATTGGAGTTCATCATAAAAAAAAAACAAAAAACTTCGCGAAAGTAATCGAAACAACATTCACAATACACAGAGGCAAAACATTAGTTTCATAACATATTTTCATTATTAAACTCTTTGATTTCATAGTATGCATTTGTCATTATCGACAGCTGGTGTTGTCAGAAAATTAAAAAAAATCGATTTAAAAATCGATTCGACAACAAACGAATCAATATTAAAATCGGATATAAAAATGATTTGAAGGCCAAAAACGATGAGTGTTTTGTTTGTTTTCAATATGATTATACGAAAATAAATATATCACCGTTTGAAAATCACTAGATTACTGATTTTCAAGAAAATGTAGTCATATTATTACTTATATTTTAGAAATCGATTATTATCATTACCGTAAGAATAATCACAACTGTTATTAATGTGGCAACACAGAATCAGTTTCCAACTATAAAATGGCGACGATTTTGAAGTCAATCAGCTTCGATACTTATTAAACGAGATATTTTTACATTTACTTTCCGGCGACGACAACTAAAAAAATATTAATTTTAGATTTAATTATATTTTCTCATAAGAATACTTTTTACAGATCAGCTTGTCCACGTTTCAGCCAAGAATGAGCAATTCCCTTTCTTGTTTTAACATAAGATTACACTCGATTGATATTACTGTATTTAATTTTATTAGTAAAATATTTTTTGGAATCAGATCAGTAACTTCAAAGATTACCGAATGTTATGGCATTTTACCTAGCGAGCCGCTATGCTGCCTTAAATGAGATAGATGCTGCGCAAGTGCGCACGTTCAGCGCTAGATTCCCGAGCACGGGCCTGCGATGTTATGACATTTTGCCTACCAAGCCGCTGCGAGCGCTCAGCGCTAGTCTCCCTATCCCTTGTCTCAGAGACATGCTGCCTTAACTCAGATAGACGGTGCGCACGTTCAGCGCTAGTTTCTCGAGCACGGGCCCGCGACGTCCTCACATTTTGGCTAGCGAGGCGCTGTGAGCGCTCGGAGCTAGATTCTCTAGCGCGTGCTTGCGAAATATATTCTCTATTTCTCGAGAGGCGCTGCTCATTTTCAGGGGCAGATTCTTCCGTACGGCGTACCTACTCGAGCGGCTCTTGTCTGTGATGTCTGCCGGGACAGTTGAGATTTCGTTTTAGGCACGCTCTCAACAAACTACGCACAGACTTGAAAACAATTATGAACAATGGGAGAGCGACTCGAACACCAAACAAAACAAAACAATCGTAATATCGAATAACTCGTATCGATTATTACGATAGAACGAAGTACGAAACTACGAACATACAAAACAAACGTACAACGAAATTACGATATTTTCGATTATGTATGAGGTATCTATCAACAACAACAACCATACGAACGAAACGACCGAAACCAATAAGCAACTGACATGACTTAATATTTAGAACTCCATCTATCTAACTAATAATTCGAGAGGGACATCAATCTACGGAAAGTCTTAACACCGCGATTCAGAAAAATTACGTAATTGCAGAACGTCATCTATGGGCAAATAGGTATAACGTCTACACAATGAAAGTTATGCTAGGGGCATTTTGCGTTTTAGTAATTTTATATTATCTCCGAAAATGTATGACCAATTGATATACTGTAAATGGCAAATCTTATCTGTATGATGTTCTTGTGATACTGAAAAAAATTATTGTCATAAGAATTAATATTGTGTTGCTCAAATAATCAACCAAACATAAATATGCCGAAAAAAATTTTTTTTAATGCAATAAAAGAAGTATAAAAGATAAAATATAAAAGATATAGATATGGTGTCGCGGACTTTTTTGTAGAAATAATTAAGACAAACCAGGTAGCCATACATTGTTTTTAATTTTAAGCAACTGTTTAGGCAGCGCACGCAAATAATTCTGTTTTATGAGGTATTTTTTTCCGACTTGCTAGACAAAAGTAGTGATAGCTCGGTTAATATACATGTTATAGAAACAATTTATAGCCTATAGCACTCAGGAAGAATGTAGCTTTCTGCCAGTTAAAAAAAATTTGAATCGGATTATGACTTCCAGAGATTACCCCCTACATACAAATTTACAAACTTACAAATTTTACCTCTTTATAATATTAGTATAGACGACACACAGTATATTAGACTATAGACTGTAGGTACAGACGCCAGCACGTCAAGTTACCCCAATGTGTCAAATTTCTTTGATCGTATTTCAACTTTAGGCTTCTGTACATTTGTAGCAGCATCACAGACGGGGACAGACAATGACGTGACGCTGTCATTCTTGATACGAACCGGATCCATAGATTTTTTTTTTTCTTTTCACTCAACGCCGCGCGCCGTTTAGTCCCAAGCTAAGCTTGAGAGCTTGTGTTATGGGTACTATACAGCTGATAAACATATATATTTCTAAATACATACATATTATAGATAAATTACACCCAGACACAGAACAAATGATCGCGCTCATCACACAAACATTTGTCTTGGGTGGGAATCGAACCCACGACCTCCGGCATAGCAGTCAGGGTCACTAACTACTAGACCAACAGGCCAGTCAAATAGATTATATCTATAAAATAGTGATATGCACACTATTAACTTACTAAATAGTGGTGTTCACAACACTATATTTTTACCCTCGTTTTTTTTATTTATTGTTACATTATTTAATGAATTCATTTGGAGGAATAGTAAATTTTGCACCTGCATGTAGGAAGTCCTTCGTCGTTATAACTGCAGTTGCCTTGCATACAATAGTTCAGACAGTCTGACACCTCGCATCTGTCACCTACGTAGTCTCCTCTGCATTGACAGACTGGCTCTCCATTTCCGTTTAAGGAACAGTCGCCATTGTTCCAACAATAACCGTGACACGCGTAGACTTCACACCTTTCTCCAGAGAAGCCGACATTACAGCTGAAATAAGTTCACCACATTAGGCAAGTTAGCGGTACCAAAACCAAAAGAAACGTGAAAATCCTAACAAGGAATAGAATACTGAGCACGAGGTCCCGGGTTCAATCCCCGGGTCGACAAAGTGTTATTATAATAAATAATAATAATAAAATTCCTTATTTACCAAAGCCATTACAATTACAATAAGTATTCTGATATACTATCGAAAACACTACTGTACTCTACTGTATAATGTTCTTATGAGAAATAAAGATTCTTCTTTGAACCTAACACTGGGCTTATTAATAGGTCACATTTTTTTAGATACTCTGACTCCTAAATAAGGTGTAGGCCTGTATCTTAGGAATCAGTGATTCTTCACAGACATAGCAAACAAAGCCGTAAAAAACATACATCAAACGGGACGTTTAACATTGAGTTTTTTCATCTGAAATTTCTCAGTAGCAGCCACAAGTCTGGATTTGTGCCCGACATGGCAATAGGCCCTTTTTAAATGGGACTTTAACATAATTGGCGAAATCTGTACTGGTACACATTTCGCCCATTAAGTTATGTTTGGGATAGAACACATGACGGCCCGAAAGTCATGGGTAGAGATGGCTCAGAGGTTCACTGATGCACGGTTTATGTTTATAATATACAAGTACCGATGTGACTTTTAAATTCATTATGTAATTTTTAAGTTTTTCTTAGACCTCATTGAATTCGGTGAAGGAAAACCTGGACTTATACTTGCTCGGTTTAAGGTCACGCACGGCCCAAGTAGGTACTACCTCCCTATGATCGATACATTGTTGTGTTGTTAATTTTAATGTATACCTTGAGTGATTACCTGAGACATAGGTTTATCCTGGTTCTGGTAGAATCCTCTGATTATTTTCTATTATTTCAATAAACAATTTCTATTTCAAACTGAAGACTGTATTCATTGATTGTATTCATTCTAAGGAATTGTTATAAGCGCTACAAGATTAAGGCACCTAATTGTTCTATACATGAATGCATCAAGAAATTGTTTATAAACATAAAATTTTGCAACATTTTTATATCGAGGTTATCACTGTCCCTTACAATAAAATGTACTGAAAGCCTCAATATACACGATTTATATCGACACCTCAATTAAATTAAAATATAAGTTAAAGTGCCTCCATGAGCCAACAGTAACTAAAATTAATGTAAGCGAGCAAAGCGAGCACTCCACCTCCGATGTGTTTGGGAAAGGGCGCCTCTACGGACTTGGCGTCCAGCCTGCATAGCATGAACAGATGAACACCGAGGAAACGGCCTTTTTCTACAGACGAATCGGCAAAGTGACAGATTATATAGACATTTCTTTCGTCTCGAGCATGACAATGTCAAGAAAGATGAGAAGTTATATGTCGATTCGTCAGTAGACAAGAATCAACAATGTCGAGCATGAAGTGCGTACCTATTTTCTCCACTTTTGACAGTTCTTTTCGAAACATTTCGTGTCAACAAGTGTCAAACAGTCCACATCAAATGAGACCTAGACAAGCAATCTACACCTCTAGCAACATGACAGTTGCTATAGACAGCATGTAAATTTCTTTATCTACGTACAAACGCTTGTCGACGAGTCGCCTCATGCTCGGGTAGAAGAAATATCAAGTTGGACAGAAAGAAAATTTAAGTGTTCATGCTACGCGGGCTGGGCGACAGTCGAAAGGGGTTAAGTAGTTTGGACGCAATTGCAACTTTGAAAGTAGTGACTTACTTTTCTCTAATTAGGACTCTATTTCAAATACCTAGTATTTAAAATATCATTAAATTAGTAGGCGTATGTATTATACATTATACAGGGTAAGTGCAACATTCTCGCAGGGCCGGATAGCTTACATTGTTAGCGACAACTTTTGTTCTACGACTTTTAATAATTTGGTTTATTTTATTTTCATACAAAAATAAACAATAATACAATTGCCCGCTTCAATGTTAATAACTCTACGCGCATCGTAAAGATTAGGTGTAAAAAAAACCCTACGATGGGCGGGGAAGTGGTGGAGAGGGGCGCGTGACTTAGAAATTTCATAACAGTTTAATAAAACTTGAAACAATACTATCAGTTTAGTTCCACGTATTTGTGTTATGTCAGAACTCGTAGAACAAAAGTTGTTGCTTATGATGTTAGCTATCTATTCCGGTTGTTGGTGTTTTATAAATAGCCCTGTAAGTATATGTTTATTGCAACAGCACCTGAAGAAAGTTTGAACAAGCGAAGCGAGCTCGAAAATTTTTAGCGTTCCACCTCAGACAGGTTTGGAGGAGGTCAAAGTAGACAATTGAGACCGTCGTCGTCCAGAGTGCCTTCTATAAACCAAAGCCGGCAGTATGGGGCAACCCATAATGCTCAATTTACTGCCTACTTTACCCATAAATACACAAGTGCTATAATATTATTATTTATACGTCTCAATGGAAAATAGATGACAACAAATAGATCTAAAACAATAATAACAACTACTACTTATTATTTACCGAGTCTCTAATGTGCTCTTTAAACCGTTTGTGTTAGATAGAATTAAAATAAAATCATTATGTATATACATATAACCTAACCTAACTTACAATACCTATCCTATAGCTAACCTAACTATCTAACCTAAGTACCTTACTGAAATGCGTTGAGTTTGAATGGTACAAAATCCATAATTTGAAACTGAACTAATGTGCTGCGTGTCTCTATGCTACATACAATACTACTCGTCGTAGTATTTGAAGTAAGTCGATTGGTTTAACATTCATACATAAAGTACTACTATGACTGGCCCTGACTGCTATGCCGGAGGTCGTAGGTTCGATCTCCACCCAAGAAAAATGTTTGTGTGATGAGCACGATTTTGTTCTGTCTGACTTCAATTAGGGTTGTGGGCATGCCCAATTACCCACAGTGTCCCCAACGCCACCGTTAGGGACACTGTGGGTAATTGGGCATGCATCTACGCTTGGTTTTATAGTTATTTCTTCAGCACTTTGCTCGCGACCTCATCTGGGTGCATTTTGTACTTTAACATCCTCTCCAACTTCGTAAAAACTAGTTGTGAAAATAGCCTTTGACACTCACAAATGAAGTGGCAAAACATTAATGTGTGACCCAGAGATTACCTCGTACAACGTCAAAAACTGACAAACTTTACCTCTTTATACGAGTATTTTAACAATATAAGAATGGATACCTATAGGTTTGAAAGGGAGCATGATGATAAATGATATTTATTTCTGCAAATAGGTTCATACTTGACACTTTTACACATACATACATACATACATACATAAACTCACGCCTTTTTCCCATGGGGGTAGGCAGAAACCACAGAGCGCCATATGCTACGATTCTTACATACTTCTTTTGCTTCGTTTACATTCATACATGTTGTCATACACACACACCGGTTGCGAGTACTACGCACCTGACCTTTCTGAAGAACCTCACCAATAAGACACACACACACACACACACTACACACACTACACGATACACTTTGACACGTCATTTTTTATCTGACTACTCTAACAAGTAATACCGAAAGAAACTCAGAGGTCAGTCAGAAAGAACCACACAGATTTGAGGGGACCAGATCAGTCAGTCAGTGCAAGCATTTGTCAGTAATCATGGAGATCAATGCTGGCCTTCTCTGTAAGAGAAGAGGTGTTTTCTCTTCAGTGAAACGGTAACAGGGTGGTATTATAATGGATTGCGCTTACCTGCATTTAGGAAGTCCGTCACCATTCAAACTGCAGTTGCCATGCAAACAATAGTTCTCACAGGCTGAACCTTCGCTTCGCTTATCAGTGTAAACAGTTTTAGATGTCGGTTTGGCTATCAGCCTCGTCAGGGCGTCACAATCTCGGATCCCTGCGATTTTTTCTTTTATTTTATAGTTGGCAGCTAAACCAAATGACCTGTCGTTATGAAAGTTACAGATCTCTTTAACTACGCTGGTATTGTTATTCATGATCTTTGGAAATTGCCAAACGGTTTTATAACTCTCGCTACTGTTCATCCAGTAAACGTAATCTTTTGAGACGGTCATTACCTTTGTAACAGACTGGTGGCCATGAAATGATAACATGACACCTTCGTTTTGTCCGTATAAATTACAGCTACTGTAATACTCTTCTTTAGGTATTTGATTATTTTTGCCATCAAAATAGTATACTTTCCGTGTTTGCGGATCAACAGCCAAACTAAATACGTCAAAAGTGCCATATCCATAGATTTCCCTTCTTTCGGAACCATCAAATTTAGCTCTCTCTATGCGCGTAATCTTTTCATTCGAGAGGTTTGTGTTGGTCCAGTAAATGTATCTGTTAAAATAATACCACTAATTAATATAATTAAATGAAACAGACTTTGTTTTCTTATTTATTTTTGTGATATTGCTTACCCCTTACAGCTATTCACGGCAATATCACGGGGGGTCCGGTCATCCATGTTAATTAAAAGATTCCCATGAATGTTGTTAATAGATCCTCGTTTTAAGGAAACCCAATAAATACTTCTTTCATTAGTATCAGTAAAGAAAAGATAGCCAGTGACCGGGTCGAAGGCAATACCGTAAATGTTACCTCCGTATCTTGACACAAAACATCTGGTGTCGTTGGAATATATGTTATAACCGCATATGGCGTCGTGGTCGCTCTGTTTGTCGACGTAGAACATCGTGTTGTGAAAATCGTCGTAGGCCAACGCAGCTAGGTTTTGAGAAGATAATTTCACCGTTTTTGTGTTTGTTCCGTTGGTATAAAATTCTAAATCACCTCCTACGCTTACGGCTATGTCTGAAACAAGAGAACAAATTTTATTTTTATTTTCATTACCTATAATTTACTAAAAATATGATCCCTTTTGCGATGAGGTTTATTTGTCAAAACAGGTTATAGCTATAATCCCTTTACTTATACGGTCTAGTACGCTATTTTGAGTTAACGACTGTTGGTTCCACTAAATGCCATCCACTAATTCCATTTGTTGGCGACAGATCTGGCAACCCCGTTGCAAGGTGCTAGTTTGGTTGTTTGGCAAGCGACGGGGCGGCTTGGTTTTTCTCGTTTTTCTATTCTAATTTTCTTAATATTGTTGGCTTTTCTGATCAAATTATTATACCCAATTGCACCTTTAACACCATTGATGTGTCGAATAGGATTCCAAAGTTTATATGGCACCATAAGTGGGTCTAATACAATGTCTAATACAAAGACATTCAATACGTATAGATCGGACATCACGATCAAAAGTTTCGTCCGAAACTTGTCCTGCTTGGACACAAGTCTCCGAGTTTTTTTTAGTACGCTCCGCTGCCGCCCCAATATTCATATATTATTCTAGATGGCGTTACTGAGACATGGGATCAAAGTTTTTCTATGACATTTCCTTGACATGCCCGCTCTATAGTATTTTAAATCTCTTCGGTCTAATAGGATCAAATTCCGATACGGAATACATTTTTTAACTAGTATACTATCTGGTAGCTCCATTGTCAAAACCTTTACTAAAAATGTCACATCAAACTAATAATCCAAATAATCAGGCATTACAAATACTCGTATTAAGAAGAACCTCTTCTTCAGAAAGGTCAGGTGCGTAGTACTCGCCACCGGCGTGTGTGTATGACAACATGTATGAATGTAAACGAAGCAAAAGAAGTATGTAAGAATCGTAGCATATAGCGCTCTGTAGTTTCTGCCTATCCCCCTGAGAAAAAAGCGTGGGTTTATGTATATATGTATGTATGTACAAATAATATTTACAAATCCTAATAGCGCTACCAATTTTGAACAATGGAGCCATCTTGGACCAAATTGGACCCACTTACACTAAGTAGTGTAAGCTTGTGGGTCCAACAGAACTTTGACGGTACTCATGTCCTCAGAGGTTCCATTGATGGGTCGACTACGTAATCGACCCATCAATGGAACCACTTAGTGGAACCAAAAATCTTTAACCCTTATCTGCAACTTAGCAAAGATTCTCACACTTTTCATTGTCAGAACCAATAGAGTTCATAAAACGTCAATATTATATTTCATCACTTTTTATCTCATATCTAAAAACTTTGCTCTTGCAGTCAACAGACACCACTAGGCTAACACTGTTCCCAACAACGTGGCTAATAAGAAGAGAGTGGAATTAGAAGACTCTCGTACTTACCCCAGGGGGCCTAGACAAAATCCAAGCGTTTTCCGCACTTGCGTTTTCCGTTCACGCTAAGGACTTGACGTTAGCGTGACGAAAATGGTAGACAAGTTACAAATGGAACGCGGAACGCTCATTCCGCAGCGTTATCCGAAACATTCTATGATTAGCCTATGGAAAAGTGTATAGTAAGTGTCACAAAGACAGTTTAAATGTCCCTGTCAATGTCAAACTCAACATTCGCGCGATATTCAAAAGTGTTGTGTGTGTTGAACTGTTGCTTGGAAGTAATTGACCCCCACAACGTAGGTACACCGTTACAGTCCCAACAACGTGGCTAAAGGGCTTTACACTTTTCGATTAGTAAGAAACCTAACTAGGAAATCGGTAGATGTAATCGCTGTTAGAACAGATTGGATCCGATTTAGGGTAATCCGGATGTTCCGACCGCTTTGTTGCTTCCTAACTGTTCCTAGTTAGGTTCCTACAAATTGAATAGTAGTGTAATAAGCACTTGATAAGAAGAGAGAGGAATTAGAACACTCTTGTACTCACCCCAGGAGTGCGTGACCCCAACTACGTACAGCGTTACAGTCCCAACAACGCGGCCAATAAGAAGAGAGATGAAATAGAACACTGTTGTACTCACCCCAGAAGTGCGTGACCCCCACTACGTACTGCGTTACAGTCCCAACAACGCGGCCAATAAGAAGAGAGAGGAATTAGAACACTCTTGTACTCACCCCAGGAGTGCGTGACCCCCACTACGTTCAGCGTTACAGTCCCAAAAAACGCGGCCAATAAGAAGACAGAGGAATTAGAAGACTCTCGTACTCACCCCAGGAGTGCGTGATCCCCACAAAGTACAACGTTATTAACACTACCACAAACTGCGTTCTGCACATTTTATTCTTCAGGAATACAAAGTAGTTTCAACAGAGGCAGATGGTGCGCCCACCGCTGGTGATCACTCTTGGGTTATTTAAAACAAAATGCTGGTATTTTTCATGTTTAACTTGGTTTCTAGCCTAGGTGCTGGTGATAAGCAAAACTTTATTACACAGATAAATTCGGTGACTTGAAGGGTCATGTAAACATTGTGCCATTTTAGGGTTCCTTACCAAATTGATAACAGGGAATAATTATGATGCAATGTTTGTCTGTCCGTCACGACAGTTTATGTTATGACAGACGAGCATTAGCGAAATTAGCGTAAGTCTCAAAAGTATACATTTGTAATTAAAACTTAAGAAAAATATTTTTTTTAAACCCCCGACGCCATAAAGTAAAGCTCACATTTAAAAAGGTAAACATAACATTTTCTTACCGTTGGGGGCTTTTAAATTTTTAATTAAATATTTGTTTGAAAACTTTTAAACTTGCTTTAATTTTGTTTTCTGCATCTTACAGTTATTAGATTTCTTCAGTGTATTGTGCTGATGAAACGAATCCAAACACGACATATCTGCTATTATTTTGTCAAGAGTGCACCTACTGCTTTACTGGATAGCCTGGCTGCAGCATCAGTACATCCTGCTGCCATCAGAGCATTATAATAATATGTAGAATCAAATGCTGGTTAAAACGAATCCAAGCACATACCTGCTGTAATTTTCTTAAGAGTGTATTAGTGTGCTAGATATCTTGGCTGCAGCATCAAACCAAGAATACCATAATTTTGTTTATTAATAAAACATGCAACATGAGTGTTTTAAATTTTAAGTCACCCATAATATGTTTGTAAATTAAGTTAATCGGGGGTTATAAATAGGGGGTATTATAGATATAATAAAAGATTTCTATGGGGGGTATGTATTTTTACGGGGGTAGAAATTTCAAATTGAAGCTTCTAGTTCACATGTGGTATCAAATGAAAGGGCTTGGTGAGCACATTGCAAAAAATATTTTATTTATTTATTCCGACTATGTGTTTCTTATTCATAATGAAACATTTTTGAAAAAAACGTTTTTTTTCAGGAAATGATCGAAAAATTGAGTGATGATTCGATTCCTGAATTAGTTTTTATATTTATTTATTTATCTACGTGCGGATCCCTCGGTGGGCGAGTCCAACTCGCGCTTGTCCGGTTTTATTTATTTTTATCGTGTGTGTTGTGATTATAGTAAAATACGTTCTTATACTTATAGTTATGTAAGTAATAGCAACTTAAATGTAAATAATACACTACACTACTTGTCATGAAGTTAATTGAAAGTTTCATAATCACGCCTGTAATCTCTGAAAGGTGGGGCATTGGGCAAGTATAGGTCGTGTAGTGCATCCAAATTTCGCCAATTATGCTTAAGGTGGATGTTCCTGGCCAGCCCGCGAAATTCTAATTTTCTTTCTAATTTTTCGTTCAGTGTCAAATCAAAAATCAAAATCAAAATCAAAAATGTTTATTTGCAAGAAAATACATCAAAATTACAGGGAAAGATCGTATATCCTAAAAAGTCACTGTATTCTGCCTGCAAGCAAGCGTGCAAATTATTTACTACAAGCTGCCCCGGCAAACTTCGTTGTGCCTTAGCGTCATTTTTTTTACATATTAGTTAAATATACGTTTAATAAGACGACAACAAGCAGATCCAAACCAATATAACTACTACTACTTTTTATGTAGCGAGTCTCTACTGTGATCATATTTAAACATTTTGTGTTCAATAGAATTAAAATTACAACATGTATATATAACCTAACCTAACTGACCATACCTATCCTATAGCTAACCTAACTACCTAACCTAACTACCTTACTTTAATGCATTGATTTAAAAAATACTAAATTCATAATTTTAAACTAAACTATTGCCTTTAAAGTTACATACAATTTATACATATAGTTTTCCCGGTCTACTTTAATTAAAGTCCTAACAGTAAACTAAGTTCTATTTGTATAGTTCGTCTCTGTCGTCATTGTTAATTACGTAAATAGATTTTTGAAATATAAGACTTTTTTATGCTATATAAAACCTCTAAGTTTAGTAACAAAATAAATATCAGAACGTAGTTACGTATAAATTGACAACCTTACCTTCTTAGCTTTAGCTTAAGACTTGTCAATGTCAAATGGTCACCTGTAAGTATTCACAGACGATCGAACTTGGTTCGGACCGGACCACGAACCGTACGGTGCGGTCTACACAACAGACAAGCGCACCAGACTCCGAACCGTCCAGTCGGTTATGTGCTAGCATTGCGTGAACACGTCTCCTCGACATGCCGCCTATTCTATCAAAACAGGCCAAAATAGCATTAGTTGCGGCAACTATCGTTGCTACATCGCCATTACATAATGAACGAAAAAGAAGAAAAGTATGGGCAAAATTTTATCTCAGAAACAGACAACAATTTATGTATACATACACATACATACATACATACATAAACTCGCGCCTTTTTCCCATGGGGGTAGGCAGAAACTACAGAGCGCCATATGCTAAGGTTCTTACATACTTCTTTTGCTTCGTTTACATTCATTTATATTGTCATACACACACGCCGGTTGCGAGTACTACGCACCTGACCTTTCTGAAGAACCTCACCAATAAGGTCTATGTATGTCCTTCTAGGACGTCCCCTCCCGGCGTTCCCACATACATCTGCCTTGTAAATACCGTTCGTTAGTCGCCTTTCATCCATCCTTTCAACGTGACCAAACCATCTACTCTTTTCAATTTTTGTTACTACATCCTCTTTTAAACCACAACGTTGCTTTATCATATCATTCCTCAATCTGTCATTCATTGTTAGACCACACATTCTTCGCATTTCTACAGCATCCTTCTACTTTCGGTCTCTTTTGCAATATTAACATATATCTCATTAAAGATCTCGATGATAAAGATTTTCGTATATGTATATCTTCGAATGAGTTCCGAAGCATTTATTGAATTGTTTGATCTTGATCTTGATGTTGCGCGTACGGTGGCTCAATAGCGACTGGACCGACATTTGGTCCGGTGCGCCGTCCACACGATCGGTTCGGTTCGGAACGCACCGCGTTCGATGTGCGAGCGCTCCGAACCAGCCGTACCGATATTAATACTAATAATGTCCGGCGGACCGTGCGCCACACGATTGAATTTGGTTCGAAGCGGACCATGTTCGTGGTCCGTTCCGAACCAAGTTCGATCGTCTGTGCATACTTTTATAATGAACTGGGAAGTTTGACTCCTGTCATGTCATCCAAGATGGCGCTGCGTTTGAAAAATGTTTGAGACAACGAATATTCTTGATATTTATTTTTTCGAGGACTTTTCATGTTTTTTATTAATTATTATGCTATTCCGGACAAAGAGAAATCCAAAAAGACCAAAATCATTCAAATTGATCCAGCCGTTCTTGAGTTATAAATGGTGTAACTAACACGACTTTCTTTTATATATATACCTAGATTATGTCATTATTATAAAATTATAAACATAACATAACATAACGTCACGCCTGTAATCCCCGAAGGGCTAGGCAGAGGTGTACCTGGTAGTACATCCACATTTCGCCAGTTATGTTTAAGTCCCATGTAATAGGGGGCGAGCCTATTGCCACCAATCGGGCACAAATCCAGACTCCGGGCTGCTACTGAGAAATTCCAAATAGAAAAACTCAATAACACTTTGCCCGACCCGGGGATCGAACCCGAGACCTCAAGCTCTGTAGTGGCGCTTGCGACTACTAGACCAACGACTGCCAACGAGGCAGTCAAAAAGGCAGGCATAAAATTATCATACAATTAATGTCATTATTTAAATTATTATAAAATCAATCATTCATTTGTAATTTATCATTAAAATAATTCGTCCCATTAGAAGAATAACGTTTTATCTGCGAAATGCCAACTTTTCAGTAGAGCGATTAGAAGTTTAGCGCGCACATATTGGCTTATAACTCTTTAACGAAAGACACTAGCCATTTCATATTTTAATAGTATATAAAGAATACAGTACGGATTATGTATTTATCATTATTTATCCTAAAAACTTTGCCTGTGCTTAAATAGTGCGTCGTATGTGCATATGTAACGTTATACTGCCTACGAAAATAGCTCAAGTACTGTCTTAAGAACAAATGGAACGTTATTCGACAAAAGTTATCGCGTTACATCTGCATATGAAACAATATTTTACGGAATCGTAAGGTTATTTCAATGTCTTATTTGAAATTCTTCTATCTATTGATTGAATATAACTTGATTTTATACCCTATAATTTTAGTAACGACGTGTAATTTTACTTTTGTGCAACGTACTCATACATAATAGAAGAAATTGATTCGATTTCTGTTTTGTTCAGCGCAGATATCGAACTAGAACCTACTTCGATAACTGATCGATAACTAATTTATGGATATCTTTTTTTTCAAGTTGTCATATTCACGATCAAAAAGACAACAGCTGCTCACTTAAATTCAAAAATCGAAATCAAAAGTTATTTTGTCTTAATAGGCTGAGGATCAGCACTTTTTGAACGTCAAAATTCCATAATACAGTCCCTAAAAAGCACGCCCCTACCCTTAGATACAATTACGTTCTCCTTGTTCTTATTTAGTCAGATTCGATGGGCACTAACGTGGTTACCTCCTCCTCCTTGCGTCGTACTCCTCAATGCTGAGAGTCGTGACCTCCCTGCTTTATCACCTTTTTCTTCACGATGTTCCTCCATCTGCTTCTATCACTGGCGGTGTGAAGGGCATCGTATACCGAAGAGTCAAGAGTGGTGCGGATCTGGTCGGACCAACGTATTGGGCTGCGTCCACGAGGCCTTTTCCCATTCACTTTGCCCGTCACGATGAGCCTTTCTAGATTACCACCGTCTTTCCTTGCTATGTGACCGAAGTATTGAAGAATCTTACGTAGGCACTCGGACGACAACCGCGAGGAGATTTTGAGTTCTCGCAATATGGATACGTTGGTGCAAAATGCTGTCCGAGAGATTCGGAGCATCCTTCTCCAGTACCACATCTCAAAAGCGTCAATACGTTTGCGGTCTGCAGTTTTCAGCGTCCAAGTCTCAGCACTATATGAGAAGATCCAGAAAACCACGGTCCGTACCAGTATGGTTTTGGTCTTTATGGAGATGTTGCGACTCCTCCAGATTTTGTCAAGCTGGGACATGACGCTCTTAGCCATGCCAATTCTCCTGCGAACTTCCTTCTCGCATGAACCATCGTTTGTTATATTTGTCACGTGATGGTTACAAACGCTGTTAATCAAGTCCACGCTGACGTTACTGTGATTTATATGGCGATCCCGGTAATCATCTCCAACAATGGTGCTGTTGGCCTATTTATCTCAAGCCGGTAAAACTGCTCTATCGCTTAAACTTCTAGTTCAAAAACATTTTCTTGCGAACAGATTGTATGGCAGCCTAAGCTTCAGTGGGCACATTGCGCGCAGAACAGATGGTCGTTGGGGCCGCAAAGTTCTTGAGTGTCGGCCACATACTGTAAGACGCAGTGCTTGAAGGTCTCTTGCAAGGTCGACCGATGACTTGGTGAAGGTCGTGAAAACCCGATAGATGCGTGAAGACACAAGACCGGCTATGGCGACACTTGGGGAAGGCCTTTGTCCAGTAACGGACGTCTTTCGGCTGAAAAGATGATGTATGGTCGAAGCTTGCCCGGTATTTTATCTAATGTTAGGAAGAGAATATTTAGAACTGAATTTCTATTTATGTTGTTGCCCAATAATTGCGACATTTCGTTTTTTTTATTTGTGTATCTGTATGAGAAACAGACTTGTCTGTACTGTAGATTAGAAGGAGCGGTATATACAATCACACTACTCTCTCAATCTCAGACTGAGTTGGCAAGATTGAACAACGGGAACATTATGTTCGTCTTCTAAAGAATGTTCGTTGAAGGCTTCCAAATTCATGTGATACCTTCTGCCGATGTTGATGTTATCTTTGGCTGACATGTCTGAATTTGAGCTGGCGCTTTTGCAGTGGACTTTTTAGTAATGTTTATTTTCAGCGCGTGTCAGTTCATATAGACAAAATTCACTACCACACACCATACAGGATACGGTGTAGGACATTTGTGGATACCCTACTTGATGAAGATGATATTAAAATTATGCAGATGGCAGGTGATTCTTTGAAACTCGACGCAGATTCAAGTTGAAATGGAGTGAACGGATGGTGGTTAGAAAGAGTCGTCGGTTTCGCTGGTGCGGCATAATAAGTAGCGTGAGCAGGAACATTGTCTGATGAATCTTATTTTCCCAAAGAGGCAGAATTAAAACTATAAATCATATTATATTTTTTTAAACAAATTTTTGTAGAAATAATATAAATTCATGTTTAATTTAACTCTGAGACCACCTTTGACTAAGTTAGTTCCTAATGTTTATCACCTATAGTTAGTAGTATTTTTTTAAACCTGAAAGGATTTCCTAATGTTGTATAAACTGATAATTAATTATTGAGAATGGCAGTGCATATAAAATAATATTTAACCATGTTATAGGACTTTTAAGATTTCGAATACATTTTCTTGCGAACAGATTGTATGGCAGCCTAAGCTTCAGTGGGCACATTGCGCGCAGAACAGATGGTCGTTGGGGCCGCAAAGTTCTTGAGTGTCGGCCACATACTGTAAGACGCAGTGCTTGAAGGTCTCTTGCAAGGTCGACCGATGACTTGGTGAAGGTCGTGAAAACCCGATAGATGCGTGAAGACACAAGACCGGCTATGGCGACACTTGGGGAAGGCCTTTGTCCAGTAACGGACGTCTTTCGGCTGAAAAGATGATGTATGGTCGAAGCTTGCCCGGTATTTTATCTAATGTTAGGAAGAGAATATTTAGAACTGAATTTCTATTTATGTTGTTGCCCAATAATTGCGACATTTCGTTTTTTTTATTTGTGTATCTGTATGAGAAACAGACTTGTCTGTACTGTAGATTAGAAGGAGCGGTATATACAATCACACTACTCTCTCAATCTCAGACTGAGTTGGCAAGATTGAACAACGGGAACATTATGTTCGTCTTCTAAAGAATGTTCGTTGAAGGCTTCCAAATTCATGTGATACCTTCTGCCGATGTTGATGTTATCTTTGGCTGACATGTCTGAATTTGAGCTGGCGCTTTTGCAGTGGACTTTTTAGTAATGTTTATTTTCAGCGCGTGTCAGTTCATATAGACAAAATTCACTACCACACACCATACAGGATACGGTGTAGGACATTTGTGGATACCCTACTTGATGAAGATGATATTAAAATTATGCAGATGGCAGGTGATTCTTTGAAACTCGACGCAGATTCAAGTTGAAATGGAGTGAACGGATGGTGGTTAGAAAGAGTCGTCGGTTTCGCTGGTGCGGCATAATAAGTAGCGTGAGCAGGAACATTGTCTGATGAATCTTATTTTCCCAAAGAGGCAGAATTAAAACTATAAATCATATTATATTTTTTTAAACAAATTTTTGTAGAAATAATATAAATTCATGTTTAATTTAACTCTGAGACCACCTTTGACTAAGTTAGTTCCTAATGTTTATCACCTATAGTTAGTAGTATTTTTTTAAACCTGAAAGGATTTCCTAATGTTGTATAAACTGATAATTAATTATTGAGAATGGCAGTGCATATAAAATAATATTTAACCATGTTATAGGACTTTTAAGATTTCGAATAATGTTTTACGATAAAACAATTAGTAGAAAATTGTGGCATTTGCACTTGCGATACTAACTTTAATATTTTGTTTAATAGAATAATGTTTCATGTGGACATGCGGACATAAAAAATACAAAATTATTCGTGGTAAAATGTTCTACATGCATAAGAAACCACAAAGTTAGGGAAATAAATTAGACAAGCTTTATTGTATAGTTTGTGTTATAGAGCTTATAAATAAACTATTTATTTCGTGTAACGCTAAAATTTAAAATGTTTTTGCAACTTCATAAAACAATGTCTTATGTGATTATAAATACTGTCTTTGTGGGAAATAACTACAACTTCGGTTAACACAAAAAATAAAAGCTTTTCTTCCACTTTTGATCGCTAATATCGATATTTATCGCCACCAACGTAACTCGCGTCCACTACGTTGAATAACGTGATTTGTGATGATGCGACACAGCGCACGGAGCCGAACGCGCCGAAACCGGACACAGAATATCGCGCTATGTGATCAAGCAGCGTTATTCTAGGTTCTCACAGCAGAAGAAACTTTATTCGGGCGTTATAACTTTTGAAATACTTATTAAAAAAAAATAAAAAAAAATCCAGTCAATAGCTTACGTTATTGTAATGACGAATTTAATATAATATCGTTTTTGACATATGTGATGATAGAACATTATTCTACTAATGGGACGAATTTTTAAATTCCATAAATTCCTTAATGCTATAGAAACAACATTTTTGTAGCCACTCAAATTTTTTTTTAAAAAAAAATTACCCTGTACAGTTTAAATTCATTTGGAATGTTATTATAAATTAAAAACTTTTTTGCAAAAAATTAAACCGACTTCAAAAAAAACACTAAACGGTGTAAAATAACTCTAAATTAGGAAGTCTGTGGCTTTGGTGGTTTTGTCTTATTCATGATGGGCCACCGACTTCCGAATTTAGAGTTATTTTACACCGTTTAGTGTTTTTTTTGAAGTCGGTTTAATTTTTTGCAAAAAAGTTTTTTATTTTTCCATTTTTAGTGGTTCCCATACAAATATTTGCTACATATATTGTTAATCGTAACAGTACATGTCATGATAATAGGGTTATCCAGTTATCCCTAATAAATGAAAATTAACATACCTAACTTTCGAAATCTAGGTATATTGTACACATCTGCGTACCCCTCAGAGCATACCAGGCGTGATGATACGTCATGATGTTGTATAAACAATAAACATCCAAGCGATTCCAGCAATCACGACAGATTTGCCGTCTATTTTTGAAGAGTTCCGTTGCATATCTCCGAAGATCAGCACCAGATCTTCACCAAATTAAAATGGGACCACCTCGGGAGTATACTCTTTCGAATAAAAAAAGAATTTCGAGAATCGGTCCACAAATGGGGGAGAAATCAGGTAACATACATAAAAAAAAAAAAAAAAAAAAAAAAAAAAAAAAAAAATACATACACACGAACATAGAACCTCCTCCTTTTTTGAAAGTCGGTTAAAAATACACAAATTAAACACCTGTTTTTTATAAATATCTTTATGACTGTGAGTCAACAGTCAACAGTTAGTTCCCAACACACAACACTCGTTGTGTGTTGGGAACTAACTTTAAAAAGATTTCCCAACGAGTAACAGTGTGACTGGTTGGGAAAAAAAATCACAACGAGTCACACTGTTACAGGTTACAGTGTGACTCGTTGGGAACAAACGTTATAATCTACCACGCGGGCCCAGTACGAATCGGTAGATGTCACATGTCTTCGAATTTTTCGTTGTAGGACATGCCGGTTTCCTCACGATGTTTTCCTTCACCGTACAACATACATTGTGAAATGAAATTGAAAACGTGCTGTGATAAAAGAATTTGCGGTGTAAAGGTCAGCCAATTGCCGTCACAAGTCACAACCTATCGTTAGGGAAAACCGATTTATGATAACTAAAAGTAAACAATGTTTTTTATCTATAAGGCGCGGCGGCCATTGGAATGGCCGAACAAGGGATTTTCATAATACAGATGATATTTAACCGACTTTAAAAAAAGGCGAAAGTTCTCAATTCGACTGTTAGTGTTTTCTTGTGTGTGTTTGTTACGCTATTACTCGGTTATTTATGGATCGATTTTCAATATGATAGGGTAATACTACTAGCTTGGTCCCATTATCAAAAACCCGATCTGATGATGGGAACCTCGAGGAATTGAGGGAACTCCTCAAATAATTTAGGTGCACACGTACCGAGTATAATGATAATTGTTACTCATCCGTCACCTTGTCCCAAAAGTTCAATTGAAAATCAGCGTCAGGCAGGATCTCAGCATCTGTCTGGCATTACCGCGGAAATTAACCTTTTAGCGCAGCCGTGAGACATGCCATTTTTGTCTCTTTTTGTGTTATTGTGTTTTTGCTGTGCTGTGTATCCAGCTGTTGCCAATAAATGTATTTTCTTTCATTCTTTACCGATTCTTGCATTTTTAGTAACAAATCAAGCATGTTCATTTGGAAAGTATAATTTTACGAAGAAAAACTGGTGAAGAATACAGGCAACGGAACTATTCAACGCATAACTGCAAATTATTCGCGATTGCGTCAGTTTCTATGCAGAGATTTTGTACAATTCCATAACAGGCAGAGATGTACAGATTAAAGTTTAGAAAGAACTTCTTTAGCAATTGATAACCGATTTCAATGATTCTTTTAAGTTTTGAAAGACTTTTTTACCATACGAAGAAACTAAAAAAAATGAAATAAAAAACTTTTTACAAAAAAAAAACAACAGACTTCTTAAAAAACCACTAACAGGTGAAAAATAACTCCAGTTTCGGAAGTCGGTGGCCAATAATGAATGACACAAAACCAACAAAGCCACAGACTTACGAAACTGGAGTTTTTTCACTTGTTAGTGTTTTTTGAAGAAGCCGGACACCGGTGTCCGCCTGTCATTGTCTATCTATTGTGTCTACAGTTGACTCAATTGAATTTAAAGGTTAAGACTCACATTTCAATGATACACCACAGCCTGCTTCGGCCCGGTCTGGCAGCCATGACTCTGGAATCTAAGACAGAAACACGCTTGTTAAATACACACAGAAAGCACAGCTCATAGAAACCTCTATTCTCAGACAGCACGCTTCGCCGAAAAGCTTGTTGAGAGAAATCATTGGTCTGTAGAGAAAGAGATTTAAAATACTATAGAGCGGGCATGTCAAGGATATGTCATAGAAAAACTTTGATCCCATGTCTCAGTAACGCCATCTAGAATAATATATGAATATTGAAGCGGCGGCGGAGCGTACTACAAAAAACTCATAGACTTGCATCCAGCAGGACACACGTTTTCGGACGAAAATTTTGTTCGTGATGTCCGGTCTAAAGGTATTGAATGTCTTTGGTCTGTAGACATCTCGGTACATGCAGAAGCACTGTCGACAGAGATCTCGATCTGTTTGTAGATAGCACTTTTTGCCGTCAATTTTATTTATAGAAACCATTGTTTCCAGATACCTTGGTTCTCAAAGAGCACCTTTAGAGAAGAATTCATAAGTATTACGCTTTTTTGGTTTAGATTTAGACACGCGTTATGTCAGTCATAGTATTCGACGCGACACAATGTGCGAGATCACAATATTAAAAAAAACCTTTAACAAATGTGATTGAAGCAGCCCCAGTAAGTATAGACTCTTAGCATGATAAAAGAAGATCTCAAATCGTTTGCGCTTACTAAAATATTTGTTCGTCCATGATGACAGTGAGCGCCGCGCCTTATACCATGGGGTGGGAGATGCTTTTGCTCAAGACGTAGGTAGAATATATGCTGACAGCCAGATAACAGCTTTAGTTCATATTTTTCAGATATTTGTTGTTATTAAGATCGTCCGATTTCCTCCAATTGTGCAACATTATGATTTCCACAATTAAAACCAAGTGCGTGTCGGGCCACGCATCTAGGGTTCAGTAGGTGCCCATCACAATAACGCGGACTAAGAAGTGGTTTTTTAGTTGTTTCATACAATGTCCAACCAAACAGATTAAGAAGATTCCTTGTTAACTTTGAACCATAAATAGGTTAGGTTTTTTGTATTTTTTTTAGTTAAGGTACATCGCGCGTCTACTCATTTAATAGCTATGTGTGATTAATGTATACAATCTTGCCCATTCTTCTCCATGCGAAATAAACATATTATTACTTTTGTACGCCATTAACGGCAGAGCACGCAGATTTACCTGGTAATCTAAAACCTCTCACTTAATTGTATATTCGGGTTTTACAATAAAATATATTCTATTCTATGTTTAATTTAACTTATAAATGATTTTCCTTTGACTTTGACTTTAAGAAAAACTTTTTGAATATTGACATGCTATCGCCACAGAACTTCGTGAGAGCTTGCTTTTTGACCAAAACCACTAAGAAACGATTTTTAGAAATTCAACCCTTAAAGGGAAAAGGAAGAGAAGGGTCCCATAGGAGACGGAAGTTCTACATCCACGCAGGCGAAGCCACAGGCCAAAGCTAGTTAAAAAATAAAAGTAAGTAACTTAGGTTACAAAGGTTTTATTTTGGTGTTTTAGGTACTGTGGATTAGTAATTAGTAATTTGTTTTTATTTGTGACAATAAATAAAATAATTTAACTTTTAGTTAAATAATTCATTGCCATTTTGCTACGGAACTCTAAACATACAAATCGAGCAGTGTTTACTAAACGTGACCCTGTAAGTCACCCGGTTATTTGAGTTGTTATAAGACCTAATGGTTATCAGGGAGTGTTTTTTATCACCAGTACCTACCTTGAAAATACTTAAATATGTGGGAATAGCTGACATTATGTTTAAGTATCCTAAGTGCGTTGGATGCAGCATCTACTTTTGTTGCAACGACAAGATGTGTAAAACGTGGAATGTGTTAACGTTGGTCGCGCTGTGCGTGGGCATAGCACAATCCTGGGGTAAGTACGACTGTGTTTTTCTCATAATTTATACGAGTGAGCAAAATCTTTAATAAACAGATGGTTTTAATCAGTTATGAACTCGAGTAGGTTCTTAACAAAGACATGATTTTAATAATTGAGAAATAAGAGTCACTGAATTAAGTTGCTTTTATAGTTAAATTTAGATGGCTAAATGCAAAATAAAGCAAAATTC
Organism: Euplexia lucipara; assembly: GCA_921972225.1. Taxonomy (NCBI): domain Eukaryota; kingdom Metazoa; phylum Arthropoda; class Insecta; order Lepidoptera; family Noctuidae; genus Euplexia; species Euplexia lucipara. Next base: position 16,348,210 of record OV179155.1, on the reverse strand, counting down.
GTTAATGTTACATGTTTTTTTAAATACCTACTAGGCAGACTGCCATAAGAAAATGAGCCATCTCTTTTCCGGGGGAAAGGCTTCATTAAGGGTTTAATACCTATTTATTTTCTCGAACAAATGAATAAAACAGCAGATTTTTTTCTCATATCAGAAATGGTCACGATGTGTAAGCTGTGTGTGTAGTGAAACTTTGAATACTTACTGATGAAAATATCTTGTATAGAAAACACTTTACTTCGATCAAAATGTTCTACTTATTTCGTTTCTTTCAGACGTCGTCCTAAGCAGAGGAGATCGACTAGTATTCTATACAAACACAACCAAAACAAGCACCATACATCTTAATTCCCATAACCTCGCGGCGCTGGCTTACGACAATGTTCACAACATGATACTATACGTCGATAAACAAAACAACAACGATGCCATAGGAGGATTTAACATATCGTCCATGGAATTCAAATATTTTAACTCAAGAAATGGCAGAAATATTCGGGGCATAGTCTTCGACCCGGCCACAGATAAACTTTTTTTTACTGATACCATTGAAAGAGCCATTTATTGGATTTCAATAATACCTGGTGCTCAGAACGATGTCCACGGAAATCGTATAATAAAGTTGGATGATGGGATCCCTACTGATATTGCCGTGGATAGCTGTAGAGGGTAAGTAACCAATGATAGTAAAATGAGATATGCTGATTATTTTTAATCTACAATGTGACAAAAATTATGATAATCAACTTTCAGATACATTTACTGGATTACCACAAACCTGACGACGCCTACAATAGACAGAGCGAGATTTGATGGTTCCGAGAGACAAGTTGTCACTAATATAAGTTCATTGTATATCAATGAGACTTACAAACTGGAACCACACAGCTTGGTTATTGATCAACAGACGCAGAAATTATTCTGGGCTGAGCCAACTAATAGTTTAAGATACAGTACTCGTCAAGCAGATTTGAATGGACAAAATGAAGTTGAAAATAGTCACTTTTATTTTCTTTCTGATGGTAAAGTTTTAACAATTACATCGAATGTATTGACCCTTTCAAAAAGCTCCCTCATCTCATGGGTTTGGTGCGAGGACTGCGACGTATGGGAAGAAGATAAGATTGGCGCTGTCATAATTCCCAAAAAAATGATAGAGTTGGAAAATAACATTTCTCTTGGTATAGCTGCAAACTATAAAGTAGAAGAACAAATTCAGGGACTTCAAAATTGTGAAGCACTTACGAGCTTAGTACAAAACAACGGCATTGAACCGTTTTGTGTTCATGGTAAGAAAGTAAATGGACAATCTCCTTGCAAGTGCACACCTGGTTACATCGGTGAGCGATGCGATGTTTCAGTTTGCGAGAACTATTGTTTGCAAGGCAACTGCACCTTCAATGACGACGGAAATCCTCAATGCAGGTAAAAAATAATTGTTCTTCTAATCGTTTGGTTAGTGGTAACTTGGTGTCAATGTTTTAATGGTGCCCATGGGCCTTCGACTTGGTCACATTACAAGGCGAAAACTACCTAACTTGAACTGTTTTTTTTTTAAATATAATATATTTGTCGGCGTCAGCGATGGCCGAGCGATGAGCTGACACCGATGGGGGTTTCGTGGTACCGAGTTCATAACGTAGTCCATATCGTAATCACGAAACATAACTCAAATAGGTAACTGACAGTTTCGTACTGGATGTGTGTTTTCGTCGGTGCCTCAAATTAATCTGAGCTCTGCCCAGCTCCCACACACCAGCATGACTCTGTCCCACGTGACTTTACCGAAAACACATTCGCGGCATTTTCAAATGACGAGTAACGTCACACTGGTCACCATAGACTCCGTACTAAGTTCTAAACAACTTATTATTCAAGAATATCGCTTTCCACGACATATTCTTGTTTTGACGGTTGCCTTGTTCAGTGTAGAAAAACAATAATAATGTTGACATTTTCCAAAGACATTCAATACCTATAGACCGGACATCACGAACAAAATTTTCGTCCGAAAAAGTGTGTCCTGCTGGATACAAGTCTATGAGTTTTTGTAGTACGCTCCGCTGCCGCTCTAATATTCATATATTATTCTAGATGGCGTTACTGAGACATGGGATCAAAGTTTTTCTATGACATTTCCTTGACATGCCCGCTCTATAGTCTTTTAAATCTCTTTGACATTTTCCTTGTTTCAGTTGTCATCCCGGGTATTTAGGAGAAAGGTGTGAGATGGACGCGTGTCGTGACTACTGTCTGAACAATGGCGACTGTTCTCTGAACGAGGACAATGAACCGGTCTGTCTGTGTGTTGGTAACTACGAGGGGTCACGATGTGAGGCTAATCAAACTAACTCTTTGACCTCGACCCCTTCGTCCGACTCAACAGATAAAAACCAAACAATGGCGTATTTACTGTCAAAATGCCTTAACTATTGTTTCCAAGGAACCTGTAGTTATGATGAAAAAGGACTTCCTATTTGCAGGTAAATAGTATCCTACTTTGTTTTTTTCGACTGCCTCGTTTGTCTTGTGGTCGCAAGCGCTACTGCTGAGTATGAGGTCCCGGATTTGATTCCCAGGTCGGGCAGTGTTATTGAGTTTTTCCATCTGGAATTTCTTAGTAGCAGCCCGGAGTTTGGATTAGTGCCCAATTGATGGCAATTGACTCGCCCCCTATTACATGGGACTTAAATTTAACTGACGTAATGTGGGTGTACTACCAGGTACACCTCTGCCTAGCCCTTCGGGTATTTCAAGCGTGACTTTGTTTTTGTTATATTTTTATAAAATGGACTAGCTGCCCAGATCTCCCGGTAAATTTAGTTCCGCCACAGACTCAATTTATTCGTTTCATTTTGTTATCAGGCCTACTGAAACCAAAAAAATCATAAGAATCGGTCATGCCGTTTCGGAGGAGTTTAGTAACAAACACTGTGCCACGAGAATTTTATATGTTAGCTTAACTGACTTTGCTTACAAATATTTAACATTTCAGATGTAAAGCTGGATACACAGGGGAAAGGTGTGAAGTTGACGCGTGTCATGGTTGCTGTCTGAACAACGGTTGCTGTTCCCTGAACGAGGAAGAAGAGCCAGTCTGCAAATGTGATGTTGGTTACGACGGAACTAGATGTGAAGCCGTACAAAATTATGGCAGTCCATTCTCATATAAATTCAATTTTGATTCTGAAAATTAGTATACTTAAGGGTCGGTACATTGTATATCTAACGGAAAATGCGTCGCGTATTATCGGTCGCGTAACGCCAGAAGAGACAAATATACAGGGTTATTTCTATAAAACACCAACAACCCGCAGGACTAGATAGCTAACATCTTAAGCAACAACTTTTGTTCTACAAGTTCTGACGTAAAACAATAAATGGAACTAAAATTATATTTAGAGTTTTGATTGTACTGTCGTGACATTTGTAAGCCTATGTTTCACTTATAAACGAAAGGAAGACGAAGTTCCATCTTAAACTGCGATGCGTATAGAGCTAATAACATTCAAGCGGGAAATTTAATTAATTTTTATTTTTGTATGAAAATAAAAACCAGTAAAATTAATAAAAGACGTAGGTCTTTTATTAATTTCACAGGTTTTTTTTTAACATAGCAATCTGATCTTGCGAGATTGTTGGTGTTTTTTAAGTAACCCTTTATAATAAAGCCGTGAACTTTACACACTCCACCGATGATGCGTTACTCCTTCAAGGTACAGCGGCGCATACGCTCGTCAGATATGTACCGACCTTAGAGGTCCAGAGGATCTAGGTTCTTAATAAACAATAAATGATATATGTACGTATGTAGATTTTACTGTTGAGCAAATCCTAAGTTTGTGACGAGGTAAGAGAATAAGATAAATGGGTACAAATAAGAAATTTAAAATACTTGAGGACATGTGAAGAAATGTCTTCGAAAAATTTTAAACTCACGTCTCAGTAACGCCATCTAGAATAATATATCAATACTAACTTCTGGCCGCGACTTCGTTCTCGTGAAGTTTTGATATCGCATCAAAACTTCACGAGAACGCCTGCTATCGCCTGCTTGTGCTATATGTAATTGTATAAATAAGTACCCTTTTCCGACTTGCTAAACTTAAATTGTGATAGCTCGGCTAATATGCATGGTAATTCTGGGTGTGTAATGTTTGGCATAATAACAAATGCTCTAATTTCACTTGAACTAACGTTCACATGACATAATTTTCATATGACATAATATCAAATGACATAAATTCGACCTAATGTTTCACATCATATAATATTCATTTAACATAATAACATTTAGTATAACGTTCATTTTGTATAATTTTCAATATGTATAATATTCTTTTAATATAACGTTCATTTGACCTAATTTTCATATTTACTCATTTTCTGCCCAAACTATGTAGTGAATAAGTAAATATCAGAAAACATCATACTGTAATAACCTAACCCACATGATTCTCCAAATATAGCAGGGATCTGGCGCTTGGCGGCCGCTGGCGCGGCACACTCGCTTCGCTCGCTCGCCTTCGCGCGTTAAAGTTACTTAGAGATTATGAATATTATAGTAAATGAATAATATGCTAAATGAATATTATGTGAAATGTGCATTATAGGAAATGTTCATTATGTCATATGAAATTAGGTAAAATGAAATTATATCAACAATTCATTATGTCAACTGATCGTTATGTTAAACAAAATTATGTTAACTGAAATTATGTCAAGTGAACGTTAGATATTTTGTTATTATGACAATCGTTACACACCCGATGTTTATAGCCTTCCTTGATAAATGGACTATCCAACGCAAAAATATTTTTCAATTCGAGCCGGCAGTTCCTGAGATTAGCGCTATTTTAATTTATCATCGTGTCCCTTTTAAGGTAAATAAATACTTTTTCTTTCTTTACTTTCTTTCTTTCGTTTTCTTGCATGAATGATATGTTTATTTCAAGTTTTTTAATAAAACAAGCTGAGTTTGATATCCATTGTTTTTAGGTGTTCAGGACACGTTCATCGACGGCCTTTGAAAGACAGATCGTCGACAACGCGAGCGCGTTCGTTGCTTCGATGCGAAAGGATGCGTACTTCGTTTCATATTTGGCTCTCTCTTTTGTGTGACAAACGCCATCTGCATCGATTAATGTGTCCTGACCCGAGTCCCCCAGTCCGAGTTTTTATTTATTTCCTCGCAAATATGTTATAAAACGTCGTATGACATACGTGCGCTTTGATAATTACAGCCTCTGCTTTCTCGCAATATTGCCTCGGCTGTAATTATTCAACCTACCGCACTTATATCATAATGTACTATTAAGATACTTCCACTGTTACGAACACAAAAATACTAGACCAACAGGCCAAATGAAGGCATTGTACTGGCCTGTTGGTCTAATAATTAGTGACCCTGGCAGCTATGCTGGAGGTTGTGGGTTAGATTCCCACCCAGGACAAATGTATAATATGTTATGAATGTGTGTGATGTGTGTGTAATGAATGTGTGAGTGCTCATCAGAGCACGATCATTTTGTTCTGTGTCTGGGTGTAATTTACCTATAATGTGTATATGTCGTAGGTTTTTCATAAAATTAGGTTTTTGATGAAAAACCGGAAGATGACACAATTTAAACTCAATTTCGGTTCCCTATCCATTTGCATAAAATTTTAAGACTTAATATAGCTTGGCACTTTTTTGTTTATCCTAATTATGTTTTCGCATAACATTATTTACGCATAACAGCTTACGCATAATTTTTTAAACATAATTTCTCTAATCATATTAATGACTAACATTGCATAACATTTTAAATCATACATTTAAGTATTTACGCCTAATGATATTAAAACATATTTTTATAGGCATAACAAAGAAGAAATTTAAAAAGCGTAGCCGACGGAGCCCCGCTACGCGGGGCTCTTATTTCTGTCTTTAGGGTTTAAAGGAACCTAACTAACCTAACGTCGGGGTGCCCCAAGTCCTGATTATGAGAGCAAACGCTTTGGGATTAAAGCAAACCCGATATTTTGACAAGAACTTTATCATAAATCCAAACTAGTTCAGGTTTTTGATAAAAAATCTGAACTAAGTAGTCTGAACTGTTACAGGTTTATGATGAAATTGAGTTTAGAATGTGTCATCTTCCGGTTTTTCATCAAAGACTTAGGTTTTTGATCAACAACCTGATTTTATGAAAAACCTGCGACATATATATTTAGAAATTTATAAGTATGTGTGATCAGTTGTTAAGTACCCATAACACAAGCTCTTCTTAGCTTGGGCTAACTTGGACTACAATGACGTTGTGTGAGAGTTGTGGAATTTATTTATTTATTAAAACGCGCTACCTTCTTGTACGTGGCCTCGAAATTGTTCACCCTAAATGGGCGAAAAAAACACTATTTTTATGGCAAATTAATTTATTAATAGAGAGAAATAAAATTAATAGGTAGGTACTTAGTTAAGATTAAACGATAAATGCTGAACATGATTCATGAATAACGAACGAAGGCATTAAAAATAGGAGTTGTCAAATAAGTGATTTAATAAATAAATTTGAAGACACTTTAACTGCTATGTGAGTAACAGAGTTTTTGCAAACTCGAGAATGTTTCAGCTAGAATTTTCTTTCCGCTGAGCTGATAGGGATAGTCTTCCATGAAAAAGGGCCAGGAATTGATTGAAGGACTTCAACTTCACATCTTGTGCCTTCGTGTTCTCCGACACATTGGCAGACTGGCTCTTCTTCCTCGTTCAGGGAACAGCAACCGTTGTTCAGACAGTAACCATGACACGCGTCAAGTTCACACCGTTCCCCTGAGTACCCAGCTTTGCATCTGAAATAATAAAAATATTAAACACTAGCAGACGTCCCGCGGCTTTACCCGCGTAGTTCTTGTTCCCTTGGGATTGCAGGGATAAAAAGTAGCCTATGTCATCCGGGAATAGTAAAGCTTTCCATCAGTGCAATAATTTTTAAAATTGAATCACGAGTTCCGAAGATTACCCCCTACATACAAACTTACAAACATACAAACTTACAAATTTTACCTCTTTATAATATTAGTATAGATTCTACCTGCATGAAACATGGTAACATAATATTTATTCATTACTAGCTGACACCACGCGGTTTCACCCGCGCAGTTCCCTTTCCCGTGGGAATACGGGGATAAAAAGTAGCCTATGTCACCCGGGATAGTGTAGCCTCCCAACGGTGAAAGAATTTTTCAAATTGGTCTTGTAGTTTCGGAGCCTATTCAATGCAAACAAATGATCGAAGAAACAAACAAACAATCAAACCTTTCCTCTTTATAATATTAGTACAGAAAACTTTATGCACTAGTAAAAAAACTGTACTAAGGTGAACTTAATGCCATAAGCATTTTCTACCTTAAGGGGATGCACAGACAGAACATAGTAGTCGCAAGAAGGTAACAAAAACTTGAAAGTCAAATAAATAATCATTAAGAATAAATACATAGATAATCGAAGTCAAGAGAAATAAAAGCGTAATTAATGGAGAAGATATAGTTAATATGGAGAATGAACAAAATTCACCTGCACATAGGAAGTCCCTTTTCATTGTAACTGCAGGTACCTTGTAAGCAATAGTTGAGACATTTTGATAGTATATAAGCTAGGGTTTGGTTTGTTTCTGCTGAGTCAAAAGTGTCATTGCGATTATCCTCACATCTTGACCCCTCGTAGTTACCAACACATTGACAGACTGGTTCAGCCCCGTTATTCAGGGAACACTCGCCATTGTGCAGACAGTAACCATGACAGGGATTGACTTCACACCTCTCTCCGATATACCCGTCGTTACATCTGAAAACCGCGAGTAAATTAAATATTTAAACAAATTGAACAAAGCAAGCATTAGGAGGCGTGTTATATGATTTACCTGCATTGAGGAAGTAACTGATTATTGTAGCTACAGTTACCATATATACAATAGTACAGACAGTCTGATACTTCGCATTTGTCACCACCATAACCTCTTCTGCATTCACAGACTGGCTTATTCTGCTCATTCAAAGAACAGGTGCCATTGTTTGAACAATAACCATGACATGCGTCAACTTCACATCTTCCTCCATAATAACCGGTATTACAACTGAAATAAACAAAATATGGAACAAAGTTATCTCAACTAAGTTAAACAAGAAAGTATATGGAATAGAATGTGTTTTACCTGCATTGAGGAAGTCCCATAAAATTGAAACTGCAGTTGCCTTGCAAACAATAGTTTTCACAAACTGACACATCGCATCGCTCACCGATGTAACCAGGTGTGCATTTGCAAGGAGAATGTCCATTCACTTTCATACCATGAACACAAAACGGTTCAATGCGGTTGCTTTGTACCACACTCGATAGTGCTTCACAATTGTCAAGACCCTGAATTTGTTGTTCCACTTTATAGTTGGCAGCTATACCAAGAGGGATTTCATAATCCAACGACATAATTTTTTTTGGTTTTAAATGAATTTCTTCTGCACTTTTTGATTCTTCCCATATAGAACCCTTTGGGGTCCAGATCCACGAAATGAGAGAGTGTTTTGAAAGTGTCAACACATTTGATTTCTTATCCAATGCTTTCTTAGAATGGAAATTAAAGAAACTGTTTTCGACTTTGTTCTGTCCATTCAAATCTGATTTATAAGTACTATGTTTAGAACTGTTTGTTGGCTCAACCCAAAACATTTTCTGCATCTGTTGGTCAATAACCAAGCTGTGTGGTTCCAGTTTCTGAGTCGTGCTGATAAACAATGAATTAATATAAATGACAACTTGTCTCTCGGTGCCATCAAATCTCGCTCTCTCTATTTTAGTAATCAAGTCTGTGGTGATCCAGTAAATATACCTGAAAGTTGAAACTCCATATTTCTTATCACGAAGTAGACACAATTATGGAAATAATATTTAAACTATCTTTGATTACCTACCCTCTACAGCTATCCACGGCAATATCAGTGGGGGTCCCTGCATGCAACTTTAATATACGATTTCCGTGGACATTGTTTTGAGCACCAGGTTTCAATGAGACCCAATTAATACTTTTGTCATTGATGTCAGTATAAAAAAGTTTTTCTGTAGCCGGGTCAAATACTATACCCTGGATATTTCTGCCATATCTTGCGGTAAAATATTTGGATTCCATGGACGATATGTTATATCCACCTATAACGTCGTTGTCGTTTTGTTTGTCGACATATAGTATCATGTTGTGAACATCGTCGTAAGCCAACGCCGCGAGGTTATGAGAATTAAGATGTACAGTATTTGTTTTGGTTGTGTTTGTATAAAATAATAGTTGATCTCCTACGCCTAGGACAATGTCTGAAACAAGAGAAATAAGTTGTACAGACTCCAGCACATCAAGTTAACCCAAATTGACAAAATTTTCCAATTGAACATGAACCTTATTCTGTTAGCAACAAAATTGGATAAACTGTCAAATAAAATTGACAAATTGGTGTGCCTTGGGACAAATGTTAAACCGTTGGTCCCGGCTGTCATTCGTAGACCTTTACGGGTATTCGGAAGCTTGAAAGTCTGACAACCAGTTTAACCAAGGGGTATCGTATTACCTAGTTACTGGGTTGTGGAGTTCCCTGGTATTCAGCAGCATCCGGTTAAGCTGGAAGCCAACTCCAACATAGAGGAGAAAAGGGAGAAAAAATAGTTCCATAGTTCCATAGTTGAGAAAAGGCTAGGCAGATGATGATGTAAGTTAATTTTAGCGTAGGTATACATATGGGATACTAAATAGTAAGCGCATTTTTTTTTACATCTATCCGCATGTTTAATAAAAAAAGAGAGAGATAGAGAAAAGATAGAGAGAGTGTGGGACTTCGTAAAGTATAAATAATTAGGGACAAATGCGTCCCTCGTACTCACCCCATGAGGTCACAGTCCCGACGCACAGCGCCATCAACGCCAGCAGGCACTGAATTCTACACATTTTCTTGAAGAATACAAAGATGTTTCAACAGAGCAAGATGGGGAGTTCACTGCTCTTGGAACACTAAAGCACAATGTTGGCTTTTCGCTTTATATTCGTGTAGTTCATTTAGGTGCTGGAGATAAGACTTATTACCATTTACATTATTACACAGATAGTGGTGACCTGTGCAGTCACGTAAACATAGCGTTATTTATGAATTACCAAGATTTTCGTATCAAAATAGTTTTTTTCAAGCTTCTATTTCAAAAGCTGGGAACTAATTCTATCTTTCTAAGTTAGCATAGTTCTAGTAGTTCCTATTGGTGTGAACGGCTGACTAAACAAATTATAGGTCTTGAGTTCATGCGTATTATGGAATTAGTTATTATTTCTTTAAAAAAAAACTGTACGAAGGCGGACTTAATGCCTTAGGTATTTTCTACCGGGTGCGACAAGAAAAAAAAATAAGGACAATACTTAAGTGATACAAATAAATACACAAAATAAGTGTGTTGTAAGTTATTGAGTTTGATTTTACTTTTTAACCGACTTCAAAAAAAGGAGGAGGTTCTCAATTCGGTTGTATTTTTTCTTTGTTTGATAGGGTATACTAACAGATTGGTCCCATTTGTATAAAAGTCATATGTGATGAGGGATCTTCGAGGGATTGAGGGAACTCCTCGAAAAATATAGGCACACACGCACCGATTTTAACATTTTTAGTAACAAATCAAGCATTTTCATTTAGAAAGTATCATTTGGTGAAGAAAAACTGATGTAGAAGACAGGCAACGGAACTCTTCAACGCATAACAGCAAATTATTCGCGATTGCTATAGTCAGATGTCTATGCTGAGCTTTTGTATTTCCACAACATAACATTACGCCATTCTATTTTAAACGGGGCCGGCAGAGATGTACAGATTAATGTTTAGATAGAACATCTTTAGCAATGATTCTTTCAAGTTTTGAAAGCCTTTAAAATAAAAACTTAAAAAAAAACAACCGACTTCTTAAAAAAGAGTAACAGGTGAAAAATAACTCCAGTTTCGGAAGTCGGTGGCCAATAATGAACAAAACAAAACCACCGAAGCCACAGACTTCCGAAACTGGAGTTATTTTTCACCTGTTAGTTTTTTTTAAGAAGTCGGTTGTTTTTTTTATTTATATTTATTTTTTAGTTGGTTTTATTGGTGCTTTGTGTTTTTTATAACTTTTTGTCAATGGGTGTACCTACTTACCTGAAATAAAGGAATTTATTTATTTATTTTATTTATTTAAAATAAATACAAAATGAAGAGAGATAAAATACATTGATTGAGAAAAGCCATTATGATTTGCTCACAGCTATTTTGAATATAACAGTGGAAGAAAATATCTTGAGGAAACCGTTCCTCAAGATATTTTCCTCCACTGTTATTGAAGCAAACTATGTCATCAAATATCTTATATTTTTCACAAAAAGAATATACACGATCGCACATTGCCCTTTCAAAGACTTTGGATGCAGTAGGCATAAGGGCAACTGTATGGACACGCTTTGTTACAGACTTTTAAATAGTTCAGGGAAAGTGCCTACCTCAAAGGATTGATTTATCAATTTGTAAAAAGGCAAAGTAAGCTCGTCCGCACACTGTCTGAAAAGAGTAGGTGGGAATTCGTCTATGCCGTGACTTCTTATATTTTTTAGGTTTTTTAAGATTCTATTTACTTCATGTCCATCAACTGGACTTAGAAACATCGTGTTAAGAGTGGAGTTTATTACTGACGCATAGGTTTATTTACAGCCAGTTTTTTGGGAGGAGTCTTCCCCAATTGATGCGTAAAAATCATTAAAATAGTCGGCAGATTGTAATAAGTTTAGATCTTCATGTATGAGTTGTTCGTCGTCTTATTTAATACTGGAATACCTATAGTGTGTGTGAAGTAATGCGATTGGATGTATGGACGCAGGTTAGTGCAATCCAGTGAGTATTTTGTACTTTAAGGTGGAAGCGTGGAAGTTATTATTAAAGTGGAAGCGCCAAGGTAGCCCTCGAAATAAAAATTTTCTTGTGTTTTTGCACTTAGCCGTTCAGTGTCAGGATATTATTATACTTATGTTGAACAAAATATGATTTGCGACCGACCGTGGGACTCCAGTTTAAGACATTTCTTCAGGTAGTAATCATCACAGAAACGCCGTAAACGCCATTGAAATAACACATCACAAAATATTTAAATGTTTTATTTATTGAATAAGAAAACAGAATGTATACCGTGAAACAGAGGGTCTAAACAAAGCCAAATGCTCATAAACGATAACGGAGTTCGATAAATCCGAAATGTATGGAATTAGCATAAGGTTTAGAAATTCTGAATTCCATACATTGAATTTCGTTATTGTTTATGAATATATGATCTGGGTCTAGGCCCCCAGAATTCGCACTTAAGTATACCAAACCGACAAGAAAATGACAAGAACAGCACTTCAATAAGACCTTCAAAATGCATTATTACTTAAATGGCAGAATTAAAAGTTAATAAAGTAAAAAACCACAATTTGGGAGGGGCAACTAGAATCACTTTCTTACTGAAAGTGATTCTAGTTGCCCCTCCCAAATTGTGGTTTCGCAAGGAGATAAAAAGACAAGAAACTCTATTGACTTGTACGATATCATTTTTTTTCTCACAACGTCTTTTACTTCATCGCCAGACAAAGTAAATGTGTAAAATTATTTTTTTAAATTTTACATTTAAAGGACATTGGGTAAGAACTGAGGGCCTAAAAAGATATCCGAAACGCATGGAATTATATGTATAACAAATATATGACAAGTACAGCACTTATATAATATACATTGGAGGAATTAATTAATTTAAAGGGTTTGTGATTAAATAATGTCAAAGGGGATTTAGGTACGCTTGGCGAGGTCGGTCAAGGATGTGTGACAATTCATGATGATGTCATTTGTAGATTGTGACAGTCGTTACGAGTAGTAAGTTCGAAAGTTTGAGAACCAGTTTAACCAAGGGATATCGTTTTACTGGGTTGTGGAGGTCAGATTATAGACAATCGCTGTACGGAAGCCATCCCCAAAATGGTTGGGGAAAAGCTAGACAGATGTTGATGATTGCTCAAACAAATTAGTTAGATTTTACTTCAACGGTAACTGTTATTTTGGTGGTACGCGAATCAGGCATAGTAACATTCCTTTCTGTTGTGTAGTACGTAGTATTTTTAACAGATTCACATCTTGCGCCTTCGTGATGACTACATTGACAGGCTGGCTCATTGTCCTTCGTCAGGATACAATCACCGTTATTCAGACAATAGTTATAGCACAAGTCAACCTCACACCTCTGTCCTGCGTAACCGGCTTCACACCTGTAAAAAAGTAAGCGTAAAAACGTTGCACATTTAATTCAATAAGACCTTCAAAATGCATTATTGAATGACAGAATTAAAAGTTAATAAAGTAAGAAATTGATTCTAGTTGCCCCTCTCAAATTGTGGTTCGTAAGGAGATAAAAATGCAAGAAACTCTATTGACTTGTACGATATCATTTTTTTTCTCACAACGTTTACTTCATCGCCAGAAAAAGTAAATGCGTAAAATTATGTTTTTTAAATTTTACTTCTAAAGGACATTGGGTAAGAACTGAGGGCCTAAAAAGATATGCGAAACGCATGGAATTAAATGTATAACAAAACAATACAAGAGAAAAACGCGAAATGCATACCTGTAACTAGATTGGCGTACTAAACAATCTTTTACCTGCATATAGGAAGTCCGTCACCATTGCAACTGCAGTTACCTTGCAAACAATAGTTGTCACAGACCGAATCCTCGTATTGTTTTCGGACATGCTCAGGTGACGAATGTCTGAGAAAATCGTTGGCCATTGACTTGTTGTTCAAATTATTTCTTATAGTTTCACACTGCTGTATTCCGTGGGTTTGTTCTGCTATTTTATATTTAGCAGCTATTCCAGCTGGTTTCATATTATAGATTTCAATAATGTGGTTTGGATGCACGCTATTGTCAGAAGCGTACTTCGGTAACCTGTTAACGGAATTGTTGCCCGTATAACACCCCACCCAGAAGACAGAATCATTCAGGACGGTCATTATACTAGGTGGACAGATTTTCTGGTCAAAGGCAAGTAAGTATTTCTTGTTTTGTCCATTTAAATTTGCACTTCTTAGATCGTGTCGTGTATCATGCGTTGGGTCTTCAATCCAGTATATTTTTTGTGTTTGTTGGTCAACAACCAGGCTATGTGGCTTATAATGGTATGTTGCATAATCATACTTTACAGTATTGTCTACAATTATTTCTCTCTCTGAACCATCAAATCGAGCTCTCTCTATTGTAGGCTTTAGAGGGTTTGTGTTAGTCCAGTAAATGTACCTGTAAATTTAAAAACACAATTGAGTTAAACATCATTGTTATCTAAGTATCTTATTTTATTACTTTGTTTTCTTGGGTGTGTCGGCATCACAACGGGCCCTATCAGAATAACAGTGCTGCGATATTTTTATTTTTAAATGGCGCAGCTAATGCTGAGATCCTGGGCATCTTTTTTTTTATTTTCTTTTTGTTTTTTAATCTTTTCTTGTTTTTTTTAATTATCTATCTGTATTGTTGTTCTTTTGTTTCATGTTCTGTGCGTCCACATAAAATATTTTCTTTCTTTCTTTTCTTTTAACATTGCGCTTGAGTTTGTTAGCATAAAGCTCGTAGCTGAATAATTACAGACGCTAGAGTCATTCAGACGCTATGGAGCTATGCTTGACGAGGTCAGCCCGAGGATAGGCAACCATTAATTACATATCAAGACACCTCCGTGCCTTAGAAAGCACGTTAAGCCGTTGGTACCAGCTGTTATTTGTAGATTTTAAGCCCAATATTCGGACAACCAGTCTAACCAAGAGGTGTCGTATTACCCAGTAACTGGGTTGTGGAGGTCAGACAGGCAGTAGCTCCATGTAAAACACTGGTATTCAGCTGCATCTGACTAAACTGGAAGCCAATCCCAACATAGGGATAAGGCTAGGCAGCTGAAGATTACATTAATAAGTTACAAGTACAAATATAATTGCTATTCATTAGGTACCAACCTTAAGCAAATATCCACAGTAATAGCACTAGGGATCTCGTCATCCATTTTAATTAAAAGGTTTCCGTAATCGTTGTTCTGTGCTTCAAGTTCAAATAATATCGTGTTAATACTTCTTTCTTTTGCGTCGGTAAAGAAGATTATTTCTTTGACGGGATCGAAAGCAAGACCTTGAATGTTACGACCGTTTCTTTCAATGAAGCAGGCGTGTTGATATGAAGACATTACATAACCACATATGGCATCGTTGTTGTTCTGTTTGTCGACGTATAACATCGTGTTGTGAACTTCATCGTATGCTAACGCTGTTAGGTTTTGGGATTCCAAACTCTCGGTGTAAATTTTTGTTCCGTTACTATAGAAGATTAGTTGATCTCCCGCGGATACGGCGATGTCTACAAAGAGATGAAAATGGTTAATAAAACCAAACTGGGAGCCTAGTCGAACTCACATTCTATTTCACGGTAAAGTATGGAATTAGTCTAAGCTTTCATAATCCTGAATTGAAAATGTAAGGCAATGAAAATGTGACTTTGTCTTGGCCCGCTGATGTTTATATAAACCGCTAATAATATAATTTACAAAATCAGATAATATGTAACGGTACCTACTAACGGTAAATACGAATTTCAGTCATTTATTCATGAACAAATTAATTTGTATATGATTTTACACAAAACTAACAAATATTTGGTTAAAATGAAGAGAAAATACAATCTAGAAAGTTAAATTTAGGTCGCTCTGGACGCATGTTTGCATTACTCGTCAAAATGTAGGGAGCAGTAGATTTTTTTGAAGTTAGTAGATACTTCTTTTGGCGCGTTGGGGAAAAATTATGGGAGTAAATTTTTACGCGCACGCACACCGTTACGAAAAATCGACACCCTGAAGTTAGCTATAGTCGATTTTTTTTTCTATTATCATGCTAAATAACTTCTAACGCGTGTACACACACGCTTTTTGGGCAATTTAAGGCTGGGTCCCACAATAAAAGTTGTTCATAATGATGAGTACAATGACCCCTGAAGAGGTTCAGAACGACGTAAATTTAGCCTTGCACTTGTATACTAATATGTTAATGACGAGGTCTAAAAATGACGAGGTGTAAGTTATGTTCTTAAGTTTGTGTGCATATAAGTGGTCTCAGAAAATGCTCATACGATTTCAAAAGTTCTTTGGAAGTTACTATATCGATAAGTGCTTAAGGCTAAGCCGTATGTCATTGTCGACTTGAACAAGACGACGAACTGGACTTGATTGTCTTACTTGAATTTTACATTTTGTCTGGCAGTTTGAGTACTTAATGCCGTGCTTTTACGTTCTTTATATCATTTTGTCTGGCATTTTAAGTACTTTATGCCGTACTTTGACGTTCTTTTTAACATTTTTGATATTTTGTCTGGCGTTTTGAGTACTTTATGCCGTACTTTGACGTTCTTTTTGACATTTTTAATATTTTTTCTGGCAGTGTACTTTATGCCTTACTTTGACGTTCTATTTAACATTTCATCTGGCAGTTTGAGTACTTTACGTGGCCAAACCGGTTGCTTATTTGGTTTTGTTCGTCAAGTCTTGGAGCTCCTCAAGTTCTGAGTTGAGCTCATGATTACTGATAAAAGTGTACACTGACTGAACTGGTCTACTCATACGACGACACTAATCTGCATAATCCTCAAAAAGTGTAACCAAGATTTTGTCTCGACTTTAAAAACAAACTGTGATTCCTGAGTTTCCTTCTGTGTTTCTTCTCAGAGTAGTCAGATAGTTTAACACCTGCCTCACCTTAAACACACTAGTTCAACAACGACATGCAAAAGTGTTTGTTAGAACCATTTTAAAGTATAAATATACTAGGTACTAAGTATACTAAGTATACTCAATACTCAATACGTTTATTGCTTCAATAAGCAATAAACGTATTGAGTATTGAGTATACTTTCGAAGCTAGAGTTATTTTAAACCTGTTAGTGTCTTTTTATAAAGTCGGTTGTATTTTTTTGTTAAAAGTAAAAAGATTTTCTTTAAAATGGTTCTAGCAAACACTTTTGCATGTCGTTGTTTAACTACTCACCCACCCCTCAATAGGGGTGGGTGAGTAGAGGGTGGTCTATGTAAGTCGGTTGTACGTTTTATAAAAAGTTTTTATTTTACACATTAGTGTTTTTATTTAACGATTTCGATGAAATTCAACTGGGACCAACACGGGAAGTATACCCTCTAAAACAAATAGTTTCATATAAGACAACGGAGTTATGAGAAAAAGCACATAAAAGTACTGCCGAATTACGAACCTCCTCCTTTTTTGTAAGTCGGTTGATATTCCTAAATAGGAAAGATAATTTTAAATCTAATTGAAATAATTAAATTAAAAAAATGTTTAAAAATCAATTTAAAGAAAAATCTTAAAGAATATTAAATCTAATGAAGTATTCAAGGAAATAACCTACAGGTAGCCAAATTCGACGTAACTACAAAAGTTCATAACTTCGCTTTATCGACTAAGGGTCCGTTCACACAGACCGGCTCGGAGAGGAGATCAGATTCTTATCACGTTGAAAACAGAGTTTTTAGTAATTGTATTAAGGTTTATTTTTGCATGTGCACTGCTTTTGTGATTAAGAATGCTTGAAGGCGCTTGGTGTGAACTAATAAGAGGAGCTGAGCGGCTCCGATTGCGTACTTTTTCTCGATCGTGCAGCCATTTGGCTCCGATTGCATGCTCTGTAACGCTCGCGCACCCGATCGGTTCCGATTGCATGCTCTTTCTCGCTCGCGCAGCCGATCGGGTCCGATAGCGTGCTCTTTCTCGCTCGCGCAGGCGATCGGCTCCGATTGCGTGCTCTTTCTCGCTCGCGCAGCCAATCGGTTCCGCTTGCGTCCGCGCTTCTCCACGCCATCGCCATTTTGATAGAACAATCCTTTCAACGACCAAGCTACAGCCGGCTCCGAGCGCATCCGACCGGCTTCAAGTGCATCCGACTGGCTGCGAGCGCATCCGACGGGCTTCGAGCGTATCCGACCGGCTGCAAGCGATTCCGACCGGCTGCGCTCGCATCCGACCGGCTCCGAGCGCATCCGCTTTCAGGTCGCTTCCAGCCGGTCTATGTGAAACAGTTGGCGGCTCCGCTCCGACCAACTCCAAGCGCATACGATCCGGGCTGTGTGAAAAGAAAAATGCGCGCCGATGCTCTCCGAGCCGGTCTGTGTGAACGGACCTTTACTGTGTGTGCCGCTCAATTAAGTGTATTATAAATTGGCTAGTGGTCAGTTATAGAAAACATTATCGTCGTTAGGCTAGCCTTATCTTGAATCATTATTAACATTACAATTGTTATTAAACAGGAAAGATAATAATAAAATGTAGTTTTTTACCGTGTGTTTTTTTGCTATACTCAGTGTCGTCTCAAATATGTGGTGCTGTGAATACACATACATACATAAACTCACGCCTTTTTCCCATGAGGGTAGGCAGAAACTACAGAGCGCCATATGCTACGATTCTTACATACTTCTTTTGCTTCGTTTACATGCATACAGGTTGTCATACACACACGGCGGTTGCGAGTACTACGCACCTGACCTTTCTGAAGAACCTCACCAATAAGGTCTATGTATGTCCTTCTAGGGCGTCCCCTCCCGGCGTTCCCACTTACATCTGCCTTGAAAATACCTTTCGTTAGTCGCCTAACATCCGTTGTGTTGTGAATATTTCTGTGGCCCTAGTGAAATGGGGTACAAGTCCAATTTTGTCGAAAATGAGTTAAGTGTACCAAAGTGATCAGAAAACCGACTTTTACAGTTTTTTTTTGGTGTCAGTTGGACCCTTTTACACAAAGTAACTTTCTTCTTTTTAGAGATAGGTTAGATCTGTCTTCACCAAACGATAGAGCATTTTTTTCTGATCACTTTGGTACACTTAACTCATTTTCGACAAAATTGGACTTATACCCCTTTTCACTAGGGCCACAGATTTTCAGTTTATTTATGATAATATTTTATATCTAGTTGCCCTGGCAAACTTTGTGACGGTGATTACATATTAAGACCCATCCGTACCTCGGAAAGCACGATAAGCCGTTGGTGTCGCTCGGCTGTCATTCGTAGACGTCAGATCCCCGAAAGCCTCACAACCATTCTAACTAAGAGTATCGTGTAACCCAATTACTGGTTGTGGTGGTAAGAAATGCATTTACTATAATATGCTGCATATCGTAAGAATAGGCTAGAATAGACACTGAGTTCAATATTATTTAAATGATGTACTCAGCCTCTATTGTAAGTAAACCTCGACTTGATTAAGCTCTTTTTATACTATGCGCTATAATATAATAGCATGTATGTAGTACATAGTTCATAGCACAACAATATCGCGCACCTGACTGTACTTTAATATTGTCTTGGCTCATTATACGCTATAAAAGTGAGCGAGTGCTCAGTTCATGCTGTGCTATATCATGCTGTATGTCCTAGGTATATATTATATGCATTAATGAAAAGATACTGTCAAATTCCGCATTGTCATCATCGCTCGATGAGCTTTCAAGACCTGTAATTTCCTGTAACAGCCTGTTACTGTCCCACTGCAGGGCAAAGGCCTCTTCTCATACAGAGAAGGCTCGAGCATTGATCAACACGCTTGCTCAAGGCGGATTGAAACTCAAACTTATAATAACTATAAGTCCAGGTTTCCTCACGATGTTTTTCCTTCACCGATGTCAATGATGTCAAAGACAAACTTAGAAAGTACATATGAATTGAAAAAGTCACAATGGTACTTGCCCGGATTTGAACCACAACCTCGTCTTTCAAGACTATCCAGTATTAAATCTATTGTGTCGATCGTGTGCCCACTCTCCAAAGATTGCGTCGCAGATATAATTCGACACTGCACTTGTAAGCGGGCACACCCTTTATACTGGGAGGCTTCCAGCAAAAACACTAGGAAGTGGCGAACGGCGGGCTTTTTGGGGGATTGTCTTTTGTAATTTTAACGTTCAGACAGTGCTGATCCGGAGCCTAATTTAAATAAATTTATTTTGATTTTGCGGTCAACTTAGCTTGCCATATAAAAGCTTGCGATTATATCGCGTAATATAATTTCCACGCTATATAGTATAGCATTAGGTCTTTATTAGCTATATACTTTAGATCATAATTGTATAGTGAAAAGAAAAAGAGTCAGAGGAGAGAGAGGTAGTCTAGAAAGAGCTTTATTTATAACACGATAAAGAATAAATTATTAGTAGGTACCGAATGGTAATATTAAAATAAAATATCGGGAAATACCGAAAACTGTTTGTGATAATGACGTAAGTAACGTCTACAAGATAAGAAATAAAGTTAAAAAATCCGTGATTAAATGATGAATGTAAAATAGAACTGCAAAACAGCACGAATGTCTAATGATAAACTTTTTACCTACTTATAGATAGGCCAACAGGGATAGGAATTTCACCAAGTAATTTTATTATGATTATAAAAAAATTACAAAAAGACTAACCCAGAAATATAAAAACAAAAGAAAACAACTGACTCATACAAAAACATAAAGTCTTACATACAATTAATACACCACTAATTTTTAATTAATACAAATATCTAAAGGGCTTATTCTAGAGCCGGTCTTCTCATTGTATTTGAAAAGTATCAATAAATAATATTCATAAACAGCAAAGTCATCTACGATGTGTAATAAACCAAATTTTTGCATGCTTATTATGTTTAAAGGCTGAGTATGGTGAAACTACAAACAATGTAACATCTTTTGTAAAACATTCATTAATCGTCATCTCTCGCTCACATTCGCGTGATCTCGCTAAAGCATGCCCCGGCTCCAACCACTGTTTTCGTTATACTATAAGTTTAATTAAATAATAGTTTATTTTATAAAATTTAAAAATAAAAATTCATTTTTTTTTACTTATGATTACGCAAATATGATCAGTAACAGGTACGGATACAGCCCAATTTTTTTGGACACAAGTCAATATGATACATGGCGTAGCAGATTAACTTTTTCAGTGCATATGAATTGAAAAAGTCACATTGGTACTTGCCCGGATTTGACATGTATGAATTAGCTATCTTTTAACGACCTTAATATCGACCCTTATCAACAAGAATAGTAGGTAAAACATTTTTACTGTTTATTTGACTTTTACGATAACCAACTAGGTGCCCGGAGTCTGAGATATGAACAAGGTAAATTTAGTACAAAACAAAAAAACTAAAATTTCGTAACAATACGCAATGAATGCCCAAAGGGTTAGGCAGATGTGAAATAGGTACAGACGCCAGTTAAGTACATCAAGCTACCCGAAACTGTCAAATTTTCCCAATTGAACATGAACCATAATTTGTTAGCAATTAAGTTGAAAAACTTCAAAGGAATTCGACACATAGGGGTAACTAATAAAAATAATTTACAAATTAGTATTTTTGTCTTACGTAGGTCCGTGGATGGGTTGTATGGATGGTCTATAACATGTGAAGACAACTCGTACCTCGGAAAGTACGTTAAGCCGTTGGTCCCGGCTGTCATTTGTAGATCTTTGATAGTAAGTAGTTACGGATTGTTAGAAGCCCGAAAGTGTGACAACCAGATTAACCAAGTATTGTGTCACCCATGCATTCACTGGACTGTAGAGGTCAGACAAGCAGTTGTCAACGTAAAAGACTGATACTCATCTAAATCCAGTTAGACTGAAAGCCTAAATCAACATAACTATGACGGAAGCCTTTGCGAAATGGGTAAAACTGAATTTTTCTTTCATGGCTCGTTTACCCATTGATAGGTACCAAAATATAGTTAAAACATCTAATAACAAGAAGATTTCTCTAACTTGCTGCTGGTACTCACCCCAGGAGTGCGCCAACCCCACGCACAGTGCCACCAGCGCCAGCGCACACTGTATTCTACACATTTTAATCGTCAGGAGTACCAAGTTGTTTCTACAGAGGTAGACTATGCGTTCGCCTTATGTGAACCCTCTTATATAGTACAGCAAAGCACCGGTTTTCCACAAACATGAGATTAATAAAATAATGGCCTGATAACAGCATATTCCTTGTTGATCCATAACTAATTAGTACAGTGCTAACAATGGAACTGGGAATTACGGGGTAAACGTTTTGAGGATTTGAAATGAATGGTGTATTTATGTGGAGGTACGGACGCCAGCACATCAAGTTACCCCAATGTGTCAGATTTCTTTGATCGTTTTTCAGTTTTATGTCAAACACAAAGACATTCAATACCTATAGACCGGACATCACGAACAAAATTTTCGTCCGAAAAAGTGTGCCCTGCTGGATGGCTCCAATATTCATATATTGTTCTAGATGGCGTTACTGAGACATGGGATCAAAGTTTTTCAATGACATTCCCTTGACACGCCCGCTCTATAGTATTTTAAATCTCTTTGGTCAAACAGAATAAGAGTCATATTCAATTGGGAAAATTTGACACATTGGAGTAACTTGATGTGCTGGCGTCTGTACAAGGGGGTAAAATGAGCCAAAAGAAACGGTGGTCGAGTTATTCCTCATAACCAAGTGTAACTGGGTTGTGGAGGTCAGTCAGGCAGTCGCTTCATGTAAAGCACTGGTATTCAGCTGCATTCGATCAAACTGGAAGCCAACACCAACATAGTTGGTAAAAGTTTAGGCAGATGATGATGTTTTGATAGTACTAAAAACTGAAGTGTAAAATATCGAATAAGAAAGAGAATTATACGGGGTGTAAAAAGACGTAAACGAAAACTACATATTCTACCCATCACTGGGATAGTTTTTTTCTTGTAGAACATACCTGGGAATTCACTGGTTTTGAAGATAGTGCAGTTTTTTTTTACGCCTTTTTTTTCAAAATTGTATTCCAAGTATCATTAGTACACTTTCTTCCGAAAAAACATTATCAAAATTATCGATTTTTCAAAATAAACTAAGTACTCATATGAAGTTATAAAAATGCCATGGATACTTAACAAGCGGGCCGGTCGGGTCAACGACCTAGCTCGAGTGGCCATATGCTTAGCTGATAGAAAGTTGCGTTGCGTTGTCGCGCTATGCAATGCGCGCAATATAAAGCATCTCTTTTTTAAAGATGAAAAAAAAGTATTTTCCTAGCAATATTTTTTGGTTAAAGTTACTTAATTATATTGTACAGAATGTGTGGTTATCGGCTAGGTGGTTGGTCTTTTTACACCCTGTTTAAATGTTTTCTTATTTTTCTTACAATAATATTCATAAGTATTAGAGTAAGTATGTTTTCTTGTTTCATACTTTTTACAGTGTGCTTTTTCAGTGGTCTGATTTTAGGTTTTGAACTTATATAATTTTTAATATCGTTTAACCGAAGGGGATTGAATGTGAACCTTAACATGTAATTTAGTGTACCTATGCTTTGTTGGATGTCTTTAAATAAATAAATAACTATGCACCAAACACTGGAAATCGATGAGGTCATTGGACCTGTTTAGTTGACGCAATACCAACTAACTTTGAACCAACTAGGAATTACCGATCGATAAGACACGACTATATTTAACGATTTGCGGAGTACTTAATTGTATTAGTATGTTGAGAGAAGTTTTGGGGTTACCACCTCTGATGTGATTGTAGCCACCGCTGTTGTGACCACCGCTGTTGTGACCACCGCTGTTGTGACCACCGCTCTTGTGACCACCTCTGTTGAAACATCATTGTATTTCTAAAATGTGTAGAAAACAGGTGCTACTGGCATTGTTAGTGCTGTTCGTGGGGTTAGCGTACTCCTGGGGTGAGTTCTACTTTTAATACCTAGGTACACACGGTTACACATCATGCTATCCAATTCCCCATCTCGCATTATATAGGATATCCGTACTATGCGAGGTCATTGTAAACTGTTAATTTTTAGCTTTATGTGTGTATAGACGGACAGCGTTGTCAATTGGTTGATCCTTTTTATTTATTTGTTTATTTATTTATCAACTACTAGCTGCCCCGGCAAACTTCGTTGTGCCTTAGAGTCAATTTATTGCTCTTATCATTTTTTTTTATATTAGATATACCTACATACGTTTAATAAGACGACAACAAATAAATCCAAAACCAATAATAACTACTACTACTTTTTATGTAGCGAGTCTCTACTGTGATCTTATTTAAACATTTTATGTTCGATAGAATTAAAATTACAACATGTATATAACCTAACCTAACTGACCATACCTATCCTATAGCTAACCCAACTACCTAACCTAACTACCTTAAAATGCATTGATTTAAAAAATACTAAATTCATAATTTTAATCTGAACTATTGCCTCTATGTTACATACAAATTTATACCTATAGTTTTCCCGGTCTACTTTAATTAAAATCCTAACAGTAAAATAAGTTCTATTTGCAAAGAATTAATTAAAGTTCGTCTCTGTCGTCATTGTTAATTACGTAAATTGATTTCTGAAATATAAGACTTTTTTATGCTACATAAAACCTCTCAAGTTTAGTAACAAAATAAATTTCAGAACCTAGGTGCGTATTATATAAATTGACAACCTTACCTTCTTAGGTTTAGCTTAAGACGTCTTGTCAACGTCAAATTGTCACCTGATAATAAACTGGGAAGTTTGACTCCTGTCATGTCATCCAAGATGGCGCTGTGTTTGAAAAATGTTTGAGACAACCGATGTTCTTGATATTAATTTTTTCGAGGACTTTTCATGTTTTTTATTCATTATTATGCTTTCCGGACAAAGACAAATCCAAAAAGACCAAAATCATTCAAATTGATCCAGCCGTTTTTGAGTTATAAGTGGTGTAACTAACACTACTTTCTTTTATATATATAGATGGATGACTTACTGCTAATGCAAACAGAATAAAAGAATAGCATGTGAGACTGACAGCCAATTAAAAGTCATCACTTATAAAAAACAGGTTGGAAAAAAAAGATAGTGTGAACAACACAACACAGTTATCAAAAAAGGAAAACAGTAAAGCTTAAACTAAATTTACATATAGTATTCAATACAAGAACAAACCTGAATGAACAAAATCTTATTTAAAAAAGCTAAGGCTCAGGCACTTTCTGGCCGATAACACACTCGTCACGAATGGATCAAAATCATGCTGTTTACATATGTCATTAAAGTTTCTACTTGCACGCACCATAAGTATATGAATTTTGCCTGTAATTCGTTGAACTAAGTGGAATACGCAACGGTGCGTACCATCGCTTCGACCTTCCAGGAACATTAAAATAAAATTTGGATAAAGTTTGAGTTTCTAGCCCATTCTTTTCCATAAAAAACTACCTTTTGTAATCAACCAACTAGAATCATTTTCTTACATTTTTAACAGTCTAATTGAAATAAATGATTTGATTTTGACTTTAAGTGGAAATCCGTCAAGTAAGCCAGTTTTATTTTTTGTTTTATTTTTCAAATTGTGGGGCTGGTTTTTATATCTCAATTTTTGGTATGTGATCAGCTATTATAAATTTACGTACTATACGTAAAAATGTTAAGAATTTGTGGAGTTATGTTTCTAACCGTCAATCAAATAATGGTATTCCTGCCTCTGTGTTTTATAAAAGTCAAATTTCAACTGACCCAACCTTTACTTGTGACTTATTCTCAGATTATTTTCAGTCAGTCTATGAAACATCAACATTAAACGACAGTCAGTGGGTACCTCCTGATATTTGTGCAGATAATTGTGTTATTATTAATCGTATTTCTTTTAGTCATGAACAAGTTTTAAAAGAGCTTAACTTGTTAGATACAACTAAAGGACCTGGTCCTGATGGGTTACCGGCTTACTTTCTCAGGAGAGTCGCCGCGAATATTTCCACGCCGTTATACTTCATATATAATAAATGTATTATTGATGGAATATTCCCTGAAGTTTGGAAAATGGCTAATATAACACCAGTACATAAAAGCGGCTCTAAACTAGATGTTGAAAATTATCGACCTATCTCCATCTTGTCTGCCTTATCGAAGATTTTTGAGAGACTTGTACATGGCGCAATTTACCCCACACTACATAACATCATTATTTCTCAACAACATGGATTTGTCCAAAGGAGATCTACAGTTACCAATTTATTAACTTTCACAAATTACTTATTCAATAATATGGATCAGCAGATACAAACGGATGCCGTATACACAGACTACCGGAAAGCTTTTGATAAGGTGGACCATGAGTTACTTCTTCAAAAGCTTGCATACAACGGGATTCGAGGAGACTTACTTCGCTGGTTTATATCGTACGTAACGAACAGAACTCAACGAGTTGTGATTAGGGGATATCAATCCAAACTGATCACCGTGTCCTCTGGCGTGCCCCAGGGATCAATTTTAGGCCCCTTGCTTTTTATTATATTTATCAATGACGTCTGGAATTGTTTTTTGCATTCAAAATTCTTACTCTACGCAGACGATCTCAAAATATACAGGGCAATACGCACTCTTAATGACTGTGATTTACTTCAAGACGACCTAAATAGATTCTCTGCGTACTGTATTAGGAATAAAATTCAATTAAGCACTTCTAAATGTGTATCTATCACTTTCACTAAAAAGAAAAATAGTATAAAACGTGCGTATACTCTCAGTAATGCTCCTTTGTGTGAAGTTATGTCGGTGAAGGATCTGGGGATAATATTAGATAGTAAGCTCCATCTTGATCAACATATTCAAAAAATTATTAATAACTCATATCGTATGTATGGCTTTGTGATGAGAACCGCCTCAGACTTTAAGCGTCCTGATACCTACATACACCTTTATAAGTCACTAATAAGGTCACAACTTGAATACGCCGTATTAATATGGAATCCCCTATACAAAAGATACGTAGATAGCTTGGAAAATGTTCAGCGCAAATTTATTAAAGCGGTGCGTTACCGTTGCCGGCATAGTTTGAGCCCTAGTGGCTCCTGTAGAGATGTTAAGTTGATGGACTTGAAGTCTAGACGCCTGTTACTTGAGATGATGTTTCTATATGACATATGTAGCAGCAGATATGACTGCTCAGATTTGGTAAATAAATTAAGTTATGTTGTACCTAGAACTGTTATGGGACGCGGGGTGCGCGCACGTCCACTATTCGCCATCCCATCTTGCCGCACTAATGCTGGAGTTCGCGCACCTCTACGTCGTATAGCAGATAATTATAACACAAATTTCTCGGATATTGATCTATTTACATTATCATCCAACAAATTTCGAAATACTGTAATCCAAAAATTAACAAACTAAAACTATATAACTGTAACCTAAGCACAATGTAAAAAAAAAAATAAAAAAAATAAAACAAAATATCAATCACTCGCATGCCTAGTTAGTTCTTATATAAAAAAATGGAATAGGTAACATGTGGATAACGTTGTGAGTTACACATACACTATATACTTTAGATACTAAGGACTATTAATTAAGAAACCTTTGTGTAACTGTTTGTTTTCCCAAAGAAAAATAAATAAATAAATAAATATACCGACAAGAAAGATTCACAGTTTAGGATGTTATTTCTTATTGGTCTAACTTGATAATCTGTTTTTTTATTGTTCTAGACTACGTAGTCACCACAGAAGACCACCTTGAGTTTTTTACAAATGGACTCAAAGTACACTCCGAAGGTTTTCAGTTTAGAGATCTCAGTGCTATAGCTTTTGATGAAGTACACAACAAGCTGCTGTTCGTTGACAAACAAAGCGATAACGCTTCTATATTTAGTTTTGATTTAGCTAGTAAGAAATACCAAACGTTAGTCAGAAGAAAAGCATATGAAAATATCCAGGGTCTAGCTTTCGATCCAGTCAAAGGATTACTCTTCTGGACGGACACAAATGAAAGAAGCATATATTGGTTCTCGTTAAGGCCTGGCTCAAAGAACAATGTTTACGGAAATCTTTTGATCAAGATGTGGATTCGCGCGCGCGGTCTGTGCGGACGTGTATTTTGTTAATTTATTTTACCCGATTTCTTTTTGGAGTAATAATGTATGCAAAAATGACTCTTGATGTTAACTAACAATAAGTAAAGTTAAGACTAAAGTGCAGTGAAAGAGTTGAATTGTGAGCGCGGCATCGCGGAGTTCGTGTCAGCCGAGGTACGCTCCTCCTCACCTCGAGGGAAAGAGACAGGCTGCGAAAATAAACATTTTTCATTTTTCATCCTTGTCGCGCCACGGCGGACGCGGAGTGCACGGCGGTAATTTGGCATATTGAACATTGATTTTGGATTCTCAATAACCAAAACAATGCCTACGTGCGGGGCCTGCAGCTCGACAATAATGGATAACTACTATATGGAATGTTCCAATAGAAAGTGTAAGAAACATTATGATATAGCATGTCTTGAAGTAAACATAGACGTATTTAAGTCATATACGGAAGAATACAAAAAAATGTGGGTGTGCCCTGAGTGTATATGCTTAATGCCAAAAAGAGGGAACGTAGATACCCCGATCGTTAAGACACCTGCAGCTAAAACTACCATCACCACCCCATCCATAGATAACATAAATAAGCAGCGCGGTAGTCAGGCTCGTTTTTCACCAACCATGGATCCTAATTCAATGCTGCTTGAGGAATTACAGGAGTTTCGAGCCGAAATTATGCTCCGTATGGACAGCCAGGCTGAAGCAATTAATCTCCTGTTGAATCAATTCACCCAAACTAGATCCGATTTGGGTAATATAATAAAACTGATGAGGGTACTGGAAGAAAAAGTAGCTGCTAAAAAAACTCAAGACATTATAACCGAAACGGTCGACAATCCTCTTTCTACATTCGCAGAAGTGACCAGTCAAAAGAAAAATTCTAATAATCATACAAAACAGAAAATGAAATCTGCCACCACCAAAACGCAAAAAGATAACAAAGGTGGGGCCACGAAAGCCGCTGTATTACCGATAACGGAAACGGCCGGTATAATTACCTCACCAACAAGCACACCCTATGAACAAACGGATGTAGGGGAAAGCGATACTGGAATGGGCTGGACGACAGTTACGAGGAAAAAAAATAACAGACCACCTAAAAATGTAGCAGTAGGAACAAATAAGGAACTGAAGGCTATTCAAGCAACGGAAAGAAAAAAACACTTGCATGTGTGGCGCCTGCATCCTGAGACTACCATTGAAGCTGTAGCAGATCATGTCAAAAGTGTTTGTGGCCCGGATGTGCCATTAAAAGTTGATAAAATAATTCATAAAACTAAAAGAGATTACTCATCGTTTAAAATAGAAGTACCTGAAAACTGTTTCCAGAAATTAAATCAGCCTGAAATCTGGCCCATAAATACTGAGTTCAACGAGTGGATTTGGTTTCGAAACTCCACCGGAACCAGAACAGAGTAACACCATTGACATTTACTACCAGAATGTTAGAGGGCTTCGAACAAAGCTAAACGACTTCAGAAGTAGTGTAGAATTAATGGATGCAGATATATACGCAATCACGGAATCGGGTTGCAACCCTTCCATACATGACCCAGAATTAATCCCACCGGGTTATAAAATACTTCGCTGCGACCGAGCGGACGGTCGGAAACAAGGAGGAGCGCTTTTAGTGGCCACACATCGGTTCGAGCTGCGACAAGTGTACGTGAGTGACGTATCTATAGACAACTGTGTTTTTGAATTAGTCAATGCAACGGTTTACTTAAATAGACGATTTCTATTTTTATGCTCAGTGATTTATATTCCGCCTGGTAGTACAGAGAATGAATATATGGTTCTGTTTAGCATAATAGAAAAATTGTGTACTAAATATAAACAAATTATTGTGTTAGGTGATTTTAATCTTTATTCGTGTCCGATAAATGTGAGGAATTATTATGAATATTTTTTGTCCTATTGCGGATTCACACAAAACAACAATGTATCTAATTGTTTGAATAGACAACTAGATTTGATATTGAGTTCGGGTTTAAGCGAGGTATCAGTAGTGAGAGCGGACGGGCCGCTCGTGCCCGTGGACGCACATCACCCGCCGCTCGTGGCGACCGTGCGGCTCGCGGGTGCAAGCGCCCCGCGCCGCGCGCCCGCCAGCGCCGTCGGCACACGCAGTACTAGGAGACCGCGTTGGAATTTTTATAAAGCGGATTATGAATTATTATACTCCATGTTAGGATCTACTGACTGGACAGATATGTTTGAGCTGAATGATATAGAAGATATTTTAAATTTATTTTATGACAAAATTAATGAAATTTTAGATGCAAGTGTTCCTAAAAAAACATTAAGTATCAAACAGCAATATATTTATCCCAAATGGTACACGAGTAAGATTATAAAAAACTTAAAAATTAAAGCAAGACTACATAAAATATATAAAACCACTAAATCAAATAGTGATTACGATGAATATTCGAAATGTAGATCGCAGATTAAAAAAAATATAGAAAGTGCGCGCAAACAGCATGGAAATAACATTCAATGTCAGTTCGCGAAAGACCCTAAATCGTTTTGGCAATATATAAGCTCACAGAAAACTACAGCGAGTAGACATAACATTGTAAAGGACGGTCAGTATCTGTCAGACGAGGAATGTGCTGAGCAGTTCGCGGCCTACTTTAAATCGGTATATAGTAAAGCACCGCCGCGACTGGACTCAGAAGCGGCGGCGGCGGAAGCAGGGGACACTGGTAGCCAGTGTTTACAAATTAATAAGCTTAGTCTTAAGGACGTAAGAAGCGCTCTCGACCGCCTCAAGCCAAAGCGATCTGCGGGCCCAGATGGCTTACCAGCATTCCTTTTTAAAGATTGTGGTAGGGTACTCGCGGAACCTTTACTTTATATATTTAACACATGTCTTCAATCCGCGAAGTTCCCAGATAGGTGGAAGATTACGCGAGTCATTCCAGTGCCCAAGGGCAGAGCGGGAACTGACATCAGTGGGTATAGGCCGGTGGCTGTGTTGTCGACGCCGGCAAAGGTATTCGAGTCTGCCATTCAGCGCTGTATGCAAGAGCAAGTGCGCGGACAGTTATCGGATGCGCAGCACGGATTCCGTCCGGGGCGCAGCACCGCTACCAATCTCCTGGATTTCATGGGACGCGTGGTGCCGGCTGTGGATGCTGGGGTGCAGATGGACGCAGCTTATTTTGACTTTAGAAAAGCTTTTGACACCGTCGATAATGACATCTTACTGCGGAAGTTAGCAGAGGTTGGATGCACCCGGAACCTATTGCGGTTTCTCGCTAGTTACATGCAGGGCAGACAGCAGTATGTGGACTACAACGGATGTGAATCAGACTTATATTACACCTGGTCGGGAGTAAGTCAGGGCAGCAACTTGGGGCCTCTAGAATTCATTATTATGATAAACAATCTGCCGGAAGTAGTAAGGCATGGCGCTTGTTTATTATTTGCGGATGACCTTAAGTTGCTGTTCGAGATTAGGTCCGAGTCAGATTGCAGGCGGTTACAGGATGATATCGATCGCATAGTACAGTGGAGTCATGAAAACAAGCTATACTTCAACGTATCCAAGTGCTCGGTGATGAGTTTTACCCGTGCTCGTGCACCAGTGCACTATGATTATGTGGTGGACTCGGCGCCACTGCAACGAGTCACGGAAGTGCGAGACTTGGGTGTTTTCATGACTCCCGATCTGACATTCCGTAAACATGTAACCAGAATCTGTAAGAAGGCGTACAGAAACTTAGGATTTGTGCTGAGGCAGACACAAAACTTCACAAACATCACAGCAGCTAGGGTCTTATATGATGCACTAGTCAGGAGTCATCTGGAACATAGTGCGGTCATATGGGCCCCACATGAAACTAAGTACGCGGTAATGCTGGAGCGCGTTCAGAATAAGTTCACGCGCCATCTGTACAAGAAGCTGTATGGGGTATATCCGTTCTACCCACTGATGTATCCCACTCTGTTTGTTCTGGGCATGGTTGGTTATAATCAATTGCATGTACGACGAGAGTTTGCACTGGTAGCCTACTTGGTAAAGGTACTTCGTGGAGTGGAGAGTCATCCGGCAGTATTGCAGCGCTTGAGTCTGTGTGTGCCGGACCGCTACGTGTGGCGGCGGCGAGGCCCGCCACTGCTACTGGTACCTTCAGCGAGAACTAACTTACTCGCCAAAGCACCTCTTACAAGAGCTATCCGCACCATCAATAGTCTTCAAACTCAGATTGATGTGTTTACATGTTGTTTTAGTGAATTCGCAAAGGTGTTACTATTTGTATTATGTTACAAGCAGTAGGATATTTAATTATTTAAAACTTTATTGTAATTAAGTATTGTTGTAAGTAATGTACTTAGGTTTTGATGTAGTATTTTTGATTAGTTTAAGTTCTTAGCTGTCGCATTAGGGTAAACCCTGTAATGATAGTTTAAGGTTTTTTAAATAAATAAATAAATAAATAAATAAGATGGATGATGAGATTCCAAGAGCTATTGCTGTCGATAGCTGTAGAGGGTACGTTCCTAATCACAGTTTAATAGTTAAAAAAACTTCATGACAGCGTCTGAATTGCATGATAATTTATACTGATTTACAAATTACAGGTATATTTACTGGACCAACACAAACACCGATAGATCCACAATAGAGAGGGCTAGATTTGATGGCTCCGAAAGAGAAGTAATTATAGACACCAACATTTATATGCCGACTGCCTTGGCTATTGACCAAACGACAAAGCAAATGTACTGGGCTGATGACAGAGAAGGTATACACTATTCTATTGAAACTGCCGATCTAAATGGAAAGAACAGAATAACATTACTAAGGGGAATACATCAGCAACCAAACGCATTGACCGTGACAAAGGATTCCATATACTGGGTGGATTGGGGCTACAAATCGGTTTGGCAGTTACCAAAAAATCCAACAACAGACGCAGAGCCGAAAGAAATGAGTAACTTTAATGGTGCAGTACCTTACGGTATTGCTGCCAAATATGAAATAATAGAACAGACTAAGGGAAATCCAGATTGCGAAGAACTAATGAGTCTAGCACCAACTGGCAACACCAACCCTATCAATAAACTTAGAGAAGTCAGTCTTTTTTGTGTTCATGGTGTAAAAGTCAGTGGGCAGTTACTATGCAATTGCACACCTGGTTACACCGGCGAGCGTTGCGATGTATCAGTCTGTATGAACTATTGTTTCCATGGTGACTGTAGCCGCAATGTTCAAGGACACCCCAAATGCAGGTACAACATTATTTTAATACTATCTATGACTTGTTAAGTTAAATCTTCAACAATGTTGATTAATTGTACTCACTCGGTGTTCGATTCCTGGGACCAGGAAATCTTAATGGGTTTTTCTATCAGGAATTTCTTAGTAGTCGTCCGGAAAACAAGTAACCAAATGATGGCAGTAGGCTCGCCACCTATCAAATGGGCCTAAAACATACTTGGGATATACCTATACACCTCGGCCTAACACTTAGTGAAATACTGGCGTGTCTTGACAAACCGCACGTTTTACATTACCATAACGCACTATAGTTCGTTCGCGTTAAGAATGCAGTGCAACTGCAAGATAAAGGTGTTTTCGTACCACTTGCTCAAAAAAGTGACATTCTATGCCACAAAAAGCGAACTTAGCAATATTCATTTTTAATCTGTTAAAAACAGGGAAAGAAAGTTGTACTGGATTTCATTCATCCTCTAGGGAGAGAATGTGATTTAAATTTGGAATACATAACTTACCGAAATTTATACTGAACTACATTTGTGTCACGTACACCATTGAGTTTGTATTTATAGCATTATACATCTTTTTGAAAAAGGAATACGCGTTTATTAACAGATATGATTATTAATTAAATAAAATTACGAAAACCGACGAGGCCGTATGAGCTTAATGCCTTTGCTTTTCCGACAAAAAAATATAAATCTAGGAATTTGCCGCGTTTTTGTTTTCTTCAAATCATGGAGCAAACAACCGGGTTGTTTGCTTTATGCTTCAAATATTTAAACGTTAAGTTTATTTTAATTTATTTTTATAAATAAGTTAATGTTCTAAAAATTCGTCTACTTTTAATTGTCATTATTTTTAATAAATGCTTATCTCATATTATTATTGTGTTATTTTTTTCGCAAATGGTACGAAAAGTAGAGTATTTTCCTCGGTGATAAAGCTGTCTTAGTCTTGGGTGAAATTAAATCCCTCGCTACACTCAGGACTCGTCTTAAATCCCTCGCTTCGCTCGTGACTTAAGTTTTTAACACCCTCGCTACGCTCGGGAGTAAACCTCGAGTCCTTCGTTACGCTCGCGATTTAAATCGTCACCCGCGACAGAAGACACTGCTTTATCCCCTTGGTTAATAATCTACTAATTCCACAGTGGTGTTAAATTCAAACAATTTATTTTTTAAAAGATTAAGTCTAATGAATTTATAAAAATGAATTTTAAAAGATTTGATTGGTTAGGGGGCGGGGATAGGCCGACGGATAATGATGACTTTACTGCATTCTTAACGCGAACGGACTATAGTGCGTAATGAGATACATTATGATATCGAAATTGGTGGAATAAGAGACTCGTTACGAGCGAATTAACACATTCACTCGTAACGAGTCTCTTATTCCACCAATTTAAAATACATTTCCTTCCTGCCTTGTGAGTGCCTCGTTGGTCTAGTGCAGGTAGCAAGCGCTCCTACTGAGCACGAAGACCCTGGTTCGATCCCTAGGTCGGGTAAATTTCTCAGTTCTCAGCACCTCTGGATTCGTACCCGACTGATGGCAATAAGCTCGCCCCCTATTACATGGGACTATATCATAACTGGCGAAATGTGGGTACTTCAGGTACACTTCTGCCTAGCCCTTCGGAGATTGCAGGCGTGATGTTATGTTATGTAATGTATTTCCTTCCTGTTTCTATCAATAAATTAATTCAAATAAATGTTTTCCTTTTTTTGGTTGGTACGTAAGCAATCGTTGTGCGAATTTGACTCGCTTGTTTCTATAATATGTATATTATTTGTATTCAATTACTTCACACATTAAATAAAATGGAATACGTACACTTTATCGTACAGTCAGCCTCATAAGTCAATATACATATCCATATTTCCTAAACTCATGAACACCTTAGCTAACACAAATTGCTAAACAAGACTAGTGCCAGGATTTAATTAACGTCTTAAAGGTTCAAAATTCATTATCGATTTATGACGCTGACTGTACGTGACACCATAACAATACGTGATCATTTATTTCAGATGCAATGCCGGTTATTCAGGGCAAAGGTGTGAGGTCTACGCGTGTCATGGTTATTGTCTGAACAACGGTGTTTGTACCCTTAATGAGGAAGATGAGCCGGTCTGTCAATGTGTTGGAAATCACGAGGGATCAAGATGTGAAACTGGCATTAATATCTCTTTTGCCAACAGCCTACTTGAAGGCCACCAAAACTTTCCTAATTTACTGTCAAATTGGATAAAGATTGGACATTAAAATCATCACCTCATCATCTTTATCTTTAAATGTCGCAGCTAATGCTGAGATAGGCGCCTTTTTGGTCTCGTACAGGTCATTTTTTTTTGTCTTAAGTTTTTTAATCTTTTCTTGTCTCTTTTTCATTATCTGTATTATTGTTCTTCCGTTTTATGTTCTGTGCGTCCAAATAAAATATTTTCTTTCTTTCTTTCTTTTTACATTAAAGAATGCTGTAACGGCCGAAGTATGACTTAATTAGATTTAATTTTAGTTGTGCTATTAACATATTAACATTTACTGTTGAGTTCTTAACTACATATAAAATGCTTGTAATTAAAATGATTTGTTTTTTTTTTTAATAATGAAATACAATTTAAATAAAAGTTTATACAACAAACGACAAGACGACAGTCAAAGTATGGAGACCAGCACATCAATTTTCAATACCTATAGACCGGACATCACGAACAAAATTTTCGTCCAAAACTTGTGTCCTAGATGGACACAAGTCTATGAGTTTTTTTTAAGTACACTCCTCTGCCGCTCCAATATTCATATACAGGGTGTAAGGGACAGCCCTCCTCAAACTGATAGGGTGCATTTAGCTCCTGATTATGAATCATAATCCACCGAAATTTTTCTCAGGAAAATTTTCTTTTTTTTATCGTTTTTACAGGTTTTTCAGATTCTTTTCAATGTATAATAACATTCTCTGAAAGTAGCACTCCGTTTATGTAAATAATACGGCTAAAATAAAAAAAAACCAACGATGGATGTTGAAATACTATAGCGAACGGCTTGACGGGGCGGGCGCCCGAGGGCTCGCTGCGTGCGTTTTGCCACGGTTAAAATACATTGCGTATGAGGAAATAAAACAAATCAAGTTTATTGGATTCCCGGAAAACATCGTGAGGAAACCGGCATGCCTGAGAGACTTTTCTCGACGGCATGTGATGCCAAGTCAGAGGCCTATGGGCGGCATTAAAACTCTGACACCAGCCCCCCTAGCCAAGTTACAAACGATTCGTATCTATTCTCTTTCTACAATCGAGAACGCCTCAAATCCCTTTGTTTTGACCACGTAACTTATCACCTTTCGCTAAGTCACGTGGTCAAAACAAAGGGATTTGAGGCGTTCTCGATTGTAGAAAGAGAATAGATACGAATCGTTTGTTACTTGGCTAGGGGGGCTGGTTGGTTACTAACCACACGATAAGAAGAAGATTGGATTCCTATAAAGTTCCTGAAATAATTTCTTGTACTGGTCATCTTCATCATCTGAGGAGGGCTGTCCCTTACACCCTGTATTATTCTAGATGGCGTTACTGAGACATGGGATCAAAGTTTTTCTATGACATTTCCTTGATATGACCGCTCTATAGTATTTTAAATCTCTTTGATTTACCCCAATGTTTCAAATTTGCTTGATGGTTTAGGGTAGCGTGATGTCAGTTCATAATATTATTATGGTCACCGTTACAACACGATAATACAATTGATAATATGGTAAAGGTTATCCCGCCAAACAGGAAAACCGCTGAGTAGGTAGTTATGGAAAACCGAGAGTATCTAATTATTAAAACTAAACAATATTTATTATCAGTTGTGTTGGACTTTTTGCTCATAATGTACTAATGAAGATGATAAAACAGTCATAGTTATTTATTATGAATACATATAATGTCTATTAAATAATAGCCACCACGGCTTAAGATAAAATTTAATAATGTAATCAAAGTCAAAATATTTATTAGTGAGTGTTATGGTAAAAACAATAGGTGTTACAAGTTTTTAACAGAGCCCTTTTAAATATCTAGTAGTGAATAGTTTTCTACTGAATCAGTGACTTTATGCCGTGGGAGATTTATAACGACATTCCTATACTTATTTTATTTGTAATTAAGCATCATTGTAATATTTCTTATGTATTTTGTTTTGTTTATATGCAGCATGAACATTTTCAGATACAATTGATTGTTCATAAATATATATGATTGTGACAGTAAATAGAGACGGTATACCTCCTTTCTTATATAAAGCTAGCTGGTCCAGCAAATTTGGTACCGCCTTTATTTTCCACAAAAAAACCTCCGAAACGGCTTGTCCGATTCTTGTAGGTCTGAGAATAGGTCGTCAACAAAGTTTGAAGGGGCAGGTCAAAGTCAAAGTCAAAGTCAAAGTCAAATCATTTATTTCAATTAGGCCATTTAAAAGGCACTTTTGAACGTTAAACTTACAAGTTAAATAAAATTTAATGATTCTAGTTGCCCCAGGTCAGTAATCTAAACATATAAAATGTATTGTTTTGAATGACTGACTGACGAATCAACGCACAGCCAGATGCCAGCAGCTTCGGACTCAGTAGAGAGGCGTGCGGAAAGGCTTATTGGTGGCACAAATTTGGTTAGAACCAATCTTCAAAGCCTTGAGCACAGGCGTAGGGTAGCTAGTCTTTCGGTATTCATAGGAAACATTTTGTAGAGTGTGCACGGGAATTACATGACTTGATTTCACCATCACCTTTCTTCCATCGGACAACCGTCGACTGTGACTTACCTCGTTGGCACCTCCACGATTCGGGCAAAGCGTTTCGCCTCGTCGTTATAGGTACCGCGTACATCGAATGACTGGAACAACTTACCTGCTGCGGTCTGCCTGTCCGATTATAATTTAGGTGTCTTCAAGGCTAGAGTGAATAGGCTCTTAATAAACTAGCGCGCCTCACCATCACTGATTGCATCACTGCTGACTATCATGTGGGATTGCAGTCAAGCACTGGCCTATAAAATTAAAAAAAAGACATAACCATTGATTGTGGAGACCTGAAACTTAAAAGGTGAGTTCTTTGTATGACGTAAGCATTCGATCAGGAAGGACTTTCCGAAATTCTGTCCATAAAGGCATGAAAAAACGGGGCAAAGTTTGTATGGTACAACGTGATTCCTTTGTCCAATCTACTTAAAATTTTGTATAAATACGTAGGTAAGTATTAGTTTCTCATGGAAGTTTAATTTACTGAGTATTTTTGTTCGTATTAATAGGTAATATAATATGGTGTTTTATAGAGGAAAGATTTTTTGGATTCTTTGTTCTGTGTGTATGTGTGCTTTACTCTTTCGTGTTGGGGTTTTTTTTTATTATTTTTTAGTTTTTTTTCTTGCATTTGTTTTGTTTTATAGAGTTTACAGTTATGAGAATTTCACAATGCATTGAATGTAGAATCAAATGCTGATCATAACAAATCCAAACACGAAATATCTGCTACTATTTTGTCAAGAGTATACAGTAGAGTGTCTGGTGTGCTGGATATCCTGGCTGCTGCATCGGCTTATCCTGTTGTCATGAGTGTATTGTGTGGAGAATCAAAAGCTGCTTAAAATTAATCCAAACACGACATACTTGCTATTATTTTCTCAAGAGCGTATTAGTGTAGGTAAGTACTAGATATCGCTGCAGTATTAGACCAAGAATACCATAATCTTGGTTATTAACATTTAAACATACATGGGTGTTTTACATTTAAAACCACACATATGTTGGTTAAGAAAAAAAACAAAAACAAATACCAGCCCGTTACTGTCCTACTGCAGGGCAACGGCATACAGGAGGCGAATTGGCAATTTCGATAAGTTTGTAAGTTAAAACCCAAAGGCGTATAAAATCTTAACAGTAGCTAACACAAGAGAGCTGATAACCTGGAAACGGCTGAACCGATTTTGGTGAATCATGTGTAAATACAAGAAACCCTGCTTTTAAAAATAATCACATCTAAGTCGATTCACCCGTTTAAGCGCTACTAACTTGGGACTTAAGCTTGAGAGCTTGTGTTATGGGTACTAAACAGCTGATAAACATACTTATATATTTCTAACTACATACATGTTATAGATAAATTACACCCAGACACAGAACAAATGATCGAGCTCATCACACAAAAATTTGTCCTGGGTGGGAATCGAACCCACTCGACTCGACCTCCGGCATAGCAGCCCGTCAAAATTATATAGAGGTAAAATTTGTTTGTAAGTTTGTATCTTAGGAACTAATGATCCAATTTTAAAAATTATTGCATTGGTGGAAAGCTACATTATTCCCGGATGACATAGGCTACTTTTTATCCCCGTATTCCTACGGGAACGGGAACTACGAGGGTGAAACCGCGTGACGTCTGCTAGTATTAATAAACAGACAGACAGACAGGCAACGTTACGAAATATTGATATCTTTTTTTACTAGCACAGTAAATATATTATAGCCAAGGGTCGCCGAGTTATCAGTACGATAGGGAGCAAAAAAAAACAAACTATATCGAAAAGACTCGTTGTTCTGTCATATTATCTTATTATCAGTGTACCTAAAATACCTATTTATGTTTAAAGTCAGCGTTTAGCTTCAGTCATCCAAGAGTGATCACCAGTTGTGGACTTAACAGCTATTTATTGATGAAACATCTGAGTGTTTCCGAACAATAAAATGTGGCGAATACATAGTGTGTTGGTGTTCGTAACGCTCTGCGTGGTGTTGGCGGACTCCTGGGGTAAGTAAAATACCTACTGATATTTATTATTAGGTATCTACTAAATTACTAAGTACGGATCTTTTTAATAAAAATAATGTACAGACGCCAGCACATCAAGTTACCCCAATGTGTCAAATTTTCCCAATCGAATATGAACCTTATTCTTTTTGTAATAAAGTTGAAAAACGATCAAAGAAATTTGACACATTGAAAGAAAGAAAGAAAGAAAGAACTTGATGTGCTGGCGTCTGTACCTGGCTAGCTAGGTCCTACTACATGGGACTTAAACATAACCAGTAAAATGTAGATGTACGATAGTTAGGTCCAACTCTTTTTTAATTCTTTGTTGAAAACGTTTACAAGCGTGATGATAATGCAAAACGAGCACTTCACACGCGACGTCGTCCGTTATATGTATACTTTCCCCTTCGAATTGACTTTGTTTGGTGTAAAATTGAAAATAAAAGAGTAATTATTCAATAAACTAAAATTCATCCATTGTAAATATAAATAAGAAATGATTAAATACATACATTACATATGATAGTACAAACGAAAAAAACAATTAAATAATTATAGGGCATCAAAAAAATCATCGCATCGCTTTCAACGGGAAACGTGCCCAAAAGATTGGCAGCATTGCCGCGTTGAATTAAAAAAAAAACATCCTAAAATATTTAAGATGATTAAATAGGGTGAAAACCCGAAAATCGAAGTAGGTATAGGCTGTATAAAATTGCTACTTATTGTTCTTCCGTGTCAACCATCTTCTTGATGTAATCGGCTGGGCTAATGATGCTGGTTTGGATCCTGCAGTGCGATACTGGTCAAATCATCGAAAATGTAGGCGTAGTGAGGGCAAATGGAGCTGTCATTCCATAGTAATGCTAGGCATTGACAGCTCACTTTACTCACGTTTTCACGGCGTGACCTCAACTTAAGGCGCTTTGCACACGGAGCAACTTTCGTTGAAATCAACTCTTTGTAAGGTTTCTTTACAAAGTGCTAGTTGCTACTTTGCTTACGTTGCATTTGATAATATGTAAATAGGTGTTGCCAGTTGCTGCAATAGTGTTGCTCCATGTGCAAAGCTCCTAACTGAGCGTCACAATAACTTTTAAGTTTTGCATGCTTCGTTTGCATGCCATTTATATTTTGACACGTGTGATGTGATAAAGATATTAAAGTGGGGGTTGCCCGTTATTCATGTTTTCTTGTGATTTATGCAATTCGCCATTCAGTGTCAGTTAGTAGGTTTATAAAAACATTATTCCCGACCGTGAGGTAACTTAAAAAAAATGCTCTTGTTTCAGATATCGCCGTGAGTGATGGAGAACAACTCATATTTTATAGAAACGGAACTAAAATAAATACCCTATATTTTATCTCCCAAAATCTTACAGCATTAGTATACGATGAAGTACATAACACGATGCTGTACGTTGATAACCAGAGCGGCAATGATGCCATTTGTAGTTATAACCTAGCATCAAAAGAAAATAAATATTTAATCGAAAGAAATGGACGAACCATACATGGACTTGCCCTCGACCCAGTCACTGAAATACTTTTCTTTACCGACACAGGAGAAAGAAGTATTAATTGGATTTCATTGAAATCTCATTCCAATAACAATCGTTTCGGAAACCTTTTATTCAAGATGGATGACCGGACCCCGACTGATATTGCCGTGGATAGTAGTGCAGGGTAAGACTCTTTGTGTAATGAGAAGAAAAAGAAATCAATAATATCCGATTCTTGAGGCATATCGATATAGTCGAGATTGTAATCAACTACTTACTGTATTTAGATCACTTAAAACTGTTTTTTGAGGAATATCGTTTTGTACCCGGACGATTTTGAAATATCTATATTATAATACAATCCCACCAAAAACATTTCATGTAAAATGTTGCCAAGACACATAAGGTTTGCCCAGTGAAAAAAAAATCAGATCTCATATAGTTCGGTCTATTTAGACATTCGAAGTTACATAAAGTCCCAACAAGCTGAATTTCTGTGAAGTTGTTCAAAACATAATTATAAACAATGTCTCGAAGTTCCCCATCATTCCCCTGTAAGGAAAAAAAATAATTCAAGGTCAAAGGTCAAAAAAATGAGTTTTTCGCGATTTTCAAAACGGTAAGTTTTATCATAAAAGTACCTCAAACAAAAATTGTAGATCATAATATTATCTATAAAAAATGTATCAATACTTTTTTTCTTACGAGCCACCGTTTCTGAGATATAACGATTCAAAAAGTTATAAAAGTCGTTATCGTCATAATATGCACGTTTCCACGCCACCTATGAGGTAGTGTACTTAGCGCGTTTTTTTTATCGTGGTTTCCCCAGTAGGCCTACTCCACGGGTCAGTTGTGATCCTGTTTAATGTAAAACTATTGCAAAATAACGGAAATTTTCAAAGATTGGGAAAGATAAAAGCGATGTAAATGAAAAAAAAGTGTTGAAGTTTATTCGTCTTATTCGTAAGTTTCAAATTCTTGTTCTTCTTCTTGATCTTCTTCTTGTTCTTCTTCTCCTGCTTCTTCTTCATCTTCATTTTGGATGCAAGTAAATTGCGTCAATAGCGATGTATCGCATGATACTTCGTCGGAGTCAAACGAATCCTCCATTGTTTGTGATTCAATATTAGAGCACGACCGGCCTTGACAATTTTTGCATGCCAAAGAACAAGACAGTCCGACTTTTTGGCAACCACATTTAGCACTGCATCCCTTTTTGCAGGTGCACAAAATAGTGCTCAGCAGTTTTTCCGGCACAGGTGGAAGTAAAGTTTGAACTGGCTCTAATATATTGTTGACCAACTTCCAACCCCAGTCTGTAGGGTCTAGCTGATAACGAAGCCACATTTGAACTTGGTAAAATATACTCGAAAAAGATGTTGGTGAGCAGCAACTGAGGTTGGAGGAAGACAAGCTAATTGAACTTGTTTTTTATTTTTAGTATTTTTAACGAAACATTCATATCGATGCTACACAAACAGGTAGTTTTTTTAGGAGCTCCGTACATAGAAAAAAGAAAGCGGATGCCGTTGGTAATAACTTCTTGTTGAGTTGAATTACTCTTTTTAAAAACTTCAGCACATTGAATTAAATCTTGTTTTTCAAACATTTTGAAAATTGCTGTTTTACCCCTCCTGTAAAATGCAGATGTCGTATCACAGCTAGTTATTGCGTGTGAAAATAGTACATGATCTTTACACTTTACTAAAGTAAATAAACTTTTTGATGAATATATGTATATCTGATGGATGCTGAGCTTTTCCTGGTTTTAAGAAAAAAATAGTTTCTTCAGTTGGCCTTCGAGCAGTGAGTAATACAAGTAAGTCAACATACATATATATATTATATAAAATATTACAACTCTAGATATATATACGTTGGCGTACTCATGCATATTATGACGATAACAACTTTTATAGCTTTTTGAATCGTTATATCTCAGAAACGGTGGCTCGTAAGAAAAAAAGTATTGATACATTTTTTATAGATAATTTTATGATCTACAATTTTTGTCTGAGGTACTTTTATGATAAAACTTACCGTTTTGCTGAAAATCGCGAAAAACTCATTTTTTTGACCTTTGACCTTGAATTAAATTTTTTCCTTACAGGGGAATGATGGGGAACTTCTAGACATTGTTTATAATTATATTTTGAACAATTTCACTGAAATTCAGCTTGTTGGGACTTTATGTAACTTCACTCTCATTTTTTGGTCTAAATAGACCGGACTAATATAGCTTCTGAATCTACACGGCCTAACTCTACCGACCCTAACTTCACAGATTCCACATATCAGTAAAAATGTATGGCTTCGCTGTTTCGCTACCGTCGCCGTCGTGGAGGTGATGGGAATATTTAGTTTCTGAAGTAAGTAACGAAACAGCCAAGCCATACATTTTTTCTGATATGTAGAAATTGTGAAGTTGAGGTCGGTAGAGTTAGGCAGTCTTTTTAGTGTTTTTTTTTTTTCTTTTTGTTTTGGGGTGTATTTCTTGCACATAGCAGTGCCGGTTTCTATAGCCCATTCTCTGTCTTTGCCTTTTTTCTTTGATGGTTTACTGATTACCATACGCGATAAGTCAGGGCGATATTTCGCTCTTAAGCGATTATATTATCTCATAGATATTACCACCCCCCCATTTTAGGGGATGGGGGGCGAAAGTTATAAGTTTTTTTTTTGTTGGTTGTATACTAAACTTAGATTACATACCAAATTTCAGCTTGCTAGCACCTTCGGAAGTAGCCAAACATTTTGATGATCATCAGTGTGTCTGTGTGTCCGTGTATATCGTGAGTGTGTCGGTGACGAAATCGGTGTATTTTCGATATCAATAAAATCTACAGTACTAGAGCTATTCATTTGAGACTTTGTGTGTTTAATTAGTCTATTATTGACATCGTACCCTGAGAATATGAACTATCTGGTACATCGGATACCAACTCTATGAGGATTCAAAAAAAGGACGAAACACTTTTAGAAAAGGTAGGTAGTGCCCTTGCGCTTCGATTGGCTCGTCTTGGCGGAGGCACTACCGTGCCCCAGATATTATTGTTCACATTTATCTTATTTTCAAATGTGATGTTTGTAAA
Source organism: Euplexia lucipara (assembly GCA_921972225.1). NCBI lineage: Eukaryota > Metazoa > Arthropoda > Insecta > Lepidoptera > Noctuidae > Euplexia > Euplexia lucipara. Next base: position 16,303,603 of record OV179155.1, on the reverse strand, counting down.
AGAAAAGATTTTAAAGTAAATCGAGTACAAACGTTGAAAAATGCCGATTCGTGTCTATTGTGATCGATCACAGGCGCGCGCGCGGGAATTTCAAACAGCGTTTTTGATATTTTATTGTTATAAGTTATTGTGTATAAAAAAAAGTTTTTTGAGAAAGTTTATTGAAATCATGAATACAATCACGAGTTTAAGTATCGGTCACTAATTACCAGTCACCGTTTAGAAGAAATAATGAAAGAAAAGAAAGAAAGTATATTTATTTGTCATAGAGACCTATTGGGTTGCAAAGCCTAGATGATTTGAAAAAAAAATGCGCGCTCGAGGATGTCTGATGATCATTTTTTTTACTAATCTGATCCTTTATCCTTGATGGGCGGCCTTATAATATGGGGCTCATATTTGGTGGGGGTACTAAACCAGGTACAAGGTATCTCCCTGGAGTAAATCCCAAAATCCCCGCTTGGGTTCCTCTACCATAAGAACCATTCAGATTCGTTTACCAATACAGTATGAAGTAAAGGTTGGCTAGTCGTTGGTTACTTACTGTCATTGTTGTCAATAATTTGTTTAATTTCATTGATTTCAATAGCGTTATTTATTTCACAGGTACATCTACTGGACCAATACAGATATTCAGAAAGATGAGCGTATGGAGAGAGCCCGATTTAATGGTTCCGAGAGAAAAGTGGTCTACACTAGAACGTTAAGCTTATATGGCTTAGCTATTGATTCACAAAAACGTAAAATTTACTATATGGATGGTAGGAAAACAGAGACTTATTATAACTTGTATTTGAATAATGCAAATTTATACAGCGAACAATTCGATGCAGTAGACGAAGAAGTAACGTTGCGTTTTTATGATCACAATTCAGAATCAAAAGTGCTGACGGTCTCGAATGATTCTATCTATTGGACGAACAATAGCGAAAGCTACCAAAGCATTTGGCAGTTCCCGAGGAATGGTGGGAAAAATGAAATAGAGTTAATTAGGTTCCATCATCAAAGGCCACTTGGCATAGCCACAAACAAATTGAATGGACAGACTCATGAACTAACAGATTCCAAAACACAGGCGACCATAATCCAAAACGTCAGTTTCACCGAAAAGCGAGATAATGTATCAGTCTGTTACAACTATTGCTTTCAAGGTAACTGCAGTGTCAATGATGAAGGACGTCCCAAATGCAGGTAAGCAGAAGTAGATTTATTATGATGCGTGACTTCTGACATGTTATCGTGATACTAACATACATACATACATAAATTTACGCCTTTTTCCCATGGGGGTAGGCAGAAACTACAAAGCGCCGTATGCTATGATTCTTACATACTTCTTTTGCTTCGTTTACATACACACACGCCGGTTGCGAGGCACTGAACCTTTCTGAAGAACCTTACCAATAAAGTCTATGTATGTCCTTCTAGAGCGTCCCCTCCCGGCCTCATCTGCCTTGTAAATACCTTTCGTTAGACGCCTTTCATTCATCCTTTTAACGTGACCAAACCATCTAAGCATACTCTTTTCAATTTTTGTTACTACATTCTTTTAAACTACAAGGTGATACTTACGCCGCCACAAAAACATCAATAATGCTGTATACAATATTTTACATTGGTCAGGTTCAACAAGGATACATAGATCTGTTATATAATATTGTGGGAGACTGGTGCCTAAACTAGCCAAGAGGCCTGTGTTTAACGACACCAGGATCCCATCTCTTTATATAAATATTCATTTAAAATATTATGTGCTAAGCGCGCTGACAGAATGTAGTAAGGTATCATACAGTCTTGGACCTCGCAAAATGCATCTCACAGCATTGGTCAAATCAAATAGCACGCGCCTCCCCAGTTTCTTGTACCACATTTCCGCCTGTTTTGACAAAATCACTTCTACAAAAAAATATCCATCAACCGAGATGAAAGATCAACAATATGCTATATCTTGTCTAAATTTATCACACACCATAACATCATCATGTAATCCCCGAAGGGCTAGGCAGAGGTGAACCTGGTGGTACACCCACATTTTGCCAGTTATGTTTAAGTCCCATGTAATAGGGGGCGAGCCTATTGACATAATAATCGGCCACAAATCCAGAGTCAGGCTGCTACTGAGAAGTTCCAGATGGAAAAACTCAATAACACTTAAGACCTCTTGCTCAGCAGTAGCGCTTGCGATCACTAGACCAACAAGGCAGTCTGTCTTAATTCAGTTGTGTAATAAAGATATGTAGCGACATCTATCTCGCCTTATACGAACTAATAACTGATATCCTACATCGCGGTATTAGAGTTATCCGCGCCATTTGAAATTGTCGGGCGCCATTTGTGCCTACCAGACACAACACCCGTCTGGTCGGAGAATCCACCCTTTTTTGGATGAAGAACTGTACCTACACCCATCTTCAATCTTCGTCAGTCGAAGCAAGATCAGATATTTGAGACTTGTCCCTTTCCGCTTGTGGTTCAAACCAATGCAAGCCAATATCTAAACCAAGAAACGCTTCACAAGCACCAATTACCTACATGTTCATCTTCATCATCCGAACTTGTAACTGATGAGGTAGGGACTAGGTATTAGAGTTAGTGTCAGCAGTCAGCACAACACGCTTACGTTTAGGCATTTATCGTGAGAATTTACTTTTACACATCAACAAAATGTATCGACTAGCGGCTACTTGCAAGCGAATGAAATATATACGAACACAACTAACAAGTTGTGAGGAAATAAGCACGCGCATGGCTGCGTAGTAGTTCGGATAAGTGGTCGTTCGGTTGATCGAAATTCGGATAATCGGCGCTCTACTGTACCTCTAAAGTTATACCCTCTTACATATTTTATTATTTTCAGATGTAATGCCGGTTATTCAGGGGATAGGTGCGAAGTCTACGCGTGTCAGGGCTATTGTCTGAATAATGGTGACTGTTCCCTGAACGAGGAAGATGAGCCGGTCTGTCTGTGTCTTGGTGATCACGAGGGGTCAAGATGTGAAGCTGATAAACGTTCTGACACCTTATCTTTGACAAGCACCTCTAAATACGACTCAGAGAAGAGAAACGTAACTCTAATAGAGTTACTGTCGAACTTGCGGGCACCCATCTCAAAAATGTTTGTTACTGTTAATTATAACTATTATTAAGATGGTTCAGCACCAGGTGCTCTTTTCACTTAAGTAGGTAAGGCGATCATTATTAAAATAATAATAATAAATTTATTTGTCAGAATACTAATCTTACAAGGTGTTACATTTAACCTACCTATTTATCTATAATTTTGTGATGTTGCTGTCCAGCTGTATTTTCAAGTTGTACGGTTATTTTTATCTCTAATAGTCTGTCTGTCAGTCTAGTCTGCTGAGGTTACTCGGTCTCTTGAGTTTCCTACTCAGCCTTCAATAAATACTGTTTAAAATTTTTCAATAAAAAATGAATAATTATATTTAATAGATTATTATTTACGTTTTTTTTTCCAAAACCCTCTTGTACCAAATACAGTCTGTACATCTACACAGAAACTGTATTTAAAGATCCGATTCTGCAGTCTAAGATGGCAGAATGCAACGCAGAGGTTGATTTTTTATTTCAATTAAGATTGTGTTACAGCCACTAACACCTACCACAAAGTGCAAAAATCGACGGCTCATACTACATTTTATCTGCCGTCAATACTTGACACTGGCAGAATAGTCGACAACGGCTCAGATGCCCCAGAAAAAAAAATGTGTTACTGCATCAAAGACATTCATAATAATATCAAGGCTTGTGGCGAGCTGTTGGGCAGTAGCGACCCACGGACCTGATCTCCCGGGTCTTGTTCCTCATCTCTGGCTTGTCTTGATTGGCCGGCCAGAGTGAACTCTGACGAGAAACGAAGCTCCTACCTCTTTCTTGCCTTAATTTGCCGGTTAGAGTCGAGAAAGGCTATTAAATAGTAAACGTGCTCGAAAGAAGGCAGCATTCCAGTAACGGGGTGCGGGTATCTTGACCGTATTTCCGAATATATACAAATAAAGATGTTACTAGTCATAAGGTAATACAGTTTCTTACCATATTCTACCATTCAAGATGTGAAAATGATTAGAACTAAGGTTATTTTTAAATTTCAATATCTTATTCAATGCCAAAGTGTTAAGTTATCCATTATAACGTTAAAAGGTATTACAAATATAAAATGGCATAAAAGAATGTCTTTAGTTCCAGGTATCCAGTCCATTTTACACAGTCCAGTACCTACTTTTGTTACCATAGCTTGTAATAGTCTTACACCAATCGTAAGTTTTCCTTGGGTGCCCTTGTCTAGTGCATACAGGAAAAATCTGCGGTTGGTGCCTCATTTAATTAAAGACGACAATGCGCTTCTGCGAGTTGGCTTCGGCCCCTCGTACGCTTTTCAAAGGACCGAAACCCAAGGGTTGCAAGAAAAAGACGAATAAAACAATAATATTAAACCGTTGTGTGATATTGTTCCCTTTATTATATTCAATGTGACATTTTTATAGTTTAATCATTTGTACTAATAATTGTAATGTATCCCCGATGTATGTAATTTGCATGTAATTAACAATTGTATGCCAAGTGGGCTGATCGCATAGCTGATCACAATGTAATTATTTCAAGACCTGCATTATGTACCCAGCTATGATACACAATACCTAAATATAATGATTGATTGATTTATTTATTTTAGGAAACAGAAACCCACAGAAAATCTTAACCTAAATAAAATACATACTAAACACGAAACAAAAATACAATATCATCATTTATATATATGTAAGTTATAAAAGGAGAAGCTGGCTGACTGACTGATTGACTGACTGAGAGACTGATATATCAACACAGGGCCTAAACTATAACCTAACGAAGGGGAGCACTAAATATTCATGATTTTTAAAAATTCGGGTAAAACACCGTTTTATCCCCTTAGAACTTATAATTAAACTTTGCCGTTTTTTAAGTTATTCGAATGAAATTCGGTATAAAGGTTCTTCATTAAAAGTCATGAGACACGTATAAAAAAAGGCGTGTCTATTTTCTGCCAAGCGGAGCCTATTTCACCCGGCTCCATCTTTCCGAGGCGTAACCGTGCCGATACCCGACCATCTTGACCGATCTTCTTGGTGTAACGTTGTCATCTACTCTTAATTTTAGCGTAGATGACAACGTACGTTATACATCGAAGCAAAGGCTCAGATAGCTGCAAAAAAGTGCTGTCTTAGCAAAGGTGAGACTTTACTTCACGCCGGAACAGCTGCTCAACTTTTATCAAGCGCAAGTTCGATCACGTATCGTGGCGGATCCGCCAAATACCAGCTTGATGCGCTTGAGTCTATTGACAAACGAGCCAAGAAGATCATCGGCAATGATGCACTCGTTGAGTGAAAACTCCAAAGTCTCGAGCATCGACGCCGAGTTTCTAGCCTGTCCGCTAGTGTTAGATAAGAATAAAACAAAATTTTACGTGTACCTACGTTTAATGATTAAAGGGGCAAAGTAAAGAAACTGCTCGAACGATGAACTACGAAGTTTTATAAGCTACAAAATAAGTAACATAAAGAAGTGTGTGTGTACACACATACACGCGTTAGAAGTTATACTTCAAGGCGTATCAAGATAAAAAAATCTAAAAATTGCATATTTCGCGTTATCTTACGTTTGTAGAACAAAACGACACTAATAATAGGAAAAAAAACTAAAATCTTGACTATTAGCTAACTTCAGGGTGTCGTTTTTTCGTGACGGTATGCGCGCGCATTGTAAGAAAGGATGCCCATTTGCCGAGGAAACTTTGGCCAAGTGATGCACATGGAAGAAACAAATGATAGGTATTAGGATTGACATCACAGATCAAGAAACAATAGCTATTTTTCACATAAAACTTGGTGGGACTTTTTTATTAAATATTGTAACTCCTATTTTGATAGTAGGTACTGACTACTGAACCGAAATGTTAGAATGTACTTAATAAAAAATAGAGTGTCATTTGAAAATCTGCTTTTGATACCTTTATACTCATCACAAAGTGATAATAGCCATATTTAAGTTACTAAATTAGTATATTTTTAGTATTTATTACATAGATGGGAAAAACATGGCCAGAAATGGGCATAACCCTTTACTCTCATTATTTTCTCTAACGCGCCAAAAGATGTATAACTTCAATAAACACATTGATTACACTTCAACGATAATAGAAATTTTTGCGGCAGGTTTACGCCAATGTGACAATAAATCGGCTAAAGTTAAATTCCTTTTTGCTGGCTGGTACGAAGGGGTATCAATCATAGTATCACATCGAACAGCTTCACATCTTGATCCCTCGTGATTACCAGCACATTGACAGACTGGTTCATCTTCTTCATTCAGGGAACAGTTACCGTTGTTCAGACAATAGCCATGACACGCGTAGACCTCACACCTTTGCCCTGAATAGCCGGCGTAACAACTGAAATAACAAGAGTGTTAAACAAGGTGGTGCTTATTTAAACATAACTTATAAGACTGCTCTAACACTTCATCAGTATACAGGTTGACTTTGAATAAATGCGACAAAATGTAATGGGAGCTTCGGTTACAGTAACATAGTAATTATTTAGCTGTTTTTTCTACAATCTAAATCGTTAAAAAAAATTACGTGATTATTGTTTTTAAATGGTCCATTCTCGTCCGACTCATGGCCTATTCAGATCCAGCCGTCCCTTGCTGTCCTCTCCCAGCGACGCCCTAAGCCGAGGCTCGTACCCCGCAAGGGGTGCCCTGAGCGCAGTTGCTTAGCTTTTAAGTTTTTATACTCTGGCTGGAGGTCTTAAATTTTTGTTTAAGCATGTACTAAGAATGTACACGTCCTCTTCTAGGACACGACAGTGAGATGCCCCTCAAATAAATAATCCGACTCATGGCAGTGCTCAATAATCGTCGTCGAGTATACTCATGTTAATAAACGCTGCCGTCCATAGCGGTCATTTACCTTATTTTGCCTATTTTTAACCGACTTTCAAAAAAGGAGGAGGTTCTATGTTCGTGTGTATGTATTTTTTTTTTTTTTATGTATGTTACCTGATTTCTCCCCCATTTGTGGACCGATTCTCGAAATTCTTTTTTTATTCGAAAGAGTATACTCCCGAGGTGGTCCCATTTTAATTTGGTGAAGATCTGGTGCTGATCTTCGGAGATATGCAACGGAACTCTTCAAAAATAGACGGCAAATCTGTCGTGATTGCTGGAATCGCTTGGATGTTTATTGTTTATACAACATAATGACGTATCATCACGCCTGGTATGCTCTGAAGGGTACGCAGATGTGTACAATATACCTAGATTTCGACAGTTAGGTATGTTAATTTTCATTTATTAGGGATAACTGGATAACCCTATTATCATGACATGTACTGTTACAATTAACAATATATATAGCAAATATTTGTATGGGAACCACTAAAAATGGAAAAATAAAAAACTTTTTTGCAAAAAAAAAATTTTTTTCTAGTGAAGTATCGCGCAACTATAATAGGGTATATGCATGTATTTTTTTTATATTTTTAATTCACTGTTTACAACGTTTTAACATAGTAAAAAAATATAAACATATTCAAAAATGCAGTAATAAAGCTTATAAAAATATTTAAAATACAGAATAAAGAGCTATTTAAACGCCGCCATTTTCGCGCGCCATTTCAATTACGTCATTTACTATGATCCTATTACTATTACTTAGGATGTTTTCGTTCCTCTAACCATTTCACCATGAAAAAAGCTCAAAAACCAGTTTACCGGTCTTGCTTGTACCCGAATGGAATAAACATTATCAGATTGTGCTTTTACAAAACCACTTTCAGTCATTTTTCTTAAATGTTAAATAAACTCACTATGAAGCTAAAATTACACTTGCACATTAAATTAGTTCACAACACACACGGCAATAATTATGTTTTCCAATCTATAGTCCATTCCAATACTGTTTTGTAGGCGTAACTTATCTTGTTGTCGTAGTATTTGACGTCACTTTTCGTTATAACCAATGGTGATGTATTTCACAAATTTGAATTTCCCGCGCTTAATTCGCACTTTTATTTTAAATTTTAAATAATTATGACGCTATCAAAAAGCAAAATAATGATTTAGTTCATATTTTCTGCCATTAAAGATTCGGAAAATAAATATTAGAACCATATTTAAATTACATGCATATTCCCTATTCAAACGTTTTTCGTAACAGTGTTAAATGTTGTATTTTCGTGACAACACAATAGTATTGTATATTTAAATTTGTCGCATCTAATTAATTTCACCCTGTATGATATTGATGAAGATGACTCCTCGCTGTCCTCGCACCGAAAGCCCACACACGCACACGCTTAATACACACTGAAAGCTCTAAAAACAATTACTTGAACTCACGACGATTCTGAAGGTTAATTTTCACACATTTAAGCCATAGATGTCTATTTTAGAACGTTTTATAAGAAGACAGACCAATTCAAGAGCAAAATCATTACCTAGACCCAAATTGTCTATGAGTAGGTCAGATTCGTAGTAGGAAGCAAGTAGGCCTCAAATATTAGAAAGGGCTCTAGGGGACGGGTCTAGCGGCCCTGGGATCATTTAAGTATATAAACTATTCATTGTAAAAATAATAAAAAATCAGTTTGAGCTTGTGCAGCTAAGATCGTTCTTACTGGCCAATACATAACACAATTGTCTTACTTTAAAAAGACTATTCCGATTCAAATATTAAAAAAAAAAACAATTTAAAGATTTTCCTTTCCCAATTCCATTGTTCTAGGTCAATCTGAAGCCTATAGTACAGAAGATTTTGATTTCCTTTTGAGAGTCAAAATAGGCAGCATAAACGGATTTTTTAATTACATTGACTAAGAAGTAATTTTTTTATTGCCTTTAAGCGTTCATACGCACTATGCGGCTACCCGGAATGCGGCCAGGCGTCCGGCTGACCGCAAGCACAATTATGTATGTAATATTCATTTCTATGCGCACTTTGATGCGGCTACCCGCAGACCGCTCCGGTCGCTCGGAGGGCTGCGGCCCGAGTGACGGCCACCCGGACGGTTGCGATACGCACTGTGTGGCTCAGTCTCATCTCGTGTTTGCAAATAAGGATGCACCCAGTACTTCTTTATTTGTTTTTTCTTCTTTACGTAACGTGTGTTAAAATGTAGTAAATAGCTGCAACTTCGTCCACGTCCATCTTTGAAATGGATCGATATGACCGCAAATCGCAACGGTTGTTCAACCGCACGTTACGGTTGCGTATGCGGCCAGCCGGATCACGGGCAGCCGCTATTGCAACCGTAACGTGCGGGCAGCCGGACGGCTAGTCGCATTCCGGGTAACCGCATAGTGCGTATGGACCCTTAGGGATATAGAAATCTCACCTGTATTTGATAATAATTTTAACTAAATATCTCCACGCGTATCTGAGAAAAAGGGTCCTCGATAGATGGACAGATAAACGGACAGTGATCTAGGAATGTCCATTTTTTCCTTTTATGGCACGGAACCGTAAAAAGTCAGATAAATGTTTACCTGCATTTTGGAAGTCCTTCGTTGTTGAAACTGCAGTTGCCTTTCAAACAGTAGTAATCGCAGACTGGAACATCGCTTCGCCGATCGATGTAATCGGGTGTGGGCGTATCTGTTTTTGTTGTCTGATCTACGCCTGGTGTGTGTTCCGTGTCTATTATCCGTTCTTCGGTTGTTGTCTGTTCTGTTTGTACTTCCAATTCAGTTTCTGTTGTCTGTTTTATATTTTCGGTGTTATAGGTTTCCGTGGTAGTAGGTAATAGACTAGACAATGTTACGCAATCCTGCAGTCCCTGAATGTGTTCTTTAACTTTATAGTTGGTGGCTATACTGAGTAATATGCCATTAAAGAACGTACTTATCCCTTCAGCTTGTTTGTTAAAATCATCCTTTTGTTTTTTCCAGACGGTTTGGTAGGTCCCACTACTGTCTATCCAGTATATATTATTTTTTGACGCAGCCAACCCTTTTATTTCTGAATCAAATGGTCTACCTATTAATACTTCATTATGACTCATTAAATCTGCTCTATTTAAATAATAATTAGAACAGATGTCCTCAGAATAGTACATGTGTCGTGATTTTGGGTCAATGGCTAAGCCAAGTAACAAAACATATTTGGTGCAGCCATAATCGTAGCGGTTAAGAACCTCTCTTTTAGAGCCATCGAATCGAGCTCTCTCCAAAATAAACTTGTTGGTAATATTTGAGTTAGTCCAGTAGATGTACCTGTAAATTTAAAATACTATTGAATATCTCAAATTCAGACAAAATTTAATGGTAAACCATCATTGCAAACGTACCCTCTACAGCTATCCACTGCAATATTTCGTGGGATTCGGTCATACATCCTGATTAAAAGATTTCCGTAAACATTGTTCCTTACTCCAGATTTTAAAGAAATCCAATTAATGCTTCCTTCGTTAGTATCAGTGAAGAATAGTAATTCAGTGACCGGGTCAAAGGCGAGACTATGTATGTTTCGTCCTTTTCTTTCGATGAAACATTGTTTTTCTTTTGAAGACAAGTTATAACCACATATAGCGTCGTTATCGCTCTGTTTGTCGACGTACAGTATTGTGTTGTGAACTTCGTCGTAAGCTAACGCTGTTATATTGTGGGAAGTAAAATCGACGATGCCAGTTTGGATTCCGCCGCTATAAAATATGAGTTGATCTCCTTGGCTTACTGCGATGTCTGAAACAAAAGAATAACTTTACGTAACTTATAAGATCAAACTGGTGTGGTACAGGTGTGGGTAGTTTAGTTAAAGGTAGTGAAATTATTTTAAGCTTTCAACCGTGTCAATTAGAGACACAACAGAAAGAAGAAATATCGTCTTAATCCACGTCAGCAGAAAGTATTCTATAAATCTTGATTCGCTTGAGAGTATAGAAATCGTTTTTGAAAGGAGCCGTGTTTATAATATTAATCTGTAAAGGTATCGTGTTTATACACGCAAAACCGACAAAACTAGGGTCTTTATTACAGAACTCTGCAGATTTTCCGATATTGTAGCTTACCACAATCAACGTGTGTGTAGTGAAAATATTCACACAAAATCTCTATGGATCTTGTTATCTGATAATAACATTTATTATTATATTTCAGTTTCATTTTTCGGAACCTTTGGTTTCCGGACCTTTGAAAGGTATACGAGGGGCCGTAGCCAACTCACAGAGGCCCATTTTCGTCTTAATGGAACGAGGCACCATTATTATTATTATTATTTATTACCGCAATAGACCATTATCAGTTAACGTCCTATTCACAGACCTACAGAATATACACACAAATTTACGTAAGAATCGGTCAAGCCGTTTCTGAGGAGTTTGGTAACACACACTGTGACTCGATAATTTCATAAATATTGGACAGTATTTTTAAATAAACTGTTACAGAACCACACGGACCCGAATAAATCACGCTCGCCTTCATTTTATTCTTCGGTTACATGAATGGGCAGAAAAGTTGTGGCAATCTAAGAAGTTAATTTTGGCAGTTAAAAAATAAATAGGTATAGTATGTATGTAGTGACGGGGAAAAAATCGGTTGCTATAAAATCGGATTCTTCAGACATAGCGGTTTGAAATAATCAAGACTTTGTAATCGTCAATTGTATTTGGATTGTTTAAAACTGTTTTTTTAAGAATATCGGTTTATTGCACGCTCGAGTTTGTCATATTGATACTGTGCACATATTTAAATATTGTACACATTTATCTCATTTTAAATTAATGAGGTATTCGTAAATTTGATACAGATAATTAAATTCGGTTAAAAAATGGATTTTGACGGTCACAACACTACGGTAACCAACGCAATGACATATTATAACATTGCAATAGCGTCCTGTCAGAATATTAATATTAAGATGAGTTGTGTTTTTGAGTGCATTTTCGCAACATATACTCGTAGTTGAACTTAACGCTTACTACTGATACCCGTCGTTATACTTAGTGTGGGCACTATAAGTAAGGAATAAATATTATGAATTCAACTATCGATTTTTACTTAGACGTGCATACAAAGTTATAGCGACACAAAAAGAGAGAAACGTCAAAATGTACTTCTTAGATTGCTAGCCCTATAATTATTTTATTCGTATTGTCACACAAAGCAAAACTATAGCGTGTCATTGTTCAGTGACAGCAACATGACATTTATTAGCACTAGGTAAAACATGGACGCACTGGAAACATGGAATTAAGGGTGCTTCTACACGGTGCATGTAGCTGGAGCAAGTAAAGATGGGGGTTACACGCGTGAGTAATATGCGAAAGCTACTTGTTCAAGGCACTCGCTTGTACTTGTAAATAATGCGAATAACTGGAGCAAGTAAAGACCTGGGCTACTTGCGCAATCAGTACGCACAAGTTATTTCCTCGTGGTCAAGCAAGAGCTACATGCGCAAGAGACCCGCGCGCGCCACGGAGTACCTACGCGGGTCAGTTGCACGGGTGGCCTGCTTTGGTACATGCTCGAGTCGCTAGACCCGCACATGTTTTTAATCGCTAAAGTTTACGATGCATACAACTTAAATATGGCTAGGGAGTTCGGAATGCATTTTGTTTAAATAGTTACCGAAAATACCAAGGTATAAATATAAATAAATAAATATTTCACGACTTTTTCACACAACGCCATCTAGTCCCAAGCTAAGCTAAGAGTTTGTGTTATGGGTACTAAAGAGCGGATAAACCTACTTATATATTTCTAAATACATACATCTATATATATAAAAGAAAGTCGTGTTAGTTACTTCGCTTATAACTCAAGAACGGCTGAACCGATTTAGCTGAAAATTGGCAGGGAGGTAGTTTAGAGCCAGGAGAAGGACATAGGATACAACAACGACGACGACGTTCGACATCATAAAAATAAATATCAAGAATATCGGTTGTCTCAAACATTTTTCAAACGCAGCGCCATCTTGGATGACATGACAGGAGTCAAACTTCCCAGTTCATTATCAGGCTTCGATCAATAATAGTACTAGATACAAGATCAGGAACAAAAATACCTCGCAAAAGTGTCCACGTTTATACACGCATAAACAATTGCATTTCTTACTACGAATATAGAAAAATGTTTTTTATTATTATCAAGTTCAGTTCATTATAAACCTTGACACTCAAGCTTAAAGTTTAATTACAATTGCAAAATATTTATGCCTAAGTCCTTCTGTCGTCGGAGAAAAGTAAAAGGAATAAATTTGAAATGTGACTTAAAAATAAAAGCCATTTTTATAATAAGTACAAAAATATTTTTTCTCAAATGAAACTTAAGACCTAAAAAATAAGGTTAAAAACGTTTTGTTCACAATTTCGTCTTTACTCTATTTTGGAACTAGACGTAGTTCTTGGTATGACATTTCAATGCTCAGAACACAGTAAGAATTGAGACGTAGAGTTGCAGAATATTCATTTATATTTCTTATGCGAGCGAAGGTTTGTTTTATAATGGTAGCAAATAATTACATTTGACCCATTTTAAAAAAGGAGTAGGCCTAAATTAGTACAATAGTTATTTTATTAAGACATTGCTATTAATTGTCTGCGGGTTGGCTCATTATAATCAAATCAACCCATAAAAAAAATTAATGCGTCTACTTTTGCATGCGATTTAGAAGTTTTCACATTAATATTATAAAGGCAAAAGTTTCTGAGTGTGAGTGTGGGAGTGTGTGTTTGTATGTGTGTTACTTCTTCACGCTCAAACGGCTGAACAGATTTCGATGAAATTTAGTACGTAAGTAGCTTATATCCTGGATTAACACATAGGCTAAGGCTACTTTTAACTACTCCTGGTTTACGCGGGTTAAACCACGGGGAGCAGCTGGTTAAAAATCATTGAATGAAATTATTTTAACCGACTTCTAAAAAAGGAGGAGGTTATCAATTCGGTTGTATTTTTTTTTTTTAGGTTTTGTGACCTCAGTACTCCGTCATTTAAAGACGATTTTCAAAATTCTTTTTTTATTTGTAGGGTATATAAACAGATTGGTCCCATTTGTATAAAAACTCATATCTAATGAGGGGCCATTGAGGAATTGAGGGAACTCTTCAAAAAATATAGGTACACACGTACCGATTTTTACATTTTTAGTAACAAATCAAGCATTTTCATTTAGAAAGTAACATTTTGTGAAAAAAAACTGATGAAAAAGACAGGCGACGGAACTCTTCAAGACATAACAGCAAATTATTCGCGATTGCTACAGTGAGATGTCTATGCAGAGTTCTTATATTTGCATAACATAACATTACGCCTGTCTATTTTAAAAGGGGCCCGGCAGAGATGTACAGATTAATGTTTAGATAGAACTTCTTTAGCAATATTGTTAAGCGATTTCAATGATTCTTTGAAGTTTTGAAAGACTTTCTTGACACACGAAGAAACTAAAAATGGCGAAACAAAAACTTTTTTACAAAAAAATAAACCTTCTTAAAAAAACACCGCCAGGTGAAAAATAACTCCAGTTTCGAAAGTCGGTGGCCAATAATGAACGAAACAAAACTTAAGTAGCATTAACCGAATTTAACCAACAAATTTTTAAGTATTAGTAACAAATTATTAAAATGATTACAATACAAATCTACTCCATGCATCTGCTGTTCTGTTAAACAAAAGTTTATGCAAATGTTGGCGAGCATTGGTCAAACATTTGTAGCGGTAGTTTAAAATCGGTAATTTTGTTAAAAAAATGATATTATTTGTTAAATTATAGCTTAAAATATAACTTATTCTTCATGTCCTTACTGAAAGTAAAATACTCCGGCCGAATAATTACGTTTTCGGGGATTATTTTTGCAACTGTTGAATACACACTGCGGCATTGTGGGACGTGTTTACATTGGCCGTGTTTCAAGCAAACAAAACAAAATACCAACCCCGGTTTCTATTGAGCTTATATTTACCGAGACGGATTTTTGACGCCGACCCGACATCTAGTGCTATTATTGATCGAAGTTATCAGGTGACAATTTGAAATTGACAAGTCTTAAGCTAAACCCAAGAAGGTAAGGTTGTCAATTTATAATACGCACCTACGTTCTGAAATTTATTTTGTTACTAAACTTAGAGGTTTTATGTAGCATAAAAAAGTCTTATATTTCAGAAATCAATTTACGTAACTAGCAATGATGACAGAGACGAACTTTAATAATTCTTTGCAAATAGAACTTATTTTACTGTTAGGACTTTAATTAAAGTAGACCGGGAAAACTATAGGCATAAATTATTGTATGTAACATAGAGGCAATAGTTCAGATTAAAATTATGAATTTAGTATTTTTTAGTAAGGTAGTTAGGTTAGATAGTTGGGTTAGCTATAGGATAGGTATGGTCAGTTAGGTTAGGGTATATATACATGTTGTAATTTAAAAGTAGTAGTAGTTATTATTGGTTTGGATTTATTTGTTGTCGTCTTATTCAACGTATGTATATCTAATATAAAAAAAAAATAAGAGCAATGAATTGACTCTAAGGCACAACGAAGTTTGCCGGGGCAGCTAGTATTATAGATAAATTACACCCAGACACAGAACAAATGATCGTGCTCATCACACAAACATTTGTCCTGGGTGGGAATCGAACCCACGACCTCCGGCATAGCAGTCAGGGTCACTAACTACTAAACCAACAGGCCAGTCAATAGTAAATTTAGTGTAAAGAATATTTAGTGGGTTCCATCTATTTGGCAGAATCTTGATACTCCGAATTTTATTTGGCATAACACACTTGGCATAATCTTCTTTAATCAAATGTTTTTAAGGCATACAAATTATTTAGCATAACTAATTAACTATTGATTCGCAGAATGTTTACATGTTCGAATTTGCAACGGCATACTTTTAACATGGCAGAACTTTTTTAAGCATAATTACGATTGCCATAACTATTATTACACATAGTTTGGTTTAGCATAATGTTTATTTAAAGGGATGGTGATATTTGAGGAGCCGGTATTTTTTTTGCTTGAATTTCATTTTACCGAAACCTTTACCTATGACCAACGTCCTTTTTAACCGACTTCAAAAAAAGGAGGAGGTTCTCAATTCGTATCGTTCTCAATTTTTTTTTTTTTAGGGTTTGTTACCTCAGTACTCCGTCATTTATGGACCGATTTTCAAAATTCTTTTTTTGTTTGATAGGGTATACTAACAGATTGGTCCCATTTGTATCAAAACTCATACCTGATGAGGGATCTTCGAGGAATTGAGGGAACTCCTCAAAAAATATAGGCACACATGCACCGATTTTAACATTTTTAGTAACAAATCAAGCATTTTCAATTAGAAAGTATCATTTGGTGAAGAAAAACTGATGAAGAAGACAGGCAACGGAACTCTTCAATTCATAACAGCAAATTATTCGCAACTGCTATACTCAGATGTCTATGCTGAGCTTTTATATTTCCAAAACATAACATTACGCCTGTCTATTTTAAAAGGGGCCCGGCAGAGATGTACAGTTTAATGTTTAAAAAGAACTACTTTTGCAACTGTTAACCGATTTCAATGATTCTTTCAAGTTATGAAAGACTTTTTACATACGAAGAAACTATAAATTGCAAAATAAATTTTTTTTTACAAAAAAACACAATCGACTTCTTAAAAAAACACTAACAGGTGAAAAATAACTCCAGTTTCGGAAGTCTGTGGCTTTGGTGGTTTGTGTCGTTCATTGGCCACCGACTTCCGAAACTGGAGTTATTTTTCACCTGTTAGTGTTTTTTTAAGAAGTCGATTGTTTTTTTTGTAAAAAAGTTTTTTTTAAGTCGGTTTTATTTATTTTTTGCTATACATTACACGGCATACATGACAAAATATGATCATAAAAATACAATAAATTATCCTAAAAAAAATTGTGACAGAAACGAATCGCCGCAAAACCGATTTTACGTAGTCTTGTCTGCCCTAGAGTGTAATTTAAAACCGCGTAGGCGCGGAGGGGTAGTGCGGCCCGCGAACTGAGCTAAACTAACGTAATTTAGTTTGCAGAAAATCCATTTTTAAGTTATTTTTTATTTTTTAGGGTTGCAGAGGTACTTATTTTGTATGACCACAGGAAGTTCGTGTAATATTTTTGGCAGAATGTAGGTGTAAATTATGTTATTATGTTCTCATACCGTATTTATTGTTGCATCTAAGCAAGGCAAAGGTTAAGTTAAATAAATAATAAATATTCAGTTTAAGATGACGTGTGTCCTTATTTAATTTATTTATATTGATAAATCTATCTAAGTGAACTGTATAATGTTCTTTTGAGAAATAAAGATTCTTTGAACCTAAATTCGTATTTTAGTATTGAAAGTTTGGCCATATTTTGAATTGGAAATAGTTATTGGTACTAGTTTAATTCAAACGCAAATATATTTATTTGTAACTTATAGATATACTGAATTGTATGTTTTCTATACTAATATTATAAAGAGGTAAAATTTGTAAGTTTGTAAATTTGTATGTAGGGGGTAATCTGTGGAACTCATAATCCAATTCTAAAAATTTTTTAACTGGTAGAAAGCTACATTATTCCTGAGTGCTATAGGCTATAAATTGTTTCTATAACATGTAAATTAACCGAGCTATCACAACTTTTGTCTAGCAAGTCGGAAAAAAATACCTCATAAAACAGAATTATTTGCGTGCGCTGCCTAAACAGTTGCTTAAAATTAAAAACAATGTATGGCTACCTGGTTCGTCTTAATTATTTCTACAAAAAAGTCCGCGATGCCATATCTCTATCTTTTATATTTTATCTTTTATACTTCTTTTATTGCATTAAAAAAGTTTTTTTTCGGCATGCTTACGTTTGGTTGATTATTTGAGCAACAAAACATTAATTCTCATGACAATAAATTATTTCAGTATCACAAGAACATCATACAGATATGATTTGCCATTTACAGTATATCAATTGGTCATACAGTTTCGGAGATAATATAAAATTACTAAAACGCAAAATGCAGCATAACTTTCATTGTGCAGACGTTTTACCTATTTCCCCATAGATGGCGTTCTGCAATTACGTCATTTTTCTGAATCGCGGTGTTAAGATTTTCCGTGGATTGATGACCGTCTCGAATTATTATGCCCACTAGTGCGAGAGCCGGCTGCAGAAATACCTACCTCATAAGATACCCCAATAAGCTGTATTTAGATCGTTAACCGACACTGAAACACGTAAAAAAAATCAGGTCTGCCAGAGCCAATCCTGCCGGGTCATAGAAATAATTGATATTTTTTGACGTAATTTTTTAGTAAAAATTACCTCATAAGATACCCGAATGAAAGTGCTGGCAGCAGTTAACCATTGATTAGTTATGTAAAAAAAAGTTGGTCTGCCATTGCGCAGCCTGCCGAAAGTACTTGGCAGACCTCTTTAAAATGCCCTTCTGACACACTAAACCTACCTCATCGAGTACCCGGATGGGACCAACGCTAAATAATAACCAATATGCCCCTGATAATGGATCAAAAGGTCTGCCAGGTCTAAGCTTGCCGAAACTTAGTGTTTAAAGCGTTTGAAGTTGATATGGAGCATAATTTCACCTGTAGTCAAAATAACATTATTTTGTTTCTAAATTTATACAAATTTATGAATATTAAATATTTTTTATCAAAACATTGAATAAAACAACAAGTGTAGAGATAATAGATGTATATTCAAAATTTGGCACAATCACTACGAGTTCAATACACAACAAGCTTACAATTTATATACAACTATCAAAACTTAGTTTAAGTTGGCATTACAGTTACCTGAATTCTGTATTTATATGTGGGTTTAGGGAACTAAGTAGACTTTTGAGTGTAGAACCTGTTATTGCGTAAATCATCGAAGGAACAGCTAACGCCTAACCAAACTGACCACCCCCAGGATCTCTCAAAATCCAAGTTTAAACAATAATGGTTAGGTTGACTAGCCATTTACTGTCAATACCTGAGTAGGTACGATAACTATCTTAATTCAAAAATTACAAGCCATTAAATAACTAGCTACAATGATGGTGAAATGACAGCAAGAACTATTATTAAAAATATAAAGATGCAAAAAAAATGAAAATCAGTCAGATTGAACTGTACTAATGTAAATCAGTAAAAGTTTGTACAAAAATAAAATTATAACATAACGTAGAATCTCAAATTAATAAAAATCCCTTCATCACTTGAACTGTCATATGACTTATCAATATCGTCGTCCTCTGAATCATTAATTATAATAGACTCTACACTGAGTGGTGTTGGCTCACCTTCATACCATAGAGGTTCTAGGCGATTGTTATTCAAATCCCACCCGTATTTTTTGGTATTTAATTTTATCCATTTATTTGAACATGCGTTTTGCCACATAGCGTTTTCGAAAACCGTTCGCAATATTTTTTGTTTTATAACCTTTTTACATGGCGGCATTCTACATGAACTATAATTCCTATTTTTTTCAACAAGGGACCTTTTAATTTTTTGCTTGCGTATGTTTTATTAAAGATAACGTATCTGGCAGCATTAGTATTTGTAAAGTTTTTATTTCCATACATTTCGCAACTAAAATTATGAATCAAATCAACTACTTCTGTATCATTCTCGTATACAATATTCTCGTCTTATTTATTGAAAGCTTCCTGGTAGATGGGATTCTGTTTTAACACCTGGAAAGGTTTAGATTTACCTTTATTGTGAAAAACAGCTGAAGTATCTGTCAAAAATTAAATGAATTTCATCAGCTTCTATGGTGCAAATTTATTGTAATATCATTTCGGAAAGTTTTTTAAATGTGCTGGGAATTGAGGATGGTCTCAAAACGGTTGCGATCATGAAGAATCAGATACTCGAATACTTTTTCATGCATATAGAAAAAGACGCAACTAAAGTATCCATTTTAGCATCTGACACAGATATTTTAGTCGGTGTTTTAGCACACGCCTACCCACTGAAACCAAATATTTGGTTACTTTCGGGCGGATTATCAAGAGCCAAAGATCCAAATGCTATTAAATTGTACCCATTTATCAAAAACACTAGGTGAAACGTTGTGTCGTTCTTTACCAGCATTTCATGCATACACTGGTTGTGATTACACCGCTGTTTTTCACAATAAAGGTAAATCGAAACCTTTCCAGGTGTTAAAACAGAATCCCATCTACCAGGAAGTTTTCAATTAATAAGACGAGAATTTTGTATACGAGAATGATACAGAAGTAGAAATGTATGGAAATAAAAACTTTACAAATACTAACGCTGCCAGATACGTTATCTATATCTATATAATATAATAAATATAATAAGACAGTAAAAAAACTGTGTCTGTACATTGACTATATTTAAATAATAATAATTGAGGGGGGTTTAGAAACAGTAATAGAGCACAAATAAAAAAAAAGTCTGTCTGTATGTCTGTTTGTCTGTTTGTCTGTTTGTCTGTTTGTCTGTTTGTTTGTACACGCTCATCTTCGGAACTACTGGACGGATTTAAATGCACCACAACAGACCAGGTAAACTATAGGAGATACAAAAATGGTACCATAGCAAAAATTGTTCCACGTGACGAGCATTTTCTGCTGACAGAATAAATTTGAAGATCCAGAGCACCTGTTGTGGAACTCCAAGAGCCCAGCTACACCATAACTCACATAGGAATGACGTCTTAGCAAAAGTTGTTCGGTCTGATAGGCATTTCCTGTTGACTTATAAAAATCGAAGATCAGAAACATTTGATACAGAAATTAAAGCTATCACTAATTTCATTGCATAATTATAAAATAACATAAGTACCTCCACGCGGTGAAGGCGGGAACAGTTCAGGACAGATTTCCGATGACGATCGTATATTGTTGAAAATTAGACTCTACTGGCTAAAACTCTCTTTTTTTTTTAACGTATAAATATGCCTTTCGGGCTTATGTTATTTGAGTGTTTAATTTCCTTTTCCATTTATCTTTGTTACATGGTAGCCTACCTGGTAACGCAGGGGAGCAGCCACTTAGATTTTAATTGATCAGGTATCATCACAATAAAACTATAACCATGCCTAGAAAGAGGTCAAATCTTTCCCAATGTTCCAAAGGTGCTAAATGATTAAAGACCATAATATCCCAACAATCTACCGAAGAACGTTAGGAGAGACTTGATGCTGTTCGAGAACATGAGGCTGCAACTCGCTCCGTGGAAACTTCTTGGGATCGCGAAGCACGCCTGCATTCTCAGCGTATTTACGCATCTAAATTCAGGTCTCTAGACACCAGTGAAGAATATGTGCGCGACTGACCGCTGATCGTGAACGCAACACGCACAATATAGGCTATAATTTATTTTGGAAAATGGAACACCTAAACTAAAAGAGATATAAAAATGGTGCCATTGCAAAAACTATTCCACGTGAAGAGTGTTTTCTGCTGTGAGACTAAATTTGAAGATCTGGAGCACCTGTAGAGGAACTCCAAAGCCCAGAGACAATATAACATATACATAATAGAAATGGCGTCTTAGCAAAATTTGTTAAGTCTGATGGCATTTCCTGTTGACCAACAAAAATAAAAAATCTGGAACGTCTTGAATCGTCTCGCGCATCCCATTGATTTCCCGTCCCCGGGCTTTTAGAATTCGACACAAGACGTTTCAGATCTTCGATTTTGACGACCCCGTTGTTGCTGGCATAAGCAACAGGATTCGCGTACGAAGTCGCGGACAGAAGCTAGTCTTTAATAAAACAACGCAAGCAAAAAATTAAAAGGTCCCTTGTTGAAAAAAATAGGAATTATAGTTCATGTAGAATGCCGCCATGTAAAAAGGTTATAAAACAAAAAATATTGTGAACGGTTTTCGTAAACGCTATGTGGCAAAACGCATGTTCAAATAAATGGATAAAATTAAATACCAAAAAATACGGGTGGGATTTGAATAACAATCGCCTAGAACCTCTATGGTATGAAGGTGAGCCAACACCACTCAGTGTAGAGTCTATTATAATTAATGATTCAGAGAACGACGATATTGATAAGTCATATGACAGTTCAAGTGATGAAGGGATTTTTATTAATTTGAGATTCTACGTTAAGTTATAATTTTATTTTTGTACAAACTTTTACTGATTTACATTAGTACAGTTCAATCTGACTGATTTTCATTTTTTTTGCATCTTTATATTTTTAATAATAGTTCTTGCTGTCATTTCACCATCATTGTAGCTAGTTATTTAATGGCTTGTAATTTTTGAATTAAGATAGTTATCGTACCTACTCAGGTATTGACAGTAAATGGCTAGTCAACCTAACCATTATTGTTTAAACTTGGATTTTGAGAGATCCTGGGGGTGGTCAGTTTGGTTAGGCGTTAGCTGTTCCTTCGATGATTTACGCAATAACAGGTTCTACACTCAAAAGTCTACTTAGTTCCCTAAACCCACATATAAATACAGAATTCAGGTAACTGTAATGCCAACTTAAACTAAGTTTTGATAGTTGTATATAAATTGTAAGCTTGTTGTGTATTGAACTCGTAGTGATTGTGCCAAATTTTGAATATACATCTATTATCTCTACACTTGTTGTTTTATTCAATGTTTTGATAAAAAATATTTAATATTCATAAATTTGTATAAATTTAGAAACAAAATAATGTTATTTTGACTACAGGTGAAATTATGCTCCATATCAACTTCAAACGCTTTAAACACTAAGTTTCGGCAAGCTTAGACCTGGCAGACCTTTTGATCCATTATCAGGGGCATATTGGTTATTATTTAGCGTTGGTCCCATCCGGGTACTCGATGAGGTAGGTTTAGTGTGTCAGAAGGGCATTTTAAAGAGGTCTGCCAAGTACTTTCGGCAGGCTGCGCAATGGCAGACCAACTTTTTTTTACATAACTAATCAATGGTTAACTGCTGCCAGCACTTTCATTCGGGTATCTTATGAGGTAATTTTTACTAAAAAATTACGTCAAAAAATATCAATTATTTCTATGACCCGGCAGGATTGGCTCTGGCAGACCTGATTTTTTTTACGTGTTTCAGTGTCGGTTAGCGATCTAAATACAGCTTATTGGGGTATCTTATGAGGTAGGTATTTCTGCAGCCGGCTCTCGCACTACACGTTGTTGTTAGTTGAAGTTCTAAATATTACATGTCAGTTGCTTATTGGTTTCGGTTGTTTCGTTCGTATGGTTGTTGATGTTGATAGATACCTTATAATCGAAAATATCGTAATTTCGTTGTACGTTTGTTTCGTATGTTCGTCTTCGTAGTAGTTTCGTACTTCGTTCTATCGTAATAATCGATACGAGTTTTATTCGATATTACGATTGTTTTGTTTTGTAAAGGCAGACGGTATTCGAGTCGCTCTCCCTTTGTTCATAATTGTTTTCAAGTCTGTGCGTAGTTTGTTGAGAGCATGCCTAAAAGGAAATCTCAACTGTCCCGGCAGACATCACAGACAAGAGCCGCTCGAGTACCTACGCCGTACGGAAGAATCTGCCCCTGAAAATGAGCAGCGCCTCTCGAGAAATAGAGAATATATTTCGCAAGCACGCGCTAGAGAATCTAGCTCCGAGCGCTCACAGCGCCTCGCTGGCCAAAATGTGAGGACGTCGCGGGCCCGTGCTCGAGAAACTAGCGCTGAACGTGCGCACCGTCTATCTGAGTTAAGGCCTTATCCAGAAATACGCGCGAGTACGATGCGTTTTGTAATACATTGTTCTTCAACTAGAAGATCTGTAAATAATGTGTGCAACGTTCATAGCATTGAACTTCAAATCGCGTGTCGATTCGTAGCGAATTCGTTCCTTCTGGACAAGGACTAAGGCAGCATGTCTCTGAGACAAGAGATAGGGAGACTAGCGCTGAGCGCTCGCAGCGGTTTGGTAGGCAAAATATCATAACATCGCAGGCCCGTTCTCGGGAATCTAGCGCTGAACGTGCGCCTGCGCAGCGTCTATAATCTCATTTAAGGCAGCATGTCTCTGAAACAAGGGATAGGGAGACTAGCACTGAGCGCTCGCAGCGGGCCGCTAGGCAAAATGCCATAACATTCGGTAATCTTTGAAGTTACTGATCTGATTCCAAAAAATATATTACTAATAAAATTAAATACAGTAATATCAATCGAGTGTAATCTTATGTTAAAATAAGAAATTTTCCGCGGACGAAGTCGCGGGCAGAAGCTAGTCAAATAATAACATAAGAAAAAGGTTGGGTTCATAATAATTCAAAATCTTTTGCAGTTCTATAAAAGTAATTAAAATATACTTATTGAAAACAAGGTGTTGTGTCGAACACGCCGCTCTTACTCACCCCAGGAGTGCGCCAACCCCACGTACAGCGCCACCAGCGCCAGCGCACACTGTTTTCTACACATTTTATTCTTCAGGAGTACCAAGTTGTTTCTACAGAGGTACACTGTGCGTCCGCCTCAGGTGATCACTGTTATATATGACAGCAAAGCGCTTGTTTTGAACAAACATGGGATGATAAAAATAATGATCTCTTATTAAGAACGGTTATTTCATGTTGTTCCATTATTAATCAACCTTAGGTAGGTTAATTTTATTTATCCTACTGATTGGTAATACATTATTTTATACATATATAGTTAAGTACATATACTTGTTACAGGATATTGTGGTTCAAATAAAATAATAATACGAATAAATTGATTTTACATATTTACTCACTATCATATCACTATGTCAATAAATTACACTTACTATTTTTTACATTTTATTGACACAGCAAATTCTGTCCGAGCAAATTAGTTGTAGGTGCATTAAAATGTTTAATTGTAAAATATGTCTCGGTTACTTGTAAAATGTTGATGCAGAGAAGTTGTGAATTAATCAAAATATCTTACTTAGAATAAGATCATATTTTATAGTTAGTAGGTAAGATATTTACTTGGTATTTGTTTTAGGGATTTAAGATATTAGGTACATATATTACATACATTATTTCAATAAACAAATTCAAATTCAATTACGGCAATCCAGACCATATATATACCGTTAGGCGATTATCACACTGCCACGCATCACGCTGCATGTTGCGTGTCTCTGAACTGAAACGAACGCGCGTGGATGCATTTTCTGTGTGTGTTTTTTTTTTACTATGTTAAAACGTTGTAAACTGTCAATTAAAAATATAAAAAAATATATGCATATACCCTATTATGTACCACGAAGGCGACGGCCACGTCTATTGGCGGTTCCCAGTAGTAAGTCCAATCTACTGAGTAAAGCTCCTATAACGCGTACCTTAATGACGTAAAGAAAGAAAGAAAGGAAGAAAAATATTTATTTGACATCTGTCATCAAAACACACATACACACAATAATTTATAAAACACTAAAAAATATACAATAATTACGTAGCAGACGGCTTAGATCTTTAAACTTGTTCTCTGGGTGAGTTCACAAAAATCACAATGTACAGAATATGTTATCATACTTAAATAATAAAATTGTAATTATAGCCACACTTTTGAATTAGGACATTCCTGTAATGATAGTGATGATGAGTAAATAAATAAATTCATTAATAAATTGGAAGCCGACCCTAACATAGTTGGGTAAAGGCAAAGGCAGATTAACTGACTGACTTGACTGGCCTGTTGGTCTAGTAGTTAGTGACCATGACTGGTATGCCGGAGGTCGTGGGTTCGATTCCCATCCAGGACAAATGTTTGTGTGTTGTGCACGATACTTTGTTCTGTGTCTGGGTGTAATTTATCTATAATATGTATATGTATGTATTTAGAAATATACATATAAGTATGTTTATCAGCTGTTTAGTACCCATAATTCTAGCTCATAGCTTGGGACTAAATGGCGTTGTGTGAAAAGTTGTGGAATATTTTATTAAATAATCAGTCCTTAAAACATTTTATTATGCAAAATCGGAACCTATTTTTTCCAGACAATAGTGAAAACTAAAGTACAAATATTAAGCAAATTATTAGATAATTAGCAGACGCCACAAATAAATACAGGGTTAAAAAGTAGCCTATGTGTAGCTCGGATAGCTAGGTAGCTTCCCGACGGTGAACGAATTTTTCAAATCGGTCCAGTGGTTTTGGAGCCTATTCAATGCAAAAAAACAAACATTGAAATCCTTATCTTTATAATATTAATATATAGGTCCGCGAATCTGTCCGTGTTAACTTCTTACTTTTCCCTTCCAACTTTACCATCCCTTTCCCCCCTTTTTTTAGTTTGAAAATATGTAGGTGTTATAAATATAAATATTCCACAACTTCTCACACAACGCCATTAAGTCCCAAGTTAAGCTTGAGAGCTTGTGTTATGGGTAGGTACTAAACAGCTGATAAACATACTTATATATTTCTAAATACATACATATTATACGTAAATTACACGTATACACAGAACAAATGATTGTGCTCATCACACAAACATTTGTCCTGTGTGGGGATCGAACCCCCGATATCCGGCATAGCAGTCAGGGTTAGTAAATAGGTACTAGACCAACAGGCCAGTCAATATTATGCCATGACCATGTGATTTCAGGATCGTTTCATTTCTATTGGTAAAAATGGCCCAGCAGTTTCGGAGCTTATTTGGTACAAACAAACGAAAAAATCTTTCTTCTATAAAAATATTAAATATAGGAATCGTAGCAGATGCTGCTTTGTAGTTGTTGTTTGTTATTGTAGGACAAATAGGTTAATATTATTTGTTCATATTATGTAAGTTTGTGTGTGGGGGGGAGTTATCTCCAAAAATGATGACCCAATTTCAAATAAACATAAAAATGTTATGTTTTTGTCACGGCAACGAAGAAAAGGGCAAAAGCTAGTGTCTAATAATCCTAATATAAATGTGGGATGTTAATTTAGAATGCATGATTATTAGATGGAATGTAGTAATATGAACGCAGTGATGGATGAATGAGAGAGTATGAATGTGGGAAGGAGAAAGAGGAAGATTTGAATATTTTAAATAAGGAAGAAGGAAAAAAGGATGACGAGCGAGTGTCAAGAAGTGAAGACGTTTTTTATTAATTATGAAGTTATAATATTTTTAATAAAGAAGCTTTAAAGATATTTTCATTTTATTACGGTGGTCCATACCCCTACATAAATATCAAATACCTTTGTTAAGTTCCTTTACATGATACTAATTTGTTATTCCAGTACGACATCAAAATCCATTACGATAAAGCATTGTGAAATAAATGATATTTTTATTGTCTGGGAGCTTGTACTTCCTGGTCCCAGATAAGAAACCACTAACTACAAATAATCACAAACTTTTGCCTGCAGTTTCGCCCACAATGAAGTTTGTAATTTATCACCTACTATTGAGATAAAAACATAAATTAAAAATTTAAAAAACCCCCACCGCAAAAAAGTAAAACATTTAAAAAGTATAAAATAACACTTTAGCCATGAGATTTTACGTAACATCGGGGTACCGTTAAAATAAGTACCTACAAGTACTAAGAACATTCCTTACTTAAGCGGTACCCCGACGTGAAGTAAAATTTCATGGCTTAAGTGTCATTTTTAACTTTTTAAATGTTTTACTTTTTTGCGGTGGGGGTCTTTTAAGTAAAGTTAATACCCATAGACGCGACGTCTAAAATGGCAAAGGTAGCTAACACAAAAGAGCTGATAACCTTGAAACGGCTGAACCGATTTTGATTAATCATGTCAGACTCTTGACAAAATAATAGCAGATATGTCGTGTTTGGATTTATTTCAACCAGCATTTGATTCTATACACAATGCACTGATGGCTACATGATGAGCTGATGCTGCAGTCAGGCTATCCAGCACACCAGTAGGTAGTCTCTTGACAAAATAATAGCAGATATTATGTCGTGTTTGGATTCGTTTTAACCAGCATTTGACTCTACATACAATGCACTGAAAAAATCTAATAACTGTATACTTACTCTGTAAAACAAAATGAATGCGTTTAAAAATTTTAAAATAAAAATTAAATTAAAAAAATTAAAAAACCCCCACCGCAAAAAGTAAAACATTTAAAAAGTTCAAAATAACACTTTAGCCATGAGATTTTATGTAACATCGGGGTACCGTTAAAATAAGTACCTACATACCTACAAGTACTAGGAAAATTCCTTACTTAAGCCGCGGTACCCCGACGTAAAGTAAAATTTCATGGCTAGTGTTATTTTTAACTTTTTAAATGTTTTACTTTTTTGCGGTGGGGGTTTTTTTTAAGTAAAGTTAATACCCATAGCCGTCTAAAATAGCAACGGTAGATAACACAAAAGAGCTGATAACCTTGAAACGGCTGAACCGATTTTGATGAATCATGTCTAAGAACCATTGCAAGAAACCCTGCTTTCAAATAAAAAAAACCGCATCTAAATCGGTACACCCGATTGGGCGCTACGGTGCCATAGACAGACAGACAGACAGACACACACACATAGCGGTGAAACTTATAACACCCCTCTTTTTGCGTCGGGGCCGGGGGTTAAAAAAAAGTATTCTAAGTATGAACAACACTAAACCAGGTCGTGGTTTAAATTTACCTGCCCGACATTTATGCGAAAAAACAAACAATTTAAATTCAATTTAATTTAAGTAATTAAGTAAATTGAATAAATATATATATAATATTATTCTATTTTCTGTTACTATAGGTTTGTGGGGAGAGATTGCCTGTTTTTTTTTAAATCATTTTGTGCCATAAGTCGTAAAACGGCTTAGAGGACTAGGAGTCCCCTAAGCCGTGTGAAAGCGTTACAAACAAACGAACTAACATACTTAAATTTACAATATTATTTAGGATGTTTGCGGTAAACCAGTGTTTTGAAATACATATAAATGTAATTTGGCGCAATTGTATGTGGATCCCGATAAGATACTACTATAATAATTATAACAAACGTAGAAAGTGTATTTCTATGACATCCCGAGGGTAGACACCGGTACTGGTGGTCGTTCTGCCTCTGTTGAAATAACTGTTCATTACTCAAATTTACAATGTGTAGAGCGCAGTGTGTGCTTGGGTTGGTAGCGCTGTACGTGGGATTGGTGCGCTCCTGGGGTAAGTACCAGAGCCGGCTTTATTTTTAACAAAAAAGGAGGAGGTTCTATTTTCGAATGTATGTTTTTTTTATACGTATGTTACCTGGTTTTTCCCCCGTTTGTGGAACCATTATCAAAATTCTTTAATAAATCAATTAAAGGTCAAGCTTCGAAGTCGGTGACAAAAACACCAAATCAATATCGTAAAGTTTAAGCTTCGAAGTCGGTGACAAAAACACCAAATCAATCAAACAAAGGTCACTTGACCTTTAACAAAAACTCTTTGATAAAACGCGAGTTTGCAGTTATTTCAACGTTTTAGTCTGAGTTTTTGTTCAATTGTATATGAAACAACAAAAACGTGGGTATTGTACAAAATCATCGCATGTCATTAAAGTTTACGATAAGGCACACCGTAATTTAGTATTTGCTAATTAATAATGATTATGTTTCGTTCGTTTGAACTGGCGAAATGTGGGTGTTAGGTACTTTAGGTGCACCAAGAATCTCTCCGAACCAAAAAATCGAGCTCCGAAATATACTTGTTCGTAATATTTGTTTTAGTCCAGTACCTGTATATTAAAAACTAGTTACTATTGAACCCACTTTACTAATCATTATTTCCTGATACTAATGATTATACTAATGAGACCCCAAACTGTAAAATTTTACTTATTGATCATGAACCTTATTCTGTTTGGTATGAAGTTGAAAAACTTCCAAAGAAGTTTGACACATTGAAGTAGCTTGATGTGCTCACATCTGTACATACATGTAAGAAAAACGTTCTCTCTTTTGTTTCAGACGTCGCAGTAAGCCAAGGAGATCAACTCATATTTTACAGCGACGGTTCTAAAACTGACACCGTCTATTTTACTTCCCAAAACCTAACTGCGTTAGCTTACGATGAAGTTCACAACACGATACTGTACGTCGACAAGCAGAAAGACTACGACGCAATATGTGGTTATTATTTATCTTCCAAGGAAAAACTATGTTTCATCCAAAGGTACAGAAGCAACATACATAGCCTTACCTTCGACCCGGTCACTGAATTACTCTTCTTTACTGATACGAATGAAGGAAGCATTAATTGTGTCTCTTTAAAATCTGGAAATCATCACAATGTTTACGGAAATCTTTTAATCAGGATGTATGACCGAATCCCACGAAATATTGCAGTGGATAGCTGTAAAGGGTACGTCTGCAATGATGGTTAACAATACAACTTTGTCTGAATTCAAGATTTTAATCGTATTTTAAATTTACAGGTACATCTACTGGACTAACACAAATATTACCAACAAGTATATTCTGGAGAGAGCTCGATTAGATGGTTCTGAAAGAGAGGTTCTTAACCGTTATGATTATAGCTGCACCAAACATGTTTTGTTACTAGGCTTGGCCATTGACCCAAAATCACGGCACATGTTCTATTCTGAGGATATCTGTTCTAATTATTATTTAAATAGAGCAGACTTAAGTAGTAATAATGAAAGAGTAATCCATAGACATCCTTCGGTAGTAAAAGGATTGACAGCTTCAAAAAGTCATTTATACTGGATAGACAGTAGAGCGACCCATCAAACTGTCTGGAGTATACAAAAGAATGCATTGGACGTTGAACCTAAACAGATAAGTAGGTTTTATGATGGCAGGTCACTCAGTATAGTCTCCAACTATAAAGTTAAAGAACACATTCAGGGACTGCAGGATTGCGTAAAACTGCCTAGCCTTATACCAACAACAACCACAGAAACCTATAACACCCGCATTATAAAACAGACAACAGATACAGAATTGATATCAGAAACAGAGCAGACATCAGACATAGAACAGAAAACAGAAACAGAACATATATCAGACGTTGAACAGACAACAGGAATAGAACAGACATCAGACGTTGAACAGACAACAGAAACATTTAACATTACAGAAACACACACATACGTACCATATAAGGGTGGGCGCTGCGTCATTTCAGTCTGTGAGAACTATTGTTTGCAAGGAAACTGCACTTTTAATGACGACGGCCTTCCTAAATGCGGGTAAAAATCTTCTATTCGTTTCTATCTTTGTGAAATATGAAAGCAGGTGTTTGACACTCTATTTATTTCAGATGCAATACCGGTTATTCTGGGGAAAGGTGTGAAGTCTACGCGTGTCATGGTTACTGTTTGAACAACGGCGACTGTTCCCTAAACGAGAAGGAGGAGCCTGTCTGTCAATGTGTTGGCAATTACGAAGGATCAAGATGTGAAGCTATTCATAATGATTCTATCATTGACATCTCTACGCACCACCCAGTGAAAAGAAACTTAACTATAGATGTTTTACTGTCTCATTTGCGAAAACCTGCCGCAAAAAGTTCAGTTATTGTTGAAGTTCTCATTTGCTTATTATTTACTTATTTTGTCCTGGTAATAAATGCAACCGTTTATTTAGATAAGTAACTGAACTACTTCTCCGCATCGCTGTCATCTGAAAACGTGCCTAGAAGACTGGCAGCATTGCCACGTTGGATTGGAATGCTAATTCTTTGGGCAAAGAATAAGTCAGCCCTCAGTCACACTAAGTGTCGACCTGTCGGCGAGAATACTTAAATACATTGAATTAATTATTAAGTAGAGATACAATATGATTGTATTATTATTTCGTATCATCAGCGAACCTTGAGAGATCAGTGATGTAAATTGAATTTCCACATGTATTTGATGTAACAAACAATAAATTACTGAATCTGAATCTGCAAAATGAAATATACATTTTACGCGCATAACTTCCGATAAACTGCACCAAATTGGATGTAATTGTTGTTGTTGTAATAAAGTTAATTTCTGGATGGTTGAGATTTATCATTGGATCCGGGAGGTGGCGCTGCATTCGGAGCCGGGGCAAGACGGGTCCGTAACTTAACTTCGAGAGTCATAAGGTCGATGAGTGGAAAGTCGACTGAACGTTTGTTGGAATAGAATTTATAACAAAACAACCTTTTATCGCCAAACGCTACTTCGACTGTACGATAACTTGAAAATGTATTAATCGATGGATTGAAACTAAGTATTTACTTAGTTTTTAAATTGAAATATTAGACCTTTATGCAGTTTAAAACCTCTTTTTAAGTTTGGTAAGTAAACCTTTTAATTTATTAGGTGATAGGGATAATTAAACTTCACTTTTAAGGTTAACTTTCAATATAAACTTTTATTATAACCTTCATATTATATTTGGAAGTAATGCGTCTAGTTCTATTCACCCCGTTTGTGTGATAGGAACTAGACGCATACTTCCAAATATAATATAAAGGTTTTAATAAAACCTTAAAAGTGAAGTTTAATTATCCCTATCACCTAACAAAGAAATCTAAAATTACAATATTTTGTAAGCGTACCTATCTATTTTTTAACTCCCGACGCAAAAAGAGGGGTGTGATAAGTTTCACCGCTATGTGTGTGTGTTCGTCTGTCAGTCTGTCTGTCTGTCTGTCTGTGGCACCGTAGCGCCCAAACGGGTGAACCGATTTAGATGCGGTTTTTTTTTATTTGAAAGTAGGGTTTCTTGCGATGGTTCTTAGACATATTTCATCAAAATCGGTTCAGCCGTTTCAAGGTTATCAGCTCTTTTGTGTTAGCTACCGTTGCTATTTTATTAACTATTAACTTTACTTAAAAACATAAGTGTGTCTTAAAAGGAGAATGCCAATTTCTGCCCTAAAGTGTACAGAGATCATTGTAATACAAATACTTATAGTAAAATGAGATACGAATTTTAGAAGATAACTAACATTCTATACCAGACGTGGAAAAAAACTCACAATAAAAAGTATCTTTCTTTTTATTTCACTTGAAAGTACCCTCAACATTGCCATATAAGTAATTAACAAAGAGCAAAACAGGGAAAAACCATCTTAACACATACCTGGCCTAAAATGTTAAATATTTGTAAGTTAGCGTAACTTAAAACGTAATACATTATTATTAGTGTTTTATGTTTTCTTATCCATAAATCGAACTGTAATATTGTTAGATTAATAGTTTAAAATAATCTGAGCATTCATATCTAACATTATTTTACTTTTATTTTGGCAACACTCAAGTCTTCGATCAAACGTCAAATGTCATTATGTTACAAAATATTCTGTCTACAAATGATACTAACCATAATAGATTTACTTTGTAAAATAATGCCCTCCCAGTGCTTTAAAACGAATACACTGTGTATATTAATGCCTGGAACAGATATCTAAACATGTTTATACCTTAATGTTTACAATAAACATAAAAATACTTTATCCGGTAGGTACAAAAACGGTTTCTTTAAACCTTTATAACTTTTGTCCTCGACTGCTGAGCAATATGCGCCTTTTATACTTTTGTTGTAGAAGATCTTTACTATTAAATTACATAGATTTCATTTATGTACAGCCTGGGGCACAGGTTCATACAATTTTTGGCATTGTCTTTTCAAACACCCATGTGTGTAATATTAATAAGCAACATAGTGGTGTATTTAGTCTGATGCAGCCAGGATATCTAGCAGACTAATACACTCTTGGAAAAATAACAGCAGATATGTCGTGTTTGGATTCATTTTAACCTGCATTTGATTCTGCCCATAATGCACTGATGGCAACTGGATGAGCTGATGCTGCAGCCAGGCTATCCAGCACACCAGTAGGTAGACTCTTGACAAAATAATAGCAGATATGTCGTGTTTGGATTCATTTCAACCAGCATTTGATTCTGCACACAATGCCTTGATGGCAACAGGATGATCTGATGCTGCAGCCAGGCTATCCAGCACACCAGTAGGTAGACCCTTGACAAAATAATTGCAGATATTATGTCGTGTGTGGATTCGTTTTAACCAGCATTTGACTCTACATACAATACACTGAAAAATTCTCATAACTGTAAACTCTATAAAACAAAATTAATGCGTTTAAAAAATATAAAATAAAAATTAAATTAAAAATTTTAAAAAACCCCCATCGCAAAAAAGGTAAAACATGTAAAAAGTTAAAAATAACACTTTAGCCATGAAATTTTACGTAACGTCGGGGTACCGTTAAAATAAGTACCTACATACCTACAAGTACTAGGAACATTTCTTACTTAAGCGTTACCCCGACGTGAAGTAAAATTTCATGGCTAAAGTGTTATTTTTAACTTTTTAAATGTTTTACTTTTTTGCGATGGGGGTTTTTTAAATTTTTAATTTTGTCAATGTAGTTAGTGGTATATTTTACATAAGTAAATAATTGATTTTTTGTTCGTTATCCTCTTTCCTGTTTTGTAGGAAAATATAGTTAGTTTTAATCACGGCTGCCTCTATGATACCTGGCTTCTACTAATTACGTCCAGATAACTGATATGGTACAAATTTAATTAAATAATACTAAAACTCGAACAAACAAACTACGAAAATGTAGATAAGGAATTATTACTATTCGTTAATATTATTTGAAGGTGTAGAATTGTAGATGATTAATTTGTTGTAGATACCTTTAAAGTTACAAGCACGAAATGGGCTGCAAACTGTAACCGCTGGCGTCTAGTTTTCGCTTGGAATCATTAATTCATTAATTCATTAATTCATTCATTCATTTACAAATATCTTTATTAACACGAAACATAAACAAAATGTACTTACCCTAAGTTACATGAACTCACTATAATTTAGACACTTTATGGAACAGTGATTTGTCTTTCAAAGCTTACAGACATCATTTTACAGTCGTACAACAAACACGCAATAATTCAACGTACACGTTGACAGTTAATTATGTAGATTATTAAGTTATAATCTACGTGTTGGAAGGTATAACAAAAATATTAGCTGATCGCACGGTAAACGTATGCGAGTACTGGCAACCGATCAGCCATGATCAGCGGAATGATTTTCATTGAGAATCATAAATGATAAATGATATTTATTTCTGTAAATAGGTTTTCACAAACACTTTTACACGTCTTTTTTTTAACTAGTAGATAAGATCGGTGTTTCACTACCTGACTACTCTGAGAAGAAACACCGAAAGAAACTCAGAGGTCATAGTCTCTTTTAAAGTCCAGACATTATCTTGGTGAAATCATGTAAGATCCATGGCGATTAGTGTCTGAAATGGTCTTTTGAGGAAAGAACCAAACAGAATGCGGGGACCAGATCAGTCAGTGCAAGCATTTGTCAGTAATCGTGAGCTCAACTCAGAACTTGAGTAGCTCCACGTGCTGACGAACAATACCAAAGAAAGAAAATTTGGGTTGGTCCCATAAAGAACTCAAACTGCCAGACAAAATGTAAAATAAATAAATAAAAGAACTTAAAAATATTTAGAAAAGAAAATTTTAAAAAAGAATCCACATGGTCCTCACATTCACAATAAAAATTAAAAAAAAAACATAATATACTTTCAAAGTAAAAATACATGTCAATATACAGGATGAATTTTTAGTCACCGTCCAAATTTTGATATATTAATCTTTGGCAAAAATCATTGAATACGTGTTTTTTCTTTTAGTATCACTCAATACAAAAATATTGAGATATCACTTCACAAAGTTATCTATAAAAAGTTTATGTTTCTGGACACTGCCGCGCCGTGCGTACGCGCTAGGTGAAGCTACGCGAGCCGGGCCGCGCCGCGCGCCGCCGGAATTCATTGATAACACAATACAAACAAAGTTGCAAATTTTCCCTTCATACTTTCACGGGCTTAGGACCGTCAATAAGCAAAAGGTTTGTGCTATGTTCACTATGATTAGAATCTAACCCTTAATTAATCAATTAAGTACGTATAAATAAAGTAAAAATCAATTAATTAGATAAGAACTTGAGACCTTAATAAAAGCTGAGCCAAAACGTTTTGCTATTAGGCGTATTTAAAAAATTTGAATCAACTTATGTACAAATAATAAAAATTTAATCAAAATCATCAACAATCAAATTAACAGTACTTTAATAAATGTTCAAAATGCATACCATTTCTCTCTAAACAGAGTCTTGCACGTTTTTGCACATTGTTTTTAATTTTATTGAGCACTACAGTGTCACTTTTAACTTCGTCGAATGCACGTACAATTTGCTGTTTTAATTGGTCTAGGTTTTGGGCTTCCTCCACATACACTCGTCGTTTTATTTCACCCCACAAAAAAAAGTCACATGGAGTAAGATCTGGTGACCGGGGTGGCCAGACGACGGGCCCCCCGCGACCGATCCAACGATCACCGTGTTCGATGTTTAAATAATTACGAACGGCGGCGGAGTAATGAGGCGGTGCACCGTCCTGTTGAAAATAAAAATCTCGATAGGAGATTACCGGCACGTCATCCATGAAGTCAGCAATTACTGTGCGTAACATATCTAGGTACGTGCCCCCGGTCAACCGTCCCTCAATGAAATATGGCCCCAGTATTTTGTTGCCGACAATTCCAGCCCACACATTTGCACTGAACCGCACTTGGTGATACGTTTCTCGTATCATGTGTGGGTTTCGAAATGACCACCAATGTTCATTATGATGATTATACAGCCCCACTCGAGTAAACAAGGCCTCGTCAGTCCACAAAATGTTAGCATCGGGGTGTGCAATCAGCCACTCACAGAAGGCTCGACGGGGAACTGCATCTGCGTCGTTCAAGGCCTGTGCCTTTTGAAAATGGTACGCGTGCAACCCGGCAGAATGGAGAAGTTTCCACACGGCATATTGGCTTACGCCGAAGCGCCGCGCTGCATCTCGCGTACTGGATCTAGGGCTCCGTTCAAAGAAATCGAAGATATCTTCTTCGATCTCCACTGCGAGTCTCGGCCTGCCCCGTCCTTGAGCGTGTGTAGGTACTATAAATTGGCCATGGTCTAATAGCCTCTGATTTGCGGCCAAAATCGTTTGGCGATTTGGTAATGAAGGATTTATTCCTTGATTGCGAAGGCGAGGAATACTTTCGGTTTCGTACAGTCTCCGGGCACCGTTCAAGCTTTCACCACTCAGTATGTAGGATCGCACCATTTCGTAATACTCGCGGTGGGAATACGACGACATTGTAAATAAATTCACGATACGCACGGGGCGCCGTCGCGCCGGCGCCGGCGGGTTGCGCGGGAACGCCGGGAACACGGAAGTAAGCGCTTGCGTCGCGAAAGGGTGCGCGCGCGAGACCGACTAACGATAGATGATAGATGTCATAAATGTGTCGCGCAGGTGTAGCGGGGTGGGGGTGAGCGGGGTGAGCGCTGCCTTTTTCATTGAATATTTGCGCGGCAAGTGTAGTATTATTAACGTTTAACTTGTGACCACGCAGAGCGGATAATTTTTTCGAGAAAATGATTTAATATGAAAATTTTATGTATCGATTTTTTTTCAAAAATGGACTTAGTGAATGATACCTAATGCCTAGAAAAAATTTGGACGGTGACTAAAAATTCATCATCCAATGTCAACTGTGTATAATAATAAAATAAAATAAAAACATTTGATTCAAAATCTTTGTCAAATCGTGTAAGATCCATGCATATTATCATAAATCAAAATAATTAAATAAAGAATTAAAATGTCAACAACAATAAGTAAATAATAATCGGAGCAGTTCAATCCCAGGCCTTTTTGTCCTCGATATAATCTTTTATATTATAATAACCTTGGTAACATAATTTACGCTTTACAAATAATTTGAACTTATTTAGGCTTAGATCTTGGACATGGGTAGGAAGCTTATTGTAAAAACGTATACATTGGCATTTAAA
Source organism: Euplexia lucipara (assembly GCA_921972225.1). Taxonomy (NCBI): domain Eukaryota; kingdom Metazoa; phylum Arthropoda; class Insecta; order Lepidoptera; family Noctuidae; genus Euplexia; species Euplexia lucipara. The sequence continues at coordinate 16,265,804 of OV179155.1, read as the reverse complement.
CGACCCACCTATTTTCTTCAGCCTAGTAAAAGGAATAACAAATTTGTCCTTGTTCCTAGTATTTATATTATGAATATCGCTATATTTTTTAAAAAGATTAGTGTGTTTATGTGCATACAAAAGATTTTCATAAATATACTGAGAAGGCACAGTCAACACATTAATCTCCTTAAATTTTTCTCTAAGTGAGTGTCTCGGACTTAGTTTATAAATATATACATACATACAGTTAGTACTTGCACGTATAGGTACTCTGTGATCAGCAAATTACTTAAATCTTTTTTACAGTTACCTACCTACAATCGTGGATGCAGTTTGGGGTTTGCAGCACATCTCGACCTATATCGCAGTCACAACGAACTCATATAGGCACTCCATTTACAATAATGTTAGGCAGAACTGCAGAAGTTAAAAAAGGTTCTTTTATGTTCTGCATTCCTACTTCTACGAGCCACTTTTTCTAATGCTTATTATGAATGGAGTACCTACAGTTGATTTTGATTTTGCTGAGTTGATTATGGACTGGGAATAGAAAGCATTTGTTACCGTCTGTTATGTCATCAAAGACGGCGCTACATACGTAAAATGTTTAAGAATACTAATTTTCTTCAAATTGTTTTTTTTAACAAAAGATATTATATTTTATTATCGTCTCCAGGATATGATCTATCTTCATGCCAAAATTGCGATCCGTGCAGTTTAGTCGTGAAAAGCTAACAAATAAACAGACAAACAGAGTAACTTTCTCTTTTATAATATTAGTATTTAGTAGGTATACCTACAGGGTGTAAAAAGGCCCTTAACGTAAACGAAATCCACATATTTTTCCCATCGCTGGGATAGTTTTTTTCTTTTAGAATATACTTTGGGAATCCACTGGTTCTGGAGATATTGAAGGTCAAAGTGAAGTATATTTTTTCATCTATTTTTTGAAGTCGTATTCCAAGTACCACATACATTTGTGTCCACTGTTCTCCGTTTCTCCGCTCCGCACCCTCGCTCCACTTCAGTGGACAGACATTTTAAGTGTTGTTTCCGCAGTAAGAAGGTCACTGCTATAGCTTGTGATGTGGAAATACTTCATCTAATTGTTCGAAACGATGGAGCATCATTGTTTTAGCAAAAACAGCTAAGTATTTCTATATGTAGTTTCTAGTTTACCTTAGACTTTATTGACATTGGTGAAGTAAACATCGTGGGAAAACCCCCCTTGGTGAGTAATGCTCGTGCTATCTCTCTGTGAAAAAAGCGACTTCGACTTCTAATACCTAAAAATCCTATCTGTACCACTAACCTGTACTACCAATCAGTATTAATTAATCTTGGAACAACAGGAACTTCCGCCCTAATGAGAGACCATTAATTTTATCAGCTCATGTCTGTGAAAAACAAGTGCTTTGCTCTCATATATAAGAGTGATCTCCTGAGGCGGACGCACAGTGTACCTCTGTAGAAACAACTTGGTAGGTACCTACTCCTGAAGAATAAAATGTGTAGAATACAGTGTGCGCTGGCGCTGGTAGCGCTGTGCGTTGGGTTGGCGCACTCCTGGGGTGAGTACGAGCGGCGAGTTCAATAATTACATACGAATATTGTTTTAATAATATTATAGAACAATAATTCGGTAACTGAGCTATTATAACTTCTACATAGCTAATGCTTAAGAGATAGGAAAGTTTTTTTACAGTGCAAGTTACTTACTCGTATATCGACTATCTATCTTTACTCAATCCATTGAAGTTGGCAATCGACGTCAAATTCAACCTCACCTTTTTGCTTTTTACCAACTATTGAGGTGCGGCTAAATAGGTAGGTACGTGAGGCGGCTGCCTATCTGATGTCTACAAGCTTGTGAATGTGTGACACCATAACTCTTAGTTAGACTGGACTATAACGACTGCCAGAAATCAATGTCATTCAAATGACAGCAGGACCTGAACAGCGCACCCTGACCTCTAATAGACCCGTGAGGTTGTTAAAATCAAACGGCTGGAATGGACTTCAACTAATGCTATACAGCTTGTTATTAATGTACTACACTCTCTTTTGTTTCAGACATCGCAGTAAGCCAAGGAGATAAACTCATATTTTATACCGACGGAATTAAAACTGACACAGTCTATTTTACTTCCCAAAACCTAACAGCGTTAGCTTACGATGAAGTTCACAACACGATACTGTACGTCGACAAGCAGAAAGACTACGACGCAATATGTGGTTATTACTTATCTTCCAAGGAAAAACTATGTTTCATCCAAAGGTACAGAAGCAACATACATAGCCTTACCTTCGACCCGGTCACTGAATTACTATTCTTTACTGATACGAATGAAGGAAGCATTAATTGGGTCTCTTTAAAATCCGGAGATCGTCACAATGTTTACGGAAATCTTTTAATCAGGATGTATGACCGAATGCCACAAAACATTGCAGTGGATAGCTGTAGAGGGTACGTTTGCAATGATGGTTTATAATCCAAGTTTGTCTGAATTCAAAATATTCAATCGTATTTTAAATTTACAGGTACATCTACTGGACTAACACAAATATTCCCAACAAGCATATTCTGGAGAGAGCTCGATTAGATGGTTCTGAAAGAGAGTATCTTAACCGTTATGATTATAGCTGCAGCAAACATGTTTTGTTACTAGGCTTGGTCATTGACCCAAAATCACGACACATGTACTATTCTGAGGATATCTGTTCTACTTATTATTTGAATAGAGCAGATTTAAGTAGTCATCATGAAAAATACATACCTGGAAATCCTTCGGTAGCAAAAGGATTGACTGCTTCAAAAAATCATTTATACTGGATAGACAGAAGAGCGACCTACCAAACTGTCTGGAGCTTACAAAAGAATGCATTGGACGTTGAACCTAAACAGATAAGTAGGTTTGATGATGGCAGGTCACTCAGTATAGTCTCCAACTATAAAGTTAAAGAACACATTCAGGGACTGCAGGATTGCGTTAAACTATCTAGTCTATTACCTACGACCACGGAAACTTATAACACCCACAATATAAAACAGACAACAGAAACAGAATTTATAGTAGAAACAGAACAAACAACAACCGAAGATTGGAGAGTTTCCAATGATTGGATAACACACACGGAACAGACACCAGGCGTAGAACAGACAACCGAAATAGAATTGATAGTAGAAACAGAACAGACAATAACCGAAGATTGGAGAGTTTCCGATGATTGGATAACACATACGGAACAGACACCAGGCGTAGTACAGACAACAGAAACAAAATTGATAGTAGAAACAGAACAGACAACAACCGAAGAATGGACAACACACACAGAACAGACACCAGGCGTAGATCAGACAACAGAAGGAGAACACAGAACAGAAATGCGCACACCCGGTTACATTAATGGGCGATGCGATGTTTCAGTCTGCGAGAATTATTGTTTGCAAGGTAACTGCAAGTTAAATGATGACGGACTTCCTAAATGCAGGTAAACATCTTCTAATCGTTTTTATCTTTGTGAATTAAGTGGAAACTCGTTGTTTGACACTCTCGTTCTTTTAGGTGTAACGCCGGTTATTCTGGGCACAGGTGTGAGTTCTACGTGTGTCATAATTATTGCCTGAACAATGGTGACTGTTCTCTGAACAGTGATGATAAGCCAGTTTGTAAATGTGTTGGTAATCACGATGGATTAAGATGTGAAGCTGTTCAAATTGCTACCACTACGCAACACTCAGCGAAAGGAAACTTTACACTTGCTGATTTATTGTCACGTTGGCGAAAACCTGCTGCAAAAATTTCCGTTATTGTTGAAGTATAATCGACATACCTACCTATTAATGAATTTCTTATTTTGTCCTGGTAATAAATGCAACTTATTACTTATGAATATTTTTTTTTTGTGTTATGAAACTACCGGCTATCGTTCAAGACACATAATAGTACATTATGATATAAGTGCGGTAAGTTGAAAATTACAGCCGAGGCGATATTGCTACACAGAAGCAGAGGCTGTAATTATCAACGCGTCGTGTATGTCATACGACGTTTTATAACATTTTTGCGAGGAAATAAATAATACTCGGACTTTGTTAAAATAATAAATCTTTAATCACTTGTTAAAGCAGTTAGAAAATTTGAATAATTTGTAAAATTGATTATTATGTTGCCAGTTGGCATTTTTAATGTTTTCAAATTATTATTATTATTAGTTCCAATTTCACCAGTCTCTCTCTTATTCCCAAGTATTTACTTCAAATTTTGCATGAATATTAAGTACCTACTAAGAGGTCGGGCCAACACTGTATAGGCTATCACCTACGGGGGAGGAGCTGTGAATCTTTATTCTTCTTACGCATTTTGTGACAGCGTGTAATCTAAGGGCGCATATTTAAATGTTGTTTTTGAGTAAGCTATGCTATTATCTAGCTTTACACTATAAAAACCATGCCATTTATGTAACTTTGGCAGAGAAACAGCTCTCCGAGCCTCTTTTTAATTTATATTAATGACTTATGTGATCAACAACTTCTTAATGGAAAAATTTTTACTTATGCTGATGACACCGCTATAGTTTTTCATGGTGATTCTTGGGACGGGGTCAAAGTATTTGCTGAGGCGGGACTTCATCGAATACGTTTATGGCTCAATAAAAACTTATTATCTTTAAATCTTGCAAAATCTACGTACATACAGTTTTCTTTTGCCAAAACTTCGCCAACAAATGTTGATCTAAAGGTTCATTCTTGTAATTATTCTTCTCATACAGATTGTTCATGCCGTTCATTAACAGGGTCCACCGATGTGAAATATCTTGGGGTTATACTAGATGAAAGATTGACTTGGCGTCCATATTTAGGATTGATTACAGCTCGTACTAGGAAGCTTATATGGGTGTTTAAACGTCTAAGACATGTAGCCGATTTTCAACTTTTACGGACTGTTTACTATGCCTTAGCTCAGTCAGTACTTGGGTATTGTACTGTTGTATGGGGAGGGGCGTGCAAAACCTTTATGTTACGCTTGGAAAGAGCACAGCGATCTTTGCTGAAAGTTATGACATTCAGGACATATAGATTTCCTACAAAAACCTTGTACGAGTCATGTCAAGTGCTTACAGTAAGACAGTTGTATTTATTTCTCCTCCTTATTAAACAACATAAGATCTCCCCATATAATGCCGCGGATTACCATAGTAAGCGTACTATCAGAGATGTACATCCATCAGTCAAATATCTTACAGCATCTGCTAGAAGACAACAATGCTACATGTCTATATACTTATATAATAAAATAAATAAACTAAAAAACTTCCACCCTCTTTCCTGTCGTGAAGCTAAAATTCTACTTAAGGAATGGCTGCTTGGTTTAGACTATGGCCAAACCGAAAAATTGCTCCCCTAAACGCACCCCATGTTAGGAATGTAATACTATTCCACATTCACTTTCATACATATAACATCATAAAAGACAATTTTCATCCATACATCCACACTACACATCCACATTTCACAATTTTACATTCACCTTTCACATTTACACTCTACTCACATTTCTTTCTATTTTTTAAGTTTCTGTGCAAAAAATGATTACTGTTGTGACATCTGATGGGAGAAGACACTGACTTCTGTAACACAGGTCTCTGAACCTAGATCAGAAGTCAGGGACTTCATAGGTCTTGTGTATCTTTTATTTGTGAATAAATTTATTTTATTATTATTATTATTATTATAGCTCTGCCTAGCTTCCATTTCCCAACACGACTCCACCCACGTGACATCGTTCGCGCCATTTCAAATGAAGCTGACGTCACGGCGCACTGTGGTCTGGATTTTGAGTTTCATAGAACTTCTTTTGCTTTTGTTGAAATTCGGGTTTTTTTGGATGGAAATGAAATCCATGAAACTCGGCTCTTCAATAACTAAAATTGGTGCATCTAATTCCACTAAACAACTTTTCCAGTCAATATTTGACTCTTGCCAAAGTAGCCAACCTTTATTATTGTTTTTTGAAGTCTTCGAAACTCGGACGCACTCGCTGCCATCTCTTCATAGCAGCTCGAGTACATCTTCGGCAAAACTGTCTTAGAATCAAACTGTCCTCTTCGGAAAAGGTGTGTCTTATCCTTAGTGGATAATTTAGCAGTCAGTCTTTATAGACACGAGACACAAACTCTGACCGCTAAATTATCCTCTAAACGTATCGATCGTAAGCTAACGATCGACACGTTTAAAGGACATCAAAAAACATTCATCAATCGACATTAATTTTTTTTATTTTTTTATTTAACTGCGCTAAATATTGCTCGAAAATTTGGCCAATTACTGATAATTACTCTACTCAATGACACAAATAGCGTTATTGAACAACAACATTATTTTTAATATTCGAATTCAAATTCATTCATTGGTGTGACTATTACATTAACATAAAATCTTAATAATGAATATCTACTAGTTAGTAGTGCCTCAAAAGTCTATCTTAAAGGTGTACACTTTTATATTATGAGTACCTACCTACACGCATTAGGTAACTAAGAAGTAAATCAATTAGCCAATGCGCACATAAAACCTGGTATACCTATGTTCGTTTACGTCAGATCTCAGCTTATTACCACTTCGATATCATTCTAATTTTAACAATTTTTCAGCCTTTATTCATAGTGTGACAATTATTATTGTTGGCAATTTTTCAATTATTAAGACCAGCACTACCCGTTGAAAGGGATCACTTATTTTAAGCGTTGGTGTCTCGATTAGAGCACACCTTTCTGAAGAGGACAATTTGACTCTGAGAGAGTTTTGCCGAAGATTTACTCGAGCTGCATTATAGAGATGGCAGCAAGTGCGTCCGAATTTTGAAGACTTCAAAAAACAATTTATAGGTTGGCTACTTTGGCAAGAGTCAAATATTGACTGGAAAAGTCGTACTTACTTATTGTGGAATTAGATGCACCAAGTTTAGTTAATGAAGAGCCGACTTTCATGGATTCCGCACCTTGAACGTCATCAGTTGGAACTATGACAAAACGAAAAGCTTCACTGCGTATTGAACCTGGTATATCTTTGTTCCTGCATATCAAATCTCAGCTTATTACCAATTCAACGTCATTTTAATTTTAACCGTTTTTTAACCATATTCCAAGTGTGACAATTGTTTTAGTTGGTAGTGGCCGTCTTAAAAAATGTATTTTTTTTTTTCATTCTTAGGATCTACCCACCTACTCATAAATGCATTCTAAAAATACAGTATAAAAGTAACTCTAAATTAGGAAGTCTGTGGCTTTGGTGGTATTGTCTTTTTCATGATGGGCCACCGACTTCCGAATTTAGAATTATTTTACACCGGTTAGTGTTTTTTTTAAGTCGGTTTTATTTTTTGCAAAAAAGATTTTTATTTTTCCATTTTTAGTTGTTCCCATACAAATATTTGCCATGAATTTATTTTTATATTGTTAATTGTTATCAATACATGTCATGGTAATAGGGTTATCCACTTATCCCTAATAAATGAAACTTAACCTACCTAACTGTCGAAATCTAGGTATACTGTACACCTCTTCGTACCCCTAAGAGCATACAGGCGTGATTATACGTCATGATTCTGTATAAACAATAAATATCCAAGCGATTCCAGCAATCACGACAGATTTGCCGTCTATTTTTGAAGAGTTCCGTTGTATATCTCCGAAGATCAGCACCAGATCTTCACCAAATTAAAATGGGACCACCTCGGGAGTATACTCTTTCAAAAAAAAAAAAAATTTGAGAATCGGTCCACAAATGGGGAGAAATCGCGTAACAAACACACAAAAAAAAAACATACCGTCGAATTGTAAACCTCCCCCTTTTTTTGAAGTCGGTTTAAAATTAAAATACTCTTCGATTTTTTTTAAAAAAACCACCCTTGCACTCAATATATGAAGTATGCCAAAAAATCTTTAATAAATAGAAGTATCACCGTGTGAAAGGATATATTGGCCAAACTCGCGGTTTTGGGGATATTTGAAATTTGTAACCTAGCTCCATAGCTTTTTTTAACTTTCGTGTTTTGAAATAGATAGACTAGGCTGACTCCAATGATCCAATATTTCATAATTAAGTATAATAATGGTCAAGGAATCCATTTCCATCCAAAAAAACCTGACTTTCAACAAAAGCAAACGAAGTTCTATGAAACTCAAAATCCAGACCACAGTGGCGGCACACGGCATTTACCATAGCTTCTGTACGAAAGCTACGCCTTATGCTACGATTCTTACAGCTTGGCAAAAAAGAGTGTGGAATAAATGAGGTCGCTAGTATCGCGCATGTGGCCACCCTGAATAGTACGACTTAACAGTTTTGACACTTGTTATTTTTTCCCAAAGTTAAGTGGGTGGTTCTGTCTGTCGGATGCTATGCAAACACCATGGAAGGCTTCAATGTCCAGTATTTACACTATTAATAGTGGGCAAATGTACACATTTTTACATGTTGTTATACATAACAACATGTAAAAATGTATACGAAGCATAAGAACTATGTAAGAATGCATATGCATATGCTACAATTCTTACATACTTCTTTTGTTTCGTATGCGATCTCTAGTTTCTGCCTACCAGCGTGGGAAAGAGGCGTGAGTTAATATACCTATGTATGTTATAGTGGGCACTGAAGCCTTGCACGAAAGTGATGCATTAGGTATACACAGACAGATAATAATCATGCCCTCGAGAGCAGTCTAACCGTAAGGTTGTTAGGAATTAACGACAATAGTTTGTTTACAGGGATAATGAAAGAACACGTTTTTTTTAGTTTTATTTTAATACCAAAAATTTAATCAGACGAATCAAATAAAAGAATAATCAGTACCATCAAATATTCGGATCCCGGAAAAGCTCAAATGTTGGCTAGAGCTTCCTGCAACTTCTGAAACACTAGTATTTTCTAATTCTGATATATCACTGCTACTGTCATCTGTGAGATCTATAACTGTCATGATATTATTTTTCTATTTTCTATACAATATCCTTGCATGATTTTTTCCAATCTTAGTAATGTTTGCAAATGCTTGTTCAGCAGCCACCTTTAACACGTTCACGGACACTAGGATTTATTAAAAAAATACAATATGACACACGAATTCCCATACAACGGCTGTAGACGGATTGTCATATATAATAGAACATTATTATGTTTGTTATGGCAACAACCGCCTATAGACGATAACGTCTGTAGGCGGGAGTCATATTAAGCATATCAGAATGTGATCATTATGACAATTACGACTGTGGACATATGGGTCATGAACGCTTCCGTCCGGAATAGAAGAGTCATCGAATATGCTGGAATCCTTTTGAGCCTCAGGTTTCTTTCTTCTAGACGCCATCTGAAAGGAAGGACAACAACTTAGCTCTAAACTCTCAACGCTCAACTTCAATCGTACAAACTGACACAAAACTACAAACTGGCGACCAATTAGCTACTTATTATGGTAAATAAGTAGCTAGTACTATGGTAAGCCATATTTGGTGGCATAGAAACTACGGGAATTAGGATGAATACAACATAAAACCATTGATAAAAGTAATTTTTCAACTAAAAACTTGGCGAATTACCTACAACGCAATTATCACGACATAAATGGGCCTAAATTATGTAGTTTTATGACATATTATGCCCGTTATTATCGCCCAAGACACCCTAGATACATATACATAGCATCCTACATGATAAACAAAAGAAATATAATATTAGTTACTAACCTCGCGTTCGACGATTCTCGATGTTAGATGCGTCAGCGACCGCGCGCAACGTGATGTCTCTCACGGTGGCACTGGGCGACTGAAGTACGAAAATCTCACGCCGATGAACGTACTGTCACGATGGGGTGCGCGGGAGGGGGTGAGAGGAGAACTCTAAAAAACGACTGTATTTTGGCTTTCCTTAAGGCACTAGCGATATAATAATTGATCGTGTTGTGACACAATATCTCGTTCTCCTTAAGAGTGTACGCAAAGCAACCGTCCACTGACGGAGTAGCGTTTTTTGTACAATTCATTGAAACGTCGATCGACGTGGTGTCACAACCTAATCTATCTGTATTACGCCTATCGACGGAGTGTCCGTGAACGTGTTAAAAAAAAAAAAAATCATAAACAATGGTTCTAACATAGCAAATTTAAAAATGTATAAACTAGGCTACATACCTTTATATCAATGGATCCAACATTGATTGAAGCAATTTAATGTTTTGCAATGCCCCATATTAATGCAAGTAGATTCACGTCACAATGATAAGGTAGTAACTTTCTTCAAGCGACCTTTGAAGTTTTCCCGGTGTTTAAAAATATCTTATTTTTTACCTTCCATAAACATTTTTCTTACTGTGTTGACAGATTTACCTAAAACAAAAAGATACGGTACCTACTTTATTATTAATTCCCTAATCTTTATCTTCAAGTATCAAATATGGGTATACGATGCTCTTTAAACTACAAAACATAACCTTAAATTTCAATTTCTGTAAACAAGACAAATAGCTACTTAAATCTGTATATCAACAAAACTACGCATTGAATACATTTAGAAAAACATATTTAATGTACAATGATTTAATTAGGGTAGATAAATACCTATCCTAGCGGCAGTTTTTCGATAAACATTCCCGATATCAGACAAAACTTGTCCTGCTTCAGATTTGGCCAAACACCACAAAAAGTCGAGGTAAATCACTGCTCTGATACAACTACGAATGGCTTTATTAACTTTTAATCGTTAATTTTGCAACGAAACTTAATAATTTTGTTAAATTAAAAGTTTTTATGAAAACGACGAGGATTTACGCACTGTTGACACATGATGTACTAGCACTAGACAAATAAATCAATGTTGCCACAATCATCCACTTTTAGTTTCAACTGTCACCGCGTCAGACTCTTTTTTGCCAAGCTGTACATACTTCTTTTGCTTCTTTTTCATTCATACGTGTTGTCATACAAACACGCATGTTGCTAGTACTATGCACCTAACCTTTCTTTCTGAAGAACCTCACCAATAATAATTCAAATTCACAAATCTTTATTGCATACCATAATGTGTTAAAAGTTGGTGAGAAAAATAATAATACATACAATTATGGACCCTGTTGGGCACAGCACAGATCAAGTAGGAGAGAGGAAGAAGAGCACTGGTGTGAATTTTATAGAAATAAATAGGTTTTAAGTTGCTTATAATTTATGATTATAGTATTAATTTAAACTATATTAGCATTTGTTAATTAGAAAACGCTTCAATTTATTGATAAAGATGTTATTAATATTTAAATTATTTATTACGTCACGATGTTGGTAAGTTTAGTCTGTTTTGTCTCAATAAAATAAATGTTTGTATGTCTTCTCCTTTTGTGAAGAATTCAGGCAGTTAGTGGAACGGCGGGTTAAGGTAGTTGGCTGCGACTTTCATATTTGATGGAACAACAACTAACGATGTGAATGCTATGAGAAGCTGGTGTCCATCCAGATTTACCGAAAGCAGCTGAATACCATTTGTTGGGGATTTTATATGGAGTGAAACGGACGACTGGTTTTACAGAATTTATTGATTCTCCGAGCGAGACAGTTACACAAGTTATTTATAGACGCGTGCACTTGGTCCCTCGCTGTCGTCCGAATGGCCGGCGCACTGCGTGGCGCGCGGCCCGTGGCTTGCGCGAGCGCCCCGCGCCGCCCGTCGCTCCCCGCGTCCCTCGTGCGGCCCCCGGTACACCATGCGCTTGTACACCATCCACAACCCAGTAACTGGGTTACACGATACCCCTTGGTTAAACTGGTTGTCAGATTTTCGGGCTTCTGACTATCTGTAACGACTGTCATAGATCTATAAATGACAGGCGGGACCAACGACTTTACGAGAGACACGGAGGAGTCTTGAAATGAAATGAATGGTCACCCATCCACGAACCAACCTCGTCAAGCGGTGCTTACCTTTGATCGACCCGTGAGGCTGTTATTATTTAGCGACAAGCTCCTTTCTATAGTAAGTAAGTACTACATAATGTTGAATTTTCCAAGTAAAAACAACATAACGTCACGCCAGTAATCCCCGAAGGGCTAGGCAGAGATGTACCTGGTAGTACATCCACATTTCGCCAGTTATGTTTAAGTCCCATGTAATAGGGGGCGAGCCTATTGCCATCAATCAGGCAAGAATCCAGACTCCGGGCTGCTACTGAGAAATTCCAGATAGAAAAACTCTATAACACTTTGCCCGACCTGGGGATCGAACCCGAGACCTCAAGCTCAGTAGTGGCGCTTGCGACCACTAGACCCACGAGGCAGTCAAGTAAAAATTGTCTGTGAAAACATGGAATGCTATCTATAAGTACCTAAGTTCGCGTTAAGAATGCAGTAAAGTCATCATTATCCGTCGGCCTAGCCCCGCCCCCTAACCAATCAAATCTTTTTAAATTCATTTTTATAAATTCATTAAACTTCATCTTTTAAAATATAATTTGTTTGAATTTAACACCTTTATCTTGCTGTTGCACTGAATTTTTACTGCATTCTTATCGCGAATGAACTTATAATGTTTGAGGTGCCTATGATGAAAAAAAATAAAACGCAAATTATATTTTTTGCATGTGATTTATTTAAAAATAGTGCGAAACCTGTGTGACTAATGCTTAAACAAAGTATGTAATAAACAGCGTAAAGGTTATGTTTGTAAGTAAGCTGTTTTTACCCATTTTAACAGTGAAATATAATTGAGCCTTACATTGTTGTTTAATTATAGGTATTATTTAAACAATCACGAACACATAGTTAAGTGAACTATGTAAATAATAAGTGAAGGTATTGCCCGCGATTTGTACATTTCATTATTTTGCACGGAACTCTTATTTTGTTCCTAACATAAAAGTAACAAGTCAAAACTAATTTATACAAATTAGTCTGATAATCCGCCCTTTTTGAACGTCAAAAATACTTAAGACCTAAAACGCGCTTTTTGGAGGACTGTTCCTGCTTTTGTTAGGAAGAAGATGTGGCGGAACAAACTCCCAACAACACGTTTGTCTGATTCGTTTGAATAACTTGAATAAAATGCTCACTAGCATCATGTTCATAAACTTCGTAAAACATAACGTTTCAAAATGACTGTCACGTGTTGGCTAGCACACTCCAATATACGCAGAAAAAAATGATAGTAGGTAACATTTAATAAATTTAAGCAAAAAGCCCACAAAACTGAAGTAACAAGGTATAAAGAGTGTACCCGCTTACATGTGCAACGTTAGTTACTCCTTATAAAATCAAGTTTCGTCAAAAACGGTCTTACCATTTCAGAGATTTCTTCAACCAAACAGACACAAACAAAAATAAATAAAAAGATGTTTTAGTTTAACTCTTATAATCTACACACACTTGTATAAAAAAGGAGTGAAAAACGATAATTTGGTAAGTATTACATACAGACATCTATATATTATTTAAGCAATTGTATATTCGCAAAATTGGCATTCCAATGACAAAACTGAGAACTAATCTTTATAAAGGTCACAGCACAGCTCATTAAACCCACCCGGCACCCACTCCACAACGCCTCGCCTCCTGCGGCTAGTATTCTTTATATGGGCTGGTAACTCGCCTCGGTAGTAAGCCCTCCACACGCGAACGGCGCGGGTGGACCACTCGGTGACAACTCGCTGCTCGCATGCTTGCCATGCTTTGACTGCGCATTGCCAACGCGCATGGACTGGTTGACCGCACGACATTTATGGAATAACGCGGCGTCCACCCGTCGACAGCGAGTGGACACCGTGCGACGAGGCGGTGCGTAGTGGGTGCCAGGTGGCTCTAATGGGCTGTGACCTTTAATCCAGCGTGCAGCGATCATCTTCTTATATTCCATAAGACTTTCCATACCTGCCTACTGAGAAAAATACCTAGTTATAATAATTATTATTAACAGTTAAAAACAATTTTGAGTTACGTGCTCGCCAACTTGATAGTAAATTAGCTAGAGTCAAGTTGTTCCCTGCCGAGTAGTATGTAGGGGTAGCTATGACGTGTAGATTCACAATTTTAACAGCTTCACATCTTGATCCCTCGTGATTACCGACACATTGACAGACTGGCTCATTGTCTTGGTTTGATGAACAGCTACCGTTGTGAAGACAATAATTATAACACACGTTGACTTCACAGTTCTGTCCTGAGTAACCGTTGTAACATCTGAAATGACAACAATTTATATTATATAATACGCTAATCCAAATTATTGAAATCATTTAGAAAAAAAATTGGCACCAAAATAGACTGTGAGATTTGGAGATTGTGATGGTTTATGCGGAGGAGAAGTGCAGAAATAGAATAGAATAGAATACTCTTTATTGTACACCATTATTACTTGCAAATCATAATTTTAAGGGCTACAAGCGGTGATACAATGGGCGGCCTTATCGCTAGAAGCGATCTCTTACAGACAACCTTTGGATGGACTTGATAGTGGAGGAAAAAAGATGAGTAGGCAGTGTGTGGTGTACTATTTACATAAATATATACCATACAAGACTATTTGAATAGACATATATAATAAGTATAATTAACAAGACAAAAAAAAAATCTAATATTTTATACGTTTTTGTTAGAAATACATCAAATTAAATTAAATAATCACTGTTAACGTACATTTTGGACGTATAGCAATTCTGCCAACATCAACGTATCCATACTGAATGAAGGGATGATACATGTAAATCCTTTACTTTACCAGATTGGCTCACTTTTATTTATTATTTAGCACTTACAACTATTTTCATCTAAAAGTGAAGCATACATGTAGTAAGGTGTAAGTTGATAATATTATCAGTAATAACAACTTGTTTGTAGTTAATTCACCCGCTGTTTAAATGAAAATGTCTATCTCCTTTGATACAAGGTTAAGAGTATTACTCAGTCAACCGATTGGGGCGGCTTCTACGAGTTAAAACCAGCAGCAGCTGTGACCGCCACCACTCATATCTGTGGAGCACCCTCCATCCTAATTGAGGATGCTCCAATTAGAGGCAAGATACATAACGCCAATGCGTTATGTATCTTGCCTCTAATTGATTTAAGTAAATAGTGAGATTCTCGCTTAAACTCACAGTTCAAAGCATCCAAATAGGAGCCCCAAATATAACAATCAAACAGAGTTTCGCATTCGCTCCAACATGAGACTATATTTCGATTCATGTGGAGCCTAGGCGACTGCTTTGCATTCTAATTGGCTTTTCACCAAAGTGTTGCATAGGCCAATAATTACCATAATGTTTTTGAAACCATGAACAGTGTATAAAATAAACCCTATACTAAAGATTCAATACAGTACAAATGGCAAACTAAGTTACCAGGAATTTAAAACAAAAAATATGGTAGTTAGTAAAAACGATTTACCTGCATTGAGGAAGTCCCTCATCATTGACACTGCAGTTACCATGCAAACAGTAGTTTACACAGACTGACACATCGCATCGCTCACCAATGAACCCAGGTGAACATTTGCAAACAGATGGGTTATTAACTTGTATACCATGTACACAAAACAGTTCGTCATCTGTTGTATATTTTGTTGTCTGTACATCTGTTGTCTGTTCTGTGTATCCTGTCCATCCTTCAGTTCTTGTCCGTTCTGCTTCTGTTGTATATTCTGTGTATCCTTTCCACTCTTCTTCTCTTGTCTGTTCTGTTTCTGTAGTCGGTTCATATGTCTGTTCTGTGTATCCTGTCCATTCTTCAGCTCTTGTCCGTTCTGCTTCTGTTGTAAATTCTGTGTATCCTTTCCACTCTTCTTCTCTTGTCTGTTCCGTTTCTGTAGGTGCTTCATATGTCTGTTCTGTGTATCCTGTCCATTCCTCAGTTTTTGTCTGTTCGGCTTCTGTTGTATATTCTGTGTATCCTGTCCATTCTTCAGCTCTTGTCTGTTCTTTTTCTGTAGTCGGTTCATATGTCTGTTCTGTGTATCCTATCCATTCTTCAGCTCTTGTCTGTTCTGTTTCTGTAGTCGGTTCATATGTCTGTTCTGTGTATCCTGTCCATTCTTCAGCTCTTGTCTGTTCTATTTCTGTTGTCGGTTCATCTGTCTGTTCTGTGTATCCTGTCCATTCTTCAGCTCTTGTCCGTTCTGTTTCTGTTGTATATTCTGTGTATCCTTTCCACTCTTCTTCTCTTGTCTGTTCTGTTTCTGTAGTCGGTGCATATGTCTGTTCTGTGTATCCTGTCCATTCTTCAGTTTTTGTCCGTTCGGCTTCTGTTGTATATTCTGTGTATCCTGTCCATTCTTCAGCTCTTGTCTGTTCTATTTCTGTAGTCGGTTCATATGTCTGTTCTGTGTATCCTGTCCATTCTTCAGCTTTTGTCTGTTCTGTTTCTGTAGTCAGTTCATATGTCTGTTCTGTGTATCCTGTAAATTCTTCAGATCTTGTCCGTTCTGCTTCTGTTGTATATTCTGTGTATCCTTTCCACTCTTCTTCTCTTGTCTGTTCTGTTTCTGTAGTCGGTGCATATGCCTGTTCTGTGAATCCTGTCCATTCTTCAGTTTTTGTCTGTTCGGCTTCTGTTGTATATTCTGTGAATCCTGTCCATTCTTCAGTTTTTGTCCGTTCGGCTTCTGTTGTATATTCTGTGTATCCTGTCCATTCTTCAGCTCTTGTCTGTTCTATTTCTGTAGTCGGTTCATATGTCTGTTCTGTGTATCCTGTCCATTCTTCAGCTCTTATCTGTTCTGTTTCTGTAGTCGGTTCATATGTCTGTTCTGTGTATCCTGTCCATTCTTCAGCTCTTGTCTGTTCTATTTCTGTTGTCGGTTCATATGTCAGTTCTGTGTATCCTGTCCATTCTCCGGCTCTGGTTTGTTCTGTATTTGTTGTCTGTTCATCTGTTGAATATTCTTTGTATCCTGTCCATTCTTCTTCTCTTGTCTGTTGTGTTTTTGTGATTGCTGGTATCAGATTCATTAGTGCTTCGCACTTAAAACCTTGGGTTTGTTCAATAATTTTATAATTGGCGGTCATACCTAAAGGTCCTCTATTATAAATTTTACTTATTTCAATGGGTTTCACACCTCTCCTTGCGTTCTTTGGTAATTGCCAAACGGTTTTAAAGCTCTTGCTACTGTTCATCCAGTAGACGTACTCTTTAGAGACGGTTAATATTTGTGGTGCAGAAAGATGTTTTCGATATTTGAATATTTTTAATCCGTGTTGTCCATCTAAATTAGCTTTAGTAAAATAGCCAAAATATTTTTTTGATCCAGTTTCATAGCCATCCATGTAGTAAATCATTTGTGTTTGTGGATCAATGCTCAAGCTATGTATTAAGTTAAAAGTGTGGAAGTTTAAAACTTTTCTATCGGATCCATTAAATCGAGCTCTCTCAATGGGCTCTCTCCATGCCTTGTTTATATTGGACCAGTAAATGTACCTGAAAATTTAATATCACTATTAATTATTGTAAATTAAAACGAAATTTATTCACTTACACTATAATTGATAACGTACCCTCCACAGCTATCCACGGCAATATTACTGGGGGTCTGGTCATTCATTTTAATCAATAGATTTCCATTTAGATTGTCCTTCGATCCAGGTTTTAATGAAATCCAATTGATGCTCCTTTCATTAGTATCAGTAAAGAAGACCAATTCTGTTACCGGGTCAAAGGCAATACTGTGAATGTTGCTCCCGTATCTTCTGATAAAACATTTAATGTCTTTGGAATATAGATTATAACCACAAATGGCATCGTTGTCGCGCTGTTTGTCCACGTACAATATTATATTGTGAACTTCATCGTAAGCCAATGCTGCCAGATTTCCGGAATCAAAATGTACGCTGCTTGTTTGGGTTCCGTTAGTATAAAATGTAAGATGATCTCCAGCAGATACGGCGATGTCTGAAATTGGATGATAAAGGGTTTACAAGCTGATAAAATAAATAAAAAACAACGGGTATCACTCCGGGAGTGCCGGCAAAAGTGAAAACTTGGAATGTTAACGTTGTTCATTTTTGGTTTTGGAATGGTAAGGGAATAATATTTTGCACGAATTGCTTTATACAACATAACATAACGTTATGCTTGTAATCCCCGAAGGGCTAGGCAGAGGTGAACCTGGTATTACACCCACACTTTGATGTTTAAGTCCATAGAAATCTAAATAATAGGAGAAGTGGCATGGGGGCGTGTCGGTGTCTCCGCGACATGCTCAAAATAATCACGTCGCGATGGCCGTCTGCGCGAACTTGTGTGCTTTCGACCGCGATTGTAACATTTTATAGCAATGCCGTGTTGTTCAGTGTTTTTTTGTAAAATCCGAAGCACAAATCAAAACTATGTAAATCACGGAATTACTTATCACATGTAAGTACACGTATTTTACTATATTTGTCTATCTAATCATGCAAAACAACAAAACGTAATATATTTCTTGCTTTTACTATGTTATTTTTGTTTTCAAAAATCACAGCGACTGTACTATTGTTGCAATAAATACATTGCTCCGTAACCACTACCTAAGTTTGTCGCTAAGTGGCTGGACGAGCAATGTAAAAATCACACAACGATACTTCATTGAGCGGATGCATCGCGTGGTACGGCCGCTGCTTCATGCGACGAAGTGATAGCGACCGTTGTTTTTGTGTGCGTAAGTTGTATGGTGCATGGTAAATACACGCTGTGTTTGACAGCATAAGGTTTGTAATTGATTGTGTAGTACGTTCTGTTTTAAGAAATGCGGGTGTGTGCGCGACTGCGTATCTATTGCTTTTACTGAACTGCATGTGTAGTAGTTGCCGTGTGGTAGGGGCAAAGTGGAGACACATGGTTCCGATACATTTTCGTCTAACGGGCATATCTCCTTCTTTATTATATCTATGTTTAAGTCCCATGTAAAAGGGGGCGAGCCTATTGTCATCAATCAGGCACAAATCCAGACTCTGGGCTGCCACTGAGAAATTCCAGATAGAAAAACATAAAAACACTTTGCCCGACCCGGGGATCGATCCCGGGCCCTCACGCTCGGCAGTAGCGCTTGCGACCACTAGACTAACGAGGCAGTTTACCTCAGTGTCGCCTCGCGCCGTCAACAAACGCGTGCGTGCGTTAGTTTGCCGTTCTTGAAGCTAAATCTACCATCCTAAGCAACTGCGTATGATGTCACCTCCTTCACCCCGCACACACGCACTCACACCCACACTCACTCTCACCCACACACACTCACGCTCACATACTCAATTACTCACTCATGCAATTTAGTTCCTTTCACCCATTTTGTACCTAGCTCTCTCTAATCTCACTGCACCTAGCTTAATCCCTCCTAATGATTACTTCTCACTGATGTTGTATACAGATGTCACCTATTGTCCGGAGTCTGGAGAGGCTGGTTATTTGTCATACAGGTCTCCTAGTACGGAAACCAGTCTCTCACATAGATCACAACAATTATCGCTAATGTTTTGTTTGTTTTTTTTATATTGTTTGTAAATTTCTATGTGAGAGAAGAACAATAAACTTATTATAATTATTATTTCTTCTAAAATCGGCAGTAGTGTTTCCACCTCGAAGAGAGAGAAGTTGTCGTCATTTTGTCGAGCTTCTGTCGACATACCTTTGGAGGCCTGAGGAACAGGATGTAAAGTTCCTCATCCACATTAAAAAGGGAGCATCCTCCGACCAGACGGGTGTTGTGTCTGGTGGGCTGCTACTGCCCGACGGCCGTTGTAGTCGGGAATTCGGGATAACTCTAATATCCGCGATGTAGGATATCGGACATTAGTTTGTGTGTGCGAGATAGATTTTGCTACATACCTACCCGTTTCTACGTTGATCAAGCTACGAGTGCAGGTCGCAAATCACATTCTAATCAACATACTCGTACAATCTGACACTGAACGGCAAATTGCAAAAAAGAAACATAAGAAAAATTCAATTTCGCGTGCTTCCCTGGCATATGCCCCCTAAGGGTCCCAAGTAACTTTAGGTTTTTGCGAAATGTCAAAGGAAAAAATAAAACCGACTTAAAAAAACACTAACCGGTGTAAAATAACTCTAAATTAGGAAGTCTGTGGCTTTGGTGGTTTTGTCTTATTCATGATGGGCCACCGACTTCCGAATTTAGAGTTATTTTACCCCGGTTAGTGTTTTTTTTAAGTCGGTTTTATTTTTTGCAAAAAAGTTTTTATTTTTCCATTTTTAGTTGTTCCCATACAAGTATTTGCCATGAATTTATTTTATACTAGCTGTGCCCGCGACTTCGTCCGCATGGAATAGTGACTTTTCGGGCAGCAATTTGAGTTACATGTACCGTCGTTTGGGTAGCTAAAAATTTACTTAACAGTAATTCTTCTCCGTATACGATATTTAATTTTGACGTAGGTATGGCCATCGGGGATGAAAGCATACAGGCTCCTAGGATTGCTAACCCGTGACAGAGCCACATACAACTGACCGTGCGAGAAACAGCTGAAACTTAGATCTACACCCACAACTTTCAGCGTCTGACCTTGGGCTTTATTAATGGTCATCGCAAAACATAGGCTGACTGGAAGTTTCCAATTTCCAATTCCAACTCAATTTTCCATTTAGTTTAAAACGAGTCCAGTTGGACTCGTTTTAAACTAAATGGAAAATTGAGTTATTTAGTAAACACGTACCTACTTAACGTACGTAACACGCTTAAGTAAGGAACGTTCCTAATACTCATACCCCGACGTTACGTAAAATTTCATGGCTCAACGGTAGGAAAGTGTTATTTTTAACTTTTTAAATGTTTTACTTTTTTGCGATGGGTGTTTTTTAAATTTTTAATTTAGCTTTTATTTCATAATTTTCAAACGCATTAATTTTGTTTTATAGAGTTTACAGTTATGCGAATTTTTCAGTGCATTGTATGTAGAGTCAAATGCTGGTTAAAACAAATCCAAACACGATATATTATCTGCTATTATTTTGTCAAGAGTCTACCTACTGGTGTGCTGGATAGCCTAGCTGCAGCATCAGCTCATCCTTGCCATCAGTGCGTTGTGTGCAGAATCAAATGCTGGTTAAAATGAATCCAAACACGACATATCTGCTATTATTTTGTCAAGAGCCTACCTACTGGTGTGCTGGATAGCCTGGCTGCATCAGACCAAATATACCAAAATCTTGCTAATTAATATAACATACTTGGGTGTTTGAAATTTTAAGCCACACATATGTTTGTAAGTAAAGTTAATACCCACAGACGTCTAAAATAGCCACGGTACCTAACACAAAAGAGCTGATAACCTTGAAACGGCTGAACCGAGTTTGATGAATCATGTCTAACAACCATCGCATGAAACCCTGCTTTCAAATAAAAAAAAACCGCATCTAAATCGGTTCACCTGTTCTTTTTTCCAATAAATAAAAACCGACTTAAAAAAACACTAACCGGTGTAAAATAACTCTAAATTAGGAAATCTGTGGCTTTGGTGGTTTTGTCTCATTCATGATGGGCCACCGACTTCCGAATTTAGAGTTATTTTACACCGGTTAGTGTTTTTTTTAAGTCGGTTTTATTTTTTGCAAAAAAGATTTTTATTTTTCCATTTTTAGTTGTTCCCATAATTGATATGAATTTATTTTTATATTGTTATTTGTTAACAATACATGTCATGGTAATAGGGTTATCCACTTATCCCTAATAAATGAAAATTAACATCGAAATCTAGGTATATTGTACACATCTGCGTACCCCTCAGAGGATACGGCGTGATGATACGTCATGATGTTGTATAAACAATAAATATCCAAGCGATTCCAGCAATCACGACAGATTTGCTGTCTATTTTTGAAGAGTTCCATTGTATACTCTCCGAAGATCAGCACCAGATCTTAACCAAATTAAAACGGGACCACCTCGGGAGTATACTCTTTCAAATAAATAAAGAATTTTGAGAATCGGTCCACAAATGGGGAAGAAATCGCGTCACAAACACACAAAAAAAAAAACATACCGTCGAATTGAGAACCTCCTCCTTTTTTTGAAGTCGGTTAAAAAGAACCCAACCTACAAACCCTAAAATTTAAATAAATGAAATATGCTAACGGTATTCAAGTGAATCGCAATAATCGCGAGGCGTATACTCTGATAGAATACCTTAACAAATGTTCGCCGTGATTCTTTAAATTGACATAACTTTTTTATTTATGAACCGATTAACATGAAATAAACACTAAATGTTAAGTGGAGCTTACTACAATATATTAGTGAAAACCGCATTTAAATCGAATAAGCCGTTTCTGATATTAGCGTGCACAAACATACCGACAAACAGACAAAAAAAAAACTAATTACAAATTCGGGTTCGGCATCGATATAATAACAACCCCTGATACTTTTTTTTTATATATTTCCATTGTACAGACACCACTTTTCTACAATTTTATTATATGTATAGATAGATTGTTAATTGTTAAGAATACATGTCATGGTAATAGGGTTATCTCCGGATATCTATGGGTTATCTACTTATCCCTAACAAATGAAGCTAACATACCTAATGGTCGAAATTTAGGTACATTGTACACATCTGCGTACCCCTCAGAGTATACAGGCGTGATGATACGTCCTGATGTTGTATAAACAATAAACATCCAATCGATTCCGCCAATCACGACAGATTTGCCGTCTATTTTTGAAGAGTTCCATTCTATATCTCCGAAGATCAGCTACAGATCTTCACCAAATTAAAATGGGACCACCTCAGGAGTATACTCTTTCAAATAAAAAAAGAATTTTGAGAATCGGTCCACAAATGACGGAGAAATCAGGTAACATCATTAAAAAAAAAAAAAAAAAAGTACATACACACGAACATAGAACCTCCTCCTTTTTTGAAGTCGGTTAAGAAACAAAATCAAAACTATGGAGCGTCGACTATAAACTACCCTAGGTACTACTGAATCACTTGGTGGTTCTAGGGGGATTTGTTTTACTCGTGGTAATACTTCACTCAATCTAGTACTTTTTTAACTAAAGTTGTAGAAATCTAAGAAGTGCTTGATAGTGAGAAAAGAAATATATTTAGTGACGGGGAAAAAATCGGTTCCTATTAAATCTGATTCTTGAGACATATCGATTGAGACATATTGATAACATTGCAATAACGTCCTGTCAGAATATTAATCAAAGATTAATTCGGGTTTAGGAGTGCATTTTCTGAACATAAAGTTAAACTTAACGCTTACTAATGATACCCGTCGTTAGAGTGTGTGGGTAACATAGTAATTAATTAGGATCATGAATTTGATTTCTCGATATTTTACTTAGACGCGCATTAAGAGCTACCTATAGCGACACAAAAAGAGAGAAACGTCAAAATGCACTTTTTAGATTGTTACTCCTATAAGGTAGCATGCACGACTTCTTCATAGATTGCTACCCCTACAAGGTAGCACGCAAGACTTCTTCTTAGATTCCTGCCCCTATAATGTAGCACGCAAGACTGATTCTTAGATTCCTACCCCTATAATGTAGCATGCAAGACTTTTTCTTAAATTGCTACCCCTATAAGGTAGCAAGCAAGACTTCTTCTTATCGTGTGGTTAGTGACTAACATAATGTCAGAGTTTTAATGCCGCCCATAGACCTATGATATGGCCTCGCATGCCCTCGAGAAATATCTCTCAGGTGCCGGTTTCGGGTTTTAGCACGTAAGTAATAGTTATAATGAGTCTTAGTCATCTTGTTTTAAAATGTTTATTGCTTTTGGTTAAAAAAAATGCATTTTATATTAAAACTTGTAGGGTTATTTTCAAATTGTAAATTTTACTACCTACGGCCTTGTGATTTTACTTTTATTGATTTGTGCGATTGTCCCAAGCCGATTCAATGCGTTCTTAGGTCACGTTAAAAGTTGTTAATTAGAAAATAAAGACGGAACTGGTACTCACCCCAGGAGTGCACCAACCCCACAAACAGCGCTACCAGCCCAAGCACACACCGCGTTCTACACATTTTAAATTGAGGAATGAACAGTTGCTTCAACAGAGGTAGATAGATACGTCCTCTACTACCGGTGCCAACCCTCGGGATGTCACAGAAAAACGCTGGGTTTTTATGTACATTATATAGCGTAGTGTAGTACCTATAGCGGTATCTTATCTGGATCCGCGAGTAATTGTCCAAAATTACAATCGTAAAACATTAATTTACCGCAAACATCCTCTAACTTGTATTTAAAACTTACTTTTGTACGTGGCCTCGCTCGCTTAATAAGTATCTTTCCCAAGGGAACACATTACTGGGATAAAAAGTATCAGGAAATATTATAAAGTATATACAAATCCAGGAAATCGTCTCTAGATGCCAATGTTCATCCAAATCTGTTTAGGGTAGATCTCCAGAGGCATTTTTTTTCGTGTCGGGCTGGATAAACCCACTTTAAAATCGAAAAACGTTTTCAAAATATTTTTTTAAATACAGTTTGGTGTCCAATCTACATGGTACAAGACTAATATTATGAATAAGTTTATTTTAAATATTTTAAAAAAAATCTTAAACCCTAAAATTCTGATCGCTCTGGGTTGACCCGACTCCCGATTGAATGAATAAAATATTTTTTAACTTTTTAATAAGAAGGTTCATATGAAACAACTTGTTTACATTACATAACAAATAGTTAATCTTCATCGCGATACATTATTTTAAGTTATATTAACAATACTTTTGCCACAATTTGAATTTGAAATCGTGACCGGGCATTTTATCTCATCGCTCTGCGCTGAGGTAAAACATCGCGCTCATCCCTAGTTACGCGTTATAGACACTCTATTCCCCTCCCGCGAGGTAACCCTGGCAGTAGTCTAACCGCCGAGGAGGAAACCTGTGTGCCACGAACCAGCACTCCAACATAACGAAGGTAAGCTTATGATTGCTCTGGATTTGGTTCTCGAATTTTATGATTGCTATGGCACGTTATTTAAATTAAATAGTAAGCTTATGAATGTGTCTGTTATGTAAATTAAGTGATCGTTGTGATGTTTTTTATAAGACGTAATCATAGCTTTCTACTGCTTTTAAATTCGGCTATATTTATGATTTTGTGACTTTTTCTGATCGCTAAGGCTGTGATTGCTCTGTCCAAAAGGAACAGAGCAATGATATTTTACAATAATTGTACGTTATAAATCTATTGTAAGTAGTAGTAACAATGACAAACGATGAACTATACATATGACCTTTAATTTACAACCATTCCTGGGGGGTTTCTTTGGGTAACCTAAACCCATAAACAGATATTGACGTATTTTACCTTGATGA
The DNA here is from genome assembly GCA_921972225.1 of Euplexia lucipara. Taxonomy (NCBI): domain Eukaryota; kingdom Metazoa; phylum Arthropoda; class Insecta; order Lepidoptera; family Noctuidae; genus Euplexia; species Euplexia lucipara. The sequence goes on along the minus strand of OV179155.1, from coordinate 16,240,516 downwards.
TATTTTTGTAATGGCATTTAACTAACCACAACTGTAACCCTTTCTTCTCTAAAATTTAATGGCAACTATTTTTGCAGGTTAAAATCATGCCTCGAAATAAATTATCTACGAGTATTGAAGAAAAGCGTCTTAGGAAGAAATTGGCTGAGCGTCGAAGAATGGCCAAGATAAAATATGATCCATATCTAAGACGCACAATGGCTTGTAAAGTCAAGAGAGAGTTACCAAAGGCAAAAAGCTCGGGGCACAGTACTACCAATGAGTCACTTATCTATGGGAACTATATTTTCTATCACCAAAATTTATATTTGTCATCAAGTTGTATCACCTAATAAATAGATCTATCGCCACGAAATATTTTCGTTCTCAGATAAACAAAAATTGTTCCCAGGTATGAATTATCAAATTAATGTTAATATATGTGTAAAATAAGAGATCGATAACCAATAAAATTATATTGCATTACATGAATATAAACTTCGTTCTTATAATAACAGTTTTGTTACTTAAATAATAGCTCTGTGCTCAGAATGGTATAGTTTTGTGTTTCTTAAATAATAGGGTTTGTCCTCAAAATAGTAGATCTGCCACCAAAATGTAGTAACTAAACAATGCAAACAATATAATTCAAGTAAAACAGTTACTCAAAATGGAAACGGCTAGGTTAGGTTAGGTTAGAACTGTGACCACGCAACGCGCGAAGGCGAGCGAGCGAAGCGAGCGTGCCGCGGCAACGGCCGCCGAGCGCCAGATAAAATATCTTTAAGTTCTAATCTACCATGCATGCGTGCATTGCAAAAAAGGGGCATCTATTTGGTACTAGACCTTATATCTCAGGATTTTAGGTGATTTATTGTGGAACTGATTTTGCATTGTTTGGTGACTACATTTTGGTGACAGATCAACTATTTTGAGGACAAACCCTATTATTTAAGAAACACAAATCTAATTAAATTGGTGATAGCTTAAATGATACCCCTTATCTATTGACTATGAAAATTTAATTAGGTACTCCAAGTATTTCCGAGGTAGTTTTATCTTCGTTGGAAAACAATAACACCTTGACAAAGGTTGCTGCAGCAGAAGATTTACCCGATTCCGACTCCGAGTACTATTCAATTATCTGAGCTTAAAATAAGCCTTATAAAAATTGTATTTTTTTTACTTTGTGTTAAAATTTGTATCATTATAATTTGCAAACAATACTTTAATCTGATCTGACCATCTGAATTGCATTTTACTTTGTGTTCTTCTTTTTAATTCTTCACTTTCTACACTAAAGATATACCTAGTTAAGGAAAATTTGATCATTACAAGTCACTTACTTAACTTGTAAAGACTCTTTTAGTCATGATTCTAAGTTCTATTAAGTATTATGATTAATAATAGTTACGTTTATAAATTGTTCATTTTTAAGAATTTTATTTTCATCTTTGTAAACGTTAGTTTTCTGTAATAACTTTTTAAAACTGATATTGATTGAGTCCAAATCATTTAATAACTTTATAAGACTGTATGTAATATTGGTGGATTTCAAAAGGTTTTTAATGTTGTTTCATTTACCTAGAAGTGATTTAATTAAGTTATAACTTTGTTAATTTGTTACCTATTTATTTTTAATATGGAAGTACTTATGACTGATAATATGCCTAGACCTTTTTCTAAAATAATACATTTCTCTTACATATATAATAATCTTGTTACACGCACACTGAACATGACTTAAAACGGCTAAATAAATAATATTTTATCATTATTATGTATTTTTGTTTCACTAATTTCACCATTTATGATCGCTCTGGCACCAATTATGATTGCTCTGGTCGCGAATTTTTTTGAACGTAAATATTTCCTTAACCGTTTGTGTAAATTGAAGGCCAATAATAAAAATGTACTATTTGAATATCATTATTTTTAATGAGATACATAACTACCATTATATATCAATATCTGAAAAGCACCAGAGCGATCACACGAATACGCCCGTTTTGGAGATTGACCCTTTAACGGTTTACGCGTGATTGAGGAACAAACATATTTAAAATATCTTCCAAAACAGCCAGAACACACTGTCTCTTGTGTGCCATTGCTAAAAAACAAAATAGTTGTGATCTTGCTGAGCTATCTACACTAGTTTTTAGTAACAATTCACTGTACGTATTGCACATCAAGAACACATGAAGTCACACATGAAGTCGTGATAGCCCAGAGGTTAAGGAGCCTACCTCTCATGCACGAGGTTGTGGTTCAAATCCGGGCAAGTACCAATGTGACTTTTTCAATTCATATGTACTTTCTAAGTTTATCTTAGACATCATTGACATCGGTGAAGGAAAAACATCGTGAGGAAACCTGGACTTATAATTAATATAAGTTTGAAATCGCCAATCCGCATTGTGCAAGCGTGGTGATTAATGCTCAAGCCTTCTCTGTATGAGAAGAGGCCTTTGCCCTGCAGTGGGACGGTAACAGGCTGGTATTATTATTGCAAATCAAGCTACCCTAATGTGTCAAATTTGATATCTATAATTACAAGATACGTTAGCTTAGGTATTGGCTGCAGCTCTGACATACAACTGTGCTTGACTTGTGAATATTTTGATTTATTTAATAGGTTTTTAACTTCATTACAACTTTTTTTTTTTTAAAGATTCATGTTCAAATGGGAAAATTTGACAGCTTGGGGTTGCTTGATGTGCTGGTGGCGTCTGAACTCATGTCATACTGTTAAAGAATATTTTTTTAACTTATACCTTTTTAGTATAAGTATGATTAGAATGTGAGTCTGTTTATAACACTACAAAGAGATTTAAAAGACTATAGAGCGGACATGCGAGGAAATGTCATAGAAAAACTTTGATCCCATGTCTCAGTGACGCCATCTAGAATAAAAAAAACTCATAGACTTGTGTACACACTTTTTCGGACGAAAATTTTGTTCGTGATGTCCGGTCTATAGGTATTGAATGTCTTTGTAACACTCCAATGAATGAACGATTTAGCGGATTCGGATGAAAAAATGTAAACGGAGAGATCAAGACCTGGGTTACGACATAAAATGCTTTTATTTCGGTCACACGTTCCCGTGAGATAATTACTAACCTTATCATAGGCGAAGCTACTGGCAAAAGCTAGTCAGTTGATAAATAGTGGTTTCTTATCGAGGTCAGGAAGTACAAACTTATTTGCCCAAACAATGCCTACAATGTTTTATCAGAATATATTCTGATGTCGAACTAAATTCGTGACAATTTAAGAAGTAGGATTTGACCGTTTAGGAGCATATGGTCAAAAGAGTTAAATGCTACTTGGGCTGCAAATTGTCAACAGAGCAATCCCTTTGTTTTGACCACGTGACTTATCACCTTTCGCTAAGTCACGTGGTCAAAACAAAGGGGTTTGAGGCGTTCTCGATTGTAGAAAGAGAATAGATACGAATCGTTTGTAACTTGGCTAGGGGGGCAGATCGTCATAAGCGCCATAAATGTCAAAAGCGCATAAAGTCAAAAGCTTAGAACGACAATAGAGCACATTGTCAAAAATTCTACTTCAACGCGTTAACTGTGTTCTGACTCACACATGCAGTGGAAAAAGAAAAAAAATAGAATAGAATAGAATAGAATACTCTTTATTGTACACCATTAATACTTACAAATAATAATTTTAAGGGCTACAAGCGGTGATACAATGGGCGGCCTTATCGCTAAAAGCGATCTCTTACAGACAACCTTTGGATGGACTTGATAGTGGAGGAAAAAAGATGAGTAGGCAGTGTGTGGAAATAGGTATTCGAAGAAATCCAAATAGAGGTCATTATATCAAATTATTAACAAAAACTGTACTCATCACGTATTTTAAACGCTTTTGTATAAGCTTTTTGAATCAGAGCCACGAAATCAACCACATATTTTTATAAATATTTTTTTCCCACTACAAGTGAGTCAGACCACAGTTAACGTGTTTAAGTAGAGCTTTTGACTTCATGTGGTTTTGACGATCTGCTCTTTTGACAATTTGCAACCCACTTGTTATTTTGCTCTTTTGACCAAATGCTCCTAAACCGATTTGACAGCTAAGTATCAAAATGGTTTTGTGTAAGTACTGAGGAGCAACAAAACACGGGAAAAACACGGTTGCTATGAAACTCGATTCTACAGACATATATTATAAATTAAAAAATATTGAGGTAATCGAGAATTTAATTGTATTTGGATTGCTTAAAACCGATTTTAGAGAAATACATCTTTATTACACGCATGAATTTGTACTGATTATATTAAATATCTCTTTTCTAAATGTGATGTTCGTCAAAGAAACGATCGTCAGGAAAATCTTTTTAATAAAGTTTAATAATAATTTGTGACCGTTAAATTAACGGTAATATAAAAGGATTAAAACAAAATAGGAAATAAGGTGGTTATTTGAACTTGCCGCTCGTACTCACCCCAGGAGTGCGCCAACCCCACGCACAGCGCCACCAGCGCCAGCGCACACTGTATTCTACACATTTTATTCTTCAGGAGTACCAAGTTGTTTCTACAGAGGTACACTGTGCGTCCGCCTCAGGAGATCGCTCTTATATATCACAGCAAAGCACTTGTTTTTCATAGACATGAGGTGATAAAAATAATGGCCGCTCATTAGGACGGATGTTCCTGTTGTTCCATAAATTAATTAATACTGAGTGGTAGTACATGTTACAGGAGCTTGTGGCTAAATAGGTAACAGGGATGGATGGATGACCATTTATTCTCAGGCTACTGTTGAGGCTGCCTTGGCGTTGCAGTCCGTTGGGGCTGATTGCTGAAACACGGGTGGATGGTTTTTCCGCCATCGTGCATCGTCAGAAAACGTTGCGCCTCCCTACTCGCCCGCGTTCGCAGCAGTAGATACCACAGTATACTGGGTGTACTTAGAGATCGGTGGGAGTCCCCCCTGCTGCAAAATAATAATAATAATAATAATAACTCTTTATTTCATGCATCTGTGGCCCATATAAACAAAATAAACACTATAATCTAATACAATAATAAACTAATACATAGGAAATATAAACTAAGCTAGAATTAATGAAAAAAAAAGTTGGGTGTGACTTTATACTGTTGTTTATTTACTTTCCATCTCAGCTGTCATCTGTAGATCTATGACAGTTGTTACAGATAGTCAGAAGCCCGAAAATCTGACAACTAATTTAGTCAAGAAATCGTGTTAACCAGTAGAATCCCAGACAGGTGTTCCCAAACTTTTTCAGTTTGCAGCGCACGGAGGTTTAGTATTCATCCCGTCTAGGCGCCCTAGCTACTTTAAATAGGATAGATAGAATGATGGAGGTTTAGTATTCATCCCGTCTAGGCGCCCTAGCTACTTTAAATAGGATAGATAGAATGATGGAGGTTTAGTATTCATCCCGTCTAGGCGCCCTTGCTACTTTAAATAGGATAGATAGAATGATTCTAAGTAGATAGTCACAAGGATGAAAACTTTCAAACATCCGGAGAGTGGTTAAAAAGAACGCCTCCCGGCGCCCCTCTGTACTCTCTACGGCGCGGTGGCGCAGGGCGTTCCGTTACACTTTGGGAAACCCTGTCTTAAGGTACAAGTCCGAGATGGGCTGCGGACTACAAATTGCAACCGCAAGCTGCAAGCGACACCATGAGTTTTAATAAATCTCTATGAAATTGATTCCGAGCGAAATTAGCTAGCCGCAGCGTTGCGTCGTCAGCGGTTGCAGTTTGAGGTCCATTTCAAACTTGTACCTTTATATGTACAACAGATTTATCATTCACCTTCAAAGATTATACCCGCGTAGTTACCGTTCCCGTTTGAATACATGGATAAAAAGTAGCCTGTGACAGCCGGGGGTAGTGTAGCTTCCCAACGTTGAAAGAATTTTTCAAATTGGTCCAGTTGTTTCGGAGCCTATTCAATGCAAACAAACAACACATTTTTCCTGTTAATAATAATATTAATAAAGAAGTAAAGAAGTATAGATAAATCCTTATTTGTATACTCGTAGCTTGTATGTTCGTATTTTAATATAAATTTAATTAAATTGGTACCATATCAGTTATCTGGACGTAATTAGTAGAAGTCAGGTATCATAGAGGCAGTCGTGATTAAAATTAACTACATTTTCATACAAAACAGGAAAGAGGATAACGATTAAAGAAGCAATTAGGCCAAATATTGCACGAAAAACAAAGACACAATAGATATGCTACCAAAAATAATGAATAATAATATGTTAGATACTAGCTTTTGCCCGCGGCTTCGCCCGCGTGGATGTCGATCTTCCGTCCGTGCCCTGTTTTCCCTTTAAGAGTTGAATTTCCGAAAATCGTTTTTTAGTGGGTACTTACTCTTCAAAGAATACCCCTCCAAGTTTCATGTCTCTAATACCAGCGGTTTGGGTGTAACTTGTCTTGTTGTCGTAGTATTTGACGTCACGTTTCGTTATAACCAATGGTGATGCGTTTCACAAATTTGATGATGATTTACTTAGTTCATATTTTCTGCCATTAAAGATTGGGAAAAACCATTCGAACGAAATTAAAATAACATGCATATTCCCTACTAGCTTCTGCCCGCGACTTCGTACGCGGATCCTGTTGCTTATGCCAGCGACAACGGGGTCGTCAAAATCGAAGATCTGAAACATCTGATGTCGAATTCTATAAGCCCGGGGACGGGAAATCAATGGGATGCGCGAGACGTTTCAAGATGTTCCAGATTTTTTATTTTTGTTGGTCAACAGGAAATGCCATCAGACTTAACAACTTTTGCTAAGACGTTTTCTATTATGTATATGTTATATTGTCTCTGGGCTTTGGAGTTCCCCTACAGGTGCTCCAGATCTTCAAATTTAGTCTCACAGCAGAAAACACTCTTCACGTGGAATAGTTTTAGCAATGGCACCATTTTTATATCTCTTTCACTTTAGGTGTTCCATTTTCCAAAATAAATTATAGCCTATAATATGTTGCGTGACGTTCACGATCAGCGGTCAGTCGCGCATCTCCTTCCCCCACTTATCTCTAGAGTCGATGCGTATATACGCTGAAAACTCAAGCGTCATGCTTTTTCCGTGAACGTCTCCAACTCGCGAGACAGTGCATGATGTTCACGATCAGCGGTCAGTCGCGCACATATTCTTCACTGGTCTCTAGAGACCTGGATGTAGATGCGTAAATACGCTGAGAATGCAGGCGTGCTTCGCGATCCCAAGAAGTTTCCACGGAGCGAGTTGCAGCCTCATGTTCTCGAACAGCATCAAGTCTCTCCTAACGCTCTTCGGTAGATTGTTGGGATCTTATGGTCTTTAATCATTTAGCACCTTTGGAACATTGGGAAAAAATTGACCTCTTTCTAGGCATGGTTATAGTTTTATTGTGATGATACCTGATCAATTAAAATCTAAGTGGCTGCTCCCCTGCGTTACCAGGTAGGCTACCGTGTAACGAAGATAAATGGAAAATGAAATTAAACACTCAAATAACATAAGCCCGAAGGCATACGATAAAAAAAATGGGAGTTTTAGCCCGTAGAGTCTAATTTTCAACGATATACCATCGTCATCGAAAATCAGTCCTGAACTGTTCCCGCCTTCACCGCGTAGTACCTCCTACTTATGTTATTTTATAATTATGCAATGAAATTAGTGATAGTTTTAATTTCTATATCAAATGTTTCTGATCTTCGATTTTTATAAGTCAACAGGAAATGCCTATCAGACCGAACAACTTTTGCTAAGACGTCATTCCTATTTGAGTTATGGTGTAGCTGGGCTCTTGGAGTTCCACAACAGGTGTTCCAGATCTTCGATTTTTATACGTCAACAGCGAGTGCTCATAAGGCTGAACAACTCTTGCTAAGACGTAATTCCAATATATGTTATAGTGTAGCTGGGCTCTTGAAGTTCCACATCAGGTGTTCCGGATCTTCAAATTTATTCTCTCAGCAGAAAATGCTCATAACGTGGAACAATTTTTGCTATGGTACCATTTTTGTATCTCCTATAGTTTAGATGGTCTGTTGCGGTTCTGCATCAGGTGTTCCGGATCTTCAAATTTATTCTTTCAGCAGAAAATGCTCATCACGTGGAACAATTTTTGCTATGGGACCATTTTTGTATCTCCTATAGTTTAACTGGTCTGTTGCGGTTCTGCATCAGGTGTTCCGGATCTTCAAATTTATTCTCCCAGCAGAAAATGCTCATCACGTGGAACAATTTTTGCTATGGGGCCATTTTTGTATCGCCTATAGTTTAGCTGGTCTGTTGCGGTTCTGCATTAGGTGTTCCGGATCTTCAAATTTATTCTCTCAGCAGAAAATGCTCATCACGTGGAACAATTTTTGCTATGGGACCATTTTTGTATCTCCTATAGTTTAGCTGGTCTGTTGCGGTTCTGCATCAGGTGTTCCGGATCTTCAAATTTATTCTCTCAGCAGAAAATGCTCATCACGTGGAACAATTTTTGCTATGGAGCCATTTTTGTATCGCCTATAGTTTAGCTGGTCTGTTGCGGTTCTGCATCAGGTGTTCCAGTTTCCAAGATAAATTATAGCCTATGTGTTGACCAGACTTAATATCTATACAAAAAAAAAAATCATTCAAATCCGTCCAATAGTTCCGAAGATTAGCGTGTGCAAACAAACAGACAAACAGACAAACAGACAAACAGACAGACTTTTTTTTTTGGATTCGTGCTCTATTGCTGTTTCTAAACCCCCCTCAATTATTATTTTTAAATATATTCAATGTACAGACACAGTTTTTTTACAGTCTTATTATATGTATTATATTATATATTATATGTATAGATTGACTTTTCTACAGTTTTATTATAAGAACTATTTATTATCTTCTTCCATTGAATTTTATCTCTAGGTATATTGTATCTTAAGACAAAATATTATAGTAGTAGACAAACTCCACTGCGGGTGACGTAACCTACGACAAACTTATTATTTGCGGTTGGTACAGTAGTCGGGTCTAGGGATCGAACCGCAAATTTAAGTTTGTTTTTATTGTACATACTTTCCGGGATAAAACGTGCCCAGTGTGGTGCCCAGTATATTAAAGAATAAGTATACCAAGTTTCATTTATGAACGTCAAAGAAAACATAAGACAGTCCCCCAAAACGCCCACCCTTCACCACTTTCTAGTGCTTTTCTGGGGAGAAGAAGTGGCGGAACAAACTCCCCAGAAACACATCTGTCTGATTCGTTAGGAGAATTTTAATCTATACAATGAAATGCTCAGTTAATAATGGCGAGTTAGCGACTAGATGTTTATTTATTTATTAATTCAAGCACATAAATGTTCATAGGCCGACTTAACGCCTTCGGCATTATCTACCAGTCAGCCTTTAGGTAGGGTCATGCAGAGACAAACAGTAGTAGGTGCGGTTTATACACTTTATAAATCATTACATTTCACACTGATTGCCACGTGTTTATTCACATTAACATTTATGTTCTGTCTCTGCATCACCTTAAGGTTGACTGATAGAAAATGCCTAAGGAATTAAGTCCGCCTCTAAACAGTGTCTTTTTCTAGTGCATAAAGTTTTAATCAATAAATAACATTGAAATCTTAAGTCAAGCAAAAAGGCTACAAAACTGAAGAATTGCAGCCTCCGGGTATAAGTAGCTAGTATTCTATATGAAAGCTTATCATCTGGCTTTTTTCCAACTACCTACTACGTTAAAAAGACTGCAACACTATTTGTCCCCAAGAATAAGTAGAACAAAACTGAAGGGAAACATCGTGAGGAAACCGGCATGTCCTAGAACCGAAAATTCGAAGACATGTGACATCTACCAATTCGCACTGGGCCCGCATGGTAGATAATGGCCCAAACGCAAAATACGCGCTTTGACGTGGAGTTGCGGATACCGGCCCGGTATCTTTATCTTTTTTTTTATAATTAGAACATCACATCTTTTTTTTTATGTGTACAATGTGTAGAGAGTTTAGCTCACGATTATCGACAAATACTTGCAGTGACTGATCTGGTCATATCTGTGTGGTTCGTTCCTTAAAAAACCATTTCAGACACTAATCTGCATGGATCTTACATTATTTGACCAAGATAATGTCTGCATTTTAAAAGAGACTGTGACCTCTGAGTTTCTTTCGGTGTTTCTTCTCAGAGTAGTCAGATAGTGAAACTCCGATCTCACTAGTTAAAAATAATGACGTGTAAAAGTGTTTGTGAAAACCTATTTAAAGAAATAAATATAATTTTATCATTTTTATCATTTTAATGTAAAGTACTCTCTAGGGTAGCTGATTATGCGAAATAATAATACAATCAAATTTTATCTTTAGGTATTTCATAGAATTAAATAAATGTTCATTTATTTTAATAACAGAAACTTTTAATTGTAGCAGTTGTAGTACCGACAGTAAGAAGAAGTATGAGAATGAAGATGTACCGACAGTAGAATACTTAATTAGTAATAATAGTAGATTATTAACCAAGGGGATAAAGCAGTGTCTTCTGTCGCGGGTGACGATTTAAATCGCGAGCGTAACGAAGGACTCGTGGTTTACTCCCGAGCGTAGCGAGGGCTTTAAAAACTTAAATCGCGAGCGAAGCGAGGGATTTAAGACGAGTCCTGAGTGTACCGAGGGATTTAAGTTCACCCAAGACTAAGACAGCTTTATCACCGAGGAAAATACTCTACTTTTTGTAGGTACCATTGCGAAAAAATTAACACAATAATAATATGAGATACTTATGCATTTATTAAAAATAATGACAATTAAAAGTAAAATAAACTTAACGTTTATTTATGTATTTGAAGAAAACAAAAACGCGGCAAATTCCTAGTGTATGGAATAAAAATGCGTGGAAACTTTGTATAACTTGAATTTTAATTTTAACAGACGGAGCACACACCCGGTCGTAGCAATCTCTATAACGGGAAGGGGAAATTCCAACATTGAGCATAGATACAATATTAAAAAATACAAATTTCGGCCTAGTGTTGCAAGTTTATACATAAAAAACTATTAAGCTACATTTACACAAGTTATATTCTTAATTTCTATTTTATATTTTTAGATTGTTTTTTTTTTTTTTTCTGGCTTCGCACGGTTTGTGCATTAAGCCAATGTCAAGTAGAGTTTTAGATTGTTATAAACACCTAGAATAATATTTTTTGTCGGAAAAGTAAAGGCATCAAGCTCATACGGCCTCGTCGGTTTTCGTAATTTTATTTAATACTTAATCATAACTCCATAATAAATGCGTATTCCTTTTTCAAAAAGATGTAGGTATAATGCTAATATACAAACTCAATGGTGTAAACACAGATGTAGTTCAGTATCGGTAAGTATTCCAAATTTAAATCACATTCTCCCCCTAGAGGATGAATGATATTCACTATTCAGTACAATTTTCTTTCCCTGTTTTTATCAGATTAAAAATGACTATTGTTATGTTCGCTTTTTGTGGCATAGAATGACACGTTTTTGAGCAAGTGGTACGAAAAATACTTATGAGGTACGTGATGAAATAATTGTCATTCCTGATAATTACCACACCATAAGAATAAAAATAATTAATACATTGATTGTTATTTTAGATGTATTGTAAATTTTAGATGATTCGCAATTCTGCCAACATAAGATTGTAACGAAACCATAGTGATGAACCTTTTGGAAACAAACAAAAATATGACAGCAAGTATGCAACACACACACACACATGCACATTGACATGTGGAAATTCAATGTTGTAATACTGTCGAATTTTGACAATTGGGTGATCACTTGTAGATATTATAGATAAGTATGTGTAGACAATAGAAGATAAATAAATGGTAACATTTATAACCAAGACAATAATTATAAATAATTCCGCAGTACGATTATACTTCAACAATAACGGAAATTTTTGCGGTTGGTTTTCGCCAATGTGCCAGTAGATCAGTTAGTGTTAGGTTTCTCTTCTCTGAGATGTGTTTAGGGGTGTCAATGATGGTATCATTTTGAATAGCTTCACATCTTGATCCCCCGTGATTACCAACACATTGACAGACAGGCTCCTCCTCCTCATTTAGGAAACAATCACCATTGTTCAGACAATAATTATGACACGCGTAGACCTCACACCTTTGCCCAGAATAACCGTCATTACAGCTGAAACAACGAGAGTGTCAAACAGGGTGTTTTCACTTAATTCACAAAGATAAAAACGAGTAGAAGATACTTACCTGCATTTAGGAAGTCCGTCGTCATTTAACGTGAAGTTGCCTTGCAAACAATAGTTCTCACAGACTGAAACATCGCATCGCCCACCGGTGCTGATGTAACCGGGTATGCGTATGCGCATTTCTGTTGTGTGTTCTGTTCCTATTGTCTGTTCTACACCTGGTGTCTGTTTCGTATCTATAATCCATTTTTCGGTTGGTGCCAGTTCTGTTGGTATCAATTCTGTTTCTGTTGTCTGTTTTATATTGTGGGTGTTTTCTGTGGTCGTGGATATTAGAGTAGACAGTTTTACGCAATCTTGTAGTCCCTGAATGTGTGCTTTAACGTTATAGTTAGCGGCTATACTGAGTGACCTGCCATTAAAGAAACGACTAATCTCTTTAGGTGGAGCGATCAAATCATTCTTTTGCGTTTGCCAAATGGTTTGGTAGGTCTCGCTACTGTCTATCCAGTATAAGTGGTCTTTTGAAGCGGTCAACCCTGTTATTTCAGAAGGGTGCTGTCTTTGTATAACTGTTTCTTCATCACCGTTTAATTTTCCTTTGTCCAAGTAATTATTTCTACAGATATGCTCTGAATAGTACATACTTTGTATTTTTGGGTCAATGACCAAACCCAGTAAATCAGCGACGCATGAGTAATCAGTACGGAAAAGAACCTCTCTCCCAGAACCATTAAATCGTGCTCTCTCCAGAAGATATTTGTTCGTAGTATTTGAGTTAGTCCAGTAGATGTACCTGTAAATTTAAAATACTATTGAATATCTCGAATTTAGACAGAGTTGGATTGTAAACCATCATTGCAAACGTACCCTCTACAGCTATCCACTGCAATATTTCGTGGGATTCGGTCATACATCCTGATTAAAAGATTTCCGTAAACATTGTTCCTTACTCCAGATTTTAAAGAAATCCAATTAATGCTTCCTTCGTTAGTATCAGTGAAGAATAGTAATTCAGTGACCGGGTCAAAGGCGAGACTATGTATGTTTCGGCCGTTTCTTTCGATGAAACATTGTTTTTTTTTGGAAGACAAGCTATAACCACATATTGCGTCGTTGTTGTTCTGTTTGTCGACGTACAGTATTGTGTTGTGAACTTCGTCGTAAGCTAACGCTGTTAGATTGTGGGAAGCAAAATCGACGGTGTCAGTTTTATATCCGTCGCTATAAAATATGAGTTGATCTCCTTGGCTTACTGCGATGTCTGAAACAAAAGAGAGTACGTTACATAACAAGACAGTGACTGGCCTATTGGTCTAGTAGTGAGTGGCGATACTAGAGGTCGTAGGTTCGATACGTCTAAATTTCAAATAGTATGTTAAATCTATCTTCCAGGCGAACGGCTATAGCCATAGGTAGCTGTTGAATAATTACCAACCTCGTCGTGAGCGAAACCGCGGCCAACAGTTTGCCAATTGTACCAAAGTATTGGTTTCTTTTCTAAGACCAGTAGTAAACTTTTTTTCTCAGACAATGCCCTCAATGTTTTATTTGTTCTGATGTAGTACTGGAATAGGAAGTAGGTATCATGTAATAAGAACGTACATAATATGATTATTGCATATTAACCCTTTGACAATTTGTGTCGTATAAATACGACACATATTTCCGGGCCCCTACCGCGCGTGTCGTATTTCTGCGATACGAGAACATGCACGACTTTGTCGTTTTATTTTGGTAAAATTAAATGCGTGTTACAACAGTACTAACACCATTATTAAATATAAATATTATTAATGCAACAAAAAATTAAAATCGATACAACGATTGCTCCTCCTTATTTATTGTATTTTGAGTTTTAGCGAAGAGATTTAAAATACTACACAGCGGGTATGTCAAGGAACTGTCATAAAAAAACTTTGATCCCATTTCTCAGTAACGCCATCTAGAATTATATATGAATATTGGAGCAGCAGCGGAGCGTACTAAAAAACACTCATAGACTTGTGTCCAAGCAGGACACAAGTTTCGGACGAAAATTTTGATCGTGATGTCCGGTCTAGGTATAGGTATTGAATGTCTTTGAGTTTTAGCAATTTGAGACGCGCTCGGCAACTGTTGCTTAGCCAAGCGCTTAAAAGAAAAATTAAATATCTTTGACAAAAAAAATTGTTGTCCTAATGCCGATTCAGGTTGAGAATTAGAAAATAAAGACGGCTCTGGTACTCACCCCAGGAGTGCACCAATCCCACGAACAGCGCTACCAGCCCAAGCACACACCGCGTTCTACACATTGTAAACTTGAAGAATGAACGGTTGCTTCAACAGATACCTCTGTTGGTAGGTACGTCCACTACTGCCGGTGACAGCCCTCGGGATGTCATAGAAAAACGCTGGGTTATTACATTTTTTATATAGTGGTATCTTATCTGGATCCACAAGCTATTGTTCCAAATTCTATTAATATTGCAAAACACTGGTTTACCGCAAACATCCTGACTGATAAGTATTGTAAAATGTGTTTGTAAGTTCGTTTGTTTGTACTGTTTCCATACCGCAAAGAGATTGTTATAGTTTAGTAAGTTTAGTATTGAATGTCTTTGGCATAAGTAGGTACCGTGAAATTTGACATACAATTACACCACAACCCTGCGAAACATGAATTCATTGAACACCGAAGAAACGGCCTTTGTCTACAGACGAATCGGCAAAGTGACAGATTATTATAGACATTTCTTTCGTCTCGAGCGTGACAATGTCAAGAAAGATGAGAAGTTATATGCCGAAGAATGCCGAACAATGCCGAGCATGAAGTGCGTACCTATTTTCTCCACTTTTGACAGTTCTTTTCGAAACATTTCCTATCAACAAGTGTCAAACAGTCTACATCAAAATATGAGACCTACATGCGTAGCATGAACACATTGAACACCGAAGAAACGGCCTTTGTCTACAGACGAATCGGCAAAGTGACAGATTATATAGATAGGAGCCTCAATCTGTCAAATTTCTTTCAATACACCTGCCTGCGTAGCATGAACACTTAATTTATTTTCTTCCGAGACACGACAAAGACCGTTTCTTCGGTGATCATGCTACGCGTGCTGGACAAGAGCAACTTGACAGTTGCTATAGACAGCATGTAAAGTTCTTTCTCCATGTACAAACGCTTGTCAACGAGTCGCCTCGTGCTCGGGTAGAAGAAATGTCAAGTTGGACAGAAAGAAATTTGTCGTGTCTCGGAAGAAAGAAATTAAGTGTTCATGCTACGCAGGCAGGTTTATTGAAATAAATTTGACAGATTGAGGTTCCTGTCTATATAATCTGTCACTTTGCCGATTCGTCTATAGACAAAGGCCGTTTCTTCGGTGTTCAATGTGTTCATGCTACGCAGGCTGCACGCGTAACATTATCGCTATAGAAACAGGTATACCAACGGAAGAATCGACAGAAGGGTAGAAACATTTCTACCGATTATAAAAGAAAAAATGCTCTACACAAGGTTATTTGTCAAACACCAACAACCTCGCAGGACTAGATAGCTAAGGTCATAGGCAACCACTTTTGTTTTACGACTTTTAATAATTTCTTTCATTTTATGATGTTTATTGATATTTATTTCTGTAAGTAGATCTTCTCAGATACTTTTACATGTCATTTTTTTTAAACTAAATGGCATTTCTAAAGTGACTGATCCCTGAGAAGAAATGCCGAAAGAAACTCCGGGGTATGGTCTCTTTTAAAGTCCAGACATAAGATTATATTCGTTTATTATGCGAGTCTCACGATGCAGGACAAAGTCTGGAAAGGCCTTTTGAAGAAAGAATCAATATTCAGCTTTGAGTTGACCTGTCCCGACAGACGGCATGCGTGCTTCAGTCATCGTGTAGCTCAAACCTATTTCAGGGAGCTCGACGACCCACCACACGACACTATCTGCCGTTCATTTGCGTAGACCCGTAAAAGTACTTAAAACCGCCAGACAGTTACGGACTCATGTATTTTATTTAGCCTGCATGGTTCTCACATTCACAGCAAAAAAAAATCTATTTTAAATGTTATTTACATAATGTCATAACTTAATGTCAATTTAGTTCAACATCAATTATTAAAATTCTAATAGTTTTTCATACAAAAGTAAATATTAATTCAATTGACCGCTTGAATGTTAATAACTCTACGCGAATCGCTTTTGAGGTCGCAAGCGCCTGGAACTTCCTCGTCCATTTGTTTATGAGTGAAACAAAGGCTTACAAATGTCACGCAGTACTAACAATATAAACTTAAAATGTAATTTTAGTTCCATTTATTGTTTCACTTCAGAACTCATAGAACAGAAGTTGTTGCTTATGATGTTAGCTACCTAGTCCCGCAAGGTTATTGGTGTTTTACAAATAACCCTGTATTGTAGACTATTGTCGACTGCAAAATCTACACGTTTCTTCTCTTGATTCTTGACATTGTCGTGCACAAAACAAAAGAAATGTTTTTACAATCTGTCACTTTGTCGATAATTACATACATACATATCGTCACGCCTGTAATCCCCGAAGGGCTAGGCAGAGGTGTACCTGGTAGTACACCCACATTTCGCCATTATGTTTAAGTCCCATGTAATAGGGGGCGAGCCTATTGCCATCCATCGGGCACAAATCTAGACTCCGGGGTGCTACTGAGAAATCCCAGATTGAAAAACTCAATAACACTTTGCCCGAACCGGGGATCGAACCCGGGACCTCATGATCAGCAGTAGCGCTTGCGACCACTAGACCAACGAGGCAGTAATAATAATAGTAGATAATTCTGTAGACAAAATCCGTTTTTACGACGTTTTTTTTTAAATTTATTATTATTATTTTACTTGTAGTTAGTTTCAGCTTAGGTAAGTAGATATTTAATATTTTAACTAGTTTTATTGTAAAGTTGAAGTTCCTCCATGCGAACAGCTAAGGGTAGCTGTTTGATAATAAACAACTTCATCGTGAGCGAAACCGCGGGCAAAAGTTTGCCCATTGATAAGTAGTGGTTTCTTATCTAAGACCACTTGGTAAACTTTTTTTCCCAGACAATGCCCACAATGTTTTATCGTAATGTATTCTGATGCAATACTAGAATAGCATGTAGGTATCATGTAGTATGAAGGTAGCTAATAATAATAATAATAATTTTATTTAATTCAGACCATTGATCCATATAGTGTTAGCAAAATCTTAACCTATTATTAGTACATAAAAAGCTTAAATTAATTGGCGACATGTACGCCAGTACGCACATGCCTATATAGCTGCCCAGTGCCTAATGAAAGGCCCATCATAGGTGCATATAAGAAACATATTAAAATCAATTTTTGCTATCTAGCGTCCTACTATACCTCTTACATTTGTACGCCGTTCAGGCAAAACATACAGACATATATATAATTCGATGTAACATCCTGCATGCCATGTGTGTGTATACTCATGTTTTGGACAAATATATTATCTTTTATCTTTATCTTTAATATTCAAATATTAATAAGAAAAATACTAAGTAAAGACACACAAAATATCTTTTACAAATAAATACCAAATACGCAAAATACGGCTCAGAAATCCAAATGACATTCAACTTTTCGCGCCACAAAATGTGATATAGGTGATTTGCCATTGCCATCAAACGGCCACAAATCCCAGACTCAGGGCTGTTACTAAGAAATTCCAGGTGAAAAAACTTTTCCCGAACCGGGGTTCGAACCCAGAACCTCATGCTTAGCAGTAGCGCTTGTGACCAAAGTGGCAATCAGAATTATAATATATATCTGCTGCATTCTTATTAAGTACGTTTATTATTAACTACGTCTATTTGTGGATAGCGTTGTGAGTTACATTATAACCAAATTATTGTTTTGTTAATTTAGTTGTAAGTTCTTATAATGTTACGTACTGTTTGCTGTTCCTTTCAATAAAAAAAATAAAAATGAAATAGAATTACATAAACTTTGCGGCAAAAACCGATCGTATTAGTAATATGAAGTTGTAGGCAAGCTGTGTAGACGAGCAAGTTTCGTAGAGGTCTCGTAGCATTGCCGTAGCACGCGCGAATGACGTCATCGTCACCGCGACACTGCTAGGTACGCTGCGGAGGGACGATGCGCCCGACTCGTCCCGCCGCATCTCACACTCACGTCGCGAATTCAATTCCCAAACGAAAAAGAAATTGTAAAAACTTAAATGTCAAGTTATATTACACTCAAATTAGTAGCAGTCAATACTTTAGAGCGGGCATGTCAAGGAAATGTCATAGAAAAAATTTGGTCCCATGTCTCAGTAACGCCATCTAGAATAATATATGAATATTGGAGCGGCAGCGGAGCGTAATACAACAAAACTCATAGACTTGTGTCCACACTGTCCACTACAAGTTTTGGATGAAAATTTTATTCGTGAAGTCCCGTCCACAGTAAGTATTGAGATAGCCAATGAGCAAATAGTCCAACACACCAGATAACAAACAATGTTTTTGGTAGAAATAAATAAAATAAAAAAAAAACAAATATTCCACAACTTTCACACAACGCCATCTAGTAGCAAACTAAGCAGAGCTTGTGCTTTGAGTAAGAAAACTTCTAGAACACTAATAAACATTCTGTTCACTAAGAACAGGTCTAAATATATAGTATACTAAAATAATCTATGTATATCTATAAAACAAAGTCGCGACTTTATTTTTAACAGAATAAGCTTCAATGTTCAATGTTTGTTGCTGTCTGCTCTATAGGTAAACATCTGCTCATCCTGCCGGGAAAAGGTATGATGTAATAATAAAGCCGTGTTTTTTTAGTTGATATTGCATTTCATAATAATGAACCATGACTGTTTTATTTTAATTTGTTAGTGCAAAGAGATTTAAAAGACTATAGAGCGGGCATGTCAAGCAAATGTCATAGAAAAACTTTGATCCCGTGTCTAGTAACGCCATCTAGAATAACATATGAATATTGGAGCGGCAGCGGGGCGTACTACAAAAAACTCATAGACTTGTATCCAGTAGGACACACTTTTTCGGACGAAAATTTTGTGTGTGATGTCCGGTCTATAGGTATTGAATGTCTTTGTGTTAGTGGCTAGAGAGGACATGCGGAGATATGTCATAGAAAAACTGTCATCCGATGTCTCAGTAACGCCATCTACTGAGCATAATACAGCAATAAATGGAATGGCAGCGGAACGTACTAAACTAGACTCATCGACTTGTATACACTAGGACACAAGTATCCGATGAAACTTTTGTTCAAGGCTCGGATTTTGTTATATTTTTCGGAACGTTTCCGCGTAAAATGCCTAAAGAATAATTTATTTCGGTTTCGCTCGAACGGAACGAAATAATAACGTTTCTTCGAAAGGAACGTAATTCGTTTCGTTCTGGGTTAATAAAACGTTTTTCCCATAATGTTCTTTGCTCGATACGAACGAAAGTATGAATTTTCGCTCGTCGCCACCGCGGCGCCGCACGGTTTAGGCACACCGCTGTGTCCAGCGGAATAAACCAGTTTTTCAATACGTTCTCATTACGTTTTCGTTCCGAAGAAAATGTAGTACAAAGAACGGTTCGGAACATTTTAAGAACGGTATTTTAAATAACGTTTCCGAGCCCTGCTTTTGTTCGTGATGTGGGAGCCTATAGTAAGTTTTGAGTTAGCCAATGAGCAAAAAGTCCAACACAAACACTGTTTAGTCTTAGGTACAATCGGGTTCCCAGAGGTATTCCTCGTAGCGCTACTATTTTGAGGCGCTCCTAATGAGGCGCTCCTATTTTATTCATCGGAGCGCTCCTAATAAAAATACTTGTTTGTTTTTCCTAGAAAAAAAAAAAAAAAATAATTTCTAACGGGAACGCTCCTAAAAGGTGCGCTCCGAGGAATAAAATAGGAGCGCCTCAAAATAGTAGCGCTTCGAGGAATACCTCGGTTCCCATAGTAACTTTGTGGTTTCCTGTAGTTTTACGGCCTAACGTTTGCCGTATCAATTTTTTTTATCAACTTCCTAACGACGGCGGCGACCCAGTAAACAAAAATTTGACTGTTGTCGTTGCCGTATCCAGTTTTTATAAATTCATTCATTCGACTTTATTGTAATTACACATAAGAAATTATTATTTACCAACATACATACTGTATAACAAGAACAAAAAGGAAAGTAAAATAATATTATTGGGTATCAAAGAATTCATCCGCATCGCTGTCAACGGGTAACGTTCCCAAAAGACTGGCCACATTGCCACGTTGAATGGCAATGCTGATTCTCTGATCTAAATAAAGGCCAGCCTTCTGGTCTCGTGTAGACTCGACCAACCGCTTGGCGATGTCCCGGAAAACTGTAAGGGCACTCGGACCCCACAGCCCGAGTGTTTCAACCCTAATTATTATTATTATGAGCCTGTGGTGTCCCACTGCAGGGCAAAGGCCTCCCTTCCATTCTTCCACTCCTTTCTGTCTTCAGCCACTTTTGGCCAATCCTTCAGAAAGGAGTCCAACTCGTCACGCCATCTCCTTCTGGGCCTGCCGCGTCGCCTGCTCCTGCTGTCCGGGATCCAGTCGGTTGATACCTTCGCCCAATTTCGTGGCGACATGCGGCAGATGTGGCCTGCCCAGTCCCATAACGGTTCAACCCTAAACGGTTCATATATATATATCTTCCAATTAATTTGACTGGCCTGTTCGTCAAGCGGTTAATGGCCTTGCGGAGGTCGTGGGTTCGATTCCCACCCAAGATAAATGTTCGTGTGATGAGCACGATCATTTATTCTGTGTCTGGGTGTAATTTATCTAAAATTTTAATATTTGTATTTAGAAAAACATAATGTTCATTTATTAAGACAATAATACTAGTTAAAATAAATTATATATGTACACTAAAACTAACTACAAATAGAATAATAATAATGGATCAAGGGCTTGATCCAGAAGGTAGTACTCCTGGACACGGCGCGCATTGTTAGGCGTTTCCTCTCTCAGGAGCCCTGACCACCTATAGCTTGGACCCTGTTCCCGATACCGGTGGGCTACTATTTTTTATATTTTTAAATGTTTTTTATTTTTGTATTTAAATATTTAAAAATATAATTTATATGTATGTTACGTGAAATAAAGGAAATAATAAAAAAACCTTCAAAGGAAAAACAAAACCGGAACACTCAGGCGTCAAAGTCTTCTTCTTCCACCTGGCGTTAATCCCGGCTATTGCCAGGGTCCGCCTTCCGACTGAGCTTCTTCCACTTTGCCCGATCTTCAACATCCTTTTCAGTCAGGCCATTGGCTCTCATGTCGGACTTGACGACGTCCAGCCAGTGTTTGCGAGGGCGACCAAGGGGCCTAGCCCCAAGGACAGCCATATACAAGCATCTCCGACCAACGTACTCGGTAGGGCGGCGCATGATGTGGCCATACCATCGCAGACCACACTCTTGCAGTTTTTCTCCCACGTCGCGGACACCAAGACTACCCCGGCCCGGATGAATGAGTTGCGTATGCGATCGGATCGCGTTACGCCGCTCATCCACCTAAGCATCTTCATCTCCGTGACGCGAAGTTCCTGGGTGTGTCTGCTTAATGCTGGCCAACATTCGCCGCCGTACAGGAGGACAGGCCGTATGATGCATTTATATATCTGCCCCTTGACCGTTACCTCGCGCCACTTCGCCCAAGCTGCGCCTATACGTGTTTGGACATCGTAATCCACGTTGCCAGACTCGTGTAGCACGGATCCAAGGTACCTGAACTCAGGCGTCAAAGTACTCCTCCCCATTGCTGTCATCTGGAAACGTGCCCAGAAGTCTGGCAGCATTGCCACGTTGGATGGCAATGCTAATTCTTTAGGCAAAGAGTAAGCCTAATAATTTGGCCAGCCCTCTGGTCATGCGAAGTGTCGACCAGTCCGCGAGAAATCTCCTTATTAGGCTGCGCGCACACGGGCCCCATGACCCGAGCGTTTCGACGTTGGCGTCTAGTGCCTACTCATAACACAAACTATGCTAAGTGGAATATTATTATTATCGTTTGCTTCAGCTTTTATTACTCAAAACCCTTGGATTCCGATCTTTTGAACGGCGTACGAGTGGCTGAAGAGGCCTCATTGTTGTCTTTAATGAAATGAGGCACCAACCGCAGATTTTCCCTGTATGCACTAGACAAGTGCACAACCTATTATTATTATTACTTTCCACTCTCGAAATAGTCGAATTTTTTGTGCTCTTGATTTGCATTGCTCGCGGTGAAGTTAGTCGCGAGTGTCGCAGAACCTGCTTATAGTTTAGGTTTTTTTTACCAGTCAGCTAGTATCAGAAATAAAAATAAACTGTTTGTTTTCCTACTCCTACATAATTATGTATTTTCTTAGTAATTGATCTGTCGAACTGTGTGAGTAAGATGGCATCGATCAATTTTTTTTATATTATAAACTTAGTGCTTGATTGCAATCCCACCTGATGGTAAGCAGTGATGCAATCAATGATGGTGAAGCGCACTAGTTTATTAAGATTCAAAGTATAGTTGATTGAAAAGACTGATGATAAGTACATAATGTTGTTAGACACCATGGACATAGAGAATGGACTGAGTGTTCCATAACCAGCTGTGAAGTAAGTAAATACTGCTAAGAAAATGTGAGAGAGATAAAACGAACGTGCGGCCAATAGTTGTCTCTTTCTTTCTTTAACCACAGACCTACAGAAAAGAAACAGATATATTGACCGCACAGTCCCTCTGTCTTTTTCTAAGAGTGGTCAATTTTGTGCGGATATTGCTCAGTCCATTCTCTATGTATTATTCTGCACTAAAAATAATGAACATTTTTAAAGCGAGTAAGCAATGAGCATATTTTAAATACAAAATTAATAAGAAAATAAAAGATATTAATAGAATAAGTTAATAAATGGAAACATATACCTAATACTTAATAGGATATAAAACATTTTAAACT
The DNA here is from genome assembly GCA_921972225.1 of Euplexia lucipara. Classification (NCBI taxonomy): domain Eukaryota; kingdom Metazoa; phylum Arthropoda; class Insecta; order Lepidoptera; family Noctuidae; genus Euplexia; species Euplexia lucipara. The sequence continues at coordinate 16,217,396 of OV179155.1, read as the reverse complement.
GAACATTAATAAAGGGGTTTTCCTCTCTACATATTTACAAAATGCGCTGTGCCCGACAGGGTCCAGAATTGTTTCAATTTTTTTTATTTACCACCTGTGTACATTGTGGATTTAGCAATAAACGATTTGATTTGATTTGATTTATGTATATGTTAGACACATACTTTCCTATCGTAATAAAAAAATACTTATAATACTCTAATATTATTACGAGCCTGTTGTGTCCCACTTCAGGCCAAAGGCCTCCCTTCTATACTTCATTTTTTTTCTGTCTCTAAGCCACTATTAGGCCACAATATTTCTGAGTGTTTATTTAAATAATTTTTAATTATGTAAAAATGAATCCGTATTCTCCTCGGTCATGGCATCACGTGTGAACGGCTAGACCAGTTTCGCTAATTCTTTTTTAGTTGAGTTTTTTACTATCAGGAGAAGGATCTTATGAAAGAAAAAAATAAGAAAGTTGAGCGGAACGTTAGAATATTTACGTTAGAAAATAGACGACAATTATACAATTTTCAAATGCTTGGAATATAGTAAAAACGTTAATTTCACTTTCCCTGAGAAACGATGCCGTTTTATTACTATCAGGTATTGATAGGCACTCGTTTGATCACTATCTCACCAGCACGCGTAGCATGATCACCGAAGAAACGGTCTTTGTCGTGTCTCGGAAGAAAAGAAATTAAGTGTTCATGCTACGCAGGCAGGTGTATTGAAAGAAATTTGACAGATTGAGGTTCCTGTCTATATAATCTGTCACTTTGCCGATTCGTCTGTAGACAAAGGCCGTTTCTTCGGTGTTCAATGTGTTCATGCTACGCATGCAGCACGCGTAGCATGATCACCGAAGAAACGGTCTTTGTCGTGTCTCGGAAGAAAATAAATTAAGTGTTCATGCTACGCAGGCAGGTGTATTGGAAGAAATTTGACAGATTGAGGTTCCTGTCTATATAATCTGTCACTTTGCCGATTCGTCTGTAGACAAAGGCCGTTTCTTCGGTGTTCAATGTGTTCATGCTACGCATGCTGATGGTGGTAAGCGATGCTGGGATCGCCGATGATTGATGAAGCACCCCGTTCAGTGCCTATTTTGATAACAATGTTGAGATCAACTAATTTTTATATCATGTTTTAAGTAATAAAATTTACTTTATTGAGAATTTAATTAAATCATGTAGCAGTATCGGATTGTATAGGTCTTTTAATTTTATGGTATGGTCAAATGTTCATACATAACATTTTGAGTAAGCGGGCTCCGCTAACTCAAAATGTTATGTATGAACTGTTGCTTTGTATATTTTAACTTTAATTAGAACTAACATAGTTTTAAGTGAATACTTACCAAAAGTGTGGACCAAAAGTTGTCTTTTTTAATAAATAAATGATTATAAAATAACTGTTTACGTATTCAACTAGCGTGGATAATATTATTTCGTACAGAGACCAGCACATCAAGTTACCGCAATGCGTCAAATTTCTTTGATGGTTTTTCAACTTAATTGCTAACACAGTAAGGTTCACATTCAATTGGGAAAATTTGACAGTTTGGCGTAGCTTGATGTGCTGGCGTCTGTACAATCAAAATATAGTTCCCTGATTTTTATGTTTGTTTCTTCGTCTACCTAATCATACAGTATTGTTTTTACACCGTGTTCGTGTTAAGTACCCACGTAAATCCTATGACAATCGACTTCTGTCAATTGAGTAGGTAATACTTTCAAGGCGATGGCAAGTTTAAGCTCTACTTTAGTAGGTACCTAAGTTTGATCAGAAGAAGACTTACCTACCCAAGTCGGAAACTTTAATTAGTGAGCGAATTGTTACACACACAGATAAGAAAAGATAACGAAAACAACGGTAAAACCAAACACATTAAATACTTACTATCTTAAATCTCTTTGGGAAAAACCAATGTTTATAATATTGAACGCAAACAACAGTATTTTATCTACTGAACTGCGACTAACAACAAAGATAGGTACAATTAAGTTATAATTTTTAAGTATTTTTTTGTACCCCAGTACTGTCACTTTTTCCCAATTGAACATGAACCTTATTCCGTTTGGAAAAAAGTCGATAAACGAGTAAAGAAATTTGAAACATTAGGGTAGCTTTTTTCTTTTCAGTTCTATTGGTATGATTTGTGTAATATTCACGTGATATGGAATCTTCCATAAAACAGCCGCAGTTTAATATCACATTTGAATTTAATGAAAATAAAAAAAATAAGTTTGCTAATCGCTAAATAGGCTGCCAATGTTTTTAATTGGTAGTGACATTGAAATAGAACGCATAGCGTTGACGCTCAATACTAGTAGTAATAGTAATAGTACTAACAAAATAGATATTGTATCTGAAATTTTGATAAGTAATAATAATAATTAGCAATATTATGTGTCTTCTAACTGATTGATCTGTCTTGGGGCAGCATTGTGTTAAGAAAGTTTTAGAAAAAGAAAATGATTGTGAAAACTAAACATCGTTTACACATTAAAATCTTATTGTTTTTAATGAAAATAAATACAATCAGAACAATTTCAAGATGGCGTAAACACACGAGAGATATCGTCAAGTATATAAAATTGAGAAGGTACATAAAGTATTAAAATATAATGGTAAGATTAGTAAAGAACTAACAGTACAGGTAAATAATGGTAAAGGACCTAATTTAATTAATTATAAAAGTAATTGTTAACAGTTACAAACATTTTTGAGTTTGGCGATCCCCAATTGGACAATAAATCTGCTAGAGTTATGTTTCTCTTAGCTGAGTCATTTCTAGAGATATTTGTGATTGCGGACGTGACATTTTTGACAGTTTCACATCTTGTTCCCTCATAATCATCAACACATAGACAGATCGGTTCATCTTCCTCGTTCAAGGAACAGTCACCGTTGTTCAGACAGTAACCATGACATGAGTAGACTTCGCATCTATCTCCTGAATAGCCGGAACTGCATCTGATATAATAAAAATGTCACATCATTATTTAAACTTTGATAAACAAGGAATGCATCAGGAGAAGTAGAATATTTGGTACCTGCATGTAGGAAGTCCTTCGTCGTTAAAACTGCAGTTGCCTTGCATACAACAGTTCAGACAGGCTGATAGCATATAACGGACAAGAGCTCAAGTACACCTGTAACTTATCAAATAGAAAGTAATAAAAACAAAGTTGTTATATTAGCAGATCATCAGGGCTGGAAAATACGAGAACTATTACAGAAATTAATTGGCTCAAGTTACAGTGTGACAAGTTATTGGAAATCAGGAGCTAGGATGGAAGAGATACTAAAAACCCAAAGTGAAGCAATATCAAAACTAACAATGAGTGACTATGTAATAATTATCGGTGGCACTAATGACTGTAATCCCCGTGAATTTAAATTTAGTATAGATAACTGGTGTAAAACTAGGAATAATACCAATATAATTATAGCTGAAATACCATATAACAGATACTTAAACGAAAAAAAACTAAACTACGAACTCAGATTTATATGTAATACCTCTACAAATGTAACGTATATGGATGTAGATTATAGATCCAATTTCCCTAGCGGAATATATTTCCCCATAAACTTAAGTCGTTTATTCCTAAGACAAATCCTAAACATTGATAATAAGCGTAAATATCTAAACTATCAGTCACAGCTGCAAGCCCAGCATGAAATTAAATGCCACAAAAGCACACAGACAGATTCCGTTTGTGACACCAAGTTGGCGGATAAACCGTTACCTAATGAACCTGAATTATCAGATGATTTTTTTCGAGAATAAATCAATTAATATCCTGCACCAAAATATAAATGGTCTTCTGAGTAAAATGGACCTTTTAAGTGTCAATGTAGATGCATTAATAGATAGAAAGATTGATGTAGACATAATCTGTATTACTGAACATAACATGACTCATCCAGATACATCACTTATTAACATACCATCCTTCACCCTTGCTTCTTCCTGCTTTAGGAAAAACAGACACGGAGGTTCATGTATATTGGTTCGACATGGTTATAAATTCAAAGTTTTGGATGAAATTGCAAAACACTCACATATGCATATCATTGAGTGCAGTTCCATTGAGCTCTTAGATCACAAATTAATAGTTATATGTATTTATAGACCTCCGAAAAACAATTTAGAAGATATCGAAAAGTTTTTTGGTAAATTAAATGATATTTTGACTCAATTTTGCTACAAATCTAAAAAACTGGTAATATGTGGTGACTTAAATATTGATATACTTAAAAACAATAAAACCACTACTGCGTATAAAGGTATTCTAGCAGAGTTTAACTTAAAATTGGCCGTAAATTTACCAACCCGCTTGATAAGCAAAACTTGTATTGATCACGTGATCCACAACTGGAAAGGATGTAAGTGTGATATATTAGACTTTGGCCTCTCGGATCACACAGCCCAATTGGTTACTTGTCCAGTTAAATCTAATCCCAGAATTGATCATTGGTTTATAGAAAAACGAGACTTTTGTTTGGAAAATATGGAAAAGTTTAAAAATTGTCTTAGTTCTCTTAAATTTGTAGAAATTTACCAAAATCATGATCCAGAAACTGCATTTCATAATTTTCATGAACTTTTCTGTCTCTTGTATAGTCTATGTTTTCCCATAATAAAAATCAAACAGTCATTTCAAAGGCGGCCAAAATGGATTAGTAAAGGGTTAAAAAGTTGTTCTAAGCGAAAACGAGTCCTACTGTGGAAATATCGGCAAACAAAGTCTGCCGAAGACAAAAATAAATTTAAAATATACTCGTCTAGGCTTAACCGAGTAGTAAAACAAACACAAAAGTCTCAAAATAACTACTACATAAACACAGCCAGTAATAAATCTAAAGCTAGCTGGAATGTCATTAACAAGAGCAAGATGAACATTCCAAAGAATTACATCTCGCAAATAAATGTTGAGGGGAAAATAATTAAAAATCCTATTGACATAGCTCACAATTTTAATAAGTTTTTTATTGACCAAGTAAGACCAATGACATCGATTAATAATAGTACTAGTAGCAATACACATAAACCGACTTGCTCACAAAATAATTCAATATTTATAAATCCAGTTACACCACTTGACATCCAAAAGATTATACAATCCCTCAAAAATACAAACAGTACCGGTTTTGATGGCATAGCTACGAAAATAGTTAAGTACGTTAGCACTGTAATTAGTCCAGTACTTAGCCATATTTTTAATCTCTGCATAGAGCATGGGCACTTCCCTACTATTTTAAAAAAAACGATCGTTAAACCATTCTTTAAAAAAGATGATAAAGGCGATATGTCATGTTACAGGCCAATTGCCCTAATACCGGTATACTCCAAAGTACTAGAAAAAATAATTTATAATAGCTTATACCAATTCTTAGAAAAATTTAATATTTTAGTCGATGAACAAATGGGTTTTAGGAAAAATAAAAATATAAATGAAGCAATTTTCAAATTTCTTGAAGAAGTAACTAAAAGTGTGGATAAAAGGGTACCAGTTTGTGCATTATACATGGACTTAACAAAAGCGTTCGACTATGTGGACCATAGAACACTAAGAAGCAAGCTTTATGCTTATGGGATTCGAGGCAATGCCTTAGATCTCATTGTATCATATTTAAGTAACAGGAAACAAGCCACATTAATATCGAAATTCTGCTCTATTAAAAAACAGGAAACTGATCATGTTTCAGAATATGTAGAAGTGACATATGGCGTACCACAGGGCAGTGTGCTAGGGCCCATATTATTCTTAATTTACATTAATGACTTTCCGAAAACCGTGGACTTTCCAATGTTTCTTTTTGCAGATGACAGTACAGTCATATTTTGTAATAAAGATTATGCATCATTGGAAAATGACATTAACGCCACATTAGTACGCATTGTTGATTGGTTAAGAGCAAACAATCTTCTAATTAATTTACAGAAAACTAATTTCATGATTTTCAGAAACAGGACTAATCCACCAACAGACTTAAATATAAATTATGCTGGAACAGAAATTAATGAAGTAGATGTGACGAAATTCTTGGGTTTAAATGTAGATTGTAATTTGAATTGGAAATCACATGTGGAATCTGTCTGCTTAAAATTAAATAGCTATTCCTATATGTTGTATATGCTCACAAAAATTGTAAATTTATCCACTGTCATGACAGCCTACCATGCATATGTGGTATCCACACTGAGATATGGTGTAATTTTCTGGGGGAACTCGACGGAATGGGAGTCTGTTTTTAAATCCCAAAAAAAGTGCATACGGGCAATGTGTAAACTTAAAACCACTGATAGCTGTGAAACATATTTCAAAAAACTCAAGATTCTTACCTTACCTAGCCTATATATTTATGAAATGTCACTCTTTGTCAAAAGTAATATGCATATGTATGAAAAATTCCGAAGCGCTAGATATAAAAATAAAGTTCAGACTGTACCCTGCAGAACATACTTAATGGATTCCAGTGTATATTGCATGACATCTAAGATTTATAATAAATTGCCATGTCATATTACAGACATTGACATCTTGCATATATTTAAGCGGAAGCTAAAGGAATTTCTAACAGATAAAGTGTATTACAGTGTGAAGGAGTATCTAAAAGGGAATCCTTATGGCCAATAATATTGATCAGTTATTGAATAATAGAAATGACATTTGTAACTCACAATTATTATTAATCTAGGACTTTCATTTATTTCACAATTTCATATGACATTTATTTAATTATTGACTACTAGATACTTCTTGACCTTGAATGATAAAATTGGTTCTAATGTATTTTGATAGTGGATTGTAATTTATGTGTAAATTTTGCACGCCCATCTGACGGCAGAGCATGGAGAACACTAGCAAAACTTGTATTACATCTGTACCCCTACCCATGTTGGCAAAAATAAATGATTTGATTTGATTTGATTTGATTTGATACTTCACATCTGTCACCTACGTAGTCCCCTCTGCATTCACAGACCGGCTTACTATTTTCATTCAAGGAACAGGTACCGTTGTTCCAACAATAACCATGACACGCGTAAATCTCACACCTTTCCCCAGAATAGCCGGTATTACATCTGAAATAATGAAAACGTCACACATGGTCACTTTAATTATTTTACTTTATTTTATTATATAACAAAACCGGGACCCGATTTTGTTACTTGCCTACTGAATGATAAATAGGAAAACAAAATGTAATTGTACAGACGCCAGCACATCAAGTTACCCCAATGAAATTTTTTTGATCGTTTTTAAACTTTATGTTAAGCAGAATAAGGTTCATATTCAATGTGGAAAATTTTACACATTGCGGTAACTTGATGTGGTGGCGTCAGTACGATCACACCAATTTTCAACGTTTTGCATTTCCTATTTTTCTCTAAATTTAGCACATTGCCCTACGTTTACTGGAATTTTGAAGAATCGGAAGTCTATTGGACTGGAATTGAACCCTTATCCGGATAATCAGAGACGGTTAAATAGAAAGGCTGAAATTATTTCGGATTTTGTAGGTATTTGGCATTTGGCTAGAAACTTTTATAACAAAATGTCATAGAAAAATTTTGATCCAATTGTCTCAGTAACGCCATCTAGAATAATATAGCATCCTTGGAGCGGCAGCGGAGCGTACCTAAGAAAAACTCAAAGACTTGTGTCCAGCAGGACACAAGTTACGGATGAAAATTTTGGCCGTCACGTCCGGTCTATAGGTATTGAATGTCTTTTTATTACAAGAACAAAATGTATTACCTGCATATAGGAAGTCCCTCATCATTGACGCTGCAGTTACCTTGCAAACAATAGTTCTCACAAACTGAAACATCGCATCGCTCACCGATGTAACCAGGTGTACACTTGCAAACAGATGTGTCAATAATTTTTATACCATGTACACAAAACAGTTCAGCTTCTGATATCTTCTTTGTTACTGAATTATGTGGTTTCTGATTCCTTTGCAATATATCAAAGGTGCTGTTGGTTACAGTCAATGGTTGTATCAGACTCGACAGTTCTTTGCAATTCTGAGGGTCCCAAATTTGATCATCTATCTTATAGTTAGCCACCATACCGAGAGGTGTTTCATTAAATAGTTCAGTTTTCGATTTGGGAATAACGTAATAAGATGCGTTCTTGGGTGCCTGCCTAATGGTGTTGTTGCTGACCCAGTGCACGTAATATTTTGAGATAGTCAACAATTTTAATACATTTCTCTCGCCACTAGTTTTTGCTATTATTCGTTCGTGATCTCCTTTTAAATCTGATGTATTAATATAATTAGGAGAACATGTTTTACAACCATCGGAATAATACATCTTATCAGTTTGTGGGTCAATGGCCAAGCTTGATGGGTAATAAATATTAGTTCTTGTGAAAATATCCTCCCTCTGGGAACCATTAAATTGAGCTTTCCCCATGCGCCTATTATTTGGATTATCGTTCTTGTTAGTCCAGTAAATGTACCTGTTAATTGAAATCAATTAATGCCAATTGCTATATATATTAATCAATAAAAAAATAATTTCTAAATCATTATTAGTAACATACCCTCGACAGCTATCCACGGCAATATCAGTGGGGGTTTGGTCGTAATCCATCTTCAATAAAAGATTTCCGTAAACACTGTTGTGGGATCCAGGTTTTAATGAAACCCAGTTGATACTTCTTTCCTTTGTGTCAGTAAAGAAGACAAGCTCTGTGATCGGGTCAAAGGCGAGACCTTGAATGTTACGACCATTTCTTTTCACGATACATTTGTTGTCTTTAGATAATATGTCATAACTACAAATAGCGTCATCGCTATTCTGTTTGTCGACGTACAGTATCCTGTTGTGTAGTTCATCGTAAGCTAACGATGTAGGGTTTTGGGAATTTAAAATTACTGCGTCTGTTTTAGTACCGTTTGCATAAAATACTAGTTGATCTTTGAGGCCAATGGCAATATCTGAAACAAGGAAAAATACTTTGCAACTTACTGACAAACAACCTAGCCCGCACAGCTTATTGCTTTACAATGAAGCATTTCCAAATTGACCTTTTACTATCTACATTATGTTTTTATCTAACTCAAGCGTCTTTTCCTTTATCTGCTAATTTTGAAATGGTATATGTTTATGAATCGCCCGTATGAGTATTTGGTATCTAAAATTTTACCACCTTTAGGTATTTACAATAAAATTCATGATGGCGGTGACCCGAAAGGAGAATGCCGCCCGTTTTGTGAGAAAAGTTGGGTCCAGTTGGGTCCCAGTGGAAAATGGTTGTACCCTGTTTTTTTTTTATTTTACATTATAGTAAAAACATGCTTAGTATTTCCCTAATCAGAAACTATTTTACATTACCCTCCCGGGTTCAAGACATACTTATCATCGTTTTTCTGTTGTAGGAATCTAGGTTATAATTAGGACTTTGATATTCTTTTTCTATGCAGGTGTTAAGTACCTACTACTTCTACAGACTACCTATCCTATACATCACTTTGAAGACGAAAGTATGTCTCAGCTACTGTATGTAGGTATATGTAAAAATATACACACTAATAAGAGTAACGAGCAAAGAGAACAGCACTTACAAGATTCAAATATCTCACAAAACGTAATGCACTCGAGGAACTTATTAGCTCGACTTAGTAGTAGCAGAAAAAGCACGTATCGAAATAGTAACTAAGTAAAAGATTACGGACGTCATAACATAACTCAACGAATGTAAACAAAGCAATCACGCACGTAACGTACCACTGAACATCTCGTCTGTTCTGTGACATGCGCAAGTAAATGTTGCCAGATCATTTTTTAAATCTATTTATAAATCGTTATCGATCGATAAATCTAATTGTTTTTTTATTCTTTTATTATCATTTTATTTGGATATCGAATACTCATTTATAACAAGACGTCATTAGTAGTTTAGTTCTTTGATACCACCCAACTTGTTTTGGTATAGCAATCAATCCACAGACAAAATTGAATCAAACGGATGTTGGCGTAATGTTAAACCATTATTTAACTTTAACCTTATTCCTAGGGTGAAAGAAATTGCATAAAAAATACCATGTACAGACGCCAGCACATCAAGTTACCCCAATATGTCAAATTTTCCCAATTGAATATGAACCTTATTCTGTTTAACATAAAGTTGAAAAACGATCAAAGAAATTTGAGACATTTTGACGTGCTGGCGTCATTTGCCCTGCTGAGTGTGGACGTACCTACTCGATAACTGCGCTGTCATGAGGCATTGTGAAGCTTGTAATACCGACCTAATAGACAATGATTGTATTAAGTGCGTTCGTTGTAATAAACAATATCACACATTGTGCGTGAACCTTTCAAATGAGGATGTACAAATTGAGCAAAATTCAAACAACTGGCTGTGCCCACATTGTCGCAGTAAACAACCAAAAGGTGATAATTCTAATATTCCGGTTCGCCCTTCGACGCCAACATCAATGGCAGAAGTAACTTTCAACGTTACTCGCCGCAAGATCAATCAAGCAAGGACTGAGTCGCTTCAAACTACTAGTCTATCCTCGGAGTCCTGGCGCCAAGAAATACGGGATATCATACGGGAAGAGGTACGCGATGCATTGCAAGAAACTGTGGGTGCGTTAACATCAACTTTAACTGCAAAACTGAAGGAAATGAATGAGGAAATAAAGGAGTTCAAGATATCCATGAATTTTCTAAATAGCGAATTCGAGAGAATTAAAGACGATACCATTATTTACCGTAAGGATATGAGCCAAATAAAGAAAGAAAATGACAGTTTACGCATTGAATTAAACGATATCATGAAAAAATACGATCAGATAGATTTATCGTTACGTGCTAATAATATTGAGATACAATGTGTTCCGGAGAACAAATCGGAAAAATTGGTAAACATCGTCAAACAACTTGGTCGGACCGTAAATATTGGTATAAATGAAAGTGATATACAGTACTGTTCCAGAGTTGCAAAAATGAAGCCAGACAGTGTCCGCCCACGTTCTATCCTAATCAAGTTCAACACATCTCGCCTCCGTGACACCCTCTTAGCGGCAGTGGGTACATAGAACAAAAACCATGTACAGGATAAATTAAATACCCATGATCTAGGATTTACTTCTGCCGGAAAGTCACCAGTATTTGTGGTTGAGAACTTATCTCCGGAAAATAAAAACTTACACGCCGCTGCCCGTATTCGTTCTAAAGAGTTAAAATATAAGTTTACGTGGGTACGTGGAGGACGTATTTATATGAGGAAAAATGAGACTGCTGAGAAGATATTAATCCGTAATCTCGACTCGTTGAATAAACTTACCTAATGTAATTTTAAATAATACTTAGCTATAATCAGTTCATAATGTGCCTTATTTTCGATACATACCCGCATTCTTTTTAATTAGCATTGTACACCGTAAAGGTGTAAGTTACTATTATATATAAGTCATGTTTACTACATAGATACCAACTGTTTTGTTTACGTAATCGATTCATCGTTAATTAGTTCCTTACATGTAAAAGAAGCGTATCTCAATTGCTATATGTTTGACTATTGTGCACGCTATTGTTTACTTTTAATGGTGAGTTATAATACATACTTAACTGGTGACATTCTTATTAATTACTTTAGTTTAATAACCCAATTACTAAGCGAGTGCTTTCGATCATACAGCAACCTATATACAAATACAACAGCAACAAGCATGTGTTGTTGCGGTATATCAACATACCTTAATAGCATAATTTGTTGTGGTATTTATAACATACATACATACATAAACTCATGCCTTTTTCCCATGGGGGTGGGCAGAAGCTGCAGAGTGCCGTGTGCAATTTTTACATACTCTTTTGCTTTGTTTACATTCATACATGTTGTCATACACACACGCTGGTTGGGAGTCCTACGAATTTATGACATTATACATATATTGGGTAATGGACTTTTGCTTTATCAGTTACTTTAATTTTAAATTATGGCAGGCACTAAATTAAGTTTTTATTACCAAAATGTACGTGGGCTGAGGACAAAAGTATTGAGTATATTTGATAGCATTTTAAGTTGTAATTATGACATTTTGCTCTTTACTGAGACATGGCTGCAGGATGATATCCTGGATACGGAATTGTGTGATGACAGATATCAGGTATTTCGGCAGGATCGTGATTTGGGTTTGACTGGCAAAAGGACTGGAGGTGGAGTTATGTTGTGCACAAAACGTAAAATGAATGCCACAAGATGTCAAAATTTACTATGTAACGGTATTGAAATACTACATGTCAGACTTTCAGCTCAAAGTATTGCTGCTGTGAGGGATTTGCACATTATACTAGTATACATTCCACCTGATGCCTCCAGCATCCCATCGCAATTAGACTCGATTGTAGAATCTCTAACTAACATGCAGAGTGCGTATGACAACCATGACTATGTATTTATAGGTGATTTTAACTTACCCTGTTTAACGTGGACCGGCGAAGGTTTCTTTACATTAAATGACTATTCACAACATATGCGAACTGCAGCTGCTTTATTTACAGACAATATTGGTTTACTAGGCTTTACACAATATAATTTCACTCCTAACTGCAAAAACCGTACGTTAGATCTATGTTTTTCAACGACACATGTCACTGTCAGCCGATGCGATGACCCTCTTCTTCGCGAAGATGCTTACCACCCTGCTTTAGTTCTGAAGGCTAATGATTTATTCATAACACCTCTTCGAGAAATACGCTCACCGCGACCTAATTATTATAGAGGTAACTACGAGGAACTTAATGAATACTTTAATAAAATAGACTGGGAAAAATCGTTAGCAGTTAGTCCGATCGACAATGCAGTTGATGTGTTTTATAAAGAAGTAAATGTTGGAGTGGCGCGATTCATCCCACTCAATAATTATTCAAAATGTCGGCGGTACCCCGTTTGGTACAGCCGATCTCTCATTAAAATAATTCGGGAAAAAACTAAAATGCATTGTAGGTGGAAAAAATATGTAAACCCCCGTGACCACCATGAATTTTCAATTTTGCGTGCTAGGCAACATAGTATTAAAAATTCTTGCTTTCGTAGTTACATGACGTATACAGAAAAAATGATAAGCCATTCTCCCAAAACTTTCTGGACCTACGTCAAAAGTAAAAGAGGCAGTAGTCAATACCCAAATGTTTTTACAGTTGATAATGACACATACGTAGATGGCTATAGTATTTGTAGCGCATTCAGCAGATACTTCCACAGTGTTTTTGCTAAACCATCTGTAAACCTACCTGCAAGTGCGGGGCTTACATGTACCACTAGTGTACTAGTGGAAAATTGTAGTAATGCAATATCTACATTAAATATCACCGAAGACTCAGTGCTTGGCATCTTGCGAACGTTGGATAGAACTAAGGGTCCCGGGACTGACGGTTTACCAGCAGTATTTCTACGTGGTTGTGCTGATAGTTTAGCGAGCCCTATAACGCTATTGTTTAGAAGGTCTCTAGCCGAGGGTGCCTTCCCTTCTTTGTGGAAGGCCGCGCTTATTGTCCCTGTACATAAAAAAGGTTCAAAATCGGACATTAAAAACTATCGTCCGATATCTATCCTAAACACTCTCAGCAAGGTGTTTGAGAAAATAGTCCATAACAACATTTACTCGACGATATTTAATGGTATAGGCCCTTATCAGCATGGTTTTATCAAGCGACGCTCAACAACTTCTAATTTAGCTACCTTTATTAATTATGTTGTCAGTAATATGGAAGCGGGTGGGCAGGTTGACGTGATCTATACAGACTTCGAAAAAGCATTCGATCGTGTGGATCATGTTAATCTGCTTTCAAAACTACAATACCTTGGCATCCATGGTGACCTACTTAGATGGATCAGCTCGTATTTATCCAAGCGTTCGCAGGCCGTTGTTGTGGGAGGTTATAGATCAGATTTCGTTAATATACCGTCCGGTGTGCCCCAGGGATCCTTACTTGGACCTCTTTTTTACTGTGCATACTTACACGATATCCATACATGTTTTAAATATGCTAAGCACCTTTTATACGCGGATGATATGAAGATATATCTACATGTTCGATCGAAACTAGATTGTGAACTCATACAACGTGATCTTAATTCATTATACCAATACTACTCATTAAATAACATCAGCGTTAATATAGCCAAATGTCAATGCATTAGTTTTACTCGTTGCAAAAAACTCATCAACTTTATGTATAGTTTTGATGATAAAATTATTGAAAGAGTCAATTTAGTCAGAGATCTTGGTGTAATGCTTGACTCCAAATTACTGTTCTCTCAACATATAGATAGCATAGTTAGTAAAGCCTCCCGTAATCTTGGATTTGTAATGCGCACTTGTAAACCATTCAGAAACCTCCATAGTCTTAAGATTGTATACTGTGCCTATGTTCGAAGTATTCTAGAGTATTGCAGTCCAATCTGGTCACCACAATACAATGTTTACATTTCCAGAATAGAAAGTCTTCAAAAACGATTTGTTAAATATTTAAACTTTAAAGGAAATAAGCGTCATGCTTCTTATCTTGCAGACTCTGGTCACTATTGCTTGCTTCCACTTTATGATAGACGTAAAATGTTTGATATGCTGCTCTTATTTAGTATTCTTCGTGGGGAGATTGACTGTAGTGACCTTTTGTCATACATAGAATTTTGCACGCAAAGGTCTCGCACAAGACACACCCACTTGTTTAATGTACCTTCACACCGCTCCAATTATGGGCAAAATGCTGTTATGACTCGACTGCCTCGCTTATACATAGACAAGTTTGAAAGTCTGGATATATTCCAGCTGTCCAAGAAATCGTTTCGTAAATGTGTTGTAAAAATACTCACCAGTAGGTAAATAGTATCCGTACCTATAGTGTGTATTTTTTGTTTATCAGTTGTTAGTTGTTCTATTTTTCCGTTAACTTTAGTTAAGGTTAACATTTTATAACTACAAACTGTTACTTTTAACTACACTATTTAAGCTACTTATGTTTTCCTCCACTTTCTAGTTTTATATTATGCATGCTGTGAAACTCATTAATTGGCTTCAGTACCTCATAAGACATTGTTATTACCATATCTTTAACGTTAAGAAAAAAGCTGTTGAGTTTCCTATCAATAAATAAATAAAAAAATAAATAAAAGAGTTAGTATGTAACTATGTAGTTTCTATGAGTAGGTTGATGTGAGGTGAGGATGATGCACCTAGAATGAAATAAACTATACTAAGGTAGGTAATATACATATATAGATATTATATACATATTAAAAATAAGCAATGGAGTTTATAATTAAATTATTATGTTGGTAGATATTGTGCTTACATATTAACAAATATACTCTATACACTGTAGATTGTTAATAAAAGGGATTATAGATCCTACCGCTCAAACTCACCCCAAGAGTGCGCCAAGCCCACGTACAGCATTACCAACAACAATACACTCTGAGTTCTACACATTTTCAACAGACGAAGATGGCGACAGCTTGAGATCACTCTACCAATATTAAATGTGATGCGACCACCGTTTTTGATCATTCCAACTTAAAGCATGTCGCGGAGTTTATTCACGACATACGTAGGTACCTATTAGGTGTGATGTGAATACTGATAATTCGGTGACCTATGGATCACGAAAACACTAAACCATTCCAGAGTTCCAACACTTATGATGCAACTTTCTTTTGTATGCTGAAACTTTGACGTTGATGCAACTTTGACGTTGATGCAACGCTGACGGTGATGCAATTTTGACGCTGATGCAGCTTTCTGTTCGACCAATTAATTGTTTGTACAGACGCCAGCACATCAAGTTACCCCAATGTGTCAAATTTCTTCGATCCTTTTTCAACTTTATATCAAACATAATAAGGTTCATATTCAATTGGGAAAATTTGACATATTGAGGTAACTTGATGTGCTGGCGTCTGTACAAACATTATTCGAAATTCGAAGGTGAGCAACAGCACTCAGCTTCCAATTTGAAAACGACTTATACGAATCAATGCTACTATTATAAATCAATACTAATACTAGCTGCACTGGCATACTTCCTTCCACCCTAATGTTCAAAAGTTTTCGTCCTATTCTCAAAACCATTGAATGTCGTTGAGTCGGGTATTTTTACATCTACTACTGCTTCTTTATAGGAGGTTTCATTTGATTTATTAAATACAATTTTGTGTACAGGTAAGAACAACTATACAAAGTCGTACCACAGTATAAATATTAATACAGTAGGACGACGCCTTTGATCTCTCGAAAAATGCCGACAACTTCGACACGCGTTAGACTTCAATAATAGCTCCCGCAATAATAGCTACGAACAGCGTTTTGTTCACAGTGCGGGAGCGGCTTTCCCGCGTCTCGCCCCTCACACCCCGCACGATTGCCCTGTCTAGACAGCTTCGTCGGACGACTGTATGTTTTTAGACTGTGGTCGTACATAAGGCCATGTGCATTTTCTTTATGGTAGGCGCAACAAGGGAACAATAACTTAAAAGTCAAATAGACAACTTAGAATAATGCAAACATAAGTATAGATATATTATTATGTAAAATCAAAAGAACAACGGAGTCAGGACAAATCAAAAACTGATCTACTAAATCAACTTAGTTATAAATTGGACAACTCCTTGTAAATGTGCGTGTTGTTTTTGTAAACAGTTTTATTGTAAAAAGTAGCAGACGTCCTGCGGTTTCACCCGTGTAGGTCCCGCTACCGTGGGAATACAGGGACAACTCCATACCAAACTTTATTAAAATTTATTTAGTAGTTTTTACGTGAAAAGTGTAACAAGCATCCATCCATCCATACTCACAAACTTTCGTGTTTATTATATTAGTATTAAGCGTTTCAAATAAAAATAGGAACGTCAATGACCTCTATCTGTCAAATGTCGCTTTAAAAGTACGAACTGCAGCGAAACCTTAATCGTAAACCAATTATTTTCCTTTTTATTGTTGTTGAAGTTTTTCAAAATGAAAAAAATGTCTTAAATTGATTAGTTTTGTGAAGTGCTTACGTTTTATTTATTAATTCTGTTTGTTACACGGTTGTTTGCTGTTGTTGTTGATATTTATTTTCGTTTTCATCTCCCTGACTGCTCGAAAATGTGTGTACGAGGCGCTGTTTTGCAAGGGAGGGCTCGAGTGATTATCTCAAATGTAAACAAATGATAGTTACTATTTAGAAAATTATTCGTTCGTAATTCGTAAATAAATTACATTTAGAAAAAACCTTGTTTTGCTGATCTTACCCAATTTATTCGAATTGACAGCTATGACGTCACAACAATGGCGCAAAGTCATTCCTATTCTCATTTGAAACGCATAGTAGGATAAAATAGCTAAATGTATACAGAACCGTAAACGTGCCACAGTTTTCATCGGTGACCGAGTTATCTGTGTGATAGATAACTCGGTTCAGGGGAAAAACCGTTTTGTATCTCTCTGTTATCACCAGTCGCTACAAAACCTATTTAAATTGCGTTGGGCTCCAATATTGCAAAATTGATCACCCGTTGTTTGAGACATAATTATCTTTGTTGCAACGTCTTTGTTTCATTAATAAAGGCTAAAATGTTTACAACGCGGAGTGTGCTGGCGTTGGTGGTGCTGTACCTGGGGTTCGTGCACTCCTGGGGTGAGTATGAGAGGCGTAATTTATTTCATTATTCTTAATTCTCGTAGCCTGTAGAAGAGGAGCTGGTGGCTAAAAAATAACAGCCTCACGCGTTGATCGAAGGTTAAGCTACGCTTGACAAAGTCGGCGCATGAATGAGTGACCATTAATTTGTAGCGACATCTATCTCGCCACACACGAACTAATGACCGATATCCTACATCGCGGTATCAAACTTCGGGCAGTAGTTAGCCCACCAGACACAACACCCGTCTGGTCGGAGGATCCTCCCTTTTCATCGGTGGATGAGGAACTTTACACTCTGTTCTTTATACCTACAAACTGGTGACCCCGAGTATGAACATACAATATGCAGCCTTCGTGCAACATCATCGTGACGTCATCATCACTTCCTCAAGCTTTCGAGCAGCGAGTCACCCAGCCAGCCAGCATCTACGGCTTCTACGGCTATCCTGACCACCAGCACGCAGCAGACAAGCATACCTAGTCATCACCCACAGCCATCTCAAGCACCCTTGGCACAGCACACTGCACTTCGGCCAGTCAGTTAGCAGAGACACACTTCTCTCCTGGTCGACGCAGCAGCCAGCCACTCCACAACACTGCAGCACTCCGACTCACTGGGGCATCAGCAGCAACACCCCAACTCACTGGGGCTTCACCGCAGACAGTTCCGACTCACCGAGAACTATACATAATATATACTGTTCGGAAATCACGTAAAGCCGTCACAGATAGTCAGAAGCCAGGAAAGAAAGTCTGGCAACCAGTTTAACCAAGGGATATCATGTTACCCAGTTACTGGGTTGTGGATGTCCGACTGGCATTCGCTCCATGTAAAACACTGGTATTCAGCTGCATCTGGTTGAACTGGAAGCAGACCTCAACATAGTTGGGAAAAGGCTCGGCAGATGATGTGTGTTAGGTACCTCATAACTTCGTCATAAATGCTATTCTGCTACAAATTGACAGTGGCTGAGTAACTGGCTGCTGCGCTACGAGTCAATTCCCACACGGAACAAATATTTGTTTTATAGTTGTTAGTTTGTATTTAAATGTTTAAAAACGCACCCACGATAGATACAAGGGAAGTAACAATAATACCGAGATTAATTGCAATTTACTATTTGGTTTAGTTTTCTCAAAGAAATAATATTCGGCTATTAATAGAAAATATAACAACTTTGGAAGTTATAAATTTGAACTGTTTGGAGTTGAAACACTCGGGCCATGGGGTCCGAGTGCCCATTTAACTGCCCAATCACGTGACCAGAAGGCTGGCTTAATTTAGATCAGAGTATCAGCATTGCCATTCAACGAGGCAATGCGGCCAGTCTCTCTCTTCTTCTAATCTTCTTGTTTTTATTATTTTTGTATGTATACAATATGTAACAAAAACCCTGTTGTTCCTTCTAACCACGTTTTAAGAATCGGTATACGTACCTAATAAAGCGAGTCATTTATTAAAAACGTTCAATAAAAATAATTAAAATAAATATTTAATAATTAATATTTGTAATGTTTGACTGATTTCTTACCTCTGCAGCGAATCTCTTTGACCGATGCCGCGCCGCCGCGCGCCTCCGCGCCACGTGACGCGGCATCGGTCATAAGGTCATGACCTTGTCAGCTGTTGTTCGTCACTTTAACGAATGAATCTATTCTTTGCAAATGTTTGTTTACACGTTATTTTTATGCACAATTGATAGTTGTTCAAACTACATATTTTAACACATAAAAAAAAACAATAGTTATTACCATTGAATTAGAAAAGTTTCTAATTCAATGGATATTACGATGTCTACTTGACGGCCGCAGAGATGCTGTTCAATATGACCACCTTGTATGTAGGTACCCCTACACATTTGTTGCAACGTCTAATAATATTCTAACGACATATCAACATATTAAAATATTTTACGTTAGAATAACATTTACGTAAACGAAACACAACTCAATCACATAGGTTAACAATTACATCCGTTCGAAACTAAGTTGCGCGGGAGACTGGAACTAGGATGTAAGGAAGGAAGCAAGGCGGCGCGGGCGGCGGCGAGTGGGGGGCGGGGTACGGGATAGGCAAGCACGTGCGTCGCTGCCGGCCGCGGTAACGTTTGGCGGCATATTTTGTCACTTCAAAGAAGCCGCCGCCGCCTAGACGCGCTCGTAAATAAAAATGTACTTGTAAAGTCAGGTGTTCTAAACATTTTTTCGAATGTGTCGGTTTTAATAGTTATTTGATTACGACCCGTCGACTGGCCAATCATTATTTTTTTTAAATTGTAATTTCATTAATGGTATCCTTGTAGGTAAATGTATATGCCCCTAAAAGGAACAACAGGGTTTTTGTTACATATTGTATAATATTTCTGATTTGTATTTACAATAAATAAATTTCGGCTATGACTTTGGTATTAAAATTGTATTTGCTTTTGTTTCAGACATCGCCGTGAGCGCAGGAGAACGACTCATGTATTATACCAGCGGAACTAACACTAACACCGTACATTTAATTTCCCAAAACTTTACAGCATTAGTTTATGACGATATTCATGACATGATGTTGTACGTCGACAAACAGAGAAACAACGATGCTGTATGTGGCTATAACCTGACTTCGAAAGAAAATAAATACTTCATAGAAAGGAACGGTCGTAACATACATGGTCTTGCCTTCGACCCGGTCAAAGAAATAATTTTCTTTTCCGACACAATTGAAAAAAGTATTAATTGGTTTTCAATCAAACCTGGATCTAATAACAATCGGTACGGAAATCTTTTAATAAAGACAGATGGCTGGACTCCAACTGACATAGCTGTGGATAGCTGTGGAGGGTACGTGGCTAATGAGAGTAGATCAACTTGAAACTTAACTAAATCAATTTTACTCATACAGTTTTAACAGTCTATTCGTCAATTATACCAGACTGTTACTGTTCCACTTCTCATACAGGAAGCCACGAGCAATGATCACCACGCTTGCTAGAGGCGGATTGGCAATTAAAAACTTATATTTTATTACATAACTTATTTTTTTTTGTATGAAGAGCGTCGTCCTACACGTTCTTCTTCAATAGAAACTGAACAAAGACAAGATTTGTGAGACTGCTGAGTGACATTACTCATCATTTTTTATACTTGTTTTCAATTTGCAGATATATTTACTGGACTAGCGCGAAACCTGGAAGCCCGGTCCAAATGGAGAGAGCAAGGTTCGATGGTTCCGAAAGAAAGGTTATGTACGGTAGAAGTTTGAGCATATTTAGCTTCGCTATCGATCCTAAGACCCAGAAAATTTACTATGTTGATGGATCGAAAATCGGGGAGACATACACTTTCTATTTGAATAGTGCTAATTTGAATAGCGAAAATTTCACTTTGGCAATCGAAACAACATTGTTAAGTTTTGATGGACATCATTCTGCATTAAATGCATTGACCATCTCAAAAGACTACTTATATTGGATGAACAGCAGCGAGAATTACCAATCAGTATTTCAAGTACCAAAGAATGCTGGGATAAGAGAAAAAGAAATATTTAAATTACGTAAGGAAGGATCATTTGGCATAGCCGCCAACTATAAAGTGTATGAACAAATTCAAGGGCTTTATAATTGCACCGGTTTGGAACAAAATAACTTCGCTGGGCTAATTTGTGTTCATGGTACGAAGAATATTAAAGAATCTCTTTGCGATTGCACAACCGGTTACATCGGTGAGCGATGCGATATATCTGGGGGCTTACCATGATCTTCTAAAATACTTGCCAATTGCAAGGCAGTTCAACTAAGCAGTTTAATCTGGCAGGTTTCGTTTTTGTACCATGAATGTTTCCGGCTGACCTGCATTTTGACCTGCTTCATAGTCTCTGATCAGTAGGCTGACCGCACAGATTAAATAAGATTAATTCAATCGTTCTTTCTGAAACACGTTGACGGTTTTACGGTTTTTATAGATGTTTAATATGTTTTAACAAGTAAAGGTTAAAACAAAAGAGATTGATGAAAGAAACATTTTTCCGTGTCTAAAATGGAATTTCACATTATTCTTGAGAGAAAACGAGTTCCATCTTCATCAAAAACTTAAATGTTAATGTTAAAAGTCTTTACATTTATTTCCGAACGTACCTATTAATGACAAATGTATTATGTCATGTTCTGTCTATTGACAAAAGTAGAATATTTATGAGGCAATTTTGAAATTCAGGTGGGTTAGTTTTAAAAATGTTTTATGAAAACCTGAGTGTTGTTAACTGAGACCGTGTTTGTGAGTGACTGGTAACCGTGGTAGGCAAGTGCAACTAGGAAGAGTTTTTTTACTATATTGCATGAAGAGTGTCCTACGAACAATTGGATACTTTGTGGCTTATTTTTAATACTAACAGAGATATCGCTATGGGTACAAAAAGAAATGTTAAATACGATTGCCGGAGATGTTAACATTAGATTGGAACATTTGGGAAGCTGTAAGTTTTACAATTAGATCAATGATAAGCTTAAATTCTAATCACGTAAATAAGTACTAATCTTCAACTCAATCGAAAAGTTTGGTAATAAAATAGGGCGTCGCATGAATGTTTGTAGCTCATATTACATTACAGAGCTCAAGTGTAAGCTATTTAGTGACCCCTTATAACGTTTAACAAAAGTATTGACCTGCGACATTTCAAATGTATCTATCGAGTTCCTCTAAATAATAATTTTAATTTTAGCATATTGTTTAATACTTTTGCTATCACTATGTTTCTTAAAAGCGCAATAAAATATGTTCATCTCATTTATAAAATAAACGGTAAACGCAGTGCTTAGAGAAGATTTTCTATATTTTATTATACTTTAAAACAACGTAAGAATTATATTTTATGCACATTTTAACAATACGTAACGTTTTTTTATTCCAATTTTATAGAACAGGTCAATAAAAGTTAGTTTCACAGACCTGCAAATTATGACAGTAGGGCAGGTTAATTGTTGATTGTCTATATGTCAAAAAGCCTGCATGGTAGGAAATGTTGCAGGCCAGCCTGCTGGAGTGCTGTCACGTGGTCACTCACCGGCTTAGGTCACGTGATCGCTGGCTCGCCTGCTTCTATACTCACTCATGGTACAAAATAACAGGGCAGGTTATTTTTCGTGTAAAACTGACCTGCTATAAGAGTTCATGGTAAGCCCCCAGTATGTATGAACTATTGTTTGGAAGGTGATTGCAGTTTCGATGAAGAGGGATCTCCTAAATGCAGGTAAAACATAATCTGTTCCTAATCTAGACAAAGTTACAGTTTCATTAACAATTACGAAGTTCGATAAATCTGAAATATTTAAATGGAATTGGAGTCTTGCTTTATTTCTTTTTTTTTATTTATAATATTGCACCTACCACTGCTTTTCTCTGCATCACCTAAAGATTGACTGGTAGAAAATGCCTATGGTATTAAGTCCGCGTATGTACATTAGTATGCTTGAAGATTTATAAATAAATTGACATGAGCTTTTGAAATGCAAAATTCATTCACTATAAGAGGAATCAGTAACAGTTTCAAAAAGAAACTAAGTAGGTACATTTCTATTTAACAAATGCTAATCATTCGCGTTGGATTTTCTAGCTGATAAATTTTAGTTGTCATGAAATTATAATAATTATTAAAATGATTGTATGTTTGGTGATAACCGCAATGAGCTAGGTATTATTATTATTTCTGTTCAGTTTCTGAATGATAATTCAAAATCTTAAATTTTATTTTATAACCAAAAATGTATTTAATTTAATTTAATAATTATTTTTATCTTTTTGTTATTATTAAAACTGGGAGTACTGTTTGTTAAAATAAGTTTCGGAAGAGCGAAGTGTCCTAATAGAGGCAATTTGTGCTTAAAAGGGCACTTCGAACGCTAGTTATAGTACTTGTCATGTAATAGAAAAATAAATGATTATGATCATTATGATTATGATAACCTGCATCAATGTTTGCATGCCAAAATGACAGGCTAAATGGTAGGCTGTGACACTTTTATATGATTTTTATCACCATGTTGTAAATCTATTCTTCTATAAGTATTCTACTATTTATTTTGGCTTCATAGAACTTATCGTTAATGGAGACTTGACTTACTCAAAGCCCCCTATTCTTTCATTGTTTAATTTAGATAAAACTAGCTGTACCCTGCCACGCTTTGCTGTGGCACATTGTGATTGAATAGTTAAAAAAAAAAAAAATTACGTGTGGCACTCGGAGACTGCGGTAAAGCTATTGTATAGCATTTCTTATCAACTGCTCTCCTCTCTCCTTCACCCCTCCCCTCTCCCCTCCCTCACTTTCCTCACCCTCCCCCTCCCGACCCCTGCCTCTTTCTCTCCCCCTTTCCCCACCCCTCTCACCTCCCCTTCCCCTCCCCCATTTTCCCTCCCCTCTCCTTCTGTCATCCCACTTACCACCCCTCCCACTCCCCTCCCCCCTCTCTGCCCCTCCCTAACCTCTCACGATCTCCCCACTTCCCCTCCCCTCCCACTAACCTCCCCTTTTCCCCTCCCCCTCCCTCTCGTGATATTTCAAAAAGTCATTCAAAGTTCTGCTATTCATCGATAGATGGCAAAACTAAAAACTAAAAAGTATCACCGCTGTGCCTGTGTTAGGTTATTTTTGTTACGGAATTTCTGTATTCAGTTTCCACGCTCAAGGCCCGCGATAGAAGCTATGCAATAACTTATGCGGGATAGAAAATGATAAAATTATGAAAATGACTATTAAAAAGCAAGGGTTGGTGATAAAAAAGTGCAAATTTAGAGTTGTATGTATTTTTTGATGCCACATAATAAAAAAATAAAAAAAAATAACGTTTATCAAAAAAATAAAAAAATAAAATTTGGGGTGAACACCCCTTATCACTTAGAGGTTAGAAAATAGATAGTAGCCGATTCTCAGGCTAACTGAATATGCATAAAAAAATTCATGAGAATCGGTCAAACCGTTTCAGAGGAGTATGGGAACGAACATTGTGACACGAGAATTTTAACATAACATAACATAACGTCACGCCTGTAATCCCCGAAGGGCTAGGCAGAGGTGTACCTACATCCACATTTCGCCAGTTATGTTTTTAAGTCCCATGTAATAGGGGGCGAGCCTATTGCCATCAATCGGGCACGAATCCAGACTCCGGGCTGCTACTGAGAAATCCCAGATGGAAAAACTCAATAACACTTTGCCCGACCCGGGGATCGAACCCGGGACATCATCATCGTTCAGCAGTAGTGCTTGCGACCATCGGACCAACAAGGCAGTCTAGCAAAATACTTACGTTTAACATTACCATTATTTCAGATGTTACGCTGGTTTTGCCGGGAGTAGATGTGAAGTCAACCCGTGTCTCAGTTACTGTTTAAATGACGGTGAATGTTCCCTGAACGAAGAAAATGAGCCAGTCTGTCAATGTGTTGGCAATTACGAGGGATCAAGATGTGAGACTGCTAGCAACACATTCACTTTCACAAACACTTCTATATACAAGACAGCGAAGAATAATTTAACTCTAGCTGATTTATTGTCAAGCTGGCGAACATCTAACTCAAAAATATATGTTACTGTTTATAATAATAATTATTATTCTAATTCAAATATTTAATTAATTTTACTTTAAAGTAAACTTAGTTAGATCTTACTACAGTCCATTTGAAATAAGATAAGGAATTTAAACAAACCGTTTTACAGTCGGATGAAACGATTTTAACTTCTATTTCGTAACAGTAAGGGTGGCATTATGAGCAAAAACGCGGATACAATACCAATTGTTTCCTGCAGCTGCCATTTGTCATGCTGCCAACGTAATAGAACTCAAAATAGGTTAAAGGGACTGTAAAAAACGTTTATTAAAATTTCTTTTCTTATTTAAAATGGACTATAGTATTGTATGTTTCTTAATTATTTCGGCTATCTTTTACACAATCTAAAGATGACCCTCGAACTTCATAATCTTGCTAAAAAAAAAAGGAATAACTTGGTAAATTTGTTCCGTTTTGTTTCCTTATAATATCTAGGTAATATCATAAAAATGTAAATATAGATATTATATTAAGATCGAAAAGAAGATTTTGTTTTATTAACTAATGAAATTCATAGATACTAATATTAAAAACGAGAAAGTAACTTTGTTTCTTTGTCCGTTCGTTTGATTGCCGGCTTTTCAGGACTAAACAGCTAAACAGGTAATGAAATTGGCAAGGTGATAGAATATATCCTGGAAATTGACTTAGGCTATCTTTGGAATTAAAATAAATAGGAAATTCACGAAAAAAATTTTTATTTGCCCCGTTGGAACACTAAACGAGGTTTCGAAGCCGAATTGGGGAAAAATTCTCCAAAAATGGTAATCCAATTTTAAAAGAAAAAGGGGGTGGGTTTTTTTTAATGTTTTTATATGAATGTAACAGTGTACTCATTGTTATAGAGCCAAATAAAATAAATAAATAAAAGTGTGATACTTAGTTAAGCAGGCTAGTGTACTCGTATATAGATAAGCGATACAATGACGACAGTCACATTACTATATAAAATATATTTTAATTATAGGTTTCAATTAAGCGGCGACAGCCCAATAGCTAAGAAGTCGGACTGGTAATCGAGAGATCGCGATTTCAATCCCCACCCATTGCACTTCTGACGAACCTACTCCAGACACGAGCATATTTAGCTTAATTGGAAGGTTACAAGACTAGGTACTAGTAATGTGAAACGTACATTAGCAATCACATTTTTTAATAAAAAAAAAGCGTCTTCTGACCATAACAAACAGAATAATTATTATAACTTGTAACAAATAAATTAAAAAAAAATATCTAAATTGTCTTTAAATTACATACATACATAAACTCACGCACGCCTTTTTCCCATGGATATAGGCAGAAACTACAGAGCGCCATATGCTACGATTCTTAAATACTTCTTTTGCTTCGTTTACATTCATACATGTTGTCATACACACACGCTGGTTGCGAGTACTACGCACCTGACCTTTCTGAAGAACCTCACCAATAAGGTCTATGTATGTCCTTCTAGGGCGTCCCCTCCCGGCGTTCCTACTTACATCTGCCTTGTAAATACCTTTCGTTAGTCGCCTTTCATCCATCCTTTCTGATACAAGATATAATAAGAAACCATTTGAGATATATGGTTTTATTGCATAAAAATTACAGATGGTATGACAGCTGTGACAGAGAATAATTGTCTACCTTCTTTTGGTAAAAGTCTATGGTAACATAAACAATAGCAAGAAGTATTTACACTACATTCACCCCCGCGTCAGAGGACGTAATCTTGAAGACGGGTTGGAACTCTCTTCTCTCTTGAGGAGCGCCGAGTTGCTGTATTTTCGATTTGATGAGAGTTCTCCGCTGTTGTCAAATCTTGAACCTGAGCAGCAGGTATCTCCGCTTCACCTTCGGCATCCTCATAGTGATCTTCGGAATCAGATTGGTCACTCTCTTGTGACGGCAGCGGAAGAGGTGCTAGCTGTCTGTTTGATATGGTAGTTTCACGGCCATCCGGTAACCTTACGTGAGAATAAGATGGATTAGCTTCCAAAAGTTCTACTTCTTCCACCTCAGAATCGTATTTTGACGTTCTGTGATTGTTTCGCATCAGTATAGGTCCTGGCTCCAAAAGCCACGTTGGCATCGATTCCCCATTTGCAGATCGTCGTGTATGTCTAAAAAAATTTTCATGAGGTGTGGCGTTAGTGGCCGTGCAAAGCAAAGAGCGGATTGCATGGAGAGCATATGGTAAGACTTGCTCCCAGCTAGCTGTTTCAAGATCTTTGGTTCTCAAGCATAGCTTTATTGTTTTCCATAAAGTACCGTTTAGACGCTCCACTTGACCATTTCCTTGTGGATTATATGGCGTGGTTCGACTACATGCAATTCCATTTGTTACCAAATAGTTCCGTAATTCGTTAGACATGAAGGCTGCTCCACGATCTGAATGGATATATTGTGTAACACCATAAGTATAGAATAAGTCCTTCAAGCATTTAATAATGGAGCCAGCAGACAGATCTTTGGTTGGGTAGGCAAATGGGAATCTTGAATATTCATCTATTATTGTCAAGATGTAGCGATTTTGAGTGTTGGTAGGTAGAGGTCCTTTAAAATCGATGTTGAGTCTTTCGAATGGAGTGGTTGCTTTTATGAGCGTTCCCTGCTTTTTAACAAACCTAGGTTTGATTTCTGCGCAAATACGACACTCGGATGTCATCTTCTTGATATCATCTACAGAGTAAGGCAGATTTTTAGACCGTACCCAGTGAAACATTCGTACGATGCCGGGATGTCCCAAGATATTGTGTAACTCATTTAATCTGTCCGTGTTCATACTTGAGCACACACGGGAGAGGGTATCAGCAGTAACATTATCTTTACCCGGACGGTAAATTATATCGTATTTATAATTTGATAGCTCAAGACGCCATCTCTCTATCTTCTCATTTTTGATCTTACTGTTATGGGATTGGTTGAACATGAAAGAGATAGATCGTTGGTCAGTTATTACTAAAAAATGTCTACCAATGAGGTAGTGCCGCCATTTTCTCAAGGATTCAACAATAGCGCTTGCTTCTTTTTCTATTGAGGAATGTCGGCGTTCGGAAATGTTAAGTGATCGTGAGAAAAAAGCTACTGGGCGGCCGTTCTGAGACACGGAAGCTGCAATAGAGTGTTCCGAAGCATCAGTTTCAACTGTGAATATCTCGTTCTGATTGATGATAGTTAAGGCTGATTTCATTATATCTGCTTTTAGTTGTTGAAAACAATCGACAGCGTCCTTTTCGAGTGGAAATTCAGAAACTTTAGTCAAGAGGCTGATCTTTTCAGAAAAATTTCTAATCCATTTTGAATAATGGGCGAACATGCCTAGTGTCCTTTTAAGTGATCGCGAGTCAGTTGGAATAGGCAAGTTCAATAGAGGACTAAGGCGATCATCATCTGGTCGAATGGTATTCTTTTCAATTTTGTAACCCAACAATTTTATAGACTCTTGTCCATATGCACACTTTTCCTCATTAAGAGTGAGACTGTATTTTGCTACAACCTCCCTGAATCGAGACAAATTCTGATCATGTTCCGCTGCTGTTTTGCCGCAAATTGTGACGTCATCCAAATACGAATAAGTACCTGTCAGTTTTTCTTTAATGATAATATAATGAAGTGTTCTTTGGAATGCAGCTACCCCGTTTGTGACTCCAAATGGTATACGTGTAAATTGATATAAATTACCGCAAGCTTCAAAAGCTGTATACTTTTTCTCAGTTGGCAAGATAGGTACTTGATGATATGCACTTCGTAAATCAATTTGGCTGAAGAAGTTGTTCTGTGCTACCTTCGATACGATCGATTCTATGTTTGGCAAAGGGTAAGCATCCAGTTCAGTAAATTTATTGATCGTTAACGAGTAATCAATGACGAGACGTTTGCGATGCGTTGTACCTCCAGTGACCAAGACTTGAGCTCGCCATGGCGAGTTACTAGGTTCGACAACCCCATCTTTTAAGAGTTTACTGATTTCCTCTCTTATGAATTGATTATCAGCTTCAGAATGTTTTCTCGACTTTATAGCGATGGGTTTTAGATTATTTGAAAGGTTACTGAAGAGTGACACAGGAGGCACCATAGCTTCCATGACGTTACATATCTTAAGGGGTTTTGCCGTACCTCCGAATTTGATTTCTACTGATGAATGGTCGCTTAGAATGTCATGACCAATTATCACATCAGCGCAAAGATCTTCCAAGGCGTACAGAGGCTTCGCCTTGTAGATGTGCTCGCTTAGCTTGATTGTAGCGTAGTAAAATCCATCTATGAGTGAAGTCCGTTTACTTGAAGCCAGTGTTACCGTTTCTTTCCATGGATGGCGTTTCAAGTTTAGCAATAGAGCAAATTTCTTGTTAATAAAGCTTGTAGAACTTCCACTGTCAATCAAGGCATCAGCTTTATGGTTGTTGACGGTGATTGAAACTGTAGTCCTATGTAAACTTGCTGGAGATGCTGCTGATATTGCTGACACTTCTGGCTCCTTTGGTTGCGCTACAGCGTTGCTAACGGGAATATCTGCGTTTCCGCCCCTGCATACTTTGGCAAAATGGCCTTTCTTTCCGCAGTTTTGACAAGTTGAGCGAAAAGCCGGGCATTTTATTCTCTGATGTACATTGCCCCCGCAGAAGAAGCAGCGTCTACGTGATGGGGCCGCGGCAAGATTGGAATTATTTCCCGCGTCATCTGTGTTTTCGATTTGGTAGAGTTCTTTTACAGTTTGGTACTCACTAGAATTTTTTTCAGCCATTTCGAGCGACATGGCCTGGTTGCAGGCTTCTTCCAGACTTATTTCTAAATTTTCAAGTAGCCTTTGACGAATTTTTTGAGAACTTAAGCCAGCAATGAAAGTGTCACGGACATATTCATTTCGATATTCTTCAGCAGTAACGGATTTGAAAGAGCAATCAAACGCTAGTTGTTGTAACGTGCGTACATAGTCTGCCACTGTTTCTTCAGGCTTTTGTTTGGTTGAAGATAGTACATACCGAGCGTGGATTTCATTCTTCGATTTCAGGTAAATTTTATCTAAGAGGCGAAAAGCGTTCACATATTCTTTTGTTTCTCTGATGAACGAGTAAACATTAGGAGACACATTATTAAAAAGAATTTATAGTTTTGTTCCATCTGGAATCTTCACTTCCTCAGCCTCTGTTTCTTCTGAAAGATAGTTCAAAAATGTTTCTTTCCAATGCCGATATTTTAGCTCGGCGGTTGGAGCCCCCGGATCCACGTCGAACTTCTCAGGCCTGAGAAGTCGTGCAATAGAAGCCATTACTGTGTTTTTATTTATGCAATAAATTGATACAAGATATAATAAGAAACCATTTGAGATATATGGTTTTATTGCATAAAAATTACAGATGGTATGACAGCTGTGACAGAGAATAATTGTCTACCTTCTTTTGGTAAAAGTCTATGGTAACATAAACAATAGCAAGAAGTATTTACACTACACTTTCAACGTGACCAAACCATCTAAGCATACTCTTTTCAATTTTTGTTACTACATCTTCTTTAAATTACCAAGTAAATTATCTTTTTAATATTGTATGAACTTGGTTTTAAACGTCTTAAAAAAGGTTATCAATTCGCCACAATGCTTTTTGTTATACCTATGTATGTTACTCGATTCCTCGTAAACGGCTGCATAATTTAAAAATCTTGTTTTTTGTAAAAGTATATTTTCTAGGAGGTTCCGTACACAGGCCAGTAGGTATGCCGGTTTAAATAATAATATATTTATTTTTCAACAAAAATTCACTTACATATTGAGAAAGTTAAATATAATGACCTTTACCGAATACTACTATGACCGAATACTTTCAATGAAGTTGGTTGTTTTAGTTTTCCTAAAAGAAGTTTTTATTTTGCATTTTTTTCTTGTAAAGAAAAATACAACCGACTTGATCCGAAACTAGAGTTATTTAACATACCGGTTGTTTTTTTTTGTAAAAGTTTTTTTAATTCTTCTTCGACATACCCGTTTTTCCGGTTATCATGCAATGTGTGCTGAATGCGTTGTTGTACTGGACGTGGAGAGCACTATTACTCGCCTGTATTTAGCTAGCCCACCAATATTGTATAGGATCCCGCTATAGAACTACCTTCACCGAGCTGGTTAATAGATGAAACCTATTTTATAACCTATTTTTTAATATTATGTCAATAAAAAAATTTCAATCCAGGATTTTTTTTTATTATTTCACCGGTTTAGTTAATAGACAAATTCCTTTCCAATCGAAAGTATGAAGTCCATAGAATATGCAAACGTTAGGTTGTCTATTTTTTTCCCGTCACAACTCTCAGGTAGGCAGGTATAAACAGGTAAATGATACTAGTAACACAGTATAAATATTAATACAGTAGGACGACGCCTTTGACCTCTAGAAAAATGCCGACAACTTCTACGCGCGTAAGACTTGAATAATACCTCCCGCACTACGAACATCGTTTTGTTTGAAGTGCGGGAGCGGCTTTCCCGCATCTTGCCCCTCATACCCCGCACGATTGCCCTGTCTAAACGGCTTCGTCGGACGACTGTATGTTTTTAGACTGTGCTAGTAACTTGCACCGGTCTGGTTAATAATAATAATAATTATTATTTATTTCAGGAAAATTCCCATAAGAATAAAATTCGAATTCGAATTAATGAATGAAAGTTAAAGATTGGAGACAAATTCCATACCATTCGAAAATTTGTAACTATGGAATTTGTCCATTAACCAAACCGGTGAACAATTAAGTAATTTTGTTTTTTTAAATTATTATTAATCATATCCTGAACTGACTTTTTTTAGGCAACCCATATGCAATATATTCCAGCTCGGTGAAGGTCGTTCTATAGCGGGATCTTAGACTAATAGGTAAGTAATATTATCGTAAAAAGGTGTAGATAGGTTACCTAAACAACATTCGACCTTCAAAAACGGCACAATAACGCACGCACGCGTCCGTTGTCGGCGCGACGCGACACTGAGGTAAAGTGTGGCTAATTAGCCACATTTTAACGTGTCGCTTGCTTACTTAAATTATCATTGTAGCCCGCAGACTACACACCACTAAAATAATACTAAAATGCTGTCTTTTCTACCACTTCAGTAAGGAACTCTAAAATGTCTCGGTGTTTACGTGACTCTTTAGGTCATCGAATTATCTGTATCATAATGGAAGTTATGAGTAATATGAGTTATGAGACAATCGTTCTCAACTCCAGTATCTATGCCTACAAAACCTTAATATAAGTTGCAAAGTTAATATCGCAAGAGTTATCACAAGTGGCGGACGCATCATCTTCGTCTGTTGAAAATGTGTATAACAAAGAGTGTGGTTTTGTTGGTAGGGCTGTACGTGGGGTTCACGCACTCCTGGGGTTAGTATACCTGCTTCATTTTTCAAGATGGTAAATTTAATATACATCACTAATTTTTAATTAGTACTAATACTTAAAGGGCTTATCCTAGACGGTCTTTTCATTATATTTGTAAAGTATCATTATATAATATTCATACAGCAAAGTTATTACCGTTTGTTTATGTCTAAAAAGTCACCCAATTTATGGAAATGTTGTACAGGCTATTCATGACATACCTACCTTTACTTGAAAAAACGTAGCTAGATCTCTGGGACATCTGTCAGTAAAATCGCGCCCATGAAGTTCTTAATTTAACAATACCGACAAACGTACCAGTCAAAGTCATACTTTATGGGCATGCTGAGCTAATTAGTGATGAGCGATCATCGTGATCACAGACTTTAAACTATCGATATTTTGTATAAAACTTAATTCAAAATTAATTTATCATTTAATTTTATTGTATATTAAAAAAAAATTGGATCATGTTATCTGAAAATAAAAATATTATTGTAATGCA
The DNA here is from genome assembly GCA_921972225.1 of Euplexia lucipara. Lineage (NCBI taxonomy): Eukaryota > Metazoa > Arthropoda > Insecta > Lepidoptera > Noctuidae > Euplexia > Euplexia lucipara. The sequence continues at coordinate 16,184,300 of OV179155.1, read as the reverse complement.
CATTTAAGAAGCGGATTCGATATAAAAAAGCGTAAGTACCTACGCAGTTTAATATGACAACGATTGGAAATAAGATCGATGAGAATTAAAACTAAGAATACCCATCATAAAAAAGTCGCAATGAATATTTTAAACCATAATGCGATGCAGGAAGAGTAAGTCAGTAGGTAAACGTAACTTAAGATTTCTTTTCTTGTTTCAGATATTGCCGTGAGCCTAAAAGACCAACTCATATTTTATAACAACGGTACCAAAACAAGCTTCGCAGATTTAATTTCCCAAAACCCAACTTCGTTAGCTTACGATGAATTACACAACAGCATACTATACGTCGACAAACAGAATGGCGATGACGCTATTTGTAGTTATGACTTAACAACCAAACAAAACAAATATATCGTGAAAAGAAATGGTCGTAACATTCAAGGTCTCGCCTTTGACCCGATCACAGAGCTTGTCTTCTTTACTGACGCAAAGGAAAGAAGTATCAACTGGGTTTCATTAAAACCTGGATCCCACAACAGTGTTTACGGAAATCTTTTATTCAAGATGGATGACGACCACACCCCCGCTGACATAGCTGTGGATAGCTGTCGAGGGTAAGTTCCCAAAGATGATTTAAAAATCAAACTTTTTTTTTAAATTTTGTGATACGCACTAATGGTTTTCAATATACAGGTTCATTTACTGGATTAACAAAAACAACATTTCAAATAAGCGCATGGGGAAAGCTCGGTTTAATGGTTCGGAGAGGGAGGATATATTTCAAAGAAATTTTCTGTACCCATTAAGTTTGGCTATTGACCCACAAAAAGAGAACATGTACTACTTCGATGGTTGTAAAACATGTTCTCCAGCAGATCTGAATAGAGCAGATTTACAAGGAGAACATGAAAATATAGTAAAAAGATTTCAAGGAGATTCAACTGTATCCAATTTGATGTCCGTTGCGAAAGATTACGTCTACTGGGTGAGAAACAATACCGTTTGGCAAATAGTAAAGAACAAACTAGTAACCAAAGAGATTATTAAATTCCGGAACGAAATACCACTTGGTCTGGTCGCTAATTATAAAATAGATGAACAAATATGGGCACCTCGAGATTGCGAAGCACTGTCGAGTCTGATACAACCATTAACAGTAACCAACAACTCCTTTAGTATTCTTCAAATTAAACGAAAAATACAAACAATAGAAACAGTACAGACAACAGAAGCCAAACTGTTTTGTGTACATGGTACAAAAGTTAGCGAGACATCTGTTTGCAAATGTACACCTGGCTACATCGGTGAGCGATGCGACGTTTCAGTTTGTGAGAACTATTGTTTGCAAGGTTACTGCAGTGTCAATGATGAGGGACTTCCTCAATGCAGGTAAAAAAAAAAGGTTATATATGCATATGATTTCGTTTAACTCATTTAGTTCCTGGTTAAGCCCACGATTTCTGTGAAAAGTCGTCAAACAAGTCTAGTTTTGGAATTCTCAAGCTTTGGTGGTTTTGTTTCATTCATTATTTGCCACTGACTTCCAAAACTAGAGTTCTTTTACACCTATTGGTGGATTTATTGTTAAGTCGGGTGAATTTTCTTGTAAAACAGTTTTTTATTATTTCAGTTGTCATGCCGGTTTTTCCGGACGACGGTGTGAAGTAGACGCGTGTCGTAGTTACTGTTTGAACAACGGTGACTGTTTCCTGAATGAGGCGCATGAGCCGTTCTGCCAATGCACTGGCAATCACGAGGGGGCAAGATGTGAAACTACTCAAAATTATACTTTGACCACAATTCCTTCGTGCGACTCAGCAGAAACAAACCTAACCCTAGCTAATTTAGTGTCAAAATGTATCAACTATTGTTTCCAAGGCACATGCAGCTTCAATGAAATGGGACTTCCTATTTGCAGGTGAAAATACTATGCTCCATTTATGTTACATTGCCTCATTTAGTAATAATTACTTTAACTTTTAAATACTTTTCTGATCGGGCAAAGTATTGATAAGTATTTCTATCTAAATTTTCTCAATAGTATCCCAGATTTTGGATTTGTGCCCGATTGTTAGCAACCGGCTCGCCTCTTTATCTTGGGACATACCTCTGAAGAAAAGTGGGTGTAGTACCTACAGGTTCATCTGTGACTAATCTTTGGAGGATTACGAGGATGATACGTAGACTTTAATATTTATATATTTTCAGTTGTTATAACGGCTATTCCGGGCTGAGGTGCGAGATCTACGCGTGTCATGGTTATTGTCTGAACTACGGCGACTGTTCTTTGAATGAGGAAGATGACCCAGTCTGTCAGTGTGTTGGCACTTACGAGGGATCAAGATGTGAGGTTGTTAAAAACTACACTTTCACTGCCAATAACACCTCTATTGATGACTCATCGAAAAAAAATGTAACTCTAGCAGATTTACTGTCAAGTTGGCGAACGTCTAACTCAAAAGTGTATGTGACTGTTAAAAATTATTATTGATGTTTATTTATTTCCGGGACATCGCCAAGCGGTTGGTCGACTCTTCACGTGACCAGAGGGCTGGCCTTTATTTCGGTCAGAGAATCAGCATTGCCATTCAACGCGGCAATGCGGTCAGTCTTCTGGGCACTTTTCCCGTTGACAGCGATGCGATGAGTTTTTTGATGCCATATAACTTAATACTTACTGTATCTAATTATACTGTTAATAGCTTTGTGGCTGTAATCATGTCGGTAGAATACTTGTATTTATAAGAAAATTATTCTTATTGATGTTTTAAAGGTTGATTCTAAGACCTTTTGTTGTTACGTCTTTTGTTTAAATACAACATGTAAAGAAGGGGCATTGTTCGCTTTTATTTCTTGGTGCTCCAAAATTCCGAACCTTTGGAAGACGTACGAGGCGCAGAAACCAACTCGCAGAGGCCCATTAAAGTAGTCTCTAATGAAATGAAAAGAAACACTCGCAGATTTTCCCTGTATACACTAGACAAGTGCACCCAAGAAAAACCTACGACTGGTGCAGGACTGGTAACACAAAATAAAATTTAAATAAATATTTCACAACTTTTTTCACAACACAACGCCATCTAGTCCCAAGCTAAGCAGAGCTTGTGTTATGGGTACTAAACATCTGATAAACTACTTATATATTTTTAAATACATACATATTATATATGTATAAAATACACCCAGACACAGAACGAATGATCACACAAACATTTGTTCTGGGTGGAAATCGAACCCAGGACCTCCGTTTTAGTAGTCAGGGCCGCTAACTACTAAAAGTACTGGACTAAGGCTAGGATGGCTAAAATGGACTAGCTCACGCCGCCCGCGAGGTGCAAGCTCGCCGCCTCGCCTGCGGGGCGCAAGCTCGCAGACCGCGCGCTGGCCGCGAGGTGCCAGCTAGTTGTCACCGCGAACACAATAAAATTGTTATATATGGCATTTATAATTGAACACGCCTATGACTTGCACGTTTTCATAATGTCTCGGTTTACGACGGCGCAATGACATTTTGCTGGTGACTCGGAGTCGGCGTGCTGTAAGCGTGCGGTCGACGCGCTGTAAGCACATGGTCCGCTCGCTATCGGCACGCGGGCTGCGAGTGCGTTGTGTGGTAGTGGCAAGCGCGCTGACTGCTCGCCGTTGGCTTTTTCGCTTTGACATTGTGAAATATATTATACTACCCACGATTTAAGGCTCTAAATTGAATGACAAGTCAATTGCTGGTTTGGAGTGGTGCTGGTGACGCCGTGCCGGTATAATGTGCCATGACCTTTATAGTCACCGTAACTTTAAGTCAACTTAAAGTGCATTACAATGTTTTTGTCATACGTTACAAATTGCCTATCAACATATTTTGTCATACCATCACAAGTATGACAATATCTTATTTTACTTATAATAACACTTTTCTATACTTGTTAAAGTTGATACAAAATAACATCTGTATCTATCTTTTAGCAATATATTAGGGAGGTTACTTTTGTATTACCTAATTGTCGTAAATAATCGTTTAGTAAGTCATAATTAGATCAACTACTTTTCTACACGATCATTAGAAAACCTTGAAAAATGATCATGATAAAATAAATGTAGTATGTCTTGATCACTTTATCATTATTTTTACTACCTGTTTATGACCTCATTTATAAAGTACCTACCTACCTATTAATACTTTAATAGAAAAAAAAACAACAATCAATCGATTGCTTTTTTAATCGATCGATTAATATTTCGTTGATAATAATAAAATTGATTGGGCTGGATTGGGCATCTCTAATGATGTGATATTGGGCGTAGATGACTGCTGATTAGTCGATTAAAATACTATTAAATGTACATTTTGGCTTACAGCTAGTCTATGTTACAGAAATATTTGCAACTTATTTATTTATTAAAAATTATTTATTTATTAAAAAAGAGAATTAACTATCGTATTTATTCCAATACTCTTAAATCCACAGGGCCATTTTGAACTATTCTGAAAGATTTTTCCAACATTCATTTCGCCGTTGAACGGTTCACCGAAAGAACGAACCACTTTTTATTTTTTCACCGAAAGAATGTTTTTTTGACGAACGATTCGTCGTCAGAACGATTCACTTTTGAGCATTTCATCATAGAACGATTCGTCGAAACAACTGTTCGTCTGCCCTTGGTATAAAACAGGTTATCGACTTGTAGTCCTGTTTTCGTTTATTGTTTACACTTGAATCAATTTGTGACATTTCCCTTTAGCTATACCTAATGCGAACAAAATATTAAATTGATTTTCGTTTTTGTAATCTTGCGCATAACGATGTGCGGTAAAATTGAGCATCAAAATAGAATAATTAAAATGTAATCTTTTGCAATGTAGTCTGGGTTTTCCCTTATTTCATGATACTTAACTAATAAATAATGATAAACTTTACCCACCTACTTATCCATCTTCGTTAAAACAAAAGCGTCTCAAACAGTAGATAAAACAGATTTGTTTTTTTACCGTTACATAGGTTTTACCGACAGCGACGTCCGGGTTGACCATTGATATCCGTAGGGTTACCTTATCTAAAACGTATTTTTTTTATCGATTAAAAATAGGTACCAAAACGTCACAAAAAATCTGCTTGAATCTCTCTCTTATTTATACAACGTGTTTTTTTGATATCCCATAACTCTAGGGTATGATTGAGACCATATCAAAGAAGCAACTGGCATATGAATTATGTTTCAATCATCCCTTTTTTTTATTTGTTCATGCAAAATAATTCGACAGTCACGATTATTAATGTAAAACAGCCTTACGTGAAACAAAAGTGACGTTAGAAAGAAGATTCGTTAGACTTGTGTCAATTTCTGACCTAATTAATAATAATAAATAATAATATTCCACGATTATTCACACAACGGCATCTAGTCCTAAGCTAAGCAGAGCTTGTGTTATGGGTAATAAACAACTGATTATTTATTTATTTATTTATTTATTTAAATGATATGGAGGACTTACAGGACTTACTTATTTAATTATGATTGATGATATCTCCGAAACTATGCATTTTTGGACCACCTATTCTAGGAGTTTTAGTATTATTTTTACCTACAGAATATAACCTTAGAGTTATGGGATATAAAAAAAACACCTTGTATAAAAAAAAATATAAAAATTCTTCCAAAATGAGGAGGTTATGATGTTCAACAGTATGTTTATATTAAACGCTTGCATTGCACGAGTCAAAACAAATCGAATGGCCACTTTGAGTTGATTTTTTTTCAAATAACTAGGTATCAGTAGGTACCTACCTATACAATTTTTCATTAAACGTAAATAAACTATTAACTTTTCATGCCGTAATTCTTAAATAACGAATTTTGTTCAAAGGTGCTATGTTTGGTAAGCTTTGCCCTTAAGTTTAGTAGAATTAATCTCTGGCGGACGCGTTTTGGCGACTCTGGCTGAAAGAATCAAATTTTAATATATCTAGGTATCCTATATAATATTATGTCCGAAGCAAAATATAGGTACTAATATAAAAAGACTTGATGCGCTTACCCTGTTCTGTCTCTGCATCACCTTAAGGAAAACTGATAGCAAATGTATTAAGTAAGTCCGCCTTTTGTTAAGTTTTGATAAATAAAAAAATGACGTGTGGCACTCGGAGACTGCCACGGTGAAGCTATTGCATAGAATTTTTTATCAACTCCTCTCCTCTCCCCCTCCCCATTCCTCCCCTACGCCACACCTCCCACACCCCTCCCCTCACCGCTCCCTCCCCTTCCCTCACCCCTCCCTCACTTTCCCCTCCCTTCCCCTCCTGTTCCCTGCCTCTTCTCCTCCCCCTCTCCGCTCCCCTCTCACCTCATCCTTCCCATTCCCCTTCCCCTCCTTCTCCATCCCTTCTCTCTGTCCTCCCTCTCCACTCCTCTCCCACTCCCCTCCACATTCTTCCCCTGCCCCTCCGACCCCTCTCACAATACCCCCTTCCCTCTGTCACAATCTCTTCCCTCCCACCCCCTCCCCCTCACCTCCCCTTTGTTACCTTAAACAAATGATTTATTTTTATTATTTTTATATGCTTATATATCTCGAATTCTCGGGTTCCGGACTTTTGGAAGGCGTACAAGGAGCCGAAGCCAACTCCCAGGCCCATTGTCGTCTTTAATGAAATGAGGCACCAACCGCCGATTTTCCCTGTATGCACCAGACAAGTGCACCCAAGGAAAACCTGCGACTGGTGTAAGACTATTGCAAACTATGAAAACAAAAGTAGCGGACTATAGGTTAGGGTGGCTAAAATGGACTGGATACCTAAAACTATGAAGGACTATGGTCCCTGCCTTACTAATGTTTTATATTCACCGAGTAAATGGCAGGGGGTGACTCGCACACTCAATAATGGGCCCTCTGAAACGTCCGCTGGCACATAGAGACGTAGCGGCAAGAGGGCAACATAACCTGAGGTGCTTGAGGAGTGGAGAGGCATTCCACGGCTATCAGGACAATCCCGGAAGAACGGTCCAAGATCCCTACCAGCATCTTACTGGAATGCTTTCATCCTTCGACCACGTTTGCTCGTGCGAATCTCCACTCTAACCGGCCAACTAAAGCAAGAAAGAGGTGGGAGCTCCGTTCAAATCAGTACTCACTCTGACCGGCCAATTAAGGCAAGAGATGAGGAACAAGACTTCTCCCGAGAGATCGGGTCCGTGGGGTCGCTACGGCCCAGGAGCTCGCCACAAGCTGCCCTGCGGGGTTATTATTATTTTTAAATTCATTAGCATGTTTTTTTGCGAATGACAAGGGTCTTTTTTACTAACTTGGTGCGGAACTCTTAATAAATGGCAAAGTGTTTACGTGACCCTTTGGTTCACCGAATTATCAGTATAATAATAAGAAGTGTGTCTTATCAACATTAACGCCTATTTATGTTTCGAAAAAAGAGTGCTTTGCTTTAATACGTGAAAAGTATTCTAGGATACAACATCTGTCGGAACTCCTTTGTATTTCTGAAGATCAAAATGTGTAGAAAGCAGTTTGTGCTGGCGTTGATAGCGCTCTGCGTGGGGTTAGCGCACTCCTGGGGTGAGTATTGTACTGCTCGCATTCGGTCCTTAGTACCTAGTACCTACGTAGAGGTTATCAAAAGAGGCTAACCTAGCCAGACTGGTGTAACAGGTTTAGCTAAATTATGCGTGTTGGGAAGCCACACTCGTTCCTCATAATGATGTAGGTAACTTCTTTTAAAGATAATGCATTCGTCCGGCAATGATATGCGTGCCTAGTTTCCCGATTATGCAGTCAACGAGCACCGCACTTAAAAAAGTTCCTTCAACTTCTATGTGAAAAACAGCGGTTGTTTCTATATGTATCTGTGATGTCAATCCTAATGCGCCATTTTTTTTTCAACATATGGACTTATTTCACTTTATACAGAAATTAACACTTTTATAGAAACAAAAATTACAATTCCTAAGTGTTTGGATATTCAGAGATTACGTTTCGTTAAGAGGATGTAAACGGTTGTACATCTCCTGAACAGCTTAATTATTGGAACTAATTATTTATTATTATTTATTTATTTATTTATGTTAACACGACTTTCAAAAGTCAATTACATTAACACAACATTTATAATACTCAATAAGACATCATAAAAAAGGGAAATATAAATAAAAACAAAACACAAAAACATATCAGAATAAAAAGAAATACAAAAATGAGATCGAAATAAAATAAACATAAAAATCAAAATTAAATTAAAATAAAATCAACATAAATTCGAGATGAAAAAAATAAAATAAAACCATCATAAAATCGAAATAAAATCAAAATTAAAACACAATAGTAATATAATAATAAATTAAAATAATAAATAAATTAATTAATATTACAGAATAATAAATTATGAAACAACAAAACACAATTAAATGTTAAATTTTGCTTTCACAAAACACTAGGCATGTGCGCATTAAAATATTAAAATCATCTGCGAATATATCACAGTTCGGGTTAGCTTCCATGAGGCTATTCAGCGCGGAAAGAACGCGAGGAATTGAGGATGAAGCTCGAGCCACCGTGCGGCATGTAGGCACAGCTAGCAGATGGTGTTTCCGACCGCGGAGGTAGTTGCTAGGAGCATGAAAACGAATCAGCTCATTGAAGAGATCACTAGCATCTGTTGTCCCCCTACATATTGTAGTACTATAATAATTTATAGGACCTACCTACCTATGTTAAATATTAAATGTAGGTAATTATTTTGTTCTATTATTACCAATTTAAATGAGCTCGTGTCGCCTGTTTATCCAACCTAGTGAAGTAATCTAACATTTGAATCCTTTTGTTTTTTAAAAGATTTTTGTATTTTTAAGTTTGATTTTGTTATTGGTGTGGTTGTATGTACAGACGCCATCAGCACATCAAGTTACCCCAAACTGTCAAATTTTCCCAATTAAACATGACCTTATTCTTTTTACAATAGAGTTGAATACTTATCAAAGAACATTTCACACACTTCTACAGACCTAGTATATGAGGTCTTCAAATAAATAAAAACAGTGCCTTAAAAAACTACCCCTAAAGGGGCACACTCTTTCACATAAAATTATAATAACAATTAAAAATAAACAATAACAATTGATTACACTAAATAATTAACGAAAATAAAGAGACAATGTCAAGAGTAAATAAATATCAATGTCAAATAACTTACAATTTATCATTAAGTAATAATTCATTTTGCTAATTTATTTTTAATAAATATTATTATCTATTGCTACTTTTGAGTTCTAATTATTTACCGAATATGGAAGCGATTAGCGTTGGAAGTGACGGACATAATTTACTAGTAGTTAGTTACCTGTCAGCTGGTTATATAAAGGTTTTTTTTCTCTTTTCGCAGATCTTGCCGTGGGCGTAGGAGATCATATCACATTTTACACCAATGGAACAAAAACTGACACCGTGAATTTCCAGGACCAAAACATCTCAGCATTAGTTTACGATGAAGTAAACAATAGGATACTGTACGTCGACAAACAGAGCGACAACGACGCCATATACGGATATAACTTATCTTCCAAACAAAAAACATTATTCGTCGAAAGAAGCGGACGAAACATACATAGCCTTGCCTTCGATCCGATTACACAAATACTTTTCTTTACCGACACAAAAGGAAAAAGTATTAATTGGTTTTCATTCGATTTTGTTAGTAATAACAATCGTTACGGGAACCTTGTAATAAAGATGGATGACCGGACCCCGACAGAAATTGCAGTGGATAGCTGTGGAGGGTAAGTGGCTGATCACAATTTAAATGTGTAAAACAAAGAGATTTAAAATACTATAGAGCGGGCATGTCAAGGAAATGTCATAGAAAAACTTTCGATTATTCCCAACGAGTCACACTGTAACCTGTAACAGTGTGACTCGTAGGGATTTTTTTTCCCAACCAGTCACACTATTACTCGTTGGGAAATCTTTTTAAAGTTCGTTTCCAACCAGTCACACTGTTACTCGATGGTGCAAAAAATTAAACAATGTAAGTAAATTATAAATGAAGATACTTAAATGATATATTTATCATCATTTATAATTTACTTACGGCAAGTCGTTTCTGGTTTCCAAAAGTTGCCCCATCGAGTAACAGTGTGACTGGTTGGGAGAACAATTTAAAAAATTCCCAACCAGTCACAGTGTAACATGTTACGGTGTGACTCGTTGGGAACGAACTTTAAAAAGTTTTCCCAACGAATAACGGTATGACTGGTTGGGAAAAAAAATCCCATCGAGTGACACTGTTACAGGTTACAATGTGACTCGTTGGGAATAAACGAAAACTTTGATCCCATGTCTCAGTAACGCCATTTAGAATAATATATGAATATTGGAGCGGCAGCGGAGCGTACTAAAAAAAACTCATGGACTTGTGTCCACTTCGGACACAAGTTTTGGATGAATGTTTTGTTTGTGATGTCCCATCTATAGTAAGTATTAAATTATATCTTTGATGTAAAACAACTAGACTCTATTACAGTTCAATTTCAGATTTGACACAAACAACTGCATTTCATTTCATTTATTTATTCTTGAACAATAACATTGTGTAGATTATTCATAAGTAACAAAATAACTTCAGAATAGAATTGACACCTGAAAAACAATTTTTACAAAAATTAAAATATAAATTTATCAATACAAAAAACGTGTCGAAAAGTATGTCAGTTATAATGTCAAATGTACGCTTTGTCAGATGATTGGCTAATGTCAAAATTATTATGTCAAAAATAAATTCAATGTAAAGTTCAGATATTGAATTTTATGTTGCAATAAACGAACAAATGACACAAATGACGAAGATCTACAAAAAACGCGACTGCAAAAAAAAAACTAAACGTTTTAAAACAAAATCAAGTTGCTCACTTGATTTGCCGTGACACAGTAAACAGTTACAAATAGTACTTAGGTAAAAATAAAATTAATTGTTTCCTTTTGTTTGTGTATTGCGGGGTAACTTAAAAATTATAAGGTCTGTGTAGTTTTATATGACAAATAAATATTTCGTGTCAAAGTGTTATTGGGTTTTTCTATGTGGAATTTCTCAGTAGCAGCCTGGCGTCTGTATTTTTACCCGATTGATAGCAATAAGAGATTCTTTAGTAAAACTTTGAGGAGAATATTCGCGTTAGTTTAAAGTTGTTTGTTACATACGAGGATTCTAATACTTTTAAATAATTTAGATAATGAGTTTTGACACCTTGTTAGTATCAAAACATATTAAACGAGCGTAAAAATCCTCCTCAAAGTTTTGTTTCTATTCACCCTTGAGTTTCTATCCACCCCGTTTTACGGTACCTAATTTCTTTAGTTGAAAATCTCATTGTTTGCACATCCGAACACTTACAAACACATTAGTTCACATTACCCTGCAAGCTATGTCTATAACAGTCCATTGTTTACCAAGTATTTTTGTTTCGAATCCTTCTTTTAAACAAAATCCAAGCAAGCGTGCCTAAAGACGTCCACTGCTGGACATAGGTCTCCCCAAGCTTTGCCACAACGACAGGTCCTGTGCGTCTCGCATCCATCGGATTCCCACTAAGTCTTCGGCCCACCTTGCAGCCTTCCGGCACTTCCTCGTCACTCAGAACTTTAAGGCCCCAACGACCATCTGCAGTTCTGCAGGCATTGAGCTCTGGCCATTGCTACTTGAGCTACTACTACCATTGCCGTTGATTCTTCGGGTTATGTCGGTGACTTTGTTTCTCCAGCAAGCGCGTTTATTGACTTAGGATATGCGGACCAAGCTCCCTGAGTGGCAGTGTGTTGTTTATTTAATATCGTCATATTTAACAGCAATGTTTAATTTACAGGTACATTTACTGGGTCAACAGGGAAATTAACAAGTACGAGCATATGGAGAGAGCTCAATTTAATGGTTCCAATAGAAAAGTAACATACACTAGTTCCTTTGGAATATTTAGCTTGGCCATTGATTCGCAATCACAGAAACTATATTATATGTATTGACGGTACGAAGTTTGACAAATACACCTTGTATTTGAATAGCGTAGATTTAAAAAATGCACATTCTATTTCAAGCTCTGTGGAAACAATAATCCACCATTATGATAATCTGTCTCCATCTAAAGTATTGACTGTTTCAAAAGATAATATCTACTGGGTGAACAGTAGCGAGACCCACCAAACTGTTTGGCAATTATCAAAGAACAGGCTACTTGCCGAGGAGACACAAGCAAACATTAATAAGATCTATAATCAAACGCCACTCAGCATGACCACCAACAGTCAAGTCGTCGAACAAATTGAGGGACTGCAGAACTGTGGAAACAGAATGATACCAACAAATACTGAACCTAGTTACACTATTGATCGATGCAATGTGCCAGTCTGTGAGAACTATTGCTTGCAAGGTACCTGTAGCATAAACGATGAGGGACTTCCTAAATGCAGGTAAAACATATTGTGTTCTTTTTTTCCTTGTTTTAAAAAGTTAATTAATTAGTTAGGACTGAAGATGAATATGTCGACGACCAAAGCATATTTTGTTGTACACTTAGAAGCAATAACTTAAGAAACTACATAGTGAGCTATTTCGAATCATCAATCTACCAGGAGACCATTTCTGAGAGCACGAGAGTGCCCCCGCCAAGACGAGCCAAGCGAAGCGCAAGGGCACTACCTACCTTTTCTCGAAGTGTTTCGTCGTTTCTTTTAACCCTCATAGAGTTGGTTTCCGACGTACCAGAGAGTTCATATTCTCAGGATATGATGTCATTAATAGACTAATTACACATACAAAGTCTCAATTTAATAGCTCTAATACTTTAGATTTTATTGATATCTAAAATACACCGATTTCGTCACTGACACCCTGACTCACTAACACATTGACACACTGATGATCATCAAAATGTTTAGGTACTTCCTAAAGTGCTAGAGAGCTGAAATTTGGTGTGCTACCTAAGTTTAGTATACAACCAACAAAAAAAATCATAAACTTATTACTTTCGCCCCCCATCTCCTAAAATGGGGTTGAAGTTTGTATGAGATAATATAACCACTTAAGAGCGAAATATCGCCCTGATTTATCGCTTATGGTAATCAGTAAACCATCAAAGAAAAAGGCAAAGACTATGAAAACCGGCACTATGTGCAAGAAATACTTACAACCAAAAAAATACTAAAAGACTGCCTAGCAACTTACAAAAAGAACTGAAATCCCACCAAAACATTTCATGTAAAATACATTACACTGATATGTAGAATTTGTGAAGTTAGGGTCGGTAGGTTAGGCCGTGTAGATTCAGAAGCTTGGCCCTACATGAGATCTGATATCTTTTTCACAAGGCAAACCTTATGTGGTAGTCTTGGCAACATTTTACATGAAAGGTTTTGGTGGATTAGTCTATCGGGGTGATCTCGCCTAGTAGTGTGTCAACTCTTCACGGCACCAAATAGTTCTGTTCTCGTTCAAAGGATCAGCATTGCCAATCAGTGAAGCCATGCTGTCGGCCTTGTGGGCACTTTTCCCGTTAACGAATTTTGAATGCCTAATGATTCCTTCCTCCCCTTTTTAGACGAGTAAGAACATATTATTAGTTAAATAATAACATTGTATGTTACTTTATCATTTCAGTTGTAATGCCGGTTATTCAGGGGTTAGATGTGAATTCTACGCGTGTCATGGATATTGTCTCAACAATGGTGACTGTTCCTTGAACGAGGAAGATGAACCGGTCTGTGAATGTGATTACGATCACGAGGGAACAAGGTGTGAAACTGTAAAAAGTGTGACCGTAGCCTCTACTCCTTCGTACGAGTCAGCGATAAGAAATTTAACTCTAGCTGATCTATTGTCGGGTTGGCGAAAGCCTGCCTCTAAAATGTTTGTAATTGTTGAAGTGTAATCAAATGACTGTGAAAAATGTACAGACGCCAGCAAATTAACCTACCCTGATAGGTTTTCAACTTTATTCTAAACACAATAAGGTTCATGTTCAATTGAGAAAATTTGACGATTTGGGGTAGATTGACATGCTGGTGGCGTCTGTACAAAATTATTAATTTTGTCTAAATCAGACTAAATAAATTTTTCTTAATGTATCAACATGTTTTTTTTTTGTTTTGATAGATAACACCACGATGGTTTTTTTAATATTATACCGTAAATATTATGATTATTATTGATTAAATAATTATTATATTTCGTAGACAAACATTGTGTTCCCAGAAATAAGATAAATAGAAAATTCTGTAACCCTAATCTAAACGGTAGAGGGAACAAACCCTTCAAGTCTTTGCCTTTGACTGTACTTTGTGGGAGATAAATAAAATATTATTATTATGCGCTGATATTTCTCGGAACCCTTGGGTTCCGGACCTTTGGAAGGCTTACGAGGAGCCTAAGCCAACTCGCAGAGGCCCTTTGTCGTTTTTAATGCAGTGAGGCACCAATCGCAGATTTTCCCTGTATGCATTATGCAAATGCACTTAGGGAAAACCTACGACTAGTGCAGGACTATTGTAGACTAAAACATTAAATGTATTGGGCTATAGGTTAGGGGTGGATAAGGTGAACTGGTTACCTAGTACTATGGAAGGACTATGGCCCCTGCCTCATCAATGCTTTATAAATACACGAATAAAATGGCAGGGGGTGACTTGCACACGCAGTAATGGGCCCTCTGGAACGGTCGCTAGCACACAGTGACGTAGCGACAAGAGGGCAACATAACCTGAGGTGCTTGAGGAGTGGAGAGGCATTCCACGGATATCAGGACAATCCCGGAAGTACGGTCAAGATCCCTACCAGCACCTTACTGGAATGCTTCCTTCCTCCGAGCACGTTTGCTCTTGCGAATCTCCACTCTAGCCGGCCAACTAAGGCAAGAAAGAGGTGGGAGCTCCGTTCCTCGTCAGTGCTCACTCTAGCCGGCCAATAAAGGCAAGTCAGAGATGAGGAACAGGACTTCTCCCGGGAGATCGGGTCCGTGGGGTCGCTACTGCCCAACAGCTCGCCACAAGCTGCCCTGCGGGGTTATTATTATTATTATTATTAATCCTTTTGACTGCCAGTCATGTGTAGATAGATGACAAACCAAACAGAGTCCAGCGCACCACTGATCTCGACTATAACGCAGCCACAGTGCGACAAAGGCGTAAGAAGAATATGCTAATAGCCTGATTACACCTACCGAGAAGAGGGGCGAGACAGTGCCCTCGGCCGAGCGCTCGGTATTTGTAAACACATAGCCGAGTGCTCGGCCTAGCAACAGGCCGAGACAGCCACTCGGACCCCATTCTATTTACTAGGCCGAGTACCACCCTCCCGCTCCTCCGCGCTGTCTGCTCCTGCTCGCTCAATCGGTGTATGTGAACACCTGCATTTCGGTCACTCGTCAACTACTCGCCACTCTGTCAGTACACGTCATTTTTCTCGCGAATTTTACTCTCATGTAGTTTCGCGTTTGTTCTGTCTGGTAAACTGAACTGACTGACTGTCTCGCCACAATTTAAAAAATACGTGTGAACAGCTACTCGGTTGCATCACTGTCTCGGCCGAGAAGGACTTTACTGTCTCGCCACTCTACTCGGTAGGTGTAATCAGGCTATAACTTTACAGGAGAGCAAAAAAACTGTATACCTATTTAGCATTTGATTGATCTTATGACTTGTATCGACATCTATCTCGTCACATACGAACTAATGACCGATATCCTACATCGCGGTATCAGAGTTATCCGCGCACTTTGAACGTATACAAATTCCCGACTTAAACCTTCGGGCAGTACTTAGTTAGTTCTCCAGACACAACACCCGCCTAGTCGGAAGATCCTCCCTTTTTAATGGTGGATGAGGATTTTTACACACTGTTCGTCATGCTTCCAAATGACCATGAGTGTTATAAGTACCATTAAACAGTAAAAAAAAACATCTTTTCAACAATATTTCAGATATCTCAAATTGTCGTGTTTAAAGAATAATTCATATTTTATGTTTTAATTAGGGAAAATTCTCAAATGTGAATACCAGTGTGATACCAGTGTTTACTCCAATCATCGCTTTATAAATTTATTTGGACACACGCCAGCACATCAATCTTCACCAAACTGTCAAATTTTCCCAATTGAACTTGAGCCTTATTCTGTGTTGAATAAAGTTGAAAACATATCAATGAAATTTGACACATTGCGGTAGGTTGATGTGCTGGCGTCTGTACTTTCGTTACAAAGTTTGCATTAAAAGTAACCTTTTTAAATTTCTGTCTAAAGCTATTGTAATAACTAAATTTGCGGTCGAAACTTTTCAAAGACATCTCCAAAGGTTTAGTTGTCGCTTCCCGTAACCCAAGGACTCTACTTTGGCCAAAGGCTAAGCATTGCTATTCAAAATGCCAAAGTGTTTACATTGCCCTTTGGGTCACCGAATTATCTGTACACACGGCTACACATCAAGCTATACATTTCCAGTTTACACTGACCTCGCATTGTACGGAAATCCTATATCATGCGAGATCAGCTTGTACTGGGAATGCGTAGCTTGATGCGTAGCCGTGTGTACAACAATGACACGTGTGTCTTATCACCAGAATGCGTATTATTGCGAACAACGAGTGTTTGTCTTTAAAACTAAAAAAAAACATTGTGGGTACTATCTACCATCTAGTAAACCGCCGAGCTCTACTTGATGGTTCCGGAAGAGAAGTAACATACACTTCTGGTCTTATGATATCTTTAGCTTCTCCATTGATCCACAATCACAGAAACGTTACTATGTATTTAAGTAGACGGCACGATTTTTTCAAAATTACTCATCATCTGTTTGGCCTTTTCCCAAATAATATGTTGGGGTCGGCTTCCAGTTTAACCGGATGCAGCTGAATACCAGTGTTTTACATGGAGCGACTGCTGTCAGACCTCCACCACCCAGTAACTGGGTAACATGATAAGTACTCCTTGGTTAAACTGGTTGTCAGAGTTTCGGGCTTCTGACTACAAGTAACGACTGTCAAAGATCTACAAATGACAGCCGGTACCAAGGGCTTAACGTGGACACGGAGGAGTCTTGGTATGTAATAAATGGTCACCCATCCACGGACCGACCTCGTCAAGCGTAGCTTAACCTTCGATCGACCCATGCGGCTGTTATAATTGAGCCACTAGCTCCACAAATTTTTCAAAATTACTCCATATATTTTAAATAGTGAAGATTTCAAACATGCATAGGTATTCGATTCTAACCTTTGTATACATAGAAACAACAATACACCATTATGATAACCTGTCTCCGTCGAAAGTATTGACTGTCTCAAAATATTATATTTATTGGGTGAACAGTAGCGAGACCCACCAAACTGTTTGGCAATTACCAAAGAACCGGTCATTGATCGAATATTTGACAACTTTGACAGTTTTTGTGTGGGAAATGTGTCATAAGTTTGACGTTATACGTCAAAAATCGATCATTGACCGGTCATTGAGTCACGATTGCAATAACTAACTCGAGCCCCAGGCTTGCTGCAGTGGAGACTCAAGCAGATACTAGTAAATTGAATAAAATACCACTCAGAATAACCACCAAGGACCTTTGGAAGGCGTACGAGGGGCCGAAGCCAACTCGCAGAGACCCATTGTCGTCTTTAATGAAATGAGGCACCAATCGCAGATTTTCCCTGTATGCACTAGACAAGTGCACCCAAGGAAAACCAACGACTGGAGTAAGACTAGTGCAGAATATGGTAACAAAAGTACTGTACTATTATAGGTTAGGGTAGCTAAAATGCACTAGACACCTAGAACTATGAAAGATTATGGCCCCTACCTCATCAATGTTACATATACACAGATTAAATAACAGGGGATGACTTGCAAACTCAATAATTTAATGGGCCCTCTAAAACGGCCGCTACCACATAGTGACGTAGCGACAAGATTGGAACAGAGTAGGTAGACAGAGCGGTGGCGACAGAGTTTTGTCCTGAGGTGCTAAAGGAATGGAGCGGCATTCCACGGCTATATTATAGATATATTCGAGCCGTATGTTGTTAAAACACTACAACCATGTTGTCCTAGTAACAATTTAGTCTTACGGAATGTTGTTGCTAAGGAGTTGGTCGACTTTTCACATCACTAGATAGTTCTGTTCATGGCCAAAGAATCACCATTGCCATTTAATACAGCAAAGCTGTAGGTACTGTGTGGGTACTTTTTCCCTTAAATAATTTTTGATGCCTTATGAATTGATTCCTTCCTCTCCTTTTTAGACGAGTAAGAACATTTTATTAATTTTAATTAAAATAACTTTGTATGACACTTTTATCATTTCAGTTGTAATGCCGGTTATTCCGGGGCTAAAAGTGAAGTCAAAGCGTGTCATGGATATTGTCTCAACAATGGTGACTGTTCCCTGAACGAGGAGGATGAACCAGTCGGTGAATGTGCTGGTGATCACGAAGTGTCAAGGTGTGAAACTGTTAAAAGTGTGAGTGTCTAAACTACTCCTTCGTACGATTCAACGATAAAAAAAATTCACTCTAGCTGATTTACTGTTAGGTTAGGTTAGGTTACTAATAAAACTGCCTCTAAAATGTTTGTAATTTGTTGAAATATAATCAAATGACTGTGACAAAAAATGATGTAAGTTTAAAAACAAATTAGGAAAATATTTATTTGGTTGAAACTACTAGCGTCATCTATGTTCTACTTAAGAAAACCTATGTGAGACCGTCTTCGTCGTGCTCGCGTTTCTTTTCATAGGTATGTAGTATGCACAATAACTGACCAGAAATAATTTGTTCACTCAAAAAAAGGTAGATGTCGCTTCTACAAATAAAATGCACAACTTATTACATTACAAGCAAAGACATTCAATACCTATAGACCGGACATCACGATCAAAATTTTCGTCCGAAACTTGTGTCCTGCTTGGACACAAGTCTATGAGTTTTTTTTAGTACGCTCCGCTGCCGCTCCAATATTCATATATTATTCTAGATGGCGTTACTGAGACATGGGATCAAAGTTTTTCTATGACATTTCCTTGACATGCCCGCTCTATAGTATTTTGAATCTCTTCGATTACAAGCTAGTTACTGCACTTTGCTTGCCCCTCGTGAATGTCATATAACACTATCTTTTTGTTATCCTTTTTAAAGATAGAAGATAGGTTACCCTAAATATCGATCTAATATATGGTCTGCCTGTGTGATTTAGTCGTAGTGGCGTGGTAGGAAAACAAACATTTTCAAACACTTCCACATTTAGTTATAGGATTCAAAAACTATTAATTAAATAAAAAAAAAATAGGGTTTTTAGAATAGAGCAAGTGAACAAATACCACATTCGCCTAGGTACTTTAGGTGACAATATTGATCGTTTGAAAACTATTCCCTAAATACAAAACAGATCTTACAATTCATTTATTTTTTTTTTTTTTTTTTTTTTTTTTTTTATTTTTTTTTTTTTTTCCACCCTCAAACGAAAGGCAAGCCTATGTACAATTTTACTTACGCATCACGTTTTAATAAAAATAAACGTTCTTTTTACCAACTCGATACGGGACTCTAAAAGAATGACTAACGTGTTTACGTGACTCTTTAGGTCACCGGATAAACTTTATATTAGTGAGAAGTGTATCTTATCATCAGAATGCCTATTTATTTTGCGAACAATGAGTCTTTGGGTTTAAAACTGAAATAGCATTGTGGGTGACACCGTCTGTTGAAACTCCTTTGTAAACCTGAAGAACAAAATGCAAAGAACACTATTTGTGCTGGTTTTGACAGCGCTCTACGTAAGGTTGGCCAACTCCTGGGGTAAGTATTGTATTCAGATTCAGATAATCTTGTTGGTAATTATACTTTCGAACCATTTTGGGTTGAAACTCTTGGACCGTGGGGTGCTCGTCTTATTCTCAAAGATATATCCACATGTTTAGTTGACACTTCCAGTGACCCAAGGGCTGGCCTCTACTTTGGCCAAAGGCTAAGCATTGCCATTCAACGTGGCAATGCGGCTAGTCTGGGCACTTTACCAGCTGGCAGCGATGCGGAAGCATTTTTAGATATTTTGTAGTTATTTTTTTTTGTTTTTGTACCATATAGTTAAGGTACATACATAGATTTACAGGTGATAATAAATGATTCGGATTCATGTACTGTTGTCTGTTTGTCACAAAATTGAGTTGAATTTGAGTTCTTAAAATTATCATTGCATTAATTAGTAACACTGGGACATACCCTTAGGCTGTGCAATATTTAAAATAATTAAGTATTGTGTCAAATAGAAAAAAAAATATTTGTAGATCTTTGACAATCGTTACTTGTAGTCAGAAGCCCGAAAGTCTGACAACCAGTTTAATCAAGGGGTATCATGTTACCCAGTTACTGGGTTGTGGAGGTCTGACAGGCAGTCGCTCCTTGTAAAACACCGGTATTCAGCAGCATCCGGTTAAACTAGAAGCCGGCCCCCACATAGTCTTGTTGCCAAAAGCCTCGACGACCATCTGTCGAGGCTTTCGTTACGCGGTTGGGTCAAAGGCCTGATACAGAAGGCAGTACTCCTCGATACGGCTCGCATTGTGAGGAGGTTCCTGTCTCTGAGACCCTAACCACCGGTAGCTTGGACCCTGCTCCCGCCATCGGTGGCTTACTAGTTTTTTAAATTTTTAAATATTTTTTTTTATATTATATTTAAAACCGGCCAAGAGCGTGTCGGGCCTCGCTCAGTGTAGGGTTCCGTAGTTTCCCGTCCGTCACAATAAGTGTTCAAAATGCTTGCATATACGATTATACTACAAACTGAGTCCAGAAATTATTTTGTACAACTTTTTGTCTTTTTTGTACATAAACTGTTGTTTCCATTCAAGTTCAAAATAATTTTCCTAGAAAGTCCTTATAAACTTCTACATTTCAGATTTTTTTCATATTTTTTAAACTTATGGATCAAAAGTTAGAGGACACACATTGTTTTTTACTTTTGTAGCGATTATTTCCGAAATTATTGACATTATCAAAAAATGATTTTCGTATAATGATTTAAAAATGAATAGGAGATTCATTTTTAAATACCTTTCCAACAATAATAACAACACGTTAGGGTTGAAATTTAAAAAAAATCTTTTCCTACTTTACATATAGGGAGCTACCCTAATAAAACATTTTTTTCCAATTTTTATTTTACCACTTTGTAGGCTTGATTGATACACATATTGGTACCAAATTTCAGCTTTCTAGTGCTACCGGTCACAGAGATTAAGCGAGGACGGACGGACGGACAGACAGACATGGCGAAACCATAAGGGTTCCTAGTTGATTTTGACACCTGTACCAAATTTAATATCCTTGATATTGCATCTTTTATAAGCTTCATAAGTAATGCAGGATAAAGGTACATAATATATGGATGTCGACGGTACTGACAATAAATTAGTTGATTCGTAGCGTATCTTCATGCACACAATTATAAGGATATATAGACATTATCTGCCAATGGAGGCTCAGCATGTAATACTTAAAGCTTAAAACCATTACTATCGACCCCCATTGACCCATTTAGGCTTTATAAAACCACAAGTCCCAGTATCCAGTGGATTATTTACTTAGCAGCTACGTCAGTTACGTTGATTGAATTTATTTATTTTGCGTCAGATATCGCCGTGGGCGCTGGAGATCAACTCGAATTTTACAGTAATGGAACAAAAACTGGCACCGTGAATTTCAGTAACCAAAACATCACAGCATTAGTATACGATGA
This sequence comes from Euplexia lucipara, assembly GCA_921972225.1. Lineage (NCBI taxonomy): Eukaryota > Metazoa > Arthropoda > Insecta > Lepidoptera > Noctuidae > Euplexia > Euplexia lucipara. The sequence goes on along the minus strand of OV179155.1, from coordinate 16,162,559 downwards.
AGTACACAACATAATGCTGTACGTCGATAAACAGAACAACAGTGACGCCATATGTGGTTATAGCCTAACTTCCAAAGAAAAAAAAACATTCGTCAAAAGAAGCGAACGAAACATACATAGTCTTGCCTTCGATCCGATTTCACAAATACTTTTCTTCACCGACACAAGACAAAAAAGTATTAATTGGATTTCATTAAAATCTGGATTTAATAACAATCAATATGGAAATATTTTAATTAAGATGGATGATCGGACCCCGACTGATATTGTCGTGGATAGCTGTAGAGGGTAAGTTATGTTATATAAACATGTAACTAATACCTACGTATATCTAATTCAAGTGATCAGTCAACTTTTTACAATGTACTGCTCTCCGATTTTATGCTTTCCGCATCTGTGTGTTCCAGCTCCCTTTCTATTGTCTTTGGTTTATCGAACTAGGATTCGTCCCAGGCTAAGCTTTGGGCCCATTGGTCTTTTGACAAAGATAGCATGCTAATTACCTCTCCAACTAGCTTACCCTGCAATTTTGGAAGCTAATCTCATTTTGGGTCGTAACTTTTAAATAAACTACATAAAGAGGTTGCTCAATAAAGGATATAGTAATATCATATAGGCCACTAGTTGAACGGCGCTGTTTAGTTAAGACTTTAAGAGGCTAGGCAGTTAATTGAACGGCTGATTAAGCTAGTTAGCTGCCAACATATACATATATGCTATTTGATTTATTTAGTGACATTAAAAAGTATTTTCAAATTTACAGGTATATTTACTGGGTCAACACGGAAATTGACAAGAATGAGCACATTGAGAGAGCTCGATTTGATGGTTCTGAAAGAGAAGTAACATACACTAGATCTTTTGACATTTACAGTTTGACTATAGATGCACAAACTCAGAAAATGTACTATTTTGAAGGTGCAAAGTTTGACCAATACATATTATTTCTTGTAAATGTCGATTTAAAAAATGCTCATTTCATTTCTATCAACGATGTATCAATAATGACTGATTTTGAAAGTGTTTCTGCGTCTAAAGTATTGGCTGTCTCAAAAAATTACATCTACTGGGTCAACAGTACCGAGACCTTCCAAAACGTTTGGAAATTACCAAAGTTCTTTGATATTTTTGAAGACGAGACACTAGAAGATATTAGTAAGTTTTATATTAAAACACCACTCAGCATAGCAACCAATGACAAAGTTGCAGAACACATTCAGGGACTGCAGGATTGTCAAGAGAGTCCGACACCAACAAACTTAGAAGAAACTAATTACATCAGCGAGCGCTGCGATGTGTCACCATGTGAGAACTATTGTTTTAAAGGTTACTGCAGCCTTAATGATAAGGGACTTCCTATTTGCAGGTAAAATTTAATAACATTATACCTTTTGTAGCCCTAGTATGATTATTCAACAAAAGCGTAACACCTCAGGTCCAGTTGAAAACCAGCTTCAGGCACTAGTTGTCTGGCTTTTTTGCTGAACTGGACCTATTTAGCGCATCCGCAAGGCACATAATACTTTATTTCACTTTTATTGTTTATTTTTTTAATTCAATGCTTTTTTTTATTATTAACGTGTGCCTGGGTCGTGCCAAATAAATGCTTTTTCTTTCTTTCTTAACACCAGTTAGAACGATTTAAACATTAGAATATAACTAACCGCACTGCCAATATTTGTGAGATCGTATTAGCCATACATAAAAAATACTCTTTGACACAACTTAAAGATATACATATAGGTACGAAAAGAGAACTTCAATTTTATATTCGTACGTTTTGACGTTACTTTTGCGTCAACACCTTCCTTTTTTAATGGTATAAACCGAAGAGATTTAAAATACTATAGAGCGGGCATATCAAGGAAATGTCATAGAAAAACTTTGATCCCATGTCTCAGTAACGCCATCTAGAATAATATATGAATATCGGAGAGGCAGCGGAGCGTACTACAAAAAACTCATAGACATGACTGTGTCCAAGCAGGACACAAGTTTCGGATGAAAATTTTGATCGTAATGTCCGGTGTATTGAATGTCTTTGGTATAAACTAGTGCTTGACTGCGCTCTCACCTGATGGTAAGCAGTGAGGCAATCATTGATGATGGTTGGGGTGGAAGGTAGACGCATCCGTCCACTTTTGGTATATCAATACCAAACGGCTGAAATATTCTTTTGGTATTAATATGAGACTATAATAAAAATTCTGTAAACCTAAACTTAATCGTCGGTGTAAGTGGTAACGTCGCCAAGTAGTTGGTCGACTCTTCACGTGACCAAGAGTTCCAATTGTTTGCCATAGAACAAAGACATTCAATACTAACTATAAACGGGACATCAGGAACAAAATTTTCATCCTAAACTTGTGTCCTAATTGACACAAGTCAATAAGTTTTTTTAGTACGCTCATCTGCCGCTCAAATATTCATATATTAGGTATTCTAGATGGCGTTACTGAGACATGGGATCAAAGTTTGTCTACGACATTTCCTTGACATACTCGCTCTATATAGTATTTTAATATATCTCTTTGCCATAGAATAAGCATTGTCTGCTCACTTGCTATCATTTTTGTGACCATTTTTCCCGTTCACAACAATTTTATAATGCCTTATGAATCATTCCTCCCTTTTTTAGATAAGAAAGTACATCATTTAGTTATAGTTGAGTACTATCAGTTTATATTACTTTGTTTGTCATTTCAGATGTAATGCCGGTTATTCCGGGGATAGATGTGAAGTTTACGCGTGTCATGGATATTGCCTCAACAACGGTGACTGTTCTCTGAATGAGGAGGATGAGCCAGTCTGTGAATGTGTTGATGATCATGAGGGTTCAAGGTGTGAAGCTGTTAGAAGTGTCATTGTCTCTACTACTCCTTCTCCTTCATACGACTCAGCGATAAAAAATCTTACTCTAGCTGATTTATTGTCGGGTTGGCGAAAACCTGCCTCAAAAATGTTTGTAATTGTTGAAATATAATCAAATTAATGTTATAATTAACTGTTACGTTATATTTTTCGGTGTGTGTTAAATTTAATACATTAGCTGTTAGGTAAAGAGGCCAACACATCAACTTACCCCAATGTGTCTTCCTTGACAGTCTTTCAACTTTATTCAAAACAGAAAATAAGGTTCATGTTCAATTGAGAAAATATGACAGTTAGGGGTAGCTCGATGTGATGGCGTCTGTACATTATTGTATTTAACAACGCCCTTTACCCGTTTTGTACGGCAATCTACGTATCTATAAATGGGACATAAATGGACTGGTTTTTCTTCTCTAGGGGTGTTAGACAAGGCTGTGTAGCGTCGCCATGACTGTTCAACTTCTACATGGCTTGTTAATCATTACAACAGTGACAGTTTTTTGATAAACAGTGATATCTTTTAGTTACTTTAGTGTTTAAACAAGTTCATCATTTCTTAGTGGAAAATCAACTGTATAAAATATCATCTAAGCATGTGACACTAATCGGAGTTTTTCTAAAACTAAAGAGATAAAAACTTCTCGTACTGGTTTCTACGACAAGTACCTACCTATTCTATTCCATATTTATATCTGGAATAAACAAAATACCACATATTGCTTATAAAAGGTTATCGATCTGACGCAGAACCGTGAGTCATCTTAAAATAAAGTAAAAACCCAGCAAAACACAATTATGATTCAGGACTGTCTTAATTAAAGTTTCGGTAATAGGGTATGTGCCTGTATTTTTATTATATTTTTAATTCACTATTTACAACGTTTTAACATATCAAAAAAATATAAACATATTAAAAAATGCAGTAATGAAGCTTAAAAAAATAATTAAAATAGAGATTAAATTTGAGCTGTTTAAATGCCGCCATTTTCGCGCGCCATTTCGATTACGTCATTTACTATGATCCTGCTCCTATTACTTAGGGTGTTTTTGTTCTTCTAACCATTTCACCATGAAAAAAGCTCAAAAACCAGTTTACCGGTATTGCTTGTACCCGAATGCAATAAACATTATCAGATTGTGCTTTTATAAAACCACTTTTAGTAATTTTTCCTATATGTTAAATAACCTCACTATGATCATAAATTACACTTGAACATTAAATTAGTTCACAACACACACGGCAATAATTATGTTTTCGAATAAAAAGTCCATTCTAATACTTAATGTCATACTTACACATTGTATGTTTTGTAGACGTTGAGTTGTTGTCGTAGTATTTGACGTAATTTTTCGTTATAACCAATGGTGATGCGTTTCACTAATTTGAATTTCCCGCGCTTAATTCGCACTTTTATTTTTAATTTTAAATAATTATGACGCTATTTAAAAGTAAAATAATGATTTAGTTCATATTTTCTGCCGTTAAAGATTCGGAAAAAAAATATTCGAACCATATTTAAATTACATGCATATTCCATATTCGTTTCGGTATTCTCTTAAGTAAAGGTAGGTACAGGACACTAGTACATCAAGCTACTCCAAACAGTAAAATTTTCCCAATTGAACGAGAACCTTATTCTGTTTGAAATAAAGTTGAAAAACTATTAAATCGAATCGACACTTAGAGGTATGTAGCTTGGTGGGCTAGCATCTGTACATCAAATATAGCCTATGGATAGCACTCACAACACATCATATGCGACTACTGTTATTTATTTTAATAATCTGTGTATTAGGTATAATAAATTATTGAGATAATTTATTATACCTAATACACAGACCTAATAATTTTAAAATATATTGCATAATTATTCATAATTTTTACACATAAAAGAACTTAAACTAATATTATTGAATTGCTACTTAGCCCTCTTCCTCTCTCCTAATGTTGTTGTGCCCGACAGGGTCCATATTGATGTCTATTATTTTGATAACACCATCTATGTAATACATATGGAATGCAATAAAGATTTGAGTATTGAGTATTGAGTATTTATTTAGTAAAGCACACCAGCGACATATTCACTGTAGCGACATCTATCTCGCTACATAAGAACTAACGACTAACATCCTACATCGCGGTATTAAAGTTATCCGCGCGATTTGAACGTGGGTATACAAGTTTCCGACAACAACCGACGGGCAGTAGTAGCCCACCAAACACAACACCCGGTCTGGTCGGAGGATCCTCCCTTTTCCATGGAGGATGAGGAACGTTACCCTGTTCCTTATGCCTCTAAATAAATTCACAACAATAACAACTAACAACAGATGGTAATTACAAGTTTTCAATGATGTGTAAATTTACATCACTAATAGGGATGCATAACATTCTTATTAATGAAAAGGTTGACAATAGGTACTAGACTAATAAGTAGTACAGACGCCAGCACATCAAGTTACCCCAATGTGTCAAATTTTCCCAGTTAAATATGAACCTTATTGTGTTTAACATAAAGTTGAAAAACGATCAAAGAAATTTGGCACATTGGGGTAACTTGATGTGCTGGCGTCTGTACATTACCTACAAAAAAATGAGATATTTGAAACATTACATTATTACATTGAAGTCATTAAATACTTTAAAAAATGATGAAAAAAAAATACTAATAAAATTATTATGCGTTATGTAACTCTCGCACTTTTTACCGACTTTAAAGAAAGAGGAGGTTCTAAATTCGTTAGTCCGTCATTTATAGACAGATTTTCATTTCTTTTTTGTATGATGAAAAAAACTAATGTATGAAAAATAAAATTTCGGAAATCGGTGGCAATAATGAACGAAACAAAACCACCAAAGGCACAGACTTCCTAAACTGGGGGATATTTTTTACCTGTTAGTTTTTTTTTAAGAAGTCGGTTGTTTATAGATTCTTTCTTTGAAAATAAATGTAAATGGACCAGCAGCAGTAATTCCTTAAAACTATTCTTAACTTGAAATCTATAAAATTAAGCGCCTGAAAGAAGCAGATCTTGCATACAGACAGATGAAATCGCATTACCTATAAATATTTTTATTTTGAAATGGCGCATTGTTTACATAACCTATTCGTAAGTGTTATCAAGGAGTCTCTCTTATCGCCATAGGTGCTGCATATTTATTTTACGAAAATCAAGTGAATGGCTTTATAATTTTAACAGCATTATAAAGAGTTGCACCAACAGTTGGAGCAAGATTATACTTCTAAAAATCAAATTGTGTAGAATGCAGTGTGTGCTGGCGTTAGTAGCGGTCTCCGTGGGGTTGACTCATTCGTGGGGTAAGTATAATATTGCACAGTGAGCAACTGAACTGTTCGGACTTAGGCAGGCCCTCATTACAGTGGCATAGCAACTTGGAAAAAGGTTATTGAAGAAAATTTAAGTTTCGGCATGACCCCAAATCGAATCAGACTGAGTTTTTCTAGTTAATAATACTTACCTATAATTGGTACTCCATTCAGGTCCCGTTCAAGTTAACTGTTAAATGATTTTCGTTACATTTTGGCAACGAAATGATCAATAGTCTGTTCGCCCTGATTTTATCGATGTTGATTGTATTTAGTAGAATTCTTACACACGAGCGGCATGGTGCCATGGTGCCTTTGCAGCTGCCTCCCCCGCGTCGGTAGTAGCTCCTGACGTGACAACAAGATTCCAGCTTCGAATATCAGGGGCAGCCGTCGTCATGGCAGCTGTCTAAGTGTAGGGAGTCAGTTGGGCTGCCGCCTAGGCGTGTCCACTGCTATAGTTACCTCTGCCATTGTCAACATGCCGCTCGTGTGTAGAAGTGAGTGACTGAGTGTGTCTCTAAGTATTAGAATTCTTATACACGAGCGGCATGGTGTCAACGGCAAGGACGATGTCGAAGCGTCAACGGCTGCCACTGAGGCGTATCGACGGCTGAATCTATCTCTGCCATTGGCAACATGCCGCTCGTTTGTAGAAGTGAGTGAGTGAGTTTGTCTCTAAGTATTAGAATTCTTATACACGAGCGGCATAGTGTCAACAGCAAAGACGATGTCGAAGCGTCAACGGCTGCCACTGAGGCGTATCGACGGCTGCAGCTATCTCTGCCATTGTCAACATGCCGCTCGTTTGTAGAAGTGAGTGAGTGAGTGTGCCTCTAAGTATTAGAATTCTTATACACGAGCGGCATGGTGTCAACGGCAAAGACGACGTCGAAGCGTTAACGGCTGCCACTGAGGCGTATCGACGGCTGCAGCTATCTCTGCCATTGGCAACATGCCGCTCGTGTGTAGAAGTGAGTGACTGAGTGTGTCTCTAAGTATTAGAATTCTTACACACGAGCGGCATGGTGCCATGGTGCCTTTGCAGCTGCCTCCCCCGCGTCGGTAGCAGCCATTGACGTGACAACGCCGGCCATCGACATTCCAGCTTCGAATATCAGGGACAGCCGTCGTCACCTGTCTAAGTGTAGGGAGTCAGTTGGGCTGCCGCCTAGGCGTGTCCACTGCTATAATTACCTCTGCCATTGTCAACATGCCGCTCGTGTGTAGAAGTGAGTGAGTGAGGGTGTCTCTAAGTATGAGAATTCTTATACACGAGCGGCATGGTGTCAACGGCAAGGACGATGTCGAAGCGTCAACGGCTGCCACTGAGGCGTATCGACGGCTGCAGCTATCTCTGCCATTGGCAACATGCCGCTCGTGTGTAGAAGTGAGTGACTGAGTGTGTCTCTAAGTATTAGAATTCTTACACACGAGTGGCATGATGTCAACGGCAAGGACGACGTCGAAGCGTCAACGGCTGCCACTGAGGCGTATCGACGGCTGCAGCTATCTCTGCCATTGGCAACATGCCGCTCGTGTGTAGAAGTGAGTGACTGAGTGTGTCTCTAAGTATTAGAATTCTTACACACGAGTGGCATGATGTCAACGGCAAGGACGACGTCGAAGCGTCAACGGCTGCCACTGAGGCGTATCGACGGCTGCAGCTATCTCTGCCATTGGCAACATGCCGCTCGTGTGTAGAAGTGAGTGACTGAGTGTGTCTCTAAGTATTAGAATTCTTACACACGAGTGGCATGATGTCAACGGCAAGGACGACGTCGAAGCGTCAACGGCTGCCACTGAGGCGTATCGACGGCTGCAGCTATCTCTGCCATTGGCAACATGCCGCTCGTGTGTAGAAGTGAGTGACTGAGTGTGTCTCTAAGTATTAGAATTCTTATACACGAGCGGCATGGTGTCAACGGCAAGGACGATGTCGAAGCGTCAACGGCTGCCACTGAGGCGTATCAATCGACGGCTGCAGCTATCTCTGCCATTGGCAACATGCCGCTCGTGTGTAGAAGTGAGTGACTGAGTGTGTCTCTAAGTATTAGAATTCTTACACACGAGCGGCATGGTGTCAACGGCAAGGACGACGTCGAAGCGTCAATGGCTGCCACTGAGGCGTATCGACGGCTGCAGTTATCTCTGCCGTTGGCAACACGCTGCTCTTAATGGCGGTTTATTTAACAATCAATTTGTTACTCAAATCATTTTTCCTCCTGTTCCAGACATTGCAGTGAGCGCAGGAGACCAACTCCAATTTTACACCAACGGAACAAAAACTGGCTCAGTAAATTTAGATTCCCAAAACATAACAGCATTAGTATATGATGAAGTACATAACATGATGTTGTACGTTGACAAACAGAGTGGCAACGATGCTATACGAAGTTATAATCTGGCTACTAAAGAAAATAAGTACTTAATCGAAAGAAACGGACGAAACATACATGGTCTTGCTTTTGACCCGATCACAGAAATACTCTTCTTTACCGACACAAAAAATACAAGTATAAATTGGATTTCATTAAAACCTGGATGTTATAACAATCGTTATGGAAACCTTTTAATAAAGATGGATGATCGGATCCCTACTGATATTGCCGTGGATAGCTGTAGAGGGTACGTTGCTAATAACAAGTAAAACATTAAAATTACATCAGACAGTCATCCAAAAATCCCACCCTTCATCACTTTCTGTAGTGTTTTTGCTGGCGCAACAAACTCCCCAGCAACACTATCGATTATCTATGCAGTTCACTATACTATAGATAAATCTCTCCTTAGCTATGCATTGACATCCGATACTCTCCCTTGCGCGTCCATTTTGTCTCAACCTCTTTTTATGTCCCCTGTGCATCTGGCTGGGGGCCACCGTCCCTCGGTCTCCGCTTTAAATCTCGTTGACCATTGATCCATTGACAAACGTAGTAGCTTACTTCAACTCCAGCTTTCTTACCTTGCATGCTATATTATTTAGTTCTTTTCCACATAATGTCATTTCGGATCTTAACCTTCAAAAAAACTCCAAGCAAAGCTCGCTCTTCAGTGCGCATCGATTGTATATTTGTAAACTACTCCCAATTTTTGACATTCAACAGCGTTGTTCGTTTTTAGGTACATTTACTGGGTCAACACGGAAATTCAGGAGTACGAGCACATGGAAAGAGCTCGATTAGATGGTTCGAAAAGAGAGGTTACATACAACAGTTCTTTAGACATATTTAGTTTGGCCATCGATCCACGAACACAGAAAATATATTATTATGATGGTACAAATTGGGAGAAATACACCTTGTTTTTGGTTAGTGTCGATTTAAAAAACGCACGTTTTATTTTACAAGACGTAAAAACTATAATACGCCGTTATAGGCATGAATCTGCATCAAAAATTTTAACGTTCTCGGAAGATTATATCTACTGGATGAACAGCAGCGAGACGGACCAAGCCGTATGGAAATTACCAAAAATCTCAGGGCCTTTTGTAAGAGAGACCCGCGAAGAGTTAAGTCATTTCTATAATAATACAGAACTCAGCATAGTCACCTATTGCAAAGTTGCTGAACAAATTCAGGGACTGCAGGACTGTGAATTGAGTCCGATACCAACAATAACAGTACCTGATATCATCAATGTTCCAGTCATTGAGAATTGTTTACAAAATATAAGTAACATTCATTAAGGTGAACTCACAAAAAAAAAACACTTATTATGCTTATACAGGGTGTAAAAAGACCCTTAACGTAAATGAATACTACATACTCTACCCATCACTGGTATAATTTTATTCTTCTAGAATACACCTGGGAATCCACTGGTTCTGAAGATATTGAAGGTCAAAATAAAATTTTTTTTCGTCTTTTTTTCAAAATCGTAGGTATTCCATGTATCATTAGTAAACTTTCTTCCGAACAAATATTATCAAAATTATTGTTTTTTTTTAAACAAATTACGCATTTGAAGTTACAAAAATGCAATAGATGCTAAACACAACGTGCGATCTGGTCAACGACCAAGCGCGAGTGGCCGCGCGGCCACTTGCCGTACGCTCAGCTGATCGATAATAAAAAACATATCTTTTTTTTGTTTTTTTACTAGCAATATTTTATGGTCCAAGTTACGTAATTAAACATATTATGTTCAGCATGTGTAATTATCGGCTATCGGGCTTCTTACACTCTGTATACGGTTTCGTCTTTTTATTGTGTGGCAATACTGGCAACCGATCGTCATAATTTTGCGTGTTAGAGTAGGAGTGATAATGTAGAATTAATATTTTTTGTGTGTATAATTAATAAAACATATATATATTCACTAGTAACATATAATATGGGTCTGAGCTTGTAAATTGTGTCACTGCAACATTGATGAATAAATCAATGAGGGCCACTCGTAGGTTGCACTAGCAGCTGAACATCAGCGTCAGTCAGATAGTACACTCTGAGTTTTCATCCGACATTATTCTAAGCTGAGGCCCTTTTGGCTTATATTTATTGTATTGTATTTAATAGTTCTAAGGTGTATTTTGCTGCATGCCAATAAACGCATTTTTATTTATTTCTTTCTTTAAAAAATTAGTAGCTGTCACCCAACGGATGGATTTGAAATCTGCATTTAATATTAGAGATGTCTGTACCTTTTTACAAGATAGATCTCTTGGTATGTATAATTACTGGGTTAATGCCAGTCAGTGGAATTAACCTCTTCTCTTGTTTAATTAAGCAATGTTTAATATTTTTGATTTATAGGTGTAATAAATGATCAAAAGATTATTCTGAGGGAAATGTGAAGTCTGCGCGTGTCATGGTCATTGACTCAACAACGGTGATTGTTCCCTGAACGAGGAGGAATTTATGATAAAACGCTGTTAAATTAAGATTTAAGGTCATGGCACATTATAACGGCACCGCAACTGCACAGCAGTCGCACGGCATCCCCTCGAATTTAGGCTACTGCTAGCTGCCAGTGCGCTAACTACGCATCGTCGGTAAGGTGCCAGTTTGCACGCCGCCCGCGAGGTGCAAGCTCGCCGCCTGCGGGGTGCAAGCTCGCAACCCGTGCGCTGGCCGCGAGGTGCAAGCTAGCTGTCACCTCGAACACAATTGTTATATGGCATTTATAATTGTACACGCCTATGACTTGCACGTTTTCATAATGTCTCGGTTTACGACGGCGCAATGATGTTTTGCTGGCGACTCGGAGTTGGCGTCCTGTAAGCGTGCGGTCGACGCGCTGTAAGCACATGGTCCGCTCGCTATCGGCACGTGGGCTGCGAGTCGAGTAGTATGGTAGTGGCAAGCGCGCTGACTGCTCGCCGTGCTTAAATCGTGGGTAGTATCAATGTCAAAGTAAAAAAGCCAACGGCGAGCAGTCAGCGCGCCGCTACCATACAACACGACTCGCCGCGCCGCCCGCGTGCCGATAGCGAGCCGACCATGTGCTTACATAGTCTCACTACCTATGTACCGAAATATAATCAAACAGAACAAGTAGCGACATCTATCCCGCCGCATATGAACTCAAGACTGACATTGTATCTTACATCGCGGTGTTTTAAATTTATTTATTTAGGATCTCCAACAAAGGATATACACAGACACATGAAATAGAGGATACGTTCCGGAAAAAAATCGCGTATATCGAGGTTTAAAAAAGATACGAATCATTTTAATCAATCACTTTAATTCTAAGAACACTTCATGCAGTAGGTACAAACTATTAAATTATTTTTTTCGCAAATACATCTACTTATTGTCTTTTGGGTAGCGTTTTTTTACGTTCTTGTAAAATAGGTTCATATCACCCAATACTGTTTTAAATTGTTTGACACTCGGTCAAGACTCAGTCATCATCATTGTCTATACTCTGCAATATAATATAATAAGTATAGGTACAAACCTGAACAAATTTTTGAAAGAGCATTTTGTATTCCCCCTGAGCATAAATTCGCAATATAGTGAAACCACGCTTAACGGGGTCGCGTAAAGCGGAGTAGGTATTATTACTGTACCCTTATACCAACCAATAATCAGATGAACCTTGGGTTAAGAAACAGTCCCTTTGTATAGCTAGATGAGGTTAGTCGAACTAAGGGAAGAAATAATAACCTGTGGAACACCCTGTAAAACTAAGGTAGAACGCGTAGTAAAAATTGCCCGCCTCAAAAGTCAATGACCATATCTAAGTAGGTATATTTCCTAAATTCAGGATGCACCTCAGCTGCCATGATGGATAAAAATAAGTTGCCGAACAGCAACGACACTTGATAATTGAGCAGCTTGAAAATACGTAAGTATTTCTTACAAGAAGAGATTTCCAAAACATTTTCATAAAGTTTATTATTGTCGACTGGCCTGTTAGTCTAGTAGTTAGTGACCCTGACTGCTATGCCGGAGGCCGTGGGTTCGATTCCCACCCAGGATAAATGTTTGTGTGATGATCACGATCATTAATTTGTTCTGTGTCTGGGTTTAATTTATCTTAATATGTACCTATGTATTTAGAAGTATTATCAGCTGTTTAGTACCCATAACACAAGCTCTTAACTTAGCTTGGGACAAAATGGCGTTATGTGAAAAATTGTGGAATATTTATTTATTTATTTATTTAACACTAGCTTCTGCCCGCGACTTCGTACGCGGATCCTTTTGCTTATGCCAGCGACTACGGGGTCGTCAAAATCGAAGATCTGAAACATCTGATGTCGAATTCTATAAGCCCGGGGACGGGAAAACAATGGGATGCGCGAGACGATTCAAGATGTTCCAAATTTTTTATTTTTGTTGGTCAACAGGAAATGCCATCAGACTTAACATCTTTTGCTAAGACGCCATTTCTATTATGTATATGTTATATTGTCTCTGGGCTTTGGAGTTCCCCTACAGGTGCTCCAGATCTTCAAATTTAGTCTCACAGCAGAAAACACTCTTCACGTGGAATAGTTTTTGCAATGGCACCATTTTTATATCTCTTTTACTTTAGGTGTTCCATTTTCCAAAATAAATTATAGCCTATAATATGTTGCGTGACGTTCACGATCAGCGGTCAGTCGCGCATCTCCTTCCCCCACTTATCTCTAGAGTCGATGCGTATATACGCTGAAAACTCAAGCGTCATGCTTTTTCCGTGAACGTCTCCAACTCGCGAGACAGTGCATGATGTTCACGATCAGCGGTCAGTCGCGCACATGTTCTTCACTGGTCTCTAGAGACCTGGATGTAGATGCGTAAATACGCTGAGAATGCAGGCGTGCTTCGCGATCCCAAGAAGTTTCCACGGAGCGAGTTGCAGCCTCATGTTCTCGAACAGCATCAAGTCTCTCCTAACGCTCTTCGGTAGATTGTTGGGATCTTATGGTCTTTAATCATTTAGCACCTTTGGAACATAGGGAAAAATTTGACCTCTTTCTTGGCATGGTTATAGTTTTATTGTGATGATACCTTATTAATTAAAATCTAAGTGGCTGCTCCCCTGCGTTACCGGGTAAGCTACCGTGTAACGAAGATAAATGGAAAGGAAATTAAACACTCAAATAACATAAGCCCGAAGGCATATTTATACGATAAAAAAAAATGGGAGTTTTAGCCAGTAGAGTCTAATTTTCAACGATATACCATCGTCATCGAAAATCAGTCCTGAACTGTTCCCGCCTTCACCGCGTAGTACCTCCTACTTATGTTATTTTATAATTATGCAATGAAATTAGTGATAGTTTTAATTTCTATATCAAATGTTTCTGATCTTCGATTTTTATAAGTCAACAGGAAATGCCTATCAGACCGAACAACTTTTGCTAAGACGTCATTCCTATTTGAGTTATGGTGTAGCTGGGCTCTTGGAGTTCCACAACAGGTGTTCCAGATCTTCGATTTTTATACGTCAACAGCGAGTGCTCATAAGGCTTAACAACTCTTGCTAAGACGTCATTCCAATATATGTTATAGTGTAGCTGGGCTCTTGAAGTTCCACATCAGGTGTTCCGGATCTTCAAATTTATTCTCTCAGCAGAAAATGCTCATAACGTGGAACAATTTTTGCTATTTTTGCGATTTCCAAGAAAACGCGTTACTTGTTTATAAGCGTCGAGTCGTCGTCAACCAGATGTTGGTAAGCAAGTAGGTACCCAATCACGCGGGAAGCGTCGCGTGAGCACAGAGACTCGTGCGGCGGCGCCGCGTCACCCCCACTCTGACTTTTTGACGCATAGTACGTCATCACGCTACCAGGTGCACGGTTGAAATGTGGTCGTATGATCGGTGTCGACCGTCGTCGTCGGTGGCGTGTGCGCAGGAGACGGCGGGTGACGCGAGGGTGGGGTGGGAGCGAGACAAAAACACGCCATGTCATTAAAGTGCTTTGTTTCTTTTAAACTAAAATATATACTGTATATAAACACTTTGTTTATTTTAAAAATATTTAAGTATGCTGTCTTAGTTTATCGCTGTATTTATTTATCGTTGCTAGTGTCACTCTCTAACACAATATATATTTATTTTTTACTTTTATGTATAACCGACCTCTTCTCATTACACACTGAACTGATTTACTTACTCGTTTTATATTTATTTATTTCCTTTCGTTACTGGGTACCCCTCAAGGTTCATTGGAAGACCAGCGTCAGACAGCATCACCAGTCTGGCATGAATGCTGAAATGGACCTTTTTGGCGCAGCCGTGAGGCACACAGCACATGATATGTACCTACTTTGTATATTTTTTAGTGTTTTATAAATTATTGTGTGTATGTGTGTTTTGATGACTGATGTCAAATAAATATTTTTCTTTCTTTCTTTCTTTTTTCTTTCTTTCTATGGTACCATTTTTGTATCTCCTATAGTTTAGATGGTCTGTTGCGGTTCTGCATCAGGTTTTCCGGATCTTCAAATTTATTCTCTCAGCAGAAAATGCTCATCACGTGGAACAATTTTTGCTATGGTACCATTTTTGTATCTCCTATAGTTTAGCTGGTCTGTTGCGGTTCTGCATCAGGTGTTCCGGATCTTCAAATTTATTCTCTCAGCAGAAAATGCTCATCACGTGGAACAATTTTTGCTATGGGGCCATTTTTGTATCGCCTATAGTTTAGCTGGTCTGTTGCGGTTCTGCATCAGGTGTTCCGGATCTTCAAATTTATAAATTTATTCTCTCAGCAGAAAATGCTCATCACGTGGAACAATTTTTGCTATGGGACCATTTTTGTATCGCCTATAGTTTAGCTGGTCTGTTGCGGTTCTGCATCAGGTGTTCCAGTTTCCAAGATAAATTATAGCCTATGTGTTGACCAGACTTAATATTTATACAACAAAAAAAAAAACATTTAAATCCGTCCAGTAGTTCCGAAGATTAGCGTGTGCAAACAAACAGACAAACAGACAAACAGACAAACAGACAAACAGACAAACAGACAAACAGACAAACAGACAGACTTTTTTTTTTGGATTCGGGCTCTATTACTGTTTCTAAACCCCCCTCAATTATTATTTTTTAAATATATTCAATGTACAGACACAGTTTTTTTACAGTCTTATTATATGTATAGATAAAAACATCATAACATTACGCCTGTTATTCCCGAAGGGTTTGGTAGAGGTGTAGTACCTGGCAGTACACCCTCATTTCGCCAGTTATGTTTAAGTCCCTTGTAATAGTGGGCGAGCCCATTGCTGTTAATGGGGCACAAATCTAGACTCCGGGCTGATACTAAGAAGTTCCTGGTCGAAAAACACACTAACGCTTTGTCGAGGGGATCGAACCTCATGCTCAGCAGTCGCTTGCGAACCCTTTAATTTGTATTTTTAGCATTATTTACTATCCATTATATTTTTTCGAGTTCTCACCCGTTTTCGTGTTTTTCGGGTGAGCCACAAAATTAAAATAACTTTCACATTACCCATGAATAACCTACTACCTATTTGGATTAGCTTATTATATTCAATCAGACGATATTGTTAAAGCGCCTGATATTTGTTTGAGAGCAACGTTACTCATTTAGAAGTTGTTGTTAGTTTTTTAAATTTTATAAACTAGTGCTTGACTGCAATCCCACCTGATGGTAAGCAGTGATGCAATCAGTGATGGTAAAGCGCACTAGTTTATTAAGAGCCTATTCACTCTAGCCTTGAAGACACCTAATTTTTTTTGTACTCGACGGGAATAACGCAGCAGGCAAGTTGATGAGTTGAGTTTGATTGCGTCTATGTGTCAGAAGAACAGGGGGTCGAGTCTGCTATTGCAATCGTGTCTCAATGACCGGTCAATGATCGATTTTTGACGTATGACGTCAAACTTATGACACATTTCCCATACAAAAACTGTCAAAGTTGTCAAATATTCGATCAGTGACCGGTCATTGAGACACGATTGCAATAGCAGACAATTCAATTCAGTCGTCGTTAGACAGCGAACCGTGCGCACACATACGCTTGTCGCTCCGCAAGTTCCAACATTACTACTCGTTTGTCTACGTCTCTCAAAAACTCGTCGATAACAAATAATGTTTAAGTGCAAGAGGTGTGAAAGTGAAGCTAATGATGGGGTTACATGCACTGCGTGTAGTGGTCGGTTTGACTTTCCGTGCGCAGGTATCTCTGAGGCTGGTTGGAAAAGACTTGGTGACCGTAAATTGACCTGGAAGTGTAGCTCCTGTAAAACCCCGGCAATAAGCCCCCGGGTAGATGCGTCGTCGGCTTCGGCGTCGGATATGGAGGGTGTCCTTGCAGAATTGAAGCGTCTGTCAACGCAAATGGAGTCACTGCCGGCGTTGGTAGAAGACCTTAAACTGATCAATAAGGAGTTAGCGGGACTCAAATCCATGAGAGCTGAATTCTCTGATGTCACTGCATCTATTGCAGGGATGAAGGAGTCCCTTGAATTCGTCCACGACTCAGTAAAGGATCTGACAGATAAGGTAGCTGGACTGGAACAAGAAATTGATTGTTTGAAGAAAACAAAAGATGACGTCTCCATTTTACAGGAACGCTGTTTCAATCTGGAACTTCAGTGTCGCGAAAATGAACAGAGATCTAGGATGAATAATATTGAAATTAAGGGTGTACCTGAATCAAACTCAGAAAACTTGTTTAACATCATTGCTAAGATAGGGGATATAATCAACTGCCCGATACCCAAAGAACGGATAAACTACATAGCAAGAATTCCAATGCGAAATGACAATCATAATAAAACTATTATCTGTTCAGTGCACAATAGTTACCTGAAGAATGATTTTGTTGCAGCAGCCCGAAAGCATAAAACTGTTAAACCCGCCGATCTAGGACTTCGAGGAGACCACAAAATTTATGTGAACGACCATCTGACGCTGGACAACAAAGTCTTACTGAATAAAACAAAGATTATGGCTAAAGAAAAAGGCTTTGAGTATGTTTGGGTTACCGGCTGCAAAATTTTTATTCGTAAAAATCACCCGTCACCGAAGTATCACATCAAGACTGAACTAGATTTAAAAAAGTTTTTTTAGTTAACATCTGTGACCGATCTGCTGACACACTTTTGTTGATTGTAAGCTCTTTTTACTTTAGTTTGCGAAATATTAGTGTTAGTTTTTTATACGCATTCCATTCTCGCCTGCCTTTTGTTGTCTTATCGCTCGGTGTCGCCTACTCATTAAGCTCATTAGGCTTGAGTTATTGCTATTTTAAACGCTTCGTCTTCGAACATAGAGGCGAGATCTGCATATACTTGGACTTTCTTACGTATATTTTTTGCTTTTACGAAGTAGACTACTTATATTTTTTATGCGCTTGTTCTAACGACAGTCATTTACATAAGGTATCTGTTATTTTGTATTACCCACATATCGTATTTAAGCCGGCTTTTAATATTAGTAGTTATTACCTAGCTCTAAATGTAACTGTACCTTATATTTTAACAATTATTATTCTAGTGTTGCGTGTAATTTATAATGGCACCAATTAGTATTTATTACCAAAATGTTCGGGGGCTACGGACAAAAACATCTGTTTTCTATAGAAATGTTTGTATTAATTCGTTTGATGTTATTTGTTTGACTGAATCATGGCTTATTGATGGTATTTGTGATGGTGAATTGTTTGATGATAGATATTTTGTGTGGAGACGCGATCGAAGTTACTCTCACACTAGCCAAACTATGGGTGGGGGGGTCTTAATAGCCGTACGTCGTGAACTTGTTGCTGATGCCCGTAATGAATGGTGTTCGTCAGCCGAGGATCTCTGGATCACCTTAAGTTTTCAACAAAAAAAACCTAAAGTAATATATAAAATGCACATATGTGTTGCCTATATTTGTAATCAGCAATCTGGTAACTCTTTAATGTTACAACTACATAACTTTACTTCTAATTTATCTAATATTATACTTAAAAATCCCACGGATAAGTTCCTGATTCTTGGTGACTTTAATCAGTCAAATATTGACTGGCAAATTGCGCCAGACAGTTGTTATTTGTACCCTTGCAACCTGCGCGGCCCCATTCAAACTAATTTTTGTGATTCTCTCGATGCTTGCAATTTATTACAGTACAATTCTCATCGTAATGTGAATGATAGAATTATTGACCTTGTACTATCTAATAACGAAGTTACTGTCAGTTGTAGCCCGGAACCTTTAGTGCAAGAGGATCCACATCATAAGGCCCTTTGCATCTCGGCTGAGTTCGTTCAACTACACCAGTTGCATTCTCGGCCTAGAGTAAAGTTCTTGTATGCTCAGGCGAATTATGACATCATAAACGAAGATTTGTTGGCTAGGCATTGGTCAGTTGAGCTAAATTCTAGGCCATTGGAGGAAGCTGTCAAGTATTTTTATGACACTATCAACTCGCTACATAGTAAACATGTTCCTAGTAAAGTTGTTGTACCGCGGGGTAAGTATCCTCCTTGGTACAAAAGCCCTCTCATTAAAATAGTAAAGGAAAAGGCCAATTTCCACTCTAAATATAAAAGGTACGGAAATCTTTCCGATTATCAATCTTTTATAACTTTACGGCAGCGAGCTAAAGATCTGGAAAAGGAAATGTTTAATAATTATATTTCAAACATTGAATTAGCCATTTCCAAGAACCCTAGGGCTTTCTGGCATTATGTTAAAAATAAACAACAAACCAATTGTTACCCGTCTGTATTGAAATCAGGTGAAATGTCATCTTCAGACGGGAAAGAAATTTGTAATATGTTCGGAGATTATTTCTTTTCTAACTTTCAGGAGCGAAGCCAGGGTGATGAGATTCTGACCTCTGAGGGAATTAGTCCTTCAGGATGGCAATCTACTGGCCTTATAACAGACATCTGCTCTGTAGATGTGCGGGAGACCGAAATACATCGGTTGCTTAAACAGGTGGACCTAAATAAATCTGCGGGCCCTGATAACATCTCACCAATTTTTGTTTCCAAGTGTGCTAAGGGTCTATACGTGCCGTTGACCATATTATTTAAGCGATCATTTGAATTAGGGGTAGTTCCTTTGATATGGAAGTCAGCGTATATTACGCCAATACATAAAAAAGGGCCTAAAAATTGTATAGAAAATTATAGACCGATTTCAAAACTTTGCATATTCGCTAAAATTATGGAAAAAATTGTACACAGGCAACTTTCTGCTGTATTAAAACTAAGTTTTTCGGAACACCAACACGGATTTTTAAAAGGTCGTTCCACCACGTCCAACCTCGTGGTCTGTAGCGACTATCTTACGGAACATGTCCATGAGATCTCAGGTTGACGTTATATACACTGACTACAGCAAGTGTTTTGATCGAATAGACCACACGCTCTTGATAAGTAAATTGGCATTGGCTGGTGTGAGGGGTAGCTTGTTTAGATGGTTCACATCATATGTGCAAAATAGATGTCAGACAGTGGTCCTTAATGGTTACACGTCGAGAGCCATGTACATTCCATCAGGGGTTCCTCAAGGATCTTTATTAGGGCCTCTTTTATTTAATATTTTTGTTAATGATATTGCGTCTTGTTTTCTTAACTCCAAAATTTTATTATATGCTGATGATATGAAGATACTAGGCACAGTGTTGACCATTGAGGACGCCCGCCTAATACAAGACGATCTGGACCGGTTTCAATCTTACTGTGTTAGCAATAGGTTAGATTTAAATGTAACAAAATGTTACGTATGTACTTTTACTCGTAAGCCAAACCCTATTAATTATGATTACAAGTTATCGAATACCTCAATAGTCAGAGTCAATGTTATCAGAGATCTTGGTGTAACCTTTGACTCTAAACTTTTATTTGACGAGCATATTCATAATGTAGTTAAGAAGGCTTCTAAGGCCCTCGGTTTTATTTTTAGGATATCCTCTGATTTTAAGAATATAAAAACAATAAAAATTCTCTACTGTGCGTTTGTCCGTAGCCACCTCGAATACGCATCGCAAAGGACCATGCAAAAGATTGTATGGGCGCTGTCCCAACCCACCAACAGACATGGGACTTGTTTCAATATTATTATGAAGTCTCATAAAAACACAAATAACAATTTTTAGTCCGTAAATATATGGGGTACCTAATTAAAAAAAAAGTGTTTACTTGAATAGGGTGTACTTATTTTGTTTTAAATAACCTTGTTTTAGACATTTTACGATTAACAATTGATCAACTAAACACTTTAGGTTTTTATAACATGTATAAGTATATACATATTTATGAAATAACAACATGTTGGGTTAGTATTTATAATAAAACACGGCTTGTTCAACGTGAAAACAATGACAGACAAATTTATTCAAAATCAACAAATAGACAAATAAACAGTTTACTTCTTATTCGCTACAAGGCTGTTATCCAGCCAGCAACATCTCTATTTTTGATATTTACAACAGTCCCACTCAAAAAAGAGATAAAAATAACATTAACTAAATTACACTTTAACAATTCCTAAAGCATTCAAATGTTTATAATGTTTTACTGCACCTAAGCTCTTAGTGAACAAGTCTGCGGGCATATCTGATGTACACAAATAATCAACACTAACAATGTTTTCATTTATCATTTCCCTACAGTAGTGGTATCTTACATCAATGTGCTTAGTTTTATTATGAAAGACAGGGTTAAGTAATAGTTTCTGTGCACTCATGCTATCATTATTTAAGTTAATCTTATACAATTTATTAGTCACCTCATATTGTAAATTTCTTAAATAAACTGCCTCCTTGCAGGCCTCTGAAATTGATACATATTCCGCTTCAGTACTAGAAAGTGCAATACATTTTTGTTTACTACAGCTCCAAGATATAACAGATCCTGATAAAGTATAACAATATCCAGAATATGATCTTCTATCATTAACATCATTGCTCCAGTCTGCATCTACATAACCTTCTATTTGACTTTTGTCATTAAAATATTTTAAACCTAAATCTTTAGTCTTTTTTAAATACCTTAATACCCTTTTTGCATAAAACCATTGTTCTTGAGTATTACAATTATTAAACTGGCTTAAAAATGACACTGCATAAGCTATATCAGGACGAGTAAGTACAACTAAATACATCAAGCTTCCAATAAGCTGTTGATAGGGTTTTTCACTATTACAATTATTTTCTTTTTTACTTTTTAAACTAGCCTCCATTGGAGTATTAGCTGTTTTACAATCAGTCATATTGAACTTAGACAGCAACTTATCAATATATTTCTCTTGACTTAAAGTGACAGTACAATTTTCCCTATCAAAACTAACTGACATACCAAGACATTCCTTTACAATCCCTAAGTCTTTTAAGTCAAAATTCTTATTTAACATTTCTTTCAGATGGTTTGTTTCAATTTTATCATTTGAAAATACAAAGAAATCATCCACATATAAAGTTACAATAGTTTTACTATTACTAACTATTTTTAAATATAAACATGGTTCTATTTTGGATTTCACATAACCATCACCTAGCATACAAGCATCTACCTTCTGGTGCCATGCTCGGGAAGCCTGCTTCAGACCATATATTGCCTTGTTCAATTTAAGAACCTTTTTATCATCTGTACATACATAACCTTTAGGTATTTGCATATATATGGTCTCAGACAGATCCCCATTTAAAAAAGCAGTTTTGACATCAAGATGAGTCACATTCAGATTTAATTGAACTGACAATGCAAATAATAATCTAAGCGTTGTATGTCGCACAACGGGAGAAAATGTTTCACTATAGTCCACACCATACTTTTGAGAACAACCTTTAGCCACAAGCCTGGCTCGATACCGCACATTATTATCTGAATCACATTTCTTTTTAAGGACCCACTTGCACTTCACTATGTTTCCACTTACAGGAATATCAACAAGTTCCCAAGCATTGTTGTCTTCAAAACTTTTAAACTCTTCTTTGATGGCCTGTTCCCAATACTTATTTTCTGGTCCCTGCAATGCTTCTTCTAATGTTATATCATCACTGAAAGGTTTATTATATTCTTCAGTACACATAAATCCAAATCTATCAGGTTGTTTTCTCTGCCTTTTAGGTAATGTCTTTAATATGATGTCTGACTTTTCTTCTGATCTTATAGACTCCTCATCTGGCACATAGCTTTCATCCATGTCATTAGCACTTCCTATAGACACAAATGAATCCTCTCTACTTTCATCTGATGAATCTGCCACTGAAGGCTGAAGTTGTCTGCTTTCTTTCAGCTTATTATCTTCTATAACAATCATACTGTCTCCATCAGAGTTGTTTTCCTTTATAATGATGACATCTCGACTTGTAGTGATTGCCTTTGTTGAAGGATTATATAGTCTGTACCCTTTAACTTCTTCAGGATAACCGACAAGTATGCATTGTTCAGATTTCTTGTCCCACTTAAGTCGCTTCTCTCTAGGTATGTGTTTCATAACAGTACTACCAAATATTCTTATGTGACCAAGGTTTGGTTTCATACCTGTCCATAACTCATATGGTGTACGATTGTTCAATCTGGTTTTCACAATTCTATTCTGTAAGAAAACAGCAGTATTAATAGCTTCTGCCCAAAACTCCTTACCAAGTTTAGCATCAAACAAGAGACATTTGGCCTTTTCTATGATAGTTCTGTTCATCCGTTCACAGAGCCCGTTCTGTTCAGGTGTGTAAGGGTTTGATTTCTGATGAACAATTCCCGCTTTATTTAAATAACTATCAAAGTCTCTGTTACAAAACTCTTTGCCATTATCACTTCTCAGAATTTTAATTCTATTTGATGTTGAATTTTCAACTCTGGCTTTATACTGTTTGAAAAACAGTAAGGCTTCACTCTTGTTTTTCAAAAAATAAACATGTGTCATGCGACTGAAATCATCTACAAAAATGAGGAAATACCTGGACCCTCCAAGGGATGTATTCTCCATTGGACCACAGATGTCACAGTGAACTACATTCAGCAGCTCAGTACTTCTGTTGCCTTCATTAGCAAAAGGCAATCGACTTTGCTTTCCCTCACAGCATACAATACAGTTTGACTTGTTGATGTTAGCCGTCTTAGTAAGTATAACTCCCTCCACAGCATCCTGCATTTTGTTCATGTTATAACTATTTACATGTCCCAGTCTACGGTGCCAAACATCTGGAGACTCAGCCACTGCTGCAACCAGACAAGTAGAAATGTCCAATTTATAAACACCATTCACAAGCAAAGCAGTAGCTACTAGAGTGTCCTGCTTATTTAATATTTCACATCCTTTGCTTGTGAAATGCACTTTGTTGCCTTGTTTTATCAATTGGCTTACTGACAACAAATTAGTAGATAACTGAGGCACACACAAAACGTTTTTAACTGTTATGTTAAAATCACATTCATCAGTTGATGTAGTTATGTTTACATTTCCACAACACTCCACTGGAAGTTTATTCTGGTTAGCAACCATTATTTCCTTGGAAAAACCCGAATAACACACATCGATCATCCAATTTTCATTGCTTGTCAAATGTGAACTGGCTCCAGAGTCAACGTACCAGTCACTCTTATCAAATGCTCCACTAAAAAATACGGCACTGAAGGCATTACTTGTTTTAGAAGGTTTATTTTCTGAACCTTGCACATTTTTATTGGATTTATCCATATTAGTGCATTGACTGCGATAATAGCCATATTGTTTACATCCATAACATTTGACGTTTGATTTTCCTTTGACAGAAGTCGATATTTGTGCATTTCCGCCATCTTTACTGGCCATAGACTGTGTAGACTTTACATTCCTTGAACGCTGATTGTTTTTTTTACGAAAACATGCAAATGCATTACTGACATCATCTTCCGGTTCCATGTCCAACAACTTTCCCATAGTAGCGTCGGTTGTCATGACCATACCGGAATGCTCGATGGCCATAATCATGGGCATATACTTTTCAGATAATCCTGCCAACATGATAGAACCAATCCACTCGTCGTTTATACCGAATCCCGTTCCTTGCAATTTCTGACCCGCTTCTACAATTTGAGTCACATACGATGTCATCGAAGTAGAATTTTCCAACCTAATGGATATTAGATTCCTCAAGAGACTGATTTTTCGAGTGTAACCCGAGTCATCAAATAGCATCTTTAGTTTATCCCACAATTCTTTCGATGTTCTGACACTTTTTATGTGAACGTAAAGTGCCGGATCAATTGTTAAAATCAGCTTGGCTTTTGTTCTCGCATCATCTGCAGCTGCTGGCGTCTGACCTGGTTCAGGTTTTACACACACAACCATTCCTTCTAACACCAGAAAATTCTCTGCTGCGAAGCACCACTCGCTATAATTTTCGCGTCCTTTTAGCTTGGGCACGCTAATAAGATAGTTCGAGCTGGAAGCCATGACAGTCACTTGTTTTTTCACTTTTTACAATGAAGCCGGTTTTAGCTTTCTGTTTACTAAAATTTTCTTTAGTACTGGCTACAACACGAAGATTATTGTTCATCACACGGATAATTCTAACAATAAACTCAATAACTGGCTATTTCCTGGGTCTGGGCCCATAACCTATAATAAAACACGGCTTGTTCAATGTGAAAACAATGACAGACAAATTTATTCAAAATCAACAAATAGACAAATAAACAGTTTACTTCTTATTCGCTACAAGGCTGTTATCCAGCCAGCAACATCTCTATTTTTGATATTTACAACAGTATTAATCACATTTTTTGTTATTGTTCATGTACAAATATATTTATGTCAACAGAACTGTTATCCAGTTTTGTAAGTTAGTAATTATTCGTCTATCATTATAGTAGATAGCATTTCTGCCGGCAGATTAAATTCAGTGTGACGACCTTTCTCCATATACAAAAAAAAACTAGACTATACAGGGGTCTCATTCAAATCGGTCAGTATGTGAAAGTCTGAAACTATAAGACATACGAAGATCTGTTCTGAGGAACCATGTCATCGATTTTAATAACAAGAAAAACTGCATTCATACATTTAAAAAAAAAACATCTTACTCCGTTCGGGAATCGAACCCGGTTATTTTGAAAAAAAAAACCTACACTATTTCTATTTAGATATTGATTGTGTAGGTCTTAAGCAGTAAATGTCTGTATGAAACATGATGTCTAAAATGAATAAAATGCATTGTTTCCACATACTTTAATTTATTTTAGTAGGTGCTCGAAGTGACCATGTTTACAATATTACTACAATAGTACAGATATTTCTTAAAATGTATGAATGCAGTTTTTCTTGTTACTAAAATCGATTACATGGTTCCTCAGAACAGATCTTCGTATGTCTTATAGTTTCAGACTTTCCCAAACTGACCGATTTGAATGAGACACCCTGTATATTATGCGCACCGCCAGACTGGTTTTTTATCCTGTGCATCTCACGGCTGTTCACTATCAATGGTTTTTTTATAGTTAAATAGTGTTCCTGTACGTACAATTTACTGTACCAAAAAGTGTGTAAGTATAAAAAATATTTTTTTGCGCGATACCCCCATGACTTACGGAGATGTCGTCATAATAAAAAATGATCATGATGCCAAGATGAATTGATTGAGATACGTTTGAAATCTGTTGGTGGTATGGGACGATTTTTTGCATGGTCCTTTGGAATCCAAATTATAATATCTACATTGATCGCCTAGAATGCATACAAAAACGTTTCTTAAGGTACATTCAATATCGATCAAATACCTACCTCCATAACTATACAAGTCGGTGTAAGAAATTCCACATACTTCCTCTACAAGAGCGCAGGAAAATTGCAGATCTTGCTTTCTTATCTAGTATTATGAGCGGATCGACTGACGTCCCTGAGCTGGTAACCAAGATTGGGCTTCGGGTCCCGTCTGTATATTTTCGAAGACATGTACTTCTTCATACTCCTAGTGCAAAAACTAACTACCGGCAAAACTCATATATTTTAAGAGCCTGTCGTACGTTTAACACGGTGTGTCGGGAAGTCGAGCTGGATTTGTTTACAACTAGTATCCAGAAGTTAAAGAAGGATATAAGTAAATATTTCTTTGACGCGTGAGCACTTTATTTGTAATTGTTCATTTACACTTTGTTTTGTTTTTGTCTTCTCTCGATGAGCAACTTTTGTTTTTGTAAATTCTTGATGGTAGGATGTAATGCTGTCAACGGTAAAATTAAAATTGTGTATACATCATGTTTAAAAGTGGAAACTTGTAATTGGCCATCTTATTTTTATTATTTTTGTTAATTCCAATGTAATAGCTGTAAGTTTCCTTAAAATTAATAAAATAAAATAAAATAAAATAAAATACTTGACTGGCCTTTTGGTCTAGTAGTTAGTGACCCTGATTGCTATGCCGGAGGTCGTGGGTTCGATTCCCACTCAGGACAAATGTTTGTGTGATGAGCACGATCATTTGTTCTGTGTCTGGGTGTAATTTATCTATAATATGTATGTATTTAGAAATATATAAGTATATTTATCAGCTGTTTAGTACCCATAACACAAGCTCTCAAGCTTAACTTGGGACTAAATGGCGTTGTGTGAAAAATTTGTGGAATAAACTCTTTATTGTAGGTACACCTTAAAAACTTAAAATGAGTATGGCCACTCATTTAATATTATGTTAGTGTCCTAAATCTAGTGCCGCCGAATTACTCCGTCTACCACGATTTAAGTTAACCCCGCCATAACCAGAGAAATGCATGATGTGCACCGAAATGTTGTTTTGTAGGCGCAACTTGTGTTTGAATAGCTGTCTCTTTCTCACGCAAAGGTTCTCGTCGTGTGGGAATGAATAAGAGTTATCAGGTAGGCCGCCGGCCACGCTCGCTACTGGCCCGCGCGTCAGTTAGTGCAGTGTCGTGAATCGAGGCGGAGGTAGTGTTAGTCGGTCAGTTTTTCGTTCAGAAATTACGTATTTACAAACTTCATCGTGCTTTATTTTTTAAAGTGACTTCATTTATTTATGAAATACAACTAGAAACGTGTTCTTAGTGACTTTTATTCAGTTTAATTTTATTAAGTAATTGTTTTGTTCTACGACTTCCAACTATTGTTTTAATTTCAGTGTTGGTTAGTTGGTGTTGTAACCTTGTGTATTTGTTGATTGACGTGTGGTTTTTTTCGGCGGGAGTTTATTTTGGCGCGTATGATGTAAGCGGTGAATGGTACCGGGTTTGATTCCCGTGTCGATATGGAACAAGCGAGGTGTTGAAAACAGAATATGCATACTTCAATGATGATGGTAAGTAATTTAATTAATTGGATCAGTTGTACGGTACCATATTTATGTAGGTACCTACCTACCTACTATGAGGCGTTTTAAATATGAATTGTATTGTTTTACTTTTATGCACCTCTGCACACTAAGTATCTATAGTAGGTAGAGTACCTACCTACTTAAACAATTTATTTACTATTTAAATTAACTTCGTTTGATATTTGTACCTACCTAGTTGAAAGGCACTTTTATTTCTAAGTTCTAGGCCACAGACTTATAAAATAATCGATTTCTTTAACAATATAGGTAATAACTATTCAGCTAGACGGTAACCGTGGTCAATGAACGGACTCAAATTCCAGGTAGGTACCTACCTACTGTAGTAGTAGGTACGAAACAAAAAAAAAACAATAACAATAGGTAGGTAGGTCACCTGTCAAAACATTTAAAAATCGAAACCGGTCACTGTCATGTTAAACTGGAGGTTATTTCTATACACAAACAGCCTATTTAGGTACCTACCTAATATTATTAGCTAAACATTAAATCGTGCCCTGTTCTACTAAATGATATTATAAACAACTAAAAAATAACGTTAAGTAGGTAGGTGATCGTCGGCTGAGTAGCTAAAAAAAGTTTTAGTAGGTGTAAGTAGGTACCTACAAAACATTTTTCTTTTGACATTAAAAAAAAAAAAACAACCGACCGTTCCACGTTACGTTAGGTCTCAAAATAATGCCAACAATGCACCGGTAGTTTCATAGAAAGGAATATTTTAATAATTAATTACCACATACCTACCTACCTAATTAAATAAGAGGCCACCCATTCACGAACCTCAGCAAGCGTAGCTTTACCTTCCATCGACCCACATCCAAAAAAAACTGCATCAAATTCGGTTCACCCGTTTAAGCGCTACGGTGCCACAGACACACACACACACACATGGTCAAACTTATAACACCCCTCATTTTGCGTCGGGTGTTAAAACATATCAAAAGGAGATCTTGATTCCTAGAATGGATAAGTAACGTTCAGAATTGACAGATCATCATTTGTCTGGCCTTTTCCCCAACTTTGTTGGGGTCTTGGGGTCTGCTTCCAGTTTAACGGGATCCACCTGAACGCCAGTGGTTTACATGGAGCGACTGCCTGTCCTCTGCCGGACCTCCACAACAACCCAGTTACGGGTTAACACGATACCCAACTTGGGTTAAACTGGTTCTCAGATTTTCGGGCTTATCATTATCTGTAACGACTGTTATAGATCTACAAATGACAGCCGGGACCAACGGCTGTACGTGCTTTCTGAGGCATGAAGGGATCTTGATAATAATATGTCTCGAATGTCCATATCCAATCCATAGACCAACCTCTTCTTGCGTAGCTTACCCTTCGACCGTGGGGCTGTAATTATTTAGCCACAAGCTCCTCCGTTGAAGAATGTAGAACAATACCACTGTAGTCAAAAACTGTATTATTAATACCACTGTAGTAAGAAAGAGGTTTCTTTCCTTCTTTCTTTCTTTCTTTCTTTTTCTTTCTTTCTTTTGTTTCTTTCTTCCTTCCTTTCTTTCTTTCTTTCTTTCTTTTAAACAGATGGATAATTAAATAAAGAAACTTTCGATGTAATCAAAGAGACAGACTGCGATTATATTATGTGATAGGGACATAGCTGCTCTACAATAAATAATGCAAAATGATTAAATGAGGCAGCGACTCGCAAATGTAGGTTATCGTATTTGCATAAACGAATGAACGCATTGTGTTTATATACACAGACGTTTAATTAGCACAACAATGTAGGTAGGTATAATTAGGTAACTGATAAATTGTACAAATTACATAAATTTGTAATCTGCTTACACCACAAAAGTATCACGATTATTTACGGTGGTTGAGATTGGTGATTTCGGCGATGTAATAAATAAGTACAAACTTTGTGGTAGCACATGGTTCGCCACGGATATGAAGGAACAAAACTCTCGAGGCATTCGTTGTGCGCCGTTCGCACCGCATGTCTCGTAAAGTCTGTACCCACCTTTATAACGTCTATACCATACCAAGATAGACGTTAACAAAAACATAGCAAGTTCCTTAACTACCAAAGCAAAAACTAAAAGATAAAACCACCAAGATTAAAGGCCACCGCGTAATTATTACCATTTTAAAGTTACGTAAGCCGCTCCTAGGCCACCGACTCGACTGTTGACGTTTCGTAAAAAATGCAACCATCCATATTCTTCTGGGACATCGGAAAAAAAGAAAGCAGGATCCACATGTAAGGCAAAATATCCTGACGGAAGAACCCAACGGATCCTGACATCGGTGAAGGAAAACATCATGGCAAAACTTGGACTTGTAGTTAATATAAGTTTGAAATCCCTAATCCGCCTTGAGGAAGCGTGGTGATCAATGCTCGTGCCTTCTTTGTATGAGAAGAGACCTTTGCCCTGCAGTGGAAAAGTAACAGGCTGGTGTTATTTTTTATGGAAGTATTCACGATTGAACACCGATTTTTAGAGCACCGTTGCATTTGGTATCAAATGTATTAGATATAATGATTGGTACTAAATCCATTGGTGCTCTTAAAATAGTTGCTATAAAATTATACCGTATTAGGTACCTATATATAGTACTAAACAAAAGACACACTTGACATTAACGAGAGAGTTAAAAATAACGCTATAAATAGTTCGTCCTATGCGATGTTTGCGTGTTTAAGTATTGCATTATTGCCTTGATAAATAGTTTAATTAGCACGTTATTGAGCTGCAAGGTTAGGTACCTACTGTAGCAGCGGCTATAATAGGTGCTGCAAAGCAGGAGGTACCCTACGATTATGTTATAAATGATTCGAAAGGTTTTGATCCTGTGATGATGCTTTGTATGCACATTATAACCGAAACACAAACGTCTGTGTTAGGCGTTGTGCGAAGTCTAGGGAAAAGTGATTGTTAAGACGCGTTCGTGACACTTATTATTAAAAACCGGCCCATAAATGACGGAGTAATAAGGTAACAAACAAACCCTAAAAAAGAAATACAACCGAATTGAGAACTTCCTCCTTCTTTTGAGGTCGCTTAAAAAAGAGATAGAATCACAAATGCATTGTGTAGGTAATTTGTGCCACAAACAGATTTTTTTTGAAAGGGGATTAAAATACTAATAGTAGCAAACAAGAAAGGACCATGCAAAAAATCGTCCCATACCACCAACAGATTTCAAACGTATCTCAATTAATTCTTCTTGGCATCAAGATCATTTTTTATTATGACGACATCGCCGTAAGTCATGGGGGTATCGCGCAAAAAAATATTTTTTATACACACTTTTTGGTACAGTTAATTGTAAAAAAATGTACAGGAACAAAAAACTATTGAAAGTGAACAGCCGTGAGATGCGCGGAATAATGCGCTTAATGCGCCTACATGTTATTCAAACCTAAAGTGTTTAGTTGATCAATTGTTTATTGTAAAATGTCTAAAACTAGGTTATTTAAAAAAAAATAAGTTACCCTTTTGTTTTTTTGTTACCCTTTTTAAGTAAAAACTTTATTTTTTTTTAATTACCCCATATATTTACGGACTAAAAATTTTTATTTGTGTTTTTATGAGACTTCATAATAATATTGAAACAAGACAAGTCCCACGTCTGTTGGTGGGTTGTGACAGCGCCCATACAATCTTTTGCATGGTCCTTTAAACATTTAAAAGTGATGTGAACATAATCTTATCTAAGTCATTTATGCACTTATGAAGTAGCCGATGTTTGTTTTTGCCTAGTTTCAGTACATAATTCTAGAGGTAGGGCAACGTTTGAATTCTTCTTCTTCTTCTTCTTCTTAAACCAAATTATTTATTTGATGATTTTTTTACGCTTGTTTCTTTTTACTTTATTATTTTTACTTTGAACATGTCCACGAAATTGTCGTACACGGTCGCCCTCTATTGCATGGGACTTAAATTGGCAGTATGTAGTAAGTATACCTGGTACAGTGGTAAAATGTGGGTGCACCGTGCACGAGAGTTACACCTCTGCCTAACCCTTCGGGGAACATAGGCGTGATGAGATTAAATTTCTAGATTATTTAGTTCTGCCCCTATCGATTTATCTTTGACGCTGGTTTCCAGACCAAACTACAAAAGATTTCGATCACATTGGCCATCAATATGCACCTAAATTGATTTTTCTCATTGAGTTGCTCTAGTCAGTCGCCTTTCTAAAAATAGTCAGATAGTGAATGGTAAAATATATTAGTTTCTTGTACCGTGGCATTCTAAGAATTTACCCAAGTAATAGTAGTTACGTCAGATAAACAAATTGGTCACTCGTTCAAATTGTCTGTTTCTATTTATTGATCGTTCGCGAGTAAAACAATTGTCTGCGCTTGAGTCTTCAGATGCTTTAATTTAACATTTTATGTTACCAATTTTTGGATGTCCCCCGCCCCAGGGAGGGCAGAGGGGTCTCTCAGACTCTTACTGACTAAAAACCACCCCGAGTTCCTTCTCACACCTGCACCGGGGGTTACGGGACCAGAAGATACTTCCGCGACCCCCGACTGGTGCCCCGCGGGCCTCACCAAGTCTGGGAAGTCCCCCGACGTGAAGTAAAATGTCATGGCTCAACGATAGGAAAGTGTTATTATTAACTTTTTAAATGTTTTTGTTTTTGCCGTGGGGGTTATTTAAATTTAAATTTTTTTTTTTTCAATAATAATATTACTGAATATTTTTGACCCAATGTATTGCTCAACATAGTTAACTTACATCGGGGACCGCGGTCAAAATCAACCCTCTATTTTACTTCGCCGTAGTCGGGTAGTAAATGTATCCATCTCATAGAGCAATAGTTTGCCAACGACCAAAGACAATTAAATACTTAGATACTATAGACGGGATATTACGAACAAAATTTTCATCCAAAACTTGTGTCCTAGTGGATACAAGTCTATGAGATTTTTTTAGTACGCTCCGCTGCCGCTCCAATATTCATATATATTATTCTAAGTAGATGGCGTCACTGAGACATCGGATCAAAGTTTTTCTATGACATTTCCTTGACATGCCTGCTCTATACTTACTATAGTAGGTATTTTAAATCTCTTTGCCAACGACCTAATAATTTCCTTATTAAACCGACACCGTACAAACTGAACTAGGTACCTATCTTATGTAGGTAAGTAAGTCGACGGAATATTATAGAAACATACATAATTTCATCACTTTTAAAATGGCTACCTATTCTTCAGCGCAGAGCCTTGAGGGCCTTGACAACCCTATTTTCTATACTTCACAAACCCACGTCTCCATCATATCTGACTTCTCATTTTCAATATTTGTGTTCTGCACACGAAAAGAATCTTCGTTCCACAAATTTTAATAATCGTCTCCTACGATGTCCTTCTCACCCAAAGACATTTTAAATCTCTTTGTTCTCACCGTTCTGGTTTTATTCACTCTTCTTTTTTCGTTCAGGCGGTTTTCCTTTGGAATGAGCTTCCTCTGAACATCAGGATGGGAACCAATTTGTTCTCGTTTAAAGTAAAGGCACGCGATCACATTCACAAGGTGTTGGCAAACTTATCCCTAAGT
Organism: Euplexia lucipara; assembly: GCA_921972225.1. Lineage (NCBI taxonomy): Eukaryota > Metazoa > Arthropoda > Insecta > Lepidoptera > Noctuidae > Euplexia > Euplexia lucipara. Next base: position 16,129,146 of record OV179155.1, on the reverse strand, counting down.
TTTTTTTGCTCTTGACTTAGTTATCTCTGGATTTTATATAATATGTATGTATTTATTATAAATAATAATTTATTTTTCTTTCAAGTTTTTGTTACCTTCTTGCGCCTACCATGTTCTGTCTCTACACCACCCTAAGGTAGACTGGTAGAAAATGCCTAAGGCATTAAGTCCACCTTTGTACAGTTTATTTTACTAGTGCATAAAGTTTTAATAAATAAATAAATAATTTGTAGAATCATTTCTACCGATTATAGAAGAAATACTTAATCCTCGATATTGTAGACTACTGTCGGTTGAATAATCGACACATTTCTTCTCTTCATTCTTGACATTGTCGTGCTCAAAACAAAAGAAAAGTTTCTACAATCTGTCAACCTTATAGACTCTTCTGTAGACAAAATCTATTTCTAAGGTAGTCATGCTGCTAGCTACATTTTCCGGACAATAAAATAATAATAAAATACTACAGACTTCACATCTCACAATAGTGAGATAAAAAGGAAGTGTGTATGGCCTTGCGTGCTCATTTGTTGGCAACCCTGACCAGATCAACAGCGTATAAATGTTACGTAGATTATACAACGAAACGGATAAGAATCGGTGCATTATTTTTCTTGGCAACACGGTTTTTTTTTCTCTAAAATAACTCAAGGTACCTACATAACTGAGCGTGATGGGTGTCAGAAAGAGATTGAGTCGCCATTTTGACATTTAAATGATAATTTAATTTTTGCTTGAATGTTATTACTGAGTTTTAAATACTCCTTGATATCTATTAGATGTTGCTTTCCTAATGTGCCAACCATTATTGACCCTGTAGGGCACAAGCTTTAGAGTTTTGAATGTTATTGTCACTTATAATGTCATTTTTATAATAGGTTTTTATATTAATTTAATATTAATTTATAAATTTATTTTTTATCAGGTAACCTATCTGCACCTTGTTACTTAGTAACAAAGTGTAGATAGGTTACCTCAACAACATTCGATCTTTAGAAAACGGCACACCAACGCACGCACGCGTCCCTTGTTGCGCGCCGCGACACTGAGGTAAGTGTGGCTAGTTAGCCACATTTTAACGTGTTGCTTGCTGAGCGCTTATAACCTATCTACACCTTTTTACTTATAATATCATTGGGCACACAGCAAAAATTATTTAGTTTCGAAATTATATTTTTTAGATGAGTATAAGAAGTAGTAATCAACAACCCCATTAGGTTACACATGTCATAATAATCCGGAACATAAAGATGTCAACAATGTTAGGAAGGGTAGACACTCACCGTTTGCCGGTACTTAAGTATATTGCACCTCTACTTAACCCTTCGGAATGCAGGCGTGATGTTCTCTGCATAATAATACATATAAAGGGTGACTGGTAATTAGTGACTAATACCTAAACACGTGATTGTATTCGTGATTTCAATAAACTTTCCCAGAGAAACTTTTTTTTATACTCAATAACTTATAACACAATCAAATAACAAAACCGCCAGAAATCGATCACAGTAGGTACGAATCGGCACGATCTATCAGCTGATAGTCTGACTTCGGGAAGGCATAAATCTACTAGTAATAGCGTCACACGCTCCCCCGCCACCCCCACCGCTCCCGTTGTGCAGTACTGACGTAATTGAATTAATTGAAAGTTAATGAGTATAAATAAAAGTTTCTTTGGGAAAGTTTATTGAAATCATGAGTAGTGTCACGTGTTTAAGTATCGGTCACTAATTACCAGTCACCCTATATATTACACACAAACTAAGATTTTCATGATTCTCTAGAGAGGCCATGTTAAGAAATGTCATAGAAAATCTGTGATCCCATGACTCAGTAACGCCATCTTGACTAATATATGAATATTGGAGCGGCAGCGAAGCGTACTAAATTAAATTCATAGACTTGTGGCCACTAGACACAAGACAAGTATCGAATGAAAATTTTGATCGTGATGTCCCGTCTGTAGTAATTATTGAATGAAGCACACATACTACATAATATGATCAAGTGAGCATATTAATATTAAACTCGTGAAATACTTACAGTTTCGTATTGAACACTAACATTTCTGTATGTAGATGTACAGACGCCAGCACATCAAGTTACCCCAATGTGTCTAATTTTCTCAATTGAATATGAACCTTATAATGTATGATATAAAGTTGAAAAACGATCATTAAATTTGACGCATTGGGGTAACTTGATGTGCTGCTGGCGTCTGTACGTATAGGATATTCGGACATAACAAAATTTCCATATCATATAAGAAAACCATTTTTTGTTTAATCTTGTGAAACACACAATCGCCCGTGTGCGGTAGCCCTAACAATCGAACGCGGATACCCATGCCTATGAAATATGCAAATACATTTATAATTCAAGTCGGGAGCGTGGCGCCTTGATGCTAATCCAGCGTTAAGATGGGCTCAAGTGCCTAAATGCAAGCATAATTAACTTTTCATGGATCAACTGGCGTCATTGCTCGGGATATCTGTTGTTTTGGGAGATATTCTCTTAATATTGACGGTATTTTTTTGGAATAATCCTTAACTTTAAGGGCGTTTGCCTTTATACGACATAACAGATATAAAGACAGGCAGACTTTGCTAGCAGACTAACCTAGCCTTAGTATAAGTATAATGGGTCTACTCTTGCCCTCAATCTTGTCCTGCGGTCAGAGATGAGGTCGACGATGGAACGAGCTTACCCAAAAAAAGCCTTAACTCGCGACTTAAACAGATTGGGGTCATATGAACTCGGGAACACTGATGCAGGCAGGGAATTCCACTCCTTGGCTGTGCGCATAATGAAGGAACAGGCAAAGCGCTTATATTAGGAAAGGCTAGCCTTTTCCCTACTACATGATATGTTGTGATTGTGATGGGCTTCCAGTCTGCAGCTGCAGCTTATTACTAGTGGTTTACATGGAGAAAGAAAAGAAAGAAAGAAAGACAAATATTTATTTGACATCAGTCATTAAAACACACACACGAAAATTCGCAATAATTTATAAAATATACAAGAGTACACATTATGTGCTGCATGCCTTACGGCTGCGCCAGAAAGCGAGCGTTTGCCTATCTGATCTACACAAAGCAACGGCTGGGCAACAGGATACTTACCCCTTGGTTAAACTGGTTGTCAGACTGCCAGAAGTTTTGATTATCTGACTAGTAACGACTGCCAAATGTGCCAAATGACAGCTGAGACAGCGGCTAACCGTGCTTTTCGAGGCACGAGGTCTTGATACGTCATCCACATCCATCCGCCGACCGTACTCGGCAGGGATAGGTAACTTAACCTTTGATCAACTTGTGTGGCCGTTAATATTTCTGTGGCCCTAGTGAAAAGGGGTATAAGTCCAATTTTGTCGAAAATGAGTTAAGTGTACCTACCAAAGTGATCAGAAAAAAATGCTCTATGGTTTGGTGAAGACAGATCTAAGCTATCTCTAAAAATAAGAAAGTTACTTTGTGTAAAAGGGTTGGACCCTTTTAAAAAAAAACTGTAAAAGTCGGTTTTCTGATCACTTTGGTACACTTAACTCATTTTCGACAAAATTGGACTTATACCCCTTTTCACTAGGGCCACAGATTTAGCCACAAGCCTCTTACTTTGGAAAAGCATCTGGGAGTCAGGCATACCACATCGAGTATTATCGACTGACCCGCAGAGCGCGCGGACCAACACTTATTGCTGCTAGTCCTCGCGGCGCTATTTACGTGAGATTCCTTAGCGCCGCGTCTCCGTCGGGCGTACTCCTGCGTCGTTCGTCTTCATACCACTAAAGCGGCTCAAGCGTGCTGAACGCTGATTGGTTGCTCGCATTTTAATGTTAAATTCTAAGGTAGAATAGAAATATTGTTTAATGTTAAAGTCATAAGGTAGTTTGTAAATATTGTTTAAGAATTTTTGTATACATATAAATATAGTAGTTGCAAAATATAATTTAGCATTCATTTCCCAATTGAGTGTTTCACTCATATATCTATGGTTTCACTTTACAGTCCAACAGGGGGTCGAGTCTGCTATTGCAATCGTGTCTCAATGACCGGTCAATGATCGATTTTTGACGTATAACGTCAAACTTATGACACATTTCCCATACAAAAACTGTCAAAGTTGTCAAATATTCGATCAATGACTGGTCATTGAGACACGATTGCAATAGCAGACTCGAGTCCCAGGTCAAGCACAACAAAGTAAATCCAAGTTTACCTTTTACCGATAAAATTATGTTTGAAATTATGACCATATGTAAGGCGCGTTTGATTCATGTGCCTCTTGCGACGTAAATCAGATGATTCACCAGACATTTCACCTTTATTCATGTAATTACGTTTGGTACTGACACCTACGCTTTTAACTTTCTATCGTAATGTCTATGCCTCTATGGTATAGCTATCTTGTGGCTAAATAGTAAAAGCCTCATGGGTCGATTGGGGGTTAAGCTATAAGTTTGACGTGGTCGGTCCCTGAGGTTACCGACATAGCCCAGCGGATTAGCAGGTTGAAGTGGCAGTGGGCAGGGCACATAGCACGGCGGACTGATGACCGATGGGGTCGAAAGGTTCTCGAGTGGAGGCCACGTATCGGCAAGCGCAGCGTAGGACGTCCACCCACAAGGTGGACAGACGACCATTAAGGCCGCGGGAACGCGCTGGATGCGAGCCGCTTCCAACCGGTCTTATTGGAGATCTATAGGGGAGGCCTATGTCTAGCAGTGGACTTCCTACGGCTGAAATGATGATGATGATAGTCCCTGAGACCCTGAATAGGTGACCATCACTGCTTCACAATACGAGTGGTAATAATGGGCTAGCAAAGTGAACTTAAAATTAAATCTTGATTCAATGAATTTCGATTATTTGGCTTAACTGAAGACAATACTTTACCATTTCAAACACATCGTCTACGCTTTTGCAGACTTCTATATCATTGTTAACTGGACAGTAAGTAATAAGTATTGTTTCTATAAAGCAGCAAAAATACTTCAGTTTCTACAAAAGTATTCTACTTCAAGTATTTCGTCTTTAAATGTTTTCATTTAGCAATCTTAACTTTTTATGTATATATTGTTATTTTGTTACAACAGTTGATTGGTTTATCTTTAATTTTTATCTCAGATATTATGTGGAATTCGATACGTCTTTTGTACTTATATCGGGAAGAAATAAAACTCTATTGCTTGACAATGAATGAGTTTATGTGTGAACGTATTGTAAACAGTAACAAAAGATTTTTCAAAAATATATTATCAAAGAAGATTGTTCCTGGAGACGTTTTTCTTTATAAGTAATGCGATAAAAAAATATCATCCGCCTCCGAGTCTTTTGGGAATTGTGATTGAGTGTTACTAACATAATTCTAAATAGTTTGGTGTGTCTTGTGTGTCAGCTGGCGCCTATATTCGTTCATTTTTTTACTATTTCCGGATTTCGAGTGTGTCCTATAACTAACGCTTTTATTCGATTCGTTTTGAAAAATATCTCTGTTATTCCTTTTAAATGTAAAGCTATGTACGTCTCTGTCACAGTTAATTATAAACAGCCAGTATTCATTCACTATATCAACCAACGGTTTACAACTTTTCAGAAACGTGATTCGTGAATCTGCAGCCATTAAAAGTAAAAAAAAGCTGTTCCGATTGGTTTGTACAAATAACAACAGCCAATCAAATCAGGTGCTATGGACAATGACAAAATTAATGGGCTTTCTGAAATTTAATCCGCTTCATTCATACGTGCTTGTGTAGAAATGAGTTATGAGTGGCAAAACTACCTTTGTTGGCTTTGTTTGCTTAAAAGAAACCTAACATAACTTTAAGTGTACGGCCTGAGTGCACGCTCTATTCGAGCGTCGGGCGGGGCGGGGCGTGCAGTGTTCATGTTAAACACGTGCTACCCGTAGTGGCCGTCCTGAGTGCCGGCCGAGCGGAGCGTGCGCAGCAGCGGGCTTGTTTGCGTCGAGCGGGGCGTCGCGTGCAAGTTCAAACCAGTTTGTGATTTGCAGCGGTGATACGAGCGTTCTTGAAGGATGTCGTTTGAAGAAATAATTTCAGAAATACAAAATAAACCTGAAATATTGTTATATCCGCATTCTTGATAAAAGAACTCATGAAATTTATCTTCATTCACCCTTAATGTTTCAAATAACGTAGAAAACTCTCCAAATTGTTTTCATTGCTTCACAATGTTACTAGGACCTTGCCTTGACTCATAATTAAATTTTAGCCACAAGTTTTCTTCTAAATACATATCAATAATATCGTACGACGCAGACGCCATGATCGACACAAACGACCGCCACTACAAACGCTGAGCGTGCACTGCGGCCACTTAAAGAACGCCCTTTCGACCGCTCATCCCCGCCCCGCCCGACGCTCGAATACAGCGTGCACTCAGGCCGTACACTAAGCACTCGGCAATAATCTAGCTTTCAATCTGTGAAAGAATTTTTGAAATCGGGTGAGTCGCTCTGGAGATATACTAACTTACAAACAAACTTTTACTTGTTTAAAATATTAGTAGTTGTAGATTATTATAGACTAGCAGACATCACGCAGTTTCACCCGCGTAGTTCCCGTTCCCGTAGGAATACAGGGATACTTGACAAAGTAGCCTATGTCACCCGGGGAAAGTGTAGCTTCCTAACGGTGAAAGAATTTTTCAAATCGTTCCAGGAGTTTCGGAGCCTATTCAATGCAAACAAACATACAATCAAATCTTTTTGCTCTTTATAATATTAGTTGAGATTATTATTAATATCACAAGAGTGTGGTTTTCCGCATGGAAGATCACCCTTATTCTAGAACAAGTTACTTAAATTAAAAGCAAAGGGGTTGTTTAAAGAATGCGCCTAGTAAAGATGGGAAGAGTGCATTGTTGCGTTGCAACAAGAAATTGAGCGTGACTTCAAAGCGAAAGTATTAAACGTACATTGCAAAAAAATAAGTAGGTTCGAAGCGGAGTTTGATTAGGTGTGTGAAAATAACAAGTGAAAGTAAGTTTTTCATATTGGTGCTCAAATATGATTTTAGTGAGTCAATTTCCTGGACTTTTTTAGACTGGCCTGTTGATCTAGTAGTTAGTGACCCTGACTGCTATGTCGGAGGTCGTGGGTTCGATTCCCACCCAGGACAAATGTTTGTGTGATTAGCACGATCATTTGTTCTGTGTCTGGGTGTAATTTATCTATAATATGTATGTAGGTATGTAGAAATATATAAGTATGTTTATCAGCTGTTTAGTACCCATAACACAAGCTCTCAAGCTTAGCTTGGGATTGGGACTAACGCTTGAACTCTGTATAAAAATAAAGTTGTATCCTATAGATAAAACAAAAAAAAATATGGGTCTGTTATTCATTGAGATCCAAAAAATCCTACGTCAATCAAAAAGGAATCACTAGTAAACTTGACAGAAGTTAAAACATTACCCACTTTGAAACCGTTCGTTTTTCGCACTTAGGTATTTCATCACTACTTTCGTTCAAAAAGTCAATATTAATAATGACTGTTTAGTTGCAGTAAGTAATAAACAGATATCGATAAAAATGTTGACTTAGATAGTGCAGCCCTTATGTAAACGTTTACCTGTAATTTTTATCGTATCGATAACTCAGTTTTGGGTGAGTCCGATAAGACAGTATTCGTCAAGGACATATCGATAAAGTTTTGAGTCTTGTGATAAGATGACCATTAGTTGGTTTTGTTGGGTAAAACAAATATTATTAGAAACTATATGCCATTGGTGAGTGTGATGACCACAATAAAAAAACTAGTAAGTACATTCTACAGTCAAAGTGAGTCACAACTTACAGCGCTTTTAAATGGCCACGGGTCACATACACCGTGGTAGGGACTTCTACGCATATCTCAATAAAGAAACAAGAAGAAGAGTTTGCTTACAAAATCTACCCATCGCTTTTTTGGTCTTCCTCTACTTTTGTAGCTCCCACAATGGGATTAAGATCTTTCTACTCTAAACAAAATAGTAGTTAAGTAGGTATACAAAATGGTGTGCGTATAATATTCAGCCCCCAAAAAAGCTTGTGGTCACGGCCATCCAAAATTCAGCAAAGTGCAATCGAAAAAAAATGCTCGTGGTAGGTACAGAATCATGTACACACGGCTACATAAGCTGATCTCACATTTTATAGAATTTACGTACAGTGAGAGGTCAGTTTATAAAACCTTATACTAGAAATGTTTAGCTCGATATGTACCTAGCCGTGTGTACCAAATTCGTGATATTTGTTTTTGCGTCAACGTCAATGTGCCTTGCAACTTGTTATGAGATTGTCTCTATTTCCCTCTAAGGGTCAATGGTCCGTAGCTAAATCCACTAGGTACACACACAGGTACACAGGTTTTGTAAAGCATAAAAACCAAGTCGGATTTCAACGATTACAAAGACTAGAAATCAAACCAGCAAGTTATTTGATACGTCGTATGTACAAAATAAAGCAACAAAAAAAACTATCAGTTTCGCTACTTCGTTTTTGCTAACTGTCCGTTTTTTATCAGCGATTTTACTGACTGTGGCTTATTGTTTAATCTGTAATTTTTATCGTCAACAATTTTACAAAGGTTACTTTCATGCGTTTTTTGGTTACAAATTGAACTTTATTTGGGTCATAGGTCTGTCTCTTGTGTTCTTATTATTTCAAAGTTGTACATTTACTTAATTTACTATGGATACCTATATTTTAATTTAAAACATCTAGTCAAAGAGATTTAAAATACTATAGAGCGGGCATGTCAAGGAAATGTCGTAGAAAAACTTTAATCCCATGTCTCAGTAACGCCATCTAGAATAATAATATGAATATTGGAGCGGCAGCGGAGCGTACCTACTACAAAAAACTCATAGACTTGTATTCAGCAGGACACGCATCTAGTAAATGAAAAATAATAATATATTTTATATTTTTTTTCCGCATGACAATGTTGGCCAGTCTTTTGATACTATTCCTGTAGACAGGCTGACTGCTGATCATACATTTATGTCCAAATTTTTTTGCTATTTTTTTTTCGATTTAATTCGAACATAATATTGTTGCTTCCACGTTGTTGTTACTGACTAAATTCAGGTGTACCTACACCTGTGCCTAACTTTTTGGGGAATACTTATTGGATTTATGGTAAGCTTCCCTGTTTCCTTAACATCTGGATTTGTTTAGTTGCGCAGTCAGAATTTGTACCCTTGGATTAATAGAATAAAATAGAATACTCTTTATTATACACCATAAAAATTAAAAGAAATCGATCTATCGATTGTTTTTTTTTTTTTTAATTGACTGTTATTTTTGTTGATTTGATTTTTTGTTGGATTGATGACAATAGGCTGGCACCATGTGACACATCGAGAGTAAATAGGTTACTTTTAGGCGTTAAGCGTGTTTCAACGCTGTGCGTGATAGTGGTCAAACGCAAGCCTATCAATAATAATAAAAAAAAAACATAAATGGCGAGATGTAGTCCTTCTACAGCATTCGTAGCATGATCACCGTAGAAACTAGGAACTTGTGTGCCGACGGAAAAATCAACAAAGTGAAACCATCACCTTGATTCTTCAAGTAAAATATTTCTGTCGATTATGGAAGAAATGATGCTCGACATTGAGAAGAAGAAGAATCTACACATTTCTTTTATTCATTCTTGACATTTTAGTGCTCAAAGCGAAATAAATGTTTTTTTTATACCACGACGGTGCCAAACAAGCTTACGGCCCGCCTGATGGTAAGCGGTTACCGTAGCCTATGGACACTTGCGACACCAGACCCTTTAAAAACCCATGTACTTCCCTTTTGAAGAACCCCATACTGTAGCCCTCTGAGAAAACCTCGGCAGGGAGCTCATTCCACAATCCAAGTGTACGCGGGAGGAAATTCCTCTGAAATCGCACTGTACGGGACCATTTCGCCTCCAGTTTGTAAGCATGAAATCCCTGTCGACGGCGAGCGGCGCGATGATAGAAAGCGGCCGTGGGCATCATATCAAACAATTCCTCGGAACACAACCCATTATACAAGCGGTAGAACACACATAGGGAAATGTTTCTACAATCTGTCTCTTTGTTGATTCTTCTGTAGACATACTCCATTTCTATGGTGGTCGGTTACGCGTACAGATGTCCTGAGTTTGTTCAGGGCTTCATTCCGGTATCAATTTTATTTATTTATTTATTTATTGAAAGGAGAACCAACAGCTGTAACAGATGGTTAGCAATTAAATAAGAAACACAAAACCAATTACAGGATCTCACGAGAAAAAACCAGAATAGGATACAGAAATCTTAGGATCACTAACAAGCACGATTAATAACAGAAATAATAGAAATAAGAAGGATACAATATGCACTAAATACACTTAAGGCTATAATAGGTAAGGCACTTATGACATGGAGTAAAGGTAATGAAACAAAAACAGTTAAATTAACAAAAGCACTACGCACTTCTAAAGAAATCGGTATTCAGCCGAGTGCCTGCTGAGGTTTTGGTGACAAATGGGTCCAATGAGAACTCTTTACCGAGAATATTAAAGTCTCTACTCGCTCGCACCAAGTACACGGAAAAAAAAAATTGTTTCAAACTAAGAATATTTCACTTGGTCAAGACATTGCGTGATTCATATATGGGGAAAACATTATATTCTTAAAATTAGTAAATATTTGTCTTGTTAATCATTTTTCTTCCAAATATATAAATTCTCTAACCAAGGCTATTTTCTATTTTTGTAATGAGAAAGCAACGTTTTCTTTGCTTAAGTAAGTTTTTTTTCTTAAGTCTAGAATCTTAAATTCTCAAATTGAAGACAATGTTGTCTTGAATCTAGAATGTACTCTTCGAAGTAACGCTTGATTACTCCCATTACTCCTCCGAGTGAGAAGAGTAATATCTTCTACCAAGAATATATTTATTGGACAAGAAATGTCACTGTTTCTGATCAAGAATATATCTATTGGTCAAGAATTTCCGTGATTCATATATGGGGAAAACAAGAAATGGTTGTATCAAAACACAATTATTCTCAATGCAAGTAAATGAATAGTTAAGTCAAGATATTTGTCTTCCTTCTAGAATATACGTACTTGTGATTAAACAATATATTTGAGAATAATGCTTTTCTCAGTTGAAAACTTTGTCAATCGGATCCCAGAGTTTTCTTGGAAGAAAATAAATTCTCAGTAAGAAAAATAAATGACTTGTAAGAAGAATTGTATTTACTCATCTGTATGCTACGGCATATTTCAGTGAAGCAGCTTTAACTCTTGCATCAATTAATTCTATTTTCACACTGAGAACATTATTTATCTTTAGTGAAGAATACCAACAATCTTAGTTACTAGTTGATGCTCTTCAGTGAAGAAGTTTTAGCTATTAGTTCAACAACAATAAGTTATTCTCTGGAGATCACGTTGTTTTAAAAAGATAGTGTCAATGTTCTTAGTTCAATAATAATGCGTTTTTATTGAAAAAGTTTTATTTCTTAGTTTAATAATATTATCGAATTTAAACGGAGATCACATGGTCTAGAAAGAATAATATGAATGTTCTTAGTTCGACATTTATGCGTATTTCAATTAAGAAACCCAGTTCTTAATTCAAAAACAATAAGCAATTTGTATGGAGATCAGATTGTCTCCAACCAATAATGTTATGTTGTTGATTTAAGAACGTGCAGGTACTTAACTAAAGAAGTTTTAGTTCTTGATCTAATTCATTGAATGTTTCATTTGGAGATTAGAAATCTCTTAGCTCGATAATAGTGTATTTCACTGCAAGCAATCTTGGTTCTTGGCTCAATGCATGTCATGTTTCATACGAAGATCAGATTGTTTCCAACGAATAATGTCATTGTTATTGATCTAAAAACCCTGTACTTCAGTAAAGAAGTTTTAGTTCTTTATCTAATTCATTGCATGTTTCAAATGAAGATCAAAAATCTCTTGTCTCAACAATAAAGTACAAAGGTAGGTATTTCACTGTAAGAATTTCAATTCTTGATTCAAATCATGGCATGTTTCATACGAAGGTCAGATTGTCTTATTTGAAGAATTACAACAGTATTGGTTCAATTGTTAAAATGCGTTTCAGTAAATATTTTTCAGTTCATCGTTTGATTTATTCAAGTAAAGTTTAGTTAAACAAAATATTAGCACAAATATTTCATACAATAAGATGGTAAATAAAAAAATATTTGTTTTGTCACATTTTGACTAAACTTTAGCTTGTATAAATTGAATGATGTATTGAAAAATATTTACCGAAACGCATATTAACCATTGAACCAAGACTATTGTAATTCAAAGAAGACAGTCTTAACTCCGTATATAACAAAGCTCTTGAATCTGTACAGAGAACTGAAACAACTCCACTAAAATCCCATGATTAATAAGTACCATTTGAAACATGAAATGAACAAGAAAAAGCACTAAAACTCACGAGTTACAGAATTTCGAGCCTGATGCACCGTCACATCTTTCAATCTGATCTCCGCGTGCCATGTCATGCCTGAAATTAGAGGTAGGTAAGTAAATAAGTGGGAGGTACTCAAATTAATAATAGATGAAATAATACAATGGGTTCAATTCTATGAAATCATTTATTAAAAAATAAACTTCCCAAAACAACAGTAGGTATTGATAATTGTATTTAAATATATTCTAGGTACATATTACATAATAATAATACTTAATTGATACAAACCCTTACAATATGCTTAATATCTAGCTAAAGTTCACATATATAGGCGTACAAAAAGACTCCTAAACTCAGAAAACCTGTGACTTAGGAGTCAGTATTATGTTATTACTGTGTAGGTACAGACGCCAGCACATCAAGTTACCCCAATGTGTCAAATTTCTTTGATCGTTTTTCAACTTTATGTCAAACAGAATAAGGTTCATATTCAATTGGGAAAATTTGACACATTGGGGTAACTTGATGTGCTGGCGTCTGTACATAAGGGGTATCGCAAATTATTGCAAGCTTTGTCCAATCTTTGAGCACAGTTTTTTCAGGATATTGTCTTTGATTTCCTTTAATTGATTCACAGATACATCATTTCCTGAAACAAAAAATTCCATAATCACTAGACAAGTTTAAACAAAATATTATTTACCTAAATTTTATAACATTTGAACAATCCGAAGATGCTGATCTATTTTGGTATACCAACTGGTTATGCAACCTAAAGTTCATTAACACATTAAAATTGTGTTCAAATGAATTTATGACACTTATGAATGTTATAATTTACAACTTTGCACATTTTTTTATAAATTAATATTAATGGTACAGTGTAGGTACTCACTAGATGGCCTTTTCCAGACAAAATGTATAAGAATACTAAATATTCATCTTGAAATTTGTAATTATATCCTGTGGGATTTTCCAATCCGTAAGAAGCAACTCCATTGTTAACCTCTCTATGTTATTATAGATAGGTATGCTGAGATTTTGATTAAAATCTGCAAATAGACAGAAAATAAATTAATGATTATAAATTATTCAAGATTAAACTGTATAAAAAACAGCCAGGAACAGTGGGATAAACATTCAGCAGGTTTAGCATTATAGATATGGTAGGTAGGTACCGTAGGTAACAAGAACCTCATGCTCATTACGGTAAGTAGTGATTACATATTTCCATCACCCAGAGACTTATCGTGAAAGGCAGTCCAGCAGCCTTTTCCACCATGTTTGGTGAAGTTCACCGAGCTTAGACACCTTGATTCTGACCTAAGTACCAGCTTCCCGCCTTGGCGGCCTTGCTACAAAGATCTGAAGCTAATTGATTGGAATCAGAAATTGCTTAAGCTCGGTGAACTTCAAAAAATATGGCGGTCAGGCGGCTGGTGGTATTTCACCAGCTAGATACTTACATGTACCGGCTGGGTCTGCCTCGATTAATTAGACTTCAATCTGTCTTAATTAGATCTATATTCCATTCAATTGCAATTAAACACTTACCTTAGCAAACACAGCACAATCTATAAAAGGTAACCCAACAACGCAAAAGAATCACCACGAACTGACTCTTGTATATGACGGAGGTATACGTAATGAACGCGATATGCGGTGCACTGTGCCGTCATATCCAAGCAAGACAAAAAGGGTGTTGCAAGCTACGAAATGTTAATTACCAAAAATAAGGCCGAATCTTTCACGTGTCCACTATTTTTCCTGACATTGACATAATAGGTTCGAAATTAATTATTATTTATTTATTTATTTTTATAGGGGTTGGCCATCCTTTCGATCGACGCCCGCCCCCACCCCGCGGAGATGCGTGTTTTTTTTACACGTGTTTGAAGTTACGTGTAACGGAATGTTATCTTGCGTTACAAAGACTACTTTTAGTTTGTTTTAGATGAGTATTTATTATAAACCTTGCAGAAGTAGGAGCCCCGCTCGGGCCTCCCTCAACTGCGCCATGTTGAGTGGCTATACTTCCCGCAGCGCCCAAGCAGTGGCGAATTCAAATTTTAAGGTTGACAGCTGGTAAAATACACAAACCTCACCTCAAACTTCAAAAAATGTATTAAAATCCTACAGGTTTCCACGCCTCGAGGGATGGGGGGGGGAGGGTTCCCCCCTCCCCATTCTTCCCCCCATAAATCGCAATTTGAATTACTAATGCAACCCCGGTACTTACCTATACCTATGTTTGTACCTACTGAGATGCACGTCAAAACTCAAACGTCACATTTTATGTGTTCTGATTTTAGCTTCCGTGACAATAGACCGTTTATGTGATAGGGCCTCCCGTGTGTATGATATATGTATTTTAATCACTACTAGCTGCAAACCTGACTCCACTCGGTTATAGCCTAACGGATTGAAAGGAGGAAGATCAATTATTTTCCCTACACTTTGGGAGAAATACAATTGCAACACCGGATACAAGCATAGCCTATAGTTTGTTTTGTTTCCAAACTAAATCCAAGAAACGTGGATTTGGTTCAAAACTCATTTATTGAATCATAGTTTGAATTCAAGAATATTATTGTTATAGACTCAAGACATCTTTTAATATTATTTCAAGATTTTCATGCTAAAATCAAGAAACGTGAGTTTGGTTTTTATTCAAGAAAATTTTTACACAAGTACATTCAAAACTGTTGTTCTTAAATATTTTTTTCAAGATTTCAAAACCAAGAAATCTCAACTTAGTCTAGGGCCCGGTTTCACGAATTGCTAAAATCAACCACTCAAATAGATATAAATTGACCATTGTCTAAAAATTCGAGTTATTAGACCAACACTTGTCAAATATTATCCGAAGGTGGTGGTGGGTGGTGGATTTGATTCTAGGGCATGATCAATGGATTCTTAATGGGAAAAAATAGGCGCGCGAAACCATCTGCGCCTTGCCCTACAACCTAACAGTCGAGGCGTGTCCCATTGGTTATTATGTAGCTGTAGATTATGTAGGTATTCCGATAGACGGGAATGGGTTTGCATCCTGTCACATGGAATTATGACACGTGAGGCTTGACATCTGTGTGTCTCAAGGCTTGTGGACCTAAGCATCAAGTAGGTGCCTACTTTAACAAATTGCCTATTGACATTATAAACCTGTCTGCAATTCCTAGAAGTTTTGTTGGCAATGCCTTATTCTTCGGCTACAATTGGAAGCCCCTACTTTGGGCCCTATCAGAATACCAGAGCTGTGACGTTTTTTTAATGTTACAACTCCATGCTGAGATTCTTTTGGCCTACCCCAAAGTGTCAAATTCCTCAGATAGGTTTTTAACTTTATTCCAAACAAGATCCTTTCATGTTCAATTGGGAAAATTAAACAGTTAGGAGTAGATTGATGTGCTGGCGTCTGTACCTACTGATATTTTAACCATTTATAAATAAAATAAATAAATATTCCACAACTTTTTCACACAACGCCATTTAGTCCCAAGTTAAACTTAAGAGCTTGTGTTATGGGTAGCTGATAAACATACTTATATATTTCTAAATACATACAACATATTACTATAGATAAATTACACCCAGACACAGAACAAATGATCGAGCTCATCACACAAAAATTTGCCCTGGGTGGGAATCGAACCCACGATCTCCGGCATAGCAGTCAGGGTCACTAACTACTAGACCGACAGGTCAGTCAATTTATTTTATGTGTTTTGTCCTGTGCGGGCTAATAAATGCATTTTCTTTCTTTCTAAAGGTCATTCAGTACGCTCATACGCGTAAAGATGATGGAAAACACATTATGTGGGCTTTCTTTGCTCACTGCTTTATTAATAAATGTTGTGTAGCAGGATGAATAGTTACAAACCGATTTCTCTCTTTCAGTCGTAAGTAATTTGATATCCCACAGAAGAAGACAAAGCGGACTATACAGACGCTATACAACGTTTATTACTACGGCTGTTAGTGTAAAAACTTGCTAACAACAAGACAAGTGACCCGGATTTAAAAATAATCTGATCCAAACATATACTATCTTACTAAAAAACGTTAGTATATCTTATATTGAAACAATTTGGATTCCTAGTTCAACACCATAACATATTTCCACAAAACAAAAATGTCTTGTTCGAACATTAATTTTATTACCTACCATTACTTGAATAACTTATATTCTTACGTCAATGCAACTATTGACTTAACTAAAAACAAACTTTTCTTAAACCAAGCATATATTTATATCTTATTTTGAAACAATTTAGATTCCTACTTCAACACCATTACTTCTTTCCACAAAACAAAAATGTCTCGTTTAAAAACATTTGACTACCTTCACCAGAATAATTAATATTCTTACGTCAATGCACTAATTACTTACTCAAAAGCAAACTTTACTTGAACCAAGCATTTAATGTCTTACTAAAACACATTATTTTAGCTTATTTTGAAACAATTAAGATTCCTATTTCGACACCGTAACTTTTTTGAACAAAACAAAAATGTCTCGTTTAAAAACATTTGACTACCGTTACTAGAATAATTTAGATTCTTACGTCAATGCAACTATTTACTTACCCAAAAGCAAACTTTTCTTAAACCAAGCATATATTTTCTTACTAGAAAATGTTAGTATATCTTATTTCGAAATAATTTAGATTTCTACTTCAACACCATTTCTTCTTTCCACAAAACAAAAATGTCTCGTTTGTAAACATTTGACTACCTTTACTTGAATAAGTTAGGTTCTTGCGTCAATGCAACTATTTACTTACCCAAAAAAAACTTTTCTTAAACCAAGCATAAATTATCTTACTAAAAAATGTTAGTATATCTTATTTTGAAACAATTAAGATTCCTATTTCAACACCGTATTTTTTTTCCACAAATCAAAAATGTCTTGTTCGAAATCATCTGACTATCTTTACTTGAACAATTTAGATTCTTACGACAATGCAAGTATTTACTTACCGAGAAACAAACTTTTCTTATACCAAGCATATATTTTCTTACTAATACACATTAGTTTATCTTATTTTGAAACAATTTAGATCCTACTTCAACACCATTTCTTCTTTCCACAAAACAAAAATGTCTCGTCTATAAACATTTGACTACCTTTACTTGAATAAGTTAGGTTCTTGCGTCAATGCAACTATTTACTTCACCCAAAAAAATACTTTTCTTAAACCAAGCATAAATATTGTCTTACTAAAACAAGTTAGTATATCTTATTTTAAAACAATTTAGATTCTTAGATCAACACCGTAACTTTTTTCACAAAACAAAAATGTCTCGTTCGAAATCATTTGACTATCTTTATTTGATCAATTTTGATTCTTACGTCAATGCAACTATATTCTTACCCAAAAACAAACTTTTATTAAACCAAATATTTATTGTATTATGACAAAATGTAAGTATGTATTATTTTGAATCATTTTATATTCTTCTTTCAAATCCATTATTTTCTCACACTTCTTAGAACAAAAATAATACTTTTCTTCATCGAAAACGTTCCTGTTTTCTGATTATAAGAATCGTCAGTTACTTAAAGGAAGAAAATGGGATTTTGTTTTAATGATGTTTTGTTTTTAGTTTAAGTAAATGGTACAACTTTTGGTTCAAAATATTAAAGGATCTTGAACTTACAATATGTTGTTTTATATTGAAACACATAAAACTCTTAGCTCAAAAAAGTAACTTATTGTTCAGACAAAAGTCAAAACCTCTTAAAAAGAAAATAATTGTTTTGATTCTAGTAAATAGAAGGAGAATAATATTGTTTTGCGTAGAGAAAATCATTTCGGTTGGACTAAGACATTATTTTTAGTTCAAGTAAATATGTATTTGACATTAAACAATAATCCTGAGAATAAAAATATTCTTGGAAGAAAACTTTTTCCGAGAGCATTTTTTTCCGTGTATGAGTTTTGTCGGTAATTTGTTGAGGAAAAAGGAACGGAGATAGGTGGATTAAATCTAACTGACCTCTGCGGGACATTGAAATGCAATCTGCATGCAACTGTATTATTAATGTAGCGACACACAAGAAGCATCATCAAATCATCATGTATACCAATGATATTATAAGTCAAAAAACTTTTTACAAAAAAACAACCGACTTCTTAAAAAAAAACTAACAGGTGAAAAATAACTCCAGTTTCGAAAGTCTGTGGCTTTGGTGGTTTTGTTTTGTTCATTATTGGCCACCGACTTGCGAAACTGGAGTTATTTTTCACCTGTTAGTTTTTTTTTAAGAAGTCGGTTGTTTTTTTTTTAAAGTTTTTATTTTGTAATTTTTAGTTTCTTTGTATGTAAAGAAAGTCTTTCATAACTTGAAAGAATCATTGAAATTGGATAACAATTGCTAAGTTCTATCTAAACATTAATCTATACTATACATCTTTGCCGGCCCCTTTTAAAGTAGAATGGCGTAATGTTATGTTGTGGAAATACAAAAGCTCAGCATAGACATCTGACTATAGCAATCGCGAATAATTTGCTGTTATGCGTTGAAGAGATCCGTTGCCTGTCTTCTACATCAGTTTTTCTTCACCAAATGATACTTTCTGAATGAAAATGCTTGATTTGTTACTAAAAATGTTGAAATCGGTGCGTGTGTGGTGAGGAGTTCCCTCAATTCCTCAAAGTTCCCTCATCAGATATGAGTTTTGTTTGATACAAATGGGACCAACCTGTTAGTATACCCTATCAAACAAAAAAAGAATTTTGAAAATCAGTCCATAAATGACGGAGTACTGAGGTAACAAACCCCAAAAAAAAAAAATTACAACCGAATTGAGAACCTCCTCCTTTTTTTGAAGTCGGTTAAAAAGGTGTAGATAGGTTATAAGCGCTCCGCAAGCGACATATGTGGCCAACTAGCCACACTTGACCTCAGTGTCGCGTCGCGCCGTGAACGGACGCGTGCGTGCTTTAGTGTGCCGTTTTTGAAGATCGAATGTTGTAAGGTAACCTATCTACACCTTTTTACTTTTTACTTTATTATATCATTGATGCATACAGCAGACTGACCACGCATACACTTGAGTACCTGTTTAGTCTTATCATCAATGACTAAACATGTCATTATAGATTAGTAAGTCGCTCAAGTATCTTTAAAACGGAGATAAAATCGATGTGTATGACAACATCTATGAATGTAAACGAAGCAAAAGAAGTATGTAAGAATCGTAGCATATGGCGCTCTGTAGTTTCTCCCTACCCCCATGTGAAAAAGCCGTGAGCTTATGTATATACCTATGTATATGTATACTTATATAATATGTTTATGTCCACAACTTGATGGTCACTTATATGTAAACGAACAGATTAAACGTTGGTCTTTTAATGTAAGTTTCGACCATGTTTAAGATACTACCACCCAAATTCAGATTGAACTTGTGTTATGGGTGACAGGGCTCTCTTAATTGACTGTCTTGGTCTAGTGGTTAGTGGCCTTGACTCCTATGCCGGAGGTCGTGGGTTCGATTCCCACCCGAGACAAGTGTTAATGTAATAACCACGATTATGTCTTCTGTGTCTGGGGTAATTTATCTACAATACGTATGTATTTAGAAATAAATATCAGTATGATTTTTAGGTCACTCATAGCACAAGCTCTGCTTAGTTTGACATAATTCTACACTACGATTCTGATATAGGTACTTCTTTTGCTCTGTTTACATTCATACACGCCGGTTCTACGCACCTGACCTTTTTGAAGAATCTTGTTAGTAAGGTCTATGAAACAAAAAAAAACGGAAAAAAAAGATTATTAATATTATTATTAAAGATAGGCGTGATGTTGTGTACCATATACCATCGCATCGGCGACTTGCATCGATCAAAGACGTGAATCAGGCGAACGGATGCGCCGGCGCACACGCGCGTCTAAAATTAACACGTCGCGAGTAAAAACCGCGCGGCAATGTAAACAGTTTACTTTTAGCTGGCGGTACTTGGTGACAGGAAATCGATTGATAGGTACTTATTAATCAATTTAGTCACTATGGTCGGCAAAGATCGACTCGGTTTAGTAGTATTTTCTTAGCATATGAAAATTTGGATTTTTACAATGGATGTATTCTATTTTGATTTCATCGTTGGTCTACGGGTTGCAAACGCTATGTACTGTGCTATCACCTAGGTACCGGGTTTGATCCACAGGTAGGGCAAAGCGTTTTGGAGTTTTTTCCACCTGGGTCTCAGGGAACGGGTTTGGCTGTTTTGTACCTATAAAAATTATATTTCACGAGTTATGGTTAAGTCTCATCTCATGTATTAGGGGGTGAGCCTCTTGACATCAACCAGACACAAATGCAGACACCGGGCTGCTGTCAAGAAATTCCAGACGAATAAACCACCTGACCCAAGACCTCATACAAAGCAGTAGCGCTAGACCGAAGCGGCAGTTTTTGTTGAAAGAGGATTTGTAAATCATTCCCTTATTATATCCCTTTCCTATTTCTTACGGATCATTTTAAACAGTATTATCCGTTTTCTAGCTAACAAGAGGTGAGAGGTCCGACTTCCATCCCTCTCTAGCTACTACTTACGTAGGGCTCTCGTACCTACAATCCTACATACAATCATGCGCACAGGCCACCTGCAAGTGTACTTCGTTATGCGGATGCGCCGAATGCCAAGCATTCATTGCTTTGATTAGTATGCAGTATCAGGGCTAATCGCCGTTAACTTTGTATTAGTATTCAATGAGCTCTTAAATAGGTGTTTTAGTGCTAGTTGTACTAATAATACCAGCCTGTAACTGTCCCGCTGCAGTGCAAAGGTCTCTTATGATACAGAACAGGCACGAAGGTATGTGTCCAGGCTTCTTATCTATACTAATGTTATCTAAAGAGGTAAAGTTTAAAAAAAAAGAACAAAAAAAGAGAAAAAACAAAGAAAAAAAACAGAAAAAAGGGAGGGGGGAAGGGGGGGCGTAAAGAGTATTCTATTCTATTCTATTCTAAAGTTTGTGGGTTTGTGACCTGGAAGGGGGTACCTAATCTCTGGAATTACTGAATCATCATCTTTTTCCTGCCCTTGTCCCATGTTATTTGGGGTCGGCGCAACAAGTTTTTTTTCTTCCATTCAATCCTGTCACTCGTCATGCTATTACTAACTTCCTTATCTTTCATATCGCTCTTCACACAATCCATCCATCTTTTCTTTGGCCTCCCTCTCCCTTCACCCATCCACATTTATACTCATAATTCTTTTAATAACATAGGTACGTTTTATCGCTCCCAACTTTTCAGTCACTGGCACCACGTTCTTTCTGGAATTACTGAAACGATTTCGAAAATTATTTAACCAAACTAAGAAGGGGTGAGGGGATTTTTAAAGTACAAAATGCACGTGGACTAAGTCGCGAGCGAAGTGAAAAGTTTAATATTTTATTATAACACCAAATTTTATTAAGAACATACAATATTTGGTGTCATTCAATCACCTTTGCAAATATTGATGTAATTTAGGAAGAAATTACCTCCAAAATTTACTTATAAAAGTACAACATTGTGCAAAACGTGTACCTATTCCGAGAACCAATATTCCTCTAGCTTTTTATTTAATGCTGGTTTTAAAATAAGTTTCTAAGAAAACTAACAGGAAAGCTTGCAATATTATTGACAAAACGAAAAACCTTGAGCATTCAGCAGACAAGTATACATAATACGACGTTTGCTTAAATCCCAAGTTTATATACATTAAATGTACGAAGTTCTGTACATAAATGTATACTCAACAAATATGTATGAATGAACGCAATCAACGACGAACGCTGGCGATTGAGAAATCACGACGGAAATAAATAATTTTCTCGCTATGTAAGTACGTAATAATGTACAGACGCCAGCACATTAAGTTACCCCAATGTGTAAAATTTCTTTGATCGTTTTACAACTTTATAATAATAATAATAATAATAATAATAATCTGTGGCCCTACTGTCAACATGACTGACGTGAAAATTTATTCCGATAATTTCTTATATTTTAAATTACAAAACTATTCTTTAAACCATACAAAAATCTATTCAAAACGGATAAAATTATAAGCATATTTACTATAAACTGGACATGACGAAATACAATACCCAAAATTCATAACAATGTACAATCAAGAAAATATTAAGAAATGCTGACAAGAAGTGGGGCACGCTTACGAAATGCACAACAAACATCTTCGGGTTCGTCGCTCAGCTCCGCCTCGCAGCTACCGGAACCTGCTCCAGACGTGGATC
The DNA here is from genome assembly GCA_921972225.1 of Euplexia lucipara. Lineage (NCBI taxonomy): Eukaryota > Metazoa > Arthropoda > Insecta > Lepidoptera > Noctuidae > Euplexia > Euplexia lucipara. Next base: position 16,106,462 of record OV179155.1, on the reverse strand, counting down.
CAGTGACACCGGCTGCTGCAGTTGCGTCGAGCTCGAGCGACGAATATTTCTCACCGCCGACGACACCACCACCAGTCACCACACGTCGTCGCGGAAGAGGCCGACCACCGGCCAGCTTAGGACTCCGAGGCCCTCCGGTCTCTGATAGGGTCCCCGCTCCCGGTGGAAGTGTGCAGCGCATGCGATGGACTCAATCCATCAATGAGAACGTCATGCGCTCATACTTTGGGGCTACAGAGGGGGGAAGTAACTTGACTGCGTACCGTGGTCGGATGCTCTCTCTGTTTCAGGTGCTTGAGCCAGCTGTCAGCGTGTCGGCACAACGACTGTCGGATCAGGTGCGGGTCATCCAACGTAACCGTATGTTGGATGACGCCGTACTTGATAGACTACGCCTCGAATCACGGGATAGCCGTGTCACATCTGCTTTGCCACCGGTCGTGGTACAACTACAACCCAGTGTTTTACCGCGACCTGACCACGTCGGTGAAGGGGACGATGACGCGGCTGTATCCGTGAGTACCCAGTGTAACGTACGTTTGAGGAGCGCTTTGGAAGATGCTTTCCGAGCGTATCGTTCCACACCACCCGAGCTTAGGCCACGTTTACCTCGTTTGCCCATGCACAAGAAAAACAAGGCGCTGGTGTGTGCTCTAGACTCAGAGCTGTCAAGTAGTTTTGACAGCAGCAAAGACTTAGCCGATACCCACTCAATCTTGTACTGTGCGGCTGCAGCAGCGTGTCGTGTAGCTAACGTCAGATTTCCCAACACGGAGAAAGCTACACGACCGGCTGTACCAGCCTGGCAGTGCAGGATTGAGCGTCGTATCGATGGGGCTAGAGCACTCATCGGCAAGCTTATCTGCTTCAGGGAGGGTAATACTCGCCCTAGAGTGATGCGCTTTGTGAGACGGGCATTCTCGGGTACTGATGTCAGTCCCCAAGACTATATGTTCCGTGTCACAGAGCGCATTGACTTCCTGAAGCAGAAAGTCTTTGCATGGGCAAACCGTATTCGTCGGTATAAGCGACGAGTGGAGCGATACACTCAGAACCGCACATTCCGAAGCGATGAAAGGTGGGTGTATAGAAACTGGGAGCGACCAAATCTGGGTGTGACTGATACGCCTCTGCCGGATGTTGACGCTATGTATTCTTTTTGGCGCAACATCTGGTCGGAGCCTGTTAGTCACACCGAGGGTGACTGGACTCGGGAGATCGAACGGGCGTGCGAACCATTACCAGAAATGGGGGCAATCATCATCAGCCCCCAAGATGTAGCACGTGCGGTCCGTCCGTTGCCTAACTGGAAATCTCCAGGGCCGGACGGACTGCACAATTTCTGGATTAAGTGGATGCAAAATTCGCACGCGCGTTTGGCATCCCAATTCCAGTCAGCATTAGAATCAGGATCGCTACCCCAGTTTCTTACAACAGGAATAACCCACCTGCTCCATAAAACAGGTAGTACTGCGGAACCCAAAAATTATAGACCGATCTCTTGCTTACCGACGGTCTATAAAGTTCTTACATCCATTTTGAGATCAAAAATTAATAACCATGTAGACAGCAACTCTATCATGTCTGTCTCTCAAAATGGATGTAGGAACGGGTCCCGCGGTACTAAGGAGCTACTCCTCATAGATATTGCCATTAGCCAACAGGTTCGTCGTTCCCGAAGGGATCTGTCGACATGTTGGATAGACTATAAGAAGGCCTATGATTCAGTGCCCCATACATGGCTCATGAGGGTGCTGGAGTTGTACAAAATAGATGCAACTCTACGCACCTTCCTGTTGTCGTGTATGCGGCAATGGAGGACGGTCCTTCACTATCCAGGATGTCGACAGATCCAGTCAAACAGCGAACCGATAAGGATCGAGCGAGGCATTTTCCAGGGTGACAGCCTCAGTCCGTTGTGGTTTTGTTTGGCCCTGAACCCTCTAAGCACACTGCTGGAGGGTTCAGGTCTAGGCTATAGGTTGAGAAGAGGTGGTCAAGTCATATCCCACCTGCTTTACATGGATGATCTGAAACTCTATGCCCCCAGCAACTTGCAACTGATGAAGCTACTAAAGGTAACAGAAACCTTTAGTAGCGCCATCAGAATGGATTTTGGTGTGGACAAATGTGCGGTCATGCATGTAAAGCGAGGGGAGATTTTGGAATCCGTAGGAACACATCTTTCGGATTCCACATGCCTTAGATCCCTCTCCTCAACTGAAACTTACAAATATTTGGGTATGTCGGAAGCGTTGGGTATCAATGCTGCCGACATGAAACAATCATTGAAGGAGCGCTTCTTCGGCCGCCTGAATAAAGTATTAACTAGTCTTTTATCGGGCGGCAACAAGGTGCGCGCCTTTAATGGTTGGGTCATGCCGGTTTTGATGTACTCTTTCGGCATACTCAAGTGGACTCAGACTGAGATTGACGCCCTGGATAGGAGGGTCCGCACACTGTTGACTGCAAATCGGATGCATCACCCACGATCATCGGTGATGAGACTGTATATCCCGCGGAAGTGTGGAGGTCGAGGTTTCCTTAATGCCAAGACCCTACACAATCGCGAGGTATGCAGTCTCAGGGAATACTTCCTAGAAGCCGACGTGGGGATGCATCGGGATGTAGTCGCGATGGACAAGGGCCTCACACCGCTCTCCTTGGCTAACGAGAACTGGCGCAAACCTGTAGTATTAGATACTTCTGACCGCATGGATGTATGGAAGAGCAAAGAGCTTCATGGACGCTTTTATCGGGCCCTACATGGTCCTGATGTAGACTTTTTAGCGTCCATATCCTGGTTGCGTTTCGGTGACCTCTTTGGGGAAACCGAAGGTTTTGTCTGTGCTATAATGGATGAAGTTATCATGACGAATAACTACCGGAAGTATATTGTGAAGGACGGTACGGTTGACATCTGTCGGGCATGCCACCGTCCCGGGGAATCAATCCGCCACATTATTTCTGGTTGTTCTCGTCTTGCTAACGGAGACTATCTGCACAGACACAACCTAGTAGCCAGGATTATCCACCAGCAACTTGCTCTTAAATACAGCCTTGTGGAATCGGAGGTACCGTACTATAGGTATGTGCCCGACCCAGTTCTCGAAAATGGCAATGTCACGTTATACTGGGATCGATCTATCATCACTGACAGGACTATTATCGCGAATAAACCTGATATAGTGGTGATAGATCGATTGGAACGTCGCACGATGATTGTTGATATAACGGTCCCACATGACGAGAACCTCGTGAAGGCAGAGAAAGATAAACAACTTAAGTATCTTGATCTGGCTCGCGAGGTTGTCGACATGTGGGATGTGGATACAGCAGTCATCGTGCCGATAGTCGTGACGGCCAATGGCTTATTAGCCAAGAGCCTCGACCAACACCTTAAGAGGCTCTCGTTAGGCGGCTGGATCAAGGGCTTGATCCAGAAGGCAGTACTCCTGGACACGGCGCGCATTGTTAGGCGTTTCCTCTCTCAGTAGCCCTGACCGCCGGTAGCTTGGACCCTGTTCCCGATACCGGTGGGTTACTATTTTTTTATATTTTTAAATGTTTTTTATTTTTGTATTTGAATATTTAAAAATATAATTTATATGTATATGATAGTGAAATAAAGGAGATAATAATAATAATAATAATAATTTATTTATTGGCATAAACAATTGTACACATTGCTGTGAATCACTGGTGCCTGTGGTAGGTAATAAAAACCTGTATTACAGGTCACCAAAGTTATGTCAAACAGAATAAGGTTCATATTCAATTGGGAAAATTTGACACTTTGGGGTAACTTGATGTGCTGGCGTCTGTACAACTGAAATGGCCTCGCATCTTTTTTTTCTGTACGTGTGTGTGTCATCGAACTCACCTTCTATACGGCTGAACTAGGGTTGGCAACTTTTTTCAAACGAAAAAAAGCTGCAGCGTTAGTCTAGTGGTCGCCAACGCTACTGCTGAGTATCAGGTCCCGCGTTCGATCTCCGGGTCGTGCAAAATGTTATTGAGTTTTTCCATCTGGAATTTCTCAGAAGCAGCCCGGAGTCTGGATTTGTGCCCGATTGATTGCAATAAGCTCGCTTCCTATTACATGGGATTTACCTAAAAACTGGCGGGTGTACTACCAGATACACCTTTGTGTGATGTGTTTATGTAAATAGAGCTGTTAAAGAAAGAAAGAAAATTGTTGTAGCGAGAGGAACCCGGTCGGTTCCTGCGGCCCTCGGTGTAAGACGTGTAAACTGAAACACCGGAAGGTTTTTATAGTTAGTAAAGCCACATACACAAAGTCAGCGGGCTGCGGGGCGCCAGCGGAGCGGGCAACTTCTACCTTCGAGGCCAGTCCTGTATTGTATTTTATTTTACCTAAAGGCAAAACCAACAGTAGGTAATACACAAAGTGACTTAAACATAATTATGACAAAAAATATAATTATAATAATTATTTTTGTGTATTGGAACTCACCCCACCCGCTGCGCCGCGGCACCGCTCCGCTTCCCGTTGACTTTGTGTTGTGTCTGCCTCCTAATAGTCCGATAGGCCCCTCGGAGGAGTAAATACATAAGGATTTTCCACACAGACATGAAAAAAAGTAATGCGATGGTCTCTGTAAAATACTCTACTTTAAAGTGCGGTCGGCAAAACCTAGGTTGAACCGTTTGTACAGACGCCAGCACATCAAGTTACCCCAATGTGTCAAAGTTTCCCAATTGAATATGAACCTCTTTAATATAAAGTTGAAAAACGATAAAAAAAATTGAAGAAATTTGACACATTGAGGTAACTTGACGTGCTGGCGTCTGTACATGTACCTACCTAATCTAGTTCCATTTTGAGAATTGTTGTAAAAAGTAGTTAAAACAGTTAAAAGGTCGATTAAACCTACATTTTACTAACGACTTATTTAAATCAATAGGGTGATACGAACGATATTTTCAAGCTTAGCTACATAATGGTTAAGGTAATTAAATAACTATTATTATTAATAATTTGTAATTGACTCTAAATTAATTGGGGTAATTGAACGATAAGCGACTATAACAAAAAGTAGGTACCTACAGATGCCAGCACATCAACCTTTTTTTATGTCTGTGTGGAATATACTTATGTATTTACTCCTCCGAGGGGTCTATTGGACTATAAGGAGACAGACACAGTCAGCGGGAAGCGGAGCGGTGCCGCAGCGCAGCGGGTGAAATTTGACACATTGGGGTAATGTGTCAAATCTCTTTGACTGGTTTTCACCTTTACTCTAAACACAATAAGGTTCATGTTCAATTGGGAAAATTTAACAATTTGGGGTAGGTTTATGTGCTGGCGTCAGTACGTTATATGTATTAAAATACAAATATAATTCTCTTAATCGATCCAGCAGTTTTCGAGTAACACAGGCACATAAAAAATCGATGATGATAGTAGGTAACCCAAAACACTTCTTTCGTAAGACATCTCTCAGAATCGTGACAGTCTAGATTCTAGATATCTACTAGATTAAGTACTGATTAAACCTGGCAACTAGACACGCCATGCCTATGTACATAGGCATGGCGTGTCGAGTTGCCAGGTTTGAGATTGCAACACAACTCACTATGTTAACAGTGCGATAGTCTACAACTGGGTTACACGTAGGTACTAAATACCATTGCCTATTTATTTGCTTATTGAAATACTAAAACAACGTTGCGGTTTAAAAGGAGATGTAGTAACAAAAATTGAAAAGAGTATGCTTAGATGGTTTGGTCACGTTGAAAGGATGGATGAAAGGCGACTAACGAAAGGTATTTACAAGGCAGATGTAAGTGGGAACGCCGGGAGGGGACGCCTTAGAAGGACAAACATAGACCTTATTGGTGAGGTTCTTCAGAAAGGTCAGGTGCGTAGTACTCGCAAACGGCGTGTATGTATGACAACATGTATGAATGTAAACGAAGCAAAAGAAGTAAGTAAGAATCGTGGCATATGGCGCTCTGTAGTTTCTGGCTACCCCCATGGGAAAAAGGCGTGTGTTTATGTATGTATGTATGAAATACTATGTAACATCACGCCTGTATTTTCCGATGGGATATTTATCAGAAATATACCCATAGTAGGTACACACGGCTATACATCAAGTTTTACGTTTCCAGTATAAGCTGATCTGGCATTGTATAGGATTTCCGTACAACGCGAGGTCAGTGTAAACCTGAAAAGGATATCTTGATGAGTAACCGTGTGTACTTATACCCACATTTTGTTAGTTATTTTAAAAGTTTGTTTTCGCTTGACGCGCCTCGCGCATCCCTCTTGACTATGGCCAGATGATAAGAGCAACTTAGGCAAAGAAATTCTATACTTACTTACTACTTAAATCTCAAAGACATCACCTATAGACCGGACATCATGAACAAAATTTTCGTCCGAAAAAGTGTGTCCTGCTGGATACAAGTCTATGAGTTTTTTTTAGTACGCTCCGCTGCCGCTCCAATATTCATATATTATTCTAGATGGCGTTACTGAGACATGGGATAAAAGTTTTTCTATGACATTTCCTCGACATGCCCGCTCTATAGTATTTTAAATCTCTTTGTTAAATCTCTTTGTACTTAGGTGTACTACGGACAGAAAGGTATTAACACGGTAATTATTATTATTATGAATGTCAATTTGACCCGCCATCTTAACGTTCAACACTAACTTCACAAGTAAGTTAGGTAATAAAAGCAATCTTACAAGTAACAACAAAAATAATCCATTCAAGATCCACCAAAACATGTGTGCTATGCATCATCCATCACCATCACGATCCATCATACGTCAGTCGGTGACTTCCCCTACTATGTAATATGTAATATTGCAACAATGTTGATGTTGCCCCTATAAATACAACAATAGACTTAAGTAAATTTCGCTTTGTAAAAGCAAAAAAATCATAGGTAGGTACTTACTACCTACTTCAAATTTTGCCGCCTTCCCAAGACTTTGTAGACAATACCATAAAACAGGGTGGATAGAAACTCAAGGGTGAATAGAAACAAAACTTTGAGGAGGATTTTTACGTTAGTTTAATATTGTTTAATACTAACAAGGTGTTGAAGCTATTTATTTTAAATATTTAAAAGCATTACAGTCCTCGTATGTAACAAACAACTTTAAACTTACGTGAATATCCTCCTCAAAGTTTTGTTTCTTTTCACCCTTGAGTTTCTATCCACCCCGTTTTACCCGGTACAATGAGCTGTCAAAGGCTCGTAACCTGGACGTAACCCTTCGAATTTCAAAAATTCATAAATATTTTATTCACCGCAGAATCTTAAATGTATTTTTTTCGTTATTTATTTCCAAATCTTTTTAATCGTTCATTAATTTTGTCTGTTTTAAGGGACTGCCTCGATGGCCTAGTAGTCGCCAGCGCTACTGCTGAGCAAGAGGTCCCGGGTTCGATACCCAGGTCGGTCAAAGTTTTATTGAGTTTTTCCGTCTGGAATTTCTCAGTAGCAGCCCGGAGTTTGGATTAGTGCCCAATTGGTGGCAGTAGGCTTGCCGAATATTACATGGGACTGAAACTTAACTGGCGAAATGTGGGTGTAGATACTGCCAGTGCCAGGTAAAACTCTGCCTAGCCCTACTTCGGATTGCAGACGTAACGTTTTGTTGTGTAATTAAAATGACTGAACAAAACAAATAATTTGTCTACCCTTGAATTTATTTCAGTATTTCAACTTCATTTAAGTTTCACTTCTGAAGCATTTCGTGGAATCAAGTAATTATCTGTTGTTACACTTAGCACGCTACAACAAAAATCGCGTGTGCTATTGCCATTTGCAATGCTTTGAGTGAGCCATCTGACTGTGTACCTATTTAAATTCTTGTTTTGCGATGTTTTATGTAAGGTCAGATAACTCGACAATTTCGTACGTAGTATTCCACGACTTGCATGACTCTGTTTAGTAATTGAATATAATTTAACTAGACTTTGCTTTGCTTGGTTTCACTCCAATAGACTTTCCCTGAGGAGCCGATAGTTGCTCGGGATGAAGGTAGCGTATTATACATAAGCCATTTTAAGAATGATGAAAAATAGTCCCTAGAGTATTCATTTTTTTTGAATTTTACCATTGCTTCCTCAACACAAACTCGCAAACTTGCTAATTTTACCTCACATTATAACATCACGCCTACAGTACACCCACATATCGCCAGTTATGTAAAGTGTAGTAGGGGCGAAACTATTGCCATCAATTCCAGAAAAAAACACCTCTTCAAATGTTAATTGTATCCCTTACCTAATAGTTTAATGAGAGAGAGAAAAAAGGAAACAGTATGTTTCCTTTTTTCTAGGTATATCAAGTTAAACTCGTAAACGATGGAGTTTACACTAATTAGACACTATTGAATTATTTAAAAAATAGTTAACTGTTTATATTTCCACCAACAAACGAATCTCATTACAAAGCGATAGCCACGGTAGAGTAACCGCGAATCATTTCACTATCGCGTTTGATTTCACTGCATTCTCCGGCGGCGCGTGCGCCGATCGAACGGAGCGAAAAGTATATGAAAAACCATTGTTACTCTCGTTTTAATGTGTGAAATCGGTCGTATACTTTTGTGTTATATACGTAACAAGCACTATTATGTTTTAGTTCTTGGGAAAAGGTGTATTGAGATGGTTTTTAGTTTTGTAGATATTCAATAAATAGGTAAATAAATATTCCACAAATTCAGAGCTACGCGTACGAGACAGCTGATAAACATACTTATAGGTACTTATAGGTAAATTACACACAGACACAGAACAAATGATCATGCTCATCACACAAACATAAGTCCTGGACGGGAATGGAACCCACGATCTCCGGTATAGCAGTCAGGCCCACTAGCCACTAGACCAAAGGCTAGTCAGTTTTTATTTCTTTAAAAAAAAAACAATCTTTGGGAATTATTGTTGCCACCTATGTTAAGGTACAAATCTGAGATGGGTCTCAGACCGCAAACTGCACTGTTTTCTATGAATCTCTACTAAATTGAGACTGTTTTGTGAAGGTCAAAAAAATGTTGATTAATATTGTATTATAGAACTGACCGTTACTATATCTGCTGGGAGTGGGCACTGGCTCTTGTAACACAGGTTTACAACCTAGCACAGGATTCAGGGATTTCACACAATCTAGTAACCACTTTCTTGTGTAATAAAATAATCTATTGTACTATTTCTACGACACAGTTAGCGACGTGGCTCAGCAATTAGCTGTTGCTCTGTTTGCCACGGGTTCAATTCCTGCATTTGCATGGCTGTTTGTGCACCTAAATGGGTTTAACCGATTGGGCCTCGGCCGACTCACTGGTAAGTCGCAGCCGTGTTTTTTAATTACCCGGCCCTAGACCGGTTAAATGTTTGTGCACGCGGCTTCACATCAAGCTATACATTTCCTGCAAAAGCTGATCTTGCATTGTAAAGGATTTCCGTTCAATGCGAGGTGGTCTACGTAAACTGGAAATGTTAAGCTTTATGTGCGGCCGTGTGTACCTAGTGTGGGGCAATGTAAAAAAAGATACGAGACTGAACTTAGGTCTGTGTAGATTTGTACGTACTAGCTTTCACTATCCAGGCAGTGTTCCTTACACAATACAAAAGATAATTAGCTGCGTCGCCGGCACAGGTATTTCAATCATTGCCAATCAGTCCCCAGCGACCTTTAGTCAATTGCTTACGGTTCAATGGCCCGGAGAAGTTGTGAAAGACAGCTATGGGTATTGTATAGATATTTTATTATGTTAACAGATTTATGTTCACCCGCGCATATACCTACCTATACATAATAGGTAAGTATGTGCCTTTTTGGTCTTGTAATAGTCTAGTAGTCGTAGTCTAGAGTTATGTATAGTCTCGAGTTCGGTACCCAGGTCGGGCAGTTTTGGTTTTGATTGTAACTATAGCAAGAAATATATCCTACTAGTCCTAAGTCGGTACTAGTATTAGAAATGCGAAAGTTTGTATGGTTTTTTTAATCTTTATTTATTAACGAGGGTTTGATCACTTACGTATATCACCCTCAAAGGAAACCTTTTTTACATTATATACTTAATAATACTTAACTTCTATTAATCCCATTCAAATTATATAATATTCTAGCGACTTTAAATGGTGGAAAGGCTAGAATTGTAAGACATTCGACAAATTAACGAATACTTACATTAAACTATAGTCTCGAATCAAATCTCTTTCGTTTGTATAAATGTTTGTTACTCTTTCACGCAAAAGCTACTAAATACATTTAAATAAAACTTTACAATAATACAGGTTATAGATCAGAATAACACATAGGATCAAAATTTTGAATGAATTGTCCAAAGCAAAACGTTAAGTGTAAATAAAGTAGGTTGACAATCTGCCATGTGCTAGCTTTTCTGGCGTGCTAATCCTACGCAGACGAAGTCGCGGTCATTAGCTACTTTATCAGAAATAGCACTTGTTTGTACAGTGTTAACAGTGTACAGACGCCAGCACAGCACACCAACCAACCCAAAACTGTCAAATTTTCTCAATCGGGCATGAACCTTATTGTGTTTAGAATAAACTTGAAAACCTATCAAAGAAATTTGACACATTGGGGTAGGTTGATGTGCTGTTCTGCGAAACGGTCATCTCGCAGAAGGAGGCTGCGGAAAGGGGGAGGGAGATTACTTCCACTCACCCGGCCCGCAGCAGACGCACCGGGCGCAGGCGGAGGGCGGACAACGCCCTCTTCCAGCCCCCCTAAATGGGTCCAGGGCGACGGACGCGGGGATGTCCCCCGTCCCCACGTACATGGACCCGAGGTGGCGGCGCGTCGTGTTCACGCGCGCCCCTCTTAGACGTCACGAGGGGAGTCTAACACCTCACTCCCCTTGCTGACTTGGCGAGGCCCGCGGGGCCGGCACCAGTCGGGGGTCGCGGAAGTATTTTCTGTTCCCGTGACCCCCGGCGCAGGTGTGAGAAGGAACACGGGGTGGTTTTTAGTCAGTAAGAGTCTGACAAACCCCTCCGCCTCCCCGGGCGGGGGACATCCATGAGGATTTTCCACCCCTCAAAAAAAAAGGTTGATGTGCTGGCGTCAGTAGGTACTTAAGTTAATAATGTAGGTAGTTTAACATTTTATAACCAACTGAATATGATAAAACCTACCATAAAAAGAACATATTACTAAAGATCTCTAGTCGTGAGTCGTGACCTCTAATAACAGACTCTTACGCATACTTCACGAGTTTCTATACAAAAATCAACAGACTATTCGGTCGTGTTAAAACGCTTGTAAATTACTAAAGAGCCGCCATTTAGTCAGACGATAATTACTTCCCATTGACTTAGTATCAATAGAATAGTAAATTGGGCTTTGTTTACATGGCTCAAGTTACATAAGTAAGTGAACATAATGTAACGTATGAACTTGACAATTTTCGAGGCCGTGAACGCGCGTGACATAGATACACAGTTGACTCAATACAGAGTCAGATATAATTTGCATTTTACTTAAACTTTAATCCATACTAATAATATAAATGAGGAAGTAACTCTGTTTGTTTGTTTGTCTGTTTGTTTGTTTGTCTGTTTGTTTGTCGGCTTTTCACGATTAAACGGCTGGACGGAACGTAATGAAATTAGGCATGGAGATAGATCATTTATTATGGACGGACAAAGGTTCTTTTGTCTCAAAAAATAATGCGAAGAAACTTCGATTACTTTTTTTTTTTTTTAATGCAGCGCCATCTTTGAAAACATGACAGACGGTGACAAATGTCTTCCTAGACCATTATTAGGTGACAATTTGAGAAGCTAAAACCAACATTAATACAATAATGATCCACACACACATAAAAGATATTATATGCTATCGCGGGCTTTTTACTAGGACTATTTGAGATAAACATTTCTTTACACTGTTCCACATAATACATTAAATACTTGTACCTCTAACGGTTTTTAAAGCGCACGCCAGAATAGCTCGTAGATATGGCAGCTTTTTTCCCTATACACACTTATCGTCATATTTCGAATAATTTGCACAATATCTTTATACAGTATAGCCTATGTGTTATTCTGATGTATTGGCTATATTATTGTAAAGTTTCATAAACATCCATTCAGTAGTTTTTGCGTGAAAGAGTAACTAACATCCATATGAACTTTTGCATCTATAATATCAGTAGGATTAGTATCTAAGATTTGACATTATATTTATTATCGATCAAGAGTCTACTTTGAGGAAAAAAGGGCAGCCGTTTTTTGCGTAGGTAAATATGTTGTGTGTATGTATACATATATCCGAAGACATAAGACAAATTTAAGAGTTGTTTAGAGTCAATGTTTTTGCGACAACCTTGAGGAGCTCTTAGCGAAATTCGATTTTATACGACGGAATGAAAGTCTTTTTAAAAGATCAATGTATTTTCATTTGTAAAAAGAAAGTGTTATTTACGACGATAGCTCACGGATTCTTAAGAAATTGGCACATTCATATCTAACATAGACTGACGCCAGGTTCCCATGGGGTTATTCAAAAACAACTGGACATCTTCTGCTACGACCCTTGCACACTTCTTGTGCTTTGTTTATATTCATACATCTAGTCATAGGTACATGCTCACCGATTGCTAGTGTTTACTACGAACTTGATCTTTCTGGAAAACATGGTTAATAAAGCCAGTGTATTCCTTCCTTCTCTTTTTTTTTCAGTCATAATTATTTGTCTAATAGTGTGCGGATAACGACATTATTTGGCGTAGGTACCTACTAGCGCAGTACGGCGCAGAATGTCGCTTGATAAATTGTAATTGTAATTTAAAAAGGGTTATTTGTGTTTGTATAGCTTGACTGGCCTGTTGGTCTAGTAGTTAGTGACCCTGACTGCTATGCCGGAGGTCGTGGGTTCGATTCCCACCCAGGACAAATGTTTGTGTGATGAGCACGATCATTTGTTCTGTGTCTGGGTGTAATTTATCTATAATATGTATGTATTTAGAAATATATAAGTATGTTTATCAGGTGTTTAGTACCCATATCACAAGCTCTCAAGCTTAACTTGGGACTAAATGGTGTTGTGTGAAAAGTTGTGGAATATTTATTATCATTATTATTTATTTATTATAGCAGCTCTTTTCAGCCATTTCTTAAAAGAAAGTTCTTGACTCTTCAGTTTTTATATCTCAATTTATACTCTTTTTCGAGTCCTTTTTATTTCGATATTATATCTCGTGAACTTTAAAAGTTATTCCAGTATTAAAAGTGTGATTACATAGTTTCGAAGGCCAGTCCAGTAGATATTCGTTCCACCATACATCTAATCTCTTTTACTGTTCTGTGATTCTTATGTAGTAGCTCCTAAGCGACCTTGCATTGTTCTCAAAATAATAGCTAACTAAATGAACCGTTTGATTATACCATCCGTATTTTTGAGTCTTGGTTATGGGTCTAGATAAATGTAACGTCAATTATAATGATGAGTTTTAATAAAACATTTACTTTGTATCCCAGTATTCCCACGGGAACAGGAACTACGCGGGTGAAATTGCGTGACACTAAAACATTTTCGCGCTAGGCACACTATTCTTAATATCAACATCTTGTGTGATACTTTTTTAAAAGTTTTATTAGTAAAACCGGTAACAATCTTGTAATACTGACCTGCATGCGTAGCATGAACACATTGAACACCGAAGAAACAGCCTTTGTCTACAGACGAATCGGCAAAGTGACAGATTATATAGACAGGAACCTCAATCTGTCAAATTTCTTTCAATACACCTGCCTGCGTAGCATGAACACTTAATTTCTTTCTTCCGAGACACGACAAAGACCGTTTCTTCGGTGATCATGCTACGCGTGCTGTAGTAGGTAGTACCGGAAACTTAGCGGACGTATCTTGTGAACGAGACTATTTAACTAATTTGACCCAGTTCAAGAAATACCATACATGTGTATTGAATGACGTCGGATGTTATTTTTATTTGGTATGGGTTTACAAATTAGTTCGAGGGCTTGTGGCTCTACCAGCCGCACGGGTAGATCCAAGGTTAAACTACCCTTGCCGAGGTCAGTTTTTGGATGGGTGACCATTAATTACATAACTATCAAATGCTTCTGTGCCTCGGTTCTTCTGTGCCTGTTAAGCTGCTGGCGACCAACATCTTATGGCTGGGTGTTGTAGGTACATACTTCGTAGCACGACCATGAAAGTGTTCATTATAACTTCTGATGGTAATAAAATCATTGTAATTTGTATTATTTTATACCAATAACTATAAATTTTATACCTTCGAATCATCCCAGTTTTTTGAAGAATTATTGCTTTTCTAATGATTTACCGCAGTAATGCAATGGGAGTAAATAAAAAGTAAAAGTTTTTAGGCTTGCTCCCGTTTCATCAACTTTCATGCCAGCTGTAATTTTAGCGTGGTCGTGCTAGGAAGGAATCTTCCCAGCACGACCTGTATCAGTGTACATCTAGGATAATTGAGAGCTATAAAATGTCTAATTAAGTAGAAGTATAAAACAGTAAAAATTACAAGGATTTTATTACCATCTCAAGCTATAATGCCAGCTAGAATCTTAGCGTGGTCGTGTTAGGAAGAAATCTTCCTAGTACGACCTATAATATTATATCTGCGATAATTGAGAGCTATAAAATTTCTAATTAGTGGTACTTATGAAAAAAGTATACTTAAATTAAAAGAATTTTATTACCATCAAAAGTTATAATTAATGCTTTCATGGTCGTGCTACGAAGTACAACACTAAGGCTGGCATTTTGTACATCATCATTTTGGCATCTTTGACATTTGTTAGGCGTAGTCCGAACCCTATTACCCCTTATATAAAATACCAGTATAAGCTGACTTCGCATTTCATATAATCTCCGTACAATGAGAAGTCTGCTTATTCAAGAAATGTATAGTAGCAATAATCAGTTAATGAACAAACATCAAGAATTTCGTCTAACTCTCGTAAAGGCTTAAATATGCCATAAAATGATGTTTAGCAGTAGGTAAGTATAATTACGAGACAAATTTCAAATTTCACGGACTACATCGAAGGAATCACCTTAACCAAAACGAATTGTTTCGAAAGTTCATGGGCATTTAAGAAAAAAACTTTCGTCAATTTTTTGCTCTACCCATTGGGAAACTGTTAATAGCTGTACCTCGTTATTATTTTCAATGTCACTAACATACAGACCTTGATGATATCCAGCGGAATATGAAGCAATAAAATTTAAACAAAATAAAATGATTTCAATGACAATATTAGTCCTTTATTAGAATGTGACACCCAAAGACGCTCATTACTTACTATATGGAACATCACGAAGAAAATTTTCATTCGATATTTGTATGCTAGTGGATACCTAGTCGATTAGTCTAGTTTAGTACGCTCCGCTGCCACTCCGATATTGCTTTAAGAATATTGCATAAAACATGGTGTACACTGGTGATATAGTAAATTATAAGAGCTAACATGTTTTGCATTAATTATTGTACCTACTTAGTTATTTAAGAATGACACTGAAATATTTGTACTTATGGTAGAGTGTAGAGAACTTTAAAAAAATATATTAACACCATACTATTTAATATGTAAAACCACATTCTTACCAATAAATTCTATTCTATTCTATTCTATTCTATTCTATTCATGAATAGAACTTAGCATGCAAATCTTTCCTTAAACATAAAATTTTTAGGGTTCCGTAGTCAACTAGGAACCCTTATAGTTTCGCCATGTCTGTCTGTCCGTCCGTCCTCGCTTAATCTCTGTGACCGTTAGCACTTGAAAGCTGAAATTTGGTACCAGTATGTGTATCAATCACGCCAACAAAATGGTAAAATAAAAATTGTAAAAAAATGTTTTATTAGGGTAGCCCACCTTTATGTAAAGTGGGAGGTGTTTTTTTTTTAAATTCAACCCTAACGTGTGATATGTTGTTGGAAAGGTATTTAAAAATGAATAGGGGTTAACTAAAGCCATTTTTTGATAATGTCAATAATTTCGGAAATAATCGCTACAAAAGTAAAACACAATGCGTCCTCCCCCCCCTCTAACTTTTGAACCATAAGTTTAGAAAATATGAAAAAAATCTGAAATATAGAACTTTGGACTTTCTAGGAAAATTATTTTGAACTTGGATGGAAACAAAAACAAGCAACAAAAAAGACAAAAAGTTGTACAAAATAATTTCTTGACTAAGTTTGCAATATGCAAGCATTTTGAACACTTATTGTGACGGAGGGGAAACTACGGAACCCTACACTGAGCGTGGCCCGGCACGCTCTTGGCCGGTTTTTTTGTCCATAAATTCTTTAAGACATTATTTGCATGGTTAATTAGGAATAATTTCTTTTTCTTATTTAACCATGCAAACAATTTATACTTAAACAATCTAGGATCTAATATAATTATGTCCTTTGGTATCTTATTAAATATACGAACACAGTAACATAGGCAGCTTTTACTATACTTAGTAAGCCTGGCAGTATCATCTAGGACCATTATCATTTATTAAGCTAGATGTCGTTACTGAGGCCATGGGATCACTGCTTTTATATGACATATCTTTGCATGTCCTCTCTATTAGATAGTATCTTAAACAGCTTTGGTGACGCCTAAAAATGAATAATAACTTTATTTATTCATTATATAAGCATTGTAGTACATGGTACTTTACAGGGTTGACAAATTTAGTGTACTAAAAACTACAGCTGAAATAGTGGTGAGGTTGAGAGCAGCGGTGGCCCAGTGGTGGCGGCCCGGACTTGCGAACAGTAAGTCGTGGGTTCGAACCTAGGCAGGCGCAATACTTTGTGTAATTTATTTCATTACCACTGCCCTCAAAAACGGTGAAGGAAAACATCGTGAGGAAACCGGCATGTCCTAGAACCAAAAATTGGAAGACATGTGACATCTACCAATTCGCACTGGACCCGCGTGGTAGATTATAGCCCAAACGCAAAATACGCGCTTTGACGTGGAGTTGCGGATACCAGCCCGGTATCTTTATCTTTAGTGGTGAGGTGCTGCATTCCCAGCTAGGTTATAGAATAACCTGTATAAGGGAGTACAGTGCCTGTCCCCATTGGGTATTAAATATAACAGAATTGTACACAGGTGTGGCTTAAAACTAGTCTTTTACTACAATTTTACTATTGGTGACATAGTGAACTATAATTAATAACTACCTAAACCGGCCAGCGTCCGTCCGTAGCAGCAGTGAAAGAGGTAGACTGCCAATACTCACAGGTCTCAAGTTCGAACCCAAGGCATACCTCTGACTTTGAAAAACGGTGAAGGATAACGTCGGAAACCGGCATGCCTGCGAGATATTTCTTGATGGCTTGTAAAGCCAAGCCAAAGGCCTATGACTGTATAAACAAAACTGTCACCAGTTTAGCTACTACACGAAAAGTTGAAGAATCTTTTGAACCGTGATAGGCAGTTACAATTTGTACCAACTCTGTACCGCTCGCGCTGTAACAAAATCTAATAACCAAAATTAAAAATGAAAATGAGCCATAAAAGAAACGTATTTTATTGGCGTTTTTCGTACAGACGCCAGCACACCGTCGTTGGCCTTTCTATACGGTCCTGACAAAGTTTCGCCTCGTCGTTTAAACCGCGTACATCGAAGGACTGGAACAACTTGCCTGCTGCGATCTTTCCGTCCGTTTATAATTTACGTGACTTCAAGGCGAGAGTGAATAGGCTCTTAATAAACTAGTGCTTCACCAACACTGATTGCATCACTGCTTACCAACAGGTGGGATTGCAGTCAAGCACTGGTTTGTTATATTAAAAGTGTCCTAATTGACATGGACCTTATTATGTTTGGGATAAAGTTGAAAACTATCAAAGAAATTTGACACATTGGGTTAGCTTGATGTGCTGGCCTCTGTACAAACGGCAGACCCCTTGGTGAGCAGATCTCGACTTGCACCTGGGCAGTTTTATTGTAAAGCTAGTGAATGGATTTCCAACATTATTGTTGTTTGAGAGAACGGGCGGTTTACTGACTATGGAACATGCCATGTAGTACACATCATAATAAGGCTTATAATTTTGTTTAATATGCTGCTTATACATTTAAACTACAGAGCGCTCTGCTAAGATTCTTACATACTTCTTTTGCTTCGTTCACATTCATACATGTTGTCATACACACAGGCCGGTTGCACCTATTACGTACCTGACCTTTTTAACGAACCTCACCAATAAGGCCCATGTGATGTATGTCCTTCTAGGGCGTCCCCTCGCGGCGTTTCGTTTTTCTTTTAATTAAGTAATATACAGTTTGAAGTCGCCAATCCACCGTTTGATATTGAAACGTGACTGATTTTTAAAAATGCCTAAGGTATTTAGTTTGCCTCTGTACATTAGTTTGCTTAAAATGTACTATTAAAACAAACTAATTGAGAAACCCTGATAAAAAATTAATCTGAGTCCTCGTGCAGAGCAGTTGCGCTTTTGTATTACTAGATCATAGAAGCAGTTATCAATTTCTAGCTTGCAATACCTTATAGGCCAAGGTACAGCGGTTATATGGACTTTAGTCCATGTTATGGTAAGCATAACCATTTATAGGTAAAATGTGTCAATGTGGACTGCAAGCGTCGCTTACGCACCTACTTGTAGTAAATCAGGCTATCTACCTAAGCGAGTGTTGGTGCACTTGCGTAATCGTGAACGCTTTGTAAGCGGAGATTGCGTGTGCGCAGCGTTACAGTGCATCCATAGAAAAAGCGAAGTTTTTTTTTTAAAAGTGATAGTTTTTTTCTTCTTAATTAATTTGGAAGATAAATGACAATATTAATTACTAGCCGGAATTTAGAACGTGTAATTTAACAATATTAGTTTTGCACGGAAGTCTAATTATCATTTTTGAAGTAGAATAAAATCAGCAAGCAGTTCATTCATTGAACAACAATTCTGTTTTCGCGGTTTTAGGTTTCGTTCAATCATCATCATCAATTTCGTTCGATAGATAAGTTTATTTGTAATAATGAGTACAGCATCCCCCTATTGCGATTTGTATATTACATACAACTAAAAATAATGGTATTATAACAGCAATTCATTACTTTAAAAAAAATGCCTTTTAAATTATGCTTAATGAATTGTTATGGCACCTATGATCAATGGATTATGATGAATATTATCACGGTTTATGCACCATCTCGTCCTACCAATTTGTACGCCACGAAATGCGGCTGAACATGTTAGAACTATTTTGAATATTGTCACTATCATGCATGCAATGTATACCATGTTTAAACAAATAAAATTTACTTACTTACCTACTTACTTTAGTGTGTTCATCAGTCCACAGTTTAAGAAAATTGCTTTGTCAATTTACGAATACGTTTTTGTTCTAAGAATCAAATAATAACTGTCTTTAAGAAACACCTTAGCCAAGACTTGGGTTTTAATGAGTGGGTCGTAGGTACGTAGGGGAGTTTGTTTGTCGTTGGGAATTGCCCAAAGGCGTTAGTCATAGGTCAAGAAACCGTGTCAAGAATCACGTATACTTATTATTCATATATATTATTTAAATTCAGTAAAGAATAGAGCTTTTGGCTGAATAATAAAAGCCGCACGGTTCAATCGAAGGTTAAGCAACGCTTGACGAGGTTAGACCGTGGATGGGTGACCATTCTTTACATACCAAGACTCCTCTGTGCCTCGGTAAGCACTTTAAGCCGTTGCTCCCGACGGCCGTTTGTAGATTTTCCACAGTCTTTACGGGTATTCAGAAACCCGAAAGTCTGACAGCCAGTTTTACCAATACGTTATGTGTTACCCAGTAACTGGGCTGTGGGTGTAAGACAGTAGTCGCTCTTTGTAAAACACTGGTATTCAGATGCATCTGGTTAAACTAAAAGCCGGCCTCACAATCATTTTGTTCACCGTTTTTATACCAAGTGTTTAAATCTAATTTATACACAATGCTTTCCTAATTTAATACATCTTTTTCTGCGTACCTACTCATTGGCTGACTAGTTAAGAATAGACTAGGAAGATGATATACATATAAACCAAAGAAATACTAAATAAATGTAATAACAATGATTTTTCTTAATGATTGTTTTTTTCTTTTTACAGGTACGTAAACTCCAGCTAAACTTCACAACGGTAAGGTACCTGTTAACACTGCACACCTCATTTAGTGCGCAATATAATATTCGTAATTAGAATTAGGTTCTTTGGAGGTATGAGGAACAGGGTGTAAAGTTCCTCATCCACCATTGAAAAGGGAGGATCCTCCGACCAGACGGGTGTTGTGTCTGGTCGGCTAACTACTACCTTGTTGTCGGGAACTTGTATACGTTCAAACTGCGCGGATAACTTTAATAGCGCGATGTAGGATAGTTCGTATGTGGCGAGATAGATGTCGCTACAGTTCAACTAATATAAGTCAGGGTTTTGTGGCATCTTCTTGGCGTGTCGAGAGGAAACCAGTATGCCTGAGAGATATTTCTTGAGGGCATCTGATGCCTAGACAGAGGCCCATGGGCCGCATTAAAACTCTCACACGATCAAAAGAAGAAGAACCGGGGCATTGACAAACATGGGCACTAAAAATAAAGCTTGAGTTACCCATCGCGGTGAAAGGATTAGCCAATTGACAAGTCGGTTACCCAGGGAGTGCCAGAGACGTAGCAGAGGGTGGTGGTCGCTCTGGGAGGTTTTGAGGCCAAGGTTCAGACTGCACTCTCTAAATCTGAACGGACAGTAAATAAATAAATAATTCCAAATAAAGCAGAGCTTGTGCCATGAAAAGGTACGAGACAACTGATAAACATATTATGCGAAGGGCGGGCTTTTTTGGGGACTGTCTTATGTGAGTTTGACGTTCAAAAAGGGCTTATCCTCAGCCTCATCTGAATGAATGGCTTTAGATTTGATTTTGATTTATTTATTTCTAAATAGGTACATACATTATACATCAATTAGGTACATCCACATACAAAACAAAATGATCGTGCTCAACACCTAACCATTTGTCTTGAGAGGGAATCGAACCAACAACCACAGGCTTAGCAGTCAGATCCACTAACCACTAGACCAGTTACAGGGCAGTCAAGAAACAAATGCACTCAAAATTTACCAGATAAGAAGTACATACGCATAGCAAACCATCTCATGAGTCATCATGTTATAAGATAATGTATCTCGAAGCAATTTACAAGCACATTACACGGTAAGGAACAAAATAATTGATGTCAATGGATGCTCTTGTAAGGTAACTTGAGGTAAATAATGTACTTAACTTAGTACACTTTATGGTCTTAATTTGGTTTAATGTTACGAGTTTACGACGGCTAAATAATAATATTAGATATTAGCTAAAAAATTACAGCAGTCGGTTTGATCCGAATTAGGAGATGACCTTACTAGTTTTAAGAATATTTTTCTTATTTGACGTTTCAAAGAGTTGTTAAGGCGCGATATTCGTTGTCGAAACCATAAAATCATTTGAAATCGAAGATCTGCACATTAATTAACAGCTCAAACTATAGGCTATCGAACTAACACCAAATGCTTGTCGTTTTCGCAAAATAGCAACTAACACTGGGCTATTAGAAGGTGAATGTTAACCCCAAAACCGACTTATCGTTTATGTAAGTACCAGCTGTGGATTGCCAATAGAAATATGGCAGAAGGACTGTTCTGTAATTTATTTATTTATTTAATACTTCAAGCGCACCAATGTACAGAGACGGACTTAATTCCATAGACATTTTCTACCAGTCAACCATTAAGTGATGCAAAGAAAAGCACTTACACAGTTAGCACGTACTGTAATGATTTCTATGGTGTAATCTAAAAAAAAGTTTAGTAGGGGCAATTTTTAAGCCAGCCGTCTTCTTCTTATTGTGTGGTAAGTGACAAACCTGCTGTCAAGTGAGTTTCAATGCCGCCATGGGCTTCTGACTTGGCATCACATGACCTATGTATAAGAAACTTTATAGAAAAAGTCCGAAGGTCTGACAACCAGTTTAACCAGAAGTATCGTGTGTCCACTGGCTTATGGAAGTCTCAGTCGCTCTATGTTAAACACTGGTATTCAGCTACATATGTTTAAACTGGTTACCGAAAAGACTAAGTTGGTGATAGTTTTAAAAACCATAGCATTCTCTAAATTACGTTTTCATGCGTTTTCTTCTCTCTATTCGCAAGTTTGGACCGACTAAACCTTCTGCAATGAAACACTTAATGCCATTGAGGACGCTGACTTCCTGCCGGTACCCCACCGTTATTATCTTCGTAGTTTATTACTTACATACTGCGTATGTTACGTAAGCTTGCTTATCATAGTTTAACTTCAATGGGTAATGATAATGACGCTCGCTGGGTGTCTCCACAGGTGAGAAGTTTTTTGAGGTGTTCTAAATCGTAAGTTCCAGTTACCAAGCACCAGTTTATGGCGCTTTTCTTTTCTTGTAGTTAGTCTGTAACCGGGTGTTGGGTCTCTGACTTGGTCCCACAAGTCGTTGAAAAATACCTCTCACACACAATGATATAATAAACTATTGTAGATACTGTCCCGCTCTGTAGTGTCCACATGAATGCAAGGTAATTACCGTACAACGATTTGGTTAGAGTCCGACCGAAACTGGTTTTCCGGCCGAAACCGAAACCGAATATTCGGCCCTGGCTTCAGTTTCGGCCGAAACCGAAACCGAAACTCATGTGTTCAAGTATAAAATTCCTTAAAATACTGAAATTTGATGCATTTTACACATTATGCTGCATTAATTACGACATGAAATTAAAGTTTGATGTAATCATTTATTTATTTATAAAAAATATTAACTAATTAAATATTAAGTTAGGCGAGCGTGCACGACTACTTCCGAAATCAGTTTCGGTTTCGGCAAAAGTTTCGGCCAATTTAGGCCGAAACCGAAACTGCCGCCGAATCTTGATTTTTGGCCGAAACTGAAAACGAAACCGAACTTTCGGACACTAGATTTAGTATCGTTCAAACCAGTACCGCCGCAGGACGTGACATTAAAATAATAAAATAACAAAATAAATACTTTTCTCGTTTTCTAACAACGAGAATTCCGTAGATGACATTCTCTCACTTTCTTCGTGTGTTTGAATAACTATCTAGCTACCGATAGTACTTTTTCGCCGTTTTCGAATGCCGTAATGTTTTTGTATGACGCGTTTATTTTTAATAAGTCATTGCAAACACATTTCGGTTTCCTCACGATGGTTAAGGCGTCGTTTGGCCGTATCACAATTCACAATACTATAACTACAACTGCTAGTGTTAATGACACAGATGTGATACTCGTAGCCTGTAACCTTAATAGGTATTACGTGTCAAATAGCGCTGAATAAGGCAGACATCGTGTTACTCATTCACGAATAAGGACAATGGAATTTAATGACTGGTTTTCTTAAAACACTATCTATAACACTTAGGGACATGTTGCCTATTTTGGTCATAGTTTAAATAAATAGAGCCACTCATTTTCATATTTGTAAATGATATTTAAATTATTTTCATATTTTATAAATGATATTTAAATTATTTTTATATTTCTAAATTATATTTAAATTATTTTTAGTTTTAGAATAGATCAGCAGAAGATCGACAAAGTGACAGTTTGTGGAAACATTTTTATCATTTTGAGAATGTCATTATATATTATCATTCTTCAATCGACAATAGCCTACAATATCGAGCATTATTTCTTCTATAATCGGCAGAAAGAATTAAAAAATCGGTTGAGTTGTTATTGAGTTAAATCTTTACAAACAAACAAACAATCAAAGAATCAAATCTCTCCGCATTATTGGATTAGTTTAGAAGCGTAGACCTATATTTAGTCCATCGCTGCACCGGGACGAAGTTCAAAGGTAGCCAGTCGTTTGTAAATAGATACATAACTAGCTGTACCCTGCCACGCTTCGCTGTGGCACATTGTGATTGAATAGTTAAGAAAAAGAAAAAAAAATAGATAAAAACAATCCTTGATGCGGATTAAATATCATGCTAAAATTTCAGCTCGATCGGTGCAGAACTTTTTTAGTTTTTGAAGCGTACACAAACCAACATAACATTTTTATATATATATAGCTTATGCCTGTTTTGACTAACATTCGGTTTAATAGTACATTATATTTTATTTTACATTGAAGCCCTGTTCCATACACAGAGCACCAGTTTTGTTGCTTAGTCTTCAGGCGCAAATAGAAATAGCTAACCAATCTTACTTTGTTAAATTACTTTTTGTCCACGTAATCGATTAAAGCACGCTTGAATTAGAAAGCCATTCTCTCATTTTATTTTTAATTCATCATCATCAGCGTTTAAATAAAATTCGTCAACAATGTTGTTTGTTTTACGTCTTTTGACTAAACTTGAATAAAATGATAAGTAACATAACATTACGCCTGTTTTCCTAGAGGGGTTAGGCACAGTGGTACCTTTAGTACAACACCCGCATTTCGTCAGTTGCCTGAGTTATTTGTTGTATTAAGTATTTTCATCTTACTATAAAAACACAGTTTAGAAAATAAATTAACACAAGCTGTTCGCAGTTCTTGTGTAAAGATATAACAACTACAAGACAAGTCTTCGTTTTGGATCACTGTTATTTAAAATCAAATAAATAGTTAGATTATTTTTTTTGTCTTTAATAATGTGTTAGTGCCCATTTTAAAATCAAATAATGTAATTCTCGTGTTTCTTAAATCAAATTGATATTCAAAGTATTTATTGATGCTAACTAAATATGAAACATGGCAAAAATCATAACGAATTCATTTTTATGCAAACATACTAGTTGCAATGATTCATACTTACTATCGGTGACATTTATATTATATTCCACAGTTTTTGTGACAAGTGAAACCTGTTAGAATCTATTCTCATTCGATGTTAGCAGTTGGGTGGGTGAAAGGCTTTTAATTTTTAACCGACATAAAAAAGGAGGAGGTGTGGGACCTCTTAGTGAAATTTATTTTCGTTTAAGAGAGTATACTACGCTTGTGGTTCTGTTATCAAATGAACAAAGTTACAAACTGATTTACAATATTTTGAACGTACCATAATTTTCATATTTGGGAGAAGAACTGGTGTTAGATAATAAATTTTTAACTTATCCAATTACATTATTGTTAAACTGAACTTAATTAAGGCAATATTTTCATTCTTATAGGTACATTAAAAAAAAAAGGCAGACATGTATAATAGAGCTGTCAATTTTTTTGTTGACATTTTAAATGCATCGACCAAAAACATGGCTGAGTTCAAAGAAAAATCTAATTTAATATATTTAACTTATCCGCCACCGTCCGTCCGTCTCTGTCCTTTTCTATAGCTGTAAGTCAGTAAGAGATGCCAATACTCTAATTTTAGTTAAGTTTTAAAACAAGGTAGGTATAGGTAATCGACACAAATTAGTGTTTATTAGTAAGCTGTACCGTTTTAGTGAGTTTTAAAATAAATATGAATAAACTGTACATTTTAATCACTTATTTATTTATTTTTTTATTTATTAAAACTTTATGCACTAGTAAAATAAACTGTACAAAGGCGAACTTAATGCCTTAGGCATTTTCTACCAGTCTATCATAAGGTGGTGTGTGTGGTAACACTTATATGTTTTACTCGTAGACATTGATTACCTCTGAGAACCTATTATCCTAGTCGACCTGTCGTACCTTATCAGGACAATGAGAACGGATATCAATCACGTGACCGTCTGCCTACTCTAATAGGTGCCACAATCGTAATTACAGCCATAGTGAGAGATAAGTAAAGGACACGACCAATTATTTTATTCCTTAATCAGTTATTAGCAGGGTCTCTATTTCGCTCTTTGCCACTATTACATAGTTTACTAAGTTACATGAATGAATTGAACAATTGATTTTTTTCGACATTTTAGGGTCATATAAACGTGATCATCAAATAAATATTCCACATCTTACACACAACTCCATCTCGTCCCAACTTCCAGAGCTTGTGTTATGGGTATTAAACAACTGATAGACATAATTATATATTTCTGAATATTTATAGGTACGTAGTTATATTATAGATAAATTACAATCAGAGACAGAACAAGTGATCGTACTCATCACACAAACATTTGTCTTGGGTGGGAATCGAACCCACAACAAGATATAGATAGTTGATCAAGAGGTCAGTCAAAATTAGTTTTCATGAAAAAAAAATAATCAATAGTTACTAAAAATAGTGTTAAACAAGCTTGAAAGAAGATGAAAAAAACTTTTAAAGAATTCAAGCTAGGTATGTACAGACGCCAACACCTCAAGCTACCCTAAACTGTCAAATTTTCGCAATTGAATATGAACCTTGTTTTGTCTGCAATAAAGTCGAAAAACTATCAGAGAAATTTGACACATTGTGGTAGGTTGATCGTGTGTAGGTACATACCTTACATAATCCTCGTACCTTCCAACAATAGTCAAGTGTTTCAAGCTGTGTTTTATTCAGTTCAAGTTAGCGTCAGATATACAACGAGCTACGTTTAAAGTTCCTAGAAAGTTACTGTAGTAACCTCGACTGATAAGAGACGATAAGATAGAGCGCTGTTCAACACGCTTCTTTGTCTTAAGTATTGTTAGACTTACAACTAATTATTTGTAAGTATGTATGTTGAATAGACTTTATTTAAAACGGTACTTAATAAAGAAAGAAACACAACTGACAGGAAAAAAAACCAAACAAGAGAAATAAAAACTACGAAGAATAAAAAAAAACGAAATCAAAAAAGCCATAAAAAATATGGTTTCGCACAAAACAACGATAAAATACCCTTAGGGAAGTCTTCCTTACCAAGTAAGGTATTTTATCGTTGTTTAAGGAATCCTTATAAAATTATTTTCTTACAAGAATTGTATAATAATACACATTTTTAGACGTTTTTCGTTGTACTTATATTAGGTACGAAACTTAAGATGTCCGAGTCTGACTGGCACTTGGCAATATATTAAAACCACTGCCTCGTATACCTGCCATGCAAATAAACTATGTATAGTCCAGTAATAAGTACAATCGCCAGCACATCAAGTTACCCCAATGTGTCAAATTTTCCCAATTGAATATGAACCTTATTCTGTTTGCCATAAAGTTGAAAAAATTAGACACATTGGGGTAGCTTGATGTGCTGGCGTCTGTACAAAAAGAAAGAACTACACTTTATAAAAAAATAAAAGCCATTGTATAGATGAAACATAAAGTTTCCATTTCAGTAAACATTACCAGGAATTAATTTTAACTGCTTCGTTGGTCTAATGGTCGCAAGCGCTACTGCTAAGCGTGAGTTCCTGGGTTCGATCCCCGAGTCGGGCAAAGTGTCATTGAGTTTTTCTATCAGGAATTTCTCAGTAACAGTCCGGAGTCTGGATGCCCGATTGATGGCAATAGGCTCACCCCCTATGACATGGGAATTAAACATAACTGGCGAAATGTGGGTGTACTACCAGGTACACCTCTGCGTAACCCTTTGGGGATTACAGGCGTGATAATAACTAAAAAGACTAAAGTAAACTTGAACCCATAAAGTGGTTGAATTATGCAATAATTTCTGCATAATTGCTGGAGTTCCTCGACCTACATTCTAAATGCATTTATACGTTCACGTTGCAGTCCTAATTTGATGAAGTCCAGCTGATTGGGTAGTTATAAATTAATGATGATTGGCATTTATTACCGGGGTTTCAGGTTAGAGATATATTGTATATGTACAGTCAATGACGTCTAAGGACTTTTATGAGTCGTGGGTTTAAAAATATGACATTGCTCGGTGTTTTATTTTACTCAATGATCAGAGTAGGTATGTTGTCCAGCTCTTAACCCGCAAAACATTGTTTTTTTTTATGTCTTTTTACTTAATTCTGTTGTATAGTCATAGTGCGACATGAAATTTGTGTTGTACCAAAATGCTTTTACTTTTTTAAACTGTGGGTTAAGAATTTGTCACAGTTTCCCTTCAATACGATAGTGTTGTTTATAAAAAAAAAATACAATTAAGTAACAAAACAATCTACAACATAACGGTTTACTACTTATATTACAACAAAAAAAATCACCAATAACATAGACAAATTCACAAATAACACACAAGCATAATACAAACACTAGACAATCTAAATTCGTAAACTTTACGCTCATTCATCACGCTTTCCCGAACCTACAAAACGGCGATAATTCATCCGAACAAAACTAATTTCTGCACATTTTGGCTTTGTCCCAAAAACCCTAAATGAAAAATACAGGACATCACCTGCTTTCCCTGTAATATAGCCGTAACACATTGCCGGTGGATGGACCATTATTTATACTAGCCAGCTAAGCTAGGTGGGCCAGGACAGGACATATATTACCTCCATGCTACGCCTGCAACGAGTAATAAAACCTTCAGGTTGACATGTGTAAATATTTACTAAGCAGACATGTTTTTCCCGGGCTTTGATAAAAATACGGACGCAGGTTTTGGTTAAGAAGTTTTCTTAGATATTTTTGAAGCTAGAAATAAGTGCAAACAAACTAATTTTGGAACAAAACGTATTAACCTTTCAATCGTGTCAATTAGAGACACAATAAAATGACAGCGTGGACGCCGGCGTCCGCTTGGGGTTTAATGAATTAAAGCGTGACTACTGGGGCTCGAGTCTGCTATTGCAATCGTGTCTCAATGACCGGTCATTGATCGAATATTTGACAACTTTGAAAGTTTTTGTATGGGAAATGTGTCATAAGTTTGACGTTATATGTCAAAAATCGATCATTGACCGGTCATCGAGACACGATTGCAATAGCAGAATCGACCCCCTGGTGAAAGGTTTTAGTAGACCATTTCTAAAAGTTCTAAAGTCTATGCTAATTTTTTAATGCAAGCTTTAAAATTTGAAGTAAACAACTCTTTCTTGCACTAGATGTTTTTATAAATAGCCTATGTGATGATAATGACCTTACTTCTCAACTGTGTTGATAACCGCAGTATTTTTAAATATAAACATTGGACCACACTAGAAATTTGTCCTGTGAAAATAATGTTTGAAAACGCACACACAATAGGTGCAACTTATTAAAAATAACAATCAACCAGACTCGGTAGAAGCTGTAAGCCGTACAAAATATATTTGTTCCGTGCGATAATCAAACCAAAGTAATCATAAGCTATGATTGGTTACTTTAATTACAATATGAACAAGAATAAAAATAAATGGATAAAATAAATATTCCAACTTTCACACAACGACATCTAAGAAGGGATTGTGCTATGAGTACTAAAGAACTGATAGATAAACAAACTTATAAATGTCTAAATACATTAATGTTATAGATAACTAGCAGCCCCGTACGTGCTTCGCTACGTAAGGTGAATTATTTTTTTTTATCAAATTTTCATTTATTCAATCAAAAAAGTATTTTATTTATTGCTTGCTATTTTACACGATCCCCATCTGAAAAAAGTTTCAATTTGACGGCAAAATGCCCATTAACAAAATGATCCGCTATTCATTGAATTCATTTGTTACAAAAAATGTGATAAATGTAGATCCGCTCGACCGATTTTGTGCAAACTTCACATAAACCATCTACTAAATAGTCCGAACAAAGCCTAAACATTTGGTTTGGATAGGTGAGCCCGTTCTTGAGTTATACAATTACAACGAAAAGATGAGGCATAGACGAATAAAGCTCCATAAACGCTGTCGAGATTTTTCAATAATGAACTAAATACTCTTATTGTAAATACCATTCAAACAACCTCGATTGGAGCTTACGTTCGGATCCGAATGAGTTCTCCAAATAATTACACACGAAGTCTTCGCTAATTCAAAAAGTAAGTTGTTTCCTTGTTAATCTAGGAAGGAAAGGGATACTTTCAAGGTTGTTTATATTTCGAACCGTGTCTTCTTAAACGCTGGTCGAAGGAGATAAAGAAAAGGTATCGTCGAGTTGATTCAATTAGCTAGTGGCATTATTATACAGTTCATAAAAGCTATTGACACACAGAACTCTTACCTTATTAGTTGGTTCTTTGGAGAGGTCAGCCAGCCGATTCAGTAAAATACACCCCGTGAAAACCTGAGTTAAATGTCAATGCCTAGCATTGGTATGGAATGATAGTTCAATTTGCCTCCACTCCACCTAGATTTTCAAGCGATGATTTTTACGGAATAGCTGTAGTTGGGCCAGCACGAATTCTCGACATAAGCGTAACGCCAATCAGAACGATTTTAACATCTAAAATGCTGCATGTAGGTTTAATTTAATGCGACAAGCACAATATTTATTGCATTCGAATTTAAATGATGCAGTCATGCTAGAGGTTCTAGAGGCGCAAGAAAGTTAGAATATTTTTGGCAGATTGAGACTCATATTAATATTATTACGCACGCATTTTATAAATATTATAAAATGCGTGCTTTAAAACACGGAAACAGGCACTGTGAAAAAAAAATGATTTTGTGCTAGATTTGACCAACTTGGTCTTGCTTTCCATTCATACAGCTACAGCAATATGGCGTCGACCGAGTCAGTCCAGTGATGTCACTTGTCAAAAAAGCCGTTAAGAAATACACAGATGTGTTTTTGCGTAACGGCTTTTTTTTTACAGTTCTACTCATTGCCCCAAAGGGCATAGCGAAGCGGGTTCATAGACTTTTCAAAATCCTCGAACATCTCTAACTTCGTTTTCATTAGATGCACAATGTCATCAATATCCATAAGTAACACGTTCCATAATGGAATGACCCGCAGGATCCCTACGGCTTGTGCTCAACAAACACAGGACATAAAAGATACCTCCCTGTGTTGTGTTTTGTACGTCTTTTTCTGTCTAGACCTTCGAAGGGATACATTATTCATGGGTACATTACAGCTATTTTCACCTGTCTGGAGATAGATAAGGTATTTATTTATCACTAGCTTGGAGTTCGTCCGCGTGAATTTCGTACTTTTTCCTATAAACTTTGATATTCCGTCAACGCCCTCGTTGTTTAGAAAATAAAATATAGCCTATGGTACTCGACGATAATATAGCTTTCGGTGGAAGAATTTTTAAAATCTGTTCATTAGTTTTTGAGTTAAATCCCCACAGACAAATAAATTTTTATTCTCTATTGATTATTAGTATATATTATTATGTAGATAGATGATTCTCATGTCTTAACTGCCTTCAAAAACAATGTTTGACTGCATGTTTTTACACAATGCTCACTCTCTTCATTTTGTAATAACTAAGTACATGGTTATTTTTCTGTTCTAATGGCATTATTATAATTAAATTTTGATACAATGCGAATACACCAGAAATGGTAGTTTAAATGAGACTGTGGTCAAATTATAGTAACACCTTTTTGGAAGCACTATTTTCGTACAAATAAACTGTTAATTCTTTCCTACGATTGCAAATGGTAGTAACATTTTAAACAGGGCTTACAACAGCGTTAGTCCAGTGGTTACAAGCGCTACTTCTAAACATAACTTCCTGGTTTCAATTCGCTGGTCGGACAAAATGTTCTTTGCCCGAGATGCATGTTGAGATTCTGGATTAGCGCCTGGTTGGGGTCAATAGGCTTTCCTCTTAGTACATGGGAATAAAAACATAACTCAAAAAATGTAGACAAGAAGGTGTTTCCTCTGCCAAACCCCTTGTTATACACAGGTGTGACGTTTACGTATTTATTACTGAATAGGTATATAATATCTATACGTATTGATAGTAAACAGTTTTTTTCTTAAACTTTAGGGATAGGTATTCCAATGTTTGGAGGTACTAAAACTTTTTCCATTTGCGGCTATTCTGAGGGTGCGAGTGTGTCTGAAGTTTCTCTAATCCGTAAAACATTCCCCTGTACCTGTATGTTACAAACTGCCTACAATAGGATTTATTTAATATAGTGTTCGCTTAGGAATTTTGTATCTAGCGAAGAATGCTTCTAAAGCTGGAACTGTGTTTATTTCACACTAGAATTCCCAGTTGATTTTGTACATACTTACCTACATTCGTAGAAGACACTTTGAGAGAGCACTTGCATGTTAAGCATTCGTAGATACTTCGACAGTCGTTACCAATAGTCAGAACTTCGATAGTCTGACAGCCAAGTGGTTGTGCAGGAAAATAATAAGTAAGAAGTGGGGTATATCCCCCAAGATCACACTTCGGCAGTACAATACGGTAATCCAACCGATGGTTAGCTTACGAAGCTGTGGTCTGGTGGCCCCCACCAATCTGGTTACAGTCTCACACAAATCAAAACGCACACTGATTGCTTGGCTATCACAGGGTGCATGCGGACTACCCTGACCGCATCACTTGAAGCCATGTTGGGATTTCCTAGGTAAGTAGAATTCAGCCTGACCCTTTGGTGAATGTTTTGTCCTTAACATTTTACGACCCTACTTTTCAACCTTTTTAATTCGATACTATTCCAAATCTAACACTCCTTCGTGCGCGCAATATATAGACCCAAAGTTCTCGCTTCCCTTATCAATACTTAGATTATAATATATTAGTTCGTCGTTTGCAGTCGTAGATATAAAAAATCGACGACTCCCCTAAGTATAATGTTTATTACCGTCCTTGTGCTCAGCAATTGCCTTGTCACTTGTCAGTAATTCACTCAGTAAGGACCGCGTTTACTCTCATTCCCCCCGTTTAAGCACATTTAGGGCTGTGTCAAGCTCATTCCATTACGATGCAAGTGTATTTTCTGCCACCAACGACGCCTAATGACCATTATCAAACCTTTGCATCAGATAACCACAGGCCACACTCAAGGATACTCACGTTAAAACCTGCTTGTTCAAAAGTTTTTCTTGATAAAATTGTTGAATTTTCTTTTTGTTTTAACACAGAGATGTTAAAAGGGTTTTTGTGCCAGTCTTGTGTTATTTATCCGTCACATATTCACGTGTTTTTAAAATTAATAATAATATTTCACAACTTTTCATTTAGTCCCAAGCTAAGCTTGAGAGCTTGTGTTATAGGTACTAAATAGCTGATAAACATACTTATTCTACATACAAATCTATATATATAAAAGAAAGTCGTGTTAGTTACTTCGCTTATAACTCAAGAACGGCTGAAAAGATTTAGCTGAAAATTGCCAGTGAGGTAGTTTAGAGCCAGGAGAAGGACATAGGATACTTTTTATCCCGTTCGACATCATAAAAATAAATATCAAGAATATCGGTTGTCTCAAACATTTTTCAAACGCAGCGCCATCTTGGATGACATGACAGGAGTCAAACTTCCCAGTTCATTATCAGGTGACAATTTGAAATTGACAAGTCTAAGCTAAACCCAAGAAGGTAAGGTTGTCAATTTATAATACGCACCTACGTTCTGAAATTTATTTTGTTATTAAACTTAGAGGTTTTATGCAGCATAAAAAACTCTTATATTTCAGAAATCAATTTACGTAATTAGCAATGATGACAGAGACGAACTTTAGTAATTCTTTGCAAATAGAACTTATTTTACTGTTAGGACTTTAATTAAAGGAGACCGGGAAAACTATAGGCATAAATTGTATGTAACATAGAGGCTATAGTTCAGATTAAAATTATGAATTTAGTATTTTTTAAATCAATGCATTTTAGTAAGGTAGTTAGGTTAGATAGTTGGGTTAGCTATAGGATAGGTATGGTCAGTTAGGTTAGGTTATATATACATGTTGTAATTTAAAAGTAGTAGTAGTTATTATTGGTTTGGATTTATTTGTTGTCGTCTTATTGAACGTATGTATATCTAATATAAAAAAAAAATAAGAGCAATAAATTGACTCTAAGGCACAACGAAGTTTACCGGGGCAGCTAGTTATAGATAAAATTACACCCAGACACAGAACAAATTATCATGCACAACAAACAAACATTAGTCCTGGGTGGGAATCGAACCAGGCCAGTCAAAATGGTAATATAAATTTTAAAACTTAAACTATATTCACGCATAACGCCAGAGAACGGTTAGGCAAAGGTGTAGGTACATACTTACTCTCATTTCTCAAGTTGTGTTATCCCTTTGAATGTGTCGTCTGGTTATGTAAGAATGTTAAAAGAATAGTTTTTGGACTCACATATGTATGTACATACATATACCTACACATCCACACGATGGCAAAAGGAAAAGGGGAAGACAGCCAAAGAGATGGATAGACGATATAATAAAAATTGTAGGCGCTACCAAAGAATTGCAATTAGATAGAAATGAGTTGAAACAGTTGAAACAGCTGGCTGAGACCAAGTCACAGGACACGCTGATCACTAATCCGGGGAACTCGATATGTTAGACTTAAGTTTTTTTTTTATACTATTAGATTATTTATGTAGGTTACATCTACTTTGGTCCAGCTTAGGAATCGAACCAAAACCACAGATATTTAGCTGCCACTACCCACCGAATGAGGCAGTTCACATTTAGGTGTTTTTAAACTGTATTATTTAGTCATGGTTTCATATTTAAAAAGCTTTTTGCACTTTGTCAATTGATATCGCCATTGATGCCATGCTGAAATAATATTTAGTCTGTAGCGAACCCTAATGATGATGCCGAAATCAAATATTCAAAACAGATAGCGGAGTAAAATGCAATATTCAAAAAGGCAATATTGAAGATAGCAAATATAATGCCTAAGGGACAGACGAATAATGAGGGTTGAAAATGCCCCAAGGAAAGGCATTTTCACGCCCTGTCGCCTTTATGGGTTTATCCTATTAAAATTTAATTCATTTTAGTCTTTTTAGATTATTAGTTTTAAACGTGGTTTTAATTCCCGGGTGCATCAAGGATTCGAGGTAAGGGGAAAGGCTGGTGCGAGCCCTTGAGTTGCATATGCGTATTTTTTTTGGATCACACATCATTTTTTTTTCAGCACATATGGGCTGGTGCTGCCAGATGTCATCTAGCAGCTTTGGACTCAGTGGAGAGGCGTGCGAAGAGGCTTATTGGTGACCCAGATTTGGTTAGAACCAATCTGCAAAGCCTTGAGCATAGGCGTAGGATAGCTAGCCTTTCGGTTTTCTATAGGATACATTTTGGAGAGTGTGCACGGGAATTACATGACTTGATTCCGCCATCACCTTTCTGCCATCGGACAACCGGCGTACGGCGAGTGTCCACCCTTACATCGTTGGCACTCCCACGATTCGGACAAAGCGTTTCGCTTCGTCGTTTATACCGCGTACATCGAAGGACTGGAACAACTTGCCTGCTGTGGTCTTCCCGTCCGATTATAATTTAGGTGTCTTCAAGGCTAGAGTGAATAGGCTCTTAATAAACTAGTGCGCTTCACCATCACTGATTGCATCTCTGCTTACCATCAGGTGGGATTGCAGTCAAGCACTGGTTTATAATATTTAAAAAAAAAAAACTATTTAACACGTCATTTTTAAACTAGTGAGGTGAGGTCAATGTTTCAGTATTTCTACTCCGAGTGTCTCTTTTAAAGTTCAGCCAGTTATTTTGGTCAGATCATGTGAGGATTATGCAGATTATGTCTGAGATGGTCTTTTGGAACCACACAGATGTGAGTGGACTTCTCCAGTCAGTGTACGTATTTGTCAGTAATCGTGAGTTCAAATCGGATTTTGAGGAGCTCCAGAGAGTTCCAGCTTTTTACCGAACCTGGTAAACTCTATTTTTATAACCCCATTTTTAATATGTCGTGATCAATGCTCGTGCCTTCTCTGTATGAGAAGAGGCCTTGGCCCTGCAGTGGGACTGTAACAGGCTGGTATTATTATGATTATAAATAAGCCTTATTTTTCATAATTATAAAATGTTTCATGTCGAGATCTCTGATTAATGTAACTGCTGAACACGTTTTAAGTAGCCATTAAGTGTGAACTTTGTGTTTTATTCTAAAGAGCTAAAATATTATAAAACAAGTTTGGAATGTTTCTAACTTTACAAAACCCCTGGCCGCATGAGATAAAATATTTTATTCGCCAATTATTTATAATATTTGACTAAGAATACAGACCATAGAGAAATATTAATTTCATATTATGATTATGTGGGAAAACAATGCAGTCTGCAACCAGTGATGCATACATGTTTGCAAATTACTCTTGTATCGTTACGCTTCAGTGGAACAAAAACAAACTATGTTTTTGTTCAGACACTCAACCGATTCATTTACTTACTAGCTGTTGCCAGCGGCTTCACCCGCTTCAACTCGAAAAATATCCCACGGGAAGATATAATCGGGATAAATACTATCCTATGTGCTAATCTAGGTTATAATCTATCTGTGTACTAAATTTTATCCAAATCCGTACTGTAGCTTTTTGTTACTCTTTCACGCCTTTACGCAACTTTTACGTTTATAATATTATAGTTAGATGTAAAGTTACAAAACAATAAGTACTCATTGCCATATGAACTTAAAACTACGTAGATTTATTCTGTATCGGTCTTGCATGATGGCCAACTGGAGTTTTATTGAGGTTTAAAAAATTACATCTGAACTTCCCGTTTTTCTGGTGAATTTTCCAAATAGTCAAAATGAAGGAATAGCATTTAATTGGCACAGAGGCTGTGTGCCTTTGTGCCAAATATATGCTATTTCAAGACTATTTTTATTAACCATAAATAATTTAAAATATTGGGATCAAAAATAAGACACAAATTAAAAAGGCAGCTTTTAAAATTATGTGCCTTAAGTGGCTGCGCCAAATAGGTAAAATACTATAATCAGTTTTTATGGTGTATAATAGAGAGATATTCTATTCTAGTCCATAGATTACTAGAAACATATCGCGAATGTAGCACAAATTGCTATCTTCCGGTCAAAATAGCCTTTGTCTGCTCATAATGTAACACCGTATCACTTAGTCTTTTTGTTTTCGTCTTAACAGACTCTTTAGGCAGTTACGATCTTTATACACATGTAATTTTAAAAGTCCACACTGTACATTTTTCTCTTTTAGTAGCAGGTGGTAGTCTAGTGTTGTGACCGGGGGATTCTATAGATTACGAGAAACAAATTACGAATAGAACACAAATTGCAATCTTCCCGTCAACATCATCATGGTTTGGCAGCTCATAACACCGTCTCACTTAGGTAAGTGTCGTTAAGGCAACCTCCAGACATCTTGTGTTCTCATTTGCCGTCGAATTAAGCACATTCCCCGTTTCTTACGTGAAGATATAGCTGACAGTGCCGTCCTTAGGGAATGCCGTATCTTGGAGGACGTTCTAACTGCTTCATCTGTTACACTAGAATGAAGATAACCGGCAGTAGGTTACCTAACGAGGTGACTGTTATCGCAAAAGATTCCAGAATAGAGAACAAAGATTCGAAATTAAGATTCCCAAATGTCTGTCTCGCCCTGGCTTTTCTTTTTTTGGCTGAAAAAGTTATAACGTGGCTAATAAGGACTCGGTTAAACAATATTATTATTTTTACCGGAAATATAAAACCTGAATTATGTCATTGCACTTATCATTAAGAACGAATTTTATTGAAGTTGTGAAAATAATATGTATAAGCTATTCCATATAACCGGCAACAATTGCTTAGTGCTTTCCGAGGCATTTGGGGTCTCGGTATGTAATGATAAATAATATATGTATTTATTATACATAGATACTAGAAGGTGAGGTCGGTGTTTTGCTAACTGACTACTCTAAAAAGAAACACCATGTCCATCCATGAATTGAACTGGGCAAGCGTTGCTTAACCTTTCATCGACATCTGTTACTAAGTGGTCACAAAGTTCAAAAATATCAACTATCTTTATCTCACCAAATACCATTAAAAATCACGTGAGAGAAGATCCGAAGTAACACAAACAATTTCTCATGCCAATCGCAATAAACGCGCAATAGAGCAACTACTCATTGCGTAACTAATTGTCTAAACGTACAACAATTTTTTTTCTAATAAAACTAATGCGTATTTATCAGGGCCCAATCGATATGGCCTCGCGTCCGAAATCGACCACACACTACAATCAATCACAATTTAATGTGGACCTTTTTGGCCCCTATTTCGGTTTAAAGGCGTCCAGTCTCATTCGAACCCTTGTATTGATGTGTTTCTGTTTAATTAAGGACAAATTAGGGAGCTATTTAGGCTGGTTGGTCATCGTTAGTGATAACGTGGACTCCTTTTCAATTTGGAATGCGGTTGGTCCTTATTACATTGTATCATAGTTATCAAGATCGTAATGTGTTTTTAGTAGAGCTTCTTCGTTTCGTGAGGTTCGTGACTGACCTGGTAGCAGAGTTTTATTGCCGCCCATGGGTCTGACTTATCTTTTTCTTTTAACTAGTGCTTGACTGCAATCCCACCTGATGTTAAGCAGAGATGCAATCACTAGTTTATTAGGAGCCTATTCACTCTAGCCTTAAAGACACCTAAATTATACTCGGACGGGAAGACCGCAGCAGGCAGGTTGTTCCAGTCCTTCGACGTACGCGGTTTACCGACGAGGCAAACCGCTTTGTCCGGATCGTTGGGGTGCCAACGATTTAAGGGTGGAAACTCGCCGTACGAAGGAAGAAGGGTGATGGCGGAATCAATTCATGTAATTCCTCCAAAATGTAAATATGAATGTGTGATGGTATGCTTCACATGCCATCGAGAAATATCTCACAAGCATGCCTTCATTCTTTATGAAGTTTTCCGTCACCGTTTTTAAAGCAAACGAAGTAAACAGTATGCATAAAATCCGAAAAGTCAGAGATGCTTGTCTTGGGTTTTAGGGAGATGCCTTTAATCATAGTGTGGTTACCATTGTACATATTACATAGCAGACGTTACGCGGTGTCAGCCGCGTAGTTACCGATCCCGTGAGAATACAGGGATAAAAAGTAGCCTATGTCACCCGGGGATAGTGTAGCTTTCCAACGGTGAAAGAATTTTTCAAATCGGTCCAGAAGTTTCGGAGCCTTATTCAATGTCATTTTTTTTTGTCTCCTATTACACTGCGATCTGTCACCATAAGGACATTTATCAGTGGGTTGGTTGGGTTTCTTCTGGCATGCTCCGTATACGACCTGTGTCGTATCCTACTTTATTTCATTGCTGCAATTTCATTGTGTCTCATCATCGGCATCTTTCGTTTTAATCTGCGAATTATTCTGTTGTCTTCCATTAAGACATTGGCCAGGCTGTTCGTATGTCTTTAATTCTTTCCTCGTAAGTTTTTGTATGGAACAGAATTTCCTGTTTGACTGTAAAATAACAAACAATCCAATATTTCTTCTCTATATAGAGTGACTGGTAATTAGTGACCGATACTTAAACACGAGATTGTATTCATGATTTCAATAAACTTTCCCAAAGAAACTTTTTTTTATATTTATAACTTATAACACAATAAAATAGCAAAAACGCTGTTTGAAATTCCCGCGCGCGCGCTTGAATTTCGATCACAGTAGGCATGAAACGGCACGATCTATCAGCTGATATTCTGACCTCGGGAAGGGCAAAATGTACTAGTAGTAGCGTCACACGCTCTCCCGCCACCCCCACCGCTCCCGTTGTGCAGTACTGACGTAATTGAATTAATTGAAAGTTAATGAGTATAAATAAAAGTTTCTTTGGGAAAGTAATTCGTATTCATGAGTACAATCACGTGTATCGTAAGTATCGGTCACTAATTACCAGTCACCCTATATATTAGTATAGACTAGCTCTTTGCTCGAGACTGTGCTGCGGGACTCAACCCCTTCTAAGTTCTGAAAATAAAATATATCCCATGACACTCACTAATAATGTGGCTTTCCATGGTAAAAAGTTTTCAAAATCGGTTCAGTAGATCCAGAGATACAGCGTCCCAAACTCACAAAATTTACCTCTTTACAATATGAGTATAGCAGTATAGATTTATCTACAGCAGGGTCAATTGCTTCCACTAGGTCAACTGTTACTAGATAAAGTTCATTAGTTTATCTAGCTAATGTTTTCCATTAGCCGAATTAGTTTACTCCTTAGTGCTAACGATCTCATTCTTATTTTCGTCTTAACAATCTCTTTAAGTACAATATTTTTATTGATATAATTTCTTTTATAAACGTTCTATCAGCAGCTTTTGTGTCTAGTGTTGTGACTCGTGGACAGAGAGAGATATATGATACTATTTAGCGAAGGGTGGGGCGTTTTTGGGGGCTGTCTTAAGGATTTTTTTGACGTTCAAAAAGTGCTGATTCTCAGCCTAGTTTGAATAAAGACTTTTGATTTTGATTTTAGAGAGAACATAAATAAAATAAATATAAATAAACATTCCACAATATTTTCACACAACACCATTTAGTCCCAAGTTAAGCTAGAGAGCTTGTGTTATGGGTATGTTTATCAGCTGTTTAGTACAGCTGATAAACATACTTATATAGTTCTAAATACATACCTACATATTATAGATAAATTACACCCAGACGCAGAACAAATGATCGTGCTTTTATCACACAAACATTTGTCCTGGGTGGGAATCGTACCCACGACCTCCGGCATAGCAGTCAGGGTCACTTACTACTAGACCAACAGGCCAGTCAAAATAAAATATGCAAAGAAATGTTATAGAAAAAAAATTGATCTTCAGTAACGCTATCTAACAAAATGTAGCAATATTGGAGCACAAGTGGAGGGTACTAAACTAGACTCCTTCTGCCCTAGTGGACACAAGTTGTATTAAATGAAAATTTTGTCCGTGATGTCGTCCTGTCTATAGTAAGACATTGACCGGCGTATTACAAAATCTTCAGCCTCGAGTTCAACCCCTAGGCCCGCTCCTCTGATTTTTCGGATTCATATGTGTATTGTATAACAATCACTTGCTTCAAAACAGTGAAGGAAAACATCGTGACGAAACTGGCCGTGCCTGAGAAATATTTCTTGTGCGACGGCATGTGAAGTCATAGTCAAGGGCCTATGCACGGCATAAAAGTGACAAACGGATTATCTACAGAAGAATTGACATAGTGACTATTGTAGAAACATCTTTTTCGTTTTGAGCACGACACGCGACAATGTCAAGAATGAAGAGAAGAAATTGTAGATTCTTCAGTCGTTTACTTTGACTACCATTATTTTGTCCTATTTCTTACTATTAACATTAGAATTTATTATCATTATACTTTATTGGAGATTCTATTTTGTGTTGTTTTTGTGTGTTGATGATTTGAATGATTAAAATGTTTTTTTTTTTATTGAATATTGACTGATTAATGTTTGATTTGGTATCTAAACTAGCATATATGCGTAAAATATTTGTACGCCAATGACGTGTAGACATTTGTATTTAAATGTACTGCAGTTAATTATTATTTTCAGAATTTTTGACATTGTTCTTTTTTGTGGTTTTAATCTCATTTTATTTTATATTATTGTATTTTTGCATGCCTAACAGTCACACAGCCACACTTGGTGTAACACAGTTGACTACGGTTTCAAATGACTTATAGAAATGCATGACTTTGTACTGTGTTGAGCAATAAACATTTGAATTTGAATTTGAATTCGACAATAGTCTACAATATCGAACAATAATTTTCTTCTGTAATCGGCGGAAATGTTTCTAACATCTGCCACTTTGTCGTTTCTTCTGTCGACATACGCGTTTCTAGGGTGATCACTGAATTATAACCAGACGAAGCAAAGAAGATCAAGAACTTTTACTAAAAAAATAGTTTAACATTGAACGAAGAAAGCAAAGTTTTAAACAACTTACGAGACCACTGCATTTTACACAGTGAAACGAAACAACTGGAAGATTCTGAACAAAACATTGCTCTATGAACTTCTCCTGTGTTTCCCTAGTGCAAGTTGTGTAAGGTTTGACCGGGTAAATTTTTTACAATCCGAATTTACCTTTACTCGGCAGTTAGACGAGGGATGCACGGGTAGAATGGGGGTGTTGAATAAAACAGTGGACTAAGCAACAAGCCTTAACTACAGTGTTGCCTTGCTCAAGCGGGAAAAAGAAAAAATATTGCGTTCTGATTTCAAACAATGCAAAAAGTTTGAATTCACTTATTGAGGAACCGTTGATCGTTAGTTGATGCGATATTGTTTAAATTTAGAAAAGGTGTTACGTCAAAGTTGTGGATAAAATAACAGAAATGCTTTGTAACATGTCTAGCTAAACGTTTTAGTTGGTGGTCAACCTACTAAACCTGAAAAAAAAACATAGTTGTTACGAAATAAGGCTTTTTATAGAATACCAGTATTAGCTGGCCTCTTATTCTAATAAAACTCCATACTACGCCAGGCCAGCTTCGTCTCTTAGTGTTACCACCAGTGTGAATTTGGTACAATCCCAGAATATTTAAACATCTGACAACCCTCTAACTTCAGAACATTTTTACGCTTAGGTTGCTTTTCTTTCTTAACACAGTTTGTTTCGGTGTTTTCCCTAGGGTTGTCAGCTACAAAAATATATATGAAACCCTTCGTGAGGAAAAAAATGTTAATATTAGGTACTTTATTTAGAGCACTTCGTTTGTTTTGACTAAGTTCTGTCAGTTTTAGAATTTGAACTAGAATTTGTGGAGTTGCTTATTTTATTTGTTTTTTAATGAGCAGCTACTTTAGACTATCTCTACGTTTACTGCCTCTTTTGGGAATAAGTTATTGTTATCATCTGCCTAGCCTATCATTACTATTAAAACTGGTGTTAAGCTTCCAGCCTACCCGGGTGCAGCTGAACACCAGTTTTACAGCCTATCTAACTCAGTCCAGTTATTGAGTGGTCTGACAACCAGTCTTACCGATGCTGCAATGGGCTTCCAACTACTTGTAAAGGTTGTCAAAGATAGCTCAGACCAACGGCTTCTCTAAGAATAAGTCTGTTCTTTTTAAAATATCTTTATAAGTAGAAACATACAATAATAAAGAAAAGGAGAGACATATTCTTTATGTATATGTCTGTAATTTTGTATTTTTGTAGGAAAAACTGAGTCATCACTATTATGATGTACTGAATTACTGATACAATTTTTAATTTCTTCATCATTAAACCCTCAACCATTTTTACGCTAGGTTTTATATTTATTTCGTCGTCAAGATTACCTGAAGTGTTAGCCTCATCAATATGTGTTTGGGACAATGTATGCAAGGCGGATAACATTTTATTACCTGAGGTATAATATGTAACTACGTAAGTAGGATCTTTAACGACATGCCTGGGAAGGGCCTTCAGCCTATCTTCAGGTTCAAGGATTTACTAGAATTACAAGTACCTACTTGAGATATCTTAGAAGTGTCATTATTTTATGATCTCTCTCAATTGGTTTACGCTTATTTCCACGTTTTCATAGATTTAAATATTTGTTATTGCCGTCCTGTCAGTATCCAGATTAATTTTGGGTTTGGTATATATTTGGTATGGCTTTATAACACGCTAAGCACGTACCTCTGAATTTTCGGATCATAATGTGCATTGTGTAATTTTTACTTGCTGTAAAGAGACACTTTGTGAGATGGAATTTCCGAGAGATATTTCTTGATGGCATGTGATGATAGCAAGTCAGGGGCCCATGGGCGGCACAAAAACTCTTGGCACCAGGTTAGTAAATCTCAATATCCACATGATAAAGAAGAAAGATATAGGCACGAACGATTGAAAACAACTTCAGTTTACAATAAATCTCACCTTGTAAACAGAACATTTCATTAACATTAAATTTTATCAAAATTGTGTACAAAACTTTGTTGCCGAGAAATTTCCGTTGCAATAATCCGGCGACACACACATTCCAAATGAATGTATTGGCTGGATGCTTACCCAGACCCCGAGAACACCTGGCTACTCGTAATTTTGTATAATACTATCGTTGTCCCTTTCTCTCCCGTAACCATGGATAGAGACGGGTTTCTCTCTATTATAATCGAAATAGTTGTCGCGTTTTAATCCCTCTTTATGTCTGTAATCGCATTTCTATGATCCCTTACATGTTTGATATGAAATGAATAGACGGTGACCCTAGCCCGTATCGTTGGCTTTTTTATTATTAGGGTGAGAATTAACAAAGCAACCATTTTGAAATTATTTTTGTTAAGGATCATAACGTTAATGATTAACAAACCATTACCAGTGTAAATTGTAAGAAAAGTAACTTTAGAAGGTATTATGCCGCCTTTTAATAAGTACCTAGTGTTGTAGAACACTAGGTACTAATTTAGCCTGTGTAATCGGCATACCTAAGCGATAATTCTCGACGGTATGTAAAGCTGCCTGAGGTCCATATGGGCACTATGGGCAGCATAAAAGTTCTGCGACCAGGTTAAACACCAAAAAAAAGAAAAAGAAAAAAAGAAGAAGGGTGTTTTGTATTTCCAGAAGAGAACACCTACATTCTTCCAGTTATAATTCAACTGCTTGTAACATGCAAGTCTCTTGCCATCAATACAGCATGTATTTTGAATCTGAAATGTTAGAGAGAAATTCCAAATTGAAAACCGAATATCATGTTCATGTCTGAACTAAAAATGAAGGAAATAAAGATCAACAGTGTTTGGATCCACTAGCTAGAGCATCCTTGACCAAGACCGACACGGATGTAAGCACTAAGTGCTCCATAAAGACCTACAGACACAAGAACTAACATTTTAATGGTGATCACGTTGTATGAACTAAAAGTTTTGAGTATGAATGTAGAGGGTAACAAGAAACGCTGGATGAGTTGTGTATAATATGGTTTGATTAGGAAAGTCGTAACTATTGAGATGTCGACAAATGGAGATGTATGGAAGGAGAAGAAATACTGCGCCAACCCCAAATAAATTGGAATAAGGGCAGGAGAACGATGAGATGTAATAATTTTTTTATCACCTAATAATTGGGTGCTACATTTCCAAAACGGCCATCAAATTCAAATTTTATTAGCACCCTTATTTACCGAATCGAAATTGATTTGACGATAAAATGTTCATCTGAATCGTTAATCCAATATTGGATTCTCGAACGCCC
Organism: Euplexia lucipara; assembly: GCA_921972225.1. NCBI lineage: Eukaryota > Metazoa > Arthropoda > Insecta > Lepidoptera > Noctuidae > Euplexia > Euplexia lucipara. Next base: position 16,061,522 of record OV179155.1, on the reverse strand, counting down.
CTCTGGTAATTTCACTGACCCTACATTTCCTTCGAAATTCCCTAATTTACACTTGGGTAATGGCGGCTTTTGGGAATACCGCGTTTTGCACGCACTTGGTCTTACTGTGTATGTTGGCAGTCGAGAAGTAATTGGAACTTGGAATATATAATAGACTGCCTGACTGGAATTTGACTGCCTCGTTGGTCTAGTGGTCGCACGCGCTACTGCTGAGCATGAGGTCCCGGGTTCGATTCCCGGGTCGGGCAAAGTGTTATTGAGTTTTTCTATCTGGAATTTCTCAGTCCGGAGTCTGGATTTGTGCCCGATTGATGGCAATAGGCTCGCCCCCTATTACATGGGACTTAAACATAACTGGCGAAATGTGGGTGTACTACCAGGTACACCTCTGCCTAGCCCTTCGGGGATTACAGGCGTGACGTTATGTTATGTTGAATATTTAATAGCTCGCGCCATATATTCGGCTACTTTATTTACAGATTTGCTCCAATAGGTGTTATTTTCATTCCTGGTCTAATTTAAGGGCCTGTTAGCGACGCGCTCATAGTTTTACTTATAAGCATACTGTTGAGAATATCTTGCTAGTAAGTTTTTTTGTAAAACATAACATAACATCACGCCTGTAATCCCCGAAAGGTTAGGCAGAGGTACCTGTAGTTCCTGTGTGTTGGTTATTCTGTTATGTGGGTGTGTGTGTGTTTTCTGTGAACTGCTGAGAATATCTTCCTTGTTATTATCAAAAGAATTAAGGTAAACAGGAAGGCATTAGGCTATGGTTAAGTCCGTGCAAAGAGAAAAAGCGGTAGTATTGTATGTGTTCTATTCTCGGTCTGGCCATTTTATCCGTGTCCTTTTTTATAAGTGGGTCCTTTTTGGTCTCGCACAGATCTTTTAATTTTTTTTTTAATTATATTATTTGCTCTATGTGTAATTTGACTAGAACTACACACTTACAAAAAAGTTTAAAATTCCTGATACCTGGCCTTAAAAGTAATGAAAAATAATACTTAAGTGTTAAGTTAAGTGTATTCATACCTTTGTTGTTAAAATTGTTTAGAATTATTTTAGACTGCCTTTTGTTACCTTTTCATTAGATTCACTATCTCTTTTCAAATACATTTTAGTATTCTTATGTAAAAGCCTGAATTCTAAAGGATTAAGTACAATAAAAGTAGTGGATTTCTTTGTAAGTACTTACTATTTATTATTTACCTCAGCTTTTGCTGAACCAGTATACTGTTAGGTAAATAGAGTTAGATACGCTACTAGACAGGATCACTACAAATAAAAACCGATCAAGTACGAGTTGGATTCGCGCTTGGTTCCGTACCATGTCAACGAAAAACACTGACATCTCAGGTTTTCTCTATGGTCCTAATACTACCAGCCTGTACTGTCCCATTACAAGCCAATGGTCCCACCTCGTACAGAGAAGGCACGAGCATTGATAATCACGCTTCCTCAAAGTGGATTGGTGATTTCAACTTATATCAACTAATAGCAGACGACACGCGGTTTCACTCGCGTAGTTCCCGTCCGCGGTGGGCTTTTTGGGGGACTGTTTTATGTAATTTCGACGTTCAAAAAGTGCTGATCCTCAGCCTTATTCGAATAAATGACTTTTGATTTTGATTTTTGATTTTGTCCCCGTGGGAATACAGGAATAAAAGTAACCTATGCCACCCGTGGATAGTGTAGCTTCCCAACGGTGAAAGAATTTTTCAAATTGGTCCAGTAGTTTCGGAGCATAATCGATGTAAAAAAAACATTCAACAATCAATAAGTAAGAAGATTTCCTAAACAATACCTATGACTCTAGGTATTGTTTAGGAAATCTTCTGTCGTAATTTGTGTAATTTTAAATGCAATTATTATATTAAATGAAAAAAAAATACACACTATGTGAACATTTTAACTGTCTACCTATTACGGTTCATGAACTACATACCACTGCCAAACAGACAGACGATAGGACGGCGAAGGCATATTTATCGGGTTCGTTACAGACATACATACATACATACATACATAAACTCACGCCTTTTTCCCATGGGGGTAGGCAGAAACTACAGAGCGCCATATGCTACGATTCTTACATACTTCTTTTGCTTCGTTTACATTCATACATGTTGTTCGTTACAGACAGAACCCTAAAAACCAATTCAATTCCAATACAAATGGGCCAATAATAAAATCACATTCGAAATTATATATTAACCGATCGAAATCGGGAGGGAAATGTGAAAAGTAATAAGAGCCAAATATTAACGCATCCAATTTATGATGGGGATATGGGACCGGATTACTTATTCAGAAGAGCTTCGGGGCTCCTCGCTTTATGCAGATTTGGTTGGTACTTACTTGGCGCACCAAGTCCAGAGTGAATGCGCAGCGGCTGAGGCGGCAGCGGTCGAGGTAGCGGTCGCGATGTGCGCGTTGTTTTAACCGTGCATATTTCAATCGATTGCCAACCATAGACATAGAGAATGGGCTGAGGAATACCCGCACAGAATTGACCACTCCCTAGAAAAATCTTTTTTGCAAAAAATAAAACCGACTTAAAAAAAACACTAACCAGTGTAAAATAACTCTAAATTAGGAAGTCTGTGGCTTTGGTGGTTTTGTCTTATTCATGATGGGCCACCGACTTCCTAATTTAGAGTTATTTTACACTGGTTAGTGTTTTTTTTAAGTCGGTTTTATTTTTTGCAAAAAAGATTTTTATTTTTCCATTTTTAGTTGTTCCCATACAAATATTTGCCATGAATTTATTTTTATATTGTTATTTGTTAACAATACATATGTCATAGTAATAGGGTTATCCACTTATCCCTAATAAATGAAACTTAACATACCTAACTGTCGAAATCTAGTATGTTTTACACATCTGCGTACCCCTCAGAGCATACAGGCGTGATGATACGTCATGATGTTGTATAAACAATAAATATCCAAGCGATTCCAGCAATCACGACAGATTTGCCGTCTATTTTTGAAGAGTTCCATTGTATATCTCCGAAGATCAGCACCAGATCTTCACCAAATTAAAATGGGACCACCTCGGGAGTATACTCTTTCAAATAAAAAAAGAATTTTGAGAATCGGTCCACAAATGAGGGAGAAATCGCGTAACAAACACACAAAAAAAAAAAAAAAAAAACATACCGTCGAATTGAGAACCTCCTCCTTTTTTTGAAGTCGGTTAAAAAAAACAGAGAGACTGCGGCCAACATCTGTCCCTTTCTTTCTTTTAATCACAATTCTAGAAAGAGACCACTTTATCTCGCCCACACTTTCTTACCAGTATTTACTTCACAGCTGAAATAAGGAACACTCAGTCCATTCTCTATGTCTATGTCGCCAACAAGTTATTTAATAATAAACACATTATAGATACAAAATAAAATTGTTAGGTAGTTTGCACCCGCTGTGCAGACGCCCGCGTAAACTCCTCACTCTGGACGTGCCCTTATTTCGGCAACTTATCATACTAAACAATATCTAGCACATCTGTTCAATGTTCAGTCAGTAACTGGAGGGTTGATGTTAATGAACGAATTGTACACCCTTAAGGGGTGTACAATCTGTTTAAGCGTTTTTCTGTTTTTTTCACTAACTAGATATGCCCGGCATTTTAACCCACATAGGCCGCATATTCGTGTTATTCTTACGGTTTTCGCAGCGTTCGCCAAAATATCACGCAGATGGCAGAATTTTATCCGACAAACAATTCATTTTTTATTGTGTTTAAACCAATTTATATGTACATAGTAGCACAACGCTCGCGACTAATGCACTTTATAATCCACATTCACTTAGTTTAAAAAAATAAATAAAGCCTATGACTCTTACAAATTATGTGGCTTTCTTCTTGGTAAAAGAATGATCAGAATCGGTTCTGTAGATTTAGAGATTACTTACTTACCCTACAAAATCGCAAATTCTCAAACCCTCAAACCCAATCAACTGACAAACTTTACCTCATTAAAATATTAGCATAGATTCTTATAGATTAGTACGTAAGAAGAAGGGCTGCAAGAGCACTGCAAAAGGTTGGGTGCGGAAGCAAATGACCACTGACCCATAAATAGTTACTGTTCAAGCGGTTCCTCAGCAGCAAGCAGCTGCAGGCAACTCTTACATGTAGTGTTATGTGCAACGTGGTAGTGTAATTTTGTGTAAGGTGTTATGTTGTAGCATTAATATGGGCCAATTTTTTTGTAAAAGGGGGGAATGGTGTAGGGTTACGGTTATAAACTTAGTAAGTAGATGTGTGCTATGTGTATGTACCTACGCTTGTATGTAGAGGCGGCTGCGCCCGCCGTGTAAGGTTTACAGCGCGGTCAAGACAGTCGCATTAAAACAGAGATTACAACAACACGTCTATCCTATATTCACATTCCCAAATAACACGTATCCTAAAGTTATATTAGCGCCCGAATATCGGATATATAATCATTACCTGTATCAGTCTACTCAGAGTTACCTTTAAGCAAATCTAGGCAATTTAGAAATCACGAAAATAAAGTTCACCAAACGGACTTCGTGAACTAAATTATTCTCCAATATTGATACAAGTCCCAACTTCCTACAAAGAAAAAGATAGAAGTCTAAAACTTTGGCTAAATAAATCTGGAACCATCAGTTAAATGAATTTCAAAGTAAGTAAGTTAAGTCTATAACCAAGTTGAGGGAAGCGGTCGTCTCATCAAAATTCTTTTCATCGCTACTGAGAACGTAGCTGCTTTTATGTGGGTAGGCTAAACTTTTGGAACCGTTTTGCTTAGCTCTTTGGATATTTTATCTACACTACATAACTTTACATATAGAACCAAGCGGTTCGCCTCGTCGTTTATACCACGTACATCAAGGGACTGGAACAATTTGCCTGCTGCGGTCTTCCCGTCCGATTATAATTTGGGTGTCTTCAAGGCAAGAGTGAATAGGCTCCTAATAAACTAGTGCGCCTCACCATCAACGATTGCATCACTGCTTACCATCAGGTGGGATTGCAGTCAAGTACTAGTTTATAATATTTAAAAAAAAAAAAAAAAAAAAAAGAAAAAATTGATTAACTTCGGAACTATTCCATTTTTTATGAAATTTGGTTTACTGGGTTTTATTTCTATTAATTTATCTAATTATTTTTATATCTACAAGCTCTGAGGCATTGCATTCCATACAATGGGACATCTAGTGGATAATCCTACTTCCTACTTTATTATAAACCCGATAGTTTGTGAGTATGGATAGATGGATGTATGGAGGGATGTTTGTTACTCTTTCACGTAAAAACTACTGAATGGATTTTAATAAAATTTGGTATGGAGTCAGCTGACACCTTGGATTAACACATAGGCTACTTTTTATCCCTGTATTCCCACGGGAACGGTACCTACGCGGATGAAACCGCTGGGCGTCTGCTATACCCTGGATTAATACTTGCGACCGCTAGACCCATAACGTAGTACGGATTACATTTAACCAACTTTTCAACTCCATAATTCTTTGGAGTTTAATCAAGTTTTAAAACGAGAAACGCAAGCGAAAGTATTGGTCACCGATCAGTCCGGTGTAACCGGTAATCTGTTAAGAAAATTTTAACTAGGTTATTTAAAAACTTGATTCTATAGACCTAATTGACGGCTGACACAAAAATAGTCTGACTTGACAAAAAAATACTAGGTATGATAATTTATGTGTAAGTTCCCATTGTTTCACTTTTGATATAACTTAATAATACCAGCACGCGTAGCATGATCACCGAAGAAACGGTCTTTGTCGTGTCTCGGAAGAAAAGAAATTAAGTGTTCATGCTACGCAGGCAGGTTTATTGAAAGAAATTTGACAGATTGAGTTTCCTGTCTATATAATCTGTCACTTTGCCGATTCGTCTGTAGACAAAGGCCGTTTCTTCGGTGTTCAATGTGTTCATGCTACGCAAAGGCAAAGGCCTCTTCACTTACAAAGAAGGCACGAGCATTGATCACTACGCTTGAACAAGGCGTATTGGCATTATTAGTACCTATTTCAACAAGTGAAGTCAGTCAAGTGTTAGGTGCAGCTTGGGGGAAGTGGCGCGAGGTAACGGGCGTTGTATGCGACCGCAAAATGCCTCCGAAGCTCAAGGGGCAGATATATAAATGCATCATACGGCCTGTCCTCCTGTACGGCGGCGAATGTTGCCCAGCATTAAGTAGACACACCCAGGAACTCCGCGTCACGGAGATGAAGTTGCTCAGGTGGATGAGCGGCGTTACGCGATCCGATCGCATACGCAACTTATTCATCCGGGGTAGTCTTGGTGTCCGCGACGTGGGAGAAAAACTGAAAGGGTGTAGTCTGCGATGGTATGGCCACATCATGCGCCGCCCTATATAGTACGTTGGTCGGAGATGCATGTATATGGCTGTCCTTGGGGCTAGGCCCCGTGGTCGCCCTCGCAAACGCTGGCTGAACGTCGTCAAGTCCGACATGAGAGCCAATGGCCTGACTGAATAGGATGTTGAAGATCGGGCAAAGTGGAAGAAGCTCAGTCGGAAGGCGGGCCCTGGCAATAGCCGGGATTAACGCCAGGTGGAAGAAGAAGAAGTTAGTCAAGTGTTATTTTTGTTTGTATTGTTTTAATATAGTAATGAGTTGATGCTGAACGATTGACTGCTGCGATACGTCTTGCTACTTCGATTCCCGCAAGGAAGAAATATTTGTAGATATGATCTACAGGTATTTCTTCGGGAATTTTGTGTATGTGAACTTCAATGTTTGTAAACTCAACCACGTTACAGGAAAAAAATCCTACTTTGGGGCAACCTTGAGGCATACTTTTTCTTAAAAGAAAATTATAATGGAAATGTACAGACAATGTGTCAAATTTTTTTGATAGGTTTTAAACTTTATTGTAAACAAAATAAGGTTTATGTTCAATTGGGAAAATTTGACATATGGTAGCTTGATGAGCTGGCGTCTGTAGGTATACAGTTATCTCATTGGTCTAGTGATTGCAACCTCGTTTTCTGACCATGAGGTCCTGGATTCGAGGACCGGGTCTTGGAACTGCTTTTGGATTATTCCATTAGGAATGTCAGTCTTGATTTGTGACTATTTTATGGCAATAAGGTCGCGCCGTTTTAAATGGCACTCAAATATATTTGGAAAAAGTGGAGTTTATTCATAGATCATGTTTCTAAATCTAAATTCACGTATTTCTGAATATTTTTTTTCCTGTTTTAGTTATTAAATCATTTACATTGAACTAGAGTTACTTACAGAAGGTTAAAAAAGGCTAAAACTGATAAACTGGGCTTAACATTATTATTACAAGATTCAGAGAAAAATATGTGGCTTTTTAAAACTCCGTACTTTTTGCCAGCTGTTAATATTTGTAACGCTGAATGATATTAAATGTAAAAACTTGTTCGCTGCAGAATATTCAGATTCAGTTCATTAAAATAATGAAAGCTGGAAATGTTCTTTGAAAAAAAAAAGGTAGGACGAGTAGGTACCTATAGTGTAATATGGGTCGTCAAAGGCAATGTAACTAAAAATTTGAATGAAACTGTACAAATTACTTTCCATTAACAAAGTAAGTAGAACTGAACTTTCTTTTTTTCTTTTCTGTCTTTTGTGGGAAATAAAGGTTTTTTTTAGTATACCTTCAGGGTGAAAAGGGCACCGATGCACATATAGACACCATTAGTTCTCTTCGTGTTTTTTGACCTTGTATCGTTAAAGTTTTTCGCTAGCTTTCTCTTATTTCCAAGTTTTACATGATGGTTTTTACTTCTCACTAATAATCACCCCGTAAAAAATGTGGGTGAAGTACCTAATATAAATTTTCCGACAATTTCACACATATCTATCTGGTCTCAAACTAAGCAGAGCTTGCTATGTGTACTAGGCAACTGATAAACATACTTATACATAATAAAATATTTCTAAATACGTACATATTTTAGATAAATTACACAGAGACACCGAATAAATGATCAGGCTGATCACACGGACCCACTATCTCCGTTATAGCAGCCTGGGCCACTAACCACTAGACCAAAAGACCAGTCAAGTCAAAGTCATAGTCAAAGTTTCAATTAGACCCCTAACAGGCACTTCTTAACGTTATACTTACAAATTAAATAAATATTAAGAGAATGATTCTAGTTGCACATTCAAAATGGTAGTTTCGTATGGAAAATAATATGCAAGAAACTCCATACTTACTCTTTTAAAATAGGTTTACAATACTTCGTATACAACAATCAGATTATATGTGAGGATGATGCAGAAAATAAGCAATGGACTCGATAAAAAAAAATATTATGTTGTTAGATAGATTGTACTCACATATTACCAAAAATACACAATAAACTGTAGAATGTTATAAAAAAAATACTCATTAAATAAACAAATGAATAAAGTTGAAAACAAATAGCAAATCAGTGTGTGAGTTTAGAGAAAATAGCAAACAAACAAAATTAAGAACTTTAGCAGCCAATTTGGTTTTGTCAGCAAGTGAAGGCGAATTGAGCTGACATTTCATACTAATGCTAAGCATTGACAGTTCATTTTACTCATGTTTTCACGGAGTGACTTACTGAATAGACCGACAGAACTCATGGTGCCCAAATATCTCCATTCCACCCTCTACTGTCGTGAATTTAATCCTACACATGACTGATCTCCATTCCTTAGATTACAGTCTTCACCGGCTTACGGCTAATAGGATATCGATAAAACCGATTTCCTAGAAAGTCATTACCTTATAAATAAATCGATACTAACATTATGCCTTACGTTTAGTATAGACTGGGACTAAATATATCATATAGCAGACGTCCTGCGGTTTCACCCGCGTAGGTACCGTTCCCGTGGGAATATAGGGATAAAAAGTAGCCTATGTAACACATACACATCCAGCAGGGCTAGCATGGGCTAGGGATATAACTTTTATCCACCGGTTATTTCCACTGACAAGGGATACAATTATCTTATCCACCTGCCAAAGTACGGCAACAGGGGGAAAGAGAATTATATCACTTTTTGACATTAGACGTGGATACTCATCCACGGCTTATAGCATGGCGACTAGTGAAAGATTTCGCGATTCGAGCAATCCCAATTGACAACAAAACAAAATAAATATCCAGTACAGATGTAATAAAACGATGAAAGTACTTTGGTTTACATGACATTCTCGACTATTGTGTAATTTCATAAAAGTTTTCTTATAATGGCAATAATTTCGAGGACAAGCGTTTCCCCTGGTTTATCCCCGTGAATAGTTTATCCACCCATGTCGCCATACTCGGAGGGTGGATAAAAATGACAGAGGGGAATAGTATTTTATCCTCTCCCCGTGGAAAGAATATCTCCGGCCATGCTAGCCCTGCAGGGTGTCAGCTAACTCCATACCAAATGTTATTAAAGTACCATTCAGTAGTTCTTACGTGAAAGAGTAACAAACATCCATACATCAATCTATTCATACTCACAAACTTTCGCATTTATAATAATAGTAGGATTTTTGGTGCATTCATTCACGCGTTTTTCCTATTGGCATAAGCAGAATCTACAGTGTAAGGTTCGAAGCATATGGGGATGCTTCGAACCTTACACATACATCCTAAGGTTCTTTTACGTTTAAACATTTAATCATACACGATCACCGGATGCGAGTATTACGCACCTTGCCTTTCCAAAGAACATCACCAATAAGGCCTGCGTCTGTTTATGTCCTCCTAGAGCGTCCCCTCCCAGCGTATCTACTCACATGTGCCTTTTGTTAGTACAATATAAGCATACTCTTAATTTTTTGCCACTACTGTAACTTACTAAATAAAGAATAAAGAAACATGTCGCCCCCAATTCCCAAAGGGTTAAGCATTATGTTTACCTTATAGTATACTCACATTTCGTCAGTTATGTTTAAGTGCTATGTAATTGAGGGCGAGCCAATTCTAAATCAACCGGGCACGTATACCCAAAAACACGAAATTAGCAGTAGCACTTGCCTAACGAGGCAGTCAACCCATATGAAATAATCTTTGCTATAAATACCATGTTACCAAACAGTTTATGTAATTAGTAGATTAGAACTAAACCGACTTAATTTTACTAATTCAAAACAGGTGGCCCACTTATGACTGATGACGTGTAAACGAACTTCGAGACATAAGCTAACACCTAAATGCTACCATGGGTCGAGAAGGCCAATACAAATAATATTAAAATAAATTTTATCTCCAGTTTCAGAAAAAGTTTTTTGATTTATTATTGCGGAGTTCGTGTCATGATACGGTCGCCTGTCTGTATTTTTACCCGACTTCGGCGAAGTAAAAAGGAGGGCTATGATTTGGACTACAACGTACGTATGAATAGACATGCCTCTTAAAAAACTTAACATCTCGGCACTGATGGAGATTCATTTATAAATGAGTAGATATTATAATAAGTTTGAAAGCTGATTTAAAAGTTTGAAATCACCAAAACTTCTTGAGCTAATTGTGGTATTTAAAGCTCGTACTTTCTCTGTATAAGAAGAAGCCTTTGATCTGTAGTGAAACAATAGAAGGTAAGTATTATTATTATTTATAATAGACTACTTACTGTTTCTTTGACCGCGCTAATCTCAAAAACTACTTGTAACCAAAGTGTTGTGTTCAGTGTTATTGTTCAGCTTGGCAGTAAATTTGAAAGTAGTATGTATTTGTCGAGTTTCGAGTTTGCTCAAGTTTCGAATACGTACATGCAAAATCCATTATTAGTTCGGTTGTCCCTTGTTTTTAACTAATGTATGTATGCACTTCAAATTAGGAGTATTATTTACAACACCAATAAATGAGGTTTATTAACTTTAAACTATTTACTTTACGTTTCACTCAATATTGATTCATCGAAATTGATCAATTGATTGCTGTTTGCCAGATTACAGAACATTTAACAGAAAGACATATTTAACTATATCATTTGCCATGAGAATTAATTCTGTGGCCCTAGTGAAAAGGGGTATAAGTCCAATTTTGTCGAAAATGAGTTAAGTGTACCAAAGTGATCAGAAAACCGACTTTTACAGTTTTTTTTTGGTGTCAGTTGGACCCTTTTACACAAAGTAACTTTCTTATTTTTAGAGATAGCTTAGATCTGTCTTCACCAAACGATAGAGCATTTTTTTTTATCACTTTGGTACACTTAACTCATTTTCGACAAAATTGGACTTATACCCCTTTTCACTAGGGCCACAGAATTAAGAGTGTCGTTAAAAACATAAATAATGATTTATTAGAAGTGTTTGGAAGGCTTATGGCTAAAAACGTTTGCCGAGGTCGGTGCGTGGATGGGTGACCATTACATATCAAGAGAGAGGTCTTTATGAAGGGGTTCTCGGCTGTTGTATACTGGTTATATGACAGTAGTTACGAGTAATCAGAATTACGAAAGTCTAATAACCAGTTAATCCAAGGGGGTATCGGATTATGGAGATCAAATATTCTATGTACTTAGATGCAGATGGAATGATAGATTCATTTTAGTGAGTTAGTATTTTAAAACGATCTAAACTTGACAAACAAGAGTAAATTGTTTGTTGATTGATCACTTTTTCATATTAAATTAAAATTTGATGTTTAAACGTCTCCTTTTAATGGTCTAAGGGAAATAGATGTTTTGATTTTGACGTTTGACTACAGAAAAAACGTGTTCCACCAATATTCTCCCGAAGGAACTTGATAGTTGAGGCGTAGGACCGATTTCACTGGCACTAATAATCTCCAACGTAATGCACCGTCTCGATCTGTGACATTTGACATCAGTGAGTGACTGAGTGTGAGTGTGACTTGTCCCCGAGACTTGTCTCGCCACTTTCACATTCGCATTTACGGGTTAACTCGAAACCTATAGGTATACCTACTTACCAATTACGTAATGTAAGATTCGGTGGGATATTTATGTGCCGATGCTAAAATTAAATTTTAAGTTTTGCATAATTGAATTGCATTTTTTAAATGTCAATTTATTAATGTTGGTCATTAATTATGAAATTGTGTGGTAATCTTTGGTGTTTATTTTCGGTGTTTTAAGATCAATTAATCGGTCTCTCATTACTGAGGATCGTGGTCACTGAACCCTCTTTAAGCGGGCAATCTACCTCCATTGACTTCGGTCCAAATTTGCCATCACTACCTCATTAAAACTACTTGAGGACGTAGCCTCATTTACTTAAGGCTGATTTCTCAATGGCCAGATAACTTTTATCTGAAAAATACATATGGCGGTTTGGCATAGAAAAGCCGTCTTACCTCCATTTTTATTTCTGTTATCAGAATGAAAAAGAAGGAAAGAAATAGTTAATGTTTATTGGCAACAGGTAAAACATGCTCGCACTGTGAAAAATAAAATTAATAAAAAAATAACGGTAAAAAATAAATGGCATGTCTTACGGCTGCGCTGGCTTCGTGATCTCTTTCCTACGATATTGCTAACAATGATCAGCTTTTAGAGGCTTCTTCTAATCGTGTGGTTTGTGACTTACCTGGTGTCAGAATTTGCCGTAAAATCAGAAATGTCTCTCAGGTATGCCAGTTTCAAGTGCCTCACTTAAACTAACTACATATAAAATGGTAATAAAAAACCCCAAGGAAAACAAAATCGGGACCCTCAGGCGTCAAAGTACTCCTCCCCATCGCTGTCATCTGGAAACGTGCCCAGAAGACTGTCAGCATTACCACGTTGGATGGCAATGCTAATTCTTTGGCCTAAGAATAAGCCAGCCCCCTGGTCACGCGAAGTGTCAACCGTCGTCGGTGAGAAATCTCATTGAACAGGCTGCGTATTTAATTTATTTTAAGTAGTTTTATTTTGTGTAGTTTTTATTCTATACGTTTTAAGCAATCTAAATACAATTAAGGATACGTATGTACATGAATCCGAAATTTCAGAAGTGCGTGGCTTGCTGGGGTTTGAACTCGAGACCAATCCTTTGAAAAACACCACTAGGATATCATTACTTAGAGGCTATCCCTTTTGAGATCATAAAGTCACTTAATCATTATTTTAATTAATCATTTGCAACATCAATTACCTGGCATGACAGTTTGTCAGAAGTAACTGTCAGTTTTACAGATACCTACTTTATATTTGATAACAAAGTCACGTCAATCATTCAGAAATATCAGGGGGAAACTCCCGTATTTTTTAAGAACGGTCTTGTCTCTTTTTCCTGCATTTTTGATAAGTTTTTGAGGATTATTGTCACTGAGATGCGATTGCGGATATATTTAAGAAGGGCTTAGTGGACAAAATGTTCTGCTGATAACACTTTTGCAAATCTGGAATATATTTATACTTGATTGGCAGTTAATACCTTTGCTAGCGTCAGTAGCTATGTAACGAATCAGAATTGACGTGTTTTAAGTTCATTAATCGATTTATCATCAGTTAAAACCTATGTTTACGTAAAATGGTAACATATTTCTCCACCTAGCCCTTTTTAACCCTTTAACTGACTGTGTAGTATAACTAAAACCATTATCGAATTAAGATATTATAATGTAACAAAAACTAAAAATCGATATAACGATTGTTTCTCCTTATTTACTGTACGTATTATTTTATTGATTTGTAGCAATTTTGGTCCGGTGCTAGGGGCACGGCAACTAATATTTAGTCAAGCGCTTAAAAGGTTAAATAGGTACAGGAATCGGCCTTCTGGTTCTTGCAATTCTGTAACGGAAATGTGGAAACTTGCACAAGCAATTTGGAGTAAAAGTTTTGCAATTTCTTCTTTATAACCCGATAAAGAAGAATAAGAAGGTACCTAAGAAGTAACGTCAGTTTTACCATACTTTTTTCATGGTTAAATGTTTCCTTGAGGTTATGTCGTCGATTTTTCATGCGCGAGGTTGTTGTTCAATTCCGTGCAACCAATGGGACTCTTTCAATTCATTATGTGCAACTTTAAGTAGTTAAAACACCATTGACATCGATGTTGGAAAACATCGTGAGATGCAGGCCTAGCCATATTACAAATTCTATTTCTATTATAGAAAGAAAATGGCGGATATGGAATCAGCTGTTTGTCAACTGTCAAGTGTATTTCATTTTCAGCCTTAATACAAATTCTACTCGTTAACACTTGACAGTTGACAAACAGCTGATTCCATATACGCCATTTTCTTTCTATTGTCGCCTTATCGATTACGATAGTGGAAATGCAATTTGTAATATGGCTAGGCCTGCTGGGCTTAATTATAAGTCTAAGTCAGTTAGTATAAGCTTGAAATCGCCAATTATAAGTCTAAGTCAGTTAGTATAAGCTTGAAATCGCCAATTATAAGTCTTAGTCTGTTAGTATAAGCTTGAAATCGCCAATTATAAGTTTTAGTCTGTTAGTATAAGCTTGAAATCGCCAATTCGGCTTCAGCAAGCGTATTGATCGAACATAATTAGCCAAATATGGGTAAACAATAGATACATCATTCTCTGCCTTACCCTTCGGGCAATACAGTCGTGATATTTATATTTATTTTTCTTGAATTCGACTGCCTCATTGGTCTAGTGGTCGCAAGCGCTACTGCTGAGCATGGGGACCCGGGTTCGATGTCGGGGTCGGGCCGAGTGTTATTGAGTTTATCCATCTGGAATTTCTCAGTAGCAGCCCGAAGTCTGGGTTTGTGCCCGATTAATGGCAATAGGCTCGCCCTCTATTACATACCCTTCGGGCAATACAAGCGTACCTACGCGTGTTTATGTTTTTATATTTTGTGTTTTTCCTAAAAGTTCCTACGAAAGTATAACCCAACTATCTCATCATTTCAGAAATAATTTTCTCAATCAAATAGAGAATTCTGATGCGTACAATTCTTCAAAACTTGATGTGCTGCCTTCTGTACTATGATAACGTGATATTTGCAGTTCACTGTTTATAGTTTTTAAAGACTTTCCAGTATTTAACACTTAAGGAGTCGCTAATGGGTCCAACGGACCCAGTCCTTCATATTTTGCTTCATAAATATTGAAATTCGACGAACGTGACGTTGCCGCTCTTAGTACCTTTTAACGATAGTGTAGCACAGCAAATGACGACATCGGCAGTCAGTTAGCAGTCAATTTTATGTACAAAGTGTCTGAAGAATGTTGACAAGTGTGATTTTATTCCAAAGACAATATTATTTTTTTGTAATTTTTTTTTACTTCTGTGATGATTGATCTCTCTTTGCTATTCCGTATAAATAAGTATATTATAGTTGTGTAAGTAAATACAGAAAATTTTGTTTAAAATAAGTAAATATAGAAATTACAATGATTACCCTAAATCTTGTCACAAAACTATGGAGAAATTAAGTATATTTTTGTAATAGCCTTTGTTTAAGTAAAAAAAAAAATATATTAATATTTGATTTAATAATATCTTTTATTATACATATAGAATACGTATAAGAAAGTAAACATTTACGTTTATCATGCAGTTCTGGAAAAAAACTTATGACATTATACTGGGTCCAGCGGACCCGGTAGCGAGTACTTGTGCGACAAATTAGCACGCGAGTCCCTAAGTGTTAACGAGCAGTTGCATTGTTCAGTGGTGACTACGTGAGCTAACCAGCTAAATTTCTAAAAAAAACACTTTACTAAGTGATCTTTGATTAGGACTCCAAATCAATCAATATTTAAAATATCAATGAATTACTAGGCGTACTATCCATATGTTGCCACAGCACCCGAAAAAAATCTGACAAGCGAAGCGAGCTCAAAATGTTTTAGCGTAAAAAATAAGAACTAGGTACTTACCACTGCTTTTTATTTATCAACAAGTCTCTAATGTGCTCTTCAAAACTAACACAAAAGGTTTAAGAGCACATTAGAGACTTGTGTTGAGAAAGAATCAGAATGACAATATATGTATATATACATATATAACCTAACCTAACTTACCATACCTATCCTATAGCTAACCTAACTACCGAACCTAACTACCTTACAGAAATGTATTGATTTTGAAAGATACAAAATACATAATTTTAAACTGAACTACTGCTTTGTGTGTCTCTATGTTACATACAATACCAGAGTAGGTAGTAGTATTTGAAGTAGTAGTAGTAGGAGGTAATAATTTAACTCGATGGGTATATCATCCATACATAAAGTACTACTTTGGACTGGCCTGTTGATCTAGTGTTTAGTGGCCAAGACTGCTATGCTGGACGTCGTGGGTTGGATTCCCACCCCAGACAAAATAAAATTTATTGCAAGAACCCGATCATTTGTTTTTTCTGACCTCAATTAGGGTTGTGGGCATGCCCACAGTACCAACAACGGTGGATGCGCGCTCGGACCATAATGTGTGAAATTGCTTTTCAATTTTATAACAAACAGAACAAGGTTCAAGTTCAATTAAGAAAATTTGACATATTGGGGTAGCTTTATGTGCTGGCGTCTTTACAATTTTTTTTATTATCTTCTTTCAAAACTTGGAATAACGTACGAAGTCAGTTTACGAGTGACAATATCAGTTACTGTTTTAAGATCAGTCGGGGCAGCCATAACATGTACTGCGAATAGCTGCTATGACTTCCGGAAAAGTGACTTGGGTCATTGCCAGTTAGGAGAGTGCCTTCCGTGTACAATCGGCTACACATCAAGCTAAACATTTCCAGTTTACACTGACCTCGCATTGTACGGAAATCCTATACACAGCGAGATCGGGAATGTTTATTATACCGTACGGATCCTGTAGAAACTTAAACAAATTACGTGCGCTCAAGTGTTTTTGTAGCTAAAGTAGTGGTGGACAAGTGGTGTCACCGACTGACTGCCAAGTAATTAAATACGAGTAGGTACAAACCCTCTGTCTTTTATTTTCGCGCAGATTTTATAATTATAAATTGCTTCAAAAACCGATGAAGGAAAACGTCGGCGTTGAGGAAACTGATCGCAAATCATATTTTGTTCAACAAAAGTGGGTAAGTCTTGTAAGTAACAAAAACAAATGAATGTATACTGAATCCATAACCTCACGCCTTTTTCCCATGGGGTAGGCAGAAACTACAAAGCGCCATATATGCTACGATTCCTTTGCCTCGTTTTAGTCAAACATGTTGTCATACACACACGCCAGTTACGAGTACTACGCACCTGACCATTCTGAAGAACCTCACCAATAAGGTCTATGTATGTTCTTCTAGGGCGTCCCCTCCCGGCGGCGTTCCCACTTACATCAGTCTTGTAAATACCTTTCGTTAGTCGCGTTTCATTTATCCTTTCAACGCGACCAAACCATCTAAGCACACAAATGGTCCTAGCATAACCTGACATCTACTGCACTATCGTATTTGAACTAAAAATGTATGAAAAAAATTACTTTTGCTAAAATTCTTCCAAACTCACACTCGATGTAGCGACAATAACACACCAACTTTCGCTCCCAATTGTAACCCGTCAGATTTACACCCCCATTCTAATATACATGGTGTTGTAATAAATGGGTGTGCTGCGATCTACGCTCTCCGCCCTACTAACTCATTCATGGCTGCCTGCGTATATGAATGGCTAAAGTTGCCGTTTTAGCGCGTTTGCGCAAATTTTATGGGAACGACGCCTCGCGGGGTAATGTCGCCAGCGTCCTGACGTAGGTACTACGATTTACTTGTTTTTTCGCGTTTGTGTTTTGTTATTTTTGTGGAACTCTATATTTTGGTACCTGAGCAGTGTTTGCTGGAGATATTTTCCGCCACTTTTTCTGTCCAGAAAAGACAGAAGAAAGTGGTGAAGGGTGGGCGTTTTAGGGCACTGTTTTATGTATTTTTGACGCAAAAAACTGCAAATTCTTAGCGTAATAGCTCGTTCTTAGTTTCGATTTTGAATATTTGTTTTTTTGTGCCTGTAGGGTTGTGTCGGGCTATGAAATGATACACACGGGAGCCAAATGCCAACTGTTTATTGCTGTGGCTGTGACACTATATAGGGTGACTGGTAATTAGTGACCGATACTTAAACACGTCATTGTATTCATGATTTCAATAAACTTTCCCAAAGAAACCTTTTTTTTATACACATTCATTTCTAACACAATAAAATAACAATAACGCTGATTGAAATTCCCGCGCGAGCGCTGTGGTCTATCAGCTGATAGTCTGACGTTCCCCCGACACCTCCGCCGCTCCCGTTATGCAGTACTGACGTAATTTAATTAATTGAAAGTTAATGAGTATAAAAAAAAGTTTCTTTGGGAAAGTTATTCGTATTAATGAGTACAATCACGTATTTCAGTATCGGTCACTAATTACCAGTCACCCTATATATTTGCCTGTGATTATAATAGTGTGCTGCCACATTGCATTAGTGTGTTACAATATTACAATAGCGGTTCCAAAATGCCTTTTTAGAGTGGTCTTCAGCTAGCATGACTGATTCCTCTGATTTTGAGTGTTATTCGGTTATTCCAACTAGAATACTTAGTAGATGTTTGCCAGGTCGCTGGAAACAAGCTCGCCCCCTATTACATGGGACCTAAACATAACTGTTGAAATGTTTGTGCTCTATAGACTTCTCTGCCCATCCTTAGAGAGGTTTGAGGTTTTCTTGGAGCCTAGACAAAGTTACAGCATCATTAACGATAGCGAAAAAATCTGAACTTACAGTACTACAGAATAATAATGATAACTTTTAGGCCACGGTCACGTAGGCAGCGGAGAGCGAGCTAAGCGGACAGAGCTCGAATGGCGTGCAACGCTCAAACAGCGCTTCCCGCTCTGCTCCGGCCCCGCTGTCTTCGAGGCCAGTGTACGGGGCAAGTACAAGGGTTTGAAAATATTTAAATATTGCAAACAATAAGCTAGTAGGCTCGCGTATACGCACTTCTTTACATTTTAGTGTTCAATTCGACGTGGTTTGAATCGGACAACTTGCCTTTTTAACCGACTTCAAAAAAAGGAGGAGGTTCTATGTTCGTGTGTATGTATTTTTTTATGTATGTTACCTGATTTCTCCGCCATTTGTGGACCGATTCTTGAAATTCTTTTTTTGTTTGAAAGAGTAGACTCCTGAGGTGGTCCCATTTTAATTTGGTGAAGATCTGGTGCTGATCTTCGGAGATATACAGCGGAACTCTTAAAAAATAGACGGCAAATCTATGGTGATTGCTGGAATCGCTTGGATGTTTATTGTTTATACAACATCATGACGTATGATTCAGCCTGTATGCTCAGAGGGGTAGGCAGATGTGTTCAATATACCTAGATTTCGACAGTTAGGTACGTTAAGTTTCATTTATTAGGGTTAGGTGGAAAACCCTATTATAATGACATGTATTGTTAACAATTAACAATATAAAATGAATTCATGGCAAATGTTTGTATGGAAAAAACTAAAACTGGAAAAACAAAAAAAATTTTTCATATAATAAACCCGACTTCAAAAATAACACTAAACGTTGTAAAATAACTCTAAATTCGGAAGTCGGTGGCCCATCATGAATAAGACAAAACCACCAAAGCCACAGACTTCCTAATTTAGAGTTATTTTACAACGTTTAGTGTTATTTTTGAAGTCGGGTTTATTTTGTGTAAAAAAAATTTTTATTTAGATTCATCCCGTTCAGTATTCACTGACATTTTCTGCATTATTAAGTTAAATCTGACAAACTGCAATACATTGACATTTTATATTTGCATTGACATTACTCTTGTTAGGGACGCACTTTACAGCCAGTTCCATATAGCTATCTGCATTGGAACGCGCCGCACCCTCTCAGTCGCCGCTGCCGCTCCGCTGCCCGCTGACTTCATGACCGTGGTCTTAGTAGGTACTGTAACGACTTCTGTCTGATCTTGGACATAATAAGTAATAGTTAGTTACCTAATATCTTGGGTCATTTGCTCCTGTAGCCCGTTTAAAATTCTCGGAACATTAAATAGCCAGAAGTTTGCGAACATTTATGAGGGAAGATTATTGAGTTCACGAAACTGGACTGAAAGTTTTTAAGTGGTGGTTACTTAATTGTCCTTTTTTGTGTTCGTAATATGGCCACCGAGCTCCGACTGTAGCATTCAAGAATAAAGTTATTACTAACAGTACTCAACAATCATTCGGGCAATTCTATATTATACAGGGTGTAACGGAAAGGGTATATACATCCGAAGGGCACGGATTCTCTTGGTGATAAGAAACGACATGGCAACGTTTTTATACATATACATACATAATTGTAAAGTTGAGCCCGCCCGCGCCATCGCGCCTTCGTCGGTTAGGCAGAGCGTGATAGGTCTGTACTAGGGGCGCAGAACCCGAGATAGATATACTTGAACCTTGCCGGACAGGATTATGACCCTCATAGTGCGGTGACACGTTTTTTATGATTTTACATTTAATAAACTGTCGATATTAAATAATATCGTGAAGTTTCAAAGTTGTTAGTAGGAAGCTGAAATTTTGAGGAAAGACTCGTTATTAAACACTCTATTCACCCTGTTTGTATGTATATACCCTTTCCGTTACACCCTGTATAAAAAAAATAATGGAATGATGTTTCAGTGTATAAACGATTAAATATTTATTAATGAATGGTTTATTGACCTTTTTTTATTGAATTGTATTTTTATTTTTAACATTATTTTCCATAATGTTGAACTGTATTTAAAACTTTAGCAGTATGCTTTTTTGTTATTTCTTTTTGTTTATCAAATTATTTTGTGCACTTCAAAAGTGAATATGGACTTTATATGGGCCGCAACAAAGACGAATTATTGTAATAATTATTATTTTTAATGCCAGGTTGCCTTGTACGTTAGGCACGCTGCAGAGCGATTCTGTTAAAATTACTGACTATCCTTTTTGTTGCTACCACGAAAGAAGTAAGTACTTAAAGATTTTGGTAACGGTAACATCCGTAACATAAAGTTGCTTATAAAAGCCGCTAAAGCGCTAGTATTAAAGCCACAAACAAAACTAAACATTAATTTGGCAGAGTTGCGGCAGAGTATTCGGCTGCTCTAAGGCTGAGGCTACAGTAGGCAGCGATTTGCGATGCAACTGGAAGAGCGAAACGAGAAAAACATGGTATGGCTACATTACGAGCAAAATTCCGGCGTATATTCGGCGATGACATGGCTACAGTACACATGCTCAACAACGAATTAGCAAGAGCGATTCACTTTCAGCGATTCGCTCATTATGTTGATGTAGCCGATGCCGTGATTTCAGTAATGTTGTTCCTATCGCATAAAGAAATCAAAGATCGCTAGTAATATTTGATGTACGGTGTAGCCATATACTTGAGCATTCATTTACTTGTTTTAATCGCTCATGTGTCGCAGGTCGCGTCGCGGCCTAATGTAGCCTCAGCCTAAATCCGCTTTAAGCGTCGTGCGTCGGTTTTGCAACAAATCTGTCAGACACTGAGATACCGCATTCCGTAAGGGTCGTGTTACAAGGAATATGTCATGAACGATGAGAATACGAAGTGTTTTTATATACGAATAGGTACAGGATGTTTGGTAGAACTGTGGATAGGCTAGTTTTGAATGCCGTGTTGGTCAAGTGGTTAGTGGCACTGACAGATATGCTGGAGGTCGTGGGTTCGATTCCCACCCAAGAGATATGTGTGTGTTATGAGCACGATCATTAAAATTTGTTTTGTTTCTGGGTGTAATGTCTATACTAATACATAAAAAGTTAATGTTTGATTGTTTGTTTGCATTGAATAGGCTCTGAAACTACTGGACCGATTTGGAAAATTCTTTCACTGTTGGGAAGCTACACTATCCCCGGGTGACATAGGCTACTTTTTATCCCTGTATTCCCACAGGAACGGGATAAACGCGGGTGAAACCGCGCGACGTCTGCTAGTAATATATAAAATTCTCGTGTCACAGAGTTTGTTACAAAATTCCTCTGAAACGGCTTGACCGATCTATTGAAATGATGTGTGTATATTACAGGTACATAGTAGGTCTGAGAATATGACGTAAGCCATTTTTTTTAAATACAATGTCGGAATTATTTTTGCCGGGCAGCTAGTTTATCTATAATATGTGTAACCTATGTATTTAAAAACTATCTAGCAACCGAGGGAAAAATGTTACACATTCAAAAATTTCGCAAAATATAGAGAACTGCTGTTTTTATTGTTAAGCCCAACTCTGCAACACACAGTGTTGCTAGCAACATGTTGACAGCAACTGCGCAACACGTTGATTCAACTTTGTTGCTAAACAAATGTTTACCATGAATACGGGGCTTTACAGTAAGTACAGACGCCAGCACATCAAGCAACACCAAGCAGTAAAATTTTCCCAATTGAACATGAATCTTAATATGTTTGTAATACAGTTAAATATAAAAAAAAAACAATAACAGTAGGTAGTATATAGGGTGACTGGTAATTAGTGACCGATACTTAAACCAGGATTGTATTCATGATTTCAATAATCTTTCCCAAAGAAACTTTTTTTTACACTTATTAACTTTTAATAAATTCGTCAGTACTGCACATCGGGAGCGGTGGGGCGTGTGACGCTACTACTACTAGTAGATTTTGCCCTTCCCGAGGTCAGACTATCAGCTGATAGGTCGTGCCGATTCGTGCCTACCGATCGAACACAGGCGCGCGCTCGGGTACCTATATCAAACAGCGTTTTTGTTATTTTATTGTGTTAAAAGTTCTTGTGTATAAAAAAATAGTTTCTTTGGGAAGTTTATTGAAATCATGAATAATACAATCACGTGTTTAGGTATCGGTCACTAATTATCAGTCACCTTATATTTGTCAAAACATGAGCAAGCAGCAGCTATCTAAAAACTTTCAATGAAAATTGACTAAGAGCTTGTTACGCTGGCTTCTATACTTTGTTTCCTTAAAGTTTGTTTATAGTGTATTCCAATCATCCTGTATGTACACACAAAATATCAGAACTAGGCATTTAATAGTTAGGCTCTGGTACAAAGTTCGCATAACAAAGGTGAATGTCGTGAGTAGATTCACGTTTTCTAAACAAAAAACTTGAGAGCAGACAAGATTTTAAAGCAGTTTATTTCTTATTTATAAAATTACAATAGGATAAAAACTTGAAAGAAACTAAACAATGAACTATTCTAACTAAATCATTAACATAGTAAATTATGCAGTGTCAAAAAAAACCGCATCGCCGTCGGAAGAAAGAAAGACTGGCAGCATTGCCACATTGAATGGCATTGCCACGTTAAATGACATTACCACGTTGAATGGTAATGCTTAGCTTCTGGCCAGACTAAACACCACCCCAATAGACGACGGTCTGCCTTGAGCAATGTCTTCTACTCCAAGTTGAGTTTTTTTTTAACCGACTTCAAAAAAAGGACCCTCAGTACTCCGTCATTTATGGACCGAAAGTTCTTTTTTTGTTTGATAGGGTATACTAACAGATTGGTCCCATTTGTATCAAAACGAACTCCTCAAAAAATATAGGCACACATGCACCGATTTCAACATTTTTAGTAACAAATCAAGCATTTTCATTTAGAAAGTATCATTTGGTGAAAAACTGATGAAGAAGACAGGCAACGGAACTCTTCAACGCATAAAATTATTCGCGATTGCTACAGTCAGATGTCTATGCTGAGCTTTTGTATTTCTACAACATAACATTACGCCTTTCTATTTTAAAAGGGGCCGGCAGAGACGTACAGGTTAATGTTTATTTAGGGGCAGCGAGTTTATATCTACAGGGGCGCGGGTTGGCACGAGCAAGGATCGGGAGAAGGATGATGGACGGCATCAGACTATTTCAGTTGTGATTCTGCATTATTATGCTTTTATACCCCATCCAATGCCTGGTTTCTGGGACAATCAAACAGTTGGTCCAAAGTTGAAGTAGACAGGCACCTTGGACTATTGAGTAAGTGAGGCACTGCCTGGACAGAAACAGCACCTCTCTTAGTTATTATCACATTTTATAACACTTTTATATGACTTTTAGTACTACAATTTTGTAATACTATCAACGTAAGCCTTGAACTACGACATCAAGACGTGGGTTGATGCTCATTGAACTGTTAAGTCTTACGTACAATGTCATATCATATTACCTGAGTGACTGCTACCACTGTTTCCTTATATCGATGTATTCCCGTTTGAGCACCTATTTTTTGAGCACCTATGCATTTAGCACCAAAGGTATTCCCATTTCCCATAGGTTAATGCATAGGTGCTCAAACGGGAATACTCCACAAATACAGGGTAATATTTTGATGACGATGATAAAAACTTGAAAAATTTACTTACAGTTGTTCATTGTTTAGTATTTAAACAATGAACAACTCTAAGTAAACTGATCGGTGTCCAAAAAATCATCCGCATCGCTGTCGGATGGTAAAGTACCCAAATATATCAAGAAAATACATACCTACGCATTTATTAACCTCATGACCCCATCTTTTAAATTGTTTCCAATAGTGAAGACGGGTGGCGCGCAGCGCACATTTAGGTTTAATATAATTATAACCTATTACTTCAATATCATCTTAGTTCCTAAAGTACTTGTACTTAACAAAATCAAAATCAAAATCAAAAGTCTTTATTCAAACTAGGCTGAGAATCAGCACTTTTTGAACGTCAAAAAATACATAGAGACAGTCCCCCAAAAACGGCCCACCCTTCGCTAACTTACTAGTAAGATATCATCGTAGGTGGCACAAAAACAATTACAGGAAGTGAACTCCTGCAAATATCAGCAAATTCCACTGACATTCTTGCTTACACTGCAACGGAATATGACCCTTCAGATACCGCATACCTCAAAGGTTACTTGGGTATGTCACGGACGGCTGAATGAAACAAGTGATCGTTGCTAGCCTTGTTCTACGATATAATTGTATTGTAATTTATAAAACTATTGTTGTCATTTAGTCAAGTGTTGATTTGTACAGACATATCTGATCTATGTTATTAAGGTTCAAACACTGTTTTAGAATGCAATTGCTATCATCACCATGTTGTGATAGAGAACTGTGCATCGTCTTGTATTATCAAGTGCGAATCCATTGATAACAACTTAACATCTTTATCCATAGTTCCATACTAATATTATAGATGATTAAGTAACTCTTGTCTGTTTGTTTGTCGGCTTTTCACGATGGAGTGCGTTATTATCTTCTGCCTTTATTTCTCTCAGATTTATCTTTTTTCTTAAATAAATTATTAGGGTATCAAAATCTGTAAAAAGACTCCACATAGCCCTGATCCTATTATTAACTACCACCCCATTACCGAGTCTATACGAAGGAAAAGCTGTTTATCATGCCTAAAGACTAGCACTTCCTTTAAACCAATTCATTCTTCTTGGAAATTATCCATAAATCTCAACCGTGACTCCAGTTACATAAATAACTCAACCTTTTGATTTAATTTCGGTTCTACCTTCATTTAAGAATTGTCTCGTTAGGCTTGTGTGTAACCCAACACCTGGAACTCTTCTACTCAAAACATTAAACTTCTAAACTGCATTCTTTTGTTTGAAATCAACTGCTGGGTTTATGTAATCTCTGCGAATAAATGCAGCTGTCAAAACAAGCAATGTAGTGACTCTTTGCGATAGCGTTGTCAGTTCGCCCGTGTTCACAGTTACGTAAAGTGTGTAGAATATAGGGCATTTCTCAATGAATGTATATGTGTATTGATATAGGTTTTTGTTGTCAGCGTCTCGTGGGTCTGATGCAACAGGTTTTTTTGTTCTATTGTCTTTAATAAGGGCTTTTCTCACGGAGACTAGACTGTGCATGATTCGATTGGTTGATTTTTTAATATTAAGAATATTTAGTCCTGCGTTATATCTGATGAATTCAAAGTTTGTGAACATATTCATAAGATGTTGGTAGGTTCATCATAGAGTTGAATGTTACTCTGCAGGCTTAGCCATATTACACATTCTATTTCTATGCTAGTAATCGATAAGGCGACAATGGAAAGAAAATGGCGTATATGGAATTAGCTGTTTGTCAACTGTCAAGTGTTAACGAGTAGAATTTATAATATGGCTGATAATAAAGTACACTTGACAGTTGACAAACAGCTGATTCCATATTCGCCATTTTCTATCTAAAATAGAATAGAAATAGAATTTTTAATATGACTACGCCTGCCTGATTAGTTTTTCTCTATCAACGTATTTGTATCTCTCTTGACTACCGTATTTTTATTTTTGTTTTAAGTATGTATGTATCTGTGTAGGTATATAGTATTTTTATGTGTCACTTTTTTCTGTCCTTAATTTTTTTACCCTGTTGCACCTATCTTGTTCTATCTCTGCATCACCTTAAGATAGACTGGTAAAAAATGCCTAAGGCATTAAGTCCACCTTTGTACAGTTTTTTTTACTTGTGCATAAAGTTTTAATAAATAAATAAATATGAGAGAAAAATCAAAAGGGTATCGAATGACTAATCTTCCAAATGTCGCCGAAAAATTGAATAATTGTGTCTCAATCCAAATTAATCGTCAGTTTCTACTACATAAGTTAAACAATCGGATAAGAATCGATACTACATTAACTCGGTCGAAAAAGGGCAAAGCAATTTGCATTCGAATAAATAAATGTCATGTTGCAAAACGGGTGAAATAATTATATTCACGGCACGGCAACACTGAAAATGGCGTAAGATCTTACTACAGATTGGACTTATGATAGATTTAAAAAAAAGCCATCTACTCGTGAAGTGGGTCTTTACTCTCAACTCGATAACAATCGGGAGCTTCTCAGTATATTCAGTTATCACTAAATTTGAAAGTTGGCAGTGAAAATGTATTAGAGATTTTTTCTAAAATATACTTGCATAGTTTTCTCTTCTTTGCAAACCCAAAGTACGCACCTCGGACTTATTGGATTCAAGTGCGTATTCTATACCACTAATTTATAATTAGTACAAATACTAAACGGTCTTCTCATTATATTTGTAAAGTATCAATAAATAATATTCATACAGCAAAGTTATTAGCGTTTGTTTAAGTATATCCCAAGTCACACAATTTATGGAATTATTGTACAGGCCATTCATGACATAGTAGTTTTCATTAATCGTCATCTCTCGCTCACGTTCGTGTGATCTCGCTCAAACATGCTCCGCCTCCAACAGCTGTTTTCGTTATTTAAGTTTAACTAAATACTGGCATATTTAAATATTGAATTTCGTTTTTTTAGTTTTGATTACGCAAATATGATCAGTAACAGGTACGGATACAGCCCAATTTTTTTTGTAGTAATAAAAAAAAATGTGGTGTATAATGTAATAATCACTTGCTTTAAAAACAGTGAAGGAAAACGTCGAAAGGAAACCAGCATGCCAGCGAGATATCTCTCGACGGTATGTGAAGCTAAGTCAGAGGCCAATAGGCGGTAAAAAATCGCGGTAAAAATTCGAGGTAAAGACGAAATTGTCTATCCTATTAGAGTCCAGTGAGTTTCTACCAATATGTTAAAACGAACACAGAATATGACAGTATAACTGAAGCCAACGAGAGTGGCAAAAAATACAGAGCGAAATAAAATGTACGGAACAAAAATTGCATTTTAATTAAAGGCGTCCGCTTCAATGGCGACTGGCAATGGTTTCTGAATTCACGCGAATTTATGTATTTCGTTAACTACTGAACCAATTATGTTCCCATGAATCGTTGAAAATATATTCGGCAAAGTTGCCTTTATGAGTTTTTGGCTAAAGTGTTGGTCTTGTTCACTGTGTTTTTTTTTTCGTCGACCCTTGTGTATTTGTCCCCTTGATCAGTTCTCTAAATCTCAACACAAGTAATATATTATTATAATTACTAGCCTATGTTTTCCCAATGCAGATCTCCATACTTTCCTTCTACCTCTCTCTGTCAAGGGCTTTTCCTTATCGAAGGATTCCAGCTCGTCCCACCATCTTCGCCTGGGCCTACCGCGATGTCGTTTGCTGTTAAGGGAATCCATTGGGTCGTGCGTTTGGCCCACTGATCGTCTGACATGCAGCAGATGTGTCCAGCCCAGTTCCACATAATCGTGGCGGCATATTAAGCCATGTCAGTCATTTTACTGATGGTACGGATTGTTGGTTTCCTAACCCGGTCTTCAAGATTGATACCCAGAATACTCTGTTGCTTAGCTCTCAAAACAAGTATTAGTTACTGATTTAATCTCCAGTATTTGATTAATTTACGCACCTACATGTTTTTGGCAATTATGATGTCTCTTCCGCAGTTGAAATTACTACTTTAAATTGACAAGTTATTTATTGGAACGTGGTTGTTAAGTTACATTGTCTAAGCGACAGCTTTGCGATATTGAGTTATAATAATGAAAGACACATTTGGAATCAGCGATTTTTTCGATATTTTGCGTCGTTTGAGTCAAGTTTAATTTTTGTTGCATAATAATGTCGCTTAGATCAATTACCCTCACAATTAATTCTCAATATGAGTTCTATATTCGGTGTCTGCTAAATTTGTTAGGTGACAATGAATTTTTGATGGTTTTCTTCCACATGTTACTAACAAAACTTTTAAAACGTTTTCTTTGCGAGTGCAATTATTCAATCAAAATATCCTGTATCGTTGATTGGTACTGGTACGCAAGCCTACTACGTAACACAAATTGCGTAAATAATTAACCCTCCAACGCAACACTGCCGAGTCTCCACACTTTTTCTCGTTATTGACATTATTACTTATATCAGCGTTGTCGTCATGGGAATTCTTGTCCGTGGTCAATGCGACCGGTTTCAAGTGCCTGTAGAAAGGGACAGGGGTCACTTTCCCATGTATCGATGGGTTTTTGCTCGAATTTTATGGCCATATGAGAATCTTGCTATGGTATCTTTTTCTCGACACTGTTCAGAATTGGCGTGGGATCGTGAGATATCATGATCGGGTTATAAATGTGATCTTGTTTGAATTTAGACAGACAGATCGGTTTGTATCGGGTCTCCGTAGAATATTTGGATTTTTCATGTCTCTTGGTTTATCATTGAACATAAGACAACCGACCTAACGTTTTTTTTGTAATTTGTATGTATGTATAATCTTCTGAAATATAAAATTTTTCGTGTCACAGTGTTTGTTACAAAACACATCCGAAACGGCTTGATCGATCCTTATGAAATTTTGTGTGTATTCAGTAGGTCTGAGAATAGAAACGGAGTTTACCGGGCAACTAGTTATTTTATAACATTTTAATGTGTATGAATGTAAAAGAAGTATGTAAGAATCGTAGCATGGCGCTCTGTAGGGTCTGCCTACCCCTATGGGAAAAAGGTGTGAGTTTTTGGATGTAATGTGTATTTTGTTATTATGGGTCTTCGTTGCCTGATGATAAAGAATTAATGTTCTTAAAATTATTATCATTCTTAGTGCGTTTATACTAGTGTGTCTAGTAATATATTTTTTTTTGTTACTTAGTGATTTTCTACTGTCGTTCTTTCTATAATCGAATTCAAAGTTCCACTACTACTACTTGAGCATGTGACATTTCATAACTTACGATATATAGACAATTTTATAGTCTAGAGTTGATTGTTATAGGCTGAATTGATTGTAGTGGTAAATTTTTGGTAAAGTCAGGGAATATAGGTATTTTTTTTTATCAATAAACTACAGTTTCATTTAGTTAAACATACATACATATACCCACACCATTTTCCCATGGGGCTTGGCAGAAACTACAGAGAGACAGCCATCTGATATGATTTTTTTTTGATCATTTGGCAAATGAGCTTTTCTAAGAAAAGTCAATGTAAATTATGTACATGCCTATACAATGTAAAGCCATCATAGGTACATCATAAATTATGTATAAATATCATAGGTATAATATTTAGAAGACTTCTAATACAGTCATGGTCATATCAATTTTATATATTTAATCATAAGGTTTTTATAGGAAGGTTCAATATCAAGTACACGCCTATACAATGTAAAGCCATTTAAAATTATTTATATACCAGTTATAAAGTAATAAAAAAATAAGGTCGTGGGTACATACCTTCATGTTGTTTGCGTTATAAAGATTAGAACACACGTGTGGTTTACATAAGTCAGAGGATAAAAAAACATTGGCATTTAAAACAGCCATTGTCTTGATCTTCTAAGAAACCTTAGCTGTTGAATAGATTTTTTAAAATATATCTACGCCTTAAAAGATAACAGAAAGGATATCAAATCAAGAAGAAAAGGTTAAGGTTAATATAACACAACATCACGCCTGTAATCTCCGAAAAGTTACGCAGAGGTGTACCTATTGAAGTACACCCACGTTTCGCTAGTTATGTTTAAGTCCCTCCCAAAAACATTCAATACAGTCATACATTCAGACAGGACATTACGAACAAAATTTTCATCCGAAACATATGTCCTGGTGGACACAACTCTGTGAGTTTTCTTTAGTACACTCCGCTGCCGCTCAAATATTGCTATATTATTCTAGATGACGTTACTGAGACATGGAATCAAAGTGTTTACATGACATTTCCTCGCATGTCCTCTCTATGTATAGTATTTTAGATCTCTTTGGTCCCTCCCATGTAACAGTCGGCGAGGCCATTACTATCAACCGGGCACAATCCGAGACTTGCCTAGATTTGAACCACAAGCTCATACATAAGAGGTATGCGCCTAAACCTCTGCGCCATCACGTCGCTTTCTTATTATTGTACCTATATGAGAGAAAAAGATGAAATTAGCCTTAATAAGTTTATTTTGACTAGAAGGGAATTGACGCCATTATCGTATCTTTCAATATTAGCTTTTTGACTAATGTCTGTATTCAGTTGTTGCTGATTGAAGCCTTGACGCATAAACAATGCGTCATTCCTAGGTGTAGCTTCCACTTTTCTCACACATGGTAATGGCATGGCATACGTTAACGGCGCCAATTCAAAAACAAACAAACATTCTTGCTACTTATACAAAATGCTACACATTTTACAATCTTGTATTTTGTAACATGTGTTATTGGTATGTTATATGTATTTAGTACTAGCAGACGTCCCGCGGTTTCACCCGCCTAGGTCCATTTCCCGTGGGAATACAGGGATTAAAAGCCTATGTGCTAATCCAGGGTGTCAGCTAACTGCATACCAAATTTTATTAAAATCCAGTCAGTAGTTTTTACGTGAAAGAGTAACAAACATCCATCCATCCTCACAAACTTTCGCGTTAATTATATTAGTAGGATAAATAGAATACCTATTTAATTAAACTAGAAACAATTACACTTTTCATAGATTATTTGGACAGTACACACAACTATTTGTCGCTGAAACTTCTTCAGCTAGCCTTAGCAAGTTAGTTATTTCTATGCAGGTATTTATAAACCACACTTGCTTTTGCAGCAATTTATGGGATGTAAATTAAATTTATGTAACGATATACATTCAGCACTATTTTTAGTTTAGTATTAATATACACAAATACATGTTTCAAGTGTATGCCTTCAGGCGACGGCAGTGTTCATGTTAATGAGTGCACAGACGGACTTATCCAGGGCTGTCACTTTCAGTTATAATGGATTGACAGTTTGCTTACCTTGTGTTAAGTGATAGAGAGGGCAAGATTGTGCTCTGTCTTCCTCTCTCTTCCTCTCCGATTAAAATCATGATAAACATTGTCTTTAATCTGTTTAAATTAGAGACGTATTTTTTGTGCATCATATGCAAATACTTGCAGCCGTTTCATGGTTATTAAAATGTTGTCGACGATGAAGCACGCTTGCCTAGAAGTAACCTATTCAATCTTGACTTACATGTATTGTATTTTTGACACCAATAAATTGTCGCTGATAAGATATTGCAACTAGAATAAAAACGTTTTTTACGTCAAAATCATCCCCACCTTTCCCAACTACGTTGGAATCGGCTTTCAGTCTATCTGAATGCAGCTGAATGCCAGACATATAAACTTAACAAGGTATGAGTAAGAAAATAAAAAAAAAAAAAAAAAAGAAAAAAAAAATAGCAAAATAAATAAATAAATGTATGTAGGTAAAGTGAAGGCGAATTGACTTCACTCATGATTTAACGAAGTGACTTTTATTTACTGAATCGACCGGCTGTAGTTTCTCTCTTGATAGACAGATGAAAAAGTGTTAACACTTTCTATACAAATAGAAGTAATCAAACTAAAAGTATCAAACCAGTTAATTAAGATTTTCTCCTGATGGTTCTCGGTAGTCTATCAAATAAATTGACGCCTTAAGTTTTAGAAGCCTAGTCTATTTATCGTAACGACAAATTGACTCAAGTTACTGAATACTTTGTATAAAGGAACGTTTCTAAGAACTTCATAACTTTATTTACAGACTTTTCGTCTCACTTAAGAAGCATCTGGAAAATTCAACTGAGTCGCGTTTCTAAGTGAATCTAAAGTACCTTATTTCCGAATTTTAAGATGAACCTGAAATACTGTTAGTCACAAAAACATCAATAAATACCTCTTGAAATATTTTTTCAATAAAATAAGCTCGCAATAAACAGGTTAATAGACTTTTTCAAAGTATGTTTATTTTGAAACATCATTACACTGTTGACAAATGTTTGACTTTTATTGTCGCTGAAATAAGATTGCGAATACATTTAGACCCAAAGGTTGTTATTATTTGGCCACAAGGTCTTCAAAGCAAAGTGACTGGTGTTACTTTGGAAATTAATTTCTGCTAAAGTGCGGGGCAAGTGCTCGAGTTGCGGTTAATTTAGGTGACAACCCTACTACACCTCATGGCAGTGCGATAATGGAATGAAAGGGTCGTTGCCCCACAGAGCGTACCTATTCATAATAATATCTGTTTTTGCCATACAATACAGTTTTTGTATAACATTTTTATATGAGCAATTATTACAATGATTTATTATTGATTGGTGGCTTTGTAAAAACTGGTTTGACGTCATCACGTGATTTGAGGTTATTTGTACTTATGAATGTACTAGTTAATGTTTTGGATTAATGGTTCTTTCATTTGTATTTCGCAATTTGTTTATTGTCGTAACTATGTGCGGTGTTGTACGAATAGATCATTCAGTGGCAAAGCTTATTAAAATAATATTAATTGGTAGTTACTTAAAACTATTGTTGAAGCTAAATATTATATACTAGCAGACATCCCGCGGTTTCACCCACGACGGTCCCGTTCCCGTGGGAAAAAAAAATAAAAATAAAAAAAGGAGCCCATGTCACCCGGGGATAATGTAGCTTCCCAACGGTGAAAGAATTTTTCAAATCGGTCCAGTAGTTTCGGAGCCTATTCAATGCAAACAAACAATCAAACATTTCCTTTTTATAATATTAGTATAGATAAATGTCATCGACACACACACACAGGCACTGTATATCGCACACTCGCAACACTTCTCTCAGTCACGCAAACAAGAGACACTTTTTTGCTTTTCTTTTAATGTTCTTTCTTTAACCTTTTTAAATATCCGTCTCTTATACTTACTTCATTTTTAGCTAGTAACGAAGTAAAGAATACTGTTAATTTTAAAATTAATTTTACAAACTGGCAAACTGTATCCTAAATAAGTACCTACTAAAGGTGGACTACCCATTTATATTGCTGACCAGCAGACGTCCCGCAATTTCATCTACGTAGGTGCCGTTCCTGTGGGAATACTGGGATAAAATGTAGCCTATGTGTTAATCCAGGGGCCAGCTAACTCCATACCAATTTTTATTAAAATCCAAACAGTAGTTTTTACGTGAAAGAGTAACAAACTTCCATCCGTCCCTCTATCCATACTCACAAACTTTCGCGTTTATAATATTAGTAGGATTAACTTAACAAAAAAATATGTAAGTACTGCAATGACGAAACATCACGACTAATAGCTAAAGGGCTAGGCCAGAGTTGTACCTGTAGAACTTCACTTTATAACAAATCTAGACTACGAGCTACTACTAATAAAATTCTAACGGAATACACTATTACTTTGCCCAACCCGGAAACCAAACACAGGGGTCTAAGCTCAGCAGTAGCCCTTGTAAACCACTGGAGCAACAAGGCAGTTATAAGAAGGATTAGGTACAGACGCCAGCACATCAAGTTACCCCAATGTGTCAAATTTTCCCAATTGAATATGAACCTTATCTTGTTTGACATAAAGTTGAAAATCAATCAAAGAAATTTGACACATAGGGGTAATTTGATGTGCTGGCGTCTGTACTTACATACTATAACATCACGCCTTGTATCACCGATGGGTTAGGCAGAGGTATACCAGTAGTACACCCATATTTCGGCAGATATGTTTAGTTTCCATGTAATAGGAAGCGAGTCTTTTGCCATCAATAGGGCACAAATCCAGACTCCGGGCTTGATACTGAGAAATTCCAGATGGAAAAGCTCAATATTGACTGGCCTGTTGGTCTAGTAGTTAGTAACCCTGACTGCTATGCCGAAGGTCGTGGGTTCGTTTCACAAAGGACAAATGTTTGTATGATGAGCACGATCGATTTCTTCTGTGTCCGGTTGTAATTTATCTATAAAGACGTCACGCGGTTCCACCCGCGTAGTTCCTGTTCCCGTGGGATTACAGGGATAAAAAGTAGCCTATGTCATCCGGGAATAGTGTAGCTTTCCACCAGTGCAATAGTTTTTAAAATTGGATCATTAGTTCCGAAGATTACCCCCTATATACAAACTTACAAACAAATTTTACCTCTTTATAATATTAGTATAGATAATATGTATGTATTTAGAAATATACAAGTATGTTTATCAGTTGTTTAGTACCCATAACACATGCTATGCTTAGCTTGGGACTAGATGCCGTTGTGTATAAGTTGTGGAATTTATTTATAACGCTTTTGCACGACCCGGGGATCGACCAGGACCTCATGCCCAGCAGTATTGCTTGCGAGCACTAAAGCAACAAGGCAGTAACTCTTAGGCAGGCTTTGGTACTCTTCTTATCAATCCATTAGATTACAAGAACAAAGCACGAACAGGCTCTATCAAATTAATGAAATGAACGAGTGAGCTACACGAGCGCTTCAATTAATTCTCTAGTAGCCATTACTAAGTGATTGGATGTTAGTACTGCTAGACGGTGCGCACACTAGAGACAAAACGAGTTTCTTTTTAAAAGACAAAAAAACATACTTATTGGACTGAAATTTTATAGACAACCCATATGCAAGATATTTATTGACATATTAAATAGGTTTCATTCATTAACCAGCTCGGTGAAGGTCGTTCTAAAGCGGGATCTTAGACTATAATAAAATGTTTCTGCAATCTGTACCTTTGTCGATTCCTCTATAAACAAAAATCGTTTCTACGGCAGGTCTGGGCACAGCCTTACGTTAGAATCGCGAGTAGTACAGGGAATTAAAGGGCCTGTTACAGTTTAGAATATTCAAGTAGTTGGAATTGTCAAGTGTAACGGTGTTAATTTAGGTTTTGGTGGCCTCGCCGGGTAAAGGACCTGAAATTGAGACATTTTGGTTCGAATTCCTATTAACAGGTCATTATTATTCATTGAATATGTAACTAGAAACTAGTAATATAGGTACCTAATACAGAAGCATGTAAGTAAAGAGGGCAGCACATCAACCTACCCCAAATCAAATCAAATTCCTTTAACAGTTTTCAACTTTATAAAAAATTTGGCTTAATTGAAAAGATTTATGATAGGTGGAGAGCTTGAAGTCCAGTCGGGGGTTACAATGAAAAAAACGCCTATCTTAATATTTTTATTTTAAGCGAAATTGTTAATGTGAATGCGACGTTCTTGGTTGTTGTTTGTTGTTGCCTACTTAAAAAAAAATAGATAATAGTAACATGTTTATAACATATTATAGTAATATGTTTTCAACAAAATAAAATCAAAATTAAACATTCCTTAGGTAGTACAAATAATCTAAGACACAATCATTAAAATATTTTGTTTTTGTTTCAGGTAAGGAAACTCCAGTAAACATCGCGGTATTTGCTGCTGATGCTCATAAAATAAGGGTAAACATTTTATTTGCCAAGTTTTACGGTTCGTTGTTCACAAGGATATTTTGTAAGCTCACCTTTTTAGGGATCCGTACGAAAATGGTCAACAAATAATAATAATAAGTTAATTTATTATCTCTCACAATAGTTTTATCAGAATTCACATTGTGAGACAGCTCTAACAATGTGAATTCTTATAGTTCAAAACTACTTCAAACCTTCAGACCAACGTTTTAAAAAAACCTGTGTTACATTTACGTTGCATCATAAATAACTAGGCAGGTAACACGTTTTTCTACCAAACAATTACAAACAAAAATAAATAAATGAAAATAGTGTGTGTGTGTGTGTGTGTGTGTGTGTGTGTGTGTTTGTGTGTGTGTGTGTGTGTGTGTATGTGTGTGTGTGTGTGTGTAAGTGAATGGTGGTGATTGTGTGTGTGAAAATACACACACAGTGACAGTAAAGGTAAACGAAAGTAAGAAATCTAACAACATCATAATTTGCCAAAGACATTAAATTCTTACTATAAACGGGACATCACGAACAAAATTTTCACCCGATACTGTGTCCTAGTGGACATAAGTCGATGAGTCTGGTTTAGTACAATCCGCTGCCACTTTAATATTGCTTTATAATGCTATTATGGCGTTACTGAGACATGGGATGACAGTTGTTCTATGAGATTTCTTCGCATGCCCCCTCAATATTATCTTAAATCTCCTTGTAATTTGTCTAATCTTCTCAAGTATCTTGGAGTTGGCTTCCAGTCTTATCGGATGCAGCTGAAGACCAGTGTTTAAAATAAAGTGACTGCCTATCTTGGCTGCCAAATTGGGTAGCACGATACCTCTTGGTTAAACTGTTTGTCAGACTTGGTTATGACTACTCGTAGGTAGCTACTGTCAAAAATCTACAAATGACGCTTTTACGTGCTTTCCGATCCGAGGCATGGAGGGGTCTTGATTATAGTATTAAAAGCCACCCAAGACTTGTATTGTCTCGTGCGGCTATTATTTTTTAGCCACTAGCCCGTCATCGAGAGATGTCAGTAAATAAATGAATAAAACCTACGGAATCCTTGGTAATTTAAGTGAGTCCAACTAGCTCCTTGTCGGTTTCTTAAATATAAATGAAAGTGATTTATTTACATAGGTACCTACTGAAAAAGTAGAATCTACTTACAATATTAATGATGTTGTTGTACAGTTTTAAGGTTAAGTATCAAATACTGAAATAGGTGCTGTAAGATTTGTATGCTGAAGGATAACATGCATGACTTAGAGTTAGGTGACACAGAATTAAACTGCTTAAACATTTAACTATTCCAATTAAACACATTCGTGTCGTGATCGCGCGTTAGCTATAAATCGTGCTCTCCATTGTTCGCTCGCCCGAATAAGTACATTATCGTATTCGTCACGGGCCTTCAATGCCATTGGCTTGATGGTATACCTTGATATTGCTTAGACATACTTATTTACATGGAGGTTAGAAGATAATGTAGCTGGGAAGTGGAGACGGTGTTCAGTTGTGACGAAATGCAGGGCTACTTATTGCTCTATCTTTTCGGAGTATTCCCGTTTGAGCACCTATTTATTGAGCACCTATGCATTAACCTATGGGAAATTGGAATACCTTTGGTGCTAAATGCAAAGGTGATCAAAAAATAGGTGATTCTCAAACGGGAATACTCCATCTTTTCATTACCTGCCAGTGACTTGCTGAGAATTTACAAAAACTTTGTATTTCACTTTAAGAAAACTTCAAGTTGCGGTTACTTCCAAAGCGCATAGTACTCCGTCTCTGCGAGTGCGCATGACGTCATCCTAGATAGACACTGATGATAGCCAATACAAAACTAGCTGTTTGACAGTTGCCTAATCGTTGAACTTTGTCCAGTGATCATCATTGAGAACTGTCAACGGAGATACGCAAGATAAGATTAGAACGTATCAGACAGACGTGTTGGTGGAGAGTTAGTTCCGCCATTTCTTCTTCGCAGAAGAAGTACTAGGAAGTGACGAAGGGCGGGCTTTTTGAGGGACTAACTTATGTAACTGGCTTGTTAGTCTAGGAGTTAGTGACCCTGATTGCTATGCCGGAGGTCGTAGGTTCGATTTCCACCCAGGACAAATGTTCGTGTGATGAGCACGATCATTTGTTCTGAATCTGGGTGTAATTTATCTATACATATAATAAGACTGTAAAAAAACTGTGTCTGTACATTGAATATATTTAAAAAATAATAATTGAGGGGGGTTTAGAAACAGTAATAGAGCACGAATCCAAAAAAAAAAGTCTGTCTGTTTGTCTGTTTGTCTGTTTGTCTGTTTGTCTGTTTGTTTGCACGCGCTAATCTTCGGAACTACTGGACGGATTTGAATGATTTTTTTTTTGTTGTATAGATATTAAGTCTGGTCAACACATAGGCTATAATTTATCCTGGAAACTGGAACACCTGATGCAGAACCGCAACAGACCAGCTAAACTATAGGAGATACAAAAATGGTACCGTAGCAAAAATTGTTCCACGTGATGAGCATTTTTTGCTGAGAGAATAAATTTGAAGATCCGGAACACCTGATGCAGAACCGCAACAGACCAGCTAAACTACAGGAGATACAAAAATGGTACCATAGCAAAAATTGTTCCACGTGATGAGCATTTTTTGCTGAGAGAATAAATTTAAAGATCCGGAACACCTGATGCAGAACCGCAACAGACCAGCTAAACTATAGGAGATACAAAAATGGTACCTTAGCAAAAATTGTTTCACGTGATGAGCATTTTCTGCTGAGACAATAAATTTGAAGATCCGGAACACCTGATGTGGAACTTCAAGTGCCGAGCTACACTATAACATATTTAGGAATGACGTCTTAGCAAGAGTTGTTCAGCCTTATGAGCACTCGCTGTTGACGTATAAATATCGAAGATCTGGAACACCTGTTGTGGAATTCCAAGAGCCCAGCTACACCATAACTCACATAGGAATGACATTTTAGCAAAAGTTGTTTGGTCTGATAGGCATTTCCTTTTGACTTATAAAAATCGAAGATCAGATACATTTGATATAGAAATTAAAGCTATCACTAATTTCATTGCATATTTATCAAATAACATAAGTACCTCCACGCGGTGAAGGCGGGAACGAGATACCTATAAAAATGGTGCCATTGCTAAAACTATTTCACGTGAAGAGTGTTTTCTGCTGTGAAACTAAATTCGAAGATCTGGAGCACCTGTAGTGGAACTCTAAAGCCCAGCGACAATATAGCATATACATAATAAAAATGGCGTCTTAGCAAAAGTTGTTAAGTCTGATGGCATTTTCTGTTGACCAACAAAAATAAAAAATCTGGAACGTCTTGGATCGTCTCGCACATTCCATTGTTTTGCCGTCCCCGGGCTTTTACAATTCGACGTCAGACGTTTTAGATCTTCGATTTTGACGACCCCGTTGTCGCTGGCATAAGCAACAGGATCCGCGTACGAAGTCGCGGGCAGAAGCTAGTCTTTAATATTGTATTTAGAAGTAATTAAGTATGATTTTCAGCCGTTCAGTACC
The DNA here is from genome assembly GCA_921972225.1 of Euplexia lucipara. NCBI lineage: Eukaryota > Metazoa > Arthropoda > Insecta > Lepidoptera > Noctuidae > Euplexia > Euplexia lucipara. Next base: position 16,022,030 of record OV179155.1, on the reverse strand, counting down.
CATAACACAAGCTCTTAGCGTAGCTTGAAACTAGATGGCGTTGTGTGAAAGGTTGTGGAATATTTCTTTATTAAACTTTGACGTTCAAAAAGTGCTGAACTAGAATAAATGACTTTTGATTGTTATTTAGAAGTTTTGACGAGAATTAAAAGTACGGTTACCCCGGTTTACCGATACTGAATTTAAAAACAGAGTTCGAGTAATTTCTAAACGATTCTGTCCTAAGATACGTAGTTTTATTGATTTGTGAATAGGTATTTTATTAATAGCTTGGCAATGTTCCATTTTTTTTAGAAAACAATTATAAGCATAGCATCATCCTTTAAAGCTACAACTAGAATCTTTTTCCATTTTATTTTTAACCGACTTCAAAAAAAGGAGGAGGTTCTCAATTCGACGGTATGTTTTTTATTTATTTTTTTGTGTGTTTGTTACGCGATTTCTCCCCCATTTGTAGACCGATTCTCAAAATTCTTTTTTTATTTGAAAGAGTATACTTCCGAGGTGGTCCCATTTTAATTTGGCGAAGATCTGGTGCTGATCTTCGGAGATATGCAATGGAACTCTTCAAATATGGACGGCAAATCTGTCGTGATTGCTGGAATCGCTTGGATATTTATTGTTTATACAACATCATGATGTATCATCACGCCTGTATGCTCTGAGGGGTACGCAGATGTGTACAATATACCTAGATTTCGACAGTTAGGTATGTTAAGTTTCATTTATTAGGGATAAGTGGATAACCCTATTACCATTATGTATTGTTAACAAATAACAATATAAAAATAAATTCATGGCAAATATTTGTATGGAAACAACTAAAAATGGAAAAATAACTCTAAATTAGGAAGTCTGTGGCTTTGGTGGTTTTGTCTTATTCATGATGGGCCACCGACTTCCGAATTTAGAGTTATTTTACATCGGTTAGTGGTTTTTTTTAAGTCGGTTTTATTTTTTGCAAAAAAGATTTTTTCTAGTAATAAATTTAAGGGGGCTTAATGTGGCTTGATAATAACAGCCTCACAGGTCAATCGGAGGTTAAGCTACGCTTGACGAAGTTTGTCCGAGGATGGGTGACCATTCGTCACAGTCATATCAAGACTTCTTCGTTTCTTTTTATAACTCTTCACGTCGCACGTACCTAGGTTGTTCGTGTCGAAGTAATCACAATCAATTGTTAAAACACACACACACATACATACACTATACATAGGTACTCGTATCGTGAGGTGAATGAACTCCGAATCTATTTTATAATTATTTATTATCAGATCTGACTCGCGGCGTGCCAAGTAAAACAATGAATGTGGTGTATCGTTATTAAGAATTACAGATAACGTCACGACTGTATTGAGCTAAGGATTAGACAGAGGTGTAAAGTACATATATATATATTTCGTCAGTTACCTATGTTTAATCTTCATGTATAATCATCTGCACGCGTAGCATGATCACCGAAGAACCGGTCTTTGTCGTGTCTCGGAAGAAAAGAAATTAAGTGTTCATGCTACGCAGGCAGGTTTATTGAAAGAAATTTGACAGATTGAGGTTCCTGTCTATATAATCTGTCACTTTGCCGATTCGTCTGTAGACAAAGGCCGTTTCTTCGGTGTTCAATGTGTTCATGCTACGCATGCTGGTGGTTATAATAGTGGCCCGCAAGCGTAGCCTTAACCTTCAATCCACTCATGACAATATTTTTTATTTTATTTTATTTTATTTATTTGGGACAAAAACAGTTAAACGATACAGCATTCTTAAAATATATTGGTATATAAAAGAAAAAAAACGCATTAACCCACACTATTGTCCACGAATTGATTCGATGTTTTTAACATACTTACCAACCATTACAATGTACACATTATGGAATGCAATAAAGTATTGAGTATTGAGTATCGAAATAATATTGGAATTGAAGTTACTAGATAACGGAAATAACGGGCGAAATTATATCAACATCATTAAGAGATGACAATAAAACAATAGTTAAATAATAAGTGCAATTGAATATTTGACTCATGGACAATTGGCAAGATATTCAACAACCATTTTCTTTTCTTATTTGTAACAATATGTGCTACAGAGAATGCCTATTAATTAATTCTCCAGTCCATTATTAGAGTTCGATGAACGTCGTATAGCCAATCGATTTAACCAGCACTCTATCAGCTGCCATTACCACGATATCAGCTTGATTACTGATATGTTAATATTCGAGTATTTATAGAACTATATTGTGCGATAATCACGGTATGATATGAATCGGAGATGGGAGAAATGTCGTGAGCTATCGTTTACTAATATAAATTTATCTGGGGAACAGTGGGTGCCTAAACGTCTGCCTCTCTTCGGAAATTAAAGGCGTTAAAATATGACCGTTAGGCGGTATGTAGGTATTATTGTTATGTGTACTATTATTATAAAAAGAAAAAACTTGATTTTTGTTTGTTTCTAAGGATTTAACTCAAAAACTACATAGCCCGTCGGAAATAGACAATAAATTCGCAAAGCGTGATGTAGTTCTGCATTTTTGGTATGTTGTATGGGTGTGTTAGGGTAGTTTAAATTAAAAAATGCAACTTCGAAAACCTTGTGGAAAATGAGAAAATCGAGAAAATTTTCGAAATTTGTGGGGTTTTTATGGTATTTGCCTTGCATGGCCAAAACTATGCATTTTTTGCGAACGATGTTGTCTACAAGTATAAACTGTATTCAATAACCTACAATTTGAGTCCTATTTTGGCTCTATTGACCCTATAGAAGCTGAGCACTGCACTGCACTGCTGCTGTCACTTGAAAGATGACCAATTTTTCTCGAAAATAGCTTTTTCTCGATTTTTTTGACATATTTCGTAAGATATTCGCAAAACTGCTTGTTTTACAGAAAAGAATAACCAAAAATATTTTTAAGTACATATTTAGCTACCATCACTGCCTAAAACGAGGTCTGTGAGACCTACAGTTCACTCTTAATCTTAATAAAACGCGAAAACCCAAATAATTTACGGAGTCAAAATAATATAAGTATACAGGTTTATTGCAAATTAGACAGAAATTTTATTAATAGCTTGGAAGGTCTTTTACATTCATACCCAAAATTCGGTTACTGCCGACCAGCCAAGTAGGTGTCAGACTCACGCACGAAGGGTTACATATCATTTTCTTAAAAAAATGGCAAAAAGATACGTTTGTTGAATGGAAGCGTTTAGTATTTTTTTTACAGTGTTAACAGAAGTATATTATGATTGATGGTTTATGAAATACAGCCTGGTAACATACGGACAAACAGTGGAGCATCCAGTTTTGGATACGGAACCGTAAAAAAGGCCATAGACTATGAATTGTTCATAGTCAATCTTCGTTTTTTCCGGGGTTGGGATTCCTGTTCCTTGTGATGATGGGGAAGATCAAAAAGAACGCGTTCATGTCTTCCTCTTGTTCGTGTTCCTCTTCATTATTCTGAGGAAGAACTTCTTTTTCGTCTTCCTCTGAGTCATCCCCAATGGATGCTATGTTGTTGCACGACTTCCCTCCACAATTCAAACAAAGAGCTGAGCATTTCAGCCCAGCTTTTAAGCAGCTGCATGCCCCTCTACATTCCTTTTTGCATTTGCAGGCTATCATTTTTAGAAGCTGGGCTGGAGCTGGCTCTTTGTTTGTTGTGATCGGGATTAGGCCACGGGTGCTGATTTCCCAGCCCCACTTGGTGGGATCCTTTTCTACCCCCAGCCACTTTTGCACTTGGTGGTAGGTGCGAAAGGCATGAAAAGCGGAAGCTTCGGTAGTAGGTGGCAAACGTGCGAGATTCGTTTTTGCATTTGCCGCTGTTTTCACAAACAACGTGAATCTCAGGTCATGCAGTGTCTGAGTACTCGCAACGCCTCCGTATAGAGCTACCAGACACTTTTCACCAGCTTCCGCAATATTTTCCTGCGTTGCATCTGGCTGAAGGAAAATGGTAGCCAAGTCTACAAGGTCCTGCCTTGTCTGTTACCGGGTTGGCTACTTCCAATTCGCTTTTGTGCGTAATTAACTTACAATAAACATAAGCCCGAAGGCATTTTTGGATTGAAATGGGAGTTTTAGCCAGCATATACTGTCTTCACCACGTGGAGGTACTCCCAGCTTATGTTATTCATATACTGAATGGTATCATTGAGACAACCAATTATTAATTACGATGTTAAGCACAAATGTTAGCTTGAATGGTGAATTGGTGATCTACACATCAGAGTATGGGTGTTAACAAACGACAGAAACAATAATTCTAATATTTGCCTCTAAAACCCATTTTAACTATTTCATTGTTTTGAGATTGTGAGTGACCTGTTAGTCTTACAGACTTCATTTTGGGCTCTTATAAATGCCTAATAAGTACTTAAAAATATTTTTGGTTATTCTTTTCTGTAAAACAAGCAGTTTTGCGAATATCTTACGAAATATGTCAAAAAAATCGAGAAAAAGCTATTTTCGAGAAAAATTGGTCATCTTTCAAGTGTTCTAGCTCAGCTTCTATAGGGTCAATAGAGCCAAAATAGGACTCAAATTGTAGGTTATTGAATACAGTTTATACTTGTAGACAACATTGTTCGCAAAAAATGCATAGTTTTGGCCATGCAAGGCAAATACCATAAAAACACCACAAATTTCGAAAATTTTCTCGATTTTCTCATTTTCCACAAGGTTTTCGAAGTTGCATTTTTTAATTTAAACTACCCTAACACACCCATACAACATACCAAAAATGCAGAACTACATCACGCTTTGCGAATTTAGAATGATTTTCTGTCTATTTCCGACGGGCTAATAGGTACATTTTTTATTTTAATATTTATTAAAAACTATTTAAATGTTCTTAAAATAAACAAGGCACACAATTTAGACCTCTGGGTCTGTCTTAGCATGCCATGGCCTAGGATTTGATCAACGCGCTATTAACAGTTACATCAGAGTCGAGTTGATGTAGTATTGTTTAAGTTTACTCCTTACGTTTCTGCTGTTCATTGAGTCTCTGATATCATACATAACTCCCGCCTTTTTCCCATGGGGGTAGGCAGAAACTACAGAGCGCCATATGCTACGATTCTTACATACTTCTTTTGCTTCGTTTACATTCATACATGTTATCATACACACACGCCGGTTGCGAGTACTACGCACCTGACCTTTCTGAAGAACCTCACCTATAAGGTTTATGTATGTCCATCTAGGGCGTCCCCTCCCGGCGTTCCCACTTACATCTGCCTTGTAAATACCTTTCGTTAGTCGCCTTTCATCCATCCTTTCAACGTGGCCAAACCATCTAAGCATACTCTTTTCAATTTTTGTTACTACATCTTCTTTTAAACCACAACGTTGCTTTATCACATCATTCTTCAATCTGTTATTCATTTTTACACCACACATACTTCGAAAGGAACGCATTTCTACAGCATTTATTCTACTTTCATGTCTCTTTTGCCACGCCCAACATTCACTCCCAAACGTTAGTGTAGGCACCATTGTGAACAGCTGGTGAACCTCTAGGAATTTAAAAAAATCTTATACCATTATGTACAGTTAAAAAATATAAGGGAAGATGAGTCAGGCAACGCTTCTCACTGACTGTACCTATACTTAATGGTTAAAGAATGGTTAGTGATACATATTATCAAACTAAGCAGGGCTTGTCTATGAGTACTAGATAACTGATAGACATATACTTACAATTATGTATATTTTAAAAAAACACACAAATTCAAGATAAATTCCACTCAGACCCAGAACAAATGATCGTGCTCATCACACAAACGTTTGTTTAGAGATTGATCTGTGTTGTTGTTTTACTTAGCCACGAGGAAATAGTTAGCAATTATTTTAGTTTTATTTAGTTCCTTTATCTGAGCAAAGTTACGAACTGGTCATTTATTAATTATTTATCAAAACTTGACATACGCCTATCAAATGCACTTATTTGTGCCAATTGATAACGAAAGTACTTAATATTAAATTTATTTCTAGATGTATAACTATGAGGCCTTTGCAATCAATGTGCCTGATGATATTTATTGTGACGTAATTTCAAGTGAAATTAGTCATTTATAGACATCGGTTTATAAATGACTAGCAGACGTCCCGCGGTTTTACCCGCGTAGGTCCCGTTCCCGTGGGAATACAGGAATAAAAAGTAGCCTATGTGTTAATCCAGGGTGTCAGCTAACTCCATACCAACTTTTATTAAAATCCATTCAGTAGTGTTTACGTGAAAGAGTAACAAACTTCCATCCATCCATACTCACAAACTTTCGCGTCTTTAATATTAGTAGGACTGTAATAATTTCACTTGAAATTACTACTTACTACCTACTACTTAAAATGAGTATGATGATTAAATTAAACTTACTGAAATTACACTAAGTACACTTAGTGTAATTTCAGTAAGTTTAATTTAATCATTTATTCATTAAAACATAAGCTTTCAGTTAAAACCAAATCGCTTATATCTATACTAATAATACATTTAAACACATAAATTACACTATACTGTTACTTAAAAAGCTAATTAAACTAATAAAATAAAATAGAAAAACAAAAACGAAGTAACCTAAAATAACAAAAACCAAACAAACTTAAAAACTAGTTATTTCTTTTTGTTTAGATAAATATATACATGTTTTGCAATTGTGCTTTGGGTGTCAAAAATAAATCTGCTTCAGGAATATGTTTTAAAAATCATTAACTAACTTAATTGCTTAATTCGTTGACGCATTGCCACTAACCGAGCAGTATAAAATGCTTATAAAAAAATTGCCACTAAGAAAATTCAGAGGCTAAATCCAATAACACTTTGCTTGGAACAAGAATCGAACTGTTGGGACGCCAAGCTCAGCATTAGCACTCTCAACCACTAGACTAACGAGGCAAATTTATGGAACATGTATGCTTTATGCATATATTAGGTCCTCATTATTAGTTTAATGGTAACCTACGGACCAACCTCGGCCAGCGTAGCTTAACCTGTAGTCAACCCGTAATTACTTAGACCCTCACTCTCTGCTCACTAATCAAATCTCAAAAAAAAAATCGTATTAATAACTAATCCATAATCACATAGAAATCAATATCGTTCGTACTTACGCTCAGTTTTCTATAAAAACAGTTCAATACTGCCTAGCCTTTTATTGTAATGGCGTGATTTTATCGCCCACTTTGCCATTTGTGTTTACGATAATGCGATCATATTGACGAATAATATTATACCTACTACATAAAATAGTGCACTCGCGGTCAAAAATATATTTTTTTTTGTTCGTAAAAAAAAATTATTTAACATATTTTTATGCAAGGTTTTTTTTCACGTAGTGCAAGAGTTTTAGTTCAATTTCTTGATATATTGATATTATTTAAATGTGGCAGCTATATACAGCCGTCACCCATTTTAGAAAGTATCTAATATGTCAATGTCATAATTAGGAACACCTGTCAGTGCTTTTTATTGGCTGAAGTCAAATTAAAGTCACAGTTGTAGGTGCTCCAGATAATAAGAGTCTCTTCAATTGTAATGAAAGTGCAAAAAAGCAAAAGTTACATTTGTAAATCAATGCCCAGACAGACAGTGCTATACGCTTTCACTTAGATTTTCTTCTCTCTTAGCACACACACACTGGTAAGCAATTTTGTCGTATCCCGAATATGTATTTATTTTTAAAGACCACTGATTTATGATAAAAATGTGCTTCGGCTAGTCTGACTTCCGTTTTTGTTATAAACTCTACGTTACAATATTCACTTTTTTTAATATTGTAATACTTAGCAAGCAGTCGAGACTTCAGGAGAGAGAGAGCTTTTACGTCTCATATTTTTTTATCGACTAAGATACAACAACGCTGCTACTTGGGACTTGGGTCTGAACGTTGTGTTATTTTTGTATTCCAAGATAGATCTCGGGATACTTAATTAAATCTCTAATAATTTATTAGTCATTTTCCAGCTAAGAAATTATAACAGTCATCTATACAATTTATTTTACCATGGGGCATTGACATATATGTAAAATGCAATTAAATAAAACAATACCTTTCATGCCAAACGCGATCATTGTGTTGACTGACCGTACTCATTAAGTAATCGATTAAAACATTTATTCACAAAAACAAACAATCAAACACACGAACAAACCAGTTACTGCACATTATAAGAAGAAACATAATATAATTGATCACGTATCGAGCGGTTCAATGTAATTTCAGTTTAGCTTTCACTTCGGCGCACGCGCCGGTGTCAATGTCACTGATTGGTTGGTGGTAATGCTTATGTCAGTGTCATTCACAATTTGTGTTGCCTTTTTCAAACCAACCTGCCACCTTTAAAAATACTTTTATATATTATAAGTACTTAGATATTTTTTAAAAGCAAGTAGTGTATCTATACATATAAAACATACTATAAATAACATCACGCCATTGTATTCCTCGAAAGTTTAGGCTGCGGCCAATTAAATTAATAATTAATAAGTAAAATTATTCAAATCTCAAATCTTTTTTTGCATTCCGTAATATATTCAGGTGGTAGATATTTAAAATAGAAACAATACGGTACTTGACAGAATATGAACATCAAAATATTTATTAGTCTATCAGTTAGATTATAAAAAACAATACACAAGTTTTTTTTTATTTTTCAAATTGAAGGAAAACTGCTTAGATTAAGCGCATTAAAGTTGAGGAGAGGGGGCTAGTGACGTCTAGTATAAACTGTACTGGCTAGTGCCGTCATGCGACATTTTGACTCGATGTATCGCCGTTATTTTATGATTACAGGAAAAAAGAAAAAATATGTGTTGAATATTGTATTTGTGTCCGATTGATGGCAATAGGCTCGCCCCCTTATTCATAATTTTATTAATGTTGTTTCATTGTTGTAATTACAAAAGCGCGACGCACAAGGGAAGGGGGATTGCTAAGGGGGATTATAATGCGAGGATAAATGAATAAGTAATAAATAACTTAAAATCAAAGGCACAGTTTTCACGCAAAGCTTAAAAGAACACTATGATACAGCACCGTTCCACGTAATTTCAGTAGGTACCTACGGCTTTCACTGCAATCATGCGCACACGCCGCCCCCGCCAGTGTCACTATCACTGATTACTTCGTGATATCGCTTATAACATCTCGGTCGAGTTTCTATTGCTAATGGCTTATTTGATTGAGTTGCCTACTTACTCGTATATTAAGTACAGACAACCACAAAAAATGCACAAAACCTGACGCCCAACTACTTTAAGTTCATTTTTTTTTCGGATTTCCAAGCTATGATTTATTGTTATGGATTGTTGTTGTTGGAAAATCCATAACAATCATGTCATGGATTTTCCAACAACATTTCTAAATTTTTTTGGTAAGAGGTGCTATTTACTTAAAATAAACCCCAATTTATTTGAAGCCAGAGCAGCATGTCTCCTTCTTTCACACATCTCTATTAAGTGTCATCTCAACACTTACCTCCTTCCAAGCCATTTACGCTTTCATACAATCCATCCATTGTTTCTTTAGCCTTAGGACCTTATTCTATTTTGGCTATCCTCCACATTCATACACACAAACGAGTAACTGTAGTAGGTGTACTTCTTCAGGGTACACTAAAGTAACATTACACATCAGTATTTTCTATATCCTTAATACGAAATTTCTTTGCTGTCCGTACCTACTTACCATATCATTGCGGTGATTTGTGTGCCTAGTGATAGTTTCTCTATGATTTGAATGTAATGATGCTTGTGATATTTATGGGAAAAATATTGTGTTTGTATACAACGGGTTAATCTTCTCTTATACAATAGATAGGTTCTAATGATAGTAATTGTATAAAGGTGATTTGCTTATTATTATAGTACTAGCTGATGCCCGCGGCTTTACCCGCATGGATGTTGGCTATCGCGCCAAGCTTGATGTCAGGCTTGCCAATATAAACAAAAACTTGACAAGTTATAAATACGAATATGAAAACAGCATCGGCGTAGTCCTTTTTAAGTTTATCGCGTACGAACAGACAGACATACATACGGCCGCAAAGCAAGCGCGGATCCAACGTTGTAGGCACTGTGGACATGAATACTATGATACAACCCTAATTGTGGTCATACAGAACAAATGATCGTGCTCATCATACGAACATTTCTCTTGGGTGGGAATCGAACCCTCGACCTCCGGCATAGCAGTCAGGGCAACTAATCACTCGATCAACAAGCAGTCAAAGTACAACTTTATGTATTGATGTTATACCAATCGAGTAAAATTATTACCTCCTACTACTACTAATTTATAAACCTACTTGAGTATTGTATGTAACATAGAGACACGCAGCGCAGAAGTTCACTTAAAAATTATGTATTTTCTATCTTTCAAAATCAATGCATTGTAATAAGGCACTTAGGTTAGCTAGTAAGGTTAGCTATAGGAAAGGTATGATAAGGATTTCGGCAAGAATCATTAGTAGGAACTTACAATATCCCAAAATATAAAGTTTAATTAAAATAACTTTGAAAATCAGACAACTTTCAAACTAAATTTTGTACCCCCCTTTACCAGGAGGTAAAGGGTACTTACTAGGGTAGGGTAGGTACTTTGAAGGGAAACCTTAACCTTATACCTTAAGAACTACTACTCACATGTTCCTTGTAACAGGTCAAGCTTGTTGATATTTTCCGGGCACAAACCGGACACGGACTCCGGACTGCCACTGAGATATTTCAAATAGTTCTATATGTGAAATGTTCAATAACAATTTGCCCGACCATAGAATCGAACCCCTAGACCAACAAGGTAACCAACAACATACAACATCAACCCATAGCAATTATCAAATGTCATCTTAATTCACACGTATTAAATACGAATTCCATTACTGTACCGATTGTTACACATTAGAAGTATCACCCCATAAAATCATAATCAGTCAATGTGGGGAGATATGAAGATCTACATGATATGAGTATACGAAAATATATCGCGTGGTTAAAGTTAGTATCTTAAATAAGGAAGAAATTTGAAGTGAGAAATATCGTTTTCCATTTTGGGGATACGACCGTCAAAATCTCACAATTTATTGCGTATGAATAAAATTCATAAGTGGTAAATCACTTCTCTCCGCGAATGTACAGTGGGAGACGCATACAGCATACACGCAACGAATAAAATACAGTAAGTATCTATAGGAAATTTTACGAACAAACCCTTTTTTATAGACTTGGTTATTTTGTTTAAGTTCTGAATACCTAGGTAAGTATGTCAACTTTCTGAGTATCGCTCGGACGAGAAGTATTTTGGCACAGACATGAATAGAAATTTCTCAGTTGTTATACGTTTAACAATTTACTATTATATCGCACCTTGATAACAAAAGGGGAAGGTACCTATGTATATTATGAGCCCTTCCTTCTTTTTAAAATAAAAATGTACACACACAACCTACCTACCACTAATTACCTAATTAATTGAATAATTTTAATAATATAATATCGAAATAAAATTAACAAATGATAACAGCGAGGTAGAACCTAAGTTTGACACCTATGTGTTCATGGTTACATTTTATACTTTATCTTGATGTTATAAAATATAGTGCATGTGCAGTGAGCTTAAGTAAACATTTATTATCGTTTTTATCGAAAATAGCTTTGTAACCTAGTACCAATGTTGTATTTTACAGATATTTTACAACGCTATCGTACTCGTATTAAGTCATACTAATATTATAAAAGCAAAAGTTTGTGTGGATGGATGGATGGATGTTTATTACTCTTTCACGTAAAAACTACCGAATGGATTTTAATAAAATTTGGTATGGAGTTAGCTGTGACCCTGGATTAACACATAGCCTACTTTTTATCTCTGTATTCCCACGGGAACGAGACCTACGCGGGTGAAACCGTGGGACGTCTGCTAGTAGTTTATAAAAAGATAATATTCATTTTGATGCATCAGCAAAGAAAACAGTGTAGAAAAGTGTTCTGTTTTTCTTTCCATACACACAGTGATACGCGAGGCACCATAAAAGTGCGTAAACAGTGTGGAGTTACGCCAATTTCCTTAAGGTTGTTCAGCGGAAATGTACCGATATGGGTGGCGAGCGAACATGGCTTCGCTCTCAGGCAGAACGTCGACCAGTCGTTTGTACCCTTTGAAACTATGCCAGGGAAAGAAAAGAAAAGAAAACAGTCGGAGAAAATTTTGTCATTATTTTTAGCCACCTCGTTGGGTAATACACATACTTAGGTATGTACAGACGCCAGCACATCAAGCTACCCCAAACTGTCAAATTTTCTCAATTGAACATGAACCTTATTCTGTTTGTTATAAAGTTGAAAAACGATAAAAGAAATTTGAAACATTGGGGTAGATTGATGTGCTGGTTTCTGTACATACACATAGGTACCTAAACTCACGCCTTTTTCCCATGAGGGTTGGCACTTTGGCAGAAAGTACAGAGCGCTATCTGCTACGATTCTTTCATAGGTACTTTTTTTAGCTTCGTTTATATTTCAATACGCTATGTGCCTACCTATACTATGTATGTCCATCTAGGGCGTCCCCTCCCCTGCCTTATAAATACTCTTCGTTAATCGCCTCCCATTCATCTTTCAACGTGACCAAACCATCTAAGCATACTCTTCTCTACGACTTTTGTCACTACATGTTGTTTTAAACCACAACGTTGCTTTATCACATCATTCCTCAATCTGTCATTCATTGTTACAACACGCATACTTCACAACGGACGCATTTCTTCGGGTAGTCTTAGTTTAATTCCCATGTCTGACAATGTGTTATTGAATTTTTCTATCTGGACTGGAATTGTTGCTTATACTCGTGAAAGCATTTCGGAGTCCAGGTACCTGCAGTACTTGGCTTGGCTTTGGTATTGTGTAGAAAAAATATTAATTAATTAACTATAAAAAAAATTTAGCTCTCCGGAGTTTGCTTTTGTGCACTCTTGATAGTAATACGTGTGTCCCCTGTTACGTGAGACTTAGATAGAACTAGCGAAAAGTTGTTGTAGGTACTACAGTTACCACCTCTACCGTACCCTTTAATATTTACAGCTGTAATGTTAAATTACGTAAAAAGTAGCAGTGTTTGCACACTGCTACTTTTTAGTAGTTAGTGACCCTGACTGCTATGCCGGAGGTCGTGTGTTCGATTCCCACCCGGGACAAATGTTTGTGTGATGAGCACGATCATTTGTTCCGTGTCTGGATGTAATTTATCTATAATATGTATGTATTTAGAAATATACATATAAATATGTTTATCAGCTGTTTAGTACCCATATCACAAGCTCTCAAGCTTAACTTGGGACTAATAGCGGTTCTTGCATAATTTTAAACCTATCGTTAAATTTTATAGATCGCTGGTCCTAGACACCGAGGAACAAGTGTGAGTTTTGATACTCATTCAAATCAAATCAAAAGTCATTTATTCAAATTAGGCTGAGGATCAGCACTTTTTGAACGTCAAAAATTACATAAGACAGTCCCCCAAAACGCCCGCCCTTCGCCACTTCCTAGTGTTTTTGCTGGGAAGAAGAAGTGGCGCAACAAACTCCCCAGCAACACATCTGTCTGATTATGTTAGAAGAACAGTTTAAACAGCATTGGTAATAAATAAACATAATCATTTAAATTAAATAATTTGCTACATGTTAGCTAGCACACACCGATATACAAGATAGTAGTAATAAGAATAGTAGGTACCGACGTTGAAAACTAAACCCAAGCAAAACAAATTTATAACTAACTGAATAAATAGAAGCCTCCAAGTAAGAAGGGCGTGCCCGTTTACATATACAGAACTGGATTACACGAATAAGTCTATGTCATTAAATAAATATATGTTTTTTATAAAAAAACACATTCATGCGACAAGTGTGAGTTTTAATACTCATTCGGGCTAGGGTTTCAATACTCGATTTATGAACACCCAAAAAGGTATTCCACGCGTCCGTATTACCTTTAATGCGTTTTGTGTGACGTGTAAATAATTCCTGAGAAACTCACATGGAGTTAAATCCACATGTATCAGTATGTAAACACGTTCAATATTCACGACGGTGCACCAATGTGGGCGAGTAGGTGACCCTGTAAGTGTGAGTGAATTTAATTTTTAAGTGGACTTTGTCGCCTTGGTCGTGTAAACAGTAGCTGTTGGACTTAGCCGCTTTTACTTTGGTCAGTTCTTGGAATGATGCGTAGTTTAGGAGTTGGTTTACTCCTTCGTGTATTAGTTATATTAGCTGGAAATAATGCGATGTCGTGAATATTTAACGACTTGCAGCCAATGTTTTCATACTTTTAGCATAGTACCTATGTTTACGTAGGCAACCCGGTTGATAATATTTGTCATGAACCTAAATCACCAGGTAAGCCTTACTTTATGTATTCAAAGACATCGTACCTCATCTATGAGATCTTTGATTATATGAAATGGTTTCAATCTACATTAATCTCCTCATTAATAAACGTGGTATACCAGAAAGTTAACGAAGCGACTACTGGGATCTCGATCAGTTTTATTTTTTTGCTCAATGCAGGATAACCTATTCAAGTGGGAATGCTGTTTTATGGATTAAAACCTTTACTTGTCCCATATAAGCTTACGAGTCTGGAATAGTGATTATTCGATGAATATTTAAAATCACTTAAGGGGAACCGGGTCCACTCTTGATCTGTTTTTTACTTCTGTTATTTTGTGTTTACGCTACCTTTATGTAACTGGTGTATTCCCACAAGGGGTGGCTAACGATGTTTTATTTTACACTTTAATACCGATAAAATTCTTCTCTCGTTTTCGCGTAGTTTAGTGACCAACCAGGTAACAGAGTTTTTTGCCGCCAATGGGCTTCTAGCTTCACATACCGTCTAGAAATATTTCTCAGACAAGGGCAGGTTTCCCACAATGTTTTTCTTCACCGTTTTTTAAGCAAGTGATAATATGACAAGACTGGCCTGTTGTTAGTGACGCTGACTGCTATGCCGGAGGTCGCGGGTTCGATTCCCACCCAGGACAAATGTTTGTGTGTGGTGCACGATAATTTACTGCGCCGTTTCCTTAATGAATATTTCCATAACTGTGGTCCTCCCTATTGTTGACAGGAGGCAGTGATTTAGTTTCAGTACAAATTGAAGTGAAAATGAACGGAATCGTGTGAGTATGAATACTCGCACTCAACCCACTGTACTTGCTAACGATACAGTTCAAAATATAATTAATCCGTTTAATGCTTTAGTTAGGTGTCTAACTTGATTTATAACTTAGTAATCTAATCAGTTAAGTGGATTAGTACGTAACAAGAGCGGCTGGGATAGCTCCGCTATATCAAGCTTTATTGCTTTAGGAGGAAAGTATTATTTAGTGCGTAAGTAAATAAATATAAAGTAAAATCCTTACTTTCATCACTTTCTTCTTCTTATCGTGTGATTTGTGATTAACCTGGTGACAAGATTCGCCCATAGGCCTCTGAATAGGCATCACATGCCCTCGAGAAATACCTCTCAGGCATACTTTGCCGATAAGCTAGTGAAGCGGGTGCTGCTTGTGGTGACTGGTCGTCTTACTGACCTTAGTTTTTGTTATTGTTTAACTAGTAACTGATTTTTTATTTAGCTTCGATGGTCCTAGTGTATTTTTTTTTTATATTTCTTTTGATGTAATGTCGTAGACCTAGTCATGTATTCGAGTTTTGTACATGTAAGCGGGCACGCCCTTTTTTCTTGAAGGCTTTTATTTATTCAGTTAGTAAAAACTTAAAATAAATAAATAACTAAAACTAACAATAAATAACTACAAAGCGTCAAAAAAAAAAAAAGGTTTTTTTTAGTTAGTTATGTTTATTTTTATGCATGAGTTTAGTTGTCAACGTCGGTACTTACTATTTTTATTACTACTGTCTTGTATATTGGTGTGTACTAGCTATCATGTAGCTAGCAAATTATTTAATTTAAATGATTATGTTTAATGATTACCAATGCTGTTTAAACTGTTCTTCTAACATATCAGACAGACGTGTTGCTGGGGAGTTTGTTCCGCCACTTCTTCTTCCCAGCAAAAACACTAGGAAGTGGCGAAGGGCAGGCGTTTTGGGGGGCTGTCTTATGTAATTTTTAACGTTCTAAAAGTGCTGATCCTCAGCCTAATTTGAATAAATGACTTTTGATTTTGATTTTTGATTTTGATAATTACCTATACAATACGCACATGAATCATATCGAACTCAAGACCTATAATTTGGCAATCCGCTGGTCACACCACAATGCTATCGATGCTTGGTGTTAACTCACAATGAGTATTACAATTTTACTAATTTATACCCAAAATTCATCTTACAATAATTATGGTCCTTGTTAAATTTAAGTTATTTTACCTTACCATTGACAACATAATCAACATTGCTTACTTGCTACATTGTTTGCTTGCTTGCTTTGCTTTATTGCTTACTTCTGCTTGCTACAAAGACTAAACGCACAGGCCAACGTCAGGGTGAACTACACTCCAAAATAAAAACACCAAAGAAATATGCGGGTCAATTGTAACGTTTCGAAATCTTATCACGTGCCCACACCGACATTTGGCAAATGTCAGCTGCATAAAGGGCGGGAAAGTGGCTGTGTTATTAGAACTTATGTTGATAGGCAAACGTGGAGAAGTTTAGTTTTCAAGAGGGCTTAAAAGGTTAAATAGAAAATATCTGAGAGAATCTGAATCTAGAGGAAATGAAATCAACCAAGATCCTCGTACGACCCTTAAAAGTAGTCATAGCCTAGTAGCGTGTTCAGTGCATTGCCAAGTCATGGGTCTCGAGTTTGAACCCGGCCAAGGCACGCAGCTCTGTCTCTTCGGATAAATGTGCGTACCGGGTAAAACGGGGTCGATAGAAACACAAGGGTGAATAGAAACTAAACTTTGAGAAGGATATTCAGGTAAGTTAAAAGTTTTTTGTTACATATACGAGGACTGTGAAGCTTTAAATAATTGAGATTCGACACCTTGTTAGTATCAAACAATATTAAACTAGCTTAAAAATCCTCCTCTAAGTTTTGTTTCTTTTCACCCATTGAGTTTCTATCCACCCCGGTTTACGGCATTGTACAGACGCCAGCACATAATCCTACTCCAATGTGTCAAATTCCTTTGATAGGTTTTCAACTTTATACTAAACGCAATAAGGTTTATGTTCAATTGGGAAAATTTGACAGTTTGAGGTACGTTGATGTGCTGGCGTCTGTACAATCATAATTTGCTTCAAAAATGGTGAAGGAAAAAAATATTGTGAGCCAACCAGCACGCTTGAGAGATATGTTTCGACGGCATATGAAGTCAAGAACCCCATGGGTGGTGTAAACTCTGGCACCAGGTAAGTCAAAAACCACTCAAAAATAAGATTATATTTAGTCCTATTTCAACTTAGGACTGCCTCGTTAGTTTAGTGATCGCAAGCGCTGCTGCTGAGCATTAGGTTCTGGGTTCGATCCCTGGGTCGGGCAAAGCGTTATAGAGTTTTTCCATCTGGAATTTCTTAGTAGCAGGCTGGAATCTGGAGTGTCCGATTGATGGCAAAAGGCTCGCCCCCTATTACAAGGGACATAAACGAAATGTGGGTGTTACTACCAGGTCACCTAAACACAGAAAGAAAGAAAGAAAGAAAGAAAGCAAGAAAGAAAGAAAGAAAGAAAGAAAGAAAAATATTTATTTGACCTCCGCCTAGCCCGTCGAGGATTACAGGCCAGGGGCTCGAGTCTGCTATTGCAATCGTGTCTCAATGACCGGTCATTGATCGAATATTTGACAACTTAGACTGTTTTTGTATGGGAAATGTGTCATAAGTTTGACGTTATACGTCAAATCGACCATTGACCGATCATTGAGACACGATTGCAATAGCAGACTCGAGACCCTGGCCTGTAATCCTCGACGGGCTAGGCGGAGGTCAAATAAATATTTTTGATTTCTTTCTTTTTTTCTTTCTTTTTTTAGGTGATGTTATGTATGTGTGTTCAACGAAGGATTAGATCATCATCATCATCTTCCCACCCAGTAACTGGGTAGCAAGACACACCTTGGTTAAACTGGTCGTCAGATTTTCGAGATTCTGAATATTTTTACCTACAAACTAGAACACGTACGCTGTCTACGTAGTTAGTACTTTTGTATTACTTTTGTGTCTCTGTGATTTGTAACGTAGGATTTGATACGGTTTAAGAATTACAACTGCACTCTGTTTACTCCCTAAGGCCCCGTCCTAAACAATGCAAGTAAGAGACTTTATTGTGTTGCGGCCTGTGACCCACTTAGCGAGCCCAACAAGCAACCACAGCCCACAGGCGTAATCTAAGAGTGTGTAACGAAGCGAGCTAATTAAAACAATAACCGTACTAATTAAGTTTATTTGGTTTTGCAAATGCGTGTGTTCCTGTTAAGGACTTTTGACTGGGACTTCCCTTTTTTGAAGAGAATACTTCTTTAGGCTCCTTGGGCATTTGTGAGATAGCAAAAAAAAATATTGCAATCAGTAAGAAAATTGAAACGATCTTATGAAATTTAATGTACTACCGTGAAAATGAAGTGAAGCCTACATAATACAATTGGTATAAAAAGAAGACATGTAATGTGTCTCTTAATTGCATGAATAAAATTTTTATTAGTTGTTTATATTAATTTTACTTTGTAACGAATAAGAAGATGTGGTGATATAAAATAATGCTCAGATGGTTAAGCTGAGAGGCGACTAACATAAAGTATTTATGTAAGGCAAACTTCGTTCCGCCTTAGGATCAATTTATGTCGTGTAAAATTGGACCTGGAAGACATTTGTCACTTGTCATGTCAAAAATGGCGCTGCATTCTAAAATGTTTAATTATCGTTTTTTTTTTAATTTATAAGTTTTCTTAAATAAGGTTCCGCTCAACTTCCTTAATTTTTTCTTTCTTAAGAACCTTCTCCTCACAACAAAAATAAACAACAAAAAAAGAATTTGAGAAATCAGTCCCCAAATTGGAAATTAGCGACCAAAAAAATAAGGAATTCATTTTATAAATATAAATAGATAGATAGATTTCAAATTGTAATCTCAATATCAATATGTCCAAAATAAGTCGCTTAACTTCTCTAATATATTTGACACGCTTTAGATTGTCGCTAAGACGAGATCGCAACCTTTAAACATTTAAATCATGTCTGAACGTAAAACGAGTACTTTTGAACGTTTTTAACAATGTTTGAAAGTAAACAAAACAAAAGACGTTTGTAAGAATCTTTGCAGGTGGCGTTCTGTAGTTTCTGCCTAACCCAATAAGAAATTAAAGCGTGAGTTCATGTTCATGCGAAATTAGGCTAAATATTCACGCAGTCTTGCAATAACTAGGTATTCATTTTGATTTGCGATTGAAATACCCAATAGATGTTACATGATTTTCCCAATAAATGTTCCAATGAAGCTATAATTGTATGTCCATTAAAATCTGTTCCCACGGGTTTGTCATGTTTTCGACAGGGACAATGTTCATAATGTCATAACTATGTATTTAGTTATAGTTCTTAATGCAATTATGTTCGAGCGTAATGCCTAATTAAAATGTAACTAAATTTGATCGGATATTACTTGTGACGCCTGTGGTTTCATCCACGTATTTACACAAATTTTAATTTCGCAATATAAAGGTAAACATAACACCCACACCTGTGTTCCCCAAAGAGATAGGCAGACCTGTACCTACTGCCTATGTTCACTCTGTATAAAATTCCACAACACCTCTTTACTCTCTGAATCTTATTTTTTTTTTGTTTTTTGTCTGCTTGGCGTCCGTACCCCACTGCACGGATCCAGCAGAATATCAGCGCCAGGTACATTTGCCTGGCTCATGCTGAGCTGGACTCCCATTTGGTGCCTTGAGCCGCGCACCGCACACTGTATCATTCATCGCTCATTGTTTTATCTCTTTTGATTTTGTATTGTGTCTTTGTCTGTGTCTTTTGTGTGTACATAATAAATGTTTTATCTATCTACCTATGTATAGTTCACCCACATTTCGCCAGTTATGTATGTAATAGGGGCGAGGCTATTGCTATAAACTACCACTACTTAGAAATTCCAGCATGGAAAACCTAATAACATAGCCCGACCGGGCACCACTTGACTAACGAGGCAGTAGCAATGTGAAGTGGGTACCTCAAACTACACTGTTTCCGATAGGGTCCATTCATACTTACGATACTTATAAGTAACTCCTATGTAACAAATTTCATACCGTTACCGTCTCATTTAATAATAATTAATTAATTGACATAGTTTTGAATTTAGTGTCATATAATATGTTCGTATTTTAGTTGAATTGTAATTTATTGAGTTTTATTTTATTTTTATTTATTCTTTAGTTGGTATCGTTTTACAACTTTTTTTTTAATTAATACTATAAACCAGTGCTTGACCGCAATCCCACCCGATGGTAAGCAGTGATGCAATCAGTAATGGTGAAGCGCACTAGTTTATATTCTCTCTAGCCTTGAAGACACCTAAATTATAGTCGGACGGAAACGGACTTTTTGTCAAGGGGTGTAGTTACCTGAAATAAATGAATTTATTTATTTATTAGTTACGGTTACGACTCCTCGTAGGTCTCGTGGTCACAAGCGCTACTGCTGAGCGTGAGGTCCAGGGTATAAGTTATATGTTTATCAGTTGAAGGTACATTACTCGGCACAAGCTCTGCTAAGTTTGGGATTAGATGGCGATGTGTGAAAGATTGTGGAATATTTATTTATATACCTCACTTAACTTCTGCCTATCTATACTCCATCCGATTAGGTAGTTAACAAAAGGTAAACAATTTTGACATGTATTTTTAGTTAATAACACAGTTTAAAAATAAAATGCAGCTGAAAACAAATTTAGATACTTGCAACAAAAACGATTACATGATCAATTAAACAATTTGTAATTAAACAGCAGTTGTATTTAATTAATAAGCGTTTAAATGTAAAAAGACTTGTCAAGATTGTTTACCTTTAGTTAACTACCTACTTGGATGGAGTATAAACTTCGCAACTCAGTTTCATTGGCAAAAATACCGTGAGTAAAACTGTTACTTAGACTTTTAGGCGTCTGTACTACAATGGCTGACAAAAGCCTACAAATGGCAGTCAGGACCAGAGGCTCAGTGTGCTTCCCAAGGCATGAAAATCTTCCGAATCCATTAGTTCTCTTTTCATTCGCGTTCCGAATTTTCCTCATTTAGTTTGTATCTGTTTAAGTGAACATTTGCAACTAAAATGTTCTAATGTGGAATGTTTATTTCGAAACGTTTCGTTTTGGAGCTAACTAACACAAAGCGAAGAGAATTTAATTTAGTTTTGTGTTGTTTCATTTGGTTTTACATGGGAATGCTGAAAACTCGTGTATATTATGAGTTAAATGGGACGACAAAATATACGCACACTGCAGTCTTTCATCGTTGTAATTTTACCATCTTCCATTTTTAAATTCCCGATGCAAAAACAACGGAGTGTTATAAGTTTGACGTGTCTGTGTAGGTCTGTCTGGTGGCATCGTAGCTCCCAAAAGGATGAACCGATTTTGATTTTGTTTTTTTTTTAGTTTGAAAGGTGAATTAGTCAAGAGTGTTCACAGTTATGTATGTTTGATGAAAGTCAGTCCAAGATGCTCACCGTCACAAAATGACGGATTAGGTACATATTTTATCGCAACTCCTCAATGTGGGTTTCAAATGAAATGGCCAAGACCAGTAAATCACTACAGACTAAGATAAATTTCCCAGTCACCCTGTGAATACTTAGGTGAAGTAAACTACTGTCAATGCCTAGCAGTAGTTGGTAATGACTGCTCACTTCGCCTTCACTTCACCTTTCATTTTTACCGGTTGATTTAAACAGAATAACACTGCTAGACTTGTCTGCTAGCCATAGGTCTCCCGACAGATATATTTTCCAGCCTACTGCCACCTCTGTTTATTTATTGATTAATGCATTATGTACACAACAGGCTTAAAAATAATGAGTACTTGACCCTGCAAGGGTGCAGCAAGATAAATTACAACTAGATTAGGAATTTTACAATAAAACTTAACTTAAATTACATTAGGTATATCTATTCTAGGTTTAAAATAAAATATTATTGTAAGTATACCTACTAATTAACAAATGAATAAATTTTTGAATTCCATTTTAATTTAATTTAGTATCTTCTATAAAATCTTGAATGATATATTAACATTTATTTAAAAGCAATGCCTTTAACATACTAACTTTGTAAGCCATGTCGGTAACTCCGACTCTCCGGAGTCGCCGTCGCACACGAAGAATCCCGACCCAAGTCGAGTAAACAACGCCAAATAAATCACGTTTCTCGTATGAATTAATAATTTTTAATTTCGTATTCTTTTTTTCATAAAGTATTTGTAGCCGTTGCTGCAATAGGGACACACACTCTGTGGAAATGTTAGCTGTCTACCTATTACGGTTTATGAAAGATACAAGATACAGACGCTCGCTGATAGACAGACAGACAGAGAGTGGAGGCATGGTTTAGAAGGTTCAATATTAATTTTTGTCGTATACCTAACGCTCGTATAATTGAACTTGAATTCATGAAATGTTGACATCATGGTTGAGATAGTAGCTGAGCGATTGCCTGATACGTCTCGGGTGCGATTCCGTGTGGTGATATGCTAGGAGTTCCACGTCTAGCTGTTTGGGTAGGTAATTATGTGTAGTTAATATTATTGTAAACGCACCTCTGATAACGGAGAAATTCCTAGTTTGGGGCAACGTTTATTAAAAAAATGCGCTTCGTGTTGCAATTTTATTTGAACAAGTTTATTCAATGTTGGTGTGAAAGAATTATTTTGTAGCGTTCGACTACTAAAGATTAAAAGATTAAAGATACCGCGGGCTGGTATCCGCAACTCCACGTCAAAGCGCGTATTTTGCGTATGGGCTATAATCTACCACGCGGGCCCAGTGCGAATTGGTAGATGTCACATGTCTTCGAATTTTTGGTTCTAGGACATGCCGGTTTCCTCACGATGTTTTCCTTCGCCGTTTTTGAGAGCAGTGGTGATGAAGTAAATTACACAAAGTAATGCGCCTGCCTGGGTTCGAACCCACGACTTACTGTTCGTAAGTCGGGGCCGCCACCACTGGGCCATCGCTGCTCTCGTTCGACTACTAGCGTGCCATTGGTTTATCATCCCCGGCCTATGCAACGCTTGTACCAGAAATGTGACTTCATGCGCTTAACATAATCCTACCCCAGTTCCCGTTCCGCTCCAGCCAAAACTATACGTGATTTGGATTCCAATTGTGTCCATGAATTGCTGACCGGAACGCTGCGATCAGTAGGTACAAACTCTTTGTTTTGCCAAAACCCTTCGTTGGCTAACCAAAGGGCTTAGTACGGATCTTGTTCCGGATTTCGGTGGTCTATTGTTTTGAAAGGAGTTCTGTATTTATGCTTTGAGAATAGTAGATCAGTAGTGGTATTCTGTAAAAAACATCCCTTGAAAATGTGCCTACATAGATGAGTTTTGCATTGAGATGATTCCATACTGATGTTCGGCACTGACAAAACACGTGTGTGTGAAAACAAAACTTATGTACACGCGTTAGTGAGGTTAAGTTTATTTGGCGTAACAAGATAAGAATATTTCTAAAAATTTAAACTACACTAATGATAGAAAAAACCAAAATGTTTATCGTGTCGGTGTGCGCGCGCATCGTAAAAAATAACTCTCATCATTTCCCAAATGCGCCAGAAGAGAAGAAGTATTCAGTAGAACTTCAAAACCTGATAATACTTTGCCCTACTCGGGAGTCTAACCCAGGACCCCGTACGCAGCAGTACCTATATATAGTGCTTGCGATGTCGTTACCATGATGATTCCTTTTATGTACTAAAACGACCTTAGTATGTCACATGTATTCACGCTTTTTTTAAGGGCATGAGCAGAAACTCATTAACTACCTACGTTCTTTTTTCTTTCTTTTGATTCGTGGTGGAAAATCCTCATGCTACAGACGCCAACACGTCAAGTTACCACAATGTGTCAAATTTCTTTGATCGTTTTTCAACTTTATGTCAAACAGAATGAGGTTCTTATTCAATTGGGAAAATTTGACACATTAGGGTAACTTGATGTGCTGGCGTCTGTACCTATATGTGAATGCATTCTCCTCATACGTTTTTTCACAGAACTTTTCAGCCCCTATCCCAGGGTTACCATTTAAGCGGAGTCCCGGTAATTGGCAAAGTTGGACCATTAAAGTTTTATTTTAAAGTTGACTTCAGCGGAAATGTTCAGAACTGGAACCTACTTTGATGGTTATAAACTAAGCTAAATTAATTGGTGCATCTCTTGGGCATTGTTCTTCAAAAAGGTCAGCATATGTAGTTCTCACAACTGGCGTGCGTTTATGACTTGATGTAAACGAATTTAATGGTGTATTAGTTTGTTAGGATGACGCTCCGTGGGTCCTTTTAAAAAAAACACTTTGTTACTGCTAAAATAATATTTAATTAAATGAGGTTACACTAGGACACACTGGTTACACTACAACAACTAACGACACGGAATGTATAATAATATGTAGGTACTGCGAAATTGCTATAACTGTCTGTCTGAGCACATGGAAATGCCCTTTTATAATATTGGTATTAATATGGAAGCGGCGGGGTTTTTATCATAGTCAGCATTTGATGCATTACAAAGTCCGTTCATAACAGATCGAATTAGGAGGAGTTTTGGGCAGTCGGAGGTTGTGGAAGTATCGTCTGTTCCCATGACCCCCGAGCTCAGGTGTGAGACGGAATACCCGGGTGGTTTTTAGTCTGTACGAGTCTGACAGATCCCTTTGCTTGGTTTGTTAGTAGTAGTAGGTAAACAAAAATAAAAAAATATAATAAGATGTTAG
Source organism: Euplexia lucipara (assembly GCA_921972225.1). Taxonomy (NCBI): domain Eukaryota; kingdom Metazoa; phylum Arthropoda; class Insecta; order Lepidoptera; family Noctuidae; genus Euplexia; species Euplexia lucipara. Next base: position 15,997,067 of record OV179155.1, on the reverse strand, counting down.
TTATTTATTAGTAAACAAAGCAAGTTATACAATCTAAACCAAGTCGATTCCTTTATCTGTGCAGCAGTACTATTCTGCAAGAATCACACCGCCAAAGCGAATTGACGGTTCACTTCTCTAAGTTTTCACGCAGTGATGTTAACTGAATCGACCGGCAGGTGTAGGTACTCTTGCCCAATTCACAGTAAAATTACTGTTTATTTTGGAAGCTAACGTGCTAAAGACAGTGTCGGTAGATACTTCCACGGACCCTACTCATTATCGATGCAGTTCTCACAATGATGGAGAAGAAATCACCAAAGGAAGCATCCGCAAACATTACGAATATCGCAGCGCATAAAATTGATTTATATATTAGAAAAAGATTGACTGAATAAACATTATCTATTAATAAAGCAAAACAAATAAGGTATCGTGTGTAGCTGAAACTATGCGCTTAATATGGACAAGACGCGTACAGCAAAAACTGGAACGAATCGTGATCAACGCCTTTATTGCTTTTCATATCATGTGGATTTATATCGCAAGTCGTATTTATTATTGAACAACACTGTTTATTATGTTATATATTATATTGTTAATAAAACAATATTCGATATTGAAAGACAACTGTGATGTTATTGATTAATGTTTGATGCGAGAATGTCTGCTGTTAAACTTGCTTTTGTAGTTTATAAGTGGGTCCATGTTTCCAATTACATCTTTCGTGACAAAATTAAACTTACAATCTAACTTTTCTTTCCTCTGTACACTCTGGGGGTCGAGTCTGCTATTGGAATCGTGTCTCAATGACCGGTCAATGATCGATTTTTGACGTATAACGTCAAACTTATGACACATTTCCCATACAAGAACTGTCAAAGTTGACAAATATTCGATCAGTGACCGGTTATTGAGCCACGATTGCAATAGCAGACTCGAGCCCCTGGTCTGTTGTTTTAATTTTATTTATTTTTTAACCGACTTTCAAAAAAGGAGGAGGTTCTATGTTCGTGTGTATGTTTTTTTTTTTTTTTTTTTTTTTTTTTTTTTTATGTATGTTACCTGATTTCTCCGCCATTTGTGGACCGATTCTCAAAATTCTTTTTTTATTTGAAAGAGTATACTCCTGAGGTGGTCCCATTTTAATTTGGTGAAGATCTGGTGCTGATCTTCGGAGATATACAACGGAACTCTTCAAAAATAAACAGCAAATCTGTCGTGATTTCTGGAATCGCTTGGATGTTTATTGTTTATACAACATAATGACGTATCATCACGCCTGTATGCTCTGAGGGGTACGCAGGAGGGTACAATATACCTAGATTTCGTCAGTTAGGTATGTTTATTTTAATTTATTAGGGATTAGTGGAAAACCCTATTATGATGACATGTATTGTTAACAATTAACAATATAAAATAAATTCATGGCAAATATTTTTATGGTAACAACTAAAAATGGAAAAATAAAAAACTTTTTTGCAAAAAATAAAACCGACTTCAAAAAAAACACTAAACGGTGTAAAATAACTCTAAATTCGGAAGTCGGTGGCCCATCATGAGTAAGACAAACCCACCAAAGCCACAGACTTCCGAATTTAGAGTTATTTTACACCGTTTAGTGTTTTTTTTGAAGTCGGTTTTATTTTTTGTTAATAATCCGTGCAACAGATGGGAATATTTGTAAATATGTAAGCAGTAAAGTATAAATCATCCTTTTCTAGCCTCCTAGCCTTTTCCCTATTATGTATGGTTCGGCTTTCAGTTTTTCTATATGCTGCTGAATACCAGTGTTTTACATGGAGTGACTGCCTGTCCTGACCTCCACAACCTAGTTCCTGGTTAACACGATACCCCTTAGTTAAACTGTTAACCCTGCCATTTTATTCGTGTATTTATAAAGCATTGATGAGGCAGGGGCCATAGTCCTTCCATAGTACTAGGTAACCAGTTCACCTTATCGATTCCCAATTTATAACCCAATACATTTGTTGCTTTAGTGTGCAATAGTCCTGCACTAGTCGTAGGTTTTCCTTGGATGCATTTGCATAATGCATACAGGTAAAATATGCGGTTGGTGCCTCATTTCATTAAAGACGACAATGGACCTCTGCGAGTTGGCTTCGGCCCCTCGTACGCCTTCCAAAGGTAGAAAAGACAAAAAGGTAGGTAAGACCTTTGGAAGGCGTACGAGGGACCGAAGCCAACTCACAAGGACAACCTACGGCTGGAGTAAGACTATTGCAGACTATGGTAATAAAAGTACTGGACTATAGGGTAGGGTGGCTAAGATAGACTGGATATCTGGAACTATGAAGTACTATGGCGCCTGCCTCACCAATGTTATATATATGTCGTAGGATAATTTGATACTTCGAATTTTCGCGAAAATCCTAGGAAATCCTAGGGGTTTTGCGAAAACGCGGATAATTAGACATAATGTTGGAATGTTGGTTAGGTTAGGTTAGAACCATGACCATTAGCGCCAGATCTCTTCTATTGTTGGTGAATCATGTTGGTTAGGTTATAATTATCAAATCTTACTGGACTTTGTCCAGTAAGATTTGATAATTTTTCACCTATGTCTAATTATCCGCGTTTTCGCAAAACCCCTAGGATTTTTGCGAAAATTCGAAGTAACAAATTATCCTACGACATATACACACGGATTAAATGGCATTTATTGGTTGTCAAACTTCCAGGCTTCTGACACTGGTGACGACTGTCAAAGATCAACAAATGACAGCTAGGACCAACGACTTAACGTTTTTTTAGGCACGTAGGAGTCTTAATATGTTTAATTGGTCACCCATCGACGGACCGATCTTGTGAAGCATAGCTTGACCTTTGATGGATCGAAACGGCCGTAACTATTTAGCTACAAGCTCCTCATAGGCAGCATCAGTACACACGGCTAACCATCTATTGATTTTTAGTGAAACCTGATCTCACATTGTATAGGATTTCCGTAGAATGCAAGATCACTGTAAACTGGAAATGCGTAGCCGAGCTTAATGTGTAGCCTTGTGAACAATAACATACTTTATTTATCTTGGTATAATCATTTTATCTGATTGTATTGTTTAAACTATCTATGTATATTGAATTTGTGAGTAACTATGTAGATTTTGCCCATTCTTCTTCATACGAATACCTTTTGGAAGGGGCAACTAGAATCATCAGATAAGTCTAAGCTTTCGGGAATAATGGCATGATATTATATTACATACAATATTTTCTTATATTAAAAACACAGTCAATCTAAACAAACTGCGTATTCCTGTGAGAAACGATTCCAACAGGAAGGATACTTACCTGCTCAAATTCTGATCACGCTGTCAATGTTTCTTTAATGTTTTTCCTTTTATTGTTCAATTTCAATTCGATTATATTTCAATGCAGGACTCGACAAGTGACACCCGTAAAGAATATTCATTGTTACACAATCAAGACTATATATTTTTACATCACAAGATACTGACTGTAGAATTATAGATAGCCATAGAAAAACGAGCTGAGTAGGAATCAGGTATAGGGTACTGGGTTCCGTATGTAAATTAAAATATCAGGGCGGACATTCTCTACAGGATTAGTAATACATGTAAATATAATAAGTTATATGTTTTTCTCTTTTTACATCACCGTGATGGTGACAGGAGTCTTATCGGTATATTCTCAATTTTGCGAGTAACTTGTTTTCTACAACGTGTGCCTGTCCAGTAATTAAATTCAAAATAAATAATTAGCTAATGTAAATAGTTAATAGGTTCTTGTCTGTTTTTTTCCTGTAGAATGAAAGAAATATTTACCTAGATGTTAGACAACGTGGGTCAGCAAAAAATAAAAACACGTTGTATTTTTAACCGACTTCAAAAATGAGGAGGTTTTCCATTCGGTTGCTTTTCCTGACATTTTTTTTTATTGTGATTTCTACAGAACTTGCATATATAGAACAAGCTTTTAATTTTGAGAAGGTGTAATTAGGTTACATTTCTTTGTTATTATTTTTTTGTTACACCCAGACGAATCTTATCTACTGTCCCATTTGCTACGGAACCCTGAAAACCATAAAACTACGCCGCCGTATGAAACAGTGTTGTCTTATATCAAAAATTATGTAAATGACATAACAATGGATGTTCCTATGTGTTACGAGGTTCGAATAGGAATGTGTTGCCTATTATCACATAATGGAACACTTATATGCAGTTGCATTGTTACAATATCTGTATGTATGCTTATGAATGTTTCTATGCATGGTAATGTGCATTTTTACTAGCTCGTATTTATAATGTTTGTGTGTTTTTTCAAAGTATGACCATTTTTCACCAGACTATGTATAGAAATGAAATAACCACACCTAAAGAAGACGACAGCCAATTAAAACCAAGTCTGTATTCAAACAAGGCAGAAAATCAGCACTATTAAAAAAAAAAATATACACAAGACAGTCCCCCAATAATGCCTCTCCTTCACCACTTCCTAGTGTTTTTGCCGGGAAGAAGTAGCGGAACAAACTCCCCAGCACATCTGTCCGATTCGTTAGAAGAACTTGAATCTATACAATGAAATGCTCAATATTGTATAGCATAAAGGCGGCACTTTATACATTTCAGAATGATTGTCACGTGTTAGCTAGCCAAATTTAATAATAATAATAATGTTGCTCTTTTGTCGCTACGTCACTATGTGCTAGCGGCCGTTTTAGAGGGCTCATTATTGAGTGTGCAAGTCACCCCCTGCCATTTTATTCGTGTATTTATTAAGCATTGATGAGGCAGGGGCCATAGTCCTTCCATGGTACTAGGTAACCAGTTCACCTTTTCCACCCCTAACCCATAGTCCAATACATTTGTTGCTTTAGTCTACAATAGTCCTGCTCTAGTCGTAGATTTTCCTTGGATGCACTTGCATAATGCATACAGGGAAAATCTGAGATTGGGGCCTCAATTCTTTAAAAACGACAAAGGGCCTCTGCGAGTTGGTTTCGGCCCCTCGTACGCCTTCCAAAGGTCCGGAACCCAAGGGTTCCGAGAAATAACAAGGAATGAAAATAATACTAATATTTTTTTATTGACATAAAAGTATGTTACATTAATATATGGAAACCCTGACTCCTGCGCTAGGTTGTAAACTTGTAACCTGTGTTACAGGAGTCAGTGTCTTCTCCCAGTAGTTTTACACAGATTTAATTAATTATCATTAATTTATTGATTACTTACTAAAATTGTTTTTTTTTAAAGGCCAAATAATGAAGGACCTAAGTACGGCGAGGTTCCTACGTACCATTAAAATGTGTATAAATATTTTTTTTCATCAAACGAAAACGTACCGTTAACAAACCTAACATAGTAACAGTAAATTAAAAAAATAAGTCTCATTTATATGCAGTAGGTATAAAATTATCTATTCATTGGATACATAAATTATGTTAATTAATTTTAATGATAGACTTACGAAGAAACTCGTACATAATTGTAGTTGTAGTCTGTACGGCCTTAACCTAGATATCGAATTTCGGCCACAGTCAATGGCATTCATAGAGTTTAAACTGGTGATCTTATCTTTTATTTAAAGTTGTATGTCTGTTAGTTCTGTTAGATTAAACGTAACATCACAACTTATATCCCAATGATATTATAAATAAAAAGGTGTAGATAGGTTACATAAGCAACATTCGATCTTCAAAAACGGCAAACTAACGCACGCACGCGTCTGTTGACGGCGCGATGTAACACTGAGGTCAAGTGTGGCTAATTAGCCACATTTTAACGTGTCGCTTGCTGAGCGCTTATAACCTATCTCAGCGCATTTGTGTTACCTGCTATTTATTACTTCTGTTTTCTTTGTTGCTGTGCGCTTGTGTGTGTGCTGAATAAATGTTTTTCTATTCTATTCTATTCTATTCTATCTACCTATCTACACCTTTTTACTTATAATATCATTGTTATATCCCATAAAGGTTATGGCAGAAGAGTAGGCTGCAGATACACCTAAGTACATCTCGCCAACTTTTAAGTCCCATATTGTGAGGGCAAGCCTATTGCCATCAATCGGGCACATGTTCAGAGATTCCACATGGGAAACTCAACGCTCACAACAACCAATGTTAGACTACTAGCAATAAAATACATTATACTATGTTAAATTTTAATACATAATTTCGACCACTGTAAGAGCACTAGCATTTAACTTACATAAATGTTAATTTATAAAAGTATGTACAGACACAGCCAGCACATCAACCTACCCCAAACTGTCAAATTTTCCCAATCGAACATGAACCTTATTGTGTTTAGAATAAAGTTGAAAACGTATAAAAGAAATTTGACACATTGGGGTAGGTCGATGTGCTGGCGTCTGTACTTCATTGGACTGTCAATAATCTAAAAATGACAGCCGGGACCAACGGCTTAACGTGCTTTCCGAGACACGAAGAGGTCTTCAAATGTATTGAATGGTCACCCATCCACGGAGTGACCTCGACAGGCGTAGCTTAACCTTCAATCGTCGTCTGCAGCTGTTATTATTTAGTCACAAGCCCCTCTTTTATTATAGTAAATAATATGTATAAAATAAAATAAATACACATACTTATATATTTCTAAATACATACATATTTAGTTTATTGAATGTCTTCGTACATATTATAGATAATTTACACCCAGACACAGAACAAATGATCGTGCTCATCACACAAACATTTGTCCTGAGTGGGAATCGAACCCACGACCTCCGGCATAGCAGTCAGGGTCACTAAATACTAGACCAACAGGCTAGTCATGTATAGTTGCATACAAAATACTTAAGATATCAAATTCGTTTTAATTAAGCCAATGTCACGTTCATGTTTCAATGTTACAAACAAATTGATTGGTAAAGAACTGTACGAAGCGATAGGTCATGAACTATGTAATGAGGACAAACAAGACAAGATGATTGGGCAATTTAGCTTATAACAAGTACAGACGCCAGCACATCTGGCTACCCCAGACTGTCAAATATTCCCAATTGAAAATAAACCTTATTCTTTCGTAATAATGTTGAAATAGGTACTGTCAAAGAGATTTGACTGATTACAGTAGCGTGGTGTGCTAGCCTCTTCGTCTTTTCTCTCCTCTAACTTTTTTATTTTATTATTGGTACAAATAATGGAATAGAATAATTTATTTGTTTAACACTGGTAGGTTTGGTAGAGAAGTAGTTATTTATCATTTTTGAAGTAACTGGGAAGCAACACCCGAGACTTTTTTTTTCAACAGTGACGTTAGTAAATGTTTTCATCAATTTTGTATTAAAAAAAAAATTTTGTTTCATCAACTTATGTAAGTAACATTACAAAAATTAGGAAGTACCTTTTAAGCAAAAGAAAAATGCTTGTAGTAGGTAGTTCCGCTCTTCTTGTTTACAGTAGCGGTACATAAATTATAAACTAGTGACAATTTTTAAACTAAGTAAGAACACAATAAAATAAAAAACTGTCTAAAATAAACACTTCAGTAAAACAATATTTAAAATAAACAAAGATGAGCTCAGTTCGCGCAAGTGTGTGTGTGTGTGTGAGAGTGTGTATCTCTGTGTGTGTGTCTCTGTGTGTGTGTGTGTAGGTGAGTGGTCTAAGTGTCTAAGTATGTTTCTAATTATTTGAACGCATATAAGATCGACTCGATTTCGGCATAACTCTTGTTTGTCAGCCATTGAGTGAGTGTTTTTTTGCCGAAGAGTTTAGCTGGGTACACCCTGGCACAAAACCAGACTTCAGGTTACTTATAACTTCCAGCTGTACGAGCCAAACCCAGAACCTTTTTAACCGATCATGAGGATGTTCTCACGACCAGCGTCATCAACAATCAGCAAATTCATCAAAATTAATTTAGATACAATTTTGTTAGACTGATATCACATTGATATTCTATACGAAACCAATAATTTGACGTGAGCAAAAAATAAACTGACGTGTTGTCACGTGATTCGATAAAAAAATCGTCTCGGGATTCAATGAGACCTATTTCATGTCAACGCTTGATGCCCTTCAAGGCTTATCATAGCCAATTACAAGTGTCAAGATGTCACTTCACTTCATTCGGATTAGCCAGTTATTCCACTTAGCCACTTCTAGTGATATCTAAGTCAAGGTTGGGATGGCTAATGCTAAAATTATCGTAATGTAAAGTCTAATTTGAAGAAGATTTAGGGCTTAAGTTACGTAATTTAAAATTTTAGATTTTCGTGAGCGAATGTATTTATTTTACCTTTCAATCGTGTTAATAAGAGACACAATAGAAAGAAAATAACAACAAATCACTGCGCAGACGCCGGTGTCCTCTTGGGGTTTAATAAATTAAGTAAGTACCTAAAGATTTTCGACTCTTTAATAATGTTGTCGTTAATTAATTCGTATCTGGCTTTTACGACTAATATAATTTGTAGTAAGTACCAATGTAGGATTTTATGATAAATAGTTATGAAAAAAACATGTTTAAAACAGTAGGTAATTAAACCTACTGTTTTTTTTTCGTCCCCATTTTCGAACCTTTTGAAAGTGGCAACTACATAGATCCATGTTTTATTTTTTGTTACTTGTAAAAACGTTCAAAAGTACACTTTCTAATGGTCCACTTCAAATATATTGTTTTCATTTAGCCTTCAACAAATTACATTTTACAATGTAAGTATAATAAATGTAACACAATTAGCTTGCTGTGTGTGAGCTATTAGATCTAAATTATTATTTTAAAAGCCAATATAAATTCCACGACAATAGGCTAGTTGTAATAGGGTATCTAGATTACAAGAAAATATTCGACACATGCTTTTTATTTTTTTTTAAATATTATATCGACTTAAAATATCGCAAAACGTCACTATCCTATCCAGTTTATACTGAATAATGACTTTACAAGCCCTCTCACCTCAGCTTTAATACGCTTAATCTAAGTAGTTTTCCATCAATTTGAAAAAGAAAAAAATACTTATGTATTATTTTTTAAATTCTAACTGATAGACTAATTATATTTTGATATTCACATTCTGTCAACATGTCTATTAATAGAATATCTTGAACAAAGTTTAGATGTGACCAGCGGACTTCTTTAAACTCGCCCTCTACCGGAGTTCCAGACACAATTAAATTACCAATTATTCGCGAAAGCTGGCTTCGGCTCCAGGGCCTGTTAAATTAATCTAGACTTAAACAGTGACCCATGATTTTGCTTCCTTATTTCTCATTATTAAAACGAATTCTAACTAAACAATACAAATAATATCCGTCAGAAGCCGTGGTTCTTAACGACACGAACAATTAAATCTTAGTTTAATGTATTAACCGTCTGCCAATAACGGTTCTTTGAAAGTAGGACTCAAAAGTCGCGAATAATTATACGATTTAAGCATGCAATTATAATTAATTAGTTAATATATGATTTTTATTGTTTTCTCACGTGTACCTATATAGTTTTTATGCCGTTGGCTTTTAGTCATTCTTTATAGAAATTTGACAGAGTTTTAATGTGTCAAATCAAATCTGAAATCATCGCCATCATCGTGTCATTTATTCGCGATCAGTTGTTGAAAATCTACGGTTTTAGTTTCATGCACTATTATTGAGTATGGATAACCAGATTAAATAAAATTGGCGAACGGGAATACCAGCGAGATGGTTATGTTATGAATTAAAACTTCCATCATAGTTACTAATATTCCACTACAAATCATTTAAAATTAATTATACATTGCTCATCTAACCATAACAGCTGGCAAAAAGTTAACTAACAGTCGATTCATAAGCTTTTTGTAACACTTTTGTGTTCGACTGCCCTTGAGGGTGTTCCATATTTGGGCCTCTTTGAATCATGCGGTCTCAATACAACCGGCCAGTGTTTTGTTATGATGTTGGTTACAATTTGTAAGGGGAAGGGCACAATGATGTGATGATTGTATGGGACTCTTGTGCTTTTTTTTTTGTATGGAAACAGTGACTTCGGGTGATTTTTTATAATAAAAAGAAATTAAAAATGATGTTGTTAAATTAATTGTGTGTTCCAGCAATGCTTCTCGGTATTTAGTAAATACACTAGTGAGGAGTGTTTGGGAACTGTCACTGTTATTAGTCTTGATGTTTACAAAGTGCTGATTCCCAGCCAAATTTCAGGAAATTGATTTCAATATTAGTACCTATTGATTAATTATCAATTTACACTTTTTTTTGAAAATCACCAATTACATTTTGTCTCAAAATTTTACAAAAATAATTATTCCTTTTGTAACAATTAATTTATCAATCAAAACTATGAAGTGACAATGAGAAACCGAATAAGATGTCACTTTATGCAAGTTACGTAGTCTTGCTTTCTATGTTATACTTATTATGTACAGAGTAAAACGCACTCAGTGTATAATCGGGTTATCATATCGTAAGTAAGCAACGTTAGATTTGTTTCTAGAAACCCAAACAAAGCGGTGCACGGTGGCGCTACTTTATAATAAAACAACTGATCCCTTTTGACCTTCTATTCAAATGACGTAATGCTCAGCTGCAAATGTTTTACTTGTCTATCCTTATTTAGAAGTCTAGGTATAAACCAAATACTTACTGGTAAATAGTGTCTACATATTGACGTGGTAGGACACTGCCTTTTCGTTGTAATTTAATGCTGTCATCTATACATACATATAATATTTTTTTATTATGACAAATTTCGTCGTAAATTCCTGAATGGTATTTTAGTTTATTTTATCATTCTACTGAAAAATAACACTTTCCAACCTATTTCTTTTCAAATTATTTTTTTGTTTGATACATTTACCTAGTCAACCCAATTACCAATCTATTTACGTACCCATAATTAACATACTTCTTTAGTAATTATTGTAATGAAAATATCCAGGTAGCCCACCAATACCAGCAACAGATACACTTAGATAATTTTAGTAGTGGTGTTCCGCTGTTTTACCCTCAAATAAATATCGTAACGTTATTTAATGTCTCTAAGAATTGGGCTGTCAAATGCGAGCCTTATTCTGTTTGTTATAAAGTCCGTATAGTAAATTAATACTATAGCCTAGGTATGTGCTTTGTAAATCAAACTGGTACTTTCGGAAATTAGTGCGTTGAAACGAAAAACAAACGAACTCTTCACCATTATAATATTAGCATCTCTAAGTAGATAAAAAGTAACTAAGTTCTTACTTATACCTTAATCTACACTTTTCAAAGTTACATCCATACAAAACATCGCCTATGTGAACAAAGCTTTACAATGACGTTGACAGTACAAAGTTTACTTTAGATCTTAGCATGTGGTAGTCCTACTCCCACGTGGGTCCCATTCAACGAGTGTTTAGTTTTGTCATCACTATGTTATTAACATGACGGTATTTTATTTGTTCATCTTGTCTCTTTTTGATACCATGTTAGTATTTTTAATTATGGAACAAAAATGAGGTGAAGCCGCGTTTACACCATATTAGCTACTTGCCTGTAGTTTACAATGACAGTTTTGACAGTGCAACTTGTATTGTTACTGGCAGTTATATGTAATGCACCGCATAAAAAGATGTAAATAAAATATTTACGCCTGGAAAACGCACATAACGAGCTATTGAGAAACTATGGTAAAAAAATCTCGAATTCTTGTAAAAAGTATGGTGTAGTCAGCGTGAAGTGAACTCTCAATACCTAACATTTGTATGGGATGACAGCTAACTTCACCTTCATTTTTACGTTCTAGTTCTACTAGACCTAAAGTGCGTGACGGCACAGTTGGTGCAGTGGCTAAAAGATTGGCTGTTGCGCTGCGTGTTGGGGGTTCCATTCCCGCACAGAACAATTAATGCTTGTATGGTTTAGCTGGCTTAAATTTATTCTTGTGTTAAGTGCACCACTACACAAAAAAAATCCTAGTGTGGTTACCTTTTTAAAATACTAGCCATTATAAAATTATTATACATTGTTTATCTGCTTCTGCCTTTTGACGCTCAATATTTATTGCAAAACGACCAAATTATATGTAAGTACTTACCAACTATTTATCACATTGACACATTGGAACAAGTTCTGGGTCTTGTCAATGAACTGTTTGCATAGCGTAGGAGAAGCACTAGATTTTGCGGCCACGCATGCTTTATTATTCAGATAATCTAAATACATAACTGAAAAGGTCAGAACCAAATTAACATGGCAAAATATCGAAGTAAGTAAATCAAAAATCAATAATCAAGTATTTTCTGGATAGCTCTGAAAAATGCTCCTACTCATACAAAGCATATCTTGACAATTTTCACTTATAATACAACTGTGTGCACATCGCATCTAAACGAGTCTTCATATCTTCAGTGTCTCACTGTGAAATTGACATTGGCGGCTCTTGCTGTCAATGTCAATATGACAAGATGACACTGACAGTTCTTTAACGCAATTGACGTGTTCAGAGGGCTTACTGTAAGATTTTAAATTGTTTCGATTGCGTTGTCATTTAGGCTCAATTACGTCAATTGTTTTTTTTTTTCCTTTGATGTCACCATCAGTGCTGAATCAGTTTCAAACAAAGACATTCAATACCTACCATAGACGGGACATCACGAGCAAAATGTTCATCCAATACTTGTGTCCTAGTGTACACAAATCTATGAGTTTAATTTAGTACGCTCCGCTGCCGCTCCAATATTGGTATATTATTCTAGATGGCGTTACTGAGACATGGGATGAAAGTTTTACTATGACATTTCTTCGAATGTCGGATTCCCTCTATACTATCTTAAATCTCTTTGGTTTCAAAGTAAATTGAAACGATGATGACGGTATGTTCAATTCTTTAAAATAGGGGTTTTGCAAACACCTTTTTCTGACTTGCCAATGTTAATGAATCCAAAATGACGTCGGCATTTCCAAATCGACAGAACTCTGGAAATGACTCGTCAATATTAAAAAACCCAAAATGGCGTCGGCATTTCCAAATTGACAGAACTCTGAAAAGAAAAGACCGAAAGACACTCATGAGAGAAAATCATGGTCTCTTTTTTAAGTCCAGACATTAGTAGATAATGTGAAGTATTCTACTCGTGTGGATGGTCACTAGGTATATACCATATTACAAATTCTATTTCTATTTTAGAAAGGAAATGGCGTATATGGAATCAGCTGTTTGAAAACTGTCAAGTGTATGTCATTTTCAGCCACATTACAAATTCTACTCGTTAACACTTGACAGTTGACAAACAGCTGATTCCATATACGCCATTTTCTTTTTACTGTCCTTATCGATTATGATAACAGAAATAGAATTTGTAATATGACTAGGCCTGCTAGAGTCAGAGTTTTAACGCCGTCCATGGGCTTTTGACTTACCTTCACATGCCGTTGACAAATATCTCTCTCAGATACGCCTTCTCACGATGTTTTCCTTAACCTTTTTTAAAGTTTACACTAACGTGTTCAAATAAGTATAAAACCTCAAAAATATTGTCGTGATCTTTATTTCTTATCTTTTTGTACTCAAACTGTACCTACATGACAACTACACAATATCAGCAATGTACCCATTGAATGCCCTACTAAAGATTACGCAATATACATTTTTTTGTATCATATTTTTCCTCCTCCATTGTGCGTTCGTTTATTAAGTGGTATACACACTTGTACACGAATACAATACGTTGTTTGGGCGGTTTCCAAACGGTTATGTATTCCACTTGACCTGTTACTGATGCGAGTTCTGGACCGCTTGTTGTAATGTAAATTATATTGAAATGAGGAAGCGATGGCTTTTTTATGGTGTTCCAGTTTTTTGGCGTGGTTCTTTATGTAATTTATAATTACATCAGCAAGTATTCCAACCCCAAGCAAGGCAACCCCAAGATCTGCCCTATTATTGTAGGGAAGAGGTAACGTTACGTTACGGGGACACCATAGAGAGTTATCTAATCTTCTTCTTCTCTCTAAGCCATGCATGTGAGGCCAAGTTAGAGGCTCGTCTCTAACTTGGCTTCACATGCCGTCGAGAAATACCTCTCAGGCATGCTGGTTTCCTCACGATGTTTTCCTACTACCATTTTTAAAGCAATTTTTAAAGCACCCCTCTTTTTGCGTCGGAGGTTAAATTATGAACTACGCACATGAGTCTGAAAAGCCAGAGTTGCGGGCGGCCCAAAAGACTAACTGGCCTGTTGGTCTAATAGTTAGTGACCCTGACTGCTTTGGCGGAGGTCGTGGGTTTGATTCCCACCCAGGACAAATGTTTGGGTGGAGAACACGATCATTTGTTCTGTGTCTGGGTCTCTGGGTGTTATTTATTTATAACTAGCAGACGTCCCGCGGTTTCACCCGCGTAGGTCCCGTTCCCGTGGGAATACAGAGATCAAAAGTAGCCTATGTGTTAATCCAGGTTATCAGCTAACTCCATACTAAATTTTATAAAAAACCATTTAGAAGTTTTTACGTGAAAGAGTAACAAACATCCATCCTCACAAACTTTCACGTTTATAATAGGTATTCTTAGATTATGTATGTATTTAGAAACATATAACGTATGTTAATCAGCTATTTAGTACTCATAACACAATCTCTGGGACTAGATGGCGTTGTGTGATAGTTGTGGAATATGCATATCAATTAAAAAAAAATCCTTGGGATCGAACTTTAAACCTAAGACTTGCCAGGCCACCTCTAGGCTATCACCACTACTCATGTAATTAATTACAGCTATCTAATAACACACGTACAAAAGATATCACGTTATTCGGAGCTTCATTTAAGTCCAGACAAGATGGAGAAATCTAATTTGGTCTGCACGAGCGAACAATCTCTTAGCCGGACGTGCCTTCCGTGATGTGTCGTCGTAATAAAAATACTTGTAATTAACACGTGGATATTATTTGCTCTGTATCCGAACGAATGTGTTCCACACGATCCTCTTCGGATATTGTAATATCCGAAAAGGATCGTGTGGAATTATTATTACAATTAAGTATTTCTTTCGTCTGTTAAAGGTGGGGTTTTTCCGTAGCGACATCTAGCTCGCCACATACGAACTAAAAGTGCATAATGCATCGCGATGTTAAACTTATCCGCGCAATTAAACGTTTACAATCTCCCGACTTCAGCTGCTGGGCAGTAGTAGTCTATCAGACGCAACACCCGCCTGGGCGGAGGATGCTTCCTTTTCTATTGGGGATGCAGAACTTAACACTCCTAAACTCCTACTGATCAAAACGGCAACTTCCACGTCCTGTGAACTTCTGGCAGCTTTGGATAATGACAGCGATGTTTTTTTTTTGTTTAAAATACCTTGGTCGACGCGACGGTGAATAAGTTACTTTCAGCTAAGTGTGCTCATGCTCTATCGTCACATCACATCATCACTAACCATCATGCTGTAATGACAAACATGAGCTTGTCAATAGAAATAAAAGTTTTGTTAAAACTGTCAGTTGCCTAATTGGACTTAGACATATTACCTGCTGTCTGTGGTTCGCCTTTTTAAAACATGAGCGAAAACAACATGGCAGGGTATCAACAGAGTATCCTCCTGACTTGCGAAGGTTGAGCTTTGCAGGATTGACATCGCACGGGCATCCATCCTGGCTAACGATCAAGATGTCTAGGCAGGATTAAGCCTTGCAACTATGACAGGGCACGGGCAGTCGTCCTTGCTTTTGACACAGTGATTTGCAAAGGCTACCGATTAAACTGTCTTGCAAGGATTCGTTTGGATCATTCTGAAAAGTACTGATTTATGGAGTGCGTGTGTATTTTATCTTTATGCTCATTACAAGACTCAAGTTCTTCCAACGAATCAGACAGTGTGTTGCTGGGGAGTTTGTTCCGCCACTTCTTCTTACCAGCCAAAACACTAGAAAGTAGTCAAGGGTGGGCGTTTACTGTACTGTCTACATAGACAGTACCCTAACCATACATATGTTTTGACGTTCATATAGTGCTGATTCTCAGCCCATTTTGAATAAAGACTTAAATCGCCTGGCATGTAGTACCTAAGGCTCAATCATATTCTACTCAAACACACGGGCTACTTAACGATGTTGGATAACAGAGTGCGAGTGGAGCTGTTCTTGACGTGCAAATCTCTTGCCGATACAAGAGAAGACTTCATTTCAAAGTAGGTAGGCAGTAAGCATGACAAATGGAATCTTTTTCATGGCGGAAGTGACAACAAAGCAACAAGATCCATATACTACTCATCCTATAACGTTGGCCTCACCTACTATATCAATAAAATTGCTATAAATAAACATGTCTACACCACAAAGGAGCAAGTTATCTAGTGAATGGGTATCATTGCCACATCGCACCTATTCGTCCTTATCGGTACAAAGACAGTTGTTATTGTGACGAAAGGATCCGCCGGTGTTTGTACAAAGGAATAAATAACCTTGAAGACTGTTAGGACAGGAACTTAACTTCCATTTACCAATTTCTATTAAATGGACTGGTGTAGGTATCCCTGCTTGTTTATGTTGCTGTTTAAACATAGACTTGCGACTGAACTGATACATATTCTTGTAACCTAAACCGCTAATACTTAGGCGTACCTTAGAGAGATAGTAGTTTGCCACGGGAAGCAAAGTCCGTTAAGGTTTTTGTAAAAATTAAAAAAATTAAAGTATTAATTTACCCCATCTAGGAAATTCTCATATATCGTGAGTGCGTTTACTAAGATATAAGCTCACATACACCTGTCAGCCATACAAATATTAGTTCCTTGCGGGAATCGTACCCGTGACACGCAGCGCAGCAGTCAACCACTGCGCTGATCGTGCCGTAGCTGCTAAAAAGACGATATTTTAGATACTTAACTCTTCTATTATAATAACTGCCCATAACACAACGCTACACTTATCGAAAAACCGGAGTATTCCCGTTTGAGCACCTATTTTTTGAGCACCTATGCATTTAGCACCAAAGGTATTCCCATTTCCAATAGGTTAATGCATAGGTGCTCAAACGGGAATACTCCGAAAAACCTAAATGATATTTTATTTTTTAAGTAGGTACTTAAACATTATTTTTATTTAGTTCATCCTCATATTTATGAGGAAACTAAATTCGTTAATTGTTTAATTACCTGCTTGAAAGTAGACACAGAGGTAAATGACATTTTAAATGCGCATGATTATTTAGATAAATAAACGTGACGTCATTGTCCTTCCGCAACGGGCCAATGACCCACTTGACGGGTGAGATTAAAGAACTTCGATATTGAGCTGAGGAGCATTATTTTCAGATCGTCATGGGTTCCTCTTGAATAGAAGATTGATGTGCTATAAATAAGAAGAACATACCTAATATTTGTTTCGCTAAGAAAATACAGGAAAAGTTTGAATAAAGTAGGTACACGTCATCTTAAAAAGTAAATTGACACTTTTATGTCCAGCCAGTACGTTTGTTTATAATAGAATATGTACTCACAACGTTATCCACGTGTTACCTATTTATTCCATCAAACGTTTACATTAACTAAATCCTTTTTTAACAGTTTCGAGTTGGTTTTCATATGCCTTTCTTCATTTATACTGAATAGCAAAGAATTAGTTTTAAATCATTTTAATCTACTATGTTATGTTTACTTCCTTACTAGTACCTAGGTACCTATTATAAAAAGCAAAGATTTGATTGTTCATAAGGATTTACTGAAAACAATTGAACCGATTTTAAAAATTATTTTACCAATTGAAAGCTATTATCACCGAGTAGGTAACATAGGCTTTATTTTATTAAAAAAAACATACGAGGGGTGGGCATTTTTTTACCTCCACGTTTATTCTCAACCTTTGGGTGATACCTAAACAAATAATATTAGTGCAATAACAGCATAAAGGGATGTTAATTTGTTTTTTTATTAGCGGCTGAGCGATTGGCTACAGGACTGCGTGTCGCGGGTTCGATTTCCGCACTGAACAAATATTTGTATTGCTAACAGGTTGTTGCTCCGGATGTTTGTGTGTGTGAGTTTATATGTTTGAAAACGTCCGTACTAAGAAATAAGTACTTTGTTCATGGGACTAACTCAGAAATCTATAAAAAAAACAGCTGTTGCATATTAAAAGTTAAGAATCTACTTGTCTAAAACGTTGTATGAGACAGCTGATTTTTTCTTCGACAGTAAAAGTGGTTTATATTCAAGGGAAGAAATAACCTGTGAAAAACTGTACCATGATAAAAAAATCAATGTGTAACAAAAAAAAATAGCATGTGGCTGGCAACACTGGTCAGACAAAGCACATTCTTTGACGGTACCTTTGCATAAAATACTATAACCACAACTGTGTGGAATAAAATCTTAGCCCCTATTACATCATTCAATGACCGCTTGACTTAAGCTAAACACAGTCAACAATATTAATTAACAACATCGAATACAAATGAACAAATTAATTCCGGGAACTATGAAAGTGTGTCTCCCATCATCGCTCAGGAATGTCGCAGTCGGACGTACAGACGATTGTTCATACTAAACGTTTATATTTACGTTGACATTGTAAAATGATAAGGTGCCCACTGTCTGGTGGGTGACGAAGATCCGGCGGTTTTTCTATATCTGTATTAAAACTAATAGCTCCGGAAAACTACGTTCCGCCTCTTTAAAACACCTCTTTGACTGGTCTGTTGGTCTAGTAGTTAGTGACCCTGCCTGCAGTGCCGGAGGTCGTGGGTTCGATTCCCACCCAGGACAAATGTTTGTGTGATGAGCACGATCATTTGTTCTGTGTCTGGGTGTAATTTATCTATAACATGTATGTATAAGTATGTTTATCAGCTGTTTAGTACCCATAACACAAGCTCTTAAGCTTAACTTGGGACTAAATGGCGTTGTGTGAAAAGTGTTTGAATATTTATTTATTATTTATAAAACACAATAGTTTACGACTCATTCTTAGAACATACACACCAAAAGGAAATGCCCATTTGCCGAGGAACCTTTGGCCAAGTGATGCACATGGAAGAAACAAATGATAGGCATTAGGATTGACATCACAGATCAAGGAACAATAGCTGTTTTTCACATAAAACTTGGTAGGACTTTTTTATTAAGAATTGTAATCCCTATTTTGATAGTACTGACTACCGAACCGAAATATTAGAATGTAATAAACAATTGATTGACATATGAAAATCTGCTATTGATACCTTTGTACTGATCCCAAATTGGTAATAGCAATATTTAAATTACTAAATTAGTATATTTTTATTATTTATTACATAGATGGGAAAAACATGGGCAGAAATGGGCATTGCCCTTTCGTAAGAAAAAAGTTTCGGTCGATTTTGGTTAGATACAAACATTGCAGACTTAGTTTCCCAGGGCGTTCCGCTTCTTTAAAAAAATATGACCTTATTACACACAAATTTCATTAGAATCGGTCAAGACGCTTCGGTTGAGTTTACTGTGTGACACGAGAATTTTATATTTTAGAGATGTACACACTTTTATTAAGAGGACTACAAATAAATCCAAAAGTATAAACAATTACTACTACTTTTTATTTAGCGAGTCTCTAATGTGCTTGACATTCAAGTTTTTTTTTATTTACAGTAAATTTGATGACATTATATTGAGTTTTTAAATTATTTTTGAATTAGCTACATTGAAAATGTTTAACTGTGATTTTATTTTACAATTTTTTCTGCACAATGTTATATTGTCTCGAAATAAATGACTTTAATAATGCTCCACAAAATAAACCTTTGTGTTAGATAGAATTAGAATGAAACATATATACATATAACCTAACCTAACTTACCATACCTACCCTATAGCTAACCTAACTACCTAACCTAACTACCTTACTGAAATGCATTGATTTTGAAAGATACAAAATACATCATTTTAAACTAAACTACTGCGCTGCGTGTCTCTCTGTTACATACAATACTAGAGTAAGTGGTAGTATTTGAAGTAGTAGTAGTAGGAGGTAATAATTTAACACAATTGGGATATCATCCATACTTATAGTACTACTTTGACTGCCTGTTGATCTAGTGGTTCGTGGCCCTGACTGCTATTCCGGAGGTTTTAATGAGTAGTTTGTGAGTTTGTATCTATGTAGGGGGTAATCTCAGTATCTACTGAACTGATTTTGAAAATTCTTTTACCACTTTCAAGCCACATTATTTGTGAGTGTCATAGGCTATACACCTGCACTAATTTTTAATTAGTACAAATACTGAAAGGGGTTATTCTAGTCGGTCTTCTCATTTGTAAAGTATGATTATATAATATTCTTAAACAACAAAGCTTATATCCCAAAAAGTCATCCAATTTATGGAAATATTTGTACAGGCTATTGTATGACATAGTATACTATTCATTAATCGTCATCTCTCGCTCACGTTCGAGTGATCTCGCTCAAGCATGCCCCGCCTCCAACAGCTGTTTTCGTTATTTAAGTTTAACTAAATAGGGGATATTTAAAATTTTTTTTTTTTTTTTTTACTTTTCATTACGCAAATATTGCAGTAACAGGTACGGATACAGCCCATTTTTTTTGTACTAATTAAAAAAAGTGGTGTATTTTATTTCAAAACTAGGAGAGGCGAAGTAAAAGTTCAACTTGTGTGTCAAAAAAAAAAAAAAAAAAAAATGTGCCAAATGTATATTATAGAAAGCGTTTAAAATATTGGGCATGAACGCCAGCACATCAATTTAGTATACCAAACTGTCTTTCCTAATTACCTTTATTAAGCATCAGGGCTTCGGTTCGATACCTCGGTCGGCCAAAGCACTGTTGAGATTTTCCATCTGGATTTCTCTGTAGCTGCCCGATGTGAGCCCAACCAATGGCAATAGGCGAAATTTGAGTATACAACTGGTACACGTCTGCTAATAAACAAATGGCTATTTAATAAAGTTAATAATACCATACAAGATCTAACATCATCTTAACTAACTAAATTATCTTTAGAGCATTCCGATTTCGCAGCCGAAACATGATCTACAACCATCCAATTTACAAAAGAAGGAATCACATCAAATTGCCAAAACAAAACACTAACGGTCGCTCCACTGCTTATTTGAACCAATTCTTAGAAATGATGCGATGGCCACGAAGGAATGCACTTCGTTGCATAAGGTGCAACGTTTCCAGCAAACGTAAACAAAACTGAGCAATATGATACACGGGCTTGTAACCTCGTTGGTACTTTGGCTAAACAATTACTTATACAGCTCTGTAAAACAACGGATACTGTTACCAACTTTCTATAACAATTTTGGTTGTTTTGGCTGTGTAGAAATCACTTTCTGCTGTTCTCATGACCTCCGGCGCAGGTGTAAAACGGAACACCGGAGTGGTTTTTAGTCAGTAAGAGTTTGACAGACCCATCCGCCTTCCTCGGGGCGGCGGTTATCCTTGGGGATTATCAGATCATATTATGTTCTTCCTAGTTTCTACGTTTATCTCAGTTACCAATGATTCCGGTGATGGAAAACATAGGGAAGGACGGAAAGGAAAGGGAAGGGATGGTGGGTAAGGAATTCAAGAATTATAATTTTAATAAATACCTAAGTTCAAAATCACTGATCCGCCATGAATAAGCGTGGTAATCAATGCTCATGCCTTCTCCTGTATAAGAAAAGGCCTCTAACAGGCTGGTCCATACAGACAGACATACATAAAGTCACGTTTCCCATGAAGATAGGCAGAATCTGCCGTACACCACCTGCTACAATCCTTTAAATACTTATTTTGCTTCGTTTACTGGTCATACACGCACGCCGGTTGAGAGCACTACGCACCTGACCTTTCTGAAGGACATCACCAATAAGATCTGTGTATGTAACAGTCAGGTGACATTACATAACATGTAGTCTATTGTAGACATGGATAATGTAATAGGTATAATCATACAAGAGAGCCATATTAAAACAGTTCTAAGGCTTCAACCTAGTGTTCATGTTCACGGGTACTATGCTAGGCTAGAAGAAATGTGTCGTCAGCTGCATATTTTCCCGCAGTTCCACGAGAAAACTGAACGGTAAGGGTCGCGGAACCCGACTGACTAAATGGGAGGTGATAATCATTGAAATAAAGAAGGTGTAAGAAAATACTAGGTTACGTACCTACTTCTATTACCATTACGGGCAAACGGCGTATGTAGTTTGTTCCTAAGGGAATTCATTAAGACAATACACTTGAAAATAAATATATTAGTACGTGGCAAAATACTCGGCTCTCTTTTTAAAAATATGGCGCGAACTAAATAATCTTTTTAATAATACTAAACGGAACTTTTGACGCATTTTACGTGTAGAGAGTAGATCCTTCCGTGACCTCTCTTTTGTCCAGACGAAGTCTAATAATGTAATATCATGTTCGGTATAACAGATTAATACAACGGTTATTGGTAAAACCTCAATTTTAAACAAAGACTTTATAGACAGGCTGGCGGTAGCAAATTGTTAGAATACAAGAAGACCCACTAGATACAACTTTTTGAAGTGAGAACTTCTTTAGGCGCTTTGGGTATTTTTTAAGATGTGAAAAAACTTACTGTTAGCTTATCCGATACTTTTGTGTATTAGTAAATTCATATTTTAAGCTATAATAAAATTCATGAGTATTGAAAATTGTTTAGTATACAGGGTGTAACGGAAAGGGTATATACATACGAAGGGCACGGATTCTCTTGGTGATAAGAAACGACATGGCAACGATTTTATACATATACATACATAATTGTAAAGTTGAGCCCGCCCGCGCCGTCGCGCCTTCGTCGGTTAGGCAGAGCCCGATAGGTCTGTACTAGGCGCGCAGAACCCGAGATAGATATACTTGAACCTTGCCGGACATGTTATGATTTTGCATTTAATAAACTTTCGATATTATATAATATCGTGAAGTTTTAAAGTTATTAGTTGGGAGCTGAAATTTTGAGGAAAGACTCGTTATTAAATACTCTATTCACCCTGTTTGTATGTATATACCCTTTCCGTTACACCCTGTATAAGTTTTGTAGTAGTTGTTTTTTTTAATTGTTCAAGTTTTTAAAGAAAGTTGCCTACAACTACAAATTTACCACAATCGAAAAATAAAATGCAATTACGAAATTAAATATTGTCAGCTTATTTCGTCACTAAATTTTCTGCTTCCGAGCAAACCCTGCCAGCAATATTACCGGCTATAAAAAAATACTGAGACAATAAACAAGAATTAGTTGGTCCGACTACCAGAGGTCAAGTTGGTGGTACTGGAGAAAATCACAGCGATGTCCATTGACGCCAATTTATTGTACTCCATAAATAACGGCCGGCCACTATATCAATTAATGTTAATTTAGATAGTTCTCGGCCTGTGGCTTTGGACCAGTTCCTCTGACGTTCGTTGCTTGAGTTGTTTTAACGCCTGTAAATTATTAAGGTTGGATTTGGTTGATGAGATCCTCGGTTGACGGTCAAATGAAATAATGGTGATGAAATGAAATGATATTTATTAATGTTATTGTTCGTAGGTCTATGCATTTTTACGCGGCAATATTTTTAGAACTAAATGGCACTGGTATTATTATTAGTGGCAAAAAATTGAAAAAAATAAACTCTTTATTTTTTTTTCTTGTGAAAAAGGTAATCCTACCATAATAAACTTACACATGGTCTATTTTAAAAGTTGATTGTGATTACACAATCAACTTTAAAATAGACCATGTGTAAGTAACTTGACATGCTGGCGCCTGTACCTATATATTAATATAGGTACAGGCGCCAGCATGTCAAGTTACCCCTATGTGTGAAATTGCTTTCACCGTTTTTCAACTTTATGTCAAACCGAATAAGGTTCATATTCAATTGGGAAAATTTGTCACATTGGGGTAACTTGATGT
Organism: Euplexia lucipara; assembly: GCA_921972225.1. Classification (NCBI taxonomy): domain Eukaryota; kingdom Metazoa; phylum Arthropoda; class Insecta; order Lepidoptera; family Noctuidae; genus Euplexia; species Euplexia lucipara. The sequence goes on along the minus strand of OV179155.1, from coordinate 15,973,258 downwards.
GCTCCTATGAATTTAGTCGGTTCTGGCCAATAAATTGAATTTAGGTCTCTTGGTCAGTTTCATTTTTAAGTTTCTGCGTTCGTCATTGAACCCTTATAATCTCAGATTGTTAAAAAATTACAGGAAATACGGTTACCACAGTTTCTATTACCTCTCTACTTAAAGACTTGCCAATCTTCTTTACAATAATTATAGTTGTCATGAATAGTGTAATATTTTGGAGAAGATATTTTATTTTGATCTTTGAGGAGCTTGTGGCTTAAAAATAAAAACCTGAAAGTCTGACAACCAGTTTAACAAAGGGGTATCGTAGTACCCAGTAACTTGGTTGTGGAGGAGTTCAGACAGGCAGTTGCTCGATGTAAAACACTGGTATTCAGCTGGAACCTTCACGTTAAACTGGAAGCTGACTCCAACATAGTTGGGAAAAGGCTAGGCAGATGATGATGAATAGTGTAATGTTTTACGCTACTTTTAAAGAATTATTGAAACACTGGTAGTCTGTTGCTGGTACACAAACTCTTCCAATTCATATGGTTTTAACCGCCATTGCCCTTCTAACCTCCTTGTACTCTAAAGGACTTACTGTAATCTCTTTTACCTTAACTGGACACAGGTAATACTTACGTACCTGTGCCTTAGATCACCCACTCCTATCTATTTAAAAGCTCAACGGGTCGGACCTAATTAGCAGCGTCCGCTCAAACATCTCTCAATGTTTTGTCCGTTCATTTGGCTGGTGCCAAATAAATCGTAGGCTCACCTACTTCAGGTGTCGAGGTAAGCCTGTTATGTTCGCGAAATTCATTCTCTGTTGTTGCCTTTGTTTATTGTATTGTTTTCATTGTCAGTGGTTTAAAGGGACGGGTTGAAATAGAGTGGATAGTTATCTAGTTTTAGTTTGTTTGTCTTATATGGCAGTTGAATTAAAGAAGAAAATGTCTTTTATTAGGAAATGAACTTAGACACTGGATGTGCTGACGTCTGTACATAATGCGAAATTGGTTTTTAGTCGAACTCCTTCTGATGCTACTAATCTGCTGGTCTAGCCATATTACAAATTCTGTTTCAATTATCGTAATAAATAAGGCGACAATAGAAAGAAAATGGCGTAATGGAATCAGCTGTTGGTCAACTGTCAAATGTTAACGAGTAGAATTTGTAATAGGGTGGAAAATTAAATACACTTGACAGTTGACCAACAGCTGATTCCATGTATGGCATTATCTTTCTATAATAGAAATAGAATAGAAATAGAATTTGTAATATAGCTGGGCCTGCTGGTGTTCTAGACAGTCACATTTTCGTTTACGTTCGCGAAAATTGATTTGAAATCCGATATATATGGGATTCAGCATTTCGAAAAATATCAAGATTCGCTATCGTTACTTAAGTTACTGAAAATGTGACTTTGTGTACACCCCTTTCATCTTTTCACCAATTGGTTACTAATTTTTTAATGCAGTCAGTCAGTCCGTGATTCAAAAAAATTTTAACTCTTCTGTAAAAACCTCAAGCGGCGTAAATATAGTAAACTTGTTAGTAGTTATACTTTCTAGCCGTTTGGGGTTGAAACTCTTGGGCCATGGGGTCCGAGTGCTCGTCTTCTTTTCAAAGACGAGCCAGCCCTTGGGTCACGGGAAGCGTCAACCAAACGGGTTGACGCTTCCCGTGACTCAAGGGCTGGCTTCTACTTTGGCCAGAGGCTAAGCATTGCCAACATGGCAATGCCGCCAGTCTTTTGGGCTCCTTACCAGCTGGCAGCGATGCAGAGGATTTTTTGACGCTTTGTAATTATTTTTTATTAGGTTTAGTTATTTTTTTTTTAGTTTTTGTATAATATAGTTAAGGTTTTCTATACAAAAATGTTACTAATAATACTTGCGTTATTGTCCTCTAAGTATATAGAACTTACGTTTCAGATAAACGTTTACGCGTTTGCTAATGTGTTTCTTATCTTTTCAGGTACGTTTGTTTGCTGCACTCATTCGAAGGTTTGTTTTTACGGCGATAGCGGATAATGTTCTAGTAACATGCGACTTCATATCACTTCATTGTTGCTGCCTTCAAACTAGTACTGTTTACTTACTACTTCACAGTAAATAAGTACAGTTATACCCCGAACTTACGCGGTAGGTGGGTCCGAGCGATTGCCGTGTAAGTCGAATTCCCGTAAGTCGGGGTTCAACTTTGCATATAAATACATAGAAAGTATGTTTAATCGGGACCAAAGTTTAAAGAAAACAATAGTTTAGAAGAAAATGTTTAATAAAGTGTAAGATAGTGAAACAATTTACATTGTTATGAATAAAGTAACCTAAACCGAAGTTATTTTGATGTCGAAGGCTTCATTATATTCTGGCAATGTTGCCTGACGAGTTAAGTCTTTCTTCTTCTCACTTTTGTAGTAAAAACGATCATGAGATTTAGATTCATTAGATTAGCTTGAGAGCCTTTCACAGCGTTCATAATTTTTTTTTACCATTACCGATTCTGGTAGGTCAAATTTCTTTGCAAATTCACAAATTTTCATTTTTGCTTCAAAGTCTTCAATTATATCCAGTTTACACTCCAAAGACAGTGTGTTTCTTTTCTTGTTAAGCTCAAATGAATGACTTTTTTTTCGTTCTTTTAAATGACCTAATGAGAGATTATAAGTAAAACGCACTGCGCAGTGCGCACGTAAAACAATTCTACGCGGAACACGTTTAAACCTGTGCGTGGTAATCAAACTCTAAAACCGCGTATCTCCGAATTTGCGTAAAACGGGGTAGCGTAAGTCGTGGTATTACTGTATACAAACTTTGTATTTCTTCTTCCAGAGTGTAATTGTAGAATTGTAGACTTCTTAAACAACATGTTTATTGAAGAAATTTGACAGATTGAGGTTCCTGTCTATATAATCTGTCACTTTGCCGATTCGTCTGTGGACATAGTTTCTATAGACGTTTCTTCGGTGTTCAATGTGTTCATGCTACGCAGGCAGTAGAGTATTGTATGTTACGTGATAGATTATTTCAAAATGAACTTTTCGATCGCGTTAGCGTAACAACTACTCGCACTTAGCGCACTGTTTAGCCTACGTACTAAGACTGTGTTGTCCAGCGAGCGCGCAGGCGCAATACGAAACTAGCTTTACGACAGTTAATCGTTGAACACATTGCCTAGTGATCATCACTACTATCTCCGTTGACAGCTCATTGTCAACGAAGATACGCAATAAACCTGAAGTCGATTCAGTAAAAGTGACCCTGTGAAAATTTGAGTGAAGTAGGTAAACTGGCAATGCCTAGCATTAGTACCTATGGAATGACAGCTCAATTCGCCTCCAGCTCAAAGTCAAAGTATTAATTACTGCGATTTTCGGTGTCATAACTGGTATCACATAATTATTTTAGAATCTCAATTACCCATTAGGGCCCACACTATTTTTATAAGTACACAAGTACAGGTATTTTTATAATAGAATAGAATAAATCATCAACTTTTAAAATAAAAATTAAATTAAAAATTTAAAAAATCCCCAATGCCAAAAAGCAAAGATCACATTTCCTGTCGTCGCGCGTCGTTGAGCCATGTAATTTTATGTCACGTCGTTTTGGCGTTGGGGGGTTTTTTAATTTTTATTTTTTTTTATATTGTTCAATTTAAATTAATCACAAATATCAGTTACAAACGACTTGGGCATGTATTCTCGTACCTATTATATGTATAAACATTAAGTAGGTACCAACATTTCTGCAGGGTGCTTTTTTACAGAATAAAATAACGTAAACTACAATCTCTTCCATAAACATAATTAAAATTACACAATTCAAATTAATTGCACACATAGATATAATAAAGAAGGAGATATGCCCGTTAGACGAAAATGTATCGGAACCATGTGTCTCCACTTTGCCCCTACCACACGGCAACTACTACACATGCAGTTCAGTAAAAGCAATAGATACACAGTCGCTCACACATCCGCATTTCTTAAAACAGAACGTACTACACAATCAATTATAAAGCTTATGCCGTCAAACACAGCGTGTATTTACCATGCACCATACAACTTACGCACACAAAAACAACGGTCGCTATCACTTCGTCGCATGAAGCAGCGGCCGTACTACGCGATGCATCCGCTCAATGAAGTATCGTTGTGTGATTTTTACATTGCTCGTCCAGCCACTTAGCGACAAACTTAGGTAGTGGTTACAGAGCAATGTATTTATTGCAACAATAGTACAGTCGCTGTGATATTTGAAAACAAAAATAACATAGTAAAAGCAAGAAATATATTAAGTTTTGTTGTTTTGCATGATTAGATAGACAAATATAGTAAAATACGTGTACTTACATGTGATAAGGAGCCACATTACACCATTTCTAAACAAGCATAATATTTTAAAGATGAAATCACGTCGGAAGTTACACTTAGCCTGTCTTCTCTTTGGCGTCATTAAGTACAAATGTCCTTCATACCTGTACACGAAGCTTGTGTGGGTAAATAGTCACCGTGAGCGCAAAGCCAGGCGTTGCGCTCAGCAGCTGGCTACCCCGCATCACCGTACTGCAGCCTTCCGAGGAAGCTTTCGTTACGCGGCCTCCAAATGTTGGAATAACATTCCCCCACCGATAAGGGACCTGACAAATATAAATACATTTAAAGCAAAGCTTAAGAAATTCATTTTGTTTTCTCAAATCAAATCTAATAATGTCAATGTTGATATATCGTTTATTTAATTTCAGTAAAATATTTGACATTTAACTATCTTCTATACTATACTAATAATCCTAGCATGTACAATCACAAATTTAACTTTTTCCTTTGACATTTAATCTTAATCGCCCATTTTATATAATTTTAATAACTCACCAGTAAGATGTAGGTACCTAATTTCTAAGTAATATGGAGGTAGTCGGTAGACTGAATTTGATGAGCCACTTGCGTCTATCGCCAGGATCCACGCGTTTTTCACTATCATGTTATCTTTCTTTCTGCGACAGTCATTGCTATTTTATCTTGCACTTTAGGTTTTAATAATAGTTACCGCGCCAAACGCGACAAATGTGCCTACTACGTCAAAAATCAGGCGCCACGTCGACCAACCCGGTGGCTTGCCATTGGTCGACTGATGCGCCATGTTGACAGTAAGACACGTTTACTCGATACACACTACACAGATTTATTTAAATATTACTTTTAACTGTATTCGTTTTTACACTTTTTACTGTATTTATTTTAATGATTTATTTTATTTAATAATATTTATTATGTTTATTTTATTTACCTTCGTCCGTGTGTCACTGCGGGGTGCCAACTGAAAACCAGCGCTGGGTGTCTGACGCCCAGCAAATGCTGAGATGGTTACCCTTTCGGCATGGGCACGCTCAGCGCAATTTGTGTACCTGCTATTAATTTATTACTTCTGTTTTCTTGGTTGCTGTGCGCTTGTTGTGTCTGTGCTGAATAAATATTTTTCTATTCTATTCTATTCTATAAGTAATTTCGTGATTTACATCGTTTTGATTTGTGCTTCGGAATTTACAAAAAACACTGAACAACACGGCATTGCTATAAAATGTCGGTCGAAAGCACACAAGTTCGCGCAGACGGCCATTTGCTTACGACGTGATCAAATTTTGAGCATGTCGAGGAGACACCGACACGCCCCCATGCCACTTCTCCTATTATTTAGATTTCTATGATTGCACATGTCAAATTAGTTACGTGAATGCCCGTGGATATGTAAGTTAAGTATGTTTCTTAGAAAAAGTAGGCAGTGTTGTTACAAGAAGATTGTAATCGTGAGAATGTCTGAACCATTGTTAAGTCAGTTATATAATTATAATACTGCCAGGTTTTGAAGGTTATGTACAAACATGTAATAGAGGTTTATAAGCTAAAATGTAAAGGTTATTCATTCCAGACACTATTATAATCAGTATAGCAATCGGCTATCTCGTTGATATAGGTGTTGCCAGCTTTACTGCTGGGTATGAAGACGAAGGTTTGTTCCTGAGTCAGGCAGCATGTTATTGGGTTTTTCAATCTGGAATTTTTCTGACTTGGTTTCACATGTGCTTGAAAAGTATCTCTCAGGCAGGCGGGTTTCGTCACGATGTTTTCCTTCACCAAAAGTGTTATTATACAATACGCTTATAAACCCGAAAACCATTGGTGCGTGGTAGCAGATTTGTCCTCGGTTGGTGGCAATAGGCCTGCACTCACTAAAACATAAGTGGTGAAGTTTAGGTGTTTCTTATTACCTCTGCTTAAATCTAAGTCCCTTGATGCTATGTATTAAATAGGTACTCAGGATATTACTGTGTTAGAAGTATAATATAAAAAAAAAAAAAAAAATTTGGTAATGTTCTTCATAATCTTCTTTTCGCGTAGTTGGTAATTTACTTGACGTCGGAGTTTCACCGTAAAACTCCGAAGTAGGCCATATTACACATTGACTTGGCTTCAAATACCGAGAAATATGTCTCAAGTATCCAGTTTCCTCACGATTTTTGGCAATGGTTTGAGTGGTGCATCTTAAGGCAAACCGGTAGAAATCGAGTTGTATAGTAGATACGTCCTTGGTAGCGAACAACGCCAGTAGCAAACTTTAATCTACAAAATGTCTCATATTTTTCGTTGATATTGCGTTTTCGGGCTAGCAAATGCAATATCTTATAGTGCTGCAACGTTTCAAATACAAAGATATATTTTTAAGAGACAAACTTTGCCAAATTTTGAAAAGAATGGTTCCAATTACAAATACTTACTAGGAAATGGTGGACACTATATTTGGGCTGCTTCGTTGGTTTAGTCGATGCTTATGGTCGAATTTTCAACACACTGGGAAGTGGCCAAGGGCAGGCATTTTGGGGAACTGTTTTATGTCATTGCGACGTTCAAAAAGTACTGATCCCAGCCTAATTCGAAAATTAATTTTGATTTTGTTCAGTTACCAAGAAGTTCAGGGTTTTCTTTATGATGTTTTCCTTCACCGATGTCAATGATGTTTCCAAAGACATTCAATAGTTGCTACAGGCATCACGAAATTAAAAACGAAACTTGTGTCCAAGTGGATGCAAGTCTTTGAGTTTTATTTAGTACGCTCCGCTGCCGCTCTAATATTGGTATATTATTCTAGATGGCGTTAGTGAGTCAAGGGATCACTGTTTTTTTATGACATGTCTTCGCATGTCTTCTTTATAGTATCATAAATCTCTATGGAAGTTTCAGATAAACTTTGAAAGTGCAAATAAATTAAAAAGTCGCATTGGTAGGTTCTTGTCCGGATTTAAACTACAGCCTTGTGCATAAATATATATCTTCTATTAGCAGACTGTCATTAATTAGTTTAACAATAGACTGTCTATGACATGTCATCTTCTATCGAAGTCTATGACAGATTTGCATCGGAGTCTCATTCACCATTCTCATTCACGTTCATTCAATTCAATCTTTCAAATGGTCTTCTTTCAAAAATCTTTGATCGAACAACATGTTAAAATAAAACTATAATAATTTGTTAAATCCTTATTAAACATATTTGTTATTAAATAAATGGTCTTTAATTAACATGAATAGATAAGCTTTGAAAATATCAATGAACTGTCCTTTACATTCATAATTTAATTACGAATCACAATTATCTAGTTCGGTTAACCGCACCATCTGCCTAATTATTGCATATTCAATTAAGGAAATTGTTTCATTTGGAATCTCTGTGTTCTGTTACTCAACAAAGTAATTAAGATAAAACAGAACAGGCAACCCAAACAGAGCTTTATGTCAGTGTAAATAAGCTTTATATTTAACACAAATTGCAAAGAATAAGCTTAGATGATTTGGTCACGTTGAGAGAACGAATGAAAGGCGACTTACTAAAGGTCAGGTTTGGCTTGGCTTAGGTTTTTTCTAATCACATAAACAGGGAGCCTGACGTTTTGTGTCACCACTGCCGGGAGGACACGGCGTGGCACACGCTGGCAGAGTGTGGCGTTTGGGAGGAGCCGCGCCGTGCCATCGTCTCTAGAGTAGGCAGTGACTTGTCGCTGCCGGCCGTGGTCGAGAGGATGGTCGGCAGCGTCGAGTCCTGGGACACGGTGGTGTCCTTCTGCGAAACGGTCGTCTGAGGTGTGAGATGGAACACGGGGTGGTTTTTAGTCAGTAAGAGTCTGACAGACCCCTCCGCCCTTCCCTGGGCAGGGGGCCATCCATGAGGATATTCCACCTCTCAAAAAAAAAAGGCTTTTTCTAATGGGGTTAGGCCGAAACTACAGAGCGCCATCTGCTACGATTCTAACAATCCTCTTTTGCTCCGTTTATGATCATACTTTAGTCATACACACGCCGGTTGCGAGTACTACGCAACTGACCTTTCTGAAGAACCTCACCCACAAGGTCTGCATATTTACTTTAAGGGATCCCGGCGTTTCCACTTACATCAGCCTTATAAATACCTTTTATTGTCGCTCTAAATCCATCCTCTCAACGTGACCAAACCATCTTAAAAACTATTTTCAATAACAAATACCGAAATAAATGCACTGCAAATCAAATAGCACTTTTGAACCAATCAAACTCGATTCAGCGGTCAGTCATTGACCAAACAGAATTCTTAATACGGCTCTGTTCTGAACGAATTGGCGATTCATTGTGATTGAATGAACGGGTATGTGCAACAGAGGAACGAGTTTACAGGAAATGAATAAGTCATGATGAACCTTTTCAGCCTACAAATATACGTAAAATTATCTAGATTTATAGATATAACACCTTAAACCCAAAGGTAATCCCAAGGTTAGGCAAAGGAGTATCAATAACTCACAGTTCGTCAGTTATGTTAAATCTTATGTATAAAAGCCAATCGCCACTTACCGGTCCCAACGGACTGCTAACTGAATTCCAGTTGGAATAATCCGACAATACTACTCGACCCGGGTATTGAACTCAGAACCTAGTAGTAGCGTTTAAGACGACACTGTTATGTTTAGGCAGTGTAGAGCCTCTGGACTTTCATAGTTATTTAATAACTTAACTGCATCTTGAGTGGCACCAATTTCAGCTAAAACATCAGAAAGAGACCTTGGGTGTTGAAATACTTTGTCTTCTTCCTCGCCTAGAAGCTGTCTTTTATAGTCTACATTTGGTCTTCTAGACTACCTGTCGTATAACAATAATTTAATGCGTTGTTTCAGGTTATTTTTTTCTAGTAATCGGGTCAGGGATAATTTCATAAACAAAAATATCAAAAGATTTTAAGTTGTCTAGTACAATTACTTTTACGGTTAGAAAAATGAACCCTTTCAGTGCGTATTCGTCTGTCTGCCACAGCTATCTGATTTTTCGACTTGAATCATTGAACAGATAAAGAAGTTTACTGGTAACACCTATTATCCTATTATAATATATAGCACAGAAAATTTTATTTAAATAAATTTTTAGTTATCACCACAAATCCTTACCAAAATAACTGAAACGGTTGCAAAATAATAGTTTTTTTTCATTCTAGTATTGTGTTAACAATCTTTATAAAGACACCACTAATTTTGACGAAAAGCCAGATAACGATGGAAAATTAGGTCCTAAACACTCGCTAAGGAGCTAGGTACGACTTCTAAATAAAGACAATCTCTGTTATCAGTTTTATAGCCGGTACAAAGATTCTGTAGGCGTCTCAAACCAAAATTTACTCAACGAGTTTCCCAATCTGAGTGCCTAAGCGTTCCTATCTCCAAACTGTTTAGGCTGTATCGCGAGAATTTCTGCTCTCGTTTCTAAGATATAAAAATAAACGACGACGTCAAAGTTACCTATTCCCTTAAACTTTGGAATCAGAAATATAGAATGGGAAAGTCTGCTTCGTCGCATACTGGAAACAGGATCTCAATTCTGTTTTGAAAATCAAAATCAAAATCAAAAGTCATTTATTCAAATTAGGCTGAGGATCAGCACTTTTTGAACGTCGAAATTACAGAAGACAGTCCCCCAAAAAGCCCACCCTTCGCCACTTCCTAGTGTTTTTGCTGGGAAGAAGAAGTGGCGGAACAAACTCCCCAGCAACACATCTGTCTGATAAGTTAGAAGAACTTGAATTTACACAGTACAATTTGTTATAATTACAAAATAATTAAAATTAGTTATTCACTACATGTTAGCTAGCACACTCAACATACAGAATACCAGTAATATATATAGCTACCGACAATAAAACTAACTTAACTCAAGCAAAAACAACTGACTAATAAGAATCCTCCAGGTAAAAAGGGTGTGCCAGCTTGCATGTGCAGAGTTGGATTAAATCCATAGATCTGCAGAACACAATGTAACAAAATGATAAACTAGAACTGTGGAAGTTAAATAAAACAAAAAAAAAACAGGTAATAGTTAAAACAATAGCAAAACCAAAGCCAGCAAGACGACCAGTTACCACAAGCAGCACCCGTTCACGAGCATAACGCAAAGATCAGCCATTACCCCCCTCGCCATATTAGAGGGAAGGTGGTAACCCGACCCTCGACGCTACCACAAGCAGTAACATCTGAGGGAGCATGACGAACTTGCTACCGGTTATTTAAGTAAAAGTTAACCAATAAATAGGAGTCTCTAGTTCACCACATAATGCAAATACATCTCATTTAATACAATGTACTGAGAAGATTATGTCAACAAAAAAAAAAAATATAATAAAAATGAAAATGAAGAGTGGCACACACAAACAATAAGTTTCAACTAGTAATAAATTAATTTCAGTGAAAGAACATAAGTGTCTTGCGTTCAACAAAGCGACCAACTATTCTTATCATCTAAGTAGTCGTTAATAGAATAATATGCTCTAGAACAAAGGTTCGATTTAATTTTAGATTTAAAAGTATTAAATGGCAAATCCAAGAAAGAACGTGGTAACTTGTTGTAAAAGCGAATACCGAGCCCCACAAATGAACTATGGACTTTATGAAGACGGTGGTGAGGTGCATATATTTTGTGCTTATTTCTGGTATTAAAATTGTGGATGTCACTGTTTTTGGTGTATAAATGCATATTTTGTCTAACGTATAATATGTTGGCAAAAATGTATTGCGATGCCACTGTGAGTATACCAATCTCTTTAAAAAGTTCTTTTAAGGAGTCTCTAGAACCTAACTGATAAATTGCACGAACTGCTCGTTTTTGAAGCACAAATATGTTTTGGATGTCTGCAGCTTTTCCCCATAACAGCATACCGTATGACATAACACTGTGGAAATAACTAAAGTAGACCAACCGAGCTGTGTCAACATCAGTATATTGTCTAACTTTCCTAACAGCATAGGCGGCAGAGCTGAGTCTTCCTGCTAAAGTTGATATATGTGGGCTCCATTGAAGTTTGGAGTCAACGGTTATGCCCAGAAAGACTGCGGAGTCTACAGTATCCAGCACTTCATTACTTATGACGAGATTAGGTCCGAGGTTTCTAACATTAGGCAAAGCAAACTTTATACATTTAGTTTTTTTTGCATTGAGAACTAGGTTATTAGTGGTAAACCAATCTGTGACTTTAGAAAGTGCACTATTTACTTCATCAAAATCTTGTCTATTCCTATTTACTTTAAAAATAAGAGATGTGTCATCTGCAAATAGTACAACATCACAGATACCGTTCAGGTAAAATGGTAAATCGTTAATATATACCAAAAATAAGAATGGACCCAGAATTGAGCCTTGAGGTACACCTAACTGAACTGGTAGTCCGGAAGATTTTGCACCATTAACATCAACACATTGGAACCTATTATTTAAATATGAATCTATAATATTGAGAGCCTCGTTTTGGACACCGTAGTGATGTAGCTTACGCAGAAGTGTGTCATGGTGTACGCAATCAAAAGCTTTTGAAAGGTCACAAAAAACTCCAATTGCGTTTTGCGAGTTCTCCCACGCGTTAAATATATGTTTTAATAAAGCTATGCCCGCATCAGTAGTTGAACGACCTTTTGTAAAACCATACTGTTCAGAATGAAGGAGGCTATTTAAATTAAAATGTCTTAGCAACTGCTTGAGTATTAACTTTTCAAATATTTTGCTAAATGCCATGCCGGTAAGATCGAGATAGGTCTGAAATTGCCAATATCTTTTTTACTACCAGATTTAAATAACGGAATGACTTTACTACTCTTCATGAGATCCGGAAAAGTCCCTAGATCTACGCATTTATTAAAAGTAACAGCAAGATAGGGGGCTACAACATCTATTATATTACTCAAAAGTTTAATGGAGATGCCCCAATAATCACCAGTGGTTTTAGACTTCAATGTGTTAAAAGCATTAACTACATCACGCGGTGTCACATGTTCGAAATTGAATAAGCGACTACATTTAGGCACACTACCATGTAAAAGGTTCTCAGCTTTAGACGGGGAGGAACTTAAGGCGTGAGTCGTAATAGTTGGTATGCTTACAAAAAACTCATTAAATGCTTGAGCTACATCAGCCGTTTTACTAACTAATTTGTTGTCGACTATAATTTCAAATTGATTTTCTTGGCGTACTGACTTACCAGTTTCATTTTTAATAATTTTCCATGTGGTTTTTACTTTGTTATTAGAATTTTTAATAGTTTCGCTTAAATACTTAGACTTAGCTATAAGGCAAATCTTTTTAAACAATTTAGAATAATTTTTAACATAATCTAGAAAGGGAGTATCAAACCTGTATCTTTTCAAACCATACAACTCGTACAGTCTCGCTCTACTTTTATAAATACCTGGAGTAGCCCATTGGTTGAACCCAACAGAGGTTCCAGTAACATTTACGGTTTTGGTTTTAAAAACGGATTGGTACTCTGCGTGGACAACATCAAAAAGTGCTCCGTATATATCGTTTGGGTTATCTTGTTGTACTATTGCAGGTGTGATTTTAAGGGCTACTTTATCTTTAAATTTGTTACAACGACTAGTTGTATAGGGCCTACATTCTATTTGTTGTGGCTTTTTACTTAGAGGCATAGGGAAACTAGCTAGTAATCCACAGTGATCAGACGTTAAGTCACTCAACACTAATCTGTTTTTTGCATCACAATCACTAAATATATTATCAAGGCAAGTCGACGAGGATGCCGTGATCCTAGTAGGTTCAAAAAACAAGTTAACTAAATTATATGATCTAAATAGATTAAGAAGTCTGATACTTAATGTGGTAACATCTAAAATATTAACATTAAAATCTCCACATAGAATAATAGATTTATTGCTTGTTTTTAGCTTATTAAGTGAATCCTCCATTACCGATTCGAAAAGCACAAAATCACCAGAAGGGGGTCGATAAACGCAAATTACTACGTAGCGCTCGAATTCAACACAAGACAACTCAATAGTGCGCTCGATAGAAAGGCTAACTAGATCTAAACGCTGTTTACACTTTAACTCGTTTGAAACTAGAATTAAAGAACCACCGCGTATTGCACTTTTTCTTACGAACGCACTTTGTACGGTAAAGTAATCATCGTTGATAAATTCTACTTCATGTTCTTTCAACCAATGTTCAGTTAAACATAACACCTGAACATTATAGTTTTCTAAAAATAAACTTAACTCTAGTTCTTTGCCGGACAGCCCCTGCATATTTTGATGTACAACATTCAACATATGCAGCTTACCCGTTGTCGCACCTAATAGTTTAAACTAAGAGGGGAATCAGTAATAGTGTTAACATCATTACTAACCGTAAAAGTTGGTACATTACAGAAATCAATGTTATTGTGTATATTATATGCTAAAAGATTAGCAATTTGTCTCCTACATCTAGGTGGCAAATACATTGTATTACTTGTCAATTTATAATCAGTGATAAACTGATTACAATCAAAATACAAAATATCATCATTATGACGACTAGTCCTATTAAAGACTAACAAATTCAAATTATAAATGTGCCTATTTTGCTCATCCGACAAATAATGAGAATATGGCAATGCACAGAAAATAAATTTACAGTTATTAGTGTCTTTTAAATGTAACATCAAATCAACACATTTAATAAGGTCCTTTTTCCTTACTGCTAAACTATCCCCATATAGTAATATAACAGTTGAATTGGGGTTTAATTTTGTCAATTTAACGTTCCTAAGTAATTGGCTAAAACTGGCACCGGGTAAACAATGATTAATAATATAATGTTGCGAACACTGATTAAATATACTACCAAAACCTTGACCAAATTTGTCAGAAAATACATAAGTGGTCTTAATTAAATTATTAATATTATCATTAACATTAGCAAAACAGCTACTGGCTGGTTGAGACACCGAGTGAGTGGGTAAATGATGCTGGGGCTGAACAGCCTGGGAGTAGGCACATCTACAAGATAAGTTATTTGTAAGAGACTCATACATCTCTGCATTGTAAGTAACCAAGTCCACTAACTCATTGGCCTCCAGCATGCGCTTGCTCAGATCTAGTTGAGCAGCCTCATATTTACAAAAGATTTCCTTCAAAGCATATTCCCGAACAAATAGCTCATCTTGAAGGTGCTGAGTGTCGGTGTCATACATGGTTTTGCATAACTGCAACTCATTATTACTAGTTTTAAGTTCTTGTATTAATTGTAATTTACTTTGTCTAAGTTTTATGTTTAATTTATTAATTTTTTGCCGTTTTAATAATTTTTGGGTTCTTCTTATAATTCTATGAATTCTTATGTACTTCTTTATTTTATTGTGGCTGGTAAACAAACTTGATTTACTAATAGTATCGTTAGTTAAGTCTATTGTAACAATTGGCTCAACACATATTGGTACGGACCCGCTACCAACCAACTCATTGTAAAGGCTGCAGGTCTTCGCAGATTCCTCACTGGCTCTAAGAGATTCCAAGCGGGTTATTGTGCTATGGGCCTTGCTTAATTCCAGTTCCAGTTCTGAAATTCGTCTCAGAGCCAGTTCGTGGGTGTCACTACATTGCTGGAAGTTTGACACAAGTTGACGGAGCTGTTGATGCTGGTCGAGTATGTCCATATGTTGTATATCTAGTTCAGCCAACTGGTTTTTTAATTCAGTGTTCTTGTCAACAATCAATTTGACTTCCACCTCACTGTCATCTCTTTCCTGTAGCAGCTGATTGCACAAATTTTTACTAGATTCCAATTCAATCAAAGTAGCCCTCAATTTTTGTTCCAAGGATGCAGCTCTGCGGGTCAACATGTTGATAGACCCACCCTAGAGGCACCCTGGAAAGTAAGAAGAGACAGCTAAGTGTGTGAAAGGAATAAGAAAGAGGGATAGAAGTTACAAGTAACTATGATGGAGGCAAAACAAAGTAAGACAAGACCAAAGAAATGAGATTTATATGCTAAATAGGGTTAATAATTCAACAACTACATTATTAGTGATAAACTACTTATTATAATGTTGTCATCAAGATTTTCTATCAATTTAGTTGGAAAAAAAAAGTATTTATTTTTATAAAGAGTTGAGGGTAAGTACTAGACTAATTAATAGTGAGTATGAATCAGCTATTTTAGTTGTGTATTGTTATGATTCACTATCTAAGTTATTAGTAATAACTAAGGAACTGTTTTCTCTAAATTCATCTTCAATATCGTTTTGGGGACTAAATATGACTATAATAGGATTAGGATTTTATTGAAATTTCGTAACAATTAGTTGTGTCTATGACTCGGGTCATCTGTTTGTTTTCCCTTTTAATCAACTTTAATCAACCCGCTAAGCGCCCTTCCTCTTTCCCTCCGTTTCTTTATCTCCTTTATCTCTTTTTCTCTGTCTTTCCTTCTCCTTCTCCCTCTTTCTCTAACATCATATTTAATCTTTTTTCGTGTACTTAACAAGAGGCGTATGCCCTGTGCATACAATAAACACTTTTCTCTCTTATTAATTTACTTTTCAACTACAAATCTCTGATGTCATCCGTCTGTTACAATTTACTTCATTCCTTCCTGTATCTCTCTTCCTCTCTCATCCTTTCTTCCTCTTTTTCTAACTTCATCTTTTACCTTTTTTGTGAGGCAGAAGGGTTTATCCTGCGTGCATTAATCACTTTTCTTATTTATCTACTATTTTTACTTTTCTTCTCAACTACAAATCTCTACTATCACGTGACTGATAGATTTTACTTCATCCCTTCCGTTCTTTCTCCTTTTCTTGGACATCATCTTCGTGTGAGACAAGTGGCGTTTGTCCTGCATAAAATACACTTCCTTGATATCACTATTTTCAGTACCATAACATTTAACTTCATCTATCTTGTTTCCGCACTTCAAATACTGCGACTTTGTCTACATACTCATACCAGCTATTGTGTCTAACACGTGTAACACAGGTACTCCGTGCCACGGAACCAAGTCCATAACTATTTATTGACTGGGCCATCCTGTGTAGCTTCATAAAGTAAAGTCACATTTTTATCCGTTTATGTTTTTGCCTTGCCTTGTGGCTTTTGGGGATCCTTGGAAATATTGTATTTTATTTTGTTGTGCAGTGGCATTCAATAATGTTAACTGTTGTGTTCATTAGTAACACAGCAATCAAGGTGGACGTCTAGTCTCCGCTGGGGTCAGGACAGGCGCCCCATTGAGGTGTGGGACCTCGCGCTACGTGTATTATGTTAGCACTAGAGAAAGTAGTGCTAATAGAAGTATTAAAACAAAAGGAAACTGAATTAAACTAAATTAATTGTAAGTATTTTTTTTTACTGCGCTTTGCGCGTTCGCCTTTCGACAGTTGTACAAATATTCGTATTTCAAGTAGTTTTTGTTTCATTCTGATGTTTTTGTTTAGTTCAGTATCTTTTCTCTGTTAAAAAAAGTTATTAGTCTTTATCTTACCAGGTTCCTGTCAACATATTATACTTGCTTCTTTTAGCTCATAAATACTTGTCTAAAACATACTGAACCACCATCGTCCTAACAAAAACGTCCTTACCAGGATATTTATAGCACGTGCATTATAAACAATCCTTGTGTTGTGTCCCGGTCCCGACACGGACCGGGAGCGGGCCGGACGGCCGGCATCCGGTACGGCTTATCGGTCCTGCAGCGGTCGCGTAGACGCTTCTGTAATACTAACCCCTTCCCGATAGCCGGGCTTCCGATACGCGATCGTAAAAAAGAAACGGTTTGAATGGTGCTTCGTCGAACTATATATGGAAAGAAATCTAAAAGAGGGTTCGGGGTTGGGAAGTAATATTTTGTTTTGGTGGTAGCAGAAATAGATTTTCGCAGGAATGATTTTATTCTTAACAGAGTTTAATAAAAGATTTCGTATTTTATGTGAAAATGTTTCCTTTTATATCTGGCTGTCACAACTTATATCAAAGTGAACCGACGCGCAACAAAAAAAAATCGAGAGTTATTTCCATAAACATCGCTTCGGGATTCACTCAAGTCGACGATTTGTGACAGGGCCTTATTAAGAATGAAAACACACTCACGATCTCGTATGTTTTACTCCATGACGCCATACACGGATCAAAGGAAAGTAAAATTCGCAGCATTAACTCTCTTAAGAGTCAATCTTTCACAATTTCCTGTCTTACACAGTAACTCCATTACGACACCCGTCCTACATACAAACAATAAGACATAAGACCTCACAGTTTCGCACGTATCAAATAAAGAATGATTACATGTCACGTCGGTGACTCACTGCCACATTTGTTTGTAGTACACCGCGCGCATTGTATGCAAATCAATGCGATACATTAGAATTCGCGAGAGTATCGAGATAATAGGTTTTTAATAGCTGGTTTGATTTTTTTAAGGGAAAGGCTGTTTCGTTTAAGAAATAAATTAAAGGAGATGCGTGATGTGATTTTTGGATTCAATTCTAATATATTGAGGTGGTTTGGTTATTGACACCAGCATACGTAAGTAAACCAGCGCTTAAAATTTTCTTAAACTTCATAAATTTTATTATCGTTCGCATCTCAGTATAATTCTGGGAAAAATACATCGAATTTACCTAAGCTTTAGACATTAATTGTAGATTTTAATCATTTATACTTACACTACGGAATACAAAACACTCACTACGGATTCATTTAATTTAGCAAATACACCTTTATTTATTACTAGCAGACGACCCGCGATTTCACCCGCGCAGGCCCCGTTCCCGTGGGAATACAGGGACAAAAAGTAGCCTATGTGTTAATGCAGGGTATCAGCTAACTCCATACAAAATTTTATTAAATTCTATTCAGTAGTTTTTACGTGAAAGAGTAACAAACATCCATCCATCCATCCTCACAAACTTTCGCGTTTATAATATTAGTAGGATATGTATGTATTAGTAGGATAGGATAATCTAAATAAATCCGTGGTGAGTGAAGGGTATGTCATGAAGTCACTCGTCGTTCACACAATCAACTTTGATAAGATTAATGAAAAATTTCTACGCTAGGGGTCTACAATCATTTCATTACGCCAATCAACTTAGGTTGCTGGTGTAGGAACATCATGATCAGTAGGTAGGTAGGTACGTAGTTCAGCAAATACACCTTTGTTTAATAATAATCTAAATAAATCCGTAGTGACTACTTTGTGAAAGGTGTCTAATGAAGTTACTATAGTCTTCTACACAATCAAGTTTGATAAGATCGATAAAAAAATTCTACGCTAAGGGTCCAGAATCATTTGAAGAACTCCCGATGTTCAGGCATACGACAATGTCCGTTTCCCCAGTATAACCAGCCATATCAAAAATTCAAGAAACTTTCTTCCACTCTTCCAATTATTAGTTTCGCTCAAAAAGGGCCTATAATTGCCTATAAACAGGCAGATAGCACTTCTAGGCCCAACGACTTCGTTCATTACCATTTACAAACGATCGTTGTGTCTCAATAATGCAATATCGAGTCGAGTCTCGTGAATGCCGTCTGTTTCAGAGAGCTAATAATGAGTTTTTAGTCGAACGGTACCGGGGGCGAATACTGAGAGCGCTATTATAGATTGGCTCGTTTGAGCTGAAAATCTGTCCATAGAAAAGCTTTAGGATCACTAAAACAGTTTGTTCCGAAAAGGGGTTTCAATTTATCGGAACTGTTATGGGTTGGTCTTTGGTTAAAGTCTTTTTTCGGATTGCTCTAGTTAGATCAGAGGTGAACCAAGAAGTTCGCAGATTAGGTAACATTCTAGCGGTTCGCTAAAGGAAATACTCGTATAATGGTCCGAGAAGAAGTAAAAGTACAAAAATATATATGAAAGCCACGTTTAGGTCTAAATTTTTATGCCGGCATAACAAACTACAAATGCCAACAGAGGTTCAACTCTGTATGTACAGACGCCAGCACATCAAGTTACCCCAATGTGTCAAACAAAATATAAAATATTATAAGCATATCTAATGAAATAGAGTAGCGTGTATAAAAGGCGTAATCCATTTCATTGCTCTTGATGACAGGAGATTTAAGGAAAGGGTTCAAAATGAGTGTATGAGGTAACGAAGTTGCTCTTAGTAAATTGCTTGCATTTATCACTGTTCCAATGTACCCACTACTAGAATGGATGTTGAAATTCTAAAGCGATTTTCTCGTGCAACAACGAATGCAGTTTTGAATAAAGACCTAATTCAGAATAAAATGCCGTCGAGAATATGAGCTATATTCGTAACAGCGTACTATATCCTGGAAAAATTGCTTTTAGATTTTGTGTAAATAAAATGTATTTCAAGTGGTTTTCTTTGTTTTCGTTTTAAATAATGCATTTTATTAAGAAACTTTCTTCGATACTATTAGCTGTATTCGTAACAGCGTACAATTTCCAGGAAACAATCTTTTAGATTTTGTGTTTAAAATAAAATATTGCATTTTATTAAGAGACCCAGTTTACCGTATTTTTGTTTCCAAATCCTTTGTTTCCGGTTTGGCTTTACCTAAAGCAAAGTTAGGATTATACTTTCAAGACTTAAACTTTTATTTGTTTATACTCAAAAGTAATATCGTAGCACTGTATTTTGACTTCTGTTGTGAAGACATATTATACTAAGAATAATACTGGATCAGAAAATAAAACAAGCAAGTTACAGTGTCATAAATAAAATCTAAAAAGAATAAAACACACGATAATAAAAACCGGTAATCCGCAAAGGATTTAAGAATAGTGTCGAATATCCATAAAGTCGGGAAGCATTTTCGGGATAATAACAAAAGCGGGGCCATTTATCATTATATTTCTGTAGACATCGGCATATAGGCCACTGTGGGGGTTTAGCAGGGATGTAAAAATGATTTAGTACCTATCGTGGTTATAACAACGCGCGAAGAAAAGGCATTATTTTGCAATCCCACTTCTGATCGATAAAAGATTATCAGATCGAAATCGATCGTTGATTTTCTACGTAATGTGATCGACGATAATGGTTTGCCAGAAGGCTGTTCCATGATTGGGCATATTTTAAGTATAAAGCGTTAAGATATGTTATGTTATATATTTACGTCAATGGTTTGGTAATGGAGGATTTTATTGGAGGTACCGTCGGGCGTTTTAACTGTATAATATTTCGTCGTATATACTTTTTACACTAATTAATTATGCCAAATCAGTAGAGCTATTCAGTAAAAACCACTCGTTGAACATGTAGGTGGCGTGAAGGCGAATTGGGCATTCCATACTAATGAAAAACATTGACAGTTTTTGTAAAGGAACCTCTTTGAAACCTGACCCTCTGATCTTTTTTTAAATCTTAGTTGTGATTACGTCCGAAATAATGGGATTTTTAATTAAGTAATTGACTTATTTACTTTCAAAGAAGAAATCTCATGGTGGAAGATAGGAATGATTATATTAGTTTGTGTTTAAGAAAGTACTTAACTTAATTATTGTGGTCATATGTTTGTAATTCAATGACTAAGTACTATTATTTGACATTAGTAATCTAATTTAATTATTATTATTAAGTATTTGAAATTTAATTATTATTTTTATTTGACATTTTATTGAAATCGTACTTTCCTTTTTTTCTTTATGTACAGACGCCAGCACGTCAAGTTACCCCAATGTGTCAAATTTTCCCAATTAAATATGAACCTTATTCTGATTGCCATAAAGTTGAAAAAGATCAAAGAAATTTGACACTTTGGGGTAACTTGACGTGCTGGCGTCTGTACATAGCAATTTATTAATTGTGTTGATTTTTTTATAGTATTTTAAATCATTGTTTTTATTACAAAATTTGCATGCCTAATTTAGGAGACGGAATATGAAGTTCAAATGTTACCTATGCCTTGTCAAAACTGCAAAATACCTACCATATTTCAGGCAAATAAATGAATCTAAATCTAAATCTAAAGTGTAAACAAAACATCACAAAAAATCGCAATAATTAGGAAAAAACCGACAAAAAAAATTAACACTGGGGTATCATATACAGAACACAGAATTTTCGTATCAGTATATAAACGACGATGCTCTTTCCACCCCATACTTGTGTAGAAATCACTTAGACTCCTGTTCATAGTGAAACTCCACAAACCTAAGTGCTCCTAGTATAGTTAAGAACAACTAAAGCTGGAACAGCGATGTTTACTCTAAGTAATGATGAACAGTATTATTAAAAGTTTAGCAGGAGCTAACCATGCATCTGAAGTTTCCCGCATCCAAACTTTTCCTGCAGGTAACGTAAATAGCTAAAATAGAAAACTATTTCGAAATCTAGAGAGAATCCCAAAGTTCTTTGTTGGATTTTTATAGCAGAACCCTACACAGGAATCTATATGACCAACTGAGTCAAAATAGCTTTGAAATAAATTCTTTTTAAAGATCCTTATACAGACGCCAGCACCCCAAACTGTCAATTTTTTTCCAATTGAACATGAACCTTATCGTGTTTAGAAAAAAGTTGAAAACCTATCAAGGGAATTTGACGCATTGGGCTAGGTTGATATGCTGGCGTCTGTACTTACCATGAAAAGATGCAGAATTTTTAACAGCTTCTTGTTAAATGGTCAGTGAAGTAACACCTGAATAAGATACTAAGCCTAAGTTGAAGAATTTTTTACTTTTTTGACCATCTATTACAAAATCTGGCCAACATGAATACTTACGTGAAGCTCGCCAAAAGAAACACAAATGAACAAACTTACTAATACTGTTAGTCTAGATCAACCCACTCATCATCATCATCACTATCATCATCAGCCTACAGTAGTCCACTGCTAGACTCAGGCCTTCCCTAATAAGCGCCAGTGCACCCTGTCTTCAGCTTGCCGCATCCAGCATCAGCGAGCAGTATTTCGCAGGACGTCAACCCACTGCTGGGTAAACCCATACTTCCAGTTCTTACGATCCATGGACCACTGGACGTTTGTTTTTCCCAGCTCATCCCGCCATCTTTTGCAGAGTCTACCACAACACCTTCCTTAAAACAACAAACAAAGCAAACTAAGAAAGGGACAAATAAGGTAAAGCAGCAAATGAAAATGTAATAAAAATTCGCCAGAGAAACATAATTTCGCATAACATTTTATACTACCTATAAGGAATATATTACATGAGCCTTTTTGTACCAACATGGTATTTTTCATAGACTATGTGAAGAATACTGGTTCTTAAGGTCCCGTACCTAATTTTAAATCACTTGAACGTGGAAGTAAATTACCTTTTGAAGTATCTGGAGAAGTTGCGCAGACAACAGTACTAATGCATATGTCAAAGTGTCGTTATTTACCCGACTTTAACAAAACAAAAAGGATGGTTAAGATTTTGACTGGTATGTATTTTCTTGATAGTAAAAAATACAGAGAGACATAAAGAATTAGTTAGTTTAAGGGTGGGTACAACCGCACAATATTTCAAAAAAATAATTAAGGAATGTTGGTGTATGTCGTTCAGAAGCACTTTTAGACATAGTTACGCTTGAATTGTTGAGAGTGCCTAGTGCGAGTTTGTTTTACGTTAACGCGATCGACACGTTCATGACGTTCGGCGCTCCGATTGGTCCGCTCCAAGCTTTTAACCAATCGGAGAGCCAAACGCGGTGAACGTTTCGATCGCGTTAGCGTTAAAGCAACTCGCACTTAGGGCACAGATACCGCGGAGTTAGATTTATGTACAGTCGGCCTTAGGTCCGGTGAATCACACTTAAGGCTCGTCGCTTACACCCGATGACCCGACGTACGAACTCAGGTCTTGATCTAATTCACGCGCCACGTTGAGTAGTTCAAAGCATTTCATTAACTAACTAAATTACCGCAAGTGGTACCGACTATAGACATTCCAATATTTTTAAATCAAGGCATATTTTTATATTTTTAATCAAATAGGTAGTATTTTTAGGTCAATCGGTCGATTAATTAAAAAAACATCCCGTAAAAACTTATGTGAAGAGAGCTGTCAAGGATTAGTATGGAAGACGCTTTTAATTCAACTATACTTTAGCAGAATCACACTGCTGAATGAATAATAGTACAAACGTCATATTTCTAAATCTACGACGTTTTTAGTAAAAAACTCTACTTCCTCTAATGCTATATTATTTTCTATTGATATTTATGAAACATTTCACGTTAAACAGACCTGCAGTTTTCTCATAAGTCGTACCTAATAACAGCACGTAAATCGCGCCATTCTTTATTTTTCATAAAATATGCAAGACAGACGGCAATATTGTGAATGCAGAAAACCTGACTCCGGAAATAGCTTATGCAATAAGTCTCAGGCCTTGGTCACGAAGGCAGCGGGAGCGGGGCGGCGGCGCGGCGGTTGCATTGCATGGATTTATATGGAACGCGCCGCTGTCTTTGAGGCTAGTTTCGTTATAATCTATGCAATTGAATGCGGCGCGCCCGCTCCGCCACCGCGGTCGCTCTGCTGCCCGCTGACTTACTGTCCGTGGCCTTACGGGTCGGGAATAAAGAAAATAAAAAAAAATATTGAAACAGTATTGGTAGTGCCGACGGACCCCTAAATAAATGTGCGGTTTCGCTTCACATTTTGCCAATATTTTTTATTTCAGGAACAATATTCGAGTCTGATACGTGTTACATTACATTTATGGTTGTTTTACTTTATTTTGTTGTTGAACAGTTTAATAATTGTCGATACTTTAGCTTTGGGGGTAGTAATGGGTTCTTTTTCGTTGTTAGTGCTATTATTATGTTTTGTTTGGAGTTTTGAAATAAAAATACCTACTGTTAGGGGTAGATGTTGATACGTCTACCCCGAATAGTATTTTGTAGAATTCCGTAGTATAATGGCAAAGACGGAACCCTTATATTTTCGGCCTGTCTGTTTATCCATCTACAGTTCCGGATCTTACACAGCCATTTTAATACTACGGATACTATTGATTTCACGTATTACAAATACGAATAATCAATACAATTTTGTTTACTCGATTCCTTTTCTATATGTTTTTATTTATTTATTTGCAACCAAATGTGAACTAGTAGGTACATTTAATAAAAACAAACTTTAAAAACAAGCTGAATGACGTGGAATAGAAGAGGCTAATGTCTAACAGTAGACAACTATCGGCTGACGATGATGGTGATGAAGCTTCAAACCTTTACTTCGTAAAATGAGCTCTCACCCTGGTTCTACCAATTCATAGGTCTGGTTCTGCCAATTAATAGGTCTGGTTCTGCCAGTTCATAGGTCTGGTTCTGCCATTTCATAGGTCTGGTTCTGCCAATTCATAGGTCTCGAGTTCGAACCCAAGGCCTCTGACCTACCAACCTCTGACTTTTCGGATCCATGTACGTATCGTTCATTACTTGCTTCAAAAACGGTAAAGGACAACATCGTGAGGAAACCGGCATACCTCAGAGATATTTCTTGAGGGCTTGTGATGCCAAGTCAGAGGCCCATGGGCGGCATTAAAATTCTTACATCAGTTTACTCACTAACTATACGATAAGAAGGATACCCTGGTTCCTATAACACTCAAAGACGACGAAGTTACGGGAATTACATGACTTGATTCCGCCATCACCTTTTTACCATCGGACAACCGGCGAGTGTCCAGGGTCTCGAGTCTGTTATTGCAATCGTGTCTCAATGACCGGTCATTGATCGAATATTTAACAACTTTGACAGTTTTTGTATGGGAAGTGTGTCAAAAATCGATCATTGACCGGTCATTGAAACACGATTGCAATAGCAGACTCGAGCCCCTGGGTGGACACTTGCCGTACATCGTTGGCACTTCCACGATTCGGACAAAGCGTTTCGCTTCGTCGTTTATACCGCGTACATCAAAGGACTGCAACATCATGCCTGCTGCGGTCATCCCGTCCGTGAGTGAAAAGGTTCTTAATAAACTAGTGCGCTTCACCATCATTGATTGCATCACTGGTTACCGTCAGGTGGGATTGCAGTCAAGCACTGGTTTATTATTTAAAAAATAAAGTTATAAAAATTTTCCATAAGAAGATGCTTATAAAAATAAACTTGCTGCAATGTGTAAAAATTACTGCTTTTAAACGCAAATTCACTTAAAATATGGCGGCCATAACCGATTTCTCTTTGCAAAATGCTGTCTTGTAACCTAAACAAGATATAAGACTCATAATAAAAAAATCTGGAGATTTATGTTGGTGAATTAAAGTAATAAAATAACGTTGGCAACAAAACAGCTCCTTTTATGTCATATTTTAAACACTGGAGTTTTATTGAGAATTTAGTTTACGTGTATAAGAAAATATACTGTTGTTTGGGACTGGTCAATCATCAGTAAAATATGATTAGTTTTATCACCTTGGGTTCTGTCTGTAAAAATAAAAAAATAATTGTAATTGGAAATTAATAATTATGACAAATACCTATATATAGATTCCAAGTGGAAAAACTTATCTAATAACAATTGTGTCTGGAATTCCGGTAGTTGACGAATTAAGACTTAGGATAAAATTTTCAATCGACTAATTAATATCTGAGGAATAAAAATGGTGCTTTGATAGATTTTGTATCGATATTAACTTAGCCGGTAAGAGTCCGGCACTGCCCAGACTGGCTCATCAGTGGGTCAGTATGGGCTTTCAAAGTATTTAAGTATAGCAAAAATTACGGGATATAAAATAATAACAAAAAAATATTTATGTTGTGCAAATGAAGCCCTTTCATTGATACCCTGTTAATCTACTAACCCCACTCTACTATACAATTTTAACCCTCTATTTTAGATCTGACTGCAACAAAAATAACAAAAAAACTTTGTTAATTGCAGCTGTGCAATACTGACTGGCAGATGCACTGTAAGTTTTTAAGTAGCACCATAAGGGTTCTATTTGTAACAGTATGGTGCGGAACCCCAATAAGACTTGCATGTATTTATTGCCAATTTTATTTTCATGTGTAGGTATTTAAATTAGAGAGTTCTGAATGCGAACTTAGAAGTCAACTTAATTATTATATTCCAATTAATATTTTCTTTATTTTGATTAGTACCTGTAGTTCCAAGGTTTTAAATTAATTCATATCTATTATCTTTGTCTTCAGAAGTACCATGTCAACTCAAAATAATCAAATAGTAAATGTCACTTCACATTTGGTGAAACCCGTGCTGGAATAACCATTGACTTCCAAAATACGCAAAGTAAACTTGCATCAAGAAAGTTTGTGCCAAATGTAAGTTTACTAAAGTTAATTGAAACGTTTTGATTTTTAGTGGGTTTACAATTAATTTAATTTTTTTCACACTATTTATTTTAGCATGCATACATTAATAATTCTCAATCTTGTAGTGGTAAGATTACGTGCGCTAAGTTTATTTTAGGTGTTACTCACTCACAGATATGTACAGACGCCAGCACATCAAGTTACCCCGATGTGTCAAATTTTCCCAATTGAATATGAACCTTATTCTGTTTGACATAAAGTTGAAAAACGATCAAAGAAATTTGACACATTGGGGTAACTTGACGTGCTGGCGTCTGTACATTAGTTAGTAGACCTACACGCAGGCCTCTCCCACACTCTAGACTTATCGGTGGTAAAAAATACTTTTAAAGTGTTTTTCATTTGTCGAGACTTTTTATTTTCTAACTTTAAAAGTCGTTAAGTCGTAGTTCTTTTTTGAAAGTCGGTTGTTTCTTTTAACCGTAGCTTTTCCAACGATGCTTGTTACAATGTCCTATTTGCAAAAAAAGTCCCATATTGTGCGTATAGACTAGGGCTTGCAATATCCGTTCGTTTTTACTATCCGGATAATACGGATTTAAAAAAATTGCTATCCGGATTATCCGGATATTTCGGATAATACGGATATCCGGATATCCGGATTGCAAGCCCTAGTATAGACCCGAGACGCGCCTACGCCGCCATTCAAACCGTGTTACTTTTTATGTGTCCCCTTAACCTACTTCAATGGGGCATACGGAGACAATATAAATATTTTAATAACTTTTACATTGTACAGTGCCAGATGTGGGTTCAATACAATGTCGGCACAGTGCAGCGTTGTTTTATTCATACATTCTTGTGTTTTGACTGCTAAGGAGGCTAGTTTTCGTGCACAAGCTTGAATGAATGCGTAATACTTACCTACGTACGAGTGAAAAAATGCGCTGATAGCAGGTACATGCCTTGTTTTAGAAATAGACGTGGCAGACATAAATAGCAGTATAAACAAACAACGTATTCACACGTGTATTCCAAAGGTTAAAATTTGTAATGAGGGCAAAATACGTTTATTTAAAAATAGTTTAGTTTAGTTTTCGGACATTTGAGAGATGATTGTGTGTTAACTGACGGGTTACTGATGAGAGTCACTGGGTTGTGGAGATCAGATAGTAGGCAGTCGTTTCAGGTTATACATTGGTCTCCAGCTCCATCTGGTTCGACTGGAAACTGACCCCAATATATTTGGGAAATGGTTAGACTGATGATCTTGTGTGGTTACTGATGGGTGAAAGGAAAGGATATACAGAGAATAGTAGTAAAAGTCTTCGATGACAAAGCCGTATGTGCTTAGACAATTTAACTTGTCAGAAAAGGAGCAACAATCAAACGCTCGGGTCATGGGGTCCAAGTGCACGCAACTGGTCGACACTTCGCGTGACCAGAGGGCTGGCTTATTCAAAATCAAAATCAAAAGTCATTTATTCAAATTAGGCTGAGGATCAGCACTTTTTGAACGTCAAAAATTACATAAAACAGTCCCCCAAAACGCCCGCCCTTCGCCACTTCCTAGTGTTTTTGCTGGGAAGAAGAAGTGGCGGAAAAAACTCCCCAGCAACACGTCTGTCTGATATGTTAGAAGAACAGTTTAAACAGTTGTGGTAATTAATAAACTTAATCATTTAAATTAAATAATTTGCTACATGCTAGCTAGCACACACCAATATACAAGACAGTAGTAATAAGAATAGTAAGTACCGACGTTGACAACTAAACTCATGCTAAAGATAAAATATAACTAACTGAATAAATATAAGCCTTCAAGTAAAAAGGGCGTGCCCGCTTACATGTACAAAACTGGAATACATGACTAGGTCTACGACATTACATCAAAAATAAATAAAAAAAAACGATACAATAAAAAAAAATGAGACACTAGGACCATCGAAGCTAAATAAAAAATCAGTTACTAATTAAACAATTACAAAACCAAGGTCAGCAAGACGACCGACACCTTATTTTTTGGCCAAAGAATTAGCATTGCCATCCAACGTGGCAATGCTGCCAATCTTCTGGGCACGTTTTCAGATGACAACGATGGGAAGGAGTACCTTGACGCCTGAGTGTTCCGATGTTTACTATTTTATTTGTAGTTACTTTATGTGTACATATTTAATTTATTTTAATTACTTTTATTGTATTTTCTATATTTTAGAATAGTTCTTAAATATTACGATTAAGAAGAAAAAAATATTTGGCCCCTGGAAAAAATGTCCTAACGCTGACAGTCAATTTCTTCCCAAGTTGGAATGACACTTCCTAATTACCCCTTGTATCTCACAATTCACAGTTTTATTATCTCCCAGTACCTCTACCATGAGTTTACACCGCCAAAACTCGCTAGCGTCTCCGTAAATTATTTAATTTTGTATGAAATATTGTACAGCGCCCCTAGCGGTCACAGATAGAATTAAAATTCTTACCATGAGCACTATAGATTTCGATAGGTTAAAAACCTAACGTAATCTATTCGATAGTCACTAACGTTTTACAGCTGTCACCATGCAAAACGGTACCATGAGTCACTAATTTCACTGACGCTATCGAATAATACGCTTACGATAGTAGTTACGTAGCTCACTAGCATTTTAACGTGTGAAACATATATTTACATTAAAATCGTATACGTTTTTGAGTCGAAAACAAGTAATACCAGTCAAAATAATGTCTGCAAGAGCTTATTTAGCATGGAATATGTTAGTGGCCACTGAATTTGAAGACCAACGACGTGAACAGCGTGAATTTCAAGCAAAAATGAGTATTCATGTTGGACACCAAATGTAAAATATAAGTGAAATAAAGTTTATTAAACTTTGCTCTCTAAAGAATCATTTGAATACTTTTTATCTTGGTAGTAAGATCCCATGGGACAATCATCAAACTTAGTTAAACGTAGGTATAATAATTTTTAATCCATACAATACATTGAATAGAAAGTTAAAACATAGGTACCTTTCCATGAACTCCACCAACAATTGAAACTGTGAGACACTGTGACACTGTGTTCCTCATTGTATTAAATAATCTTTTAAACTTATAAACAACACCGCGCAGCTCTGTGACTCAAGTACACAACACACAACGTAAACAAACGGTCGCCGGTCGGTTTATTTGTGATATTGACTGTCGTCTCATTTTTAGCATAGCGATAACAGACATTTTGAGCTTTTAAGAGCCGTTCTCTCTTCTTATTCGTGGGAAAGAAAGAAACAAAACATAAGTAATGAAGCATAGACGAAAGTATTCTAAAGATTAGAGTGAAGTTAGCTAGACGACACGATCTATCGAGCTTACCTTAGCGCCTGCGTAAGACTACGTAAATCTCATGGTGCAAGCATTATCGAAATCTATTCGATCCACGTTAGCACGCTAGCGATTTCAACGCTAGCGAGTAATTTTTAGATGGCAACTCATGGTAGAGGTACAGATCCTATGCGTTCTTAACGTCTTGACGACGAATAAATGCGTCATTTACGACAATTATATCAGTGTGATGTTTCATAATAATGGCCTCAGGAAGCGTCGCATGGCTTCGTAAACATTAAGTCGACACTTAATGATTATGATGACACTGGAGAGCTTAATGACGAGATGGTGTCTTGTATTGTCAACGGGTTCTGTAATGTTGATCGTAAAACTAAAATATATGAGACGTATTTAGATATGAGTAAGTAAACGACAGAGTGCGAGCTTCGCATTTCTGTGATTCACCCAAAGACATTCAATACCTATAGACCGGACATCACGAACAAAATTTTCGTCTGAAAAAGTGTGTCCTGCTGGATACAAGTCTGTGAGTTTTTTGTAGTACGCTCCGCTGCCGCTCTGATATTCATATATTTTTTTTAGATGGCGTTACTGAGACATGGGATCAAAGTTTTTCTATGACATTTCCTTGACATGCCCGCTCTATATTATTTTAAATCTCTTTGGATTCACCGCATATCGGGTCGATACTGTCTGTCTATTTCAAATGTAGAGGTAGGTATGAGGAACAGGGTTCAAAGTTCCTCATTGGGCCCTACAACCAGACGGGTGTTGTGCCTGGTAGGCTACTACTGCCCGATGGTTGTTGTCGGGATCATAAAAAGTTTTTTTTTATTACTAATAGGCACGCGTTTGACCACTATCTCACCTGATGGTAAGCGATCATGTGGTCGACGATGATGCACGCTTGCCTAGAAGCAACCTGTTCACTCTTGACTTGAATACCCCTAGGTTGTAGCTATCAGGAAACACCGACTCCGGCAGGGAATTCCACTCTTTAGCTGTTCGCACAATGAATGTGTTCAATCGCGCGGATAACTTTAACATCGCGATGTAGGATTTTAGTCGTTAGTTAGTGTGTAGCGAGATAGATGTCACTACATATGTGGTTTGTACAGACGCCAGCACATCAAGTTACCCCAATGTGTTAAAATGTTTTGATCGTTTTTCAACTCTATGTCTAACGTATAATAAGGTTCATATTCAATTGGAAAAATTTGACACATTGGGGTAACTTGATGTGCTCAGCTGGCGTCTGTACATTACTAGAAGTCTTGTTAACCTCTAACTCCTCCTCTAACTAAGCTAAATATGCTTGTATCTGGAATAAGTTCACGTCAATAGTGCAATGGCTGGAGATCAATCTCACGACTAGGGAATGCAATCTCGTCTCGCCGAGATCCCGATCTCGCGAGATCCCGGCCATATTTTACGAGATTGTATCTCGTCAAATTTCGTACGAGATCTCGCGAGATAACGAGATCGACAAATGCAGCGTGACGACGTGTATTTCTAAGACCCTATCCAGATACGCGCGCGAGTCTGACGCGTTCTGTAATACATTGCTCTTTAGTACGAACCTCAGTAAGTAAGGTATGCAACATCCATATCAATGAACTTAAAATCGCGTGTCATTTCGCAGCTTCTTCGTTCCTTCTGGACAAGGTCATAGCGCGGCTGCGCGCGAACTTAATCCTGGCCGTTGCCTTAATATAGATAATTATTGTTTTGTTACTAGTGATGGGCAATGATAATAATCCGGTTAATAGCATTTGGCTAATAATCGATTAAAACTCAGTTAATAGCCATTAATAGCCATTATGGATGATAACCCTGCTGTTAATGTTATTTTAGTGATTGAAAATTTCCCTTCATGGTTTTCAGGTTTAGACTTCATTCTAAACTTCATTTTCATCATCTTTCTTTGTCGTAAATAAATTTTTCATATCTATGTACTTTACTTATAATAAATCTGTAGAAGTAAGAATTCTGTACATTGAAAATATCAAAAAACTAAATGGCAGGGGGTGTTACTAGACCGTAACCGAACCCAAAAATGTGATTAAATTTTTTTTTGTCGGTCTGGCTGTATGTTCACGTATCACGCAAAAACTACCGGTTTGATTACAATGAAACTTGGTACACTTACTTGGTAAAAAGTAACTTTTATCCCGGAAAAGTATATACAATAAAAAAACAAACTTAATTTTGCGGTTCGATCCTTAGACCCGACTACTGTACCAACCGCAAATATTAAGTGTGTCGTAGGTTACGTCACCCGCAGTGGTGGTCTTAGCCGTGTGCAGCGCCCCTTATACATACTATAATATTTTATCTAAAGATACAATATATAAATAAATAAAATAAAAAGCCTTTTATTGCTTGCATAGGTAAAATTACAAAACAGACTTCTTAAGAAGATTAATTGATTGATGATTTTATAGATAACTTACTTTTACCTTATTTTGTAATAACATTAAATATTAACAAGAATTTAAATTGATATTGACAGTTTTTTGATTTAAATAATATCTTGAGAGATCTACAGGGTGGCAGGGACATCGACGCGCAAACGTCGTGAAAAGGTTGCACCTGATGCCATAAATGAAATTACGAAGGTCATTCATCTCGGAAATGGCTGGTTAAAAAAATATCGTACAGACTAGACCGCGCGCCGCCCGGTGCGGTGGCGTCCTTTGTGGCCGACAATAGAATGTTGGCATTAGGTAGAAAGCGAAAAGCGAAGGCACCTACTATGCTAGTGTTGACCTCGCATTTGAACTTTAGAAAAACAGCTGATCAGGTAGCCCTTTCCTGTTTTACTTTCATTGCTGGTTTAAGTGAAACAAGTGAATTTACAAAATCTCATTGGAATAGGTAAAAATAATGTTTATATACAGTTTACAGTAAAAAAAAATGCAAAAAAAAACGTAAAATTTAAGGAAAAGCCGACGAAAAATTTCAACGCAGGGGGGTCCAGAATCATGTACTGAATCCATGGTAAGCGGATGTGCGTCGATGTCCCTGCCACCCTGTATATCATAGTTTTAAAATAACTAAAAATCTTCGTAGTGTCCATTGAATTTTATGACGACCGATATTGTATCTTAAGATAAAATATTATAGTATCTCAGCCGTGTGCAGCGCCCCTTAGTGAACTCCACTGCGGGTGACGTAATCTACGACAAACTTATTATTTTCGGTTGGTACAGTAATCGGGCCTAGGGATCGAACCGCAAAATTAAGTTTGTTTTTTATTGTACATACTTTTCCGGTATAAAAAATACCCAGTGTGGTGCTCTTTGTGGTGTTCTTTGCGTGATGCCTGAACATATAGACAGACAGACAGACAAAAATTTTTAATCACATTTTTGGGTTCGGTGTCGGTCAAGTAACACCCCCTGTCATATATTTTTTTGATATTTTCAATGTGCAGAATTTTTACTTTTACAGATTTATTATAAGTAAGTATAGATAATTATGTTATATTTTTTTTATATTTATTATAATTATTATTTATTAATTTCGCTGTAGTGCAGTTCATGCATCTCTTTCAGGCACGAATAAAAATTAGCGCCAGAAAGAGATAGCTCGAAAACGGGGGTTCGGGGACGCACATGTTACCTACTAACCGCTCGGGTATTTTCCATTGTTTTTAATTTACCTACGTCGTCGTATTCACAGAAAAGACCTAATAAGAACTTACTTATTGTACCTACTTTACATTTTTACGTATCGGTTAAAATTTATTTGTATTTGTAGGTATAGGTACATAAGTACACTTACATATTTAGCTCACTTTGTTAAATTACAAAGCGATTTGTCAATAGTAATTGTGGTTTTATAGTTTTGGGTCTCTAAATTAACAAAACTGAATTTCCCAAAACACTTTTTCATATACAAAAAGTGAAAATAAATAAAAAGAATTACAATACATTTAATCACACTACAGATTTTACACTAAACAAAAGAAAACCTTTTATTTTTTTAACAATACATTAATAGCAGGGTTATTAGCCATTGCGTGGCTATTAATGGATACTTATGGATTATAAGCGCTAATAACTCAAAGCAGCCGGCTATTTACCCAACTCTATTTGTTACCAATATTGTAAGAATTTGAACTGATTAGCTACAGTAGGTATAATAATTATAGACATAAACAAATTTTATTAGAGTTAGAGACAAAGTAATAAGTACCTACTCTGTTGATTTTAAAAATAAAACTTACATTATTTTTATAACTAAGCAACGCAGTTTCTATTTAATTACATATCATGTCAATTACTAGTTCTTAAAACAAGCATTTGCATATGTTTTAATTGCGGTTCTTCCAATCTCGCGAGATCCCGTAATTTGCGAGATCTCGCGAGACTGGGTTTTGAGTCTCGCGAGATCTCGCTAGGCGGAAATCTCGTACGAGATTGCATTCCCTACTCACGACCACGACGATTGCCAGGCCATCGCCTTAGCCATTGGGCTATATGCAAATTCCAAAAAAATCTTGATTTCATAGGTAACCTTTTGATTAAAACCAACTTACACGAACACACAGTACAGCAGAGCTT
Organism: Euplexia lucipara; assembly: GCA_921972225.1. Taxonomy (NCBI): domain Eukaryota; kingdom Metazoa; phylum Arthropoda; class Insecta; order Lepidoptera; family Noctuidae; genus Euplexia; species Euplexia lucipara. The sequence goes on along the minus strand of OV179155.1, from coordinate 15,938,830 downwards.
TGTATCCGGCTAAATTTCAGTCCTAATAGAGACAAGATTATATCTCGTACCATACGGGTTATTTGATTTCGCACCGGTCGCCTGCCTGTCTCATGTGGGCACGGTTCTGTTCAAACGTCCGAGTGTCCACAGCATTCCGAGTGTGCCGCAAATCGATTGCTTCCGACGTTTGCGATGCATCTGTTGCGTCCGTTTCTAGTTTGTGAACTTCCGTGTGTGGACTATTAGGGTTTAGACAAAGACATTCAATAACTATAGACCGGACATCACGAACAAAGTTTTCGTCCGAAAAAGTGTGTCCTGCTGGATACAAGTCTATGAGTTTTTTGCAGTACGCTCCGCTGCCGCTCCAATATTCATATATTATTCTAGATGGCGTTACTGAGACATGGGATCAAAGTTTTTCTATGACATTTCCTTGACATGCCCGCTCTATAGTATTTTAAATCTCTTTGGGTTTAGATATTTATTGCTACCATTGCAGTGAATTTGTAATGGTTCTTAGGTTCCGTATTAAAAAAAAACTTATGTCTGTTTGTCAGGACTGCTTTCTTCAGAAACTCACTAATGCTGTTTGAAATTTAAAATTAGTTTATACAATATTTTTATTAATTAATATGTACATGCCTGATAAATAAATAAATTTTATATTTAACATATACAATTTATCAGGCATTAGAGGACCATTGACCATCAAATAAAAGAAACGGAGATTGCAACAACAAAAAAGTGTCAGTAAGAATGTGTACGAAAGATATTTACAAGGCTGATGTAAGTGGGAACGCCGGGAGGGGACGCCCTAGAAGGACATACATACTTAGACCTTATTGGTGAGATTCTTCAGAAAGGTCAGGTGCGTAGTACGCAACCGGCGTGTGTGTATGATAACAGGTATGAATGTAAACGAAGCAAAAGAAGTGTGTAAGAATCGTAGCATATGGGCGCTCTGTAGTTTCTGCCTACCCCCATGGGAAAAAGGCGTGAGTTTATGTATGTATGTATGTATGTGTAAGAATGTGTAATTGATGTGGATTACTAGAAAAATAAATTGTTGTTTAATAGTTTTTGTTTTCTGTTCGGAATAAATAAAATTGTTATTTTTTTTATTTTTTTTATTGTAAGTATATCGATATGTAGGTATATTCTTTCTACTAACATTTACTTTAACGTCGGATAATTTTCAAAACGTCTTTTTTTTAAACACCCACGTTAACATTATTTTAACATTCATTCATATTATTCATATCGACTATTCATGCATGTTTGAGTGGGACGGTCCTGTTTAAGGTAACAAAAGGAATTGTACATACGTCAACGCATGTAACCAACTCAAACAGCTCCAACATTTGGTAACGTCAACTCATTAGCAAGTCGATTGACGTCAACGATACTATTATCCGATCAGGATATTTAATATGTTAATTACACTCGTATCGGAACTATACATACCCGGGTAGAATACCAATGGATTTACTCGGGGGAGCGGAGCTTTACCTATAAAAGAATAACAAGATCTACTTACACTTAAGGTTGTGACAATCTAAGAAATACGATTTGACAGCTATCTACCAAAGTACTTTGTTAAGTGAGAAGAAAAAAATTGTTCCGTCAATTAAAATAAATATTCCACAAATAAATATTCCACAACTTTCCACACAACGCCATTTAGTCCCATGCTAAGCTTGAGAGCTTGTGTTATGGGTACTAAATAGCTGTTAAACATACTTATATATTTCTAAATACATACATAATATAGATAAATTACACCCAGACACAGAACAAATGATCGTGCTCATCACACAAACATTTGTCCTGGGTGGGAATCGAACCCACGACCTCCGGCATAGCAGTCAGGGTCACTAACTACTAGACCAACAGGCCCGCCGAAAAATGATTAAGATATTGTAATTTAATACCAGCAAGTTACTGTCCCACTACAGGGCAAAGGCCTCTTCTCATACAGAGAAGGCTCGAGCATTGATCACCACGCTTGCTCAAGGCGGATTGGCGATTTCAAACTTATATTAACTATAAGGCCAGGTTTCCTCACGATGTTTTCCTTCACCGATGTCAATGATGTCTAAGATAAACTTAGGAAGTACATATGAATTGAAAAGTCACATTGGTACTTGCTCGGATTTGAACCACATCCTCGTGCATGAGAGTGATGCGCCTTAACCTCTGGGCCATTACGACTTTTAGAAGAAGTAGAGATTGTAATTACCAATTGTATTTACATTGTTTACAACTTTGATTAATGAGGGATATCGTTATATTACTCGCACGAGTCTATAATATTGAAAATATTGCCATACATTTATCTCATTTTCAAATATGATATTTTGAATTAGTGTAGTGTACAAAGTGAATGGATAATAGTGACAATGTTGTGCTATACATATAACACGTGAACATAGTGTTTTTTTAAATAAATTATATCAGACTGTAAAAAAGTGCTACGAACTTGAGTGAAAGTGCAAATAGACACTATTCTTAGTTATTAACATAATCTATCACGTAACATATTAAGTTAGAGTTAAATTGCTTATTAGCCTTTTAGGCTAGATCGTAATTAATTATTATTAAGAATGTTGTTCTTACTAATACAGGAAAAAAAAAATATTTGTAGAATCAACGATCACGGTTGGAGGGGGTAGCAAGCGTTGTTTAGAGCCCCCACTAAGTTCTATCAGAATCAAGTTGAAAAAGCTTTTAGTATGTCCACCAGTCAAGCAAGCAAAAACTCTCATAGACAAGTGCACTGTAGGTGTTACTTCACGGGTACGACAAAAAAATTAATTGTGTGACGAATTTTTATCAATCTCAATCTGTTTTTTTTACCGATATACGACAATTCTATTATATTATTTTGTAAAAGATACAACAAAACTTGTTAACGTAACATCAAGCAAAAACTGTCGTACCGTTTCGTCTCCGTAGAGACGCTCGCTTATATCTAACAATACAATTTTGTACCGTCCTCTGTAGTTTCTGCCTACCCCCATGGGCAAAAGGCGTGATTTTTATAGTATTGTTTTTTAATGACTACCTCGTTGGTCTAGCGCTACTGCTGATCATGAGGTTCTGGTTTTGAGTGCCAGGCCGCGCAACTTGGTATTGGGTTTTCCCAACTGGAATTTCTCAGTTGCAGCCCGGTAATTTGATTTATGCCCAGTTGCTGGCAATGGGCTGGTTCCCTTTTACATCGGACTTAACCATAACTGGCGAACATTGGCGTTCTACAAGTAGTCCTCTGCCTTACCCTTCAGGGAACACAGGCGTGATGATAATGTCATGTAATTAGTGTTACTACCAAGTTTTTCGAAACAGCCCACGCATTAAGCGTAATTTGACTTAAATAAGGCATCTCTCTCATAAATATAGACGAACGAGTTCGGGCGTGTTTAATTACTTATGTTGTTTTAAACGCCATAGCCGATGGATGAAATCTTTAGAGGAAGCCTATGTTCAGAAGTAGGCGTTTATGGCTAAAATAGTTATGATAATTACTTTAATGCACTCTGATAAATAAAATTATTTTGGTCCGGATCACATGGCATGCTTCCTTTACCAAATAAAATAGCTCAAAAAAAAACCCAACACCTAGAGATCTTAAAACATGTAATTTGCCGTATTGTAAATAAATATTCTACAATAGAATATCTCCTGCTTATTTTGAAGTAAGGTGAAACCGTGCAAGATTAGGGCACAGAGTAGGTGCTAAGAAAAATCAGACTAATGAGCACAGACCACGGCATGCAGGTGAAGTGGAGTTGGATTGTCTTCGTTAGTTCCTTGTATGTTAAGAATGGTTCACAAGTGTAGCAACATTACTAGGTCAGCTGGTCGATTCTGTTCTGTACAAGTATGTTTATCACCACACTGGTAGAAAACTGGTAGAAAATTACTTTGTCATTACTGTTTTTTATTAACCCCCGACGCAAAAAGAGGGGTGTTATAAGTTTCACCGCTATGTGTGTGTGTCTGTCTGTCTGTCTGTCTGTCTGTCTGTCTGTGGCACCGTAGCGCCCAAACGGGTGAACCGATTTGGATGCGGTTTTTTTTATTTGAAAGCAGAGTTTCTTGCGATGGTTCTTAGACATCATTCATCAAAATCGGTTCAGCCGTTTCAAGGTTATCAGCTCTTTTGTGTTAGCTACCGTTGCTATTTTAGACGTGTATGGGTATTAACTTTACTTACAAACATATGTGTGACTTAAAATTTCAAACACCCATGTGTGTAATATTAAGAAGCAACATTATGGTGTATCTGGTCTGATGCAGCCAGGATATCTAGCAGACTAATACACTCTTGGGAAAATAACAGCAAATATGTCGTGTTTGGATTCATTTTAACCTGCATTTGATTCTGCACACAATGCACTGATGGCATCTGGATGAGCTGATGCTGCAGCCAGGCTATCCAGCACACCAGTAGGTAGACTCTTAACAAAATAATAGCAGATATGTCGTGTTTGGATTCATTTCAACCAGCATTTGATTCTGCACACAATACACTGATGGCAACGGGATGAGCTGATGCTGCAGCCAGGCTATCCAGCACACCAGTAGGTAGACTCTTGACAAAATAACAGCAGATATGTCGTGTTTGGATTCATTTCAACCAGCATTTGTTCCTAAACACAATGCACTGATGGCAACAGGAGGAGCTGATGTTGCAGCCAGGCTATCCAGCACACCAGTAGGTAGACTCTTGACAAAATAATAGCAGATATGTCGTGTTTGTATTCGTTTTAACAGCAGCATTTGATTCTACATACAATGCACTGAAAAATTCTCATAACTGTAAACTATAAAACAAAATTAATGCGTTTAAAAATTTTGAAAATAAAAATTAAATTAAAAATTTAAAAAACCCCCACCGCAAAAAAGTAAAACATTTAAAAAGTTAAAAATAACACTTTAGCCATGAAATTTTACGTAACGTCGGGGTACCGTTAAAATAAGTACCTACATACCTACAAGTAGTAGGAACATTCCTTACTTAAGCGGTACCCCGACGTGAAGTAAAATTTCATGGCTAAAGTGTTATTTTTAACTTTTTAAATGTTTTACTTTTTTGCGGTGGGTGTTTTTTAAATTTTTAATTTTTATTATTGATAGGCACGCGTTTGACCACTATCTCACCTGATGGTAAGCGATGATGTGGTCGACGATGAAGCACGCTTGCCTAGAAGCAACCTGATCACTCTTAACTTGAAGCCCCCAAGGTTGTAGCTATCAGGAAACACCGACTCCGGCAGGGAATTCCACTCTTTAGCTGTTCGCACAATGAATGTGTTTCTAAAGCGTTTAGTACCTACGTGTGGTTGGGATATCTACCATGTACCGGTGGCGCAGTGCCGTACGTCTGGTGGTCCGATGATGAAAAGGGCTTGGTGTAATTAAATCGTGCAACTCCGATGCACACTCTCCGAAATATAACCGATAGAAAACCGACAGGCTAGCAACTCGGCGTCGATGCTCAAGACTTTGAAGTTTTGACTCAACGAGTGCATCGTTGCCGATGATCTTCTTGGCTCGTTTCTAAATAGACTCAAGCGCATCAAGCTGGTATTTGGCGGATCCGTCCCAAAGATGAGAGCAGTACTCCATACAGGACCGAACTTGTGCTTGATAGAGGTTGAGCAGCGGTTCCGGCGTGAAGTAACGTCTCACCTTTGCTAAGATACCTAACTAAATCCGCCTACGTACCTACAGTTTCTTATACTTGTGAATTACACACATTTTCTAAACTTCTCCTTCAAAAGAAAATGGCGTATATGGAATCAGCTGTTTGACAGCTACTCGTTGACACTTGACATTTGACAAACAGCTGTTTCCTTATACGCCCTTTTCTCTATTGTCGCCTTATCGATTACGATAATAGAAATACAATTTGTAATATGGCTAGGATTGCTGTTTAGCCAAGGTGTGTGTGTTACCCAGTGGCTAGGGTTGTGGAGGTCTGTCAGGCAGTCGCTCCATGTAAAAGAGGTATTCAGCTACATCTGGTTAAACTGAAAGCCGAAACCAACATAGTTGGAAAAAGGCTAGGCAGATGACGATGCATCCGCAACTGTGCATAAAGTTTTAACATGATAAAGTTACATATAAATGGCTGTATTCTTCGAAGGGTTAGCAGCAGTGTACTTACCACACACTTTTCGCCAGCTATATCTTCGTCCTAAGTTATAGATATGTACCAAGTCCTAAACCACCAACCGGGTACAAATCCAGATGGAAAAACTCAATGGAAAATAATTCAGAAATAATGAATAAAAGCAGTGGCTTAAAAATATATTGTACTATTTATTAGACATGCCTGTTGGTCCAGTAGTTAGTAACCCTGACTGCTATGCCGGAGGTCGTGGGTTCGATTCCCGCCCAGGACAAATATTTGTGTGTTGTGCACGATTATTTGTTCTGGTCTGGGTGTAATTTATCTATAAATTATTTATTAATATACATATTATTTACTATAACGCAAGCTCTCAAGCTTAGCTTGGGACTAAAATGGTGTTGTGTGAAAAAGTCGTGGAATATTATTATATTATTATTATTTGAAAATATCGATTCTCGATTATTCTTGTCAATCCTTCGCAACAGGTAGATGCCACAAACAGGTCACTTCATCACTAACTTCACCTAATTTTTCACGGGTAGATAGTATACAGACTAGCACAGCAGACACTGTAGTAGTTATGCTGGCATGTCTAGTGGATTTAAGCCTGCAGCCAACTGAGCTTAGAGGCGATTAAAAATCAGTCCATTGAACCAGAATGTGTACTTACTAAGAATTCTGTACCGATGGAATGCCTTTGATATCGAGTAGCGTCTTTAGTAAGATTCCGTTTTGGATCGTAAAGCAAATGCGAGTGACTATAAAATGAATAATAATTCAAATCGCAGTATCATTCTGTAAATCTCACCCCGTGAGAAGAATGTAAGTGAAGTGAACTGTCAATTCCTCGTCTTAATGAAACAGCTCACTTCGCCTTCTCTTCAATTACATTTTGACGAAGTGATTTCTTACAGAGCGGCTGTTAGTAGCGGAAGGATTATTTCTTTTTTGTTCAAAGTTAAATACATTTTGTATATATAAAAAAAATGATGTCTACAAAGCAAAACAACATCTGTAAGCCAATAGTGACATATACATTAAAGTTTTACAGTCAATGAAACACTTCGTATTTAAAGAAAAAAAAAACAATCGATACTTACCTACTATAGACGAACAAAATTTTCATCTGATATTTGTGTCCTGGTGGACACAAATCTATTAGATTAATTTAGTACGCTCCGCTGCCGCTCCAATATTACTATATTATTATAGATGAGATTACTGAGACATTGGCTCAAAGTCTTTCTATAACATTTCTTTGCATGTCCTCTCTATAGCATTTTTAATCTCTTTGACTTTAAAAAACGAAAGAACGGCCATTTTCTTTTCTTTTTTTCAACCATAAAGTATTTTAAACTTTACGATGGGCCCGGCATTATAGGAAGTGGCCAGTGGCACAGGTTCACCGAGATTATCTCTGGTTAAACTGTGCCATAACCATAAATATTTTTTTTTGCGTTACGGAGAGTTTTTCCTTATGCATACTTTTTTTTTATAATATTTGGAGGTTGAAGAGAAAAATCTTTGAGAATTATGTTCTGAGACCGCTCTAGGGAAGATTTTCGGTTTCGGCGAATTATGTTAGTACTTAATTTCTTCTAGAGTTACTTACGTTATATCATTTCACGTATAACTCTAACCCTTTGACCCTTTTAGAACCTTGTTTACTTTCAAGTTTTAATTTATTCTTTTCTTAGCCATTTGTTTTCATAATAGGTTAGTAGACTAAATTTTAGTTTTTAGTCCCTCATCTAGATTACAAGGAAATATTCGACACATATTTTTTTCTGTTTTTACCGTCCAAATAAAAAAATAACGGCGATACATCGAGTCAAAATGTCGCATGAGGTGACTATTTTATACAGTTTATACTGAATAAGGACGATACAAGCCCCCTCTCCTCAACCTTAATGCGCTTAATCTAAGTAGTTTTCCATCAATTTGAAAAAGAAAAAAATTACTTGTGAATTATTTTTATAACTTAGCAGATGTACTAGTTATATTTTGATATTCATATTCAGTCAACATGCCTTTTGTTGGATGTAATGTTAGAATGAATACCTATGTTTTATTTCTATTATATAAAGGACTAGCAGACGTCCCGCGGTTTCACCCGCGTAGTTCCTATTCCCGTGGGATTTCAGGGATAAAAAGTAGCCTATGTCATCCGGGAATAGTGTAGCTTTCCACCAGTGCAATATTTTTTTTTTGGATCGTTAGTTCCGAAGATAACCCCCTACATACAAACTTACAAACATACAAACAAACAAAGAACAACGCCAGCTTTCGGCCTACACAACTTTTAAAACTAAATTCACGCGGACACAAAAAAAAATCCTTCAACAATTTAAATATAAAATACAAAGTTATAAAAATATTTGTTGTGCTTTTTGGGAACTTCTCAAAAAGAAAATCATTTTAATAAGTAATTCAATAATTACTTCAATATTCAAGTTCTTGAATTCTTGAAGTCGCCAGTCTTGCTACTGTAATCGATAATTCCAAATAAAGTACTGCCACTGTAATCGATCATTCTAAATAATAATAAAATACTCTTTACTTTTTATTTACCACCGAATCGTCTTTTATTAATTATTTTTTACTTAACTTATACGTTTATCGAGTTCATTTCTAATACATTTAGTATTTTGCAAAGAAAAAACGAAATTCAAGAAATCGATTTTCTCGATCTGTGATCGATAACTTAATCGTCATCTTGTAATAGCAACCCTGTAAGATCGCGCGCGCTTAAGCTGACATTGGCACATCTTGTAGGTATTGTTATCGCCTATCGGTGTTGTTGTTGGTGTACGTTTGTTTCCTTCTCGAATTCCTCTGGTTTGCGGTATAGACTTATTGATTTATATCTGTACCACACATTTTGTGACAATTTCCAATCAACTACGTTGTATTTTGTAAGGTAGGTAAACGAACTGTAGGATGCTGTTCCCACATTATAACCATTTTGTGGTATTTACCATGACCATTTTTGGCTCGGCACCAAAACAATATTGAGCCTCCTGCACAATTTCTTGATGAAGTGTTGATTTAATTTAATAACGAAATTGATGATGGTGATAAAGAATGATAATGTGAAAAAATAATGAAAGTTATCGACTGTATTTGTTGTTTATCTTACTCTCTGTAAAAATACCTAACCTCCAATTTCAAATGTCTTTATAACTTCTTCTTTAGAAGTTCTATGTAAAAGTAGAAATCACAGAAATGCTTTGGACATTAAACAACACAAAAAAACGAGAATGTTCACTGTCCATGACAAATTTATATTGAGCCAAAGTTACTATGGGCATCTGACATTGTTCTTTTACCTCTTTATAATATTAGTATAGATAAGAGCAGGAGGTTGATGATGATAATTTAATGACTTAGCCATCATTACAAAAATTAGCCTTCTTAACATGGTTAGCAGATAATGAGGCCAATGACTTCGCATGACATTAGTTAACCATAAAGAAACACAGCCATAAATAACAACAAACACCGCTTACTCAGCGCCCTGCACCTGCACTTAACAGCGTCTTCCATCACTGGCCATAAAACAATGAGCGTGCTTGTATGGGTAGCATTAGTGCTAATGGGCTCATGACGTCACCCTTCCTTCCTGTCTGGACGTCACACCTTATTGTCGACGTTGGGCGTTGGGGCAGGGGTTCTCAAACTTGCAGAAGGTTATATACAGGGTGTTTAAAGATCCTTAGCGTAAACGAAAGCTACATATTTTACCCATCACTGGGATAGTTTTTTTCTTCAAGAATATACCTGGTCTGGGAATTCACCAGTTCTGGAGATATTGAAGGTCAAAGTGAAATATTTTTTTTTCGTCTTTTTTTCAAAATGGTATTCCAAGTATCATTAGTAAACTTTCTTCCCAACAAACATTATGACTGGACTTTGTCTGAAATTAAAATTTTTCTATTCTATTCTATTATCAAAATTATCGGCCAGACTAAGACATCGCCTGAGGTAACCGCGCGGTGCGGGAGGGGTGTTGTCACGTGATGTGGGAGCTTAGTCATTGTAATAATGACATACGGATGGCTTCGCTGCGATCAGACGCAAGCGTGCAGCGTCCATGCTGTGCAAAGGCATGCCAGCTCTAACAATCTCTAGCGTGTCATTGCTGGTAAACCCGATTGTCCATTTGAGTTAACTACATGTGGTTGGCTCATAAAAGACCATTTAACTAACATAGTTTTAAAGTAGGGCTACTAACATTTTATTCTTACATACTTTTACTCGATGATATGGATTGTTTTCCTAGTTAAATTTATTATTATTATTTTATTGGCGCGCTGACTGCCCCACTGACTGGTAACCTCCCCCCACCTCTCCCACGCACCGCACAGTTACCTCAGGCGATATCAAAGTGAAGCGATCAGCTTATGGCTACTTCATACTAGGCAAAGAGTCCGCTTCGCACCTTGTGAAGTTGTATGTACAGACGCAAGCACATCAATGTGTCAAATTTCTTTGATCGTTTTTCAACTTTATGTCAAACAGAATAAGTTTTATAGGCAATTGGGAAAATTTGACACATTGGGGTAACTTGATGTGCTGGCGTCTGTACAATGCATCGTTGTCTACCAATCTATGGTATAGATAAGCGAAGGGAATAGGAAGTCCTTTTTGCGTGGTTAGGTTATTGAAGCAGGTGATAATAAAATTATACAAAGTAATGCTTGAGTAGTATGTTGAGTAGTATGTTGACAAAATCGTTCCCAATCAAGTGCATGTAGAGAATGCAAGCTACTGCTTGCAACCGCAATAAGTTGGATTTATTTTTTTATTTTTTTATTGAATGGTTTGTGGCTAAATATTAACAACCGCAAGGGTGGATAGAAAGTCAAGCTACCTTCGCTAAGATTGATCTGCGGATGGGTGACGATGAATTACAAAAGTAGTCATATTTCAATTTATTTAATTCGTTTGTACCGTATTTAACGAATGCTTATTTTTGTTTCAGGTAAGAAACGTTTGTCAACTCTGTGGAAAGTAAAGAGCATCTTCAAATAATCCAACATCCTGACATACTTAACACTTGTACTTACTGTCGAGATTGCCCAGAAGTTTAGGCACCGACTTCTGAATGAGGTTGTGGTTCAAGTCCCGGCAAGTACCAATGTGACTTTTTCAATTTGTAAGTACCTACTTTCGTTTATCTTAGACATCATCGAAAGGAAACCTTAACTTGTAGTTAATTTACGTTTGAAATTGCCAATCTGCCTTGAGCTAGCGTGGCGATCAATGCTCGTAACTTTTCAGTATGCTAAGGACTCCTACATATCCTGGAAAAGCATAGACAAAAAAAAAGGTGAGATGCTGTCAAATTCTTGTACGTTGGTCTCTAATAATCTAGTTATTTTTAAACAAGTCAAGCCTATCTTAAACTTTTTCCAACTAGGTATGTTGTGGTCGGCGTCTACTTACTTAGTTTAATCAAATATGAATTTAAAATACTGTTTCATATGAAGAGTCTGCCCATCTGATCAGCCACAACACAGGAACATACCCTGTAGAAAGACGTTTACACAGTCAGACTCAAACATATATTTAAGTTAGAAATGTATTGTATTATTCGTTGTAGTGTGTAAGAATCGAAGCTGAAGGCGTTCAGTAGATTCTGCCCATGCCCACATAGGAAAAAGGCATGAGTTTATGCATGTATTTTGTAAATAATTTACTAGCAATGAGAAGGAAATGCGAAGTCTAGGAATTCTCACGCGTCGTGCATTTAGTTCTAAAGGTTTCTAACGTCATAATTATTATGAAAAAGTACCTACAGCTTTGCTTAATTAGTAGAATTTTTCCGTAACATTCCTCAAGTGGGGCCGAAGGGAATAAAACAGTTCTTTTCATTTATATATGGACCAGGAACACGCAAGCGCAACCCTAGTTACTGAATAGCCTGATAAGTGTGTGTCGGACTACACACAGCCAAGGGTTCCGCAGTCGGGATGAATATTCACATAAGCATTCGTATGATATGGTTATCGTCTGTATATTAAAAAAAAGTTTTAAAGAAATAAATAAATATTTTTATTTTGTGGTCCACTCGTTAACGTGAATTCATAGATTGCTAGATCACTTAATACATGCATATGTGCCATCCCTAATTTATTTTTCGTAACTCACTAGGTACCTACGCCGTTGTTTAGTAACGGTCCATAGAGTTATCTAATACATGTTTCATTGAAATTTTCGGAAAATTAGGCCACCAGTAACATGGCCAAGTAACGTATGTTACTTAGCCATGTTACTGGTAGCCTAATATCCGGACAGATATATTTAACGAAATTATAAAGGTTTCGTTTTTGCCATTTAGTTACGGAACCCTGAAAGAGGGAAATGCCGTAATATTAATTAACATACTGCCCTGCAGCCTGCGTAGCAGAGGCCTAGAGGGACAAATAAACTGATACTTACTAATTACATTCACTAGATCATGTTCGCATTTTTCCTCAAATGTCAAAAAAAGAAATAAGTTGATCTTTGAAAGAGTTACGTGTAGTTAGAACCCTAAAATTAACCAGGAAAATACTAAACCATCAAATAAATTAAAAAAATAAAAATAATGTTAGTGTTTTTTTTATGTAGGTAGTCGGTTGAATTTTTGTTAAAAGTTTATCTTATTAAGTCGTATTTTTTATTTTGTATAAGTTTTAAACTTTTTTATTTGTTTATCATGTTGTTATCGTGGGTGTTTCAATCTGTTGCTATTTAATGTTCTATTCTATTTTTCTTTCGTACTCTTGTCGTTAAAAAATCCCATAATATCAAGTTAACAATTTGACCACGACTTGACCCGGCTATACCCGGGTCAGCGCTACGTGCGTGCGACCACACCTCTTGCACTCTACGGTTTCTTTATCGGCGGTCACTGGCTCACCCCTTGTAGGAACGTATTAGGTCATGGACGATTACTGAGACATTTGTTATTGAAAGGGTTTTCATGTTTTTATTTGTAGTCGGCTTAACGAAGCGTGACATTGGGGAAAATGCAGGAACTCGGCAAATAAAAAAAAACAAATATTGTAAGTTGAACTTTTAAGTAAAAAAAATAATATAAATAAATAAAGTCCACAACTGTCACACGACGAGATCTTGTCTCAAGCTGAGCAAAGCTTGTAAACATATTCATATATTTCTAAATACATATTTCTTAGAGGTAAATTACACCCATGGCAGACACAGAACAAATAATCGTGCTCATCACACATACATTTGTCCTGGGTGGGAATCGAACCCACGACCTCCGGCACAGCAGTCAGGGCCACTAACTACTAGACCAACAGGCCAGACAAAAAATAATAATAATGATTCATTTTGATTTAGACCAAGGCAGATCAAAAATCATTAGGTACACACGGCTACACATCAAGCTACACATTTCCAGTTTATGCTGACCTCCATTCTATGGGAATCTTATAAAATGCGAGATCAAGTTATAGTTGAAATGAATAGCTTGATGTGTACCATCTCAGCGACTTGTTTAAAAACACTTGCTACAACATTGATTCAGCAATACAAACAATTCCATTCATATGAGAGATACATACAGTTGATTATCTAAAACAATGGAACTATCCGGATCATGTAACTATCATCAAAACAATGCAAATGAATGGTGCAATCGTGATTAGTGTCCAAATGAATAACTCCATTCTTACGTCATAGTACAGATTTCGTTATCGAGCATGGGGTTTGATCCTCCGGTTGAGCAAAGTGGAATCTGGAATTGCTTAGGTAGCAGCCCGGAGACTGGATGTGTGCCGGATTGATGGCAGGCAATATAAATTTCCCAACTACGTTGGGATCTGCTTCCAGTTTCACCAGATGCAGCTGAATACCAGTGTTTTATATGGAGCGACTGCCTGTCAGACCTCCACAACCCAGTAACTGGGTAACACGATACCCCTTGGTTAAACTGGTTGTCAGACTTTCGGGCTTCTGACTACAAGTAACGACTGTCAAAGATCTGCAAATGACAGCCGGGGCCAACGCGACGGCTTAACGACCTTACCGTGGCACGGAAGAGTCTTGGTATGTAATAAATGGTCACCCATCCACGGGACGACCTCGCCAAGCGTAGCTTAACTTTTGATCGACACGTGCGGCTGTTATAATTTAGCTTCAAGCTCCTCGTGACCGCTATAGATAAAGTAAATATGTAGGTACAGACGCCAGCACATCAAGTTACCCCAATGTGTCAAATTTTCCCAATTGAATATGAACCTTATTCAATTTGACATAAAGTTGAAAAACAATCAAAGAAATTTGACACATTGCGGTAACTTTGTGTCATGAGCACGATCATTTGTTCTGTGTCTGGGTGTAATTGATCTATAACATGTACTTATGTATTTAGAAATTTATAAGTATGTTTATCAGCTGTTTAGTACCCATAACAAAAAAAAAACTGTTCTGATCGTTTCGGGGTAGCGGTTAACCCTTCTAAGTGTCAGGCTATCATTTTAGGGAGCCCCCATAGCATGAGAAAGGTTGTCACTTTAGGGTCGACTGTACCGCCGCTTATTTTTGACAACACTATTATCCCGTTTAGCTCCGACGTCAAGGATCTTGGTCTGCACGTTGAAAATTGCCTTGGCTGGCGGAAGCATGTTGCGACCATCAGTCAAAAGGTCACCGGAACGTTGCGGTCTCTTTATCGATTGAAAAATCTTCTCCCACCACACATAAAGGCAATGCATGTACAGGCCCTTATCTTTCCCATAATTGACTATGCAGATGTGTGTTACTATGACCTGAATGCAGATCTCCTCAATAAACTTGACAGACTTCTTAATAACTGCATTCGATTCGTCTTCAATCTACGCAAGTATGATCACGTTTCCACGCATCGATCAATTTTAAAATGGCTACCTATTCGTCAGCGCAGAGCCTTAAGGGCCTTGACAACCCTATTTTCTATACTTCATAAACCCACGTCTCCATCATATCTGACTTCTCATTTTCAATATTTGTGTTACACGCACACGATAAGAATCTTCGTTCCACAAATAATCGTCTTCTACGATGTCCTTCTCACCGTTCTGCTGCCTTATTCTAAACCGTTCGATTGGTTTCCGTGTCGGTAAGGAACCGTTTTCGACAATCTCATTTCCGAGCCGAAGAACTGCCAAAACGCTATTCACAGAGCCGAACGGATGCGTTTTTTTTTCTATACGATTGATCTTTGTATTTATGGGGAACGCTACAAAATGGTAGTAAAAAGATCAGCGTGGTAGAAAATTTAAAGTAGTAAATAAAATTGGTTTATTTGAATGTTTCGATCCGTTTAATTATAGAATATACAGCTAGTAATTTATTAGACAGAAACGGTACAAAATGATTTTATTATTAATCAAACAAACTTTATTTCAAATAAACTTGCTTTGTAAACAGCCGTCTGTCAAATTGGCATTGCCAGTTTGACAGACTTTTTTACTTTTTAAACTTTTTTTACTTTTTAAACATTGCCAGTCTAGCAATGCGGAAAAAGTTTTTATTTGAAATAAAACTATGGATTATTTTTTTTATTATAACTTTGCTTAAAAAAAGCTAAATGACTGTAAGTATTTGATATCAATACACAAATCTTGCTATTTGCTCATTGTCAAACAATTACATGTACAACTATACGAATAAAGTAATTCAAAGTGTAATTATGTAGTTCTAATAATATAAGTAAATGCGAAAGGATCAATGAAATACGGTCAATACAATAATAAAACTTCATTTACTTAAAAGTGCAGTGTTTTAAAGGTTTACAGTGTTTATATTTCTCTGAAATAACCTGGATTTATGAAAATTAAACCGTTTAAATTTTGCTCGGTATGGCTCCCGATAGCAAACAGCTGTCGGAAAGATTTGAGTCTTCTTATCGAATTTGGCTTGTCAAAAAAAATCGGTTTCGGATTTGTGAATTGCGTTTGGATGACATCTTCGACATCTTAGCCGTTCGATTCGGTGCGGAATCTAGTCGAATGGTTGTGAATAAGCCAGCTGGTTTCATTCACTCTTCTTTTTTCGTCCAGGCGGTTTTCCTTTGGAATGAGCTTCCTCTGAACATCAGGATGGCAACCAGTTTGTTCACGTTTAAAGTAAAGGCACGCGATCACATTCACAAGGTGTTGGCAAACTTATCCCAAAGTTGAGTAAGCAGATTAGTTTCTCCATTAATGTATCTTTTATAATATTTTATTTTGTTTTTTTCTTTTCTCTTGACCTAGGTATTTCTGGATTTTATTTAATACTAGCTGCCCCGGCAAACTTCGTTGTGCCTTAGAGTCAATTCATTGCTCTTATTTTTTTTTTATATTAGATATACATACGTTGAATAAGACGACAACAAATAAATCCAAACCAATAATAACTACTACTACTTTTAAATTACAACATGTATATATACCCTAACCTAACTGACCATACCTATCCTATAGCTAACCCAACTATCTAACCTAGCTACCTTACTAAAAAATACTAAATTCATAATTTTAATCTGAACTATTGCCTCTATGTTACATACAATAATTTATGCCTATAGTTTTCCAGCTGCCTTATTCTAAACCGTTCGATTGGTTTCCGTGTCGGTAAGGAACCGTTTTCGACAATCTCATTTCCGAGCCGAAAAACTGCCAAAATGCTATTCACAGATCCGAACGGATACGTTTTTTTTCTATACGATTGATCATTGTATTTATGGGAAACGCTACAAAATGGTAGTAAAAAGATCAGCGTGGTAGAAATTTTAAAGTAGTAAATAAAATTGGTTTATTTGAATGTTTCGATCCGTTTAATTATAGAATATACAGCTATTTAATAGACAGCAAACGGTAGAAAATGATTTTATTATTAATCAAACAAACTTTATTTCGAATAAACATGCTTTGTAAACAGCCGTCTAAAAAGTTTAAAAAGTAAAAAAGTCCGTCAAACTGGCAATGCCAGTTTGACAGACTTTTTTACTTTTTCGCATTGCCAGTGGCAATGTGGAAAAAGTTTTTATTTGAAATAAAACTATGGATTTCTTTTTATTATAACTTTGCTTAAAAAAGGCTAAATGACTGTAAGTATTTGATATCAATACACTTATCTTGCTATTTGCTCATTGTCAAACAATAACACGTACAAGTATACGAATAACTACATAATTACACTTTGAATTTATGTAAATACGAAATTATCAATGAAAACGGTCAATACAATAATAAAACTTCATTTACTTAAAAGTGCAGTGTTTTTAAAGGTTTACAGTGTTTATATTTCTCTGAAATAACCTGGATTTATGAAAAATAAATCGTTTAAATTTTGTTCGGTATGGCTCCCGATATCAAACAGCTGTCGGAGAGATTTGAGACTTATCGAATTTGAACTGTCAAAAAAAATCGGTTTCGGATTTGTGAATTGCGTTTGGATGACATCTTCGACATCTTAGACGTTCGATTCGGTACGGAATCTAGTCGAATGGTTGTGAATAAGCCAGCTGGTCTACTTTAATTAAAGTCCTAACAGTAAAATAAGTTCTATTTGCAAAGAATTATTAAAGTTCGTCTCTGTCATCATTGCTAGTTACGTAAATTGATTTCTGAAATATAAGACTTTTTTATGCTACATAAAACCTCTAAGTTTAGTAACAAAATAAATTTCAGAACGGAGGTGCGTATTATAAATTGACAACCTTACCTTCTTGGGTTTAGCTTAAGACTTGTCAATTTCAAATTGTCACCTGATAATGAACTGGGAAGTTTGACTCCTGTCATGTCATCCAAGATGGCGCTGCGTTTGAAACAAAGACATTCAATACCTATAGACCGGACATCACGAACAAAATTTTCGTCCGAAAAAGT
The DNA here is from genome assembly GCA_921972225.1 of Euplexia lucipara. Lineage (NCBI taxonomy): Eukaryota > Metazoa > Arthropoda > Insecta > Lepidoptera > Noctuidae > Euplexia > Euplexia lucipara. The sequence goes on along the minus strand of OV179155.1, from coordinate 15,920,839 downwards.
GTGTCCTGATGGATACAAGTCTATGAGTTTTTTGTAGTACGCTCCGCTGCCGCTCCAATATTCATAAATTATTCTAGATGGCGTTACTGAGACATGGGATCAAAGTTTTTCTATGACATTTCCTTGACATGCCCGCTCTATAGTATTTTAAATCTCTTTGGTTTGAAAAATGTTTGAGACAACCGATATTCTTGATATTTATTTTTATGATGTCGAACGGGATAAAAAGTATCCTATGTCCTTCTCCTGGCTCTAAACTACCTCCCTGCCAATTTTCAGCTAAATCGGTTCAGCCGTTCTTGAGTTATAAGCTAAGTAACTAACACGACTTTCTTTTATATATATAGATGTATGTATATATGTATTTATCATAGATAATAATTTACTTTTCTTTCCTTTTCTTTCAAGTTTTTGTTACCTTCTTGCGCCTACCATTTTCTGTCTCTGCACCACCTTAAGGTAGACTGGTAGAAAATGCCTAAGGCATTAAGTCCGCCTTTATACAGTTTATTTTACTAGTGCATAAAGTTTTAATAAATAAATAAATAACACAAGCTCTTAGCTTAGCTTGGGACTAAATGGCGTTATGTGAAAAAGTGGTGAAATATTTACATTTAACTTGATGTGCTGGCGTCTGTACATTGTATGTGGGTACTTTTATATTAGACTTTAGACCTAAGAAAAAATACATTCTACTTAGAGAAAAGGCTCTTTAGGTCCTAGACTGTGCGTGTCTAGAAGTTATAAAGTAGATGAATTTATTAAGGTACTATGTGGCAACCGTTATACCCTAGAGCTTATATATTTTCCTGAATATATGCTGGTTGAATGTTTGTGTGTGATAAATATTAATATCTCGTGAGGCTGGTTTATCTAGGCTCTAGGATAAATATTGCCACTTTCTTACTATATTTATTTGATACAAATCGGGTGTGGACAAGTGACGGATTTTGATACACACTTACATCCCCTATTTTAACCACTTTAATGCAAGAATTTACTCATTTTAATGGAATGCTGATCCCACCATAAGTCCTCCTTACCGATTTCGATAACGGCGACCCTTGCAGCTATTTTTTCCTTTCGTGTGCCCTGATGTGACTGGCCAGACCTAACTTGCTTTTGAATACCCGGTTACAAGTAAAGCAGTAGAGTTCGCCGGCAGAGTTAATAGTTGTAAGAATAGGATGGCTTAGGTCTCTCTTTACGATTTTGGCGCTTTTCTCTTAACGTATCGAGTCACTTGCCCCCAACATACCTAGTCTGGCAATGGTTACACCGATAATATATTTCTTCAGCCCAAATTTGTTATTTACTTATGTAACTTTTGCGCAAAATGTCGTGTTTCAAAGCCCAGTCATTTAGGTTGTCTTTTCTGTAATGTTGGTGAGTGAATGAATGAATGTAACAAAATTATATTGGGTTGTTTCAAAACAACAACAACCACACATCGATCGAAGGCTCAGCCACGCTTGTTGAGGTCGGTCCGGAATGTTATTGTCCCACTGCAGGGCAAAGGCCTCTTCTCACACAGAGAAGGCTCGAGCATTGATCACCACGCTTGCTCAATGCGGATTGGCGATTTCAAACTTATATTAACTATAAGTCCAGGTTTCCTCACGATGCTTTCCTTCACCGATGTCAATGATGTCTAAGACAAACTTATAAAGTACATTGTGAATTGAAAAGTCACATTGGTACTTGCCCGGATTTGAACCACAACCTCGTGCATGAGAGGTGTAGGCGCCTTAACCTATGGGCCATCACGACATTCAAAAACCGATCAAAAATAAGAAGGACTGTCTAGTGTCTACGTACCTACAGAAATGTGGACTGGATATACTTAACTAGTTCCAAAAAGCGACTACAATCCAAACTGCGACATGACTAAAATTCGCACTCATTATTTTTAACTTCCATTTTTTTTTATTAAATACTTTTTGCCAGTCACGGCAGTTAATCTTAGTAATTTATACAAACATGTCGTGATTTCGCTTCATTATACTGGAGTGCCCGTAATGCCAATGAGAGACACGCGAATCAAAATGGTGTCGAAAACCCAACGATTGTGGACCTTGCACACGACGCTTTTTTAACGCGCTGATGATGAGCGTAGAACGCAATCCGTACGCTCATCAATATCATCAACTGGTAAAAGTAGACTCAGTAGGTTAAATCGATACATTCGTGAAGTATACATTTGCTAATACGCGTGAAGAACGCGCAGAGAACGCGCTCGTCAAAAACGCGCGATGACAGCGCGATAAAAAACGTGGTGTGCAAAGGCCCTTACCGTAACTTTTAGGGTGATTCAGACACTGATAACATTTTAGTAGCACTAAAGCTTAGGTTAGCTCTGATGGTACTAATATTCGCACTTAGACTAATGAAATTATAAGCGGCACTACAATTAAAATAATACTGATTAGCTTGATTGTGAGAAGGTAATTTGAGAAACTTAAATAAGGTTTCTCTTCTGAGACACGATTTTATTTGAATTTTATTTAAGAGCTCCATCGTCGGCCTTGTCCACGTCATCGCTAACTATCAGGTGCGATAGTAGTAAAACGCGAGACTTTTTATAAAAATTGAATACAAAATAGACATTAAGAATGTACGATTGACTTAGTGGCTAAGCGATTGGATGCTGCGATTGATGTCATTACCAAGTACTTATTCAATTCGTGCTACTGACCAAATACGAACGTATTTTATTGACCAGCCAGTCAATGTCCAAAAAGGCACGACAGGCTGTTCACAATGGTGTGCTGGTGCCTACACTAACGTATGGAAGTGAATGTTGGGCGTGGCAAAAGAGACATGGAAGTAGAATAAATGCTGTAGAAATGCATTCCTTGCGAAGTATGTGTGGTGTAACAATTAATGACAGATTGAGGAATGATGTGATAAAGCAACGTTGTGGTTTAAAAGAAGATATAGTAACAAAAATTGAAAAGAGTATGCTTAGATGGTTTGGTCACATTGAAAGGATGGATGAAAGGCGACTAACGAAAGGTATTTACAAGGCAGATGTAAGTGGGAACGCCGGGAGGAGACGCCCTAGAAGGACATACATAGACCTTATTGGTGAGGTTCTTCAGAAAGGTCAGGTGCGTAGTACTCGCAACCGGCGTGTGTGTATGACAACATGTATGAATGTAAACGAAGCAAAAGAAGTATGTAAGAATCGTAGCATATGACGCTCTGGGGGCTTACCATGATCTTCTAAAATACTTGCCAAGTGCAAGGCAGTTCAACTGAGCAGCTCAATCTGGCAGGTTTCGTTTTTGTACCATAAATGTTTCCGGCTGACCTGCATTTTGACCTGCTTCATAGTCTCTGATCAGTAAGCTGACCGCACAGATTAAATAAGATTAATTCAATCGGTCGTTCTGAAACACGTTTACGGTTTTACGGTTTTTATAGAAGTTTAATATGTTTTAACAAGAAAAGGTTAAAACAAAAGAGATTGATGAAAGAAACATTTTTCCGTGTCCAAAATGGAATTTCACATTATTCGTGAGAGAAAACGAGTTCCATCTACATCAAAAACTTAAATGTTAATGTTAAATGTCTTCTCATTTATTTCCGAACGTACCTACTTATTAATGACAAATGAAACATGTCATGTTCTGTCTAAGGACAAAAGTAGAATATTTAAGAGGCAATTTTGAAATTCAAGTGTGTTAGTTTTAAATAAGTTTTATGATAACCTGAGAGTTGTTAACTGAGGCCATATTTGTGAGTGAGTGGTAACCGTGGTAGGCAAGTGCAACTTGGAAGAGTGTTTTTACTATATTGCATGAAGTGTCCGTGTCAGTGTCCTACGAACAATTGGATAGGTACTTTGTGGCTTATTTTTAATACTAACAGAGATATTATCACTATGGGTACAAAAAGAAATGATAAATACGATTGCCGGAGATGTTAACAGTGAATTGGAACATTTGGGAAGCTGTTAGTTTTACAATTAGATCAATGGTAAGCGTAAATTCTAATCACGTAAATAAGTACTAATCTTCAACTCAATCGAAAAGTTTGTTAATAAAGTAGGGCGTCGCATGAATGTTTGTAGCTCATATTACATTACAAAGCTCAAGTGTAAGCTATTTAGAGACCCCATAATACGTTTAACAAAAGTATTGACCTGCGACATTTCAAATGGATCTGTCGAGTTCCTTTAAGTAAATAATTATTTTTATTTTAGCATATTGTTTAACACTTTTGCTATCACTATGTTTCATAAAAGCACAATAAAATATGTTCATCTCATATATAAAATAAACGGTAAACGCAGTGCTTAGAGAAGTTTTTTACATTTTATTATACTTTGAAATAACGTAAGAATTATATTTTATGCACATTTTAACAATACGTAACGTTTTTGTATTCCAATTTTATAGAACAGGTCAATAAAAGTTAGTTTCACAGACCTGCAAATTATGACAGTATGGCAGGTTAATTGTTGATTGTCTATATGTCAAAAAGCCTTCATGGTAGGCAACGTTGCAGGCCAGCCTGCTGGAGTGCTGTCACGCAGTCACTCACCGGCTTAGGTCACGTGATCGCTGGCTCGCCTGCTGCTATACTCACTCATGGTACAAAATAACAGGGCAGGTTATTTTTCGTGTAAAATTGACCTGCTATAAGAGTTTATGGTAAGCCCCCTGTAGTTTCTGCCTACCCCCATGGGAAAAAGGCGTAAGTTTATGTATGTATGTATGTATGTTTATTTCATTTAATTTGGGAACCCTACAGATATTACAAGGAATAGTTACTATTTTATAATCTGACAGAAGGCCAATAACAAATTTTCACTCATTGTTAAATAAACAGCTAGATTTAAGACAATAGTGAACTACACTCCCAGTTAGACTTATTTAAATAAACATGTATGTTAGGAAGTATCAGAAAACTTGAGTTTAAATATGAATGCCACTAATTTATACTGAAAATCGTTCACAGTGGAAGCTGTTCGGCTATGGAATGCTTTGCCTGTGTCAGTGAGTCAAGCTCAAACATTAAAATCATTTAAAAATATGCTTAAAAAAATATAACCTTTCTCCTAACACGTCTTAATATTCGTTAGTATTTATGTATTGTATTTTTTTTTTCTTATTTATACTTATTTTATACATCTATTGAGATAGTCATGTATGTTTATGGAAATAGTACACCACAAACTGCCTACTCATCTTCTCTCCTCTACTATCAAGTCCATCCAAAGGTTGTCTGTAAGAGATCGCTTTTAGCGATAAGGCCGCCCATTGTAACACCCTATATAGCCCTTAAAGTTATAATTTGTAAGTTTCTATGGTGTACAATAAAGAGCATTCTGTTTTCATTCTATTCTATTCTATTCAGTAAACATACTTCTATGGACTACAGATAATTGTTCCAGATCTATTTGTGTATGTGTGTTCAAATAATCTCTTTACTGTATTAACAGTAAAAAATATTATTATCAAGCCTAACCTGGATTTTGTCACTGATAAGCGAAGGTCTCCCTTTTTACTTTCCATTTCCCACTGTTTGGGGCTTTTTCATCACGGTAGGCCTAGGCAAAGATGGCGGGACAATCTTGACTTCTTCTATAGAAGAAAAGTCAAAGAAAAACAATATAAGTAAATAACTAAATTAATATTCCACAACTTTTCACACAACGCCATTTAGTCCCAAGTTAAGCTTGAGAGCTTGTGTTATGGGTACTTAACAGCTGATAAACATACTTATATATTTCTAAATACATACATAGATAATTACACCCAGACACGGAACAAATGATCGTGCTCATCACACAAACATTTGTCCTGGGTGGGAATCGAACCCACGACCTCCGACATAGCAGTCAGGGTGACTAACTACTAGACCAACAGGCCAGTCATAAGTAATCCAGTAAGTAAGATACTGTAATTTGACCGATAGCACCATCCCTCTTCAGGACTTCACAATCATAAAGTATTAACGCCATTAATACTTCAAGATGGAACTCTGTTATGAATACATAATTTGAAACTCGGATTGTACCGAGGTGTGATATCGCTATGATTTACATAGAAACAAAGTGAGTTTACTGTCGTATTCTGTCTAAAGAAACTTCGAAGGTTTTTTCGGCGTCGGCTATCTGTCTTGTACGATGATAAGTAAGCCTTCATGTTGCTGGGGAGTTTGTTACGCCACTTCTTTTTCCCAGCAAAAACACTAGGAAGTGGTGAAGAGCGAGAGTTTTGGGGGACTGTATTATGTAATTTTTGACGTTCAAAAAGTGCTGATCCTCAGCTTAATTTTAATAAATGACTTTTCATTTGATTTTGATTTTGTAAGAGACCCAATTCAGACTTGGCAGATATTTTAATGTGTTTGTCTAATTTTTTTCTTTATGTGTAATATCTACCTTTCCTTTTGGTTGTTGAATGTTTTTTGTGTAAGCGATTTCGTGAAAAGGGACGAAAATGTGTGACAGGAAACCGCGCGCTATTTGATTTGACCAATGTGCACGCGCGATGGTGGAGAGATGGCTGTCAGGTGGTGCCAAACCATTTTCCGTGAGGATTTGTACCGCGTTGTGTCACGGTAGACGGCGACGATGTTAGATGTTACACATCAAAATAATAATTGCTCTGTAATAGGTACTACTTAACTACTGTAAGCAGTTGATAAGTATTATTGTAAAGTTTCATTAAAATCCATTCAGTAGTTTACGCGTGAAAGAGTAAGTATCAAACATCCATGCATCCATACATATTACATAGAAATTTTCGCGTTTATAATAATTGTATTATTAGTATGGATTGTGTTCCTGAGGTTCCTGGTTCCTGGTGTTTTCTTTCTTTCTTTGAAATATTAGGTATTCATTACAACCGACTTACAAAAAAAGAGGAGGTTCTCTATTCGGTTGCATTTTTTTTTAAATATTTTTTTTTGAAAAGTATACAGTAACAGTGTTGGCTTCGTAGCTACAGTACTTACACATCAAATAGCAACATGGTAGAACAATTTTTACAGCTAGATTCGCCAAAATCTAAAACTAAAGCTAAAACTCCGTACAGTAAAGCCAGTCAAATAGAAGCTCTATTGATCAAAGCCCAAAACCTTTCGGTCTAGGATAGGCAATGCAATTCCCGAGAGGACCATTTACTCGTTAGCCTGAAGGCAGTTCGGGTACGTAGGACGTGTGCCACTGATTCCATTTCAGCAGGTCTTATTGGTACGTCGTTTGTAGATATGTAAAGGGTACCTACTATTGCAGTAACTACTTCGGAGGCTCTATTTGGCGTAAACGAAACGGCAACCCAATGAATTTAAAATGTAGCTTTTCATACTGGTAATGGAGTATTGGTAAGAATTCTCGGTAACGGCTGAATAGTTAATTTTCTCTAGTAGGTATCTGTTGAAATGAAATGAAATGATATTTATTTCTGTAAGTCCATCTTCCCAGATACTTTTACATGTAATTTTTTGAAACTAAATGGCGCTAAAGGGCATTTCCAAAGTATCTGATCCCTGAGAAGAATTGCCGAAAGAAACTCAGGGGTCATGGTCTCTTTTAAAGTCCAGACAGAAGATTGTATTTATTTATTATCCGAGTCTCACGATACAGGGCAAAGTCTGGAAAAGCCTTTCGAAGAAAGAATTAATTCAGCTTTGAGTTGACCTGTCCCGACAGACGGCATGCATGCTTCAGTCATCGTGTAGCTCAAACCTATTTCAGGGAGCTCGAAGTTAAGAATTTAAATACATGTACAGACATCTTATGACGATACATTTAAAAAGGTACAAGTACATTGTCAACTATTTAAAGACGATAGTTAGGGTGCTGTTATATGGAGCGAGTAATGGCGAGAACGCATACTTCGATGCCAAATAGTTTCACACTCGATTAAATATATCGAGACGTGGAAAGTTTGATGCTCATCATCAGCTCGTAAAACGTACAGCGCTTAACATGTATGTTGGATTATAAAGTATTTTATTAGTAAGTAGTAAGTAGTTATTTTTTATTTATTTTTTTATTTAAACTTTGTTTATTCTAGGTACATCGTATTAACATATAATGTATTTTTTATTGTATACAAATATTGTAAAAACTATTTTAAAAGAGTAAGTATGGAGTTTCTTGCCCATTCTTCTCCATACAAAACTACCTTTTGGACAACTAGAATCATTAAATTTTATTTAACTTGTAAGTTTAACGTTCAAAAGTGCCTTTTAAATGGCCTAATTGAAATAAATGATTTGACTTTGACTTTGACTTTTGATTTAGTCAAAATGTTGTTGATTAAATTATTTCTGAGAAGCTTGGAAACATGAAAAAACTTAGTCCTATCTTCTAAACCAATGATATTATAAGTTGAAAGGTGTAGATAGGTCACTTAAACAACATTCGAAATTAAAAAAAAAAACAGAAAATTTGGTTCGTAATGTCCAGTCTATAGGTATTGAATGTCTTTGTTTTACCACAAGCAAAAATAATTTTGTTCGTAATGTCCAGTCTATAGGTATTGAATGTCTTTGTTTTACCACAAGCAAAAATAAGGCACAAAGGAAAAATACGATATCTTTCACAAAAATGCAAAAATGAGAAATGTAACATTCCGTATTGGCTTCGTTATGAATGTGAGTTTCAATGGGAACATGTTACGTTTAATGATTCCTTTGATTGCTACACGATACGGAGGTTTTTCAAACGATTTTTTTTTTGTAAATGTATACCTACTTTTCTGGAGGTTCGTTAAAAGAATTTGTGACTGGAATAAAATCGATATCAGATTATTATTATGTTTACCTGTCGACAGGAAATAAAATCGAATTTACATAGAAAGATAAATAAATAATATAAGTACCTACTATATGTATATTGAGTGGCCTGTCGGTATATTGGTTAGTGGTCCTGACTGTTATGCCGGAGGTCATGCGTTCGATTCCCACCCAAGACAAATGTTTTTTGTGATGAGCACGATCAATTGTTCTGTGTCTGGGTACATACCTACATTATATATGAAGAAGTGCTAGTCTACAGTAATATTATAAAGAGAAAAAATTTAATTTTTGTGATGTTTGTAATGAATAAACTCAAAAACTGCTGTGCCGATTTCAAAAACTTTTTCACGATTGGAAAGTTTTACCACTACTTTTTATCCCCGTATTATAACACCCGCGTAGTTTCCGTTCCCCCCATGGGAAACAACGGGACGTCTGCAAGTATCTAAAAAGATAAGAAATGAAAGCTCTTTTCCCTAACACACTAATTATGGTGGTCCTAGACATCAATGACATCAATAAAGGAAAACGTCGTGATTAAATTAACCAAGAAGAGGGAAATTTTGTTACCATTAAAAATAGATGACATTCGAATGATGACAGAATTTATTCATTCAATACTTTGAAAACATAAATGATCTGAAACAGTTTAAATACCATTTTAGGTTTGATAGCACGGTACAGTTTAAACACCTATTTGAAACTTACTTTAAGAAAACATGTAAGATGTTTATATATTCCAGAACTTTACCCAGCTTTCTAACCGTAGGTACAAAGTCTGTTGACATTGCAGACTTGAAAAATAACATAAGAAAATTGTAAGAAGCCAGTGTTTTCGTGGCTTAGATTTGTTATATAAATGCCAATAAGGCATTGACCTTAGGATTCATCTCGCGTACACGTCACATGCGGTCTTGTCATTACAATATTGATCGGAGTTTAGGGATGCCAAGTTTATATCAAGTGCTTGAAACTGGTGCGGGTAGTTTTTTAGTGATGAATAAAGAAATAAAGGGAAGAACAGATTTATTTGTGAAACTTAGCACACAAAGATCTTAATAATAAGGTAGTGCGTCAAATCTGGCTTGCCTTGATTGGCCGGCCAGAGTGAACTCCGACGAAGAACGGAGCTCAAACCTCTTTTTTGCCTTAGTTGGCCGGTTAGAGTGGAGATTCGTAAGAGCAAACGTGCTCGGAGGAAGGAAGCATTCCAGTAAGGTGCTGAACCGTACTTCCGGGATTGTCCTGATAGATTTGGAATGCCGCTCCACTCCTTTAGTACCTCAGGATATGTTGTCGCTCTTGTCGCTACGTCACTATGTGCTAGCGGCTGTTTTATAGGGCCCATTATTGAGTGTGCAAGTCAACCCCTGCCATATACATATATAAAACTTTGGTAAGGCAGGGGCCATAGTTCCTCATGGTTTTAGGTATCCAGTCCATTTGCCCACCCAACCTATAGTCCAGTAGGTACTTTTGTTTCCATAGTCTGCAATAGTTTTACACCAGTCTTGTTTTTCTTGGGTGCACTTGTCTAGTGCATACAGAGAAAATCTGCGGTTGGTGCCTCATTTCATGAAAGACGACAATGGGCCTCTGCGAGTTGGCTTCGGCCCCTCGTACGCCTTTCAAAGGACCGGAGCCCAACGGTTCCGAGAAATGAAAGATAATAAGGTAGTGCGCTATGTTTTGCCAATATTGTCATACAAACAGACAGAGGACGTGCTTAAATGAATACAAGTAGCCCCCTACGTATACCATGCGATTGAAACATAACTGAATAATGTGGGTACGCTCTAGTGCCTCTGCCTCACCTTCCGAGGAATGTAGGCGTGATGTTATGTGTCTATCATTTATGTACACCTAAAGATGTTTCTATACTACAACTATATTAATAATTTAGCTATATGTTTAATATTAATAAAGTTATACATAGATATCCATTTAGAAATGATTTAACTTTTTGTTTCTTTGGTTGTTTGTACGTATTGATCTCAAAAATTACTAAACCGATTTCAAAAATTCCTTCACCAATAGAAAGCTATTTTATCACTGAGTAACATAGGCTTTATTTCATTGTGACATTTTAACTGTCAAGATAATGGAGTAGATGTAAAAGTTCGAAGGGAAATCACAAGCGCAGTGCAATTTTTTAAATGAAATGAAATGAAATTATTTATTATGCAAGTAGGACATGGAAATCACTTTTACACGTAATTTTTTCCTTTAAAGATAGTTGAAGTCGGAATTTCCTAACTGACTGCCTCTGAGAAGGAAAGCCGAAACAAACTCAGGGATCATCGTCTCTTTTCAAGTCCAGACATTAAAAATATTATCAAAATTTTCGTGTAACAAACCATGCAGACAAGTACAAACTCATATGCCATGAAAGAAAATTAAAAATCTCACACCAAATCGAAACATCCTTTCGCCAACCCTATCAATATCGCTTCCACTACGCGTGGGAGATATAAAATTTTAACTGAGCGCTTTGGGACGGTCTCTGGAGCGAATGCACGGTAGATGTGTTCGGATAACACAGGTTTACATCCGGTATCGACCTCTCTAACGCGGGCACTATTCTGCTTTCGTGATAGTTCGAGCTGAAGTGCCCTATTCTAGATCGAAACTTGTTTGTTCAAGTTAACCTCCCTTGGCTCCTAGCTACGACTGAGTTCTTTAAATTTGTCATGGAGTCGTGACGTGTGGCGTGCTGGACACTTTTTGGTTTGTCATCAAGGGGCTTGAATATTACAATGAAAACTCCCGTTAGGTCTTGATTCTAATACAAAGTTTTGTAGACAGTGTCTTCAATACGCAATATTTTTTTAATCGCAATAACTTTCTAAGTTCTTCGAACACTTATATTCTCTCTTACTGACAAAATGTTTGTTTGTCAAAGATGACGTACATATGGAAAGGAGACAAAAATAAAAATAAAAAATCTTAAACCAAAAAATAATCCAGACTATTTCTATCCCAGGTAAAGGCCTCTTCTCATTGAGTTTGTTCATAATTATTAGTCCAGATGTCACGTGTTTTCTTTCAGAAATGTTCCATTGGACCGATGTAGTCATTAAATAAAAAATATATTATTATTAATGTCAGTGATGTTTAAGATAAACGTTATTATGCTAAAATTATTTTACTCAGGTTAATTTTTAGTTTGATATAATTTTGTACGCCTCTGATGGCTGGTCATGTTCTTTGAAATAAATGAATAATACGTAAGGCTCCAAAAGCATTTTTTCTTTCTTTGAAAATACATACAGAGTTATTTTTCAATGAAACAGCAGATTTTTTTTTTCGTGATTTCAGAGTTGGTGCCATAGGGAAAGTTGCTCATATTCACGGCCAAATTTTCACAGGGTGTTCTCACCCTGTGAAAATTTGGCCGGTCATTGAAAAATAACCCGTATAACACAGAAAATTCAGTCAGCACTTAAGTTACGCTTACCAAGTTTGGATTTCAGAGTTCTCTGACTACACAGGAAAACAAAGAAAGCCACATAAATAATTATAAGTATGTCCGTTTTCAATTAACACTAAGCTAAATTTTAACGAAAGCCTAAATGAGCGAACTTTGTATTTTTAACGCTCGGATCAGCGTGGACAGTTGAAAATCCAACAACATAATGTATCTAGCATTTCATTTACATTAACGGTAGGTATTAGTTCTTACTTAGGTATCTGTTTGGGTGTACAGTGATTGTAAAAATCTGTGAAAACATACTTACTTGTTACTTGGACCTCAAGCACGAATGCTTGACACAAATGAATTCAATTCCTTTTATTTCAATCAACAGTTGGATCATAAAATAGCAGCAATAATAATAATACCAGCCTGATACTGTCCCACTGCAGGGCAAAGGCCTCTTCTCATACAGAGAAGGCTCGAGCATTGATCACAACGCTTGCTCAAGGCGGATTGGCGATTTCAAACTTATATTAACTATAACACTATATTACTTTTTGTTTGTGTTAATTTTATTCTGATAATTTATGTGTTATTTCTGATAATATTTATGTGCTTGTATTTGTATTTCTATTTTTGTTTTATATGGGTCCCGGACCTGAAATAAACGATTTTTTTTTTTTTTATAAGTCCAGGTTTTCTCACTATGTTTTTCCTTCACCGATGTCAATGATGTCTAAGATAAACTTAGAAAGTACAGACGCCAGCACATCAAGTTACCCCAATGTGTCAAATTTCTTTGATTGTTTTTCAACTTAATGTCAAACAGAATAAGGTTCATATTCAATTGGAAAGATTTGACAGATTTGGGCAACTTGATGTGCTGGCGTCTGTACATACGAATTGAAAAAAGTCACACAAGTTGGTCCTTATCCGGATTTGAACCACAACCTCGTGCATGAGAGGCCACAGTTAACTTCTGGCCCACCACGGCTAAATAGCAGTATTTAGAATAAAAAATAAGAATAAAATAAACAAAACACAACAAACAATGCCATAAATAAAAACAAATATTAAGTCAATTATTCAAAATAAGAAATAATTATGATTTACAATTGTAAATGTAAAAATACATAGGACTTCTTATTAAAAAAAAAACAAGTACTTACTTAAAATCAGTTACCATTTAACATGCAAAAAAAGGACGCATAATGAAAAATGTGCTCTGATTATTTCTTTATAATGTAATACATTACGCATACGACAATGTTTAATGTAAAGTGACAGTCGAATGTCTCTGATGTCGAAACGTGTAAAATTAAAAACTTAATTTTTGTATCTAAAACTAATTTAAACTTAAAAGCTTTTGGGTAGTGGTATTTTAAATTAGAAAATCGTTTGAATTGGCATTACGCTTATGGGATGTTAAGAATTGGTACTGCTACTGATATAATGTAAAGTAAAATACACGAAACATTCAAAGCATAACACGCTAATGAAATTGCATAAAGAGATACCTCCAAAATTAAATATTCATATTCCAAATATTCCAATTTGAAACTATACTCTGTGCCTCTTGAATAAAAATAAAGTTTCGCAGTTAGTTCAGTCAGTTAATACAGGATGGATGAAATATCGGCGCATAACCCGTTACAAAGAATTCAGTACACGATTTTAAACTTTAATAAAAAATACATTAGATTTCTATCTAACTGCAAGGAGGATCTTCTTGATTTTCTTCTTTATTCAAATTGTTTGTTTTTTATGGAATAGTTTCGAATAGTTCCTCGTAGTTTCGAATAGTACCTCGTAGTTTCAAGTAGTACTAAATAGTGTATCACATAATTTAAATCAATAGCTTTTGTTAAGAAGCGATTGCTGGCTGGCAAAATCCGTGCTACGCGACGTGCGGCGCTCCAAATTTTGAATTTGGAATTACGCGCGCTTTGCTTCATTATTGGAACATTATTCAAAATTCTATTCGTTTTTCTTAAACAATAATTTGCATTATTATGTTAGTAACTAGTAAAATATACCTATTTCCAATCACCCTAAATAAATAACTTATTGAAAGTTCCCGCTACGTCCCGCACACATCAAGAAAACACACATAAAACCCAACAGCTTTATTATTAGTTCCTGAAAAAAGTAGCCATGGCATATAAACCAACGAATAGACAGACAAACGACGTCACACATTTCCAGAAGGTTCGAAATTATGATAACCAAAAATAAAATCATTTTTTATGTTAAAGACACCTGGGAAATCTTGAGAAGATGTTCAGCAAAATTGAACGTAATATTTGGAAGCGCAAATACTTACTTATCATAATTATATTGGAACCAACGCATCTTAAAATGGTAGGTACAGACACCATCACAACAAGCTACCCCAAACTGACAATTTATACCAATTGAACAGGAAAAACTACAAGTTTAAACGAGGGAAAACACGAACGCGTTGTTAGTTATTGGCAAAGAGATTTAAAATACTATAGAGCGGGCATGTCAAGGAAATGTCATAGAAAAACTTTGATCCCATGTCTCAGTAACGCCATCTAGAATAATATATGAATATTGGAGCGGCAGCGGAGCGTACTACAAAAAACTCATAGACTTGTATCCAGCAGGACACACTTTTTCGGACGAAAATTTTGTTCGTGATGTCCGGTCTATAGGTATTGAATGTCTTTGGTTATTGGCTATCCTTTCATGACCAGTGACTAACTAGCGTACCATTGCACACCGAACTTTGATAACAATTGAGAATTTACAAAAAAATATATGTATAGGATGACTGGTAATTAGTGACCGATACTTTAACACGTGATTGTATTCATGATTTCAATAAACTTTCCCAGAGAAACTTTTTTTTTATACACAGTAACTTATAACACAATAAAATAACAAAAACGCTGTTTGAAATTCCCGCGCGCGCGCCTGTGGTCGATCACAGTAGGCACGAATCGGCACGATCTATCAGCTGATAGTCCGACCTCGGGAAGGGCAAAATCTACTAGTAGTAGCGTCACACGCTTTCCCGCCACCCCCACCGCTCCCGTTGTGCAGTACTGTCGTAATTAAATTAATTGAAAGTTAATGAGTATTAAAACAAGTTTCTTCAGGAAAGTTATTCGTATTCATGAGTACAATCACGTGTATAAGTATCGGTCACTAATTACCAGTCACCCTATATATAGCACTTTAAGTGGACTCCAAGTTACGGTGACTATCAGACGGGGAACGGCGCACTTCGTCACATATCTGCGAGTGCTCATGACGTTACCCTACACACTGATGATAGACACTACGAAACTAGCTGTTTGACAGTTAATCGTTGAACAGTTTGCCCAGTGATCATCACTATGAACTGTCAGCGGAGATGTCGCAGGTTTTTCATAAAATTAGGTTTTTGATCAAAAACCTACGTCTTTGATGAAAAACCGGAAGATGGCACATTCTATTCTCAATTTGATCATAAATCTATAACAGTTCAGACTAGTTCAGATTTATTTATCAAAAACCTGAACTAGTTTGGGTTTATGATAAAGTTCTTGTCAAAATAACGGGTTTGCTTTAATCCCAAAGAGTTCCTCTCTCATAATCAGGACTGGGGGCACCCCGACGTTCGGTTAGTTAGGTTCCTTTCAACCCTGAAGACAGAACTAGGAGCCCCGTCGACTACGCTTTTTAAATTTCTTCTTTGTTAAGCCTATAAAAAATATGTTTTAATATCATTAGGCGTAAATACTTAAATGTATGCTTTAGAATGTTATGCTTAATCATTATTATGAATAGAGAAATTATGCGTTAATTGTTATGCGTAGATAATGTTATGCGAAAACATAATTAGGATAAACAAAAGAGTGCCAAGTTATATTAGGTCTTAAAATTTTATGCAAATGGATAGGGAACCATATTAGATTGATCATAAACCGAAACTAAGTAGTTCAGGTTTTTGATCAAAAATCTGGATTGTAACAAGTTTATGATGATATTGAGTTTAAATTGGGTCACCTCCGGTTTTTCATCAAAAACCTAGGTTTTTGATCAAAAACCAAATTTTATGAATAACCTGCGACAGAGATAAGCAAAAGCCCTGCTGCTGGGTAAATATAAAGTGCATTATTGCTTGGCAAAAGTTGTAAGTAATCAATTTTGTTTATTTCACACGATTATTAAACGACAATAATTTGCTCTTGAACGTTCCGAAAACATTTAGTAAATAAATAAATCCCTAAGGGCTTGCCGTTGTAGACGATAAAAATGTCACGGTGTATTCGTGAATTTTCCGTGTGTATGTGTGCGTGTTCAAGGCGAAAAGCTATGACTGTAATATTCATTCATTAGCGACGGCCATTCGTCTTTCTTAAAGGGATGGGCGTACATTATCGATAGACAGTTTCATCGTAATTATATTGGTAATTTGTTTTCGATATTTTTATTTGAATTTGTAAATGGTTTTCAAATATTACCTTCTTAAAATAATGGTACCTATTTCATGATGTAACGGGTAATCTGTTTGTGGATAAATGGACATGTCAGAGTTACTGTGAGACATGAACACTTTTTATTATTTTGATATTTATCGTAACCTCATTTTTATTTTAATGTTTTTTATGAAACTAGTATAAAGTGTCTTAAATCATTACAAAACAATAAAAAAAAATATGTAGAGTTACACACCAATTCTACGGCTATTTCAAATTTTTAAGGCGTTGTTAATAGTAATTAAGCCATCTCAACAAGAGCTTTAAATTATCCACTAAAAACCACAATTACAATATCCAATTAAACTTAAATTAAACAATCAATGAACAATGATTGAATTACATCAAAAAACCAATCAATTTATTAATTAATTAATTTTAAAACTTTCTGAATATAAATTCAATTTCTAAGGCAAACAGAAAATAAATGGAACGTTCCGTTTTACCTGATTTACAGCTGTGGTTGGGGCGATGGAATGTTTTCATTCGTTAGCGGGCTCAAGTGCCCAGTGCACTGGGTCATGCGGACTATGTCCTATTTCCTACTACTGAAATAACTTTTGGGTTAGTGATTTTTTTTATGGAAATGTTGGGGAAATTGTAGAGGGAAATTTGGTTGAATACCTACGCTTTGTTTTTTGTTGTTAGATGAAAAGCTATGTTCATTATTATTAGATTACGTCTCCTATATGATTATCATGCTTAACTAAACAAACGACGCTTTCTTTTGGTTGGTCCCCATATTTGTTGTTGAGTAAAATAGGTACTTCGGAATATTATTGGACCAGTTCTCAATTAGTTAAAATATTTTTTTGTATACCGTACCTATGTTATGGAATACTCAAAGACGTCTGTACCGATTTTTTTGTTTTTGAAAATAATGTTGGGCAAAGTTATCTACGATAATACATATTTTATCTACTGCTATTGTAGATACAACTGACGTAACAACTATTCAGTAATCCATGTGTACTGTACAACACACAATACAATTACAAAATTACACACTCATCACCTCGCTCCCGTAATTGCGATGTAACGACATTTACATGACAATGCTCACTAACGAAGCAATCGATAAATAACTCGATTGTGCACACCACTACCTACTCGTCGTAGTCATCGCGTCGAATATAATCTCACCTTTTATTCCTGTCGCGCGACAAGAATGCGTAAACAAGAATTCTCGGTATTTCACCAATTCCCGGAATTGGACCGGGAATACGGGATCATTTGGGGGTACCTCGCGATGGCCTTACCACGTGCCTAATAGTCCAATTTCCAGGACATTCCAGTCGACCTGAGCTAGATTATCCCGCATTACACAAGTAATAACTGCTGTATGTAAGTGCCAAATAGTCATGTTTTGCAAGATTTTATCGTGTGAGAAGATTTTTGGCTTCAGGTTTAACGTTTATTCCTAGTGTTGATCGCGTTAGAATTGGAGATTACATAGTAAACTGGCATTTTATTGGCCAATTGGATTTCTTTTACCGTCTAGCTGAAACGTCAGCTTACGTGAGATAATTTTAACACGTAGGTAGGTACGGTCTACCAAACGAACTGATTTTTTGCCACCGATTCGTTTTTGCTTGCAAAGCTTCGTAAGCAGGTACTTATCTACTTTTAAAAATACTACAGTTCGCTCTCGACTTCGTCCGCGTGAATTTCGAATACTTATCTATAAACTTTGACATTCCCTCAACCCAAACTAAAATATATGTAGGTATATCAAGTTTCAATTCTTTATTGCGTACCATAATATATTTATGGTTGGTTGGTTGAAAATAATATTAGATACAATTCGGACACTGTCGGGCACACGGCACGGTACCTACAGATCAAATAGGAGATAGGGGAAGAGTACTGGTGTGAATTTTATAGCATTTATATGTTACTTACTCGAAGGTAAAATAGCTTTGTAATACTGAAAGAATTTTAAAAATCAGTTCAGTAGTTACTGAGTTTTCACCTTCACTTCACTCGTGTGCATATAGTTCTTTGATATTTTTTTTTTGTATTTAAGATGTGGATAACGTCGCTAGTTACACATAAGCAATGTAATTTTAGTTTACTACCTGTTTATTACTATATTTGTGTAGCTGTTTGTTTTCCCAAAAATAAATTAATAAATTAATAAATAAATAAATCCCAACAAACAAACAAAGTCTTTCTTCTTTGTAAGATCTTATTTTAGATTCAAAAGTAAAGTACTAGGTTCATAGATTTACTTACCCACAAAAACCGCTTATTGTCATCTCTAGTGTAGGTATATTCATTTGTTGTTCATGCCATTCAAATAAATCGTTCCGTCATTAGCGGGTCGCTAATGAGAGAAGAAGAGGCGTCTTGAAATATGACATGCTTTCAGAGTGTAACACTGCGGGCCTCTACTCGGGAACAGAGCTCTTTTCTTTAATAATTAACAGGGAATATGAAAGGATTATGTATGTTTATTAGGAACGAGATACAGTTATTTAAAAAGATAGAGTGTTTTATCATTGACGACACGGTTAGCGAAATGGCAGAGCGATATGCTGCTGCACTGTGAGGCGTAAGCTTGATTCCCGCCTGGAACAAACTTTTACTGTACGGCTTACAGGTAGCTAGGGTCTAAATGTTTTTGCATGATACTTTAAATGTTTCTAAACACACCCACGATACAAGAAAAAATTTGCAAAGCTGGGGTTAGACTCGTAAAAGATTAAAAAATGAGTCCACCAGCAGTGCGATTCTGGTCAAATCACCGCGTGAAAATGTAGGCGTAGTAGTGAGGGCGAATTGAGCTGTCATTCCATACTAATGCAAGGCATTGACAGTTCACTTCACTCAAGTTTTCACGTCGTGGACTTTTACTGAATCGACCGGCTGACCGCGAGTTTGTGTTAACCACTGTGATGAAAAGGAACTATAGTCTAAGGGAAAACTTAATTTCGTGACCTTTTACTTAGTGATAAAATAATCATATAATTTACATACACGGTGGAAGATAGAATGATTGATATATTTTTTATCATGAAAGCTTATGTCTATACTAATATTATAAAGAGGAAAAGTTTGATTGTTTGTTTGCATCGAAAAGGCTTCCAACCTAATGGACCGATTGGAAAAATTCTTTCACCATTGGGAAGCTACACTATCCCCGGGTGACATAGGCTACTTTTTATCTCTGTATTCCCACGGGAACGCGAAGTACGCGGGTGAAACCGCGTGACGTCTGCTAGTTCTCTATAAGCTATGTAAAGGTGTGCAAAACAGTCTATTCGCTTTTCACTTTATAAAAAGCCTACGTACAGACTCTAAAGCTTATCTTTAACTACATCGCTAGCGTTTTCGGGAAAGTGTAAGTTGGGTATTTCAATTTGCAAACCGCTTAGGTCCCGAAATGGCTTTACCTCTTTTACCCGACAGCGCGACGCAAAGAGCATAATGTGTTTTTAATATAGGTGCTCCTAATGTGTATAGTTAGATGTAACGTCCCGAAGGATCGCCAAAAAGTAGGCAGATCATAAAATATATCTCGCAGAACAGATGGTGGTTGGAGCCGCAAAGTTCTGGGGCTCGAGTCTGCTATTGCAATCGTGTCTCAACGACCGGTCATTGATCGAATATTTGACAACTTTGACAGTTTTTGTATGGGAAATGTGTCATAAGTTTGTCGTTATATTATACGTCAAAAATCGATCATTGACCGGTCATTGAGACACGATTGCAATAGCAGACTCGACCCCCTGGAGTGGCGACCGCGTACTGGATGACGCAGCGTTGGAAGGCCTCCCAGAAGGTGTACCTATGACTTGGTTAGTAACGGGCCATTGTGGTGACACTTGGGGGAAGTCAATGTCCAGAAGTAAACGTCTTTCGTACTGAAACTAGTATTTCAATTAGCGAGTTTGAATAGGAAATATAACTTACAAAATTGTAACAAGGGTAAGTTATAAATACATGGAACAGCACATATGTTTGGGCAGCCATATTGGCAAGAGATGAATGCGCGTGCACACGGTTAAAAGCCGGATATGTCAATAGGAAGCATTGTTATTTGCAACAGATTTATGTTACAAGGAAACGCTGTATTTAATAGAAAAAAAAAACAATGTTGATCTCGTTACTATAAGTTCTGCGTATTTAATATTTATCTGGCTCCAAAATGTGGATCTGCCTAGCCTTTTGCCAACAATGATCGGAGCTCGGCTTCTAGTTAAACTGGATGCAGCTAAATACCAGTGTTTGACATGGAGCGACTGCCCGTCTGACCTCCACAACCCAGTTACTGGGTAACATAATACCCCTTCGTTAAACTGGTAGTCAGACTTAATAATAGAAACAACAATTACGACCGACGCCTTCATAATTATTAACAACTAGCAGACGTAGCGCGGTGGGAATACAAGGGATAAAAAAATCTTTTTTGCAAAAAATAAAACCTACTTAAAAAAAACCACTAACCGATGTAAAATAACTCTAAATTAGGAAGTCTGTGGCTTTGGTGGTTTTGTCTTATTCATGATGGGCCACCGACTTCCGAATTTAGAGTTATTTTACATCGGTCAGTGGTTTTTTTAAGTCGGTTTTATTTTTTGCAAAAAAGATTTTTATTTTTCCATTTTTAGTTGTTTCCATACAAATATTTGCCATGAATTTATTTTTATACTGTTATTTGTTAACAATACATAATGGTAATAGGGTTATCCACTTATCCCTAATAAATGAAACTTAACATACCTAACTGTCGAAATCTAGGTATATTGTACACATCTGCGTACCCCTCAGAGCGTACAGGCGTGATGATACATCATGATGTTGTATAAACAATAAATATCCAAGCGATTCCAGCAATCACGACAGATTTGCCGTCCATTTTTGAAGAGTTCCATTGTATATCTCCGAAGATCAGCACCAGATCTTCACCAAATTAAAATGGGACCACCTCGGAAGTATACTCTTTCAAATAAAAAAAGAATTTTGAGAATCGGTCTACAAATGGGGGAGAAATCGCGTAACAAACACACAAAAAAAAAAAAAAAAACAACATACCGTCGAATTGAGAACCTCCTCCTTTTTTTGAAGTCGGTTAAAAAGTAGCTTATGTCACCCGGGGATAGTGGATCTTCCCAAACGGTGCAAGAATTTTTGAAATCTGTCCAGTAGTTTCGAAGCCTATTCAATGCAAACAAATAATAAATCATTTCCTCTTTATAATATTAGTATAGACATACGAGTATTATTTACTTAACCTTTCAATCGTGTCAATTACTTAGAGACACAATAGAAAGACAATGACAGCGCGAACGCCGGCGTTCTCTTGGGGTTTAATTAATTAAAATAAAACTTAAGCTGCCTGCGTAGCATGAACACCGAAGAAACGGCCTTTGTCTACAGACGAATCGGCAAAGTGACAGATTACATAGACATTTCTTTCGTCTCGAGCATGACAATGTCAAGAAAGATGAGAAGTTATATGTCGATTCGTCAGTAGACAAGAATCAACAATACCGAGCATGAAGTGCGTACCTATTTTCTCCACTTTTGACAGTTCTTTTCGAAACATTTCCTGTCAACATAGTGTCAAACAGTCTACATGAAATGAGACCTAGACAAGCAATCTACACCTCTAGCAACTTGACAGTTGCTATAGACAGCATGTAAATTTCTTTCTCTACGTACAAACGCTTGTCGACGAGTCGCTTCATGCTCGGGTAGAAGAAATGTCAAGTTGGACAGAAAGAAAATTGTCGTGTCTCGGAAGAAAAGAAATTAAGTGTTCATGCTACGCGGGCAGCACGCGTAGCATGATCACCGAAGAAACGGTCTTTGTCGTGTCTCGGAAGAAAAGAAATTAAGTGTTCATGCTACGCAGGCCGGTTTATTGAAAGAAATTTGACAGATTGAGGTTCCTGTCTATATAATCTGTCACTTTGCCGATTCGTCTGTAGACAAAGGCCGTTTCTTCGGTGTTCAATGTGTTCATGCTACGCATGCTGCTGTCGTTTCATTTCCACAGGGACAAACTAAGTACCTTGATGACGATAAGTAGCGATACTCGAACGAGAGGTAGGTACAACCGCGAAAGTACATTTTCCGCCGTGTACAAAACTGCTTACTACTTAGTACCTAATAAGTATGGTTGAAAAGTGGTTACCCGGGAACTTTCGCCTACGTTGGTTCTTTGCACGTTAAGCCAGCTATTCAACCTATGTATTTCCTGGCTAATACTTTTACCTTGATATGGTGAACTGTTCTCATCACATCGTCCTACTTAGTACCTACATAAAATAATAATAATAATAATATTTGACAACTATAACACAACGCCATTTAGTCCCAAACTAAGCAGAGCTTGTGCTATGAATTCTAGACAACTGGCAAACATACTTATACATTTCTAAATACATACATAATAATCGTGCTCATCACCCACACATATTCTTGGGTGGGAATCAAACTGACGACCTCTGGCATAGCAGTCAGAGTCACTAATCACTGAACCAACCGGCCAGTCGAATAAAAAGATGATACAAATATATTCTACTTATAATTGATTATTTTAAAGAGAAAATTTGTCAAAGAGTAATTACTTATGTTTAGATGATTCTCTCTCGCAAAAACTACCCACCGATCGGATTTTATTTGAACTTTACTTTATTATATAGAGTGACTGGTAATTAGTGACCGATACTTAAACACGTGATTGTATACATGATTTCAATAAACTTTCCCAAAGAAACTTTGTTCTATACACAATTACTTATAGGTAACACAATAAAATAACAAAAACGCTATTTGAAATTCCCGCGTGCGCGCCTGTGATCGATCAGTTCAGTAGGCACGAATCGGCACAATCTATCAGCTGATAGTCTGACATCGGGAAGGGCAAAATCTACTAGTAGTAGTAGCGTCACACGCTCCCCCGCCACCCCGACCGCTACCGATCTGCAGTAGGTACTGACGTGATTGAATTAATTGAAAGTTAATGAGTATAAAAAAAAGTTTCTTTGGGAAAGTTATTCATATTCATGAGAACAATCACGTTTTTAAGTATCGGTCACTAATTACCAGTCACTCTATATATTGTATATGATTTTAACACAACACAACCAATATACTTAGGTACTATAGACGGCCCATCACAAACAAAATATTCATCCGATACTTGTGTCCGTGGACACAAGTTAATGAGTTAAATTTAGGATGCTCCGCTGCCGCTACAATATTGATACCTATATTATACTCAAAGAGATTTAAAATACTATGGAGCGCCCTGTCAAGGAAATGTCATAGAAAAACTTTGATCCCATGTCTCGGTAACGCCATCTAGAATAACATATGAATATTGGAGCGGCAGCGGAGCGTACTAAAAAAAACTCATAGACTTCACCTTCACCTAGTGGACACAAGTTTTGGATGAAAATTTTGCTCGTTAGCCCCGTCTATAGTATTGAATGACTTTGAGTATTTACGAAGTAATTACAGAATAGCACTGCTTGACGACTCAATAATAATTACGACATGCGGATTTGTTAAGAAAACTAGTCCAGTTGTAGAGAGAGACGTGCAATTATATGAAATTTACATTTCAATTCCAGCCAAGTCTCGTCTATGAATAGATCAACCTGCAAGTTTCGTGGGTAGAGTAAATTGTGAGTCGGGAACTGTGACTAAGGAAGATGGGTGAACAGCATCCGCCTGTCTAGCAAGCTAACTCATTGTTACGAGAATATCTTACAAGAACCACTTTAACAGTCACAGGGAAATGGACAAACTGTTATTAATACCTAACGAACGACATGCCATTTAATAATGATGATATTAAATGGCACACGACAAAATCGCCATCAAATGGCAAATGAGCGAATAGTTTGACGCTCTAAAAGTGCTTTTCCTCAGCCTTATTCGAATAAATTTTAATGTGATTTGACATTAAAATAAAAAAACAAGTAACTGTGTCTGCAAAAAACAGTTCAGTATTTAATAAAATGATACTGATTTCACTCATTCCTACCAAAACTCGATCTTCATGGTTAAACCCAAAGCCATTCAGGCCATTAATCAGTGATTGATATCAAAACGTATATCTAGGGCCTTTTCGAACATATTGGGAGCCCTCCGCGTCTCATAAAGCACGTTAAAGCCGTGTACCTAGTGGTTCAGACTGTCCTTGGTTGGTTTTGACAGTCTTTACAGGGGAAACCAGGAAATCTGACAACCAGTCAAACCAAAGGTTACTTAGATTGTGGAGACCAGAAATACACCATATGCAATGTGGAATACTGGTATACAGTTGCATCTAATTAAACTGGAAGCCAACCCCAGCACAGTTACGAAAAGGAATGTCAGGTGATGACTTCCAAAATTTTACGTTTTTCTTCAAATCCCTACCCATATACCTACCTACCGCTATAAAAACAACAAGACAATAAAACCATGCAATATGGTAACAGCATTAATATCCTTACGTCACAATAACAACATTCGTCCCATGAACAAAGTCTATAAATAAATCTGATACTTGCATACATTCTAACGCTGCATGGGAAACTGCACCATTTCCTGTGACGTCAGAGATTGAACCCACGTTCCACACGATGCACGTGCAGACATATGACTCCTAATTAAGATATACTGCTGGGATCAGAGCTACCGATGAGAGTGAGCCAGCGTAAAGTGCGTCACGCAAAATAAGTCACCGAAATTCAGCTGCCCTTACATTAGATTTTCTCTGTTTTGCTTTGTATGCGTTTACAGGCTCACTCACATATAAAAACAGCCAAACCCGGAACAAATTCATGTAGGCCATGTAAGTATTTGTCGAACCCAAGACACGTAACGCAGCCACCAACTGCTCAACCCGTGCGCCAACCGTGTCGTTTCATAACAAACCACAACATTACAGGAAAAATCTGTCGCTCAAAATAAGTAGCTGCAATTACGTGCATCTATTTAATTTCGGCTACTCATTTTAAGCAACGTAAATTACGCCGTTGTACTCGCGTGGCCCCAGCCTAAATGTGAATCAACTGCAACTTCACAACTTTGATGTTTATTCTCAAAGACTTCTAAGAATTAGCACGCTTTGGAAACTGACAGTTCTTTGTCTTACGAAATCTTTCTCTGTCCACATAAAGGGTTATCAAATTTGTGACAAAGCTGCCCAGTTTCGTTACAAAAGTTTTAAAAATAAATAAAGCCACTCATTATTGCCCAATTCGTTGAACGTGTCTTTGGTGTTGTTTTTTTTTTGTATTTTTTAAAGACTGTAGCCAAAACATAAGTCGAGTTGATAAATGGATTTCAGGAAATCCGAATTGTTTGAAAGTGACTCTGGTTTCATGGTTTTTAGTGTGGTTATTTATTAACAAACTACCTAATTTGTGCATTCAAAAAATACAGTGGATTATTATTTGAGACAGACTCGTCTCGCAATTCCCAAGCACAGCTACTTAGTCCAGAAAGTCATACTTAACAAGGCTTAGTAGGCGACTCGGACGCTGAGTCTCGTCCGATCCGGCCGAGACAGGAATTTTATTATTATAAATGTTTTTGAGTGGTGTTTCGGACGATACTTTTTTTTAAGCAAATTTTGTACAGTCAGAATGAAAAACCTTAGGTAGAGTTTTATTACTTAAGTAAAAGTCAGGGAATTGTTAGAAAGAGATAAAGTTTAATATAGGTACAGACGCCAGCACATCAAGTTACCCCAATGTGTCAAATTTCTTTGATCGTTTTCCAACTTAATGTCAAACAGAATAAGGTTCATATTCAATTGGGAAAATTTGACACATTGGGGTAACTTGATGTGCTGGCGTCTGTACAATTACAACAATCAACAGTAAACATGATAAATCACAATAATTAGTCTTATATATCAATTTAAAAGCGTACAATAATAATTATAAATGTTAACAACAATAATCAGTCTTTTATATCATTTGGAACGTGTACAACAAGAATATTAAATGTAAATTACTATAATCAGTCTTATACAGGGTTACTGGTAATTAGACGTGAGGTGCTGATAAGGGGGCCAAAATGCAACAAATTGAACCCCCCATATTTATGGCCGAAATTCAATAGTTTTCGAGATATTTGAATTTTAAGGGTTTTTCGATATTTAACCAAAATTTTCCAAATAAAAAAAATATATTTGAATGGATACCATTAAGAATGATGTTGTAGCTGGCACTTTAATTAAACTATGGACATATTTCAAACTACATAATAAGAATAATCTCATATCGCTCATTATTTTAATTATTTTGTTTTGAGATAAAATATTAGGTATTATCTTACCAATATTTTCATTTTACGCTTCAAAAATGTTGCTTCGTCGCAAAAATTTCTATGACATTAATCGTACAAATAAATAAAACAACTTGCCTATTCTTTAAGCTTTCCAAAAAGTATAAAAAGTATAAAAGTTAATTTTAAAATACATAATCGTGGCATGGCATGTGTCTGAATCGGCGCGGGGAGATAAAAGGTCATTTGTGTCTATGTCTACCAACTAGAAGTTTTTCTGTCTCAATGTGCGTGCAAAATGCCAAAAGTCAAAAACTAACCGACTCGTGAGAGATCAGAATTTAGAATTAAAATTTATTTAATTATATTAAGAATGTAGTTTTACATAGTATGCTATTAATATTTTTTTAAGTTCTATAAACTCTACCATAACATATGGTGTACACATATTGAAATGTCATTCTTATATAGCTAAGTACAATTAATTATATGATTTAATAATTGACAATAAGTCCAATATGAATTATTTTAATCAGGTAGTCGTTACTTTAAAATCAATGTCAAAATTAAGTACATGTCGTCTTGGATTTTAACAATATTCGACCATTACCACCATTTATTTATTTTCACATAATTATGTAATAAAACAATGATTCAATAACCAACTTGTCCGTAGGGATGTATCCTATACCGATACCGATGCCGATATATCGGCAATACTCGAAGCTTGCTGTTAAATCGGCATCGGCGATATTTTTATGGCCGATTTAACGAAACTTTTTAAATTTCGCGCTTTGAAAATGTAAAATAAACGCGCGTGTTGTCTCGTCTACTTTGTTTTTGATATAAAAATCTCATCAATGTTTATTTTAATTACTAAAACTATTAACTAATCTCAACCTGTCTTTAGTTTCAAATGATTTTGTTTAGTTTGTCCTGTTATTATTATTTTTATATTATTAAAAAAATAACCTGTCTTGTTACGGTATCAGTATCGCAGATATTTTTTATAAGAGCCGATGCTCTTATATAAAAATAGGATACGGTACTGATACCGATGTATCGGTATCGTATCAAAGCAAGAGTGAGCTGACAAGTAGGGATACTTGTCATCTCATCACTCATTAATAAAAAATACAAAAAAAAAATCTTTATTTTCAGGCGTCGACGGCCCATAGCGTGTTAGTATTCAGTACAAAAATAACTTAAAAACTATGTTAGTAGTAACATCTAGACACACACAAGAACACAAATTATATACAGCAAAATAAACAGCTCCCAACTCGGGAAGGATTCATCAAGACCCATGTCTGACATGCAGCTTGATAAACCTATCCATCGTAGACCCTTCCAATCTTTCTGAAAATACCTTCAGAACGCTATTGCTGCTTCCCCTCACTCTGCGCAAAATGTGCAATGTCTTTTAATGTTTATTTTATTTGTAATTCATAATTTATCCATAGCGACAAAGTAAAATATGTATTATTTAATTTTGTGTCTGACGGTACTTTGCCTCTAAAAAAGGATGCGTCCGAAACACCACTCAAAAATATTAATAATAATGAAATTCCTGTCTCGACCGCATCGGACGAGACTCAGCGTCCGAGTCGCCTACTAAGCCCTTAACAATGCCAACCACCAGAAAAGAGTCAACGCAATAATGCTCGAAGTATTTTATAATAATATTACCAGCCTGTTACTATCCCACTGCAGGGCAAAGAAACAAAGAAAGATACAGAGTAAGCACAAACATTGATCACCATGTTTGCTCATGGCCGATTGGGGATTCGAAACTATGTTATTATAGATAGTCTGAATAATAAATAATATTTACTATAAATCTAGGTTTTTCTGATGATGTTTACCTCAATCGATGTTAATGATGACAGAGACACACTTAGAAAGCACATAACTATAAATTGCAATAGTCATTTTGTTATAATATAAAATGGACCCAGAGTGGACCAACTGCTGAGTAAGAAAAATAAAATAAAAAAGAAGAATTTTCATCAATTATTTGATAGTGATAAAGATTTACCTATAATAATGATTAATCTTAAATATTATCCATCATGAAATATTATTAAAGGGCTATTCCTCTCTCATACTTGTTTAAACTTCGCTGTGTCCGACGCGGTCCATAATTCTTTTTATTTATAAACAACTACCTATATTAAGGGTTGCAATAAAGATTTAAGATTTTAAAAAAAGATACATAGTTTACAATAGCTTTTAAAAAAACTAATCTGTGTAACCATAAGCCATTGAAATCATTGCACAATGTATTGTTCGTAACTCCTATAGATCTACATTATTTAAAAGTACCAAGTTATAGAAAACAAAAGTCATGGAAAGTGATAATGGGTAGACACCATAGATAACACCACCGGGGGCTATATTTAACACAACGTTAAGATCGTGGCGCGAATGATAAGCGCTTACAAAAGATTAACTTTCTCTTGTTTGCCAACTCGTTCCAGATTCGGTTCAGTTGTAACTGAAAGTAAAATTAATTTATCGTTTTTCCTATCTCGCTATAATCCTTCGTAGCTTTTTGTCAATAGCTCCTAAATAAAGTCTCGTAGTCATCTCTGCTTTAGGTTTTCATTCACAAAAAGTTTTGAACAGAACGCTTCTCATCAGAAACTTTGTCTTTACGTTTGCTACCAAAGTTCTAAACTAGAAAGCAGCACAATGAAAAGTTTTGTTCAAACTTGGATTGAGAGAAAATGACCCATAAACCACACCAAGTCTTAATCCAAACTTATGAAACTACCATTCAGAATCGACACTAAAAATAACACAATAAACTTGTGAACAAAATGTCAGTCCACTCCAATACACTTAACTTTATGGAAGCAAGAAACTTCGTAACATTATCATGAAAGGAATCTGGATTGTTGTTTAACTTGTACGAGACTCAGCACTCACGTATATTAAAACAAAGAAAAAACTTTCAAACAAGAGTCTTCCTAAAACCATGATCGGTGTTGCCGTCGAAAAAATGAAAAAAAGCAATAAATAAAAGTGATCTCCGTAGCGGAAATGCGTAGTTGTGTGTGACGCTTGTCACTGGGCGGTCGTGTCTGTATCCCGGGAACATCAGTTAGGGAAGACAGATTCGTCTTCAAGACGGATCGCTAAAGGCTCAAATGGTGATGGTCCTGTGGTTCGCAAGAAATATTATTTGGATTTGATCGCGTTATTTACAAGCACGAGTAGATTAATGAACGAGGTGTGTAGCAGGTATAAGAGAACGAATTAGATTTAGTAACTTTAAATGGATGAACGTAGTTCAAGAAAGAGCACGCCTAGGGACTCGATAGTTGCAGTATGAATTTCATATGAAAAGATTAATCTAATAAACTGTTTATCTCAGTTAAAATATACTGATACTACATCTGACTATGCAATCTCATGTAATTATCAAATTTAATATCACATTCTTCCTCAAATAAGTACAACGAATCAAAACCGTAATCGTAAACAAACATTCAGAGTTGGATGCACCATAATAAAATTGTATTGTTTTAATTGGACCACTGGCCTACTTACACTAATGAAACAAGTGTCAAGCAATCTGTGTTCATACATCTACTTCTCAAATACTAGATCAACTACGATCAAACAAAACGTTACATCACTACAGAACAGCTAATCTATTTTTGATCGCGGCCTCAGCTGCAATTACCTGAGCTTGCGTCGACACTCATTTACTCTCTTCTTAAGTATAACGGGCGTTTCTTTTTACATCCTTAATAAAATTGTTACGGAATTGGGCACCTCGGCTAGATGGAATTGGTTCCCAATTTTCTGCAACATTAATTTGTTCTTTAAGGTTATATTTGGGATTATGCCCTTTTTCAAATAAAATATGAGTGTTGCAACGATGTTGGATTTTATTCGTTCATTAGAAACTTCACCTCAAATTCTCCAGGTAGTCAAAACACACGCCAGATCCTTTTGGTTACGGGAGGTTATTAATATGTTTTGTGTTGTAATAACTCGTACAAGTTTTACGCACCACGCTTTAAATGGCCCTTACTTCGATTTGATTGCGCTCTCCGGCTGTTTAATTATCCCGACAAGGTATAAATCGGTCCCCAACTCTGTCCTATTTTTAATGGAGTGTATCTGATGCGGTTCTCCCGTACAGCCCCGCCATTTTTCAAGCTTAATTAAATAGTGTCTATTCCAATGGAGTTGTTGGGTTAATTTGTTTAGCCCGACGTGACGGATACGGAATGAGATTTCAAAAACACCCAATCATTGTTAGACTGAATTAATTTAGGAGATTCCCATCTATTACAAAATAAAAAAGGGTTTTAAATTCCTATTACAGAAAGGGAAAAGGAATTCCATATATTCATGGCAACCACTTAGACAGCGACGTTTCGCTAGCGCTGGACGCATTCCTGACGATATTGTGTTGTTCTTGATGCATTTTATAGCGAATAAAAGGAACGCAACCAATGCTTCGACGCTGCGTATTTTTGGCACAAGAATCGCATTCACAATCGTATGTTTTGGACGACTTCACTGCGGCTTTGGGGGATCGTTTAGCAATACGCCAGGGCAACAAAAAGCTGCATCGTTTGCGCGTTTTGGTCATATACATTCAAAGTAAGTACTGGCAACAAAACATTTGTGATACTAAATGGATTTCAAATGTTGTATGTAATACGAAATGTTTCGCGGAATTTGGTTTCTTTTAAAGGCATTAGGGGTCTTAAGAGTAAAATAAATGCGAAGTAGGCTTTTAACCTTTATTTTCGGAAAGTCAATTTCACTTAGTCTATTTACGCGTTTTATTTTTTTTGCGATTTTATTAGCTGATACTATTTCACTGTCGCAATAGGAAGTACCTATCAGTTTTGTCAGCAGATTTCTAATCAAAGAGCATAAAGCTTCTTGAAATCAGATATATAAGTCTGTTCATAGGAATAACTACCATTTAACTGTTCTCCTTCAACCGTGCAGAACTATTTTGGTCAGATGTTCGCAGTCGTATATTTGCAGTCTGTCCTATAAATCTCATTGAAGTCTTAACGCTTCCAAGATTGATACTTATAGAAACAATACCAACTAAACAAATGTTTTGCATTTACATTTTCCTTTCCTACTCTGAAACTGTTTCAATATTGAATTTATCATTTCTGAATGCTCGAATTTTGTAACACATTTTTTTTAAACATCGTTAGTTCATTCATTCAGTTCGTAAATATAAATCATAACTAACACTCAATGGAATATGGCGGCTCAATCTAAATTAAGATAACCTGCTATTCAGTTTTGATTTCACAACCTATTGCGTTTTGCCTAACAGTTAAATTATAAATGTTGCTGCAGATACATCAATGGTTCGACACGTAAACAAATTATCGCTAATCTGTTTTCATGATATCCGCTGTTCTCAAATAGTTGTCTGCTAGCAGTGACCTCGTCTATATCTCGAACATAGTTTGAGCAACTACTTATACTGAATAGTGTTTCAAAATCAACATCGTGCACTTGACTCAGCCGAGTTATATTTGGATCTCCCTTCGTTGCTTTCTTCACTTCATTTACTCTCACCTTTTGCAGTAACTGAACTTGTTTTGCATTACTCTTAATCTATTCAGGACGCCCGGATTTAAATATTTTGTCAGACTTAACTGTATTTCCAAGCAAAAATGTCGCTTGATTAAGAAATTACGTGTCTGTCTCTAGTTCCTCCAGGTACACGATATTTATATCTTTATTGCGTTCCAAATATTTTTATTGATACGTTAAAATGTCTCACGAATGTTTTTCTTAGTTTAAGGTCTCTGATCTTTGACCGAAATACAAAGAAAAGTCCGTTAACGTTCGAACCTAGTAATCATAATAATTTTCTCCCACTCCGTGTTATCTTTGAAACCTAATGAACGCCTGTCGACATCTGAGCTCGTTATCAATAACATTTAAATAAAATTAATTTAATGCGAGTCATTCAGTGCTAACGGAACTTCCTATACACACGTCTATTTTCATAACATTAGTCCAAAAAAAACACATCTGAAGATTCCTTTCGACACGAGAATTGCATCTAAATAACAAAAAAAAATGTTGAAGTGTATAAATAGCTAGATTTGTGGAACATCGGGCGCCTGTGTTATTATAGCGAAGAAATATAGGATAAGACGCGGATCTGTAGTTGGCCGAAATTATCGCGAGGCGACGCGCGCGCATCGTTGGCGAGTCGCACGCGCAGCGTCCGCGGTGCGCCCGCGCACCTAACGCTTCCTAATAAATATTTGTTTGTATCTATAGTTGTGATATAACATATACATGTTTTTGTGCGTGTCATAATAGTGTTATAATGAGTGTTCCTACAGTAATTACATAGTGTAACAAAATCACAAAGATTTGCAAGATAGACGGGACGAAAATACAATATTACGTGTGGTCGAGTGTTAGTTTTAAGCAATATTTTAGTTCTAATTAAGAGACTAATGACTTTGCTCAAAGACTGAAATAGTAGAATACGTTGGAAGTTTTCAGTGCAATAAATTAATATTAGTGTGATATAATCATAACATGTATATTTTGTAGGTACTTATAGTGTGTAAAATATTGTGTTAAAACATAGGTACGGTAGGACCGTCGTGCCAAAAGTACGCAAGTGGGTGTTAATATTTGTAAATGTTCTTTAAATAAGTGTTTATTTTATTATAAAATATGGTCGCCATGCTCGAAGTGGAGAGGAGGAACAATGAATATTTTAGATCGTTTTTACCTGTAAGTTTTGTTTTAATTATCATTATGAAGCTATGACGCCTACTGACGTATTTTTATCTATCTTTTTAGGGTTCTTTACGCAACACAGCCCTATTAGTCAGACCCCGCAGTCCGTAAGCTCTGAGCAACCTACAAATATATATATCATGAACCGTCTCTTCGTCTTTTCCTGTAGTTAAAAACTAACATGGTGTTTCACAGATTTCATGCAGCCTCTGACGTGACTTCATATGCCGTCAACAGATATCTCCCAGGCAAATTAATGTGTCTTCATTCACCTGTTTTGAAATAACTACCGTAATAAATAGATTGTTGATTTTTTACAGTTAGTGTATTTATTTGCTCGTTTGCTTGACATTATAAGATACCCTTCGTTGCGAATCTGACCCAAACTTGAGTGGATTTTCAGTTCCTTAAAGAAAACACCTCAATTGATACTGAACCAACTTTTTTTTCACGCAATGACCTTAAAATTCCGAAGCCACGGCCAGTATTTGAAAGTGATTAGGTGTAACCCTGGCTTTGGAGCCGAGCTTTTGTTACGAGTCGAATTGGAATCTAGCTGACCTTTCAGTAATATTAACTATCGTACTTCAGTCAAGTCGATAGGTAAGTATTGAGTTTTTCGACTATAATGCTCTTTCAATATTCAAATTAGTGTGTATAGTATTTTTATTTCGATTTTTTTTATCAGAAAGTTCAACAATGGAATTTTAGAACGATGCTCAAGCGGAAATTCAGATTCATATAAATAATTAAATTCAGTTTATAAATCTAGATTTAAAACAAACCAGCACAAACTACATACCTAGCTACATAATTTTTTCTGTCACTATCAAGTCCATCCAGAGGTTGTTTATTACAGATCGCTTTTAGCGATAAGGCTGCCCATTGTAACACTACATGCATACCTTAAAGTTATTATTACTAGCTTCAAAACCGGTGAAGAAAAATTTAGTGACGAAACGGCATGCCTTAGAGATATTAGTCGACGGCATGTGATGCCAAGTCAGAAGCCCATGGGCGGCATTAAAACTCTGACACCAAGCTAGTAAACAGACAAAAAAGCAAGAAGTTATTATAAGTTTGTATGGTGTACAGACGCCAGCACATAAACCTACACCTAAATGTAAAATTTTCCCAATTGAACATGAACCTTATTGTGTTTACAATAAAGTTGTAAACCTATCAAAGAAATTGGACACATTCGGGTAGGTTGATGTGCTGGCTTCTGTACAATGCAGATAATTCCATTCTAATCTATGTTATATACGTAGGTATTTATACTTCATCATCTTTCGGACAAACGCATCATCTGCCTCTAATAGCCTTTTTCCAAACTATGTTGATTGTTTGGGCAGCTTCCAGTTTAACCAGACACAACTGACCATTAGTGTTTTACATGTGGTGACAGCCGGTTTAACCTCCACTACCCAATTACTGGGTAACACGATACCCCTTGGTTAAACTGGTTGTCAGGCTTTCGGGCTTCTGACTATCTGTAACGACTGTCATGGATCTACAAATGACAGCCGGGCCCAACGGCTTTACGTGCTTTCCGAGGCATTGGGGAGTCCTGCCTGCGTAGCATGAACACATTGAACACCGACGAAACGGCCTTTGTCTACAGACGAATCCGCAAAGTGACAGATTATATAGACAGGAACCTCAATCTGTCAAATTTCTTTCAATACACCTGCCTGCGTAGCATGAACACTTAATTTCTTTTCTTCCGAGACACGACAAAGACCGTTTCTTCGGTGTTCATGCTACGCAGGCTGATGTAATTAATAGTCACCCGTACACGAACCAAGATTAGCTGAACCTTCAATCAACACGTGAGACTGTTATAGTTTAGCCAAAAGCTCCTAGACTTTTCGGAACTAAGCAACGATTATTGTTAATATACACACATCAAAAGTGTCTAGGGATCAACATATATTTTTGCAATAACTTTTCTCCTGATTGATATTAATTAAAATTTTCTTTAAGGATTCATCAAATAAAGTGTTTTCGTTTGTCACAGTAACGATAAACCAAGTCACCTTTGCATTAATAAAGAAATTTGCCATTTTCCTAATAAAGGGATTTTTGACATTTGAACCACTAACATTAAAGTTCGAAAAAAGACTGAAATAACAGTTTTCTTTAAAATTTTATTGGGTAACTTAAACAATTAATAATCCGTGTTTTTACCGCGAACACTAACAACACAAGAACATCGGTTTGGCATACTCAAAATGAGTTCATCCAAATCACGCTGTGGAATGGCCGCCCATGTTCGTTGCAACAACAAAAAAAGGTCTTCTTGCGACTGGATACCCTCCATATTCGGCAGAGCTCTTCTCTGTAGCATATCCCATGCATGCTCAATCGGGTTCAAGTCTGGCGACTGAGCAGGCCAGGGCAGGACATTGATGTTAGCTGCGGCGAGAGTCTGTCTTACAACTCTTGCGGTGTGCGGTCGTGCATTATCATGCATTAACTGAAATAAGGGACCGATTTGCACTTGTAGAGGAACGATGACGTCTGATACAATCGTCTCGGGCGTACTACGGGTGCCACCTATAGCAATGCACAATCGTAGGATTCGATATCAATGGGCTCTTGAACACAGAAATTGGGCAGAAGAACAATGGCGTTTCGTGTGCTTTTCTGATGAGTCTCGTTTTGGTATGAGACCGGATACAAGACGTATACGACACTGGAGAACCCCTGGACGCCAACAGCGATTAAAATCCTGCCAGGAAGTCCATCCTTATAGTGGTGGAACCATCATGGTATGGGCGGGTATTTGGATCGGCGGAAGAACTGAGTTGATTTGGATCAGAGGCAACCTCAACGCTCAAATTTATGCTGAGACGATTGTATCAGACGTCATCGTTCCTCTACAAGTGCAAATCGGTCCCTTATTTCAGTTAATGCATGATAATGCACGACCGCACACCGCAAGAGTTGTAAGACAGACTCTCGCCGCAGCTAACATCAATGTCCTGCCCTGGCCTGCTCAGTCGCCCGACTTGAACCCGATTGAGCATGCATGGGATATGCTACAGAGAAGAGCTCTGCCGAATATGGAGGGTATCCAGTCGCAAGAAGACCTTTTTTTGTTGTTGCAACGAACATGGGCGGCCATTCCACAGCGTGATTTGGATGAACTCATTTTGAGTATGCCAAACCGATGTTCTTGTGTTGTTAGTGTTCGCGGTAAAAACACGGATTATTAATTGTTTAAGTTACCCAATAAAATTTTAAAGAAAACTGTTATTTCAGTCTTTTTTTCGAACTTTAATGTTAGTGGTTCAAATGTCAAAAATCCCTTTATTAGGAAAATGGCAAATTTCTTTATTAATGCAAAGGTGACTTGGTTTATCGTTACTGTGACAAACGAAAACACTTTATTTGATGAATCCTTAAAGAAAATTTTAATTAATATCAATCAGGAGAAAAGTTATTGCAAAAATATATGTTGATCCCTAGACACTTTTGATGTGTGTAGTTCATAAAAGTATGTTCATAATGGTATATATTTATGTAAATAGTACACCACACACTGCCTACTCATCTTTTCTCCTCCACTATCAAGTCCATCCAGTGGTTGTATGTAAGAGATCGCTTTTAGCGATAAGGCCGCCCATTGTATCACCGCTTGTAGCCCTTCTTAAAATTATAATTTGTAAGTTTTAATGGTGTACAATAAAGAGTATTCTATTCTATAAAAGATCATCAAATTACTCAGATGGTGTTATTATTCGCAATACAGCGTTGCCACAACACATTTCAAAGATAAAAACATACGTAAACGTGACATAATTTACGCTAAAGATAACCAGCTGATACACTTGTGTTTTGTTTTCATTATCCATCGCTAATTAATGAGCTTTGATGCAAAACAAACAGATTAAAACGTTGGGTTTTGGCAAGTGAATCTGAATCAATTGTAGTTTCCATTGTTGGTCTAAATCAAGCTTTCAACCCACGATATTAAAAAGAGGGTGTTATTTGTTTGACTGCTACCTGTGTGTGTAACACTGTAGCTCTTAAACGAGAGAATTGATCTGGATGCTGTTTTTTTAAAGTCATTGAAGACAATTATTAACTGTCTTGCACATTTCTGCCAGTCTATTGTGTGAATTCTTGGCCGTGAAAAGTTAGGTGAATTGAACTGTCAATCCCTAGCATTGCTATGGGAGAAAGCTCACTTCGCCTTCACTTCACCTTTATTTTCAATAGTTTTACTGGCAGCCCTAGGCCCTTTTTATCCCTGTTTTCACACGGAAAGCGGAACTACGCGGGTGAAACCGCGTGGCGTCCGCTAGTCGATAGTAATAACGATGTGCATTGTTGTAAGAATGTACGTTTATTCAAACTGTAGAATTGTATTTTTGATTTTCGCGTAGGTATTTTGTTATAGTATCTTATTTGTTGAAACAACTCCACAGAATTTGACTTCCGTGGAAGATATTTAAATGAAACTGCTTGATTGTTTACCACTGTAGTTTTATCTTTTTCCATGGTCAAAATTACTCTGATCTTTAACCTAAGATAAAAATAAGGAAAACAATCAAAACGTTTCCGTTTTCGAGCCCATAAACAATACGAACTCATAGTATTATTCATACTATTTTACATTTGACACTATGCCAAACTAACGTCCTTGGCAAATTATACTTCTAGACAGCAAGGCGAGGTACCTCTTTCCTAAAGAACTGTCGTGAGTACATTTAGTACACGCGTAAAAAAAAATTGCTGGCCTCATAATATAATTACTCTCTAGGTTGTAATACGGGTTTTTGTAAATGCTCTGAAACGGGAACAAAGGAGGCAATTGAATAAAGTTTTAAATTACAGCGTACTCTTGTGCCTACATTACCCGCCACGTATAATTTATTATTTTTTTCTCTCATTTCAGGCTGTCAACTCCCCACCTGTACCGCATCGAGACCTATCGGCACCAACGGCGACGTACCGTCCCTACACAGAAGAATATGCCACCGTCCAGCGCCGCGTTGAGCGTCCAGCACAACCAGAAGAAACTGAACGAAAGAAAGACAAGAAATGGTCCATTGGAAAACTATTTCGACGAAAGAAGAAAGATGACGAAAGCGAAGAGTCCTCGGAAAGCGACGAAGGAGTCAGCACACGCTCCCCATCGAAAAGAAAGTCGAAGAAGAAAAAGAAGACTCCAGCTGTTAATAATTTTGACCACATAGTAATAAGGGATTCAAGAAGAGCTCAGAGCTTGGCGAAACCGAACCTTAGAGATGTTACCGATGATGGCGTACTATCCGATCCATCGGCTGGCTTCATCAATTATCGCGCTAAAACTCAGGAATTGTACGGAGCTTCCAAAGAATCCCTCAGCTTACGAGAAGACAATTCGAATAGGTCCTTAGGACCGTCCTTGGATACACCCTCTAGGAAAACACGAAAAGGTAGATTGAAAGCCAGAGTCGAAGCACTAAGAAATAGTATGAAAGGAGAGTCGAGCAGTGAAGAAGAATCACTCAAGTCATCAAATTCATCATTGATGATTCGATTTAGAAGTGAAGATTCCTTAATGCGTTCACGTGATAGCTCGTTAAACAAAAGATCGAGAAGTGCAAGAAATGAGAGATATATCAAAAGGTTATCTCGCGATGAAGAAAATCAACTAAATAAAGAAGCAGAATTATTACAACAAGGCTATACAAAAGCTGAAGTTGAAATGTTGACAAGAACGCCGACGAGTCAAAGCAGTGGCTATGGGACATGTAAACGTGACCAAACACAAAATATTAAAACTGAACAGTTATACGCTAGTGATGTTAACCGCCGTCCTATGAAATCCGAATCAATATCATCATTTCCTTCGACACAAAGTTACCCATCATCCATTAACTTTAACGCAAAGGTTAACAACGAACATATTAACTATTCCATACCAACAAGTCACATTAATAGAGAAATGCTTTACGCTAATAATAACCGAGAAAGGAGTGTAAGTAATCAGTACGAAAACCCGGAGAGCGTTATATGTGTCAAGTTTCCCTTGGGAAATGTAACAAATGTTAAAAGAGAGGAAAAAGCGCCTCCTGTGCCGCCCCCTCGTGATATGCATCGAAAAGTCGCAACTCCCATATCAATGTACTATGAAAACAACCCTATAGTAGCAGACAGACTAGTAAATACACATCAAAATGTTATGCATGGCGTACCTAATAACGATTTTGAAAGAGTAATGAGACGCAGTCAGGAAAGGTCACTAAGTCACAGTTTTAATGGATTACGGCGGCCTATATCAAACTCCGAGGACCACATTGCAATGCAAAATAATGAATACATACAAAACTTCCAAATAAGAAACGAACAGCCTCGAAGACCAGCTTCAGTATCAGCAGAACCAAATCATTATGGGCTCTATGTTAATTCACCGCCTTGGAGAAAGTCTATAGGTCCCACAAACATAGTCAAACCAGAACCAGTTCAATCAAAACATGATTATCTCTATTATGCGGATCAAAGCCCCAGATCCCGGAGACCTATTAGCGTTAAAACTAGTCAAAATGGTTATGAAAATCAATACTTAAGTGACTCTCAAGCTTCTCAAAACGTTGCTGAGAGCGTGTATCGACGACCACGCAACGCATCCGAGTTTTGGAAAAAGATTGACGACGCTGAAAAGCAAAGACGGCAGCAAAATATATACGCAAACTCAAGAAGCAGCAGTGATTTTTCAAATAGTACACAAATGAATAGAGCGGCTCCGTATTTAGAACAAAATAAACTGGGCCAAGACAACATAGACATCCAAAATAAAAACAAAACTCCTTTTAAAAGTTCTTCTGTTGACACAACTGATGGTGCTAAAGTTTGGAAGGCGACGACAGAGTACAAGCGATCTGTTACAGTTGACCCAGCAAAAACTGTTACATCGCCGACTTCAAAAACACACGTAAGACATAAATCTGATACGTACGTTCCCAGCATTTATCAAATGCCTTCGGACGATGAAAAAAGCTCAGAACGACGAAAATCTACTAACTTAGACGATGCTCTCAATGAATTAGAAGCCATCTACAATAGCTTAGGTTTAGGCGACGAAGATTTATTAGATAGAGCTGAACGTCGTGAGTTAATGACGCCAAAGTTCAACGACCATTTTAATGATTGGAATGGAAACGATGACGAGATCCAATTGCGAAGTCAGCCAACAACACCTTTGAGACGTGTGCAAAGAAGGTCGACATTACCTGACAAATTGCAAGATGATATGGCATTTAGACGAATGAATTCCTTAACAAAGGATAAATCTAATTATAAAGATGCACAATCGCAAATAAGTTATATGTTAGCTTCAC
Source organism: Euplexia lucipara (assembly GCA_921972225.1). Classification (NCBI taxonomy): domain Eukaryota; kingdom Metazoa; phylum Arthropoda; class Insecta; order Lepidoptera; family Noctuidae; genus Euplexia; species Euplexia lucipara. The sequence continues at coordinate 15,879,836 of OV179155.1, read as the reverse complement.
CTGTGTATGTGCCATATGCGTCCGACGATGACAGGCAGTCCGAACGAAACGAGCCAGATATAGTTTATGACGACGTTGTTTACAGAAATATAAAGCAAACTAACAGTCGATTAAAAACTATGGATCCTCAACCACCATTTGGCATACCAATCGGGCCGGTATCACCAGCTCCTCAGAGTGACTACCTTCATGCGACTCCAGAAAATAAAGGCCGATCACGATTTATTCCAAGAAGATCACCGGACCTTGTCTCTGATGATTTGGCATATAGAAGTTTGAGGAAGGATAATAGACATTCCTCACATTTTAATGGAGAAGATTATACTGGTCTCATAAACAATAATCATTCTTATAATGAGTATCCCTATACAAAAGACTCTGCCGCTAATCTGAAGAAGAAGAGAGCTGTTCGATCTCTTTCTGCGAACATATTTACCATGATACAAAAAGAAATTGACGATGCGCTGAATATGAGTAAAATGGCTACGTTGCAGAAAACACACAGTAACAGTGACGTCATGAAACGACTACGTAATACATTCGAAAATAACGACAACGAGCAAGACCACTATCCTCGTAACAAGGTAAAACAAAGACACAATACTGTCAGTCTATTTGTCAATAACACCCATGCACCCACCCATCATTTCGCAAAAGATGATTCATTCATTCATAGTGATGATAAGCACCTTGCTAAGCCACCATCTTGTGATAAGTCCAAAAGCTCATCACCATCAAACCGATCTCCCCAAGCTTCGAAACGTTTATCAAAGGATGAGTTCCAACAGGTTCTTAGCATGCTGGCGCAGGAAGCTATGGATACAAGCAACAAATTAGGAGTAGCGTTAGCAGAATTGGACAAAAATAGGAACAATAATGAGAAGAAATCAGATGTACAGAGCCGAATTTCAGACAGTCGGCAAAGTTTTTTGAATGGTTTGACATGCAAATCTTTGGAAGATACCACACCGGAAGTAAAGCATGTTAATGTTCGTTCAGAAGTAATAACTGACCAGAAAGATGATACACCAGTGACGAATGGAGTCAAAGAAGATTCTAAAGGAAAAAAGACTGAAGATAGTCTATTAGCTATATCAGATCAGTTGCACAAAGTTGAAGATCAACTCAAACATAGTTTCGAGAAAGAACTTAACTTTGAAGATGAAAGTTTAAAACTCGCGAATTATATAACGAAAGCTGAAGAACAATTAAAAGCTCAAGAAACCACGGTTGTGATACCAGAGAGTAAATTGATACCTGACGTTATACCTTTGACGATAAAAGAAAATGCGGTAAAAATAGAGACAGTGCATGAAAGAGAAAATAATATGAATAATGTGGAACTAAAACCACCAGTTATCAATTCGCTTAATCCTTTTTTAAATACTGACGATAAAATAAAAGAAATAAATGAAATTAACGCCTTCAAAGAGCTGAAAGATGGAATATCGGATTTAATCGCTGGTATTTGTCAAGTAAATGAAAAGCTATTCACACAAAATAAAGGACCAAAATTGGATAATTGTAATGCTAATACAGAAAAAATATCTGGAATTACAGAAGCCGCTGAAAAATTTAACCAAGTTTCACAAAATATTTGTAGTCAAGGAGTTCCTAATAGGGCTTCTGTCAATCTGTCTATATACGAAGACGATTTAGACACCAAGAAGGATGCTGTTGATTCCACAGAATATAATTCCTCCGAAGAACTCGCGACGATATTTAAATTGGACAGTAGCACTAAGTCGCGGACTGTCAATGAAAGTCAGAATGACTCTGAAAATAAAGTTCGCGATGATTTAAGTTCGCCAAAATTGGTGCAGACAATGAATCAGCACCTGAGAAGATTGTCTGTGGACCAGACAGATGATTGTACTCCTAGTCAAAGCAACTCACTGCCAACGAACGTAGTACCGTGGAGAACTAAAAGGCAAACTCACAATTCACAAAAAGATAATCGAGGTACGTGGCCCATTCTCATGCACGGTGTATGGTTTTCACTGTAACCATTTTGCATCCAGCTTTTTGTTGTCCATTTTGTGTTCACAAACCCGTTTATTTTTTAGTTGCCTGTACTAACTAGTTTTTTTTTACTGTACGCGCTGTTTTTGTTGTTTCGACAGGCGATAACGCGCAGTCGAAGCGCGATTGGCACGACTCTGGCACGTTGATGTTAGCTTGTACCTACACTATGATGTTCTCCCAGCACCTGGCAGATTTGGACTGGCTGACGCTGCTCGGTTTGCTGCTGGCAATGATCACAATTATCGCTATGCTAATAATATAACATAGAAGTAACAATGTAACCACAAAATTCCTGAGTAGAGATGGACTGATTTGCAGACCAATGGGCAATGATGGAAGAGTTCATTTTTAAGGCGATATAATGCAACAGCATTTTTCTTCTACGTAGGTAAATGAAATGCTTTTGCATTATTTTTTTAGTGGTATTTGTATTTGGCCGATTGTAATAACGCTACCACATTTCCCCATTCGCATTACCCACTGTTTATTTATTGAAACGTTTGAATTGCCGATACAATTACCTAATCTTTTGTTTTAATTTTACTCTATTACCGTTGATAGTAAAGATTTGGTCGGTTAATTTGTCCATCTCTACGCAAAACGCATTTAATGGCCTCTTAAAAATACACATACATACCATTTATTTTTAATTATTTTAGTTCATTGACATTAAATACAATTGTATTATATTTTCTGAACCATTAATTATTTTTAGAAAATTTTAGCTGTGATGTTCATTTTACCTTTAACTTACTGATTTTAAGTAATATTTTGTATTGTAAATCTTACATTTATATTTTTTTGTGCCAAAATCAACGATCAATTTGGTTTTAATGTTTTGAAAATTATTATGATTGCTTTGATTGTTTTAAATTGCATGAGTTTTTTAATTGTATTTTTTAAAACGTGCATGATTTTGTGTATTTCTTTTTGTTGTGCTTACAAACATGTAATTAGACTTTTAAAAATAAACTTTAGTGTTAATCGCAAAAGACTATTTACATAAGGTATATTTTATTACAAGAATGAAGTAAAATTATAAGAGCTTTGGCACTTTTGTGCACTTTTCTAAAATCTAGTAATACGGACAACTAATGTATTAGTTTAAGTCCGCCCCTAAGACTACCTACTAACCGTCTTGGTATGTCAATACGAAAGTTGAACGCAGATGATATTGTGTAAGGTCTCTAAGGAATTTTACACACTAAGAAGTAGGAGTAGTCGACCACCGACTGTAGGTAGGTTTAAGAGTGAACACGGCCTTAACTTCAAGCACAAGTCTTCACTTAAAACAAGTTGTTGCGTTGATAAGGTGGGTGTGCCAGTAACCCGCGAAATACATTATTTCTTGCTGTTTTTTTTTTCAATTTGCCGTACATAAATGATTTGCGGCCGTAACACGATTGTGTTTAAGTACAGAATTATAATCATTGAAATCGGTAGGTCCCATTTCTTCTTTGGAACATGACGTAATAGAACAAATTGAGAAAATATTGTCCCTATCTGTACTATATGTAGAAGAGTTTGTACTTTTAATCTCAAATTGTTCTATAGAACAAACTAAATGTATTTTATTTTATTGCTTTTATGTTTCAAAATAAAAATATTATGTAGCGAGTAGTTTCATTTTTTTGACATTGAACTGTAGGTACCTAGTATTAAGGTCAGTGATTAATGTCATTTACGTCTTATATATCTAATCATGGAAGAATTTGGGAAAAGCTATACCCATTTAGTTCTGTGCATTCACAGACAAATGAAACAGGAGCAAAAGCTAGTACTTATGTAGTTTTGTAGTACAAATAGGGACAATATTTTCTCAATTTGTTATATTACGTCATGTTTCATAGAACAAACGGGACCTACCGATTCAAATCATCAAGACAACCCTCTAAGTCCATTTTATCTCAATGAATGATTATTTCATGAAAAACTCATTTAATGGGATTCAATTAACTAAGAGGGTTGTGATTTTAATTATTATATTTCAGATATACCATATTTTAAACGGTCGTGAATCATATTTTAATCAACATACAACCTGACCTGACACTCTTCTTCTTATAGTGTGGTTATTAACTAACCTGGTATCAGAGTTTTAATGCCGCCCATGGGCCTCTGACTTGGCATCACATACCATCGAGAAATATCTCTCAGGCATAGCCGGTTTCCTCACGATGTTTTCCTTCACCATTTTTGAAGCAAGTGATAATTATACAATACGCACATGAATCCGAAAAGAGGTGCGTGCCTTGGGTTCGAACTCGAGACCTATGATTTGGCAATCCACCGGTCACACCACTTGGCTATCACTGCTGTCAACCTGACACTGAATTACTGTAAATTGCAACAAAACAAGATTTTTTGAATTTCGTAGACTACTCTGGCACACCCACCTTAATGTCGTTAAAATTCCCAGTGAATATAAATTATAGTGCTCCTGTTACAACAGCGTTCAAAGGCAATGCCAGAGTTAAATAATTTATTTCAATAAGTCCATTTAAAAGGCACTTTCGAACGTCAAACTTATAAGTTAAATAAAATATAAGTTTCTTCTAGTTTATTCTAGTTGCGTTACTGATATTTTTTTTTATTATGTTGGCGTCTACTTCGAATCCAAAGACATTCAATACCTATAGACCGGACATCACGAACAAAATTTTCGTCCGAAAAACTGTCCTGCTGGATACAAGTCTATGAGTTTTTTGTAGTACGCTCCGCTGCCGCTCCAATATTCATATATTATTCTAGATGGCGTTACTGAGACATGGGATCAAAGTTTTTCTCTGACATTTTCTTGACCCGCTCTAGATAGTATTTTAAATCTCTTTGTTCGAATCTAACCGAAATTCTACTGAAAACCAGTATCAGACACTTAACTATTGTATTATTTTTTAGCAAAGTAAATAAGCGCCGCTCAAGCAGTCACATATTATCATATAAGTATCGTGTATACCTACTACACACTGACAAACTGACCTTTTTCAAATTTAAACTTTCAATGAAAATATCTAAATTTTGTGTAAAACCTGGCTCAGGCGGCCGCGGCCGGCGGCATAGAATGAGAAAGCACGAAAAACAATAAAGCTCTTCATAAAACCAGCTAAGTAGATAGGTACCTAATCGAGGCATCAATTTAAGGTCTAACGTCATTGTATGTTTTGGTCTTAATGTTTTTTTTTTTTTTCTTCTTTGGCAACTGATGGTCTTAATGTTACATCTGCATAAACGTATTGAGACTTCATAAAAGCGGAGACGAAGGCAGATGTCTCGTTATTATCCAATAGGATATTGCATATTGTGCTGAAGCTTAGCACTGAACTGTCAAAATGACGCACACTGATTGGTTGTACGACACGTGATGATGACACAATATCTCCTATCCTCTCTGCTTTGGTGGAAACCGGTCCTTAGTCTTGTCCACAAATTGCAGAAATAGGTACCTACTAATTTTACCTACGCGAAAAGTCGCTGATGTAGCAGGAGCATTCAAATCAAAAATATAGGTACCTACATACAAGAACTATTCATAGGTACTTATAGATTAGCAGTATCCATAGTCCGTAAGCGTAAACTGCTTGTAGAATTATAATGATTTAAAAGAAAAAGAAAACATTAAGTACCTACGTAAATAATTTTATCTGCTACGGAAAATGGCGCGAGAGTGTAAACTAAAAACTTCTTCTGTCTATGGTTAGTGAAGTAACCAACCGTTTGTTTTCTAGGTGAACATTGATTGCCTGCAGTGATCTTCTGGGTGACTGCGTTCAATTTAACCTGCGTAATTCGACAGTATTTTTAAGCTATTTTTAATTTTGTCTAAGCTACTTTCTGTATTTTATCCTGTACCTAGTTGTATAACATTTAAAACTTTACTATGTTTATGTAGAGGCTTCCAGATACATTTAAAGAGAGCGTTATTTATATGAAGAAAAGAGTTATAATTTAAATAAAATGTTTCAGTTTTATTTTGTGGTTTTTGTTCCCTATCCTATCATGTCGTCGTTATCAGAATTTGGGTCTCAGACCAAATTGCCAGTTATTTTTATTTAATCAATCAAACAACAGACTGATAACAGTAGGTACGTAGTTTATACATAGGTATTATGTTGATACCCACGGTATGTGGCTACTTGTGGTATGTTAGGTACCTACCTACTCACGAAGATCATGATGATCTTCTTTAAATACTTAAATTAAATGAAATTATATTTATTTCTGTAAGTAGGCCTTCCCAGATACTTTTGTATGCCATTTTTTTTTTAAACTCAATGGCATTTCCAAAGTGACTGATCCCTGAGAAGAAAAGCCGAAAGAAACTCAGGGTTCACGGTCTCTTTTAAAGTCCATACATTAGATAGTATTGATTTATTATGGGAGTCTAACGATGCAGGCAAAGTCTGGAAAAGCCAAAAGAATCAATTTCAGCTGTCCCGACAGACGGCATGCATGCTTCAGTCATCGTGTAGCTCAAACCTATTTCAGGAAGCTCAACGATCCACCACACGTAAAAGTACTCAAAACCGCCAGACAGTTACAGACTCATGTATTTTATCTAGCCTGCATGGTACCCGAAGTCTACAGATTATTTTGTGAGATAATCGAATCTATCCAATAAATATTAAACATGTAGGTAAGTACCTAAGTGTCTAAGAAAGTCTAGTAGGTACTTAGTAGTTTTAAATACTTAAATAATATACGAAATAATTTACCTAAGTAGTAACTTAGAAAAAGACTAAATCTGATTTGTACTGAATAAATATTACAGACTCGACCGATAGCCGGACTGTCCTGTTGATCGAGTCTATTGAGTCCAGAGGTCCAGAGAACTGGAAACGAACAGCGCCATCTATTTTCAGAACAAGAAAAAGATAAAACTGTATGTAGCGTCATCTATCCATCATGTATTCAGGGAATAGAAGACAACAATTTTATTTATTTCAGTTCTCGTAAATTGTAATAGATGTCGCTTACATTACCGCTTACCAGTTGTCACTGTCATACTGTCCTGTCAATCATCGCCCACGCCCATAGGTGGCATTGTAAGCACGGTTCTGAAAAAGTATTAATAAAATAATTAATTATAGTTTTCAGTTTTGTAATGCCGTGAAAAAAGTTATAAATAATGTTAAGATAGTAATTAAAAACCAGAAAGTAATTTTCAATTAAACATTTTGGTCTTTTTAACGACTAAGCTTTTATCTGTGCGTAACCGGTTTCGTGAAAACAAGAAGGAACGAAAAAAAATCTCATAACTGTCACTAACGTCAGATTTTTCGCAATAGTGAATCTTAGAGTGATCGTATGCGTGTTGTGAATACTATTTTGCAAGAAAGCCTTTTATTATTTTTGATTAAAATTGTTATAACTTGTTTGTGGAACTAAGCTATTGCGAAATATTAGTCTTTAGTGTTTTACTCTTGTTATATGGTACCGTTGCACGTGTAAATTCGTACGAACGCTGGACGGCAACCTACTTTGTTCCTGTTGACCTGTGCCCGCACTGTGATTGTTTTAAAAGGTAACGGTTTCATTATTTACATTGTTTTTTTTTTTAAAACTCTAAGAAACATTCTTCTAGAACTTTACACAGCTCGTGTTATTTGTATGATAGTTTTTTCCCAGTGAATTTAGTGTTTTTCTCTAATGTTTTCCTTAGTTTCAACGGTTTTGTCGTGTAATCTTTATTCGTTTTGTTTTATTATTATGATATTGGCGACACTCTGAATTCCTCAATGTTATCGTGTTGCAAAATTTTTCCGTTTCATATAGTTTATTCGAGATTTATTAGGTTTAGTTCGTTAGTAATATTTACTCATTCCTTATGACTTGTGTAGGTATTTGTTATGACACAAACATTTGCTCATCACATGCGGTAATTAGAGACACAATAGAAAGACAATGACAGGCGGACACCGGTGTCCTCTCGGGGTTTAATGAATTACAATGGCGGCAAAATAATTTACCCTCAGAATTATTTTAAATAGCAGTTACTAAGTCATCATTATCATTATCTTCTACCCTTAGCCCAATTTATTTGAGGTTGTTGGTTTGTTATCTTGTAAGTATTTCTAAAAATGGTATTTTTATCCTAGGTTTCCTGTTTGTAGGTCCTGTAATTTATTATCTTTAAATAATAATTTATTAAGAACTTTAATTAATGAATTAAGTTATAAGATTGTGGATACCAACCCTTGATTGGACTTGATAATGTAAGTCTGTTTGCGGTGTGTGAAAAGACAGAATGGTCCTACCATTCATCAATAGAAAGACAATGACAGTGCGGATGCCGGCATCCGCGTGGGGTTTAATAACTTAATCGTGAATTTAATTTACTGGAATAGGTAACTTGTACTTACATAAATCAAAGTGATGTTACTAGCATGACTTAAACTAAAAAAATTAAAATAATGATATTCTATAGTATAATCATTATAGGCCTAGCATACCTACTATAGTCCTTTTGGAATATGAAAAGAATTTTTACAGTCTCTTCAACCAATTTTGAGTTCTATTATGTTGGTAGCATGACAAATGGCAGCTGCAGGAAACAATCGGTAATGTATTCGGGTAAATATTCAAGCGTTTCAACCGCTGTCATTACCTTCCCCTAAATGTTAATGAAAGAGACACATTCAATGCAATATCTTAGTAATTCTCAGAATTTGCTTAAGTACCAGAATCTGGAAACGGCTGAAATATTTCATCAATTACATTCTTTTCCCTTAACATTTAAGTGAAGGTAATGACGGCGGTTAAAACACTCAAATATTTACCCACCAGGGCTGTTGGTCATAATGCCATCTTTATAATTACGAAATTAAAGTTAAAATTGGTTGATCGGAAACAGTTTGTTTAAATTTCTTTTCTTATTTCAAATGGACTAGGTATAGTATTTACATAGAGCAGATACAACTGCCTAGCAGTCCTCAACAACCCAGCTACTAACAAACTACTAACTTCCGCATTGGGTGACCAGTTTTATAATTATCTCAATTTTTTACAGTCATTTTGTCATGCAAAGAAAATAAGAAAATAATATTTAGAAACAATTTAGAATGGTGGCTCTAAATATGCAACTAACATTTTTTTTAATAAACATTTAGATAATTTATAAATCACACATTTTTAACACATTAGGTAGGCTGTTGTTTGGTTAGCTCCCTCATACAGGATGTTTTTTTTTCATAATCAAGTGTTAATCAATGCCTTATCTGTATGAGAAGAGGCCTTAAACCCTTTATCTACATCTGCCAGGCTGGTATTATGTTGTTGTTTTTGTATGCAAAATTTCTTTAGTAGTTTAACTTAAAGATATTTTAATACATTAGAGAGTATGTTCAAAGAAATCTCATAAAAAAACTGATCCCATGGCTCAGTAACAACATCTAGAATAATATAGTTTGACTGGCCTGTTGGTCTAGTAGTTAGTGACCCTGACTGCTATGCCGGTGGTTGTGGGTTCGATTCCCACCCGGGACAAATGTTTGTATGATGAGCACTGTCATTTGTTCTGTGTCGGGTGTAATTTAACTATAATATGTATGTATTTAGAAATATATATAAGTATGTTTATCAGCTGTTTAGTACCCATAACACAAACTCTTAGCTAGGCTGGGGTTAGATGGCGTTGTGTGAAAAGTAGTGGAATATTTATAGTAATATTGGAGCGGCAACGGAGCATATTAAAATAAACTCAGACTTGTGTCCTCTAGGAGACAAGTATTGGATGAAAATTTTGTTTGCAATGTTTAACAATACAATCTTGATTAATGAATAAGTGACAGATGTCACAACCACCGAGGTCAGTAAAGTGTTTGTTAGTCGGAGTGAGGAAATGATAAATCTTGACCGCCACTGGTGTGGACCCTGCTTCTATATTTAGCACCAAATTGACGGCTCCTATACGGAGATCCTGTTGCACAAACTATGGTTAGAGGAAATCCTTGGATCCCTTCCTGAATTATGACAGACTAACAGCTATTTTAGTCCTACTTTAGTTTTTATACTTCTATGCTATTTGTGTTCCTGCAATTCTTGATAGCGTGCAATGAGCTACATATTACAAAGTGACAACTTGTAGCTAGGTGTTAAAAAAAAATGAGAATTGCGAGTTGTTATCTTTGTATTGCAAACTTTGTGGTCAATTAGTAATAATCCTCCCAATTAAGTAAAGTAATGTTTTTTTAGTTTACTTTGTATGTGGGTTGCACATTATTAGTATTTTTGTTAACCCCTCCAACTGAGCTAAATGTTATGCTTATTCGTTAGTGGGTTAAAGGCAATAGTGCAATGGGTTGGGATCAAACTCACGACTAAGTAATTCACGATGTTTAAGTAATTATAGAAATTATAAATTATTATAAGTAAGTAAGTACTTATTTAAAAGAAAACATTGCCATAATTTTGATGTTAAAAAAGTATTCAACATTCATAATAGTTATGTTGATGATGCAAACTTAATTAAGTTTATCTGTAAAATTAAAATTAATTTTTAGCCTGAATTGTCCCACTGCTGGGCCAAGGCCTTCCTCCATTCCTTCCATCTGTCTCGATTTTGCGCCAGCACTCTCCAATTCTTAAGGAAGACATCCAGGTCGTCCCACCATCTCCTTCGTGGTCTGCCGCGGCCCCGTGTAATTGTTCTTTAGTATTTATTAATTCAGAATTCATTCCCGAAAGGGGCCCATGACATATTAATTGTATCGTTTTGAAAAACCTACTTGCTAAGTATAGTTATTTTATATTTACTCTCCTATTTTTAATTAGTAGGTACAAGAAAAAATTGGGCCGTACCTGTTACTAATCATATTTGCGTAAGCAAAAGTAAAAAAAAACGAAGTTCAATTTTTAAATATGCCACTATCTAGTTAAACTTAAATAACGAAAACAGCTGTTGGAGGCGGGGCATGCTTGAGCGAGATCGCGCGAACATGAGCGAGAGATGATGATTAATTACTACTATGTCATGAATAGCCTGTACAATATTTACATAAATTGGGTGACTTTTTGTGATGTAAACAAACCCTAATAACTAATTGCTGTTTATGAATATTATTAATTGATACTTCACAAATATAATGAGAAGACCGTCTAGAATAAGCCCTTTAAGTATTTGTACTAATTAAAAATTAGTGGTGTCATAATATATATTTTTTTATGTCATGTAAAATTAATAAACGGATTATTATTAGTATTTATTGATTCCAATAGCTTTGGTATTGTTTACCAAAGAAATCAAGTGAAAGATAAATTGTAATCTGTCATTGTCTGCCTCTTGTATAGAAGGAAAAAGGTCTCTGACTTCATAACAAATACTTGAGATCACCCTTATGATTGATAAGAAGCCAATCTTATCATTTAGGTAGTAGGTATATTTGTTCTAGATAATAACTACACTCAATATACAATAAAACACATGCTGTTTGTTTGTTTATAATGTTAAATAACAGATTGTAATTACTTAACTGCTTAAGAAAGTAAAACGCTGAACTACTTGACAAAAATCTAAAAAATATGTCTGTATGTCTGTTTGCTTATCCTCATCTCCAAAACTACGGGACTGAGATTGATAGCAGTTTCATTGTCGGTTAGCGTTCATGTCAAAAAATTAAAATCATTTTTTTATGACTACATAATTATGTTTAGTATTACGATATGAATTTAAGTTTTGATTTATTGGTAGGCTATTTTTATTGAAGACCAGGTGTAGCAATAAAAATAGCAACGAATTCTTGATAAGTAGTAAAATTTCTTATCTAATTGACTCAGCTACTGTACCTACATAGTAATAATCAAAAATATTTTTTTGCTGACATGAAAAAGCATATTATTATGCCCAATCACTAGTTTCAATATCATCTTACGTATTTTTTTATTAAAGCATTCAATCAAATCAGTATTTGTTTAAGATTATTCTATAAAAAACACCAAAACAAAACAAACAAACTTTTTTAGGTGTCTAATAAACAAAAAAAAACAATAATTATTACAATTACAAAAATGCCCATGGATTACCTACAACAAAACACAATTAAAAACATTACATTTCTCCTTAAACAAAACAAGAAAATAAAAGCTGTATTGTAACGTTATTTAAATACCGACAAAAAATCACGCAAAACAAGATGATTGTCTTCCTTCCGTGATAATAAGTACATAAAAAAACAAAAGACATTAAAATAAAATGGGGAATTCTGAATTGTACTTTTTCTTTTGAATCTTAGGCAGGCGCCACACAGACGAAGCAACTTTGATCACTGAACTGATAATTCGTAAGTGGCTCATGTTTGTCTCATCTTTATAGCCGTATTCATCCGTTTAGCCTTTTTCTAACTATGTTAGGGTCAGCTAACAGCTTCCTATCTAACCGGAAGCAGCTGGATACTAGTGTTTTACGCGAAGTGGTTGCCTGTCTGTCTGTAACTGTCAGATTTGAAAACTGGTCCTTTAAAGAAAACATTTAAAAAGCAAGTTTTTTAACTTAGTTGATGAAACCACCAGTTTCATCAACTAAGTTAAAAGTTTCTTCAACTAGGTTGATAGTTTCTTCAACTAAATTTGCTCAGTCTACGGAGCGTCTTAAGGAAAGTGTCCATTTTTGTTTTACGCTGACTTGCTTGTAAAAATGCTAATTGTTCGTTGAACTTGACCTATACCTGCAGTGCTTCCCTGTGAGAATTTATTTATTTATGTGAAGCGAAAGCGAGGTGAGCTATCCTTACTTACTAATCCGACGGATTGAGAGTTCACTTTACGCTAACTTTGCCTGACTTTTCACAGGGTGATTTTTATCATGTCAATCCATCAAGATCGGTTGGCCTTCTTCATGGATTTTAATACTGTTGTCTTGACAATAGTAGGTTCTTAAAGTTAATAAAATATTTACGGATTATGTTGTTTCATAAAATATTCCTTAATCAAAAACAAATGACAACGTATAACGTAAAATAATTTAACAATGGTAATGTAATGCCTCTAGTTGATGACGTCACGAAAACACGTAGTGCATAAAAAAAACAAATAACCACAGACCGCAGGAATTCCAAACAGCTCAGGCTCATTCTGTTGTTTATGGTTGAGGCTTCGAGGAATATTTTGCTACCGGTACTTACATACGTGTAGAAAAATTACTGACAATAAAACTATTCAAAGACATTAAGTGCACTGAACTAATGAAGCTTCTTGGCGCGTACAGAGAGGAGCACCAATCTGTCCAATTTCTTTAATAGATTTTTCATCTTCGATGCTAAAGGATAAGGTTCATGTTCAATTGTGAAAATTTGACAGTTTAGCTATCCCAGCTTTGTGTGCTGGCGTCTAATCAATCAAAGGGTTGTCCTACAAAACACATATTTCGCCTTTCTTCTCCGTACAGATGAGTAGTCGAGATAACACAAGGCCTTATCTAATCATCAGTTTCTCTCCGACGATGACTAAGTACCTATACTCGTATGCATGCGACCGTTACGAGAATACGCCTCCTTGGCGAAGAAACCGTTGTAATGCAGCTGCATTAGCTGTTCCACCAGAATATCGGTGTATTCAATAACATCTTACTAATGTAATAAATAAGAATGGTATTGTTATGGATTCATGTTAAGACGATTGACGCAACTGGGTACCATCATTAAGCCTAGACTTTTCCCATCCATCTTATTTTATTTATTAAAACTTTATGCACTAGTAAAATACACTGTACAAAGGCGGACTTAATGCCTTAGGCATTTTCTACCAGTCTACCTTAAGGTGGTGCAGAGATGAAACAAGGTAGGTGAATCAGGGTAAAAATTAAGGACAAATAATTGACGAAAAATAAATCACAGATTCATACATAATAAAACAAAATAAATACTCAGATACATACATACTAAAAACAAAATAAATACACAAATACATACATACTCAAAACAAAATAAATACATAGTCAAGAGAGATAAATACGTTTATATAGAAAAACGTATCTAAATAAAAATCAACTTTGCGAAGAACCTGCCAACATCTTGTGCATATGTTCACGAACTTTCATTTTAAATGTGAATCGACTGTTTGCCATCCTGATGTTCAAAGGGAGGATATTCCAAAGGAAAACCGCCTGGACGCAGAAGGAAGATTTAATAAAACCAGAGCTGTGAGAAGGACATCGTAGAAGACGATTATTCCATCTTGGGCTCGGCTTCCAGTTACTGGGTACATTTTAGTTCCAATTATACCACCTTTTATTTTGCTGTTGAGTTCCAAAAGCTCAGCTTAGTAATGGGGAAATTATTCTTTCTAAGAAGGATTTTTTCGCCTTAACTTAACCGTCTCCCAACTGGTTTTCGCGACCACAGAACCGCCGATCCCGAGTTGACCAATGTGAAGCCTTTGTGACGGGGCAGGATGTTTTATTTAAAAAGCAATTTACTTGTAATGTGCTTAATTTGGATCCTTTCGTCGAAGTTTTGTCATTTGTAAACCAAATTCTATGGTTTCCGTCGAGGCCTTGTGTTCCGAATGGATGTCATTTTGCCTATAGAAGGAAATAATCTAATCAAAATCTTTAAAAAAAAGTTGCGGTACTAAACTAAAAGATTGCGAATTAAATTATAATTGCTTCACTGCGTTTTCTTTATGAAAATATTTCGCAGTTCAAATTAGCACTCAGCTGATAGTGTCATCCGCAAGGAAACGCTTAGATTCTATTTCGATAGTCACTGGTGTCTTTTATAACAGCCTTAGTCCATCCTATTTTTAGTTTTTCTTCTAAAAACGTCACATAAACTGGTTTCATCTAAGTTTAGTCGTACAGTCCAGAATCTCCAGACAATGAAATGTCAATGCCATTATGCTAACTGGATACTGCGGATTGGGATTAGAAGGGTGTTCAACTGTAATTTGTCGAATTAGACCTAACTTTGAACATCTGTCGGAACACGTTTAAGGCACCACATTACTTGCATGTTTTCAAAGAATTAAACTCGCTTCCTTATTGCCTCTTGCAGTGCAATAAAAACTCAAATACAAAAAATAAAAGATTAAAATCTGGCTGATTTATTTGACACAGGAATTCTAGTATCGCGATTGCATTTTGACAAAAACATAGCATATCATCGTGTCTATATTTTCGAACAGGTTGGATAGAGGAATGGTTAGTAAACCCACCTTATAGCCGGTTTAACTATATCTTCAAGTTAAATGTAATAATAGTGCATTTTAATAGTTCGTTTACTGTCTAAGGGCACCAAAATTGACCAATTTCTTATTTAAAGTAATACTCTCGTTAGATTAAACACGCATCCATTTGTCAATAATTTCAATAATGATCACACTACAATGTGTTTCGCCTTGCGCCCACGATCAAATTTTCGGATAATGCAACAATACAACCTCAAAATCAGAACACATACAACTAAGCCCAACAACATCATAAGTCTTCTGTAATTACACCTCGCTGGTAATTCACGATACTTAAAATAACCGATAGATAGCAATATCGATATGCATACAGTGTTGTGGCGGTCAGTGCAACGATCGCAATAGTCGACAGACCGTAAACTCACAACATGTAGGCAATAATAGCTGTTTCCGTTTAAGCGTTGCGTTTTCTTAAGTTCTAAGTTGGAGAAATCATGAGCGTTCGTCATTAGTTGACGATTGACCTTAGCGAAATAGGGTTGAGCTACACGATGACTGATGCATGTATGCCGTTTGGCGGGACAGGTCAACCCAAAGCTATAGAAGTCCTCTCTAGACTTCGCCCTTCATCGTTAGACTCGCTCTAGTAGTATTGTAATATAATCTAATGTTTCGATTTTAAAAGGGACCACGACCTCTGAGTTTCTTTTGGCATTTCTTCTAAGGCATCTCCTATCTGGAAAAAAAGATACCTACGTTTCAAATGAAATGATGCAAATTCATGTCTATGAATGCATCATTTCATTTGAAACACTAAAGGTCGTCCTTAAGTCTATATTTATTTCCTGATAGCTACCTAAATATTTATGTCACCCCTATACGCTAAATCTGGCATATCAACGCAATCTTGCTAAACTTGAGTTTGTGCGAATTTTCTCGGTAACTATCATAAGACTACAAACCTAGAAACGGAAAAAAGGCGTTAAGAACAGCTAGTCAGTAATTTGTTTCTGTGGATACGAAACGACATACAAACACACATTCTCGATCATATCTTTAGTGGCTATCACTTTTCACGTAGCTCCGGTTGCTAGTCATATGAGGGATACATGTTACTTACTTGACTTCTGATTGGTGATGGGCTAATAAAACCTGCCAACTTGGCTTATCGTGATCTTTGAACTTGACACGCTAAGACTCGGCGAAAGTGATACGAATGAGTGTAGTTCTGCCAGACGGTTTTACAGTGATCCGGGACGACCTAAAGTTCGTGTTGTCGTCGTGTTGTACTCTGCTAAATATAGAATTCTTTTGTTTTAAGTAAATGTAGGTACGATGTAAAAAATGCGTTAATATTATCATGTCAATGGACAACCTTGACTTATTATTGAGTACCTACCTGTGTATTGGTGATCTCATTCTGAAGATATACTTACCTAGCTATCCATATTATTTTTGTTATCCAATATATAACATAATAGTCTGGCAATAGGTCTTTCCCACGAATTTCTACATCTCCCTCTCCGTTTCCTTCTCAGGCTAATCCGTCAGAAACATAATCGAATTGTTACGGAATTCCATCTGTGTTTTCTATAACATTTGTAAACTGAATGCCCATAATAGCCAACTGTGCAAGATTTTTTGTTGTTTTTGACTCTTCCACTGTAAGAAGCCTATCATTTTTGACCAACGATGAGTCCTTCGCAATTTTTGAAGTACCGATCCTGATACTTATACTCGATATTTGTGCTTTTCTAAACACTTTAAGTATATTGCAGTAGTTACGTTTCGTTATGGTGAGAAGATCAATGTACGTGATAGATGACTCTGTCCATTTATATTGATGTTTCTCCGCGTAACTGTCGCTCACCACAAATTGGTGAAATTCCATGTAACGGTAGAAACCTGGCGTTTAGCTTGCTGCTATTAAATTGAATGTCTACTTGATAACTTACACTTAGCGATACCACTTGTGAACAGCCTCTTGAATTACGGATTCAAGAATGAATAATTTAGCGGCTTATCTCTGGATGTTTTCACTCTACTTGTGATTAGAATTTATTGATAGTTTTTGGCCTCGATCCATATCTATTAAACCGGTTGGTATTACTGCTTACGGGCTTTGAAACTCACTCCCTCGTCTCCTATTTGTGCACTAATAGTTGAAACTGCCGTCTATGAACCGTGACCGCTTGGCACGCTATGTAGATTACTTGATGCCTTTAACAATCTAACTAGGCTGTAAATTGTAATGATTCTTCACTAAACCGTTTGTTACGATACAACTACAAATTGTCCATAACGTGTTTTGTTTTACGAAGGAAAAAATGTATTTTGTCTTTAATTGCTGTGCACAATAAAAGTGGGCTAGAAGGTCAAATGGATCTTCAAAGGAATAACATAAAAGTTTGATAAAACGTTGAGTAAATGTTTGAAGGTATCAAATGAAAACGTCTTCGTCTCGAGTGGTGAGTCAACAGTACTGGGTCGGCGGACGGCGCGGCGCGGAGCTATCCCAGACAGCGAAGTTAGCCACGTAATTTACTCCTTGGAAATTGACTAAAAAGTTGATCGCAAAATGAATCGTTATGTTCTTTTTAAGCAATCTATACTTAGATTACTTTGAAGAGAGCTTTGTTGATTTGTTTTATTTATTCTAAATTCTGTGTCATACAGGATATGGCTAACATTGCAATTTTATGTACAGTGTAAAATAATTTATTCCGATCTCCTTTCTCATTTTCATGGAAGGGTAAATTAGTGTGAATTTAAGATGAGAATGCAATTAACTCACATAGTAAACTACACGACATAAAAATCACAAACTAACAATTGTTAGTTTGTGATTTTTATGTCGTGACGAAATTTCGTTCATTGTTATACAGAGAGGGCCCGCTGTTCGAAAGTAAGTATTCTCAAGGGACCTCCGGACGTAATAGAACAAATTGTCGTCTACCCTCAGGGGATGTTTAGCTATTTTCACACAGTTTTCTACCAATGCTAATAAAGGAAGGAGAAATTTCTAGAAAGACGGGACGGTCTTATATCTTTAAGGACCAGGTTGAGATAAAAGTGGACAGAATAATTTCACATGTGTTTGCTAATAAATCATGCAAAAGTTTAAGTTTTGGAAAAAGAAAGTATTTCTATGTGGCGTTTATCGGTTTCTACAATTCTATTAAAAACTCTTTAAGTTGGCATTCCGTTCATAGATGAGTGCTAACGTCTTTTTAGAGAGTGATTCATTGAGGAAGGTGACACTTATATGTATAAAGACCTCTTAATAGGATATGAATATTCAAAAACTATGCACCTAGTTATTTATAGATCATTGTCATTGACAACGTGAATAAATTACGTAAAAGATTAGTAGGCTTTTTTCACCCTATGCCCACAAACAATACCTTTAATTTAGTGTCAAATAATTGTATAGGTACTAATACTTTAAAGACAGTCTTTTTCTTGAAAGTTTTTGCTATTTCATCTTCGTCATTATCATGATAACTTAGATATAAACGGGATTGGTGCTTGTCCAAAACATAAATTAAAATGTCAGCATATTATGTCACAATCTAAAACAAATTTAAACATGACAACAGCAGAAAAAATGTATTTCAAGTACAGATATCATGTTTTGATCGATAATTTGTTCTCATTGATAAATATGGTTTGATCGATTAGCTGTTATTATAAACGAAAGAGTTTTTTTTATTTATTCTCACTGTCACTGCCCACACAGGCCAAAACCTGTCCAATATGATAATCAATTGAAGTTGAATGAATTTCTAAATGTTTATTGGCCAGATGTTGGCAACAGGCTTTCTCTTCCATATAATGTGTGTTGATATCCTCATTTTCTCCTTCATGTTATATTATCCCAGAGAGCCCTAAACATTTATAGTTAACTAGCTTTTGCCCGCGGCTTCGCCCGCGTGGATGTCGAACTTCCGTCCCCTATGTTTTCCCTTTAAGGGTTGAATTTTCAAAAATCGTTTTTTATGGAAGACTTACTCTTCACTAAGAACACCCCTTCAAGTTTCATGTCTCTAATACCAGCGGTTGGGGCTGTGCGTTGATATATAAACGTAATAATTTTAGCATAATACTTCCGGATAGACTACTTTCAAAGTTGATCCTTCCGATATGTATGCATATAGATTTGTGGAACTACTGACCCGGGAAAGAGCGCCGTACAACTGACCATGTGTAAAACAACTGATACTAAGATCAACCTGCCCAGGCGTATTATAATTGATTACCTACAACCGTACCAAGTTTGGTTAAAATCCCTATAATATTTTTTGAACTATGCGTGCACATACAGACAGAAAGACAAAACATTCACTAATTGCATTTTTGGCATCAGTATCGATCACCAATCATCTTCCAATATTAATTTTGAATAGATTCAATGTGCATAATTATCTTCGTAGTGTGTGATAGTCCATTGAATTGTATGGCGAGCGATAAAATATTATAATATCTTAGCCGTGTGTCCTTTGGTGAACTCCACTGCGGGTGACGTAACCTACGACAAACTTATTATTTGCGGTTGGTACAGTAGTCGGGTCTAGGGATCGAACCGCAAAATTAAGTTTGTTTTTTATTGTATATACTTTTCCGGGATAAAAAGTACCCAGTGTGGTGCCCAGGATATCAAAGAATAAGTATACCAAGTATCATTGTAATCCAACCGGTAGTTTTTGCGTGATACCTGAACATACAGACAGACAGACAGACAGACAGACAGACAAAAATTTTTTTAATCATATTTTTGGGTTCGGTGTCAGTCTAGTAACACCCCCTGCTATTTATTTTTTTGATATTTTCAATGTACAGAAATTTTACTTCTACAGATTTATTAGCTATTTATTTTTTTGATATTTTCAATGTACAGAAATTTTACTTCTACAGATTTATTATAAGTAATATAATATAGAATAGATATAGATTTGTCAGTGCTTCGCTAGGTCTATTACATTGTATGTTATGTTAAAGTGGTTTACTTTTGCTCTTCGAATAGACCATTGCGTAATACCGAGTGTTATAACTAGTAAAATAAAAAAAAGGTTATTCTCAGGAGTATATGAATGTTAACTAAATGAGTTATGAGAATCTTGTTTTGAGGAAATGCTTTGAGTATGAATGTGGAAGGATATAAAAGTAAAGGAAGACTAAACATACGATGGATGGATTGTGTGAAAGATGATATGGCTAGGAAGGAGGGAATATCGAGATAACCGCAAATATAGATGTATGGAAGAATAAGACTTGTTGCGCCGGCTCAGGTGAATGATGATGATGAATGTTGATTGAGAAAGAAGCGAGACTATACAAGTACTTCACATATTATTAGACTTCCATGAAACTACGTAGAGCAATGCAGCATGTGCATAGATATAGAGAAAAATAGAACAATTTTAAATGAGGATAAATAGCGTATAAAACAATTAGTCGAGAAAACGAAAGAGAAATTTTACATTTACCTTAAGACGTTGCAATAACATGTAATAAAGTAAAGATCATTAAAATTTTATCATTTGTTCGTAATAAGTGTCTGTATCTTTGAGTATCAGTAACAGATGTATCCCTCTCAGTTGACTTACTTGATAAAGGAGTTGATATATTCGGTTTTTATTTAATCCCCGTCTCGGTAAGGTAACTTTTTCCTTTTATCTTTCGTAAGCTGAGTGTATTTTACTTTTGCGAAATAAACATTAAACAGAAGCAAAGTTTGGTTTCTAAAAGTAAATGTTACGTTTCATTTGCGTATTTTGGTGTTTTCATCATCTTTAAATTGGTGGTGTGTCATTTTTTGCACAGCCGTTGAGTGTAGAATGCATCTTTTATCGCGGTTTTCTTCGAAGGCATCGGTGTCCAGCAGAACCGGCTTCCGCATGACGTGTGCCGTGCGACTAATGGACCGCTTCGTGCCAGTAACGCTCCTCGCGTCGCGGTAACAGGTGCGCTCAACCTCCTGCGCTGTTCTGCCTCCCTGGTAGTCTGACGAGACAACCTTAACCTCGATACGAACTTTGTGCTTGTGTATTGTGTTAAATTGTGTTTATTTTTGTTTCTTTATTGACAAGGTACAGTTTACTTTCTATGTTTTGACTTTTAATTAAGTAATCTTTAATTATATGGATCATGAAGCCGGTTATCTTTATGTAACTGATTTATTTGCCCTAATCCGGTCGGCTCTTGGGGAGAAAGTTGCAAAAGTTATATTTTGCTCCCACTTCGTCGATATGTTTTTCTTGGCGAAAACGGGTCGTGTTTGTTTGATAACTTTGAAATTAGCTTAGAGAAGCCTGTACTGGTATTTGTTTATTGAAATAACTTTGGTAAATAGGCTTTCGCAAATCAGTTAGCTGTTAAGTTAGAATGTTTTAATTTATTGGAAGTCTAGTTAGTTGTTTGCACGCTGTGAAGGCCATGTGTATATGTTGTGTGCAATGTTATTTAACTGGCAAACATTCCATGTTATCTCCTAAAGTAAACAGTTGGGAATATTCCTAGGTTACTAATTATAATTCGTGACAGTAAATTTCTTCTTATTTACTATATCCACACAAGACGGTCCCAAATATATTATTATCAGTCAGATTATTTTCGTCTTCCTTATCAGTTCCTGCATATATAAAAGAACATAAATATTCATATGAAACAGAACATTAAATCAACAGTTTTGTATCAAGTTGCGGCCTTAAAGGTTACTGAGAAAAAAAGCAAACACGACCAAAAGTGAGATGTCGCGTTGTTACTTAAATAGCCGTGTCGTTGAACCTGATTGTTGCTTGATGAATGCATTAAATAAAACTTACGGTAATATTTATTACATATTGTGCGAAGGCAACTTGTATCGAATATAATGAACTCATTACATTCACTTGCAAAGAGCAGGTAAATGATGGTAAAAACAATACATTCTACGTCTTTACTCGAGTTTTTTAGATTATCCGGAACAAACAAATATACATATGCGATCATTAACACAGCTTTGTCATTAAACTATACATTTTTATACGGCACGTTTTAATAAAGTTGTAGGCAGAGACTGTATAGGCGATTATTAGTAAAATCAGAAAATGTAATATTAAAATTTAAGCAAACTCAACATACTAACCAACTACTTCATGCTTATGGCTTTTAGTGCCACTCCACTGCGATCCCATCATTACGTTCCGTGTAGCCCCATAAGGGAATGCAAGCAAAATGTCGTAAAAGCCACCTCTTATTACCTCGCCTCGACTCTCTCGCCTTATTAGCGTAAATGTAATATGCGACGTAAGTGCCCGATAGCACCGCTCTAGCGATAA
This sequence comes from Euplexia lucipara, assembly GCA_921972225.1. Classification (NCBI taxonomy): domain Eukaryota; kingdom Metazoa; phylum Arthropoda; class Insecta; order Lepidoptera; family Noctuidae; genus Euplexia; species Euplexia lucipara. Next base: position 15,857,376 of record OV179155.1, on the reverse strand, counting down.
GGGGTGAGAAAAATTGTATCAGGTGCCTATCTACATGATGGGCTCGGTTTGGTGGCCTTAAGTGCACTTGGAAATGCGAAAGATATAGTAAGGTATTGGCTGCTTAGGCCAATATTGTGGTCTGGAATGGAGTTTAGATAAGAATTGTATTGATTTTTTTTGGAAGCATGGGTTTTTCCTACACCGTCCTGTTTTTTAGACGGGTCTGTAAATTAAGCATTTTTGTCGATTATGTCGAACCACTGCCATTAATTTCGGAGCGATATTGCCATAAATTTAAGACTTGAAGTAGGTACAAGCATTTATTTTACAATGGAGGTAATATGTCAAAGTGACAACCCTTCACATGTGATATAAGTGGCAGATCCGCTTAACCGATACTGGATTATAACGCGACCTTTAATACATATTTCGATAATATTAAAGTGGGTATTGGTATCTAACTAAGAGAAATAGTAGGTACCTTTCAATGGGTTTCCTTGCCAAGTCAAGTGAAATACTGGATATCATGATGGCCACCAATAATAATAATTATGTTTATCGAAATTATTTTGAATTGCCAGTATAATGTACAGTTGATAGTGACTTCCTCGTGCTAGCTATCGAAGTAGATCAAGTAAAAATTGCTCGTTGAACTGGAAATCAGGTTAATGATAATTAGCGTTTGATAGATGGTTTAATATGCAATAATGTTGAGCTTAAAGTTGTAATTAATATTCCATACATTAAATGTTATGTTTATGGTTATATCGGGTTGAGATGGCTTCGTTGTTGATGATTATAAAATCTTGATTTTAGGATGCTTTATTGAACAAAAATCTCGTTCGTTTATTTCTCTCTAAGCCAGAGTATTATAATTTTATTATGGATGGCATACTTAACGTTTGAGAAGGATGATCCAGCAAGAAGCGTGATTTAAACCATGGGATATTTATTCTACTGATCCTGACTAAGAGCCAACCACAGCATTCGATCGTCCTTCCTGATGTTCTGTATAATATCTTCCATCAATACATGGCGTTTCCAATTTATGCTATCTTCTAGTTTTAAGTTTTATTCTATCTTCTAGCTTTCGTTCAATAGACAATTCTTGGCATTCACATGCTTTGAAAGCGAATGGATACCTTGTCCTCAGTAAAGTTCACATAGCTAACATGACCCATCTAACGCTGCAACGTCTAAATAATCTGCAGCTTCTGAATAATTGTCAACGGCACAAAACCTAAAAATAGACAATGATTCGGGTCGTGTTGAATCATAATACTGTTTTGAATACATTGTGCTCGACACCGTCGCTTTTACGCCAATTGTTAAATTGGGATGGCATTCATTAATTAAATTTTTGGGACTATTGAATTGTTTCAATTCTACGTTGTCACTTGCTTTTTAGGCACCTATTTAATTATTTATAACGTTGTTGCTATACTAGCTTATCATACAGCTTTATTACTATCTTTATTACCAAGTTGGATAAACACAAGATTCGTTGCATTTCTATCTTTTAATGATGTAACTGCACTCACTCGGGTTTCCAATTGGATGTTTTCAGCGACGAAGCAATGCTTTTTTTAATACTATCGTAACTAGATACTTCAAATGTAGCTCCTAGTATTGGGTAGACTCTGCGCTGAAAGGATGGAAGCCAGCCAAAGAGTGCATACACGAAGTTAAAGTTAGTAGTTTTGGGGACAGAATGTTGTTTCCTACTTATTTTCGTGAGATAGAGCACGTTCATCTTACGTAACGGCTTGATTTTGTATTTTCCATGAGAGTATGAAATCATGTTAGTTTGAAATTTTGCCAAACCGCAGAACAGAGGAAACTGGTATTTAAATCTAGGCTGCATCAATTTATGGACCTTGAAGAAGACGTGTCTCTTTGTGCAATCCTAGGACTCCAAATAAAGGCTTGGTTGGTTGTCGGAGACAGTGCTGTGTGTCACATAAAAGAAGTAAGGTGTTGAAGCACTGGCAAGAAAATATTCAAAAGTCAATTATTCGCATCTTATAATCCAATCTGCATTGGTCTGAAAGATTACCAAAGGACGTTTCTCTTAACAATTCAAATGGGTTGTATCGCTTCGTAAAGTCGTTTGAAAGACAACATTTTCATATTGAATAAGAAACCAGATTTTTATTTGTATCAGAATTACCATTTCAAAGCGTTGATTTAGTCCTACTTTGACTAACAAGGGGCTTTACGTGACTTTAATACAGGACTTAGCTTTTATATTTGTTTATTTTTTGTTTTAATTTATAATCACTCCAGCTTTACAGTTTAGTCTGTGCTGTTTGTGACATCACATCTTTATTTAAGTGTAATTGTATTGATAATTTTCTTTAAATATTTTGTATGACTAGCTCCACACGGGTACATTTTTTTTAATTTAGGCCTTATCTAAATTTCTTTCCTTAGCACGCCCCCCTTAAAGTAGTTTTTTTTTTTAACTATTTCTTCGTGGATCCTTACGAAATAAATTAAACGTAATTTTTGCTCTGCGTTGATAGTACAGATCAGCTGACTCTGTAGTTAGGTACAGTCAGCCTCATAAGTCGATATACATATCCATATTTCCTAAACTCATGAACACCTTAGCTTACACAAATTGCTAAACAAGACTAGTGAATTTTGAACCTTTAAGACGTTAATTAAATCCTGGCACTAGTCTTGTTTAGCAATTTGTGTAAGCTAAGGTGTTCATGAGTTTAGGAAATATGGATATGTATATCGACTTATGAGGCTGACTTTACTTTCTTCTGCATTTATTATCTTTAAATCTATGCTATTTTATTTTATTATTAAAACATGTTTTAATCGATTGTAGCTTCGATGCCTAATATAGCCAACGGCTGCGCTATTCAATGCCGTGTGCCAAAAAAAGTCGTGCTCACCACTTACTGTAAGTTACCGTATAAATTAAGCGAGATCCTCCAAGGCGAGACTGGCTTTCAATAAAATCCGGTCCGGCTTTACTTTTATTTGTGGATGCTGATGTCCACGGTTCAAGCTTATTTTATCCTTATTCGACACTCGGGAATATCTGGCTGTACAAAGTATTGCTGCTTTTACAACTGCGAAACAAGTCGTTTCTCCCTTCTGATTTGCAAAACTAATTCCTTGAGATGCAGTTGTATTTGTCGTTTTCCGAAAATTATATTTATTCTGCTAGAAACTTTATACAACCGTTTTTTTTGCAATGCCTTCCAAAAGTGCTGTCTTGCCATTTTTAAAAACTGAACACATTTTAGGTGGGATGAGGTTATTGTTCCCATTTAATTGTCTGTAGATACAAAATTAATTAATTCATTCTTTAAACGGTTGTATGTTGTTCAAACATTAGTATTATGGCTTCGATTTCAGCTGATTTAGAGCGTTAACACGCGACACCGATCCAAACGAGATTCGGTTTTTAATGATGTGTAGAACTTTGATCAACAAGATGTTTAGTGCATATCGCGAAACGAATCCATGTTGCAACTTGCCCAGAATGTTAGCTGTCTTATGGTCTCTGATCTAAGTAATGGTCCTGTTTTCTGCAAAAAGTCGAGCAACAAGTCTCTCTCTCTGACTCATCGGTTTGGTTTGCTTAACAACTGCGGTTTCAGCTACGTGATCCTGACTTGGCTATATGATTTACATTTTCATTCTATATGATATATGATCTGAGAGAATATTGCGTTGTGGTTGATGCTGCCATCTCGTTGAAGCATCGTCGAAATATTAAAGCAAAATTCATGCTTTTATAAATAGCAGTTCCTTGCGTGAATGCTTATTGTTAAAATTTATATCATAATCTTTAAACAATGAAAGCAGTGGCGTTACATAAACTTGTTGTTTGTTGTTGTAAACGGAAGAAGAAAGTCCGTGGAGTTGTTAGTTTGCGTCCGTCTTAACTTTTGTGAGACGGGCAAATATTGACATGAACCATTATCGCTTGTTTCGTGTCACGACAGCGGCATGTTAGTCATGTCTCAGTTTTAAGTGGAACAGTGATAACAGGTGACATACAATTCTATACAGCTGTGACTTATAAATCTGGTGAACAAAGCCTTTTTTTTTCTAATAATAACTTCGGTCTACTTATGTTTCTTCAAGCATGCTAAAAGATAATCTTTCGTACATGTATCTACGAAGGTATTTGCGTTCGTGCATTTTAAAATTCTCTGCACGTGAGTGTACAGACAGCAGCTAATGCAAAAGACAAATAAACGTCAATTATGAATGAGAAAGATTGATTTCGATTTTCAATAGATCACGTTCGTCTCTTTACTAGGTATCAATATTTACTTTGATAACATGACGTATTGCTCTTCATGACTACTAACGTAATTCCTTGCTTACGTAATAGGGTTTGCTTAAAATTTATATGGTAGGTACACTAAGACTTAACTTCGTCTTTCAGCTACCAAATTTATTCGAGCGTATCGTTCGAAATTGATGTGTTTTTTTTCGAACGTTCGTGGTATGAATAGCAATTTATTTCATCAACCGCTGTTACCTACGCAAGCTTTTTAATCTCTAGGCTTTTAACCTATAAGTAATATTAAGTTACTTTTATGTTAATGCCCAAAAAATTATGTTAATATGATCATGTAAGAGTTGTGACAATTTCTCGTTGGCTAGTTACATTATCGTTAAGTCATTTGACTTCAATGGATTCGAATTAAATGTCTTTTGATTGGATGTGACGTTTATTTTATTCAGGGTGGTCGATTATCGACAGCCTTTCTCTTCCCGTGTATTGCGGTAGCATTCATATTTACTTGATGACATCATCGCTTTGCATTTTTTTTCCTTTCATCTCAATTTCCTGATCATTACTAGGTGAGTCCAATCTGGGCTCCAGATCTCAGTTGACTATTTTCAAAGATTTTTATTCCAGTTGAAGGTTTTAGTCCAATTTCGCTAATACAGCAGAGGACTCTTTGCTATCTCGAAAGCGGTTCAATAAGTGTTTGGCCACAGTTAAGAGAACCGAGTAGTCTTTATATGAAAAGAACATTAATCCCTAACAGTTTTGTGAATAGTTCTCAAGTGTTTTTGTTCGAATAGGTGTTGTTAAGTTTTGGAGCATTTTATGGCTTCCAATTGTGTTTGCTATTCTTCAATCATTATACTGTTTGTGTAAACTTTCGTTGGTCACTCGATCATGCATGAAGTCATCAATATGGAACAATTTGCCTAATATATTTCAAAAGGTCTGCCTACAACTGATTTTATCATGTCAATATAAATTCATGTTAGCAGAATTATTTGTATTTCTTTCTGAAAAACTTGACAAATCATTGCGTATACATCAGTTTTCTACACTATTAAACGTGTGTGTTTTTTTGTTCAAATGTTATGCATTGATGTCATCTTCGTTCACTGGTCTAGCAATGCACATCCGCGTGGTTGGTGCCCATTAACTACGTTCATAATACAGTCTTGAGCCGTGTGAATCAGACTGTGAGAACAGCACGCTATATTGATGCTTCATACGGGGTTACACTAGTAAAACAGGAATTTTCGCAATTAATGTACTATACTGTTAGTTCTACTAAGGTTTGTGAGCTTTTTTGCTGTCTTTGAGAAATGAAATTTTCTTGAAGCTGATTCTGATATCTTTTTTGTTTTTAAATTACTTAGGTAGGTATTTTATATCATGCTATAATTATCGTGTGTAAAATCTTACTATACATTGTAGTTGTAATAGTGTGGAGGTTAATCCGATCAAAATGACTTGCTCGTTTCAAAGGCAAAGTCAAATGATTAATTTCAATTAAGTCATTTAAAAGGAACATCAAATGTAACAGTATTTATGTAGTATTACATTCAAAAAGCATTATAGTTGTCCCTTCTAAAAAGTATATTTCCATGGAAAAGAATGATGAAGAAAAAATTAAAAAACTCCGTAAATACAATTTTAATATGCAGGGTTTAGCTCCTTAACAGACTTTAATTTTACCAAACTGACAAAACTGTCTCCTAAGGTATCGTAAACTAGTTACAACGGAATAAATCAAATCGATGCAAATCGACCCGTTTTCAAATTCGATAGACGTCGTCGTTTTTGATGGATTGCTCCTAGATATTATCCAATAATGTTTCAAATAAACATTTCTAAGAATTTGTTATCAATTCTCCGTATGACTCTAAAAGTAGAATAACATTTCAAGGGCTTATTATATATAGTCTTTGACACAGATCCAATCCATTAGCATCGATTTTAGAGAAACTTTGGTTGGAAACTGAAGCGCACGGATGCGTCTGTCGATGTTGTACTAATTATTCGGAAGCGAAAGGGTTCATTGGTATTCTAAAGTCAGCACTCCTCAACTGGGTGACATAGCTTCCGACGTCGGCCGGATGCGTTAGATTGTAATCCGATCTTCGAGAGCATACTCACATTGGCAGTCGACAATCTAATCTATCCTGAACTTTATGTGAAGAAACTAAAGCACTTAAATGAAAGTTTTATGTGTCCGATTCAGTAACGCACATACGTGATTGGCCTGTAAATAGTTGGGATAATAGGACTTAGTATAGTGTACTAGTAGACGGCACGCTGTTTCTCCCGCGTAATTCCCGTTCTCGTGGGAATACAGGGATAAAAAGTAGCCTTTGTCACCCGGGGATAGCGTAGCTTCTTAACAAAGGAAAAATTTTTCGAATCGGTACATTAGTTTTGGCGTGAAACTTCCACAGAATATTCGTGGAACCCATATTTCATCAAATGTAACGTTCACTAACTATATCACCCTAGGATAATGGATACACTAGTGATTGCCAAGTAAACAGCGTTAGATATAATTATGTGTCAGTCTATGATGGATGCTGACGATGTGTCCACAGGATAATTCACTACTGCCCTGAATAATCGAGCTTTAGAAACTAGAAGCGTAGGGTCGCTTATGATTAGGAGTACTTTTCTTGATGGTTTGATAAAGTTAATTGAGGGACGACTATACTTATCAATATTATATGTATACTAGGTAGCTGCAACGGGGCAAACTTCGTTCCGCCTTAACCTTATTACTTTTATTTAGTGTACGTCATATTCTCGGACGCTGTCAAGCAGTTTCAGGGGAATTTTGTTACAAACACTGTGGCACGTTAATTGTATAGATTAGATGTGATGTTAATCAATGCTTCGTAAACGTAATAGTGGTGTACATGAGGTAAAGTTTATTGTGTGTGTTGTCTAGTGGACGCTCAGTGGTTTATTTAGCTTTAGCTTTCTGTCTACTTCTCTATAAAGGCTTTAACTAAATCAAACCTAACACTCCTCCGCACGTGCAATTATCTTAAAAAGTGATTCATCCAAATTTTTGCTTAATAGTACTAAGATCCAAAAGCATGTCCCTTTACTTTTACGGCATTTATTTACTCAAAACTTTTATGTTTTCCCTTTCAACAAGATGAGTGCGGAAAACCTTCTTTTATATTCAGCAGGAAAAACAATGTTTAATAATAAGGTCTCATCTGACGTAACTTATTTTCGCCGTTTCTGCTCCACGTGGCCGGAATACTCTCCGTCTCCTTTATTACAGATATTGAAGCCGACAGATGTTGCTTGTCGTTTACCTATAAAACCTTCCAGAAGTTTCTCGAGTTAAAAAGCCATAATGCGAAGACTTTAAAGGCTCTCCCCGGAGGTTGTATCGCTGTAAGTTTGGATACGACAGTTTCTGTCAAACTTTTGCGTTTGCGATTCTTTTTGTTGGTTTTAATATGACCTTGTTTCCCTTGGGAATTTTTCACAGCTTCGTGGAGTTTTATTTTACAATTTCGTTTTTAATAAATATATATATATATATAAATATTTAAGTTACAGTCAGAAAGATAAACTACTGTTAACACCAATAATAGTTAAAGATACTCGTACTGTTTCAATTTGATCTCCGTTCTTTATCCTTAAACAAATATTTTCATTCATTTTACACCCCTCTTTCACCAGCTACCTCCCCCAAATATTCAGTGGGGAGAAGGTCGTTTACTTTGAAAACCGTTGTGTTTAAAATAAAGATACTTACTGTATTACGGTCCATAGTTTCGAAGCTGTCTAGACTACGGAATAGCTCTCGGTAGGAGTATCTGTTCTGCTTAATACAACGGAGCTTAACTTGAACTAAAGCCATGCAAACATTGGGGATTCACTGATGCACGCTCTTGCAGCTTAGTGTCACGTATTTAGCAACCCTTGCTTGTTGAGGATTAGATTTTCTAGTCGTAAGCTCCTTTGGGGCTTCTCTGAAACTATGTTTTAGTTTTTGACTGGTGCTAAAACACAATATTTGCCTTACCTTTTCATTAGTGTGCGAAGTCGGCTTCAACAAATACAGCGTATTTTCATGTCGTGTTTTGTTCTTTTAGGTTTGTTTTGTCAAAAACTGTTTGTCGAATAAATATTTGTTTTCAGTCCGTCTTCTTTCATCGTCTCAAATTAACGTTGGAATTGTCGGAAAGTTGCTTTACGTTGATTCTTCTATGCTGCTTATTCTGAGGATATGTCACAAGGGCTTTATTATGCGTCTTATGATAAAATTCCTAGTCATAAGACAATTTTACGAGTGATAACAGCTCATTACTTCGTGCCATTTATTTACGACTCACGTTAAAGCACAATGTCAATGTCAATTACATTTTGTCGTGTAGACACTGCCGTTTCTAAGCCTAACCGAGGTCGTGACTGGAAACGCGGTCTTGCTCAAAGGCTCCACCTGTATCAACCCATTAATGAAATATGACCTCTAAGTTGACAACCCCAAGATCAAAATTCCCATGAAAGGGAACGAATAAATATGACTCATCAGTACAGTTGCGAGCAGCAAAAAGTTACAATCAAAAATGTGATTAAAGGTTTTGTTTTATGTTACAATAAAAGCTTAACGACATGTCAGAGGAGCGGTGGTTTTCTAACATTTATTTTTGTTTGTGATTGTAGGAACTTACTTGTTTTAAGGCTAGCGCATACATACAACTTTCTCATCGACTAAATTATTTAGTCGAGTTGTGTACTTCTCGTGAATTTCACACGACTAAACTGTTAGGTCGATGGAGGTGCGCATACAATCGATTTTAGTGATTTAACTCCTAATTCAATCCAACAGACAATGTAGACAACGCGCGAGTCAAGATGCTCAGTACAATGCCATTTAACCATAAAGTTGAGACTGAATAGTCGCGGATCGACTGTTTAGTCGATGTTATGCGCACTTCAATACATTTCAATACAAAATGAGCACGTGATCGATATTTGTCTTAACTTTTTAATCAAAAGAAGATCGATACAGCCTTTTAATTTTTTTACCGATCAACTATCGAGGTGACAGTATGCGCAACGTGCGCATACTGTCACCTCGATAGTTGATCGGTATTATATTGCTATAAACTTATGAAACACAACAAAATAGTTAATGTTCAACTACAAGTTGTATGTATGCGCTAGCGCTTAGGGTTTATATTTCAATATTGTCGAATAATTTTATATAAGTATATATAAGTATAGTATAATTATATAAGTATAGTAAAAACAATTTCTCAAACTACCATAGTTTGAGAAATTGTTTTTACTCAAGCCATCAAGTTGGAATTGTTCTATTCCCTAGATTAGATGAAAATTATTTGAAGAATCTCCTAACATTCTTTGATATTTAGGTAATACATTAAAGTGTTTTCGTTCGAAATAAGCCTGTATTTGCGTAAAGCTGATTACGGTTGATATAAGACGTACGACGGATTTTAAGAGTAAGTAAGCAGTGGTTTAGGTTTATTTTTATTTTTTTGTACAGTTGTATTGTATTACTGTGTTTATAGGTACATAGACTTGTAATTTTGTGATAACATTAACAAATATGTACACTATATACACAATATAATTAACAACATTGCTACGAGAGCGCCCAAAAAGATAAATGTGATTGTGACGTGTTTATTATTTATCTATAATAAGTATGTATTTAGAAATATATATGTATAAGCTTATGCTTATCAGTTGTTTAGTAGGTACCCATAACACAAGCTCTTAGCTGCTTGGGACTAAATGGCGTTGTTTGAAAAAGTTGTGGAATATTTAATATTATATTATTTATGTAAAACAAACGTTTCGATTATGTGAAGGATTTAGTGAATACTTATATTTTTTGAGCTTATGCCATGAAGACTCACAGAAAATGGATAGTCTAGCAAAACTAGAAATAAAGAGTAAAGCTTGTGTAAAAAATCTTCTTTGCTCGTGGAGAATATTACAATCTATATTATAAACTACAATGTAGATCCTACAATAATAATTAATTTAATAGATACACTAAAACTAACTTCAAATAAAACAATGATAAAATAAAAACAACAAATGGGGAAATACATAAAAAGAACACTTAGCCGTCAATTTACGTGCCCAGAAGACTGGCAACCAATCAAATGCTGCCAGCCCTCAGGGGCTCGGAGTCTGAGCAAACGTGTCTCAATGACCGGTCATTGATCGAATATTTGACAACTTTGACAGTTTTTGTATGGGAAATGTGTCATAAGTTTGACGTTATACGTCAAAAATCGATCATTGACCGGTCATTGAGACACGATTGCAATAGCAGACTCGACCCCCTGGTCACGCGAAGTGTCAACCAATCGGCTGCCGGGCCCCATGACCTGAACTTTTCAACCCCAAACGGCTGAAAACTGTTATACAAATATTTAATTGGTTTCCTTTTTAAAAGTTTCCATAATAAGTATATCGTGTACAAGAATCGTATGTGTAACATAAGCATTGTTTCCTCTATTGTCTAGAAAACCGTGAACTTTTTGCAGTTATTGCTTGCTTATTTATATTCTACTATTCATTTACATAGTAACGACCGTACCTAATAATATTGTAAATAGTAATGCAGCAATTTAATTCATGGTTGGTCATAAATATATGAAGTTGTCCTGTCTGTAAACCAAGGCAATGGCCGATAATAATGTCGATAATTCTAGCAGCCCCAGCAAACACCATTCCCTCAGTATAAATTTATTACTTTTTATTACTGATGATAAATGATACTAGCAGACGTCCCGCGGTTTCACCCGCGTAGGTCCCGTTCCCGTGGGAATACAGGGATAAATAGCCTATGTGTCAATCCAGGGTGTCAGCTAACTTCATACCAAATTTTATTAAAATAATAATAATAATTTATTGTTAATTACAATTGTTCACAATTTAGAAAAATCTATTAATTAGTTTTTACGTGAAAGAGTAACAAACGTCCATCCTTCCACCCATCCTCACAAACTTTCGCGTTTATAATATTAATAGAATTATTTTATTACTCAAAATACACACACAATTTCATAAGAATCAGTCGAGCCGTTTCGGAAGGGTTTTGTAACAAACACTGTGACACGAGAATTTAATTATATTAGAATGATTATACAGGTAAAATGTGTTAGTTTGTAAGTAAGGGTTAATCTCCGGAACTATTCACCCAATTTCAAAATTTCTCTTACTGATAGGAAACTACACTATTGCCAAGTGTACGGTATGTATGGTTTTTTTCACGTGAACATAATTGCGTGCAGAAACTATAGTTACCTATAAATATAACCATGAAGACTGTTGTTTTTTTCTCGACTGTTGTTCGTGGGATCCTTTGCTCGGTACATTTGTTATGGGCTTTTTCATAAGCAATTTTTGAGTAGTAGCTCACTGTCTGGATTTTTGGCCTCACCCGCTTTTCCGAATCGGTCCATAAACGACGGAGTTATTAGGTAAAAAAATACCTACAGCCGAATTGAGAGCCTCCTCCTTTGTTACAGGTCAGTTAAAAATAAAAACACTAAAAGGTGCGAAATAACTCTAGTTTCGGAGGTCTGTGGCTGACGACTTCGGTTGTATATTTTTATATGAAAGCTTTAAGTTATGAAAACCACATACACAAACCAATATTTGTAACGTAAAAAGACGAGGTATTCCTCGAAGCGCTACTATTTCGAGGCGCTCCTAATGAGGCGCTCCTATTTTATTCCTCGGAGCGCACCTTTTAGGAGCGCTCCCGTTAGCAATTAAAAATATTTGTTTTTTTTTCGAAGGAGGAGGTATTGACACCCCAAACTGTGAAATTTTCCCAGTTGTACAGTCGCCAGCACATCAAGTTACCCCAATGTGTCAAATTTTCCCAATTGAATATGAAATTTATTCTGTTTCACATAAAGTTGAAAAACGATCAAAGAAATTTTACACATTGGGGTAACTTGACGTGCTGGCGTCTGTACATGAATCGTATTTTGTTTGGTAAGTTGAAAAACTATCGTTGACACATTGAAATAGCTTGATGTGCTGGCCTCAGTACCTACTGTTGTAAATATCAAAGTGTAGGTGGTGACCACGAAGAGAGTTAGATCTGATAAGGAGCCGTTATAAATAAAGCTAAATAAAGTTGAGCCATTAAAATGATCCTGTTCGGGGGTTTTGAAATACATTCACTCCAAAATAGGACCAACTGAGGGCCACGTGAATTTTTAACTAGTATATAATTAACTAGCAGTCGTTACGCGGTTTTACCCGCGTAGTTATCGTTCCCGTGGGAATACAGGGATAAAAAGTAGCCTATGTCACTCGGGGACATTGTAGCTTTCCAACGGTGAAAGAATTTTTCGAATCAGTCGAGTAGGTTCGGAGCCTATTCGATGCAAAGAAACAAACAATCAAACTTTTCCTCTTTATAATATTAGTGCTGTTTTATAAGAATTAAATGGATCATTTAGTTTAGACATATAACATCATGCCTATAATCCCCGAAGGATTAGGCTGACGTTTACTGTAGGTACTTTTTCATCATTTTTTATCATGTTCAATTTCATAGAGATTCATAGAAACCCGTCCAGATTGCGACTGCAATTTGCGGTCTACGGCTTATCTCGGATTTGGACCTTTACAATGAATCCAAGTATTTTTCCGTGTTCTTACCTTCATTATTGTAGAAACTGTCCAAATGTCAAGTTTCTATAATTAACCAATGGCTTTAACGCGTTGGTGTCAATCATTTATTCAGTCAATCACCTTTTCTTCATTCAATATCAAATTATATTATTGTAAGGCGTTTTTTGCTGTTGTAAAACAGCATAAATATTCATGAGTTAGTAGGTAAATTGATATTTTAGAAGGCTTACGTCATAAGTAGGTATATTTGTGGTTTTGATTCGGTCAGATAGGTATGGCCGTACGACTGTTACCAAATGCATACATACTGATTTGAATTAATTGTAAAAAATGTACCTAACTACAACTTAAGGGCATTATTCTGAACACTGTGTAGCCAATTCCTTAGCGAAAACACGGAAAAGACCACTGACTCCATTAAAATGTTATCCGCACCGTCATCAGGGTAAATCAATACAGAAGTACTTAAATATCCAACTCAAAACAGTCACAAATATTGACCTTACATTGACTGTAATTGCGAAATGGGGCAGTCATGTAATCTAGTAGTGTATGTGACACCTATTGACGGGCATTGAACGCAAATATATAAATCCTTTCAAATCAGACTCCTATTCAGCTTCATTTAGCAAACCGCAATCTAATCAACCGTAATTAGATGTCAAATGCATGTCATATCACAACGGTGCGGTAGATGTAAAGGCGAAGTTCCATTGCTGCAGGACACGCTACGCACGTTGATTCGCTTTGTAAAGAAACATACTTACCCGTCACCTTTCTCGGCAACATTAATTTGCAGTTCACGGTCTCGCTAAGAGAAAAAATTCTTAGATTAATGTCGAAATCAAAAAAATACCAATCAAATTGAGAATCTCCTCCTTTTGGATGTTGGTTATAAAGTACACGCAGCCAGTCAAAACGCAGCTAGCGTGCGTAGCGTCTGCGCGTGCATCCTACGCAGCAATGGAACTGCATCTCAACACTGAAGCCGCAGAAAGTATTGCACAACTATAAGCATTGATTATTAGTTTAATTTAAGCGGTTAAGGGTTACGTTAACGATGACCGATTCCAGTTAAATGCACTAAGTAGACTTGATGAAACAGTTAATACGCAGATAAGTTCAATTTATTGAATGGCGTCAAGTAATGGTTTTGGCTGTAGATGAATAGCAACAAGATTATACTTAATTAAGTTTCTGTTATAAATCGTGTGGAAACTTCTACTTTTAATAAAAAAGCAACAATTTACTTGTGTGACACGTCCTGTTTAATGTGTAATAAACTTAAGTGATGATAGGTATCAACTAAATGTAACATTCACAATCTAATCAATTCCTACATTTTGTGTAGATAAATCATACAAACATCGTAATAATCAAAATATTTGGAAACTGAATCCCTTATTCAGAGAGCATCCTCGTGGTTTTGCAATAGCAACAGAGGCAGTGTAACAACGCCTTTGTGGTTTTAACTGCTCGAATGTCCTTATGAGCCCCCGGGGGATCGTAAACCATACAAACAATGTTCGCGGAAAAACGACGACATGCGACGGGTTAAAACATAACTTAAAATAACTGAAATCGTCTCGTTCATTCACTTCGTACTTAAAGCAACAAGCATTCTACATACATACATACATAAACTCACGCCCTTTTCCCCATGGGAGTAGGCAGAAACTACTGAACGCCATATGCTACGATTCTTACTTACTTCTTTTGCTTCGTTTACATTCATTGAATACATGTTGTTATACACACACGCCTGAGAATTCTAGGTTGTATAGAAATGTCTTCTTAAGATACGTAGAACCTACGATAACGCGTCAGTGTACTTTCAGGACAATTGCTAACTGGTGTAACATTCCCCTAACTCGACAATGGAACAAAGCTTGTAAGCCAGTTCACAAGAGTTTAAACAACGATCCAACAAATCAGACATCATTGTTTTGTTTCGCGATTTGCGCCCGACCTTGCATCTGCGATCGTATTACTCACAACCAATCATGATAACAATTAATTATAAATATAGTGACTTATATATTATATTTTCTATTTCCAGGTCACCACAACTACAGCCTTAGTCTGTATTCATCACTGCCAACTATTCCGCCCTACAGCGCGTTTAATGCCGCCATGCTAGACAAGATTTATTGTAATTATAATAAAGAAGCTCAAGGGTTTAGAAGGTTCGAGAGGTACTGGCGCACGTGACGTCGACGGGAGCGCAAAGAGGCCGACATGAGTCAGTCGCAAGACGAGGCCCGCGCGGCCAGGATACAGAAGTATAAGGAAGAGAGGAGAAAACAGCTTACGGCTAGAACAGCGACGCTATTTTCTGCTAACGTCACTGAGAGGTGAGTTTCTTCTGCTACAGACTTCTACAAATTTAATTTTATTGAAGTACTTACCAGTATTACTTTAGTGAAAAGTTCGCTTAGCTAATATTATATTATTATTCATTCCAGGCGCCCAAAAAGATCACCTGAACTGACGCCTCCAGGCGACATTGCTGCTCATCTTAAGTCTTCCTCGGAGCTAAATCTTAACACAGCTTCAACTTCAGTGCCTATTAGAACAACGCGTACGTCACGTCTCAGAGCTGCTGCTGCTAATCTTTTCGATTCCGCGCCGTCTCCAAGAAAATCGAATAGAAGCTCATCAGTACAATCCTTACTTGAAGACGCTAAAACAAAATCACCTAAAAATTCCAAGTTACTAGATAGAGATAAAAAGTCAAACAAAAGACAAAGCAATGAGAAAGAAAATTTGAAAAGTACGTCTTCGACACGCTTCGATAAGGAAATTGGTGCTATTAAGACGAAAACTAAACATTCCATTACTAAAAATATTTTAGAAAAAGACAAAAATAATTTAATAATTTCTAGTCCTAAAGGAAAGAATGTTGACGAAAAGCGCAGTTCTAAATTAGATGAAAGTAGAAACAAGAATTCCATAATCGAAGAAAAGAAATCGAATAGTGAGAAATACGAAAGAAAAAACGAAAAGCCGTTACGAGTCAATAGTGAAGAGTTTTTTAACGATATTGTAAACGAAAAAGACATGTCTAGTAGTATAGATGAAGAAAAAATCGACGACTTATTTAATAATCTTGTTGTTGACGATGTTGAGCACCAGAATGGTATTGAAATTAAGATTAATGATCAAATTCTGGATGACGAAGGGCTCAAATATAGTCACAATACATGTATTCCTGCCGCTGATAAAGCAATAGATGTTAATAATGTTGAATTTGTAAAAGATAGTGTAGTGCCAAAAGTGAAAGAGGATGTAGGAGGCTTACTAGGGGCTGTGTGTGTGCGCAAAGTGGAAAGGTTCAGTGAATTGCTTAGCAACTTGTGTTCGCCGTGCGAAGCAGACATATTGTTTGAAGATATCTTGGTCGAAAATGGAATTGATGGTGACAAAGATCTGGTAAGTTGAATTCCATACATTAGATAAGTCGCTCTTTTGTTTTAATTTTATTGTATAGAATATGAATACCATATTACTTAGATAATAATTTTTCTCATGAGAGTTCAGCGCTACTATGCAATGACTGTGATGTTAAACGAATCGGAACCTGATGTAACAATATCTGTTAGTTGATTTAAAATATTCACATGTACCATATTAGTTTAATTAATATTTCCAAATTAATTATATTATTATGCGAATACCGCACTTATAACATTTTTCTTAGTAGCAAGATCTACGTAATTTTATTCGTGACGGGTAACCGGTGTTTCTAACCAAGCTATTGTTTTAATTCACAGCAAATGTTATACATTTCAATTGTGTTTTCAACAATTACAATATTAGTCATTTTACACTCATTATTTGCGGTTTTTATAATAATATTACTCAATGCCATTGCATATTCATCATCATAATGTACTGAAGGCCTCGACAAGTACAAAATATAATATTTAAATGACGCGCTTTGTAAGAGATTGATCGCGTGCGAAATTGTCTTCAATCATCAATTGTTGTCGGACATCAATCTTATCAATTAGTATCAATCTATGTCTAAAAGGTACATTAGCCTTTTGACCATTACAACTTTCCATCATTGCTCGTTCACGCTCTATCTAGCTTATCAATTCTAAGTTTTTCAAAAAGATTTTTTTCTCTATTCATTTTCGTTATCCTTGTCTCAATTAAGTCGTGGTTGATGCAGCATTTCTTCTTGTTCTATACATCTCTATTAGCTGTCATCTCAGTACGAACATATGTACCTACCTTATTCTTTCTAAACAGTGTTCTGTGTGATTCTTGCATCCAAGCCGAGCGTTCACAAAGTTCAAGGTTTCGCATGTATACCAGTAGTCATAAAGAATAACACCCAGTTATGGCGTGTTACAAATGGGCCTACCTATCTTTACTAAAATGATGTACTACATACATCAGTTTTATTATTTGTAGATATTAATAGTTTGTTTAGAATAATAATTATGCTAGTAACTTGATGAATAGCAAATCCATTGTCAGATATAAAGAAAACGCCAACAGTTGCACGTCAATAGTGAACAGGTTTAAATCAGCAGATGATTAATTTCATTCCATTGCCAAATAACTTTCCTGAAGCTTTTATTGGCTTGTCTACCAACGTCTTCAACTAGTTTCTAATCCTAATGAATATTATTCTTACACAGTAGTACAGTTACTTTCTCCACTAACAAGTTTATCTAGATTCTACTCAGTTGATTGCTTATCAGACTCTTTGACTAACTTTATTGCTAGAGTTTTGCGGGTTAGCGTTTCTACATTTATC
Source organism: Euplexia lucipara (assembly GCA_921972225.1). Taxonomy (NCBI): domain Eukaryota; kingdom Metazoa; phylum Arthropoda; class Insecta; order Lepidoptera; family Noctuidae; genus Euplexia; species Euplexia lucipara. The sequence goes on along the minus strand of OV179155.1, from coordinate 15,839,707 downwards.
TTATCTCTATTCTTAGTTTATTCTAAAGAAGTTATTTTTATCTTGTAGAAAATTTCTTTTTGAATAAGCAATTTACACAAATTTGTATTAAGTTCATAATCACAGACTCATTAAAATATTAAGTCTAGTGAGTATTGTGTGCGTGTGCCTGTGTGTGTGTTTTTAGTGTGTGTGATGTGTGTATTGCACGCGTGAAGTGCCTTACTCATTCGTATTCATTGTTCTTTAGATTAATTACCTATTTGTAATATCAATAAAGATGTTGTAAAATTCCATAATGGACAAAGGCCCTGGAAGAATGTCGGACGTTCCGTTGATGAAGCAACTCAATCCTTAATCGCATACTCAATATTTTTTAACGTAAAAATTATTGACCATTTCATTTAGACTTAATCTCTTTCTCATATGATATTTTGTAGTGTATAACCTCTTCGTTCTCACCCATCTTTATTTCTTAATTTAGGCTAAAACTTAAACTTATCTTATCGCAAACTTATCTTAAGTATCAAAAATGTTGGAGGTAATGTTTTACATTTGAAATACTATGCTATAGAAACATTAAAAAGTGTAACATTACTACTAATAAAAGACGTCCAGTCTAGACAGGAATAAGTAATTAAAGATAGAATGAAGTAGGTACTTAAATATAAATACTATTCAGGTAATTAAAAAGAGACACACCTACAGTGTTGTCACAACAAAAATGGCCATCTTGCGCACCTTCACATAATTTCATCTGCTTTTGATAATCTTGCTATGTGGAAACGTGACTATCATATTAATTCTCTCTCGTTAAACCCAAGGTTTGTTGGCCGTTCTTATGTAATTGCCTTATTTACTCAAAAGATTGTTTTTTTCCTTTCATGTTTGTAATATGTCCGAAGCTTTCCTTATTCTTTTGAATTATCATTATTATGTCTTAACGTTTTTGGTATGTTAATTTCGATTGGATGGAAAGTGCTTGTATGTTAATTTAGTCTTTTATTCTTTAAATAAATTCTCATTAAGTAATTTACGCGTTTTTTTTTGTTGTTTTCCGAGTCTCAAATCTGGCAATGCTAAGCAGTAAGGGTTTTTGCTTTTGATGTATGCTAGATCTTCATAATAAAGTATGAGTAATATGAAACCTACTTTGAATTCAATATCAAAGAATATTGCATACATACAAACATCACATCCTTGCCCCCGATTTCCATTTCAATTTCTAAGAAATTCTATTCCATTCCCACATCTGTCAGATCAAAGAACTATCAGTTTGTATGATTCTATCATTCAATCTATCTTTTAGCTATAATAATACAGGGTGGCAGGGACATCGACGCGCAAACGTCGTGAAAAGGTTGCACCTGATGCCATAAATGAAATTACGAAGGTCATTCATCTCGGAAATGGCTGGTTAAAAAAATATCGTACAGACTAGACCGCGCGCCGCCCGGTGCGGTGGCGTCCTTTGTGGCCGACAATAGAATGTTGGCATTAGGTAGAAAGCGAAAAGCGAAGGCACCTACTATGCTAGTGTTGACCTCGCATTTGAACTTTAGAAAAACAGCTGATCAGGTAGCCCTTTCCTGTTTTACTTTCATTGCTGGTTTAAGTGAAACAAGTGAATTTACAAAATCTCATTGGAATAGGTAAAAATAATGTTTATATACAGTTTACAGTAAAAAAAAATGCAAAAAAAAACGTAAAATTTAAGGAAAAGCCGACGAAAAATTTCAACGCAGGGGGGTCCAGAATCATGTACTGAATCCATGGTAAGCGGATGTGCGTCGATGTCCCTGCCACCCTGTATATGTTTATTTATCTCCAACAAATTACAATAATGGTTTAATTAGTTGACAAGTATTTTTAAAAACAAAAATCATAAGTAATTTGTGGTCTAGCTACGCCATATCTTCAAACTAATATAATCGTCTTGGTTTAAGGCTGCCTGTCCATTGTAGCGGAAACTGCTGAGTTGAGAGACCAATTTACATATCAAGACCCTACGAGCCTCAGAAAAACACATTAAGCCGTTGGTCTCAGTTCTCATTTGTATATCTTTGGCAGACGTTACGAGTAATCACACAATAGCAGCTACATCCAACCTAACTAAAGGGCATCGTGTTATCCAGGTCAAATAGACAGTTGCACCATGTAAAACAACGTCATTTGGCTGTATCTGGTTAGTCGGGAAGCCGACCCTAAATAGCTGGGGAATGGCCATGTAGAAAATGACGGAAAGAGGAGCCTGTAATCGGTCACTTACAAAATCAATACTTTTTTATTCGAACTTAGCTGAGAATCGTCCCTTTATAGACAAAAGTTCGCCCGCCTTTTACCACTTTTTAGTGTTTTTAGCTGGGTATAATCTTGCATCGTAGACAATTCGTTGATGAATGTCGGTGTGCGTTCTTACAAAAAAAAAACCGTTTTGTAATTCTAATTCATATACGTTTTTATTTAAAATAAATAATAAAATCGTTATTGAAGACATCCCTGCCCTCACCAATTAGGGACATAGGGAACGGTCCAAAAATTTTAATTTTTTGCTGGGTATTTCGACAGAAGAATTTACAAATTGACAGATGTTTTTTTTTAATATATAATGGGTCTACTCTTGACCTCAATCTTGTCCTGCTATCAGAGATGAGGTCGACGATGGAACGAGCTTACCCAAAAGAAGCCTATTAACTCGCGACTTAAACAGATTGGGGTCATATGAACTCAGGAACACTGATGCAGGCAGGGAATTCCACTCCTTGTCTGTGTGATTATTGAAGGAACAGGCAAAGCGCTTCGTGGGTATGTGTGGAACATCTACAAGGAATGGGCGATAACCTGCAGTACGTCTGGATTCCCGATGGAAGAAAGGAGAAACTTTCATGGTTGAAACAATTCTGCCGATTATAGAAGAAATAATGCACGATATTGTAGACTACTGTCAACTGAAGAATCTACACACTTCTTCTCTTCATTCTTGACATTGTCGGGCTCAAAACAAAAGAAATGTTTCTACAAACTGTCACTTTATCTCTTCTTCTCCGTAGACAACATCCGTTACTACAGTGTCATGCTACGCATGCTGGTGGAATAAAGTCCCCCACATCTTGGATCCACTGCAGGTTGATCCTAAAGTCAGCTCAGATAGACAGGCAGCCTTACGTACTTCGCAATTAGGTCAAGTACCCACGATCACTGCATATATGGCGTTGTCGTGAAATTACATGTAAATTATCGACGCTTCATTTTAGCACCATGTATGGGTGACGAGGCCTAGATAGTAAGCCTTGTAAGAAAACCGGTGTTTGAGCCGCAAGTCTTGACTTCGAACAATGAAAATCTCACACTCAATGTGAGATTTTCATTGTTCGAAGTCAATACTGATTACTGATATGTGGGTAGAAATAGTTTCTTGTAAGTAATTAAGCCGTTAAAACTGTATATGTAATGTTGTTTTGTTAAGTTTTAAATTTGATATGTTATGCTTGTTTTTCTACATTTGGTGTATTAGTTCAAGGATTCAAAGATTCATGGATACAATTCTTTTTTGTTTGTGTCCTCACTTACTATAAATATTATAACGAAAGAAAACAAAATGAGTAATTTGTTTTTGCTCAATTCTTAAGAAATTTCTGCCAGAAGACGTGAGGCAAGAAAGGTTGATGCACAGACAAGATGTGTATGTATGTATATATATATCATTTAAACAGATCATTAAGTTAAAAAGGTAAAATTAATAATACCATGCTAAAATGTAAATTAATACAAAATTAATGAGTACAAAACAAGTCATTTTTATGTATTAGTAACACCGAAAATAAAACACTATGCTGCAACAGCAGCATCACGTAGGTTTGCAGGAATCAGCAACTTACAGCAAAATATATGCTGTATTTAGGTTCTTTCTAAAGCTTTCGATGAGTATTGTTAGTTATACTAAGGTAAATGATAAATTATATTTGACTGCCTGTTGGTCTAGTAGTTAGTGGCCCTGATTGCTATGCCGGAGGTCGTGGGTTCGATCCCCACCCAGGAAAAATGTTTGTGTGATGAGCACGATCATTTGTTCTGTGTCTGGGTGTTATTTATCTATAATATGGCATACATTGTATGCTTAGAAATACATACTTAAGTAAATTTATCAGTTGTTTAGTACCCATAACACAAGCTTTACCTCTTAGTTTGGGACTAGATGGCGTTCTGTGGAATATTATATTTATTACGGTAAATTGGTTTTAACAAACACTTTCACGACATTTTTAAACTAGTGAGAAGGTGAGGTCGGCGTTTCACATACATATCGTCACGCCTGTAATCCCCGAAGGGCTAGGCAGAGGTGTATCTGGTAGTACACCCACATTGCGCCATTATGTTTAAGGCCCATGTAATAGGGGGCGAGCCTATTGCCATCCATCGGGCACAAATCCAGACTCCGGGCTGCTACTGAGAAATCCCAGATTGAAAAACTCAATAACACTTTGCCCGACCCGGGAATCGAACCCAGGACCTCATGATCAGCAGTAGCGCTTGCGACCACTAGACCAACGAGGCAGTCGGCGTTTCACTATCTCACTAGGTACTCTGAGAAGACACACCAGAAAAATCTCAGAGATCACGGTCTCTTTTAAAGTTTAGACCTTTTCATGGTCAGATCATGCAAGGATCATCATCCAGATCATTGCCTGAGGTGGTATTTTGAAGAAATAACCACACACTGTGAGAGGACCTGTCTAGTTAGTGACACATTTGTCAGTAGTCGTGAGCTCAACTCGGAACTTGACTCTTACGTCTTGACGAGCAATACATAAGAAAGAACATTTGGAGTTGGTTGCATAAAGCACTCAAACGGGCAGACAAAGGAGATTGACAGCAAAAAAGGCGCTTTATAGTTTAAGTGTATGGCCCTAAAACTATACTCATTAATTATAAAAGATTTTTTTAACTTCTCATAGTTCACTCGGTCGAAATCGTATGTGGAGTTACTATTTTGTATTTAATTAGTAATTAATGAATTTTAGTGCGTAATTTTAATGGTGAATTGCGGTGATAGTAGTGTTGCCAAATTAAAAACGTCACGGAGTTTCAAAAATAAATTCAACTCTGACTTTATCCTCGTATTAATATTTTTAACTATTACAATTCTAATATAAATTATGAAAATAATATTTTAACTTAATTCACATCTTTAAAATAATATTACTTTACTAATAAAAAATCTTTCTTTGACGAATCAGTTATGGTCAAAATGATTTTAAACTGTTGGTAACACTACTGTTGGAAAGGTGAGCTGTCAAAGGTTTTATTGTCAATTTTTCAAACACAAAACATTGTTCTTTGGATTCGGCGGCGAGTTTTTGTCTTTACTTGTGCATGTGCATTGATAGTTGTTGAGTTTGTTGTGCTTTATATAACTTATCATTGCGTTCTGTTCGTGTCCAGTCGAGTCTACAAAAGTACCTATAAAACCACAGTTAGCTTGACTAACCTATGTAATAATATTTATTTGGGATCATTTATTGATTTGTTGGTAGGTACTATTTTATGTTGTCTTTCGTGAATTCAAATCATATTGTAGCAAAGAGCTGCTGCTTTTAGTGGAAAGTTCGTTACTGAACTAACCTCAAACTCGAACAAAAAATAAAAAAAAAAACAACAAAAACCCCTCAAAATAAATGGATGATTTTTATTTCTTTTGAAAGTACGATATCACCCCTCTTTCTTATTTATGCCATCATACACAACGTTTTGATGCGGAACTGCGCTCAGTAGAAAATTGGGCATACTCCTTTAAATGAAGATCGTAATTTAATACAAAATAAGTATTTTTTTTTTAATCATGCGGATTTGTAACATAGCGTCGTTGATACTGCAATTCCGCGTAACTACAATTGTTAAATACTGCGAATATACACCTTCGCTGACTGTGATAAGGTGTAGTATATTCGCAGTATTTAACAATTGTAGTTACGCGGAATTGCAGTATCAACGACGATAGGTAATTATTTATAATTATTATTTTAAAAAAATGTGGTGATCCAGTCGCCAAGGTAGAGAAACGTATGTACAGACGCCAGCACATCAAGTTACCCCAATCTGTCAAATTTATTTGATAGTTTTTCACCTTTATGACAAACAGAATAAGGTTCATATTCAATTGGAAAAATTTGACATATTGGGGTAACTTGATGTGCTGGCGTCTGTACATTTATACAGTTTAAAATAAGTAAGTAAGTGAATGTCGATGAAACAAAAGTTAAATAAGAAAAATAAAATTCCCAGGACACATAAAGATCCTATAAAAAATAAATAGATAATTTGGCGAAAGTAAATAAATTTGTTGGTATATTTGGCGTCGGGGACTTTTAATTTAAGTTTTTAGTTTTTGTGTGTTTACAAAGTAATGTGAAATTACAAAGTTTAGAACTTCGCTCATTACAGGTAATGTAATTAGTTTAAAATGCCTTATTTCGTCTTCAAATAAACGCAGATTTTTTTTTTCTTAATTTAATTTCAGCGTTGTATCATTCCCTAAGTTTATTTTCTTTTGAATAAAGCTTAATTGCTGTTAAATTACGAAAGATGTGCAATCGATGTAGGTATGGTACCTACGTAATATTTTTGTGCGTATGTTTCGATTATGTATTGTCCGTTTTTTTTGTACCATTGCCAATAAGTATGCCGACATGCCATCACCTTTGTTCGAAACTCGGCTACCTTGATTCAGAATCCCTTAACTTATTGAGTAAGCAATTCCATGGAATAAAATTGTTTTTTTTGAGCATTGTTATTTCTTTACTGACCGCCCACGCTACCGAATGCACCGTCGACCTTAAACGGCAACTTTCGTCCACTGCAAAAAACGTTTTGTCGCTAACATTCGTATGTCTTATTCCTTATGGTAATAAGGACCTTATCAGAGCGTTACGTAAATAAAGAGGTGTCTTAATAAACTGGTCAAGTGAAACGACACCAATTTTGGTAGCGCCTACAGTGTTAATCGATTGTATTGTGTTGTCTGCAAGGAGTCCAGCTGACATGCCGCCGACCTCGTCACCCCATTGCGAGATCAATTCTTATTTGGTTACGATGCTACGGCCTCTTACTTGCTACGATATGTTTAATTCAATTTTGTTTCGAGTTACACTTTACTGAGCTGTTCAGGATCAACATGTTGATAAATAAAAAAACTTGAGAGGTGTCAAGGGACACCCGGATGGAACGAAGTTCTTTTCGATCCCTCTCCAACCCCTCCCCCTCCCTCTCCCGTCCTCTCCCTCCCTCTCCCCCTCCCCCTCCCTCTCCCTTACCCTCAAAAACTAGCACACATACAACAAACACACACACAACAGAGAAACACGCGCAGCAAAACGCGCGTAAAGCAAAAAGTGTCGTGACAACTTTTCGTAAGAATTTTTTCCGTCTAGCCCCCTTTCACAACGCGCGATAAGGAACTTCGTTCCAATAAATAAATAAACATGCAACAACATAAAAATAATGGTAATAAGTCCCACTGCGGGGCAAATGCCTCTTGACAAGAGGCATTTGCCCCGCAGTGGGACTTATTACCATTATTTTACAGAGAAGGCACGAGCATTGATCACCACGCTTGCTCAAGGCGGATTAGCGATTTCAAACTCCTATTAACCATACGTCCAAGGTTTCGGTTTATTTTTCCTCCACCAATGTCAATGATGTCTTTGATAAACTTATAAAGAACATATGAATTGAAAAAGTCACATTGGTACAGATTTGAACCACTACCTCGTGCATGAGAGGACACTACAACAACATAATCAAACTACTTTGTTCTCTCTGCTGGGACACAGGCTTCTTCTATGTGAGGAGTGTAGAATGGAGGCTGTAACTAACACGCGGGCCCGGTTTGGGTTGTTAGATGGAATAGAATAGAATATTTTTATTCCCCAACTTTTTACAAAATTCCTGTTTAGTCCCTGACTTCTGTGCTAGGTAAAAACCTGTGTCCTGGGAAGTCAATGCCTTATCCCAGTTTTGGTTGATACTTCTTGCGCATGTGCTCGAGTAGGTACGCTAGTGGATGTCTAAATGTCTTCTTGGAATTTTTGGTTCTTCATGGTTATCACTAGGTCAAGTGCTTTTTCACCGACTTCAAAAATAGGAGGAATTTCTCAATTCTTTCTTAGGGTTTGTCACCGCAGTACTCCGTCATTTATGGACCGATTTCCAAAATTTTAAATAAATAATTAAATAAATAAATACTCCACAACTTTTCACACAACGCCTTTTAGTCCCAAGTTAAGCTTGAGAGCTTGTGTTATGGGTACTAAACAGCTGATAAACATACTTATATATTTCTAAATACATACATATTATAGATAAATTACACCCAGACACAGAACAAAAGATCGTGCTCATCACACAAACATTTGTCCTGGGTGGGAATCGAACCCACGACCTCCGGCATAGCAGTCAGGATCACTAACTACTAGACCAACAGGCCAGTCAAAAATTCTTTTTCATTTGATAGGGTAGACTAAAAGATAGGTCCCATTTGTATCAAAACTCATATCAGATGAGGGATCCTCGAGAAATTGAGGGAACTCCGCAAAAAATATAAGTACACACACCGATTTTAACATTTTTATTAACAAATCAAGCATTTTATTTAGAATCAAGCATTTTATTTAGAAAGTATCATTTGGTGAAGAAAAACTGATGAAGAAGACAGGCAACGGAAATCTTCAACGCATAACAGCAAATTATTCGCGGTTGCTATAGTCCAATGTCTGTACTGAGCTTTTGTCTATACTATCTATACTAATATTATAAAGAGGAAAGGTTTGATTGTTTGTTTGTTTGCATTGAATAGGCTCCGAAACTGCTGGACCGATTTGAAAAATTCTTTCACCGTTGTGAAGCTACACTATCCCCGGGTGACATAGGCTACTTTTTATCCCTGTATTCCCACAGGAACGGGGACAACGCGGGTGAAACCGCGGGACGTCTGCTAGTATTTCTATAAAATAACATTACGCCCTTCTATTTTAAAAGGGACCCGACAGACATGTACAGATAAATGTTTAGATAGTACTTCTTTAGCTTGTTAACGAATATCGATGGTTCTTTCAAGTTTTGAAAGACTTTCTTTACATAATGTAGAAACTAAAAATTTTAAAATAATAACTTATTTACAAAAAAAGAAGTCGGCTGTTTGTTTTGTGAAAAAGTTTTTAGTTTAGAATATTTCAAGTGTAATATCGTTTGACACCTTTTGTAATACCGTTTATATATTACATAACGCTACATCAATTACATTTTTAAATCTCTTTGCGCTACATTTATTCTGCATCTCCCAGTGTCGGTCGGTAGGTAGGTACTTAACGCACTTACTTCATATTATTAGCTATGTAATAGTACTAATAACTCACTACTATCAGTGTGGCATGAATAAGTCCACATTTACACACTGGTTCAATTAGCTAAGTACTAAGGCTAGTTTACTCTACAACGTATTATATTAAATAAGTAGGTACGTAATCCGATTATTATTGCGGTTACTTTAGATTTCATTTACTGCACAAGAAAAATCGATGTTAAACTGTCTTTTTTTTCATTATTTTCATTTCTGGCAATAACTCTTTTACACATGTCTTTTACGATTAGGGATTTTTAATAGATTTCAGAATGTTAAAATGAAAAAGTCATACATTTTTGTAACACTATCTGCAAGTATTGTAGGTATGTACCTTTATTACCAAAATTAAACTGCAAACGCGGGATTAATTCAATTGGTTCGCAGTTCGTCTACAGAGCTTTGTGCCAAAGCTCGAATTTCTGTCCGTTACAAATTGTCCATTTCATTTTCACCCTCCGCAGGCATAAAGACATTGCATGCCTTTACAGAGTACCAAGGATCTGCACAACGGCTTTGAGAATTTGATAGCACTACTCCGCCTGTTGTCAAGTTGATCGCAATACAGAATGTATGGAACATTGCTGTGTTCGATGTCAAAGGAGTAAGATAGTGATAAATCTGTGGTAGAGGATTCTATACACATGTTCTATTGGGCATTGATATTCTGCAGGCACTTCTGTAATATAGGACTGTCTTTTACGCACTTACACTCTTTGACTACAAATTACAGCGAATCTACAATTAATCAAATAAATTGAGCCACTTCCATATTCACGTATTATGACTTACTAATTTTTCTATCAAAATTACTATTATCTCTCCGAACCAGATTAATCTTTTAAAAAGGTTATTAGTAGGTTAAGTTTAGGTGGTAATTCAAATATGTCATATAACATCTTTGTAAAGGGTTTGTAATTAACTTTTATTATGGTTCGAATTGATACGTTCCATATTGCCAAGAAACAATATTAAACCATTATACGTAAAAAAGGGAAGTGACTCGATTTACTTGCTCCCAAGAATACATAATTATATATCGTCTAATTCGCCTGTTGTGATCAGCTGGGCAAAGGCTCCCTTTATTAATATTAAAACCTCTGTCATCTGCCATTGCGGGCCAGCTATTTACCAGAAGTCAAGTTCCTCTCCCCATTGACTGCGAAGGTCAAAGTAAATGAATGTAGGTATCATATAAAAATTATATTTCCAACGATCTCTCGTAAGTTGATAATTGATTTATAACCTGTCTGCCAAACTTTTTCAGCACTTTTATGGTAGACAAATAAAAAGGTACTTAGGTACTTCATTAGTTGAACCCTTATTAAGAAACTCCATTTCTCCAGTGGACAGAAGAGCTAGCCCAGCATAGCACAGTCAAATTCTGGTGCTTATCTATACTTATTAATATGTAAAGAGGACATGTTTGATTGTTTGTTTGCATTGAATAGGCTCCGAATTTTCTGGACCGATTTGGAAAATTCTTTCACTGTTGGGAAGCTACACTATCCCCGGGTGACATAGGCTACTTTTTATCCCTGTATTCCTACGGAAACGGGAACAAAGCGGGTGAAATCGCGGGACGTCTGCTAGTTTGTCATATAATTACCAAAACTTTCTGAGCGATTAAAACACCCATTTAGTATCGAAATATCGCGTTCCCACATCCATCACGAAGACTGTCACTTCAAATATTTTAATCATTTTCTGCGTTTGTGAGTGCGTTGCGTGATTTTATGTCTAATCGCTTGGCTAGCCATGTTGACAGCTTGTCTTTAATTAATGTATCGTTATTTCGCGCTGATTCTGTTGCCCCCTTGACAGGTTTGTATTTTTTTTAAACTGGTGTTTTCAGACCTGTTTGTGAATTCTGATCCAGTTCAAATTATATTTTTAGTGCGTGACTAAGTTGAATAGTGATTCCGCATAGGTATCTGTTTAATCTTCAGCAATCAGCATGTTTATAGACAATTATTAAGCGTTAGAATAATTACCGTACGAGTGATGCACATCTATAATAATCTATACTAACGTTATAAAGAGATATTTGTTGTTGTTTTTAGGGGGTAGAACTAATCTCTCCAGAACTAATCACCCGAGTTCATAAAATCTGTCACAGATAGAAAACAAAACAATTGCCGTGTACCATAGGATATAGAAGGATTCTTCCTCGCAAACGAATCCGCAAGCTTGTGCCAGAGTAGAAATAAACTCCAGCATTTGTGCGTTGTGTTATATTTTTGTTTGCGGGGATCAGTCTGGTCCACATTTTGAATCATGTCCAAAATTACCATACGGGCTTAACTAGTTCAACATTCGGGTTTATCGCGTTCGCGTTAATTACAGTAGGTAATAAATGTTCCGATTTTTATACCATTCATCGCAGATGATGGGTTTTACTGAACGCTAATTTCATTTTAGCTCTGACATTGATCCCTCTCATTTGTGTCATTATAAATTATCCAGTATTTTATTTTAATTTTCAAACCCTATTTTTTCTACATTCAGGACTTAATACGCTATGAAACTGTTTTTTGGGTGATTCTACGCTATTTGAATTCCAACGGCCTTTAGATTTTTTTTATGTTAAACTAATTACATTGCCGTTAATTTGTGTTTATGCAATAAAGTATAACTTCTTTCATTTGGACCACTCAGTCAATTCACGATAGTGGTTTAATTTTACACATTAACATTATAAAATAGTAACAAATGTATACTCCCCTGGCCTACCCCATTACTGCATTTTTTTCATTTTTATGGCCTAATACTTTTAATATTTATGGCATTGTGTTTTATTTTAATATTGTGTTATAGCTAATATAACTTTGAAACATATGTTATAACAATACATTGCAAAAGTGTTTATTATATAATTTAAAAAAATCTTATTTTCACGTCACTTGCTAAAAGCGTCACTTCACCTGGCGAAATTGAAAGACTGTGATTTTCACCTAAAAGTGCTAAAGTATATTTTTGACCATAAACGACGCGCGTGGGACAGTGTGAAGTTAAATGCAAGCTAACAGTGTTGAGCACAACTAAAACAATGTGGCGTCAGTTTTCAATTCATTGTCTGAGAACGTGCTTGTGCCAGTAGTTCCAGTATTTCCCTTGGTAAGTATATCTTTTTATATTTCATCGTTAAATAATTGTGAATTTGCACAGTGCAATGTTTAGTGTGTGTAGATGACATTTATTGTGTAAAATGTGGTCAGAAAAACATGCGGTATTACTTTTGGGAGATTATGTCCAATTTTGTCACTTCTCTGGCGTCACTTCTCTGCTAGTTTCTATGCCAGGGGAAAATCATACCATGCAGGGGCAGTGACAATTTTTTTTTTGTAAATATTTACTATTCAAAACGGTTTATTTCATTTGTTCTAGTTACGCAGATATTATGTCAAACATGATAAAGAAGCAAACAAGGGATGAGAGGCTAAAAAACCAGATCCAAGCAGAAAAAATACGCTACCAAAAAATTAAAAACAATCTGATTAAAAATACAGAATAACAAGCGAAAGAAAAGCAAAATTTTCAAAAAGGAGAAAAGGGATAAATTAAGTGTATTAAACACGACTGAAACGGAATGGGCTGATTTTTTTCTGATTTTACTTGGAATTATCTTGAAACCGGACATGGTATCAGATGGGCATGTAGACAAACCTTGCTACAATGGACAACTTTACCAGAGATTTTTTTTTTAAAGTTCTATCATTCATATGTTAGTGATACCTGTGATTTTATACTTGTGGAATACCAGATAAGTGATAAAAAATATAGTTATGCTGCCGTATGCAAGTCTGAATTTGATGACGAAGAAGGAGAGATTCTTATTTTACTTTATTTAAAGAAATCTATTGAAGGTGCTACTTTTTTTTGCCAGTTTACTTATGATGAGTAATAGAGTATTCTACAATTTTTTAGAGCTGGTTGATGTGCTCAAAAAGTTAATTATTTATTGTTTAGTATATAAGTAGAAAATAGTTATTTTAACCGAAATTATTGATTCAGTTCTTTCTTAAAATGAAAGTTTACATTTATAATAATGATTTTTAAGTTTACTTGCTAAGATAACCTCTCATAGGTGTATCATTTTACTATTTAGGTAAGCCTTAAATGTGAAATTACAGTTTTTCGAGTATTTAATTATTAAAAACTGTTGAACAGTAAGTGTTGTGATTATTTAATAGGAAAAATTACTAATTTTGTTTAATTCACAGACGAGAGTGATATGCATTAATATATATATATTATATTATATTTAGATATTATTATTATTTTCATATGTAAATTATTTGATGGTGATCGAAACTTAATTTTTTAAGAACTTAATATTGTGAATATGTTTCAACTGTTAAGGCTGATTGTATTCTATTCATTAAAAATATAACGATAAAGCTATTATTTATTCATTTTATACAGTATTATTAAAATTCCTTAGATAATACTTAGTAGCCTGTCACTTTCCTGCTATAATTTGTCACTACTCTGCCAATAGTGTCTCTCCCCTGATAACACATTTTCCCCTGGAGCCTATAAAATGAAAAAAAATAGAAATATCTTCTGGCCCTTGTCATTACTTAGGCAAAATAATGCCAAGTAGTTGAATTATTAATATTAAATTAAACAGATGATTTTTGCTTTGGGGACACAAAATACTCAAATACCGTAGAATCACCCTTTTATTGTTTTGGTAACTGCACTAAATGCTGAAATTTGTGAACATAGTTGCTTATAGAAGCTAAAAAAGAAAGTAGGCAGTATTTTTTACTATATCGGCAATATAATATATAATTTGCGCTTTCGATGGTAGCTCACAATGTTCGACGTGTGTTTCCCCCCTCCCACTCAAAAAGCATTTTTAACAGACGAATTCATCGCAGTTATTTGATTGTCATATTATTATAAAACCAAAGACATTCAATACCTATAGACCGGACATCACGAACAAAATTTTCGTCCGAAAAAGTGTGTCCTGCTGGATACAAGTCTATGTTTTTTTTGTAGTAGGTACGCTCCGCTGCCGCTCCAATATTCTAGATGGCATTTCTGAGACATGGGATCAAAGTTTTTCTATGACATTTCCTTGACATGCCCGCTCTATAGTATTTTAAATTTTGTTTGTATGAAACAGTTTTCATGAATGGCACGTGGATTTGGGCAGACCAAAAACAATACGTTACATTATACATAATCTTCGAGTAGTTAGTCTCATTTCTATTTCTATTATTTTTTTCGGTTAGAAAAGTAACTAGAATAATATTATATTGTGTCGTTCTCATTACTTATGCAAGAGTTTTTTTTTCTAACATTACACGTCTTGTGAATGAAGGTGTTACGCACTTTTACTTTTCTAATCTCTCTTGGTCATGTTTAGGTAATCATTATAATGATGAGCCAAATGTAATTAATTTGTGGATCTGTGTAGACGTTTCTTAGTCCCTTTCCAATTGAATTTATTCCTCCTTTAGAATAGCATATACGAGTACTATAATACTCTTTATTGTACACCACACAAACCTACTATAGTCCATTTGAAATAAGAAAATAAATTTAAATAAACCTTTTTTACAGTCCCTTCAACCGATATTGACTTCTATTACGTTAGTAATATGACAAATGGCAGCTGCAGTAAACAATTGGTGTTGTATTCACTTTTTTGCTTATAAAAGCAAGCAATATCAAAGTAACGCATTTGCATTTTGTACTTTAACATCCCCACACCCCCTCTTAGTTTTCGGAATAAAATATACATATGTATAATATGACACTCACAAATAATGTGGTCTTATATTGGTAAATGAATCTTCAAAATCGGTTCAGTAGATCCAGAGATGGACACTTAGTACAGATTACAAAGAGGTATCTTTGTAATCTGTACTAGTATTATAAAGAGGAAAAGTTTGATTGTTTGCATTGAATAGGCTCCGAACCTACTGGACCGATTTCAAAAATTCTGTCACCTTTGGGAAGCTACATTATCCCCGGATGACATAGGCTACTTTGTACCCTATATTCCCACGGGAACGGTAACAACGCGGGTGAAATCCGCGTGACATCTGCTAGTGTTAAGCATAGAGGAAGACATGATGCGTAAGTAAATGAATAAGGATTAGGACAGTATGATGAAGATGATGATGATCTATAGGTATCATCTTACATTATATAAAAGTCATGAATACGCTTCTCGATATTAGTCATTCCCTTTAATTTAGAAAAAAACTTTTCATTAGTTCCTGCAATTTCTAATTATTTTTTTTACTAAACCACAGTCAGTCATTCTGTTGTTCTTATTATGCCAAGTAGCTGAGATCACTCTATTATAAAAACAATGATTTTGTATAATTTGTTTGTGTTGAATCATTATTATTTACGTTGATGATCATTAGCGCGTGGGTGACAAAATATGGACCTATGTCAATACTTGAGGTAAGTAAACGAATTGATACCTGCTTATCTAAGTGTGCTATTATGTATCTGCTTATCTTAATATTTAAATAATTCTTCTATTACAATGAAAATATGATCACGTTAAGCAAGGCTTCCTCTCTCCTACCATTTTTTGCTGTGCCCTACAGGGTCCATAATGATCTCATTTATATCCCTACCACCTAAGAATACATATGGAAAGCAATAAAGATATTGAGTATTGAGTATTGAGTATTGTGTACCCACCTATCTTTAAAAAACAGTATGCCGTGAATTAATTCTTTAGCAGTAGACCAGTGTGGTCTGCGGACCACTGGCGGTCCGAAAGAGCAAAAATACAAGTAAAAGGTCAATCAATCATGTTTTTTTTACGGATTTTACCGCAAAAAAAAACCAAAAGTAAGTATTTGTTCTTTTTCTATTGCAATTGTAGATTCCTACTTTCAAAGTACCTAATTGATTTCAATTAAAGTGTATTATCGATAGACAAAGTTTTTTTGAAGACTTCTGATCCCTGCTCACAACCAAAAGAGATTAAGATAAATATTTCACAACTTTTCACACAACGCCATTTAGTCCCAAGTTCAGTTTGAGAGCTTGTGTTATGGGTGGGTATTTCTAAATACATACATATTATAGATAAATTACACCCAGACACAGAACAAATGATCGTGCTCATCACACAAACATTTGTCCTGGGTGGGAATCAAACCCACGACCTCCGGTTTAGCAGTCAGGGTCACTAACTACTAGACCAACAGGCCAGTCAAAATAAAGTAGTAGTAGCAGTAAGTTAAAGATAAAGATCAATTTAAATTTGTTTAACATGAGTAGATTACGATACAAATAGATGCATGCAAGAAGTTTTACTTCTTTGGCTAAATAATAGAAAAAACCAAAATGTTGCCTATAAGTAGCTAACTTCAGGGTGTCGGAATTGTGTAACGGTGTGCGCGCGAACCGTAAATATTTACTCTCATAATTTTTCCCTAACGCGACAAAAAAAGACAAAAACTCTAAAGTATTCCTAGGTCCAAAACAAGGTTGGGAGCCATTTTTAAAAAGTAATATTGTATCTAACTGCCCAAGTTTTGCATCCGGCCATGTATCTGACTAATGCAAATTATGGTATCTTATCTAATCCTATGTGATAACGTGAGAGTCATTCCGGATATTGGACGTTTCGACCTTCAGTTAAGATTAGTGAGATGACATAGCTTTGATACAGTTAATCCACCTAAGGGTGCATCCAGACCGCGGTTAATCGATATCGTCTACTGCCTCAAATATGTCAGTTACTAAACAAGGACTTCGTTTGCATGGATGTTTAATATGTAACATTTATAAAACATATACTTAAAATATATCATTGAGAACTCGTTAACTATAGCTTTGTAGAAAGAATTTAGGAATCTGATGATTGGAGTCGAATATTATCTCTGATTCACAAACTAACAAACACCTATATATAAAATAATTAGTATTAGCACATTCTAAAAACCTACAGTCGTCCGACGAAGCCATCTAGACAGGGCAATCGTGCGGGGTGTGAGGGGCGAGACGCGGAAAAGCCGCTCCCGAACTGCGAACAAAACGATGTTCGTAGTTCGGGCGGTATTATTCAGGGCTAACGCGTGTAGACGTTGTCGGCATTTTTCCAGAGATCAAAGGCGTCGTCCTACTGTATTAATATTTATACTGTGGTATTAGTATCACTACATAGTATAAAACAAAGTCGCCTTTTCTGTCCCTATATCCCTATGTGCGCTTAAATCTTTTAAACTACGCAACGGATTTTGATGCGGTTTTTTCCAATAGATAGAGTGTTTCAAGAGGAAGGTTTATATGTATAATACATGCATCATATACTAAGGCAACATTGCTAATTTTAGAGGTTTCTAACGTGATGTCGTAAATTAACCTATTTTTTGGGCTTATTTAGCAATTTAGCAAAAACGCTGCCTAAACCCTACGAGTTAGATCAAAATAATGTACTACAGTATTGTACACCATAAAAAGGTCTACAAAAAAGTCCACGACGGAATATGTTTATATTTTAGGGATAACCCACATTAACCATTTTTATTGTTTACTTTTTACGTGAAAAAATGGCTTATTTACGAAGCTATTTTAAGCAATACGGCATTAATCCTTATCGAATTAAGTACCTTAAATACAGTGTGCAATTAATATAGATCAATATGGTTCCTTACAGCATGTAAATTAAACAAATATTTTCGGAGATATTACAAATTTAAAATTTGCGTTTGCGGCGGGCGGTACCGGTCGGATACAACGTTCATAGTTTTTCTGTAGTGTATTTAATTTAGTATCAGCATTGCACCCGTGCGAAGCCGGGGCGGGTCGCTAGTAAGTAATAATAGTATCCTTCCGTGCTTATTACGGCCACTACCTACAGCTTTTCTTCAGCCAAGTACCTATCCAGGATACATGGTGCACAATTGTGTGCACAAACAGGTAAATTATCTGATCCTTTATTCGTAAAGTCTGATGAGATGGCAATCCGACACGGCTGGGAAGATATTTGGCACACTACTTACTAGTTTTCCGAATTCAAGAGAGTTATACTAACAACTTCCTTCCTTCGGGCTGCTACTGAAAACCTGATTAATGGAAAGACCCATTAACACTCTGCCTAAAAATCGAAGGATCAAGAAAAATCCAAGACCGCATACGCGCAATTCACAAAATCGACAGGGCAGTAAACTCTCAGCTCAGCTCTCAAATCAGCTCATATAAGTACAAAAACCTCACATGTCACTGTTCAGTCGACCGACTGCAGTCTGGCGGTACCCTAATACCTTTTACCAAATCGATAGTGTCTATAATAGGTCCATCTGCCGATGTGCTTGACCACCAAACCATTAAAATTGTATTAGAAACGTAAACCAACCAAATACACGTTCCGGTTTCCGTGTAAGTATCTTCGCTTCTTTCCACTAGCAAGGAAGTAGTATTTTAATTGCACGCCATATTAGAATAATTAACAGAAGCATGTATTAAGTTTAGTGTCATTTTCACGAGCTACGGTTAACCTTTCGGGTGTCGACCTCCGTACACGCACATTACAACAATGTCGACGCTTTTACGAGTAAGATAATAACTTTAGGTAGGCCTTCAGAAAAAGGAAGATTATACTGTTAAATCGATAATAACAAATTATAAATGATACCTTCCCGTAATCCTCATTAGTTTTCCTATCTAATAAAACAGCTACGTAGTGAAATAAAACGGACCAGACATTGCAGTGACGTGATTTGTTTTCATTTTGATAATATTCATTCACATAACCTACACACTTTGACGTTTGCCGTGAGTGGAATGTCAGATGAATTTATTTATTTTTTATTTCGTTCAAAATAATGTTTCTACTGTTGAAAACTATTAAACGTAAGAGTGAATGAACCATTTCTTTCATATAAATACAGAACATATTGCTACTTGCAGTACAACCACAGATATTTAGCGACCAATCCTGACCAAGCCCTTAAGTGTAACTGTCCGACTTAAGACACTTGGAGCGTTTTTTCTTATGTCGAACTGTGTAACTTAAGACATTTGAGGAGTTAATAGCTCGCGTACATTATAGAATTTAATTAACATGATGTGTATCTTATTGTTTGGGGACCCGTTGAAGGATATTCGCAGTATAAATGTAATACTTTGTGGCATGTCATGATGAGGTGGGTTCATTAATTCAGGCCGCTCCCATCCAATGATGGACAAAGGATCTTTCTAAAGTACCAAACTCTTTAAAACATGGCCCTTTCCTTTTCTTGGAGTTCCTAAAGGATACAACCGATGTTTATTTTGCGGGCGACGTCGTAAACATTTGTTAAGTT
This sequence comes from Euplexia lucipara, assembly GCA_921972225.1. Lineage (NCBI taxonomy): Eukaryota > Metazoa > Arthropoda > Insecta > Lepidoptera > Noctuidae > Euplexia > Euplexia lucipara. The sequence continues at coordinate 15,820,039 of OV179155.1, read as the reverse complement.
GATTCACTGTAGACTCATTATTAGTGACGACTGGCTAACTATCTTCTTAATTAATAACCTAAGTACCAGAAACCGGGGTGAATTATTAAAACATAAGAGTGAAGGGAAACAAAACTTAGTAGAGGATATTACTTCGTTGAGATAATTAGTTTTAACAGCTTGTTAGTATTAAATAATATGAAACTAGTGTGAAAATACTCCTCAAAGTTTCTGTTCCCCCTTGAGTACCTACCTAATTCAGGACTGCATAGAATCGATTAGTTATTTAATCACACACAAAATCAATACTCCTACGCTGTGAACCTGACTTATGTTTGTCATTGTCTTTCTCCTAATATATATAGTGAAGCATTTTGTGGCGAAAGCGCCAATAAAATCATTTCGTTTGGCATTCAGATTGCTGATTGGAAATTCCCGGTACACTATTATACTAAACAAAACAAATACGCAAGTGTCCTGTATTTGCGTAATGTTCTCCTATCTTAATTACTGCTCTATACGGCACCATGTTGAATTCACTTAATTGTTGATCTAAATAATTTTCGATCTTGTTTCTCTGACATTCGAATTTGATTTCGAATTGAATTCGTTGTTTCAAAATGGGACTCGGTCACTTAACCGTGGGAGACTATTCATGCCAAAATTGAAACCAGGTGTTTAATTCGAAGTACAGACCATACGGCACCTTATGAATGGCCGTACCGAAATCGAAGTGAAAGAAGTTGCGCGGGCGCTGTTCGTGAGTCCATATCGCAGTTGCGAACCCACTTCGCGCGTGTTTACGCGCATCGGCGTCTGCGCATGTCTCTATTGTCGTTTGTATCGTGATTAATGTGCGATTTTATTTTCTATTCGGTTTTGTGTAATATTTGTTACATCGTAGTATTGTGATTTGATCCGTTGACGAAACAGTGATTGAAAGTTATGACAGTTTGTCAAGGAGGTTTTTGTTGAAAACCGATGGAGTTGTTGTCATGGCGATTTCTAATATTACTTACATCTAAATGTTGCTCATAATCTCCAATGATGTCATGATAATTAACACCCTCATCTGTAATTTATCCTAATCTTACCTCCACAAACGAACGTGTGTGGAAACTTAACTATTACAGTTTCAGTTGAACGTTTCCGTTAGTGAGACGGCATTGAATTAACCGATAACTAAATACGGGCATTGTTGTCGGAAGTAGAAGTTAATCAGTAACCTCGCGAATAGCACCTTGTATGGTGAATTAAGTATGGCGTCGTCGTGACGCTCCTGTCAGGTCGTCGTGAAGGAAATGAGATTAACGTTGTAGTTTATCAAATTAATAATTGTGTTTAATTTTCTATTGTATCTCTCTCACTCAAAAAGCTTGTTAGTGAATCACTTGAGAAGGAAACTCTAAATTAGTAAACTAATACATTTACTTAATAATAATTAAGAGCACTGTATTATTTTGGATCATAAACCGATATAAAAACACTTTTAATGTAGTGATCAGCTATGTCCCGCAGTGAGGCGAACAATATGAAATATCTTATATGAAAAAATCTTGTGTCACTGTGTTTGTTACAAAATTCCTCCGAAACGGCTTGGCTTATATTTGTGAAGCCAATTGAAATTGATTCTAAAGCAAAACGAAGTTCGAAGTATGTAAGTTCGAATAGTGAAATAGGACAAAATTTCAAAATAATACGTAAATTTCAAAATAATACGTATTCATCATACTATACGTATCATAGAGTAGACTGTATTTTTCAAGTAATTTATTAGAAAAGAAATCTTTTACGGGGTAATAAATATTCTCCACCACCGCAAAGTTTCTTTTTAGTCATTTTTATGCCAGGATCGGCTAGATTTGTCTATGTAGTCATCCTTGCAGGATCTTCAAGAAAGGACGTCACTTTATGAAATAGCTATATTATTATTTACCTCCTCAGATCTTTCTCTCTTCCCAAGTTTAATTTTGTATTTATTTAAGATTTATAGCTAGATTTTTTGCAGCTTAGGAACTTGACTCAAATTGTGAATGCAATGGGTTGAATGTGGCTTGAATAGTATATTCTTCTGCCCATTTGATTCCATTGAATATTCCTCTTTTAATTTTACCTAGCACAGGTCGAAATTGCTAATTACATATTCTATTTTCACCTTTATCATTTTCGTTAAAAGTCAGCTTTTTGAATCCTTGGTATTAGAATTATCTGTAACCAGACTTTCAAAAGATTACTTAAGTACATATTCTCTCATTTAAACAAGTTTCTTTTAAATATTTGTCGTTAGTGTTTTTATGTAACTTGTATTGTTAATATGTTCCTGTTGTCATTTAATGAGATCGTGAAAAGTCGGTTTAATCCTTTGTACGCTCTTACAAGTTGATATAGGGATATAGATACAGGTATCTCATCATTTTGGGACCATATTGTATCAAAAGCCTATTACGAAATTAATTTGAAAAATCAATTGATTACTTCTTTAATGATTTAAAAAATTGTGCGTAGAAAAGTAAATGAAAAACCACGTTACCAGTTGATCGATATTTGTAATTATTTTAGAGAACTTACCCTCGTAATTACTTAATACCCTAATGCCTACCTAAGTATCTGAACACTGTCACAGCCCCATAATTTTAGTTGCTTAATTATGTAAGTAATTTGTTATGACAGCTAATTACTGGAAAGACTACACCATCCTATTCGTCATTCTATTTAATGCTTCAGTGGAACATGAAATTAAGGCAATCGAAAGTTACGGTACGAAAGTCGACTTATGTTCATGTGTAAATACATAGGTAAGTAAGCGCATTATGCGAAAAGCATGCGTGTTAATATTACTCAACATTTAATGATTAATTTTACAACCTTACATTTGCTTGGCACTCGACAATAAGAAGCTTTTCACAAGTGAAAGAATTTTTAAATTTCAATGAAAATATTAAGATACTCCTCTACATACACACACTTAGCTGACAGTAAACTAAACTGTAAATTTTACCACTTCTTGATATTAGTATAGATAGCAAAGATTAAGACTCTAAATCTACTACATATTTATCGTAATCCATATTAAATCTACACACTTTTTTGCCACCTGTTTTGCCTTATACAGTAATAAATATTCAACCAAGTCTTAACCTGTCAACTGGTGGACATGGGTATCTGCCAAGTTTAGCACCATTCATAATTATACATTAACTGTGTAGATCCTCACTTGGTAATCATCTTGATTAAAATTTTAGATCACTATTTTCCAACAGTGTTTTGCGAAGCTATTACCGCGGCTAAGAGTCTCTTTATAAATATATGTTATATATATAGCTCCGTAAATGTCTCATTCTTTAGAATTCTCGAAAACTTTGTTGAAATAAGACTGATGTCAGGGAAAGATAGTCTTCCATCAATCGTTAAAAAGTTGCCTAATTCAATAAGAAACCTTGGATATTTCTTTGACGTAAAGGTCAAATTTAAGTAGTGTAAATATCTAGGTGGCGTATTACCCACTGATCTGTAGTGTCTTTGATTATCTCTGTATTGTGCAAATGTTCTAGTCTTTTAGCAACCGATACATGTAGCATTAAGCAAACAATCCATTAGATCAATTCGTATTGACGCGTTCAAACTTCAAGTAATACTTGATATCTAAGTTTAGTATTACAAATTTGCATAGAACAGATAGTTCGTTGGCTTAGGTTACGTAGATCAGACAATCTATCTAGTTGTTGAAGGTTGTCCTGCCACAGACCGAGATCACAGCCGTTTCGCAACAACTTGTTTGCAAGCTTATATTGTTCTCTGATTCGAAACTTATCTGGATCATGTTGTGAGAACTGCTTTGGGTGTGAATATATGGAGGTTTACTAAAGTAGCAGAAGACCAAAGAAGCAATAAATGGATAGTGTGAAATACGAAAAGGCTAAGAAGGAGGTGGCTATTGTCATGACTGCAAATACAGTATGGAAGTTAAAACATGCTTCGTCTCGCACTTCAAGCTAAAATATATGAATTAAACAAATTACAAGGTTACGTTAAATAAGATATTTCACAGATTTGGAACTTATTTCTTGAAAAAATCCAAAAAGGCTGTATTTGAGTAAAGCATGACGCCTTTTGTTGTGTATACTTTTATCTTGTATGTATATCTGTGAAACCCACATCCTCCTACTGGTAAAAGTTGTTCTCCTAATTGAATTGTTTCGCCTTTTCTGAAGCCATGCTTGCCATTATTTATATTTACTTGGTCTGTTATTATTTCAACGTCTTACTGTACCTCTTTCGTGTGCTCATCCAGCAAAACACCTGTATTCAAATGAACTTAATTCCTAACTCGTACTTTACACTTGATCTTCCACTAGATTATCTGACAATGTTGGTTGAAAATCAAGATTTATTTTCTACATCAAAGAAATAAACGTTGTCAACGATTTGAAGGGCTAGCGACCTAGAAACAGCGGCTAAATATTTTGAATCAACGTCCTTGACGAAGCTTGGTCTGGTACTTACTTAGCTAGGAATTTGTCCTAACTTTAGTGGAAAATTAGTAAACGTAACATTCTACTGGCAAATAAGCGCTTGTAACTTTGTCCGAACATAACTCGGCCCTCAAACTAGTGTATGACTTTGTCAATATTAGGGTCAACTTGGGTTTGTTTAACAACCCTATTATGAGCTCTTACTTGTGCTAAATGTTATTAGCAGTGTTATGTTTGTGTTCAAGTCTGTACCTACTCTTTTTAGTCTATATCTTTGTTCGTTTTTCGTCTCGATTCAGTTATAAATTCGACAAAGTTCTTGGAATTTTTGGTCCTACACTGTCCTACAAGAAATTTCTCTCCTAACACTGCGATAATCCTAAGCGGTTAAACTTAAAGTTTTGTTTATATTGTAGCTGAATTAACGCATTTCTGTGTCCGAAGATAGGTAATACAAACATTTCCGTAAACCCCTAATTACATAAGTTTTTCAATGTTTCTTTACCAACTTGGTTGAGGAGATAATTTAGGGGAATCTTTCGCAGCAAGGACTCTGAAGTTTCCGTAACTGTTTGTTGTTTCAATTGGTTTTTGTGGAGTTTTTGTTAGGTTATCTATAGATTTATATTAGCTGTAATTTACTCATTTTTCTCTTACTTTATATTTTCTTGGAAAATACTTTTTATACCTAATGGTCCTATAAGTAAAGTTGGACACTTAAACCACTAAAGTTTAAGTTTTTAATCAAACACTGTATGCACCTTCGTACTCAAACATAGACACTTTCTTTTCTATAATGAACAAACGCTTCACAGCTGTTACGTTGACGACTAACTTTTGTTGGTACTCAGCGATGGCTAAATGTAACACAACAGCACGCCTGTATTCCCCGAAGGGTTAGTCAAAAAATCAAAATCAAAAGTCTTTATTCAAACTAGGCTGAGAATCAGCACTTTTTGAACGTCAAAAAAAAATATAAAAAATACATAAAGACAGTCCCCCAAAAACGGCCCACCCTTCGCCACTTCCTAGTGTTTTTGCTGGGAAGAAGAAGTGGCGGAACAAACTCCCCAGCAACACATCTGTCTGATTCGTTTGAAGAACTAGGTATACAAAGAATCTATATAATGAAATGCTCAATAAATAGCACTTATGTTTACACACATTGTAAAACATTACATTTCAGAATGATTGTCACGTGTTAGCTAGCACACTCCAATATACCGAGATTAAGAAAAAAAAAGTATAAAAGGCGTACCCGCTTACGTGTGCAATGCTGGCTTATATTCATAAGGCTGTGACTCTAAATTTAAAATGATAATCTAGGACCATCGAAGTGAAACCAATAAGCAGTTAACTGTTATAACAATAAAAAAAAAAACCACTGGTAAGCAAGTCGACCAGTCTCCACAAGCAGCACCCGTTCACGAGCATAACGCAAAGATCAGCCATTACCCTCCTCGCCAAGTCAGTATAACCATACCTACTGTAGTTTACCCAGATATCGCAAGTAAGGTTAGGTAATAAGAGGCAAACCTATTGCAATCAACCGGACGCCGGATTCCGAGCTGCTGCGCAGTAGCGCTCGCAAGCACTCAACCAACGAGGCAAATTATACGTTTTAGAATCTATCGTTATGTTATGACGCGAAGCATTCCTCAATATCAATGTTCGGAATAGTTAACAGTTAGGTATTTGAGGACTTTAGTAGGTATATATCGATTTTACTAAGATACCTACTCCTACGGGATTGCAAATAGAATGCGGTCTGTGTGGGCCAACCAGACAGACGAGACATAGCACCAGCCAGCCTGCACAATTTATTATGCCTACTTTCAATACTGGGAACAGTATAATAATATGTATCTTGGGCAGTTAGTGTTCCTGTTTGGCTATAATTTTATATTATTACTTGGAGCGAGCAGTGCAGAAAGCTGTCGACCACTGAGGTGATTAAGGCAAAAGTCCCTTTCAATTTTACGTGTGGAAATCCTCATGGATGTCCTCCACCTTAAGGCGGGTGGAAGGGTCTGTTAGACTCCTACTAACTAAAACCAGTCCTGGTGGTGGAGCCTGCACCTCCTTGCATTCTTCACAATCACCACAGCTGTGACGGTTAGTCAGGCAAACCCCATATCTGGTCAAGAAAGGAGCGAGCGACTCCTCGCCTTATCATACGTCGTGACTGTCGGAAACTATTCGATTAGACGACGGACTTTTTATGCAAATGCTTCTATGATAAAATGCGTAATTAAAATTTGGTTTATAAACGTAACAAAATTTTATTTTGCGGGCTGTCCGTGAGCATTGCTCTTAAGCTGTAGTCTAGTCTTTTTTCGCAAATACTAAAAGTTAAACCTCCAAAGGCATTTTATGACATCATTAGGAAGAGTTATGAGCAATTTCAGTTGGATTTTTAGGTGGAATCGTACTTAAGTTGAGACGTGAAGTGAATAAGTGAATTCGACTCCTAATTCTATGTGAAGCATAAAATTAAAGAGTCGGATATTCAATATGAGGATTTATTTCAAGGAGTATAAGATTAACAATAAAATGGTGAGTAAGTGTTTCGGACACATAGATCGAAGATAAATTTTGGTGCTTTTTTACAGTTTAAATAAGTTTCACAGTCATTGTGCTATTCTTTCAAGATATTGGCATTGCCATAAACAGTTTAAGTGTTTATAGTTGCACAGTTTACTAAGTACCTACCCGTGTAAATACAATTTAAAATTGAGTTATCAAGGTGAATGTCACGTGTCCTTAGCCTTGTTTGACATTTTTTAACTTACTTAATCCTCGTCATAACCCAATAAAGGTTTGAACATAATTGTCGTTGACAGCTCTTTGATTTAATACATTTTGGTAAGCGTGAGAAATTTTATTAAAATTTCACTAAGATATAGCCAAATACAGCTATTGGGAGACGACTCAAGGAAAATTTATACCTTGTTCAAGATCCCAAGGTTAGATTGTCTTAGTATGCAAATGTTACGGGTTTTGCACAAAGACTGTTACCGTAGGAAGGAGTTTCCCAGATTTCCACACATATTGAACTGTTCTCGGATCCTTGAAGTTTGAGCTTGTGATAATTTAGCGAAGACTGCACTGATAACTTCCTAATGCTAAGTAAAATAGAATAGTTTTACTCCTACTATAACTTAAGTTAAATAGTTTCTTGAATTTACGTACTTAGCTAGCTTAAATTTTGATTATTGTAAAAATCTCATAATCTGTCGATCTTTTAAGTTCGCCTTTTTTTCCGAATTTTTAATATGATTGTGGTTGTAAGATCACAGTTGAATGGTCCTGACTACTTAAAGAACGGCTGCGTTGACGTTTGTAATCGATAACACAGTACTTACATGGTTTTTGGTACTTTGGCCTTGCTTAATTTGTATCTCTGTAGTTGTTTATTCATAGATGTTTTTGTTAAAAGCTAGTGCACGCACACACGAGCAAAGCCAGTCTTTTGAGAAAAGGGTTGCTAAAGAAGTTACGCAATTTATTAATACAAAATAAAGTTATTTGGACTTTCGAATAAATAAGCCAATTGAATAATTATTTTGGGAGTGTTCAAACTCCTTGCGGTATTTATTCACTTCAAAAGTTTTTGGTGGATCTTTAGAAGTTACTAACTTCAAATTAACGATTTTACAAATGCCCAGCCCAGATTATTATTAGATATATATACGGTGACTGGTAATTAGTGACCGATAGTTAAACACGTGATTGTACTCATGAATACAAATAACTTTCCCAAAGAAACTTTTTTTTATACTCATTAACTTTCAATTAATTCAATTACGTCAGTAAGTACTGCACAACGGGAGCGATGGGGGTGGCGGGAGAGCGTGTGACGCTACTACTAGTGGACTTTGCCCTTCTTGAGATCAGACTATCAGCTGATAGATTTTTGCGTTTTTGTTATTTTATTGTGTTATGTTGTCGTGTATAAAAAAAAGTTTCTTTGGGAAAGTTTATTGAAATCATGAATACAATCACGTGTTTAAGTATCGGTCACTAATTACCAGTCACCCTATATATATTAACCAACTATCTATCTGTAAGAGATTTGTGCAAATATGCTAACCGACGCAGTTACTAGACAAACACGTGATTTGGCTTCGAGCCTATTAATTAGTTCTCATTAATAACGTAAGTGCCTATGTTTGCCGCAGGGGTAAGGCGGTACTGAATCTTTGGGTACTATCATCCACATCTTGCTAGTTGGATCCCTTGTATACTATACATATAATCACCTACAGCTATCACCATCATCTGCCTAGTTTTTCCCAAGTATGTCAGGGTCAGCTGCCAGCTTAACAGGATCCAGCTGAATACCAGTGTTTTACATGTAGGTAGCGACTGCTTGTCTGACCTTCACAGCCCAATTACCTCTTGGTTAAACTGGTTGTCAGACTATCGGGCTTTTACTTCTCGTAACGACTGACGGATAAAATACCAGATGAGATAAAAAAAAATACCTGTTCACATGTTCAAGAAAACTGCAAAAAAAAATAATTGAAAAATGTTATTACTTACACGATTGACGAGTTTTTCAACATTAAGTAATTTCGGTGCTGATTTTTTTTTGTTTTCTCTTTCTATAATATTTATGAATCTTTGGACATTTTTTTTTACTGTAGGTATACTTTAAAATTACCCATATTTATATGGTCGTACTATAGACAAAACATAGCGCACTGTATTTACTTTTAAGATCTGTATTTTCTGTTAAGTACCTATGTTTTACAAATAATAAATGATTGATTGATTGATTGACTGTCAAAGATCCACATATGACAGCCGGGACCGTCGGCGTCGGCTTCACACGCTTTCCGAGGCACGGAGGACTCTTACGCCCGATATTAATATTAATTTAATATAAATTATATTTATATTAATATTAACCCATTGTAAGATCTCAACACATTATGGAATGCAAATAAAGATATGAATATGAATATGAATATAATATTCTATCTCAATCCAAATCCCGTTCCTTTGCTTTTGACGGCTGCTTCTGATTGGACATCTTTAAGACTCGGATAGGCGAATTCGGTCGTTGATTGGTTACAGACAAAGATCGGGATCAAGATAGCAACCGAGATAGATTATTAATATCCAGCGTTAATGTAATTAAAAGTCACCCATCCGCAGACATCCTCGTCAATGGTAGCCTTACCTTCGACATACCCGTGCGGTTGTTGATATTTAGCCACAAGCTCCTATAATAGAAACGCCGGGAGGGGACGCCCTAGAAGAACATGCATAGACCCGATGATATTATAAGTAAAACGGTGTAGATAGGTTACCTAAACAACATTCGATCTTCAAAAACGGCACACTAACGCACGCACGCGTCTATTGACGGCGCGACGCGATACTGAGGTCAAGTGTGGCTAGTTAGCCAACGTGTCGTACCTTATTGGTGAGAATCTTCAGAAAGGTCAAGGGCGTAGTGCTAGCAACCGGCGTGTGTGTACACACACACGCCGGTTGTGTATTGCCATTATTATTATTTGCATTATTATTTGCCTATTCATACATGTTGTTATACATAACAACATGTATGAATGTAAACGAAGCAAAAGAAGTATGTATGAATCGTAGCTGTAATCTCAGTTTATGTATGGATGTATATAAGCTCTTATAGCTATCAACCGGGCACAAATCAACCCTTCTGACTGTGAGATCCCTGATGGAAAAAACAACAACACTTCAAACCCGGGAATCTGATTAATCTCATAATAGATATACCGAAAATTCCCATCAACTAAATAGATCAACAAAACAATTGGATTAATTTCGTCTCTGTATCACGTAGCGCGGGCATTATTATTACTTATCACTATTTAATTAAAGCCTTTTATCTTCGTTATTTAAAGGCTGTTCAAATTAGTAAGTAGTGCTTCATTAAACTTGAGATTATGTAAATACTTAATTGATATTGTAGCTGTACGTAATTTCTCAGTTTAAACTTTTAGGGTCAAGGGTATTTCAAGTTCAATGTTGGATTTTGTTTGTACTGGGTTTAATCAAATAAGTGTGACATTAAGGGACTTAGTACTCTCATCCAGCTCCATTCAACGTTTGTCGATAGAAAACACTAGTTTTGTAATTTTTACACAACTAAAAAGCTCCTATTTAAAAAAATAAAACATATTATAATTAAAGACATTAAAACGCCTGCACTTAAATTAATAACGCCTTATTACGTAACATTGCTAATAATGGTTTTTCAGGCACTCTCTAAAATTAACTTTAAAGCTTTCATAACTTTTGATAGGAGCTTCTTAAAATTGTGTAAAAAATATGTGTTAAGGTAGCAAATAGGTAGTAAATATTAACAGTAACAACGCGGTTAATTCAACTCTAAAACTACGAGAACTTGTAAGTGGCCAGCCGACCTGACGTCTAGATGGCTGGCCACTTTAATTCATTGATATACTTTTTTGTGCAAAAGTACCAAATATTTCACTTTAGGTACTAAATAGAAGCAAATAGGTATTAAATAGTGCACATAGTCTTAAGGACATATCTCACTTGGTCCAGTCATTCTGATGGTCACGAATGCAGCTACACTTCACAAATCCTTAGCAGGTTTGAGTTATGTGCAAATCATGTTGTAAAATACCAATTAATATAGGTAATTAGGTACTAGAGTTGCTGATATTTATTTAGGCCACAAATAATACGTTAACAACTTAGAAACATGTTATTTATAAACCATCAAGTTATGCTTGCGATCATAAAGTTGCAGTTATGTGCAAACCGATGTAGGTATATGTATATAATTAACTAGCTGACGATACGCGCTTTCACCCGCGAAGTTCCCGTTTCCGTGGGAATACAGGGATACAAAATAGCCTATGTTACTCAGGGTAAATGTAGCTTTCCAATGGTAAAAGATTTTTTGAAATCGGCTCAGTATTTTTTTTTGAGATTATTCATTACAAACATACACACGCACAAACATACTTACACAAATTTTGCCTCTTTGTAATATTAGTGTAGATAATTAATATGAATAATATAGGTAATACATTGCTCTAATTCCAAAGTAAGTAAGGAGTTGTGCAAACAGATCAATAAATTTGCCACAGTACTAGCACAGTATACATATTAATGCAATGTCTACATGCGTTAGCCCTGAATAATACCTCCCGAACTACGAACATCGTTTTTTTCGCAGTTCGGGAGCGGCTTTCCCGCGTCACACCCCGCACGATTGCCCTGTCTATACGGCTTCGCCGGGCGACTGAACGTTTTTAGATTGTGGTAGTAGGTAACCTTATAAACGTAACAAAAAATCAAATAGACAGATGTGATGTATGACAGATATACGTTAGATAGATGTGTGCCTCTTGTACAGCCATATTTAATTGCGCGGTTATGACATGTTTAAGTTGAATGTAAGCAAATGGAGGCGAGCCTGATGCCATTTACCGGACACAATCCCGGCTCCAAATAATACTTTGTCTGAACAAGCAATCGAATCCAAACCCTGATGCCCAGCTGTGGGTAAGGCTTGCAACCAGGCAGGCAGATACAGTCGTAGCTGACCTTATCTTTTAGCATATAATTATATAATATAGGGTGACTGGTAATTAGTGACCGATACTTAAACACGTGATTGTGCTCATGAATACGAATAACTTTCCCAATTAAACTTTTTTTTATACTCATTAACTTTCAATAATTCAATTACGTCAGTACTGCACAACGGGAGCAGTGGGGGTGGCGGGGGAGCGAGTGACGCTACTACTACCAGTAGATTTAGCCCTTCCCGAGGTTGGACTATCAGCTGATAGATCGTGCCGATTCGTGCCTACTGTGATCGATCACAGGCGCGCGCGCGGGAATTCCAAAAAGCGTTTTTGTTATTTAATTGTGTATAGAAAAAAAGTTTCTTTCGGAAAGTTTATTGAAATCATGAATATAATCACGTGTTTAAGTATCGGTCACTAATTACCAGTCACCCTATATACACCTTTGTATTTCAGCTCATGATTAATTTATTGTTGTTTTTGTTTTAGCGTCCAAATGGCCCGGAGTGTACGCCTCCGTGTCGGCGCGCGCAGCCATCTCCGCGAACCACGAGCACGCCAAAGCGAACTCTTGCGCAGCCAACTATCAACAATGATGCTGCTGGTAAGTACAATACTTACAGTACTTAGATATAAAACATAACGTTTTTTTTTACGTTTAAAAACATAGGTATGGTGTCTGAATAATGTAACCGTGGATTTTACTTAAAACTTTACAATTGACAATTTAAATGTGAAAGTTTCGAAGACGACCATTCAATCCAATCTGGACATTAACTTTCATGTTAAGAAACAGCTCTAAATGCGAGAAAACAAAAGGCAACAATTCACATAACGCGTGTACATGGCGATTAACTGCTAACATTATAGACGCATTTACAACACAAATTCACGCATTCTCTTTGTGTACATTTGTCTCACAGTTAATTTGGTTTCGTTTCAACAAAATGGCACTCTTGACGCAGCAAAATAGGGTTACCAGGTGGAAAATTGAAAATTTCTGAGAAATAACCTGATTTCCATGGAAAAATCCTGAGATTTTTCCGCAAACGTAATTCACAACTTTACGGGAAAATCAATTATTTACACATAGTCATGCCACGTCAATAATGTAACTTTTTAATTAAATTTTAAAAAGTCGAAAAACCGTATGATTAAAAAAACAACTGCCGCAATCCTGTTGGAGCTTAAATATTCTGAAATATCAGGTCAAATCCTGATATATACGAGTAGTAACCCTAGCTGGAAGGCGCAAAGCATTTCGTGAATTATTATCACTGTGTTTAAAATTCTTTCGTGACAAATCGCCGCCGCCTGATCACGCTTTTAACCCCCGCAGAAATCATTAAGACCTTCATTTGTTTTAATACTATAATTAGAAATTCTCGTAATTTTTTACTTTCGTGTTTCTGTACGTAGGTATTACGGTCCTGTGCTCAATTTAGGGTTGAGATTATACACGCTTTTTGCTGCTCATTTGCAATAACCGTTGGATTTGACGCGTGTGAAATGCAGTTTAGCAGGTTACTGCGGAGCTTTAACCCTTTGCTGGTATAGCAGATAAATGGAGCTCGAATTAAGTTGACGATACGGAATATAATTAGAGTGAGATGGCTATGTTTTTCACTGCGGAACTTGGATAGCTCTAATGATTTACTTTTGCCGCTGTTAGTACCCACACAAACAGTATACAACAATTAATAGAGTGTTTGACAGAATATGAACATCAAAATATAATATGTTGCTTAGATTAAGCGCATTAAAGTTGAGGAGAGGGGAGCTTGTAACGTCATTATCTAGTATAAACTGTACTGGCTAGTGACTTCATGCGACATTTTGACACAAAGAAGTATCGCCGTTATTTTTTGATTAAGTACGTGAAAAAAGAAAAATATGTGTCGAATTTTTTTTTTGGAAACTAGATGAGGAACTAAAAACTAAATTTTATCAAGTAGCCTATTGAAATCGTCCTATTCAAACGAACTTTATACTTAGAACTTGACATATCGCCTGTAATCCCTGAAGAGACAGGCAGAGGTGAACTTATAGCACATCCTTATTTTGCCAGTTATGTAGTAGTGGGTGAGCCTTTTGCCATAATAGGCACAGGTATAGGTCTAGGCTACATCATTGTTCCCGTTACGTGGGACCACTAGAGCAACAAGGCAATCGGACATAATATGATTATTATTTGTAATTGTTTTATGCAGCCAGATGTTTTACTCGCTTCTCTCACCAGGTACAATGACATCACAATAAACAATGCGTTTCGACCTGTCAAAGATACGCCCTCAGTCTATTTCGGAGTACCTACTTCTGTCCGGCCGTGACCGCAGTCACGTTGACACGCCAAACACCCGTTCGATTCACGTAGGGTTGAAAGTCCCATATGTCCCCCCTTTTAGGCCGAGACAGGGACATGTCGATGTCCCACACACGCCCTTAATTTCGATCCTAAAACGAATCGGTCCGATTTGCAAATTTTACTGTACGGAATTTGTTCTCTGAATTTAAAGTGGGGCGAATTTAACCTCCCGGTATTCAACAAAAGATCTTTTAACAGCTTAAAGATTCTTTGTTACAGTTTAGCTTAGTGGAATGTCTACAATTCTTGGATTAAATTGCTCGCAATGTTATTTTCCGTTAACCTAATTCTGAAGTCATGCCATGAATGTCGATTTGCATAAAGATATTATTTGTAATCTACCCCATATGGCCCAGCGATATCTGGATAAGGTAGCCCTATTGTTGCCGTGATTATTGGCACGCGTTACTTTAGCCTCGTACCCTTTGCATTTGAATTCGAACCTTACTGAGATGTAATCAGCTGTTACGTTTGGTTCGAAAGTGGCCATTAATAGTGGTCTAACCAGCGGACTGCCAAGTTACGGTTTCGAGTTCGAGCCCAAGCTACGGAACTGCCTTTTCGAATTCATGTTAATTATTGTATAGGTAATTATCATTTGCTTTAAAAACTGTAAAGGAAAATATCGTGAGGAAACCGGCCTAAGAGATATTTTTCAACGGCATAATGACTGTCATCAGGTTTGTCACTAACGAGAAGAAGAAGAAGCCTCAAGATAATGGAAAGTATCAGTCTATTTTCACTGCTACCATTTCTAGTTTCAGGAATTGAATGTTGGGTACGGATTCTCAGTATCGTGTTCGTGATTATGTGTAATTGTCGATTGAAGAAACGGTATCTCGAAAAACACATTCCGCTTGGTATTAATTAAATACCATTGTTATGCTCTCTTTTGTTGCAATAATTAATTAAGTGGGTTTAATTTATTGCTCAGTCTTTTGATAGTTCCTTTTAAGAATATATTTTCGATCCTATATAAGAAGGTCCATAATAATAATTAAGCACGAAACAACAAAATGAAACATTATCATTTGTAAAGAAACCAATAGTTCTTGGAAAGTATAGTGTATCGTGTCACTAAATATGAATCGAAACAGATTAATTGAATAGAAAATTGAACTGCGTGTCCATCAATTTCGCTTCGTTTAACGTATCAATTAGAGCCATCGATTGCCGACGTGAGGTGCGGTTCATTCGCGGTTTTTTACCCTGAAGTGAAAGGGAAACGCGTGTTAAATAATATACTATTTGTAGAGGAACTTTTCCATATAGTTCAATGTACAACCACGTTGGCCCTAAAGAATTCCGTGTTCGAGTCTATATTTTATCCATCGAAGACGTTCGTGTAGTCAATTTACTATTCAAATGAGCTCAATTTATAGGCCACAGGTAGAGCTAGCGAGTTGATGTGCAGGCTAACTCCGAGCCTGGCGTCGTACGTGTGAGCTCACCTTACCATGAATTATTTAGAAGCAGTGGAGCGGGAATATTATGATCGTGGTCTCTAGCCTGCCAGTATTATAAAACAGGGTTGTTTGTCTTAGAACAACGATCGTTTCAAGTTTATGCATTAGTTTGCAACGGGAACAAGAGCTAAGACGTCGTCGCTAAGTACGTTCCGGTGGAGTAAGTAATGTTTCATTAAGGTAACACCGCCCCACAAGTGCTCCGCTTCATCGTATACATCGATCTCGGTCCCCTGTGTGAACAAATTGAATTAACTAAAGGTACCGTCTAGGAATATTTCTAGTATGTCAGAACAATTTAGTTTTCCAAATATGGAGTACACAAATCTACATATTGCCTTGACACAAAATAGGCCCCGAGTGTGTTTAAAAATAAGCGTCTGGGTAAACCTTTACTACCGATGACGATTTTGAAGTAGGTAACAGTTTGAGAATAAAAATTAACTTTAATTAAGAAAAGAACCTTGAAACAGATCAAAGATAAAAGAAGGAAAACCATCTTCGCAAAACGCTTACAGAGTCTCTTTGCTAATTAGAATAAGACAAAAGTTATAGCATTTTTACAGCGCTCGGCAGTAACCGGAGTCAAAAGTAACTGAACATTTTTGCCACGGAAGCATTTCGAAGAGAGTAGGTAGTATAAAATGGATATATTTTCGCCATAAAATGTGTCCGTCGAGAGTAATTTAATGGCGGTCCTAAGGCATAACGTGGCTTGGTAGATGTTTATGATATTAAATATTATCGTCGGATATAGGGAAAGACTTTACCTTACGTACGGAATTAGCGAATAGAGATACCTTAGGGCTGTACAGAAGACACATAATTTCGACTGGCCTGTTGGTCTAGTAGTAAATGACCCTGACTGCTATGCCGGAGGTCGTGGGTTCGATTCCCACCCAGAATAAATGTTTGTGTGATGAGTACGATCATTTGTTCTGTGTCTGGGTGTTATTTATCTATAATGTGTATGTATTTAGAAATATATAAGTATGTATATCAGCCATTAAGTACCTATAACACAAGCTCTCAAGCTTAGCTTGGGACTAAATGGCGTTGTTTGAAAAGTTGTGGAATATTTATTTATTTACGAATATTTATTATTCGTTTTACAGTTGTTGTCACAAAATTTGACTGCTACGCTTAACTACTACGCAGTCACTTGCAGCCTCCTTCAGGGCGACAAACTTACATGACGCTATCTTGTACACTTGAATAGAAAAACGGGGAAATGTTGTTCCTTATATAAATTAAAGTGGCTTTAAACAAAAAATATTATCACGATATCTTTAGGTTAAAGATTGGATGTTTAAGTCAGAGAAACGGGGTTAGGCTTTCGACCGAAACATTGATGTAGGAAAGGAAACTAGTTGGCTAATATCTTATAATGTCGGTATATATAAACGAAGCGATGTTGTCCTTAGCGTGATAACGTATGTCGTGGCAGTTAGAAAAAATGCTGTAAACCATTATGGATAGTAGACTCATAAAAACGTTTCACAACGCAACGCGGTTGATGCCATCTGTTTTAAAATTTTCAACTCCAGCTAGCATAAAACACGAGCAGTTAACTACACTAGCAGACACGTTAAAACTGAAAACCAATCGACTAAAAACACGTAAAATACCGCAGTTCCAAGCGTATTTTACGTACGGTGTTTAAACTCTATTGTATAGTAGGGGTGTCGCAAAATAAATGCACGTACAACCCGAGCTTGAACTGGTCAGGCGTTAAAAGTGGGCCAAGGTTAGGACCTTACCTGACTGGTCCTTGATAATAGAATGGTGCATACGGAACAAAATGAACTGCGAAAACTACCTACTACGTGTTTAGTTTTGGAACGAAGTTCCTTATCGCGCGTTGTGAAAGGGGGGCTAGACGGAAAAAATTCTTACGAAAAGTTGCCACGACACTTTTTGCTATAGTAAGCTATTGTAAGCTGTGCGGCGTCGCATGTTCGCAGGGAGAGGGAGAGGGAGAGAGAGAAGATTGAATATTTCACTAATCAATCGAAGGGAACTTCGTTCCTTCCGGGTGTCCCTTGACACCTCTCAAGTTTTTTTTGAGTTATACCTTTAAGGACAGGAAAAACTACGCTAGCCGATACATGATGATGAACGTGATCAGCAATTAAGTCTTTTCTTGCGATTTATACTCTCTGAATAAGAGCAGAAGCGTCGTATTAATCCGGTTAAACGTGAGATAAGCATATGTGGCGGCAACAAAGTAATTCCTGGCGAAATGGAAACCCCCAAATTATTAAAACCGATTTGCAATGCTGTGTCCTATTAATCTGCTCTTTCACACATATTTTAAACATTGAGTTACCTCTTAGCATCTGCCTAGCATTTTCCCAAATGTGTAGGTAAGGGCTTCCAGTCTCACCAGATGCAGCAAAATTCTAGTGTTTTTCGTGAAGCAGCTGCCTGTATGATTTTCGCAACCCAATTACAAGGTAACAGGGTACTCCTTGGTCAAACTGGAATATAACATAACATAATATCAGGCCTGTTATTCCCGATGGGTTAGGCAGAGGTGTACCTACCTGTAATAGTTCACCTACATTTCGCTAGTTATTTTCAAGTCTTATGTAATTAGGGGCGAGCCAATTGCCATCAATCGGGCACAAATCCAGATTCCGGGATGCTACTGAAAAATATCAGATTGAAAAATTGAGTTTTTCTATCACTTTTCCTGACCCGGGGATCGAACCTGGGACCTTATGATCAGCAGTAGCGCTCGCGACCACTTAACAAACGAGGCAGTCCAAGGCGAACTGGAATGTTGGCTTAACTAAATACATCACTCTCGTTTATCAACCATCAGCATTTCCTTTTGACTTCCTCTAGTGATGAGAAGTCTTTTCATGTCCACCTGTCAACGTTAACTTACGAGGGTCTGATCAAGGGTTCCTGACAAAATCCAAACGGTTGACAACTGAATTGTATTTACAACAGGCCGGCCTTTAAAATGGGTCAAGGTTAAGACCTTACCAGTCTCGTCCTTCACATGACTGCATACGTAATAGAAACGTTAACCACAAGGATAATGTTCGTAGAGATTATGACGTTTATTTTCATTTAGAAGCTTATTTATTTTATCCTCGCTAGCTCTGTTTACACTGTGAGGGTAAAATAAATAAAGGGTATCTCTTTTAATTTGTTCGGAACAGCTTCAGAAGTGAATAGGGTAATAATATATGTGTGATTTGCTGAAAGGCAACTACCCATTTCTGGCCATGGCTTTTCCATCTGTGTTTTATAATACTAAAAATAAACTAATTTAGTTACTTAAAAACTGCTATTACCAATTTGTAATTAGTACAAAGGTATCAACATTTTATATGACACTTAATTAATTAACAACCGAGTGTCATATAAAATAAGTACCTACGGCTGTCATTCTATTATTTTCGTCCCTTGGTCTCTGAGCTACAACATAGGGATTGCAATTCTCAATTAAAAAGTCCCACCAAGTTCTATGTCACAGCGACTATAATTTATTTCTTCCTTGTGCAACACTTGGCCAAAGTTTCCTCGGCAAATGGGTATTTCATTTTGTTTTATTGGAAGACGCATAATGGTTCTAGAGTTTCAATATTAAAGATCGTGGCAAATTCATTTTGAAAGATGTAACTTTTTATACCGAAGGGTTGTTCACACAGCACCCGTAATTCTAAAAATCAACATGGCGCTCCTGTATTTCCTTGTGTTCGGGTTATCACGCCAGAACATCTTGTGGGTGGTTCTAAGTTGTCGGTCCGTTGTCTGACTGTTTATCAGCACCTACGCCTGACATTCACCGGTAAGATCGGTTTAACTCTATGCCTACAGTTATAGGGTAGGCCTTATATCAATGTTTACATTTCCCTGATGGAAAAGAGTCGAAATTTCGAAGGTATTAGTGTGAGAAGCTTTCAACGTGGTAGAAATATTTTGTCATGAGATAGAACCCGAATGATTTACAACTGATAAGATAACATTTTCATTTTGGATTCCATATAAAGGCCATGAAAAATTTCAGTTATAGCTTTTTTTTAACTGAGCTAGAAAATAGGAGATTTTCAGTTCGTTTGTATGTTTTCTTTATGTCTCGTGTGGACATCGGTTAAATTGTTTGGTTTTAATATCGAAAGAGCAGAATCATTAAATACTAAAAACAATTCTTGTTTCGGAAATATTATTTATTCGCCACCTTTTGGTGTTTCTTAGGAATTTGTATTTTTTTTTTGTAAAATGTTTTAATGTTTTGTTTGGTCGTGAATCTTCGAAAACCGCTGGACAGAATATTTTGGAGGACGCATACAGTTCGAACGGCAAGTTAAAATTAAAAGTGGATGAAGTAACTGACATTTACTTTGTGAACTACCTATCATTAACTTAGTTGTTATTTCAAGTAGCGTGACAACTAACAGTCAGCGATGTTAGTGAATGTTTACTCGTGATAATGTAGTGTTTAGTCCTCTTGAAATATTGATGTCTCACAACTTATTACTATGTACTCAAGCGCGAAACGTTCATACATGATGACTGTTTTTTTGTCATGAAAACGTGACGGGTAATAATTCAAAATGTGATATGAATATCCAGATGCTTATTATACACACATCAAAAGTGTCTAGGGATCAACATATATTTTTGCAATAACTTTTCTCCTGATTGATATTAATTAAAATTTTCTTTAAGGATTCATCAAATAAAGTGTTTTCGTTTGTCACAGTAACGATAAACCAAGTCACCTTTGCATTAATAAAGAAATTTGCCATTTTCCTAATAAAGGGATTTTTGACATTTGAACCACTAACATTAAAGTTCGAAAAAAAGACTGAAATAACAGTTTTCTTTAAAATTTTATTGGGTAACTTAAACAATTAATAATCCGTGTTTCTACCGCGAACACTAACAACACAAGAACATCGGTTTGGCATACTCAAAATGAGTTCATCCAAATCACGCTGTGGAATGGCCGCCCATGTTCGTTGCAACAACAAAAAAAGGTCTTCTTGCGACTGGATACCCTCCATATTCGGCAGAGCTCTTCTCTGTAGCATATCCCATGCATGCTCAATCGGGTTCAAGTCTGGCGACTGAGCAGGCCAGGGCAGGACATTGATGTTAGCTGCGGCGAGAGTCTGTCTTACACACTGAGAAAAATGTAAAGCAGAATGATTCGTAACGAGGGCGGATTTATTCGTAATGAAGGCGAAAAAACGACCAAAAGTCAACCGACTAAAAACGCCTTCCTAGGTTGGAGGCGTTTTACGCCTTAAGCGTAAGGCGCAAAAATTAAGCAGCAATATACTCTCTAATGTGTATTTTAGGCGTAATTATTAACAAATAAGCCCTAATTCAAAAGCTATAAACGTGGTAAGTCAGATAGGATCGACTGATTGACGATGAGATTTAACTTCCGGTAAGGCGATACAAACGGTAAAGGGAGGTGCTCGGGTCAACACATGAAACCTTCCGACGTATCATTGTCCCAATTGACTTCCAGTAAGGCGTTTTAAGTCTTTTCTTACTGAAGTTTAACCTGTGCACTAAGCGCTATTGATGTTTTCATAAGTCGTAATTCACTTTTAGTAAGGTGTTTTACGTCTTTTCTTACTGTGGGTTTAACCTGTCCACTAAGCGTTTTCAACGTTTACTAACTCGTAATCGACTTCTTATAAGGCGTCTTATGTCTTTCATTACCGTGGTTTAACCTATCCATTAAGCGTTTTCAACGTTTACTAAGTCGTATCTACCTTCTAGTAAGTTGTCTTAGAATTTTCTATACCTACGATTAAGTAAGCCGTGTCGTAAGGTAATTTATGCTTTCTTTTCGAGCAGAAACGTTTTATGAAGACCGGAAAAAAAGCCTTCTAACTGCTGGTAACGCTTTTCTCTAAGGGCATGATTGACTTGCTTTACTATCATTTATTAGTTCATATTAAGGGCATTGGGCCGCTCAAAGTGCGCATTCACTCTAAGGTAGCGCGAGCCAATATCCTTCACATGAACTTCATGATAGTAGATCAGCCAAGCGTGCCTTCAGTGAACAGCGTAGGTAACCTGCTGTTTTCACACATGAACTTCATGATAGTAGATCAGCCAAGCGTGCCTTCAGTGAACAGCGTAGGTAACCTGCTATTTTCAAAAAGCTGTTCTCCCAGTCTTTGTAAGCTTCTGAAATCAATAGAACAATAATGTATAAAATACTTCAATAATAACTGTTTACAAGATACTAAAGAAACTATACATACCATAAACGATAGATAAGTACCTCCTCAACCCAACATTATAACCTCAACAATAAGCCGAGAGTGTCTGTATCTTGTAGGAATGATAGTGGCGTTGCAATAAAACCACTAAATAAAATTCAAAAAATCTGTATTAGTAAATCAATTTAGATATACATAACTTCTTAAAACCAGATAAACATATTTGAGATCGGAGAGATTGAGCGGTTTTGAGATCGAACTCCGAGTACTTTCTGTTCTTCTTGTTGCGGTCATCCATAATATCTGAAAGTAAACAAGCAAATTAAATTAATAAATACGTACCTGCTTAGATTTTAGCGCCTGTTCTGCAGCTGCGAAATTTGGTAATAAAACTACTCACGTAATTACGTGACAAGTCCAAAAACGTGTCACTTAATTCCGTGATAGCAAAATATATAATACAAAGAAAGTCAGTCAAAGTCATCATTTTAATTAAATAAAGATTTAAAACTAATATAAAAAAACATCAATCTTGTCAACTAAACTCAAAATAAGTTTCAGTTAAAACCACAAATAATTGTACATAACTACTATAATTCTGTGATAGCTCAGAAACCACTCTACCGCTAAAACGCTAATATTTTTGACGAACAAAATAAGCTCTAACACTAAAACGACTTAGAACTATGACAATTTTTTTACTGCTACATCAAGGGAATATCAATAACAACTCACTATTAGAAAGAAGTTAAAAAATTGGTTAAATACTTACATAAATACAGCAAAGTTCGCCGCCAATTCACACTCTGAAACCGGCGAGATCTGCGCGCAAACTGACAAAACTGTTAGTTGTTGCTATCGCGCTCACTTGTGCGTCCCCAAACTTTACAGACGAATTTGGACTTTATTAAAAAAGTATGTGTTGCTGCATCGGTCGCTCGCCGCGCGCCTGCATTTCCTCGCGCCATCGGTACAGTGACGCGAGTACTTTCGCCTCCAGGTCCCAGGGCGGGGATCCGGCCAGTACTCCGGCCGCCTCGTAGGAGATCGTGCGATAGCCCCTGATGACTCTGACGGCCATCGCTCGCTGCGGTCTCCGCAGGACAGCGATACTGCCGGCCGTCAGGTCAGCCGCCCAGAAGCTTATATTAGCCAATTAACTCGGTATCAGACTTTTTAAACGTTTGATTAAATTGTAACTAACATTCGCCTTTTCCTAATGGATAATATTGCCATAAATCTACGGTTTCATTCACCGGATATGTACCTAAGTCGTTATAAGACATTTTTCACCGTTTGATTAGTCGTAACTTGAGCGTATTTCGCCTTATGATAAGACAAATATCGCCAAATTTAAGGTTGTATTGACCAAATATGTACGTCGTTATATGACGTAATGTTACCGTTCAATCAGTCTTAACTTGACCATGTTTTGCCTTATGATAAGGTGAATATTGCCATATTTACGTTTATATGTGCCGTATATGTACGTCGTTTTATAATCTAAGGTTACCATTTGATTCGTCGTAATCTGAACATATTTCACCTTATGATAGGGCGAATATCGCCCAATTTACGGTTGCATTGACCAAATATGTACGTCGTTATATGACGTAATGTTACCGTTCAATCAGTCGTAACAAGACCACGTTTTGCCTTATGATAAGGTGAATATTGCCCTATTTACGTTTATATGTGCCGTATATGTACGTCGTTATATAACCTAAGGTTACCATTTGATTCGTCGTAATCTGAGCATATTTCGCCTTATGATAGGGCAAATGTGGCCACATTATACCTACGTTTATATTGCCGAATACATACGTCGCTGAAAAACTTTATGTTTACGTTCAAATTATTGTGATTGAAGTATATTCCGCCTTATTGTAAGGTGAATATTGCCATGCTAAAGATTATTTATGACGCTTACGAAAGTTTATTTATGACTTATTTTTACGTTTGTTTAGTTTTTATTAAAGTGTATATCGCCTTAATTTAAGTTAAGTATTGCCATAATTACGGTGAAATTCACCACATATTCGACGTAGTAAATTTAAGGCGTTTTTTGTAGTCCATTACTGCTGTATTAACAGTATAAAGTTGAATTCCAAGACTACCTTACGGTAAGACATTTTTGATGGTTAGTGTTTATCATAAAAGAAGTACCATTTTAACGGAAACGCCTAGCTAAGCCAAAATAACCGCAAGCGTTACAAAATCGCCTCGCGTCATTACAATTTAGCCGTCGAAGGCGGATTTCAACTTAGGCCAGAAATCAATTTTTCTCAGTGCAACTCGTGAGGCTTCATCACTCTTCAGGGAACTTAATTAGCGACCAAACAGTCAGAAACCGCTTGCATGAAGTGAACCTTCATTCCCGAAGACCGCTACGGGTACCACCTATAGCAATGCACAATCGTAGGATTCGATATCAATGGGCTCTTGAACACAGAAATTAGGCAGAAGAACAATGGCGTTTCGTGTGCTTTTCTGATGAGTCTCGTTTTGGTATGAGACCGGATACAAGACGTATACGGCACTGGAGAACCCCTGGACGCCAACAGCGATTAAAATCCTGCCAGGAAGTCCATCCTTATAGTGGTGGAACCATAATGGTATGGGCGGGTATTTGGATCGGCGGAAGAACTGAGTTGATTTGGATCAGAGGCAACCTCAACGCTCAAATTTATGCTGAGACGATTGTATCAGACGTCATCGTTCCTCTACAAGTGCAAATCGGTCCCTTATTTCAGTTAATGCATGATAATGCACGACCGCACACCGCAAGAGTTGTAAGACAGACTCTCGCCGCAGCTAACATCAATGTCCTGCCCTGGCCTGCTCAGTCGCCAGACTTGAACCCGATTGAGCATGCATGGGATATGCTACAGAGAAGAGCTCTGCCGAATATGGAGGGTATCCAGTCGCAAGAAGACCTTTTTTTGTTGTTGCAACGAACATGGGCGGCCATTCCACAGCGTGATTTGGATGAACTCATTTTGAGTATGCCAAACCGATGTTCTTGTGTTGTTAGTGTTCGCGGTAGAAACACGGATTATTAATTGTTTAAGTTACCCAATAAAATTTTAAAGAAAACTGTTATTTCAGTCTTTTTTTCGAACTTTAATGTTAGTGGTTCAAATGTCAAAAATCCCTTTATTAGGAAAATGGCAAATTTCTTTATTAATGCAAAGGTGACTTGGTTTATCGTTACTGTGACAAACGAAAACACTTTATTTGATGAATCCTTAAAGAAAATTTTAATTAATATCAATCAGGAGAAAAGTTATTGCAAAAATATATGTTGATCCCTAGACACTTTTGATGTGTGTACTTTTATAAAAGTACTTAATGTGCCTCATGACTGCTGTCGTCAGAAAGTTATTAGGTTTTCGAATAGCAAGAGGAGTATTCAGCACCTAAAGATCATTTTATGTATTGAAAATTGAGTTTAATAAAAATGTACATAAAGGCACTTTTATAATCTTTGTTGGTTAGGAAATTAGCACGCTACGGTTGCGACCTTTACGTGACTGAATTAAAGAAGTGAGACTAATGGCTAAAACCTTTACAAAAAATGATTCCCAAGAGGATGACAAAGCGGTGACGCCTTCGTTTTTTGTAAAATAAATTAAATACCTAGTAAAAATTATGTTTCTTTTTTAAAAATATGAATTAAAGGCTATCCAGTTTCCACTTCCGGCCCATTATAACGGTTAAGGGAATATTTACAATCACCACCATCAGCCATCGAAATGGTGACATTATTCCCAAGAAAATTCTGAGACAAAAGAGTGTAACGCTGTTAGTGACTGAATTCCTTTCCAAAAACCACACGCCATGTCCTCATTACGGAAGCGAATTAAAAAGTTATTTTAGCGACACGAATAAAGTTTATCACCACAATCTATTGTTTCGTTCTAGACTCCGCAAACTACACGTAAACGTCGTTTTCACAAGGCAATATACATTTAGTGCACCGCTACATATCGAGCTATACTTTGCCAGTATAAGCTAAACACGAATTTTATAACATTTTCGTACAGTGTGAGGCCAGTTTGGACATTTAGCCGTGTGGAAGTACACCTACGTTCACATGTTCTCTCTGTACTGGTTTTACTGCTAAATACTCCAGAGGCTGGAGTTTCATTTCCACAATACTTTTCACTTCTTCATCGTATAATTATGACTAATGCCTCGGATATGAAGTCAGTGGAAGCGGAGTGGCAGGAGCGGCGGTCCGTTCCATTGCTAGGCAACTGGCTTCGAAGGGAGCGGCACGTTCTATGGAGTTCTAGGAACGTAGATCATAGGAACGCGCCGCGCCCTCTCCGCCGCTGCCGCTGCTTCGCTTGCGGCCCACTGCCCGCTGACTTCGTCGTCGTGACCATATATGTATGAGGTCATTGCTTTGTACACCATCACTCTCCATGCTGGACGGGTTTCGGCCAAGCGCACAGATGCTTGAAAAAACCCTCTGCAGACCACCTTCATTACATCTCATGACTCCTTTTTCCAAGATAAACCACAATAAGCTTTTTCAAGCTATCATGCTCCCTCCTTGACACGTGATGACGTGACCTTAATGCAGAAGCCGCTTGGATGCAGACGGTCGATAGGTGAAATTTTACTAATTCGTTCTGAAAACTTAATAATTTTATAATCATTACCTGCCTAAACTGTCCCACTGCTGGGCGAAGACCTCACTTTATACCTTTCCTCTCCCAAGTCTTAAGGAAGACATCCAAGTCGGCCCTCCATCCACTAAATCATATAAATTACTTATAATAATTTCTTCTAAAATACTTACACTAAACTATCTAGCTCTTCAGCTGATCTTAACTGAGAGTTTACCTTATAAGATAGATAATAGAATATTCAAGTTCCACGTTCGCTTCGTGGTAGTAACTTGAGTGCCACACAAAGTTAACTTCCTAAAGGGAACTACGATATAGTTAGTATAGGACCGTTATGCAAGTTTGTAAGTCTTAAGTGAGCCCTACCCTTACATTGTAGTGCCCTATACTTACACTTAAAGCGATTTTCTCTTAAAATGTTGATAAAAACTTTGAGGAAAATTACCTCTCTCCAGGTGAGAGAAAACTGTTTCCAACAATATCCAGTTCATATTAATACCTACCCCACGAGGAAATTGCATTAGAATCTTGCGAAAGTGTCCGGTATTTATGCTCGACTATACTTAACTTTGTTAATAGTTCACCTGTATCGAGTGGACCAGAATAAACATCGTAGGCATTAGAAAATTGTAACATCTTTAAGCAATGGTAGGCCCATTAGAAAAGCACAGCCAGTTCAATATATATAAAAACCCCTATTCATTTTTAAATACCTTTCCAACAATATATCACACATTAGGGTTGAAATAAAAAAAAAAATCACTTTCCTAATAAAACATTTTTTTCCAATTTTTATTTTACCACTTTGTCGATGTCGGCGTGATTGATACCTACACATATTGGTACCAAATTTCAGCTTTCTAGCGCTAACGGTCACAGAGATTAAGCGAGGACGGACAGACGGACGGACAGACAGACATGGCGAAACTATAAGGGTTCCTAGTTGACTACGGAACCCTAAAAATGAATTGCCACAAATGTTTGTACGCGTATCATTGCAAAGCTCAATACTAATTATTGTTGTACTTTGGTGTTTGTAGTTGTCAGGACAAGGTTTATAATATGACTTAAATAGCTTCTTAAACCCGATGTGAACGGGCTCTTACTGTAGAACATTCTCTTTTCTAAAAGGCTCAATATTAAAAACTTCCAACTGATTCCAAGCCATTCGAGCCTTTCCCGGAAAATCTATTCACCATCAAATCGGGGCGTCCTAAAAGATATCTGAACATCAAAAGATGAACCTTATCGTAACTGACGGATATTACTTCCTACGGATTACGCACCGTAGATCGACGCGGTCCAATCAATGGACTTTGGCTGTCAGATATACGCTTCGGTAGGCCTAAAGCTATTCCGTGCTACAATGGATAAGGGACCATACCTAGTAAAGGGTAAACTCTAATAGCAGCATGCTTGTTGTTGGGTTGTGGGGCATGCAACTAAATAATTACAACAGCACAAGTTGATCGAAGATTTAACTACGCTTGCCAAGGTTGGATATGTGATCATTCGGCTTATTCCCAAGAGCTCCAAATCTATTGTTCTCCAAACAATTTCTCTCCATACATTGATTCCCAACAGCTCCATAATTTTATTAGTTAAATAATAAAATACTATTTTTTTTCCCAGCGGCTCCAAACCAAATTGCGTAAGGTCAACAAAACACAAATTTCTTCCATCAATAATATAGAGGTAAGTAGTTTCAGTACATAGGCAGTCACAAATCAATCTTATCTTAGCTAAGTATGTGCAATCTGTACTTGAAAATTGGAGCTCATGGGAAAGATTTTAATTATTACTTTTATATTGCTTTTTTAATTTGGAGCCGTCGGGAATAAAATTATGGAGCGCCTGGGAATAAGCCGATCATTCATTAGTACGTAATATTAAATACATATTAAGACCCTTCGGTGCGTCGGAAACTACGTTAAGCCGTTGGTCTGACTGTCTGTCAAACTGTCATTAGTTCATTTTTAACAATCTTTACGAATAGTGTGAACCCCAAATTGTCCAGACAACCAGTTCAATCGTGTTACTTAGTTGTTAGGTTGTGGGGGTCAGATGGCAATCGCTCCACTACTGGCATTTAGCTGCATCTTGTTAGACTTGAAGTCGATCCCAAGGCAGATGGAAAACAGCTAGCCTGATGATGAATAACTTTTTTTCCCGTTCTGAGAGCCTGTTTATTTTCTAAAACAATTTAAAACTTATCTAAAAAAATCCTATAACTCCCAACATAATATTATGTAAACTCGGTAGATATCTTTTCTGGATTTTCCTCGTCTTTTCCTTTGTTGTCTGAAGCAAAGATTCTTCGAGGATAGAAATGTTGAAATCATGTCTCGATAAATTGGTTTTTGAGAGTCTTTACATTTATAAACTATACCATTGTTTTCATAATATTACTGACATCACATATAATAATATTATGTAAATGGAAGTTCAAATAAAAATGATCTCAACAGATTTCACAATTAATAGTAATTATACTTTGAATAGGGTTGCCGGATCAGAATATTCCAGCCCTGCTCTGCCTTGACTGAAATATTTTGTTAATAAACAAGTCTAAGAATCCGAAATGGATGTGGTTATAGCAAAAGGCATGCAAAATAAGTTTCCTGAGTAAAAAGCGACTGGATTTTGTAGCTCAAAGGGATTGAGTGAAATTCTTCAGTAGTTCTATTCTTGGTACTTTCAACTAGTTACTCGTAGGTGTTATAACTTTAAGCGCGTTTAATCTCCTGACACTGAAAAATGACAAGGTCGATTTACAGACCCTAACACACCAAGCAATCCCAAACTTCCAAACTTCCCCTGTTGATAATGAAACTTATTCTTTTGTTGCAAGATAATTGAAAAACTATGAAATTGAATAAATTTAATAGATTAGGGTTGCTTGATGAGCTCATCTCTGTATCTAATACTTAAAAAAAAAGATTTCACAGAAGCCTTTGAAAGAGCTAACGATTGTCTCTAACATGGAAATGAATCTTTGGCGCAACAAAAGAAGACAATACAGTTAATAAACCCACTCACAACTGGGTGGCGCGTGTACCACGGTTGCACCAAATGGGAGTCCAGCTCAGCATAATCTAGGATGTCTGCCGCTGGTATTCTGTATGAGAATAGCAGCCCTATATTACCACAAGGCCAACAAGGTTGTTATGCCCTTTTATGTTTATACGAGTAGATCAGAAAGTCAACTGTCGGTGAATCATTCGGGCCGAAACTTTAGGTATAGTTACATAGGTATGTGTGCGTGTGTGTTTAGGAAATGGTACCTACTACCTACCTATGATTTATACTCCTGCGTGGTCGAACCTAGTCGTGCTATGAATCATGGTACGATCAGCTACCTACTAAGGTATACTTGTTATGACTTATGACCCTTTAGACGTAATCACTCATCACAGAAAGAAGGTCAAAAGCTGGGAGTGTTTTGTTTTGTCCTTATTAAAGGACAGACGTGATTTATTTGCTCCTTTGATCTTAATTTTAGAAGGAGTTTAGTACAAGCCCGTGTTAAAATATCGTGTGTCTTCGCGTGGGGGCTTTAAATTTAATATGAGAGTCTTAAATTATGCTGTCTAAAAATGGTGATACGTATTTAGTTTTTTGTTAAAACGCTGTACCTCTATGACCAGATGTATTAACGTAAAGAAAGCAAAATATGTGTACAGACGCCAGCACATCAACCTACCCCAAAGTGTAAAATTTCTTTGATAGGTTTCCAACTTTATTCTAAACAAAATAAGGTTCATGTTCAATTGGGAAAATTTGACAGGTTAGGGTAGCTTGATGTGCTGGCGTCTGTACATTAGGGCAATTTTTATTATGATCAGATAACTTAAGTCTGAAGAAAAAAAATGGCGGTTTGACATATCTACAAATACACTAATATTATAAGAGGAAAAATTTGTGTGTGTGTGTATGTTTGTAATTAATAAACTCAGAAACTACTGTGGCGATTTCAAAATTCTTTCACCTTTGGGAAGCTACATTCACTCTGAGTAACCAAGGCTACTTTTTAACCCTGTGTTCCCACAGGAATGGGAACTAACGCGAGTGAAACTTCGTGACGTCCGCTAGTTGTCTATACAAATGCGGGCAAACCTCCATTTTTATTCCTTGGATAAAAGTTATCTGATGATTGAAAAATCAGTGTTAAGAATAAGTAAGCAAAATAATGTCGTTCTGCATATTTTGCCAACCTCCGTAAGAAAATGGCGTGAGTTTATCTATGTATCTAAAAACATTGTATAAGTTAAGTGTTCTAGTTGTCTATAAAACACTAACTAGACTTGTATTCGTAACTAATATAAATATTTTAGGTCAAAATTTACTCACACGCGAATGTCAGATTTATTACACAGAGGTTAAATAACATATTACTTAATTCTTTTACCACTTTTTTAAGCTTAAATATCAATCAAGATAGACAAAACAGCTGTTTTAGTTATTTCCCCAATGATTAAGGTCATTGGGGAAATATGCTATAACCATCTGTCTAAAAAATACATAACATTTCATATAACATTACATTACACTTTCTTTCAACATACCTACGTCACGTAGACAAACAATTTTTTATCGAAACTCGGAATGGCTCGTGGGACCACTATTTCGTTCCAATTACGCTATATTTACAGAAATGTATTTCCTTCATAAAGTTTTAGATGCCGTTTTATTTTTTATTATTTTTGCACCCCAAGAGAGTATGAAAAGTACATAACAACATCCGTTTTCCCTAAAGAGTTTGTCGGAGTATGTAGTACATACTGTGCTAAACTTGAACCTCACTGGCTTATTCTAAAGAGAATAATCATGAGTGTCTGCACTTAATACCGTAGACTGAAATAGCTAAAATGCAGTGAGAAAACTGGTTTAAAAATAGTACCACTTCTTGGAGTGGGAAATGGCTTAGCCTTCTATTAGGATTTGGTTTCCGCACTTAATCCTAGTTTGGACCATTGTGCGTGAGCCATGGCGGCCGTTTTGTTGGGGGGTTACTCCAACCAACCCACCTCCTTCCAGAAGCAGATTAAGCCTCCCAAGCATCTTAGTGTCCTGTAAAGCTTAGCCTTACAGGTTAGCCATCCAGCAGCCGTGGACTTGCATGCATATCTGAGGAAGTATAACTAATTATATTAATACACTGTTATACTGTATATTCGTTGATGATGATATTTATCAGTAACTGCAATAACAAATACTGTTACCCAATTCGATATTGTACAGACGCCAGCACATCAAGTTACCCCAAAGTGTCAAATTTTTCCAATTGAATAAGAACCTTATTTTGTTTGGCAAAACGTAGAAAAACGATCAAGGAAATTTGACACATTGGGGTAACTTGATGTGCTGGCGTCTGTACTTAATAAAGACGACAGACCTTATGTTGTAGATAAATTTTGTTAATTGTAATAAACAAAAAAAAATCTATAGCAAGGTTTACAAATAACATAAAAAGTTCACGAATAACATAAAAGTTTACAAGTAACACAATGCATGTAACATCTTCTTCGCAAAGTCGCTGAGAGAACATGAGAACAAGTCCAATCTGTCAGCCACCAAACTGCCTGTGCTCAATATGTTACTGGGAAATACTTCTAAATTTAAACTATAGATGTTATGACTTCTTTTGTTTACCCTAAAATCAATCATCCAATGAACAGCCGGTCGATTCAGTAATTCAAAATCACCCTGTAAAAACTTGTGAACTGTCAATGCCTATCGAAACCATCATTAGTATAAAATGAAAGGAATGAAAGAAAGAAAAGTCTCTTGGGTTGGCCTTAAAGCAAAATAAACGAAACAAACCCCAAAGCAAAATAAACGAAACAAACCCCAAAGCAAAATAAACCCTCAAGCAAAATTTATAAAAGCTGTTTGTTCTGCAATTGACTTCAATAATCGAATAAATGGAATAATAGATATTTTCTCATCTAGACTTAGGGGAGTAGTGTTGTTGGCCCACTGGTAATGGCTGCGACTTAAAAGTTCACACAGGCGTTCAGTATTTCGTAACCACAGTTCTCCAAACAGTAGGTAAAGGGAAACATCGTGAACAAACCGGCGGCATGCCCCTAGAACCTAAAATTCGAGAACATGTGACGTCTACCAATCCGCACTGCATCCGCATGGTAAAGACGGTCCACTCCTTCTCACGGAAAACCGGCTCGTGTCCCAGTAGTGGGAACATTATAGGCTAATTGTGTTATCATCAAAACTCAAAAAGAAACCACGATCACAAAGCCCAAGTTCGCTAACCGTCTGTGTGATTAAATAAACGAGTTCATACGTACGTCAGAATAGCTTTTAAAACACAAATGTTTATTGTATGAATGCATAATTTTAAACACACGTGTTAGCCGTTAGACACTCGTCTGTCATTTGAAAGTTGATTCTGAATAATATAGAATTCATCTAAAAGTTTAATATGACTGCAAAGGCGGTCTGTAGGTGGTTCAAAATTTCAAATTTGAAATTTTTTCCACCAATATATCGTGGAGAATAGAAGAGAACATTGAAATCGTAATGTGTGTTTTAAAATCTATTTATTTTCAATTAATATTCATAATAGCTTACCCGGCCATGCGTTGTTGTAGCTCAGAAATGCTAAGCCATACGTCGACCCTATACTATATGCTGAACTTTTGGAACTTATTATAAGAAAACCGAAAACTTAAAAAAAATATATTGAAGTCAATTATAACTAACCGATAATAATACAGGACAGTATACGCCATATTTCATAAAAAAATAGAAAAGAAAATGCGAAGCCGGATAGTAAAAGTACTTAAAGATATTCAATCTAATAAAATTGTGAATGTTTTTCCCCTTAATAATCTCTCATCAAACAACTGAATGCCACGTGAGCTCGGCTTCAGGCAAAGTTTACTGAAGTAGCTTTCGCCCCAATTTACCAAGTATCCTTTGTCGCGAGAATTCACGTGCAAACACCTACTTTATTTTGAATTCAATGTTTCGAGTCTAGCACTTTACACGTTTTCATAATCGGTAAAGAAGTCCTAGTATTCAAGTCTGTAAAGTTAGTGAAACTAAAACCTGTTAAACAAAAAAATTGCGAAGGAATCAGAATGACCCGTAACTTATTGATGTTGTCCGGCAATGCCGGTCGACTAGTCGAATATAATTATGTAGTTTGTTCGAAAAAATAACACGGTAAGGAGGGTAGATGAATGTTAGATCGGAGTTTGTCGATCGGCATAAACCGAATGTTTACGGCAAAGTGTTGTCCACAACACTTGTAAAACACCCTTTATTTACCCATGTCTTATTTTAACTTTGTGGAGACGCATTAAAAAGCCACACACAAAAAGACACGTCTAACATCTCCTTTATATTTAATGCATCCACCTGTTAACACTAATTTACATAGGTCACTGACATGCGAACTTGAACCACGACTTAAACAAGTCTAAAATATCACGACTACTTTTTTCTCCATTTCTCCGCTTGGGAGGTTGGTTTTATTTTAGTTATCATTTACGAGAGTATTGTACCATCGAC
This sequence comes from Euplexia lucipara, assembly GCA_921972225.1. Taxonomy (NCBI): domain Eukaryota; kingdom Metazoa; phylum Arthropoda; class Insecta; order Lepidoptera; family Noctuidae; genus Euplexia; species Euplexia lucipara. Next base: position 15,785,828 of record OV179155.1, on the reverse strand, counting down.
AAGTCGACATATGTTCGGGTAGAGAGGCGCGTGCGCGGGCGCAGGTCAGTCGACGCGGTTCGTTTGTTGCGCGCGCTTATCTGATCCATTCTGATCGATGATTGGATCACGACGTGTTTAGTATGTAAGATAATTGCAGCATGTGAAGCGCGACATTCTTGTGTTGACTTATTAGTTAGAAAAATATTTTAGTAAGAATAATTATTACAAAGAAATTTAAAATATTATTTTTAGTCAAAACTTTTTCTAAAAACACGGTTATAAATCACTGTAGTGTCGAACTTTCCGAAAAAGAAACACTAATTAAATCGTGTAATTTCGCCGGTTATTTGGATCTCGACTCCCGCGCATGTGCCAAGCGTTCGAGGCGCATTTCTTTAGTGTCGACCGATGACACCGTGCCCGTGCGTCTACCCCACACACTTTTTTTAATACTTTTTGTCTATAATACAAAGAGTTACCTTCAGTCGCAAATATATAGTTTGAAAGTGGACTTTTTCTTTGTACTAGCTCCGTGTATTGTTTGTCAACAAGATGGAAATGTTAATAGTGCAAGATGGTCCTATTGTGGTATCCTGGATTGTATTCCTGCTTCTCATTTGTCGGTGTTATTACCAGATCCGTGCGATCAGACTTACTGGTAAGTGTTTTTACTTTTACTTTAAAAGCAATCGGGTTTTCACGTGTCATTGTGAGCCATTTACACGTCGGAAACATTACTTTTTCTTTGAAAACATGATCAATGGTCGCTTGTTGGAAATAATAATGTGTTAAGTTAAATGAAAATAAACGGTCTCTGGGAATGGCAATTATATTAAAAAGCATGGAATTAAAGTAGTTTGCAGTTGAAAGAACAATTTACATAAATAAGTTGGAAGCTCTTTAGGGAATGTGAAAATTCTAGTTTTGCATTTTTATAATGAACATAAAAATAGGTAGGTAAGTACATATTTACTATAGAAATAACTTTCTTATAAAATATGCAATTGTAAGGTAGGTTTGCTAAATAGAATAATTTACGTAAGTTTGTTACCACATTGAGTTCATAAATGATGTAAGTATTTAAAAGTGATAAGTATCTGCTTTCTACTTAAAAACTTTAAAAGTTTAAATACTAAAACTGAACAAGTAAATCAGTAAATACTTAGTTAAATACTTTATGTAAAGAAGCTTTCAAATTAAAAACTTGTCTAAGTTTATTCTAGTTCTTTATAAGTTTTAAGACGTAACTCAAATTAACCTCAACGGCATAAATTACTACGTAATCCAACTGCGTGACGTTTTCAACCAACTGTGCTGCCATCTGTCTCGGCTTAACACGAAAACCAACTTGACAGTTTCTCCTTTTATCTAACCATATTCTTGTAATCTGTGGATTTCTTTGAGAATAAATACACACATTTATATATCTGGTTACTTAAAATTTCTGCCCATCGAGTATGATAGTCAGTCAGTCTGACATTATTTTATTTTATTTTAACCCAACCAATGTCGCCAGAAGCCTGCTGTACTTGCATATGATTATGATGGAACCGGTGTAACACTTTGACAAACGTTTCTTAACCTTTCAATCGTGTCAAGAGACACAATAGAAAGACAATGACAGCATGGACGGGTCCGCTTGGTCCGCTTGGGGTTTAATGAATTAATATAAAAATCTGCTAGAAATTGTTATTGTGAATGGGTGATAGGAAACCAACACCATTTCATTGTCTTGTACGTTTGTACAGAAAAGTTAAATTAAAATGTAATCAAACAAACAACTATGGACCTACACATTCATTTCGTGTTTTATTCCATTTACCGAGCGTCGGAATCAATCTTACTCGAAATATTGTTCGCTCCAACAGCTAAACAAGAAAGGAATATCAATTTGAAACTAATCGAATGATTTGAATGTTGCATCGAGTTAATTGAATGTGTCGCAATTGCGTGTTTCTCGTCGACACGAGTAAAGCGGGCCATACATCTATCGATTTATCGTTAAACAAGAGTAACAAAGATACGTGACACGACAATTTATCAGTAATGTTTTGGAAACGACATAAACAGATCTAAGTACAGATATTCGTCTAGTAGAAGTGTGAATGGGACAGCTTTATTTATATTATACATAGCTAGGATTTCGAATATCGATGCGATGCAAACTGGAAATCAATATGTCTGTGTTTGTTTTACGAAAATGTCCGAGGTATACATACAAACATTTGTTTCAGTATCCCGTGTTGCCTTTGAAAATTGTATGCGACCTGTATTTGTTCGGACTTTGTAGGCAGTGTATTCGATAGCAATTCTGAAAGTTTTGAACGTTGGGTTAAACGTATAGTAACCTCCATGAACAAGTATTAAAGGTACATGGTAAAAATGACAACATGAATGTAAACGAAGCAAAATAAGTAAGTAAGAATCGTAGCATACTTAAGGCGCTCTGTAGTTTCTGCCTACCCCCATGGGGAAAAAGGTGTGAGTCTATGTCTGTTGTGTATGTATGGTAAAAAAGTAGTTTATTAAATGTACCGAGGGGACAAAGCAGTGTCTCATGTCACGGGCGCCATATTGAATTATCACGGGATTCGGAACTAGAATCCTCAATGCTGCGAAGGATTGCAGCTCGCCCAAGACAATGACACCTTTATCCCTAACTTAAATAGAATAGAGAATAGAATAAGAATACCTACTTATCTATTGAGAATAGTCAGTTTTTGCACCTTCTGTGACATAATGAAAACAATTCCATTTTTCGAATGAGTTCCATTTCGGTATTTACCCAAAAGGTTTTATACAAACTTTTACTTGAGGTTGCAAATTCAAAACGACAAGCGTGTTGTAATAGTTTGTCAATTGGGCTGTAAGGACTTATTGTGGTTTAGGTTTGTATTCATGAAATAAAATTTATATTATCAACACAATATTTTGATGAAATTCTGGCTATAGTCAGGGGTCACTTGCTTATGAAATAGTTTCCTTCTTGTATGTAGGTACTTAGTTTTTTATAAAGAAATGCCTTATTTACGATTGCGTAGAAAATACTCTTAACTGTTTCCTACTTCACTAAACTTTCTATAAATTCATGTTGACGTGGATCATAACAGTAACACCGCAACCCATGTTTACCACTTTCTCTCATAAATTAGTGCAGAATGACGATATTTTATCTGCTTTTATGTACCTATGTTTAAATAATTATTATGTATAACAGCGATGCGTATCATATCTATATTGTTTTATAGGCGTCATTTGGCTGGCAACTGGGACGGGTTCAGCGATGCAAACATGACACACAATGAAAATAGATTAATCCACGTGATGCTCCAATTATTAAAATATGTCACGTTATAAACAATGTTTTCTTTTTCATACAATATTTGTCAGGAAGCGGAAAAAGTAAAATTTTAATGGCGGTTTTCGATTTTGTAAACGCATATTAATAATATGCGAAATTTTATTATGCAACTTTGTGAATACCACGCTTTAACCGGGTTACGTTTTGTCACATTTCGTTCGCTCTATCAATAGCAGGCATCCGCTGGTCTTCCGTGTCAACGGTTTTAATTAAATTTATAGAATATCTAACGTATAATACCTACTAGAATAATAAGCTGCCTTGTGGTCTTATGCGCTACTGCTGACCTGCAAATCGGACATAGGACCTCATAGTTATCAGTAATTATGCATATTTAGTTTTTCCACCTAGCATTTCTTAGTCCGGAGACAGAATTTTGGCATGTGCATTATGGCAATAGGCTCACACCCTATTAACTAAAATAATTGGCTCAATGTGGCTGTCTGTAGTAGGTATAAGTAGGTATAGCTTTGCCTAACTCGTTTGGAAGTGCGGTAGGTATTACGTGTATAAGATTAGGTACTTACTTAGTACTGTGACTGATCTACATTAATCTTTCAATCGTGTCAATTAGAGACACAATAGAAAGACAATGACAGCGCGGACACCAGTGTCCTCTTCGGGTTTTATGAATTAAGTTAGTTTGAGCAATGTATTAAAAAACGTATTACACATTATTGCAAGATAAAAAAACGTAGTGCACTATTGATGCATACGCCAGCACATCAAGCTATCTCGAAATGTCAAAGGGATATGCATATGCAATAAACATTATAAATATACTAATTTAGTAAGCTAAATGTTGCTATTACCTATTAAATGAGTACAAAGGTATTGAAAGCCGATTTTTCATGACACTCAATTGTTTATTGAATTCTAATGTTAAATTTCGGTGGTCAGTACTTACTGTCAAAGTACGAATTGCAATTCTTAATAAAATCCCACCGATTTCTATGTGAAAAACAGTTGTTGTTTCTTTATCTGTAATGTGAATCCTAATGACTGTCGTTTTGTTTCTTCCATGTGCATCACTTAGCCACAGTATAAAATATTAATACAGTAGGACGACGCCTTTGATCTCTGGAAAAATGCCGACTACGTCTACACGCGTTAGCCCTGTATAATACCTCCCGAACTACGAACATCGTTTTGTTTGCAGTTCGCGAGCGGCTTTCCCGCGTCTCGCCCCTCACACCCCGCACGATTGACCTGTCTAGACGGCTTCGTCGGACGACTGTAGGTTTTTAGACTGTGACTTAACCAAGGCTTCCTCAACAAATGGGCATTTTCATTTTCCTAATTGAACATGAACCTTATTCTATTTGTATTAAAGTTAAAAAAATACCAAAGAAATTTGACAGGGGACCTCTGTGTTACCCTTCAGGGAATGTAGGCGTGAATAATAAAGTTGTAACTTTGTGTTAATTAATCTTTGGTATCATTAGTGCTAGACAAATAAAAAACGTTCAGACTGCCAATGTAAGTAATTAATCATCAAATTTTTCGTGGGTCGGTGATCCTTAACGTTTTATTTAATTGTCACTCCTACAATGACGATGTACAATTTATTTTATAATATGTCATTCATGTTGGACAATGGTCATTCTACCCTCGCTCCGTAATTAATTAATTTTCTATTTTTAATCTTTATGTCAAACAGCATAAGGTTCATATTCAATTGGGAAAATTTGAGACATTGGGGTAACTTGATGTGCTGGCGTCTGTAACTATGGTGCTAAATAGGTCATATAACTCTGCCTAGCCTTTTTCTTACTGTGTTGGTGTCAGCTTCCAGTAGAACAGGATGCAGGTGAATACCAGTGTTTTACATGAAACTTCTGCCTGTCTGACCTTCACAACCAGTGGGTATCGTGTTACCCAGGAACCAACACATTAACTGCGTAACACGATACCCCTTGGTTAAACTGGTAGTCAGACTCTCGGGATGTTGACTACCCATGGCATAACGACTGTCAAAGATCTACAAATCACAGTCAGGTTCAATGGATTAACTTGTTTTCTGAGGTACGGAGGTGTCTCGACAATGTAATGAATGATCACCCATTAGCGGACCGACCTAGTCAAGAGCAGCTTAACCCGTGCAGCTATTATAACTTAGCCACAGGTGCGTAAATAAGCTAAGCTAAATCCATTTAAAGTCAAAGTCAAATCTTTTTTTATTTTATTTCAACAGGCACTTTTGAGCTTTATAGGTACTTACAAATTAAATTAAATAAGATAATGATTCTAGTTGCACATTCCAAAAGGTTGTTTCGTATGGAGAAGAATGTGCAAGAAGCTCCATACTTACTCTTTTAAAATAGATTTTACAATATTTTGTGTATAATGTAATCATTTATATTTGAGGACGATGTGTCTTGAATAAAAACTACTATTCTGATCTCAGAATAATAGTTGATATAAAATAAGCAACGCAGCTGGTAATTAGATTTGTGTATTTAAAGATACAAGGTGCTCACATATTTACTTAATATTTCAACCAAAGATGATTATTATAAATAGAAGGTAATCGTGAAATTAATAAAATAAGAAATAAAAAAAAATTGTGCTAGATGTGCGGATTGACCACAATAGTGCAACGAGTAAACTCTGAGCTTTCTGCTTACTATCTTCCTAGTGCCAGAAGTGCGCACAAGCCGTTTAGTCAACGCAAACACTTCTGTTTGTTTCAAGGATAAATATCACTTGCAATGCCCGAAACCTCCCGAACTCTACCGAACTCCTTCGTTGTATTTCACACTCACACAAAGCCAGTTTAAAGAACACTGCTCAGGCTATCAGCACGCGTAGCGTGACAACCGAAGAAACGGATTTTGTAAACAAAACAATCGACAAAGTGACAGATTGCAGAAACTTTTCTTTTGTTTTGAGCACGACAATGTCAAGAATGAAGAGAAGAAATGTGTAGATTCTTCAGTCGACAACAGTCTACATTACAACAAATAAAATATAAATAAATATTCCACAACTTTTCACACAACGCCATTTCGTCCCAAGTTAAGGTCGAGAGCTTGTGTTATGCAAACAGCTGATAAACATACTTATATATTTCTAAATACATACATATTATAGATAAATTACACCCAGATACAGAAAAAATGATCGTGCTCATCACACAAACATTTGTACTGGATGGGATTTGCACAGCAGTCAGGATCACTAACTACTTGAACAACGGCCAGTCAAATCGTCATCGTCAATCGGTCATCAATATCGCGCATTATTTCTTCTATAATCGGAAGAAATATTTCTACCATCTGTCGACATACACATTTCTACGGTGATCATGTTATATGTGCAGAAGAGTAAGTCTGCACAAGTTGTACTAAGTCCAGGACGTTCAGACGTCTCGACGTTCCCATACTAGGTAGGTACTGTATGTAGGTGACCTGGTTTTCATCGCCACCGCTGCACCCGTTGTGGATTACGAAATTGCATACTTTGACACGGTACGTACTTAGCTGATGCATGTATGTTCAAGTGGCTGTGGAAAATGCATGAACAATAAATATGTATACGTAGTACTCACAAGAAAACTTACGTGATTTTTCCTTGACAGAATATACCTAATATTCTTTTGTGTTAACTCCATTGTGTTCTATCTTGATTTTACGATGTCCTAAGCTTGAAAAAGGTTTGAGATTAGCCAGAAACACGTGGTCGTCTCAAGGACCAACCGACAATGTCTTTTATATGACTTAGTATACAGTTAAACCAGCAGAAAAGATAAAGATAATGCGTTTCGGCAATCATCGTTTTGCCGAAGTAGCACGATTGTCGCGTCTAACTTTTAAGTTTTTTACTACCTCACTTCGTGATAGTGCACTTGTGATGTAGGTTTGTTTTTAAAATTTTCTCCCTGTCGGGTAGGTTATCTGCTTTGATTGCACCATTTGCACTTCGCCATCTGCCACTCAAAAGCTTTAGAAAACTTTTTTAGAATTGTATACAGTGCTTAATCTATAATTTTCCAACCATGGTAGTACTTACTAATTAGGTCAGATCTAGGCAGGCGCTCCATACAAAATATTGGTACTTAGTTCAACTGAAAACCGACCACAATACGGTTGGGGAAAGGCTTGGCAGATCATGATGAACACTATACAAAATAGGGAAAATATGTAACTTCTTCCGCGGTTGAAACAACTCTACACATATATTAAATCCGTTCGTTTTACTGAAATTAAATATTATTGCCGAAGCGCTTAGTTCTTAAGAAATCTGTTCTTTTTTTTTCTTTCATATAATGTTCAGTGAGACACGTGAACACGACTAAACTGACATACTAGGAAACGTCAAGATGAGTTCACCTTCCACTTATCTTCTAAGTAATCCTGTTAGACGCACCCATTAGCTGCCTCAATAGAGACTATGTCTCGAAAAAGGACGAAATATTATTTTTATTAGGTACCTACTTATTTTATTTCAACACACATAAGAAGTAGATGTATAGTGGGTAGGATTGACACACTATACAATAGCACACTGTTATTAGATATGGTTTCGTAATGGCTGGCTGGCGCCTAATTAGGACGCAATTGACCGTCATTTACTTGGTAACGAAAGTGTTCGATTAAATTACACGTGGTTTACCTTTCAGAGGTAATTGACCGATGGTGTGATGGTAACATCATTCCATTGTTAGCTACAGGTAATGTTTCGTCATAGACAAACAACGTTCAGTCAGCCTCATAAGTCGATATACATATCCATATTTCCTAAACTCATGAACACCTTAGCTTACACAAATTGCTAAACAAGACTAGTGCCAGGATTTGATTAACGTCTTAAAGGTTCAAAATTCACTAGTCTTTTTTAGCAATTTGTGTAAGCTAAGGTGTTCATGAGTTTAGGAAATATGGATATGTATATCGACTTATGAGGCTGACTGTACATTACGCCTGTTATCTCTAAAGGGTTTGACAGTGGAGTACCTATAGTTCAGCCTCAATTCGCCAGTTATGTTTAAGTCTTAAAAATCGGACAAAAATTCAGACTCCCGGCTAATTCTGAAAAAATCCAGATGGTAGAACTCTCAATAGCGCTTTGCCCGACTACCAACGAGGCTGTCCTTGTATTGTATATCTGAACATGATAATATTGCTTTATTCTGTGGAATCACACAGCCATGAATTAAATTCCTGTTGTTCGTACAAAAACAATTTATTGATGAAACATTCACAATACCAGTAAACTATTGGAGCTTTCTTTACAGAAAACTAATTGTAACTTGAGCTGCGATTAAACCTGTGTGAAAAAAGTCTCTTGTAAGCCACATCTTCAGTAAATGTTGAGCACTATTCTCAGTAAAATCTCAACCATTAATTCTTAATGTTATGTAATGCTCCACAGCTCCACAATTTCTCTGCCCACTATTTTCCAATTTGTGACGTAATGTTTTATCTGTCTACCATTAATTTTGTTCACTATAAAATCGTTGCGCAGATCGTATTTAACCCGGTTGAGTCAATAATGCAGCGTGTACTAACTACCGGTATCAAGTAGCCAAAATGGCTCGCTAAAAATACTATCTGCATTCACCATGCAATGTACTGTCGCGAACAAAAATAAATCGCTGTATTTTTTTCGCAATGTTTGTTTTTATTTAAGTTGCGTTCCCATTGTGTCGTAACGGTTGTTTATTGTTGGATGGCTATCACTCAAGCTGTTCTCATTGTCTTGGCAATTTGTCGTCACAGCAAAAAGTAGTCGAGGACGACAGTAAATTGTGCCGTTGCCGAACACCTAACTGAAGCGCCTGTATTATGAGAGTCCGCTGGACTCTCTTAATGCAGGCACTATCTGCCTAAAAAAGAAGGATCCGATCAAACATTTTTGTATAAAACCAAATTTAATCTGAAGAAGAATAGAATAGAATACTCTTTATTGTACTTTACACCATAAAAATCTACTCCTATTTCTTTTTTTTTATTATCTATTTCTTTTGTCTACGTTTAGCCACGACAAAGTGGAAACGCGGCCTATCTGTACTTACATAAAGTTCGAACTCGAAGGATATAACTACTAATTACTATCGTTTTCGAAGTAAATAGACGTTAATGAAAACTTTTAATTGAGCTTTCGTCGACTGATTCTAAAAATGGAGCCTATAGTACGCTCTTATAGGAATACTCCGCTGTGTAAAGTGTTTTCCTAATTGAACCACAGGCCCAAATTACCCAAACCGTTTGGCGTGTGTGCGAACGCTGCACGCTGCTAAGTTTTTGGAAAGGGGGGCAAGTTTTAGTCATACAGTCAAGATAATGCTTTATGACTGTTCTAATTTGATTCTTACCCGTACTTATTGATCCGATTATTTATTGTTAAATATGGTCTTGGTTAAACTTAGCACGTCTGCAAAAATACCAATGTAAATATTTTTTTAATTAGGTATCTAATAGCTAGAAAAATCAACATGAACTAAGTTTAATGTTTACATTACGTTCTAAAACATTTGAACGTGATTGTACGTGTTGTTTGCGTTTAGGGCCCCACGTTGGGCTATACTTTCCTTCGTGCATCACGTGTTCTCAATGGAAACCGTATCGAATGATCCTTTATCAGCTTTAATTACTGAGGTAACGGGGCACGCGACCTTAAAGATTTAATTACTAAATTATTTTTACGTAAAAAACGTGCCACCGTTAATGAACAGCAGTGCGATTTTGGTCAAAACACCGCGTGAAAATGAAGGCGTAGTGAGGGCGACTTGAACTGTCATTCCATACTAAGTTGACAGTTCACTTCACTCTAGTTTTCACGGAGTGACTTTTACTGAATCGACCTGCCCGCGTAGCATGAACACTTAATTTATTTTCTTCCGAGACACGACAATTTTCTTTCTGTCCAACTTGACATTTCGTCTACCCGAGCATGAGGCGACTTGTCGACAAGCGTTTGTACGTAGAGAAAGAAATTTACATGCTGTCTATTAGCAACTGTCAAGTTGCTAGAGGTGTAGATTGCTTGTCTAGGTCTCATTTGATGTAGACTGTTTGACACTTGTTGACAGGAAATGTTTCGAAAAGAACTGTCAAAAGTAGAGAAAATGGGTACGCACTTCATGCTCGGCATTGCTGATTCTTGTATACTGACGAATCGACATTATAACTTCTCATCTTTCTTGACATTGTCATGCTCGAGGCGAAAGAAATGTCTATATAATCTGTCACTTTGCCGATTAGTCTGTAGACAAAGGCCGTTTCTTCGGTGTTCATGCTATACAGGCTGCTGTGGTTTGATTAGTTGAGGAGCTTGTGGCTTAATAATATCAGTCGCACGGGTCGACCGAAGGTTAAGCTAAGCTTGACGAGGTCAGACCGTCGATGAATGACCATTCATTACATAATATGAAGACTCTGCTGGGCCTCGGGGAAAGCACATAAAGCCGTTGGTCCCGGCTTTCTGTTGATTTATTTTATTTTGCTTATTTAAATTAATAGTTGATACTTACTAACTTTGATACTTTGAAAGGGTGCTTTGTATAGTTTGTGCCAGTAAAAAGTTTGAGAAGTTCCCTATTCAGAGATTTGTATTATTATTATTAGTTTTTTATCATTTTTTTCTAGCTGCCCCGTTCTGCGTTAGAAGCAATGTCTTATTTAGTTTTCATTGGTATACATCCTATTCTCAGACCTACTGAATATACACGCAAAATTTCATAAGAATCGATCAAGACGTTTCGGCGGAGTTTTGTTACAAACACTGTGACACAACAATTTTATATATTAGATATACATACGTTTAATAAGATGACAACAAATAGATCCAAACCCATAATAACTACTACTACTATCTACTACTTTTTATCAAGCGAGAATATTGTGGTCTTAACATTTTGTGTTCGATATAATTAAAATGACAAAATGTATATATGTATAACCTAACCTAACTTACCATACCTATCCTATACCTAACCTAACTACCTAACCTAACTACCTTACTGAAATGCAGAGATTTAAAAAATACTAAATTTATAAATTTAAACTGAACTATTGCGCCGATCTATGTTACATACCTACAATTTAAATAGTTTTCCCGGTCTACTTTAATTAAAGCCCAAACAGTTAAAAAAGGTTATTTTTGCAAAGAATTATTAAAGTTCGTCACCGTCGTCATTATTAATTAGGTACGTAGGTAAATTGATTTCTGAAATATAAGACTTTTTTATGCGTCATAAAACCTATTTCAAGTTTAGTAACCAAACAAAAATCAGAACATTCGCATAAATTGACAACCAATAATAATTCTGTTTTACTCGGGTTGACTTTTACCGATTTGGCCGGCTGATGGTAAGCGGTGATGTGGTCGATGATGAAGCTCGCTTGCCTAGAAGTAACCTATCCTCTATATGTACCTATTTTTTTTTATTCGATTAAATGTACCTTTTTCAATGACTAGGTTAGGCGGACTGTTTTCTCAATAAGAAGTGCACTTGGTTTTAATCAACGAGATTTAAAAGACTAGAGCGGGCATGTCAAGGAAATGTCATAGAAAAACTTTGATCCCATGTCTAAGTAACGCCATCTAGAATAATATATGAATATTGGAGCGGCAGCGGAGCGTACTACAAAAAACTCATAGACTTGTGTCCGGCAGGACACACTTTTTCGGACGAAAATTTTGTTTGTGATGTCCGATCTATAGGTATTGAATGTCTTTGGTTTTAATAGGCTTCCTAGGTGCCTTAATGTCGACTTATTTTGCACCCGTGTATCGTCCCTAAGACGGCTTTTGCCAGTATTTCTTTTCTTGATACCTAGTCAACTTATCGACTCTTAACAAGATAATAATTCATTAGGTACCTATTTATTGTACTTTCTTTTTATCGACTTTTTTTCATAACTATAAGTATGTGGAGGCTTGTTATTAGCTTTTTTTTTAATAATATTATGTTCTTTATTTCATTGGATTTTTAGTCTGTAAGCCTTCTTTAAAATAAAATAGAACTTATTTGAATAAAAAAAACATACCGTCGAATTGAGAACCTCCTTCTTTTTTTTTAAGTCGGTTAATAAATAAATAAATTATCTCCATTTTCTCCTTCCTTTTACCATTAAATATGCTGGCACCTATATTTAATTTAGAGAATTCGTCCTAATACTGAATGATCGTTTGATAAAGTTGGACTGATTCTGTAAAGTTGTGGCTTTATAAACAAAGGTCAGTTTAAAAGTTTACTTTACAAACTGAGAAGTTACTAACGTTAATTTTTAAACAGCTAACAAATCTCATTAAAACTTTATTTACAGCTACGAAGCAACGTTTGTGTGTTTAGTACCAAATTCAACATAGATAACTTAATGGAACTTCTTGTTACAATAATCTTTCAAAGATCAAATTATTCTAGATTTTAATCGGTATAATACTTATTGTAAATTTGTAGTCATCAGATACAAGCTTTGAATCTGCTAAATCTTTTTGAAACTGGTAGGTAGGTTTTCATTTAATAGCCACACGCTTTGATTCTTGAAACAAAAATTACAATTTACAAATATAAACGATAAGCTCTCCCTAAGTAATAATAAACGCTTTAAAAAAAATAGTACAGTAAAGTAAATCTGGAGATTTACTTTACTGGCTTACCAATTAGAAAGAAAGAAAGAAAATAAAAAAAATAAAGAAGGAATAAAAGAAAAAAAAAACATTTATTTGGCCCAAGCACACAGTACCAACCTACCTAGGAAGTCCACTAAATAAATAAAAATAAAACATATCTGTAAAATCCCCTTATAAAAAAAATCGACAGTTTGGTCCAATTTAGCAACAGTTGTCACTTAACTCCGCGTTCATGTTCTCTGAAAAGAAGTTCATCAACATCCGTCTTATTATTTTCCGATTAGGCTACTGTGACGTCACGGCCCATCAGTGCGGCCTTCGCGGCCGGTCGTTGCCCCCACCCGCCGCCACGTACCGTTAGCAATGCAAATGGATCTGAATTTGTGTACATTTCGTATCGATAATATGATACACGATCACAATAATGACGTCACGATATTGTCATGAACATAACCCGCTCGATAATACAAAGGTTGCTCTTAATCTGTACAAGTTGAACGAAAGTAGGTTATCGTGAGTTTTTATTGCGATACGATGTTACCGTGAACTTTTGTGGGGTTATGAAGAAATTTTGTTGCAAATTGTGGTAAAATGAGTGTATGGGTCTAATGCCCGCTTTCACAAACATTAGATGACACTACGAAATGTAATACCCAAGTGTATTAGGTTAACAGATAAATGGTAACAACTTATATTAGGTACTCATTTAAGAAATTGGTTAAAACCTAATTTTAAAAACACTATAATATCGTGTTCTCTTAAACTGCTTAATCTATTAAATCGGTTATTTTTCTGACCGAATAGGTACTGTGACAAGAAACACTAAACCAATCTGTTGGACTTTGTACTGCCCAAGAACTCCCATTCAAAAAATAACAGTGCATTGAAAATTAATCGTGGATTGACTTAATCACCTTGATTACTTGTCTGGCTTTGAACCTACCTCGTGCTTGAGAGGCGACGCTCTAACCGCTTTGCCATCACGAGAAGGTAAACTTCACGCGAATTTAGCCAGCATTAACAAAAACATACTAAAAATAGTAACAACACCAAAACCCCAAAGATAATGTAATTAAATTGACCTTCTAAAAGCGCGCGTTTTTGCCATTAGTACGCGATTCAATAATAAAAAGTTGATTCAACAAAAGATCGTGAATTCTATGGTCTATAACGTCATAGGTCATTGATAAACGAACTACGCCTACAGAGATGTTTACATTGGCTTTGTTCTTAGATCCATTGTTTTTTTTTATCATTTTTGTTTGAAGTAAAATAATAGTTTTTGCGAATTACCGAAGAGTAAGATAGAAGCAGTGATAGCGATAGCGATAGTTCTTGAAGAGCAGCGGTGGCCCAGACTTACGAACCCGGCGCATTACTTTGTGTAATTTGTTTTATCACCACTGTTATCAAAAACGGTGAAGGAAAACATCGTGAAGAAACCGGCATGTCCTTGAACCAAAGATTCGAAGACATGTGACATCTACCAATTTGCACTGGGCCCGCGTGGTAGATTATGGCCCATATGCAAAATACGCGCTTTGACGTGGAGTTACGGATACCAGCCCAAGTCAGAGGTCATTGAGACACGATTGCAATAGCTGACTCGACCCCCGTGAGATGTGATTAAATGCAAGCCTATCGATAATAAGGATAAAACGAAAAAAATTAGGTACAGACGCCAGCACATCAAGTTACCCCAATGTGTCAAATTTTCCCAATTGAATATGCACCTTATTCTGTTTAAATAAGGTTGAAAAACGATCAAAGAAATTTGACACATTGGGGTAACTTGATGTGCATAATATCTGTAGGTACATAATATATTTCCTCGAATTTCATAGCAGGGAAAAACGGTTTATTTGAATTATTCCGACGTAGATTTAAAGACTATGTTCTCATAACCAAATAATAACGAGTTCAGTTTTGGCTGGGGACCAAGCGACAATAATTTACTTATATGACTAAATAATCCTAGTCTACATTCTGTATATTTCATAATGTTAAAGTTAATATGAAGATGAACACAAAGCCGTTAGGAGTTACGTTATTTGTTTTACTCAAGGGAATAGTTGAAAGAAAATTACTAACTTAGATTATTTTTGTTGTTTGATAAGGATAGGATAACTTATTGGGAGAAGTTGTGAGGTTGTGTGTGTGTGAGTGTAGGTATGTGGAAGAATAAATTGTATGAGTTTTACCAAAGTTAATAATATGTAAGAAGCGTCTAAGGTTGCTGGTCATATCGCCAGAACTAGTAAAACGGTAAATGAAAACAAAGATCAGCCAATTGAAACCAATGCCTCCGTGATGTGAAAAAAAAACATTGTTGTTTTTATCCGACGCGCTGTTATTAATTACGAAATACTTTGTCACTTTGCGTAATTGATATAAAAAAAAACTTCATTTTTAGACGCCACCGGCTGTAAAATATTAAGACTTGTAGAAAAAACTGTACAAATATTCAAGGATTCTTTGCTTTGTATTATGTTCCATTATCAAGTAATAAAAGTCTTTTTTTTTCAGTTAAGTTTAATTAATACTTGATGATAGCGAAACTACTACTAATACGACCACTAGTTTGTTTGACAGTGAATCGTTGAACACTTGCCCAATCCACAGGGATCTATCACTGTAAACTGGAGGTAGGAAATTCCCATATTTTTAAGAACGTTCGCATTCCAAGCTGGGTCTCAATCTGTCAGAAATCCGTCTAATTTCCCTAATTTTTTCGACAAGTTTTTGACATTGATTGTCGCTGAGTTGAGATTGCGACTTTTATAACGGGAATTGCCTTCTGGTCTCATAAATACAGTTACAATTTAAAAGGTCGATGCAGGACATAAAATTAAACGTATTTACCCTTTATTAAGATTAAGATTACACCGAAGTGCCGGCTAAATTGCTTCGTACGAGTCTTCCTGTTCCCATTCGCTTAATGACCCAGGTTCGATCACGTACATATGTAACAAAACTTGTTTGTGATTTCATTAACATGTAGATATCAGGATGTAGATTAAGTACCTATGTCTATACTAAAGCTACATCCAGCATGGCGTCTGCCAGCACATCAAGATAAGTAAGTACCTCAAACTGTTATAATTTCCCAATTGATCATGAAATCAAATCAAAATCAAATCAAATCAAATCAAATCATTTATTCGCATAGAATGTTGGTATTTAACAAAAGTTGGTAAAAGAAAAATATACATTGGCCCGTGCACATTCTGCCTGAGTATTGGCATGCAAAATTTAACAAATTAAGTTTCAAATTTAAATACAGTTTGAACACTAATAAAATAATTAATATAATAATTTCAAATGAACCTTTTTCTGTTTCGTAATAAAGTTGAAAAACTTTTAAAGAAATTTGACACATTGGGGTAGCTTGATGTGATGGCCACTGTACAATTACCAACGGTCGTGATGTAAACGAGTAAGAATGCAAATCTAGTACAATTACAATAAAAAAACGGGCTCGCTCGACTGAACTGTGTGGCTTCCATATCTTTTATCTTTATTTAACGTAAACATATCACCTATTTGTACACCCAAGATTTGCATCTATCCGCAGTTTTAAACTTCTTTTTAAATGTCAATGTCAAAAGTCGTATCACAGACTCAAAATAAACTATTCAGCAAATAGTCAATAGTAGGTCTGTGGAATTCAAAATGGATGCCCGAAAGTGTTTCAAACCACTCAAAACTGCGCTGCATAACTCAAACCCAGTTTGGCAGTTATGTAGGAAACCGGAGCATATCAAATGCTCCATATAAACCGCCAGTTAAAATTAAAGGATTATTATTGTCACAGACCAACTTTAGTATTCCGGTCGGTTTGCTGTGCAGCCAACTGTGTTACTGAAACTTATATTATTATATTTGTTTTGTCTGTCTGTCTCAACCCCTTACTGCAAGTGTGAATGTTTTAAATTGCCACCTGTCTGGGCTGATGTAGTGGCGCGTGGGATTGGCTTAGTATATTCGGTTTGAATTTATTCCGGATTACCGGCGAACGTTTCTGTTTCGGAAAACAACTGGTTGAGTTACAAAAGGCTTCCCGTAATGCTTGGCACAAATTCTCTGGATGATTGAAGACCAGCCGGACGATTTTAATTTATATACATATATTATAATGGGTCTACTCTTGACCTCAATGTTCTCCTGCGGTCAGAGATAAGGTTGACGATGGAACGAGCTTACCCAAAGGAAGCCTATTAACTCGCGACTTAAACAGCTTGAGGTCATATGAACTCGGGAACACTGATGCAGGCAGGGAATTCCACTCCTTGGCTGTGCGCATAATGAAGGAACAGGCAAAGCGCTTCGTGCGAATGTGTGGAACATCTACAAGGAATGGGTGATAACCTACAGTACGTCTCGATGGAAGAAAGGAGATGGTGGAATGAGCTGGTGGAGCTCTAGAGCACACTCACCGAAATACAGTCTGTAAAAAACGGTTCAGTTAGAGTCACCCCTTGTTAATATACTTTGGTGATGTGAAGTCAAATGGAGCAGTTATTCCATACTGTTGCTAGACATTGACAGTTCATCACACAAGTTTTTACGGGGTGTCTTTTATTGAATTGATCTGCAGGATTCTTCGTCTTTGAAGCCACGCCGTGTGAGAACAATATCCAAGTTATAAGTAGAAGTATTTCGGCTGAATAGTGGTACATAATACTTGTTTGTCTCTCTGTAATCTGGCTATCCACCAAAAACATTCATACTATTTTAATGAAGAATGCTATAGATAAAACTCAGTAGACTTATTTATTTGCTAATCGAAAATATTTCTAGTCGAAAATATAACTCCGGTCTTTAAGCGCCTTATAAAATCGAATAGCAACATGACACGTTCATGTCAATTTAAAACTTTATTTTGAGCATTTACGACGTGTGATGCATAGCATTGCATAGATATCACTGCTGGAAGGCAGTCCTTCTATCTGGGTGAAGGAATTGGCCATGTTCCACCACGTGGGCCCAATACGCGATGGTGGATGTCATTTTCGAATTATTGGATCTAAAACGTCTCCTCGCGATGTTTCCCTTCGCCATTTCGAAAGAAGTGGTAATGTGACCTGAATCGCAGGTTTGAATAAACCTAGGTGGGTCGCTAATTAACATATAAGCCGAACCGCCGCAGCCGCCGCCGCCGTAGCCGTTACTTACACCTGTAATAGGTACAAATATTTTAGCTTCAGTTTATAATTAGAGACTTAGTTTAAATTGTATAGGATAAATATTATATAGGTACAGACGCCAGCACATCAAGTTACCCCAATGTGTCAAATTTTCCCAATTGAATATGAACCTTATTCTGTTTGACATAAAGTTGAAAAACGATCAAAGAAATTTGACACATTGGGGTAACTTGACGTGCTGGCGTCTGTACTATTGTTGGCCAAATGTACACCTATTGTAAATGTTTTTTAATGACTAAATTACTATTGTAATGTAATCATTTACATAAAGTAAAGTACTTACTTACCTAAGTTCGAACCAACGACCTGTGACGACAACTAACCTAAATTGTTTGCGAAGTTGCTTAGAGCCGGCAAAAGAGGCCATCTTAATAAATCAACGTAAACGTCTCGTGTTATTTAAGATAACTTGGCAAAACTTTGCCCCTTTGCTCACCAATTTATTTTAAAATTCTTTTAATTATTAGGTTAACATGCCAGTACTTATACCTAACTTATTTACTGTTTTATTTTAAAGTTGTTTCTAATTAAAGTCTCGCTTGATTTATGAAGACAATGTAGGCATGTAGCTGATGTAGCACACTTACACGTTTGGTTCAAGCAAAGGGGGTTGGGCAACTGCGTGTAATTTATGTTGCAGACTTTATATGCGGTATTATAATAAAAATTTGTGTATAGGAACTTAGTATCTATAGTAAATAGTAAGTAAATGCATAAGCAAAAGTTTTTCCGCTAAGCATTTTTGAGCAAACACTGTTGTTTTGTGTAATTGTATCATGTCTCGATTTTGTATTTAACGACAATTTCTTCAATGTTATTTCTTTGTTCATTTCACCAATCATGTCTGTACTTATGTTTAATTTTAATTTCAAGATAAAAATTATGACAGACTTGATAAATAAAAGATCAGACTCAATTAGTATTATAACTTCGACATTCGAAAATGTCTCCTCCTAGGAAAATAATTCCCGAAATACTAATAGTGAATAGGCTATTTGTGCTAACTGGAATTTCACTCACAATTCTTCGTAACATGACGGCTACTCGTACGTACCTACTCATTTATTTACGACCCTAACTTATCAGTGATTACTAAAAGGGAATTATGGGTACAGTAGATAACTGTATATTAAGCTGAAGACTTTTCTGCCTAGTTGGAAATTCTTTCTTATTAAAAGTCGACTTGGAACTGAACCGACTTTCAATATTATTACGTGGCCTGGCCACGCATTGCTGTGGCTCTAAAGTTAACTTACACTATAATTTATTTATTTATTTCTTTTGTAAGTTATGGAGCATTTAATTTGCAAAAGTTTTGAAATCAAGTTAAATACTTACTTTTCTATTTTTAAGTCGGAGCAAATTATTTTATACACAGTCAGCTAAATTTCATAAGTATTGGTTATTAGTAGTTACGGAGTTCATCCTGAATGCCATTTCACGTACCCAATTCAGTCTAGTCGCAATCTCATCTCAGCTACAATCTAATGTCAAAAAGTTGTCAAAAATGTAGGGAACCTCTCTGGACAGACGAACATCGTGATGCGAAATTTTTATAATACACTAGCTGCCCCGGCAAACTTCGTTGTGCCTTAGAGTCAATTTATTGCTCTTATCATTTTTTTATATTAGATATACATACGTTTGATTAGACGACAACAAATAGATCCAAACCAATAATAACTACTACTACTTTTTATGTAGCTAATCTCTACTGTGATCTTATTTAAACATTTTGTGTTTAATAGAATTAAAATTACAACATGTATACATATATAACCTAACCTAACTGACCATACCTATCCTATAGCTAACCTAACTACCTAACCTAACTACCTTACTAAAATGCATTGATTTAAAAAATACTAAATTCATAATTTTAAACTGAACTGTTGCCTTTAATGTTACATACAATTCATACCTATAGTTTTCCCAGTCTACTTTAATTAAAGTCCTAACAGTAAAATAAGTTCTATTTGCATAGAATTATTAAAGTTCGTCTCTGTCGTCATTGTTAATTACGTAAATTAATTTCTGAAATATAAGACTTTTTTATGACTTGTCAATGTCAAATTGTCACCTGATAATGAACTGGGAAGTTTGAGTCCTGTCATGTCATCCAAGATGGCGCTGCGTTTGAAAAATGTTTGAAACAACGAATATTCTTGATATTTATTTTTTCGAGGACTTGTCATGTTTTTTAATAATTATTATGCTATTCCGGACAAAGACAAATCCAAAAAGACCAAAATCATTCAAATTGATCCAGCCGTTCTTGAGTTATAAATGGTGTAACTAACACGACTTTCTTTTATATATATGTAGATTAAGATTCTTAGAGTTAGATACAGAAACTAAAACAAATAACAGGCTGTTCCATTTCAATGAAACACTTGCGGAAAGTAAAGACAATAAAAAAATAAACCGTCATGACCATTATTTATACAACAATGGAACGCGATGTAAGCTTAGACTGGAATAATAAAATACTACAGAAAGAACGCGATGAAGTTATTTTAATTAATGGAATGAATAAAGGGTAAAGTGTTAGAGTGGAGTTGCACTCGTAAGATATCTCTTTGAGTCTAGACTGAACGCGATGGCCACTCCCCTTTAGGGTAAGCGTAGACAGAGAGAAGCGCAACCGAGAGGATTTTATCAAGGTGGATGTTAAATAAAGATAAAATTATTTTTATTTCTGTAAATAGAAGAAGATCACTAGAAGGTGATCTCCGTTTTTTTTTCAATTTGTTCGCGGGCTACCCTGCCGCATTCGCCTTAAGGCAGCTCGCTATACGCTTTACAAAATTTACGTAGGTACTCACGTAGATAATGTAATTTTTTTTATAAAGGTCCTAACACTATTTCTATAATTTTAAAGTTGATTCTCGAGTGCTTTAATAAAATCCTCTCCGCTGCGCTCCTATCCGTCTGCGCTGACCGTTACGTTAATATTAAATTAATCTAGAAATTCCGACTACTCCCTTGCAAACGGAAATTAGTTGTCGCTTCTCTTGGCATTTGTATGGCAAAAAGTTCTTGCAACCGTATTTTTATTGCATGCCACACAGCTATTGAAAACTTAAGTTCTTTGTAAATTAAAAGTTCATTTTCCAGTGCTCGTGTCCTTTATTTTCTAGGAAAAGAGACATACCACAGACACTTACCTAATTAATTTTGTGCCGCACGTGTCGATAGAAGATTAAGCTGTGCTTGACGAAGTCGGTCCGCGGATTAGTGAGCCTTCTATACATATCAAGACCACCTCAGTGGTTTGAAAAGCACGTTAAGCCGTTGGTCCCGGCTGTCATTGGTAGAGTTTGTTTGTAGACAGTCGTAACGAGTAGTCTAACTCCGAAAGTCTAACAACCATGTGGTATCGTGTTAATAGTCGGTGGGTTGTAGTAGTTAGATAGACAGTCGCTCCTTGTAAAACACTGGTATTCAGCTCGATCCTGTTAGACTGGAAGCTAACCCCAACATAGTTGGGAAAAGGCTACGTAGATGATGATGCTGATTGTAATCAATTTTTTGTGGACCTATGCATAAACCTATAGACACAATGACTACGGTATTTTAATATTCACTAAAGAGAAATTCGAAACATTTCCAATATCACAATTGACAACATTTCAAAATTTTAACCTCCATGTTTTATTATGTTATCTAAAAGTAAATCCAAAACTAGAGGACCCATATTTTTTGCTTTTTCGAAATTATGTACTTTTCATTCATAATTTTAACTTTGAAATTCGGTGCATTCTAAAAAGACGTAAGCGCCAAATGACGTCATTCATACGGTGGAATGGCGATAATTCCTTTGCTTTACTGTGATACGTCAAAAAAAAACAGTTTCTTAGATGTCACTGTCATTTAGCAGTTGTCAATGTCACACATTGACATTAGACATGTCTTGTTTGACATTAGATATATCATTTTTGACATTAGATATGTCGTTTTTGACATTAGATACGTAATTTTTGACAGAAACGTCTTGTTTGACATTATAGTTTTCATCTTAAAAATTAGCTTGCTTAGGCAAAGGTAAACACCTCATGCCACCGTATAAGTGACGTCATCGCATGGTTTTTGGTTTTTATTTTTTTTCTCAGAAATTAAGCTATAAAAAAATTAAAAAAATATATATTTGAACTCAGCATACAAAAATGAAGAAACGGTATTTTTGTTTTAGGGTCATGTCAATTTTGAAATGTTGTCAATTGTATCGGAAAGTTTTACAGAGGGTCGAAACAGAAAATACCTACTGTAAAAATAAAAGCATAAAATTTTAACGGTTCGCTTTAGGATATTGTGTCTCCCGTCATAAAAGGTAATGAGAATTACAGTTGAACAAACTCAAATCTAATACAGTATAACATCACGGCTCTGTGTCTCGAAGGGCTGGACAGAGGTGTAACTTTGCACCCAAATTTTAGGTGATATATTCGAATCCGATTTAAGAGGAGGCGTCCCTATTTCCACTGACAAAAATCTATGATAAAAAAAACCCTGATAACACTTCCCCATCCAGAAATCAAACTCAGGAGTAGCGCTTAGTCAATAAATGGAATGCGAGACAGTAAAAGAGTCAATAGTTTATTCATCATATCTTATGTTAGGATGTGAAATAAGTTGGCAGGGTTTTAAAATTTCTAGCAGCTTTAATATTCACATTGACACCTCATTCTATTGAGCAATTAGGGTTTGTGAATGTTTAACTCTCAGCAGCTTATCGATATTTTTATATTTGAATTTGTAAATCTGAAAGTCTGCTTACTTAGACAGTCTGTCTGCCATTTTTGTGGGCGCTTTTTATAGCTATGTGGGAGAACTGATTCATGAAACGTGTTGTTATTTTTAACCAAAATAAGAAACGAACCTGTAAGCGAAAATTAGATTGAATGTAGTCTCAAAGAACCCACTGAATTTAAATGTTGTTTGGTACTGGCACTAACAAAACTTTACTTACCCTATTCAGAAATAAATCGTTTGTGATAGACTTCAAGACAAAATAGGCTGCCAAGTCAAGTAAAAGGTCATGTAAACAACAATCCTAAACAATATACCTACCTCTAATAGCACAAATAACATGTTTGCCCATTCTGGATACAAAGTGCGAAATGCCCGTCTATTGTCTGCCAATAACTAACAAGGTTTGTGTTTTAGGATGGGACACGGCCGTAAACAATGTTATCTTGCCCACGTACTATTTTTAGCCCACTATTGATAATATCACGCCCGTCTTCGGCTTTCTGCGTATTATATTCGATACGAAAGTGCTAAGG
This sequence comes from Euplexia lucipara, assembly GCA_921972225.1. Classification (NCBI taxonomy): domain Eukaryota; kingdom Metazoa; phylum Arthropoda; class Insecta; order Lepidoptera; family Noctuidae; genus Euplexia; species Euplexia lucipara. The sequence continues at coordinate 15,762,414 of OV179155.1, read as the reverse complement.
GGCGGGTCTGAATCGGCTTTGTGTTCGCCATCAGATTGGACGTGCCTCCAAAGGTTTCTAGCTAAAATAATTGGTCAGAGTTGAAGGTCGGCTCGGATAACATCTCGATGTATACCATTCCTATTCCGCAATGTAATTTACGGGCGTTTCTGCTGTCCGATTTGTCCGTCCCGTGTCAGTATAATTCAAGGCTCTTGAGTCTCGACTAATCCTTCTATCTGATCCATTTGCCCATTACCACTCGCTCATAAAGCTAAAATGTACAACTGTAAATCCTCTGGGCATTTCCATTATTAGGACTAATAAATTGCCCCTAGGTTGAATTGTGTCTACGGTCGAGTGCGGGCGGTTATATTACGAAGCAACAGAGCGGCTGTGCATTCTGCATTGCCTGCGCCCTTGGGCTACGAACTGGGAGTCATGTCCGTAATGGCCTTGGAAACTATTATAATTTGCGCTGTTTTCAACCCTGGAAATTTCTGAACTAGCTTAAAATTCTCTCTGGAGAGCGGCCGGGGGCCATTCCTTTGTTTATCTAACTTCCTGAGATTCTAATGGATATACGTTTCGCGGCCAAAAATGCAAGCTATTTCCTGTGAAAATATCTCTCTTTCTTTTAATAATATCTCAGAGAAGTTTTGTTTAATCTGGGAAGTGGTAACTTGAGTGCACCCGAGCAGAAGTTGATTTTTTTTATGAAAGTACGTAATGTACTCCAAAAGCTCTGGCTAATTTATAATGTTTACGACTTCCAAATGGGTAAAATTGTGTGCTATGAAAACGAACAAGATGATATCACTTCTCATCTTTTTTAAAGTCCTTTTCAAACTTGCTTCTGTAAAAATGTCCTTGGTGCTTTTATTTATGTAAGTACCTACTTAACGAGTCAAAAAAATACACCCGATACATATAGGTACCATACTTTAGTGTTGGACAGAACTGAACGCTTCTTACCTCTTGTCCTCGATATAACGTTGTCACATTTTGATTTTATTGTGTTCGCCTTGTGGAAATTGAATTCGCATTGCAGTGCAGTTGTGCATTGTCGATAATGGGGACAAGTACGCCAAACGCAAACTGTGCCACAAATGTACCTACTCATGGGACTCTCCAAGAACTTGAAATTGAAAATAATTTCCGTTAAGTTAGAATTTTTTGTTCTGGTGCTGATATAATAATGATGGATTAGAGTGTTGGTTGGCTGGTATCGTCACGTCTGATACCGCATCATTTAACTGTCGCTGAGTCGTACCTCTTGGTCGCACCTGATAGCTTTGCACTCGAACGACACGAGTCCGCCAAGCCAGTAGTCAGCCGACCGCGTTCGGAGTCGCACGCCCTTCGTCCTCGGGCGTGTCATTGTAAACGCGCGACCCTTAATCTTTAAAAAAATATTTTTAGTTCACGGAAATCGCGTGTCGTCCACGAATTTCAGTGTTGTTCTAATTCGGGAGTGCACAAAGGAAGTTCATTCCACTTGAGAATCGAACGTTTTGTACGTCGATGGGATGTAGTGTTTACGGTACAACAAACATAAGGTGAGTTTGTTTATATGTACGTTCTCGATCAGCTGTGAAACATGGAGCGGCTTTCTAGTGTGTTTATAATACTGTCATATTTGAGCCGCTGGTGTTCAAACATTTTGATGAGGTTAGTGTTATTACATAGAGGTTTTCGACTGATTCAGTTACACGTGTTTTGAATGCATTTGAAGTGTGTGACGTGCTTAGTCAGTAAAAACAGGAAGTTATTGCAGACGAATGTTATCTTGCACCAGTTAGTGAATAAGTACGACTTGCTTGAAGTGTATCGATGCGATTGTCTGTTGTTAATTGTAATTAAAGTAACTGTTTGGTGAGGATCTCGAACTCACAATTTGTAATTAACAGTTACATGTTATCAGTAGGTACCTGTTTCTTAATTGTCTTGTTTAATTTTCATTGTGTTTTTTTAGTATGGTATAACTGCCGGCGCATGTCTATGCAAATTGTTGCAGTCATGCGGTGAAGCATTTTGTTATTGTTAGTGTATTCGTTTTAAATACAACCATTCATACAATGTCGCGTGCTTTGGTTGCTTACGAGTTCAAAGATATAAACAATGTTGCTGTTTCAATAATATTTACATTTGATTCCGACGTTTTATAAGACAATCATTGATTTCAACCTAAAACAAGATATTCTGTAACTGTGATATTTCTTCTATTTTAGATCGGTTTTGGCGTTTATCTCTTATTTCTCATATCTTCAATTGATATCAGTGGCTGATAAAAGCAATCACATATGATCACGCACACACACAAGTATCATGCTTCATTGGCTTATATCATAGGCTTATTAAGAAACTTATAAGTACCAAGGAAGTAGTTTTGAATGGGAGATAGGTAAGTAGTACGATTGGGATTCTGATCTCGTTAAGAACAAAGTCGGTGCACAGTGTTCCCACGTTATTGTCTGTGATTGATCCGATAACCTATAAACTATGGTTATGTATAGTGGAACTGGTTGCGGGTTCGTTAAACACTCTTCTATTTTTATTTTCTGTGTCTTCGATTAGTTAGTGAGCCAGTAGAATCTAAACTCGTTTGTTACTACAAGTTTTTTTGACAGACACGATTCATTTTAATTATACAACGCAGTGCATTTAACACGTGTGCTCCTTTTACATGCACTAGTGCGGGAAAGCGCACCATAGAGGAATTTAAGATAGTCAGAATGTTGTCATAAGTAATTAACTGCACAAAAAATAATTTCTAAGGATGAGCTACGACGAAAAAAAGTCATTGACATATTAAACACAGTTAAAAAGTTTATTCAACCGACTCGATTGATTTTTGTTTTACGACGTAGTGCATTTAACACGTGTGTTCCTTTTACATGCACTAGTGCGGGAAAGCGAAATAGGAATATAAAGTAGTTGGGCAGAATATTGGCATAATTGACCACAGAAAGTAACCCTACGTAGTTGTCCTTACCTAAGGATAAGCAACGACAAAAAAGTCATTAGCATATTAATTAAGTACAGTTAAATCGTAAATAATAGTAAAATTTATTTTTAAATAAAGTACATTTTTTACAAATCAATGGATGAATTATGGTTAAATTGGTTGGTACCTACACAAAATTATATTGTTATTTTGGGCTAAACTAGGCAATGCATGTATTTCAGCCTTTAATGCCGCATTCGCTTGGTTACTCAATTTTGATAAGAAGATCAGAAAATGAATTGTAATTAAAGGTAGGTTTGTTCCATAGGAAGGAGTTTAATGTTTTTGCCAGGCAATATCATATACAAACTCATAAACATACAATCACAATTGAATAGGTAAATCGCTTTAAAAAAAATATATAAGTTTTTGTTACGTACCTATGACGAAATAATTATTAACCCTAGTTATTAGCACCTTAAAATTCAAGTCACCTTCTACGTACATACCTGAAGTATAATAAAACTCGTGCCTACATATATATTCCTTCTCAGTAGTCGAATATAAATTGATATTTCCTTCAACTACCTAAAGCCGTTCAAGATGCGATATCTTTCATATTTCAATCAAAATATTGCGGAATCCTATGTATGTATGAAAGGTTAAGTGAACGAACAATATGATATGCCGCCATTGCTGTGTAGTAACATCTGTATCTGTATTATGCTGAGTTGTTGGTACGAGTTGGAGTGCGAGATACGAGATACATAGATGGGATTAGAATTTATTTATACAATATGTATCCTTTTATTTTTTCTTTGATGGATTGGCTTCGGTCTGCCGTATGGTACAAGGTTGAGGTTAAGTGTCGGACTAAGTTAATGTTTATTCAAGTTTATTGAAATAATTGTAAAAACATCTGTGTGTTTTTTGCGTTGTAAGTAATACGGTTATTATGAGAGAAACTTACGCAGGTAACCTGGGGTTCTAGTCTGCTATTGCAATCGTGTCTCAATGACCGGTCATTGATCGAATATTTGACAGTTTTTGTATGGGAAATGTGTCATAAGTTTTGACGTTATACGTCAAAATTCTTACATTGACCGGTCATTGAGACACGATTGCAATAGCAGACTCGACCCCCTGGAGAATAATTTTTGTAATGTTCCAAATAATGTTAAGGATAGTAAATGGCTTGAGTTTGAATCAGGCTTTGAAAATACCTTTTTGGTAAAATCTATTATAATTGCTCGATCGCTGTGTGTTATATAATGTTATTTATTATCTTGTCTAAGCTCATTATTAAGTGTACTATGCTTTGTTCATTATGAATAAATAAATTCGTTATAAGTTAATGGGTTAAAAACTGCATTAGTTTTAGTTTTAACCAATTTTCTTTGGCTTACTCGTAGTTTGAATATCAGAGTCTTATCTATAGGTAAAATTTTAGAATTAAATATATTGATTTTTGTTAATACGTCAATGTGTGGTCAATTTTTATCTAAGTAATTGCTCAGAAGAAATACCAGAACAAACTATGAGGTGATGGTGTTATAAAATCCTAAAGTTATACCTAATGCCCTAATGCCTTGTGCTGAACTGGGCCTATTTGGCACAGCCGCAGAGCACATTATAGTTTTAATTGGTTTTTTTTTAGTTTAATTCTTGTCTTTTGTTTAATATTGTGTGACTGTGTTGTGTAAATTACTTAAATTCTTTTTTTTCCTCTTTATTTCTTTTTTAATGCGAATCTCACAATGCCGGACAAATCCTGGAAAGACTTTTGTCCTCTGGGTGTCTTCTTATGTCCTGTTTATAGTAAAACTTAGATTATTATAAAAGCTTTTATTCTGCTAGGTCTGTAGTACCGGGAAATAGTTATAAGATTATGTCGGGTCGCGTTTCAAATGGCATATCTACCAGGAATTCCTGTTATCGCTTCCAATTGCATGGATAACGGCATTTATTAGATAAAGTTATGTATAAGATGATTGGTTTTCAATTGCCGTTTTATGGTGACATTTACGGTGTGAAGTGCAGTTAATTTGTTATTTAGTTTCTATATATTGTTGGTTATTGCAAAATAAGTATTGAGTGAGTTAAAACGGTGAAATTCTTACAGGAAGAGTGTGTGTGTATACCTTTAGGTATAATGAACTATCAAATAGATTTTTAAGGAAATTAACATGCGACAAATGCGGTAATAAAATTAATTCGATTGCCAATTATCAAGAAAACATCTGTATGCCAAATAATGCTTAAAACATCCCAACTTGTTGGCAAGTCCAATCAAGTACCTAACATATTGATTGAATTAATCAATAGATATTATTACATCAACTGATGTAACATCTACTGGTGATTAGTTTGATTACAACACTAGCTCGTTACTAGGTAGAACAAATATTGTAGGCAGGTAACTTAGTTCTAAAAGCTTTACAACGTTATGAATTATAACGAGTAGGTAGGTAATTGGCAAATGCAATTAGTTTGTCTACAATGTCAACCTACTGCAACTATTATATTTATATCTAAAGATCTAATATGATTAAATCGATAAATCGCACGTCTGCATCAAATAACTTATCCATATCTATTCATCGATTAGATATATTATGTATACAAATAAAATGTAAGTGTTTGTTGTAATGACACTCAACATACTTAACAGATTTAGTATTTAATTTAAATACCTATGTGTGATAGTTATTTATACTTCCAAAAAAAATCGTTCGCTTGAGGTAGAAACTGATAGGCCGATTTTGACGAGACTTTCTCTGACAGACATGTTATAAAGAGTAATTTAGGCTACTTCTACTTAAGTTTTTTTTTGTGTTCCTCGCTAAATAATACTTACATTGTTACATTCCGCGAGTGCAAAGTCAACAGCTAATATCCAAATAAAATTTATAAGAGGAAGCCGGAGTTGCCATGTAATTTATTCCCAGTGTATTTTCATTTTATTTACGACAGACAACATTAACATCTGTCCAAGTTAAAATATAAAAGCGCCCGTCGGATGCATTCTAGCAGAGTTATCTATAACGAAACGAAATTAAGAAAACTTTAGATTTCTTTGTCCCACTTGGGATTCTTCGTTTTAGTAAATTGGTGTTAATTAATTTTATTTGCTTACCAATTTAGTGCTTCGTTTCATTTGTAGGCTGGAATGTAATGTTGCCATAGCCATGGCTTTTATTGCTTTCGAAATAGCATCGTTTAAAATGAAAGTGTTGCCATTCGAATAAATGCAAAGGCACATTCATACCAACATAATTGTCACCAATTAAAACTGTAACTAATCATAAAAGAACTAGAATATTTTAAAGTTATATCAAGTGTTATTTTGATTACTCTTTTGTTGACTTTGAAATACCTAGGTATAACTGAAATTCATATTTGCATAATCCCAAAAGCTATCCCTTCAACCTAATATTCATTAGGGACACGCAGTTTATAAACTACTTAGTGGTCGCCGTTCAGCAGGTCGATTCAGTAAAAACCTTGAGTGAACTGTCGATGCCTAGCATTTATGAAAAGACCGCTAAATTCGCCTTCACTTCACCTACATTTACACAGGTGATTTTAACAGAATAACACTGCAGTACTTCTTTTAAAGTCCTGTCTGTAATAATGTCAAGCCAAAGTCAATGTCAAACCATTTATTTCAATCAGGCTATTGTAAGGCACTTTTGAACGTCAAACGAAAGTTAGGTAACTTAAAAAATGATTCTAGTTGCCCCTTCCAAAAAGTAGATTTGTATGGAGAAGAATGGGCAAGAAACTCCACACATACTCTTTGAAAATAGGTTTTACAATACTTTGTAGGTATACAATAATCAGGATTATATTTGATGACGATCCACGTAAAATAGGTACTATACCTACTATGAAAGGTTTAATTAAGGAAATAAAAAATAAGCAATGGAGTTGATAATTTATGTTATTATGTAAGTTACAGAAATTAATATCATTTATCAATAAAAAATGGAATGTATATGGTATCTACCCTTAAAACTGGTTTTGTTACCACAGACGTGCAACCTACCCTACAATAAAGTCATAACCAAGTTATGGTTAAAATTTTATTATTTTACACTTGGGCTTGTTGGCATGGTCTCAAAAGGTGTGAACATAAAACCACGAAAAAAGTTACAGGTAGCTACCTTTATAACCTAGGCCACAATCATAATAATATTAATATTAACCTAAAACTCTTGACCTTATAAAATATTATCTTTTCATGCAACAAAAAAATGTAAATTAGTACTTTTTGCAAACCTACAGTACCTACCATATTGTTACCTCGATCCTACTAATATTATAAACCCGAAAGTTTGTGAGTATGGATGGATGAATGTTTGTTACTCTTTCACGTAAAAACTACTGAATGGATTTTAATAAAATTTGGTATGGAGTTAGCTAACACCCTGAATTAACACATAGGCTACTTTTTATCCCTGTATTTCCACGGGAACGGGACCTACGCGGGTTAAACCTCGGGAAGTCTGCTAGTATGTTATAAATCGTAGAAATCAAAGCAAGAAAGAGACTAGATCACACTTAATTTATCCAAGCTAATGTCTGGACTTCATTATCAAAATCATAAGTCATTTATTCAAGTGAGGCTGAGATTCACCACTTTTTGAACGTCAAAATTATATTAGGCAGACCCCCAACAAGCTTTCGCCACTTCCTATTGTCTTTGCTTGGACGAAGTAGACGTGGACAAACTCCCCAGCAAATAAACCTCTGATTTGGTTTCGGCATTTCTTCTCAAAGCAGTCAGATAGATAAACACCGATCTAACTAGTTTAATAACTTATTTTGTTTGTCAACGTGTTTGTAAAAAACTAATTAACAGAAACAAATACCATTTATCATCATCATCACCATTTAAATTCGCCAAAACCACATTGTTAACAGCTCTTTTAACCATTCATTATAATGTGGACTTAACTGTCGGCGGATATTAGATAACGATGCCTTTAATTTTACGCCTAATTAAAAGACCATTTAGCCTATTCTCGACGACTTAATGACCCTAACATGGCACGGAGGAAGTTCAGTCCTATTGCGGTAGGTTATGGTCGGTCGCTAAATAATTAATGAAATCTAACCTCGATTATGCAGTTAAGACCAGGTTGTATGCGGAGCGAGGGCGGGTCAATAGTCGGGGAGCTAGAATCACATATTGTTACGGTATGATACATTATTTATGACGTCCACTGGCGGCATGGCACGTCAAGGGATGGTAATAGAGATGATTTCGAATTCTTCTACACTTTTAAGAATCGCATTTCATTGATACCACACAGCCTGCTTCGGCATCCTTCGGCACGGTCTGGCATACCGTGGCATCCCGTAATGTAGAAAACAAGATCTCAAATAATTTCCGCTTAGTTAAAATCTCCGTGCTGTGCCGTAAATGTGCCAGCCGGGCCTTAGACCAGGAGACTATCATCATCTTGCTATTTCCAACTTTGTTATGGTTGGCTTCCAGTCTAACCAGATGAAGTTGAATACCAGCGACTACCTATCTGAGCTCCTCTACAATCAAGTGACTGGGTAACAAGATACTTACCCTTTGGTTGAACTGATTGAATAAATTTCGAAGAAATCTGTGAACAACACAGTATCTGATGCCAACAAAAACTATAAACCGCTAAACCCAAAATGATACGTATAAATGTTAGTATTATAAGCAAACAGCAATGCAATATGTATAAAACTAAGCTAGAAGTACTTAACATTAGGTAAAACGGTCAAGGCTCCAACACTTCCTGGCCGCGAACACAACTGGTGTAAAAGAATACAACTTATGCTTTTCACCTTATTAAAGCTTTAGATTGCACCTACAATAAATAATCATACATTTATTTATAACAATATTGTTACTAAGGTAATGACGTACTCAATGTTCTGCTGTTACCAGGGTACAAGTATTTCTAGGAATTAAAATTAAACGAATTAGCAAAATTCATGAAAATTGCAATACAAACTAAACAATGTCAAGGGTAGGGAAAACGTTAACTAACTGTCTCTAAATAAATCTCAAGAATCAATAAATACAATGGCAAAGAATGGTTCAACACGATGTCCTTGATATTAATAAATGCTATTCAATCATTAAGAATTTAGAATACAAAGACATTTTTAGCCAAAAATAAAAAAAAATCGTTGGCGCAGCAGCTGAGCGATTGGCTGCTGTGCTGCGTGTCGCGGGTCTGATTCTTGCACGAAACAACTGTTTGTACGGCTTCAGCTGGTCGATTCAGTAGAAGTCACGCCGTGATAACTTGAGTGAAGTGAAACTGTCAATGCCTAACATTAGTATGGAATGACAGCTCAATTTGCGCTCACTACGACTGTATTTTCACGCGGTGATATGACCAGAATCGCAATGCAGATAGTTGTTCCCGGGTCAAGATGGTTGTGTGTATGTGAGTTTAAATGTTGGTGAACGCACCCACGAGACCACGACATAGGAGAAAACGTTGCCCCCTTGTGTGGGGGCACTTTTTTACAAAAGAATGCAAAGGAAATAAATCTTTTGAGGAGTCTTTATGCGTAATGAATAGTCACCCATCCACTGTCCAACCTAGTCAAGCACAGCCTTCGATCGACCCTTGCGGCTGCTAATATTTAGCCGCAAGTTCTTTTCAACTTAGCAGTAGCACTTAGATATGGGTAGTGGGTTAAGACCCAATCTTCCCATTCGAGTTAAAAATGGGTGATTTAGGTTTTAACCCAGTTTTAACGAGAAATATTTTCAAGAATCAGAAATATTTTGTTTTCACCCCGCCAAACCACCCAGTGAGTGGAATGAAACGGGTGATAACTCGGTTATAACCTAAAACTGGGTTTTAACCCGGATGATTACCCATCTCTAGTAGCACTTGCGTTTGCGCAATAAAATTGAAGATAGATAAAAAATTACATTGCAACTTCACCACTCTTAGATGACTATAATGGCTTTGATGAATATTGGAAATCGATAGCTCACTTCTTACTTAATAGGTACAAAATTGTCTTTGTATTTTCATCTCTCCATTTCTGTGTAATTAATGCATGTCTTACCGGTCACCGGTCCTTTGATACCGCTGTAAAAACTTTCCAGACGTATTTATTCCTTTACGCTCAAACGGAAACTTATTCACATTATGTACCTAATACCTATCTTGACTTTACAGTAAGTATTGGATTTGTGTCTTGTATGTCTGAAATGCAATGTATTATAAAACTTAACTTGATTCTTGTTAGAATATGTATAGACGAGTTTAAACAAATTACTTTTAATTTCTTTAGTTTTTGCGTCATGAAATCTCTATGCAAATGAATAAAAATGAAGTGTGTCAAATTAACAATTTTTTACTGTAGGTAATTCCGTAAAGCATGTTTTTTTTCTGATTTAGACACGACTGTCTTTGGTCGAAAGTTGTTATTATTAGGAGTTAATTTAGGCTACTTTTGTTTTTTTAATTCAAGTAAGTATAGGTAATTGTCGTTTCGCGCAGAAATATAAAATGTTAAAAATTGCTTGGACGAAATCGCGCTTTGTAGTATGCTTGTATGAGTATGTTTACCTAATATGCTTGTGGATTTAAAAAAAAAAAACACTACACCACAACTAGGTACACCGCAAAAGTTCAATAGGTCAAGAAGGCTTGAACCCGACCTCTTGATTGCCATGCCAGTTAACACGTACCTAAGGGTGGCGGCACACAGGCCACACGCCACATCTACAATCGCTGCCACCGACATCAACATTTGAAATAGTTCAGACAAAACGTTTGAGGGATGACAATGGCATTAAGTATTTAATAAATAAATAAAACACGGATAATAAAGTCAAAGTCAAAATTTATTTCAATTACACCGTCACCGTCCCATGTATGTGTGTATCGAAAATAATATTTTGACATCTAACAAGACAAATGCCTCGCTAAAAAGCCTAGAGTTCAAATCAGTTAGAACAAGCGTCATGCCGCTGTCTGTGCTAACCCTTATTAAGAAGAAAAAACTTAAACTCCTAGTAAAAGTAAAAATCTATAAAAACTTCACATGTTTGCAATACTTACTTTAATTCGATTCACGTAATTACGAAATTTTATTCAAGGTCCTACGTTGTTATCTACATAAAATATTTACCATTATAGTAAGTGAATTAGATTTTTTACCGCATACACGAAAACGCACGAGTACTTTCAGTCTTGATTTCATAATATTTGTCTGTAAAACTAGAATGAACAGATATTCAATTGTCCATGATATTCTGTTTGTACAACTTTAGCAAATACCCAGGGATAACATGAATAGGTACGCAGAAACAGGCTACCTCTAGTTCAGACAGCTGAAGATCGAAGGTTAAGCTATGCTTGCTAAGGTCGGTGCGAGGATTGGTGTGACTATTTGTCCGTGCCACAGAAAGCACGTTGAGTTTTCGGCCCTAACTAACATTCATAGATCTCTGCATTTAATTAGAAAAGATATCTAATTCAATGGATATTTGATAGTCGTTTCTAGTATAGTCGAAAACAACCAGTTGAAACAAGGGGCATCTTGTTACCCAGCCACTGGTATTCAGCTGCGTCTGGTTAGACTGCAAGCTGACCCCAACCCCCACACCAACATGAGAAGAGGTTAAGCAGATGATAAGGTATAAATACCAGTACCAAGCCACAGACAGCTAACCCGATTTCTAAAAATACAAGCACAATCGATACCGGTACAAATTCACATGCCGGTTTTAAGCCAGTTCTAAAAATATTGGCTTTCTAAGCCTTGACTATACTATCTACTTCAGCGATAAAACAAGGCGAAAAATGTATGTCGAAATGAACAACTAAATTCAATGTGACAAGCGTTATCTTGAGCTGAATAAGATGATAGCCTTTGTCCTTCAAAAGCCATTAACAAAATCTAACTTGACACTTCGGAAGATAAGGTTAAAACACTCAGAATTTAAAAAAAAAATAAGTACAAATATAACTAGCTTTTCTTTGTCACAAAGGACGTTTCTCGAGATATAGGCATTTTCATTTTGTGCATTAGTTTAAGTCGAGATTATGGTTCAAATCCGGGTAAGGAACAATATGCCTTTTTGCGGTGAAGGTAAACATCGTAGGGAAACTTGGACGTATAGTTTATGTAAGTTTGATATCGCCAATCCGCCTTGAGCAAGCGTGGCGAGCAATGCTCAAGCCTTTTCATTCCCCCTGTAGTAGGACAGAAACAGGCTAGTATTGTAAGTGCATCTGAGAATTTGAACAAAACTACTTACTATTATGTTCGTATCATTTGAAACAATTTTCTCAGAGGATTCATTAAAATATGCATCTTTGGCAGTGATATTAAATCGATGCAGCAAAACAGAAAACACATAATTACAGTTCTTTTAAATGATAACAACACACTTAAAATATTTACATAATTTACCAAAACTGAAGCAATAAATGCATTAAAAAGAAACCTTTTAACTTTGTCATATCTCCTTCGAAAAGTAAATAAACATTATTATGTAAACACACTATTAGTTTTAGTATAATCACCTCACTATCAGCTTGTTTGACAATTAAAACAGTATATGGTGGTTGCATATCTATGTTAAGATCATTAATAATGGTATTGCTTATGATAAAACCATAGTAATGTTATCATAATCACACACTCTTTCGTTGTATTTATACTCGACGGATTACGCGGTTTCTTCCATTACTTAATAAGTATTTGCATGCTAATGGTAATGGGATATCTTTAATTTGCATATCGACTCGTAATAGTCACATCATTATAATGAGGTGTCATTATTATCAGCTGATTGAAAATACTGTAGTTCCTTTAGTGTACTAGGCGGAAGGCTGATTTTTATCTAACCAAATGAATTTTCTTGAATGTTTTCAAATAAAGCCTAAATATTTAATTTGCATTGAACATGTGTTATCACACAGTCCAGTTTTCCAGACAGTGTCAGTTTACAGTTTATAGTACTTAGTAAAAAGTCTTGGATATTTGGAAAAGATAAGGAAAAAATTCACCGCTGCATGCGAGGGGTCGAGAAACATGTAAAGACGCACTGATACTTTTGAGCAAATAAAAGTAAATTTTTGGAGTTCCTCACCTACTCGAACTTAACTTATTTGATTATATTTACTTATACATGTTGGAAACCTTAATTTATACCTTATGTTCGGTAGCTTTTTTTGACGCCAGTCAATAATGATCCTAATCTGATTTCTCTAATCTACTCCAAAATAATGTTGCTAATAAATTGGTAGCTCGATGTGGTGAACCGCAAAGGGTTTGCCCGGACGATGTACCGTTGGCACGACCAGACGTCTCGGCGACGTGACAAGGGTGGCATGTACTTAAATGAATTTAATGAATTTATTACAAGGACACATTCTTGTGTAAATTTATGGTCTTCGAACTTGAGATTGATTTTAAAGTATACTCCTATAAATGGATAAAGCAATCATTACCATTAATACGCTGAGCTAAAACTTTGAATACCTTTTGTAAGAATAGAAATGAATGGAGGAGATTAAGATTTATTATTGTTAAAGTTTTTATAGAGAAAAAATGCAGCAAGGCAAATGGAATTTTGACAGCTGATGATGATATTCGGAAAATAACGCCATATGGGTAATCATCACTCTACTGATACAAATAAAGGGTGTAAGCCACTTTGATCATCTGCCTAGCCTTTTCCCAACTATGTTGTGGTCGTCTTCCAGTTTTCTGGATTCTCTAAGCGACCACTAGTTTTTTATTAATGCAATAATTGTTTCTGCTGATTGTATCTGTAACAAACTCAAATGTGTCATTAAAATCAATGTTGCAATACCATTCTACAAGAAGCATTCGACTCCTATGATCTACATAATTCACTTCCAAACATCATAAATAAAATACATACTCACTGATAAAACAGGGTAAATAAAAACAAAATATCTTGTTATTACACTATTATTTGTTACTAACTAGGTGTCGGGACCATTAATTTCAATCAATTAATTGAAAAAAAAAACGAAATTTTGTTTTCACCTCTGCTTTGACAACACTAAACCCGTAAGGATTTAAGCTTCTCATTCACAACTGTTAGTTTACTCTGAATAGTGTTGAATCTACCTGTGTTAGTGACCTTATAGAGCGCCATTGAAATTTTGAATAGCTGGTCTTAAGCGTAGTTCCCATGTAATTTTGTCAGTGGTTCTCAATTCTTTCAAGATCATTTTATTGTTCGTCTTAATGTATTTCTGCCTCGTTACCATTGCATTATAACAGTCTTATTACAACGGCACGATTATACATCGTTTTATTTTATGTTTGACTACAGATACTCTTCAAAACTTAGCTTAAATTTCTAGACTTGCAGTGTTTGACAGACAATATTAACTTTCGTCTGAAGATAAATTGAAATAAGGGTAAACTTTTGGATTTACTTGGACGAAGGCACCGTCTCTGGTCAATGACCGTCTGAAGTCTAAACATTGAGTGAAATGAAACGACATTTATTGCTCTAAGTATATTTATAAGATACTTAATGATACCGGTCTGCTGTCCCACTGCAGGGAATAATATAAGGGTCTCTTCTCAAGCATGAGTATTCATCACGACACTTGCTCAAGGCGTTTTGGCGATTTCAGATTTACAATAACTATACCTACGTCCAGATTTCCTCACGATTTCTCTTTTCACCGATGTCAATGATGTCTAAGATAAACTAAAAAACAAATGTATAAATTGAAAAAGTCTCATTAGTAGTTACTTGGCCGGCATTGAGCCAATAACCTCGTGCATGAGGAGCAGGCGCATTTATCAGTGGGCCATCACGACATTTGACACGTCAACCGTCAAGACACTTTTACAAGTCAGGATTTTAAAGACTAAATGGCGCTGGCATTTCCAAACTGACTGATCCCTGAGAGAAATTCCGGGGTCATGGTCTCTTAGTGAGTGATAGTCTACGAATTGGATTATTTTCAAAGGATATTCATGGAATTAAAATTCATTTGCATAGGATATCAACGGTGACCTTTTTGTAGTGTTTTCAACGTTCCCTGTCTGTTTACCATTGCAAATTTATCCGTGGCTTACCCTTGTCTCCTGTTGAGAGATAAATGAGAATTGTTTTATAAGAATCGTTCAAGGTCATGTGTATTCAACCAACCATATAATAGCTGGATTATTATTATGGTTGGTTCAATAAACATGAGCCATTATAACCCATATCTTCATGACTTTTAGTCCGTCTTCTTTTTCATACTGCCTTGTATTAATATTACTTTTTATAAAAGACACTTTTTCCAGTTTTCTGATGCAACCGACCGCGGGGCAGTCATGCAGAAATCTCTGTTTATTCAACCCTCGTTCTCAGTTTTTGTTCTGACATTATCTACTATCTTTGTAATTTGACTTCGCGAGAATATTCTGCATTTTAATACCTAAGTAAGAAAATTCTATGTCAGTTAGTAGTTAAGTGTTCTCTGAAAATGATAAAAGGTTCGCTTAACTTTTTAGATACATATAGGTACACACTCCTCTTTACAATTGGGGTAGGCCGAAACTACACACTTCTTTTGCTTCGTTTACGTTCATCTTCTTCTTGTAGGAAAAAAAAAGAAATAAAGCAAATACTTTATTTGGACGCACAGAACATAAAACAAAAGAACAACAATACAGATAATAAAAAAAAAACAAGAAAAGATTAAAAAACTAAAGACAAAAATAAAAAAAATCAAGTTGTCATCTACGAACGTCGTGTGCAGGTTCTTCTGCGTACGTTGTGTTTTTATTTTTATTTATCACTTTTAGGGTTAAGTAGAATGTAGTATAAAACTTGGAACGTTCTAGATGCCTTTTACGAGAACAATTTTAAACTTTTTAAGGTGACCTTTAAATAAATCAATACAAAATCCATAGATATCCAGTGTGCGGAACATTTGTCGATACAATTTGGTCCGCAGTCAATTATAAACAATACGATTCCTCGAATTCTCGACTACTACCATATTACGAATATCAACAACTCATATTTCTACCGCTGTATATTCAAAACCAATATTGCAGCTCAAATTTTATTTTTCCTTTCAAATAGGGGAGAGCGGGGCTAGAAGTTACCGGGGTAAGTTGTTCCGATTAAAACCACTCCGCGAGGAATAGAGATAGGAATGGTGAATAAACACGTCACGAAATGCAATGCCACAGCGCACTGACGGCGGCCATCTTAGACAGGCCAGTGGAGCTAGGAATATTGGATCCGCAGGACGTGCATCGCTGATTCACGTAAGTAAATATTTTCGTAATTAACATTTTTGGTCTGTTTCATGAATTTTAACGATTTGCGTTTAGTGTTTTATTGTTTCGATTTGAGGATTTATCTATTGTTGTGATACACTATGCGTAAATGACGTATGTTTAGTCACCTAATCTATATTTTGTTTGTTTTGTCAACTCGTATGATTGGGGCAAGATGTTCCTTTTTTCTGGGGCAGGTTGTGACCTCGGAACAACTTGCCCCAACTAATTTTGTTCCAGTAATGAATCATCATCATCAACCTACTGCTGGACTTAGGGCTCTATCAATCAGCGCCATAATTAGGTATATATATTGTTATTTTCTTTTACAGTATGCGGACTTACAAAAGAAAAACTACCGAGTATTAATATCCAAGGAATTGCTGCAAACAGCCGCGAATGATGGCAAAAAAATAAAAACTACAGATTTGTAAAAAAAAAGTAACAAATCGTGAAGAAAATAACCACAACTGGCTACAAAAAAAAAAGAGTTGTATTTACGGCACAACAGGAAGTTTTGTTGGCAGACTATAATATTAAAGTTTAGCTCAATTTTCTTCGGCCTTCTAACAGAAGAACTAAATAATGGTGTAAAAATGTGCAGTAAAATTCAGTGCTTACAGTATTTCACCATCTTGGCATAAAAATAGAAAACCTGGTCTTGATTGGCTAACAGGTGAAATCTTAATCCATTTGAATGCTTTCTAATGAAACTTCAGAAGATATATCATAATCACAGTTATTTGTTTTTTGCCTATGATGGCATTTTTTTCATTATTATTATTTTATTGATATATTCAGCCTAAGACAAAGCAATATAGTTAACTACTGAAATAATTATCAAGGTTAATTAGCTGCAAGTTATTTGATAAGATCCTAATGACTAAATGTTGAATAATTGATTAAGTACAAATTATAGTTACTTGTTAAAACATACAAATGTTTACCGATAATACGTTGGATATTGTTGATTATTTACTGCTGAATAAACAGACTTGATTTCGTCGTTTATTGTTGTTTATTTCACAAATAAAACCTTTAACAGATATGGTAACAACTTACCCCGGCTTGTTAACAACTTGCCCCGAATCGGGGTAAATTGTTACTTTCCGACTTTGGTCATAAAAAAAATTATAACAAATAAATCACACAATAAATAGCCCAGATAACTATCTTAATAGCAAAGTTAAATATGTAGGTTAATATTAATCACAAAAAAAGAATATAAAAATCAAGAATTCTCAACAAATTTTGAGGTTAACTGAAAATCGGAACTTCTAGCCCCGCTCTCCCCTATTTCATCCACAAAAATACTGCGTGCTGTGTATGTAGGTATGTACCTACTCGGATCGTGTTTTTGCCCAGACCATAGATATATTATGTTCGTGCTTTTGTACTACACATTGTATAATTTTTGTTCACATCTATATTTGCACAGCCGGCTTGTTTGTCAACGTCACTATAACCTCTCT
Organism: Euplexia lucipara; assembly: GCA_921972225.1. Taxonomy (NCBI): domain Eukaryota; kingdom Metazoa; phylum Arthropoda; class Insecta; order Lepidoptera; family Noctuidae; genus Euplexia; species Euplexia lucipara. The sequence goes on along the minus strand of OV179155.1, from coordinate 15,744,717 downwards.
CATTCCAAATAGACTCTTGTTTTCCTTCGTTTTGGTTTCATAATTAAAAAGCAACATGCAAGGGCTCGTTTTTACAGTGGAATAACACAGCTTATTATTTTTTACATTAATGGAATTAATATTAAAAGGCAGTGATAGTTATATTCGTTGTTAGTATAGTCAGCATCAGAAGTGTTTGCTTACATATAATAAACATAATTATATGTAGGGTACGGTCACCAAAAGAGTTAAAAATGCAGAGAATTAGTCGTGAAACGTCTCTTACACATTATGCAACTAGAATCATTCTCTTAATTGTATTTTATTTTGTAAGTTAACGTTCAAAAGTGCCTGTTATGGGTCTAATTGAAATAAACGATTTGACTTTGACTTTGACTTTGATGTCGCTTTCGCAGAATGTCAACGTTGGTAACTTAAAATAAAGTTTTACGCCGCAAAAGCGACATTCTGCGAAAACGGCAATATGCGAAAGATATGTTTTAGGAATAAGGCAATGAAGACATTTTTTCTATTTTTCCACTTGATTTCCGTTGATTATTTTTGTGTCCTTTAATAAATTAGGACTTATTTGACAAAACTGAAGTCTGAAACAAAGCTTCACAGCACACTTATAACATTGATTAAAACGAATTGTAGTGTAACTGCTTGGATTTCTATTTATCTGTTTTGTTGGCTGTACCTGTCTCGTGAATGGAAATAGATAATCTTGATAAGTACCCGATATTAGTAATTATAAGCGATAATCCTCATGCAATCACCATGTTAATTGTATTATGCGGCATATTTATATTATTAATAGAAAATGACATAATGATTTTGTCATAAAATAAACCCGTTTGATAAGACATCACTGCAACTCAGACGCACAATGTACAGTGCATAATAGGTACTAAGCATATCCGTAAACCTATTGTTTTGTAAACAGAGAATCGCAAAAATCAACTATCTATGTACAGACGCCAGCACATCAAGTTACCCCAATGTGTCCAATTTTCCCAATTGAATATGAACCTTATAGTTTGTTTGACATAAAGTTGAAAAACGATCAAAGAAATTTGACACATTGGGGTAACGATGGCACAGTTGGCGCAGTGGTCAAGTGATTGACTGCTGCGCTGCGTGTTTCGCGTACGTTTCCCGCACGGAAAATCTGTATGGCCGAAATCATTTAAGTAAACGAAACCTTATCATAAAATATCTACATATAGTTTTGAACGTCTCAAAGCTAGCCGTACACGTAACATTAATGTGAATCATGTAGTTTTTTTATGAAGTTGCCCTTTCATAAAAAAAATGCTTTGTCAAGTGTAACCATACCTATGCTTGTTTATTTAATATATAAGAAAACAGTAAAATGTCAATTGATACTGGTATACGTTAAGTACATACATTATATGCTCTGGATGTATTTCAGCCAACCCTGTTGTACGCTAATAAAAATAATTAAAACCAGAGCACTAATGGTTGCGCTCTTAATTCGAATAATTTCTCAAATAGGTCATGCAGTTAGCTGTGGATACTCCGTAGAAAGGTCACGCATTCACCAGTAATTTACTAATATTAGATTGCGTTCTCTCGAGACCACTCCGCTATGCGAGCGAGGAAAAATATTAGCAGCTAACTAACAAGAATCCTTTGGGAGAATAACTGTTTATATAGAGTAGAAAGGACGTCGACCGTTTACCTTACACCAATAAAAAAAATAATTAAAACGGCATCATCATCTGCCTAGCCTTTTCCCAACTATGTTACGGTCGACTTCTAGTTTAACCGGATGCAGCTGAATACCAGTGTTTTACATGGAGCGACTGCCTGTCAGACCTCCACAACCCAGTAACTGGGTCACATATACTTAATATGATGCCCCTTGGTTAAACTAGTTGTCAGACTTTCGAGCTTCTGCATGACTACAAGTAACGACTGTCAAAGATCTACAATTAACAGCCGGGACCGACAGCTTAACGTGCTTTCCGAGGCACGGAGGAGTCTTGGTATGTAATAAATGGTCACCCATCCACGGACCGACCTCGTCAAGCGTAGCTTAACCTTCTATTGACCCATGCGGCTGTTATAATTTAGCCACAAGCTCCTCAAAAAAATAACTTAAATTATCCTTAAAATTAATAAAAAACGTACATAATTCAAAAGTATCTTCTGACATCAGTCAGTAACAGCTTAAGTTTCATTAATAATATTACATAATCATTTCATCATTATTTTTTCATTATTATTTAATGGTACAATAAAAAGTGAACATGTATAAGACTGTGTGCATTTTAAATACTTAAATAAATAAATAATAAAATTTGAATCTCATTTAGGTAACATAGAAATTATTATAACTTTACTGTAATAATACAGTGAATTGGAAAAATAACATAACAATATAGCGAATGTAATCCTCGAATGGTTAGGCCACAATGCAGGCCGATAGCAGGCGAGCCTATTGCGAAAAAAAGCCGATTAAATTATATTTACTGGCATATTATAGTACCTGTAATACGCTGGTTGATCTAGAAATGCGTACCTACTGAACTTGAGGTATCACCGATACCAATGAGACCGTTCAACGAAAAATGACTACATATTATAACTTGGCCCCTGTATTCTGGGAAGTACAAAGGATGACGTTTAGTTAGGTAAATAAGTTAGGCCTCCCAACAGTATTCGATTAATATAATATATTTGCCCATGGTTCCACAGGCTCACAGTAAAGACAAGTTGACCACAAAATCGTCTTATAAGAAAAAAAGGAAGGCGGCGTAAAATTATTTGTCGTAACTAGTAAAAAATGAGTCGGATGTGGGTGGAGTCGAGCTTCACATGAATTTTCTCCTACTCCGGGAAATTCTCGCCATTACATCCATTAGACTTGGATAAGGAATATGAACCCAACGCCTGCCTTAATTAGAAATAACAGTCATAGTTATTATTCACCTATTAATTTTAATTTTCCTAATTACTCTGCCATTTGCCATCTTGTGTTTTAATCATTAGGAGGCGGACGAAATTTGTGTTTCGCAGGATACTTTTATCATAATTTATTGTAAGGAAGAAAGATTCAATTTTTTTGTTTGTAAATGATTTCACTTAAAAAACTACTGAACCGATTTTAAAAATTATTTCATTCTTAGAAAGCTGACACTGAGTAACATACGGCTTTATTCTATTTTCAAAATTAAGAATACATTAAGAGGATTTAAGGTTCTCATGCAAAAGTACGAAATCCAACACATTTCATAGAACACGATGCTTCCTGACTTCACTTTTAGTATGGATTGATCTAAAGTGTGAATAACAGGGTTCGTGCGGTCGTAGACCTACGGGAATCCTTAACTGTATCGAAGAGAAACTAACGTAATGTAAACTGGTTCTCGTCACACTGTTCAAGTACAACATGTAGGTACCGCAGTCACCTCATCATTATCTGCGCAGCTGGTTATATTGTCTTCGTCTTCACACGTCAAGGGTGAGGTTATGTCAATCACCTCCAAAATCCTTAACAAACTAAACACTTTGAAAAATTTAATCAAAATCAAATTAATCATTGCAATGATTCGATCGGTCCAAAATGGCTTAGTTTGCGCTACATTTTTGCAATATTACGTGTGAGGTGAATGCCCGTCTGAACGGGCTACGAACTTGCGACCCCGCGTCATTGAAGCCATTATTTTTACCCGCGAACAGGGCCGCTTACTTTTGTATCTCTCCCAGTTTTCGCTCTGAAAACATAGTTACGTCTTGCTCTTTTGTATGTTGTTGGATAGAGACAAATGCATTTCGTTTGTTATGGAAATCAGTCGTTATTGGTTAACCAGGCTGACAGGCGAATTTGTAACGTTGTTAGTTAAACTTCTAATATGATAAATATTGACTTGGTCTTAGCATCTTAATCTTGTACTTCTATTACGATTTCAATAATGTTGAAAGCAAACATTTAACTACGTGCAATATCCTGAAGGATTGGTCTTTAGTCGACCAAGACTGAAGATGACACACACACACATACACATAACACACACTACACTCCATACACACGACACACGCACACACCCCACCTCTCTCTCTCTCTCTCTGCACTCTCTGCTCTACACTCTGTTTGTTGAACATGACTACTACTCGATCAAAATTTCGTATTTAATCTCTCGTAAAGCCCCCGCCGGTGACGGCAAAACAACTCTGTGATTTGAAAAATAAAAGAAAATTTTGAATTTTTATACTTACCTACGAGTATATTCTCGGGATATCTTGACACGGCTCTCTTTCGAGAATCTTATTTGCTTAATGGATTCTCTATCAATTGTTCATCCGTAATAGCTTGCGGGAACGACTCAACTTCGAATTGGATCAATTGATTCCAGGAAGAACCTTAGATCTTAACGATATCAGGCTACTGCGCCACTAACTTCTCCACTAACGAGGAATCAAGTTTTTAATGCAATCTGGCTCTTTCCAAACCTTTCAATAGTTAAAGAGACTTCAGTCGGTTTCCTAATTGCATTTTAGCAGTTCATCATTAAGAGAAATGCAGCGAAACCTTGACCCGTGGTCACATAAAAGTGAATGCCGTCAGTTTTACTGCATGGATATAAATGATTTCGTAATTAATTTTATTGTAGAATTTAATCTCCCATTACGGAGGTATTGCGTTCATCGTCATGTCGACCTCCAGTTTTATGGCGCTAAAATTTATAGGTGTCTGCACGGACCCCGAGCTTTAATGTCCTGATGATTTTATTGGTACCGGGAAGAAGGTCTGTGTTATGTCTATATGTTGACGATAAATACCATGTTTTTGGAGCGATTAAGGTTACTCCTCCGTCAGTGTAATTAATCTTCATAAGCTGAAAATGCGTGCGGGATTTTACATCCCCTGAAAATTTAATATAATTTGTGGGACTCGATATTTTACAAATTCTTAGCTTTCTAAGGTCCAAAATATTGTTTATATTACTAATAGGTCACTCGTTGCGTAAACCCCAATCGCAATGAGCAATAACTTGGAATAGAATACATACATTTTCGTTAAGTCTAATAAGATAATATTAATTATACCTACATCAGTTTAATTGGTTTGCATTTTACACTTTGTAAAAAATGGTTGAATAGAAGACAATATCTAGTTATGTATTTGTTTGTTCACCCCGAATCCATCTAGGATAGTGTTTTGTCTGAAAATATGATGGAGTAGCCCACAATGAAAGTTATAGCGATTGTCAATACAGCGGAGAAAGGACAAAATTGATAGACGACGTAATATTTTGCACAGCGGTGGTAGCACAGTGCTAACGGCACTTTTGTGTAATTTATTACCACTACTCTCAAAAGAGTGAGATTTTTTGTGAGGAAACTGGCATGTCCTGAAAACATAAGATATGTGACATCCTCGAACTCGCACTTGGTGAATTAAAGCATCATAGAGAGAAGGCCTCTGACCCAACAGTGGGAACTTTAGAGGTTCGTTTTACAGACTATACAAGGTATTGAACACGACAGTACCTCGACAAAGGTTTTTAAAGATTTACTACTAACATTTTTGTTACCCCAGTCCGACTTTAGTAGAGTACAGTTGTACAATATTAAGGCACCCGGACAGAAGAATGCTACAGAATTAGGTACACATACTTCTAGACAGACCAGTCAATATTCCATTTCAAGTTTTATTCCTAAGAAGATTTCAACGATAAACTTTTCACTGTAGCTGTAAAAAAATATAGAAGAGGTATTCTTTAAGTCGGAGATAGAATTATATTTCGAGATGGATCAGTCGCGTTTGGCCATTGCTCCTTTATACAATTGTTTACATACACTGGAGATTCATTAGAAATTGTTTCTTTTGTCTTGCCAACACACAGCCGAGTTTACTAAACGGTGTGCATGTAACAATCAATTTGGCAGCCAACGTTGATGTTGTTGTTTGAGTTAAGGAACCATCGTTAATCTTGCCTCGTCGGCCTCTTCTTAGTCCACTGCAACACGTAAAGCATGTAGTGGTTTACGTGCATCCATTCCGGTTTACGACGATTTTATTGTTCTCTCCTTTAATCGTTTATGTGGTTTTTCCTATGTGGAACATGTTTATGAGATTCTATTCAACGTACTAACACTGAGTGCACTTTATGACTTGTGAATATCGAACGCTCTTGTTTATCTAGATCGAGCTAGGCTTACATCTTTAGAATAACTTTTGGGATCCCACGTCAACCTCGCTCATTGCGTCCGTTCATCCTTTAACGATGCCATCGTACCTTCAAATGTCTGCCTATCAGTGTCCTAAATTCCTTCCGGACTAGAAACTCCATAAGCATTTTGTCATCGAATAACTACTGAAAAAGAATGTTTTGCAACACTTTTTAGGTTCTTATTGCTCTGAGAATAGACGTCTTAACACTCTATTTGCGACAACTAGAAATGTAAGATTGTTAGCTTGGTTAGCTTAGTTAGCTGTCTAGTTAATAGCTTGTGGTATGTTTCCATCCGTTGCTTTTAATCTAATTTTCTTTTTCTCCTTATCCTTTTGATATTACGAAACAGCGATTCTCCCAGAGAATCGCATTGTTATTAATTGAAACTTTTATACCCTTATAAATTTCAATCATAAATAAAGAAATATTATCAGTTTAGTATACACTAATAATTTATAACATCATAAATCTGACGTAATAATTGTCCAGAGTCAGGTACCTACCTATTTGGAATGCTGCCAGAAACACATAGAAAAGATATCTTAGAAACTTGTTCCTACAAAAGTATCTCTATAAATCGAAACTGTTTTACTTTTCAATTATTTCTGGACAAAAATTTATGAGTTTAAATTCGATTCCAATCAAAACAAGCCGGTGGAATTACTCGGTAACGTAGCTATAATGGTGGTTATAAATATCGCCACAGTAAACTGTTAGTTCGTTGCTTGGTTTGTGAAACAGTTTGACTTGGAGCCAAGTGACTTGATTATCATTGGTGCTAACCATTGTGTTATGTTTATGATATGCTGTCTAGCATACATTGGTTCCTAGAAAGCATGTCATAAAACGTCACTATAATAATTTGTAATACACTCATTTTTTTGGTGATGTGCTTCAAAATGGTCAGGTGTGTAGTTCTCGCGAATGGCGTCCAAGTCTTTACATAAATGAAGCAAAAGAAGTAAGTTAGAATCTAGGCAGATGGCGTTCTGTAGTTTCTGCCTACCTGGGAAAAAGGCGTGAATTTATTATATACCTATATACCTACATGTAGGGATATGGACCACCTTAATAAAATGAAAATATATTGGTAACTTCTTTATTAAAATATTTTGTAACTTCTTGTAAGTAAAATACGTCTTTTTTTTCTTGACATTCGCTCGTCATCTTTTTATCCTTCTTCCTTTTTCAAAATATTAAAATTCTTCCTCTTTCTCCTTCCCACATTCATACTCTCTCATTCATCCATCACTGCGTTCATATTTACTACATTCCATGAAATAATCATGCATTCTAAATTAACATCCCACATACATATATTATGAGTATCTTTGTATATCGAATTGATGATATGCAATCTATGTGTATAAAATAAGGTAAACAGGATGAGTTGACATTATTTTAGCATTATTATCAGATAGCAGTAAAGTGCTAGTCATGATTTCTCATATCAAAGTGCAATCTCAACAAAGCGTGTAGGTAGTTATTCAGTGCAAATCCACACGAAAATTTATTTTAATAATAGTTTGGTGATGTCGAAGCAGATTATGCGCTAGACTAGATAACGTGTTAAATTATTGTCTGGTCGAATAAAGGCAGATGCTATTATTTACTGTAAAATAAAACGCAATAAAGTGATGGATTCGCACTTTCGTCGTAGAACGTTTTATAGTCTTACTGAAGACTGATATTATTAATACTTACTACAACCACGTGTAGTATTATTAAAGTGAACCATAAATCAACGCAGACTTCTGTTGTATAAAGGCCTCTTCCAAACTGTGTTACATTACTCGGACCTCCGCTTTCCTCATCAAGTCCATCCAATGAAATTTATTACTTACGTACTATAGGCGGGATATTACAAACAAAATTTTCATCCGATACTTGTGTCCTATTGATCACAGAGTTTAGTAGTCTTTGCTGCCACCCCAATATGGGTATATTAGATACCTATGCTATGTGGCGTTACTGAGACTGAGAACTCAGTATTTCTATGACATCCCTTCGCATGTCCTCTCTAGTAGATCTTAAATCTCTTTGAGTCCATCCCAGCCACTTTTCAAGGTCGTCGTTCAACCTAACTGGGGGTCGAGTCTGCTATTGGAATCGTGTATCAATGACCGGTCATTGATCGAATATTTGACAACTTTGACAGTTTTTGTATGGGAAATGTGTCATAAGTTTGACGTTATACGTCAAAATCGATCATTGGCCGGTCATTGAGACAAGATTGCAATAGCAGACTCGACCCCCTGGAGGGCAGTTCGAGACACGGCCTACACTCTAAGACTCTTCTGCTCCATCAGCTAAAGATTAGGTTTAAGCATTGCACATTACTGCCTCTCAGCCAGACTATCTAAGCAAAGTAGAAATAAAAAATGTTTAATTAAAACTAAGAAGATTACATCGTCTAGCGTTTTCTTTTCGTTTTCTGTGTGTGGAAAGTTTGCGTAATCGGAAATATTCCAGACGTTTAGTTACAGACGTTTGGTAAATATTGAACTTACTACATGTAGCTGAGTTTCTACTTCTAGTGATACATTTGTGTCTGGTTTTATTATAGCATTGAGTTTTGACGTGTTCATCCTTAGTTCTTCTTATGTTTGTTGCTTTGGTCCTTCGCGAATATAGGGTCCAACTTTTTTAAAGCATCTTGCCTTGGTTCAACTACAGATCCGCAGTATTCTTCCGTTTCTGGATTCTCGAGTGAATGTTACTTATATAGGTAGCTAGCACAATAGGTTTTCAGTTACTGATTAAAATTACAATTTGATCTTGGATTAGTTGACTGTCAATAGCTTTACATTTATACGTCGCATTCTAACTAAGATATCAATTCTTGGACACAACTAATTCTTAACTGACCAGTGAAACCACAAATTGCTCGACTCCCGTCAAATTATCGAGAAGCGTGAGTTGGGGTCAAGGTATATTGCAATGGATATTGGCGCGGTGACTCCGGGCTGGCGACCTCAAACTCACCCCTGTTGACTCATTGTGGTTATTTGCTTTGCTTACACACAAATCAGTGTTGTTATTACACTAATCTTACTGTATTGATTTAGGATAGTGGCTAATTTAGTTTTCGTGGTGCCTGCACATCCAGCTATCACAATCAAACATGAACCTTATGTATTTTGTTATAAAGTTGAAAAACTAGCAAAGAAATTTATCTGATTGTGTCATCAAGCTATGATGTTCTGGCCTCTTTACCTCTACCTGCATCTATTTACCAGCGTCATCCTTGGTAAGGTCGTGTCAAAAAGCAATTAATGTTTTATTTAGGCCCTCCTTTTTGTTATTGCCGAAAATTTTGATCTGTAATCCCTCTACCAGCACGTTGCCTTCCTCTTTGACCATAATTGTTAGCAGTCTTTGGTAGGCCTTCAATCTACGGTTGTTTTTTGAACTTGTTTAATAGCTTTAACTTGTTAATGTACCTAATTGTTTACTAGGCCTATGTAGTAATGTCGTGATGGCTCTGTGGTAAAGGCCTCAACTTATTGGCACGCGGTTTTACCTTAAAATCGGGCAAGTACCAATAGGCATTTGTATTTTCTAAGTTTATAACTGATATTGGTGCCGAAGGGATGTCTAAGATAAACTTAGAAAAACAATATTTCCCTTTGCGAGGTTTTCTTTTTGCTATAAAGAAAAACACAGACTTTTGACCTACCTATTGTCCCAATAACAAGCCGTTAATGTAAATTTCATATGTGACTTAATGATGTTGATCCATCACTTTGTTTTTGTAATTTTCCTCTGAAGTGTATCGTTTTTTAAGCAATGTTATTTTTAATTTATCCAGCACTGAAATATCACTCGAAGGGAAACATATTCATAGATTACAACCTATAGACAGTAGCTCACGGGAGGTTCCACGCTTCTGATTTCTTTACGAACGCTATTTCGACCCCCTTTTTCTAATCTGTCATTCAGATGCCGAAATACGATTCTGTATTCGTATTTCCCTTATACACGGTCTCGTATCCATACCAAATAACCTAAATGGGATGTCATCCTATATCATGAATGAGATTAGACGAGCTGTCTGGAGTAGGTTAATTCAGTATCCTTCATTGTCTAACCTTATCATGGCGCGGTTACGGGTCTGTCGCGTGTTTAAAGTAAGGTTACAAACAAATTACATTATATTCTGGAACATCTGTGTTCTTATAAATGATGATATTATTTTATGTTTTGAGGGTAATCAGTTTTACTCGGTTGGATATGTCCTGTGAACTACGACGAGTACGTTATGTTATTAGAAGGGGTTACTGCATAATGTACACACCGCGGTTTTGTCCTAAAGATAAACAGGGTTATTTTTCAATGACCGGCCAAATTTTCACTGGGTGTTCTACCCATGAATATCAACAACTTTCACTATGGGACCGACTCTGAAATCACGAAAAAATATCAGCTGTTTCATACATTTTAGTCGAGTAGGTATTGAACTTTTGTATAAAACAGCTGATTTTTTTTTCGTGATTTCAGAGTTGGTCCTATAGAGAAAGTTGCTCATATTCATGGGTGTGACCACCCTGTGAAAATTTTGCCGGTCATTGAAAAATAACATTGGAGAATAGTAACAGTAATAGGGATAATTGCCTATATCTTTTCTCTCACTATTTTTTAACGTATCGGGTTCTATCTAACAAACTCAGGTAAAATACGTTCAAGTGTTTTGAAGTTTGTAACTTTGAAATTAATATAAATATTTAAAATTCAAAATGGGTAAGAACCGATGCGACGTAGGGACTAGGGACAACTAATGTGAACATCTCTTTTTAATTTAAATGTAATCACTCAAAGCATTTGATGACCTTAGATCTAAAAAGATAAACGAAACATTTATCACACTTTCTAATTTGCCCAAATCCCTTTTTCGTATAATTGACGTAATTGGGGCTCAGGTGGCTTTCAAACAAATGAAATTAAATACACTACAGACATGCGACCGTTGTTATTCATTACATCATCATTTTTCAACATATTATTCACGTATAATAAAAGTATGAATAAAATTACGTGTCTGTTTGAACTTATGAAGTCCCAATCGATAAAACCGACGAAACGGTTTTCAATTGTAAAATTATTTGTCATTTTTTCGACGGACACACTATTGTGCTTTTGTATATAAAGCTATACTTATATTTTAAAGTCTTAAAAACTACTGGACCGATTTAAACCAATTCTTTCACCGTTAGGAAGCTACATAATCCCCTGGTCACATAGGCTGCCTTTAATCCCTGTATTTCCACTGAAACGGGAATTCATAATAAAATAGTACCACTCTTCTTTTATGGCCATGCAGTGCTAAGGTCTCTTCTGCAAGGATACTAAGAAAGTAGCATTTATCATGACGCAAACTAACAATAAATTTAAGTCCAGGTTTTCTCACGATGTTTCCCTTCACCGACGACAGTGATGTCCAAAATAAACTTAGAAATGACTACCTATCTCTTCTCTCGTTATAGGTACAGACGCCAGGACATCAAGTTACCCCAATGTGTCAAATTTTCCCAATTGAATGTGAACCTTATTCTGTTTGACATAAAGTTGCAAAACGATCAAAGAAATTTGACACATTGGAGTAACTTGATGTGCTGGTCTCTGTACATGGCACCTAGTGGTGTGTTTATTCATAGAAAACTCACATGTATTTAATTTCACTGATAAAGATTTAATAAAATTTTGTTAACGAGTACCTCATAGCTATGTCATTATAAAAAGAAAACACCTACGGGTAATTAAGATAACAATATTGCTTTTATTGTGGGGGTGTGGCGATTAAATAGAATGCGAAATTACATGCTTATTACGTCATATCACTTTAAGTAATATTGTGTTGCGTATTAAGTAATATCATAATTTTGACATTCTGCTTGTTCTGCGGCTTGTATTTTAGGCTGGCAATACCTTAATTAAAACTTAACCTAAAAAGCTTGAGAAACTATGAAAGTGAATCTTAATCTTCATTTCAACTTAACATTTAATTAGAATTATATTTTGTAATTAACTTACGACAGCAAACGTACCTACCGTAAGCCTTAATATTAACTTGGTAAATAGAATAAACCTATTAACATTTTGTTCATAATTACTTTTTTTTAGTAGGTACCAACATAAGACAATATTTGAAAAGTATCAAAAATACCTTGAATTAACCTTTCAATCGTGTCAATTAGAGACACAATAGAAAGACAATGACAGCGCAGACACCGATGTCCTCTTGCAGTTTAATTAATGAATTTTTAATTTAAAAGAAAAATGAAATACTTGCATGATGGTTTTGAAAGTTATTCTTCTATCTTGGGCACGCGACACGATCATTGAACTGATTCCGCTAATTTATCAAAATCAAAAGTCTTCATTCAAACTAGGCCGAGAATCAGCACTTTTTGAACGTCAAAAAAATACATACAGACAGTCCCCCAAAAACGGCCCACCCTTCGCCACTTCCTAGTGTTTTTGCTGGGAAGAAGAAGTGGCGGAACAAACTCCCCAGCAACACATGTGACGTTTCAATCTTGTGACATTAAATGGTATCAGTACTATCACTGTTCAGCACCCTGAAATCAATTAAATATCAATAAACCAAGTTTTGTAATCAATTAGTAGCCATATTTATTTGAAATAGCTGTATAAAATACCCGCGACTCATAAACTACGATAAATTTATTCCTTTTATGCATGCGAAAATCTAATTTACAAGTACTTGGTGTAAGTAAAATTTTCTCAGCATTCCCTTTCAACCCCGCTAAAAGTTGCTCCTATTTACACTTTATAGTAATGCAAAGTTGTAACTTTTCTCAACTTTTTAAAAGCTAAATCTTTTTTCGAGTGGGTGTGTGTAGTAACTAGAGCGGAATACTTCAAGATGTAAAGTTTTTTTTTTATAAAAAATCCACTGAAATTGGGGCAACCTAGCGTAATAGGAGTTTAGGGAAAGTTTATGTTCCTGCTTTCGTAATAAATGTGTCGACCGACTGAATATAATTTGCCCCATAACGATGTTATTTCGGATGCAGATTTCAGAATTTAATTGGTCTGGTCTGGTTACGTCAATCAATGGACTAATTGCATTGTTTTCTGCGTGGTTGGTCGATGAATTATACTTGTATTATGCTCCAATATGAATGCAATAAGCCTTTAGTAGACGACAAATGAATAGAATACCGCATCGATGTGATCGATAAATTTTAATTAAAAAATAAATGACATAAAAATAAATAAATGACATAATTACAAAAGTACATAGTGGCCAGTTGTTAGCTTCACATTTGAGTCTTTTATTTTTTAAATACTTTCTAAGTTTACTCAGACATTACTGACATCAGCAAACATCACATAAAATTAATAGAAGTTTATAATTGTCAACTTGCCTTGAGCGAGCATAGCAATGAATGCCTTCTCTTTATGAGAAGAGGCTTTACCCTGCATTTGAGCAGCACCAGCCTGATGGTTTCCGTGGTAGAAACTACGGTACCTACGTAAACTTTTTGATGTGCTGCTGCAATCCTCATTAATTTTATTTCATCCACGAAAAAAACAATGTCAATTAATTTGATCATTAATTGATTAAGTTTCCGATTGGAGTTTTCGTTTGATCGTAAATTAGTTTTGTTTCCAAACAAATCTATGGTCGTTAGATTCTTCGAGTGTGTCCGATCAAACTGTATTGCGTAGTAACTTAATTACATTATATCAGTCCAACAAAATAGCTGGAGGGATGAACTGGACTCTTACCTACCTTAAGTTAATGCAAGAGAGGAAAGAAGTGTGTTGAATAGCGAGAGGTAGACCTTAGCCCAGCTCTGGGATACAGCAAGCTTGTCACACAGCTACAGCTTGCTTTTCTTTTAAATTTGATGCGCCTGTTGGTCTAGTAGTTAGTGACCCTGACTGCTATGCCGGAGGTCGTGGGTGCGATTTCCATCCAGGGCTAATGTTTGCGTGATGAGCACGATAATTGTTTCTGTGTCTGGATGTAATTTTATCTATAATATGTATGTATTTAGAAATATATAAGTATGTTTATCAGCTACTAGCAGACGTCACGCAGTTTCACCCGCGTAGTTTCCGTTCCCGTGGGAATACGGGGATAAAAAGTAGCCTATGTCCACCGGGTATAGTGTAGCTTTCCACCAGTACAATAATTTTTAAAATTGGATCATTAGTTCCGAAGATTACCCCCTACATACAAACTTACAAACATACAAACTTACAAATTTTACCTCTTTATAATATTAGTATAGATAGAATTTTTAAAATTGGATCATTAGTTCCGAAGATTACCCCCTACATACAAACTTACAAACATAGGGGAGACCGGGGACAATTGAAACAATTTTACTTAAACCGTGTGTAGTAAATTTTCTATGGTACCTACATCCCTCATATTTGTATCGTTGAAGGGGTCGTTATCTAGTTCCTAAATTAAACATGATCTATATCTCTATTTCAAATAGTTAACCAACAATCAGCTATTAAAGAAGACCGGGCGCAGTGGTTCTATTGACCCCACTCCAAGGACGGTTGAAACAGTATGTAGGGGTAATTGAAACACTGAAAATATTTCAGGAACTACTGGAGCTTTTTAATCAATCTTAATAAGATAACATAGCACTAAATTATTTATTGGGATCGTAACAAGACCGTCATCGTAACATTCATATTTCAAAAATTATAAATGCAAAAACATCTTCAATATAAACAATTCAAAACATCTCATATTTAAATCATTTGAGTGCTCTTATTCGTACTATTGTATACTATTTCACATTGTTTACAAGACTTAATATCCTATTATGGTATAATAGCACTTACATGGCGGAGAAAAGGTAATCCAGTCTCATACAAAACAGCTTGTTTCAATCTTAACAATGTTCCAATCATGACAATGTTTCCAGCTTATCAATGTTTCAATCATAACAATCGTATATTGACCCGTATAGGTTTGTCTTCTTGTGAAATTAAATTTCAGAGGAGATCAATCAACTTAAGTAGCTAATAATAAGTATTTAACACTTAAAATAGTTTTTTGGGAATTAATACCCTAAAACTAGGCAAACATAGTTATGTTTAAAAAACTAATATGCTTGCTGATACGCAAATATTATGTTCTAGGAACTTCTGTCTGTAACGTGTTTTCGTTTTCTGAGCATCTCTAGAAAAAAAAAATGAAAAAAATAGATCAAACTTAATGTCGTGGGCTCAAATTTAGGGTCGTCAGAATAATTGGGTTGCCTATCAAATGTGATTGTATCTGATAAGCAAACAAAAAATAACCAAACCACTTTTGTGGTTTATATGGTAATTATTTTTTTCATCGTAATAGGTACCGTAATTTTTAAAAGTTGGTATTTTTATTATCTAGTTATTGACACTTTAGAAAACACAACCTTTTTCTGTGCAGTCGGATAAAAACGCGGAATATACGGGGACGTTTGAAACGTTTCAAACGTCCACAGATAGGTCGTTTCAAACGTACCCATGTCACATTCTCTATTTCAATACTCAATATTTTGATATCTAGTAACTTAAACATTAATTAACAGTAATAAAAACAATCTTAAATAGATAAACAATACTTCAAAATAAGGAAGACTGCCAAAAATCAAGATTTAAATGGGTGAACCACAAAAGTTAAAGATATGAAGTACTTACTTTTTGACGCGAAATTCTTCGAAGTGTCCTGTGCACGACTGCGTCACTCGCTCGCTCGAGCCGTGCTCAACAAAAAACCGAACATGGCCGAAGATGCAACGAACGACGCATCACACGCGTAGGTACCATAGTTTACGAGAAATTGAAGTTGTTGCAATCATGACCTGTTTTAATTGTCCCCGGTCTACCCTACAAACTTACAAATTTTACCTCTTTATAATAGTATAGAAGTATAGATTTAGTACTCATAACACAAGCTCTCAAGCTTAGCTTGGAACTAAATGGCATTGTGTGAAAAGTTGTGGAATATTTATTTATTTAAATGGTATCTGCTTACTTAGAGACTGCCACGTTTTTTTTTATTTTTCCACTACGGTGGCAAACAAGCTTACGGCCCGTCTGATGGTAAGCGGTTACCGTAGCCTATGGACACTTGCAACACCAGGGGCGCCACACGCGCGTTGCCAACCATTTATAAACTTATTTACTCCTCTTTTGAAGAACCCCATACTGGTCCAGTGGTCGCAAGTGATATACGATTCCTGCAGTGCTATTCTGTAAATAGTAAATCACTGCGAAAGTCATTTCGCAAATCATCTCGAAAGTCATACTTATACTACGCTTCTTATTATGTCGCCTGTACAAGTTTCGGTATTCACATGTCAACGTCAAAATACTCACTCGTTTTAGTTCGTCTCACTATGATCATCACTTGGTGGCGCCAGTGTCGAAATCACTTCATTTAAGAATACGATATTTTAATTCACTTGATTTCACCGCGGATTCAAAAGTGATTTTGCAAATAAACTTTTCAGAATAGCACTGCTGGATCGGGTGTAAAGTTATTGAGTTTTTTTTCATCTGGTACTTCTCAGTAGAAGTCCAGAGTCTGGAATTGAGGGCAATGGGCTCGCAAGGGGCGAATTAGATTAAAGTTAAGCATGCTTAGACGAAATATTTTAAGTCTAATAAAGGTACACTTCTACCTAATATTATAATATTATGATCTTCTTCTTATCGTGTGATTAGTAACTTACCAAGAGTTCCAATGGCGCCCATGGACCAATATTATAATGTTATGTAGTACCTCTTCTTTGGGGAATATGTGCTGGAGTAGGTAGCCTTACCTATTTTCGTAACAATTTCCAAAGATGCCACCATTTTCGTTGTTTTTATATTTCTAAGTCAAATTTTAGATATAAATTTATTTTTGTAATATTTAGGTACTTTTTGCCGAGAAGCTTTTTGAAATAAACAAAAGCCAGGCACAAAAGGGAACAGATAACAATGAATTTGCACGTTCACTTACCACAATATTAAGGTCACTGAGTCTAGAAAAATAGGCACTTTCTTATACTGACTAGATTGTTGTCCTGGGATTTATACCTAAACTAGGTACCCTCTTTATTACTGAGCCACATCCCAACGGGCAAATAATCTAGTCTGCTGCAGTAAATATTGATAACTTAAATCACAAAGTCAAATCATTTATTTTATTTAGACTCATAACAGCCATTTTTTTAACGTTAGACTTACAAATTAAATAAATTATGAGTTGATTCTAGTTCCACTTCCAAAAGTTGATTTCATATGGAGAAGAATGTGTAAGAAACTCCATACTTACTCGTTTAACCTTTCAATCGTGTCAATTAGAGACACAATAGAAAGACAATGACAGCGCGGACACCGATGTCCTTGCGGTTTAATTAATGAATTTTTAATTTAAAAGAAAAATGAAATACTTGCATGATGGTTTTGAAAGTTATTCAGAAGAATAACTTTCACGCGAAACGATCATTGAACTGATACCGCTAATTAATGACGTTTCAATCTTGTGACGTTTAATGGTAGCAGTAGGTACTGTCACTGTTCAGCATCCTGAAATCAATTAAATATCAATAAACCAAGTTTTGTAATCAAGTAGTAGCCATATTTATTTAAAACAGCTGTATAAAATACCCTGGACTCATAAACTACGATAAATTTATTCCTTTTATGCATGCGAAAATCTAATTTACAACTTGGTGTAAGTAAAATTTTCTCAGCATTCCCTTTCAACCCCGCTAAAAGTTGCTCCTATTTACACTTTATTGTAATGCAAAGTTGTAACTCTTCTCAACTTTTTAAAAGCTAAATCATTTTTCGAGTGGGCGTGTGTAACTGGAGCGGAATACTTCAAGACGCCGGGGTCCGCTGTAGGTTTAATGAATTAAAATGAATTCTATAGTATTTTGTAGACATAATTTACACACAAACAACAATAACAACAACACACAATCAGATACACGTAGCTTAGTACACACGACTACAGATATTTAAGAAATCTAAGACTTATATTAAAAGTACACTTTGTTAACAGGCATATTACAAATTAGAGGATTATATCAAGATAATAATGCTTGGCAACATGCTGGTCCAGCTCCAAAGGGCAATCTAGGAACTTGACAAAATTAAACTTGTTACATTTCTAATTAATTATTTAATTTTCTATATTTTTCTCTCAATGCTGCTGTTCTGCTGTGTTTTTTTTATTTTTGTTTTTATTATTATTTATTTATTTAATATTTTATTGATTTGTTATTTTATACATATGTAAGTATAATAATCCGTGATTTGAATATTTGTAAATGTGAGAGTACCGATGTCCTCATAATTTTGTACTTATATACTAAAACTAGCTTTTGCCCGCGGCTTCGCCCGCGTGGATGTCGAACTTCCGCCTCCTATGTTTTCCCATTAAGGGTTGAATTTCCAAAAATCGTGTTTTAGTGGATACTTATTCTTAACTAAGAAGTCCCCTTCAAGTTTCATGTCTCTAATACCAGCGGTTTGGGCTGTGCGTTGATATATAAACGTAATAATTTTAGCATAATACTTCCAGATAGACTACTTTCAAAGTTGATCCTTCCAGTATGTATGCATAAAGATTTCTGGAACTACTGACCCGGGAAAGAGCGCCGTACAACTGACCATGTGTGAAACAACTGAGACTAAGATCAACCTACCCAGGCGTATTGATTACAACCGTACCAAGTCAATCCCAATCCCTATAATAGTTATTGAACTATGCGTGCACATACAGACAGACAGACAGACAAAACATTTACTGATTGCATTTTTGGCATCAGTATCGATCACCAATCATCCTCCAATATTAATTTTGAATATATATTCAATGTACATAATTATCTTCGTAGTGTGTGATAGTCCATTGAACTGTATGGCGAGCGATATTGTATCTTAAGATAAAATATTATAATATCTTAGCCGTGTGCAGCGCCCCTTGGTGAGCTCCACTGCGGGTGACGTAACCTACGACAAACTTATTATTTGCGGTTGGTACAGTAGTCAGTTCTAGGGGTCGAACCGCAAAATTAAGTTTGTTTTTTATTGTATATACAATAAAAAACAAACTTAATTTTGCGGTTTTGCGGACAACACTGGGTACTTTTTATACCGGAAAAGTATATACTTTTCCGGGATAAAAAGTACCCAGTGTTGTGCCCAGGATATTAAAGAATAAGTATACCAAGTTTCATCGTAATCGAACCGGTAGTTTTTGCGTGATACCTGAACATACAGACAGACAGACAGACAGACAGACAGACAGACAGACAGACAGACAGACAAAAATTTTTTTAATCATATTTTTGGGTTCGCTGTCGGTCTAGTAACACCCCCTGCTATTTATTTTTTTGATATTTTCAATGTACAGAAATTTTACTTCTACAGATTTATTATAAGTATAGATACTTAATCTATCTTAGTAAAGTATGTTATTTTTTATTTTTTATATTTCTATAATATAGGTACATCATATTAACATATAATTTACTTTTAGTTGTATACAAAATATTGTAAAAACAGTTTTAAAAGAGTAAGTATGGAGTTTCTTGCCCATTCTTCTCCATACGAAATACATTTTGGAAGGGGCAACTAGAATCATTATATTTTATTCAACTTGTAAGTTTAACGTTCGAAACTGCCTTTTAAATAGCCTAATTGAAATAAATGTTTTGAATTTGACTTTTGACTTTACACATCAAGCTATACATTTCCAGTTTACGCTGACCTCGCATTGTACGGAAATCATAAACAATGCGAGATCAGCTTATACTGGAAATGCATAGCTTGATGTGCAGCCATGTGTACGTATCCGGCAGTGCTATCTTGTATACATCACCTATGAAAATGTAGGTAAAGTGAAGGCGGATTGAGCTGTCATTCCATACTAATGCTAGGCATTGACAGTTCATTGTAGGTACTCAAAGAGATTTAAAATACTATAGAGCGGGCATGTCAAGGAAATGTCATAGAAAAACTTTGATCCCATGTCACAGTAACACCATCTAGAATAATATATGAATATTGGAGCGGCAGCGGAGCGTACTGCAAAAAACTCATAGACTTGTAGCAGGACTCACTTTTTCGGACGAAAATTTTCTTCGTGATGTCCGGTCTATAGGTATTGAATGTCTTTGTAGGTACTTAAGCTTTTCCTGAGTGACTATTACTCGAAAGACTCAGAAACCTTTCATTCAATCGTCATAATAGACAGACATTTCTTTTTTTTTCAGCCCTGAGTCTAAAAGTGTGCAATAATGGTTCATGACACTAGGCTCGCTTACATGGGACTTACGGCTTAAGAAATTTATTTCTCAAGAGAATACATTATTCACTTTTAGAGAAAAAAAATAAGTAAGAAAACTAAAAGGATTAGTTTTTGGAGTAAGGTTGGTATTTCAAAAGTTAGAGTAGATTGAGTACAGTGAGTTCGCGATTATGCTGCGTTGTTTAAGGCCTATGAAACAGTCAGTTTGAATACGTATTAGTACCTACCTGTAGGTACACCTATTCCTAATCCTTCAGAGAATATAGGTTGAATGTTACGTAAATTCCAAACAAGAATGACAATAAAAAGAAACAGGTACAGACATTTTATTTATAAGCAATCTCAATATGTATTAAAACCTACGAATAAAAGAATTTCATATACTTACTTACATAATACATAGTTATTACGCCGACTTGGGAACATTGTTAATATTCAAAAGAGCGGAAAAATATATTATGGCCTTCGATATTCGAAAAGCATTGTTAACGATTGGCCAATCATAGTGCTGGCAACCTGAATACCTACGTAGGTATCTCTAATTGAAACTACCAAAAAGGCTGAATGCGAAAATAGGCAGATATTTTCATCCATTTTTGGTAGTTTCAATTAGAATTCCGTTGAGTGTAGATGTTCCTAGTCTCTAGAAAATATATTCATATTTTTCCTTGATTTGGGTTATTCTATTGAGCTAGGTAGCTTTTACAGTAAATAGGTTTTTCGATATTCAACCACTAGAACCATATTTCTTTGATTCGGAATAGGGACAGGCGAAGCTCTTATTGTTATTGTGAATAAATGAAGTAAGTATTAAAAGTGTAGGAATATTATCTGTTTTTAGGGATCCGGTGCCCAAAGGGTGCCAAGGGACGCTTATTTGTTACTAAGTCTCTACTGTCTATCCATTTGTCAGCGGACTGCATATCGTAAATCGTAATAAGGTAAGCAGTTAACAATTTTGCAAAGTTAACAGATAGGTAACTAGGTAGGCTATTTGGTTCTAAAAGAAATTTTAACTTAAAATTCAAGAGGTCTTTCATAATCATTGTGCGTCAATAGTAGGGAATGCAATCTCGTCTCGCCGAGATCCCGATCTCGCGAGATCCCGGCCATATTTTACGAGATTGTATCTCGTCAAATTTCGTACGAGATCTCGCGAGATAACGAGATCGACAAATGCAGCGTGACGACTTGTATTTCATAGCGCGGCTGCGCGCGAACTGAATCCTGGCCGTTACCTAAATATAGATAATTATTGTTTTGTTACCAATATTGTAAGAATTTGAACTGATTAGCTACAGTAGGTATACTAATTATAGACATAAACAAATGTTATTAGAGTTAGAGACAAAATAATAAGTACTCTGTTGATTTTTAAAATAAAACTTACATTATTTTTATAACTAAGCAACGCAGTTTCTATTTAATTACATATCATGTCAATTACTAGTTCTTAAAACAAGCATTTGCATATGTTTTAATTGCGATTCTTCCAATCTCGCTAGGCGGAAATCTCGTACGAGATTGCATTGCTGTATGTACCTATCTATATTCTAGACCGATAGTACGAAACCCTTTGTGTACGAGTCCTACTCGCACTTGGCCAGTTTATTAGTATATTTGAAAGCTTTGTCGTAACTTCGTCACATGGATACAATTTACATGGAATATAATGCTGTCCTCAAAAAGATGACGTACGAAGATAAGTCATGTTCAATATAAGCATTCCATTTTTAATTAGTTTTCCGTAACATTCTCATCTCACATGACGCGTAATAACATTGGTGATTCAACATTAATTTCGCGGATGTAATGTAAAATGTTTTATTGCGTTTCTTGTGAATGAATCAAATAAATATTGTTAATTTTATTATTTACGACACACTTCTGAAATATTCGTGTTGTTATTTAGTATTTCACATGATTGCAATAAAAATCTCATTTGTCTGGTTAGGTAATAAATGAGTTATACAGACTTACGGACTAAGCTTGTTAATCAAAATGGTGGACAAATCTCTTTCTTTATTACTTATTTGTCAACTAATAGAAGACTAATACAACGGAACTAAATAAAGTATACTTCCGTTCCCACAGACAAACCGTGAAAACGGTTTTGTGGGGCATAGTTTAAGTACAGGTTTTTTTGTAAACGTGGTTATTAATAAATAAATAATAAAGAGTAATTTTTGCCACTACAATCTCACTGTCCGTAAAACTTATCACTGCGCGAACGATGAATGCCATTAGTTTACTTCGAAAGAGTCACCGAGGCCCTGGAACGCAAAAGGCCAGAGGAACACGGATGGGTTTTAGTCAGCAGGGCTAGCATGGGCTGGGGGTATAACTTTTATCCACCGGTTATTTCCACTGACAAGGGATACAATTATCTTATCCACCTGCCAAAGCATGGCAACAGGGGGAAAGAGAATTATATCACTTTTTGACATTAGACGTGGATACTCATCCACGGCTTATAGCATGGCGACTAGTGAAAGATTTCGCGATTCAAGCAATCCCAATTGACAACAAAACAAAATAAATATCCAGTACAGATGTTACAAAACGATGAAATTACTTTGGTTTACATGACATTCTCGACTATTGTGTAATTTCATAAAAGTTTTCTGATAATGGCAATAATTTCGAGGATAAGCGTTTCCCCTGGTTTATTCCCGTGAATAGTTTATCCACCCATGTCGCCATGCTCGGAGGGTGGATAAAAATGACAGAGAGGAATAGTATTTTATCCTTTCCCCGTGGAAAGAATATCTCCGGCCATGCTAGCCCTGCTGTAAGAGTCTGATACTCCCTTCTGCTTCACCAAGAGCGGGAGGAGTCATTTGATGATTTCCCATCCTTAAAAAACAGTATTTATTGTCAAGTATTTTAAAAAAAACTGGGTATGATTACAGTCGAACCTACTTTGTAAAGGTTTCAAACTGAAACTTTTCTCAAGGTTTCGCTCGGTTCTCGCTTTACCAAATTTTCGATTGAAATGAACCATGGAACCTTTATACAAAATTAATTACCCAACCCTATACAGTTATTAAAACAACAGATTAGAACAAAGCACCCGTTACACGTGGCGAAGCTTATCACGCGTTCTCTGGCCGAACGTGAACGAACCTATTTACATAACTAGGTATATAGGTACCTATACTTATTTTGTTTGTACTTTGACCAACAAGCGTAAGGTTCGTGGTATAAAATGTATTTAATATCTTTACCGTAACATTATGCCTGTTTTCAACAAAAGGTTAAGCAAACCAGTGCCTATAGTAGGTACTCTCACATTTTACTAGTTACTCATGTTTAAGTTTCATGTACCTAATAGGAGGCGAGCTTATTGCCTTCAACCGATATGATTTTTGTAGTTTAATTTCCTGTGCTCGTCCCAAATAAATGATTTTATTCGTTTTCAACTAGGCAGGAATCCAGACTGGACTGCAAAAATAGCAAATCCTAATGGATAATTCCAATTAGTTTTGCCCGACTTAAAAATGACATCTAGGTCTGATATCCTTCCGTTACTATCTTCTAATTGTATTAAATTTTCGTGTCACAGTGTTTGTAACAAAACTCCCACGAAACGGCTTGGTTTATTCTCATGAAATTTTGCGTGTACTTACCTATATTTAGCAGGTCTGAAACAGGACGTAAATTATTTTTCATACCCGTAAAATAAAGGTGGTCCGCCCCAAAAAATGTTTCCATCCAGCAATTGTAATTAAAATACAATTTTAATTAATTGTTATTCAAAACGAAGTTTGTTGGTACAGCTAGTATAATTATGTATAATATCCTGTCAAATTACGAGTAAAATTAAGAAGTTGTTTGTTTACTTGCGTATGTCTTCGTAGATTTTCTCATCTCCTCCGAAAACAACTATAGACCTTTTTTTATCATACCCCACGGGAATTTTGTTTTGCTAACAACATCACACGCAGGCAAAGCGGAAATTTGTTTTTGTGATCTCTAGTAAAACACATGGGCGCCCATTGTTTATTATAATTAAGTTAATAGTGGTGATGAAAATATGAAACTTGTTTATTAAGGTGGTTCTTAAAACACGAGTGTAAGTTTATAAACGCTACTAGCTGTGTCCACAACAGCTTCGTGCGCGCAGTATCGATTAATTCATTAATAAATAGTAAAAAAATAAAAAACTTTTATTAACGTAAAAGTTGTAACATATTAAATTGAAGCCCTGACTCTTGAGCTAGGTGGTACCTGTGTTACAAGAGTCAGTGTCTTCATTCATTGTTTTGGAGGCACTCGAATTATTTTCCTAAAATAAAAGTAGTAGCCTAACTAAGGTCATTCACTCTTCATAACATTAACTAGCAAAAGTTTCAAGTGAAAGAATTTTTTAAATCGTGTCATTATATAGTATTTGAATCAAATCCCTACAAAAAAAACAGACAAAGGTTTACTTATACTGCTAGCCTGCATCATGCTTCCAGTTTTTTCGATCCAGGGCTAAAGTGGGCCACAAAAACACAAACAAATCAAATCTTTACTCTTTATAATATTAGTATAGATAGTATAGAAAACAAACAATATCGTTAACATGGCGGAATTTCTTGCCCTATTTCCACCTCATTGTTTCCTTACCTCAACACTAAATTTAGTCTCTTTAGTACAAAAAGTCTCAGTTACATACAATTTATAGTAAAGGCTTCGTCGAATGGAATGCTGCATTTATCTTGTACAATCACGGCTTGGAATCGTACTAAATGAGTATCGGAAATGCAATTCCAAAGGCGATCCAATACTCTGAGAACAGTATGTTTCTAGTAGTTAAAGAATTAGCCCAATTTAGCTTAACTAATATAGCAAGACTACTGTAGGGAATTACTATAAATGAGCAACATTGACTTATTTTGGCATTCCAACGACTAGTTCACAAAAACATGTAAGTAGGTACAGAAGTTTTATTTAAAAGCTAATGCAGTCACAGCGAACTTGTCACTTAAAGGTGTGCACTTACACAATATTTTCGTATTAATGTTTCATAATATTATGATTATTAAAAGTCTAGGCATAATTTATGATTATTGATACCATAAAGCCCCACGTTACACACACGTTGATTCAACTTTGTTGCTCAACAAATGTTTACCATGAATACGGGGCTTTAGTTTTATGGTATGTTGAGGTCAGTTTCTGCTCGAGTACCATGACCACCATAGAAAGCACAAAGTGGCAGATTGTAGAAATATTTCTTTTGTTTTGAGCACGACAATGTCAAGAACGAAGAGATCGAGCATTATTTTCTTTTTTAAGGTCGATTCTTCCATCGGCATACCTATGCGGTTCTATGGTGATCATGCATGCTACGCGTGCTAGTCTAATCAGATGCAGAAGAATACCAGAGTAGCAACCCATGGCGCCATGCCTTTCTGTAGTTCACTGCCCAGTAAATGATTAAGTAACAGCACAGTATAAATATTAATACAGTAGGACGAAGCCTTTGATCTCTGGAAAAATGCCTGCAACGTCTACACGCGTTTGCCCTTAATAATACCTCACGAACTAGATAGATAGATAGTTAAAACCTTTATTTAGTACACACAAAAGACACAGACAAACACACAATACAAAATCAAAAGTGATAAAACAATGAACGATGAATGATGGGCGGCGTGCGTCTCAAGGCTGCACCAAATGGGAGTCCAGCTCAGCATGTGCCAGGCAAATGTACCTGGCGCTGATATTCTACTGGATCCATGCAGTGGCGTACGAACGCCAAGCAAACAAGAAACGAAAAAATAAAATAAAATAAAAAAATAAATAAGTAAGATTGATGATTTCTTTCTTTCTTTTCTTAATAAAGAGGTGTTGTGAAATTGTGTTTTCTGCATTGTGTTTATACATTATGGAGAGTGAACTACGAACATCATCGTTTTGTTCGCAGTTCGGGAGCGGCTTACCCGCGTCTCGCCCCTCACACCCCGCACGATTGCCCTTTCTAGACGGCTTCGTCGGACGACTGTAGGTTTTTAGACTGTGGTAACAGGTTTCGATTTCCCTTGATTAGATTGGTTGTCAGACTTACGGGCTTTACTTCGGACATAGACCTACAAATGACGGCCTAACATGATTTCCAAAGCTCTGAGGATACATTGTTATGGACGGTTACCTATTTATGAACCTCCCGCAGTAAGCGTGGCTGCCTCTGCCTTCGATAGAATAGTGCGGCTGGTATTTTTTACCCACAAACTTGATAGGTTCGAGTTAAAACCACAAGTCTTCATCACCCAATTCCTTCATTACTTACTTCTCACGACTTGCGTAGAATACAGAATACACTTTTTTTCCGAGATTTCCACGGAAAATACGTTGGAACGTTATTGTTTCTTGATACATAAATCATTTCTCGATGTATATTATTATATTACCTACCTAAGTGTACAATGAACCGATAGTGTATTAGTAACCCAGTTGATAGTTGTGTTTGTGAAGTGGGGTACTGCATAACCCACTAGTTGACACGTTTGCACTAGTGCCAGGGTTGTCAACGTTTTTCAAAAGAAACAGAATGTATTTGATTTCAGAGAGGGTAAATTAAGAGTGCCAATGTATAAAGAAAACTTATATTTTATTAGGCCTTTCGCGGCACATAGCTTGGGGATACCAAAATATTGACAGTAAACAGTTAATCTTTTGGGTTATGACAATGAGTAGCTACACTACCTTAAGAGGGAAGTCTGCGAGCGTGGGAACTTATTTTTGAACGCATACATTGACATTTTCCACTTACACAGTAGCAACGCGCTACACACCTTACACACACATTAACACTTGCCCAGAAACAAACGACAAACAGTACGACACGACGGGAAAATTATTTTTTCAATGCGTGTTCGAAATAAAGGAGCAAGTAATTATGCGTCAGTAAACAAGCAATGTAATAACAATTGACTTATTGCACCGCGATGCTCGCTTGCTTATGATATTGTTTGGTAGCCCCGAAAGGGTGGGGTCACAGTGTGCAACAGAGATTTACAATTTAATTGATAAAACTATTATTTCTTTTAGTTGTGTTGTTTAATGTAATTAATAACTTCGTAATTTAGAATTTTATTTTATTATTTTATTACAATAATCCTCTAATTGATTGTTGAAACTGTTATAAGTACATGCATACTAAATATAGTTCATTGATATTTTGTGGTAAATATATGAATGGCGTAAGGGAACAAAAAGACTAACTAAAAAACAACAAATAATTGTATTTCTTTACCTTATATTGAAATATTATAAATGCAAAAGTAACTTTGCATATCTTTCTGTCTGTCTCGCTTTTACGCCAAAACTACTGCACTGGTAAAACTGAAATTTGGGACACAGATAGTCTAAAACCTGAGAAAGGACACAGGCTACTTTTTGATTCGCGAAAAGGCTTGTAAAGGATAGAAAAGTAATTTATAAAAATGTACTATAAACATAGGCTCATATTTTATAATTCCTACTACTTTAATATTAAAGGTTTGCATTGCAACACTGCCAAAAGGTTCTTAATTCATTAAACCCCAAGCGTTTGCGCTGTCATTGTCTTTCTATCGTGTCTCTAATCGTCACGATTGAAAGGTTAAAGTATTTATACGTACAATAAGTATTATTCTTAAAAACATACTTTTACACGCGGACGTAATCGTGGGCACATAGCAATGCTCACGCTATAGCCTGAAACAATAATTTTGTTTATAAACGTAGCATCATAATAATATCACACCTGTATTCCCCGAAGAATTAGACAGTGGTGTATACCTACCCATAATTCACCAGTTATGTTTTAAGACTTATGTAATAGGGGATGATCTCATTGCCATCAACTAGGTACAAATCCTGACTCCGGGTAGCTACTGAGAAATTTAAGATTAAAAAACCCGATAACACTTTGTCCAACCCAGGAATGGAACCCAGGACCTCATGCTCTAGAAGTAGTGCTAGCATTTTAACCATTAACATTAAACTAAACTAAACGGTTAGTTTTAGTAGCTATCATTTATTTTTTATGACAACAACAACACTCTCACAGTTTCGTTTTGGCTTTTAGTTGGACGCAAACTAAAAATAAACATGTAATCATTAAGGAACAGGCTGAGTGTTTTAAACATGTCACGGATATAAATATATATGTATACTTTATACAATGGAAATAACGCTTACTGCTTTGAAATAACAACGTAATACTCTATTAATAAAAAAAAACATATTTGATTTTTAGATGGTTGCCATTTTCGTAATTACGGGTTATGCACCCGGCAAAACCTTGGAAATGACACCCTTATATTATTACGAAAAGAAAGTGTTGTCCGCCATCCTGGAGGGAACTGGTCGAATGAGCTGGATTCCAAAAGGTTATTAGTAACCCACGTTTTATCGTCGGCAAAATATCTTAAATAAAAGATACGTACTATGTTTTTAATTTTCCTTTTTTTTTTCGATTTGTCGGGAATTTTCTTTCTGTTTGCCCATTTTATAAAAGATGATGTAGTATTTAAATTATGGAAATTTTATCTATCCATCAATTATTATCACACCTTTTGTTTGGGCTTTAACCCAGTTATTAAAATTCATGTGTGTTAAATTTATCATTAAAATATCAAGTAATAAACATTAAAAAAAACTAATACCATCTCTCAAAAATGACGGAATCTAGTTATTAGTTCAAAAATCCTCTAAAGTTATATTATTTGTTTAAATAAATATCTAAAAGGAAA
Source organism: Euplexia lucipara (assembly GCA_921972225.1). Classification (NCBI taxonomy): domain Eukaryota; kingdom Metazoa; phylum Arthropoda; class Insecta; order Lepidoptera; family Noctuidae; genus Euplexia; species Euplexia lucipara. Next base: position 15,715,516 of record OV179155.1, on the reverse strand, counting down.
TTAATTTCAATACTTCCATAGCTAGAGCAACAATACTAGTGCAAAAATTAGCAGATACACCGTGTAACCCCACCCTATTGTTTGTGTGGATGTATGAGTTGACGTTTATCGAGCTCGGCGCGGACTACAAACTGACGTGCTCTCACCTTGGTTTCCAGGGCGGCACTGATTTGTTTTCCGACGCATGTTCGAATATAAAACAAAATACGAAACGGGGGACGCTCCATACTAGAATGTATGGCAAACGGAAAACATTTTGCGCAAAAATATTAAGAAAGTTATGACGTAAAATAATAGTGTATGATTTTATTTTATTAGAAATTAAAAAGGGTTAACCTCATAATCATACACTTGTGTCATGAATTAATGAAAAATATCTATAAACATTGCTTTACATTTTAGGAAAACGTGCAAATAGTAAGTGCCGATTTCGATGTAAATATGAAATATTGACATGTTTTTAGCAGACATTTTAGGATAATTTAAAAAATATCACACGGTGTCACTGGTGATACATCTAATAAGTATCTTATTTAATTTTTTGATAATATTTGGTATGTTAGATTTTTAGCTACCTTGCAAACCGTAACCCCTGTTTTTACGCTTTGCAAGGACTGTCCCCTTAACATGACTTCGAATCATTCAAATCAAATCTTTATTAAAGCTTTAACACAATATACCCAGTTACATATAAAGACCACAAAATAAAGCTTAAATAGATAATTATTCTAGTACCCAACAGATATATATAACCTACACTACATATATTATTTGTATATTAACTAAACTAACAATCAGGCGTTATGGGAAACTTAGTTAAACCTAGAATTATCTATATATGTATAATTAGCGACATTCCTGAACTAGGTTAATAAAACCTGTGTTTCAGGCCATCACTTAACGAGACTAATTATTACGGGTGCATGTTACATAATTATAGAATAACAACTTACGACCTAAACTTATTAGTATTGTAAACATTTTGTAAAAAAGAGTATTTTAGCGGTCTCTATTACTATAAAAGATTAAATAGTGGTAGGTACGTGTGTATCTATGAAATAGAGTACCTACAGTATAAAACTCTATTTCAGAGTAGGTACGGTTTGCAAGTGGCAACCTTACGTAGTGCACACGCCGCGCCGTGCCGATTAAATTTTCATAACAAGACAATGTTGTGATTTCAAGTAGGTATGTTTTAATTGACGTTATTTATTTGGCATACTTGATAGAACGGCTGGTCAAAAAGGATACCTTCTGTTTATTTTATACTTAAAAAAACAATGTACCTTAATTTCTAATAAGTAGGTAATGAAAATTGGAATGGTATTTTCACGTTAATAGAATACCTTTATTGGTTAACACTCATTATTTTAGTTCTTTCTTTCTTATCAGTATTTTGTACATGGTAAAAAAATAATGGGAAAGGATTATTTGCATCGCTCTTAACGAGAAAAGTGGCCAAATGCACTTTTTCGGGCACTTTTTCCATGTTGAGAAAAGTGCCTTAAAAGGGTGAAACGAATATAACATAAAAGTAAGAGTTTATTTGTTTGCCCGTTCAATTAACATGTTAGTAAATATAGTGTGATTATTAAATGCTTTTGTGAGTGTAAATAAATGTTGTCTTAAATTTCCTACTGCATGCAACTCTCTTGTAGTTACCACAAAGAGAATGCAGAGAATTGTTTGTTTGCTCTGAAATGTGTATGAAGCGCGGTCATAAATCGCTAAGAGATTTCAAACATGTTTTAGTAGAACATGAAAATATGCAAATGTGAGCTTAAAGGCTTGTTTATTTGTAGATTCTACGTGCTTTTAGATTAATGGGAATGCTGCTGATGCTATTCAAATAAAGTTCTATTTACCTACCATGTTTTTATTGAATATAGTTAATTTATCAGGTGCCTCTGTGTCGGTAGAGAGAGTAGTAATTTAAAGCTAACTTTGGTGTGATTAGTTTCAAAATTTCTGCTTTAGACAAATTTATGTATGCGCATATAAATTCACTTCTAGTGCAAAAATTAGGCTGGCGTCAGCTAATGGTAATACATTACCGTGAAAGTACTTGCAGTGACGTCACAATTGACTTCGAATTAGGGCGGTATGTAGGACATTAATCGCGTGACCCGGTTTGCACAGCAAGTATTTGAAAAAAGAACACAATGTAGCTCTATGGTTGTACTCCCGAGGAATTCGGAATTTCTTCCCTTCGACGTTCGTGACGGGCCAAAGAGAACGGTTGACGTTTCGTGTCGAATTGCCAGGAAAAATGCAGCGAATTCTTCCATAATTTTCCTTAACAACCCTCACTCTATTCTCTTTATAATATGCCGTATTATTCACCGTCCATAAATTATCAAATATTATGTTGTAAAAAATAGCTTTCGTAGGTAAAACTTTTTACACACTGACTTGGATCCCCAGACTATAAAGCGAAAGGGAAATGCCCATTTCTGGCCATATTTTGCCAATCTTTGTAATAAATACCCTACTTAAAATATACTAATTAAGTAGCTTAAGTATTGCTATTACCAATAGTCGTTTATTGCATTCTAATATTACCGCTGGTCAGTACCTATATCAAAGTAAACAATGCAATTCTTAATAAAAAAGTCCCATCAAGTTCAATGTGAAAAACAGCGGTTGTTTCCTTATCTGTGGAAAATATCCTAAAGCCTATCATTTGTTTCTTCCACGTGCTGAAGATGGGCATTTCCCTTTAAAATTCCATACGGTATTATCTTCTATCCACCTAGTGGGGAGCCTGTCAATTTCATGTCTTTCGGTTGTAAAGCAATGGTAATTGATTTTTAAGTAATGATATTGTGATTGAGTTGGCGTCCGACCCTACGAGGATATAAATCCTGCTAATCTATAAAATGAAGTGAAAATGCAGGTGAACTGAAGGCGAATTGAGCTGTCATTCCATAGGTACTTTTACAAAATCGACTGGCTGATGACAAAAACAAGAAGTAGATACTTAATTACTTCTTTTTCACGAACATAAACAGTTGACAAAAGGCTTTTGTTGCTACACATACGCACACACTACGACATTTATATAAACCAACGTACAATTTCTAAACTTCTAAATTATTTACTGCGGAATACATGTTTCGTTTTCCTTCTTCTGTCGCCGTAGTTATATTGATTTATAAGTCTGTTAAATGCCCTTTGTGGTGGTTTCACTGAGCTGTACTTAGTTTAAACTGTGTCTGTTCACTCTTTTTATTTAGAAAAACAGTATAATTTAACGCTAAATCTTCTTGGATTTAAGTCTGCAACGCTGCACGAATGCATTTATTTTAAACAAAAGTTGCTCGAAGTTTAAACATTTCACTGCAACAGCTATTTTGTGTTGCTGAAAACTTGTTTCACATTCAATCTGGTATTACACATTGCTAGCAACCTTTAAAAAATTTAGGCTGAATACTGTAGCCCTCGTTTTGTGAACAGAAGATGCACCTTACTATTGTTTAATAAACATTCCAGCTTGGGTGTGAAATGTATTGTCAACAACACAACAAAAATCAAAGTAGAAACAAATACAAAATAGAAAAAGATTAGTTATATGATATGGGAGGTCAAACGTTAAGTGGTCCGAACTAAAATAAGTACATATCAGGTATCGACTTACTAATGGACCGACCAAGATAAGCTGACAGCTTTAATAATGATAGACAAAGCTCTTAATACATATTACGGCGATCTTCCAATCTCGGATAATACGAGTAATAAGGTTACGCTTCAATAGAAACGGTCCGAACCAATATTAGGTTCGGTCAGCTATAAAGATGGCGTCTTGTTATTAACCTATAAAGTATCGTAAGATTCTACAAGAATTCGCTCGATGGAAGACATCACATGGTGGACATCCCGCCCATACGTAGATACTAAATGTTTAACTAACACGAGCGTAGAGCTAAGAAGCAGAATTGCCTGACTAAGTCTGTGTTTCTGATAGCTACAATCTAGGAGTTTTAAAGACATCGTCGACCAACATCATCGCTTACCATCAGGTGAGATAGTGGGCAAACGCGAGCCTGTTAAAGAAAGCTCATTTCTTCGTTATTCAAAACTAGCTGCCCCGGCAAACTTCGTTGTGCCTTAGAGTCAATTTATTGCTTTTATCATTTTTTTTTACATGTCGTCTTATTAAACGTATGTACGAGTATATCTAATACAACACAGACGACAAAAAATAAATCTAAACCAATAATAACTACTACTACTTTTTATGTAGCGAGTCTCTACTGTGATCTTATTTAAACATTTTGTGTTCGATAGTATTAAAATTACAACATGTTTAAATGTATAACCTAACCTAACTACCTAACCTAACTACCTTACTAAAATGCATTGATTTAAAAAAAACTAAATTCATAATTTTAATCTGAACTATTGCCTCTACTTTAATTAAAGTCCCAACAGTAAAATAAGTTCTATTTGCAAAGAATTATTAAAGTTCGTCTCTGTCGTCATTGTTAATTACGTAAATTGATTTTTGAAATACTTGTAAGACTTTTTTATGCTACATAAAACCTCTTAGTTTAGTAACAAAATAAATTTCAGAACGTAGGTGCGTATTATAAATTGACAACCTTACCTTCTTGGGTTTAGCTTAAGACTTGTCAATTTCAAATTGTCACCTGATAATGAACTGGGAAGTTTGACTCCTGTCATGTCATCCAAGATGGCGCTGCGTTTGAAAAATGTTTGAGACAACCGATATTCTTGATATTTAATTTTTCGAGGACTTTTCATGTTTTTTATTAATTATTATGCTATATGCTATTCCGGACAAAGACAAATCCAAAAAGACCAAAATCATTAAAATTGATCCAGCCGTTCTTGAGTTGTAAGTGGTGTAACTAACACGACTTTCTTTTATATATATAAATATAGATTAAGGATTTGTATATATTACCAACACAAGTCTGTCTCCAATTGTTAGTTCTCCATTAATTGATTAAACAAAATTTGTTTGGAGTAGGAAATGTGGAATGGTTCCAAGACATTCAGGAGCTATTTATTATTCCGCTGAATAAAGGGATAATCACCTTTCACCAGTGTTCAGGATATTTATTCGATCCCTAAATCATCCCCTCCTGACAGAATGGTGTCGGTTTAAAGCTAAGTACATACTTTGTGCGAATTCACCGCCGTTCGCTAAGGTTTTTATTATGCACCTTCAAAATCGGAATCGGGACTATATTACGAAGTTATTAATGTAGGTAGTACAGGTATAAGAAGTTTAACATAAATATTAGTGAGATGGGTTAATCTAACTTACTGTGTAAAAATTATTACATAAATTAAACAATAACAAAAACAATGTTAATATGAAACTAAAATGCAGTCAATTAATATATACCTACTTACTTCAGGTACAGAATCCAGCACATCAAGTTACCCCAATATGGCACATTTTCCTTATTGAATATGAACCTTATTCTGAAGGTAAGACATAAAGTTGAAAAACGATCAAAGGGTAACTTGACGTGCTGGCGTCTGTACATAAGTCTTACGTAGTCAAGTTTGCAATTAATTATTACGATACTAGAGATAAACTCATAATATCATTTAGAAAGCCTATCTGGGTACCTACTCAATGTAGATATCTACTCATCCATATTAAGGTTAGGTTAAGTTTAGGTGCTAATTAAAAAAAAAAAACCCTCATTGTAAAGGTCACTTATTCAGTAACTTCGAATTGATACGTTCTTCATTACAAAGCATATTAACCATGATACGTGAAAAAAGGGAAGTGGCTCAATTGACTTCGTCCCGAGAATAATATAATATTAATATTGTAACGAATTTGACCGCAGCGTGGGAAGTTCAGTAGCGTAAACGTGGTCAAACATTCATCGATTTTTTATTTCACTCTGCAATCGCAATATAGCTAGAACTTTTCCAATTTCAGCATGCCCAACTCGTACGATGCATTTCATAAAAAATACATGCATTCGGTCTCGTGAAGTCGTTCGTATGCCACGGTACACACAACACGTCCCTTAGTACTCGTATAGCTGGGATAATGGAATTTAATACTGAGATGCTTGCTTAATATTCCCTTCGTTTTTAAAAGGGTTACTGACAATGAAAATGGTTATTAACTAAAAGCAAAAAAAAATATATCAAAATAATATTGGGATGCTTGCTTAACATTCCTTTGTTAAAAGAGTTACGTACTTACTTTCAATGAAAATGGTTATAAACTAAAAGCCAAAGAATTTTCTAAACCTGCAATGTTATTCTAAAGAGATACCCCTGTAAATTGAGCGCACAATACTCCCGGTCGATCCAGGAAAAGTTACCCAGGGAAATTTTGAGTGAAGTGAACTGTTAATGCCTAACAGTAGTATAGAATTTCAGCTCAATTCGCCTTCACCTACATTTTCATTTACAACAGAATAATTCTTCTGAATTGACTGCTCTCTTTACGCTTCTGAGATTTCAACAGAATTATATCGTTGATTTGTTGCTGAGTTAGCTAAACTATCCTAAAAGACACTGAACAAATAGAGTAAGTTAAACGTAAAACAAAGTTATAAATCTTTAACTGATGTACCTACATGTCATATCATGTTAATCCAGGGTGTCAGCTCAGCCACACCACATTTTATTAAAATCCATACAGTAGTTTTTACGTGAAAGAGTAACAAACATCCATCCATCCATCCATCCTCACAAATTGTCGCGTTTATAATATTAGTAGAATGTACTACATACTTAAGTAAAGAATAATTGTTCCAAAATTATCCCAAGTGGGACCATTAATCCAGGAAATAGTCTACCAATTTTCATAAAAATCTGTTCAATAGTTTGAGTAAAAAACATCCAAAAATCTTTACAAACTTTCACATTTGTAAAATTAGTAGGGTTACAGAGGTTACTAGACTGGGATTACTGTTCTACCTATGTTCACTAGACATATCTTCGGTACACCTTTATATTTTCGATAACACAGGATATATTTTTATGATTAGTATTAATAAAAGAACCAGCGTTAGGCTAGCAACCTACTTGTATCGTGGACTTAAACCACATCGACCGCAGCCTTTGACATTTCGCACATGATTGGACGTCGTTCGGCTACAACACGGCTTTATAGGAAATTACCTATTGGCTTTACCGGCTTTTGTCTGCGAATGTACAGGATTATAACTGCGGTACGAGATTCCAGAAGCTTTTAAAAATATTACACTTTTTTGTCCGGTATTATCCTGTTTTAACGTAAATACTTAGATTAAACTGAAAGGACGAAGCGAGCAAGGCCAAACATGTTTACCTAAAAAGAGAACGGTATTACGTTATTTATATTCATACTTACTGCTTCGTTGGTTGCCATCACTGCTGCTAAACGTGAGGTGGGTAAAGTGATTTTAGGGTTTTCCATTAATTTTAGTAGTAGCCCGGAGTCTAGATTTGATGACAATAGACTCTCCCATTATTGCAGTGTTCAATCCATGACTATAATTATGTATAACAGTTGCCTATGGTTAATTAATTTGGTGATGAGAGTTTAGCCGTTAAATGTTTACCACATCACTCCAGAGCTGGCAACACATTCGTTTTCCGTTTTCACTTAGAGCTTTGAGCTATGTTATGGCGCACATTGTGTTCCTTTTAATGGTATTTTTTATTGAAATAACATTTTTTTCTTAAACGTGTCTTGCACAAACACATAGGACTTGAACGATTCAGCCTTCTCGGTTTAGATAGGTACAGGCAGCATGTTATATTTGTTCTATATTTATTCCTAAACGTAAATTACTTATTGCTAATTAGCTGATTACTTAACTAAAAGTATGCATATCGTTAAAGAAAATTCAGGTTCGTGAAGTGCCCAGAATAATTTGGTAAATACACAGCATTACTTATTCATGCTTTGATAGCAATCTACTGCGGTCGAATTTAGAAACATTCCGAAAACGTCGAGATAAATATTGTATCTAAGTGTTTGAATCACCGCACAGGTATGCGTCCGTATCTACTGATTTTTTCCGCTTATCAGACGCTGGTATTGCGTTTCTTATTATTCTCTCACATGACATCAGTATCGGTCTCTTCATATTGTGACACGAAACACAATTTAGATCTTCAATTTTACATAATGGCAGTGTCTATATTGTACAATGCGGCGTGCCTTACCTACTTACGGTAACAATGGCACCGTGCGTCCGTATCGCGCGAAACGACACACGAATCAACGCTTGCGCACAGTCAGTGAACCTCCGTAGAACAATACACACGTGCGGGTCAACAGCTTCCTCTTCCGTCCAAACCCGCTGACCGTGATTAACTTTCTGTAATTTATAAGCAGGTATATTTGAAATAGATTGTTACCTATACTTATGTGATTTTCTTTTTGTTGCAGGAAACGTCGCAAAACCTAGAAATCGCCGATCCCTTGAAGCACCACACCCCAAGACTGAAAGCTCACTGCCGTCTTCCAAAGTATCTCCTAAAACTACTTTAAATTTATCTTTTGGAATAAAATCGAGTCCGCTTAAGTCTTCGCCCTCAAATTCCACTTCACAAAAGACTTATGACAGGCGTCGAAGTCCCGAATCAGGTTCCAAACCGAGTTGCATACCTCTTTCCAAGAAATCCACTGATAGAAATATACGGACATCGACATCACCGGTTAAGCAGGACTTAACTCGAGATACAATATCTAGCAGATCAAAAGCTGAAACGCCCAGAAGTAGAACAACTCGGAAAAGTCCAGAAAAAGCCAAGAGTGACACAGAAAACAATCGTATCGATCGAAGACATCGAGCTCAAAAAGATAGTGAAAGTCTTAGCGAAAAATATCATTATTCAAAGAAAAGACTGACTAGTTTAGAAATTAATTCTCCAAGAAAATCGAATGAAACTAAAATCGTTTTGCCTAAAAATCTTTTGAATGTTACTTCCCGTGCAAGTCAAGAAACTAATGTAAATGCTGGTGGACTAGAAAATTCTAAAATTACGAAGATGTCGACGCTTCATGAAACTGTCAGACCACATAGTTCTAGACTTTCCCAGGAGATGGACAGCTTAGCTGCGTTGACTAAACAGACATTAGATAGGGTTAACAAATTGTCGAATAACTTAACTAGTAATAAGATAAATTTAGACAAATCTGAGCCTCGTTTCGACTCCATATTCGCACCGAAATCCGAACTAAAACACACCAATCACGCATATAATTATGGTCTACTTAACGAAAGGCCGGTACATAACAGAGGAGTTACAGAGAGGTTAAGAGATATAGACACGGCAGCTCAGAGACTGATTGATTTTGAAAAGCAAAGTGCAATGTTTTCTGATCTCAATAACGATACGTCTAGTCAAAGTCGCCGTCTTGATACTTCGTCAACGTCCTGTAGTCATACGCCCGTGTCTATCTTAAAACGAAAATCTATTCACGAAGACAATGCTGCATCCAATACTACTAATCAAGCGATTGCTTCTCCGCCGGTTACATTTTCACCTAGCGTTGTCGAACCGCGAAACGGTCGAGCTGACAGCAAACAACGTCAAGGTATTTTAAAGAAACGCCGAAGCTTAGACGAGTCCCAAGTAGCTCGGAGGAGGTCCTGTAGTCCAGAAGTGTCCTTTGCTGAGGATGGCTCTTTAGAAACAAACAAGTCCATTTTGAAAAATAGGCGATCATCCCTGGAAGATGTTGTTAGAAACAGATCGCCTGATGGTCAAATCCAAGGAATACTGAAGAGGAAAATGAGCAGAGAAGAAGATCAGCATCTGACTGAAGACTTATCTCAGAGCTCACCTGAACCCCATGGAATATTGAAACGAAAGTCTAATTCTAGTTCTAGTAGCAGCACTGCCTCATCCCACGTTTCTATTGCTCAAGCTGTGTTATTAGCAGCAGCGGGTGGTGCAGAACTAGTAGAGGATGATAAGGAAACTGTTAGACCAATATTAAAGAAAAAGAGTTTTTCTGAAGAACGACCATGTCTAGAGGATATCCTATCCGATACACCCAAACCTATACTTAAGAAAAAATCGACCGAATTTGATGATTACGATTTCGACCTGCCTAAAAAACCGATCCTGAAGTCATCAAAAAAGTTGTCTGGAGACGAAGGACATGCTTCTAGTTTCGATTTGAGCGAAGACGACCGAAGCTCCCGAAGGCCTTCACTCCTACGCTCCAGGACATCTGACCACTCGGGATCGGAATGTGAAGCAGCAGTTAGACCTATTTTGAAGCAGAGAGGTTCGAGTTTGACTAGGGAACGGAGCCAATCGCCGCGCCCACGGCTCTCTTTTTGCGCGGACAACGACGCGAACATTATTAGTGTGACGAATTTCAGTTGCGACGCGAACGACTTGTCGGCGGCTGGACCGCGACGAGTGTTGAATCTCGTGTCTGTGCCCAACCCGGAAGAGTTACCGAGTGCAGTGCTCCGACGGAGGAATCTTCGGCCGAAGGGAAATCCTCGATCCAAAAGCCTCGCGTGTGATGTGAACGATGAGTTACTATCCATACTGAACAACCGCCGGTTAAAGGTTGACGAGAATTGTGAAAACGGATTTTGTGAACCCTGGAATCGCGCGCTTAACAACGCAGCCGGAGAAGATACCAAGCCTAAACCGTTTCCATCAATAGCTTCTAGAATAAAGTCCATGGAACAAGCACTGACTAAAGATCTCCTGTCTCCAGGCAGAGAGCAGCCGTCTACTTCTAGAGCAAAAACTCGCGACAAGGAACGCTATAAAACTCAGCCCATCACTGTGGAAGAGATGCGGTCGATAACATCCAGGTAAAACTTTGTTTATTTTTACTAATTTAGCACTCAGTAATTTTTAAATGCGGGATGTATCTAGAACACAGACATAGTAGATTCAAAGTCATTGCATCTGTCGAGATTCGTCCCACTCACCACAACGTGCACTAGCGTGTTTTGTTCATTATTTCTGTATGATCTGATCACATTTTAAATAACAGAATACTGTGTTGATAAGTGATGAATGTTCTTTTGTTTATACTGCAATGTCTTACTCTCTGATCTAACTGACGTCCTTAAATATGACTTTCTTTGCAAAGGTGATTGTGCTGCCGGTGTTCGAATCTAAAAGTTGGCCCGTCGCCATTATTTTGATGGGTGAGAGCGGCCCACGCCACACGTGGGTTGTTCATCGAATGTTTTGTTTCAAACACTATACGTTTCACTGCCCAGATGGTTAGTTAGTCATCATCAGAATGTTTTTATTTTCTTGTTCATGTTTGTATTATCATTTCCTATTGCTGTAATTGGAAATAAATAGTTATCGGTGTAGCAATAGAAACACGTGGTAAAAAGCTCGCAACTACTAAATAATAAAACACGGATTTGTTTGCTCAAGCTGTAAATTGTTTCAATATTTGTAAAAGCTTTACCGTAGCGTATATTCAAAGTCGGAACTTCATCAAAATTCTAGCAAATCTTCTCGCTTCTCGGATGTTTCTCTATTCATGGAGTTTGAGTCTTTGAAGGTTAATCCTAATGAGAGTTCTAGACGATATTGTCGTAATTGGCTGCTTTATGAAAACCTTACACAAACTGTGTGTTAATTTGTGTTTTTCGTCGTTATGACATCATCTTCCGATGCCTCAGTTTACTGTTTGTTTCACGTTCGCAGTGGACTGCGTAAGAATTAAATTTGAACTGTGCAAAGATACATTAAATTGTGTAGAAATTTGTTTTCGTACTCCAACTTCCTGTGCTCGCATTCTTTGTGTACAGAAATGCATCGATTAATTTGGGAATGTTCGCTCGAAGAATTGTAAGTAATCCGTTACTTTGTCAAACCATTATCTACTCACAACTAGGTTGCATGCACGCCATAACAGCCTAGGACAGTCAGAATAGATCTCCTACTATACTAGAATATTCATAGCATTTTCCTTCGCAAAACCAAAGTAGACATAATTTAACTAACAACATGTTTTGACGATTTGATTGAAGTATTCTATAGCTACGTGAAGTAATTAAATGGAGTTCATATAATAACAGAAATATTCGTGTGAAACAAAATAAGTTTACTCATTTATTTGTATTCTGCTTGTTATTATGTTAATTATATTTTCAAACATGTCATCCTTCACACAAAATAAACGTTAGGATGACTTTTGAAAAGAAGCGTCTTCGAAATGACTTCCATGAAAATGGCTCATTGTTATTAAAATCTATTGAAATCTTAGAAGGTATGTACCTCATGTTATACTATGTTCCCTTGATTGTTGTTGACAAAACATCTTTTTATAGCGTTGGCATTACCTACTTAACAAATGCTACCGCATTATTCATATCGCGACTTGGCGTTGTCTCTAAGAACTATAATAAGAATAAATCCAAATATGCCATTAGTCCTTGCGAACTGATCGCCTTCATCATCTGTTGCGTTGAATCAACAGTTGTTTCTTTGAGTTTCTTTACGGTTTCATTAATTCATTGTAATTAGTATTAGTTCGACATGGTGCTGTAACATTCGCCGAGCGGGCGGTGTCTTGATGACGGAAATAAGCGCTCCAGTCGTTAGTGGGTCAAGCACTATTTCGGGCACTGTTGTGCTTCAAAGCACGCATCAAGAGTTTTATGAGCGACCCGGCTGTGCGCCTGGCTCCAGGCGCCCTTAATACCACCCATTGAAATGCAGCTATCGTCCGATGTGATCTACATTTTAATCTGCTCTGTTATAGAAAATTTCAGCATTCTTTTACTGCGTTTTCACAATATATTGTACGTATTATGATTCAAAGTAAACGACTTTATAACGAATGTGGTATATATGAAAGTAAATATTGTAGTACTATCCGCTAAACTATAAAAAAAAACAACTCATAGCAATTTATGACCATCGGCAACAGTAAATCGCTTGAAGATCGAACCCCGATCTATTACATTCAGATCGAGAACAGACATTTATATTTAGATTATATTGCCGATGGTGTCAAACTTACCTAAAACGATAGATCGGCGACGCTGATCCAATCACTCACGCCATAATTCATCGAAATTTATGAAGGCGAGCTGAAACAGCCACCGTCTCTCTCTTATGTACGGGTGTGTTCTACTTTAAAACGTTTCTTTTCTCATTTCGCAGTTTGGAGCCGGGCCAAGCGCGTTTCCAAGCGTTCGGCCCCGCGGGCTGTAGTTTTCCGAGCCGACCCGTCGAGTCCGGTGTTGCTCCCTCTACCAGGGGCCCTTATCCCCTACCGGGGGAACCCGAACGAGATCCCTTTGCAGACTTCGCGCAGGCTTTGGATTCGCCACCGTACGGTGTGAGCTCGTTCAGTGCCAAGTCCCCGACAGCAGCCACTTGTTTCTCGGACAACGGTAGTACCAAGGACGACAGCTACGGCGAAGCTACGTTTCTAGACTTTGAAAACATCGACGTGAACACTGCAAGGAAACAGTCGACGTTAGATGAAATAGAACAAGAAGTGAACAAAGTCCGTGTCGCGCTGGACGAGGACAGTCGCGCGCTGGAGGAGGACGAGAGGCAGCAAGCCGAAGCCGACAACTGGAGTTTGAATGTGTCTTGTGATAGCGGTGTGTACAACCGCGCTTCCTCCAGAGATTCCGGACCACATTCCGGTGAGTCTTTCTCTTAAATTTACAAATGACGCTGGGCAGTTTCTTAGTTTATTAAACTCGTAAACTTATTTTTGTCGAAACGGGCGTGCAGACTTATAATGTAAAACATCGTTAGGCTTATTTAGTGCGTCCAAGAGTCACAACTGTCAGTGTCATAAAGTATGCATGTGAAAGCGATCAGTTGTGTCCGGCGCGACCGGCGTTAACTTGCGGTTTGTTTACGTTCTGTTTGGTAAAATTAGATTTACCGAATGCGCTGCTATTCGTATTAGGTCGGTTTTGAAAATAAACACAGTATAACCTTGCAGATGTCTCTCGGCCCACTTATTTGGGTCAATGTAATGCACGTGTTCTTTGTCAAACGTCATTGCATTACTTGAAGGTAGATTAATCGGTTATTAAGCGATTTCTGTCGTTTTTTTACGGAATTCGTGTTTGGCATTGAACAAGTGAAATATATTCCAATTTGTACAATTGCACACTTTCGATTGATTGCTCTAGATATGCGGTTGTATTTCCTCTCGTTAAAAATATTTTTGTCAAAATTCCAGGCGAGGAACTTGGCTTGATCGAAAGTCAGGAGATCCAGGAAAACCACGCGACGAACAGCAGTAGCAACGAGTGGTCTTCTTCGTCTATCGAGCGTGGTCTTCTCACAATGGACCGTGAGAGGAAGTCCACTGAAACCGAGGCTTTAAGGAGTCCCGAAGAAGCAGCAAGTGATGATGAGGAAAGAGAGCCAAGTGGCTTCGCACTTGGCCTCGTCAAGAGCAACAGTGTGGTCGCCCGCGCCAGCATGTGGCAACAGCTGCAGCAACAAGCCAAAGGTAATATTTACTTTAAGCCTACCTTTATAAATACACGCCGTATAAAACAGATGTTTTTAAAAAGTAAACTTGGTGTAATGTTTTTAATTATTAATTCATAACCTCCCAACGGACCACTCATATCAGTCAAGCAATAATAGATATCCGTTTTATAGAGACGCACATATCCAGATGATTCTATACTATGAGTCACATACTCGTACGTATTATGACGTACATTTCTAACCTTACCCTTTAATAATCATATGCAATGTTCGTTTCAGGAACTCCAAAACCTTTGCTTCGTCACAGTCGCTCCAAACTAAAGGAGGGACCTTCAGTGGCGGACAGGTTCAAAAGCCAGCCGATTTCCTTCCCGGCGCCAGACGTCTCTCCGACCGAGCCTTCCGATGAGGCCCTCCCTCTCCCTCAGTCCAAGAGCACTGCCAACGTGCTAGACAGAGACGACGATGGTAAGTCTCCAACTTATATCGTAGCCAGTACGCAGTTTCAATAGATTTTTAATATTTTGAGTTCGTTTAAATTTCGATATATTTTTTTTTAAATAAACAGTTAAAATCGTTCAAGAGCAATGGCATGTAAAATTTGCATTAGATTCAAGAAAAACGCTTCCTGTCTTATGTATCGTCGGCTTTTGTTTCTTTTTTGCATGTCCTCGACTACTCTACTATGTGTATGTCCCGGGCTCTATCGTAAAAACACAACTGCACAATGTTATGTAAATACGCACACTCTCACCGGTGGCAGCTAAGTTAGACGAAGACGATCCGGCCAAGATGTCTCTGTCGGAGAAGATGAAGATGTTCAACTCGAAGCTGACGCACAAGCCGCCGGCGGGCGCGCGGGCCGAGCGGGCGGCGCGCGGGCGCCTGCGCACCATGCCGGTGCTGGCGAGCCAGCTGCAGGAGGCGCTGGAGCAGAACGAGCGGCTCACCAAGTCGCTCACCCACGAGGATGTTCCCCGTAATAACGATTTTCAATTGAAAATGGAGCTGTTCCGCTCGGCCAGTGCCAAGAATACGTCTTTAGAGTATATTATGAGGCAGAACGCCAAGTTTAGGAGCTTAGGTCTGATTTGTTCATTATTATGGGTTTGATTTTGTCGTTTGCTTGAAGTTTCGCTTCTCTGGGTTCGATTGGTACTAATATCACCATAATATACTATTGTAGTCGTGTTATTTTTATCGTGTGCATGATGTTTAACTGCACGAATCGTTTGCACGTTCTATTGTAATAATTATTTTAACAATTTGAAGTTGATAACTACGTGGGTGTTGTGTAGTTTGGTATAATTTAACCGTTATTTGGTCGAGTTATTTTGTTATGTTCCATTATGACTGATTGCAGAGTTATTTTGTCAGAAAAAGGTGCATAACGTTACGAGGCTTGAGTAATAATTACACTAGAGTGCATGCACCGCTGAACGCGTTCCGAATCACACGTCAGAAGCACTGAGATATTGACATTAATCATAATATTTAACAGACCACAGTATGTTATATTTTGAGCTGAATAATCCAGTTAGTCATTGGCTTGCTCGATGTAACTCATGAATATTATTATACTGTGTATTTAGCACGAATACTTTTTTTATATGATGGTATGTAAATAGTTACGTCAACTGGTCATGGTATCTGTCAAAAATCCATGAGGTCGCTTTGTGAGGTCGTGACATAAATACGTGAAACGGAATCACAAGATTTATTTTAGTATATTTTTTTTGTCTAATGTTACATTGTTGTTTTTTTTTTACATAATTTACTGTCACACATTTCTCTTTGTGTTGTTTTTGAAGCTCCTCAGAGATTAATAAACGTTAAAGTTTTCTTTCTGATGAAGATCTACTTGAAATTTACCAAGACACGATACTCAATATCTTTTTTGCTTTCCATATCTATTTTTAGGTGGTAACCTCCTAAAAGAGATCATTACGGGCCCTGAAGGGCACAGCAAAAGGGGAACTAATACCACAAAATGTATAGTAGTGCATTGTACAAATAACTTTATTCCCTTTTTTATTATTTTAGTCAAATTCTGTGATGTAATATGAGAACTACCGCCCTATGCCTCGGCTTCACTAATAAACTATTTACCTACATAACAGTTTACACCATCGCTAAGGGTGCTTTGTATATACGGGGACAATTTTATTAAATACCCGGTTTCTAATTCATATTAATATTTCAGACCTTGACGATGATTCACCGACGGAGCGAGCCCAGAGAATGATAACGCCTGAGGTCAGGGGCATCCTAAAGTCCGGATCCACTGTGGTACCTTCCAGACCCAAGACCTTGGCTAAAGGAGAAAGCTCAGAGGTTTGTACAGTTAGTATACAGTGATTTAGTATTTTATTTTAAACTAGCAGTCGTCCCGCGGTTTCAATCGCGTAGTTCCCGTTCCCGTGGGAATACAGGGATAAAATGTAGCTTATGAGTTAATCCAGGGTGTCAGCTAACTCCATACCAAATTTCATTAAAATCCATTCAGTAGTTTTTACGTGAAAGAGTGACAAACATCCTCACAAACTTTCGCGTTTATAATATTAGTAGGATATTACGTCGACATTTCAGACCTTAGCCTGACCTTTCCGGGATAGCTCCCCGAAGGATTACCTGTAGTACACCCACATTTTGCCAGAGCCTATTGCCATCAATCGGGCACAAATCCAGACTTGCTACTGGACTGGCTACTGTGAAATCCCAGATGTATGTGCTGCTGGGTAGTTTGTTCCGCCACTAATTCCCAGTAAAAACATTAGGAAGTGTTGTAGGGTGGGCGTTTTGGGGGACTGTCTTATTTATTTATTTTTGACGTTTAAAAAGTGCTGATTCTCAGCCTAAAGCCTTTGATGCCTTCATCAAAGGCTTTAGGCTGAGAATCAGCACTTTTAAGTCTTTACTTATGATTTTAAAATAACTCAAAACGCTTTACCCGACCCCGGGATTGAACCAGTGACATGCATGCTTGTAATTAGTTTTAAGCCGTTTCTTTTATCTTTTTAGACAAACTATGTTCACAAGCGATGCAAAATACGTTTTGTACGGTTCTAGATCTTCAGGTTAGTGCAATAGAGTTTATATTTAGTATTCTGAATTCATGATGGGGACAAATTGAATTAGCCAGCGAAAATTTACAAACGCGATGTTTATCGATATTTAATTACGATAAGAAGAAGTAATTACTTTATTACCACCGGCTGATGACCCCACAGTCTGTCAGCTGTAGTTTCTTAGGATTATTCTTAATTTAAAGAAACTACATTTATTACTACTATATTTGAATAATATTTTAACTATTACTTTGATTAAATGTCGCTAGGGGCTAATTTAATGTTAAGTAATTTTTATGTAGGATTTGTTAATGTAGTTTGTAGTTAGCCTAGTTAGCCATTCTTTGTATACCTAGTTCTTAAAACGAATCAGACAGATGTGTTGCTGGGGAGTTTGTTCCGCCACTTCTTCTTCCCAGCAAAAACACTAAGAAGTGGCGAAGGGTGGGCCGTTTTTGGGGGACTGTCTTTATGTATTTTTTTGACGTTCAAAAAGTGGTGATTCTTAGCCTAGTTTGAATAAAGACTTTTGATTTTGATTTTGAGCCTATCCTTGATATATTTTTTTTTGTACTTTTCTCTCTTATAAAACAATGGTTTGATGAACTTAAGCTTCCATACAAGCAAAAATGGACGATTTAAACGTACTAACTAGAAACAAAGTGAAGACAAAAGGATTTCTCACTTATTTCATGAAATGCTACCGTCAGTCTCCATCCCTTACTAGAATAGTTCGTCAGAAAGAGATGCCACTTCACTAATGCTAATTTGGATTTATGAACAAGGAAATCGGTGCCAGAGTTCATCTGAGACATAAATAGTTTATTCCTAATCGTCCCAGTTCAAACACATTAAAAGTAATGATAGTATCTTTATAGTGCAGAGCTCAAGACCAATATTGATATGTATGTAGGCACAAGAATAGATCAAAGTACTTTAGATGTAGTAAATAAAAATAGCAGGTGTAGTATAGAGTAGTGCGTAACTCTTTCGGTATGCAACAGTTATTTTGGCTCGAACGTGCACTATCGCATTTTCAATGTAACCTGTTATTGCTAAGTGCCAAAGGTCATGAAATGATTGATTATTTGTAGTACATCCGTATGTTGAACGGTATCAGTTAGTGTAAAAACTGTAGCTACGTAAATCACCCTTATTGATGCGGTGAAAGAAGTCGTTTGAATATTAAATTGAAACCACAGATCATAACACCGCCCCTCCACCCAAAACAACACTATCGTACACGTCAAATTGAGAAATCCGAACCTTAGACATAGTCAATTCACGAAAAAAAAGGATTGACGAAGTAAAGTATAATAACACTTTCAATCTATTGTGATTTCTGTATAACATTTATCTACCTATAACTCTTTTAGCTGCTTTTGAAAAACAATAAACTGTATTGTTTTTCAAAAGCAGCTAAAAGAGTTTAACTATTTTTGTTCTTTTTACAGGGCCTAAAAGATGAGGGTATCGACAGCTCCTCAGACGAAGACTCAGTCTCAGCCTCAAGCGTATCATCATCAGAGAAGAGCTGCTCATCATCAGACAGTTCCGACGAGCTTCCAGATCCTAAACCTCGAAGATTCCAACGTAAACCAAACAAACTGAAAGCTTCCAGAACAGAATCAGACATCCCAAGACATCCCGAACCCTTCCCCTGTAAAATCAAACTACCAGGAGCGAATGAATTGAAGGAACGTCTGCTACAAGCAAAGAACCCAGACGTAAAAATCCCAATGCTTGGTAAACTAGGAAGAAAGCCTTCAGAAGAAGCGAAACCTGAAGAAGATCAAACTAGATATAGGAGGTTTGTTAAGAAGATGGATGAGCCTATACAACTGGGCAAGTTGCGAAGGCCTGCGGACAAGGTGCCCTCGCCTGCGCAAGAAGTGTTACCTCCACAGATTCTTAAGATTTCTGCGCTGAATCAGGCGGCGAAGGCCAAATTCTTCGGCTTAGATCCGGGTAAGAAGGAGAAGACAATCGACGAGCTGGCCGCGGCTGTGAGAAAATACATTCCACCTGTAAGTCTCATTGTTATTTTATGGCTTTTTGATTCAGAATAGTAATTTAAAATATGGTTTGAAGATTGTTCAATAAAATCTCTACTACACTACGCGCGAAGTTATTATCAAACTCAAAGTACTTTGTTGCATTCATGTTATACTTATTTGTTACATTTACGGATTACTCCAATTGCTTATCGAACTTGACGTTGGTTGAACTCGGTAACACTAAGCGAACCGAGGTGCCCTTTAACTCATTCGTATTCGCTTAACTTTCATCCACTTCGCGATTAGTGTAGTGCAAGTTTAAGTCCTATATACTTACAAATAGTTCAATTTGCTGCGTTTGCTTTCGTCACTTAACGTAACTTCGTTAAGTGACGAAAGCAAACGCAGCAAAGGGTTGACGAGATATATAGTTAATTAAAAGACAACTACGAGCTGTATTTTCAATGCATATATTTGCACCTCTTTTGTCTAAAGGCTAAAAATATTAATTAGTGGCCTTTGAAAATACTCTCTGAGAGGTTTTAATGCCCGTTTTCTTTTTCACTAGACTTGAATGAATGTCTAAATAAGAGCGTCCTGTTGTATTTTTATATGTAAAATATAAATGTAAATCAATTATAAAACATAACTTTTAAAACATAATGTTTCACGTTGTTTCATTTATCAGAAAGTGGCATGTTCGTTTTACGTCGGGGTCACCACTATAGGGAAGCTTCGCACAGTGTTATAAATGTAGAATGTTTGTTTGTGAAAAATAAATATCGTGCTTTTTACGACTCGCTTTATTTGACAACCATGTTTTTACCCGATGCTATTGGCAATAAACCACCTTGAAGGATTATGTATGTAGGCCACTACATTCTTTATAAACAAATTCAGAAAAGAGGTGGTTTTACCTATAAGACGAACCCTGTGTTGTGTTGTATAATGTAATGCTCTTTTTTGTTTTAGGTAAGCAAGTCAATATCAACGCATACAATGGAGGTGCCGGGATCGGGCAGCGACGGGGAGAGTAGCGGGGGGCGGGAGGTGCGACACATTAATAGCAGAGTTAGACACAGGTTAGTGATATTTATTTAAGTTTTAGTTCATTAGTGTAGGTATCAAAATGAGGTTACGAGTAGCGTGTAGGTAAACGACGCTAATAGTACACACATCAAGCTATACATTTGCAGTATAAGCTGATCTTAAAGATTAAAGATTAAAGATACCGGGCTGGTATCCGCAACTCCACGTCTAAGCGCGTATTTTGCGTATGGGCTATAATCTACCACGCGGGCCCAGTGCGAATTGGTAGATGTCACATGTCTTCGAACTTTTTGGTTCTAGGACATGCCGGTTTCCTCACGATGTTTTCCTTCACCGTAAGCTGATCTTTCATTGCAGAGGATTTTGGTACAATGCGAGGTCGGAGTAAACTGGAAATTTATAGTTTGATGTGTAGCCGTGTGTACCCAGTTTGTAGCAGAACTAAAATGATCGCAAAATTAATTAATTACCAGGCTCAGTTTAATTTTTGAGGAGTCGATAATGTCGTTCCAGAAACGGGGTGTTAGTCCAGTAACTTCAGCTTGAATCCGCAAAAATATTAAAGTACGTAAATACATTCGTTTTACTTAACGTATTGAAAGCAAGGATTTGAAAGAAAATTTTGTGTTTTGATCGAAAAGTTGTAAAACAGTGATTCAAGTTTGATAGTTTCGTAATATGGCATTGAATACTCCAGTGAATATACTAGCGTCATCTAGACTCATTAGGCTACACTTAATAGGAATTTAAGAAGTCCCTGTCGTGTCTAGTTTCTCGATAGGAATACCCAATCAAACTACACATTTATAGTACTGTGGATTAAAGACAGATGTCGCCACTATTTGATTCGTCATAAGCAGAGAGACAATTATCATCATAAGACAGACAATCATTTTATTAAATGAGTTTTTGATACTTATGTCTACCAAATGTTATTTCATAATAATATGTACAAGTTACGCTGTACATGCAACTAACGGGCTCTACTTATAGTGCAACTTACTTATAGTTGCAGTTTATAAGCAACATTAGTTGTACAGACGCCAGCACATCAAGCTACTGACCCCAAACTGTCAAATTTTCCCAATCGAATATGAACCTTGTTCTGTTCGTCATAAAGTTGAGAAACTATCAAAGAAATTTGACACATTGGGGTAGATTGTTGTGCTGGCCTCTGTACATCCTTACTTTTATAACAAGTTATTTTCAGTAGCAATAAAACATTTCAAATACAAATCGGTTATCTACTCATTCAACTTAGCATAACGGTTTCGATAAACAACCATAACATTTTTACTATTGTCAGTTACCCCCCAACATAATAAGAAAAACACTGTTATTTTTGCAGTGTAGATACGTCAATTTTATTTATGTACAGACGCCAGCACATCAAGTTACCCCAATGTGTCAAATTTTCCCAATTGAATATGAACCTTATTCTGTTTGACATAAAGTTGAAAAACGATGAAAGAAATTTGACACATTGGGGTAACTTGACGTGCTGGCGTCTGTACAAAGGTTATACACCACCACTTTTTAATTAGTACAAATACTTAAAGGGCTTATTCTAGACGGTCTTCGCATTGTAGCTGTAAAATATCAATAAATAATATTCATAAACAGCAAAGTTATTAGCGTTTGTTTATATCCCAAAAAGTCACCCAATTTATGGAAATATTGTACAGGCTATTCATGACATAGTAGTATTCATTAATCGTCATCTCTCGCTCACGTTTGCGTGATCTCGCTCAAGCATGCCCCACCTCCAACAGCTGTTTATGTTATTTAAGTTTAACTAAATAGTGGCATATTTAAAAATTTAATTTCGTTTTTTTACTTTTGATTACGCAAATATGATCAGTAACAGGTACTGATACAGCCTATTATTTTTTGTACTAATTTAAAAATAGTGGTGTATAGATTCGTAGCTGACACTACATTCACACAAAGGCTCTATTATGCCACTACTTCCATATTGTGGCTAAATATGCAAATTCATCTAATACGATAAAAATCACACTGTTTAAATTCTCACGCAGTCCCATGTTATATGCACTAGAAACTTATCATAATGATAAATCACACCTGTAACACAAACACCTATGTAACGATAGTCAGAGAGATAGTACATACATGAAAGATATACCTACTAGACTGAATCATAATAAAACAGAATGTAACCGCAATGTAGATGAGTGCAGAAGGTCAACTTTCCAAAAAAAAAAAAATTAAGTCGGCACTTGCACACATAGACGCAAAAGTTCAACAACGTGTTTAGGCCTAATTAATGAAACAACCGTGATTTTTCAGTTTTAATTTCATTATAATAATAAAATCTTAATCAGGTTGAAAATCAGTACTTTTTGACGTTCAAAAAGTACTATGTGTAAACAGTGTAACAGTGTCTTCCTAGTGTTTTTGCGTTTTTTGACACATTAAGTGAGAATTTCATCTACTTTGGACAACTAGTTAGTTAAATAGAAATCTTTAATGATCAAGTTAATCATAAAAAACGCTAGTCGAGTACCCTTGCAGTCACTGTACGTGAAAGGTATGGATACGTGCCTTTGGCTCGTTGTACGGAGACGACCTTCTGCACATCTATCTACTTTGTGATATAACACAAAAAATGAGGTAACAGACATTTGTACTACTTTACGTAATACAGAGTTATTAGACAATTTTACACATACATTTGTGCTTTTACGTAATTAATTTATTAATATGATGTTGATATCATAATGAGGTTTGGGCCATCTGTTGCGTATCATCAAGGTCGTTGTATTTTGCAAAGTTAAACATATGAAATGATATCTTGTTCGTTAACTAACATTACGCCGGTATTCCTTGAAGAGTTAGGCACGTTTAGACAGTTATGTTTAAATCCTTAAGTCCATTGTACCTAATAGGGGACGAGCCCTTATCCATCAATCGGACAAAATCCAGAGACAGAGCTACTGGGAAATTCCAGGTGGAAAAACCCAATAGCAGTTTGCTCGACCCGGGAACCGAACCCAAAAGATCGAGAATCACTAACGAGGCCGTGAATACAAATAAAACTTATCATAATATAGGTACAATGTGTGGTCCTTTTAATACATAAACAAATCATTTACCAGGTCAACATCAATAGTACATATGATAGGTATCTGAATGGTGTGTATGTACAGACATCAACTTACCCCAAACTGTCAAATTTTCCCAATTGAACATGAACCTTATTGTGTTTAGAATAAAGTTGAAAACCTAACAAAGAATTTTGACGTCGTCGTCTGTACCTACGTATATTATTATTATTATTATTATTTAGCCCAAATTGTCCCACTGCTGGGCAAAGGCCTCCCTCCATTCGTATAATAATAATAATATAATAAGTATAATACGTATAATTTACTTAAATAAATTATTTACTTACTTAAATAATAAAATAGTTCTTGTAAAAAATGCAAACACAAGTTACTGTTTAAGTTTGCTGTTACTAAGTAATTATATTTTTTTTAAAACCGTCTTGTTACCGATTCATTTCAATGCCTTTAACTCAGTTTTTGTTTGATTACGGATATTGTTGTTACATTTAGTCTGTTTATAAACAAACGTGTTTGATCTAGTCCCTCAATCACCTTTGTTGGATTTCACATGGTTGGTTACGTAGATCAAGCCACACCAAAATAATTACAAACACACACGAATTTACACTTTTTTTCCCATAACATATTTGGCGAAAAATATAGAACGCTATTTGCAACGATCTTTATTTTTTGATTCGATTTTATTGACGTCGACGTCATTATACTCGGATGAATTAATAAATTCGTATAGCTTTTCTTTAATTAATGAAAGCAATAGCCACTATTTTAACTGGTATTTATAAGAATCAGTCCAGCCTTTTTCAACGGGTTCGGTTACAAACACTTTAACACGATAATTTCGTAAATTAAAAATACATTCCTACTTTTAATAAGATGAAAACAAATAGATCCAAAACAATAGTAACTTTTTTTATTTTTATTTAGCGAGTCACTCTACTCGTGCTCTTTACTTAAACATTCTGTGTAAGATATAATTAGAATGACAACGTATATAATTATATACAACCTAACCTAACTTACCATACCTATCCTATAGCTAACCTAACTACCTAACCTAACTACCTTACTGAAATGCATTGGTTTTGGGATATACAAAATATACCTATAATTTTAAACTGAACTACTGCGCTGCGTGTTTCCATGTTACAATACAATTTACTTAGTTTTTCCGGTCCACTTTAAGGTCCGGACAGTGTATACCTATACCTATTTGCAAAGAATTATTGAACTAAAAGACAAGCCTCTGTCCCTGTACCTTACAGAAATTAAAAAGTTTCCACAAACGAATGTTCTTTCCAAACAACACTTACTATGTCCCTATTTGCACAATATTGCAAACGAATTATTTTATTAATAGGTATTGCAAATTCCTCTAAAACTATTCGCGGGAATATAAATGATTAAGTAAAAGTCAAACGATATTGATATAGTATTTAAATCACACATGTGGCCGGGCTAGTCTCCGATTTTAATGGGTTTCTTGATCGGTTCCATTTAGATCTAACGCAACATATTAGAAGAGCGCACTGCGACGTCTATGAGTATGAATAAGACAAGCTATACATAGGTGCAACTTGAATGAGAGGTGACGTCTAATCTCTCACACAAAAAGCGCGGGTCATGGCTTCTTAAAACCGACGATTCTCGGGCTTGTATCGGCCTATCGATACATCAAGATATATTGAGATTTAAACTACCTACATAACCTTTCTTCTTCTGAATCAAGTCCATTGATACGCTGTCTGTAAGAGATCGCTTTTAGCATTGAGGCTGCCCACTGTAACACCCTAAGTAAGATCAGATATCTTTATGTTATTATTTGTTAGTTTTTATGGTCTACAGTACTTAAAGCGTATTTATTCTATTTTATACCAATCAAGGACTTAAACTAAGCATGAACAAACTGTAGATGTTAATCAGCAAACCTTAAAGAACGGGTATCAGTATTTTGTAATGAAAGAAAATATTAATTACTCTTCATCTCATCATTATTCTGTTATCATTTGCTTGAACTGTCTAAAAGTCACTGATTCGCCATTGTAAAACCAGCAGCAGTTCAATAGATCACTGGACACTGGTTTATTACCAGTTTTCTTCATTGTAATTTTTATTATCTTTTGAGTCCGAATCACATTATCTTAAGTAGATATGCAAATCGAAATATCCACAGTATTAGCGTCACATTATTACTTCGTCTCATTTTTTTGCATCCGACCTTACCAGCAATTCGGTTAGTGCGCTCTACAACTCATCAATACTCTTAGAACTCAGAGCCAACCGGTTCAATTCCGGCTTAGACGAAGCCGCCTTGATGAGCTTTAAGCTTCATGTGATATCATTTAGTTGGTTAGGCTTCGCTAGGGTCGTTATCCTCTAGCAATATAAAACTACCTTCATGGCTTGTAGTTAGGGTATGATGACAGGCTTCACTTTTTAGTACTCAAGCAACGTATATAATTTGTATCCTTAGGTTTATCTATGAAATTATATGATGCGAGATTGGAGTTAAGTACTGGTTAACTGTATTTTGACCCTTAGTAAATACTGTGTTTATATTCGTATAGTGTTGTGCTGTTGTGAATACTACTAATAGTTAATAGAAAATCATTAAAAGACCTTTTGTGTTTCAATTATAAGCTGGAGACCTTATTTTTCTCCTAAACTTTGCCATTTTTAGACAACATAAATATTTAAACAAATATTATTAGATAGGTTAGGTATAGATAACTAACTTCTGCTCGCGACTTCTTTTATCTGAGAGAAACATAAGTTATTGAATTTTTGAAAAAGAATGAGAATATTTAAGAGACTTATCCCTACATAATTATAAACTTAGTAAGTAACGCAAAATTTTTACCCATTTATAATATTAGATAAATCGTGTAGATAACTTGTAGTCTAGGTCTATTGACAGTTAACCGATATAAATAAATCGATGCAACCGTAGCACGTCTAGACGAAATAAACTATACTCCATCCGATTAGGCAGTTAACAAAAGGTAAACAATTTTGACATTTATTTTTAGTTCATAACACACTTTAAAAATAAAATGCAGCTGAAAACAAATATAGATACAACAAAAACGATTACATGATCAATTAAACAATTTGTTTAAACAGTAGTTGTATTTAATTAATATTTTTTTATGTAAAAAGACTTGTCAAGATTGTTTACCTTTAGTTAACTACCTACTCGGATGGAGTATAGAAATCCCTTTTTTGACATACAGTTAACCTGACTATAAGCAAAATCACTCGTCCATCCGATTGATCGATAATCATAATCGCCACTTACCAACTCGGGTTAAGGAAAGTTATCAATTACCTACACCGACCGGCGCCAGCGCAGTCGGGAAATCGTGTGTAACAGTGCATAAAATTAATGTGACTTACTAACATTTTCTAAGCTGACAAATAAGATTTCACTTTTTTTCTTTTGTTTTATTTACGTAATTTTGTTGCATTGGGATTTGTCGCGTGAAATAGGGTATATGCATGTATTTTTTTTGTAATTTTAATTCACTGTTTACAACGTTTTAACATAGAAAAAAAATATAAACATATTTAAAAATGCAGTAATAAAGCTTAAAAAAATATTTAAAATACAGAATAAATTTGAGCGGTTTAAACGCTGCCATTTTCGCGCGCCATTTCGATTACGTCATTTACTATGATCCTATTACTATTACTTAGGGTGTTTTCGTTCTTCTAACCATTTCACCATGAAAAAAGCTCAAAAACCAGTTTACCGGTATTGCTTGTACCCGAATGCAATAAACATTGTCAGCTTGTGCTTTTACACAACCACTTTCAGTCATTTTTCTTAAATGTTAAATAACCTCACTATGAAGCTAAAATTACACTTGAACATTAAATTAGTTCACAACACATACGGCAATAATTATGTTTTCCAATGAAAAGTCCATTTCAATACTTAATGTCATACTTACACATTGAAGTTTCGTAGACGTTGAGTTGTTGTCGTAGTATTTGACGTCAATTTTCGTTATAACCAATGGTGATGCGTTTCACAAATTTGAATTTCCCGCGCTTAATTCGCACTTTTATTTTTAATTTTAAATAATTATGACGCTATTAAAAAGTAAAACAATGATTTAGTTCATATTTTCTGCTATTAAAGATTCGGAAAAAAAATATTCGAACCATATTTAAATTACATGCATATTCCCTATTGTACGAAGATGATGTTTTGAAACTGGCCCTTATTACTACAAAGTTGTTTCGACTGTCGTGTGTACAACGCATTTGGGTTCGATTCTTAGGTCGGGCAAAGTAATATTGGGATTTCCATTAGGATATTTTTCTTGTAGTCCGTAGATTAAAACCAGATAGGGGAGGTATCTCAGAAAGTGCCCTACTTAGATTCGAACCGCGGTGTTTTCTTAAATTCAATACATTGTGTTATCCTTTGAAATATAGAAATAAAGAATTAAAGACCAAATTACACACAAAATCTACCACATTTCCTTAAGTAGCCATTACTTCGCTATTCACAATTTTCTAATCAATCACGTCCCTAGTTTTCACCCGAGCGTTGTGCGTGCGCAAAGCTTTCCATTGAAAGTGCTTAACGCTCGTTTGGCTTTAAATATCGTAAGCGCTTCGCTGGTTCGGGAGACAGCTAGAAAATTAAGTGGTAACTTTGTATAGCAATTAAGTATTTCCGCATTGATTTGTGTTAAATTGATTTTGTGGTAGGTTTTCTTGTGATATGCGTAACCATGTTGCGTTCGCTATAAGCTTGTCAAATTGTTAACAAATATGGGTTTTAGGAAAAAAATACTACAATTCCTATCGCGTATAGTTGCAATTTGCGCCATATATACATATAACATCTGATGCCTGCCATAAGGAGCCTACAAAAGAATTTTAAGGTCTTGACCTGGGGGGTCGCGAATTCTGTTCTGAAATCTTGAAATCTAGTTGTGCGTCGATACTCCTTCCACTCTGCAAATGTACTTATACTTGTGAAGTCGACATAATTTGGACTCAAATAAAGTGGATATTTGTTTAAGAAGAAAAAGTATCACTTGGAAATATTTATTTCAATATGAAACACGTCTGTTGTATCATGAGCAGCGTTCCCTGCTTTCAAATATTCTAAATAAAAATATGGTGTTAATAAGCCTACGTAAAGTTAATTTTATATCAAATTGACTACCTGCTTCAAAAGAGCTTACCGAAGCTGTCTTGTGAAACAAATAATAATATCAACCAGCCACGATCTGCAGATAATTACTGAAAAAAATGAGTTAATTTTATCTCTGAACAGATTGAGATAGTTTTTTTTTTTAATTTAGGTCTGTTGTTATTTTGTCCGGAGTTCCACAGGTGTGTTGCTAAAATTGTGATGCCGTAATCACTGATCTACTGAACTTACATCATTGTTTATAAATATAACGAAAATCATAACCACGAATAACGTTATTTCGCAAATCAATTTCGTTATTGCTACTGTTATCTTTCCACTACCCAACTAACACAAATATTCTAAAAGTCATAATTGCACGATACCCGCATTCTCGTAAAAAAGCGTACAGTTTACAACATAATAACAATGTAAGTATGTACAACGCTACCGTGCATTTATTATCAGTTACCACGAAACGCTAAGCGTAATCGGTTTATTACCAAAAATGGGCATTGTCTAACATAGCACGCGTTCAAACTGCCCCCACGCAATTTTATGGCTTACCGTCGTTGCGTTAAAGTACAGTTTTCAAAGTGCCGGAAGCAGGCCGAGTGGCACAGTTGCTTCCTTGCGAAATGGCTAGGAAGTTGACTGGAACCGGCCATGTATGGTGAAATAGCTCGCGACTCAAGTATACAGGTAGTCTTTGCCTTGATGTTTATAGTGTTGATTCAGAACGGTCCTTCTTATTGACTTATTTGTTAGGATTCCAACATGCATCATCATTTCTAGATTTTCTTGAAACTTGTAGAAGTCTGTAAGCTATGATAGAATTGGTTCTGATATAGCAACATGGCTGCAAAGGCGCTCTGAACATCATTGCTGGGGAGGCTGTTGCGCGACTTTTTCTTACCAGCAAAAAAAACTGGAAGTGGTGTAAGGTGGTGTTCTGGGGGACTGTTTGTGCATTTTCGACGTCCAAAAAGTGCTGATTCTAAGCCTAATTTGGAAGTGTGGGTGTTCTGGGGAACTGTATTTTTCATTTTCGACGTTCAAAAAGTGCTGATTCTAAGCCCAATTAGGATAAACAAGTTTTGATTTTGATTTTGATCCATCCATATCAGATTATAATGACTCTCAGTAGTCTGCAGTAATATTATTGTACACTGTCGCATTTCTCTGAAATTTCTGATAAATAATGTAAATCTTGTTATCTATATCTTTCATACTAAAACGAACGTGTTTCTTATATAAATATACCGCTTACATCAAAGGACTGGAATAACTTGCCTTCTGCGGTCATCCCGTCCTGTTATAATTTAGGTGTCTTCAAGGCTAGAGTGAATAGGCTCTTAATAAACTAGTGCGCTTCACCAATATTGATTGCATCAATGCTTACTATCTAGTGGGATCGCAGTCAAGCACTAGTTTAAACCTTAAAATAAATATCGGGTCAGATACATTATTTGTGAAGTTAATGTTTGTTCTCGATACATATTCCTTTTATAAAAATCTCAGTAAGGGCTCGGAATTGGTGCGTGATTGCGCTCAATTAGCTCATAGCAAGTTACGTGGAATCGATTACCTGTGGTCATTAGCAAACCATGAGCTTCTGTTGAAACTTACACCGCAGTCGAACCTTCAGGGAATCACATTAGGGAACTCCTAAAATTAAATAATTCGCGCCAATTTAGGGTTTTTAAGGACAACGTTAGGGGCGTCCCTGTTGCTAAATTGACAAATACTCATCGATTTGAATTAATATGAAACAGGCAAGAGTACTTAGGTACCTATAAATTGTCCCAGTTTTGAAATCACGAAGTAGGTCTGATTTCCACGCTGTTTCGATTTTATTTATATATCTTTGAACTATTAGACTTCATGTCGTATTGTTTAAATGGCAGCGCCACCGGGCTCAATAGTGAATCTAAATCATTCAGAGACCTAATCAAATACACACTGAAAACAAATTAAAATCTGTCCAGCCGTTTAAGATAAATTCAGTGACATACATACACACGCACGGCAGAACTATTTACGCTTAACGGGATTACGCGTAAAGGGATTTCTGGAATTGTGTCTGGAATTTCTCAGTATCAACTCGGAGTCTGGATTTGTTCCCCATCGATGGCAATAGGCTCACCCCCTATTACATGGGAATTTAACATCACTGGCGAAATGTGGGTTTACTACTGCTACTTCTCTGATGATCCCTTGGGGAATAACAGGCGTATTAGAGTACATAAATCTATGTAGGTACTCTAGAGCTAAGCTCCTACATCAAACATAAGTAGCTATACTCTATCACTATTTGCTCTTTTACCAAGGAATACTTTTTCATCATTACTCCGTTCTTGAGCATAAAAGTAACAGTCATTGCAGTACGCAACTCGCATTATCTCGCATGCTTACATACGTAATTCGAGGTAGATCCAGCATCCAGGCTCCCAGTTACCTCACATTTATCTGCGGTCTTTGCACGTTATTTACTGCATCGAAGCACACTGCATTAGCACAGAATATTAGTTTAATAGTGTAGAACGATATACAGGGTGTCTCATTCAAATGGGTCAGTATGGGAAAGTCTGAAACTATAAGACATACGAAGATCTGTTCTGAGGAACCATGTCATCGATTTTAATAACAAGAAAAACTGCATTCATACATTTAAAAAAAAACATCTGTACTCCGTTCGGGAATCGAACCCGGTTATTTCCACCCAGGACAAAAGTTTGTGTGACGAGCACGATCATTTGTTCTGTGTCTGGGTGTAATTTATCTATAATAGGTATGTATTAAAAATATGTAAGTATGTTTATCAGTTATTTGCTTGAGACTAGATGGCGTTGTCTGAAAGTTGTGGAATATGTAATGTATGTAGGTATGTTGAACTAAGTTTATTAAAGTGGACTAAGGATATCTGCAATGTTTTTTTAAAGATTGGTTCATTAATGGAACTGGTGCTTCTAAGGTCCAACTGCTGAACGTGAGGTTTTTGATTACCTGGTCTGCCAAAATTACATTGGGTTCAACAAAAATGTCCCAGTAGCAACCCAGATTTATGGTTAATCAGCTCTGAAGTACATCTTCTCACCCCTCTCTTCCCCTGAAGTACAACAATAAGTTTGTGCAAATTCCGTAGTATCCACTTACGCAATGTATAGTATATACATATATATACCTTCATGATAAATAAGCAAACAAACAGATCCCAATTACTAATAAAAGAACGCTCATCATCAATTTAAAAACAGAAGCATAGATCTACGCATCAACTTTAAGTGTAGCATAAATCTTGTGCCACAGATAAAACGCAATTCAAGTAGGTCAAGTATGTTCCTGACTGAACAATAAGCATAAGCGCCTGCGCATCCAATGTTTTGCAACAAATCACCGGTTACTGCCGAAGTACTGACTGTTCTTGGTACTTCGCAGCTGTACGCAGAAAATGTACTAATGCTTGAACTGAAGATAAATGTGTTTCGTCTGTATTAAATTGTACCGCGGGATGCGACTTACTTGACGGTTGGGCGCAAGATTGAAATCTGTTTTATTCAAATCAGCCCAAACTAAGTTAGACTACTGTAACTTTGAGAACAAGTAATGATCGTACATGACAGTGTGTTCTTACACTACGATATAAGCCACTGTTACATTTGAGATTTTGTTCCTCTATTAATAGGCGAACAAAAGCCCAAACGCAAGGTGGGTTGGTTTTGCTATTCAAGGAAACAACAAACTTCTAAACAACATAAGTTTTTTTTTTATTTTTTTTTTATTACTGATAGGCACGCGTTTGACCACTATCTCACCTGATGGTAAGCGATGATGTGGTCGACGATGAAGCACGCTTGCCTAGAAGTAACCTGACAAGACTTAGATAAAAAACATGGTTAATGCCAGCCAGCTTAAATTGGTAGAACTAGGGTGTTGGGGAGTTGGAGATAACCCAGGTATATTCCTTAAGTTTAAGTTAATTAAGTAGAACTTACAACAAAAATCAAGGTACAACCTTCCAGTAATTATATAACAACAAAAGCACCCACTTTCTTTATTGTGTATGTGTCGTCGTAAGAAGTAGCCAGTTCGTGTTAGAGAGTGCAAACATCATTATAGGGTATAAGTATTCAAATTAAAAAGCCTCCAAAAGTGACGCTGCTTTAATGAGTAAATACATTTAGCGTAGTGGCCCGGGTTTCTTAGACCATAACGCAGATGGGCAACTCAAAATAGCTCTATTATGTTGAGCTGTGGTGTGGTAATGCAGGGCAGAGTACCCTGGTTAAGTACCTACCTACGCTAGTTGCATACAAGCCATACAAGGTGGATTCTTGAGACAGGGCGGTAGGGGCAAGTACCCAAATCGTTATAGTTGCAAAGAAACTAGTTAGAGACTATTTCTAATCAAAAATCTGTGTATCAACTGCATTCACAGAAAATAGTAAAAAAAAAAAAAATTCTATCGCCTAATATTTATCTAATAGCCTATCGATTGATCCTATTTCACATAGGGATAAAATAAATCTATGGGATCATTTATGGTACAAGAAATGCCAGAAACCTTCAGAAATTTTTCCGTCGACAAGTAACGCTACTTGTGGCCCAAGATGTTGTTTGAACTCATTCATAGTAGGAACCGGCTACTTATTACGACACCTACCAGAAAATTGGAAGTGCATTCTCTTGTAAATGATGAAGACCACAGAGTCATGTAAGTTCACTGTTTGAAAATGTCAAGAGCATAACAAACATAGTTCCCTTAATTTACAGCAAACAAAACGGAAGACAGCTATAACATACCTACTCGAATTTGTGATATTTATTCTTTCCCACATTCCAATATGAAGTATGAGTAAAGAACTTTAGTCACGTCTGTAAATAAGACTTTACAAGTATTTGGTGTAAAGTTTCTAATGCCCCATAGAAATGGGAAGGATCCTCCAACCAGACGATGGGTGTTGTGTCTGGTCGGTTACCTACTTCTGCCCGCGGTTATTGTCGGGATCTTATAAGTGTGTTCAAAGCTAGCTTTTAACGAGGCAGTTGATTGATGTTAGATAGAAATCTTATAACTACCATAATCGATATCTAATCCCCAAGACACTCTCCTCCAATCAGCGTCTAATGACAAAACTAATGTCAGTGCATCTATTAACTCTATAATATACTTCCTATGTATAATAAATCTTGGTTTTCGAAGCCCACAAACAATTAGCGGCGATCGCGGCCATATTGCGTGGGGAGTCAATCAAAATCTCGTCGGTAGGTGACACCACGACGAGCTTTCACTCCTGCGCATACATTAACTTGGGTGTCGTTAGGGGGCGCGGTATCTTACAGTGTGACTTTTGTTCTGAAGTGCAACAAAGAAATAGTAGCATTCATATTAGTTGAATTAAATCACTTTCGTTTGATGTGATTCCATTAGCTATGAAGGATAAACACTAAATAAAGTTGATCTTAAAACATTATGAGTAGTCATAATGGAGTAAGATCTACTTACTGTCATTGGTTCTTCTATCTTGGCCAAAGTTGCCAAACATTAATTCAAAAAGGCGACAACCCTAATCCGGTTTACTTTCTGCCTTGATAATCTCAAGATAATATGGATTTCATGAGTCATGTTTAACAAGAAGCGGTAGCCTTTCCTCATTCCCAGAGACGAATTGGACAGGTTTCACTTCTTTGTTCAGCCCTAATGGGCTCCTACAATTGTTTCAACCCATTTTTAGTTAGAACACGTCGTTTGTCATGAAATTTGAGTTATTTCTCGCTATCTATCATAATCAGTTACATTGTAATATTCGGGCATTGTTACTTACTAACTAGCTCAGTGTGCCAGAACCTCATTCTTTCTGCAACAATTACGAAACTAACGTCTTAAGTTTACGTGTTTAATTAGAGTAATTGCCTGAAATCGGAGATTTTGCGATGTGGTCAGTTTGCAACGATGTGGACTGATTTTTGATGATTTCCTACTTACTTTTGTGCAGATTTAGTAGTTCAAAACATATGAATAGCATTGTCGAAATTTAATTTACCACCCATCGTTCTGCCACTTCTCCCATTCATATTTATAACCCACTTTCCAGTCATTCTTCGTTCCAAAAAAAGAAATCTAGAGCTGCGCCATTCCCTACAAAGTGTGACAAACCAATAGAAGTAACAATTTGCCACCCATTTGTACAAAGTAGGTGCACGCACCTACATGCAATTATTCATTACACAATAGCACCGCACAATGGGCGTGACGGTCGACTGCTGCGCGCGAGTGCCCCACAAACCCAGCTCGATAGAGCACATGCGCGAGCGCGCGTGCAGCCACCACTCTCGCTTGTAATTAAACGTTTTTTTAACACAAACACATGTTCTGAACTACTGACTGTACGTACGATACTAAAATAAATAAGACAAGACAAAAAATTCAAGCAAGAGCGAGTCATACTCAGTTGGGGTTCCGATCTACACATAGGTCTCTAGTCTGCGTAATTACTGCTTTACGTTGCGCGTATTTATTAAATAAACATGCTCATTCCTAATCCAAATTACTAAAAGTCATAGTCTAATGGATAAGTTTTTGCCATTTGGCTAAGGAACCCTAAAAACACTACAAAAAGTGAAACTGTTACGATTTTTTACGACTCGCCCTTTGTCGATTAGTTCATTCAGCCGAAAAAGCGAAAGCAACGATAACAACTTCATTACGACTGTCCATTTGAATAGCTGAATTCTAGATTTTGTATTAATAAAGTCGGTAGCCGTTTGCCATTGCTTTCTAGATTTAAAAAAATATCAAAACACAAATCTTATTTTTATAACCTGACGATGATGTTGAGATGTAAAAAAATTCAAAAATAAAACATTTTAATTAAGTATATTTCGAAAGCTCTTGGTCACTTCTTTAAAGCTATACAAACAGTTAGAAGTAAAATCTAATCAATTTTGTGTATACTTTCTTAATGCAAATTATAATGATAATTTTAGTATTTCCTTTTTTGTAGACAGTAACATTATAATTATTTTAAAAGTCAACAATAAAATCTGCTACATTTTTTTTTATTTAAGTATGTCTAGTAGACGTCACGCGGTTTTCCCGCGTAGTTCCCGTTCCCGTGGGAATACAGGGATAAAAAGCCTATGTTACTCAGGGACAGTCAGGGTGAATGTAGCTTTCCAAATGGTGAAAGAATTTTTGAAATCGGCATAGTAGTTTTTGGGTTTATTCATTACAAACATACACACACACAAATTGTTCCTCTTTATAATATTATTAGTGTAGACTGCTACAGATAATGCAGTCTACAGACTCGTTTCTCGGTGTATAAACTTATAAGTGAGTGCAATCTACAACGGAAATATCATTTAGCAAGTGTAAAGGGAAAGGTTTTATTATTGTTAGTCTGGACAGAAGCTTAAAATTAACACAAGCGCTCTGTGAGTCCCGGCTTTATCTCGGATTGAGTTAATTCACATAATAACGCTATGTACTTCACAGTTTTTTGTTGGTATAAGATTTTTTATTATACTCCGATGTATGACATCATAGTACGATGTCAGTTATATTATGAGCTATGGTTTGCTTGTGAAATTCTAGTTTTATTAGCCTAAATGGCAAGAAATACACAATGCGATTTATTTACAAGATCTTGGACAAGGTTAGTTATTATATTAAATGTGAGTCACGACAGAGATATTTGCTTAATATTATCTACTTTAAATTCTTATTAAACCAAAAAAGCGCGAAAGTTATTTAAAGCGAGTAATAAATTCAGTGTTATAGTTCAATGCTCTTGAACTAAGACAAATGCGAGGTCGATATTCCACTGACCGTCTTGCAAAAACCCTCGTAATTCACAGTTGAAAAGACTGTAATAATTATTTTAAACTTTTTTAGTTTCGTAATTTATTCTACTTACCAAGTTTAAAAGTCCTTGCTTTTATTTAGTCCCTTATTCATTTTGTTTTGTTTGGATGAAGATGTATTTTAAGTATGATTATTATATTACTATACTAGCAGACGTCACGCAGTTTCACCCGCGTAGTTTCCGTTCCCGTGGGAATAAGGGGATAAAAAGTAGCCTATGTCCACCGGGAATAGTGTAGCTTTCCACCAGTACAATAATTTTTAAAATTGGATCATTAGTTCCGAAGATTACCCCCTACATACAAACTTACAAACTTACAAATTTTACCTCTTTATAATATTAGTATAGAGTATAGATAATCCCCCATGTTAATTTATCCATGACGAAAAGTAAACAAATAGCTAAGTTTATTATTTCGATAAAATTTATCTACCAACAGTTGTCAGACATTGCATTAATATACATACCTACACATGAGATTTGTCGCGTTGGTCTCTTCCGTTATGACCATACTTATTATTTGCAGGAAATAAATGACATAATCCAGCCGTTTCTATAAATTTTTTGAACAGAAATAAAATGCGCGGGGATTGAATTTACTAAAGTTACTTCCATTAATTTCTTAACAGCCGTATGTTGTGGCCCGGCTTCACGCCAGCATTACACAAATCAGTGATTTCGTAGCGCGTAATATAACTGAAATATTACAATATCATACTCGTATCTAACTAGGAAACAAAACAAGGTACAAACTGAATGTACGATAGTTGTACGGTTAGTATAATATGAAACTTTTGCAATTTGGATGCAACGCGGTAGCGCCAGACTGTACCTGATGCATGTTTTATACCACTGCGGCAAGGGAGGGTAAGCTAATGGCCTTTGCGACCCAAAGCACTCCCATTTAGGCTA
The DNA here is from genome assembly GCA_921972225.1 of Euplexia lucipara. Lineage (NCBI taxonomy): Eukaryota > Metazoa > Arthropoda > Insecta > Lepidoptera > Noctuidae > Euplexia > Euplexia lucipara. The sequence continues at coordinate 15,677,974 of OV179155.1, read as the reverse complement.
GCCAGACATTTCGTCCATCTAGACTTTTATTATGGTTCTCTACTAAAACTCCAGAAGGGTTTTTAGGTTCACTCCCCCAGACATGACTATCGATTCCGACGCGGTCATAAACTCAAAATCCTAAGCTCACCCACCCTGAGTCTAGACCAAGTCTAGACTAACCTTATTGAAAATACAACGGCACCCACGACATTTGTTCCGTGTATCCTGTCTAGTTTGCCTCCAAAATCACGTTCGGGAAACACTCGAAATAACTTAATTTGTATCCGCAGTCGTACTGCAGATGTTTAACGTATGTGGAAAGCTAATTTTCTCGTCTAGACTGCTTTTATTTAAGTTACAGTTACAATACCACTATCCTATGTAAATTCTGACAGCGATACTGATACCTTTAACAAGGTTATCTTAGGCTTTACCCAAGTACAATACCGTGCTTTTCACGAAATGACAAATCCATGTCGGTTGCTGCTCATTACTTTTTCACTTCCGTCTAAAGACTGAATTCGTCAACACCAACAAGCAACCGTCATTCAACCGTATCGAAAGTTACGTCACATTCGATAATACTAACGAGTAACTAAGCGTGATTTTTATTTTCCGCATCATAAGTGTCGTGAATGTCGTAATTAGAAACAACACTTTCGATTTCGACAGAATTGTGTGAAACGGTAATGGCGATCCAGTGTGCATTCGTTTCTTACGTTGTAGTGCGCAATACCTGGGTACTCGTAAATTTTGGATGTAGGTTAATGTACAAGATAGTAGTCACGGTTGATGGGATACCCGCGTTATGCGCTTTGATTCTCAAATTAGGACTTTAACGACTCTGTGTATTGATTTATATACCTTTGTTTCAGGTATGTTCCTACAATTCCTTCAACCGTATCAAGTAAGTGTTATTTCTTCTACCGTGGGAATATTGCCGCGTTTCAAAATTCTCTGGCATTCTAAACAGCTGCATAAAAGTGTACCATTTTGAATGTTCACTGCAGTCAGTGTATCTTTGAGAGTCATCGATTCCGGAACATCGATAAAAACTGGATCGTGATGCCCGTCTCGCTCCTTTTGGTCGAACTCACGCATTTTTCCCACGTTTCCGTCACTATAAGTCACGACCCTTTTTTTCTATACCGATATGCTATTTATGGAGATAAGAGCTTTGTTTATGATTGGCCCCGAGACTGTGTTTTTTCTAGCATTTGGTTAATGTTCGGGTCAAACTCATTATGTCCTTTTTTTAACAAAATACATATAGTAAGTTTGACGGGGGAACTTCTAAAAATTAAGGTAACAGTGCAGATAGAAATCGAACTGTCTCACAATATCTCGAATCAAACGCCACTCGTGATGCCAAATAAAAGTCAAAGAGCAAAACCAGAGGTACCTAGTTACGAACCCATCCACGACCCAATGAGGTAAAGACATATCCAATAGCAGTAAATGTCGAAGCGTCGTGGTATTTAAAGTGCCATGTTTTGCAAGCGCACGTGTGCGAGACGTCGCGATGGGTAAAGGTCAGCCGGTGAATAGACACGCTCCGGCAGATGCTACGCGCACAATACATATCTTATACAATAATAGCACAATCGTAAAGCAGGAAGAAAGAGACGAAATAACATGGAAACTCGGAACTATTGAATGGAAGACATCTGACAGACGCAATTCAGAAATTTCCAACATCACTCGTAAATTATCATTTGAAATCTTAAAACGTGCTTAAGTGGCGTCATAAGCGATAATTAAACCGAAGCATTATTACTATCTTTGTTATCATCTGAATTTGTATATCTTAAAGATATTTCTTAAACATTTCATCCAATAATAATCAGAATTTGTAGCCGCAATTGTCTCCAACTAGGTATGCCGGCTATCTTCGTTTTGCACAGAATTTTGTTCATCTACTTGCCTCGGTTGTTCTAAGCCATTGTATTCTACCCAGCTATCCCTATTATCCTATATCGATAGCCTCTGTGGCGAGGTCTTCATTGTTTATTCATTACAATAAGGTGCCTTTGTTTATTGCTAATGTTATATCAGAAGATGCAACTTCACTTGTTTTCATTACGGACGATTGTTTGGTCACATGGAATTCTACCGGGTATATTTACCACACGATTGTATTAATGAAGTTTGTTGTTAGTGTCTTGCTATTACAAATAGTTCTGGTTTCATTTTTTTGCTTCGAATGTGGTCTTAGACTTGTAGAATTGTAGTTCACAACGGATTGCGTCCTTTGTCGTCAGAAGCTCGTGAGTTTTGAGTATTGTGTATATTGTTCCCTAATTTATGGTTCCGTAATTGTACGTTTTTCGGTTCCGTGAACTTTGTTTCGCTTTTTAGTTTTGAAGGTTGTACAATAATTGCATTTTTTATTACATTATATCTTTTCAAGTAAAATAGTTTTTGCGACACTGATAAGTTTGTTAGGTACATTGTATGCGTAACATTTTCCAAAAAAATCCTATTGTGAATTGTAATGTAAAAAAATATAATAATAAAACATAAGTAATAAAATATAGTAAGTAATAGTTATTTATTTATTTTGTACAAATGATAATAAAATCGTTTAATTAACGTTGATAGATAAATATTAAAGTAAAAGAACATATAGGTATAAGAAAGATATAAAAGTTAGTAAAGAATTAAGACTTCATAAAATTTAAACGATCTCCCGAAGTAGAAAAAACATTTTGAAACTCGTACGTTTATACGACCACATGAGGAGATTTAAGGCGTGTTGTTTGTTTACATATCTTCGTAGTAAGTCCATGTGTAGGTAACGGGCCGTTAAGATGCCGCGGAGCACCTACACCGCGCCGACTAACAACAGCGGCTGAGGCAAGCCCGAGCACAAGCCTCGCAGTCAGTCGCGCGCGGCACTCTCGCTCGTTCGCACACCGCGCCTGGCGGCGGCTCTGCAAGCAACAGCTGATCGCGACCTCTACGTATCACATAAACAAACATAATAACACAAACTATACTAAAAGCACTAGCCCACGAACACATTTAAGAGTGAGCTTTAACCAAATTCAAGCAAGAGACAGTGTGGCAACTGCAGCGCCCCGGAATCAGATCGATATCCCGAAAACGGTCCTGCGACCTCCTGCGATAGAGCTCAGCAATACTTCCGTGCAATAATAACCTGCAATATTAATGTTAATTTTTATTATTAGAGACTTTGAACTCAGTGATCTCATTGATAAATAAGAGACTGTGAAAACCGCAAGAGTTCGTCTTACAAGTGCTGTGTCCGTGAGAATGGATTTCCTCCACTGACTTCGATATCAGGTGGTTTTGCTGCATCTTCCACATCATTGTTCAACCTGAGTGAGTACGTTGAATATTTACTTTGTCAGTTCCGTTTACTGCTACGTACTGATGTTTACTATATTCATATTAAGCAAATGTGTTATATACACACATGTCTTGCATATTCCTTATCAGTTTCTCAGTGGTCTTGGCATTACATTAATGTTAGCATGTATTGGTTGATTAGCGATTATCCATTCCAAGCATAGATTTGCAACGATTATCAAAATATTTGTATTAGCTATGGGTAAATTCGTTATGGGATACAGCCACTAGCAAATCGATTTCGAATTTTAGCATCAAAATTTTGTAGAATGCAAATATTTACACCAAGTTAGTTTCGTGTTTAGCCGAATTACATCCTTGACAAAATATTATCAACAGATATCGGCTAGCTGCGATTTAATTGATTGATACGTAAACCACTATCTATAGGCAACATTGGCTCGATGTTTTGCGCAATTTTCTGTCCCTTTCGACTGTGTTGTATTGTTGTGTTGTGTGTGTGTGACTGCAGTGCACCCTTGGGCGGTCTCCGTCGCGTCCCGACTCCCGTCCTATTATTCCCGGGGTTGACTGTGAACTTGAGGGGTGCGTTACCCTCTAGCCGCCGGAACCGACGGCACTGCGCGGTCATCCAAAGCACTAAAATGTATTCGTAAAAACAAATCGATCGTGACGATTATCAAATTGCAAGTGATCAAATAAATTGTTCACGTTCTTTTCACATATCGATCTTTCTTGTTGGTTGTTACTTCTTAACTACTGTGTTTAACTGCCACACAACTAGCGTAATCTATTGTTTTGTTATTCTTATGACTCAATGATTTGAAGCCTATCGAAATACTACTACTATTTTGTTTACAACAGATATATTATTGGCAACTTGACAGGTGACCTTTTGTAACTTTCACTTGTGCTAATTTTCGCTTGAATTGGAACCTACCTTAGCTAAAGTGAGTCCTTTAGTATCGAGTATGAATTTGTCATGGTTGTATTGTTTTCGTCATGTCATTGTTTTATGATCTAAACACTCGACTCCCGGCCTCGAACAAGATCAAGAACTTTCACCATCGACGTGAACTATGCATCAGGAACTAGTATTGTTGATACAAAACTGATCTCGCACTACTGGTCGATATTAGGAACAACAGGCTTAATGTCAAACGATGAAAGTTTATTAATAAATTCGAAATCTCCTTCAACAAATTTTATTTTTTAATCATACTGACATAGTTTTGTAGCCAAAATAATTTTGATTAAAATATGCAAGAATTTTTATATTGTCTTGCTTACATTACGGATCTATCTTTTCATTATTGATATCGTAAACTATTATTAAAGAGTCTGATTTCGAATGAACATGGCTTTCTATTAAACCCATAAATTACTTTGAAAAGATTAAATGGAGAAATAATCAATGGAATCGGCGCGGAGAGTCAATTGGGTGTTAATGTATCAATATAAACTTAAATTGATTGTCATTCAGCGCACGTAGTCGCGTACGATGGAGACTCAAAGTCTGGCGGAAAGCGGTCAGATGTGTCTTTGTTATCATTAAATTTCACCTTCTTTTATATTCCAGGAATTGTTCTTGCAAGAAAGCACATTTTCCGTAAATAGTTTAAATGATATTATCTTTACTTCATTCAACTATTCTCCTTTGACCTCATAGGGTTTTGCACGTTCCTTTGATAGTTTTATCAATATTTTGTGTGTAGGAATTAATGTAGCATATGGTTTGAGATAACGCCAGTTAAATGTTCGTGGGCGACTGACTGGTAATCTGTCGGCAAATCTCTAAACTTGCACGTTATTGCTATGCACGAATGATGTACAATATTGCATGGATATGGTATAGGTTTAATGCTTTTTAGGGTATGGTTTTTACTTCTTCTATAGTAAACTGGTCTTGATGAGCAATACTTTTTGCATTGCCTATAGATTACCTGTTACCAACGATCGTTGCACATTATTATATTATGTCGTGTTCTCTTGAGCGTGACCCCGCTTTTTCCTTCTCTTTACAGGGATTAATTAACTGTGTTCTTTATTTGCATTACACTCAAGTTCAAAATCCATTATCATCACGGCTTTGAATAATTGGATACCATTTTGAATCTTAAATTGTCGACGTTTAGTTACTACTATTGTTTTTATTACGGTTGCTTAAATATTCTCTTTATCTTTATTCACGCTTGTGTTTACATTGTAAACAACTAGTAATTTTGCAGGGTTGCTTTATTAGTTATTACCAATTGTAGCACATCGTAACCAAGGTTTTCTACATTTATTATTTGTTTAATGGGTTGAAACTGATTACTAAGTCTAAGATTCGCTAGAATATTGCAACAATTTATGTTATTCTAAACCAAACATTAATCAGGTTCGGTCTTCAATATTTTTGGCAAAACCAAGATTGTAAATTCTTTATTTGGGTTTATCCCACAATTTGTCATACAGTAATATTTTGTGGTTGTATGTATCTTTGTTACCAGCAATAGACCACGTAGCAGAATTAGTCACGTCGTCGTCTGCGATTTGCAGACCGATTGTATTTATTAACCTTCGCGTGTCCCAACTCAAGCTGTCTTTTAGTTTCATCTTCATGTCTAATAAATTTACATCGATCGGTATAACTAAGATATTCGTTCCACATTCTTAATCTGTCATGATTTGCGTTATTCAGTCAAATTAGTTTTTGCCGTTCATGTACGGCTAATATTAGTTTAACTAAGGTGTCATTTAGTTTGAAATGTACACCAGATTTCTTTTTTTTACCTCAGTTTTATTTGCCAAGACATGATGCTTGTAACGAGGGGACGGAGAAGTATGAACGTGCAAAACATTGTCAAATAGGTTGTCCTTCTTCCAAGCCCCTTTCAGTTTCGTATGTTGTATTATATACTCAATGCTTTCTCTCGATTCAGACGTGAGATACATTGTCAAATAGATGTCAGATCCTTTTCCTTTCCATCTTGTGTATGTTGACTTTTGTCATGTTCTGTTTTCTCGTTGTTCGATTTGTGCAAGATAATATCATTGTCAACAGGAAATCGTGAACATCACGTAACGAAATAGAATGAAGGTATATCTATGTCTTTTTTATTCTACTCCATTTTAGTTTTCTTAACACAAATAAAGATTACTTCTTCATTTCAATTGTCCACTCGAAACCTCAAGTAGGTATCATCCCAAAGCGTATTCTCGAGTAGCATCCATTAGTAGATAGGTGCGGTCTAAATTTAGGGTAATGAGCTCTAGTGTTATTGTCACGGCAATTAACTGCTAGGCCGGGTTTCGCTTCCGGGCAGACTATTTTCAGATCCTTGATTGATAGGTGCAGCCAACTCTATGAGGGTTTTATTTCTATTTTAGTTTTTGTCGAGTTCGTTACTCGAAAAGTGTCACTCAGCTGTTGGAAGTTCATTACGAAACTGTTTTTCTATATCAAGACGATTTTTGTTATCTCTTTTCAAACATATAATAGGATTCGTTTTTTTTAATATTCTGAGTATCATATCTAACAAAAGAAAAACAAGTAGGTACCTACAGTCGATTATTGAGACATTAATTAGAAACCGCTGATATTCACTGATTACTATCCACTGATCAAACTAACCTGTTAGAACATAATCAATCAACATTGTGTGTGTTTTTGTCGTGTAGAGTAATTGGAGCGGTAGCTGTGCCATTAAAATGTCGTTAATATGTGTGGATAGCTCAGAGAAATGGCTCGACTCACCGATGTTGCCACGCCCATGTTTCATGCGCGCGCGCCCGCTAAATGTCGTAATAAATATCTTGATGCAGGGCTTCTGTACGCCAGGGTTTTTCCAAGTGTGTTGGGTGTTTCGAGTAACTACTGATTTAGTTCCTTTAACCTCTCGTATGCCGTAATTACAGACACAATTAGAAAGCAATTGTGTCTCGCGTAGATCTACGTTTCGGCGGCATACGAGAGGTTCACAAGTTAAGTACAAATTGATTGATTAAAAAAATAAAAAAACACTATTCATAGTGCAATCTTTTCTCTTTGAAGTACGGTTTAGTGTTATTTATGTTTATTTAAATACTTATTACTTTCCTTGCTTTGAATTCTGTTTATGATCAGGGAATCTTATATTCTGCTTTTGTTGCAGACCAATACAATTCTATAAATTATTGAAACTTCTGTCGTCTAAATCGAGGTCAATTGCACTAAAATTGCTTGCATCACTATTGATCCTTCACATAATTAAGAGTCTCATGTTTGTCATCCATCAAATATTAGAATCAAATCTCATATTTGATCAGCTTTTATGTAATATATTCAATACCTACTTACTAGACGACTTTATCATCCGGGTAACTAATTAATTCTGTATGTTCATGGCAAAAAGAAACTACCTATTTATATTTCGCAAGTACGTGCCGTAATTTCTCACACACACACACACACACATCGTTGGCAAACAAATAATGTCCGATTTCATGCCTGCGGGTATTATTTAACTTTGTTCGGATTGAATAGTTCCAAAAGCCATGCGTTACGTGCTACACTTGAGCATATAAACCACTTATACGTCACAAGTTCACCACTAACAAACAAACTGTTTTTCACGGTTAAATTTTGTTTGAACTAGTGACGTAGGTCAAAGTATTTTGGGGTCAAATTCACAACATAAAATAATTATAGCGTGACTTATACTTAATGTATTAATTAAAATGTCTTAAATGTTTCTAATATGTACTCGAACAAGAAATTGTTGAATGATAAAATGTTCCAAGCGACTGATGTTATGTATTGTGTGTAGAAGTATTTATTTGTTAATACCATAAGTGCACTCGGTATTGATGAAGACTAATAAGACAAGTAATTACAGCTTTGTCAGAGACCATGACTTTTGCAATAGGTATATATACCATTTTGCGACTAACATGGTCTTTACACAATGAAATAATTAGGTTCGTAATGTTCCTATCTAGGTAGTTCGCTAGGCTGTCATCCGGTATTTACAAACAAAAACTCAATTTAGGTACTTATCAATCAATCAATCAATCATTTTTTTTCTGCCTTCCTTCATTTGCACAATTTCCATTTGCAACATATCAAAAAACAATATTACAAACGACTGGACAAAGCGAAATAGTTAACATGCATTTTAAACCAACAGAGCAATGAATGCTGCATGCTTATTCCAATAGTCGGTAACGGTGTACGTGTGAATGGGGTCAATTAGGGTCGTCCGTAATTACTGTTTGTAGAACCAAATCCAGTGTAAGTGAACAATGTTACCATTTCGCTAATATTAGTGATGTGCCATTCATACGGGCTGATTTACAATCGACTAATGTGGTCACCGACCGGTCTGTGGCAGATCACCGTTTTCCGCTGCGTTACACTATGCTATAACCACTATAAAATTTTCATTTCATAGCATTTTTTTCTATTAAAATTAAAAATATTAACTTTACTTTATAAAATAACATCTACTTACAGAGTTCAATTAATATTATGTATGTTGGCTATGTCATGTTTGTTTTAATTTTTGTTTGCAATAAACAATTTCATTTCATTTCAATAAAAGATTTTAACTTTTGAGCTTCATGCAAATATTCATCGTTACCACAGTATAATATTTATTACTGTGCGTTACCTACTAAATATTTGCGTTCGTGAGATTGACCAACAAATTGAGTGCTTGTCAAAATGTTTAACTATTTGCACTAGCATTTATCACGAGACCAGTTGGACAGTATTTATGAAGTTAACAACGCAATAAATACTAATTATGTTAATTAATCGTATAATTAGTTGAAATGAACGAGTAGCTGTCAGGTTCGCAATCGATTTAATCGGAACATCCCTACTTAACTCGATTGCAACTGTACGTGCTCTGATAACAGAATTATTGCTTTTGTTACTTTTCAATGAATCCTAAAAGGAAATCTGAATTGTTTATGTTCTAAATGCATTTTTGTGACTGTATTTAGGTACTAAATAACGGTATAGCCTAAGCGGCTAGGTTGACGTTTTTCTCTAAGATTACGTCAAATAGACGATGAAGATGCATGATTTGCAAACTCCAATTAAATTAGTATAAAGGGCTTGGCAGGATCGTGTGATAACTATTATTTTGACACTAGAAAAAGGCTATTTTTATAGTACATATCATATTTTTTTAAGAATTGGTAGGTAATTTAAAATCAACTTAAAGTGTATATAATTAATTTCCCATGCAGCTTGAACTTAAAACCTATTTGTCTTTTCAATTGTTTGTAAAAGAAACATCCGAAACATACAAAGGCAGAAAATCACATAATTCAATTTGCTTCGGCACTAAATATTTTTCCAACAAAAGCCTCTTTTTACTGAATTCACACAAATATACAAAAACCTCGTAACAGTCGTTCGATTGTGGTGCAAATGGCCTTTTTTTATCGCTCACCAAATGTAGAACGTAAAAATGAGTCATGTGCCAATTGCTGTTGATTTTAGATTTGTTTGCTGACACACACCTACACATATAGATAGATTAATCAAACATTACAATGGGCTAAACAATAACTTAGTTAATGTCCCACGAGGTACGGCCGGACACTGTTAATTAAATCATTTTGTTTTAGCACTCGTGATGAATTTCTATGGAAGTGTTGACTACTGAGGTTAGTATTGAATGGAAACTAAACGAAGTCTCGTAATGAATGCTTCGTTTTGCTACTAACATTCATTCATCATAACATTGAAAAACGTTGAAAGGGTTTTGTGAATAAAAGACTAAAAACTAATAGCTATTTGTGCTTGAAAGGAAAAGAAGTCTAAGTACAAATTGAGTCGAATAATTACTTATTCACATAACATCAATGATATTATAAGTAAAAAGGTGTAGATAGGTTATACGCGCTCAGCAAGTGACACGTTAAAATGTGGCTATCTAGCCACACTTCACCTCAGTGTGGCGTCGCGCCCCAACGGACGCGTGCGTTCGTTAGTGTACCGTTTTTGAAGATCGAATGTTGTTTAAGTAACCTATATCTACACCTTTTTACTTATAATTTCATTGCATAACATCATAACTTTTATTTTTTCACTTCAATGGGAAATGAATTATGCAGAAATGTATGATATATTATCTCGCCTGTATTCCTAGAAGGATTAAACAGAGATGTGCATATTGTTCCTAAAAAGGCGTGAGTTTATGTATGTATGTAGATTGTAGGTACAACAGGGTAAATAAACCTAATATTAAAATTGTATAGAACATGCGCTTTCCATTTTAATAGACGCACTTTGATCTGATAAGTAAGAGACGAATTTCTGCTTTTATGTCAGCTGGGTTTGAGTTTACTGGTTACTTTCAAAGTGCTTACAACATAGAACGGGATAAATACTGCTTATGCCGTTAATTTTATAGGAGGTATCAGTATAAAACTTCAGTCTTCCAAGCTCTTGTATCATTAAAACGAGCTTGGGTTCATCAGCTAGATATAGCAAATGCATCGCTTCTTGTAGGAGTACTTATATCGAAATTGTAAACCCTCTACATTGCATTTTCTTTACTTCATGATGATGCTAAGGACCTTTGCACACAAGGTTTTTTTAAAACGCTGATGTCGCGCGTAGATGCAACTGCGAGTCGGTCGGTCTGTTGACAGAATATGTGAACTATCTGCTAATACGCGTTGAGAACGCGCGTCGTCAGCGCGCTAATAAAACGTAGTGTGCAAAGGCCCTAACCCAGTCAGATCATCATGCATCATGATCATACAATTATGATAGTTAGCATACAGGTGTCAAATGTCATAATTGTCTTTTCATATAGTGGCGACTTAGATAGCCATTAGCTATGCGTGGCACACATCAGCATATGCGTTGTATTACAATGCGTATGCGTTACTCACATTAGGTTGTGATATAGGAACGTTATGTATAAGTACGCCCGAAGTGCAGCGTTTTATTCAAGCCTACGAGCATCTTTCTATGTTGCTGGCTTCTAGGGATTGGCTTTGTATGCGATTGTTGGAATAGAATGTGGCATCACTCACAATAGGTACATATGTAAGTATAAGTTCACTATCGGTGGCTAGTATTTTGTGTCCTGGTACACTCTGATACCATGTTAATAACTGGGTATAGCTTTCAACTTAACCATGAGTTACTTCCTCGTTGGTTAGTGGACGCAGGCGCTCTGCTGCGCATGAGACCGATCGATCGTCTTCGATCCTCGGTGCAAATACATATAGATTTTGTCCATCTGATATTTCTCAATATCAGCTCGGAGTGTGTGTCCGAGTGATGGCAAATACGCTATCCCTCTAATAAATGGACCTTAAACATAACTGGGGCTCATTGATCGAATATTTGACAACTTTGACAGTTATTGTATGGGAAATGTGTCATAAGTTTGACGTTATACGTCAAAAATCGATCATTGACCGGTCATTGAGACACGATTGCAATAGCAGACTCGACCCGCTGGCCAAATGTAGCTATTTCAGGTAGACCTTTGCGTAACCCTTTAGGGATTTCAGGCGTGGTGGTAAACCTTAAGTAATTTTATATATGTCGTGGCAAAGAGGCAAGACCAAAACAAAACAGGGTGCAATATCAAATCTATCATCACATTTCACTTACAGTTAAATTGGTCCCAACATTACTTATTCCAATATTCTCACAAATATACATACATTTACCATTGTGAATGTGCTGTGCCTATCTATCCGAGGTCAGTGTGAATAAAAGAGTCGTGCCTTTTGTCTGTTCGTTTGTGTACGCTTCCGTCGTGAAAGCTGCTTTCACTCGATAATATAGTGCAGTTATGAGTCTGACAGGTCAAAGGGTCCGTGTTGTGGTCAACGTTTTATATTTATTGGTACTGGGAGCGTAGGAACTAGGCTCAAGATATGAATACACGGTATTTCGGGGAACTGTTGACATTTTAGCATATTATACGTGGTCTAAAATAAAAGGAAACTTTCATACAAACAAATATAGCTAAATTCATAAGAAAAACACTAACAGGTGTAGAATAACTATAGTTTCGCAATTTGGTGAACAATAATAATGAATTAAACACAACCACCAGAGATTGTGTATTTTAGCTCGGGTGTATTGTTTTGCAAAATAGGTTTTGTTTATGTAGATGTTTTTTTCCATTGAGTTTGATGTTTTTAACCAAACTACTAAACTTGATTTCATTAAAATTCTAAAGGGGCCACGCGGAAACTATACTCTTTTGAACAAAAAAGTCCATAAACTACAGTTACGAGGTAACGTTAAAAAATCGAATTGAAAACCTCCTCCTTTTTGTAAGTCATTGGACTAACGAAGTATTTTAAATGATAGTCTATTTTAGTAGACCAACAAAACAAGGAATAGATAGTGGAAAGATGTTATAACTAGAAAAGAGGTAACCTGACTTGCCAAGAAATAGTTCCCAAAACACGTCTTCTTTGGCCGACAAATTTGTAACGAGATTTTTAGTCACTTGGGAAACTTTTACTCGTAAAACATTTTCACTTTCTGAGCATACTTATCACTCAATGTTAACGGTCTATAAAGTGTTTAAAAGTTGTAAACATAGATAAGGTAGACCGTAGTATCTTTCCATCGGACTTAGACGTGGCGAAGTAATTAGTAAAGACTCGACACACTGCAAAAAGATTCAATTTCTTTAAAATTTCTGAAAAAAAGATTTGCACGTGTAGCATGATCTGATTGACCGGCCTGTTGGTCTAGTAGTTAGTGACCCTGACTGCTATGCCGGAGGTTGTGGGTTCGTTCCAGGACAAATGTTTGTGTGATGAGCACGATCATTTGTTCTGTGTCTGGGTGTAATTATGTATGTATTTAGAAATATTTAAGTATGTTTATCAGCTATTTAGTACCCATAACACAAGCTCTCAAGCTTAACTTGGGACTAAATGGCGTTGTGTGAAAAGTTGCGGAATAATTATTATTTATTTATTTATTTATGATCACCGTAAATAACGGGTATATGTCGATGGAAGAATCAACAAAATGACGGATGGTAGAGACATTTCTGCCGATTATAGAGGAAATAATGCTCGATATCCAAAAAAAAAAACAAAAAACGTAAAATATTAAACATCACATTATTTTTATTGCATTTCATTTTGAAATGAAAAACATTTCAAAAATTTTTTTTTTCCCACCAATAAGTTTAGAGTAGGGGAGGGTCCTGCGTGTAGGTCTACAAAACCATCATGCAAAACCTAGCGTGTATGGCCTTCATAATGGACATATATCTGTGAGTGAGTAACACCTAAAATAAACTTAGCGCACTTAATCTTACCACAAAAAGATTGAGCGCTATTTATTAATGTATGCATGCCAAAATAAATAGTTTGAAATTTAATTTAGTTTAATTTTTTTAATTTTAGATTGTAGACTATTGTCGGCTGAAGAAGCGACACATTTCTTCTCTTAATTCATGACACTGTCGTGCTCGAAACGAAAGAAATGCTTCTACAATCTGTCACTTGATCTACAGACGGTGGTCATGCTACGCGTGTTGGAATAAATATTTACCAAACAATATTAGACTTGTTAAGGCTCTTATATGGCCCACAGATTTGGAAATCCAGCTCTTAAAAAAAAAGGGCCTGGTTCTTAATCAGCGTCAGGCAGCATCTCAGCATCTGTCTGGCATTACCGCTGAAATGAACCTTTTGGCGCAGCCGTGAGACATGCCATTTTTGTGTCTCTTTTTTGGTGTTATTACTGTGCTGCTGCCAATTAATGTATTTTCTTTCTTTCTAAAACTAGTGTGGGCAACCTTCTAATAAAAAAGAAAAAGAAAGAATTACACTACCTAGCAATTTAATTAAAGGAATGAATCAATAATCGAATAAGAGGTTTATAGATGGGATGTAGTAAAAAAGTTGTAAACATTGCAAGGTATATTTCTGTACCTTCAGTGAAAAGTGATACATGTCGACCTAGATCGGTTTTTAAATTCTCTGATTAAACTTATTAAAAAAAAATTAACTTAATTTCTATCTTATCCCCGTTGTTATACGATTAAAAATGAAAGAGATTTTTTTGTGTACATTGATATAACTAAGCAATTTTTATTGAAATTATTGTGTAAAATAATACTTTTTGATTCATACCAAAGTGCTCCGAACCGATCTTTATATTTCTGAAATGTATTTTAATACGACTCGAGTTACCACATCTTACACGAACCGAAAGCTTTTACTTCATTTAATCCAAAGTGATACAAATGAATATCCTATATCCTATATCTAGTGAAAAGTGTTACATTAATCCTTGTTCTTCTTAAAATTTTAAACTAGACAACATATCCAACATCAAGAAGTTCGATATTGTCAAATTCACGGATATGATTTACAATTTTCACTATAATTTTACACAGCTAAGTAATTTCTTTAGCAAATGACATAAAATGCAGGTACAAGTTGCTGTTATCACAGCTTACTTAAGCTATAATTTTTAAATATCTCTGCACACCGGATTAGCCTCGCTTGTTTTGTTCCGACACTTATGGAGATGATGTGACAGTCCCGGTATAATTTAATTGAGCTTTTGAATTGTCTCTATCTGTTTGACGGTTGTTTTTGGATTGTTCATGAATTTAGTTTTTTAGACATATTTGCAACAATGTGATAGTAAGATATTATTTAGAAAAGTTATAATCTAAAGATTTATACAAATAAATAAAATATTCCACAACTTTCACACAACGCCATCTAGTCCTAAACTAAGCAGCAGGTCTAGCCATATAACAAATTCTATTTCTATTCTATTTGTCAAAGGATGAGGCGACAATAGAAAGAAAATGGCGTATATGGAATCAGCTGTTTGTCAACTGTCAAGTGTATTTCATTTTCAGCCATATTACAAATTCTACTCGTTAACACTTGACCGTTGACAAACAGCTGATTCCATATACGCCATTTTCTTTCTATTGTCGCCTCATCCTTTACGATAATAGAAATTGAATTTGTAATATGGCTAGAACCTGCAGAGCTTGTGTTATGAGTACTAGACAACCGATAATACTACATATACATTTCTAAATTCATACATATTATAGATACATGAAACACAGAATTAATGGTCGTGCTCATCACATAAACATGTGTCTTGGGTGAGGATCAAACCTATATATATCCAGCATAGCAGTCAGGACCACTAACCCCTAGACCAACAGGCCAGTCGTAAATTTTATTGTGTTTACATACATACATACATAAACTCACGCCTTTTTCCCATGGGGGTAGGCAGAAACTACAGAGCGCCATATGCTACGATTCTTACATACTTCTCTTGCTTTGTTTACATTCATACATGTTGTCATACACACACGCCGGTTGCGAGTACTACGCACCTGACCTTTCTGAAGAACCTCACCAATAAGGTCTAAGTATGTCCTTCTTGGGCGTCCCCTCCCGGCGTTCCCACTTACATCTGCCTTGTAAATACCTTTCGTTAGTCGTCTTCATCCATCTTTTCAACGTGACCAAACCATCTAAGCATACTCTTTTCAATTTTTGTTACTACATCTTTTTATTTATTTTCTTCTCTAGCAACTGAGTTAGTTTCGATTATTTTGCCAGCGTCATGTGTGTTGACGGTCGTGTTATTAATGTGGTGAGCCGTCAAACATTGAACTTTGTGGTAGATAAATTTTAGTGGCTAAAAACAGGCAACTTTTTTGCAATATTAAACGTGGTTGTTTGTTCTGCATAATATAAATAACTAGTATATACATACATACACTCACGCCTTTTCCCCATGGTTTCCCATGGCATGGTAGGCAGAAACTACGCGCCATCTGCTACGATTCTTATACATTTCTTTTGCTACATTTACATTTTTTTAATTTAGTTATTATTTTATTATGATATTAACATAGTTTTACCCTTTCTGTGACAAAAACGTTTGAAAATACTTATTACTTGTATCAATAAACACTTCGATGTAAACAAAATGTATCACAATCAATTCTAGCTTGTAGCATTAATCACTTACTAGTTTGAAAAATACATTGGTGTTAAGGGGTACAATTGAATATTTACGTAGGAATTTTAAATAAAACAATGAAAAAAGGTTGCTGATAATCAAAATGATCATATTAGTTTTACGACTTTTTCTCACAACAACTATTTGCAGGCAAAACATGCCAAAACACAAGCCTTATAACATTTCACACGAAACGGTAACTAAATGTGTAAAATAATTCATTTCATTATAGATTTAAATACACAAAAATAAGCAAAGAAAACTGTAGTGTACGGTGATATAACTGGCTATTTTTACTAATTACTTAAATTCCGTGCAAAATAATATATTCAAACCAAGCTCTTTGTAATCTTTATAATATTATCTACACATACCACATATCGTTTTTTATTTTAGAACGTTAGAAAAATAACGAGATTTTTTTAAATCTTTAACCTTAAATTACTCAAAACTATGATTTTTCACTTATATCACTTTTCACTGAAGGTACAGATTTTAGAACGCAACTTTTATTAATGTTTGAAATAATTGCATTCATCGCCCTACTAAATTGCCTTTTAGTTAATGGGCCTTTAATGTTTTACATGATAGATTTGACGTGCTTTTATAAGATTTTCTATCTTAGAATTTTCTGTGCTTCTTGAGATTTATGGCATAATTTATGAGGCAATACATGAGGTGAAACTTGAGTGTTTCAATGAGGCTTGGATTTGACTCTTCATATTTTCAAATTGCCTGTCCTATTTTATTTTCTATGATGTCTTTCATAGTTTTATACATGTTTAGTCTTATGTAAGACTAGCTTCTGCTTGTGACTTGGTTCGCATGAAGGTCTACCTATACCATAAAATACACATGTCCTAAAGCAATTGTTGACTATGAAGCTTTTAATTAGTTAAAGAACTTGGTGATTTGGTTCAAAGGTTTATCTCTTAAACACAATAAGTACCTACTTTTTACCTTTTGTATGATAATACTAACTGCCCCAGCTAACTTCGTTTTGCATTAGAAAAGTGAAAATATATAGTTGTATGTATATTTTAATCATCATCATCATTTCAGCCATAGGACGTCCACTGCTGGACATAGGCCTCCCCTATAGATCTCCAATAAGACCGGTTAGAAGCGGCTCGCATCCAGCGCATTCCCGCCCCATATTTCATATTTTAATGCCAAATTATAAACAAATAAAATAATACATATGTGTAAAAAAAAGAGGGTGGACCACCTTTATCACTTGAGATATGAAAAATAGTTAACGTCCTATTGTCAGACCTACGGAATAACACCTGCATACAGAAATTCATAAGAATCGGTGAAGCCACAATTTTTGTTACATACACTGTGACACGAGAATTTTATATTATTAAAAGTTTGTCGTATAAATAGAAAAGTGACCGTAGAAGAACTTGGAAGAATCATTTGCCCAGCTGTTTATTAAAAAAAAGAAACATAATATTAAGTGAAATATAAATAAAAGCTTGTTAAGATGATAATATAAAGCCTACCTCAAAGCCCAAGAAAATAATTCCGAGACAAAGGCAGTAGCTAATAAACATCATTGACACTCAAAACCCGCGTGTTTACTATTCACAGGTAACTTACGCTTTCATGACTATATACGCGAACTCATTATCACTTGACACCGTTGCAGTGTTGTCTACTTAATGATTCATGTTATCTAATACATGATATTGTTTGTGTTCTTGCGTATTATTATGGCGTAATCAGAGCGAGAAGTTGTTGTACCGTAGTGTTGAAAACGGTACTGGTTGTCACCCTCATTTGTTAGCGAGTTTGATGATAGCTTTGTCAATAGTTAATGACTTTACACGGTTGTAAGTAGGTACTAACATCCGCGCCTTTGGTCTCGCACAGTTCTTTTTATTTTTATTTTTTGATTTTTGTCTTTAGGTTTTAATCTTTTCTTTTTTTATCTGTATTGCTGTTCTTTTGTTTCATGTTCTGTGCGTCCAAAAAAATATTTTCTTTCTTTCTTTTCTTTCTTTAACATTAAACTTTTGACCGCCACAGTTACGTATACAAACAAAAAAGTGCCTAGCGCGCCACCTGTCATGACTACATGACATAAAAGGAATAATTTGTGCCTTGGCTCCACCGAGGGTACATTTTTGCTTTTTTGATGTGGCAGTGAAAAGTTATTAATAGTTACGTTGCTGAATTATGGTGCTAAATAAAATAGAAGGAATGCTAGCTTGATTGTGTGAAAGATGACATAGCTAGGTAGCCCAGTCGAATTAGATGAAAAAGGGACTGACACGAGAAAAAAATAGTAGCAATATTCCTTCAAGCAGTTGTCAAACAAACTAGCTTGTTTCATTACGCTACAGATTTTGATTTTCGGGATACCTACCCTGTTGCGTCATCTCGAAGTTTGAGGATGAAGGTTTATTGAAAAACGCATTTATTTTCGATTTTACCCGAAAAGTGGTAACTCCAAACATATTTGCTGAATAAAATTTCCTGCAATTTGGTGTTCATGATTTTTTGTTTTTCATAGGATATGCTTGTCGGACTTTTGAGGACAGATCATTTTTGCAAGGCTCACTAACTTAGCATCTTCGTCTAGCAAAGATGCAGTCTATGTATTCATTATCTCGAGAATTTATTTGAACTATCATGTCAGTAATATACAATCCTTGTATCGTATAGAATCTTGACATAATGTAATAATCATAAGTTTACATTTAAAATTGTATCGCTACTGTAAAGGTTAGATAAGAATTACAAGATAAACTCTATTAAGAATCCAAGCTACCTGAAGATATTACAAGCTTATGTTAATATATACTTACATATAATCTTCCCGGGGCTGCAGTTTAATTAAACTTTGCATATTCCGTAGTTATTTCTATTGCACGGTGTATCACATGTTTTTAGTGCTTTAACCTATCAATGAACTTATGTTAATCTGTGGATTGCTGCAGTTGGTGCAGCGATTAGTGCATTGACTCTTTGCTTACTAGCTGTTTCTAGAATAGTCCAATGTGTGTTTTTATTTTTCTCTGTGGAGGACAAAGGGATGATGTGGGCCTACAATCTTTCTACGTTACAAGTACTTCGATCGCGAAATCGTCAGCGAGCAATTTGTGCTTCTGTCCCCTACACCTCTTAGTTTTTGAAAATAAAATTGGTGTATCCTCACTCTGACAAATAATGTAGCTTTCTATTGGTAAACAATTTTTAAAATCGGTTCATGACTCATGAGATCTAGAGATTTAACCTCTTTATAATAATGGTATAAATAAAATCTTTTAACACGATGTTTATATGCACTGGGATAATCTCTGGAATTCCTTATCCAATTCTTATAAAATGTGTCTTACTGTGTATTGTATTTGGGTCAACTTTAAAGGTAGGGTAGTTTTTTTCAGTATTAATAACCTAAATATTATTTTATTGCAAATTAAATGTTGTTTTCCTTTAATAATTTCTGAAAGTTTCTAACAGATGGTAGTCTTAAGCTAAACTCGTTAACCAGAGCAAAACATGCCCGTCAACTAAGTACCTAGATACATACATACACGATTCCTTTGTCTGTCCATAATTATGCCTTCTTTCGTTTCCGCTATAATATTTTGCATTAGTCTTTTATTACCACTTCTGTTATCATAATAATGTTATGTCATGCAACAATAACAGTGTTATAAAAGTAAACATAGTTTAAGAGCATGGGTTTAAATAGGTGGGAAAGTATTTAATAATTTACTTGCAGATCCGACAGATCCGACAGTCGTTATCCTACCCGAACGATGGCTTCGAATCCGATCGCAACGCCACCTAACGGGTTAAATTGTGAATCGAAACCATTGCGGGCCCAACCCAAATAATAAGAATACTTTATTGTTACAAAATACCTTAAAAAACCTTAATGTCTTACTTCAGTTCTAATATAACTACACACATCAAAAGTGTCTAGGGATCAAGCATTTTTATGCGGATTTCTTGATATTGAGATGTGGCTTTGTAATAAATTTATGATTTTATAAATTTATATGGATCCTTTTTGGTGCATTTCATAATTTGAATCAGGAACTGTGAATCAAATTCGAGTAAAAGATGAAAATCAGCTGTCAATATTTTCCCTATAAAAACATACAACGCATTGAAGACATTATTAGTGCTACTGTTTCCCTACTACTGATTAAAACCAACGTTATTATGGAGCGGCGACGTCATTTAAGCAGGGAAGAAATGCTCAGAGCCGTGGGAATGATAGAAGCTGGTTCCCGGCAACGTACTGTGGCTTTAGCTCTGAATACAAGTCAGAGTGTTATCAGTCGACTTTGGACACGTTACCGAAGCACTGGTACCGTGGCTGAGCGCCATGGAGGACGGTATCGCTGCACCACACGGAGACAAGACCGATACATTCAAATCTTAACTCGAAGAGCTCCAACAATAACCGCCATGATGTTAGCCGTGAGGCTTCATCACTCTTCAGGGAACTTAATTAGCGACCAAACAGTCAGAAACCGCTTGCATGAAGTGAACCTTCATTCCCGAAGACCGCTACGGGTACCACCTATAGCAATGCACAATCGTAGGATTCGATATCAATGGGCTTTTGAACACAGAAATTGGGCAGAAGAACAATGGCGTTTCGTGTGCTTTTCTGATGAGTCTCGTTTTGGTATGAGACCGGATACAAGACGTATACGACACTGGAGAACCCCTGGACGCCAACAGCGATTAAAATCCTGCCAGGAAGTCCATCCTTATAGTGGTGGAACCATCATGGTATGGGCGGGTATTTGGATCGGCGGAAGTACTGAGTTGATTTGGATCAGAGGCAACCTCAACGCTCAAATTTTCTGTTATGCTGAGACGATTGTATCAGACGTCATCGTTCCTCTACAAGTGCAAATCTGTCCCTTATTTCAGTTAATGCATGATAATGCACGACCGCACACCGCAAGAGTTGTAAGACAGACTCTCGCCGCAGCTAACATCAATGTCCTGCCCTGGCCTGCTCAGTCGCCAGACTTGAACCCGATTGAGCATGCATGGGATATGCTACAGAGAAGAGCTCTGCCGAATATGGAGGGTATCCAGTCGCAAGAAGACCTTTTTTTGTTGTTGCAACGAACATGGGCGGCCATTCCACAGCGTGATTTGGATGAACTCATTTTGAGTATGCCAAACCGATGTTCTTGTGTTGTTAGTGTTCGCGGTAGAAACACGGATTATTAATTGTTTAGGTTACCCAATAAAATTTTAAAGAAAACTGTTATTTCAGTCTTTTTTTCGAACTTTAAAGTTAGTGGTTCAAATGTCAAAAATCCCTTTATTAGGAAAATGGCAAATTTCTTTATTAATGCAAAGGTGACTTGGTTTATCGTTACTGTGACAAACGAAAACACTTTATTTGATGAATCCTTAAAGAAAATTTTAATTAATATCAATCAGGAGAAAAGTTAATTGCAAAAATATATGTTGATCCCTAGACACTTTTGATGTGTGTAGTTCAAATACAACAAAGAAAGAGTTATCCAATTTGGTTGAGTAGTTTGGAAGTTATGCACGTACATTTTTTTATTTATATGTATGGATAGATTATTTCCCGTAAATAAAGCATCGCCACATTACTCAACAGAGTATTGGTTGGTTCCCGTTAAAACAAGGTACATAACATGAGCTGTAGTAAGTCGGTCAAAGAGGACGAAGTGTTAATTGGAAATGCCTGTTACAGTGTATACTTATTCTCTTTATTTGTACGTTGTACTCGTTAAAGGAAATTACCGACTCACCGCT
The DNA here is from genome assembly GCA_921972225.1 of Euplexia lucipara. Lineage (NCBI taxonomy): Eukaryota > Metazoa > Arthropoda > Insecta > Lepidoptera > Noctuidae > Euplexia > Euplexia lucipara. Next base: position 15,655,896 of record OV179155.1, on the reverse strand, counting down.
TTAGCTAAATAGCAGATACTTTGTTATAATCTGCGTGTGTATGTCTGGAACGAGTTGTTTTTCATTGTTAGTCATATACTCTTACATTAATTGATGCTATGTCAGTGCATACTTTGATAGTCCAAGTAAAAGGAAATGTCCATTTCTGGCCATGTTCTTTCCATCTATATAATAAATACTTCAAATATATTAATTTAATTACTTAAATATTCATCATCATCATCATTTCAGCCATAGGAAGTCCACTGCTGGACATAGGCCTCTCCTATAGATCTCCATTAAGACCGGTTGGAAGCGGCTCGCATCCAGCGCGTTCCCGCGGCCTTATTGAGGTCGTCTGTCCACCTTGGGGGTGGACGTCCTACGCTGCGCTTGCCGAGACGTGGCCTCCACTCGAGAACCTTTCGACCCCATCGGTCATCAGTCCTCCGTGCTATGTGCCCTGCCCACTTCCACTTCAACCTGCTAATCAGCTGGGCTATGTCGGTAACCTTGGTTCTTCTACGGATCTCCTCATTTCTGGTTCGATCTCGTAGAGAGACTCCGAGCTTAGCCCTCTCCATAGCTCGTTGGGCTACTATTGCCAATTTGTAATGAGTACAAAGTTGTCAATGGACGTTATTTTTGGGACACTCAATTGTTTATTGCATTGTATTGTTGTAATACTAGCTGCCCCGGCAAACTTCGTTGTGCCTTAGAGTCAATTTATTGCTCTTATTTTTTTTTTTTATATTAGATATACATACGTTCAATAAGCTCTATGAACTATAGCCTCTATGTTACATACAATTTATGCCTATAGTTTTCCCGGTCTACTTTAATTAATTAAAGTCCTAACAGTAAAATAAGTTCTATTTGCAAAGAATTACTAAAGTTCGTCTCTGTCATCATTGCTAATTACGTAAATTGATTTCTGAAATATAAGACTTTTTTATGCTACATAAAACCTCTAAGTTTAATAACAAAATAAATTTCAGAACGTAGGTGCGATAAATTGACAACCTTACCTTCTTGGGTTTAGCTTAAGACTTGTCAATTTCAAATTGTCACCTGATAATGAACTGGGAAGTTTGACTCCTGTCATGTCATCCAAGATGGCGCTGCGTTTGAAAAATGTTTGAGACAACCGATATTCTTGATATTTATTTTTATGATGTCGAACGGGATAAAAAGTATCCTATGTCCTTCTCCTGGCTCTAAACTACCTCCCTGCCAATTTTCAGCTAAATCGGTTCAGCCGTTCTTGAGTTATAAGTGAAGTAACTAACACGACTTTCTTTTATATATATAGATTAGGAATAATAAAAAAAGTCCTGCCGAGTTATATGTAAATTGGCTTTGTTACTTTTTTCTGTGATGTATTCCTGATGCTTCTCAATTGTTTCTTCCATGTGCATGCATCACTTGGCCAATGATATACATACCTACGAAGAAATTAAAAATTGAAAAATTAAAACTGTAGTCGGTGGCAAATATAAATGAATGAAAGAAAACAAACAAAGCCACAGTTTTCCGAAACTTGAGTTTCACACCTGATAGTGTTTTTTATGAAGTCTATGTATTCTTATGTAAACGAGTTTTTTTGCCATTTTAAAAGGCAAGGATTTTTTCTTGCGTTAAGTGTACTATTTGACAAAGATAGACGGAACCCTTGGCAAGTAGGTACCTACTTAACCTTTTAAGCGCTTGGCTAAATATTAGTTGCCGTGCCCCTAGCACTAGGCCAAAATTGCTACAAATCAATAAAATAATAGGTACCTGCAGTAAATAAGGAAAAACAATTGTTGTAGGTATCGATTTTTAGTTTTTGTTACATACCTAAATAATATCTCAATTAGATAATGGTTTTAGCAGAAATACGACACACACAAGCGGTTAAAAGGTTAATAAATGCGGTCTAATCGTGCTGCGTGAATAATTGAAATTTTATTTATACGCTGATAGCAAATTGTACCTACTTCATGGAAACATAATACTTCGTTCCCTTTAAAATAGCAAAGTGACAAAAACTTTAACACTAGATTTATAGCTAGCGACTAATGTTAGCCAATAAGCGGTCGTTAACCTCAGGCTTACTTTTTGATTACAAAAAGTTTTGCCATTATAACTTACTGAGTAGGAATCAATTTAGTTTAGTAGTTACACTTTAATCGAGTTTTCTAGTTACACTTTGATCTATCTGTTATTATCGGCCTATTTATAAGTGGTCAAGGAAACGGCATGGAAGAGTGGAAGGCTATATGGGAGACTTATGCTCAACTGTGTGATAGTTAATAAAAAACCGGCCAAATGCGATGAGGATGGGAAACACGAAGTCTTCTCTTTCATCGTACAAGATTAGAGATAAAACAAGAGGCATGATGACGGTGTATGCATTTTATTAAGTCCATCAGTTAGATAATACAAAAAGTAATAGACAAATATTTTTTTACTTTTTCTGGAAAACTACTTAGATTAAGCGAATTTAAATTGAGGAGAGGGGGCTTGTGACGCCATAATTCAGTAAAAACTGCACGCCATCGTGCGAAAATTCAAAGACTTAATGTTGTAGATATCGCCGTTCTTAGTGGTTAGATAATAGTTCTTCCTTCAAAAGATCCTTATAGAATATTCAATTGATAGACAACCTTTTTACCTATTATCAAAGACATTCAACTTAGGTACCTACTATTGACGAGACATCACGAACACAATTTGCATCCGATACTTGTGTCCTAGCGGACTCAAGTTGATTAGTTTAGTTTAGTACGCTCCGCTGCCACTCCAATTTAATGCTATTTGGCGTTACTGAGACATGGGATGGGATCGAAGTTTTTCTATGACATATCTTCGCATAGCCCTCTGTAGCTATATTATGTTGCAGTCAAAACTCTTAACCAGTCAAAAGTACTATTGACTAGCAAAATCAGTCAAAACTACTTTTGACTGAACAGATTGGTCAAAAGTGGTTTTGACTGAAAATCATTGGTTATTAGTACTTTTAACTGCAAATTTGCGGTTAAAAGTACTTTTGACTGACGCTCGTCGTCAAAATTAGTTTTATCTGCATTAAAGCATCAGTAAAGGATCTGGTGATGGTCATGGTTCTAACCTAACCTAACTCATAAGATTCGCCAACCGTAGACGGTTTTACCTGACTGATAAAACCAGTTAAAACCGCTTTTCACGGAATCACTTAGTGGAAAGTACTGGTTAAAAGTACTTTCCACTAAGTGATTCCGTGAAGCTCCATTAGGCAAAAGTACTGTTATTTTAGTCAAAAGTATTATTGACTGATTTTGCTAGTCAATAGTATTTTTGACGGGTTAAGAGTTTTGACTGTAACATATATATAACATCTCTTTTCCTATCATAAACATTACAAGTACTATACACAACAGTCAAAACAAAGCACGCTTTCAAATACTTACATGTCATTAAATACAGTTGCTAACCCTACCGCAACCGGCAGGTTGTCGTGCCTGATTGGTTAAGTAACAGGTCCCGACTGTGGGTGGCGGATGCGCCACTAACGGGTTGACTGTAACCAAACATTATTGTATGCATACATTTACCGTTGCTCCAGTTAAATAACATCACCTACATGCCTACATGGGTTATGCTGTCAAAATCTATGTGTGAAGTGAGCTGATTGCCTAATGAGTTATAGGGTACGGATATTTTTTTGCAGAATAGACCTACTGACTGTGACAAGTATTTAATTGTAAACCTATTTTAAAGTAAGTATGGAGTTGTTTGCCCATTCTTCTCCATACAATACTACTTTGGAAAGGTCAACTAGAATCATTTTCTTATTTTTCTTTTTACTTTTAAAAGTATGACGTTCGTAAATGCCTTTTGACGGTTTTCATTAGCTCTCATTGTGTAATTGGTCTAATTGAAATATATGATTTTGTAATAGTAGGTAGGTAGTCCCTTGCTACAGCTCGATAAAATAATATAGAAACATGCCATTGGCTGACAAACGAGCCTGCTTTCTGCACTCCTCTACATTAACTTGAACCAAGTAGGTATGCAAAATCACAAACTTCTCCGTGCCCGCAATACTATTAAGATTCAAAGTTCTCATTTACCGTATTAATAAGACAGATTGTAGGATGTACAAAGCAAAATGTCGTAACAAATTATATTATTTAATTATATTATTTAATCAATCGCTGAACTTTCTCTTTCATCTTAAAGGTTAAAAGTCAACGCTCTAACAGACAACAACTGCTCAAGCTAATTGATTCTCATTACTAATCACAAAGGAATTAACTATCTAGAATGTGACATTGAATCTAAGGCCACGACGTGATACACCCGTTCTTGACCATTCACTCAACGTTAGGTCATAATCACCTGATGTGATCTATGTGTCAATATAAAGAAAGATGCAGAAAGCTCAGTGTCAATATGAGTGTTCTATATTGTGTTGGTTCCTCAATTTATGCGATCGGTACTGGTCGACCAGGCAGTATTCTCACCTGCAGTATTATGATAAAAGTATATTATATACCATAAAGTTAAGTATTATTTGTAAGTAAAGAATACTTAACTTTAAGAGATACATAGGGTGTTTTAATAGGCGGTCTTAGCGCTAATAGCGCGATCTCCTACAGACAACCTTTGTATAGACTTAATACAGAAAGAGAACAGATATGTACTTAGATATTTTGTGGTGTACTATAATATGAAAATCACATAAGATAAATACTAACAACACAACCTCGACCCTATTATGTAGAAATCTTTATAAATTAAAGCCTATTGAGAATAATAAGAAAGTATAAGTTATTTGTACTGTAAAGTTGCATCTAAATCCGTTCAGGAGTATTGACGTGAAAGAGTATAAACCAAACATTCATCGTTATCGTCTTTCTCAATTATAACATTCTTCCTCATTTCGAGTGGTTACTGTTAGCGACTAAACTTGTGTCTTAGTTTTTATGACGCCCATGTTCTTTTGACTTCTGACTTATAATATTGGTAGTTAAGTAAAAAAAAAACTGTAACTTTTTAATTAGGTAGGTAGGTAACTAACTTTTATAACATAAAATCACATGGATTGGTACATAATAAGTTTCAGAGGCTAGCACATCAAGCTATCCCAATATGTCGAACTTCTTTGATAGTTATTCAACTTTATTGCAAACTGAATAAGGTTTAAGTTCTATTGGGAAAATTTGATAGTTTGGGGTAGCTTAATGTACTGCCATTTGTACATAATAAATACTATAGAGTCGCTTTGTCAATTGGTTACACACTGGTCTCTTTACTCATCTTCCTCATTTTTCACTCATGCCGAGTTTTTTTACGATTGCCAAAAAACTGTATGTTTTGTCTTCGTTGCGAGATTTACCTTCTGACTTATCTACTTTCATGTTTTGTGACTCTCCACCGTGATTCATACAGACGGGAACTTATTTCATCTCGAACCGCTACCTTTCCACCAAGGAAGGAAGATACGATCGTAACATTTACGAGAGTATGAGTCACTCACTTGTGTTTGTTGTGCCAAAATTTCGCGAAACAAAAGATTACGTGATAGCTCGGCACGGTCATGCGTTTTATTTTTAATCTTCTTATCAAACAATCGTATGCTAATTGTGATAATGACAGTGAAATTGCGTCTTCGCGGGGATGTACTTGAAAATTTACCTACCTACTTTTGTAAAGGTTCTAAATAAACACCGCGTATTATATAATCTTGAATAAAGGGCTTTTTCTATGAAAACACATACATAACATCACGCCTGCATTTATCGAATGGTAAGGCAGATCTATCTATAAAACACCCATAAATCGAAAATTATTAGAAAATTCTTAAAATATAACTTACTAACAGACGTCCCGCGGTTTCACCCGCGTAGTTCCTGTTCCCGTGGGATTCCAGGGATAAAAAGTACCCTATGTCATCCGGGAATAGTGTAGCTTTCCACCTGTGTAATCATTTTTAAAATTGGATCATTAGTTTCGAAGATTACCCCCTACATTCAAACTTAAAAACAAATTTTTCCTCTTTATAATATTAGTATAGACTAATAAAAAGTAAATTATAAATAAACGGTAATGAAAATCCAACTGAAAACAACAACTAAAAATGTATCGTGTTATTTGGTTCATTCAATTTGTTTGGGTATGGTGTTATTTATCTTATGTGTTTAATATCCTTAAACATAAACAAATCGCACTTACAGGTTATTAAAAATCTAGTTAGCCATTGTATATTAATAGCTGCTTCATAGAAACAGACGATTTGCTGCAATAAATTAATGATGTACGTATAAGCTGACTATAAATATAGTAGTCTTGTTATCAGATGATGGAGGGCCGTGTGTGGAGGTAATCAGTTGGGGGCCAGGCACCTGCTGGTTGCAGGAATTGATTGGCTAGCCGCAATGGACATTGCCCTTGGATTGTGGATATGTTTTCGTTCTAGAAGTAACGTCATAAAACCTTATACGCATTTTGATTGCCCGTCTGTATTCAAAATTGAACCCTGTAAGCAGTAGTGGCTCAGTGTGAAGCTTCGACTTACAAAATCAAAAATCAAAGTTGATTTATCGAAAGTAGCCTGAGAATCTGCACTTTTTGTACGTCAAAATTACACAAGACAAATCTCCGAAAGCCCACCCTTCGCGCGCTTAACGAACACAGACATTCGTTTGTAAATTATATCATCATCACTGTTATCAAAACGGTCAAAGAAAACATTGTGAGGAAACCGGGATGTCCTAGAACCGAAAATTCGAAGACTTGTGACATCTACCAGATTGCACTGGGCCCCCGTGGTAGATTAAGGCTGACTCCATTTCAAAGAGAAGAGCCCTGTGTCCCTACAGAACTGTGACCGCCACGGTCATGTATAGATGACAAACCAACATCTCAGCACGCCCCGCGTCACGAATAGGGACAGTCATGACAAATTTAAAGGGTTACAAATAGCCAAGGACACGTTTTTGTTTTAATGACGTGAAGGACAAGAGGTTAAATGGTGAATGCGTGACTGGATTGGCTAAGCTTCGATGTTGATACACAGCTACCTACTAATTGGACATTTTCATATTATTCTATCCCAAATGCCGTCTTAATTCACAAAACAAACAGCTCACTTTTGCCTCTGATAACATCGTAAACCACGGACGCCCTCAGCTCGTGAGGCACGGCGAGGCTGTGACAATCTCTGTTTATTTCAAACCCAAGCGGATTTCGCAACCAACCGTCAAGATTCCTGTGTGCCTACCTACAACACACCGAACGTTCGACATTTATCGCCTATTAAGACATCTGTTCATTTAGGGCTCGTAGGTGCCTTATAGAATTGCTAATAGTTGAAAGTTGAGTTATGAAACGGCGTGGGAGCAGGACAGGTTGTTATTACGCAACCTAAACCCTTCTATACCAATAGAACTGGTACCTGTACATGTTTGAACAACTTCATAATCCGCGACATATTGGTTTTGCTATACCTACACCTATCTACCGCATTATCTGAAAGAATGTAGTGAATGAGTTCTAGAGAAAGCGTACGTAATCTGTCTCCTAATCAATCTTGCAGTATTTTAATTGGACCCCACCAATGAGCGATTCGTTATGCACATGTAATATGTTGAAGAAATATTTACAGAGCATTCATATTTTAAGTTGATTGACTTTCAGTGCATGCGTAATTTTTTAAGAGTTAGTTAGATAAGATATTATATGTAAGTAGGCCCGGATTTAAGCGGATTTCATTAATCTTTCCTTGATTGACGTATTGTAAATGCTACTACGGTCTACAATGTTTCCAAAGACATTTAATACTTACTAGCAGACGTCCCGCGGTTTCACCCGCGTAGGTCCCGTTCCCGTGGGAATACTGGGATAAAAAGTAGCCTATGTGTTAATCCAGAGTGTCAGCTAACTTCATACCAAATTTTATAAAAATCCTTACAGTAGTTTTAACTTGAAAGAGTAATCCATCCTCACAAACTTTCGCGTTTATAATATACCTAAGTAGGATAAGTAGGAAGTAGGATATATGTAGGATAGTAGGATTATAGACAGGACACCACTAGCAAAATTTTCATCCGAAGCTTGTGTTCTAGTGGACTCTAGACGATTAGTCTAGTTTAGTACGCTAAGATGCCGCTCAAATTCTGCTATATTATGCTACTTAGATGGCGTTACTGAGATCACAGTTTTCCATGACATTTCTTCGCGTGCCTTCTCTATAGTATCTTGCGGCTATAGTATCTGTCTTTGATTGTTTCTAATGTTAAGACTCGCAATCGTAGCCTTTACAAACTTGACGGGCGGAGGCCTAGTTTCCATTACTTATTATGCATATTAGATAATGCTGTATTACCCGTATTCGTGACCAAGTGGGCGACTAAAGTCAACAGAATCGTTTAGTCACCACCTGTTACCGTCAAATAGTAATAGATGTTATCAGATCTCTTATTTTATAGGCCATTGACCATTAGCAACTGATGACGCAACTTCTCAATCAATGAGGCAATTAAGGACACGCTGTTCTGTTATGTTAGACGTACTTAGTGCTTTTAGCGAAGGGCTGGCTGTTTTGCAACTTATAGGCTTTATATTGTTCGAGTTCAAACAGCTCATAAAACAAACCGAAGGAATTCAACTTACTTAATTATCCATAGGTTATATCTAAAAGCAATCTGTCGATAATATATTCCTGGGCACTCGTTGAGATTTACCATACCCATTAAAATTCTGATTCTCCGAAGGCTAATCCAATCTAAAACTACTTAGATCCGTGAATAGCTCTATCACATCTATTATTATATCTGAGTTATAACCGATGTTATAACAGGCTTCATTAGTACGTCATCTGTGCATCGTTACTTGCAGCGATTCAAGGCCGTGTACTCAATACTATCGGCTTTGTGCATCGGACGGTTGTAGTGGAACACACGGCTACACATCAAGCTATACATTTCCAGTATAAGCTGATCACACATTGTATAGGATTTCCGTACAATGCGAGGTCAGCGTAAATTGAAATTGCATAGTTTGATATGTAACCATAGGAGACAAATCGATTCTCTTGCCCCTCCTTACTACGGACATGGCCGCTTACAACAACTAATGGACAAACTAATTTGACTCCAAACAGGATTTTGAAGATAACAGTCACGATTCGAATAGGTTTTTAACGAGATGCGATAGTAATCGATTTTTTTTCTGGTCTTATCGAGAAATCAGATAGGCGGTTTCCTCAATTACTTTTAAAAACTGCAGCTGGTTTCCGATTCCTTTATCGATAATTGTAAAATATTGTCTCGAATGTTTAATTCGCCGTCACTTTCCAATGTGACACGATTGTCGGCGAGAATTAGCCGGACACGATTTTCAATTGGCTACTGCTCTGATAGCCAATCGGGAGGCCTGCTAATTCACTTTGCGGTAGCATAGAGCACGGTTCGCTTGCGGCTATGGGAAAACGGCCGGAAAATGATCGGAATCGTATCGAGTCTATGCGGTCTGCTGTGCACGGAAATCGCCGAGAGGCAGACGAGACCAGGCGGCTGATAAACTAATTATGAATGACGATAATTGTGTTTGTTGATTGCAGGACGTATTTATGGAGAAATGACACATTCTAAATCATTTAATAAGAAGAATCCAACAGGTTAACTTAATCACTTGATGGGTTTAGGCAAAATACAACTGCAATTAATTGGTTCTTTCTTTATGATAAAGTGTTAATTGAGAAAACAAAAAGTCGCTACAATGTCACAGGGCAATATTCTTTGACACATGGTTTTGGGCCCAGAAATCTCAAGAATAAAAACATGATAAAATCTCTAAGTCTAAACAGTGTTAAAGAAAATTCTGTGAAAAGTAGGTACAGACCCAAGAACACTTTTTGCTTTTTCTTCTATGATTCTACGTGAATGCGATTTATCTAAGTAGGTCTCTTTTTAAATAACTAACTACCTACCCACTTGCCTACCTATTCGTGGTTCAACTGAATTGTACACCTGCATGTAATCGTCTCATATTATTTATTATGAAACATACATATGCAGTAAACTATAAAAGTTTCCCTATGTCGTCCTCAGTAAAAATATATTGTACCTATACGATATTTTGTATTACGAACTTATGTGTATGATGTAACTTTATAGTTACCTACCCAGCTCTATTGAGTATGCGGATATTTGAATGTCTTCTGAACTGAATGACTTTTGCAGAACACACTAAAACTAAAATTAATGTTTTTTTTTCTGAAATGGTAATCTTAGAAGCTACGAGTAACTTAAGTGAACGACAAATTTGTTTTAATACATAAATACAAGCAAGTTTGATTTTGATTGAAATTATTATAACTAAAATAAGCCCGAAAAGAATCATTTTCTACAACAGGGTGTAATAACAGCTTAAAATCACGTAGGAAACCAAATTATTTTTGTCTTTTTTATATCTCTCTGTAATTTGATAGTCCAGTTCACAACAAAGGTAATTGTCTAACCGCACGACGAGGATAGTTCGATATTGAATTACAGAACCATCATTATTTTTGACCTTGATGGTAGAAATATCAAACTATAGTTTATAATACCTATTCTTTGTTCTTCGGACAAATAAAATTGTAGATAATGATTTTGAGAATAAATCTCTGAACAGGTATAGACGATGTTGATTTAAGTTACAAGAGAGATTTTTACACTTCTAGAAGAGCTTCTCATTGACCTAGACCAACTAATCTTGACCTTCAATCTATCAATCCTTCTTATATTATGTTCCATAAAGCTTTCAAAAGACCTTCACTTACGCCCCCGTAGTTATACTCGTATTATACGAAGTAAAGTTATGCCAAACGACTTATTGTAAATCTGGAAGTGTAAATTTCATTCATGTTTTTCCTAAGAGACATGTAAAATAAAAAAGGAAATAAAATACCTAAACAAGTGGTCGTTTAGTTAGTCGGAACTCGAACTAAATTGTACTACTCGTAGAAGTATGGTCAGATAATTAGAGTATAGGGTTAAGATAAACAATGTGTACTAAGAAGGCATAGCTTCCGTAGGAGATTGATTCTGACCAAGGTCAATACAGTAATGGAAGTTAGTTGACAACTTAGCCATTACGACATCTATCGCCTTTATAATAAGACGTTTCTTTCTAAAAAGTTGAAGTAACAAAGCTTAGATGCAAAACAACCCCAAAATCTTTGTCCATCCATCTTTGTTTACTCCATGCGTTTTTTTTTCTGGACAATTCCACTCTCTTTCAAATCATTTAAAGCTAGAATCAATAGTAGTTACCACGATAAAAGCGTCTAGTCCATAAATCCCGACGAGTCCCAGTGCAACGATTCGACTGTCTTGAATCCTGCAACGAAATAATAATCATTTGAAAACGAATGAGTTAGAAAAAACACGTAGTCTCCACTCGATGTGTTTCTAAAACCTGCTCCTACAAGTTACATCGAAACCGATTCTTCCGTAACATTACCTATGTAACAATGTGACACTTACGTCAACCCACCATTTTCTCCTTACTGAAATTACACACTGTGAAGGTGTCGTTAGTCAGCGGATCTCAAGGGTGTAGTTTACTCATTTACTCAGTTGCAAACATCAACGTTTGGCTTCGCCATGAAACCTGCACGGTGCAAAAGGAAATGCCTTTGTTGGCAAGGCAGTTGCTCTTGTTCTGTTCAAAATTGCACCGTTTTTTTTAATGGCGAGGTTTTGTTACGTGGTAGACGACTAGCTTTATTTTTGCTTCAACCAATCTGGCCAAAGAGCACCAGGTAAATGCACCAGTAAATGGGTTGAGGGGGTTAGATAGATAACTTACCCTTGGAAGAAGGCTTGAAAGATGATGATAATAATGTCACAGTATCTTTATAATTTACTTCCTTATAATTTACAACTGAACATTATCCTTTCAAAAAATCTTCCTTCACAAACCTGTCGAAGAAGCAGTTTGTAAAATATTCTATAAGAATCCAAAAATCATCGGTACCTACATTTTGAATCCATTAGGTTTATATATATCTGTATATAAACTTAATTGATGAGTAATGACGTGCGGATATCATTTAAAGAATACGTTATAGTTTTCCTGTTTTGATGGCAGGAATGTTTGCAGGGTAAAGATAAAATTGTTTTATTCCTTTGTAAGCAAAATATACCACAGGGCTATGTATCTGAAAGTTCTACGTACATACGTGGTTGATTAAAAACTTAGCTCCATCTATAAGTCATAATAGAAATAGACAAATTGATTTCTAATAAACGCATCGTGGCGGTTAAATGATACAAGAAATGTTTATAATTAAACTGGGTAACTAGTAGTTCTATTCAATACTAAGTGATGAAAAGGTAGGGCTGTGGTCCAGTCCTAATTATTATAGGATGTACACCCAGTCTCATATAATTAAAATCTCTCACGCATCATATCGCTTTGAATGCGGAATACGGAAGGTAATTTATACGCTGTTATAATTGAATGCGTTTGCTATGTTTCAGTGCTGATGTTCTCTTGTTTTTGTTGCAGGTACGTATCCATTGGCATGGCGGCACTCACTTGTCCATCCGATCTCAGGTACAGTATAAACGAAATATTTTGAAAATATTCTTACCAACTTCCATGTTCTCCTGACTTAAGTAAAGCATTCGAGTCTTTAGATATTCCGCCTTGAACATTAAGTAAAACTTTTACGCAATGCAGAATCTCTCAAGTTTTATTAAGAAGAACTTTATTAAAAATGAATGTATTTTTCTTTTTCTTCGACGTCTCGAGTCGGCAGCATTCGTGATCACGGACTTGGTAGTTTTTTACAAACACTTTTAAATGCCGGGCGAAGCGTCCGCGTCATTTGGTTCGAGTAAGAAATATTTATTTACACGAATGGCGTTCTCATAATTTCACTAGGAAATAAATTGCAACTAGACAGAGATGCATTTTCAATCATTAGGTGGAGTTCCACAAGGAACAATATTGGGTCCCACTAGCGATCTTCGTGGAAGATATTAAGTTAAATTAACGTAAAAGCCTCAAACATTAGTTTGCCCATTAGTACATTTGTTTACAAACCGGTCCGTGGACCAAAAACGTGTATAGTTACGTCATGGCATTAACATACGGCATACATGCCTATGATAATGTTCTCGTTGTGGCTTAAGGAGTCGGTTCGGTGCAAGTATTGTCTTCATTATGTATTCTTTTGGAACAATATTTAGTAGTTCCTGTTACACTGTTGTAGGTACTTCACATTTTGTATGGATGACCCGCGTTTTACCCTTTCTATATTAAGAAGGCAATAGCGTGTTAAATATTACAGCTAAGGTTGGATCTTGGTTTCTTATCTGCCTCATTAGTTTTGTACGTCGCAGGCCTGTAGTAGGTAATGAGGTCCTAAGTACCTACTGTTGGGAATTTCTTAGTACCTACCAGCCCAGAATCTAGAGTTATGCTCTGTTGATGGCAATACACGACGAGTGTACTACTATTTCATTAAACTTACACATAACTGGCGAAATGTGGGTCTTGTATGTACAGATAAATGTCTGCCTAACTCTTCGAGGAACACAATGTTTAGTTATGTTATCCGTTAAATCGGTGGATTTCAATTTATCGTAATTCTATACAGTTCCATAAATCTGAACTATCAAAGTCTTTCTAAGTCGGCTCTTAGTTAACAAACTCAACTATTACTGTTTTATACTCTCATAGAACGAAATTAATCTAATTTAATTGATGCGACCATTTTATTAATTATTTGAGTCAATTCTCAGTGGAGCTTTAATTAATATCTGATTGCGATCTTAAGTAGTGTCTTAATGACTGATAGATAAGTCTTTGAGAAGGCTTCTTTGGACTATGATTGGGTTACGGCTCATTGAAAATCAATTCTCGTTTGCTCCCACTAAGTGACAATTGATAATACCTTGTGAAATTATTTTTACCTTCAATACTTTGGGTCAGCGAGGAGCTTTCACCTTCTTGTTAAATAAAGTGAGTCTTTTAATTACTTATGAAGGTAGAATTCCAGAGTCAGAATGTGAAATGACTAAAGGGGAATTTTACCCAAACAATAAAACATTTCTTCCGTTTTAACAGTTTCAATACTACTACGACTATAACATAGAAAAGTCATTTTTCTACAATTACATAATCAGCCATAAAAATAAATTCATTTAAAATAGGGATTCAATATTGAGCAGAGGTTGCGACATATGTCTGGCTCTTCCTTCCCCTGTAAGCAAAGCACCAATCGTAATTCAACTAGGACAGGATGAAAAAACCTCACGAAGAACAGTTTCCTCCACACGCATGCAGGCTAATATCCTGTAATATACATATCGTGCCATATTGCGCAAACTGACATTCCTTGTATTGAGGCCAATACCAAAATAAATTAGGTATCAATATTTACCTTTATGCGCATATAGAACGAAGTGAATTAGGAGTTGTGACAACCTGGGTGTCAAAACCGTATCTTGAATAGACACTGGCTTGGTAGTCCAACGCTAGTGTTGTAGGTATACCAAGATACAACCTTGGTACTTCGGAATACATTTGTTCCGAACATCTGTTCGGAACCAATGAATTCCTATGATTGTAGCCACAGAACATAAAAAACAGTAGAAGTCGCATGTGGGCGGGGCGCGCGTACCCCGTAGTTTGCGCTGTTCCGCAAAGTTTTTCTCCCACGCACACGCCACGTACATTAGTCTAGATAGAAGCGTCACAGTGATAATAACTTGAAAAAAAATACTAAAATGCCTTATTGTGCTATTCTGGAGTGTAAAAACGATAGCAGAACCAAAAATGTATCAAATGGTGGTATATCATACCATCGCTTTTTTGAATAACATTATTTTATTATACAAGACAAGTACAAATAGACTTTATTGTTTACAGTATAGGGTCTACTTTCTTTTTAACTAAAACATATTATTCTCGAAGATTCCAACTACGCATATGTCACAGTCCGCTACTCAATTAGAGATTGACATTATCGATAATGAGTTATCGATATTTTTAACTTACAATGTTCTGTCATTCTGTGATACAGCAGCGGAAAAGTAACCCTGTTTGATTTTGTTTTATGATTCTGTATTAGAAAAAGGTAGTACATATTTGAATTGTTCAAACCTTTATTTTTAATTTTCATTAAGTATCCAGGTTTGAAATAAGTTTAAAACATGGTAAGGTTTATCAACCTTAGGTCATTCACAAAGTCTCGAAACTATAAAAAAGTTGGTTTGAACTATTTTATGGCTTTAGATTTCCTAAGGATCCACACAGAAAAGAAAAATGGATTGAAGCGACTGGAAGGCAAAATTGGTTTCCTGCAAAAACTAGTACAATTTGCTCAGATCACTTTGTAGAGGTGGACTTTTTAATTAAAAGCGGAAAAAAATACCTAGCCGATACAGCAGTGCCAAAACAAAAAATTTTACATTTTCTGGTAAGTTGATATTTATTTCATTTTAGGATTACACAGGAAAAAGTGTTGAAATGTATGCAATTTGGTCCATTTTTACGCTTTCGAAACATATGTTATTGTATCGTGATTCTTCTGAGTTTCTGGCTCCCGAAATGACTGATTTGAGTAATAAATACACTTGAATTTTACATATTATTAGTTTAAAAGACTAACTCAATTTTAAATATTGTTCTATAAAAAATATAATTACGACATAGTAAAGAGCAGCGGCTTTATTTTATAGCAGTAGGTATGTAAGGGTGATTTTCGTGGCAAGTCAACGGTTGACTGTACAATTTTATTTTAAGTGCACGCCTTGTTGATACTCAGTTCAAAATTGCACCTTTATGAGCTGCAAGTATTTTTTGTCATTATCTTAATATTGTTTCTTGAAACACATTTTTAAAAGCTATTTTTTTGACCAAGTAGTAACATAACTCTTTTTTAAATAGCCAATTAACTTGATGAAAAATATAATATTGTACCCTCAGATTAAGAAATAGGTTTTTCTTTAATCTGAGATTTTACCCAAGCATCCTAGGGGAATGAATAAGGCCGATTCGCTTTACCTTGACCACTTGTTTTCTTATTTCGCTCACCTTAATAGTTGACGTTTTATATTATTCTAACATATTGGACCAATATTTGACATATTTACTTTTATTTATTTTTGCAGTCAGATGCACCGCAAAATGTCGTTAAAAGAGATACATCAATTAATGTGGGGGCAGGGTCAAGTTTGGAAGTAAGCTCGCTACTTATGCAACATAAACGAAAACATGATGATCTAACAAAATCTCCCCCTAGAAAAAAACAAACATTAGATTCTATTTCAACGGCTTCTACTCCACGAAAAAGAAGGCTACAAGGAATGTTACGGTTTAAGGAAAGTCAAATTAAGAGAAAGAACTTGGTAATCGGTAGATTAAAAGCGAAAAATCGCAGACTAAAAAAAAAAATAAACAAAATTGAAGATATTTTAAAGGTTTTAGAAGAAAAATTCTCTATAGTTAATGAAAATATCATTAATTTAAAAAACACTAATGTAAAGGTAAGTTGTTCATTTATTAGATTACCCTCTTTCGCTGTTGTTAATTAGACAATTCAGTCAACAATATAATTGATGAAAATTACATATTTGATTGTTTTTTATTTTTTTATTTTATTTTTTTATTTTTTAGGGTTGAAGCCATTTCGTATTTCGTTAGCCTACGGAGTGGCATGACATGATTATGAAATCCGTAATTCATCATGCATGCAATTAACAATTGGTTTTAAAATATTTTTCTTTTTTCATTTTATAGGTCACAGACTTGGTTTCTCGACAATTTAGAAATTTAGAATCAGGAGCTATTTCAAAACAAATGTACTCACCAGAACTACGCAGTTTTGCCCTCACTCTCCATTATTACTCACCAAAAGCATATAAATACGTGCGTAGTACATTTAACAGTTCTTTGCCTCATCCACAAACATTAAAAAATGGTATGCAAATATAGGCGGCGAGCCAGGTTTTACAAGAGAGTCGTTTGTAGCTTTAAAACATAAAGCAGATTCATCAAGCCATCCATTATTAGCTACATTGGTAATTGATGAAATGGCAATACGTCGAAGGATTGAATGGGATGGACATAAATTCCATGGATATATTGACATGGGCACAGGCTTAAATGGTGACCACCTAGCAGAAGCTAAAGAAGTTTTGGTTTTTTTAATAACGGCCATAAACCATAATTTTAAGGTTCCAGTGGCGTTTTTCCTGGTAGATGGAGTCACAGGAGTACAACGCGGAGAGCTGGTTAAACAATGCATTGAACGGATCCACGATATAGGCATTAAAATCGTCGCATTGACATTTGATGGATGTGCAGCAAATTTATCAATGGCACATCACCTAGGTTGCTCTTTCCAGAACGGACAAGTTAAATTTGAACATCCGACTACAAAAGAACTCATTGTCGTTATATTAGATCCATGCCATATGATAAAGCTCATACGAAATACTTTTCAGACGTATAAAATATTGGTAGATAAAGATGGAAACAAACTGCAGTGGCAATATTTAATTGAACTTAATAAAAGACAAGAAAATGAAAAGTTCCATCTGTCTAATAAACTTAGACACCGCCATATCAATTTCCAAAATCAACGAATGAAGGTGAAATTAGCAACACAGCTTTTTAGCTTAAGCGTGGCGGAGGCTATGCAATTTTGCCGTAAAGACTTAAAAATTATGGCATTTAAAGAAAGTGAGGCTACAGAAAAGTTAATATTGTTGATCAATAATATGTTCGACATCTTTAATTCTCGAAACCTCCATCAGTATGGTTTAAAGAAAGTGAGGCTACAGAAAAGTTAATATTGTTGATCAATAATATGTTCGACATCTTTAATTCTCGAAACCTCCATCAGTATGGTTTTAAGAAGGCTTTAAATGAGCGCAATGCATCTCAGATTTTTGAGTATTTGGATATGGCTTGTGAATATATTTCTAATTTGAAACTGGAAAATGGAATTATTATTACAAATAGTCTCCGAAAAACCGGATTCCTTGGGTTCCTGGGATGCGCTAAAGCGTTAAAATACCTTTACTCAAGCCTTATTCAAGAAAAAATGATCATTTACCTGCCATTTTACAAATTAAGCCAGGATCACTTGGAACCTCTATTCGGTAATATTAGGGCACACGGTGGATCTAATAATAACCCGACAGCGAGACAGTTTGTGGCAGCATACAAAAAACTTTTGGTTCATGTGGAACTAAAGGATTTCGGATCAGGAAATTGTACTGCGTTGGAACAATTGTCCATTCTAAATTGCTCGTCCGCAGTAGATCGCATTAATAAAACCTCTACTGATTCAGGTTTGACAGAGGACGATTGGACAGAAGACAACACAGAAGAGCAAGAAATCGGCGAACTTCTAAAAAACGTTTCTGAATTTAGTTCTCAAGCAATAGCACATATTGCCGGATATATTGCCAGAATTTTAATAAAAAAAATTAATTGCGACATCTGTGTTGGCGCTCTCGTCTCAAATCAATGCTTTTCTTTACATAAATTTATTATAGCCAAAGATAAAGGTGGGCTTGTATATCCATCAAGCGATATGATAAAAATTTGTAAAGTGGCTGAAGTTGTCATTCGAACAATGGATGGAAAATTATTTAAAAAAGAAGAAGCTATGGCCAAAATATTAAGAAAGTTTGTAGGAGAAAAGTTGTTCGAAAATATAAATTTTCATCAAATGGGAGAATTCCCCACATCAAACCATGTAACTGACTTGATAAAAGCCATTACAGAACGCTACATTAATGTGCGGATACATCATTTACTTAAAATTAATATAAAACAAACAAAAAGGCAGCTTCTTAACAAGTATGTGTTATTTCAAGGCCAATAATAAATTATTTTTAGTCTTTGGCTGAAATATTAATGTAATTAATAAAACCATTGATTTAATTTTATTTGTGTTAATTTATTTCCACTGATAAAAGCTTTGATCGTTTTTCAACATCAAAAGGAGGTCCCATGCGTGCAGGCCTCCTAACAAAAGGAGACGCTCAGAGCGTCGGGAGTCGCAGAGCGATTTCCGGCCACCATAGGTGCAGGCCTGCGGACGGCGAGTGAAGATGGGTGGTTCGCCGTCCGATAGGGACCAGGCCCGTGCTAGTTTAGTAAATGGCCTATGTGTTAGTCTGAAATTTCATCAAAGATCGCTAAGGAGTTAGTCGAGCTAAAACATACTTAAAACGAGTATAGCTGCCGGCGAAATCGCGGGGTTCCCATGTCAATAGAAAGTACGTACTAGGTACCCGAAATACAAATCGTTTTGTTTAATTTGGGATAATTATCTACCTTTCTATCAAATAGTATACTTTTCGAAATCAATCAATAGTTTAACATGACAATATTAACATAACAATAAATTCTTAATTATTCTTTTTATAAATCATAAGCATTATTATAAATTGATTGAAACACTTGATTTCAAACATTATTATGTAGGTACTTAATTCATTTTGAAATTTAAAAATATTTATCGACTTGTATTTTATTTGAAAATAAAACGCAATGTCGATAATTAAGGCAACGGCAGTAGTACAACCCTAGAAAAGGACGCATAGCACACAAATAGTAATGAGCTCGTTACGGAAATATCAATCTTATTTTAAAAGAATTAATGGTTTATTAACTGCATTTAGTGTAGTGACATCTAGCGGTGAATAGCAGAACTTGCTCGTGAAACTATTCCGTATGAGCTAATTCGTAAACAGAGATGATAATAAACCACTCTATGGGCATATGATTATGGTTTATTTTCAAATAAACGAAGACTAATATATTACTTACTTTCATTCAATATTAAACAACCAATCACACCACGCTTTTCTTAGTGGTTACGAAATACAATTAACCTGTATATGTGTTAGTTTGGGTACGCTGGTTCCGATACTAATAAAGCACTATGCGATTTCTACTGTTTTTTATGTTCTGTGATTGTAGCTGAGCGGAGTTTTATCTCTTGTATTTTATGGAGTAACGTGAAAATTATGGTAAAACTCCTCCTTTATTCTTTTCTGATTTAATTTGCTGCTTTGCCTATCTAAGATGCTTGAACAATTTATTCGGGATTCATTAATTTCTCGCTTTTCTGGTGGTCACCACTGTTGATTCTGGCTTACAGGACTTATAGTGGTTTCAAGGATGTTGTGGCGGGCTTGTCCCGATTGTCTCGTCCACAGCTGACCAAATAGTAGTTCTCTAATGACAGAGACATCCATCATATAACTAGAATGAGAATGTATCAGAGAAAGACAGTGTTTCTGGCTTCTCTTCTCAATAGTAATGCGAGGGCAGGGTGTTCAAGTGGCCGAGTGATTGAGTGGTACTCTTCTTGTTACGGGTGCTATTTCCTAACTGAACAAATATTTGGACGGACTTCAGGTAGTCGTTCCGGAATTTTCTGTTTGGGTATTGAAGTTTTAATATTTGTAAACACACCCCACGATACAGGAGTAATTAAAATACAAACTAAAAGAAAACTAATCTACTATTTTCTACTCATATTACAAAAAGCCGCGTAATCTACGTGCGTCCCTAATTTACCTCTCCATAACACAAAAGTACCTATTACATGATCTGGTTATACTGTAACCGTGTTGTTTTAATGGGTGCATGTAATTTCGCCGCGGCTGTGCTCATCCGGTGTGGCGGGCGCTGTGTTTTATCTCATGGCATCCGGACAGCTACGTACGTACTGTGGTGTACGTGTGATGGCATTTTCGCGTTTTCCCACATGCCGCTTTTCACGAGAATTTATTGTTTGGTTTTAAACTGAAGTAAGGAAAGAAAAGAATCAAGTAAAAAGCTTTAGGCTCAGACGCACAGTACTATTGTTAAATTAAATAACCAACAATATTTTTTGCTAAAAGTTTACAGTAAGTCAAGAAAATAAATTGCCAATTCGTCTTGAGCAAGCGTGGTGATCAATGCTCGAGCCTTCTCTGTTTGAGAAGAGGCCTTTGCCCTGCAGTGGGACAGTAACAGGCTGGTATTATTTAAGAAAATAACAAAAACTAAAATCATACTTAATAGAAATAATTCATTCATACAGTCATAGTACAGACGCCAGCACATCAAGTTACCCCAATGTGTCAAATTTCTTTGATCGTTTTTTAACTTTATGGCAATCAGAATAAGGATCATATTCAATTGGGAAAATTTTAGTCTGTACATTTACACAACATTAAATTCAATAATGGGGTGGTGCCAAATAGATATACTTGATTCAGCAAAAATGCCAGACAACTTTAGTGTCTGACGCTGCTTTTCAACAGCGAAATTGGCATAATTACTTGAATACCACGCCCACTTTGATATGGGAATTCAAAGGTCTTTTGATCATAAATTACAAAGAAAATAGTGGCAGCATGTACCGTATAACTCAATGTTTTTTTTTATATTTGGCGAAATCCTTTACCCTTTGCAATAAAAGGTCCGAGATACAAGGTATCTGTAGGTACCTACCTACTGAAGGTACTTTGATAAAATGGGAAGCCCATAATACAAAATTTATTACGAAAATACGTTTTAATTAACGGGCTTTTAATAAAGCTTACCTGACCACTAAACTCGCATATTTACGTGAAAATACCAGACCGTCACACAACAAATTAATAGGTTCAGAAGCTCGACTACATACAATTAACTTTTAAATACCAAACTAAACTATCATGGCCGCTGAACGGAACTGAAATATCGCAAAAAAGTGCTTTGAAAGCATACATATTATTTGAACTAAAGTAGTTTTGATGGTTTTAACCATCAAAACTACTTCCTACCTACTTGTTGCAGAGGCGATTACTTAAAAAAAAACGAACTCTAAATAGATTTTTGCGAGCCGAGCCTGTCTTTACTTGATACCATTTATTGCCCACTTCTGCAGATATTCTCATTCTTTTCATTTTCAAGGAGTCTTATGCTACTATAGCCATCTTTTTCTGTTATATATAATAACTTAAGCTTTCCAAGTAAAGAGTCCAAGTTTTGCAAGGATTTAGAGTGGGACTTCTGAACCTCATTTATGCATAGACAACACAAAATGTAATCTTGCAGCGAGAGTGCGGTGCATCCGGGCGTATACTTCCGGTCCGGTGCGCGGGAAATCAACTTATCCGTATAACACCTGCTTACATGGTATCAGTGTCGTTTGTGCTAAACTTTTCTCCTAAATAATGGCGCATTTACGAGGAAATTTTAGGGGTACACTTTGTTAGCTGCTTTGTCTATGTTATAACTTGTTTAAAGGGTGGATAAAATCAATGAGCCCTGAAGACAAACTAATTGAAATCTTTATGTTATAAGATAATTTTACCTAAAGGAAACATTGCTTCATTTTTAAAAGAAACTAAACTGCATTTACGTATCACTTCTTAAAGACTTCAAAAATCCGAGTAATTCTCCAAAATGCTCACATGCATTTTCATTACTCCGCTGCATATTTAAACCCTGATCATGTCGAGTTAATTTTGGCTTTTACAGTCACAAATTGTAACTCAATTTGACCCGTCAGGTATCATTAGCGTGGTTAAACCCGTATGACGCGCCACGCACCAGTTATCTAAGTTATTTTGTGCGTACGTGCTAGTCGAGACATAGGAATATAGGAGCTATGTTCGTACTAAATGGTGGATATCGTTTGAAACCGCAACTTTGAACAATTGACTTTGAATCGTCCATAATGTTAGTTCGAATAATGTCACGGCCTTTACCATGTCCTTGGCAAACAATTCCTGAATATTGTTGATTTTTTGGTAATATGTTTGTAATGGGCCTCCCATCCCTGGCCATAGGCAGATGTAAGTGGGAACGCCGGGAGGGGACGCCCTAGAAAGACATACCTTATTGGTGAGGTTCTTCAGAAAGATCAGGTGCATAGTACCTACTCGCAACTCGTGTGTGTATGACAACATGTATGAATGTAAACGAAGCAAAAGAAGTAAGTACCTATGTAAGAATCGTAGTATATGGCGCTCTGTAGTTTCTGCCTACCCCCATGGGAAAAAGCGTGTTTTTTTTTATTTTATTTTTTTATTAGGGACATAAAATGTCCACGGTTTAATATAACAAGTAACGAACGGAAATGTAAAATTTGCAATATTATTTTATTACATCTAGGTAAATATGTTAAATAATAATTATAGGTTAAGATTGTGATGAAAGACAGTTTATAGCCAGTGGTTTAATTTTTTTACTGGAAAGTGAGAAGATATCTACGTCCATGAAGTGTGTAGTGTGTGTTATAGGTTTCCACAAGTTGACGAATAGGCACTCGCGCCCCAGCGTTAGTCCTGTATAAATCTACGTGGAATAACCGGGGCACGCGGGCCGCTCGTCTGATAACAGTTCTAGGTACTGTAAAGAGTAACTTGTTTGTAATATCAATACAGTTAAATTTATTGTTACACAAACCATGTAGCATCATGGCCACTAAAAGTAAGTTTATGTATGTATGTGTATTATGTTTGTACTACCCGGTTGATTCTGTTTAAACAACCCCGTGAAAATGTAGGTAAAGTGAAGGCAATGTTGATAGTTATTTCACTTTTTATGGGGATTTTTTTAGTGATATGATCGACTGATGTATGAAAGTAAACAAAGCAAAAGAAGTGTTTAAGAATCTTAGCAGGTGTCGTTCCGTAGTGTCTGCCTACCCCCGTGAAAATGAGGCGTGAAATTATATGTAATCAGCTTAATCTAAATATCTGGAAGCACTAATAAATAATATTCCAAGCGTAAAACTCATCGCGTATTAAATTTACGCACAGAAGACAGATGTATTATCAGGGAGCAGTAATCATCATCAATCATGTTCTGCGATGCGCCATGAAGCGTCACGGTTCGTGTAACTCCTTTACGCAAATATTAATTAAACTGCATACCTATTCAAGATGGTAGGGACATAGTCGAAAAACATTAAAAAAAATCTAAACCGAAGAAAATTTCCAATGCCAACAAGAAGGTAGCGACATCTATGCCACCGCATACAAACTAAACTGACATATCCTACATAGCGATGTTAAAATCTTCTTTTCGTGTGACAAGTAACTAACCTGGTGCCACAGATTATGCCGCCCATGGGGCTCTGAATTGGCTTTACATGCCGTTGGGAATTATTTCTAAGGCAAGCCGATTTCGTCACGATGTTTTGCTTCACATTTTTTAAAGCAAGTAATAAATATATAGGGTGACTGGTAATTAGTGACCGATACATAAACACGTGATTGTATTCATGATTTCAATAAAATTTCCCAAAGAATCTTTTTTTTTG
Source organism: Euplexia lucipara (assembly GCA_921972225.1). Taxonomy (NCBI): domain Eukaryota; kingdom Metazoa; phylum Arthropoda; class Insecta; order Lepidoptera; family Noctuidae; genus Euplexia; species Euplexia lucipara. The sequence goes on along the minus strand of OV179155.1, from coordinate 15,631,625 downwards.
TACACAATAACTTATAACACAATGAAATAACAAAAACGCTTTTTGGAATTCTCGCGCGAATTGCCTGTGATCGATCACAGAAGGCACGAATCGGCACGATCTATCAGCTGATAGTCTGACCTCGGGAACCGCAAAATCTACTAGTAATAGTAGCATCACACGCTCCCCCGCCACCCCCATCTCTCCCGTGCAGTACTGACGTAAAGGAATTAATTGAAAGTTAATGAGTATAAAAAAGTTACTTTGGGAAAGTTATTCGTATTCATGAGTACAATCACGTGTTTAAGTATCGGTCACTAATTACCAGTCACCCTATATACAATTTGCACATGAAACCGAGAAGTCAGAGGTTTTGACTTGGCAGTCAGCCGGTGACACCGCTTAGCTATCACTGCTGATTTTTAAGTTATCCGCGTGATCAAACTTTGCTCCGAAAATAATCGTCTGGCAGTAGTAGCCTACCAGACACAACAACCGTCTGGTCGGAGGATCTGAGCTTTTCTATGGGTAATGTGGAATTTAACACCCTGTTCCTCATTTCCCTTAAGTGGTCCAGAATCGTGTAGGTAGGTACTAAATTCATGATTTTAAGTTGTAATTGCAGTTCCCATGAATATGAATAACTTTTTCTATGGGACAAACTCAGTAATAGCGAAAAATAAATCGGCTGGCAGAAAGAAAGAAAGAAAATACTTTATTTGGACCTACATAACGTGAAACAAAAGAACAACAATACAGATAATAAAAAAAAACAAGAAAGGATAGAAAAACTAAAGACTAAAAAAAAACCTGTGCGAGACCAAAAAGGCGCCTATATCTCAGCATTAACTGCGACATCCAAAGTTTGATACCCACTGGACGTATGAAACAGCATTTTTTTTCGCAATGTCTGAGCTGTTGCCATAGTAAAAGTTGTTACCTAATATTCATTGGTAGAAATACACTAAAAATACTCCTCGTACATTAATACCCCTTTCACCTTGTAAACATAAAATACGCTACATAAAAATCGCATCGAAACACAAAAACTGCAACATCTTTTTACCATTGAAAGTTCCGCAAACCAACCAGCTAAACCGTCAGCACATCCCATTCAGACATCTTCTTTTTTAACCATCCCTTACTTTAGTAATTACTCTCAAAAAGTCCCCGCTAATAACTCCCACGTTTTCTATAGGCCGCGTCCACATAAGTAAGCTATAAGATATAGCTACGGAGCCACGAAGTCTAAAGATTTTTTAATCTTGAACTTCCCCCATGGCGAGCCAAGATGAGACGGCTGTCTTCATATAGCTCCTGAAATGTATTCAGAGACTATTCAAATGAACATTTGTAAGCGTCTCACGTATGTGTAAGGCGCTGTGTTTTGCGTATTATGCTCCCATACAAGACGTGTGGTTCTGACGGAGTAGTTAGCGGCCGTATAGTAAGTGAGTTTAACGGCTTATGTCTGACATTTGAGATAAGTATAAAAATTCTTATTAAGTAAGATTTAATGTGGGAAAGAAAGCATGAGGAATCTTGTCAAATATCGTTTTTTCTCCTTGAATAACAAACTACATGAAGCTGTGTAATGTGGTTAATGTATTTTATATAAAACAGGCTAACTTACGGCTGAATACGCACTACAGACCAAATTAAATATCAACTATTAATTTACCACATGAGCGCCTGCCAAAAAGCTTATAGCAACAAATCACGTTTCCTAATCTACCGTGCGCTGGCCGTCAGGCGCTTCATCACTCATTAGTTTCACGGACCGTCTAGCAATCACGCACGTAATTTGTAGTAACGAGACGAAACGCAACTGAATACGACATTGTTAATGTTGTTTTGATATTATCTCAGTTTGTGAGAATATTGTGTGTAGGTACTGTTATTTAATAACACAGTCACTTTTTAAAGCCTCGAACATTTACAACGGTGCTGGCTGTTATATTTGAACTATTGTTTTGTGCATATCCACAGCGCTAAGTGCTTTGCGCCAACTTGGCAAAACGGTGCATATTTCAGAAAGCGCTTCTATTGCAATCCCTGACACATGTTACACGCTTGTCATAAGTAGTCCTGTCTCCTTCCCAGGGGTAGGAAAGCGCAATGCAGCTAGAGTTCTCATGCATAGTCGCAAAACAAACCTACAGGGAAATCAGGAGAAAACATTTTTAACCTCTGAATTGCTTTGCACAGTCACTTTGAAATAAAAAACTAAATTGTGTTCTTAGAGCTATATAATAATCCCTTGTTTTATTCTATTTACAATGTAATCATAACAAGGCTTTGTGACGGCTGCGGGTCTCATAAAGTTCATATTTTTCTCTTACAACGTACAAAGAACGGAGGGCTTTTAAGATTTTTACTACCCCTTAGTCTAGACGGTGGGAGGAGGGTTTTCATTCAGCTGAGCTCGCACTTTTCCGTCTTATTATTTTTCCGAAATAAAATGTTTTTCTTCCGCTGCTTTGCTTGTTTTTTTGTTGAAGGTTGATAAAATTTATTCAATACCATGCAAGTCCGCAAACTCCTGGATTTAAAAAATAGCAATTGGCGGTCTTTTACCGTCGTGGATTAATTTAAACATAGCTTCGATTAGTTCTGATAGTACCTACCTACTGATTCTCAAGTTTGTTCAAGCCTCCATAAATAGGCATTTAAATGGTATAATCACGGTCGCAGATAGCACACCCGATCTGGAAATATGGCCATTGACGTGATGTATTTGGTTAAACCACTTTGTAACTTTTTACGGAGATGAGTTTAAGTTTTATTCGCCTTTACTGCATTTCACTTTAAAAAGACTGTTAAACACTGCCTTTAAAATTAAAGTAGGAACTTTTTATGTTGCATTTTATTTTCTTAGTAGATATTATGTTATTCTTCTATTTCTACGTGTGGTTGTTACTAAACTTCTCTCAAACGGCGGGACCGATGTTTGTTAAATTTTTTTTCGTTATTTTTTGGTTCAGAATAACTTTTGGACCCTGTAGGTGGTGCTTTTTGGGCAGGTCAACGTCGGCTCCGCTTGTAGTATAAAAATGGATAACATCCCAACCTCCCGTTCTTAGTCTTTTTTAAAATTAAATATAGCCCATTATAAAACACTCACAAATAATGTGGTTTTCTCTTGGTGAAAGAATTTTGGAAATCGGTTCAAGAGATTCAGATACAAGTATTACCCCCTAGGCACTTTAACCTCCCAAACTCACAAACTATACCCCTTTATAATATACTCGTACGTATACGTCTATCGAGGGTTAAGAATAGAATAGAATACTCTTTATTGTACACCATAAAAACATACAAATTATAACTTTAAGGCTAAGGTTAAGCTACGTATATATTATCACACGTATATTTATACAGGGTGTAACGGAAAGGGTATATACATACAAACAGGGTGAATAGAGTATTTAATAACGAGTCTTTCCTCAAAATTTCAGCTCCCAACTAATAACTTTGAAACTTCACGATATTATTTAATATCGACAGTTTATTAAATGCAAAATCATAACAAACGTGTCACCGCACTATGAGAGTCATAATCCTGTCCGGCAAGGTTCCAGTATATCTATCTCGAGTTCTGCGCGCCTAGTACAGACCTATCGGGCTTTACCTAACCGACGAAGGCGCGACGGCGCGGGCGGGCTCAACTTTACAATTATGTATGTATATGTATAAAAACGTTACCATGTCGTTTTTTATCACCAAGAGAATCCGTGCCCTTCGGATGTATATACCCTTTCCGTTACACCCTGTATATATTCATTACGTAACGAGACTTCTCCATGCCTCGGAAAGTACGTTAAGCCGTGGGTCCCGGCTGTCATCTGTAGGTATTTGATATTATTTGTGGTGATCTCGGTATTAGTTGGTATAATATATAATTGGTCACACATCCACAGAACTTTGCAAGCCTAGTTTAACCTTCTGTTGACCCGAAATGCTTTTATTATTAAGCCTCTTATAAATGAAGACTTTCAAACATTGGTCTCTAAGGAGATCTTCTTCAAAAATCAGATGTAAAAATGTAAATTAACTTGTTATTGGCTCATCCTGTTGCCATCAAGTTTTGTAGGGGAAAACACTAAAGTAAACAATATTTCTTGCTTTGCTAAGCCATAACATTTAACAACTTGCCGGTATGAGTGTCCGAAATCACTAAAAGTAAATGTTCATAGGAAACCAATTCATAACTTTGATTGCACCCTCTAGCTCTATATTCTATTCCTTCATATTACATAAACTAACATTTCCATGACTATAGGAAGTACAGAAAATACATATGACGTCATACGCTGTCAACTAGGACGCGACTCCTTCCGTTTCCTGCACTCTAAAAAAAATTTGATTGCTCCTAACAGGATTGTGATTATTGCAATCAAGCATCTTGATTCCATACGAGCCTAACAAGACGTTAGATAAATTAAATAAGGTGATTTTTATTGCTCTTACTATCTGCTTCTTAACTAGAACAATTAGAACCTTAGTCAAAGTCATCATGAAAATGACCATTATGACAAATTCAACATAATAGATTCATTTATAATCTTGGTCAATATAAATCTGAAAATGACTACTATAACTACTTATGATTACTAAATTTGACTAAGGACTTGGTCATTGCAACAAATGCATCTTCGTAGATTCGACTAAGAACTTGGTAAGTTTAACTAATTCATCTTCGTAGACTCAGCTAAGACCTTGGTTATTTTAATTATTTGAATTACTATTAAACTATTTTACCATAATCAATTCAACTATGACTTTGTTCAAATTAAATCTCTTAATATTCATAACAATCAATTTGTTTATTTGAATAAGCTACTAATCTTGTTAGTTACTAATATGAAACATTATTAAGCCAGCAAAGTTACTCTTAATCGAATGTACTGAGACACTTTGTTTTATTAACTAGCGCCAATCTATTAATTGGGTCAGCACTTCAAATGCGCATTTAGGAGCCAGTATTAGTGTTTTTTTATAAATACAACCCTTACCTCCGGTTTCTGAAATCCCGGTCAAATTTTAATATACCTATGAGTATCACCTCTTGTGATTCGTTAATTTTAACGGTGATCAAAATGACAACCAATCATATCACTTGACATGAGATTTAACATTTCTCAAAATATTACCGGCATTTCAGAAATCGGGGTTAATGGTTGTATTTATAAATATCACTAAACACTGCTCTTATTTACGCATTTGAAGTGCTGATCCAATTAAAGAACCTAGCACCTCAAGATCAGACACAGAATATCTACTGTCTGAATTGAGAGCAATTTATTAATAAAAGATATCAAAACATGATCGTTTTTTCTCTATTCCCAAAATATGAATGTTTACCTACTCTATTTGGAATTTAAACTGTCTCGATAGGTAACTATTTTGTCTAACAACATTTTTCTAAGTGGCTGACATGTTAGGTACCTACAAAAATTTGGTCAAAATGAAACAAAAATATACAAACAATAAAATATATTCATGGAATGCTTAGATAGTACAGCGCAGAGCGGTTAGATTTTTTCCATTACTTAAAGTACATAGCGGGTGTAAGTAACAGTAGCCTAAGGAACTTTGACTAATGACTTATTTTGACATATTTTCAAAGTGGAGCAAAATAATTGTTTCTCACCTAGATTTTTTGAAAACGAATCTATAACAGGACCTGTGCGAAAAATGTCATCTAGTTTACCTTTTTAAAAAAAATCTTTTAAATGTAGTTGATGCTGAAAATTACATTTTTTAAAACCTTTTTGTACGATTAGTGGGTATGTGTCGATGCCATACTCTGCATTTTAGGGCTTGATTGCTTGACGGATTTCTGCACTCGATTTCACGTGCTTTATAAAGCCTTCTCGGGCTTCAACTTTACTTGGTTTCCAGCTTTGAACTGCATCCGAACTGCATTTCTTCTTTTGTTTAACTGCCGCAGTGTTTAATAAAAACGATGAATCTTCTTTCGATGCTGAAAAAAAATAGAAGAAGTAAGCAACAAATATTATCACAATAACAAATAAAATAAAACTTTTGTATTGTTATATTATAGAGCAGTTTCCCATCGGCAAACCCTATACTCCATCCGAGTAGGTAGTTAGCTAAAGGTAAACAATCTTGACAAGTCTTTTTACATAAACGCTTATTAATTAAATACAACTACTGTTTAAAGAATTTTTTAAATTGATCATGTAATCTTTTTTGTTGTATCTAAATTTGTTTACAGCTGCATTTTATTTTTAAACTGCGTTAATAACTAAAAATACATGTCAAAATTGTTTACCTTTTGTTAACTACCTAATCGGATGGAGTATAAATGTATATAGATATTTCTTTCATACTTACAATTGGTAAGAGTGACCGAAAAATGGTTCTGTTGTTTTTTTTTCTTTTAAACAGTTCCTGTAGCTTGATTTTCAATACTTAATGGAAAATTAATAAACAAATTGTCTTTGATAATACCATGTGCAGCATCAAATTCTATATGCATCTGGAAAATAAAAATGCATATTTATTAATACAATGAACATTAACAGAAAAATACACTTTTATTTTTAATTTTCTGTCAGTTATATCATGCCAAAACAATACTGTATCAATTTCAATGAATTATAATTGGGAATGCTTATAAACAATATTACGGCTAATTATCTTAAAATTAGACAAAGCAGATCATGTAGGTATTTAGTGACTGATGCAAACATAGTTTTTTTATGTATTAATATATGGAGCAAACTCGAAACAGTATGTGATAGGGTACCTACCTATTTCCCTACACAACATGAATACAACACCATAAAAATAAACTATCGAGTGAGATACTTACGGGTGATACTGGTATTAGAGCCTCTAACTCCCATGTCTTGAAGAGTTCGCTAACGTTTTCCATTTCAATCCTTAATAATAGCATCAATGTTACACTTTTAATTTATTAGTCACTGCACTTGTAGCTAATTAGTTAATCTAATCGACGGTTATGCCAAATACTCTTTAACGACACTGATAAACACTGAAATTACTTGATACTACAAAGATGCTTAGAATAGGAGCACTGGGAGCACAGCAGAACTAAGCGGCGCGTGCGGAGCTCTCAGCTCAGCCGCGCGCGCGCGTGTGCGGTGCGGGGTAGACGGTTAGAAGGAATAGGGAAGGGTGGATCTCTTGAAATCTTGAATAAATAGATCAATCGAATGATTAATTCAACAAATATGAAAATCGATTCAACGTTTTAGTTATAATAGAATGTAACATTAAATTTTAGTTGATGTAATTATCAGATCTTAGTTAAATCAACTACGACTTGTTCGGTAATTTTATAAATAAAATTTATCGAAACTACCATTTGATTTGATTGCTTTTACTATTTTATTCTGAATTGATTCAACAGACGTATTTGTCTATGTTGACTAAATAAAAATGAATAAGTCATACAAAAAAGTTTATAGTGATACAATCAACAATAATACATGTTAGAATTAATAAACATACCTATATTGTTCGTTCAATCACAAATCAACTTGCTGTTGTAATTAATCAGCTATGGTTGAGTCGCATAATATCATAGTTGTGTTATTCAATTTAACGTCAACTAAGAGAAAATCACTCTTAGTTGGCTTCAATTTTTTAGAGTGTGCGCTCGATGTTAACGTCATTTCCATATTCAGGAGACATTTCTAACTGAAACGATGTCTACTATGTATATGGCAGTTTTTGGGTGGAAATTATAGATCACTAACTTCAGCCCTCGGCCACACTTGCGTAAAAAATAACTTTCAGAAGATAAAAAAAATAAGCTTTGTCAAAAAAAGGAGAGAGCTAAGTCATTGGCGAGGTTTGTCCGTGAATGGGATATCTTGATATAATAAATAATAATAATAAATATTCCACAACTTTTCACACAACGCCATTTAGTCCCAAGTTAAGCTTGAGAGCTTGTGTTATGGGTACTAAACAGCTAATAAACATACTTACATATTTCTAAATACATACAAATTATAGATAAATTACACCCAGACACAGAACAAATGATCGTGCTCATCGCACACACATTTGTTCTGGGTGGGAATCGAACCCACGACCTCCGGCATAGCAGTCAGGGCCACTAACTACAAGACCAACAGGCCAGTCGATATTGTAATGAGGATAACCATTCATTTCATATCAAGATTCCTCCGTGCTTCGGAAATCACGTAAAGCCGTTGGTCTCGCCTGTAATTTGACAATATACACAGTTTGACAGTAGTTACAGATAGTCATAAACCCAAAAATATGACAACCAGTTTAACCAAAAAGTATCGTGTTAATCAGTTAGTGGGTTGTGGAGGTTCGACAGGCAGTTGATGCATGTAGAATACTGCTATTCAGCTGCATCTGGTTAAACTGGAAGCCGACCTAAACATAGTTGGGAAAAGGCCAGGCAAATGATGAGAATCATCCCAAGGGAACACATTACCGATATGTCTTCATAACCATTAGTAATTTTGATTGTGTATTTGCCGTTAGGTATTTCAATTTACTTAAATATATCTATACATATTTTGAACACTCTCTAATCATTCTGAACATCACAGCAACTAAACAACCTAACTTTACCGTCAAATGTCATTCGCAATTCCAAAAGCCTCGCTTCGAAAAGTTTAGTTCCAAACAGCTCCGCCCGGATTCGTCCCATCCGCTTGTCAAACATCAAAACTGAAAGCCCAGTCACCTCCGTCATTACAAGGTTATATAGATCTGGGTAGCTGTTTCAATGAGACAGATAACAAAGCTTTGCGAGCTCGTAGGTACCACGGTACAGCATTGTCCTTTCATCTCGACGCCTTTTGTTACGAGGCGAGGGAATATCAGCGCAAACTGACGCGCACGAGTGTCGCCTGTTTCCTATACCTAGGCATATTTTGCAGCCAGCTTTTCTTGTTATGTATTTGAACAAAAGGGGTTTTAGTTGTATTAGTAGAGATGGGATTATGAGAGTTTAGTCTTTGATAGTGTTAGAAATCTTACTAATATTATAAACGCGTAAGTTTCTGGATGGATGGATGGATGTTTGTCACTCATTCACGTACAAACTACTGAATGGATTTTAATAAAATTTGGTATGGAGTTAGCTGACACCCTGGATTAACACATAGGCTACTTTTTATCCCTCTATTGCCACTGGGACGGCACCTACGCGGGTGAAACCGCGGGGCGTCTGCTAGTTTACTTATAAATCATATCTTATTGATCAAGCATATTTTTTTTATAGTTTTTTCTCTATTTGTCTAACAAACTTATAAAAAAAAAAACATATAATAAAGGTATAAAACTTTGTCTAGACAAAGTCACATGATATATCTTTTAACGACAGGGAAGTTCGATAAATCTGAAATGTATGAAATTCAGCACCTATTTCGATAGCATAAGCCAACCGCTAAAGTTGATGAAAATGTGACTTCGTTAAGGCCCCGAGGTCCTTTCAAAGAAAATTATGATGTTAAGTGTTCGTTTTGTAAACTCCTTAAGAAATGTTGTTCATAAAAATAACTTACACTGAATTATTTAAAGGTTTCAACCCCTATCGTCAGCCTATTTTTATAATATCTATTTAAGGGAATAGTGGTATTTGGTGGGGTTATTTTTGTGGCAGTTAATCACGTGGGGGAACGAGGAACATATTGGTAGTTTCCGAAACATAAAACACGGTCGATTTATCTTTCCTTAATTTGATGTGTAGTTAAATGGTGGTAGTGGGGAAAGACATTAAGAAATGATTCTACTAAAACATATTATACTATATCTGAAAGTTTCTAAAGATTTTTGGTTGTTTATTACTCAATCACGTGTAATGTAAACCGTTCAGCAGATTTGAATGAAAATTGGCACATCAGATAGCCCATTTCCTGAATTAACACATAGGATACTTTTTATCCCAGCAATGGATTCCTTTGAGATAATAATCCAACTTTCATGTTATTTTAACAAAACTTTAGTTCTGAACCTTGTCGATAGGTGTTTCTGCCTTGTTTGCATGTTTTTATTCAATTAATTATGATCTGTTGAACGGATTCGGATAAAATTTCATTTTGAGAAAGTAAATTTTTACGCAGGTAGAGATTAGTAAGTAGTAAATAAATAAATAATTATATCCCCAGACACATTGAAATAGTTTCCATTGTAGTGTATTACGTATTACCTGTTTACTATTTGTATTAATAAACAAATAATACCGTATAAATGTATCAATAGACTAGAAATTATTTAGTGTATGAAATCAACAATACGTAGGTACCTTATTAGTTATTATTGGCCCTCGGATTTTTTATATTACTCTGAAGTCTCTATTTTGAGTACAATGTTTTTAGGCAAAGATTTAATTAGTCTAATTTCTTTTAGCCAATCTGAAGTCAGACGTTAGAGTATTTAGTATAAAGACCGATTCACTGTTGGTCAAAGGTTTTTCTTATACCTATACTTTTATTTTTACCTGTCTATTGCCTTAAGTGGTCTATTTTCATAAGCGACTCGAAATCTTTCTATTTAATGAATACTTTAAGCACATAAATGTACAGAGGCGGACTTTATGCCATGGGTATATTCTATCAGTCAACGTTTGGCTGAATCAGAGACAAACATTGGTTTGTGCGATTTCGTAAGGAAAAGAACAAAATAATAATAGAGATAAGTATTAATTATATACTATTTGTTGCTCAATAAATATTGTTTGTGTGTCTATGTTTCAAACTTGTTGAATCAATGATATCATGCGATTTTAATAGCGAATTATTTTTTTATCAAATCATCAACGAACAATGCATGGCCCTTATCAATTTCCTAAAATCATATCGATTAATAATAAAGTTTATTTATCACATAATGGCATGATATCATTGTGTTACATTTATCGATAAATTCGATGGTTTATTGCGCATCGTATGGTCGTGGTGGTTTCGTGCTAGTTGCAATTGTTCATGAATTATGGGAGTTGCTTATAGTTAGTTGTCAATTTGATTAAATGAATCATAGAGCTTTTACTAGGACAGATAGATGAAACCTAGACTTATCTATACATATAATAATCTATATATACATATAATAAGACTGTAAAAAAACTGTGTCTGTACATTGAATATATTTAAAAAATAATAATTGAGGGGGGTTTAGAAACAGTAATAGAGCACGAATCCAAAAAAAAAAGTCTGTCTGTTTGTCTGTTTGTTTGCACACGCTAATCTTTGGAACTACTGGATGGATTTGAATGATTTTTTTTTGTTGTATAGATATTAAGTCTGGTCAACACATAGGCTATAATTGAGCTTGGAAACTGGAACACCTGATGCAGAACCGCAACAGACCAGCTAAACTATAGGCGATACAAAAATGGCCCCATAGCAAAAATTGTTCCACGTGATGAGCATTTTCTGCTGAGAGAATAAATTTGAGGATCCGGAACACCTGATGCAGAAGCGCAACTGACCATCTAAACTATAGGAGATACAAAAATGGTACCATAGCAAAAATTGTTCCACGTTATGAGCATTTTCTGCTGAGAGAATAAATTTGAAGATCCGGAACACCTGATGTGGAACTTCAAAAGCCCAGCTACACTATAACATATATTGGAATGACGTCTTAGCAAGAGTTGTTCAGTCTTATGAGCACTCGCTGTTGACGTATAAAAATCGAAGATCTGGAACACCTGTTGTGGAACTCCAAGAGCCCAGCTACACCATAACTCAAATAGGAATGACGTCTTAGCAAAAGTTGTTCGGTCTGATAGGCATTTCCTGTTGACTTATAAAAATCGAAGATCAGAAACATTTGATATAAAAAAAATCTTTTTTGCAAAAAATAAAACCGACTTAAAAAAAACACTAACCAGTGTAAAATAACTCTAAATTAGGAAGTCTGTGGCTTTGGTGGTTTTGTCTTATTCATGATGGGCCACCGACTTCCGAATTTAGAGTTATTTTACACTGGTTAGTGTTTTTTTTAAGTCGGTTTTATTTTTTGCAAAAAAGATTTTTATTTTTCCATTTTTAGTTGTTCCCATACAAATATTTGCCATGAATTTATTTTTATATTGTTATTTGTTAACAATACATAGTAATAGGGTTATCCACTTATGCCTAATAAATGAAACTTAACATACCTAACTGTCGAAATCTAGGTATGTTGTACACATCTGCGTACCCCTCAGAGCATACAGGCGTGATGATACGTCATGATGTTGTATAAACAATAAATATCCAAGCGATTCCAGCAATCACGGCTGTTTTGCCGTCTATTTTTGAAGAGTTCCATTGTATATCTCCGAAGATCAGCACCAGATCTTCACCAAATTAAAATGGGACCACCTCGGGAGTATACTCTTTCAAATAAAAAAAGAATTTTGAGAATCGGTCCACAAATGAGGGAGAAATCGCGTAACAAACACAAAAAAAAAAAAAAAAAAAACATACCGTCGAATTGAGAACCTCCTCCTTTTTTTGAAGTCGGTTAAAAATTAAAACTATCACTAATTTCATTGCATAATTATAAAATAACATAAGTAGGAGGTACTACGCGGTGAAGGCGGGAACAGTTCAGGACTGATTTTCGATGACGATGGTATATCGTTGAAAATTAGACTCTACTGGCTAAAACTCCCATTTTTTTATCGTATGCCTTCGGGCTTATGTTATTTGAGTGTTTAATTTCCTTTTCCATTTATCTTCGTTACACGGTAGCTTACCCGGTAACGCAGGGGAGCAGCCACTTAGATTTTAATTGATCAGGTATCATTACAATAAAACTATAACCATGCCTAGAAAGAGGTCAAATTTTTCCCAATGTTCCAAAGGTGCTAAATGATTAAAGACCATAAGATCCCAACAATCTACCGAAGAGCGTTAGGAGAGACTTGATGCTGTTCGAGAACATGAGGCTGCAACTCGCTCCGCGGAAACTTCTTGGGATCGCGAAGCACGCCTGCATTCTCAGCGTATTTACGCATCTACATCCAGGTCTCTAGAGACCAGTGAAGAATATGTGCGCGACTGACCGCTGATCGTGAACATCATGCACTGTCTCGCGAGTTGGAGACGTTCACGGAAAAAGCATGACGCTTGAGTTTTCAGCGTATATACGCATCGACTCTAGAGATAAGTGGGGGAAGGAGATGCGCGACTGACCGCTGATCGTGAACGTCACGCAACATATTATAGGCTATAATTTATTTTGCAAAAAGGAACACCTAAAGTAAAAGAGATATAAAAATGGTGCCATTGCAAAAACTATTCCACGTGAAGAGTGTTTTCTGCTGTGAGACTAAATTTGAAGATCTGGAGCACCTGTAGGGGAACTCCAAAGCCCAGAGACAATATAACATATACATAATAGAAATGGCGTCTTAGCAAAAGTTGTTAAGTCTGATGGCATTTCCTGTTGACCAACAAAAATAAAAAATCTGGAACGTCTTGAATCGTCTCGCGCATCCCATTGATTTCCCGTCCCCGGGCTTATAGAATTCGACATCAGATGTTTCAGATCTTCGATTTTGACGACCCCGTTGTCGCTGCCATAAGCAACAGGATCCGCGTACGAAGTCGCGGGCAGAAGCTAGTGTTTAATATAAGTCAGAAATTGCCAATATGCTTTGAGCAATCATGCTGATCAATGCTCGTGCCTCGCCTGTATTAGATAAGTCATTTACCCGAAGTTGTTTTATTATGGACCAAAGATATTTTATTGATCGGTGCTTAATGCATAGGTGCTTTAAAAATAAATGATCATTCGGGAATACTTCTGCAGGGACAGTAACTGACGGGTATTACTATATCAATCTACAATAGGTACATGCACCTAGAGTGTGTAGAAACTTATACATAATATACTAAACAGACGATAACGACAGCTGGCAAATGGTTTTTGTAGGTCGCCTAGTCGCGCTGCTTCCGATACTCTTTGTACTGCATAATGCAAGTAAGTTCGCTAGTGATATTTTTAAAGGAACAATACCTAGTATTTCACCGTTGTTTTTTTCACAGAACTGTATGTAACGCAATATATACCTATTGATTTATTATTTCGTAAGTATTTAATTAAAGCTGCAGTTCTATTTTGGCAATAACATGATGTACTATGCACCTATGGTAGAACATCAAACCCTGGAGATAGCTCCAAATTACAATAGTTATTGTTGCTTTAGGTAGCTAAGAAAGAAATAACACTTGTAAGTTCTCTAAATTTTTGACAAGTATTTGACATTAATTGTACAAACAAATGGTGACTAAATTCTGTAGTTTTCATTACGTGATTTGTGCTTAAGTTATATTCTTCTATTTCTTATAAATCATTCGCATTAATTCGAGTCTTTTACAGCAACTGGTAGCAGTCGCTGTGATACATACATACATAGATAACCCAGTTACAATATCTTTTGATTCGGAAACTACATTGCAATTAAAAATAGATAAAACCTTATCTGTAAGTTTACTTCGTGTTTACTGTTCAGTTTCATTGTTTTAACGTGCGTGTATTTATATTTTTATTATATTGATTTTTAAATAATACAGTGTGAAGTAACAGCCGATTGTGACTTTAGTTTTTGTGAAAGAGTGATGTGAAAATTTATATTTATTTAGGAGCTTACGTCACTAGTTTTGTTGTACAAACCCAGCAGCGCACACCAAGCTATCCCATTTTTTTCCAATTGAAAATTAACCTTATTTTAATAAGTTCCAAAACTACTGGACGGATTTGAAAAATTCGTTCACCCTTGGGAAGCTACATTATCCCCGGGTGACGTAGGCTACTTTTTATCCCTGTTTTTCTACAGGAACTACACAGGTGAAATTGCGTGACGATTTGTATATTTTGAATGAAATAAAAAAAACTAAGAGAAATTTTACACAATGGCGTAGCTTGATGTAGGTACCTACTGACTGGAAACGTTAGCCAAAATAGCTATCTTAATTGACAGCAGCGGTTCTAAATATGCCTAAATGACTATGTAATCGAATTATGTCACCAAAATTGATTGATATATCACACTATAGTTACGCTTTCCTCAACCTATTTAATTCTCTTCACTGAACACTGCCCTACCAATAAGAACAACTCAATTGAAATAAATGACACTGCACACGACAAATGCGGCTAACCAAGCATGCATCACATCTCTATAGCACAATTTATCATCATAAATACCTACAGACGACCTATTTCTCTTGACCTATAGAGCAACAGAGATTTTCCTATAAGCCGCACAGTGGCTCCAGGTCAACGTGAACTGGTGTTAGTTTACTTCTACACTTTACAAGTAGGTGCCTATAGTTGTTCCACCGATCACTGTTGATCTGTAGTTTTTAGATGATTGTGAAAGGGTACGGGCCAAGATACGGTGGTTTTTATATGTATGCTCTGTTTTTAATTTACGAATGGTGGCGATGACACCCACAAACGACGATTCGATTCAATTAAATACATTATTATACGCTGTTGAATGAACACGTCATGCGATTTTCAACTCTATAGCTGTAAGTAAAGTATGTAGTTTTATTGCAAATTTTGATAGGATTTTTCGCGACCCTCGTTAATAGAATCTGTATTCATCATCATTGAGTGTTTTCGATCTGCCTCTTTTTTAATTTATTATTAGAAAGCTTATGAGTTAATCCAGGGTGTTTAAATACCTTTTTATCAATCTTACACAGAGAGAAAACTCATTAATATTCTTAAGGTAAAATAGAATACTCTTTATTGTATACCATAAAAACTTACAAATTATAAAAACTTTAAGGGCTGCATAGGGTGATACAATGGGCGGCCTTGTCGCTAAAAGCGATCTCTTAAAGACAACCTTTGGATGAACTTGATTATGAAGGAGAAAAGAATATATTTAATAGTGTTGTGCAATTTATCCAATAAAACGCAAAAATGCAGAGAATGGCATAAATTTCCGATCGATAGTCGAGTCGAAATGCCATCACTCGCCGGCTTCACTATCGCATTTTCAGCGAAACTGCGGAAAAGCCGCCCGGTGCATGGCTGTATTTCAGCCACGAGAGGCCTTGTCGCTGGTGCACACACACATAAGTACCTATAATTCACTTTCAAAAGCTTTGCCATGTATGTGTTGGTAAACCTTACTTCATAGTAGGTACCTACGATTTTATTGGTTTAGGCAATTAGAATGTTGTTGAGACTGTAGGAGTCCCCTTTTTGATGGACATGGACAGTTTTACATACATACATACATACATACATAAACTCACGCCTTATTCCCACGGGGGTAGGCAGAAACTACAGAGCGCCATATGCTACGATTCTTACATACTTCTTTTGCTTCGTTTACATTCATACATGTTGTCATACACACACGCCGGTTGCGAGTACTACGCACCTGACCTTTCTGAAGAACCTCACCAATAAGGTGAGGTTATAGTTTTATCCCTGTCTACTAAAGCGTGTTGTATTAAGCTTCAAACAAATACTTTTAACAAGTAATCCAAAAATGCTCATGCAAGTTCAAGAGCTTTTTACACATTCAAAGTAAGATACAAATGTACAGACGCCAGCACATCAAGTTACCCCAATGTGTCAAATTTCTTTGATCGTTTTTCAACTTTATGTCAAACAAAATAAGGTTCTTAATCAATTGGGAAAATTTGATACATTGGGGTAACTTGATGTGCTGGCGTCTGTACAAGAGTTTTTAACTTAACATTTAATTAAAATATTAGCAGTACTAGTAACACGATTAAGACGGCTTTTCAATCCGAGCTGGTCAAAGATTCATAAATTACTAGAAAGTAATGCGTTACATAAACAGTTGCAGTACCTATAGTTGACAGTTCCTGCAGCCAATTTATGCCCCCTTTCCTTTACCAACAAACAGTCAACAAGACCAGTGTTCCTCCCTAATTTATTTACACAAACGTATCGTATATCGAGCCCTAACTGCGACTGAGGACGACACAACAGGCGATGTCCTAACATAACCTACACACGTCTATGTGTGTGCGAAAACATGTCTACATTGCACCGTTCTGACCGACCCCTTTCTATGCCTACGCCGCTATAGAGAATTTACGTCAGGAAATTGATATCGTACCTACCTTCGTAATTTATGAGGGCCTTGTGGCTATACACTAATAGTCGCACCGATCGATTGACGGTTACGCTACGCTTGGCGAGGTTGTGCCGCGGATGGGTGAGCATTCGTTACATATTAAGGCCTCTCAGTGCCTCAGAAAGCACGTTAAGCTGTTGGGCTCGGGTGTCTTTTGTAGATCTTTGACAGTCGTTGCGGATAGTCAGTTTTATCAAGGGATTAGCTTCGTTCGCGTTTAAAGAGGAATAATTTCGTAATACCTGATTTTTGCGTAATTTAAACCGGTTTACGCAGCGCACGCAACGGAAGCTTTTTTTCCGCTTGCAACGTTTCTTATTGCTGCTCCGCTCCTATTGGTCATAGCGTGATGTTATATAGCCTATAGCCTTTCTCGACAAATGGAATATCCAACGCAAAAATAATTTTTGAATTCGAGCTGGTAATTCCTGAGATTAGCGCGTTCAACCAAACAAACAAACAAACTCTTCTGCTTTATAATGTTAGTGGGTATCACAATATCTACATATTGTGATACCCAGTCACTGGGTTGACATGGCAGTCTCTCTATCGCATAAACAAGGAGCCGGGCGCCCGGTGTCACCACTGCGTCGACTGTCGGGAGGACACGGCGCGGCATACGCTGGCAGTGTGTGCCGCTTGGGAGGAGCCGCGCCGTGCCCTCGTCTCTGGAGTAAGCAGTGACTTGTCGCTGCCGGCCGTGGTCGAGAGGATGGTCGGCAGCGTCGAGTCCTGGGACGCGGTGGTGTCCTTCTGCGAAACGGTCATCTCGCAGAAGGAGGCTGCGGAAAGGGAGAGGGAGATCACTTCCACTCACCCGGCCCGCAGCAGACGCACCGGGCGCAGGCGGAGTCCGGACAACGCCCTCTTCCAGCCCCCCTGAATGGGTCCAGGGCGTCGGACGCGGGGATGTCCGCCGCCCCCACGTACATGGACCCGAGGTGGCGGCGCGTCGTGTTCACGCGCGCCCCTCTTAGACGTCGCGAGGGGAGTCTAACGCGGGGCCGGCACCAGTCGGGGGTCGCGGAAGTATCTTCCGCTCCCGTGATCCCCGGCGCAGGTGTGAGAAGGAACACGGGGTGGTTTTTAGTCAGTAAGAGTCTGACAGACCCCTCCACCTCCCCAGGCGGGGGACATCCATGAGTCACTCTATGTCAACCCTAACTATGTTGGAAAAAGGCTAGCCAGATGATGACTTTCCTTCGTTAATTACTCATCATAATCTGCCAAGCCTTGTCCCAACGGTGTTGGGGTCGGCTTCCAGTTTGACCGGATCCAGCTGAATACCAGTGTTTTAATATGAAGCGACTGCTTGTCGGGCTTCTGACGTTTTGAATCGACTATCATAGATCGACAAAAGACAGCTGGGACCAACGGCTTTACGTGCTTTCCGAAGCATGCAGGAGTCTTGATCCGTGGCGGATTAAATGTCCAGACCGCCCTAGGCAATCACTTCATCGGCGCCCCTGTACATGCCATAAATAGCCATCATAATACTATAAACATTGTATCATCAAAACGTTAGTAGGCAGGGGGTCGAGTCTGGTATTGCAATCGTGTCTCAATGACAGGTCAATGATCGATTTTTGACGTAGATATAACGTCAAACTTACGACACATTTCCCGTACAAAAATTGTCAAAGTTGTCAAATATTCGATCAATGACCGGTCATTGAGACACGATTGCAATAGCAGACTCGAGCCCCAGGACACTTGTACTTACTCTCCTAAGAGTGAGAGTTAGTTTATTTTTAAAAATTCTGAGTTCGCGCGCCCCTTGTCACTACGCGCCCCTAGGCACGTGCCTAGTTTGCCTTAAGGATAATCCGCCTCTGGTCTTGATCTGTTTATGACGAATGGTCAGCCATCCACGGACGGTCCACCGTGAGGCTGTTATTTTTTAGCCACAAGCTCCTCCTCCGTTACTTACTATGGTGGCCGAAATCCATTAAGTTAAGCTGGCTGGCCCGTCAGCTTATGGTGAATAAGTTAGTAGATTGAGAATACTAAATCGGTGCAGGTGTATGGTTATAAACGATTTCTGATAGATTAATTATTCATGCATGATTGATTGAGTAGAAAGTGATAAATTATTTGGAAGGTATTTTTGTGAGTGGTGAATGCTATTAGTGGCGCTTCTCATAATAAGCGTGGCTTAAATGCAGGTTGGATAAATGATGAATTGTACATTTTTAATAAGCATCTATCATTTGTATTATTAATAACATCTTTATAAAATGACGAATTTGTCTGTCTTCTGTGATAACCTACGAAAAGACTAGATCGAGTTTGAGGGGATTTTCTGTGGAATTTCGCTGATGTTACAAGAACAAAAGTCTGACTCCTTAGTCAGAGTTTTATTATGGACAACACAATTAATTGCTGTCTTGGGGGTAACAGTTAGTTTAACATAGCAACGTACAATAACATACAACATATTCGTAAATCATGACAAAGCACGTCAACAAGACAATGAGGATGAAGAAAAAACAGCGTCAATATTCTTCCATTCCACGAAGAAGCTTTCTTGTTACGCTACTTGAAACATTACTGTACGCATTCAGCTCATAATGCATAGTGACGTCATAGTACATTTAACCAGTGTTGTGCTAATGAGCGTCGCGTCCCTACCCCCTTGTTTATACCCGTACACAATAGCGTCAGACTCGGAGAGCGGTACACCCGGCAGACAAAGTTTCGTTGTTTAATATCCTGTGATATGTGTCCGCCTTGTAAGTAGCTGTGTTCTGCGCTGTATTGAAAGGCTTTCGATAGTTTCGAAGTATTGGCAGTTAGTTTGGTGCGGGACGATGCAGTTTGCTTCGAGTATTTATTGTTGTTAAGTTAATACTATTGAGGATATATCGGCCTGGTATTGTCCCACTGCAGGGCAAAGGCCTCTACTCATACAGAGAAGGCACGAGTATTGATCACCACTTTTGCTCAAGATGGGATGGCGAATTCTGGCTTATAACTATTGTTAGTTTAGGTTTCCTCAAAATGCTTTTGCTTTCACCGAAGTTCCTGATCTCTATAATAAAGATACAAGAAGATATGATTCAGAAAAGTCGTGTTGGTATTTGCCAGGACTCCACCAAGAACCTCATGCATGAGAGACGAAGACGTAAACCCACCAGTTTTTAGAGGGTAGTCAAAAATATTGTTTCAGAAAGATTGGAATCAATGGTATTCTCATAATCAAACATTGCGTTCCAAATAGCTAGATTTCCCTTTGGCTCTATTGATTTCTCTCTTCGGTTTTTCCATTTAACAACCCCTCACTATACCATAAACTTCACGATCGGACATAGATTTCTCACAGTATAGAGACCAATTTGACACATTAGGGTTGGATAAACCCTAAAGTGTCAAATTTCTTTGATAGTTTTTTAACTTTATTACGAATAGAATAAGGTTCATGTTCAATTGCGAAAGAATGACAGTATATCATTTGTATACTCATTGCTCTTTCAAATTACTTTGTGCAGCATAAAACTTCATTAAAGCGACACAGGTGTTGAAATTAATGTGTGCACTTCATAAAGTGCATTGCATCGCACTTCCTTCAGTGAAGCACTAAAAATTACAATTAATTGAGCAGTCAAGTGTACCTGTGTACTTCGCAGACAGTGTAAACACGCTTAGCGCTTTATGCGATCAGAGAGGGACAATTCCAGTAGTAGTAGAATTAGGGACGGTGACATTCTAATATCAATCTTAACATGTTATAAATACGTCTTACTTTCCAATGCTTTATGACATAGATTGTATGTGAGATGAGATCACGACTGAGTCGTTGGTCTAGTGGTCGGTAGCACTAACTGCTGAGCACCAGGTTCAATCCTCGGGTCGGGCAGAGCGTTATTGAGTTTTTTTTATCTGGAATTTCTCAATATCAGCCCGAAGTCTGGATTTGTGCCCAATTGATGGCAGTATGCTCACCCTCTATTACATGGTACTGAAACATAACTGGAAAAATGTGGGTGTACTTACTACTGGTACACCTCTGACGACGTAATAATAGACGTAATAATATGTTTTATGTATTCCTACTAGATTTTAAATGTCATAATTACGGAAAATGGTTGCGGATATCGAATGTATGACCGGGTGAAAACTGCATGTGTAAAAAGCTATCCGAACACTTGCCGGCCTGATAACCAGCGGGTCTAGCCATATTACAAATTCTATTTTTATTCTATGTCTATTAAAGAAAGAAAATGGCGTTTCGAGGTATCAGTAGTTTGTCAACTGTCAAGTGTATTTCATTTTCAAATTCTACTCATTAATACTTCACAGTTGACAAACAGCTGATTCCATATTACGCCATTTTCTTTCCATTGTCGCCTTATCGATTACGATAATAGAAATAGAATTTGTCATATGGCTAGGCCTGCAAGTAGCCGAAAGCATAAACCTGTGAAAAAAGCCTTAGGTGGGAGCTGCAGTATACCCACTGAATGTCTACACGTCCCAAGCATTGACTTTGAACTTTACTAGGGGTAACTCGAACCAATGTTTATTGGCTAAAGCTCGAACGCGCGCTCTTCGACTGTCAGTTGTGATTTTTTGAAGAGTGGTGCGAATTAGTTGTATATATAATGAATTTGAGACTTTAGAATAAAAAAAAATACATTGGTATGGGACATGTTTTATTTTTCTGTTGCAAGTTTTTTGATGATATTTTATGTTCCCTTACTGACCGACATCTAAATCACTGGATTTACTAAGCATGGAATGTTGCACAAGAGTTCCTATTATAAGCACGATAGTAAGCACTTCAAATGTTCTTTCTAAAGGGGTTAAATAGTAGATGAAAGTTTGCATGGAAAATAACATTTTTTGTGGATAGTCCACGTCGCTCGTGTTGATTGTAATAACTTTTGTGTCTACTTTGTGGACAGTGAAACTGTTAAAATTCTTGTAAAATACTTATTCGAGTCATTATATTAACGAAGCTTCTTCGAGTTACAATAGTTACAAGCTTAGGCTTCGAAGGCAGAAAGCTCCCGCCCGCCCACCAGTCGCTCGACACACCGCGTAGGGCGCGCTCGCGTTCTACACCTAAACAAACGTTCAACGTGAATCTACGTTCAACGTGAATATACGTAGTGTGTTCTAAAGGCTTTGTTTTCAAACAACCGGTTTGTATTACCTAACTTTAATTGATGTTATAGTGTGTTTATAACAGCACTAGTTAATTGAATTCTGGGTTTGATTTGCAATTAATGAAACCTCCGGGAATCACGTGTGGGTAATTATTTTGTAATTAGGAAATTGTATGAACTTTTACCACGAGCGCTTCGGCCGTCTAGGAAACCGTGGTTTCGTAACCGGTTTCCAAAACGGCTTTTTTTATACTTCTACGTAACTGGTTTCCAAAACGGACTTTTTTATACTTCTACGTAACTGGTTACGAAGGAGAACTTACCCTTTGTACCGTAAGCCACCTACGAAACTGACTACGAAATAATAAAACGGAAATAGTTAGTAAGTACTTTCTTTTTGACATTCTTTATTTAATCTAATGTACATAATGCCATGAATATTTACTTGTGTAGGATTTTTTTTATAATTGTGAATCACTTGGTACTTGAGGAGCTCCACGTTCTGATGAACAATACCAAAACAAGAACAGTTGGGTTAGTTGCATAAGTCCTCACACAGCCAAACAAAATGAAACAATAAAAAAACAAGATCGTAACAGATTTCGGAAAAGTGATAAAAAAAAATCGATATGGTTCTTACCATGTGGATATTTTTTCATGGGCCTTACCATGTGGATTTTTTTCATGGGTCATTTTGTTTGACAGTTTCAGGACTTAATGCAACCAACCCAGATGTTCTTTTTTTGGTTTTGTTCATCAGGACGTGGAGCTCCTAAAGTTCCAAATGATTAGAATTTCAAAAAGAAAGTAGGTACTTACTAACTTTTTCGGTTTTCTTATTTCGTAGTCAGTTTCGTAGGTGGCTTACGGGACATAGGGTAAGTGCTCCTTCGTAACCAGTTACGTAGAAGTATAAAAAAGTCCGTTTTGGAAACCAGTTACGTAGAAGTATAAAAAAAGCCGTTTTGGAAACCGGTTACGAAACCACGGTTTCCTAGACGGCCGAAGCGACCACGAGGTGGGTGTTGTAATGTAATGTTTTGTTTTTAGTTCATTTCAGGTAGCTTTTTCTTTTTAAATAGTTTATGCTGTTGAAGCGTTTGATTGGTTTTAGAATGTTTTTTGATGGATGATGGATGCGATTTGCACTTTAATAAACCTCTGAGGATCACGGTAATTGTTTTGTAATTAAGATATTGTATGAACTTTTAGCACGAGGTTAGTGTTGAAATGTAATCTTCTGTTTTTAGTTGGTTTTAGAATGTTTTTGAATAATTGCTTTATGATGGATTAGGTTTGTGCTCGTTTTGCTTGTAGTTCAACGAAAATGCAATAATGGCTTTGTAGCGTGAGTTGTACTGATTCTGATATAATTCCAAGCTTTACTATTTAAAGTGGGTACTTTTGGTTGGTGGGTTTTAGTTTTTGTTTGTTGGAGAAATATTTACTGCATACTAGGAGACTAAAAGAGTTTCTTTCAAATTTGAAGTATCCTCTAAGAAAATATTTGAAAACATTTTTTCTTTATTGCAAAACCGGATTTGGAAATTTTATTACAGCAACATTTACCGCAAAGAAAATACCAACATAAAACTTTTTCGAATTTAAGTGAACGTTTCTGTTTCGTGGTAATAAAATAACAAAGTAGTACAAAAAGCTTGCTTTTGACGATGAAATCTAATAGATAGAGATTGTCCGCTTTTCTATGTAGTTTACGATCACATGTAGATGCAAAATTTGATGAAAATATTTGCCTTGAAATCTTCGTAAAAGTAGGTACTTACTCTTTACTTTATTTTTTATTTTGCTTTCGTTTGTGGTCGTTTCTCGGCCCTTAGTCAGTCTATAAAGAAATGTCGTTCTAAGTAGTCGTACAAAAATTTTACTGAAAGGAATATTTTTCTTGGTTTCGAGATTTCTGAAAGCCAGTGAACTATTTTGTTTACCTATCATTTATTTGATACTAGCGGACGTTTAACCCGCGTAGTTGTAGTTCCCGTGGGATTATTACAGGGATAAGAAGTTGCCTATGTCACCCGGAGATAGTGTAACTTACGAACGTTGAAAGATTTTTTCTAATCGGTCCAGTAGTTTTATCAATTAATTAGTTACAAATATAAATCTTTCCTCGTAATAAAATTAGTATAAATGTGACAAAATGCTAATCAAGACCTGTATAAATAAATTCATAATGGCCGTCCTATTAAAACATTTTGATAGAAGATGTATTACAATTTAATTAACCGCATTGTTTTCCTACGAAATAATAATATTCCAAAGAGGATAACGTCCGCTTGTGTCCCGTCAACACATTGTAATAAATAGTTCTGTTCTTATCTGAACGCGTCCGTATACCTACATGCGACATTATTTTTCTCACTGTCAGTCTGTCACCATCCTTTCAGGTAGTCGAACAGTCATCCTTGTATTTAAAATTATAAAAATGTTGAACTAAACTGATATAAAATCTTTCTACTCCAGTCATGTTATAAGCTATTGTTAATATTATTCATTTTTCTACGTGCAAAGTTGTTGTGTGAACCGCCAAAATGTTGACTTCGGTACGCTCGGGCTCATTCGAGGATAGACTCTTCAACTTCAAGTCTCTCAAGGAAAAGTTTGAGAAGACCAGGTAATTTTGTGCTTAGATTATGCCTTTGTTAATGTTTTTTTATTAAATATCAACCGTCTATAAAACTACTATCGGATTTTATACACCTACCTAATTTGTGATAATGCCAAACTAGTCTTAGAAATTACGTAAATAATATTTTGTTGATGATTTTGTTGAAAGGTTTCTATGCGTGGATTTTAAAATCATGTAGTGAACAGATTAAATATAAATAACAGGAAAATAAAGGTAATTGACACACAATCGTTCTGTTGTATTGTTGGTATATTATAAAATAAAAATATATTATCATTTCAACCGAAAGAGGCTCTTTGACAGACAGAATCCGCTGAATGTGAGACTCAGTCGATGTTGTGGCACTTAAGGGTGGCCCAAGTCCAGCAGTGGCTGGCTAAATATTATATTTACTGCAGGTGCTATTGCTCAGCATAAGGTCCTGGATCCGATCCCCGGGTCGGGTGAAACGATGTTGGCTTTTTC
Organism: Euplexia lucipara; assembly: GCA_921972225.1. Taxonomy (NCBI): domain Eukaryota; kingdom Metazoa; phylum Arthropoda; class Insecta; order Lepidoptera; family Noctuidae; genus Euplexia; species Euplexia lucipara. Next base: position 15,606,319 of record OV179155.1, on the reverse strand, counting down.
CATCTTGCATTTCTCAGTATCAGTCTGGTGTTTGGATTTATGACCAATTGGTAGTAATATGCTTGCCTATTATAATGTTGGACAGAAACATAGCTGGCGAATTGTGTGTGTACCTATCACAGATCAAAGAAATAATTTCTCAGTCCGTCACTATTCTACTCGAACTCGACTCAAAGACGGCTAGACCGATTTGGATATGTCTGTTTTTTCCCAAATATTATATTAACGTTTTTAAATTATTTGTATTCTTCTAATGGTTATTGTTTGTTCGCAGGGTGGGCGGCGGTGTGCAGCGCAGCGCCACACATGCCGAAATGCCGCACAAGGGAGGAAGCACCATTGCCGAAAGGTAAGCATTTGGATTTTGTCTTTCAATACTTATAACCTGCATTAGCATAGCATAATGAGCCAATAATGTTTCTCACTGCTGGGATACAGGCCTCTTCTCTGTGAGGAGTGAACCACGCAGGCCCAGTTCATGTTGGTAAACGTCACATGTTTTCGAATTCTCTTCGCCTTAGAAGGCCTTAATTAATGAACTTATTGGTAATGTTCTTCAAAAAGTTCAGTTGCGTGGTAGGTACTTGCAACCGGCGTGTATGTATGGCCAAGACGTAAGACGCACGCGAGAAAAAGAAGTATGTAAGAATCGTAGCAGGTAAATAAATAAATATAAAATATTCCACAACTTTTTCACACAACGCCATCTAGTCCCAAGCTAAGCTAAGAGCTTGTGTTATGGGTACTAAACAGCTGATAAACATACTTAAATACTTCTAAATACATACATATTATAGATAAATTACACCCAGACACAGAACAAATGATCGTGCTCATCACACAAACATTTGTCCTGGGTGGGAATCAAACCCACGACCTCCGGCATAGCAGTCAGGGTCACTAACTACTAGACCAACAGGCCAGTCAAAAGGTAATGTTCGATCGCTTATGCCTCATCATCTATCTAGCGTTTTCCCAACTGTGTTGGGGTTGGCTTCCAGTTTTACCAGATACCAGTGTTTTACACGGAGCGAATGCCTTTTTGACCTCCATAACCCAGTAACTGAGTAACTCGGTACCCTTTGGTTAAGCTGGTTGTCAGACTTTCGGGCCTTTGACTACCCGTAACTAACTGCCAAAGATCTACTGATGGCAGTCATGACCAAGGAAGAGTCTTGATATGTAATTAATGGTCACCCACGGACCAACCTCGTCTAGCGTAGCTTAACCTTCGATTGACCCGTGAGACAGTTATTATTTAGCTAGAAGCACTATAGTTTTTTTGTACCGCCATAGAAATAAAGGCGTGTTTACATATGTGTTAGGCTGAAGTTGTGGAATTAATGTACTTTGTTCCAAGTTCAATCAAGAACTTTGGCACTCTCTCCTAGCTATTTCACATAATATCTACCTATTGTTAGTGTTGGTGCTCTTGTGAATTACTTAATCAGAGCAATCGCAACGTCGAAGTTCAGTCACTTTCCGTGTCACTTACTTCCTCGACTATCGAAGTTATCTTGCTCAGAACAACGGTGGAACAACTTTGGATAATCTGACGTTGATATCTATAACACAAAGTTGGCTTTTAACACAGTAAATAGATATTATGAACAAGCTGTCGAAAATTGAGTCGTTGTTTGTTTACTTCCTTGTGATGTCAGTATGATTTAAAATTAGCGTTTAGTACAGGAGCTCGAGTCTGCTATTGCAATCGTGTTTCAGTGACCGGTCATTGATCGAATATTTGACCACTTTGACAGTTTTTGTATGGGAAATGTGTCATAAGTTTGACGTTATACGTCAAAAATCGATCATTGACCGGTCATTGAGACACGATTGCAATAGCAAACTCGACCCCCAGTTAGCTTGACCGATGGTATGCTAAGTCGTAAGTCCTGAATTTGAATCTAAGGCACGCAACTCTTTAATCTTCGGACCTATGTGCGTAATGTATAATTATAACTTGCTTTAAAATCGGTGAAGTAAAATATCATTAGGAAACCTCTCAAGCTTGCCCTCAGAGATTTTTTTTAATGGTATGTGTAAGCAAGTCTCAGGCCCATGTGCGGCGTAAAAACTGTGACACCATGATTGTCACATACACATACACAAAACAAAAAGAAACATGAACTAAAAGTACTAAAATGCGTATTGCATTCACTGCAGCAAATATTGGTATAAAATAAGTCCATTCTTTTGTGCATTTCATATTTAAATAAAATAACTTCTGTTTAATTAATGGAAAGATCTAAAATCCAATAGGAAAAAGTATCCAACCTAATTATAGTTTTATTAGTGCATACAGAAGCACGTCCAAGGGGATAAAATATTACCACAATAGTGCCATAATTACTTTAATCTGCACAAATGCACATCCGCTAGCTCGTTGTGCTTGCCAACTAGAATGAGATTCAATCAATATACGCAGAAGGCAGGAACTAAGCGATAAGGGCTCGGAATATACCTACAGGAGCAGTGAGGAATTATATTTAAGGTGCCGTCAACAAAGGGTGCCAAAGCGACATTATTGCCTATTATTGTTTTTATTATTATTTTTTGCCTCATACTTGGAATTTCTCCTGTGTCGTGATGCGTTTACTTATAACATTGAAATGAAATGAAATTATTTATTATGCAAGTAGAATTTGGAAATCACTTTTACACGTCATTTTTTCCTTTAAAGCTAAGTAGTTGAAGTCGGCATTTCCTAACTGACTCTTTTCAAGTTCAGATATTCAAAATGTTATCAAAATTTTCGGGTGCCAAGCTGGACAGTGTCCGGTTTAGCCTTTTGAGGAAACTACATTTTAACTACTTGTAACATACAGATCAGATAACAACAGATTTTGTGGGCACTTAAATAGTTATTTTTCCTACTTTCCTCACGATTTTTCTATTTTTTTCACCATTTAAACCTTCCTTAGACTTCCACAAATATTTTAAGAACTAAATTAGCCGAATCGATCTAGCCATGCTCAAATTTTTGCGAGACTAACAAACGACTAGCTGTTGCCAGCGGCTTCGCCCGCTACAACTCTAAAAATATCCCACGGTAAGACATAATCGGGATAAAAACTATCCTATGTGTTAATCTAGGTTATAAACTATCTGTGTCATTAATTTTATCCGAATCCGTTCAGTAGTTATTGCGTGAAAGAGTAACAAACACCCATCCATCCAAACAAATTTTCACGTTTATAATATATTAGCAAGATAGTATGATTAGGTAATGTACCAGTTCATCTTTAAAGCTAACAAAGTAAATAAGCTTTATAACTATACTTAATTACCTGCGTATGGTTTTACCGGGCCTTAATATTACCGAACACAATCTGTTTATGTTTGTATGTCTAATATCAATAGTGAATTACATCCTCAAAGCGTATTGCATTTAGGAATTACACAATACTATTTATATCTACGTGTTAAATCTATAATAATATTTGAAAGAGGTAAAAGGAGTTTTTGTGTAAATACGGAGTAATCTCAAGAACTACGCCATTAAAACAATCTTTCTCTGATCATTTTTTTCACTATTGCTGATTGTCATAGGTAGGATAATATACAGGGTGTCTCATTCAAATCGGTTAGTATGGGAAAGTCTGAAACTATAAGACATACGAAGATCTGTTCTGAGGAACCATGTCATCGATTTTATTAACAAGAAAAACTGCATTCATACCAGATTAAACAAGGGGTATCATGTTAACCAGTATCTGGGCTGTGGAGGTTCGACAGGCAGTCATTTCATGTAAAAAACTAGTATTAAGCTGCAACCGGTTAAGATAGAACCCGACCGGACCCCAACGTAGTTGGGAGAAGGCTAGGCTTAGGTTAGGATACTAACAGCAAACGAGCAATTCCAAAAACGAATTGCTCATAATCTTGCTTGCTTGGACTATCCCCAAATATAAATAAATATTCCACAACTTTTCACACAACGCCATTTAGTTCCAAGTTAAGCTTGAGAGCTTGTGTTATGGGTACTAAACAGCTGATAAACATACTTATTTAGTTATAAATACATACATATTATAAATAAATTACACCCAGACACCGAACAAATGATCGTGCTCATCACACAAACATTTGTCCTGGGTGGGAATCGAACCCACGACCTCCGGCATAGCAGTCAGGGTCACTAACTACTAGACCAACAGGCCAGTCGTACAAATATGTGTACACAACGTAAAATAAATACAGAGAACAAATCAAAAGGTCATTATTTTAACATTTTGTGTCACTATACATATAGTAGATAATATACTATCAAGTAATGCGTGTGCCTCTTACCGGCTAATTGAAGTTAATGACTATTAGATAAAAGGCTTCCATAGGTCACCGGCCATTGTGGGCCCTCAGAGACAATAAATATTTAAATTGTTAAGGCGAGGTTACTCAATTTTTTATTTATTTTTTCACATTCGGTATTTTTTGTCAAATATGCCAAGATCGGCTAAGTCATAGGCCATGAATTCGAACCGAAGGTACAGATCTCTGACTTTTCAGATTCATACATGTGCGTATTGTATAATTACTTGCTTTAAAGAACCAGCGTCAGTCACTAGTTGTCTGGCATTTTTGCTGAACTGGACCTGAACCTTAATCTTTATTTTGTCCGTAATTCTATAATTTGTTTATTTTTATTGTTTATTTTTTAGTTTAATTAATTTTTCTGTACCTACCTATTTCTTTCATTAACGTGTGCCTGTGTCGTGCCAAATAAATGCTTTTTCTTTCTTTCTTTCTTCTTTAAAAACGGTGAAGGAAAACATTGTGAGGAACCAGCTTGCCTTAATTAAACTTCTTAACGGAATAAATCAAAGCGAGAGGCTCACGGGCGGTAGGTTAGCTATAGTATATTTCCGTGTAAATATGATAATGTATAAAACTATAGACTTCGTCTGATAATAAGCGATTTTGAATTTGAATTTTGACTTAACTTTAACCTAAGTTAGTCACTTAATTTTGCAAATATAAATATGTCTGCTCCACTGCTTTTCTCTATATCACCCAAAGGTTAAATGGTAGAAACTGCCTATGGTGTTAAGTCTGCCCTTGTACATTAATGTGCTTAAAGTATTAAACGTATAATTAAAAAGCAAAAAACTCACACATATGGCAAAAGTAATTAAGAAGTTACAAACATAAATTGCAAAATATGGCTGCATTAGAAAAAAATATATATCAAGTTAAATCTAAATAAATCGCTATAAATGTGTTCTAAAGATACACTGAGATAACCATAAATGTAAAATTTATATAAAAAAAAAACGCTTTTTAAAGTCACGTTTTGTCATTTTCTCTGACTCGCTTCGATCATACATTAATCGCACCTTAGTAGAACTGCGCCTTAAGTAAGGGAACGCAATGTTATCTGTGTTATAAGTCATGTTATGTTTACCAACAACGTGTAGATGATAAAAGATGTACCTACCCATTTAGGTATAATTGTTGCATCCGTGTTGAATATTACAATCGGAATTTCTATATCACTTAAAATCGGATTATAGATTTGCAGTTAAGATAATTAAAAGAGTTTGCTAAAAAAAGCTAATAGTCATCATCTAGTAAAATTAATCATTCGAGAAATGTCTACCTGTTTTTATAGGTAGGTATTGTTGCTGTATTTATCTTCCTCAACCATATCAATGTTGTCTAAGATAAACTTAAAGAAATACATACATAGGTAGTACCTAATCCATTAAAAAATAATAATATATGAATTTCTCTTTCCTAATGTCTTGACTTTTATAAAAGCTTGTTATAAAAGAACCGCGCGACTGTCTTTGACTTTCGGTCTGTCACATCTGCTTATTTTCGAAACTACTAAAGCTGTACAACTTGAACCTATTTTCGATTATTTATTGTGTCTTAAGGGTGCAATTCATGAAAATCGGTCCAAGATGGCCGCCGTCACAAAATGGCGGATTACAATATATTTTCATAACTCTCCCAAATTATGGGTATCAAATGAAAGGGCTTGACAATAAGAATGCTATACACTAAATACATTTTAAATTCAAGGTGGCCACCACCACAAAATGGCGAATTACATATTTTTAACAAATTTTAAGCGTTGGAGGTTTTTAATTAATTTTTCGACGTTATTTTGATAGACCCAATGGTGAAATTGATTTAGCATGGAAAAACGTGCGTTACTGCGCTTCGCCAGGCCCTTGGAATCATAGAGTCCTTTAGTAGCCCTAACAAAGAGAAAACCGCCTCTTTTCAAACATATAAATAAAGCCTTATTACAGGTCGCAAGAGATTAAATTCTAACTCCGATTGTGTATGAAATAAGGCCAACACAGTAGGTTTATCACCTTTTATTTGTTTATACCTAAATAAGTAGGATTATCCTGCTCGCCCATTATGTTTATTGTTTTGTTTCAAAGCTATTTGTTATTAAGTGGACGTGATGTTAATCTTTAAGCGTTATGGGATTATTTACTTAGTGTAAAGGTTGAGTTTTCGAAATAGGATTATTTTTTGTAGAACGAACATCCAACTTATATTATAAACGCGAAAGTTTGTGTGTTAAGGTTAGATAAAACGTCAAATATATTTGTTTACATTTCGACCAATAGATGGCGCTGTGCTGATGACGCGTTTTATTATAACTCGGTGTTAAGATTCTCCGTCGTCTAATGACCCTCTGGATGATTTATATGAATAAAAAAATGACGTGTGGCACTCGGAGACTGCCGCGGTAAAGCTATTGCATAGCATTTTTTATCAACTCCTCTCCTCTCCCCATTCCTCCCCTCCCCCTCTCCCCCTCCCTCCCTCTCCCCCACACCTCCCACGCCCCTCCTCTCACCCCTCCCTCCCCTTCCCTCTCGTCCCCTGCCTCTTCCCTCCACCCCCCTTCACATCCCTCTCCTGCCCCTCAGTCCCCTCTCACAATACCCTCTTCCCTCCCCTCCTCCTTTCCCCTCCCCACTATCACCACTGCGCCTGTGTTAGGTTATTTTCGTTACGGAATTTCTGTATTCGGTTTCCACGCTCAAGGCCCGCGATAGAAGCTACGCAATAGCTTAAAAACTTTTTGTTGACATACTTCTTAGTATCAATCAACCCCCTTCGAAAAGTAGCTAGGTCACCCATCCCGTGAACATTGTGAGTATGGATAGATGGATGGATGAATGTTGGTTACTCTGTCACGAAAAAACTACTGAATGGATTTTAATAAAATTTGTTATGGACTTAGCTGACACCCTGGATTAACACGTAGGCTACTTTTTGTCCCTATATTCCCACGGGAACGATACCTACGCGGGTGAAACCGCGGGACGTCTGCTAGCTAAGAAAACAAAACCAATATAATATTCGCCAACTTTCACACAAGACCATCTAGTCACAAGCTAGGCAGAGCTTGTGTTATGGGTAACAACAGAAAAACAGAATAATATTTCTAAATACAAATTCATACATACATAAACATTAACTCACTCTTTTTTCTCAGGAACGCAGGAACTACAAAAGTGTTTTGTGTGTTTGGAGAAATGATTGACTTTGCAGAAGGGCCCCGTAGAACTTTTCCCCATTTTGAACCACTTATACCAAATGCGTTGTTTGTTTACTTACAGGCTGGCGGCTCTCAAGGCAGCCGGTGCAAACGACTGGCGTGCGCGCGTCTGCCGTCTAAGTCCTGAGAGAGAAGACTCCAAAGCCATCGAGCGGGCCAAGAACAGAATCAATGTTAGTACCTAAACACCTGTTTTAGATAGTTTCTATACCCGATCGGAGCGCCCCCTGCCGGGCCCAAAACAAATACAACAACAAAAGAATTATCCAATTTGATGCAGTCGTTCGGAAGTTCTGTGCGTGCATACATTACACCCAAGTTGCCATCGTTTTTTGACGTCTTATTATGCGAATTCAACATACCAATTATGTTATTCGTAGAAAACAAAGCGTGTTCGCTTTACCAGACCATAAATACCTCTTTTTCTACTTTTCGTGTGGTATGTGAGTAAGTAAGTAACATGGCGTCGTATTCCGCTCGTAATTTTAAGGTGTCCACAAAGGAAACTATCGTAACGAAACCGGTACACCTGAAACTGAAAGTTATGTCTCGAAGGCAATTGAAGCTGAGTCAGAGGCCCATAGGCGCTATAAAAACTCTGAAATCAGATTATTCACTAACCTCAAAAAATAAGTAGAAGAAATTGCACACAGTAAGCCAAATTTCATAAAAAATGCATCATTACATCGTGACGCGATTTTTTTTATAGCAAAGATATCTAACACTGAAAATTCTGTGTCTATAAAACGATAAGACATAGGTTTGCCTGTTAGATCTTTTGCAAAACTTCACCATGCAAAACCAGGGTGCTGTTACAAGCAACTTTGGTTACGAATAAAAGAGGACCTCTTCAAAAGTATTCACATTTCGCTACACGACTCACGACGAACCTAACTCGCAATCTTCATCAAGCTTCCCATCTATTTAAAACCTATGCCTAGAGGCAACTAGCTTACCATTCAAGGGCCCTACACCCGCGCTAACCTTGCAGCCATGCATAGGCATCACTTTGACGGTCCCCTCTTTAATAAGCATAGCCCTTCAAGACAGCCCTTAGCATCTATTGTGACACTGGTAGCACCCAGTCTGTTACCATGGCGACTGTTTGTTGGGCTAAAATGAAGTGTAGCTTAAGGTAGTAAGGTTGAAAGTTAATTGATGATGTTGTGATAAGGAATTGGCTTTTAGCTTAATCCTGTTTCTATTTTTACGCATGTGTTGGTTGTCTCTTTTGTTTATAAAAGATTTAAGAACCAGTTCGTATTGCACTATTTTGATCACCACAGAGTTCATTATAATAGGTACCCTAATTCTACAAATGCAATAAAAGAAAAAAAAAAGCTAAAAGCCAAGGAAGTTTATTTACTAAAATCTTATATTTTTAGTTTAAAGTTAGTATAAAGGTACAAAACTCTTTATTAGGTGTTCCAATAGTAGTTTTATTGTTAGAAAACAGTGAGAAGTTACACATTCAAGTGAAAAAGTATTGATTTAAGTATTGATCCAAGTATTGATCCACGGTATGAGCTACATTCAAAACAATTTATATATTACTAGCTTCTGCCCGCGACTTCGTACGCGGATCCTGTTGCTTATGCCAGCGACAACGGGGTCGTCAAAATCGAAGATCTGAAACATCTGATGTCAAATTCTATAAGCCCGGGGACGGGAAATCAATGGGATGCGCGAGACGATTCAAGATGTTCCAGATTTTTTATTTTTGTTGGTCAACAGGAAATGCCATCAGACTTAACAACTTTTGCTAAGACGCCATTTCTATTATGTATATGTTATATTGTCTCTGGGCTTTGGAGTTCCCCTACAGGTGCTCCAGATCTTCAAATTTAGTCTCACAGCAGAAAACACTCTTCACGTGGAATAGTTTTTGCAATGGCACCATTTTTATATCTCTTTTACTTTAGGTGTTCCATTTTCCAAAATAAATTATACCTTATATGTTGCGTGACGTTCACGATCAGCGGTCAGTCGCGCATCTCCTTCCCCCACTTATCTCTAGAGTCGATGCGTATATACGCTGAAAACTCAAGCGTTATGCTTTTTCCGTGAACGTCTCCAACTCGCGAGACAGTGCATGATGTTCACGATCAGCGGTCAGTCGCGCACATATTCTTCACTGGTCTCTAGAGACCTGGATGTAGATACGTAAATACGCTGAGAATGCAGGCGTGCTTCGCGATCCCAAGAAGTTTCCACGGAGCGAGTTGCAGCCTCATGTTCTCGAACAGCATCAAATCTCTCCTAACGCTCTTCGGTAGATTGTTGGGATCTTATGGTCTTTAATCATTTAGCACCTTTGGAACATTGGGAAAAATTTGACCTCTTTCTAGGAATGGTTATAGTTTTATTGTGATGATACCTGATCAATTAAAATCTAAGTGGCTGCTCCCCTGCGTTACCGGGTAAGCTACCGTGTAACGAAGATAAATGGAAAAGGAAATTAAACACTCAAATAACATAAACCCGAAGGCATACGATATAAAAATGGGAGTTTTAGCCAGTAGAGTCTAATTTTCAACGATATACCATCGTCATCGAAAATCAGTCCTGAACTGTGCCCGCCTTCACCGCGTAGTACCTCCTACTTATGTTATTTTATAATTATGCAATGAAATTAGTGATAGTTTTAATTTCTATATCAAATGTTTCTGATCTTCGATTTTTATAAGTCAACAGGAAATGCCTATCAGACCGAACAACTTTTGCTAAGACATTCCTTTTATGTCATATTTAAGTCATTCCTATTTGAGTTATGGTGTAGCTGGGCTCTTGGAGTTCCACAACAGGTGTTCCAGATCTTCGATTTTTATACGTCAACAGCGAGTGCTCATAAGGCTGAACAACTCTTGCTAAGACGTCATTCCAATATATGTTATAGTGTAGCTGGGCTCTTGAAGTTCCACATCAGGTGTTCCGGATCTTCAAATTTATTCTCTCAGCAGAAAATGCTCATAACGTGGAACAATTTTTGCTATGGTACCATTTTTGTATCTCCTATAGTTTAGATGGTCTGTTGCGGTTCTGCATCAGGTGTTCCGGATCTTCAAATTTATTCTCTCAGCAGAAAATGCTCATCACGTGGAACAATTTTTGCTATGGGACCATTTTTGTATCTCCTATAGTTTAGCTGGTCTGTTGCGGTTCTGCATCAGGTGTTCCGGATCTTTAAATTAATTCTCTCAGCAGAAAATGCTCATCACGTGGAACAATTTTTGCTATGGGACCATTTTTGTATCGCCTATAGTTTAGCTGGTCTGTTGCGGTTCTGCATCAGGTGTTCCAGTTTCCAAGATAAATTATAGCCTATGTGTTGACCAGACTTAATATCTATACAACAAAAAAAAAAATCATTCAAATCCGTCCAGTAGTTCCGAAAATTAGCGTGTGCAAACAAACAGACAAACAGACAAACAGACAGACTTTTTTTTTTGGATTCGTGTTCTATTACTGTTTCTAAACCCCCCTCAATTATTATTTTTTAAATATATTCAATGTACAGACACAGTTTTTTTACAGTCTTATTATATGTATGTGGGATTTGCTCAATGGTTTTAAATAAAAGCTTCGGATTGCGTTACTTTTTCTTTATTTCTCGTCTTAATATAATTTACACGTCTTTCGTCGTCTCAGCTCTCTTCCTCTCTTTTTCCGTTGACATTCATTTCCTTTTATACTTCTTAAACATTAATTCCGTATCTCTTTCACTTCTTCACGATTTCATGCATTCAACTCTTTCACTCGCTTATGCTTCATATCCGTCATTCATCAACTTTACATAAAACCTCTTATCCTAAACAGATCCTACAGCTCGGCCATTCTGATATCTGACTGCCCTCAGTCACATCTTATGTTAACTTAAAGACCTTAAATGCTAACAACTTTAAAAATAAACAATAATATTACAAAATAAGAAAGTGCTTATCCACAAACAAATAAACTATAGGTTGTACATAACAAAACAAACTCTTTAGTACGTCATAATGTAATATTGGGTCAAGAACATACCCCAAAGGCATTCCCTAACCTAACAGATTACAACTAACCTACTCATTCAAGTCAAGAGTATTGCCAAATACTGGCCATGGCTTCATATTATCTGCAGACGAAGAAGTCTTTTGAGAACCATCTGCCATATGATCTATCTTCTCAACATCATAGCGATCATTTCTTTTTACTTTAGTAACTCTATATGGCCCTAGAAACTTAGGCTTAAGCTTCAATCCAACACCAAACTGTGTTCGTTTGATGGCTACAACATCTCCTACTACATATTTTCGACTATCTTTTCTTTTTCTATTGTATGTCTTGCAATTTTCTTCCTGAACTTTTCTTATTTGTTCTTTCGATTTCATCCTTAAGTCTTCCCTCTTCTGTATAAAATCACTTCTATGCTCCTGCTGAAGCAAATCATAAATTAAAATATCTTCTCTGGTTTTCATCTTTGTACCTAACAAGAGTTCAAAAGGGGTAGTGTCAATGCTTCTTTGGTATGTGCCATTCAGCGCTCTCTGTACATTACTGACTTGCTTGTACCATTGACATGGCTCATCAATACATAGCTTTGTTAACACCGCTATAATTATTCTGTGAATGCGCTCTACTTGACCATTCCCTCTGGGCACTCCTGTTGTTATGGTTACATGTTGAATATTCTCCTTCTCACAATACTCCTTAAAGTCATTACTAGTAAACGCACTACCTCGATCTGAAATAAGACGTATTGGATTTCCAAATGTTTGCTGATGAATCTTTAACTTCTCAATAGTCTCCTTGCTGGTAGTCCCCTTCACTGGAAATAACCACACAAACTTTGTAAACCCATCTACAGCTGTTAAGATGTAGTTATACATCTTTCTTGTCTCTGAAAGAGGTCCAATATGGTCACAATGAATAGTATGCAAAGGAATGCTTTCTTTATCAATGCAATTCAAAAATCCTTCTTGTTTACCTTCTTTTTTAGTCGCTAAAAGACATGGTATACATGACACCAAAAACTCGTCAATCTTCTTGTTAATATTTTTAATATAATATTCTTGTTCTAACAGTTCCATCATTTTTCTTTTACCAAAATGTCCCTTCTGGTGAATTCTTTTCAAAATTTCAAATTCTAAACTTCTTGGTATTACTAACCTTTTTTCTAATCCCTTGTACAGTAAACTATCGCAGTATATATAGTCTTCATGTGGGTGAAGTTTTAAAATCTCTATTATTGCTTTTATACCTTCATCCAACATCTGTGCTTGTTTGATTTGATCATGCAGGCTCAACTCAACAACTCCAACAATTGGATTTCTGCTTAAAGCATCTACATGTTGTAATTTTCCTCCTGGACGATGTTCAACCACATAATCATACTCTTCAAGCAATAATACCCATCTGGCCACTCTAGTTGTTAGGTCCTTCTTTTGCAATGTTTTCTGAAAGGCTTGACAATCAGTAATAATCTTAAAGTGTTTTCCATACAAGTAATGCCGAAACTTTTTAACTCCTTCAACAATAGCCAAAGCTTCCAACTCATAGCTACTATACTTCTTCTCAGCATCATTGGTTTTTCTACTGTAGTAGTGTACAGGATGTAGCTCACCAGCATGGTCTTTCTGAAGTAAGATAGCACTGTATGCTATTGCAGAGGCATCAGTGTGCAATTCAGTCAATAACTGAGGATCATAAATTTTTAACACTGGGCTACTAGCTAAAGCTTTCTTCAACATGTTAAATGCACTTCTCTGAACATCTTCAAACACAAAGTCTTCATTCTTCTTCAATAAATCAGTTAATGGTTTGGCTGTCAATGCAAAATCTTTGATATACTTTCTGAAATACGAAGTTAATCCGACAAAACTACGTAGTTGCTTTAAAGTCTTGGGTTCGGGGTACCTGGAAACAGCATCTGTTTTCTCTGGGGAAGGTTGAACTTTACCATCTTCTATAATGTGTCCTAAATACTCTATTCTTCTGTGCAGTAATTGCGCTTTTTTCCAATTAATGTGCAAACCATACTGTGATGCAACAGCTAGCACTTCTTTCAGTCGCTGCAATGCTTGGCACTCATCAATAGCGGGTATCAATAAATCGTCAATGAATATAACTAATATCCCTTTTGTTATAAGTTCCTGGAACACCATAGTAATAAATCTCATGAAGTATTTCGGGCAGACTGACAAACCAAACGGAGCTCTCAAAAATTCATACTGCCCATTGTGTGTAACAAAAGCAGTGTACTTTATACTTTCATTACTAACTTTCAAATGAAAGAAGCCATTTTTCAAATCTAACACGCTAAAAACACGAGCGCCTTTAAGTTTATCTATCAAATCATCAATGATAGGCAAAGGAAATTCATCTTTAATCATCTTTTTGTTAATAGGTCTATAGTCTACGCATATTCTAGTGCTACCATCTTTCTTCTTTACTAACACCAATGGAGAGGCATATTCTGAAAAACTTACTCGAATAATTCCCTCGTGAAGCCACTCTGAAACTTGTTTTTCAACTATCTGTTGTTCAGCTAAGGATATGCGCCTTGGTCGTTGAGCTACTGGTATGTCATCTTTGAGCACTATGCGCAATTCTATGGGCGCCTCCTTAACCTGTACTGGGATATAATTATTCACACAGTCAACTACTTCTTGCTGCACCTGCTTGTTTTGAATATTACCTAAAACAAATTCATCTTTACTAACAACACAAGCAAGTTTCGATAACCAAGCATTTTCATTTGGAGAAATCGTTATTGATCCTTTTGACATTATCGTACAAACATCTTTGAGAAAATCGTGACCCAATATCACACTACACGGCATAGCTTGCTTAGGTACTACATGAAACATAATATTGTCGTATTCGTGTCCGTCTAACAAAACGCAAGCAGTAAACTTTTGCGTTGACACTATACTGCCGCCTAATCCTACAAGATTCGTGACAGTATTTACGGACTCAGGAGCCCCAAGATGAATATAAAAATCGGTACACATTAAATTTATTTCACTGCCAGAGTCAATTAATGCAGTCACTTCGCAATTATTTATATAAATCGCTTTGTAGGCACTCTTCAGTTTAGTTTGTAATTTTTCTTCGACGTAAACATCAGTGTCAGCGTCAATTCCCACTGACATTGTCGTCTTGTCACCGTCTCTGACGTTGGTACTTCGGTCATTATTGGTAGGTATGCCAATCACAGCTTCGCGCATGTTTGGAGTGAAGTCTGACACGCACATCGTTCGTCGGTCTTCGTGGTTCGGTCTTCCGTTCCGTCGTTCACGCTCTCGATCATGGGTCTTTTCAGTCACTGACCGAATGCATTGAGTAGAAATGTGTCCAAATTCGTTACATTTAAAACATTTATGCCCCTTTTCTTTATTAGGACACTGGAACGATTGATGATCTTTTTCTCCGCAATTATAACAACACTTCTTTTTCCCATTTTCATAGTTTTCAGGCTTCTTAGATCGACTTTGAATACTGGACTCAGCCTTCATCTTTTCTTTTATGTTTTCATAAATTTTAATCTTTATTTTCAAGTCTGAGTAGGTCGAAACACCGTACAGCATCATTTTGTTTACCTCTGAGTCAACAATACCGTCTATGATGTATTTGATGGCGACATAATCAGGCATCTTTCCACGTTTTCCCATCTCCTTCATCACTAACATGTAGTCAAGGCACCTTTCATCCCTTTTCTTCTTTCTGGCAGACATCATCTCGTGGATGGTTTTGCTGTCTACTAAATCTGGAAACTCTTTAAGTAATCCAACCTTTAAATCTTCCCAACTTTTATAAGGTTTTTCAGATCTAAGCCACAGCGCAGCAGTTCCAATCAGAGCCCTTCTGGCTACAATAAGAGTTTGTATAGGCGACCACTTAAAAATCTCTGCGTTGTCATCGATATCCTGAACCCATTTGGTTACAGAACACGTGTTGTCTTGCCCATTAAAATTAGGAACAAGACTTTCATGGAAAATACCACGATCAGGGTAAAACCCTTGCCTAACCGATGTGGATGCGTCGTAATCGTCTTCGTCGTAATCGGCTTGGCGGCTTCGTCGGCGGTCTTTTTGCGGCGTCCTTTCCATTTTTCGTCTTTTCTTTTCTTAAAGTCCTTTGTTCGTCTTTTTTCGTAATGGCGTCTTTGGTACGAATAAAAAACAGTCGTCTTATTAATTTTCTTCTTGCGTCTTTTGGCATCCGAAAACTTTAAATATTGAGCTATCCCGGACGAGCCCCCAAAAAGTTGTGGGATTTGCTCAATGGTTTTAAATAAAAGCTTCGGATTGCGTTACTTTTTCTTTATTTCTCGTCTTAATATAATTTACACGTCTTTCGTCGTCTCAGCTCTCTTCCTCTCTTTTTCCGTTGACATTCATTTCCTTTTATACTTCTTAAACATTAATTCCGTATCTCTTTCACTTCTTCACGATTTCATGCATTCAACTCTTTCACTCGCTTATGCTTCATATCCGTCATTCATCAACTTTACATAAAACCTCTTATCCTAAACAGATCCTACATGTATAGATCATCCCTATTCTTTCTACGCACCTACAAACTTTTGTATTTGTAATATATTATGATGATGTAAGTCGTTAATAAATTGTAAACAAACTCCATTACTTTAATAGTGTTGCCAACTAATTATTAAGGCAGTAAAGTAAAGGTAGTATCGATTTTTGAAGTATTGTCAAGGTCGGTCGTAGTGCTAGGCGGCGATGTCTCCTTACGATTCAAGATGTTCCAGATTTTTTATTTTTGTTGGTCAACAGGAAATGCCATCAGACTTAACAACTTTTGCTAAGACGCCATTTCTATTATGTATATGTTATATTGTCTCTGGGCTTTGGAGTTCCCCTACAGGTGCTCCAGATCTTCAAATTTAGTCTCACAGCAGAAAACACTCTTCACGTGGAATAGTTTTTGCAATGGCACCATTTTTATATCTCTTTTACTTTAGGTGTTCCATTTTCCAAAATAAATTATACCTTATATGTTGCGTGACGTTCACGATCAGCGGTCAGTCGCGCATCTCCTTCCCCCACTTATCTCTAGAGTCGATGCGTATATACGCTGAAAACTCAAGCGTTATGCTTTTTCCGTGAACGTCTCCAACTCGCGAGACAGTGCATGATGTTCACGATCAGCGGTCAGTCGCGCACATATTCTTCACTGGTCTCTAGAGACCTGGATGTAGATACGTAAATACGCTGAGAATGCAGGCGTGCTTCGCGATCCCAAGAAGTTTCCACGGAGCGAGTTGCAGCCTCATGTTCTCGAACAGCATCAAATCTCTCCTAACGCTCTTCGGTAGATTGTTGGGATCTTATGGTCTTTAATCATTTAGCACCTTTGGAACATTGGGAAAAATTTGACCTCTTTCTAGGAATGGTTATAGTTTTATTGTGATGATACCTGATCAATTAAAATCTGTTGCGGTTCTGCATCAGTCTTATTATATGTATAGATCATCCCTATTCTTTCTACGCACCTACAAACTTTTGTATTTGTAATATATTATGATGATGTAAGTCGTTAATAAATTGTAAACAAACTCCATTACTTTAATAGTGTTGCCAACTAATTATTAAGGCAGTAAAGTAAAGGTAGTATCGATTTTTGAAGTATTGTCAAGGTCGGTCGTAGTGCTAGGCGGAGATGTCTCCTTACACACTGCACCAAAATGTTAACATTGATTGAGATCACGCACTGTTGAAATCCAAAATTAAATTTTGACAAAATATGCAGCATACAAAATACAATATTTGACTGGCCTGTTGGTCTAGTAGTTAGTGACCCTGACTGCTGTGCCGGAGGTCGTGGGTTCGATTCCCGACCAGGACAAATGTTTGTGTGATGATCACGATCATTTGTTCTGTGTCTGGGTGTAGTTTATGTATAATATATATGTATTTAGAAATATATAAGTCTGTTTATTTATCAGTTGTTTAGTACCCATAACACAAGCTCTCAAGCTTAACTTTGGACTAAACGGCGTTGTGTGAAAAAGTTGTGGAATATGTATTAAAAATATGTATAATAGGTTAGTATTCTATAAACATCCTGTCCGGCCTTCAGTCAGTTCAATAAGATTAGATTTTGTCACATAGGTAAACAAATAATGACGACGAAATAGAGAATTGATATTTTGCCTGACCTCACGCCTTGGTACATTTTTTACCTATAAGTGACGTCACAAAACCCCCTAAACTCTTGATGAAACAAAAAATACGTGTTCAATATTATTTGTAAGTATTAACGGGTGCAATCTGGCAACTGAATTATGAAACAGTTATTCTCATTATGTATTGAATTCAGTAGCTACCTAAAGCTTGCATTTCAATGTATGAAAGTACCTACTCATTAATACATTTTTTTTTATTATAGAACGAATTCTGAAACTGCGAAAAAAGCATTCGTTTCATGTTTACAGGTGCCTTAAAGAAGTTGTCATATTCATGAACATTATAAAATTTTGTATACGATAAATTGAAAGTGATCATTTATTATACTAGATAGGTAGGTACGTAAGTAAATAAATATTTGTAGATTTAACTACATCAAACACGACATTTCCGGCATTTTATTACCTACGCACAGTAAGGGCGCGGCACTTAGAAATTATTATAGCAAATATTTTTGCGCTACTGTTATGAGTTACTCTTGAAGGCCTACCTACTTAGGTGAGAAATAAATATTTTCATACTCCTGAGAAACGGTATACCTACCTAAACGTAATCCTTAACCGACTTCAGGGTGAGGTTCTCAATTCGATTGGTATTTTTTATGGTACATCGATTACGCTGAGATTTATAATTCGATTTACGAGATTCTTTTTTAGTTTGATACAGAATAGTTGCCATTTGGTCTCATGAAATCTTACCATAGTTTGGCTTCATAGTTTTTTTTTCTTTTGCGAACAATTGAGATGAACAAGGATCAATTTTTAAGTTATAACCGGCTTTGAACTTTTATGTAATTAAATTCACAACACATTATATTGAATTGGCAAATACGATTTTAGAATTCACTATTAATTTACCTCTATCCTTAACCAAAATTACAAGCGAAAAGTGTCGTTGACCTCTTGCCAATGTCACGCATGTGTAAAACCACGCCTCTCGTGAACTTTTGACTAAACGAGCTCAAATCGCGTGACGCCTTCGAAATTGCTTCACGCACGACCTTTCTTTAGCTCATACCATTACCGACCTAATTTTGTTAAAGATAAGGATTTTATTTAACTGTAGGGCGGTCGCAGTTTCCGCTCCCAACCAAAGGCATGTTGACAGGTCACGGTACAATTTCCCAGCAAGTAAAATAAAACGTTAACCTAAATCCCCCCTTATTTAACTTCCTATCCGTCACCTTACATTGACGTTTTAATTGGCGTTTGACTGATTCATGATGTTAGGAAGATCAACTTGTAAAAGCCAAAAGCTTCTAAAAGGCTTGTCTGAACATCTTATCTGGGTTGTGGCTATCGATTTGTGAAATATTTGCTTTTTAAGAGGAAAGTGTCCAGTTTCGGCTTTAATTTAGTACCGTGGGTGTAAGAGGGGCGTTAAAGAGGGTTCCTGGTAATGACAGGTTGATTTGTGTAATGGAATTTTGGCTAGGAATTATTGCCATATTTTTAAAGTGTTTACGAGTATACTTTACGACAACGCTTGATGCTTTTAAGAGTCTCTTTTTTTTGCCACAATTCTCTGCTGGGAAGTTTGTGGAACCACGTGAGGAGCGGGCGTTTAGCGAGACTGTTATGTAATTTTTAGTGTTCAGAAACATTTCGAGAATACAAGAATTACTTACTAACTAACTTAATTATAGACCTGAAATAAATTTGTTTTTATTCAAGCAAGCGGATTACTCCTTCATCAAATTGTGATATAATTTTCCCACCAAATACGAGCATTAACGAAACATGATTCGTCCTAAATCAATATCACGTTGCTGAACGTTCCAATATCGTCCTATTCCCGCACAAATAGAATTACCTATTCGACGGCGCTTTTCCATTTCCCCGATATAGCATAAATAATGTCGACTACACATTCACATCGACAAATCTAACGTTATGGTTTATATTCGTATGGTTTCCAATGCCGTACGTAATAAAGGCCAATTTTACGTGGCGTCTTTTATAATAGGTATAGTTGGTACATTGCTGAATGATAAAATAGTAGGAAAATAAGTGGAACTTTAGGCTGTATTACAAGAACTTTGGAAATTATTGAGTAGAAGCCTTTCATTCGGGAGGAAATTGAAGGGAGCCCCTCGCTCTTGGCTATAATATAGCGTATGAGTCAATCAACGAGGTTAAGCTACTCATGCGGAGGTCGGTATGTGGATGACTGACTAACTATCCATGTCTTACCGAGACCCTTACTTTTCGGGAAAACACGTGAAGCCGTTGGCTCTAGCTGCATTTTATAAAGACCGAAAAATATTTTTGTAGATCATATGAAACTTTTGATATGGGTAGTTCGGGAGTCTTACTGATGGGTATCGTGTAACCCAGTTACTGGGTTGTAGAGGTGGTAGGAAGGAAGTCATTCAATGTAATACCTACCGTTATTTACCAGCATGATTTTTTTCCAATTAAATTTTCCTCATGAATTTGCATCTACCTTCAAAAGGAACAACTACCTACTTACTTGCTGTTGATTTCAGTATTTTTGGGACGAAAAAAAATACCGGTACAGTTGCCCAGAATTCTCTAAAATATTTTCGTCTCCGTGCCGAAAAATCGGCAAATGGAACGGGCTTTTCTCTCATGGAAACTGCGCTGTCATCATCGCACCCCTATTTTCCGCCCAGTCGGTCTCCATTCGTTTCTAATAGTAGTAATAAAATCTACTTCCCGCATTTAGGTAGGTCGCCCGTGAACCCGAGGTAATATTCTCACTAACCAAGTCTCAAATTCGAAAGAATGAAAATGTAAAAGTAAAAGTAGACGTAACGTAATATTACGCCTGAAGGGTTAGCCAGAGTACCTGGTAGTACACTAACATTTCGCAGATTATGTTTAAGTTCTATTGAATAAGGGGCGAGCCTATCGCCATCAATCGGGCATAAATCCATCAACATTTACAAACATACATGAAAAAAAAAACATATACACTCGAACATATAAACATTAACCTTCTCCTTTTTAGAAGTCGGTTATTAAAGTAAAACATTTTGTTCCGTTTTGTATACATTTAAGGATATAGGTAACACTAGGTAGGAAATGGCGTAATTTGACCTTATCTTAGGTTGTTAAATGTTATAGAAATAATTGTTTTTTTTAATTATATATTTTTGAGTTACTGCACTATAATTATACTAAAACTAAGGTTATTATGAGATAAATTGAAAGGTGAACCACACCTCACACTCTTTAAGCCTTGTCCTCATGTCAATCACGATTTTTTATCCTTACAATACTGGCCAAATCAATTTATGTAATGCTGTTTTTAGTTGGACCGTTGAATTTCGGATTATTCGCCATGAGGACTATAGTTCTAGACCAAAACCTCTCTTCTCTCAGGCGTTAGTTCTTTTTTTTATACTTTAAAAAAAACTTACACAAAGTAGGTACCTACTCTTTTTATTTAGGCTGCAATGTATGTTTTATGTTTATTTGGGCCAAATCTGGTGAGCTGATATTTATTATTGCTAGGCTGGCATTTGACCACTATCTCACCTGACGGTAAGCAATAATGTGGTCGACAATAGAGGTATTGTAGAATTAAAAGTACCCGCTTATAATAATTACTTCGGGCAGAGATGTAAAAAATATTTAGTACCACGTATTTTTAACAGCCTACCATTTGAAACTGATGTAACAAAAAGAACATTTAAAAACAAAGTTGAATCTTATCTTTTGTCTAACTTGAGTGAAAACCTCAGCAATTTCTCAAATCTGTAATTTAAAATTGAAATCTAGTAGTTAAGCATGTTTGTAGTATTCTGCAGTCCTAATTTGGTTGTGGTCAGATTATTTTTGTAATTTTATTTTGTAAATGGAAAAGTGAACGTACATACGTTAATATTGAGTGTATCGTGGGAGCTACGTCTGCCAACAAACTTAACAGCCTTAAGTTACAAATAAACACTTTTTCATTTATTTTTTTTCATAAAGTATGCTTGCCAAGAACTAACCTATTCACTCTTCATTTAATAGGGTGTTTGACAGAATTAGAACATTAAAATATAATTTTCCCTTATTCTTATAATTAGTATTTATTATATTATTATTTATAATTAGTCCATCGTTAGATTATAAAAAAATAATACACAAGTATTTTTTCTTCTTTTTCTAATTGATGGAAAACTACTTAGAATAAGCTCATTAAAGTTGAGGAGAGGGGTCTTGTAACGTCATTATCTAGTATAAACTGTACTGGTTAGTGACGTCGTGCGACATTTTATCGCCATGTATCGCCGTTAATTTTTGATTAAGTACCTACGTGAAAAAAGAAAAAATATGTGTCAAATATTTTCTTGTTATCTAGATGAGGGACATTTTTTTTTCAAGTAGCCCATTCATTAAACCCCAAGAGGACACCGGTGTCCGCGCTGTCATTGTCTTTCTATTGTGTCTCTAATTGACACGATTGAAAGGTTAAAACTACTACTAAGTACTATCACCAACACCGCTACTACTTACTTTGTACTTATGTGATAAAATAACAATAAATTAATTTAAAAAAGGAAATACCGATGTTGACCAATTATAAGCTTCGTACAGAATAAGCTTAATAATTTAGTTGAGGAGTAATTAAACAGCGTCTCATCAAAACCTTTTCGTCTTAACTAAATAATTCAGGACATTATCATTCGCAAATAACACTATCTTCCCTATTAACTTACTCACTGTTTTAGTGTTTAACTTCGGCAGAACTTCACTTCACAACCGGAATTTATTTATTTCTTTTTATACACCCCTATTTTTAAATTAGTACAAAAAAAATGGGCTGTATCCGTACCTGTTGCTGATCATATTTGCGTAATCAAAAGTAAAAAAACGAAGTTCAATTTTTAAATATGCCACTATTTAGTTAAACTTAAATAACGAAAACCGCTGTTGGAGGCGGGGCATGCTTGAGCGAGATCACGCGAACGTGAGCGAGAGATGACGTTTAATGAATACTATATATATATATTACTATGTCATGAATAGCCTGTACAATATTTCCATAAATTTGGTGACTTTTTGGGATATAAACAAACGCTAATAAATTTGCTGTTTACAAAGAGATTTAAAAGACTATAGAGCGGGCATGTCAAGGAAATGTCATAGAAAAACTTTGATCCCATGTCTCAGTAACGCCATCTAGAATAATGTATGAATATTGGAACGGCAGCGGAGCGTACTAAAAAAACTCATAGACTTTTGTCCGGCAGGACACTTTTTCGGACGAAAATTTTGTTTGTGATTTTTTATTAGTACAAATAGTACTAATAAAAAATTAGTGGTGTATAAGTAAAGCTCTGGAATTGACGCTACTACCATAAGCTTTTGCATAAAATCTTTATCAGGGCCGTCAGGGGTGATTATCGTGTTATATACTCGTCAGTAGTTCCCCGGTTAAGGTCACCAAGCAAAGTTCACGCTATTTTTGGCTAAACGACATTACTATTTATAGCAATAGCAAGCTTCAAATATCGCCCTGACCTTTGTCGGACTTTGTTTTAAGCTCCGCCCGTCATTCTCTTACCGTCTTTGTGCAGAAATAATCAGAGAATATACCGTGGAGAAGTTCTATATACTATAATATTCCACGACTATTCACACAAGTACGCCATCTAGTCCCAAGCTAAGCAGAGCTTGTGTTATTGGTTCTAAACGACTGATAAACATACTTGTAAGTACCTATATATTTCTAAATACATACATTATAGATAAATTACACCCAGACACTGAACAAATGATCGTGCTCAACACACAAACATTTGTCCTGGGTGGGTATCGAACCCTTGACCACTGGCATAGCAGTCAGTCACTAGCCACTAGACCAACAGGCCAGTCAAAAACTACAATATAATAATGAATGGTGTCTTCCAAATAGATCAGACAGTTGCTCCATGTAAAACTAGCAGCTGCACCCGGTTAGACCAGAAGGTGATTTAGAAAGAAAGAAAGAAAATACATTTATTGATACCTAATAGCTGGATACCTACACGCACAATTAAAACATAATGACACAATAAAAAGATACAAAAATGGCATACCTATCTCACGGCTTCGCCAAATGGTTCATTTCATCGGTATTGCCAGACAGATGCCGATATGCTGCCTGATTAGGCTGAGGATTCCGCACCTTTTGAACGTCAAATTTATATGCGACAGTCCCCAAAAAACTCCGCCACTTCCTAGTGTATTTGCTAGGAAGAAGTGGCGGAACAAACGCCCCAGCAACACGTCTGTCTGATTATGGGAATAATTAGTGACTTACAAATAATTATGGCGTGTCTTTCGGCTTTTGTTTTACGTTTGGCATTTTAAAATTGATGAGCTCGAACTGCGCATGAACATCAACAGAAATTACTTTTTTAATATAACCAAAGGATTCCAATTTTTTTTTCCACAAATCCGGTTGTGCCGAAGAATTTATCCTGTATTTACTGAAGCGACAAATTGGATTTGTCCCGTCCCGTAACGTGTTTTTATTAGATCAAGTGTCAGCGCCATCTATGTTTGGCGGCGGAAATTAAATGTGCGCTAGTGGCGCTGCCTGCGGCACGGGAGCGTCGGTAATCTCGTTAAGAAGCGCGGGAAAACGTTCTCCGTGTATTTTGTAATTAAAGTTTCTTCAACGCGACATGCTACCGAAATGTGTATTGTTAAGTATATTTCAGAAAACTCGTGTGCTATCATAGTTTAGTGAATCAAGAGATAGTCATGGTCTACTAGCCTTATTGGTAGAGCATTAATCATTGGCACGTAGAATTATCTTATCAACAAACCTCTTCAGTGATTTCCGCACCAAAACACACTGGTAACACATTGACATTTCTAATTGAATAAAAACAAACATAATTCTAGCATTCTAGGTCGCATTTGTCTGCATAATTGAAAGGGTATAGCGTCCTCACATCCATTTATGGTACATTGTTACAGTCGGCATAACCCTGCCTTATAGGGCGGTACTAGAAGGAGGTCGCACTTCATGCGTCCCAGGTGTATACGTATTTAAATAGAAACGCAAATATATGAATACACATACGAATCCTACCTGCAATTATCTAGGATATATTTTAGCTTAAGTTTGCTCGACATTTAGAAGAAACCTTCCAACCTAATGAAAGCATGATTGAAACACTTGAGATTGAAAGTTTACCGCCACAAAACCAAAAAAATTAAGCTTGTGACTCC
Organism: Euplexia lucipara; assembly: GCA_921972225.1. NCBI lineage: Eukaryota > Metazoa > Arthropoda > Insecta > Lepidoptera > Noctuidae > Euplexia > Euplexia lucipara. The sequence continues at coordinate 15,581,420 of OV179155.1, read as the reverse complement.
TAAAGAAGTCATGAGCGAAATTCAAAATAACATAAGCTCAAAAAAGTCTCCGGGTTACGACCTCATTACAGGTGAAATTTTAAAACACCTCCCGCGTAAAGCCATAGTAAAGCTGACCAAGCTTATCAATGCTTCATTTATTTTAAAACATGTACCTGAGTCATGGAAGGTTGCTGAAGTCATTATGATTGCGAAGCCTGGGAAACCATCCCATGAAACAACATCATATAGACCTATTTCCCTGTTGCCCGTGTTATCCAAATTATTTGAAAAACTGTTATTGAAGCGGTTAAAACCTATTATAGAAGAAAAAGGCCTTATTCCAAATCATCAATTTGGCTTCAGGGAAAAACACTCAACAATAGATCAGGTACATAGAATAACTAATATTATAGAAAAATCCCTTGAAAATAAGGAAGTCTGCGCCACTGTGTTTTTAGATGTCGCGCAGGCTTTTGACAAAGTTTGGCATAAGGGTCTGATATTCAAGCTCAGACGCATGCTACCAGAATTATCAGACATCCTAGAGTCGTATATAACTAATAGAATGTTTAGAATACGGCAAGACGACGCATATTCCGAGTTAAAAGCTATAAAAGCTGGTGTACCCCAAGGAAGTGTGCTAGGCCCTATTTTATACCTGTTGTACACATGTGACATCCCAGAACTTGAAAACAACACCATTGCGACATTTGCAGATGATACTGCAATAATGGCTACCGGATCAAGCCACCGAGAAGCAGCAGCGAAAGTTCAACTAGCAGTGAACAAAGTTTATGACTGGACACAAAAATGGAAGATCAAACTGAATGAGTCAAAATCAATTCACATTGACTTCACAAACAAACACTTGGACTATCACCCAATCTAAATAAATGGCTTGCAAGTGCCTTATGCTAATACAGCCAAGTACCTTGGCATTACTCTCGACGCTAAGTTGCGTTGGAAAGCACATGTCAAAAAGAAAAGACAGGAACTCAATATACGTTATAAAAGTATGTATTGGTTACTCGGAAGGAAATCCTGTCTATCATTACATAATAAAATAACGCTATATAAGCATATCTTGATGCCAATTTGGACGTATGGTATCCAACTTTGGGGCTGTACTAAAAAAAGCAACGTCAAGGTAATTCAAAAATTCCAAAGTAAAGTGCTCAGTGACGCTGTCAATGCACCCTGGTACATAAGAAATGACGACCTTCACCGTGACCTCAAAATGGAAGTCGTCACCACTATACTATCCAAAAATTTGCTGAAGCTCACGAACACAGACTACATCGACACGTGAATGTTGAGGCTATACAGCTGCTGGACAACACAGATTTAGTGCGTAAGCTAAAAAGAACTAAACCTTTTGAATTAGTGTAGTGTACATGTGAATGAATAATAGTAAAATTAATCAGACTCTAAGAAAGTGCTACGAACTTAAGTTAAAGTGCAAATAGACACTATTCTTAGTTTTTAAAATAATCTATCACGTAACATATTAAGTTAGAACTAAATTGCTTATTAGTCTTTTAGGCTAGATCGTAATTCATTATTAAGACCTTTATTCTTTATAATATAGTATAAAAAAAAAAAAAAATCTAGGATATAAAATTCTGGTGTATTTGTCAAACAAAACTCCTCCGAAACGGCTAGACCGATTCTTACGAAAATTGGTGTGTATATTCAGTACCTACTCAGGTATAAAAGTAGGACGTAAACTAATAAAACTAAGTACATAATAAATTGATTCCAAGGTAGAACAAAATTAATAGACTAAGCAAAAACTTTTGGAACCATTCAAGGCAAAGGCTGAAAACAGGAACCTATTAAGGAAACAGGAACCTATTAAGGAAACAGGAACCTAAGCCGCTCCCGCACTGCGAACAAAACGATGTTCGTAGTGCGGGAGGTATTATTCAGGGCTAACGAGTGTAGACGTAGTCGGCATTTTTCCAGAGATCAAAGGCGTCGTCTTACTGTATTAATATTTATGCTGTGCTATTACTTAAACTCAGCTGTCCGTCTGTCTGTTACCAGGCTGTTTATCATGAACCGTTAAAGCTAGACAGTTGAAATTTTCACAGATGATGTATTTTTGTTGCCGCTTTAGAAACAAAAACAGAGAATAAGTGGGGCTCTCATACAAGGCTTTGAGATTCCCCAGAAACATGCAGCAGTTCTCCAGACCGTATTTACTTTTTGCCGGAGGTATTGTAAAAGAGATTAACATGGATCTTAAGCGCTTATTCGTGTATTTAAGTAACTGTATAGTTAGGAGCGAATTTAAAGCTTAAAAAGATTTAATGCGTTAGGATTCCTACAGCTTTTTTTCATCAATACTTACACTTACATTTGCTTGTATTCTTATTTAGACACGTTTGTATTGTTAAATGTTCTATTATGAGTAAAAACCTATTGTCCGTATCCATGTTTCTGAAGTTTTCAGAACAACAATAGAATTTTTGATTACTGTAAAGAATATTATCGAAACATTACTATTATTATCTATTACTATCATATTTTCTCACTGCTAGGCAAAAACCTCCCTAATTTTCTTCCACCACCTCCCTATCAGGGTCTTTTTGGGACCAGTTCTTTTCGAAGGAGTCCAGCTCGTCCCGCCATCTTCGCTTAGGACTACCGCGATGTCGTTTGCGATCTAAGGGAACCCATTGGGTCGTGCGTTTGCCCGACTGTCGGTCGATTCAGTAAAAGTCACGCTATGAAACTTGAGTAGTTTCATTAGTATGAAATGACAGCTCGAATCGCCCTCACTACGCCTACATTACTACTGCGCCAGAATCGCACTGCAGATCATCTAACATGCGGCAGATGTGTCCAGCCCAGTTACATTTTAGCGTGACAGCATTTTGAGTGACGTCTGTAATTTAAGTCATCATCGAAACATACCCAAAATTATTTTGTAATATTTTGATACTTACTGTTTTTCGTAAAGCACTTGATTTCTCATTGCAAGTGAGTGTCATGTTTACAAACAAATGCGAATAGATAAAAAAATACTTGTTTAAAAAAACACGTTATTAGATCCCAGATATCATCTGCATATAGATATTTGCTACCTATCTTATTTCCGCTATATCAATTGGTACAACAGACCGTTGGTGGTAACACTGACCTTGAGCTGGCGTAGTACTATATTTCAATACAATAAGAGGTCATTTTATACTGGTTGTTTGCTGCTAACTCTGTATAAAGTACTACAGATGCATTGTACGATGCCCGGCCGCAAGTTGTAATCCTACCCGCGTCGGTTACCAGACCTGCGCGCATGCGCGGTCGTGATGCAACGCGTGCGCCGCGTGGACCTACACAACGATTCTATGCTACATTCAAAACATCGATCGAAAAGAGCGCAGTGGCTGAGCGATCGGCTGCTGCGGTGTGTGCAGAGGGTTCAATTCACTCACGGAAAAAATATTTGTATGGCCTACAAGTAGCAGGATCTGGCTATTTATGTATGTGAGTTAATAAATGTATGTAAGCAAACCCACAACACAGGGAAAATTCCTAGTTCAAGCAACGTTGTTTTAAAAAAAGAAACATGTATTTGTAAAAAGCTCAAGCTTTCAAACGAGTCATTCAAAAATGAACTATATGTGCACTGCTTTCAAGCTGATATTTGTTTTAAGTGGAAACATTGATTGAAACAAACTTTACATTGCAGTATTTAGTCAATTACTATGTATTATTATTCATTGGATACTTGTTCTGTGGTATTTGTAGTATGCGATTTATGTTTAACGGTTGCAAATCATTGCAAATGTTTTGCATTGAAGTAACTACATATTACTTGCATCGATAATTGAAATGCAGATTTTTAATGCGATTGTTTGAGATGTATTCTCGGGAAAGTGAGTGGAATCATGAGACTTAAAAGTACCAGTTTTTTTCTCAAAACACTCGCTATTAGTCACAAAAATATTTGGCGACCGCTGAAGATTCATAACAGAATAATTCATAATGAACTGTAGAAAAATTCAGTCTCCTTATATAAATTGTGGACACATTTAGATCTCATCTATATTTAAATATGTATTTCACAAACAACCCATTGGAATCCATCAACACACGTTACATCAGCGCCACAAAAGTGTCCTCTACGTCTTAATATACTGCATCGCATTTTAAATGAATGACATCGCTAAGACACACCTAATATGTACAATCTGAGTCATACGTACCTCCCATAATACCCTTTTGGTTTTGAATAAAAACACGTATAAAGATATAGATATGAATTCCTGCTAAAATGGCAGAATCCAAGTCAAGAATGTGGATTATTTGAAACATTCTGAATACCAAAAGATCCGCGTTGGGAATTTAAAGTAAATCTAGTTTCTAGATTTGTTTTACTTTGTCTTTAAGACTATATTAGCTTTCGTATCTTCTGTTGAAGAATGGAGAAATCAGTAACAAATGGAAAATCGTAATTTTCCTAATTGAACCTGAACCTTATTCTATGTAAGTAATAAAGTTGAAAACATTATCAAATATATTTGACACATTGGGAAGCTTGATGTGTTGCTGGCCTCTTTACAATAAAATTGTACAATAGTATATACAAGTATTTCATTGATCAACAACAGACCATGTTAAAAATTGTTTCCTCAAATTCAATGAGTAAAAAATAATAACATCTCGGAATATTAATTTAATTAAAGAAACATCTCAAGAACATCTGTCAGTATTCGCTTTATAGTTTTGTGTTACACTCATTAGTCAAACAGTGCCAACGAAACTGTTATGAAAGTGCTCTACATAAGTTTTGGCGTTAGAAGCTAAATCTAATTATAAATTTTGGCCACTGCAAAGTTATGATGAACCCAATGACGGCCGGCGGCGCGACTAAAGTTTGCTTTTTAGAGCATAAAATCGTAAATTGTGAGTACGTGAAGGGATAATTAATTGTAATGCAAGTAAAAGTTCGCTAAGTGTTTCAAATGCTTTTGCTTAAACTAAAAAACAAAAAGTTGCTAGTGGCCGAAGATACAGCCCTGGGGAACGCCAATAAACATAAACAGTTAACAGATAATATATGAAGAAATATTCAAAGTAAAAACATATTATGCTAATAAAGTGGTTACTGAAGTTACGCATACGCATTAAAGTTATAAAACAGAGCTCTTGTGTGAATACAAAACAAAGTAAAGCTTTATTTAAACAATACGCTGATACTTTCCAAGCCAAAACTGTTGTTTCTCACGAAATTCGACTCCCGTGTCGATTTACTTTGTGCACATATGTAACCAGAAACGAGTGTCATTAGAAAGTGTAGTATTGGTTGACCGTCCATCAGATATATTTTAACTCACTCCAATTTATGTATTTCGAGGAATCAGGAATTATGAAATAAATCACGTTATCATTACAGAAAAATACGCGAGAACCTTAGTTACTCCGTTATTTATACCCGAGGTTGACTCATATTCGTATATTAACTCCAAAAGCCTTGTGAATAATTTCCGGGAAACTTGCCGGATCGTTGAGCAAACAAAAAGCGAATCTTAATTTCCATGTACCAAAAAGCGGTATGTTTGCGCTGCACATGCGTCGACAATGACCCGGCTGGCTGGCTGGCGAGACGTACTGGCACCGTCAGTTGTTTTGGACAAGTCGACCTATGTGCGCGCGCGCTGCCGTCGACGTCTTCCACGGATTTTTGCCTTCAAAATTCGCGTTCATTAAGACGCGCCAAAATATATGAAACAGTGCCTTTAAAATTGATATCGGATTTAATCGGTCGGATTTAGAACTTTGTGCAGTTGTGTGTGATTAAACTTTGTTTTTATTATAGTACCTATATATTTTTTCATCAAACTCAATTTGTTTATCTTGCTTCATATAAATTTCAATAAGCTTGAGATACTAAGGATCGGTATTACTGTTTGTGCGTGTTGTTAATTAAGATAAATGGCAATTTGCACAATTTAATATCGAGGTGAATTTTGTTATTGATTGCGTGAGCAACGCGCTCGTCATTATCGTTTGCTATCAGACTTATCTTTGCTATCTTTGGTTTCAACCTTGTAATCTGTTGTAGGTTAATATAACACTGCTTGAAGCAATTTGTATTAAATGTGTACTTTCATGTAATGTGCTAATTAGGAGACAGTTGTTGTAATTTAAATCTTTATTCATACCGACACTTTCGCCCCTTAACCTACGTTTCTATTTCTGTTAAACTTTAATTATTCTTTGTGTCCGCTAAAGGCATGTAAACATTCAAATACTCGGCGTCTTTGTAATTTGTATTCAACGCGAGTTAAAGATTTCAATTTGGCCGCATATTTGTGTGTCGTTTGTTGATAGTGTAATTGTGATGGATTCGTCCTATATTGCCCACACCATTGCCTCTATTGACGTTTATTAAGCCAGCGTTGACAGGATTGACGTGTCATTAGAACTCTACTCCATGACGAAAATATGGGTTATTACATCTTCCTGTTTACTACATAATATTCACATTATGTGTTTGCCTGTTGTCATCCTCAAAGTTGGGTTAATTTAAATATATTCGTTGGCTAGTGCGCGCAGTTTTTGCTCGTTTCCACATTAGGTTGGGGCAAGTTAGCTTATTTGGTGCAAGCTCGGCGTCGACAACGTTATTGCGTACTTTGAGGTGGTTAGACGGATTCTTGCCTGTCGCAGCCTAGTTTTAAACAACTTTGTGTTTTCCTGTTTTGTATAATTGGTTAGCAATAGGAGAATCGGTTGTATTTCAATGATTACTGCTGTTATTATCAACCATTCCACAAAGGACATAGTAGAGTATCTGTTTAATTGATGTTCTGATTAAACAGCTGGTTTCATTTGCATTGTAATTCATTTGACTTCTACATAGACGTGCGGTGAAGAAGTCGTCACCTCTTTTCTTTTTCTACTTGTTTATTTCTTGTGTCTTCTCCTTATGTTAATATAAGGTTAAATGGTTTACGTATTTGGGTGTGGTCTTCGGTCAAGGTTTCCCTCAAGTTGATAGTACTGGCCACGTCGCACCTGTATTATAGACATTTTTCATTAAATGTAGATGCGTCATTGTTGCTGCTACTGGTCGACACAATGTTTACACACGTTCTAGGACCTGCGCATGAGTCACACATGTCATGTCCGCTGCCAGATGATAATGACGACTGATCTCAGTGATCAGTTCGATTCTGACCGTCAGAGCACGCGCATTGTTTACTCAGTTTTTTGTTGATGTTTATTTATTTTTCGTAAGCCCTATTATACAACAGTGACTTCATAGTGAATTAAGAAAGTGTAATTGTACGATATGCATTGTCCGATGCAAATAATAATAAAGTGTTGATCTTGTGTGTGAAACGTTATTGCTCAATTGACTCCTCATTACAAATGGAGCACGAAGCCCTCAAGGTTTTTTAGTGGCGCTATCAATATCGCATATCGATCTCATTCTAGTCAGTGCAGTGATTGAACAATTAATAACAATGTTACTTGAAACGCTCATTGGACTTGGAGTCTTTGTTTATATACTGTGGAAATATTTGTTGACGTCTAAACAAGAACAAATTCAATATGAACATCCAGAGGATATTAAACCAACGAAAATTGAAAAGGAGATTGAGAGTACTGTAAACGAAACCATACTTAAAGACCCTGCACTTGAAAATGTTGAAACAAAACGACAAATATTTGAATCTATCAAAAATGATCGTAAACCAGTGGTCCAAAATAATCATTTATCTTTAAAAACTGAAAAAATTGTAACACCGAGTGTTTTACTGAAACAACGCAATGAAAAACTACTGAGTGAAAAAGTGGTCAGACGGGAAAGCCCGCCAAAAGAAAGACTTGCGGAATTTCTAGAGAAAACTATTTTGAGCGACGACAAAATACAGTCGATCATACAAAACTTGTCGTTGGATAAAACTGAATTGCTCATACATGATGAACCAGCTAAAGTGCTTTACTCTACTTCTGAAATTATACAACCCCTTACTAAGCAGGAAGGCTGCACAATAAGTGAAAAGGCTGCGGAACTACAAAGTACGATAGATGCTGTAGCAGATAGAATAAAAGGATTTAATGGAAGTATTATCGTAAAAGATGGTGTACAACCTGCCGACGAGGTTGTTGAAAATAAAACAGATGAAAACAAACCTGTTTTGAAGCGTCTTCAAAAGCAGCCAGGATTTCCACAGGGTCTTAACTTTGGCTCGGTTATTGGAGAACTGAAAAATAAAACGAAGAATGCTAGCAACGGAGGTCTTAAACCCGTTTTTAAGAAGTTCGATGTTGATTCCGTGGACAATATTCAGGCAGGTTTCTTTTATAATCAGTTAGAAAATAAAATATGCTGGTTTGAAAACCAGGGTTACCGGATTTATAGAACTTGATTGCCGAAATTAATCAATTCTATTACTGTTTACATCCGTTAACTTCTTTCAATGACGATTCGGTTCGTACATCATCGTTTTTTTTTACAAAATTATTAATTTATTACTTGCAGATTTCCTCTTTACTTTTGACATAGTACCTTCCAGTTATTAAATTCTATACTTAAAGTGTCTGTTTGTAATTCGATCTTATTAGCGTAATAGTTATCAGAACCAGACTTACCTAAGGTTTTGCACAATTAAAGCTATGGTTTCAAGAGACACAGTATACACGATGTTATGCAAGGTGGCGTGACAATAAATTATCAGTCCGTGAATGTGGATCAAATGCAACATAATTATCTATTTACGCAACGAAGGGGTTTTCGATGTACAATAGAAGGAAGATGCCATAATTATAACGTTTCGCACTTTTTTCTCTCCATCAATCTAATGTCTTCATCTACCTTCATTTGTTACATCTGATAATTAAAACAGTGATTTCAAAAAAATGTGCTTCAATGATTAATTTTTTGGTGATCGATAATGTCACGAATATAATATGTTTGCCAAAAAAATAAAGTTAGTCGTAAAAAACATTTATGTAACGACGATTTTTCAATGTATTCTTGTTTGTTCCAGGAATCTCTAAACTCGGTAGACGACAAGAATAAGAGCATTGAAGACAACGAGATAGCAACAACAAACATCTTAGCAGATAGAAGAAACAAATTAGAAACAGCTGCACAAGTAAGTGATCAAAGCCACATACTGATTTGAATGCAGGATTAATATGTCGTAGACCATTACAAAATTTCGATTTCGATTGTTAAACACAAAAATGTAATTACAAGGATACGTGACAAGTTGAATCAAGTAGCATTTATTATTATATGGTACTAAATTAATGATGTGTGAAACATCGTGAGAAAACCCACACATTCATACAAAATCTCTGACCATACTTGATGACCTAAGAAAGGCAATAGGTCACTTGTTTTAACTAGCACATGAGACATGGGCATTGCAACCATAAAATAAATAATACAAAAGAATCCAAGCATTCATTTGGTACTTTATCGCTCCAGTATCCTGCCGCCTGATAAAATACGAGGCCCTAGTACCTTTAAATATTTATATTTTATACTTTTAATTTTAGTGCGGCATGTTCTTACAACTTCATATTTATTACTCTCTTCCTCATGACATTCTCTTTCTAGGTCAAAAAGCGATGGTCTTAAGTTTTTTTGCACATGCGGATTGCATTACTCGTCGTGATTGCACGATCTTTACCAGTAACCGCGTATTTTTTGTCAATGTCGTCAACTGTCATCTCAACGTTCATCATTACACCACAACTTTTATTTGTTTGCCCATCAGGTGAAACGAATGAATCAACTTTCGTTGCAGCTATAAATTTTAAAGTTCAGACCTTGCTTACTGTTTAAACAATTCTGTGTTGCGTAAAATAGCGTTTAACTTGCGTCCAAACGATTCAGTTGATATGCGGAATGCGGTTTACAACAATTGCTCGACCTCTAGGGCCTTTCGAATGTGAGCATTTAGTGTAAAACAAAACAATTTATAATTGTGTTAATAAATGTATCCTTTGACTGCTAAGGATATTTAAAGATCAAGGGCTTAATGGTGTTTGGTACGTATAAAGCCAGTTTTGTTATAGCTCAATGATGCGGTCTGCAAATGCGGTACGGAGTGCGAATATTATGAGTAACTGACCACAGTGATTCATTGTCGATAAAGTTTGCAGTGGTCACTGGGCCCAATTAATTCTAGTTTGATGACATATTGCGCGTGCTGTTAGTTATTTCTTTTGTACAATTTAACGTCATAAATATTGATTCAGCGCCCATAAAACCCAATTATGATTTATCGCAACCTCATACATTTTTATTTTGGTAACATTTGGGTTCCGTACAAAACAAGTGGGCACATAGTGGTTGAATTCAACCATTAAAGCTTTCTAGAATACTTCTACGTCTAAACTTTGAGTATATCTAACTACCCTGTGCGCGCAATATCTCTAAAAGGCGTACGAAGATTTCGCTTCACATGTTAAATAGATACCTATCTGACTTGTAACAAAACTCTTGACACTCAAATACATTGAGCCACTCAATTTCGGCAAGACCGGATAAACACTATTTGCTAAGTATCTATTGGTAAATTGCCAATGCCCATCTACGCGTACTCAATTTATAAATCTTCATACCTATTTTTATAGTCTTTAGGATGCTAAAACCTACCTTTTAAGTCATGGCCTTCCAGTTCTCAATGTAACATGTAGGTAGCCAATTCATGCAAGACTATCTCTCTTGCTCTTGTTTTTCGTGCGATAGTAACTAAACTGCCTGTCGATCCAGTAAAAATTACGCCTCGAAAACTTGAGGTAAGTGATCTGTCAATGCTTAGCATTAATATGGAATGACAGCTCAATTCGCCCTCACTACAACTACATTTTTACGCGGTGATTAATTAACAGAATCGTTAGGCCCTCGGTGGTCCGCCTCTGTACATTAGTGTGCTTGAAGTATTAAATAAATAAATAAATCGCACTGTTGTACGCGTAGTCACCTTATAAAAACGGGCTATGTCGAAGATTTCTGCTGATTATCGTAGAAATCATACTCGACATTGTAGACTCCTCTTGACATTGTCATGATCAAAACAAGAAAAAATACGAGATGCCAAAAGTGGCATTTACGTTTTTTTTTTAAATATAAAGCATTATTGTTTAGTAACAACGGAAAAGGACAGACTGCTTACAGCTTTGGGATGCCCTAAGCTACCGAGTAATTATAATTTTATTGTTTATTTAAAGTGCATTGCAAAATCCTACTGGGGTCACTCGGAGCTACAACGGCCTCGGGCTACAACGTTTCTCACTTAACCGATGTGTTGAAATGTTGTATGTAGACAAAATCCGTTTTTACGGGTGCTAGCAATGATATTATAAGTAAAAAGGTGGTAGGTTATACGCGCTCAGCAAGTGACACGTTAAAATGTGGCTAACTAGCCACACTTCACCTCAGTGTGGCGTCGCGCCCCAACGGACTCGTGCGTGCGTTAGTGTGCCGTTTTTGACCTTTTTACTTATAATATCATTGTGCTAGTGTCAGAGTTTTTATGCCGCCGATTGAGCATGAGTATCTATACCTCCTTTTATTCGATTTTTTATACTAAAATCTACTCCCGAATGGGTTTGGATAGTAATAAAGACATTCAATAGGTACTTGCTATAATAGACGGGTCATCACTCACAACATTTTCGTCCGATACTTGTGTCCGAGCCGAGTGGACAATATTGGTACTTATAATATTCCAGACGGCGTTAGTGAGACATGGGATCATAGTTTTCCTATGACATTTCTACGCAATTTTTTTTCTGAAGACAGGAAGAGGGAAGAATGGAAGGGAGGCCTTTGCCCTGCAGTGGGACACCACAGGCTCATAATAATAATAATAAAATTGGCCGGCCAGAGTGAACTCTGACGAGGAATGGAGCTCCCACCTCTTTCTTGCCTTAGTTGGCCGGCTAGAGTGGAGATTCGCAAGAACAAACGTGCTCGGAGGAAGGAAGCATTTCAGTAAGGTGCTGTTAGGGATCTTGACTGTACTTCCGGGATTGTCCTGATAGCCGTGGAATGCCTCTCCACTCCTCAAGCACCTCAGGTCATGTTGCCCTCTTGTCGCTACGTCACTCTGTGCTAGCGGTCGTTTTAGAGGGCCCATTATTGAGTGTGCCAGTCACCCCTTGTCATTTAATCTGTGTATATGTAACATTGATAAGGCAGTGGCCATAGTCTTTCATAGTTATACGTATCCAGTCAATTTTAGCTACCCTGACCTATAGTCCAGTACTTTTGTTACCATATTCTGCAATAGTCTTACTCCAGTCGTAGGTTTTCCTTGGGTGCACTTGTCTAGTGCATACAGGGAAAATCTGCGATTGGTACCTCAATTCTTTAAAAACGACAAAGGGCCTCTGCGAGTTGGCTTCGGCCCCTCGTACGCCTTCCAAAGGTCCGGAACCCAAGGGTTCCGAGAAATAACAACAAATAATAATAATAATTTCTACCGCATGTCCTCTACAGTATCATAAATCTCTTTGGATAGTAAAAATCACCACGTTCCTCAATTGTTTCAGGGTTGGCGCAAGCGGGTCCCACAGACGGATGCCTCTCTATTTACGGTAGCTGGTCGGTTGGAAAGAGACAAAGTGGTGTCAGCGACACCCCCCCTCACCCCACCGCCGACTGCCACCGCACCTGTGACTGCCTCACCCGGAATACCTCCGCCTAATACGTTCAAGTAAGAACTTTTTGATTTAATATCGGAAGAGGTTGAAAATAAACATTCTGCCAAGACACCGTGACTCTGAAAGAGTCAGAATCAGAATAAAAAATATTATATTTATGAAAAATAGGGACACAGTTGGTCAATTTTTGAAAAATCAATATTATACAAGATGTCAATATGTGACACTTACGTTTTTGTTAAAATATGAAGCATTACTGTCTAGTACCGCCAACACTGGACCGACTACTGTTAACAGTTTTGGTACAGCCCTAGGCTAGCCAGTAAACGTAACTGTTTACTTGAAGGTAATTTCAAAATCTTACTAGTGCCACCCAGAGCAGGTTATCACTTTTTCACTTAACCAAAGTATCTAATATTTTAACCACAAACTAACTTTGTCATTAGCTGTATTGGCACAGGAAAAAACTTATAAGGAGTTTTCTACACACGCCTGTCTTTGAACTACAGCTTGGCAAAAAAGAGTAGAAAATAATGGAGGCGCCACTGTGCTCTTCGTATGGCAACACGTGGCAACCGCATAGCGTACCAACCTAGTCTAGATACTTAGCTGTTTTTTAGACAAAATAATCTAATTTTGTATTATTTTTTACATCAGTAAGTAATCACGTTCAATCGTGTCAATTAGAGACACAATAGTAAGACAATGACAGCGTGGACACCGGTGTCCTCTTGGGGTGTAATGAATTAATTGAACAAGGACGTGTTCTCGACACGCATGATGATTACTTACCTAAAAATAACAAATTGGGTTAATACTTAACTCCTGAGTACATAACATTGTTTAGGAATTATAAAAAAAGAAAACATTACATTGTATAACATAATTTCTATATTTCTAGTAAAGCTTCCACTAAATATTCTACCCCGAACACGTAGGCCGCAAACTCATCTGAGTCATGTTCGGGTTCAGAGGCGATGCTGCTATCATCTTCTATATTTATTACTAATCGCTTTATTTCCTCATTCATAGTTATTTTTTTCCAGTAATACTTTTCTATTTTTATTACATGTTAGCAGTTCGGAGTATCAGTATCAGTATTACATGTCAGGAGTTCTTCCAATCCTCCTCGGTAATAGATAGTTGCTTGAAATGCACGTTCAGCTGCTTCCTGTAAAGACGAAATATTTCATTTATCCCTAACAATATTAAAAGTAAAACATTTTTATCACATACTGTTAATAAGCCGGATGTAGAAAATACCCTTTTGTTTATCTCCTTCCAGCACGATTTTGCTTAGAACGATAACAGATTTTCCTGAATTAAATAATAGACTTAGACTAAGACACGACAATTTCTTTTACATTTCTAATGCAAACGCTAGAACAAATAATTATTTCCCTTGATATCGCACTTAAAGTATAATTTACGAAGAAATTGAATTTTCATTCAGTTAAAAGTCAAGTCACCAAAGTATCAATTTATCTCAACGCGCTATACCAGAGTAATGCAGAAAAAATGTAAACATAACCTATGTGCTCGACATTTATTGTTTCAAATTTCTAGTTATTCCTTATGCAAGCAAATTAATATAGCTTTTTATTCATCAATTAACACTTGATTCAACCAAAATCAACAAAATAAACTCTTACATACCTGTCTTATCAGCGGTTCTTTGGTAAATATTGTGAAATTCAGAAAGAATAGTTTGGGCCTCATGTTCCCCCAGAAATCGCCTGTACACCTTTTAAATAACCTTCCTGCCAGCACTCCGAATAGTTTTATTAATTATTCTTCACTTTTTACGTTTATTAATCAACGTTTGGTGGTCGAAATTAAAATTTTACAAAATCGTGAACTTTGTTTATTATGAAATGTCATTATTTTGGAAATGTTACCAACAGTCAAAAATTTAGTTCCGTTTCTACACTTTTTTGCCAAGCTGTAATCAAACATACATAAGTTACTAAATTACAAGTAATACAACTATTTCTTGTCTGGCCTGTTGGTCTAGAAGTTAGTGATCCTGACTGCTATGCCGGAGGTCGTGGGTTCGATTCCCACCATGAGCATGATCATTTGTTCTGTGTCTGGGTGTAATTTATCTATAATATGTATGTATTTAGAAATATATAAGTATTATCAGCTGTTTAGTACCCATAACACAAGCTCTCAAGCTTAACTTGGCACTAAATGGCGTTGTGTGAAACGTTGTGGAATATTTATTTATTATTTATTTATTTCAGGTCTCGCAAGCAAACGTCCCCTACGAACGGATTCGCTTCGGGCCCGCTTCGGTCAGCGTCGTGTGCCGTTGTAAGCTCAGCGGCCGTCGACAACAAGCCTAAGAACAACAGAGTTGACAGGGAGTCCTTCAAACGAAGTCACTCTGTCAGTGAGAGTATCAGCAGGGTTGATGAAAGTGAGTACTTTTCAACATAACATCAATTATGTCTCATGCAATAAGAGGCAAGCCATCAAATCGGCACGAAGCCTCATTCCGGGCTGCTGTTAAGAAATTTCAGATGGATAGACCTAGTAACAATTTGTCCGATCTGGAAATCAAACCTAGGACCTCATGCTCGGCTTTAATGCTAACGACCACTAGACCAAAGAGCCAGTAGTTTATTTATGTTATACGGAATGAAAGGAAGGAGAAGAAAAAAATATTGTGTTAGCATTGGTAAATGTATTGTCTGATTCTGTGGAAAATAAAGCTTTTAAATAATGTTCTTTAATAAGGACCTTGTTATGCCACTTTTTGCCAACTTAAATAGAAAGTAGAATGAAGAGAAGGACCTTTAGGGCCTAATTTTGTAACTTTTTAATTTCATTGAATAGGTACATTTTAATATTTCCTCTCGTGTCAAGTCCAATCGTTATTTAGGCCAATAACATCAAAATATAAAAACATAACGCTTTTATATAATTATATTTTCCTTCCTTCCAGTCTATATAAGTACAATAGTCATCATTTAAAATGTTAATTCAAAATCATTTAAAAACTTTAGCAAAATTTAATGTTTTAATAAATAAGTATTTTTCTATTAGTCATTAAAAATCTGTTCCTTGTACTTTTCATTTTTTATATCATTATAGGGGCCGGAAGTTATCAGCATTACATAAATACTTATGTTAGTAACCTATATAATCGCCAGAGAACGCGACAATCAATTAATTTTGTTTACAAATATAAGTCAAGCGTCATCAGAATAGGTGACCTGTCACGAACTTTCTCCCTCTAGATGATATATATAGAGATTCATTACATTCTACTTTATACAAGCTCTGTGGGTTACAGAGCTTGTATAAAGTACCGCGCTCGGAATTTAACTTCATTCATATGGTTTAAGAACTTAATTTTTCTCATCAGAATTAACAATAATTCACTTAAGTACTGAGAAACTAGGTTTACAATAATTATGTTTTAAAGAACGCACAGAAACAGAAACAATACCTACTTAAAAGTCATTTTTAAACAAAATTAAAACTATGTAAGTAGGTAGGTGATCACAAAAGAGTTTGTTGTCACCAACCAAGTGAGCGTAGATCTAAAGTAAAACTACACACCCACTAGATGTGTCCTAATCATCCAAAAAATATAGTGTCAGTGCCATCACAATCAGTCCAACTGTTTCGGAGATCAATCCAAACAAACAGATCGCTAGAGACAAACATTTAATCTTTTAGCACAAGTATCTACTTTGTAGTACACACGGCTACACATCAAGCGATACATTTCCAGTTTACGCTGACCTTGCATTGTACGGAAATCCTATACTATACGAGATCAGCTTATAGTGAAAATGTATAGCTTGATGTGTACCACCATGTATGATTTTGATTTTGAAGTAAAATAGTGGGCAACAACAGCTTTACCGTGAAATAAAGAAACTAGACGGATTCCACAAGTGTTTAACATCTTACAGTGTATTATTCATTTTAGTAAAATGTAGGCATTGACTGATTTAAGAACGTGAAGACTTACTTATTGCGTAAATGGTATGACAATGTTGTAAAAAAATCATAACAATGGGTAACTCTTATTCGATGGGTCTCCATAGAAAACGACGCTCTGGAAATAACACTCTAATGCTCAATAGATACTCTTCCATTGATTCAATCAATAACCTTATTAATTTTGTACAAAGTGGAACATTGTCGAATGTAGGTAATTAGGTTTTTGTTGTGTGAACAAATATTTTATTATGCTATGTTATCACACTTATCAGTTTTACACGTAATATAAGTGTTAAATAATTAAAGGATACATGCACTTTTAAAGCTGATCCTGATACTTGAAAGATATCAAATCAATTGTCATATCATTTCGTTTACCTAACAACTTTGTTAAGCTGATCAATAATATCTGATTAAACGATTATGTCTTGCAGCAACGTGTTAAATTATGAAGGAAAAATCGGTGAAGGAAAACATCGTGAGGAAACCGGCATGTCCTAGAACCAAAAAATCGAAGACATGTGACATCTACCAATTCGCACTGAGCCCGCGTGTAGATTATGGCCCATACGCAAAATACGCGCTTTGACGTATAGATAACATAGGATACGGTGATAGGTAGTCGCTTCATGTAAAACACTGGTATTCAGCTGCATTCGGTCCAACTGGAAGCAGACCTTCTGTGCTCCTATTTTTTTGAAGTTATAATTATATTGGTGCGTTAGGGAAAAACACTCACCGTCACAAAAATCCGACACCCTGAAGTTAGCTATAGTCAACATTTTAGTTAATTTTCTATTATGACGCCAAAGTAGGTAGTATAACTTCTAATGCGTGTACACTGTACACACACACACACTTTTTGTGTTGATTTTTTGGTCCTAATCAAGAACTTAATGGTTATAGCATGTAAAAAATAGGACAGGGAATATGACAGAGGTCGTTTTTTTCTACAAACGTAACATAACATTTATTTATTTATCAATAATAATAATGTAAGTATGTATTTAGAAATACCTATGTAAGTATGTTTATCAGCTGTTTAGTACCCTTAACACAAGCTCTTAGCTTAGCTTGGGACTAAATGGCGTTGCGTAAAAAGTTGTGAAATATTTATTTATTTATTTACAACGCGAAAAGATATATTTTTTAGAAAGATTTTTATCTTGTTAAATCAAAGAAGAAATTGTAACTTAGGTACACACATCATACACTTTTTTTTAATTGTACCACTACGCTCGCCGTCGACAGGGAATTCATGCTCACACACTGGAGCCGAAATGGTCTCGTATCCATAGGCTACGGTAACCGCTTACCATCAGGCGAGCCGTAAGCTTGTTTGCCACCGTCGTGGTATAAAAAAAAAACCCCATATCTTGTCCAGTTACTTCTAGAACTAATTTTACGTTTCCATTTCCCAGACGATGAAGCATCAGGCGCTGAACGAACAGGCCAGCCGGTGCAAGTGCCGCGAGCTGATGATGAAACCTTCCAGGCATTCTTCACGCCGGCCATTCAGCAGGAGAGGTTGGCTGACACCGAGGGGGTAGATGTTGATCTAGATGCCATTGACAGCGGGTCTAGGCAAATGTGAGTGCCTAAACATTTTAATAAAGTTCGTAAAAATTACAAATTGAATGTTTGTTGAGACAAGGGTGTAGTATTTTTTGCGGGCCTTGTGGCTAAATAATCACATACGCACGAGCTGATCGAAGGTTAAGCCATTTTAGCCGAGGTCGGTTCGTGGATGGGTGAGCATTTATTTCATATCAAGACCTCTCCTTGCTTTGGAAAACACTTTAAGCTGTTGGTTGTTGCGAGTTGTCAGAAGCCAAAAAGTCTGACTAACTGTCTAACTAACATTTTGCTTGAGTAGGTATCAAACTTTAGTATGCAACAAATGATTTTTTTTCACGATTTCCGAGTTGTTTCCTTAGTAAAACTTGTTGACATTATTGGGTAGAACAACCTGTGAAAATTGGTCCCTTAATTTAAATTTCCCTTGTATACCAACCGCTTTGTTTATCTTGTATTACGCTTGGTGTTCAACCGCATACTGTTAGACTGAAAGTCGACCTTAATTGCATTGGAAGAAGGTTCACTTTAGCTAATACGTATCCTCCCCGGCAGGCTGGCGGGCGAGTGGTCGCGTCGCGCGCGCGTGGCGCGGCGGCACGTGACGTCACGCAACCCGCTGCGTGCGCTGGCGGCGCGCACGGACCTGCGCGACGAGTACGTGCCGCCGCCGCCTACTGTCAAACAGAACTATGTTATTGAGAAATGTGAGTATTTTTAACTTTGAAATAAGCGCGTAAAATAAAAAATACACACGAATATACGTGAAGCCAGCATTTCCAGTATAAGCTGACCTAATATTGTATAGGATTTCCGTTGAATGAGAGGTCAGCTTAAACTGGAAATGCTATGCTTGATGTGGTAGCCTTGTGACTTTTTATTTTATCTTTGGCGTTTATCCTGGTGTTTAAGTGTATTAGTGCCTATTGTATCTTTTCTAATACCTTTTATTTATGTTATTTATCGTTTTTGTTAGTGATCCTACGACTTTCGTTATTTTTACTGTTTTTATTACTTAACACTTCACAACCTGTAATTGGCTTTGTGCATTTGTTACAGCTGTTGGCTTCAAATAAATAAACAATCTTCATATGTAAAAGTCTGGTGCCTTAATGTTTGTCTGGCATAAAATCCCGTAACCACTCAACCAATTCTAATGAAATTTGGGTTACTGTGTGTAATTGTTCAAAGTTAAATGATAGGATAGTTTTAGCTCGATGATTATTGACTTCAATATTTTCTTACATATTAACATAATTGCTAGCAATGGACTGATAGTTTATATCTATGGAGGCCATTTTCGAGTACCAACTGTCGATATAAAAGACAACAAATCACTTTTCAATGTATAGTAGATTGTTCAACAACGTTTGAAAACATTGTTGTAACTTGTGCCCTGAGCCTTTTATTTGGGATAGTTCAGTCATCATAATGTGACTACTTTTATTAGGTACCTTGGTTTCTGTCTGTTTAAATAATTGTACATATGTGGAAATTAACAAATATAAACAATATTTTAGTGGCAAGTAACGGCGGTCTCGCAGCCGAAGCCCTGGCCGCGCTGGCGAGCCGGGAGGACTTCGCTAACGTAGCGCTGCGCAGTGCAGCCGCCGCGCCCGCCGCGCACGGCAGCAAGCCCACCATGCTGCTGCAGGTCAAGGGACGCCGGAGGGTGCAGGTAAGAATAGAATAAAAAAAAAACATTTATTTATGTTTTAGAAAATTAACAGGAAATTAAATTAAATTAAATAATAAATTTAAAATAGGTACAACATTAAGTGAGCTCACGATTACTGACAAATGCTTGCACTGACTGATCTGGTCCCCTCATTCTGTGTGGTTCTTTCCCTGTAAAGACCATCTCAGACACTAATCTGCATGGATATTACATGATTTGACCCAGATTATGTCTGGACTTTAAAAGAGACTATGACCTCTGAGTTTCTTTCGGTGTTTCTTCTCAGAGTAGTTGAATAGTGAAACTCCGATCTCAATTCCTTACTTAAAAAAATGACGTGTAAAAGTGTTTGTGAAAACTTATTTACAAAAATAAATATCATTTATTGTTTACCCCAATGTGCCAAAATTCTTTGATCGTATTTCAACTTTATGTGAAACAGAACAAGGTTCCAAATTGAGTCAAATTGTCAAATGGAGACACATTGGGGTAACTTGATGAGCTGGCGTCTGTACATGTTTTTGTTTTGTCTAGCAATACAGATATGTTTTCTAGATTTGACTGGCCTGTTGGTTTAGTAGTTAGTGACCCTGACTGCTATGCCGTAGGTTGTGGGTTCGATTGCCACCTAGGGCAAATGGTTGTGTGAAGAGCACGATCATTTGTTCTGTGTCTGGGTGCAAATCATCTATAATATGTATGTATTTAGAAATATATAAGTATGTTTATCAGCTGCTTAGTACCCATAACACAAGGTCTCAAGCTTAACTTGGGATACATTATGAAATGGGCGTAGTGGAATATTTATTTATTTTTTATGACAGTACTCCACTATTTTACTATTTGTAACTTGCTTACAGACTCGTCTGGTGGAGCCTGTCCACACGAGCGTGAACCGCGGCGACTGCTTTGTGCTGATCACGTCCGACCAGCTCTTCTTATACATAGGACTGTACGCCAACGTCATTGAAAAGTAAGTACCTACATAGCGTTAGTTAATATAACAGAAAAACTGGTAGAGCCACTTCTTAAGGAAAGCAATCAGCTGAATTAGTTGTTACTGCTTGCGGTAGCGTCGGTGGTCGGGTTGCCTCAAATATGGCGAAGGAGTAATGTCTGACCATTGCCATATGCTCGTGAACGGGTGCTGCTTGTGGTAACTGGTCGTGTGAAGTGGCGGATTTTTACTTCTTTTACCACAGCGCTTTCTTTCATAGCTTGAAAAAAAAAACGTCTTTCGATATATTTTCTCTCTTAATACTAATACCTGAAGTCTTTTTAAAAATATTTTTATCCAATTTACATCCACCGAAGATTAAGAGATTGGACATAGTCAAAGTTAATGTGAATTGCAGAAAGCTGAAATGGTAAATTTCGACCACTACGCGATTAGTCTAAGATCCCGTTAAGAACGACATTCACCGAGCTGGTTAGTGAATGAAACCTATTTTATATTAAATTTAATATGTCAATAAATATATTGCATATGGGTTGCCTAAAAAATTTCAGTCCTCTAAACGGGATCCTATACTAGATTGTATTGAATCGTTCCGCACAGAATTACACTAAAACAATTATTTTCCCTGCTCCAGGAACCGCAGCACAGACATCGCTCTACACATCCAGAACACAAAAGACCTAGGTTGCAAAAACTCCACCGGGATCATCAAAATAGACGAACAAATAAAAAACTTCAGCAACAAACACTGGAATCAATTCTGGTCACTTCTTGGCGTTACTGAGGGCGTTGAGGACTACAAGCCCGTTGAAACAGGACATGCTGAAGAAGATGAGATATTTGAGTCCTGCATCCTTCAAACTAACATGTGCTACGAAGTCATGGACGATGAACTCGTGCCAATCAAGGAGTACTGGGGCCAAGTACCAAAAATCGCGATGCTGAACCAAACCAAAGTGATCGTTTTCGATTTTGGCTCAGAAATGTATATCTGGTACGGCAAGAATGTACCCCTTGAAAGTCGACGCCGAGCGGCGCAGTTAGCACAGGAAATGTTCGACGAAGGATACAACTATGAGGAGTGTCACATCAACCCATTAAACGCAGCAATGTACCAGGGAGCAAGGGAAGCCACCGAACCACCCACCAAAGCCTCAAACAGTCGACCAGAATGGGCCATTTTATCCAAAATCACACAACACATGGAAACCATTCTCTTCAAAGAAAAGTTCCTCGACTGGCCCGACTATTCACGAGTCATCAAAGTCAAAACACCCGAGAATAAATCCAATGGTGTCGAAATCAACCCTTGCGATGCCGAGGAGATGTGGTCGAACGAGTACCAGGATCCAGATCTCATATTAGAAGGATCCCACGTCGGCCGCGGCACGCACTATTACGACAAACAGAACATGAGGCACTACGACATCAAGACCAAATCCGTATGCAAATGGGTCATTCAAGAGTACGATTACCAAAAAGTGGAGAATGAGTCCGAAATAGGGGAGTTCTTCTCCGCCGACAGTTATATTATAAGATGGGAGTACCAGATCACAATGACTGGTCGAGAACTGAACGGGAAACCATCGAAGCACAACGTTACTGGTAGGGATAGATGCACGTACTTCTGTTGGCAAGGACGAGACGCCAGTTCAAACGAGAAAGGCACTGCGGCTTTGCTAACCGTCGAGTTGGACAGAGAAAAGGGACCACAAGTTCGTGTAGCACAGGGGAACGAGCCACCTGCCTTCTTAAACCAGTTCCAGGGCAACCTAGTCATCCACCAAGGGAAGCGAGACACGGACAAAAGCAGATACAGGCTGTTCGTGACCCGAGGCAACCTGTCCAACGAAGCTTATCTACTCCAAGTTCCATGTTCAGTGCGTCAGCTTAGAAGCCGCGGGTCCTTACTCCTCGTCGACACTGAAAAGGGATGTCTGTACATCTGGCACGGAGCTCGAAGCATGAAGCATACCAAGAACATAGCTATCGAACTAGCGAACAAACTAATTGCTAGGAAGTCGAAGTATTTGTTCGGAGATAATGTTTCTGATGTGAAGATCACTGAAGTGCGGGAAGGGGAGGAGCCTAAGGAGGTGCTGGAGGCGCTGGGCGTGGCCAACAAGCAGCACTACACGTCGGTGCTGGGGGCCGCGCGGGAGGGCGTGGGCGCGGCGTCCCCCCGGCTGTACCACTTCACGGACCTGGGCGGGCAGTTCGAGGCCAACGAGGTGTTGTCGCCGCTGAGACACGAGCATCTAGCGACACCCTTCCCTTTTGATCAAAAGGAGTTGTATTCGGCTTCGCAACCAGGTATGATTGCAGTCATTGTTTTCGAAACTTCTCTAGGATATAACTGCACTGTTTTTCATTTAGGGCCGCCTCCGAATTCTTGTCGCAATAAATAGTAATGAATCTTACGCAGCAAATGCTAAGGTGTCCTTCAGGGTTCTTACCTGGGACCAGTTCTGTGTTCAATCTTGATCAAGAATTGCAAGTATTGTGTAGCTTATTTTATTTTGAATATTTACACCAATGACTTATTAGGTTCAGTTCCATAGTTACTTTAGGTTAATTGTTTTGGGACAAAAAATCCTATTCTATTATTTGGACAATAATTACAAGAAACCTGGTGTGCAAAGTGGATATATGTATAAAATACACCTATCTCTTCGAAGAATCCCTATGAAGTGATATATATTTTCTTAAATTAGCATGTGTTACTTTTCTAGCTCTGTTCCTATTGGACGACGGCGCGTGCGTATGGCTGTGGCAGGGCTGGTGGCCGCGCGGGGAGGACGGAGAACTCGAACCTGCCGAGAGGAATGCCGGTCAGTACATACTTTATTTCATAATGTACCTACCTACCTTTATTTTGCGACTAGCACTTCGCTCGCGACAATGTTCTGTAAGTGAATCTGCAAGGGTACAAAAAAAAACCGGAGTGAAACCTAGCGACCTATAAAATCAAAGCTAAAAAAAAAAACAATCAAATCAAAACTAGGCGGAGGGTCAGCACTTTTTGAACGTCCCTCAAAAACCTCCCATTGTCCTTATTAAGGCATGTTTTCTTGGTTGTATCTCCTAGGCGTGGGCGCATTCGCGGCGCGCTGGCAGGCCCTGCGCGTGGCGGCGCTGCGCACGTGCGACGCGTACTGGCGCGTGTCGCGAGCCGGTGACGTCAGCGGTGACGTCAGCACGCGCCCCGACGTGCGGCTGGTGGCGGCCGGCCTCGAGCCGCAAGCCTTCACCGACCTGTTCGACACCTGGACCGACCATGATCACGCAGCAGACGCGAATATCAACGTGAGTACGCTTCTCTATGGCTTATAACGGACAATTTGTATTTGGAACTATTAAAAAACTTTAAAAAACTACTAATGATAATTATTATAAATAAAAAGGTATCTACATAGGTTACCTAAACAACATTCGATCTTCAAAAACGGCTCACTAACGCACGCATGCGTCCGTTGACGGCGCGACGGGACACTGAGGTGAAGTATGGCTAGTTAGCCACATTTTAACATGTCGCTTGCTGAGCGCTTATAACCTATGTACACCTTTTTACTTATAATATCATTGGGTACTGCTAGGAAATCTACAACAACACATGTAGCATGACCACCGTAGAAACATTTCGTCTACAGAAGAATTGACAAAATGATAGATTGTAGAAACATTTCTTTCCTATTGAGCGCGACAATGTCAAGAATGAAGATACGATATATTATGTGTAGATACTTCAGTCTACAATATCGAGCATTATTACGTCTATAATGATGGCTTCGCCGTTTCTGTTCGGTAGAGTTTAGGCCGTGTAGATTCAAAAGCTTAGCTCTACATGAGATCTGATATCTTTTTCACAGGGCAAACCTTATGAGGTCGTCTTGGCAACATTTTACATGAAATGTTTAGGTGGGATTTCAGTTCTTTTTGTAAGTTGCTAGGCAACTTCCACCCCCCTCCCCCATTTTAGGGGATGGGGGGTGAAAGTTAAATGTTTATGATTTTTTTTGTTGGTTGTATACTAAACTTAGGTTACATACCAAATTTCAGCTTTCTAGTATTTCAGGAAGTAGCCAAACATTTTGATGATCATCAGTGTGTCAGTGACGAAATCGGTGTTTTTTAGATATCAATAAAATCTAAAGTATTACAGCTATTAAACTGAGACTTTGTATGTTTTCTTAGTCTATTATTGACATCATATCCTGAGAATATGAACTATCTGGTACATCGGAAACCAACTCTATGAGGGTTAAAAAAACGACGAAACACTTCGAGAAAAGGTAGGTAGTGCCCTTGCGCTTTGCTTGGCTCGTCTTGGCGGGGGCACTGCTGTGCCCCGAGATCTAAACCTATTTTAAATTAATATTCTCAAGTCTCGGACTCTGATGAGAAAAATGGCCTGAAGTGTCTACCGAAATAATTTTAAACCTTTCATGACATGGAACCAGAACTATTTTCCGTTTAACAAATTGGTTTTAGGTTTCGCCAATTTAAATGTATTGCTAAGGAATTGGGAAGGTGAAACTATTAAATTGATTTTTTGAATTGAAGAAATGTTTATATCCCAACTGTCAAAAGTAGAGAAAAATCGACCGCATGCTCGACATTGTAGACTCTTGTCTACTGAAGAATCGACACACTTTTTCTCACTTCTGTATTTTGACATTATCATGGTAGAGACGGAATAATTGTTTCTACCATCTGTCACTTTGTTCTGTTTCTTGCTACGCGTGCTGTCCTATACATATTACATGTGTGAGGACATAAATAGGTCATTTGTTTTGGGCTTAGTTAAAATGGTTCTTAATGACGAGAACAAAGAAAGATGATGAACAAAAACAAAAATTGTGTACTTTTACAACTTCAGCTTTATATTATGCTATGCTATATTGGGGCAAGTTGGTGCTACGGATAGTTTAATGTTACTGGGTTTTAAGCGTGTTTGTATACAATTTTAGGGACATGCTTTTCGTACTGTTAGGATGGCGCTCCGTGGGTCCTTTAATTGAAACACGTATTTACTACTACACTGAATTTATTTTAAATTACACACCAAAATTACATTAGTCGGAAAAAATATGTGGTAAGAATGAATTTTGTAGGTTGACTGCCGCTGCTTGCATGGCGAGCAGTTTTATATATTATACAAATTCCCAAATCAGCTAATTTGTTATAACATCTCCCCCCTTAAGACGGAGCTTTATAATAAAAAATTAAGCGAAGGATAAAATTTAAATACAAGAATAAAATTGTTCCAAACGGAAAGGGAATGGTAGAGTAAATATTTTCACAAAAATAAAAGTACAACTAGAGTAAATTAAAACATTACAAAATTAATGGAAAAAATAGTTAAAATTATACACAAATTAGTATAAATGAAAACCAATTCAAATAAGTAACAAGAGTACTACTTAATTAAAGTTAAGAGAAAATTTTGACATAACAAAATATTCAAATTGCACAAGTTCAAGGGAAAACACATTTAAATATGTATAAACAAATTTAATTAAATTTAACAGCTTTAAAAATAATTTAATTACAAAAGAACAATGCAAAAACACATTGAAATGTTGGATAAATAAAGACAAATAACGGTAACAGTAAATTTAAACATTACAAAATAATAGAAAAATAATTAAAATTACACAAGTTTATACAAAATGTAAACAAATTCAAATAAGTTACAAGAGTAATTGAACTTAAAGGAAAACTTAGATATAACAAAAATAATTAAGTTACACAAGTACAAAGCAAAAATACATTTAAATAATAAAATTATGTTACTTAAACAGGGATAATTTATTTAGGCTGGTTTTATTTCATTAACGTGATATTTTATACGTTTTCTATTTACACATAGGGTGACATTCGTTTTTCCGTGCGTCTTCATAATTTTATAGGGTCCCTTCCAGATTGGGGACAAAGCCTTACGCAATCTATGATGCTGTTTTAAATACACCATATCTCCAGTTTTGTAGTTTTTTCCTTTATTAGCAGAAATATCGTAATACCTTTTTGATTGCTCTTTGCTTTTGTTAATGTTTTCCAAAGCTCTTTCTCGCGAGAATTTCATTCTATACTGTAAAGCGCGGATATACTCGTGGTAAGTGGCATTATTATAGGATTCAGGAAAACTACTGGGAATAGTGGGTTTGTACCCGTATAATAACTCATAAGGGGTAAATTCAGTAGTACAATGAGGAGTTGTGTTATACGACAAAATTGCGGTTGCTAGATAGGAATGCCAGTCATCGTGATCGTCATTGACAAAAGACTTAAGGTATTCCTTAAGTGTTGCATGGCTACGCTCTAGCGCACCGTTTGTTTGAGGATGGTAAGGGGAAGAAAATATTTTTTTTATTTTAAGGATCTCGGTTAATTGCCGAAACAATTCGGATGTAAAACATGTACCTTGATCGGTAAGAATTGTTTTTGGAAACCCAAATAGAGAAATGAAATGAATTAGACTACGTGCAACTTCATCTGTTGCAGAAGTTACCATAGGATATGCAGATGAGAATTTAGTTAAATCATCTTGAAGAGTTAAAATGTATTTAAATTTCTGAAGACCAGCTTCAGGTAAAGGACCTACAATGTCTAATGCTAATCTTTCGAATGGTTTAGTACTTGATGAAGTTATAACCATGGGGGCCTTATTAGAACTACGCAATGGTTTATTCACTTGGCAGAGTTTACAATCTTTAACAAAACGTTGAATGTCAGATTGCATACTTTTCCAATAGTACGACGTTTTAATCCTGTTATACATTCTTTTGAAACCTGGGTGACCAGCTACGGTAGTCCCGTGGTTTTCTTGAAGGATATTAGGGACTTCAGCAGGATTTGGATATCGAATTTGGTTTTTATAAACATGAATTTTAATGTTAGTGCCGTGGAAAATATACGATATCATGTTATATATTTTTACATAAACTAATTTAGTGAAGGGTTCTGTAAAATCTGAAACAGATAACTCTTCAATTTCCTTGTGTGTTATAATTTGATCCCTTAATTTTAGTAATAGATTGTAAATTGTTTTGTAAGAAGTTTCTTCGTAATGATGAACTTTAGTAAATAAGAAATAGATCGTTTTATTATTTGCATCGACCGACTGTACGGTTTCAAGTTCACGCTCAGCTGATTGCAACTCAGCAGAATTTGGTATCATTGACAACAGCTGTTCGCAGTGCGGCATAGTGTTGTCGAAGTCAAGTGAAACGGGACACGCAATTATATTTTGTTTCGATAAATGTAAACTTGCATTGTGTTCTTCAATCTTCGTATCACTAGAGATGGTTTTAGTAAATTGTTTTTTCGTATATTCTTCATAGGTAGTTTTATTTAAATTGGAATGAACAATTGAATTTACTGGATAGCGAGATAAAGCATCTGCATTTGAATTTACTCGACCAGGCTTGTAAATAATCTCGTAGTCCGAAACGACCGAAACTCTGTCATTAATGTTGTTAATGGTAAATGTTTTTTCACGTAAAAGATTCGGATTTTCGAGAAATGAGGAACTGTATTTAAAATCTTTATTAAGAGACTTGGAAGTCTCTGTATGTGCACTAACCTGTGTTTGAGAAAAATTAGGAACACAGTTTGAAGGATTTAAATTACCTTTAGTAGCACTAACCTGTGTTGGAAATAATGTAGGAACACAGGGTTGAATAAAAACGTTTTTCGTGTCAATTAAATTGTGAACATTAGGTTTCGGCAGACACGGAACCGAAACCCTATTTAGTTTAAACCAGCATTTTCATTAGAAGTGTCAACATGATGTACATTAGAGCGATTATTGCTCGACACGTTACTTGAACTCGGTGCAGTTGCACTGGATAGTGTAGAGTTACGTGGATCGGTAGGCGAATTACTGTTATTGGCTTTTGCTTTAAGTTTACGACATTCGCCTATTAAATGACCACGTTTCTTACAATAAGCACAAAATTTATTTGTATAAAAATTAGAGTTATGATATTGATTAGTATGAATAATATTTTGCTCGTTATTATTAGCCGTATTAACGTGATATAATTTAGGCGAAGAAAGCTTATTTTTATTTTTATAACACTCGGAAGCGACATGGCCGCTCTTATTACATATTGTGCATTGTTTATCACGACGAGTAGATAGTTTCGATAAATTATATAATTTTTCTTCTTCAATAGCTATTGTGATAGATTCTGACAAGGCCTTTGGATTTCTACACCGCACAATATGGGAAAAATTAGAGTTTAACCCTAACAAAAACGTATTAAGAGCCAAATCTTCCATTGCGGCTATACGACCTATAAGTTCTTTATCATTTTGGCAGCTATAATGGATGTCAGCTTGTAGTCGTGTTAAACATGATTCAATGCGGATAGAAAATTGCATCACGTCTTCGGAAGGCAACTGTTTGCATTGTTGTAAATCTAATAGTAAATGAGTGGAATGTTTTTTCTCTCCAAAAGTGGTTCTAAGGAACTGTTTAATTTCTGACCAACTATTGAATTGTTTTAAGCAACAAGCCAATTGGGCTTTACCTTCCAATTGCGAGATGACATATTTACATAAAACGTTCTGCTGTTCTGTAGTTGCTAGAGAAATTGCATTTTCGCAATTTGTTAAAAACGCGGGCAATGACTCACGGTCCCCGTTAAAGGGTTTGATGAATTTTGTGAGGACAGAGAGCGTGATTTTGTCTGCCATTTTTTCTTATATTTTTGGTGGCGGACTATCCTCTGAATAATCTGAATTAGATGAAGACGCAATTTCTTCGGAAATCTCCTTTTTTAGAGGCATTAAAATAATGATGATATAGTTATCGCATTAAAGCACTACAGAACATCAGAAACACAAAACACAAGAAAAATATGAAAGTAATATTGTATACAAAAAATGGAATAAATCTACTTTAAAAGAGTTCTAGAAAAATATTAAAATTATTTTGAAAATTTTGAAAAAAAATCACTTCACTGTAATTAACTTGATCACTTTCACTAGATAAATGGATAGGGAAAACTCACAGTAATAGGGATATGGCAGCAGTGCACGCGAACATTCTGGAAGGATGATGACACATACACGTAGTGTGGCGTGACACGACGTGGCGACCTGGCGATTCAGCGAATCGTATTGCAGGTCGATGACACGACACGTTGCGTTCAGCAGGCACGCGGTGCGACCACGTTGCTGATGAAGTGATGACAGATGATGGATGGTGTGCGATTGGAGGTCGTCAGCGAGACCTCGACGGAGGGTCCTCTTGTGATGCGAGCTTGCACTCGGAAGTGGAGACTGACCGTCGACCGCAAGGCAGTAGGAGATATTCCGGGGTGATGCGGGCTCTCGCTTAATAGCGGAGGCTTATCGTCGATCACGGGTAGCAGGAGGTGTTTCAGGGTGACGCGGGCTCACGCTGAATAGCGGAGGCTAATCGTCGATCACGTGGAATGCAGGTTTCCGGAGTGACGCGGGCTCACGCTAAAAGCGGAGGCTGATCGTCGATCACGTGGAATGCAGTAGCGCGGGCTTAGGCTTTTGGGGAACCCAAGGCTTATCGTCGACTACTCACCGAAAGGACTGCTAAGCCACGGAGCCAACAAATAATATGGTGCAGACGAGTGGCAACGAATCGCGACGCCTACACCTATATATCTCACTTCTGACACCAATTTGTTAGGATGGCGCTCCGTGGGTCCTTTAATTGAAACACGTATTTACTACTACACTGAATTTATTTTAAATTACACACCAAAATTACATTAGTCGGAAAAAATATGTGGTAAGAATGAATTTTGTAGGTTGACTGCCGCTGCTTGCATGGCGAGCAGTTTTATATATTATACAAATTCCCAAATCAGCTAATTTGTTATAACAGTACGCTATATGTATATCTACTGGTAGTGGCTCCCAATGATTATAAGACCTCCAGCAGGGCGATTGCGTATCTCCGTTGACCGGTCGTAGTGATGATTAGATACTGGACAAAGTGCTCAACGATTAGGAGCTCTGACTCATTAAGACGCCATAGCGACGTCGCCGGCTACGTATCCAAGCAGTTAATATTGTAATGTATGGTACAGACGCCAGCACATCAAGTTACCCCAATGTGTCAAATTTTCCCAATTGAATATGAACCTTATTCTGTTTGTCATAAAGTTGAAAAACGATCAAAGAAATCTGACACATTGGGGTAACTTGACGTGCTGGCGTCTGTACCTAACTCACTTGGCGACGGTCTGGCAACGTCGCCAAATTGGAAGCGTGGCCACGAGCTACAGTTCTCTACGTGGCTTCTGGATACTTGGCGGCTTGGCGACATTGCTTCTGTAATGTACACGGTAAACTGCACCTCGCTCACTCAGTCGCCAGTCAGCCGCCAGTCAGCCGCCAGTGTGGACTCTCGCTCGAAATAAAGTTGATAATATTTGCGAACAAGATTTTATAAGATTGTTCTAGTGATTCAGAAACTGATTCAGATATGGATTTGGGGTGTAGGTACTCCTTTCAATTGAGGTAATTAGAGACACAATAGAAAGACAATGACAGGCGGACACCGGTGTCCTCTCGGGGTTTAATGAATTAAGAGAATAAATGTATAAATGAATAGTACCTAGTTGATGTTGTAAATAATGAGTTACGAACTGACTGTCGAGATGCCATGGCCACTCGACTTGGCGAGCTTCGGATGCCAAAAGTAGCCAGGCCTGCGCCGCTGGCGCCATGGCGTCTCGACGGTCAGTTCGTTTACGTCATCAGTACGTTGTCAGAAATGGATGTAGAAGAAATCGCACTTCTTTGTTATCTACGTCGTAGAAAAATAGAAAAAAAAAAGAAACTATGGATTCATCCTTTTATATAAGATCATAATTTTTAAGTAACGATCGGAATACTCGTTAGATGAACTATGCCATATACAAGGACGGTTTTGAATTTCTATTATAAACTTTTCAGTATCGAAACTCATTATTTACAACATCAACTAGGTACTATATATTTCGAGAGAGCGTCCAAAATGGTGGCTGACTGGCGACTGAGTGAGCAAGGTGCAGTGTACATTATAGTGGCAACGTCGCCAAACCGCCAAGTATCCAGAAGCCACATGGAGAACAGTAGCTCGTGGCCACGCTTCCAATTTGGCGACGTTGCCAGACCGTCGCCAAGTGAGTTAGGTACCATACATTTCAATATTAACTGCTTGGATACGTAGCCGGCGACGTCGCCATGGCGTCTTAATGAGGCAGAGCTCTAACTGTGAAATAGAAAAAAAAAAAATTATTTGACATCAGTCATTAAAACACACACAATAATTTATAAAAGATACAAAATATACAAGAGTACACATTATGTGCTGTGTGCCTTACGGCTGCACCAAAAAGCAAGCTAGCTGGAAATAGCTAGTTTGGTATTGGCTATCATCAGTGTGTATTTTGAATTACGTCATGCGCACTTTCAAAGATGTGACGAAGCACGCAGTACCTCGTCTGAGAGTCACCGTAACTTGTAAGTCCACAAGTGCAATATCAATTTTTTGTCAGTTGTTCATCAAAGTTCGGTGTGCATTTGTGCAACTGTTAGTTACTGGCAATAAATCTAATAGCCCTGTAGGTCACTGAGGAGAAGGGGATCTGGTTACTATAATAAAGTTGGGATCTCAGACCAACAAGAAAAAGGAAACGCGCTGCGAACATTAGAAGTGAAGCCATAAAACCGTGCTCCTGCAAGTAAAATACTAAAACCATGCTAATAGTTCTTAGTACGTCGCTAGTCGAGCAGTGACATTAAATGCGAGGGTTCCCATGATATGATTTATAATTTCCCCAGTCGATTAAACTGAAATAGGTTTTATTACTTCGAGATAATTATTTCTGTTTCCTTTTTTAATGTATTTTTAGTGCAATTGAGGTACATACCATAGTCTACATTATCTTACTTTTACTGACTTGTAAAATATTAGCTTCCGCATAAAATATTATCACCTAAGTTATACGGGAGAGTTCAACAAATGGTGCATCCCTTCGCGACACACATAGTGGAAGGTGGCTTCACTTTTGATGTTCGTGGCGCGCTTTCGTTCTTTTTCTGCTGGTCTGAGTTTGGGATGTATAGTTGTATGTCACGTGTCGCTTCCACTCACCGCACTGTCTATATTGCACTAGCACGGGCACAAGGCGGGCGCGAGCGTGGCGGGCGCGCACGAGCTGTCGCGCCTCACGAGCGTGGCCGCCGTGCTGCCGCTGGCCGCGCTGCAGCGCCGCCCGCTGCCCGACCACGTGGACCCGCACCATCTGGAGAGGCATCTGGCGCCCACGGACTTCATGGTACGTAACTAGACATACATACCGCACTAGCACGGGCACAAGGCGGGCGCGAGCGTGGCGGGCGCGCACGAGCTGTCGCGCCTCACGAGCGTGGCCGCCGTGCTGCCGCTGGCCGCGCTGCAGCGCCGCCCGCTGCCCGACCACGTGGACCCGCACCATCTGGAGAGGCATCTGGCGCCCACGGACTTCATGGTACGTAACTAGACATACATACCGCACTAGCACGGGCACAAGGCGGGCGCGAGCGTGGCGGGCGCGCACGAGCTGTCGCGCCTCACGAGCGTGGCCGCCGTGCTGCCGCTGGCCGCGCTGCAGCGCCGCCCGCTGCCCGACCACGTGGACCCGCACCATCTGGAGAGGCATCTGGCGCCCACGGACTTCATGGTACGTAACTAGACATACATACCGCACTAGCACGGGCACAAGGCGGGCGCGAGCGTGGCGGGCGCGCACGATTTGTCGCGCCTCACGAGGCGTGACTTCATGGTACGTAACTAAATATACAGCCTGTATATACAGGTGGAATTGGTGGAAAGGATATCTTCGCACATCCGGACATCTTCGCACATCCGGACATTCTCCTGGTAGTCTAGTCAACCAGTTCAAAACCGTGTTAATTAAAAATAAAGCTTCTAAAAATATGTGCTCATTCGGTTCGGAATGGCGTCTAGAAAAATGGTTTTTAAGGTGCGATCTTTTTTAAATCTTATTTGGTACTTCGTTTTTCGTTAATAATTTCTAAAATAATGATATTTAAGGCATTTTAAAAAAGATTCTGAAAGAAGAGGAAATTGCAAATAGAAAAGTCTGTACTATCGGAACTCTATCTCTATTATTTTTAAACTTTTTTTAACGCTGAAAATAGGGCTCCGCGAGGTTGTTACGGCGTAGGTCTAAAAAGCCGATATATCACCTAAAATATTTTTTTTCGGTAATAAATAACAATTTAAAAATTTGAATAAATTTTGCTGTAATCTCGACACCTGAACAAAAAAAAATCCTAGGTGGAAAATGTGACGTTTTCTTTAAAAAAATACTATCTTATTGCTTATGTGAAATAATGATTTTAAAAAAAGAATCTTATTTTTCTTTTCAACCCTTTGGAAACAATCACCGGTTCACAGATTCTGTACAGTTTAATTAAAGTAAAAATAAGGTCAGGAAAATCTTGGAAATTAGCAAAAACCGACGAAATGACCAGGATCATTGGCAGAGGGCGCCCACACGAAATCGCGATGCGAATCGTTACGATAGTATTTCGTCCGGGAAAGCGTTGGTTTAGGTGACCATACCTCGCAGATATTCGCGATGCGGTGGAGCTCTGAATTCGTAGTATTTGGATGTGCATCGATATTTCCTCCAGCCGGTAGAGTTTAAGTTTCAGTGGTAAGAAATATAAAGACATGTCAAACCGCTATATTAAATTTATTGTTAAGATAAAAGTTTCCTGACTAGATTTTGTATGATCTTATTTTATTTTTAGAGCATATATTTATTCAGATCAACAGATTTTACCCTGAACAATAATCCTATCAGCTAGTAGAATAAAATAGTGAGTGTTTAATTTTAAGCGGGTTCGATTCCCTCTTTAGTTAATGTTTTCTTTTACGTAAGAGCCTATAGTAAGAATTAAAAGTGGTTTACCTTGAGGGTCCATTGATTTTTTCCACTCTGTATAATAATATCGATATTATGTCAAATTGTATTGTAAATATTGACATAAGTAAATATAAAAACAAATGCACTATATTTTTCTTGCACGGAAGTGGGGATCCCGGTGAAGGTCAACATGTCTCTTATTTGACGGATAAAATATTTGTACGGCCTATGGGTAGTTCTTTCGGATCTGGTTGTTTATGATGTAAGTTTAAATTAGTCTGAAATGCACCCACGATAAAAAAAGCAAGTTGCCCCACACTAGAAATATTATCGTATGAATGTGAGGCAACTTTTTTTAAATTAAAGGTTATTGCCAAGGATTTGTTATCCATGAAGGTAGTCACAAATATCGTGAGGAAACCGGCGTGCCTGAGAAATATATCTTGAAGGCATGTGATACCAAATCAGAGGCCCATGGGCGGCATTAAAATTCTGGCACCATTTTAATCACTCACACAATCACATGATAAGAAAAAGTTACAAATACTTATACAATACCTTGTTCGGCTTACAGGAGGCTTTCGGCATGACCAAAGAAGAGTTCTCAGTGCTCCCAGCGTGGAAGCAGACCAACATGAAGAAAGACGTCGGTCTGTTCTGACGCGGCCCCGCCCCCCGCGCCACCCCTCGCCCCCTACACTACATACTACACACATTTTGTACAACCGCAGCTCTTTCGTACTTTTTTACTGAACGATGTCGTGAAAGGATTTGATACAATTAATGTTAAGAGCACGCTTATATTCTATAGTAAAATATAATAATAATAAAAAAAAACGTTTGTACTAACGGTATGTGTATACCTAACTATGTATTCGCGCTGGTGATATTTTCATGTAACCGCCGTAGCAGATAGGCAAGTAGTTGAACTGAAGGATTTAGAGACGATGGAATTGTTTATGGAGTTGAAAAGTTAGCCACATTCACGCGGGTGTTAATACATTTTTTTTTTTTTGTAAATAGTCGTTTTATTTGATTATTTATTTCTTAACTACCATTTTATCTCGTTCTTAAAATAGGTATTTTAACCCCAATCCTAATGGTTTAATTGATGTAATATTTTTTTGTAGTTTTAGATGTCTTTTTAAATGTTACAATGTCCACGTGTTTGTCGGAAGCTGACTATGATAGTGCTGCTGGTGATATTTTTCGATTCGACTGTAAGATACGATCGGGTGGTGTGTCCCTTAAGAGAGTAGTTTTGCTAATGCTAAATAATGTTTTTATCAATGGACGCATCGCCCGGCGGTACCGTTCGCGGAACGTTTTAGCAAATGTCTGGTCAAAGTGTGGTTATTTGTTATAAACCGCTAGATTTACACAAGTACTTTACTACTATTGTATTCGCTTTAGGGGTAGGCTCATATCGCTCTGTGGCCGTTGGAATTGTGTGCTGAACTTAAAACTTGTGATATTGTTCGCGTTAACTTGCTAAATATAAACAGCGCTTCACTAAAGCGGCTGTTGTTGAAATTGTTAGTGAGTAATTTCAATGCCACAGAGCACATAATATGTATATTTTAACACATCACATATCCTATATCTACTCATTGCATCTTTTTATACTGTGCGTTAGGTGGACCATGAAGAAGTTTTAATATAATAATCAAACGGTTTTCCGTACGATGTGGCTTGTACTCGAACATGCACTTTGAATTTTATTGTAAGAATATTTCTAAAGGATTTTTTTGTTGCTGACAGGAATATTTGACTTTATAAATTTATTCAGTAGGGCCTTTGTGTCATGGCTCGGTGCTCACACTCACCCAGTCTATTTGTACTTTAATTTTGATGCTGTTGGTAATAGTGTACTATTTTAGAAAATTATTTTTATATACTACCTTATGGCCTGTTGTAATGTCGTAAGACCAATATCTGGTTCGCGAAAGAGAAATTGCCAGTATTGTAAGATTTACTGCCAATGAGTAGAATAACTCTAACAAAACAGTCATACTTTAGTTAATTATAAACCAATATAAACTTATTTTATGTCCTAAATGCATTTACGGCCGCCATTATCGTAGGCCTACGGTGACATGAACATCTCAAATCCAATTTTTTAATATTTTGCTTTGGTTGTGTTACTTATACCTAAATAATTATTGTATTTGAGGATTATTTTGTACTATAATAAATGATGTAATAAATTCTTAAAATTGATTTTTGTCTTTTTATTAATTAACCACCCCGCGTTTATAGTTAACATATTTATAGGAAATAGAGATGGATGGAGAAGTATTGATGGCAAAAGGCTCGTTCCCAATTAACATGGGACTTAAACATATTTGGTGAAAATTTGAGGATTATTTTGTACTATAATAAATGATGTAATAAATTCTTAAAATTGATTTTAGTATTTTTATTAATGAACCCACCCCGCGTTTATAGTTAACATATTTATAGGAAATAGAGATGGATGGAGAAGTATTGATGGCGATAGGCTCGTTCCCAATTAACATGGGACTTAAACATAACTGGTGAAAACTGGTGAAATGTGGGTGTACACCTCTGCCTAGCCCTTCGGGGATTACATGCATGATGTTATGTTGTTTAAGACGAACTATCACCGAGAACACCTGACAGGAAAGCTATTGACTGTCAACAACAATCGCTAGTTTACCGTTCACCAACTAACAACTAAAATAGCAGAGAGCAACAGAACAGTCACCCATCCCTTTTCTGTGCCCGACAGGGTCCACAACGATCATAATAATATGTTTGTAAAACCTGCCACCTAAGTTCACGTGTGGAAGCAATAAATGTATTGAGTATTGAGCCGACTCGTCTCACCGACAATCGCTTACAACAACACACTGACAGTGGACAGAGTAGCCAGATAGTAAAAGATCGACTCCACCAATGATAAAGAATATTTTACTAGTCCGACGTGTAAAATGTAAAAAAAAACAGCAAATTACAAAAATAGCTAAGTATAATTTGGCCAACGACTGACAGTAAAAATCCAGCGAGCGACTATCAGCGAGACTCGCTAACTAACTAAATCCTGACAGCTATTTAAATTTTGCCGGCTGAATGAAACGTCAGCCAAATATTTTTTTTTGTGTTCTGGACACTTCGTTAGCAAGAACAAAAAAAAAGCAAAATCTATGGACGTCATTTAAAGATGTGACCACGTCAGTACAGATAGAGAGTAGTAAAACGATCAAGCAGTGAGATTTTTTAAATAAATTATCACAATTAAAGGGGTAATTATTACTGGTTTGATTAACAATAGGGTTTGGGTCCCAAGACGTCTCGTGACTCGGAGTCACGGGATTTTTCGTAATTTCAGTTGTCTCAGGTCCCGGGTCTTTCGTTTCGAGAATCGATACGAGACAAGGTGGTTGAAATTGTTATACAATTGAAATCAACTCTGATAAAATTCTTCAAAAAAGTCAAAATCAAGGTCAAGGTCAACCAAAGGTCATCCACGAATTAGAGTACACTTCTTCGCGGGGGGTTGTGACTCAAGGGGGATAACAAAATTTAATTATTTTTTACCTACGACGTCCCGTTTCAGAGATATAAGCTAAAAAGAGGATTTCATACACAAACAAAAATTTCGTCTTAAATTGTACACGGTGTTCGTCGGCTCCATAGTTTGGCGACCCGTGATGTCATTACTGAAAAACCTTGGTCCTCAGTAATCTTTTTTAAGGGATATTTTAGATATTTGGCCGACTTTGATGAAAAACAGTATAAAAGGGAGTCGCAAATTCTACTGCTACCTAAACTACTAAACCTAGGCTCGTGCTGTGTAAAAGTAACCATAAAATCAAAATCAAGGTCAAGGTCAACCAAAGGTCATCCACGAATTAGAAAACACTTCTTCGCGGGGGGTTGTCACTCAAGGGGGATACCAAAATTTCATTATTTTTTACCTAGGACGTCCCGTTTCAGAAATATAAGCTGAAAGAGGATTTCATACACCAACAAACTTTGCTTTTTAAATAGGACACGGCTTTCGTCGGCTCCATAGTTTGGCAAAGCGTGACGTCATCACTGAAAAACCTAGGACCTCGGTCATCTTGTTACGGGATATTTAAGATATTTGGCCAACTTTTTCATGAAATACTGTACAAAGGGAAGTGGCAAATAATACTGCTTAGCGTGAGGAGCTTACGATAACTGATAAATGTCATTGACAGATCTACTCTCTGTGTGGTTCTTTCATTACAAGACTACTTCTGACACCGATCCCCGTGGTTTCCACGTGACCTGAGTAAGGTAATGTGTTGCCTCAAAAAGAAACTTGGCCTCGCGTAGTGTCAAAGTAACCATTAAGTCAAAATCAAGGTCAAGGTCAACAAAAGGTCATCCACGAACTAGAGTACACTTCTTCGCGGGGGGTTGTCAGTCAAGGGGGATGCCAAAATTTCATTATTTTTCAACTAGGACGTCCCATTTCAGAGATATAAGCTGAAAACGGGATTTAATACACCAACAAAAATTTTGTCTTAAATTGGACACGGCGTTCGTCGGCTTCATATTTTGGCGACCTGTGACGTCATCACTGAAAAACCTAGGACCTCGGTCAACTTGTTACGGGATATTTTAGATATTTGGCCGACTTTGATGAAAAACAGTTTATGTGGGAGTCGCAAATTCTACTGCTACTTAAACTACTAAACCTAGCCTCGTGTAGTGTAAAAGTAACCATAAAGTCAAAATCAAGGTCAAGGTCAATCAAAGGTCATTCATGAAATAGAGTACACTTCTTCGCGGGGGGTTGTCACTCAAGGGGGATGCCAAAATTTCATTATTTTTCACCTAGGACGTCCCGTTTCAGAGATATATGCTGAAAACAGGATTTAATACAACTACAAAAATTTCTTCTTAAATTGGACACGGGTTTCGTCGGCTCCATATCTTGGCGACCCGTGATGTCATTACTGAAAAACCTTGGTCCTCAGTAATCTTTTTTAAGGGATAATCCAGATAGTTCGCCGACTATTTCATGAAATACAGTATAAGTGGGAGTTGCTGCCTCGTTAATCCAGAGGTTGCAAATGCTACTGCTTAGCGTGAGGAACTTACGATTACTGATAAATGTGTGCATTGACTAGACAGATCTTCTCTCTGTGTAGTTCTTGCGTTATAAGACTACCTACCTCCAGACTTCGATTAGCATAGTTCACACTGATTCACACATGACTCGACCAAGGTAATGTCTGGATTTCCAAAGAAACCGAGCCTCGTGCTGTGTAAAAGTAACCATTTAGTCAAAATCAAGGTCAAGGTCAACCGAAGGTCATCCATGAAATAGAGTACACTTCTTCGCGGGGGGTTGTCACTCAAGGGGGA
The DNA here is from genome assembly GCA_921972225.1 of Euplexia lucipara. Lineage (NCBI taxonomy): Eukaryota > Metazoa > Arthropoda > Insecta > Lepidoptera > Noctuidae > Euplexia > Euplexia lucipara. The sequence goes on along the minus strand of OV179155.1, from coordinate 15,541,345 downwards.
TACCAAAATTTCATTATTTTTTACCTAGGACGTCCCGTTTCAGAGATATAAGCTGAAAACGGGATTTAATAATACACCAACAAAAATTTCGTCTTAAATTGGACACGGCGTTCGTCGGCTTCATTATTTTGGCGACCCGTGACGTCGTCGCTCAAAAACCTTGGTCCTCGGTTATCTTTTTTAAGGGATGTTTCAGATAGTTGGCCGACTTTTTCATGAAATACAGTATAAGTGGGAGTAGCTGTCTCGTTAATCCAGAGGTTACAAATGCTTACTGCTTAGCATGAGGAGCTTAGAATTACTGATAAGTAAGTGCATTGACTAGACAGGTCCACTCTCGGTGTGGTTTTTTCTTACCGATCAGCATAGTTCACACATGACCCGAGCAAGGTATTGTCTTGCCTTCAAAAGAAACCTAGCCTCATGTAGTGTAAAAGTAACCATAAAGTCAAATTCAAGGTCAAGGTCAATCAAAGGTCATTCATGGAATAGAGTACACTTCTTCGCGGGGGGTTGTCACTCAAGGGGGATACCAAAATTTCATTATTTTTTACCTAGGACGTCCCGTTTCAGAGATATAAGCTGAAAAGAGGATATCATACACAAAAAAAATTTCGTCTTAAATTGGACACGGCTTTCGTCGGCTCCATAGTTTGGCGACCCGTGCCGTCATCACTGAAAAACCTAGGACCTCGGTCATCTTGTTACGGGATATTTTAGATATTTGGCCGACTTTGATGAAAAACAGAATAAGTGGGAGTCGCAAATACTACTGCTACCTAAACTACTAAACCTAGCCTCGTGCTGTGTAAAAGTAACCATAAAGTCAAAATCAAGGTCAAGGTCAATCGAAGGTCATCCATGAAATAGAGTACACTTCTTCGCGGGGGGTCTAACATAAGGGGGATACCAAAATTTCATTATTTTTCACCTAGGACGTCCCGTTTCAGCGATATAAGCTGAAAACGGGATTTAATTCACCAACAAAAATTTTGTCTTAAATTGGACACGGCTTTCGTCGGCTCCATATCTTGGCGACCCGTGATGTCATTACTGAAAAACCTTGGTCCTCTGTAATCTTTTTTAAGGGATATTTTAGATATTTGGCCGACTTTGATGAAAAACAGAATAAGTGGGAGTCGCAAATACTACTGCTACCTAAACTACTAAACCTAGCCTCGTGCTGTGTAAAAGTAACCATAAAGTCGAAATCAAGGTCAAGGTCAACCAAAGGTCATTCACGAAATAGAGTACACTTCTTCGCGGGGGGTTATCACTCAAGGGGGATACCAAAATTTCATTATTTTTTACCTAGGACGTCCCGTTTCAGAGATATAAGCTGAAAACAGGATTTAATACAACTACAAAAATTTCTTCCTAAATTGGACACGGCTTTCGTCGGCTCCATATCTTGGCGACCCGTGATGTCATTACTGAAAAACCTTGGTCCTCTGTAATCTTTTTTAAGGGATATTTTAGATATTTGGCCGACTTTGATGAAAAACAGAATAAGTGGGAGTCGCAAATACTACTGCTACCTAAACTACTAAACCTAGCCTCGTGTAGTGTAAAAGTAACCATTTAGTCAAAATCAAGGTTGAGGTCAACCAAAGGTCATCCATGAAATAGAGTACACTTCTTCGCGGGGGGTTGTCACTCAAGGGGGATACCAAAATTTCATCATTTTTTACCTAGGAAGTCCCGTTTCAGAGATATAAGCTAAAAACCGGATTTCATACACCGATAAAATTGCTTTGACGGCTTTCGTCGGTTCCATATTTTGGCGACCCATGAGGTCATCGCTGAAAGACTTAGGTCTTCAGTCATCTTGTTGTATGATGTCCCAGTTACTTGGGCGACTTTTTCATGAAATATATACGTATAAGTGGGAGTCGCAAATGCTACTGCCTAGTCGCAAATGCTACTGCTTAGCGTGAGGAGCTTACGATTACTGATAAATGTGTGCATTGACTAGAAAGATCTACTCTCTGTGTGGTTCGTTCGTTATAAGACTACCTACCTAAGACTCCGATCAGCATAGTTCACACATGACCCCAACAAGGTAATGTCGCCTCCAAAAGAAACCTAGCCTCGCGTAGTGTCAAAGTAACCATTAAGTCAAAATCAAGGTCAAGGTCAACAAAAGGTCATCCACGAATTAGAGTACACTTCTTCGCGGGGGGTGAAGGGGGATACCAAAATTTCATTATTTTTCACCTAGGACGTCCCGTTTCAGAGATATAAGCTGAAAACGGGATTTAATAATACACCAACAAAAATTTCGTCTTAAATTGGACACGGCGTTCGTCGGCTTCATTATTTTGGCGACCCGTGACGTCGTCGCTCAAAAACCTTGGTCCTCGGTTATCTTTTTTAAGGGATGTTTCAGATAGTTGGCCGACTTTTTCATGAAATACAGTATAAGTGGGAGTAGCTGTCTCGTTAATCCAGAGGTTACAAATGCTTACTGCTTAGCATGAGGAGCTTAGAATTACTGATAAGTAAGTGCATTGACTAGACAGGTCCACTCTCGGTGTGGTTTTTTCTTACCGATCAGCATAGTTCACACATGACCCGAGCAAGGTATTGTCTTGCCTTCAAAAGAAACCTAGCCTCATGTAGTGTAAAAGTAACCATAAAGTCAAATTCAAGGTCAAGGTCAATCAAAGGTCATTCATGGAATAGAGTACACTTCTTCGCGGGGGGTTGTCACTCAAGGGGGATACCAAAATTTCATTATTTTTTACCTAGGACGTCCCGTTTCAGAGATATAAGCTGAAAAGAGGATATCATACACAAAAAAAATTTCGTCTTAAATTGGACACGGCTTTCGTCGGCTCCATAGTTTGGCGACCCGTGCCGTCATCACTGAAAAACCTAGGACCTCGGTCATCTTGTTACGGGATATTTTAGATATTTGGCCGACTTTGATGAAAAACAGAATAAGTGGGAGTCGCAAATACTACTGCTACCTAAACTACTAAACCTAGCCTCGTGCTGTGTAAAAGTAACCATAAAGTCAAAATCAAGGTCAAGGTCAATCGAAGGTCATCCATGAAATAGAGTACACTTCTTCGCGGGGGGTCTAACATAAGGGGGATACCAAAATTTCATTATTTTTCACCTAGGACGTCCCGTTTCAGCGATATAAGCTGAAAACGGGATTTAATTCACCAACAAAAATTTTGTCTTAAATTGGACACGGCTTTCGTCGGCTCCATATCTTGGCGACCCGTGATGTCATTACTGAAAAACCTTGGTCCTCTGTAATCTTTTTTAAGGGATATTTTAGATATTTGGCCGACTTTGATGAAAAACAGAATAAGTGGGAGTCGCAAATACTACTGCTACCTAAACTACTAAACCTAGCCTCGTGCTGTGTAAAAGTAACCATAAAGTCGAAATCAAGGTCAAGGTCAACCAAAGGTCATTCACGAAATAGAGTACACTTCTTCGCGGGGGGTTATCACTCAAGGGGGATACCAAAATTTCATTATTTTTTACCTAGGACGTCCCGTTTCAGAGATATAAGCTGAAAACAGGATTTAATACAACTACAAAAATTTCTTCCTAAATTGGACACGGCTTTCGTCGGCTCCATATCTTGGCGACCCGTGATGTCATTACTGAAAAACCTTGGTCCTCTGTAATCTTTTTTAAGGGATATTTTAGATATTTGGCCGACTTTGATGAAAAACAGAATAAGTGGGAGTCGCAAATACTACTGCTACCTAAACTACTAAACCTAGCCTCGTGTAGTGTAAAAGTAACCATTTAGTCAAAATCAAGGTTGAGGTCAACCAAAGGTCATCCATGAAATAGAGTACACTTCTTCGCGGGGGGTTGTCACTCAAGGGGGATACCAAAATTTCATCATTTTTTACCTAGGAAGTCCCGTTTCAGAGATATAAGCTAAAAACCGGATTTCATACACCGATAAAATTGCTTTGACGGCTTTCGTCGGTTCCATATTTTGGCGACCCATGAGGTCATCGCTGAAAGACTTAGGTCTTCAGTCATCTTGTTGTATGATGTCCCAGTTACTTGGGCGACTTTTTCATGAAATATATACGTATAAGTGGGAGTCGCAAATGCTACTGCCTAGTCGCAAATGCTACTGCTTAGCGTGAGGAGCTTACGATTACTGATAAATGTGTGCATTGACTAGAAAGATCTACTCTCTGTGTGGTTCGTTCGTTATAAGACTACCTACCTAAGACTCCGATCAGCATAGTTCACACATGACCCCAACAAGGTAATGTCGCCTCCAAAAGAAACCTAGCCTCGCGTAGTGTCAAAGTAACCATTAAGTCAAAATCAAGGTCAAGGTCAACAAAAGGTCATCCACGAATTAGAGTACACTTCTTCGCGGGGGGTGTAACATAAGGGGGATACCAAAATTTCATTATTTTTCACCTAGGACGTCCCGTTTCAGAGATATAAGCTGAAAACGGGATTTAATAATACACCAACAAAAATTTCGTCTTAAATTGGACACGGCGTTCGTCGGCTTCATTATTTTGGCGACCCGTGACGTCGTCGCTCAAAAACCTTGGTCCTCGGTTATCTTTTTAAGGGACGTTTCAGATAGTTGGCCGACTTTTTCATGAAATACAGTATAAGTGGGAGTAGCTGTCTCGTTAATCCAGAGGTTACAAATGCTTACTGCTTAGCATGAGGAGCTTAGAATTACTGATAAGTAAGTGCATTGACTAGACAGGTCCACTCTCGGTGTGGTTTTTTCTTACCGATCAGCATAGTTCACACATGACCCGAGCAAGGTATTGTCTTGCCTCCAAAAGAAACCTAGCCTCATGTAGTGTAAAAGTAACCATAAAGTCAAATTCAAGGTCAAGGTCAATCAAAGGTCATTCATGGAATAGAGTACACTTCTTCGCGGGGGCTTGTCACTCAAGGGGGATACCAAAATTTCATCATTTTTTACCTAGGACGTCCCGTTTCAGAGAAATAAGCTGAAAAGAGGATATCATACACAAACAAAAATTTCGTCTTAAATTGGACACGGCTTTCGTCGGCTCCATAGTTTGGCGACCCGTGCCGTCATCACTGAAAAACCTAGGACCTCGGTCATCTTGTTACGGGATATTTTAGATATTTGGCCGACTTTGATGAAAAACAGAATAAGTGGGAGTCGCAAATACTACTGCTACCTAAACTACTAAACCTAGCCTCGTGCTGTGTAAAAGTAACCATAAAGTCAAAATCAAGGTCAAGGTCAATCGAAGGTCATCCATGAAATAGAGTACACTTCTTCGCGGGGGGTCTAACACAAGGGGGATACCAAAATTTCATTATTTTTCACCTAGGACGTCCCGTTTCAGCGATATAAGCTGAAAACGGGATTTAATACACCAACAAAAATTTTGTCTTAAATTGGACACGGCTTTCGTCGGCTCCATATCTTGGCGACCCGTGATGTCATTACTGAAAAACCTTGGTCCTCTGTAATCTTTTTTAAGGGATATTTTAGATATTTGGCCGACTTTGATGAAAAACAGAATAAGTGCGAGTCGCAAATACTACTGCTACCTAAACTACTAAACCTAGCCTCGTGTAGTGTAAAAGTAACCATTTAGTCAAAATCAAGGTTGAGGTCAACCAAAGGTCATCCATGAAATAGAGTACACTTCTTCGCGGGGGGTTGTCACTCAAGGGGGATACCAAAATTTCATCATTTTTTACCTAGGACGTCCCGTTTCAGAGATATGAGCTGAAAACCGGATTTCATACACCGATAAAATTGCTTTGACGGCTTTCGTCGGTTCCATATTTTGGCGACCCATGAGGTCATCGCTGAAAGACTTAGGTCCTCAGTCATCTTGTTGTATGATGTCCCAGTTACTTGGGCGACTTTTTCATGAAATATATACGTATAAGTGGGAGTCGCAAATGCTACTGCTTAGTCGCAAATGCTACTGCTTAGCGTGAGGAGCTTACGATTACTGATAAATGTGTGCATTGACTAGAAAGATCTACTCTCTGTGTGGTTCGTTCGTTATAAGACTACCTACCTAAGACTCCGATCAGCATAGTTCACACATGACCCGAACAAGGTAATGTCGCCTCCAAAAGAAATCTAGCCTCGCGTAGTGTCAAAGTAACCATTAAGTCAAAATCAAGGTCAAGGTCAACAAAAGGTCATCCACGAATTAGAGTACACTTCTTCGCGGGGGGTGTAACATAAGGGGGATACCAAAATTTCATTATTTTTCACCTAGGACGTCCCGTTTCAGAGATATAAGCTGAAAACGGGATTTAATAATACACCAACAAAAATTTCGTCTTAAATTGGACACGGCGTTCGTCGGCTTCATTATTTTGGCGACCCGTGACGTCGTCGCTCAAAAACCTTGGTCCTCGGTTATCTTTTTTAAGGGATGTTTCAGATAGTTGGCCGACTTTTTCATGAAATACAGTATAAGTGGGAGTAGCTGTCTCGTTAATCCAGAGGTTACAAATGCTTACTGCTTAGCATGAGGAGCTTAGAATTACTGATAAGTAAGTGCATTGACTAGACAGGTCCACTCTCGGTGTGGTTTTTTCTTACCGATCAGCATAGTTCACACATGACCCGAGCAAGGTATTGTCTTGCCTCCAAAAGAAACCTAGCCTCATGTAGTGTAAAAGTAACCATAAAGTCAAATTCAAGGTCAAGGTCAATCAAAGGTCATTCATGGAATAGAGTACACTTCTTCGCGGGGGGTTGTCATTCAAGGGGGATACCAAAATTTCATTATTTTTTACCTAGGACGTCCCGTTTCAGAGATATAAGCTGAAAAGAGGATATCATACACAAACAAAAATTTCGTCTTAAATTGGACACGGCGTTCGTCGGCTCCATAGTTTGGCGACCCGTGACGTCATCACTGAAAAACCTAGGACCTCGGTCATCTTGTTATGGGATATTTTAGATATTTGGCCGACTTTTTCATGAAAAATAGTATAATTGGGAGTCGCGAATACTACTGCTACCTAAACTACTAAACCTAGACTCATGCTGTGTATAACCATATAGTCAAAATCAAGGTCAAGGTCAAGCACAGGTCATCCACGAAATCGAGTACACTTCTACGCGGGGGGTTGTTACTCAAGGGGGATACCAGAATTTCATTGTTTTTTACCTAGGACGTCCCGTTTCAGAGATATAAGCTGAAAAGAGGATTTCATACACCAACAAACATTGATTTTTAAATAGGACAAGGCTTTCGTCGGCTCCATAGTTTGGCGAACCGTGACGTCATCATTAAAAAACCTAGGACCTTGGTCATTTTGTTATGGGATGTTTTAGATATTTGGCCGACTTTTTCATGAAATACTGTATAAGTGAAGTGGAGTCGCAAATACTACTGCTTAGCGTGAGGAGCTTACGATTACTGATAAAATGTGTGCATTGACCAGACAGGTCTATTCTCTCTCTTTGACTGCCTCGTTTATTAAGAGGTCGCAAATGCTACTAAAAATAACAGCAAGATATAGGGCAATTGTAGTAATATCCTACTGGGGTGTCACGCATGCATTCTCTTACTCTTCGAATTCATGTGATTATTGTTCAATATTATCACTTAGTTTGCTTTTAAAACGGTAAAGGAAAACATCCTAAGGAAACGCCTGAGAGATGTTTCTCGACAGTCATGATTGCATGTAAAGCCAAGTTAGAAGATCATAAAAACTTTTACACCAGCATGCGTAGCATGAACACATTGAACACCGAAGAAACGGCCTTTGTCTACAGACGAATCGGCAAAGTGACAGATTATATAGACAGGAACCTCAATCTGTCAAATTTCTTTCAATACACCGGCCTGCGTAGCATGAACACTTCATTTCTTTTCTTCCGAGACACGACAAAGACCGTTTCTTCGGTGATCATGCTACGCGTGCTGATTAGTTTAACCAAAAGAAGGAGGTATGCACAATGCCATTATATTACTTGGTTAAATGAAGTTACTCCAGTAACCACAAGACCTAAGCAAGTAAAGCGCGTTATATACGTGTTTAAAACTAAATAAGCGATTACATTTAGGCATTCTACTATTCAAAAGGTTCTCAGCTTCAGATTGGGACGAACTTAAGGAGCGTGACGATATTGGTAAGTATGTTGGCTCTCATTAAATGCCTGAGTAACATCAGCCGCTTTGTTAGTAACTAGCTAGTTCCCGCAGCTTCGTCTGTGCAAGATAAGTACCTACCCCTGTTCTTTGTCATCTTACTGCCCTACATTATTTTATTGGAAAATAAAACAAACAGAGTCTATAAATAATTTAGTTACAACAATAATATTTACAAAATTGCACGAAGTGATTCTAAACTTACTTAAAAATTAAAACTACTTAATTATTTCTAAGTTAGTCGAGGTCTATCAAGAAAGCATTGTTCAATGCTTCTGAAGCCTCTTAGTTTAATACTCTGAACACATTTTTGAAGAACTTCTTTGCTCTAGACTCTAAGGAATCATCTTCTACTATTTCTGATTCGTCGTTTTCATCGTTGGCTGGTTCATCATCACCTTCTTCTTGGCTTCTTTTAGACTCTTCAGCTTCGCCGTCATTACTCTCCTCTTCATTAGCCTCTTCATTATCGTTTTCCTCTTGCCGCTGTCTGGGTTCTATGGCATCTTCGGACTCCCCATCATCGTCAACTTCTTCTTGGCGTTTCTTAGCTTCCTCTAGGTCTTCATCATCAAGTTCTTCTTGACGTTTTTTAGCTTCTTCATCGTCATCCTCAGATTCTTCTTCCTGGCGTCTCTTACTTTCTACATCTTCGTCGGCCTCTTCAACATTGTCAACCTCTTCTTGTCTTTTTTTGGATTCTTCTACCTCGTCTTCAATTTCTAACTCCTCTTGACGTTTTTTAGCTTCTTCAATTTCTTCCTCATCATTGATTTCCTCTTGTCTCTTTTTATTTTCTGCTTCATCCTCTAACGCTTCACCATCTTCTTCCTGACGTTTCTTGGCTTCTTCTAACTCATCCTCTTGTTCAACCTCCTCCTGACGCTTCTTAGCTTCTTCATTTTCGTCAGCGTCTTCATTTTCAGCCTCTTCTTGGCGTTTCTTTTTCCATGCATCCTCACCTTCTGATTCATCATCACTGACTTCAGCTTCTTCTTGCCTCATCAGTCTTTTAGCTTTTTCTAATAGATCTTCTTCTGCTTCATCAAAGATTTCATCCTGTGCTCTGCGGTTTTCTTCCAAATACTCTCCATCTAATTCCTCAACGTCACTTTCTTCTTGTTTTAGCTTCTTAGCTCCTTCACTATCATCATCCTCTACTACTTCCTCTTGTTTGATGCCTTTGAAAGCTTGTAGAACGTATTTCCTAATTGCGTCTTCTTGCCATTCTTCACCGGAGCCTTCGCTTAGTTCCTGAGTAGGTTCGGCTTCTTCTTCTTGTTTTGGTTCGTCTTCTGCTTCTGGTTCTTGCTCTTCTTCTGGCTCTGGTTCTTCTGGTTCTGGCTCTGGTTCTGGCTCAGGTTCTGGTTCCGGTTCAGGTTCTGGCTCGGGAACCACACAATGGCTGGGTGCGCTGGACCAGTCACATACCTGCAAAACAATTTATTACGCATTAGTTTAATTCGTGAATATCGATGATTTATAGGGACTTTAGGTCTGATTTTGTTAATCTGTCTTGTATCCTTTACAATAATGGGTTTATAATGTTCATGGGGTTGTTCAGATATTGTAGTGCATCAGGGATGTTTGCAGAGGCCAATATTGAGTGTTTTTGGGACAATAGTGCATAAAAGAGTGACTTCCCTGATGTCTCGTGTGCGGGGCGGCTCCAGTGGCATTCTAAACACCATTACGGTAAGGGATGAGTGTCCTATTGTGAGGCACTAGAATAGGGTGCACTGCTCACGTAGTATCCTTTTTAATATAAGATCGTCGATAAATAGTTTGTATAAGTTACTAACATAGTTTTCAGTGTTACTAACATTTTTATATGGAGTTGTGTTCCGCAATAAATTGTTATTATTATGGAATAAATAATTAAAATAAATTATTTTTAGTTTTTTTCTAAATCAATTGTCCTTCAATCAATCTTGCTTTAATCTCGATTTTTTATGAAACTTCATAACATTTAAGATTTGGCAAGTGCTCACGCGGGTTTCACTGCATAATGTTTATCAATAGCCTATCGGCACATGACAAAATGATAAAAAAACATGTCAAACTACTGTTGAAATGTTGTGATAAATAAAAGATAACGCAACACAATACTAGCAAAACATTTTCGATTGGATAAATTGATACCCGTTTGTAATTTTTAGATCATCTAAATGTTAAATTGTACAGACTTGGATTCTATTTTGGGTCTCGCAAAACTTCTCGTAGAGAACGTTTATCAACGTGTAAAAGGTCACGAAAAGTTGATTCAGTTGAAACTTATCCCCTACAAAGCATATTGCCTTCCAAAACTAATCTCCTAATCTTCCTTCTTATAATGTCATTCAATAACTAAGAATAATTAATTTTAAGATTTACAATACGTGCACTATGAATTATTACTACCTACTATAATGAGATCTTTGTTATTTCAAAATCAATGTCAAAATTAAGTATTGTCATGTCATGTTAAATTTTTACAAAATTCCATAAATTCATCAATGTCATAATAGCAAATATCCAATATTAACCAACTAGTAAGCTTTTTCTTGAACATGGGTAAAGTAATTTTCTTAAATGATTCGGTAACTTGTAGGCAATAAATTGATTCATAACAAAATAATCTTACTTATTAATAATTAACTAACTTATAAATAACTATTATTTACGCACATCAACCTAACCCAAACTGTAAAATTTCCCTAATTGAACATGAATCTCATTGTGTTCAGAATAAAGTTGAAAACCTATCAAAGAAATTTGACACACAAGAAAAGTAAAACTGTCAACCGGAAAAGTGCCCATAAGACTGGCCGTGTTGCCACGTTGAATGACAATGCTGATTCTCTGACCAAAATAAGACCAAGTCGACTTGTTATACACTTAAATGGCAAGATTTACTCTCAAAGAAAAACCGAGGCGAGATAGTGTTTACCTGTTCCGGTTCATTGAACCAGGTGTCCGCAGGGCACTGCATGAGGTAGGAGTTGCCGGCATAGCACTGGTAGTAGTGGAAGCAGGACTGAATGCTGGCGATCCTGAGGAAGTTCTCCTGGCCACGGCACAGAGTCTCCGGATTCTGTCTCAAAGGGATTGAGATTCCGGAGCTGGAGGCCACGGCCACCGCACAACATAAGAGCCAGAGGGCTGCTGTAAAAGTCAAAAGGCAATCAGATTATAGGTTAAACTTTTAGGCTTCTTATTCAATCAATTAATCATTTATTGTTTGTAAAACATAGGTAACAGAAAAATACAGATCTTAAAAGTAAATACAGTGCGCTGTTTTGTCTATGATAAGATATACAAATGATATACAAATGGGTAGTTTAAAGTTCACAGTAAAAAAAAAACAAAATGTCAAAAGATTCATAAATATTAAAGTTTTTTTTTAAATATGGGCACCGAAATTACTCAATGTTGAAGTTACCGTGTAATAACATTTATTTTGTCTATTAAAATTCGGTTGTAATTTTTTGTAAAAAGTTTTTATTTTGTTTTCTGTTTATTTACTGTTTTTCCTTTTATTTTGATAATTACTATAATCAAAGTACGTAACAGATTTCAATGAAATTCAAATGGGACATTATTTTAGACCTTAATAAATAAATTTTCCAAAAACGGTCCATAAATAAACGAAGGTACGCGGTGACAAAAAAACAGCTGGTTCTCAATTCGACTGTATTTTTTGTTAAAGGGAAAGGCGAAAGGTTTGTAAACCTCCTCCTTTTTGGAAGTCTGTTAAATTAAAAAAAACTGCCCAACTATAAAAACTCCAAATGGCACATTACTTTGATCAAAGGATTAGATTTCTATAGATATTATTTGAAAACCAATCAAAACTTTTTAAATAGCTAGCAGTATTTTCCGATTTCCTCATAAATTCAGAATCAGGGAAATCAATCTACACAACATTTCGATGAACATATTTCGATTCTGGTCTAGTATCATCTTCAATTGATTAACATAAGTAATTCCATTACCCAGCCTGTATTCCATAAACGTAGTTCATGTAATCACTATTGTTTTTAATTCAATCCATCTACATACTAAGATCGTTGCTAACTTTGCTTACGACAAGTTAAGATAGGGGTAAGTGAATTTCAATGTCAATTTGGATGTTAAAATTTGATTTATTTAACGCATAACCAAAAACTTATATCGTAAAACAGTTATGGATAGAATTAGACAGTTGTCTTAAGACAGTAGACAAAATATAATTCCTTTGGTTTTCAAGGTTAAGTAGGTACTTCGCAAAATATAAAATGTTCTTTATAAAAGAATCTTAGACTATTTTTTAATTTTGTTGCCACTTTTCCATCTACAAAGAAAATATGTTTAACACACTGGCATAATGATAACGTGAGCCTAGCCTACATACCTCCACGAATATTTAAAAAGTTGAACGCCTAAAATCATGAAGACATAAATACTTAGGTATTCATAATATGTAAAAGAAAAGATTAGGCAGCTAGCCCCTTGATTGACAGATGGTTTCCATGTACCTATGAGTGTTTTATTTTTAGTAATTATCTTGTTAGCCAATTTCGGAGTTCGATTTCTGTAGAACACCTTCTAATACTACCTACCCAAGTAACAGTAGTCAGCAGTGAAGCTAAGTGATGTAACCGGAGTTCGAATCTAAGGCACGCTTCTTTGACTTTTAAGATTCATGCGTATTGAATGGGTAATTATCACTTTTGCTTTAAAAACAGTACCTAAAGGAAAACATCTTGAGAAAATTCCGAAGAGATATTTCTCGACGGCACGTGACACCAAGTAAGAGACTCTAAGACTGGCTAAGACGTAATAAAAATGATAAATTATATTTATTTCTGTAAATAGGTTTTCACAAACACTTTTACCCGTGTTTTTTTTTAAGTAGTAGATGAGATCGGAGTTTCACTATCTGACTACTCTGAGAAGAAACACCGAAAGAAACTCAGAGGTCATAGTCTCTTTTATAGTCCAAACATTATCTTGGTCAAATCATGTAAAATCCATGCAGATTAGTGTCGATGGTCTTTTGAGGAAAGAACCACGCAGAATGAGGGGACCAGATCAGTCAGTTCAAGCCAGTAATCGTGAGCTCAACTCGTAAGTTGAGGAGCTCCACGTGCTGACGAACAATACCAAAGAAAGGGTTGGTCCCATAATGAACTCAAACTGCCAGACAAATTGTAAAATAAATAAATAAAAGAACTTAAAAAGATTTAGAAAAGAAAAATTTAAAAAAAGGAATCCACATGGTCCTTACATTCACAAAAAAAATATATATCAGACACCGTTTGTTGTCGCAAGACAAAGTAATTAAGTTTTAAAAAAATACACCTCTTCATATGCCTAGCCTGCCCAACGATGTTAAGATTTACTTCCAGTCTGATACGATTTAACTCCGTACTTAGTATTTTACAAGGAGCGACGAAAAATTACACGTATGGAACAATTATATTTTTATTTTTAAAATGTATGTAATGTACTGACGTAATTGAAGTACTTGAAAGTTAATGAGTAAAAATAAAAAGTTATTTTGAGAAAGTTATTCGTAATCATGAGTACAATCACGTGTTTAAGTATCGGTCACTAATTACCAGTCACCCTATACATACGAAATATAGCTCTGATTCTATTTAAGACTAAAACATAATTTATTTATCATACATCTTTAACTCACGTTACATAATAGTAGGTTACCTTCCTAAACTTTGTTTAGTAATACATACTAATCTTGCAAAGTTTCAACTGACATTTTGCGTAGTATTGAAAACAATTTTGAGATAGGGACTATAATGTGTATAGACAGGACATGCGAAGAAATATCATAGAAAAATTGTGATCTCCGTGTCTCAGTAACGCCATCTAGAATAATATAGCAATATTCGAGCGGCAGCGAAGCGTACCAAACTTAACTCATAGACTTGAGTCCACTATGACACAAGAAATATCGGAGGAAAAATTTGTTTGTGATGTCACGTCTATACAACGTGTTTTTTTTTATATCCAACAACTCTAGGGTATGATTGAGACTATATCAAAGAATCAACTGGCTAAGAATTATGTTTCAATCATCCTTTTTTTTTACTATCATACGTAGAATAATTCGACAAAGTCACGATGATTAATGTAAAACACTCTTACGTGAAAGAAAAGTGACGTTAGAAAGAAGATTCGTCGTACTGGTGAAAATTTTTGAACTAATTAGGTAATAAAAATAATAATAATAATAGGTACTTAATAATAATATTCCACGACTATTCACACAACGCCATCTAGTCCCAAGCTAAGCAGAGCTTGTGTTACGGGTACTAAACAACTGATAATTTAATTATGATTGATGATAGCTCCGAAACTATGCATTTTTGGACCATCTATTCTAGGAGTTTTAGTATTATTTTTACCTACAGAATATAACCCTAGAGTTATGGGATATAAAAAAAACACCTTGTATAGTAAAGTATTAAAGGTCTTTGATTGAGCAAAAATATAAAATTTACTTCTAACCAAAAAATATAAAATCTGATTACTTACTGTTCATTTTGACCGCACTGTCTTGCTACTGTTGCGATCTGGTACAAAAGTAAGATAAACTTGGTAAAGCCTTCAATTTTATCGAGAGCATAGTATCAGAGTTAGTGATAATGTCAGTTGATACTGTGAGATATAGACAAGAGATATCGTCCATCAAACGTTTATCCACGGTTAAAGCGTGTTACCGCTATGGCGACTGTTGAACAGATAAACTGTGTCTATTGAAATTCTGCAACAATGCAGTTATACTTTAAAGGATACTTATGTATTGTAACTTATAATGCTGTGTAGACTTCCTCGTTTTAGTGAAAGCGCTATAACTGCTGAGCACGACGTCTTGAGTTAGATATCCGGGTTGGGCAAAGCGTTTTTGAGTTTTTTATTAGCAGCCGGGAGTTTGGTTTTGTGCCCTATTTGATGGTAACAGGCTCGCCTCCTATTAAATGGGACTTGAACTGAACTGGCAAAATGTGGATGCGTATTTTATTACGTTGAAACAATAAAGTTCTTAGCACTTTGTTTTAATGGACAAAAATATACAAAATAGAGAGCAACAAAAAGGACTCCTACTTATGTTGATGTTGGTTAACTAACAATTTTCTCTACAACATACGATGGAAACTCTAATAAACTCCGTATTATCTTTTCATTTTCACTCGTTTCGTCCTATCAGCGCCTTTGTATCGCGTTTTGCCTGAGCAGCATTATATTGTAAACAGACGAGAAACACTGAATATTTACGAGATACCTTTTATACTGTTATTATGGTACGGGAAGTGACCGGAAGAAAAGTTTGTTGAGTTTAGACATGGTTTAATTTTGCTCGTAATTATGCTGATTTTTAATGATCCGTGTTTGGGTGAGCTTGTGGCCTATTATTGGTCCTTCTTACGGACAAGAGGCCTGTGTAACAGCAGTGGGAACATTATAGGCTAATTATTGCAGCTTTGTATTTCATAGCTCCATGGCCGCAATAGTGGTCTTTCTGTGGTTTGAATTCGCCTGTATTAGTCTTTCGCACTCCTTCTCCATGTAGGTACCTCACTTGCACTCCTTCTAAATGTCATTTTTTTTCAATTTTCACCTTATTCTATTTGAAATGTACAGACGCCAGCACATCAAGTTACCCCAATGTGTCAAATTTCTTTGATCGTTTTTCAACTTTATGTCAAACAGAATAAGGTAATATAATTAAGGGTCATTCAATTGGGAAAATTTGACACATTGGGGTAACTTGATGTGCTGGCGTCTGTACTTGAAAAACGATGAAAGAAATTTGGCACACTGGGGTAGCTTGATCCTGTGGATCTAAGTACTTTAAATATGGCAAATCTTACTCTCCGTTCTGCGCGCAATAGGTTATAAAAGGTTTAAAAAATCCTTTTCACGCATTAATTATGATAAAAACTTTTAAACGAATAAATGTAACCGACTTATTAAACTAAGTAAAAGGTGTGAAACAACTAAGTTTCGAAGTCTGTCACTTAAATAGTTATGTTTGTGGATGTTTTTGTATTTTTTTTTATATTAAAACCAAACTACCAAATCTATAAAATTCAAAAAACCGACACGGACAGAAAACTATTTTTTTTTTTAAATCGGTCAATAAGTGACGATGTTATCGACGACAGAAATAAAACACAACCAAAACCTCCACAACCTCCTACTTTCTTGTAAGTCGGTTAAAACTAAGACACAAATATTAACGACAAAAAGAAACAGTGAAAGGTACAAATACGGCGCATAATCTGCATCTTCCAGTCTTTTAACTAAAAAAATATGTTTCAGAAAGTCAGTCGCAACAGTGAGACTCCACACTAACCAATTGGTTTAATATTGGCGTCTACATTATCTGAAACCTAGCCATCCAAGATGTGTGATGGCCACATGACCTTGCTACACTGTCACGCGAATGCAAATACGATCATTTTAATGGTATTTTTTTATTTTTATCCGTTTGCAGAAAAATGGAGGAGGCATCCAGTGAGGTTCTATATATTAATATCGTTTAGGAGCAAATCGTTTAAAGAGCAAAATGACAAGTGGGTTGCAAAAGAGCAGTAGGAGGCCTAGCCATATTACCAATTCTATTTCTATTCTATTTTTATTTTATAAAGAAAATGGCGTATATGGAATCAGCTGTTTGTCAACTGTCAAGTGTACCTATTTAATTTTCAGCCATATTACAAATTCTACTCGTTAACACTTGACGGTTGACAAACAGCTGATTCCATGTACGCCATTTTCTTTCTATTGTCGTCATATCGATTACGATAATAGAAATAGAATTTGTAATATAGCTAGGCCTGCAGGATCGTCAAAAGCACAGAATGTCAAAGGCCTGAGCCTTTGACATTCTATTTAATTCAAATGATTATGTTTATTAATTACCAAAGCTGTTTGAACTCATGTTATTCTAACATACAAGACAGACGTGTTGCTGGGGACTTTGTTCCGCAACTTCTTCCTCTCAGCAAAAACACTAGGAAGTGGCGAAGGGCGGGCATTTTGAGGGACTGTCCGTAATTGTGACGTTCAAAAAGTGCTGATTCTCAGCCTAATTTGAATAAATGATTTTGAATGTGGAAGAAATGGTTGATTGCTTCTTGTATCGAACTAAACTAAACTACAAACATGTAGTGATAGGAATGAACCTCGCTTTTCAAGCACAAGGTTTCAGATTCCAGGCAAGTACCAATTCAGGTAACAATGTGACTTTTTCCATTCATAATATGTCAGTACGTACTTTTATCAGTTTATAAACTTAAACATATAATATGATGCACAAGTTTGAAATCGTCGGACCGGTCTTAGCGTAGTGATTAAGTAAGTAATGCGTATGTCTTCTCTGTATGAGAAGAAGCTTTTGAACTGCAGTGGGACAGCACCATGCTGCTATAATACATAATAATACAATACTTTATGTTTTTTTTCCATAAAATAAATAGAGTTTTGTGTAGTAATTGTGGCAATTGTCGGTACCGCCTTAACATGACTTTCATTTAAACTAAAGAGACAACTTATCCATTCCTGCAATAAATTCTTAAATAAACTACTAAAATCAAGCATAACGTTTCAGTTGTAAAAACATCGAGTGGGCTTAAAAACTTCTTAATACTTCTACTCATCTTTGATACCTATAAGGGGTTTTCCAGTGAATGGATAAGTGGAATGTCTTACAAAATGAAATATCATAAATCTTTGTTATCGTATGTTGCTACGTCATGGAAATTTCGTACGACGTGACCTAGTATTGTTAACACTAGTTGTAGCATAGCCATGCTACCACTGGTGGTGGTACCACTTAACCACGTGAGAAGGGCTCTTCTCACGTGGTTAAGTGGTACCACCACCAGTAAAGTAAGTAAATATATAAATATAAATAAATTATGACTATCACACAACGCTATCTATTCCCAAGCTAGGCAGAGCTTATGTTATGAGTACTAAACAGCTTACAAACATACTTACATATTTCTAAATACGCACATATTACAGATAAATTACACCCAGACATGGAACAAATGATCGTGCTCATCGGGTGGGGTTCGAACCCACGACCTCCGGCATAGCAGTCAGGACCACAAATGACTAGACCAACAGGCCAGTTGGTTGTACTTTTATTTTAATCTTAAACTTTTGACGTTTGTAGTAGCTATTCTATTTTTTTTTAAATTGTGTCTTAATTTTTTGTTTAATACTAGAATTTTGTAATGTACCTACACTAATATTATAACGACGAAATTTTGTATTTTTGTGTGTATATTTGTAATGAATAAACTCAAAAACTACTGTGTCGATTGCAATATTTTTTTCACCATTGGAAGGCTATATTCACCCTGAGTAACTTAGGCTATTTTATCCCCGTATTCCCACGGGAACGGGAACTGAGTGGGTAAAACCGCGTGACGTCTGCTATCTTTAATAATTATATAACTTGATTCAGAAACACTATTTGCACAGTGGACACCTTATAGGTGATGATAAGTGTTCTTTTTTGTAAAATCCGGTTATGGTCTACCTGTATTGATGAAATTTAAAAAAAAATGCTTTAATTTGATTTCAATTCGAAACGCTAGCAGATTGTCGGCCCGATTGGCGCCCAAGGGACAAAATCAGTTGTTTCATGAAAAAGTTAAATGCTCGACAAAAATGTGTGGAACAGCTGATTTGTTTTTCGTTATTTTAGAATTCGTCCCAGAGTGAAAGTTGTGCAAGTTGTAGGATTAAGTGTATTCATATTCATGAGTACTTAATCCCGTGAAAATTTGTGCACTGCAAAGTAAGGAGATATCCTGTAACAGAGGTATCGGTAACGGTAACAGTGTTGCGAGTTCAATAGTTTTATGAAACGTCAAAAATGCCAAAAATCTCAAAAGTTTGCACTTTAATACAAAATGTAGCGTGGCAAAATGTTATTTTGGTCAAGAAAAGGCAAATGATAAACGTTCTTGTATTTTTGAAGCCAGCGTTACACTCGTAGCTATTTTGTTCACAGTTTATATCGCAGACGTGACGTACACACGGCTACACATCAAGCTATAAATTTCCAGTATATCCTGATCTCGCATTGTATAAGATTCCCGTAGAATGTGAGGTCAGCGTAAACTTAGCGCCTTTTCTACACGAATTCTTATAAATCGTGTTTCAAATATTTGAAATGACGACTATACAGAATACCGTTGCATTTTCCTACGATTTGTGAGTCAACAGATACTTTATAGAAGTTTCGTGTTAACGTGTCAATTTCAAAGGACAATGACCAAAAGCAGTCCTGAAAAGTTGCCTGTATGAAAACAAAATTAATATAGAAATTACTTGTTTATTTTTACAAGCTTTTCACTTCAGGAATTTTGTTTTCATTAAAAGTCATGATTGAGGTTTCATTCTCTTTATTTGTACGAGTGACGTAAGTATGAACCTTTAGACCAAAACATCACAAAAATGATAAGACAATATTAATTTTTGCTTTTCGTCTCACGCGAATACTGTCAAACCAGATGACAGACAGACGGACCGGCCGATAGAAAGTCTGCAAAGCCAGAAAAAGCATGAATAGTACATTTTATTTTTAAAATAGCAACTATTTTCTCGTTTTGTTTTTAACTAACATTTTATAAGTTGTGAGTAGGTTAGACATTTTGTAGGTTAGCTCCACATTTGTTTCATTACTTTAAAACTCGGTAATTAATGTTAAAATTAACACTTTAAAATAAAAGTATATAAAGCGTAGTCTATAATAAATAAAGATTTATTTATTAACTTGAGACGGATTTCCATACATCGTTGGTCATGATCCTTTCTTAGTGCATTTCATGCAGCAGAGGTGAGAATGTTGAGATGAATGTGTGGAGTCACTGAATCGGATGAAGTTATAAATGGGCTTATAAGAGGGAGTTTATAAGTGGCGTATGTTACAGAAAAGATGAAAGGTCACCCTTGGTAGGAACATGTGATTAGGAGGGATGGAGCACATGTGACTTAAAGAGTGATGAATTGGAGTGTTGATGGCTGGAGAGACAGAGGAAGACCAAAGAAAAAATGGTTGGATTGTGTGCGAAACGATATGATGGAGAAAGTAAATGATGAATATCCGAGAAGAATGTAAGAAAAAAACTCGTTGCGCCAACCCCAAATAGGCACAAGCCAAGGACAAGAAGATGATGATAAAAATGCTTATTCCCTAAATATGGGTATCAAATGAAACTGCTTGACTAGTAGAAAAACACTTTGATAAATTTGAAATCCAAGTGGCCCGCCCCACCACAATATGGCGAATCACATATTTTTTATAAGATCATTACCTGTTAGAGGTTTTTATATTTAAGTTTTCTATACTTGGGATCAATACCGCTCGTTGTTAACAAGATTTATGTTAGTACCTACTTAGTTCTTTCATACTCGGGCCCACGCGTATAAAATTAATATAATCATGAAATTTCAGCCTATTATGTTTTAAGATTCAGTTATGATAAAGTTTTACAAGCTCACTCCATTAACTACGATAACAGTTCAACTAATGTAGGTACATAATAGTACTTCAAAAACTAATTTCTGAATAGCACTGGTGACTTGGTCAGTAGGAACTTTGTTTAGTTTGAAGCGAAATAAAAGGAGACTAGAATATATGTACTAGATTAAAACTTATTTAAATATATTAAATATGTACACTTAAACTAACTACAAATAAAATAGTAAAAATCGGAACACTCAGGCGTCAAAGTACTCCTCCCCATCGCTGTCATCTGGAAACGTTTTTTTTTTTTTTTTTTTTATTACTGATAGGCACGCGTTTGACCACTATCTCACCTGATGGTAAGCGATGATGTGGTCGACGATGAAGCACGCTTGCCTAGAAGCAACCTGTTCACTCTTGACTTGAAGACCCCTAGGTTGTAGCTATCAGGAAACACCGACACCGGCAGGGAATTCCACTCTTTGGCTGTTCGCACAATGAATGTGTTTCCATAACGTTTAGTACGTATGGTTGGGATATCTACCATGTACCGGTGGCGCAGTGCTGAACGCCTGGTGGTCCGATGATGGAAAGGGCTTGGTGGAATTAAATCGTGCAATTCCGATGCACACTCTCCGAAATATAACCGATAGAAAACCGACAGGCTAGCAACTCGGCGTCGATGCTCAAGACTTTGAAGTTTTGACACAACGAGTGCATCATTGCCGATGATCTTCTTGGCTCGTTTCTCAATAGACTCAAGCGCATCAAGCTGGTATTTGGCGGATCCGTCCCAAAGATGAGAGCAGTACTCCATACACGACCGAACTTGCGCTTGATAGAGGTTGAGCAGCTGTTCCGGCGTGAAGTAACGTCTCACCTTTGCTAAGATACCTAACTTTTTTGCAGCTATTTGAGCCTTTGCCTCGATGTAAGAGCTAAAATTGAGAGTGGATGACAACGTTACACCAAGAAGATCAAGATGGTCGGTTATCGGCACGGTTACACCTCGGAAAGATGGAGCCGGGTGGAATAGGCTCCGCTTGGCGGAAAACAGACACGCCTGGGTTTTCGCAGCATTGAACTTGACCAAGTTGGCATCACCCCACTCGGCGATTGCCTTCAAGGACAAGTTCAAGCGCTCGACCATAGCTTCTCGGAGAGACTGGATCTGTGACCCACTAGCCCGTGCGTCAGACATGTAGCTCTCGACAACAGTGCTGTCGTCTGCATACCCAAAGGTACCGGGCTTAAGCAGTTCATTAATATGCAGCAAGAATAATGTTGCCGAGAGTACCGACCCCTGAGGGACCCCGGCATTGATGTCTAACTGACCGGATGAGCAGCCATCAATTACAACTCGGATGGACCGACCACTCAGGAAGTCAGCAATCCAGTCACATAGACCAGTGGGCAGACCGAAAGAAGGAAGCTTACCAATGAGACTTTTGTGCCAGACCCTGTCAAAAGCCTTCGAGATATCGAGGGAGACGGCAAGCGCTTCCCCATGCTTCTCGATGGCCTTACTCCAGATGTGAATGGCATACGCTAGAAGATCCCCTGTAGACCGATTTCGACGAAAGCCGTATTGCCGATCACTGAGGATGTCATTAGCTTCTAGGTATGCCAGGAGCTTAGTGTTAAGCACCCGTTCCATACTCTTACAGATGATGGACGTTACAGAGATGGGTCTGTAGTTAGCCGGGTCAGCTCGACTGCCCTTCTTGGGCACGGGCTGCACGTTAGCTTGCTTCCAATCAATCGGCACTTTTCCAGTCTCATACGAGAGACGAAATAGGCGTGTCAAGATCGGAGACAATTCAGGCGCACAAGTTCTAAGAACAATTGCCGGTATCCCGTCAGGGCCACTAGCTTTATTCACGTCAAGGTTGCGCAGTACCCTGCGGACGTCCTTCTGATGGATGCGAATATCCGACATACTCGTCTCGCATCCATCAAGAGATGCAGGGGGCCGCGCGTCCCCAGAATCCAGACGCGAAGATTCCGCAAAAAGAGAAGCAAATAAGTTCGCTTTCTCTTCAGCGGTGTGAGCCAGCGACCCATCGGGTTTCAGCAGTGGTGGTAGTGAAGGGCGGCAGAAGTTTGATTCAACCGACTTAGCCAGGGACCAAAATGCTCTACTACCAGCAGGGTGAGAAGCTAATTTGTTCCCAATTCGGCTGATGTGGTCAAACCGAGACCTCTGCAACACCTTTTTGCAAGACTTGGCAGCCCTGTTAAAGGCTTTCTTCTTCTGACTGACGTCATTTGCTTTACGCATGCGAGCATCAACCCAAGCTCTGTATGCCGCGTGTTTAAGCGCCTCAGCGCGGTTACACTCGGCCCCAAACCATGGTCGAGCTGCGCCTGACGTTGCTACATCAGAGAACGGAATGAAGTATTCCATCCCCTGCCGCAACACTTCCGTAATGGCAGCTGCGCACGAGGAAGCGTCATCCGAAGAAAAGCAAGTAGGCTGCCAAGGATAACATGAGAAGAAAGATCGCATGCCATCCCAGTCTGCTGACCTGTATCGCCAAACCCGCCGGGTGCCTTTTGGGCTGGGATCGGGCGGGGAGTAAACGGACACAGACTTCACCAGACAGTGGTCGGAACTACCTAAAGGTGAAGATATCGACACCGAGTAGTGGTCTGGATCTGTTGTCAGCAGAAGGTCCAAGCAATTGGCTGTGTGCGACTCAACGTCCGGCACCCTTGTTGCCCCCCGGACCAACTGGGTGAGATTT
The DNA here is from genome assembly GCA_921972225.1 of Euplexia lucipara. Lineage (NCBI taxonomy): Eukaryota > Metazoa > Arthropoda > Insecta > Lepidoptera > Noctuidae > Euplexia > Euplexia lucipara. The sequence continues at coordinate 15,517,994 of OV179155.1, read as the reverse complement.
AACGCTAGCGCTAGCTTACGCGTCTCTCGTCCAGCATGATCTGTGCACTGGTACGGGAAAAGCCACTCTTGATGGTGGGCGTTAAAGTCCCCCAGTAACACCAATTGGGCAGAAGGGAACCGCAGCTGAGCCGCATCCGCCGCTTCACTAAGATGCTCTGCGAGCCTGGTTGTCTCCTGATCTCCGCTGTGCGAACGGTAGACACAGGCGTAGATAATTTTATCCAGGCCTGTGTCCACCAAAACCCAAAGCGTTGAGTACCTGGAGTCCTCAAGGTTCCGTAGACGCTGATAGCAGATGTCGTCCCGGGCGTACATGCAAACACCCGCTCGTGGTTTGAAGTTGTGCTCCAAGGTAAACCCTGGGTAAGATAGGTACGACACGTCAGACGGACTTCTGATCTGCGTCTCCGAAAGGAAAAAAAGTGCTGGTTTCTCAGTCTCCAGATGGTGGTGGACTGCAACGACATTTGAGTGCAGACCTCGAATGTTGGTAAGGTGCACTTTGAGAGAGAGGGAGTGCTGCCGCTGTTCAGCTTTTTTCTTTTTATTCCTTTTCATAATTAGTTGAACGAAGGTTGGAAAGGAGAAGGAAGTGAAATGAGGTTCTACGCTGCTAACCTTCAGTCACGCACTCAAAGAACGACATCATTGGGGGACTAGCCTGGAGACTGCGGGGACGCCCGAGCCCCCCCGGGAATGTCCATCGGGCCCTCTCATCTGGCCGCCAACCAGCACGATGGTGCATTCCGGGATTTTTCGACAGTTGGTGGGGCAGCCTTTCATATGTGGCAAGCATACTACTTGGGCCCCCTACTACCTGCGGTCGGCCAGCGGCGCACCATGCCTCGGATCCCGCTACCCTCCGCGACTAGTCTCCCGATACGTCCAAATCAGCGCGAGTCAGCTTAGTCTGCCTGCGTTGGAACAGCTGTTTCGACCCAGCTCCTTTGTGTTGGCTACACTGAGCATCATACCGGAACACGGCTAGGCCGCTTGGCGGTAAGTCTTTGCCCAGTGGGTGGTGACAAGCCATCGGTCGGAACCTACCACCAGTTAGTGTCACCCGTTTAGCACCACCCGGGGGCCACGTGTAGGGACTAGCAATCGGTATTCTCCTACGGACGCGGGTGACCCAGCCCCCAAAAAACGTGAAAACGTGCCCATGTACTAGATCAATAGACAGATTCTATATGTTGCTGGGAAGTTAATATAATACCATAGTTATACTAGCTATAACTAATTTTATATAACTGTATCCGTAAAATTTCTCATGGTTTTCGCAGTGCACTATATTCTCGCAGATGGTAGTTTTACCCGAATTATTCGATATTTTTATGTGAAAACTATTTTAGGCGCGTTGGGCATTGTTGAGTTAAGAAAAATACCATTGAAACTCACCTCTGTCTTTTCGGATTCATAAGCGTATTGTATAATTATCACTTGCTTCAAAATCGGTGAAGGAAAACTTCGTGAGGAAACCGGCATGCCTGAGAGAAATCGGAGTCTAAGGCATCGGCCTTAGACTCCGATTTCTCTCAGGCATGCCGGTTTCCAACCTGGTGTCAAGTTTATGCTGCCCATCGGGGCAGCATAAACTTGACACCAGGTTAGTCACAAAAGTAGGAGAAGACCATTTCCTAGTGTTTTTGCTGGGAATAAGTAGTTGCGGAACAAACTCCCCAGTTCAACAATAAAATAAGTAGGTAACACATCTCAAGTTTATCTTACACTTCAGTACAGTTATGGCCTATCTGGAAACCATTAGGTAATTTACGAGATATGTCAAGCTAAAATGCCCCAGAGACTGGACCCAAGTCGTCTTGTGTTCACGTCAAATAAAATGTCAATATGAGAAGTGATAGTACAACCTACGAGCTTGATTATGGTCACTGCTTGGGATTCGAGTTTTCCTCATTGGAAACTATATTTTCGAGCCGTATTGGGTTGAAACTCTCTGGTCGTGGGGTCCTACTGTACATCGCTTATTTCAAGAGCTTTCAAGACGCTTAGTTTGCAAGACATGTAGCAAATAGGTAATTGAATTTTATTGATTAAACAGCACGGCAAAGTACCCCAATTTGTCAATTTTCTTTGATAGTTTTTCAATTGTATTATACAAATGTAAGAAATCATATTCAACAGGAATAAATACGGGTTGGGATAGAGAAAAAAAAATGAAATATAATATATAAATAGCCATAATATTATATAATAAAAGATTGATTAAATAGTGTGTAAGTATTTCTATATTGAAATTGTGTTGCTGGGCCCTGACAGGGTATCATGTATGTACTTTTACCTTTTATAACACCCTATGTATCTACTCATGATCGCAATAAATATTTGAAGTTTGAAGTTTGAAGTGTGAAATTTCTAATGGAAAACGCAACATTTTACCCGACCCGGAGAAGTACCCGGGGCCCCCTGCCTTGCAAAGGATAAGAAAAAAAGAAGGAAATGGACTTCATAGATTTGAAAAGCCACTCGTTTCGCAAACCGAGAAACTAAATATTTAAGAAGTCTAGTAGTTATACAGTTTTTACACAAAGCTACCGTATTCGGTATCTCAACTTTGTCAGAATCTAAGTAATTGATGCCTCGCATGTCAATGATAAACAGTGATAAAAATGATAGGGACAACGACCATGCGTTGCTTATCCCCAAGACAGATGCGAGACACGCTGCCGGCTTGAGCCAGAGAATTAACATCTCTTTTTATAATTCAAGTGCATGTTGTTTTTTTAATATATTTTATTATACTTATCACTAATTGAAATACTATAGCGAAGTCCATATTATGTATGTATGGAGTTCGTTTTTAGTATTAAATCGCTCGACGGAGCTTAATTGGGTAAAACAACATGTAAACATTAATTAGCATTGCCATCTATTGATAAAGTTCCAGATTTTTAAAATCAATTTAAAGTAAAACTATTATCGCAAGGGAAAGTGTTATACGCATGTGTGAATCCAGGAAATGGGCTATGTATGTGCCAATTTTTATTTAAATCTGCTCAAAGTGATGTTTGATTAACAAACATCTGAACATCGCCTCAAACTGTCTCATTTATGTTGAATAGTATAGGAAATGTATAAGAGGAAGAAAATAAAATCCATAAAAGAGACGTTCAGGATCTCAGGGAGGCAAATAAATTAGTGGAAAGTATAACTTTTAAAAACGATGTATTACTAGTAATAAAAATAGTAACCGCGGCAACGCGCTGGATGCGAGCCGCTTCCAACCGGTCTTATTGGAGATCTATAGGGGAGGCCTATGTCTAGCAGTGGACTTCCTGTGGCTGAAATGATGATGATGATGATATACTTCTAAATACGATACGTATTATAGAAAAAATACACCCAGACATAGAACAAATGTTTGTCCTGGGTGGGAATTGAACCCACGACCTCCAGCACAGCAGTCAGGGTCACTAACTACTAGACCAACAGGCCAGTCAAAACATCCCGGCTAAGTGTAACCAGGCTTCACAGTAATCCTCCGCATCCTATCATCTGGAACCGTATCCAACATTGCCACATTAGATGACAATGCTAATTCAAGTGTATCTTGTAAACATAAGTTGCGCCTCGTGAGAACCGCCATAGAAATGACAAGTGCTAAAGCAATTAGTTGCGTCGAACGTTACGAGGTTTAATTTTGGTCGCTTCGTTTAAAAATGGCCGAATTTCACCAGTCAAACATGCACTAGTATGGTTTCACTCAGTAACTTTTTTTTCCTACTGCTTAATTCAAGTGTATTTTGTAACTAAACAACCCAAATTTTCTTTCTCTGGTATTGTTCGTCAGCACGTGGAGCTCCTCAAGTTACGAGTTGAGCTCACGATTACTGACAAATGCTTGCACTGACTGATCTGGTCCCCTCATTCTGTGTGGTTCTTTCCTCAAAATACCATTTCAGACACTAATCGGCATGGATCTTACATGATTTGACCCAGATAATGTCTGGACTTTAAAAGAGACTTTAAAAGAGACCTCTGAGTTTCTTTCGGTGTTTCTTCTCAGAGTAGTCATGTAGTGAAACTCCGATCTTATTTACTAGTTAAAAAAAAAGACGTGTAAAAGTGTTTGTGAAAACCTATTTATAGAAATAAATATCATTTATCATTTAAACATGAGTTGCGTCCCGTGACAACCGCCATAGAAATGACAAGTGCTAATACAATTAGTGGCGTCGAATGTTCCGTGGCTTTCTTTTGGTCGACTAGTTTAAAAATGTCCAAACGTAGCCAGTCAGATTTACATGGTTACTTTTTCTTCCTACTACTAAATTCATGTATCTTGTAAACACGAGTTAGTTGTGTCTCGTGAAATGAGAAGAAAGAAAGAAAAAAAGAAAAAGCATTTATTTGGCACGACACAGGCACACGTTAAAAATAAAAACAGGTACAAAAAAAAAGAATTCAACTAAAAAAAAATAACAATAAAAATAAACAGAATAAAGAATTGTGTGCCATTACGTGTGTTGTGTTTTTGTGTGTGTGTGTGTGTGTGTGTGTGTGTGTGTGTGTGTGTGTGTGTGTGTGTGTGTTATGTGTGTGTGTGTGTTATGTGTGTGTGTGTGTGTGTGTAAATGAGAAGTGCTAACACAATAATAGAACTTACACCGAACAGTGCGTGGTATTATTTCGGTCGCTCCGTTTAAAAATGACGCAACATCGCCTGTCAAACACGCACTTGTATGGTTTCAAATAGTAACTTTTCCTTCCTACTACTCTAAATATTCGTTCTAGCGTGGCCATAACCTTAAAAAAAACTCCAGAATATAGTTCACACATAAAGGGAATTGCTCATTCGTGGCTGAAACGTGGACAAGCTGATCTGTAAAAAGTATTCTTATGAGAAAATATAATTAAATCTAAAATTAATATTTTTTTAGTTGTCGTCGCCGGAAAGTAAATGTAAAAATATCTCGTTTAATAAGTATTGAAGCTGATTGACTTCAAAATCGTCGCCATTTTATAGTTGGAAACTGATTCTGTGTTGCCACATTAATAACAGTTGTGATTATTCTTACGGTATAGATAATAATCGATTTCTAAAATATAAGTAATAATATGACTACATTTTCTTGAAAATCAGTAATCTAGTGATTTTCAAACGGTGATATATTTATTTTCGTATAATCATATTGAAAACAAACAAAACACTCATCGTTTTTGGCCTTCAAATCATTTTTACATCCGATTTTAATATTGATTCGTTTGTTGTCGAATCGATTTTTAAATCGATTTTTTTTAATTTTCTGACAACACCAGCTGTCAATAATGACAAATGCATACTATGAAATCAAAGAGTTTAATAATGAAAATATGTTATGAAACTAATGTTTTGCCTCTGTGTATTGTGAATGTTGTTTCGATTACTTTCGCGAAGTTTTTTGTTTTTTTTTATGATGAACTCCAATACCGCTTTAATTGAAGACCCGGCTTTACCCATGGACACCGAATCTACTCATAACAATGATCCTGGTGCTATTTTTCATTTTCATTCGGCCGTGGAACGTCGTACAGTGCGGACGCTTGTCGGTTGTCAATCCACTATTTTAGACTAAATTCTGTGATTGGTCATCTTTACCAAATTTCGATTCCTTGTCTCTCCTTAAGAATCTATTACGGGCGGCTCCTCCCACTGGGCAGTCCTAGAGCGAGACATCAATATTTTTATAAACAACATCCAAATTGGATTCCGAAAACTGCTGTGATTGCTGGATTCGAACCCACGCCCCTCCGTGGATCCGTGCGCCGGCGCAGCGCGCCACCGAGACAGTGGCGAGCAGTGACAAAACAACGCTACCAGTGCTACGTGCTGCTGACGTCATCCCAGCGCCGCGAGTCACGAGTGCTACAGTGCTACGACGGAGTGTCTGCTACGAACACCCCAGCTACGACTCTTCGGCTACGCGGTTCTCCCGGTATTGAGTTCAATTATTTGCAAACCGTTTCTGTGAGTTGGTTCTTTTGTTTACTATTATATCTGCGAATGATGTCAGTGCTGAAGCGCACCCCGCCAAAAACCCCTCAAGCCAAATCAGAATCAGATATAGCCACAGCAGTTCTCCAAAGTGATTGTGATTATGTAAACGTGAGTAGGAACAAACGACCACGAGGGAATAACTCGCCTCAAAGCGGGACACGGTTGACCTCGTTAAGTTTACAGGAAAATCAAGCTGCCTGGAAAGCGGAACAAGATAATAATATGTCTAAATTTTTGGCGGAGCAGACTTCTATTATGTCCAAATTGGCTTCCGATATTGGTGAAATTAAGGCCCAAAATGTCAAGATTCAGTCTTCTAATACCGAAATTCGGAAATCAAATGAAGAAATGATCAAGTCTATGACCTTCATGAACCAGAAATTTGAAGATATGAAGAAAGAAGTGGAAGATTTGAGAAGGGAACGCCAGGAACAACATACTTATATTCAAAGTCTGGAACAAAAGATTTCAGATCTTCAGCGAATGACTCGTGGGTCGGGCATTGAACTTCGCAATATTCCGCTGGAAAGTTTGGAAAATACAGATAGTCTAACCAACACCGTATGCAATATCGGCGAACTTGTTGGGTTAAGCATAGCGGAATCTGATTTACGCGACATATACCGACTACCGGGTAAGACAGCCACCTCAAACACTCCGCGCCCCGTATCAGTTGAATTCACCACAGTAAAAAAGAAGCAAGCTCTTATAACAGCTGTCCGGTCGTATAACAGAGGAAAAGGGAAAGAAAATAAGTTAAATACGAAACTTCTTGGAATGACGGGAGAACGAAAACCTATATACGTTGAAGAACAACTTTCCGCCAGTTCCAAGAAACTATTCTATCAGGCTCGAGAATTCGCTAAACAAAACTCTTACAAATACTGCTGGACCGCTAATGGTAATATTTTCTTACGCAAAGCTGAAGGAGACAAACAACAGTTAATAAACTCCGAAAAATGCCTTCAGGTACCCAACAGTAATATCCTGTGACTAACCGTACCTAATTACGCAACATCTTTTTATTTGTATAAGTTATCATTATTGCATGCCACTTTATTGGTATTTAATTGCCCTAAAAATTTTATTTTTTACTCTTTTTGTATAAGAACTAATTATTTGTTACACAACCTCTCATGTTACAATAAATTCAATCACAAACTTATGTACTCCAATAACACTCTGCACAAAAACAATCTCCTTAATCACTCTACACACACTCACAAAACTCCCATACACACAAAAAAGCAAAGCTCTTACTACTTAATAGCACATAACTCTCTCAAACACTTTCAGTCACCTTATATCAAACAATATTTCTGTGTAATCAACAACATAGATCAATGGCTAACATCATTAATATAAACAACGACCTTGACCAACTCTGCGTAGGAGATGCGGCTATCTGCAGCCCTGATAATTGCCAAAAACATGTTAAACTTTTTGACACAAACAATATAAATCTTTTACACATAAATATTCGCAGTATAAATAAAAACTTCGATTCACTTCAAGTATTACTGAGCCAAACTGGTATTAATCATGACATCATAATATTGACCGAAAGCTGGCTCAGTAAAACATTTAATTTACCTAAACTTGATGGTTTTCAATCATACAGTACGAAAACGAATTCTAATCAAAATGATGGCGTAGTTTTTTATATAAAAGAGAGCTTAAAAAGTACAGTGTGGGAACCGGAATTTGAGTGTGGCAATTGCCTGGTATGTCAATTGGATAATAAGCTGGCAGTGGTGGCAGTCTATCGATCGCCATCATACAATTTGAAAGAAAATTATGATAAATTTCTAGCAAGTCTTAATCACGTCCACAGTGAAATATCCTCCTTTACAAATGTTGCTCTTGTTGGGGATTTTAATATCGATATAAGTCAAGATAATAGAAACCAGCGATGCCTGGAATATTTATTGCTTAATGCTTCTCACGGACTTCTCCCTACCCACCTATTCCCTACCCGGCTAGACAAGTGCCTAGATCACACATTCCTAAAAACCAACTTACCTGTTACCACACTCGTGCTGGACTCCCACATTACCGATCATAGACCCACACTTTTATCTATTGCTCACCCTAAACTTGTTCGAAAGTCACGACACACTACCACCCGTATAAATCATGAAGCTATTGTGCAGAATCTACTAAACACGGACTTTTCAGATATTTATGTAACTAATGATCCAAATCTATCCATGAACAAATTCATCACTATAATAACATCTATAATATCAAGTAACTCAGTACAAATTAAAATCCCTAGACGCAAAAGAACTATAAAACCGTGGATAACACCGGGTCTTCTAAAATGTATGAAAAACCGTGATAAACTTCATAATAAGTCCAAAAAAGCACCCGATAATCTAATACTTAAGCTAACCTACACTCGATATAGAAACTTTTGTAACTCCTTACTTCGCAAGTTGAAAATTTCATATGAAAAAAGTGAACTGGAGAGAACGAAAAACAATCCTAGAGAGTTGTGGAAAACTATTAAGAATATTACAAACACATCTAAAACTCGAACTATACCTGAAGAGCTTCTAAATTTATGTGATAATCCCTATTCTTCCGTTAACAAAATATGCCATTTCTTTGCAAACGTTGGCAAAAACCTGGCGGCAAATATCCAATCCGGTGCACAACCCCCCTTGCTCCTAAAACACCGATCGTCCTCTTGTAATATCTCCAACCCCACTATCAACTCATTGGCTCTGCTAGATGTAGATGAAGCCGAAGTAGAGTCACTTATACTTCAATTAAATAATGACAGTGCTGTTGGCTGGGACGGAATATCACCCTTACTATTAAAGAACTGTAAAAATGTGTTAGTTCCTCACATAACTTACCTTTTTAACTGCTGTTTGCAAAATGGTGTCTTTCCTGATGCCTTAAAAAAGGCATTAGTGCATCCTATTCATAAGGGGGGAGACAGAAACTGTGTCAATAACTATAGACCCATATCGGTGTTACCTGTACTTTCTAAAATTCTGGAAAGGATACTCAACAACCGCCTCAAAGATTTCTTGGATAGGTTCAATATAATCGCTGAGAATCAGTACGGCTTCCGGAAAAGTATATCAACAGAACATGCAGTACTTGACTTGATGCAACATGTAGCGAAGAACCTGGATAGCAAAACTAAATGCCTAGGCATATTTCTGGACCTGTCCAAGGCCTTTGACACAGTTTCTGTTCCCCTACTGATCTCTAAGCTGGAGTTGCTTGGTGTACGAGGAATTGCCCTTGAAATATTTAAAGACTACCTGAGAAACCGCACTCAACGTGTTAAAATCAGTACTCACCTCAGTGATGAAGAAGTTGTCTCCTTCGGCGTCCCGCAGGGTAGCATTCTGGGGCCCAGTTTATTCCAAATTTACATAAATGACCTTTGCAATTTAAAGTTACCACAATGCAAAATTTTAACTTACGCTGACGACACGGCGATAATAGTACATGGACCTACTTGGGATAGCGTCAAAACAGCAGCAGAGTCTGCATTAAGTACCATAATGACATGGCTAAACTCGAATCTACTTACACTCAATCTACTAAAATCCACCTACATACCATTTGCTATAAGACGTAATAACTCACCAGCAGACACGTTCTCGATTACTGCTCACTCATGCCAGGTCCCTTCTAGTTCGCTCATATCATGCAACTGTCCTAAACTTACCAGAACAATCAGCGTTAAATATCTAGGTGTACAAATAGATAGTGAACTAAGATGGGATAAACAAATTGAGGCTCTCACCACCAGAACCCTCCGTCTCTTACATATTTTTAAGTCCTTGAGAGAATCGGCTAATCTCGACACTTTAAAAATGGTGTACTTTGGCCTGTGTCAATCGGTACTAGGATATTGTATTACGGTGTGGGGAGGGGCATGTAAAACACTGCTTCTCATACTAGAGAGAGCACAGAGAGCGATACTTAAAGTTATGATCAGAAAACCCTACAGATACCCAACAACTCAACTGTATTCCGACTGTAAAGTTCTTACAGTTCGTCAACTCTTTGTGCTCTACTCGGTCCTTAAAAAACATTCATCCCTACCCCCTCCCAACCAGAAAAAACGTACCTTTATCCCTCCAAGTACTCCTCATAGAACAACCTTTGCCAAACATCAATATCTCATTCTCAGCTCTCTCATTTACAGAAAAATTCATAAACATCTAAATATACTTGATCTGACAAAATGGGAAGTTAAACAGAAACTCACCGAGTGGCTACTCCAACAAGATTATGATCACACCGAATCACTTTTAACTTACTTAACCTAGCATTTGCACGCTCATGCACATACGCACAAACATATATACACGCACTCACGTCATATACACACGCACTCACATACACACACACACTCACATACACACACACATGCATACACATTAAACACTCACAAGACTATCAACAATTTAACGATTTAATTTTATTCTTTGTTATCATTTTCTGATAATTGTTTAATTGTGGATGGATAGATCGACAGTGTCCTCACTTATTAAATATGTAAAATAAGAACTTAGCCTTTTGGCCGTCAACTGTCTCTTAAGATACAGGTATACCCTAGTTTAAGAGACAGGGAGACGTATATTGTCAACAGATGTACCATGTACTTCATTTTGTTCTAGTATATAATATAGTTCATAAACATGTAAAACTATCTTGCTGTAACTAGTTTAAGTTCTTTTTCGCACCATTTTGTTAAAATAAATGTTGAACTGGCATGTCAACCTAGGCAATTACTCAATATTGTGGCAATTGCCTTGTAGGGCGAAGAACGGTGAGTTTCTGTGCTTACGTTATAACCATAATATAGTAAGCTGGGCAAGGCACGAAAGTAATATTATGCCGCCTGCCCAGTTTTTAGAAAACATTTTATTATTTTATGATTCGTTTGATGAGTTTTATTTTTTCATTTACTTAGATGACCTCAGGATATGTTACTACTGCATTAAAAGTTAGAGAATATCAGTTTAATAGGTATACCTAATTATGATTTATTTTGGTTGTTTTCTAACATTAGTAGATATGCTAAATATAAACTATTTTTACACTCTCCTGCAACTTTATTACTATAATTAATTTCTATGAGGTATAAACTATTAAAAACCACAGTCATTAAATATTATATTAAATGTTCACCTTCAGCCAAAATGCCCTAACAAACTGAGCAATTCCCTTTCTGTCTGATGTCTTTGTCGCCTCGATTCTGCGAACTGTACTACGTCTTAGCGTAAGTTTCTGCGTCAAGATGATTCTAAGAAAAATACGCCTTTGAAGGGAAGTTCAACCCCGAGTCCTGACTTTGGGACTCGTAGTTATATTTTCTGCTGAACCAAAACTAATTAATAGAGTAAAACGTTTGATTTGTAAGCAAAAATATTGAGGTAAAAATCTTTTCTAAGTTTAAAATTTGATTAAATCACACACATTGAGCCAAATTTCATAAAAGATTGTTAAGTAGTTTCCAAGTTGATGCCGGATAAACATCGTGACGCGATTTTTTTTACTATAATTTCTAAAAGACTAAATTCGTTATCATTCTAGACCTATCTAAAGTCTAAATTCATTACTTATTTGATTACTGGAACAACCTGCAGAACTTTTCTTACTGACACTTGGTGTTACAATACAATGTCAAACTAATCTATGCCTTTCTTAGTGCAAAAATATCTAAGCAGGCTGGGTTTTCAGGCAATAATCATAAAACTGCAAGTAGGTATTTCATTCCCAATTATACTTCATTTACAATAAACAGACATTTAAACAGAACATTAGACAGAAGTTAAAAAAGGTTATTTTTAATGTACAGACGCCAGCACATCAAGTTACCCCAATGTGTTAAATTTCTTTGATCGTTTTTCAACTTTATGTCAAACTGAATAAGGTACACATTCAATTGGGAAAATTTGAAACATTGGGGTAACTTGATGTGCTGGCGTCTGTACACTATGTATCGAAAGAACAATTTTACTAAGCATGTTACATTTACAATAGACGCCGAATTTATTATAATCTAATCTCACTGCAGCTGTTACACTTTATTGTAACCATTGCAACAATTTATTTTGAGAAATGATGTGAATTTCATTTAGTTATATTATTTAATTTTGAATGAAAATTACAGTGTCAATGATAAAAACCTAAAAGAAGCAGGGATGAACAATACATGGACACGTTCTTCGTTTGACTTTTATTCTTCTAAATTTAAAATAAAACAATTTGCATAAAAATTGTTTTAACTTATCTTTAAAATAAAATGTTCTGCATTCTTGCTTCTACGAGCCTTTTTTTTCTAAGCACAATAAAAATTGCGTAGAAATAAAAAGTTCTTTATGAAAGAGAAAATATATTACAACTCTCCAAAGAGTTATTGATTGTAAACAATTCATTCGACTCTTGCAAGTTCAACCTCTAACTGCTTTTCTATGTCCTCCTTAGAAATCAGAGGGGTAGAGTTTGTATTTTTATAAATTAGCTATAAACATGACCTGCGGCGTTGGTTGGGTCATTTATTTTCCCTGTAAAAAGTTTACTTGCTATGTGGGTCAGTTCAAGTCAGTTGTGTCGTTGGAATCAGTTGATTTTGTCAGTGTTAGGTCTAGATGAGAATATTTATACCTGGGCCATTCTATTGTGGGTTAACGTCTTTTTTTTGTTTACGACCTCAAGTATAATGCACTAAGTGTTCTACACTATACACGAATGCATAGACACCATTATGTTACGTATTGTTTTCTAAGCTATCAATTGTTTTCACAAGGGGTTGCGAATTTTATTATTGTTCTTATACTCCATTTACAAATTTACAATAGCATTAGACAGAAGTTAAAAAACGTTATTTTTAATGCACACTTTGTAACAAAAGTACAATATTAAGCATGTTACAATATTAACGATAGACGCCAAAATTATTATAATCTATTTTTACTGCAGATCAGTCACACTTAGTTGTAACCATTCCAACCATTTATTTTAAGAATTGATGTGGTTTTAATTTAGTTATTATTTCATTTTAGTTGAAAATTGTAGTGCCAAAATGATAAAAACCTCAAAAGAAGCAGGGATGAAAAATACAAGGACACGTTCTTCGTTTCACTTTTATTCTTCTAAATTTAAAATGAAAAAATATGAATAAAAAAAGTTTAACTTATCCTTAAATTATAAATGTTCTGCATAAATGGAAGCAATCAACATTATTTATTAGGCTTGATATCACACCAAAACCGACGTAAGTGAAGCTAGAAAAACTGCATGATGCAACGGCAAATGAAAAAATAATTTTACCTCACCACATCAAATAGGCAGTTTCCATCATTAATGAAACGGATAAGCATAAAACGCAAGTCGCATCCTGTACCTTGTCTATCCTGCCTGGCGTTGACCTATTGCATAACAGACTAAGTAAAACAACAGGCTAACTAAAAGCAGCTGTAAAGGAGATTATCGAAAATTATTTAAATTATGCAAAATCCTACCGATCACTTACAAACAGAAATATCTACTATTAGTTAACCACCATAGTACCCTAGAGCATATCTTAACCCACGTAGACAACAACCTTAATACACGATCTATGGCTGCTGGTAGATTCAATGTACCCAGAGTCACCAATTACTTTGGTGACAGAACATTAAACAAAAGAATACCATACTTATTGAACAGTCTACCGGCGGACTTAAGAAGTGAAACAAACGCTAATAGATTTAAAAGTAAACTAAAATTATATTATTTAGAAATATCTTAAGTTTTTTACAATTGAAATCTAATTATTGTTTAATTTTTAGGTATGTTTATGTTGACATGTCTAGAGACTCTTCGCCCCCACAGTCAAACCATTGCAACGGTTTTGTGGGGCTTATTTTATAATTTAGTTACCCTCTTTTTAATGATAAATAAATAAACAAATAATAATAAGTACTTACTCCGAGATCAATGTTCTTTAGAAATGTTAAAGAACATTTTAATAATAATTTACCATTGTAAAGAAATTCACAAAGTTCATGACATATAAACAAACTGCTCGACTCACACTTAAGGTGGACGCGCCAGGGTAGCCCGCAAGATTCTCTTGTGTTTTTTGCAAATTATCGTTCAGTGTCGGGCTGCTGTTTGTTAATCACATAAATAATATTGATACAGAATTATAATCATTCAAATCATCAAGACAACTCGCTAAGTTCATACAATCCCATGGAATGAATTTCATAAAACAAAATCATTTAATGGGATTGCGTTAACTTAGAAGGTTGTATTGGTGATTTTAATTAGAAATCAGAAATCAGAAATCAGAAATCGGAAATCTTTTATTTTGCCAAGATAAGCCACATTTGTTACAGTCGCGAATCATGTTTTAACTGATAATTATATAACCTGACACTCAACGGAAAATTGGAAAAAAAAACCACAAGAATGTTTGAATTTCGCGAGCTAGCACGGCCCATTCACCTTAAGCAGCCATAATAAATCAAATCGACAATTTTATGAAACTTGTTCTACCAGCCGCAGCGGCTGGATTGCTATTTATTACAAAACTCAATGAGGTTGTCTGTGAAACTTTAATCGCTTTCCTTGCAAGTCTTACATCATTTTTAGAAGTTGCTTTTTTTCTAATAGCCTTTTATTTTTATCGGCCTCATTAAATTATTTATTGGATCAATTGTACTTTTGCTTATGTTTGTTGTTTAAGGATAGGTACCTGCTTCTGCCCGCGGTTTGGCCTGTGTAAATAGTAACTTTTACCAATGTATCCATTACTGTAATAAAGGTTAACTTATGTGACAATCCAGGAAACAGTGGTTTATCTATGTATGTGCCAATTTTCATCCAAATCTGTTTAACGGTTTACGGGTGATTGAGCAACAAACATCCAAACATAAACATCATGCCAGAAATCCCCGAAGGGTTATGCTGTTGTACACCCATATTTCGCTAGATATGTTAAAGTCCCACGTAATATGGGATGAGCTAAAGACCCATCAATCGGGTTAGGTCATCTAAACATCATCATACAGTCGCACAACCTTTTTTTTTTTTTGAGGGGTGGAAAATCCTCATGACGAGGTGGAGGGGTCTGTCAGACTCTTACTGACTAAAAAGCACCCCGTGTTCCTTCTCACACCTGCGCCGGGGGTCACGGGATCAGAAGATACTTCCGCGACCCCCGACTGGTACCGGCCCCACGGGCCTCGCCAAGTCAGCGAGGGGAGTGAGGTGTTAGACTCCCCTCGCGTCGTCTAAGAGGGGCGCGCGTGAATACGTCGCGCCGCCACCTCGGGTCCATGTACGTGGGGGCGGCGGGCATCCCCGCGTCCGTCGCCCTGGACCCATTCAGGGGGCTGGAAGAGGGCGTTGTCCACCCTCCGCCTGCGCCCGGTGCGTCTGCTGCGGGCCGGGTGAGAGGAAGTAATCTCCCTCTCCCTTTCCGCAGCCTCCTTCTGCGAGATGACCGTTTCGCAGAAGGACACCACCGCGTCCCAGGACTCGACGCTGCCGACCATCCTCTCGACCACGGCCGGCAGCGACAAGTCACTGCCTACTACAGAGACGAGGGCACGGCGCGGCTCCTCCCAAGCGGCACACTCTGCCAGCGTATGCCGCCCACAGTCGCACAACCTGCTTCAACACTACTCGACGCCAGATATAGGAAGTAACGCTTTTGTACGCCTAGAACTGGGGTCCTGAAACACAGGTTTTGGCCTAGCTTAGACACCAATCTTCCACCATATTCTAATGTGTACATAATAGTGGCGTATTACTAAGCATTTTGTATTTGTTAGTTTATTGGTGGTGAGAAAATAAAATTTATTTATTTATTATTATTTGTTTATTTAAAAATGGAACCAATATTTTTAGCAGGATTTGGTCTGGCTCATTTTTCTAGTAGTCGTTCGATTAGACAGGTTCGCTATAATCTGTGTGGTTATGCTCTGAAGATAATCCAGATACTACTCTGCATGGCCAAGATAAGAAGAGTCTTGACCACTGAGTTTGTCTTGGTGTTTTTCTTCGATGTGTCTTGTATAAAGTAAGTAGTACACATATTTTTAGTGGAAAAATGATAAACTTAATTCATCATCTGCTTATCCTTTTCCTATGTTGGGGTCGGCTTCCAGTTTAACCGGATGCTGCTAAATTTCAGGACGCAAAAGGCGCAATAAGAACAATTTTGGAAGACGTTTTGAATCAATTCCAATAAGACGAAGTTTGAAAGAACAAAGTGCAAGACGTGAGAAAACGTCAGCACGTCTTGTTCGTCACGCACGTGGAGCTCCTCAAGTTCCAAGTTGAGCACACGATTACTGACAAATGCTTGCACTGACTGATCTGGTCATATCTGTGTGGTTCTTTCCTCAAAAGACCATTTCAGACACTAATCTACATGTTTTTACATGATTTGACCAAGATAATGTCTGGACTTTAAAGAGACTGACCTCCGAATTTCGGTGTTTCTTCACAGAGTAGTCGAAGAGTAAACACCAATCTTATCTACTAGTTAAAACATGACGCGTAAGAGTGTTTGTGAAACTTATTTGCAGAAATAAGTATCATTTTATCATTTTCCGGCTCATTTTTCGGCTCTCCAGTTGCGCCCGCGTCCTGCGTCACAGACCACAGACTATGCAAGTAAGCATAGTTTCATGCTCTGTCATGGTTACATATCCAGTCGCTGGAACGTGGGAGATGCGTTGGAGAGTTAATTTTGTTTTTAATTTTGTATAATATCATCTGTTGCATCTGTCATTTTATATTCTTATTATTTACTAGCTTCTGCCCGCGACTTCATACACGGATCCTGTTGCTTATGTCAGCGACAACGGGGTCGTAAAAATCGTATTATTTATAATACTTATTTATTTATATATAATTTATGCCTTGCCTAGGCATTACAGTAGGCCCTATCAGAATAACAGCGCTGCGGTATTTATTGCTTTTCTTTAGATATCGTGGCATCGTGCCTGTGCGAGGCCTAAAAGGCCCCTATCTCAATAGGGGCCTTTTAGGCCTCGCACAGGTCTTTTGTTTTATTTTTATTTAATACTAGCTTCTGCCCGCGACTTCGTACGCGGATCCTGTTGCTTATGCCAGCGACAACGGGGTCGTCAAAATCGAAGATCTGAAACGTCATGTCGAATTCTAAAAGCCCGGGGACGGGAAAACAATGAGATGCGCGAGACGATTCAAGACATTCCAGATTTTTTTTTTTGTTGGTCAACAGGTAATGCCATCAGACTTAACAACTTTTGCTAAGACGCCATTTCTATAAATATATGGTTTATGGTCGCTGGGCTTTGGAGTTCCACAGCAGTTATGATCTTTAATCATTTAGCACCTTTGGAACATTGGGAAAGATTTGACCTCTATCTAGGCGTGGTTATAGTTTTATTGTGAAGATACTTGATCAATTAAACTCTAAGTGGCTGCTCCCCTGCGTTATCGGGTAGACTACCGTGTCACGAAAATAAATCGAAAAGGAAATTAAACACTCAAACAACATAAGCCCGAAGGCATATTTATTCGATAAACTTCTTCACCGCGTGGAGGTAATCCCAGCTTATGTTATTTAACTATACAGTGAAATTAGTGATAGCTTTGATTTCCATGTCAAATGTTTCTGATCTTCGATTTTATAAGGGAAATGCCTATCAGACCGAACAACTTTTGCTAAGACGTCATTCCTATAAGTGTTATGGTGTAGCTGGGCTCTTGGAGTTCCACAACAGGTGCTCCAGATCTTCAAATTTAGTCTCACAGCAGAAAACGCTCTTCACGTGGAATAGTTTTTGCAATGGCACCATTTTTATATCTCTTTTACTTTAGGTGTTCCTATTTTCCAAAATGAATTATAGCCTATATGTTGCGTGACGTTCACGATCAGCTGTCAGTCGCGCAGCTCCTTCCCCCACTTATCTCTAGAGTCGATGCGTATATACGCTGAAAACTCAAGCGTCATGCTTTTTCCGTGAACGTCTCCAACTCGCGAGACAGTGCATGATGTTCACGATCAGCGGTCAGTCGCGCACATATTCTTCACTGGTCTCTAGAGACCTGGATATAGTTGCGTAAATACGCTGAGAATGCAGGCGTGCTTCGCGATCCGAAGAAGTTTCCACGGAGTAAGTTGCAGCCTCATGTTCTCGAACATCATCAAATCTGTCCAACGCTCTTCGGTAGATTGTTGGGATCTTATGATCTTTAATCATTTAGCACCTTTGGAACATTGGGAAAGATTTGACCTCTATCTAGGCATGGTTATAGTTTTATTGTGAAGAGATACCTGATCAATTAAAATCTAAGTGGTTGCTCACCTGCGTTACCGGGGAGACTACCGTGTCACGAAGATAAATCAAAAAGGAAATTAAACACTCAAATATCATAAGCCCGAAGGCATATTTATTCGATAAAATTTAAAAGAAATGGGAATTTTGGCCAATAGAGTCTAATTTTCAATGATATACCATCGTCATCGAAAATCAGTCCTGAACTGTTCCCGTCTTCAGCGCGTGGAGGTAATCCCAGCTTATGTTATTTAACTATACAGTGAAATTAGTGATAGCTTTGATTTCCATGTCAAATGTTTCTGATTTTCGATTTTATAAGTCAACAGGAAATGCCTATCTGACCGAACAACTTTTGCTAAGACGTCATTCCTATATGTGTTATGGTGTAGCTGGGCTCTTGGAGTTTCTCAACATGTGTTCCAGATCTTTGATTTTTATACGTCAACAGCGAGTGCTCATAAGGCTGAACCACTCTTGCTAAGACGTCATTCCTATATATGTTATAGTGTAGCTGGGCTCTTGAAGTTCCACATCAGGTGCTTCGGATCTTCAAATTTATTCTCTCAGCAGAAAATGCTCATCACGTGGAACAATTTTTGCTATGGTACTATTTTTGTATCTCCTATAGTTTAGCTGGTCTGTTGCGGTTCTGCATCAGGTGTTCCGGATCTTCAAATTTATTCTCTCAGCAAAAAATGCTCATCACGTGGAACAATTTTTGCTAGGGTACCATTTTTGTATCTCCTATACTTTAGCTGGTCTGTTGCGGTTCTGCATCAGGTGTTCCGGATCTTCAAATTTATTCTCGCAGCAAAAAATGCTCATCACGTGGAACAATTTTTGCTATGGTACCATTTTTGTATCTCCTATAGTTTAGCTGGTCTGTAGCGGTTCTGCATCAGATGTTCCGGATCTTCAAATTTATTCGCTCAGCAAAAAATGCTCATCACGTGGAACAATTTTTGCTATGGTACCATTTTTGTATCTCCTATAGTTTAGCTGGTCTGTTGCGGTTCTGCATCAGGTGTTCAAGTTTCCAAGATAAATTATATGTTGGCCAGACTTAATATCTATACCACAAAAAAAAAAACATTCAAATCCGTCCAGTAGTTCCGAAGATTAGCGTGTGCAAACAAACAGACAAACAGACAAACAGACAAACAGACAAACAGACAAACAGACAAACAGACAAACAGACAAACAGACAAACAGACAGACTTTTTTTTTTGGATTCGTGCTCTATTACAGTTTCTAAACCCCCCTAATTTTTTTTTTTTAAATATATTCAATGTACAGACACAGTTTTTTTACTGTCTAATAGTCCAGAGGCGGTATTGAAAAAGGCGGTGGTCACTTCGAGCACCTACTAAAGTAAATTAAAGTACGTGGAAACAATGCATTTTATTCATTTTAGACATCATGTTTCATACAGACATTTACTGCTTAAAACCTACACAATCGATATCTAAATAGAAATAGTGTAGGTTTTTTTTGTCAAAATAACCGGGTTCGATTCCCGCGCGGAGTACAGATGTTTTTTAAAATGTATGAATGCAGTTTGTCTTTTTATTAAAATCGATGACATGGTTCCTCAGAACAGATCTTCGTATGTCTTATAGTTTCAGACTTTCCCATACTGACCCATTTGAATGAGACACCCTGTATGTATAGATATAGATGTTAGTTTTAGTTTTGTACTGTTAAATTCCTGTGCGTGTCCCAAATAAATATATTTTCTTTCTTTCTTTCTTTCTATTTTTGTATCATTTAAACGAAAAGTAAAAAAAAAAATGACGAAACTGTTTTATATGACCTTTAAAGAACTTTAGGATAGTTTACACATCTACGCAAAATACGCTCTGTTAGTAAATGCATTTCTTTATTCTGAATGTAATATAAATAAGCAACGTAGTTTTGTCTTCAAAATGACTGTCGCAAATTGTTTAGGTACCTGCTGTCTGACGTCAGAAGGTACTAGCACGAGCCAGACGTGACATTTGGAACTTCTTACTGAAATCAAAATAGAGTAGTTACTAAGACCTTTTGAAAGTCGTGGAAACTAAATTTAATCAAATTCGTTGAGAAAGAGAATTGAATTGAAAAAGACATTTTCCTCATCGAAGAAATATACATGCGGCAATAAAATTAAGAGAAACTTCCTGCTTTTAGTTTGCCCACTGTTTTGCCATTGTCCTGTTTCGGCTAAGATTTTTTTTCCAATTGAACTTGAACCTTAATACATTTGTAGTAAAGTTGATAAACTAGCGAAAAAATTTGACTCATAAGGGTAGCTTGT
The DNA here is from genome assembly GCA_921972225.1 of Euplexia lucipara. Taxonomy (NCBI): domain Eukaryota; kingdom Metazoa; phylum Arthropoda; class Insecta; order Lepidoptera; family Noctuidae; genus Euplexia; species Euplexia lucipara. The sequence goes on along the minus strand of OV179155.1, from coordinate 15,497,396 downwards.
GCTGCCCTCTGTAGCTTTCTAGTCAAAAGTTTTATATCTAAATTGCTCTTCTAATCTGAACCCCATCCAATATCCATTTTTTTTTTTGTAAAATACATATAACAGTAATTGACCGATTAAAAACATTTACGTTTCTTACTGATCTGTGATTAGCCTTTTTTTTTTGGTGCGGGGTTGAAATTCCTCATGGTGGTTCTCCGCCCCGGGGAGGCCTCCGCCCTCCCCGGGGCGGAGAACAACCAGGTCTGTCAGACTCTTACTGATTAAAAACCACCCCGGTGTTCCGTCTCACACCTGCGCCGGGGGTCGCCGGAACAGAAGATACTTTCTTGACCCCCAACATCTGTGAATAGCCAAGCCTATCCTTATCCTGAACAAATCTATAGATAACAAAATTATCAGAAATCTGTGCAATGCGATAACATGTCTTTACTCTTCAGATTTAACCGACCACAATATACATACAAATGTTGAGAAGCTTGTTACTAAATTATAACCGCCGCATGGATCGATCGAAGGTTAAGCTACGCTTTACGAGGTCGATCCGTGGATGGGTGACCATTTATTACATACCAAGACTCCTCTGTGCCTCGGAAAGCACGCTACGCCGTTGGTCCAGGCTGTTATTTGTAGATCTTTGACAGTCGTTACTTGTAGTCAGAAGAACGGAAGTCTTTCAATCAGTTTAACCAAGGGGTATCATGTTACCCAGTTACTGGGTTGTGGAGGTCGGACAGGTTGTCGCTCCATGTAAAACACTGGTATCAGCTGCATCCGGTCAAACTGGAAGCCGACCCCAAAATATTTGGGAAAAGACTAGGCAGATGATGAATATACATGTCGTGGAAAGCGACGAAAACCCCATCGGTGTCAGCTCATCGCTCAGCCATCGCTGACGCCGACATACATATAAATGTATGTAGTTGAGTTCGTGCAGTATTCAAGCAAATACTTAAGACAGTCAGAATATAATATATGATCTGTAACATTCACTCATCCCACGCTCTCTGTCTGCGATATAGTTGAGAATAATACTGTCGGATTTCAACGAAGAGATTAGTAACGCAAATGATGTAGATAAGCACAGAAGGCTAATGGCAATAAATGGACGCACAGACATACAGAAACGAACGGGTCAAAAGAACAGTTGCTCCACACATGAAAGTTGTCGAATAAATCTCGTAATAACTACCTTTTTCATTTAACAAAAACTAGCTCTTCGCTCGTGACTTCGCCCGCGTGCATTAAATAATGTGGCTTTCTATAGGTAACATAATTTTCAAAATCAGTTCATGTATTCAGAGATTACCCCCAAGAACGACCTAAACTCACAAACTTGACCTCGTTATAATATTATTATCCAAGTATAGATCAAAAAGAAACTGCACTTTGTTGCACAAAAGTTATTTTAACTATAATACCGCTCTACCGCTTATTATATGAAGTGGCCTTTCTGTACCCGTTTTGTGTTATGTAAAGGTATGTTTGACTAATGATTTTTATGTTATATTAATGGCAAGGTAGTGTTTGATTAATTGTTATAATACGAAGCACATGCTATATTAAAGAGACCAACCACATTTAATTTCAGTCCATAGAAAAAAACAGTTTTCTATGCCAGATGTGGTCGCATTTGCTAAGGTTGAACAGATGCATCCAGGCTGAACGCATCTGTAATAGCGCTAAAATGAGCTGAACAAGACCTATTAGTAGAACGAATGTTTTCCATTCTGTGCTCTGGAAATGCAACAGGGCACCAATAAAATTTAAAAAATAACTTCGTTCTTTACTTAAGCTGCATCCATTATCCATATTGCAATGAAGGTAAGTATCTATTTTCACAGGAAAGGATGATAACAACCTAGGGGTCTTCAAGTCAAGAGTGAATAGGTTGCTTCTAGGTAAGCGTGCTTCATCGTCGACCACATCATCGCTTACCATCAGGTGAGATAGTGGTCAAACGCGTGCCTATCAATAATAATAATAAAAAAATATATATATGTATAACCACAGAAAGCTGTCAACCTGTTTTTAAATCATTAAGTGTACTTACACTGCCATCGTTGTATATACTAGAAGTTTTACTATTCGTTAGAACGAACAAACACCTGTTTCCGTCGATAGCGGATAAAAGGCAGCGCTCAGGACCATTAAGGTCACAATACGTAAATCAACTTCATACAGGTGGCTACCAAACGTCTCTACTTAAAAACAATATTTTAACCTTAGGTCCTACGTTATATAATAAACTACCGTCAAATTTAAAAGAATTACCCATCAACGTTTTTAAAAAAAAGCTAACAAAACTGCTTCTGGACAAGTGCTACTACGCAATTAAAGATTTTGTCGATGACAACATTTTTTGTTAATGACAGTTCAAACTTTTGTTATCATTGCAATCCTAATGATAATTTATCTTTTATTTATTTTTTTACTATCTAATTAGATTTTGTTGTATTAAGTTTACTGACATTTGGAATTTATTGAAATTTGCATTGAAATAATTGTATTAATACTTTTAATTTGTTCACATTTTTATTATAATTATTTTTTAACATTGTTAACACTCAATTTGTAGACATTTATACCTAATTACTACTTTATTCTTTTTTATTTATTTTGTAATTTTTGTAATTTTAATTTGAATGCCTGTTAGTACCTTATATTCATTTAAAAGTGTAATATTAAATAATTTTGCATGCCGTAAGGCAAAATGTATTGGGACACTGGAAAAAAAAACTACCATCATATTGTATACCTGCGTTATTGGCAAATAAATGATTTGATTTGATTTGATTATATTAACTTTCGTACACTACAATAGACTACGTAGTTATATCAAATGATAGTGCTTTATTAACTCTCTACACTGTTTTCTATATAACCGTGTGTTAGAGCAAGAGTTTAATTAATAAAGTGGTCTGACGTTTATGCATCGTGAGGTCATTATATGCATGACCTATCTACATCGCTTTGTTGGTACCTATACCTATACAAAGTGCCGTTTTGCATTCTCGTCGTTATATATTATTGTCAGTTCTAATTGTTCATAGGTCAGAGTTTTAATGCCGCCCATGGCCCTCTGACTTGGCATCACATGCTCTCGAGAAATATCTCTGAGGTATGCCTGTTTCCTCACGATGTTTTCCTTCACCGTTTTTGAAGCAAGTGATAATTATACAATACGCACATGAATCCGAAAAATCAAAGTCATGCGTAATAGTGCAGTGATACGAAAACACACTGGTTTATTGTGTCACCTTTGTGCATTGAATTAGAATTTCTAATTCAATGCCTTTGTGCCATTTCTCAGGACCAAAGACATTCAATACCTATAGACCGGACATCACAAACAAAATTTTCTTCCGAAAAAGTGTGTCCTGCTGGACACAAGTCTATGAGTTTTTTTTAGTACGCTCCAATATTCATATATATTATTCTAGATGACGTTACTGAGACATGGGATCAAAGTTTTTCTATGACATTTCCTTGACATGCCCGCTCTATAGTCTTTTAAATCTCTTTGCTCAGGACTGTTTGGTTTGTCAATAAACTATTCTACTTGATTTTCATTTTTTTTTTGTAAATCAAACTTCTTAGTCGTTTCTAGAAACTACCACAACACTGTTATAATTAAACTTTCAAGTAACCTTTATGATGTGAACACGAAAATCAGTCTACTTTCATCGTCGTGTACCTAAAACTGGGAAAAAGTAAAGAGTACCTTTCTAAATTATTTCAAATCCTATAAATTAAACTCGAGAACCTGTTCGTTTGCGTTAATTATGCGTCCCGAAGGTAAACGTTCCGTACTTCTTTCTAATTTATACTTTTTAAACAAAAGTACTTCGATTCTGGATGAAAATCATAAGGAAGTTTGTTTAGTAATTTTAGCATTTAGGGACTTTGCAGTCTCGGTGCCGAGAGGTATGTTCAATAACCCCACGAAAATTATCTTTCATTGAAATGCTGGATCAAGGACTTGATGTAGATAATCTGTTAATTTTAAGTCAGATTAATTGACGTCGCTAATTGTAAATACATTAACACGCCAAGTTATGACAGGATACTCTGAAACCATAGCGAAGCGCTTTGCCTGTTCCTTCATTATGCGCACAGCCAAGGAGCGAAATTCCCGGCCTGCATCGGTGTTCCCGAGTTCATATAACCCCAATCTGTTTAAGTCGCGAGTTAATAGGTTTCTTTTGGGTAAGTTCGTTCCATCGTCGACCTCATCTGTGACCGCAGGACAAGAATGTGGTCAAGAGTAGACCGCACGCGTTTGATCACTATCTCACCTGATGGTAAGCGATGATGTGGTCGACGATGAAGTACGCTTGCCTAGAAGCAACCTGTTCACTCATGACTTGTAGACCCCTAGGTTGTAGCTATCAGGAAACACCGACACCGGCAGGGATTTCCACTCTTTTGCTGTTAGCACAATGAATGTGTTTCCATAGCGTTTAGTACGTATGGTTGGGATATCTACCATGTACCGGTGGCGCAGTGCTGTACGTCTGGTGGTACGACGATGGAAAGGGCTTGGTGGAATTAAATCGTGCAATTCCGATGCACACTCTCCGAAATATATCCGATAGAAAACCGACAGGCTAGCAACTCGGCGTCGATGCTCAAGACTTTGAAGTTTTGACTCAACGAGTGCATCATTGCCGATGATCTTCTTGGCTCGTTTCTCAATAGACTCAAGACACAGACGCCTGCACATACAGCTACCTACCCATTTACCTAGCCTTTTCCCATGTTGTTTACATGGAGTGGGAGCCTGTCTGACCTCACACTCCAGTTACTGGGTAACACGATACCCCTGACAGCAAATTGCAAAACAAAACACAAGAAAACTGGAGTATTCCCGTTTGAGCACCTATTTATTGAGCACCTATGCATCAACCTATGGGAAATGGGAATAACTTTGGTGCTAAATGCATAGGTGCTCAAATAATAGGTGCTCAAACGGGAATACTCCAGAAAACTTGTATTTCGTGGGCTGACCTGAGTGTTTAGTGCGAGTTTGTTTTACGTTACCGCGATCGACACGTTCATGACGTTCGGCGCTCCGATTGGCCCGCTCCAAGCTTTTAACCAATCAGAGAGCCAAACGCGGTGAACGTTTCGATTGCATTAGCGTAAAAACAAATCGCACTTAGGGCACTGGCACATCCACCTTAACTTTGGGCCACCATGACATGACATTACTTCGCGTCATTGATACATTTACTAAAAAATAGTACCCTGACTACCACTTTCTAGTGAAGAACGTAATTGTAACATTGCTACGAATTAAATATACAAGGTAACTAAGGACCTGTGAAGTGCGTCTTATTAAATTAAGCAAAATTTAAAGGGCAAGTAAAGTACCAGCGGGTTATTTTGTGCCTAACTATTGTTTGCCCAGTCACCCTTTGAAGTTTGTTGTTTGTGCCAGCTCGAAGATCACTGGAGATGAACTTCGCTGTTCATCGTTTAGGTTATTTTTACCTCGGTATGAAGGCTGCTAAATAAACTCGGAATAAAATACAAGACTATCATCGCCCGTTGTTGGTAAGTAGACACAACATCCAAGTGTTGTGAAGTTTTCTGAACCGTTTCGGTTTTTATTATTGACCGACTTCAAACATGTGGAGGTTCCCAGTTCAATTGGTATTTTTTTTTTTGGCTGAGATTCATAATGCGATTTACGTTATTCTTATTCCTAGCGCTCCATGATAACGCGAGACCTCATACAGCACGAGAAACCGTTTTAACTCTACAGGAACTGCAATTAGAAACCATTTGTCACCCTCCGTATTCGCCAGACCTTGCTTCAACGTACTACCATTTTTTTCGTGATTCGGACAATTTGTTTACGCGATAAAAATATGTCTTCTCTGGAGGCAGTACAAAATGCTTTCACACAGTTTATCGAATCTAGGTAGATCACCAGAGTTTTATCGCAAAGGCATAAATCGCAAAGGCAGAGTGCGGTCTTGCTCCAACCCCATCCTGAAGACTATAGCGTGGAGGTACGATTCTTCTTTGTTGGGCGATGTTATTCATAGATGTTTTATGAGCAACAATCTTGTATTAAAATAAATATTATTAAGTGTATACTAACAGAGGTTTTTTATTTATTAGAAACTTCGGTATATTTATTGTGCTTACAATATAGTTTACTTGTTACATACATACTAACCCACATGGATGTTGCTGATCCGAAATAAAGATTTTTTAATTTTTTTTTCTATTTTATAAATGACTATTAGATGGCAGCAATGTGTAGATAATAATTAAAGAGGTAATTAATGTGATTAAATAAATATACACAAACATAAACTCACTATTTTTCCCATGGGGTAGGCAGAAACTACAAAGCGCCGCTACGATACAAAAAAAGGGTTCTTTTTTCAAATAATGTATTTATTAAAATAAAGAACCCTTTGTTTAATTAAATTAATTTTTTTCAGAACAAATAGGCAAGTTCATTCTTTAGCCCCTAAAACAAGAACCTCACAAACTACTAATAAGTAACTGTAAAGTGAAGTATTTAATAAACGTTTGAGTACAAGTTCCCCTTGCCGTCAGTCCGTACAACATAGATGCAGTGAAACTAAGTTCTTCTTTGTCATCCACACCCTTTGAGACAACTGATAAACTTGTGTACGTCGCCTTGGACGGTCCGGAGGTTGTCTGATCGATACGACGAAGTAACGGGCAAGAATAATGATGTCACAAGATAGGGCTTTTCAATTGCAATTTGAATATTTGTTTATTTCGTACATTTAGCACACAAAAGGCGGACAAAATGCCATAATTATGCATTTTCTACCAGTCAACCTTGAAAAGACAAATAGTGGTTGGTCCTGTGCCGTAACAAATATGACAATATAAACAAAATTGTAATTTAATATTTTTAAAACAAATACGCACAGAACATAAAACAAAAGAACAACAATACAGATATTAAAAAAAAATTAAGAAAAGATTAAAAAACTAAAGACAAAAATGAACATATAATCCTACTATAAATATTATAAATGCGAAAGTTTGTGAGGATGGATTGATGTTTGTTACAGTTTCACGTAAAAACTACTGAATGGATTTTAATAAAATTTGGTATGGAGTTAGCTGACACCCTGGATTAACACATAGGCTACTTTTTATCCCTATATTTCTACGGGAACGGGACCTATGCGGGTGAAACCGCGGGACGTCTGCTAGTAAGTCATAAAAAGACCTGTGCGAGACCAAAAAGGCGCCTATCTCAGCATAATGTAGGTATTATGTATTAAATTAAACTTAAAAAAATGTAATGCGTAATATTGTTGCTTGCGACCATTACAACTACCAATCAATTTCGACACGCGAAGACTTGTAAGTGGCTTCTTATCGGCTAGGATTTCGGTATAATGTAGGAAATGAGAATGCTTACCATATGATTGTGCAATTATTTCGGTAGTTGCAATAGAAGACACATAACTCATTCTAATGAGAGAACAATAGAGGCTATTTGACTAGTAGTAGGTATCACATAACTGTTTCTAAAAAACAGTTATGCAGTTATAACAGTTAACATAGCCTCTATAAAAAAAAAACAAACTAAACTACTACTAGTTAAATAGCCTCTTTTGTTCTCTAGTAAGAGAACAAATGAGGCTATTTATCTAGTATCTAAGCACTGAGGTTAAGAATATTTTGTGAAAAACACTATTACAAAATGATCTGATTAGCTAATATGGCGTCGAGTTAGGCGGGTAATGCCACATTCATAGATATTTTAACAAACTGAGCGATCACAGATAGATGTCTATTGCACAAGTGAAGTAACAGTTAATTAAGTCATTCAAAGCCGTTTACGAGCATTTTGCTCCAACCTCAAAACAATATAATTTTATTTTGGGCTGTCGGTGCACTTAATAATATTTGCTTTAAAATTCCATATTCGAAGAGAATAGCAATAAATAATTAATTAATTCACATTTTGTTAAATAGCCTGTTATAATTTCCACTCACATAGCACGCCGATGAAAAACAAGTTTTATTTAAAAAAAAAACGTTTTAATTAAGAACTACTACTTACTCTCAAGAGGGAAGACTACCTTGATCTATCTTGATATCTAGGAGTGTTTTACAGTCGTTTCTACAACATATTATTATAGTACGCTTTTGCATCAAAAATAGTAGATTGTTTATCTAGGGAGCAAACAACTATTTTAAAGGCGAGAGTGTTTTTTTAATCCAGAGCGGAGCGAAGGATTCTAGAGTAGAATCCCGAGCGGAGCGAGGGATTCTTAAGTAGAATCCTGAGCGCAGCAAGGGATTAAAAGTATGTCACTCGAGCTTAAAATAGTGTTGCTCCCGAGGTGGACACTCTACTTTTTATCACCCTCTATGAGAAAATAAGTAAGTGCAACATAGGAACAAGAATTTATTTACGTACAATTCAGAACCATAAGACATAAAAATAATATAAATAATTAGAGGCTGATGTTTATATTTGAACAATTATGGAAGTGTATCGTAACAATTTTTGCTCTTCTTGCATTTTTCCAAAGGATGAAATTGTTGTATGCTTTGACATATTGTTCACGGGATTTTGTAGGTAAAAGATTTTCCATCACATTTTTAGCGTCCGATACAATATTCTCTGGAGTCAATATAATACTTTCACTTGAGGAAGACGCACTCATTTTTTATAATTCTAAAATCTGAATATAAATCAATTAAATGCAATCTACTTTCGTTCGTAGTTGATTACTACGAACGAAAGTAGATTGCATTTAATTTCGCGCGTTGTTTATTTTTCATCCACTTTTTTTAAATTTGGCGCGCTCGCAGTTTGTCAGCCAGTCACAAATATTCAATACATTGTTCCGCATGGTTTGTGATTCACCTCTTTGCTGATTGAAACATTTACTAACAATATCCACATTCCAAATTCAAATCAATTTTGGTCCCTAGGGATTAATGAGCTATTTTGGTCCCTGTTTACGAGGAATAAACTAGCTCTTTTTGAATAGATGTGATAAAAAGTATTTTTGATCGTCCTCTAATTGAAAATAGGCTTTTTGTTTAAAACGGAAGCGAATAAAATGAAGTGAAATTAAATTCACTGGCCATCATAATGAACGGTTTGGATTCCCTTTACGTAAAAAGAGATTAAAAAAAGAAGCCTTCAAGTTTAATAAACCACCGCATTTAATTAAAATTGCAATTTTGAAACAAGAGGATATTTAGTTATCAGTGTGGACCCAGCTTTATTTTGAAAGTTATTTTAGGCTTATTCTACTTGGAATCGTAGACGACTTTCAATCGTACAAAAAAGTACTTTTAAGGTGAATATTGCAATTTAAAATAAAATGCTTGTGTTCCATTTTTGATTTCAAAATTGTGTATTACTCCATTTACAATAAAATAAGCATTAGAAAAATGAGGCTCGTAGAAACGGAAATGCAGAACATTTTATTTAAAAGATAAGTGAAAAGAATTTTTATTCAAATTGTTTTATTTTAAATTTAGAAGAATAAAAGTGAAACGAAGAACGTGCCCATGTATTGTTCATCCGTTCTTTGAGGTTTTTATCAGTGACTGTAATTTTCAAATAAAATGAAATAATATAACATAATCAAATCCACATCATTTCTTAAAATAAATTGTTGCAATGGTTACAACTAATTGTGACAGCTGCTGTGAAAATAGATAGATTATAATAATTTCGGCGTCTATCGTAATTGTTACATGCTTAATTGTAGGTACTTTCGTTACTAAGTGTGCATTATAAATATACTTTTTTAACTTCTGTCTAAAATAATAATAATAATAAAAACGTTTATTCACAAAAAATACAGATAGTATAAACTTATTATCTAAAACAGTAGTTGGTGAACCTGTACAATTTAGATTTATAACCCTGCCTCTTAAACTAGGATAAACCTGTATTTTAAGAGACAGTGTTCGGCCAGTAAATATCTTAAAAATAAAAATACTTAAGATTTAAGACAACAAGTGAACGGTGCTGAATTGGTAGTATTTATCTGCTTTTAAATAGAAATGTATTTTTTTTACTTATAGGTAAATATGTAAATATTAAAATGAAATGGATATTTTAAAATTTACCGAATGATTCGTTTTCTATTTTTACCCGACTGCGCAAGAAGGAGGGTTATGTTTTTCGAGAGTATGTACGTAGATATTTATAATACTGTTTGGTACACTCTGCAGCCTGAACGAGTAATTCCACTTTGCCCCACCAAGCCCGCCACCCTGGTGTGGCAAAGTGGACTGCCTAAAATTTTGCAGTGGAATATGCCCCACTATTCTGATTTGATGGGGCGGATAACACTAGCATAAACACTTTGTGGATTCTGCCCTCGATGGATTTTAGCTTGAGAGGTGTCGTTAGATTCGTATTTACTGTGAGAGTGACACTGGGTAGGTACTTCAAAGAAAAAAAAAATGGCGGATTTTTGGCGCCAAATTCAAATGTTTGGTATGCTCTGCGGCCTGGAGCTCCATGGATTTTAGTTTGCAAGGTGTCGTTAGATTCGTAATTACTGTGAAAGTGATATCATAAAAAAAAACTAAAAACTATAGATATTAGGATCATACATAAACAGAAATCATCATTGGGTCCCGTTGAAAACCAGCGTCAGGCACTAGTTGTCTGCCTTTTTTGCTGGACCTATTCGGCGCAGCCGCAAGGCACATAATTCTTTATTCTGTTTATTTTTATTGTTATTTTTTAATTTCATTCTTTTTTTTGTACCTATTTTTATTTTTAACGTGTGCCTCTGTCGTGCCAAGTAAATGCTTTTTCTTTCTTCATCTGCCTAGACTTTTTTCAACTATGTTGGGGTGGACTTCCAGTTGAACCAGGTATAGCTGATTTCCAGTGTTCTACAAGGAGCGACCGGACCTCTACAACCCAGTTACGTGATACCCCTTGGTTAAACTGCTTGTCAGATTTTTATAAATTACTTAACCTTACTACCTTATAAATTACTTAGCTTAACCTTCGATCGATCCATAAGGCTGGTATTAGCCACATGCTTATAACCACTTAAACCTTAAATAAATTTAATTGAATGTAATCAGGACAGTGCCTTTGAAATCTCATTCCTGATAAGTTCAATTCACTTAAGGCAGTATCAATGTGCAGTCAGTGCTAAGCACCGTTAGCCGCTCGTAAAGGCTTGAGGTAATAGAAACACAGAGTAGTTAGTAAATGGAATAATATACAGGATTTTAGTGTAAACACCGTTATCCTTGAAAGCAGTGGTTTAGTTTCACTTATAGAACGTAAATTCAATGATGAATGAATGAATGAAAATAACGTTTATTTATTTTTAATTTCAGTTAAACGTTTTTATAATTAAGTCAACTATCTATAGTTTTAGTAACACCGGTGTTTACACTAACACCCTGTATAAAAGCTTACGTCAAGATCCAGTTCATCTTCGGGGTCACCAGTTTGGAGGTATGAGGAACAGGGTGTAAAGTTCCTCATCCACCATTGAAAAGGGAGGATTCTCCGACCAGACGGGTGTGGTGTCTGGTGGGCTAACTACTGCCCGACGGTAGTAGTCGGGAACTTGTATAAGTTCAAAGCGCGCGGATAACTCTAATACCGCGATGTAGGATATCCGTCAGTAGTTCGTATGTGGCGAGATAGATGTCGCTACAGATCCATATTTTGTTATTGTGTTGTGTTGTGTTGTGTTGGTAAAGATCATAAGTATTACTTCAATTAGGTGCTCATTTTATTTAAGTGGTAATACATAGAACCAAGTTAGTGGCTTCCTTTATTTCCTGGATTTTTTCTGATTATTTGTTGTTAGTAAGAAACAGCTGTACCTACAAGAAAAGTAAACTGTTTATCTAAACAGAACATTAATTTTAAGTTTATGCGAAAAACTCAAAAGTACAACATACATTTAAAGACAAACGTACCTAAAAGTACCATATACATATATAACTATTTAGTCAATATCCTTAAAGACACAGATTCAAAAGGTATGGCCGACAATTTGGTTGATTTTCACACAAATTCAAAGACACATTATCACCATACTGCGCCGCTTGACGGGATGACTACACTAGATAAAGATAAAGATCAATTTATTTATACGATAGCTGTTTCTACTCAACAAGGATTGACTAGCGTTGGCACTCCATTCGTAACTAATCTGTGTCCCATCATCTAATTAGATTGCAAAGGCGCCCCCAAGCCGCTCTACAACTGCTTAGACATTCAGTTGAGCTGTTCAAATTAAGTACCACGTAATAGCTCTAATATAATTATGTCGCGATGGCCGAGTGGTTAAGGCTTCGTCTCTCATGCATGAAGTTGTGGGTTGAACTCTGAGCAAGTACAATGTGATTTTTTCAATTCGCAATTATGTAGTTTGTAAGTTTATCTCAAACGTATTCATTGGCGAACCGGCGAGCTAACGGTATAAATCGTTGGCAAAGTCATCGCGTGCTTTTACAACACGGGCTTATAATTTCAAGCATGCATAAAGACCCTGCGAATAAATTTTAAGTCCACAGATTTAAATGCACCCTGACGGTTTAGACATTCGGCTCGTGAGTCCGTTGATTTTGCTCGCAAATAGATCACAGCCCTTAAACATTACTGATATCAGTGAAGCGTCAGGAAATGTAGATTAATAACGTAACGTAACATAACATAACGTCACGCCTGTAATCCCCGAAGGGTTAGACAGAGGTGTATTTGTAGTACAGACGCCAGCACATCAAGTTACCCCAATGTGTCAAATTTCTTTGATCGTTTTTGAACTTTATGTTAAACAGAATAAGGTTCATATTCAATTGGGAAAATTTGACATATTGGGGTAACTTGATGTGCTGGCGTCTGTACATCCATATTTAGCCGGTTATGTTTGAGTCTCATGTACTGGGGGGGGGGGGGGGGCGAGTCTATTGAAATAAATCAGGCACCAATCCAGAAGGAAAAACAATAGGGGTTTGTTCGACTCAGGGATCAGACCCAAGACCTCATGCTAGACTAACGAGGTAGTAAATTATATTAAACTAGCTGACCCGGCAGACTTCGTACTGCCTAATTAAATTGCAATAAATTCCTGTCAAAATAATTTGTAATGTGACATTTTTTTGTTCCTACATATTTTATAGTCGGGGCAAAAAAACCTACTGAACAGAACCGTCACCCTGGTGATAGGGCGTTGTGAATAAGAAATATAATTAAATAAATCATATTAAGCATTTAAAAATAAGTAATCCCTTTATTGTTAATCATGTGAATCATAATTATTAGCAAAAATCAGTTTTATTTTCATTGTAGTGCTTTGTGATATACGATGTTTTTTGTTTGATTATCTGCCGCATGTAGACAAACAAATCTGATGGTTTTCCAACACGGGCACAGGCAACATACAATAAAATTGACCATGTGAGAAACATGGGTTTTCCAGATTAATTTTAAAATTATTCCAGGTATGAGAACGTCTTCTCCTTTATACTTTCCTTTCAGTATAGTTGCTTCTATCACGTTGTTTAGTAATTTTTTTATCGCTAACCGTGTGCCGTTGCAAAGACGCGGTTGGTTGATATTTCGCAACATTATAACTACCGATCCAACCTTTAATTGAAGATTGAGGTGGCAATCCTGGCAAATCCAGCGAGTTTAAAAATTCTGGTGGATAGTTCACTACATCATCTTGGTTAGTAGCCGAATCAACTGATTCATATATCCTCGATTCGCCTGTAATTTGTTCTTGCATTTTTAAATTTAATTCATTTACATCTATGTTTTTGCAGCCAATATAGCTCGTTCGCTCAACCAATCATGGTTCCTGTAATTTTGAGAAACATCTGGAAACACCTTCTGGATAAGTTCATCTTTTGATCTAGTTAACTGACAAAAACTTCGAGAAATGTTAATGCAGCCAGTCGACATGTCTATAGGAAATTTGCCACTACCAATGTCAATGAGTTGTTTAGAGAATATGTTTCCAGATTGGTCATTTTGCAATTTGACATGCATATTCTTGCTTAACTGAAGTACTTTGACATGTTTCCACAATTGGAGGACTTCAGACATGCATTGAGTTCATCAGCTGGCAATGTTTGACGAAAATCTCTTTAGGGGTTTTCCGGCAACTATTCGAATTTTTCTCGCCGTAAAAACCATCTTTGAACTTCAACGAACAATAGAAAAAAGAATTGGCCGAATTTGTCCAGGCGCTGTTGAGTTACGCGCTTACCAACACATTTTGCGATTATTTTTTATAGATTAATAATTAATTATATTCAATAATATTAGTTATTAATAAATAAATAATAAAGTTACTCAAGAATATATTTGATATGAGAGTTACACCGAGATAGTAAAAATGTTTAACTACTACGCTTGAAGCATAAACACTAATAAATAATAGCCGAAAACTGTAGAGGTAACATCCCTACTTCGTGCTGTTTACAGGGTAAGAAGTGACACCGGTAGACACATGGAGGGGATAACTTACCAAGTGATAATAATTGATGTTATCGAGCGGGATAGAAAATGATAAAATTATGAAAATGACTATTAAAAAGCAAGGGTTGGTGATAAAAAAGTGTCAATTTAGAGTTGTATGTATTTTTTGATGCCACTTAATAAAAAATATCAAAAAAATAAAATAAATAAATTTGGGGTGAACACCCCTTATCACTTAGAGGTTAGAAAAATAGATAGTAGCCGATTCTCAGGCTTACTGAATATGCATAAAAAATTTCATGAGAATCGGTCAAGCCGTTTCGGAGGAGTATGTGAACGAACATTGTGACACGAAAATTTTATATATTAGAAAGAACATTATTAATATTATTTCTATTACCTAACTATGCACGATCCACATAATTTACACAGTTCAACTTACCACCTTAAAGACAAATGCCTGCTGTTGAAATTCAATAAAAATTTGCACAATACACGTTATTGATTTGATGGTTTCCAATTTAAATGTTGGGAAACAAATAACTTATTTTTTTTTACTTTTTTTTCACAATTTCACAGTGAACACAATACTTTTCAATATTTACTTTTTGCCTGACATTATGTCAGTTGTCAATCTGTCATTTACTTTTCTCTAATTTTGTGTCTTAGTTTTTCATAGTGACTATGAAGGTTGCATCTGATTTATGTAATTTAATTTATTTTTATTAGCTCTAATAATGTAATTTATTGTTATTTTCCTGAATTTTCTTTGCTATAAACCTCACGGAGCCCGAGACCTTTCCAACGAATGCAAAACCGTGGAAATCGGTTCGTGCGTTCTGGAGTTATATCGTCAGGAAGGAAAACCCGACTTATTTTTATATAGTAGATAAATAAAAAAATAAACATTCTACTAGTTTCGTAGTAGTACTAGTACAACGCCATCTAGTCCCAAGCTAAGCAGAGCTTGTGTTTTGGGTACTAAACCGCTGATAAACATACTTATATACTTCTAAATACATACATATTATAGATAAATTACACCCAGACACAGAACAAATGATCGTGCTCATCACACAAACATTTGTCCTGGGTGGGAATCGAACCCACGACCTCCGGCATAGCAGTCAGGGTCACTAACTACTAGACCAACAGGCCAGACAACAACAGATATTTATTTCATGTGAATTTACTCAGACAACAAGAGAATAAGACCCGTCTTAATCTCTATGTAGTTGAGCGTGTGAGGAACACGACAGTTATTCGCACTGTTCAAACAAATATTATACTCAATACCGCTTAATATTTTTTATGCCGCCAGTGATATTCGAATATCGTCTATTTCTCGGCTATAAGTCGGCTTTTGGGAAAGGCCAATTTTTACCGAGCATCACCAATAAGTAGGTACTCTTTCATGTAAACGTAGGGTGGTAGTCACAATCTTTGATGTGATTGTGTAAAATATCTTGGATTAAATATGTCTGACGGTTGACAATAAATGTCCGGTTTTAATGCAATCTGACAGTGGATTTATGTTTTCTAGTGACGTGTCAGTTGCGAATTAGTTACGACGCAACGCTACTGCAGTAATATTATGTAAAAATCTCTCTGATGTTTGATGACACAAAAATATAATGAAGTCTTGAGTAGTTCTGATGATGAAGACGGAAGATGGTCGAGTCGACACTCATCAACGATTCACCAGTAGTTTGTATTGGAGGTCGCATATTTATGTGACGCACTGGCTTGTGATAATAATCGTATTTAGCACATGTCTGTCACTGATTTGAATTAGCTTAGTTACGGACTGTTTATATTTATATATAACTTGTAACCTGTGCTTGTGAACCACGAATGAATAATATATTCTACTATATCCCACTGCTGCTCTTATTATTCCAATAGTTTGTGCTTGTGCATACTTAATTTACATACTTACATACTCAACTAAATTAAAAATAAAGAATAAAAACATTCACAAAAAGACCAAAAAAATAAAATAACTATATATTCTGCATCAAACAAAACAACTTTTCAGTTCTTTTGTTTGATGGTAGATACATAAGTGTAGATTCGGAGGTCTGTGGCTTTCCATAGACTTCCAAATCTTCACTTATGTCTCTACCATTTTTCCATAGTTTGAAAGATACCAAGCATGGTACTTAACTAACAAAATACTGAAAACGCTTGCGTAGTATATCTACATAAATATGTAAAACTACTATAATCAGTTCAAGTGCACTAAAACATTGTGAGCCGTTATCTACCTACTTTATGAGATTCTTAATCTGCTATCTGCATCTTTAGACATACTTTACGTAATACCTACTTAGCAACAGCTGTTTCACGTGCATTTTCAACGAGTATTATATATGTTTATGATAATATTATATTATATTCCAAAACTTGCACACAACGCCATGTAATCCCAACCAAACTAAGCAGAGCTTGTGTTATGGGTACTAAATAGCTGATAAACATAATTATATATTTATAAATACATACATATTACAAACAAAATTACACCCAGGCACAAAAAAAATAACGTGCTCATCACACAAACATTTGTCCTGGGTGTGATTCGAACCCACGACCTCTAGCTTAGCAGTCAGGGCCACTAACTACTAGTTCAACAGGCCAGTCAGTCAGAAAAGTAACTAAGTCTACGTGTGTGTGATAATAGATGGAAATATCCAGGTTTTTATATGCAAAATATAGATATACAGAGTGGAAGGAGTTGCACATACTTATGATAAGTGAGTTTTTTTACATGGTTGTTTCTAGAAAAAGAATAACACTGTAAAATTTTCCCATAAAAACATGAACCTTAATCTTCAATGCTAATATTTTAATGAGGAAAGATTTGATTGTTCGTTTGTTTGCATTGAGTAGGCTCTGGAACTTTTGGACCTATTTGAAAAGATCTTTTACCTTGGGCTACACTTTCGCCAGATGGCATAGGCTACTTTTTTATCCCTGTGCTCTCACACGAACGGGAACTACGTGGTTGAAACCGTGACATCTGTTATTCTTGTGTTAAAGCTGAAAAACTATTAAAAAAAAAATTAACCCCATTGGTGTAGCTTGAAGTGCTGGTCTCTGTACAGAACTCAAGGCATTCGGATATTTCTTTCATTTATTTGTATAATTTATTTATTCAAACAATAAACATTGTGTAGAATATTCGTTAAACAACGAAAGGACACCGGTGTCCGCCTCTCATAGTCTTTCTATTGTGTCTCTAATTGACTCAATTGAAAGGTTAATAACTGGCAGACTGCTATGCCGAAGGTCGTGGGTTCGATTTCCACCCTGGACAAATGTTTGTGTGATGAACACGAACATTTGTTCTGTGTCTGGGTGTAATTTTTGTCTACACTAATATATCAAGAGGAGATGTTTTATTTTTTGTTTGCATTAAATCTCCGAAAATTAAAAATCCGAAACTACTGGACCGATTTGGAAAATTCTTTCACTGTTGGGAAGCTACACTATCCCCGGGTGACATAGGCTAATTTTTATCCCCGTACTCCCACAGGATCGGGAACAACGCGGGTGAAACCGCGGGACGTCTGCTAGTATAATATATACCTATGTAGTTAGATATGTTTAAGTATGTTTATCAGTTGGTTAATGAACGCAAGCTCTGCTTAGCTTGGGACTAGATGGCGTTGTGTGAATAGTCGTGGAGTTTATTTATTTGTCGCGGCAAGCGATATTCTTGAATAATAAGTTGTGAAGTTGATTAACTTAGTACAGAGTCTATGGTGACCAGCGTGCAGCGTGACGTTACTTGTCATTTGAAAATGGCGCGAATGTATTTTCGGTAATGTCACGTGGACAGAGTCGTGCTGGTGCGTGGGAGCTGGGCAGAGCTCAGATTGATTTAAGACACCGACGAAGACACACATCCAGCACGAAACTGTCAGTTACCTATTTGAGTTATGTTTTGTGATTACGAATGTTAAGTGAGGTTATTACTGCAATGAAGATTGCTATTCTACGTTATGAACTCTGTACCACGAAACCCCCATCGGTGTCAGCTCATCGCTCAGCCATCACTGACGCCGACATATTTATTTATTAGAGCATAAATTTCATTGAATATTTTTCGGTGGATTTTCCAAATAAATGTAAACACAATAAGAGAAACTACCAGTGCTATTCTGTAAAAAATCACCCTGTGAACATGTAGGTAAAGTGACGGTGAAATGAGCTGTCATTATGGATACTAATGCTAGGCATTGATAGTTTATTTTATTCAAGTTTTTACTGGGTGATTTTTACTAAATCGACCGGCTGGTGATATGCAACGCATTTTAACTATAATAATAATTTAACCGGAGTGAACTCTGACGAGGAACGGAGTTCCTACCTCTTCCTTGCCTTAGTTGGCCGGCTGGAGTGGAGATTCGCAAGAGCAAACGTACCTACTCGACTTCCTAAAGAAGCACTCCGATAAGATTCTGGTAAGGATCTTGACCTTACTTTTTGGATTGTCCCGATAGCTGACGGATGCCTCTCCACTCCTCAAGCTCGTCAGGATATGTTGCCTTCTTTTCGGTACGTTTCTATGGCCAAAGAAAGTTCTCAAAAGACAAGTTTTGGTTCGCATTATTAGTTAGTATTCACATAATGCCATAATTGGTTCTAATATAAATTATATGCAACATAACGTCGTTGATACTGCAATTCCGCGTAACTACAATTGTTAAATACTGCGAATATAAACCTTATCACAGTCAGCGAAGGTGTATATTCGCAGAAGGTGTATATTTAACAATTGTAGTTACGCGGAATTGCAGTATCAACGACGATAACACAAATACATTCCATTTTACCTCTTTCAACCACCGCGTGCGTTGAAAAGTCTCCGACATTATTGTGTAAAGAAAATAAAAAGTTAAGTCCACGTGGTGTCGGCGAGTGTCGTTTAATTGAGCCATTTGTATCTATCGGTGACGTCACGTGCGCTAGCGGAACACCGACCTGCAATATTGTGGGGCAGGGCTACCAACTAACTCCAATTTACGTGGGTATAAGTCAAATATAAATTAGAACGTGGTACCTGATATTAATTCATTGTCTCGAATTTTCAAGCTACGAAGTCCCAATTTGATAATTACACAGCAAGCATTATTTTCTTTACCCGACTGTGCAACGAAGAGGAGGGTGACTGGGTGATACTATTTTTTTCGTTTGAGGTGAACAAGTTCTGTACAGCTAAACAGACTGAGTTATAAACCATTTTTAGGGTTCCGTAGTCAACTAGGAACCCTTATAGTTTCGCCATGTCGGTCTGTCCGTCCGTCCTCGCTTAATCTCTGTGACCGTTAGCACTAGAAAGCTGAAATTTGGTACCAGTATGTGTATCAATTGCGCCGACAAAGTGGTAAAATAAAAATTGGAAAAAAATGTTTTATTAGGGTAGCCCCCCTATATGTAAAGTGGGATGTGATTTTTTTTTATTTCAACCCAAACGTGTGATATATTGTTGGAAAGGTATTTGAAAATGAATAAGGGTTTACTAAAATCATTTTCGATAATGTCAATAATTTCGGAAATAATCGCTCCAAAAGTAAAAAACAATGTGTCCCCCTCTAACTTTTGAACCAAAAGGTTAGAAAATATGAAAAAAATCTGAAAAGTAGAACTTTGTAATGACTTTCTAGGTAAATTATTTTGAACTTGGATGGAAACAGTTTTTGTACAAAAAAGACAAAAAGTTGTAGGTACAAATTAATTTCTGGACTAAGTTTGTAGTATAATGGTATATGAAAGCATTTTTTTAACTTCGTTTTCTTATTTTATTATCCTAAACGTATCTTTTTTCGAACAAAAAAAGAATTATTAAAATCGGTTCTCGCAATACAAAATTACCACCGAGAAGTTCTGGCACGTCTGTGTATTAATTAGTAACCCAATTCCCCGAGAAATGACGATGTAGGTACTTATTACATTGGGTCGGGTATTATCGAATTGTTCGGTTGGTCTCTCCTTGGCATTGGCGGTATCTTATAACTACATAAAACTTCTGTCAGGAACATGCTAAGGCAATTTAGAACAAAATTAAAATTCATTTTTTTAAAGCCATTAAAATGTTAAGGTAAAAACCAGTTCCTAGATGGTTCGATAGATGGCGTTGCGTAATGACGTCATTTTTTAAAAAGTCAATGTTAAGATTTTCCGTGCTTTCATGACCTACCAAGCCGATTATGACGGACGGGAGTTGGATCAGCCAGTGGTCAACGAGTCGTTCTCCGAGGATCACAGTGCTTGTGGGTACTCGGAGAAAACTTTTTCCGCACGGACCGCCTATAATTGTGACTTTTTCTGTGCTCACAACAAACTCCGCGACTGGTGTGAGCACAGAGGGAGCCACCGCTGCTGCCCGGCGCTCTGCGCTGTTGCGGTCGCGGCTGGCCACAACCCAGCAAGATGCCAAAGCCAGGCGCCCGTGGGTCTTTCGACCCCGGTGACGCCGGCCCAACCAACCGTCCGGCGCTGGACCGGACGATGTCGCTGCCGAATATCGGTGATACGTCGTCCGGTGCACCCCCGGCCGTGTACCAGGAGCGGAGGGAGCCTCAGCCGAGGGAGACCGCGTCGAGACGACGGGTGGCCGCTGACACGGCGGACGCTGCCGTCCCGCCGACGGCACCGGCGCCTGCGCGCGTTGCGCCGCAGCCGTCGTCGAGCCGTCAGCACGCAGTGCCCGTGCGCCCCCCGGCGTTCCGCCCGGTGCCCATTCAGGCTCCAGGGCCCGCACCCAACCCAACCCGTGCGCCTCATGCGCGCCACGCTGCGCCTGTTGCGCGCGCCCAAGCGCCCGTAACTCGCGCCTCCACGCCCGCTGCCCGCGCCCCTAACGTGCGCGCCCCAGCGCCCGCCCCGCGCTCTTCTGCCCGCGAGCCAACACGTGCGGCTGCCGCGACGCCTGTGCGCCCCGCAGCTAGCGCTGCGCGAGCGCCCACGCGCCCCGCTGCGCAGCCCGCCCTCTCGGCCGCGCCCACTGCGGTCGCTGAGCGCACCCCAGCGCCTACCACCGCGCCCAAGCCTGCGCCGCCTTTGAAGCGCACCCCCGTGCGCTCCCAACCGGTGCACACCGAGCCATCCCCGGCCCCCCCGCGCGCCTCGGCCTATGACTCGCCGGCGATGCTCTCCCCCTCATCCAGAGCGGGATCGAGCATGTCGCTGGCCTCCATGGGCTCGAGGCGCCAGGAGGCATACACCCCACGGTCGCCGTCGCCCCAGCTCGACTTCGAGTACGAGTTTGAGCTGGAGGCGCGGCCACAACGCCGCCGCCGAAGTTCCGACGACGCTGCCACGGAGGAGGCGAAGCGGTACTGTCTCGATCCGCCGCGCCCGCAGCGCGCGAGGGCGCCCCGCGACCGGGACGCTACCGCGTCGCCCACCTTCGCGGACGTGCTGCGCCGGACACCGACGCCCCCAACACCGACGCCGGGAGCTGCAGGGGTAAGTGATGCCCCACTTACTTCATCTGCACCGCTCCCCCCCCCTGATGCCACCGTCGGCCAGGCTGGCAAGAAGCCGCCGACGGGGAACACAAAGAAGATGCGGTATCCTCCGCTGATAGTGGAGAAGCTACCAGAGTGGGCCACCCACTTTAAAGCTCTGGCAGGTCAGTTGGGCCGGCCACCGAACGCCCGCCCCTATGGCGGGGGTTTCAGGTTCTCGCCCGAGTCCGAGGATGAGTTCCGGCTGGTCCAACGGTACCTGACGGAGCTAGAGAAGAGGGAGGGTGTGCCCTGGTTCGCTTATTCGCTACCGGCGGAGCGCACTATGAAGATCGCCATCAGGGGGATACCGGCCGACACCGCCCCCACTGACATCGAGGAGGAGCTCCGCCAGCTGGGATACCAGCCGGAGTACGTGCGCCACATAAAGGCGCGCCAGGGAAGACCCGGCTGCGTGTTCCACGCCGTGCTCAAGCGGACGCCAGATGCGCGGCGCATCTACGACACCACCATATTTATGTTTATGCGTGGTGTCAAAATTGAAGCTTGGCGGAGCAAACGTGGACCCGCCCAGTGCCACCGGTGCCAAAAGTTCCGGCACAGCTCGCACCAGTGCCACCGACCGCTCGCCTGTGTGAGATGTGGAGGGCCGCACGCTGCACGGGACTGTCCCCGCCCGAGAGAGGAGCCGGCCACCTGCGCTAACTGCGGGGGCCCCCACCCGGCGTGCAACGTGAAGTGCCCCACATTTCAGCTCGAGATACAAAACAGGCGAGCGGGCACTGTCGCCATCACCGCCTCCAGCAGGCAGCAACAGCAGCCTGCCCCCAAGCCCGACGTCGCAACCACCGAAGAGGCCCAAGGCGCCTCACTGATGGCGGCAGCGAACGGGCCCACCAAGCGAGGAGCGGGCACCTCCTCGCAGCGGCGGAGGAAGAGGAAGCAAGAGGCAAAGGCCAAAGGCAAGAAGCCAGCGCCGGCGCCTCAAGCGACCCAGGAAGAGATTCCACAGAACAGGACCGCGCCTGTCCCTACAACGGGGGCGCAGACTGTGACCAAAGCCGGCAAACCTGTTGTCGGCACTAGGAAGCCACAACAAAAACAGCAAGCAGCCACGAGCGCCGACACAGATGCCGGCGAGCTCGCCACAGAGGCAGCCAAGAAGAAGCAGCTCACAGCCTGCGCCAACCAACTCTTGATGGACCTGATGAAGGCCATCAGGCAGGGACAGGATCCGGAGCTGATCATCCTCGACGGTCTGACCGCTCTACTAGCCCTGTACAGTAGCTAGGCCGCCGAGGGCGACCCGCTAGAACGGCCGCGGCCTTAGGAACAAGGTCGCCCCACTCCGCCTCCTCCTCAGAAGAGAAGACCCAGACATGATGCCTGATGTGGGACGCCTGCCCTGCGACTTGGACGCGGGTGCGGCGTCCCACCCCCACCGGATTGACGCTCGAGTAAGTCGTATCAGTCAACACACGGCTTACTCGTACACTAAGACTCCACACCTACTTGCATCCGGTAATGTGACGCGTGCTAAGTTAATATAGGCGTGTCACATAACCATACATACATTCGTAACCTCTACATACATGTAAACTCACGCGTCGGACAGCTGGTGCGAGCTCGCTGTTTCGACGCAAAACACGGGCGGTGTTACACAACACAATACCGCCCACACACACACGACGGCGTCTTAGTCTGAAACGTGACCGGCTAGACCTGGAAGCGGGACGGACGGACGCCACTCACTCTCTTTCCGCAGGAGCGCCCCCAAGTCGACACCTCTGTCGCTGGTCGTGCTCGCTGGGCCTCCCCCGGGTAACCGGGGGTCTCACCTGGCGGGTACCGACCGCCGAGGTGTCGTGAAGATATGGCACGTCACCGCGGCGCTGCTAGACAGCGTCGTGCGATGACAGCGCCACGGCGCACCTGCGGATAAATACATGCAACTTCTCACAGGCGCGTTGTTTACAACGCGCCATTACGCCGTCGCCCACAAGAGGCAACCCAGCGACAGATCCGTTTTAGCGGGTCAAGGTATCGCCTCCGCGATAGGGGGCTTATGCCCCGAGTTCGCTTGCCACGCCCCCTGACGGGGGCGTAGCGATTGCTTCAGACGGACGGGAAACCACGGAACCCTACACTGCGCGTGGCCCGACACGCTCTTGGCCGGTTTTTTTATTATCGTTACGGTCGGTCCACAGATTTCTTAATATAAAACAAAATTATGCTTAATGTTTTTATTAAAACTTTGACCCTACTAGTCTGTCCAAGAATGATGGTATGCATTACCATAAACCTAGGTTTTAATGAAGCATCAAAATTATGAACTTTTGCATCCCATAATATTATTGCTAATCAAAGCACTGTAGCAGATGTTATTATGATAATATTGTTGTATCCAAGAGGCCTGCTACATCAGAATATTTCCATTAAAATATCAGTCGTTTATCACGAAATACATAGATAAACCGGTGTCAAAAACATAACACAGATTTGTATCCGAGCACTGATTTGAGAAACTTGATTACATAAGTTATTTGTGTTTACATTTTACTGTTGTTTTAGTTATACTGGAAAATGTATTAAGCGAAGGCTAGACATTTGCAGCTCATTTTTTCCAAGTTTTAACCTTTCAATCGTGTCAATTAGAGACAATAGAAAGACAATGACAGCGCGGACACACCGGTGTCCTCTTGGGGTTTAACCAAAGAGATTTAAAAGACTATAGAGCGGGCATGTCAAGGAAATGTCATAGAAAAACTTTGATCCCATGTCTCAGTAACGCCATCTAGAATAATATATGAATATTGGAGCGGCAGCTGAGCGTACTAAAAAAAACTCATAGACTTGTGTCCAGCAGGACTCACTTTTTCGGACGAAAATTTTGTTTGTGGTGTCCGGTCTATAGGTATTGAATGTCTTTGGGTTTAACGAATTAATAAATCGGGGTGACCTTTACTAACTCGACCGCCCGACTTAAGACTTGTGACTTTTACTGAATCGAATGGCTGTACTTGTCTATTTTTGCTATAGTCTACTTTACTAATTAATAATAGCTCCACGGGTCGAACGAAGGTTTAGCTATGCTTACCGAGGACGGTTGGCGATTGGGTCACCATTCATTGCCATGTTACATGTCAAGACCCCTCCGAGCTTCGGAAAGCATATTAAGCTTTTGTTATCATTTGTAGATTCTGTATTTGACAGTCGTTACGGGTAGTCAAAAGCACGAAAGTCTGTCAACCACTTTAATAAAAGTTCGGGTAGTTCGGTCGTTCGGTTAGCTGGTAGTGCAGTAATTTTACATGTAATTTTAACGATGGGACTATCACGAGCACTACTGTACCTCGGACATAGAGTGACTACTTATAACTTTGTTCTCGTGGGAATACAGGGATAAAAAGCCTTTGTATTAATCCAGGGTGTCAGCTAACTCCACTCCAAATTTTATTAAAACCTATTCAGTAGTTTTTACGTGAAAGAGTAACAAACATCCATCAATCCATCTATCCATGCTCACAAACTTTCGCGTTTATAATATAAGTAGGATTTAAATCAACAAATCATGTGTCATATAAGTGCTTTTAGAAATATACTTAAGAATTCAAACAATAAAAAAAAAAGAGTAAGTATTATTCAAAGACATTCAATACCTATAGACCGGACATCACGAACAAAATTTTCGTCCGAAAAAGTGTGTCCTGCTGGATACAAGTCCATGAGTTTTTTGTAGTACGCTCCGCTGCCGCTCCAATATTCATATATTATTCTAGATGGCGTTACTGAGACATGGGATCAAAGTTTTTCTATGACATTTCCTTGACATGCCCGCTCTATAGTATTTTAAATCTCTTTGGTATTATTATTGTTTTTCGAAATAAAATATCAGAAGCAACCCTAGAGTGTTGTCGGAAGTGAACGGACATGGATTGTGCAACTAATAACACACACTCCATTATTGTGATATCTAACATCCTGGATTATTAACTGGTGCTATAAAACTGAACTGTTTTCTATTATTTTTAATTGCAGAATAATATGATTCCCCTATAAGGGGCTTAAATAAAACTGATGGAATGTAGGTCTACTATAAATACACCTCTAACTAACCCTACCAAAAAAACAGGCGTGGTGATAAGTTACTAGCTGTTGCCAGCGGCTTCGCCCGCTATTACTCGAAAAATATCCCACGGGAAGATAAAATCGGGATAAAAACTATACTATGTGTTAATCTAGGTTTTAAGCTATCTGTGTACTAAATTTTATCCAAATCCGTTCAGTAGTTTTTGTTTAATTTTTACCGCTTGGGAAGAAGCTCAAGATGCCATTGGGATCTTTTGCGACCTTTCGAAGGCGTTCGATTGCGTAAACCACGAGACACTTTTGCTGAAACTGGAACACTACGGGGTTAGGAATACATCTCTTGACTTAATACAATCTTATCTGAAAGAACGACAGGTCAAAGTTCAGGTAAATGGCGTAAACTCATTGGGGTCTGAAATGATAATGGGTGTTCCCCAAGGTTCTATTCTAGGTCCATTCCTCTTTTTAGTTTACATTAATGATTTACCTCAATTAATTCAGAATGAACCGAAGATGGTGCTGTTTGCTGATGACACATCATTGATATTTAAAATAGATAGACGGTCACAAAACCTTGATGACGTTAATAATTCAATTCTGCAGGTCCATAATTGGTTTACAGTAAATAATAAATAAATAATAAATAAATAAATAAAATCTTTATTGCATATAAGGTGTTGCAGTAGATACACTAAAAAAGTTACATAACAAAATAAACAACTGTTTGCTACAGTAATGGTTGGGGTACTGTCCTCTTAGATAGGCTACATAATAGCCTGTAGTAAAGAGAAACAGAGCCGTATCCCTCTTGAATGGAGAAATCTATTGCTTAGTGATTTTGGAACAATATTTGGTAACGATTTTATTTTATTTGTAAATTTAATTTAATAACAACATCAAAAGATTAAGAGTAAAGTGAAAGTTTAAATGTAATGTGTGTGTGTGTGTGTGTGTGTGTGTGTGTGTGTGTGTTTTTGTAAGCTTGTGCGTGCATGAGTGTGTGTGTGTGTTTGTTTGAGTTTACGTGTGAGTTTATGACAGTCCCGGAAAAAATGATTCTGTTTCATCGTACGTTTTATCTAGTAGGAAGGAGCAGACTGCTGATTTACAATCATGTTCAGATAAGGAGTATATTGAGATTTTTGAATTAATTTTGTTATACAAGTATGGGCCAAGATAGTTGAAAAACTTTTTTGTAAAAGAGTAACGGGTCTGTGGAAGGGAACAAATTAAATCTTTACGACGTTTTTTAAGGGTAATAAAGGGAGTTAGGTGATGTTGTAACAATATTGCCTGGGAAATAAATAGCTGTCGTACATTCAAAACATTACAGTCCTTATATAGCTGAGTGGTGGAAAATAATATTGGTCGAAAAGTTGCAATCTTCAATATTGCCCTGTGTGAAATCTCCAAAGGAAGCAATGTGGTTTTGGAAGCCCCACCCCAGCAAGAAATACAGTAAGATATTACTGACTGACAAAGTGCGTAGTAGACATTACGGATAATAAATTGGTTAGCAACAAGTCTAAGTGTTTTAAAAATGAAAATCAACTTACGCACTCTGCTCGTCAATGCTTCCACATGGGCTTTAAAATTTAGAGTATTGTCCAAAATGATGCCTAAGTATCTTATATTATTTACGGACTCTATTTGACTGCAGTTGCAGTTTTGTCTAATGTGTGTGAGACATGTATGAGCTATGAGTTTTATACGACTTTTTGGCTGGGATGTTGAGCTAACAGAAAAAGTGACATATTTAGTTTTGCTAGTGTTGAGTGTTAGGGTGTGAGCCATAAGCCAGTCAAGAGTGGAGTCAAGACCCTTTTGTGCTTTTATTTGCAGCTCTGACCAGGAATCTGCGACAAAAGTTATTGCAGTATCATCGGCGTAAGTTACTATATTAGAATTTGGGATACCTAGATTGCAGAGGTCATTGATAAAAACAAGAAATAATGTTGGGCCAAGAATACCCCACCCCACCTGTGGCACCCCATACTCAATAGCAAGCTCGTCACTTACGCAGTTCCCTATTTTAACCACCTGCGTTCGACCTGTGAGGTAACTTTGGAAAAATTGAAGTTGTGGACCCCTGACACCTATATTTTTAAGTTTTTGTAAAAGGGTTTTGATGGGAACGGGATCAAATGCTTTCGCGAAATCTAAAAACACAGTAAGTACTTTTTTATTATTATTTAGGTTTGAAACTATAAAAGTGGTCAATTCGTGAACAGCATCTGAGGTGGACTTTTTTATGCGAAAACCAAATTGTTGCGGTGAAATAAGATTAAAGTGCTCTAAATAATCTCTCAACCTCTTATTAATGAGGCGTTCCATTACTTTGGACAGAGCACTTAGCACCGCAATTGGTCGGTAGTTGTTAACTACGTTCCCATCGCCACCCTTGAAGATGGGATGAATAATTGCCCTTTTGAAAGAAGTGGGAAATACGGAGGTCTGAAGTGAGAGATTAAAAATATAGGACAAAATAGGTGCCAGAGTACCAGAGTACCTTTTCAGAATGGTAGATGAGATCCCGTCCCAGCCAGTCGCTGCGCTAGACCTTAAAGAGTTAATAGTTTCCAGGATCTCATTATTGTCAGTTTCATCGAGGACAAAAGAGGACAGGCTGATAGGCGTGTGTGTCGAGGTCGTTTGTGTCGGTTTGACAATCTTATCCGCTAGCTTCTTACCGATGTTGACGAAAAAATCATTAACTTTGTTACAGGAATCAGTTTGGGAGTGTGTTTGAAGTAATAATTGAGTAGATGAGTGCTTTGATTTGGTAGTGTAAGTAATGTCTTTTATAACGGTCCAGAGCGCCCTAGTATTTTTACCTGCATTTTTTAGTTGCTCGCTGTCGTATTGCTTTTTAGCTTTTTTTTAGAAGTTTTGTGCAGAAATAACTTGGTACTTAACGAAAAAAAAACCAAATGTATCAGATTTACTTTACCAAATGTTAGAAGTAGCGAATGTGACATCATATTGAATGGGGAAAAACTGGAATTTATTAATCAAACGGTTTTCCTAGGCATTACGCTAGATGAGAAATTACAATGGGGACCTCACTTAACATCACTTGCAGGAAGGTTAAGCTCAGCCGCTTTTGCGGTTAGAAAAATAAGACAGCTGACAGATGTAGAAACCGCGCGTTTGGTATATTTTAGCTATTTTCACAGCATTATGTCTTATGGTATTTTACTGTGGGGTCGGGCTGCTGACATTGAATCTATCTTTATTTTACAAAAGAGATCTGTCAGAGCCATTTATAATCTACCAAGTCGCGAATCTCTTAGGGAACTTTTTAAGAAAATTAATATTATGACAGTGCCTTGTCAATTTATTTATGAAAATATAATGTATGTTAGGAAAAATCCTCATCTTTTCAGCAAAATTAGTGATAGACATAATTTTAACACAATAAATAAAGATAAAATAGCGCAACCAGCTTTCAGACTAGCCAAAGTACAAACATCTTTTTTGGGGTATTGTGTCAAATGTTACAACAAAATACCTCGTGATGTATTAGAATTAAATGAAAGGAAATTTAAAACTTATATTAAAAGTACACTCTGTAAACAAGCTTATTATAAATTAGAGGATTATATTGAGGATAAAAATACTTGGAAACATGCTGGTCCTGCTCCATAGGACATAGGAGGTTTGACAAAATCAAATTGGCTGCTAAAGTACTTAAATTTTTGTTTGTTTGCTTTTTTTCTCTGAACTCACACACTGATCTGCTGTTTGTTTTTAACTTTATTCATTTGTTTATTTAATGAGTATCTCCTTTATTAACATTCTACAGTGTATTGTGTATTTTTGTTAATATGTGAGTACAATGTATCTACCAACATAATATCTTTTTATCGAGTCCATTGCTTATTTTTTATATACCTATCTCAGTATAGTTCTTATTACTCTAGGTGCATCGTCCTCACATAAAATCTGATTGTTGTATACGAAGTATTGTACCTAATCCTATTTTAAAAGAGTAAGTATGGAGTTTCTTGCACATTCTTCTCCATACGGAACTACCATTTGGAATGTGCAACTAGAATCATTCTCTTAATTTATTTTATTTTGTAAGTTAACGTTCAAAAGTGCCTGTTATGGGTCTAATTGAAATAAACGATTTGACTTTGACTTTTGACTTTGCTTGAAAGAGTAACAAACATCCATCTATCCAAACATACTTTCACGTTTACAATATTAGCACGGTATAAATATTAAAACAGTAGGACGACGCCTTTGATCTCTGGAAAAATGCCGACAACTTCTACACGCGTTAGACTTGAATAATACCTCCCGCACTACAAACATCGCTTTGTTTGCAGTGCGGGAGCGGTTTTCTCGCGTCTCGTCCCTCACAGCCCGCACGATTGCCCTGTCTAGACAGCTTCGTCGGACGACTGTATGTTTTTAGACTGTGATATTAGTAAGATTAAAACATATGGTGCACTATTTTTATTTAATCAGCATCTGCATAACTTTTTCCCAACTATGTTGTGGGCTTTTAGTCTTACCTTAAAGTCGATACAAAAAGTTTCGCTATAAGCAATGCAGTATTTAAGCTGACCTCTTATTAATATTATAAACGCGAAAGTTTGTGAGGATGGATGGATTGATGTTTGTTACTCTTTCACGTAAAAACTACCGAACGGATTTTAATAAAATTTGGTATGAAGTTAGCTGACACCCTGGATTAACACATAGGCTACTTTTTATCCCTGTTCCCACGGGAACGGGACTTAGGCGGGTGAAACCGCGGCACGTCTGCTAGTACAATAATATTCCACAACTTTCACACAATACCATCTGGTACCAAGATAAGCAGAGTTTGTGTTATGGGTACTAAACAACTGACAAACATACTTAAATATTTCTAAATATATACATATTATACATAAGTTACACCCAGACACTAGAACAAATGCTTGTGTTTATCACACAAACATTTGTCTCGAGTGGGAATCGGACGACCTTCAGCATCGCAGTCAGTGGGATAACATGATCACATTGATCACTCCGCCTTAGATTCACCTAGATTTTTACAGAGTAACAATGCATTCCGCACTGCAAAAAGCCAGTTCAAGTTCAAAGTGTTACTTACCACTAACGTTACTGTACCTATCAAAACTCGTATTGGATTGGCATTTCCAATTAACAAAGAAATACCTACTTCAAGAAAATACTGAATTTACTCTTAAATTCAGCATTACAGTTAGAAGGATATTGGCAGAATGTTGGTTCATTACTGGGAACCCACCTTGTATAGTTTCCCACAAGCAGACCGGATCCACACAAATATCCGTTTTCACAAATCTAGGCGTAGGATGACCTCTAATTGATTTGAGAGAAGAACGGTGTCTCTTTTTTCTTTATAACATTAGTTGTTCATATTCATGGGTAGAACACCCTGTGAATATTTGTCAGACGTTTAAAAAATCACCGCGTATATGTACTAGTATTATAAAGAGAAAAGATAGAGAGAGATTTTGTTTTGTGTGTTTGTTTTAGGGGATTTAAGTCACAAAATACTGAACATAAAATATTTTAAAAATGATTTAATCATTGTGGTCAATGGCCGACATAACAGTAAGACAATAGACAAAAATCTCCTGGAGATTTATTGGCAGATGGGGGGTTAACCCCCCATCTGCCAATCTGCCTGCCTATGAGTGAGCTATATTAGCACCACATGACTGGCTTGTTGGTCTAGTAGTTAGTGGCCTGCTATGCCGGAGGTCGTGGGTACGATTCCCACCCAGGACAAATGTTTGTGCGATGAGCACGAAGATTTGTTCTATGTCTGGGTTATTTTTTTAGTTTTCTAATACATTCGAACCGATTTTGATTAAATTTCTGTTGGAGCAATCTAAAAGTATTCCATGATAAAAAAGGAACTTACGAAATGACGGAGTCTAAGGTTACAAACTAACAACCGAATTGAGAAAACCCCTCCTTTTGTCGAAGTCGGCTAAAAGTATAGGTATTTTTGTAGCTCCCCAAAGATCAAAGGTAAGGTTACTCTATCAGTCATGCAAGTATTCGACCGCACTTCAGAAACATCTGGTGTTTGATGTACGATTAAGAATATGTTTGCCGCGTCAATGGCGCCTAAATATGTGTAATTTCGACGCCATGACTGTTAGAGAGCATGTACACGAGTCTGTATTTTTTTTAAGTTTGTCTCTAAGAGGTAATCCAATGTGAGTTAATATAAATCACAACATTAAAAACTTATGAATATGAGAAAGCCAAGGAAAATTTTCAATGCTCTACGAGTGTTACTCTATTTATTTCGGTAAATCGGTATATTTATTTGCTCAAACATGTGTACACATACAAAATAGAAACTTGTATGCAAGATATTAAAAATAAAATAAAAATAAAAAGTTCAGACATGTTTGCCACATAATATGGCGTGCAAATCTTGTGCAAATTAAATTAAAAAATACAAAAATTAATACAAAACTTACAAATTATTAATGTCACAATATTAATGAAATTTAAAAAGCAAAAATATCAATGAAATTAAAAAATACTAAACTAATACAATAAAATGTTGTCAAAATGTTGTAGAATGTCAATAAAAATTTAAAAAATAATATTGTCCAAGTTAAATTTACCAATGTCATTCCATCAAATGTCAAAATTACAATATAAAAAATGTCTAATAAGCTAATAAAATGTCAAAAGAAAAGATGAAGTTTATGTCAAAATAAATGATTCTGTTAAAAATTCACTGACATTATAGTAAGCTTTTTTGACTAGAAACATCCTTAGTTGTTTCTTTTTTTACATTATCAAGCTCTCTCCAACTTTTCGGCAATTTATTATAGATGGTGGGAGCTATGCAAAAAACACTTTTGCGCATAAGTGCAGTCCTACTACTATGCAGACACAGCTGACTTTGATCTCGCTTGTTTCTAGGGAATTTATCTGCCATTCGGTTAAACAAGTTTTTATTGTTTCTAACAAACATTACTATTTCTAAAATATAAAGTGATGCTAATGTTAATATGTTATAGTTTATGAAATACGGTTTACAACTGTCAGAAGTGTTTAACTTAAACATGGCTCTGAGGCATCTTTTTTGTGCTTTAAATGCAACTTCTTTATGAGTCGAGTTACCCCAAAAGATTACCCCATATCTGAGAACAGATTCAGTTAGGCCATAGTAAGCGGTTAATAACGCCTCTACGTTAACTGTTCGTGACAACATATGCAAGGCGTACGCACTACTGCTTACTCTTTTGGTCAGGACCTCAATGTGTGCCTTCCAATTTAAATTACGATCTATTGTCAGTCCTAGAAATTTAGTTGTATTAACTGTGTCAATTGTAATGTTATCATACTTTATGTCAAGATTAGGAAGAGTCAGTGCACGCTGGCTAAAATGCATAATGACGGTCTTATTCAAGTTAATTTTTATTAACTAAAACTTATTTATTAAATAGTTATTAATAGTGCTTAATTTATTTATTAAAACTTTATGCTCAAGTAAAAATAACTGTAAAAATAGGCATTTACTACCAGTCTACCTTAAGGTGGTACACAAATGGAACAAGGTAGGTGCAACAGTGCACAGTGGTGCTCTATCATGCACTGAACACAAGTTGGCATTCGGTTGTACAGACGCCAGCACGTCAAGTTACCCCAATGTGTCAAATTTCTTTGATCGTTTTTCAACTTTATGCGAAACAGAATAAGGTTCATATTCAATTGGGAAAATTTGACACATTGGGGTAACTTGATGTGCTGGCGTCTGTACATAAATAATAATGATACTTATATAAATAATAAAATGTGTTTTTATTTTCTCTTTACAAAACCTGCTTAATACTAGCTTAAAGTTAACCTTACAATTTTAGAGAAACCGGTGCTAGAAATAGGTTTTGAATGTGGTACAAGTCATTAGGGTTTCACGCCGCATAATTTGTACAGGGGCCAACACATTGCTACCCAACTGTGTTAAATTTATTTGATAATTTTTCAACTTTCTTACAAATAGAACAAAGTTCATGTTCAATTGAGAAAACTTGACAGTTTGGAAAAGGTGGATGTGCTGGCGTCTAAACAACGTTTCGTGTTCTTAAGAGACTGATAAACAGAAGTGGAAACAATCTATGTCCTTTATCAATGTATTTAATTGTTTATTGAATAATGTACAATTGACTCAGCTTAAAGTTGTACAAGCAAAGCGTTGTTTTGACGGGCGTTGAATCAGTTAGCTAACTAAATTCTTTGAACTACGCATCGTGTGTATGAGCGGCTCTCAGTTCTGACGCCGGGTGCAAACCCTTAAGGGTGATTCACCAGATTTGAGGCCGACTGTACAACAATGCGATGCAACTTATGTTCGCATAACTTGCCGGGCTGCTGCAGCGCTGAAAGGAAATGGAGCGTGAAGATATCTTACCGTGTTTCTACAAATGTAACTCCCTCAGTCATTGAAGACACACACAATGTCTTTCCGTTACTTGCTTTTGATAGCAAGCAGTTTAGGTAGACCGTCTATACGTCAATGCAAGTAAATTAAATTGAAGAGTCTATTAGTAATATCAAAATAATATTTTTGGTTTAATAAAAAGTCTTGGCATAACAAAAAAAGATTTTTATGATATTGACGGGAACACTTTTACTGGTTCATGTAAGTAATAAAGAATAACTTGGGGTACTTTTATTGTAGAAAAATAGTTAGAGTTCCGTGCAAAACAATAAAATGTTAAATTCTGCGCGGATGTAGCCGCAGGCACAGCTAGTTAAGACAAAATAACAAACAGTATAGTAGTACAGACGCCAGCACATTCACCTACCCCAAACTATCAAGTTTTCCCAAATAAACATGAACCTTATTGTGTTTAGAATAAAGTTGAAAACCTATTAAAGAAATTTGGCACATTGGGGTAGGTTGATGTGCTGGCGTTTGTACATAGTATTTAAAAATAATCGTTTTACCCTTTTTTGACTTTGTGGAAACGTATGCGTGATGCCACAGCGCAGAGTGGTGGGAAAACCATGCTTCGTAGCTCCCACTCATTTCTGTAGCATTTAATACTACGAAAAAGTTCTGGGTCTACGGCGCTACGGCGGCGGCCGGCGTAGCATTCACAGGTTTAAGTTCTGTTATTGGAACAAAAAAAATATTGCAGATTCTTTTCATGAAATACGTGTCACTTGACCTGTGTTAATTTTGCAAAGCGCCTATTTTTTATTTTATTTTATTTTATTTAGTAGGAACAACAAACAGTTACATTATGAATATAATATTACAAACAGAGTAACATATATAAAGTATGGTAATAATGTGACCCACGGCGCTGTTCACAGGTTAACATTAATAAATAAGGCCTTACTCACTAGGAGGTGAACTGTGCATGCATGACAGTTACGCCACTATTCTAAGAACAATAAAAAGAGAGAGAAAGATAAAAAATAAAAAATAACAATTAGTCTGACAGTTTAAAAGTTTCATATAAAAGGCTACGAAACCTATTCAAAGAGCATGTA
The DNA here is from genome assembly GCA_921972225.1 of Euplexia lucipara. Classification (NCBI taxonomy): domain Eukaryota; kingdom Metazoa; phylum Arthropoda; class Insecta; order Lepidoptera; family Noctuidae; genus Euplexia; species Euplexia lucipara. The sequence continues at coordinate 15,461,864 of OV179155.1, read as the reverse complement.
AATATGTCGATATGTTCGAATGCTTCATTATAGGTTGCTGCCATTCGTCGAACTGGTGAACGTAAACCAGTGTTAGATCGGCAAGTGCCTACAGCAAATAATTTTGTTATTGTCCTGTCGTAAATGTAATTGTTCAGTTCGTTTACGTTATGTTTTAATGTTTGTATTTAAAACTGTGCTCTAAGATCGCTAAGCTCTTAACGTATAATTGGTAAACAATAGTTGTATGCGAAAAATAGTGAGTGCTAAGACTTTTGTGCTCCAAATTGTTTCTTTGTTCTTATGAACTTATATATAGGTTTCGTTAAGTAGTAAATTGTAAACTCAGTGCTTAATGTTCGTAAAGGTAAGTTAACCTAAGAACCAGTTATCTTTATGGTTGTACACAATATAAAATAAGATCTCATTGTTTATAATTTTGTATTATGCTGTTAATAAAAACCTTTAAAAACAAAAATCACCTGCATTCTCAGGGGGTGATTGTTCCAGAATAGCACGGCAGGTGATTATACCAATTTTGATGAGTTCCTGAACAAAGAGCTGCATTCCACAAATCTCACAGTAATTAACGGTCAACAGTCTAAATAACGCTACCTAGGATATTCCCTGAGTATTCTGCAATTGTATATTTTGCATACAAATTGCCCGAGCGAACCTCAAGGGATATTGTCGTAATCATTGCGCATAATTGGAAAATTAACACTAGCAATTAGATAGCATGCCTAGATCAGCTTCAGCTAATAGTAAACAATAAACTATAACTAAATGAATAATATGAATAAACTATGAACGGCCCGTTCGTCGGACAGTCCTCTGTGCAGAGCATGTATGGAGGAGGAGGAAATGGTGGCCCACGTGCTCCTTGAGTGCACGGGTGTCGCCGAGATACGGAAGAGGACTCTCGGTTCACCGGAACTCCTCGTAGACGCACTGAAATGCTTGGGAGGCTTAATCTGCTTCTGGAAGGAGGTGGGCTGGTTGGAGTAATCCCCCAACAAAACGGCCGCCATGGCTCACACACAATGGTCCAAACTTGGATTAAGTGCGGAAACCAAATCCTGATAGATAGATAGACGGCCTGTTGGTATAGTAGTTAGTGGCCTTCACTGCTAAGCAGGAGGTCGTGGGTTGGATTCCTAACCAGGACAAAATGTTTCTGTGATAAACACGATCATTTGTTTTGTGTCTGTGTGTAATCTATGTATAACTAGCAGACGTCCCGCGTTTTCACCCGCGTAGGTCCCGTTCCCGTGGGAATACAGGAATAAAAAGTAGCCTGTGCTAATTCAGGGTGTCAGCTAACTCCATACCAAATTTTAATAAAATCCATTCGGTAGTTTTTACGTGAAAGAGTAACAAACATCCATCCATCTATCCATACTGACAAACTTTCGCGTTTATAATAATAGTAGGATTATGTATCTATTTAGAAATAAATAAGGATGTTTATCAACTGTTTAGAACCCATAATAGAAGCTCTACTTAGCTTGGTACTAGATGGCGTTGTGTGTAAATTGTGGATTATTGTTATTAATATCTATATGGCTGCCTCGTTGGTCTAGTGGTCGCAAGCGCTACTGCTGAGCATGAGGTCCCGGGTTCGATCCCCGGGTCGGGCAAAGTGTTATTGAGTTTTTCCATCTGGGATTTCTCAGTAGCAGCCCGGAGTCTGGATTTGTGCCCGATTGATGGCAATAGGCTCGCCCCCTATTACATGGGACTTAAACATAACTGGCGAAATGTGGGTGTACTACCAGGTACACCTCTGCCTAGCCCTTCGGGGATTACAGGCGTGACGTTATGTATGTATTATTATTATAAAAGAAGTCATCATCTACTTAACCTTTTTCCAACCGCTTTGGGATCGGCTTCCAGAATGTGAATGTGTTGAGTACTAGGGCTAATCTTGGGATCTACCACAGTATAAATATTAATACAATAGGACGACGCCTTTGATTTCTGAAAAAAAAACCGACAACTTCTACACGCGTTTGTCTTGAATAATACCTCCCGCACTACGAACATCATTTTGTTCGCAGTGCGGGACCGGCTTTCCCGCGTCTCGCCCCTCACACCCCGCACGATTGCCCTGTCTAGACAGCTTCGTCGGACGACTGTAGGTTTTTAGACTGTGGATCTACTGAACATATTTTTGATTTTTTTTTACCAATAGAAACTATAGAAAGACACTCTTTTATGTCTGAACTTTATAAGAGACAGTGACCTCTGAGTTTATTGCGGTGTTTCCTCTCAGAGTAGTCAGATAGCAAAACATCGGCCTCACCTTCTAGTTAACAATGCCATGTAAAAGTGTTTGTATAAACTTATTTACAGAAATAATTAATATTATTTAGTGTCAAAACTAAGAGGCAGGGATATTTTAGTACGCGGACGAAGTCGCGAGCGAAGAGCTTAGAACTTATTAAATACTCCATCTGATGTGACATGTATTTTTAGTTAATAACACAGTTTAAAAATAAAATGCAGCTGAAAACAAATTTAGGTACAACAAAAACGATTACATGATCAATGAAACAATTTGTTTAAACAGTAGTTGTAATTAATTAATAAGCGTTATGTAAAAAGACTTGTCAAGATTGTTTACCTTTAGTTAACTAACTACTCGTATGAAGTATAGAATATTAAGGTTGATGTAGAGATGTCAGGACAGCAACCTACCCCAACCTGTCAAATTTTCCCATTAGGACATGAACCATCTGCCATTGGCTTTATTTTTTATTCGTCAGGAATAAAAAGAAATTACCAACAAAAGTCAAAATATGTAAATTGAGCGACTGAACACAAATTGGTATAATTTATAACATGTTTAAATGGCACATCGTTGAAAATGCTGTTCAGACAAGCTGTAATTTAAATAATTAAAGAGCTACTAAACATTAAAATGGAATAAATGGTCGTAGTAAATGTGCTTGCTTTTAAACGGTAATAAAGTTTTCATACGTATTTATACACACTACTAAGTATCATTTTAAAGCACCATTTCATTATATGAACAAAGCTTCAACAAATTTAAAGTTCAAACCCAAATATCTCTTTAATTTGCAAAATGACACGTTGGAATGGAATAAAATATTATTTGAAAGAAAGAAAAATAATTGGTTTGGCCCAAAAGGTATGGGCGCTGAACTATTATTTAATTTGAAGCTTTATTGATAATTTTGTACTTGATATAACTTTCGTGTAATTTATTTTTATTGAATTTATATTTGTATTTCCGGTTCAGCCTATGAAAGTTCCTAGTTTGACGTGTTTAAAATATTGTGGTTTCCGTTGAAGTTGTATAAAGTCTCTGTTTTGACACTTCCATTTTATTTATTGAAATATTGTATTGTTGTAATAGTTTCCGTGGAATTTGTATGTATTAAATTAAGTTTCTATGTTGATACTTCCTTTTCTATTCATTTAAAATACTGTTATCTCCTGTTGATTTTATAATGTTAATATTAAGGATTTGTCTTGAGACATCCACTTGAATAATTTAAAATGTTATCTAGAATTAATTTGTCAAATCCGTTTGAATGTAAACTAAAGTTTGGCGCGAATCTTTGGCGGTAATCTTGTGTATAAAATCTGTTGTAATTTGAATGTGAGGAGATTCTTATTTTGCTGTTCGTGGAATAAACACCTTGAAATTGAAGTAAGGTATTTTACTGTCGTTACCTATTGATGTGTGTATAACTCCTACAACGCCGGTGGTCATGCGCCGACATACGCGATAATAAATAAAAAGAAAAGAAAAAAAATAGCTTTATTAAATCCCTACAACATAACATAGCCCTGCTAGGGATATTGGTAACCTTTATCATCATCAAAACTATAGAGTTCTTACTCTGCCAGTGTATCAGGTCTACAAACCGTTTTGTTCTCATCTTACCAACCTGTTGCCTAAGATTAATTTAAGACATTTGGACAAATAGAATGAGTTACATCACTCATTTCGTAAGCTACAGGTGTCGTTGTCGCCATGAGTTATCATTAAATCTCTTTAGATTAAGGGCTCATTTTCAAATAGTCAGATATACTCTTATCTAAAGAATATAAATAAGGCGGTTTGATGTTTCGTCTATGCAGAAGCTGTCTAATTGCCCTTTTTATTCCTAACTAGCTGTCATATCATCAAAGGTGGCGCTGCATTTTCAAATGTTTAATAAAATTGTCGTCAAGTTTTCTTAAATTTGCTAAGGTTCTGCTCAACTTTCTTTACTTTTTCTTTCATGAGAAAGACTTTCTTCTGACAATAACAAATACAACAAAAAACGAATTAGCGAAATTGGTCCAGCCTTTCCCGCTTTAACTTAATCGACCGGCAGATAAGTTAGTAACAACATTAATGAAGTGAACTCAAATCCTAGCATCCTAAGTATGGAATGACAGCTCAATTCGCCTTCATCTCACCCACATTCTCACGGGTTAATTTTTACCGAATCGACCTAAACCTTGTTTCAGCGTGCCATATCTAACTGCAAGTTCCATAGATAAAAGATACGTAAGTGCAACTGACAAAGGATATAACTACAAACAAAATGAATCGAGAAACCGGAGTACACATAAACACCTTAAAAATATACCGGGGCAGCGAAGCTTTGGTTAAAAATCACACATTTTTCTTCGCTTTAAAGTTTTCTTCCAAACAATTTACATTTAAATCGGGTACAGAAATCTTTTAAACACGCGAACAAGTATTTTATACATAATTTGAAGCACCCCGTGGCCTCAAGCACTTTGTAAATTAACTTGATGACATCTCGTTGCATATATAATGAAACACTTGATAAAAACTTTTATGCCAATATATTTACATCTAGTTAGGAAAACGGTAATTAATAAGCTATGTTAATACTTGGAAAGTATGTCTATTACTGATTCTGAACTGTTTCAGATTGACTGCTTCAGTGAAACTTACGTTTTATTCTTTTAATTTTGTAGGAAAAAATGTTCATATACGTACTTATCAATAATACAATTATGATACACTAGCTGATGCCAGCGGCTTCGCCCGCATGGACATCGGCGTAGTTATTTTTGTGTTTAGCGCGCAGTAGTTCAGCATAAAATGATGTATTTTGTATCTTTCAAAATTAATGCATTTCAGTAAGGACAAGTAGTTAGGTTAGGATATATGTATATATACTAAGTTTGTACCCCACTTTTACCCCCTTAGGGGTTGAATTCAGAAAAAACCTATAACCCAAATATAACATTTTATCAAAATACCTTTGAAAATCAGAGAACTTTCATACTAACTTTGCACCCCGTTTACCCCCATAAGGGATGACTTTCAGTGAAGAACCTTAATAACGAATTTCATTCGAAAAACTTCAAAAACAGCAAAGTTTCATACTAACTTTGCACCCCCGTTTTACCCCGTTAGGGGGTAAATTTTTCAAAATCCTTTCTAAGTGCTCTCCTAAGTTATAAAAAAACCCCTGTGCAAAATTTCTAGTTGCTAACCCATATAGTTTAGGCCCTGCGATGATAATTATGTAAGTCAGCCAGACAGTCAGTTTCTCCTTTTATATATTATTTATTTATTTTATTTTATATTTTTCGGAAAACTTACAGCTAGACAGACATAATATTTGAAGCGATAACAACATGATGGCCAATTACAAGTTTTCACATGTAACAAATAAAAATTGATTAAATTAACACTACGGTAGCAGACGGTGTTAGATCTTATAAACTATAAAAAGCAAAGGCTATGTTACGCTATCGAAAAAAGAGTTACAGAGAGATTTTTTTAATTTAGACACGCTTGTATTAAAGAGATCTATATCAACTTTCTGGCAAGCTTCATTGTACATACGGCTCGCCCTAATTATATAAGAATTTCGTCTATAAGTAGTTCGTGTCGCTGGTGTGTGCAACAAACGAGGTTTACGTAGAAACGAAGAACATACTCGCAGCCCAATTTTGCTCAGCAACTCAGGGATGTCGTTGAATCCGTTTGCAGTTTATATAAATAGATAAGTAAACATTTGCAAACAGCGCTCAATGTTTACAGTAAGACAAGGGCAGAAGTAAACATTATACATTATTATATTTGCACACGTACGAAAGCAAAAATATTTTGTTTCAAATACGAATGTAAAAAAATACATTGAACTTCCCCGATCACGTCATTCACATTATTATACAACAACGCAGAGCTTCCAATGTCGATTACATTAATGAACAACACTAGCGATGCGTGTTCTCGCGCAACAGAGTAAATTAAATAAAACTGTGTCCTGGAAGTATAATGGCAACACGGTTGAAGTCCCCTGCATCGAGATTCCCAAACCTTTTCGAACACGAATGCGCAGATCCGTCTATTTTAACAAATGGAGTCTTAATAATAAAAATGAAGGAAGCATTGATGCCTGAGGGAATAAATGCGTTGATAGTTTTGAAAAACTTAGGACCGTTACGTAAGAAATGTTTCTACCTATCATTTTAGTAGAATAGACATTGACACATTCATTTATTATAATCTTTACTGAAATACAGGTTGTAACAATTGCTAAAAGCGATCTTTTACAGACCAGGTTTGGATGGACTTTATAGAGCAGAAGTATAATATACTTACAGGTGACTGGTAATTAGTGACCGATACTTAAACACGTGACTGTACTCATGAATACGAATAACTTTCCTAAAGAAACTTTTTTTAACTCATTAACTTTCCGACCTACGTACTCGATAGGGCGGCGCATGATGTGGCCATATCATCGCAGACGACACTCTTGCAGTTTTTCTCCCACGTCGTCGCGGACACCAAGACTACCCCGGATGAATGAGTTGCGTATGCGATCGGATCGTGTAAACTTTCGCGTTTATATTAATTAAAAGTGGTTTTTCTTCAGAACCCAGTGATTTTTACCTTTTAAACACAAAATAAGTAAAAAATAAACTTGAGAGGTGTCAAGGGACACCCGGATGGAACGAAGTTCCCTTCGATTGATTAGTGAACCATTCAATCTTCTCTCTCTCCCCCTCCCCCTCCATCTTCCTCCTCCCGTTCCCCTCCCTACCCCTCACCCTCCCTCTCTCCCCCAACCCTCCCCATATCCCCCTCCCCATATCCTCTCCCCCTCTCCCTCCCCCTCTTCCTCCCCTCCCCCCCTCCCCCTCTCCCTCCCCCTCTCCCACACCCTCTTCCTCTCCCTGCGAACATGCGACGCCGCACAGCTTACAATAGCTTACTATAGCAAAAAGTGTCGTGACAACTTTTCGTAAGATTTTTTTCCGTGTAGCCCCCTTTCACAACGCGCGATAAGGAACTTCGTTCCAATAGGTTATTTTAACAGTGTTTTGTAGTCTTATTTGTCACGAATATCGAACCACTTAATGGCAATGCGACATTACGTGACCAATCGAGGACACATTTAAACTTTCAAGCGGAACTGAAAAGTTACAATGTATGGAGTTCAAACGAAACGAGAAAAGTAAAAACGGTAATGTGGAAAAAGATACGTCCATTTTTGCACACCTATGTCTGCGAATGACTTGAACAGAAACCATTTTAACAAAAGCTGTTAAACTTTTTAGCTTTACCTGCACAGGGTGGAAAAGGTAATCAGGAAGGAAATGGTTTTTGCGTTTTTAATTCAGTTTTTATTAAATGAAACTGTGTTCTCTGGAAGAATGACCCCACGAGTTTTCTAAAGGTATAAACTAGTGTTTGACTGCGATCTCACCTGGTGGTAAGCAGTGATGCAAATACAATCAATGATGGTGAAGCGCACTAGTTTATTGCCTAAGGTTAATTGGAGTGAGTAAACGAGCAAAAAGTCGAAAGAAGACATCAATTTGGATCGGCTTGCTGGCGTTAAGATTAATGTAAAATCAATCTCGTTTTGAGATTTTTTTACCAGATATCGCAATAGAAAAAAATCGCTGTGATTATTACAACTTGTCTATATTGACCGTATTTTCACTCATGTGTTAAACATTTAAATTCTTCCCAGGCTTGAACCATACCGTGCACCGTAGTTCGCTCATACATAATAGGTCAATGAATTTAAAAATAATTAATCGGGGGTAAAAGAGACTGTGTCGCAGATCCGGATATCATGAGCTCAGTACATTATTTTTCAGAATTTTCAAGTTATTTTTTTACTATGAACTGCAAAAAAACGTAATTTCGGTCCAAACCTGTGAGATTTGAACGTAATTAATAAAATAATAGCTTGTTAAAAAAAAAGATTGAGTAAGAGTTGTTTTCATAGTTATTTTATAGTTTTAAGCAAAAATAACAACAGACAAACCGTAAAAATTATGAAATAATCGGTGAAATATGATCAGCATGTGATGCATGTGATCATTAGGTGACGATATTTCTTCTAACCCTAAAAGATCATGTCGTAAATGCCATAAGTAACTGCTAGGCAGCATCGCTGATTCAGTAAATTCTTAATTAAAATTAAGAAGACATCAATCATTTGCCTTCGGGTTCCCTTTTGTTTAAAAAACTAAATGTGTATTTTGCTCTTATTCTTCATTATGCTTGATTGAGCTCATTAAAAGATACCTACTTAACCTTTTAATGAGCTCAATTTTTATGTTCCTTATTAATTGTGTATATTTTTTTATTATTTCAGCTTCCCGTTTTAGTCTTTTATTGGTTATAAGTATGTTAAAAGTCATAAAGTTACTACAAAGGATTCCTTTTCAAGTTTTCTCGAGCAATATTTGAAGCGAAATGTTGAATTATGATTTCTAAAAAAGACTCGTTCTAATTAAATATTTCTGTTGGAGTTCTCTGTTGTGAATTAAATTGTTTTACTTTATAACTGACGCATTTTCAACGTCTTTCCTCATATAAACGTCATTTTAATGACGTCAGGCCGGAAAATATTCACGGCTAAGTAGGGCACTAATATATGAAAGCTGAATGGTTTGTTTATTAGGACTCTGAACCCGTTGGAATTAAACAGCTGTCTTTTTGCATTAAATTATCTAATGCTTGAGGAAGGTAACGGTCTATTTTATATTAAACAACAACCCTTTAGATTGATTGTAACCATGGGGCACGGTCATTCATGCAATAATGTAGGTACATTATAGTTTCATAAATAAGGGCCCACCTTGAAGAGAATTCTAGATATTGACGTGAACTTCTCCGGACACTAGCATAATATGTAGCTTGTGCAACCCACATTGCTAGTAAGCTTATTAAAATAACTGACAATAATAAAAAAAAAACTACAAATAAAAAAGACTGTGACTACGGGTTTTAAAACTTTTGTTGGGTGCCAAAGAAAATGGTGACAAAGTGGTTTAAAATCACCAATACTTCACGTGTTGTTTTCTTCATTGTCTAAAATCCAAAAACAACGAATACCTAGATAGGCGCAGTCTATCCAAAAGACAATATCCCCAAGGACAAACGTGCAAAATAAACACGTCACCGTCATTTTTCCGCTCACCTATTTAATTTTTCAACGCGCAAGATATCTGGAAATAGCTCGGAGAACAACAGGGAATACGTAGTAGGTGCATAGGGGGACAGGCCGAGAACACAGAGAACACGGGGAACAAAGAACAAGACTTATTGTCTCGTAACAATGGAACAAGTCCATTACCTGTCAGTTATTTGCGCCTTATATGTACCGTATTTGTCGCGAATCAGTGTAGGCGAGTAACTGTGGTGTTTATTCAAGTTTTTTGTACCTATGGCGTTTGTTCGAGAGACTAAGCTATCGAGTGTGCTGTTTCTATTAAGTTTGGTGAAGTGAAGGCGGATTGAACTGTTATTCCATACTTATGCTAAGCATGAACAGTTTAGAAGAAGTGACTTTTACAGAATCCGTAGAAGTCCAATTCTCGTAATTAATTATATTGTTATTAATCCCTTAGTTATAACTAAATATTTATGTACTATTGATCTTTTTTTACTAAAATAATATACATAAAGAGACTTTATGTAATATACATAGAGAGACCTAGACCTTATTGGTGAGGTTCTTCAGAAAGGTCAGGTGTGTAGTAGGTACTCGGAACCGGCGTGTGTGACAACATGTATGAATGTAAACGAAGCAAAAGAAGTATGTAAGAATCGGCATATGACGCTCTGTAGTTTCTGCCCACCCCCATGGGAAAGAGGCGTGAGTTTATGTATGTATGTATGTATGAAGAGTCTAAACATTACTATCTCACCTGGGTGACACTGATAACTCATTCACTGCTTATTTCATCATAGTTTTTTCAAGCAGATTTTTACATTCTTTTCCAGATTTTTGCAAATAATAAATAAATAAAAACCAGCATAGTGTCTGTTATTTATTTATGATAAGAAGTTGACCACCTACTCACCTTTTATTACTTTTTGGTAAGGAAAAATAAACAGAAAAATAACAATAGTCAGGTAGGTAAAGATTTGTGAGTTTATAATCATAAATAAATTAAAGCTGTTAAAAACCTTTTAGATTAATCCGTTAAGTTGTCGTCCGAGCAATTTACCTACCATTAAGATTTTTTGTTTTCCGTTCCAATGAAATTGTAAAAGGATTTAGAGTAACAAATTGTTTTTGAATTTCGCTCTTTTTATATTAGATATCGTACGAGTAGTTAGAAACTCGAAACCACGTAAGTCAGATAACCAGTCTAAAGTCACCTTATCTGTCTAAGAGGTATTGTGTTACTCAATCGCTAGGTTATGGAGGTCACAAAGCTGACCAACTAAGTTCGGAAAAGGATAGGCAGATGATGAGGATGATGGTTAATATTGATACAAGACGCTTGTGTTCTATATTAATACCAGCTGCTATTATTGTTTATTTATTTATATAACCAGTTACAACTATTATTCTAGAATATCAATGAAAAGCCTTGATACACATATTACGTCATGCTATAATGCTACGCCGTGGTACGCTATGCTACGCTGTGAAAGGCCATGTTACGCCAATCTACGCCGTGGTACGCCATGCTACGCCAAGAAACGCAATGCTACGCCGTGCTACGCCATGCTACGCGATGCTACGCCATGCTACGCCATGCTACGCCATGCTACGCCATGCTACGCCATGCTACGCCATGCTACGCCATGCTACGCCATGCTACGCCATGCTACGCCATGCTAGCCATGCTACGCCATGCTACGCCATGCTACGCCATGCTACGCCGTGATACGACATGCTACGCCAAACTACACAAGGTACGCTATGCTACGCCAATCTACGTCAATCTACGACAATCTACGCCAATCTACGCCATGCTACGCCGTGGTACGCCATGATGCGCCGTCGTACGCCATGCTACGCCAATCTAAGTCAATCTACGCCATACTACGCCAAACTACGCCATGCTACGCCGTGGTACGCCGTGCTACACCTTACTACACGAGAAGTGTATGAAATGATGTTTAAATTCATTGTCAGTAAAAAAATATCAACAACAATCAATTGTTTTACTAACAATGAATTTAAACATCTTTTCACACACTTTCAAGTTAATACTCTACGATTGTGAAAACAACTACACCTACCTTCTTGTAAAGGGCGACAACCGACCTACAAAAGCCGCTAGGTGCGTTATTGTCCTAGCGATACACTGTCCTAGGGCAACACTGGAAAAGTGGGCGTATAAACCTCTTTAGTATACTCTGAAATAGATACTACTATATTGCAGGTGCAGTCCATTGAGTTAACATAGTGACTTGTTTACCTAGGGCAAAGACTTTCAATACCTATAGACCGGACATCACGAACAAAATTTTTGTCCGAAAAAGTGTGTCCTGCTGGATACAAGACAATACTATGAATTTTTTCTAGTACGCTCCGCTGCCGCTCCAATATTCATATATTATTCAAGATGGCGTTACTGAGACATGGGATCAAAGTTTTTCTATGACTTTCTTTGACATGCCCGCTCTATTGTATTTTAAATCTCTTTGACCTATGGTATTCTTGACTAGCGTGGGTATTTTGCTGATCGATATTCATTGTTTCGAGATTATAGGTAAATAAATTGCAAAGACAATGGTGAACGTTGAAGCTTCGTTGGTTGGTGGTCGGAAGCGCTACTGTGGAGTATAAGGTCCTGGATTCGATGCCCGGGTCGGGTAAAGTGTTATAGGATTAAAATAATAACCTTTGTGTGTATATGTATAGTGTGGTGTGCCGATAGTAAGTGTGAGTAGTGGGAATGATTATGATCAGCTTGAACACAGTAGGTACACATTTCGCGTGTAGACGCTTGATAACGAAAACCAGTTTTGCTAATTGGGTTGAGTCGATAACATTTTGAATGCACTTTACCCGCAATATAATCTGCTGCAAGCAGCCGAGCACGTATTAATTGTGCATACGGAGAAACTAGTCATTAATAAACAGTTCTGAATTGGCTCGAAGCAGTGTTATATATTTAAGTGCACAAGTTAACAAGTTCACACATCGGTGAGAGTGGCAGTTATTAAGTGTAAGGGTTGCCGCACACGGCCACCGGTCACAGCCACAAACGCCGCCACGAGACGCCAGAAGCGGCTACAAAAGAAAATGACGCGCGCGACAGCCACTTGTGGCCGGTGGTCGACACTTGCGGTCGGTGGCTGCTACTTTTTTTAACTCATGCATGCAGTAGGTATCATAATGGATATTGATTACCGTAACTATCACTTTTATAATCCCAAATCGCAGGATGGGATTAAAACTCTGATATGTATAATTCTATGAACAGGTTGACTGAGGTAAGGTAGAGAGGGACGATAATCACGCGAGTGGCGTGTGGCAGCGTTCTGTGTCGGCGTTTAGTGGCCGGTGCGGGCCACAAAAAGCGAGGGGCGACGATTTGTAGCGTGTGGTGGCCACCGGCGTCAACCGTGTGCGGCGAGTCCATATAAAATGTATGAAAATTATAGGAAATATGCCAGTGGCGGTGTTTTGTGGTTGTGGCCGGTGGCCCGTGTGCGGGAGCCCTAAAAGTAAGCGCTAGTCAGTGATATCGCATGAGAAAAAATGTCGTTACGATGCACAATGTTGCAAGTCCACCCCCACTTCACACGGATTTTGTATCACTTGTTTAAGCCTCGTTGACTACCTCATTGGTCTTGTGGTCGCAAGCGCTACTGCTGAGCATGAGGTCCCAGGTTCGATACCCGGGTCAGGCAAAGTGTTATTAAGTTTTTCTATCTGGAATTTCTCACTAGCTGCCCGGAGTCTGGATCTGTGTCCGGTTGATGGCAATAGGCTCACCCTCTGTTACATGGGACTTTAGCATAGCTGGCGAAATGTGGGTGTATTATAAGTAAATCTCCGCCTAAACGTAACTTTTGGGTATTGCCGGCGTAATAACACCATGTTACGTTATGTTGTGTTTAAGCAAGTTGCGTAATGCTTCGATTTCCCGTTCCTGTTTATAATGAAATTAATCTGTTTCATAATTACTCAGTACACAATATAACATAGTACTTTAACCATACTGATTAAATAGTTATATCACTACGTTCACGCAAAGAAGAAAATTCTAATGTGAATCCATTTTACAATGTCGCAAAGTTAGAGTTTACGAATTGTAGCTATAATTACTTTGTTCGAAAACATAGAATTTTTTATAAAGACCACAGGTACAAGAAAGTCGAAAAGAATTACCTATATAGGTATTACAATGAAGAAGATTTCTTATCCTTATTTAGTTAGGGCAATGTTGTAGAGATAAAAGATATGCGAATCGTAACTCTTTAGGTATTTCCGGAAATACCTAAAGAATTGCGGATCTTTCCACAAATATATTTTGCAATACTCAAGACAATAATATTTGATTTTAACACGGTACTAACCATACACTTGATTTTTCAGTTCATGGCAAGAATTAACTGGAATACGTACAGAGGCCAGCATATCTAGCTACCCCAATGTGTCAAAATTTCTTTGATACTTTTTCAACGTTATTACTGCACAATACAAAATTATAAACTCTTAAATTGATTTTGGCTCGTATAATGTTTTGCACAAAAAGAGTTCACTTTTTTAAATTTCTTTTACCCTGGGTTCACTTTTCTTTTTGTTGAATGTACGCGATTGCTTGGTCCTTTGTTACCTAAAGGTCACATTATACTGACACGGCACCGGCACCGCTCCAAACCAACAATTGACTTGTCATTCAATTTAGAGCGAATTTCTTAATTTAATTTCTTTTCTTACTAATCGTGGGAAGTATAATATATTTCACAATGTCAAAGTGAAAAAGGCAACAGCGAGCAGTCAGCGCGCTTGCCACTACCATACAACTCGAATCGCAGCCCGCGTGCCGATAGCGAGCGGACCATGTGCTTATAGCGCGTCGACCGCACGCTTACAGCACGCCGACTCCGAGTCGCCAGCAAAACGTCATTGCGCCGTCGTAAACCTAGACATTATGAAAACGTGCAAGTCGTAGGGGTGTTCAATTATAAATGCCATATAACAATTGTGTTCGCGGTGACAGCTAGCTTGCACATCGCAGCCAGCGCGCGGGCTGCGAGCTTGCATCCCGCAGGCGGCGTGCGGACTGCAAGCTGGCACCTTACCGACGATGCGTAGTTAGCGCACTGACACATTGATTTGGCTTGATTTTACAGTTCATGGCAAGAATTAACTGGAATACGTACAGAGGCCAGCATATCTAGCTACCCCAATGTGTCAAAATTTCTTTGATAGTTTTTCAACGTTATTACTGCACAATACAAAATTATAAACTCTTAAATTGATTTTGGCTCGTATAATGTTTTGCACGAAAAGAGTTCACTTTTTTAAATTTCTTTTACCCTGGGTTCACTTTTCTTTTTGTTGAATGTACGCGATCGCTTGGTCCTTTGTTACCTAAAGGTCATGGCACATTATACCGACACGGCACCGGCACCGCTCCAAACCAACAATTGACTTGTCATTCAATTTAGAGCCTTAAATCGTGGGAAGTATAATATATTTCACAATGTCAAAGTGAAAAAGGCAACGGCGAGCAGTCAGCGCGCTTGCCACTACCATACAACTCGAATCGCAGCCCGCGTGCCGATAGCGAGCGGACCATGTGCTTATAGCGCGTCGACCGCACGCTTACAGCACGCCGACTCCGAGTCGCCAGCAAAACGTCATTGCGCCGTCGTAAACCTAGATATTATGAAAACGTGCAAGTCGTAGGGGTGTTCAATTATAAATGCCATATAACAATTGTGTTCGCGGTGACAGCTAGCTTGCACATCGCAGCCAGCGCGCGGGCTGCGAGCTTGCACCCCGCAGGCGGCGTGCGGACTGCAAGCTGGCACCTTACCGACGATGCGTAGTTAGTGCACTGGCAGCTAGCCGTAGCATAAATTCGAGGCGACGCCGTGCGGCTGCTGTGCAGTTGCGGTGCCGTTATAATGTGCCATGACCTTTAGTGTTCATTTTAACTTACGTATAAAGAAAGGGATCGATATTATTTAGCGTAACTTTTCACAAAAATAATTCTGTTATTTTTGACGTTTCATATTGCGGTAAACAAAGGCACATTTGAATGCATTAACACTTCAATATCGGCCTTTTTATAGCTATGTAGGAGGATCAGTCTAACTTCCAGTCTAACTTGATGCAGTTGAATTCCAGTTCTTCACATGGCTGCCTTTCTGGTCTCCATTTGACTTTCGCGAAGCTTTTTTCAGTCTCATAATACACTAGGACTACGACGGTTATGATTACTCGACTGGCAAGTTGGTCTAGTAGTTAGTGTCTCTGAGTACTATGTCGGAGGTCGTGGATTCGATTCCCACTTAAGACTAATGTTTGTGTGATGAGCACGAGCATTTGTTCTAGGTGTAATTTATTTATTATGTATGTTTTTTAGAAATATTTAAGTATGTTTATCAATTGTTTAGTACCCATAACACAAGCTCTGCTTAACTTGGGACTAAATGGTGTTGTGTGAATAGTCGTGAAATATTATAAGGACTAGGAAGTCGTAATAACCTAAAGGTTACGGCGCCTACCTCTAATGCACGAGGTTGTGGTTCAAATTCGGGCAAGTACCAATGTGGCTTTTTCAATTTACATGTACTTTCTAAGTTTATCTTAAATATAATTGATATCGGTAAACGAAAACTTCTTGAGGAAGTTTTTACTTGAAGTTAATATCAGTCTCCATCTGTTATCCTGGTATCTAGCTATATGGCCTGCCCACTTCCACTTCAGTGTCATGGCTTGTTGCAGTGCATCCGTGAGTTTTGTTTTATTGCGTGCGTCTGCATTTCGTATCTTATCTATTCTTTTTAGTTTCAAGATACTTCTTTACATGGCGTGCTGGCACGAGATTTTGTTTTTAGTCCCATTAGTGAAAGTCCAAGTCTGATTTGCATATGTTAAGGAGGAACTTCAGACTGTAACTTCCTTTAAGGATTTCCTTCTTTGCCCAATATTTTTTCCATGTTATGTTTATTCTTCTGTCTACTTCATTCTCGTTTCGATTGGCGTCAAATGACATAAGTTTTCCGAGGTATATATATTCGTTGACATATTCTATCTTCCTTCCATCTATCAGTATTGCGGTTTGAATATTATTGGTCATTATTTTCGTTTTGCTGGTATTCATTTCTAATCCTACTTTCTTGCTTTCTTTGTCGACGTTTTGAAGCATTTTTTCTAGGTCTGTGGCAGTATCACTAAAAAGAACAATATCGTCAGCAAATCTTAAATGGGTTAGACGTCTATTTAGTATCCACACCCCTTTATTGGTCCAATCTATATTTTCGAAGATATCTTGTAGAACTGCAATGAATAACTTCGGCGAGAGCGGATCTCCCTGCATTACGCCTCTTTCTATAGGAAACTCCTCTCCTTTCCTTTCTAGTTTTATTCTGCTTACACTTTTTGAGTACACATTCTTTATGAGGTTTATGTATTTTTCATGTATGTCGTTATTTTTAAGTACTTCCCATATAGATGTATGCGCAATACTATCGAAGGCTTTTGAATAGTCAACAAATGCAACATAAAGTGGTTTATTAAATTCCCGGTATTTCTCTATTAGTTGGTCCATTGTGTGGATATAGTCGCTGGTTGAATAGTTCGGCCGAAACCCTGCTTGTTCTATTGGTTGGTTTTTGTCAATATTCTGTGCTATTCTGCTAAGCAAAATCGACGAAAACAACTTATATACAGCCGACAGCAAACTAATAGGTCTATAATTTCTTATCCAGTGGGTTCCCTTTTTTGTAAAGTAGAACTATGTATGATAGACCCCATTGTTCTGGTGTTTGTTCGTATTCTAAAATCCGGTTAAACAGTGTTGTCAAGTATGGGATTAAAATCCGTGCTCCGATTTTTACTGCTTCATTAGTTAGATTGTCTGGTCCTGGGCTTTTGTCTGTTTTCAGTGCCTTTATGTGTCTTTCATACATTTTCGTCGAATAGGTAGGTATCAAACTTTTTTATGCAACAGCTGATTTTATTTTCGCGATTTCAGAGTTGGTCATATAGCGAAAGTTGTTCATATTCAACAGTAGAACAGCCTGTGGAAGTTTGTCCCACGGTCAAAATTACACCCTGTATAACTGTTCGTTACTCTGTAATTGATTAGTTTTATGTATTGCATTTCTTTTTTTTTCTTCTTATTTATACTTATTTTATATGTCTATTCAAATATATTGAAATATATAAAAATATATTGATTTTATTGTATTTATTGAAATAGTACCCAATAAACTGCCTACTCATCTTTTCTCCTCCACTATCAAGTCCATCGTTCAAGCTGTCTGTAAGAGATCGCTTTTAGCGCTAAGACCGCCCATTGTATCACCGTATATAGCCCTTAAAGTTATAATTTGTAAGTTTTAATGGTGTACAATAAAGAGTATTATATTCTATTCTAGAACCTTAAGACCTTTTATATAGGAAGCTCAAGCTTCGTCACTGGGCTTAGGTCAGCTGCGTACTTGTGACGTGACGTCAATTTCTCATCTCGAGACATTGATTCGACATGACATCCGACAATCGAATCACTCGAGTGTGTCAAATATCCGGCGTGTCACACACATCTAGGCATAGTCAATTTAACTGCACATGACTTAATCCATTCATCTCACCAGAATAATATAATAATACCAGCCTGTTACTGTCCCACTGCAGGGCAAAGGCCTCTTCTCATACAGAGAAGGCTTGAACATTTGATCACCACGCTTGCTCAAGGCGGATTGGCGATTTCAAACTTATATTAACTATAAGTCCAGGTTTCCTCACGATGTTTTCCTTCACCGATGTCAATGATGTCTAAGATAAACTTAGAAAGTACATATGAATTGAAAAAGTCACATTGGTACTTGCCCGGATTCGAACCACAACCTCGTGCATGAGAGGTAGGCGCCTTAACCTCTGGGCCATCAATAATATGTCTTCACATTATATAATACTAGCAGACGACCCGCGGTTTCACTCGCGTAGTTCCCGTTCCCGTGGGACAATAGGGACAAAAAGTAGCCTATGTGTTAATACAGGGTGTCAGCTAACTCCATACTAAATTTTATTAAAATCCATTCAGTAGTTTTTACGTGAAAGAGTAACAAACATCCATCCATCCATCCACACAAACTTTCGCGTTTATAATATTAGTAGGATCTATGTACAGACGCCAGCACATCAAGTTACCCCAATGTGTCAAATTTTCCCAATTGAATGTGATCCTTATTCTGTTCGACACAAAGTTGATAAACGATCAAAGTAATTTGACACATTGGGGTAACTTGATGTGCTGGCGTCTGTACAAACCCAAACATATACGCATACGTACAGACGTCAGCACATCAAGTTACCCCAATGTGTCAAATTTACCCAATTGAATATGAACCTTATTCTGTTTGACATAAAGTTGAAAGACGATCAAAGAAATTTGATACATTGGGGTAACTTGATGTGCTGGCGTCTGTACATCGAAACATGGATTAAAAAAAAATAACCATATATACTACTTATTTTACGTAAAAGAAGTTTAAATAAGTAGAAGAAGATAACTAAACGTTACTGGGTACATCATAGGGAACAGAATATTCGCACGATTTCTCAATATGTGGGGTAACTTGATGTGCTGGCGTCTGTACACTCTCGTCCGCGGTAGCACAGTGAGTGTTTGGCCCTGTTATTTCGCAAGCGATAATAAATCGTGGTGGGTGTAGGAATTATTGTCGTTTGCGGTTTTATTCCGCACTTTAAAAGTCGCAACGAATAAATTTCGTAGTGCGTGCTTAGCCCAAACTAAGCAGAGCTTGTGTTATGAGTACTAGAAAACTGATAGGACATACTTAAATATTTTAAAATATATATAAAATATAAATAAAATACACCCGGACAAATCGGGCTCATAAAAAAAACCTTATTTTAGGTGGGCATCGACCCCCGACCTCCGGCATAGCAGGCAGGGCCACCTAACTACTAAAACAACAGCTGGGACCGAACGGCTTCACGCGCGTGCTTTGCGAGGCATGGAGAAGTCTTGAGAATGTAATATAATATGTAATAATTTATTGTAGGTAGTGTATTGCTGACCTTGGTTTTGTTATTGTTTAATTAGTAACTAATTTTTTATTTAGCTTCGATGGTCCTAGTGTCTCATTTTTTTATTTTTATTGTATCGTTTTTTTTATTTATTTTCAATGTAATGTCGTAGACCTAGTCATGTATTCCAGTTTTGTACGTGTAAGCGGGCACGCCCTTTTTACTTGAAGGCTTATATTTATTCAGTTAGTTATATTTTATTTTTTGCATGAGTTTAGTTGTCAACGTCGGTACTTATATATTCTTATTACTACTGTCTTGTATATTGGTGTGTGCTAGCTAGCATGTAGCAAATTATTTAATTTAAATGATTAAGTTTATTAATTTCCAATGCTGTTTAAACTGTTCTTCTAACATATCAGACAGACGTGTTGCTGGGGAGTTTGTTCCGCCACTTCTTCTTCCCAGCAAAAACACTAGGAAGTGGCGAAGGGTGGGCGTTTTGGGGGACTGTCTTATGTAATTTTTGACGTTCAAAAAGTGCTGATCCTCAGCCTAATTTGAATAAATGACTTTTGATTTTGATTTTGATTCTTTTTGGGAAAATCTTAGGAGATACTTACGCCATATTTGTTTAAGTTTACCAAATAGTATTTTTTTTAGTAGTTATGTTTGCTTCAGGACCGATTTGAATGATGAATGATTTGAAATTTGAATTTGAATTCTTTCCGCTGGGAAGCTACACTATCTCCGGGTGAGATAGAGGCTACTTTGTAGTCGACTTCAAAAAAAGGAGAAGGTCCTCAATTCGGTAGATTTTTTTTATAACCCTGTGTTTCGACAGGAACGGGAACTATGCAGGTGAAACCGTGTAACGTCGCCTATTGTGATATCTGTATAGCACAATATTGCGAGTTACTTTTAAACCAACAATACCAATACCTTTGATGTGCGTCAGCTGTTGAGATTAAGTCCATTAGTCGCTATGAAATGTTGTTCAGATTAATGAAGCATCGTGTCGTGGATGGTCGCCACTGTACATGTTTCCTGTCTAAGATGTTAGACAGAATCCGACTCAGGATAGACCGGTTTGTCTTGTATCACTGGACTGTGGGATTATACGCCATTGATGCATTACGTCTCTATATGTCCTCACTTAAGGAAAATGTGCCAGGGTTGCCCGCGAAATTTAAATTTACTTGCGCCTGTAGGTACTCCATTTGTATATGCATATAATATGCATTAGAAAAAAGATACTTGCAGAAGCAGGAAAGCAGAACATTTTATTTTAAAGATAAGTGAAAACAATTTTTATTCCACTTGTTCTTTTTTTTAATTTAAAAGAATAAAAGTGAAACGAAGAATGTGTCCATGTATCGTTCATCCCTGCTTTTTTTAAGTTTTTTCATTGACACTTTAATTTTAAACTAATTTAAAATAATTTGACTAAATGAAATCCACATCATTTCTCATCAGCTCCTGTCGCCTGTGATACAGGTTTATCTAACCTAGTACAGGCATCTTACATTCGAATCCGTTTGTATTTTTATTTTACTTATTTTAATTTTGAATGAATATACACGACTATTATTTAATTAGTATAAAAAAAATTGGGCTGTATCCGTACCTGTTACTGATCATGTTTGCGTAAAAAAAGAAAAGAAAAGTAAAAAAATCGAAATTTAATTTTTAATTATGCCACTATTTAGTTAAACTTAAATAACTAAAACAGCTGTTGGAGGCGGGGCATGCATGAGCGAGATCATGCGAACGTGAGCGAGAGATAACGATTAATGAACAGTACTATAATAATGAATAGCCTGTACAATATTATTTCCTTAAGTGGGTGAATTTTCGGGATATAAATAAACGCTAATAACTTTGCTGTTTATGAATATTATTTATTGATACTTTACAAATATAATGAGAAGACCGTCTAGAATAAGCCCTTTAAGTATTTGTAGGTACTAATTAAAAATTTGTGGTGTATTATTATTATTTTATTGTTTATTGATTGGGATTTGACAGTTTGGTGTAGCCTGCTATGCTAGCGTCTGTACGCAGAAGCTATTTCTTGTGTGCGCAACAGCATAGGAAATGAAATTCCATCATAATTGAAAAATTCAAACAAGATGACTTTAAATCTCGTAGTTGAAATATGGAAACCTATAAAGGTGATGCATGTTTTGTAATATGAGGCCATATCTCATACGGATCCGATGCTCTGTTTTCTTAAATAAATGATATTAAACCTTGAAGACATGTTGGTCTGGTAGAAATGAAACGGGTTTTTGCAGACGTTAAATTATTATCCCAATTTCGGTATTAAATAGTATTCAAGGCCAACAAACTAATGGTCTATTTTATGAGCTAATTTTAATTCTTGTAAATCTTTTCTACGGTTTGCGTGTGATTGAATAACAACAACCTTCAGAAACTTTCACATTTATAATACTTGAAAAGACCTACACAAGAAAAATATCAGAATCAAATAAAAAATAAGACTGAGGATAGCATTTTTGGAACGTCAATATTCTTGACAGTCTTCTTTATTAATTTTTGACAGTCCTCCGAAAAGCCCACCCTTCGCCACTTCCTAGTGTTTTTGCTGGTAATAAGAAGTGGCGGAACAAACTCCCTGGCAACAGAAAAAATGAAATCAAAAGTCATTTATTCTAATTAGTCTGCACTTCAATATTACACAAGACAGTCCCCCGAAAAACCCGCCCTTCGTTATGATGTTACAGTTTTTATAGTGAAGTACATTTATGACCCGATTTGTGGTATACAATAGTTTAAAAGACTGTTGCAGCATTATTTGCAGTACCTACTAACGAGTGGTCGTGGGATAAATTTATCCGTGACATCCTGAACAACGTCCATTTTCTTTTAAAGAAAATCAACAAGGTTTTAGAGACAACAAGTCGTCAAGTGCCTACCAAATCACAAGAAAAATCTTTTGTGAGAAAGAAAATTCATGCCTTACCTTACGTTTATCTGAACCAGAACAAAACGATGTTCGATTCCTTCGCAAAGCTGCAATATGAACTTAATTGCCGAAGCGATAGAGTCCAAAATCTTTTAAAACTAAGTTGTTTAGTGAGAAAAGTGAAGGTGGTTCAAAACGGTGACGTTAAAAGTTCTTGTTTCGTGATACTCATGGAGAACTTTGTAAGATGATATTACTGTGCTAGCTTTATTAAAGTTGGGAACATCTTACATCAGATCCTTGGGTACTTACCTAAGTAATATCTAGTATCACAGGTAATATTGGCAAATAGGAAAAGATTTCAGGAGGTGTTTAAGAATTCTTTGAGCTCATCCGTCCGTTGACTTCTGTTTAAAATTACTAAAGTAGACGTACTTTAAGTACACGTGTCTGTAAAGTTTCGATATTCTCTTCTTTGAACTTTGCTTGCCGTACTAGTAATTTATTCGGTATCGACGAACATTCTAACTCTGGTACACATAAGTATACATAAGTACACCTCTTTGTCTTAGGAGTCACAGACAGCCCCCTGTGTCGTGCCTGCATGGAGGAAGACGAGACAGCAGCCCACGTGCTTCTGCACTGCCCAGTGGTTGCAACATACAGGGCAAAGTACTTAGGTAACCCAGGTACTCTCCGCGAGATAGCCAGCAACATCGGGGCACTGCTGGTCTTTCTCGGGGAATTGGGATGGTTAGAATAGTCTCCCACCCGCACGCAAAATACGCGCTTTGACGTGGAGTTGCGGACACCGGCCCGTTATACTATACTATACTATATACACATAAGTACAGCCACTCCCGGAACAACTACATAAAGATACTCAATAGCGGCAATAGTCCAATGGTTAACGCGTCGGACTGACGATCGAGAGGTCGTGAGTTCGATTCCCACTTATTGCACTGTTGACAGAACCCACTCCAGACACAAGCTTAGTTGCTGAGGGGTTAACAAAACTTTAAGTAATGTGCAACCCAAATTGCTAGTAAGATTTGAATCCCAGTAAGATTTTGTATACATTGTCTGTTGTGTATCTTCCTACTCAAAATGTGAATAGCTGTTTTTGATTTATGATTAGAATCTGCATTCAGAGTAACCAGATGAAGCGTATACTAGTATTTGTCGTTACAGAACCACGTCGTTGATTTCAACCAATTTAAAATGCCGCACCCGCAGATTTCGGTTTATAAAGGTTTATTAGCATACCTTCGATCCAATATATATACATACATAAAATCACGCCTTTTTCCCATGGGGGTAGACAGAAAGTACAGAGCGCCATCTGCTACGATTCTGACATACTTCTTTTCCTTCGTTTATGTTCATAGATATTGTGCGTATGAATGTAAAAGTATAGTAGTAGTACCTAACTGGCTACTAAATTAGAAATTATGTAGGCATTACCACACACACAAAACACGATGCAAACTCATTAACCAATCACTATAGAAAGCAATTTAGACCCACTATACGCGATACACTCAAACGTCCCGCGTAAAACAAACTACACGCGTATATACGCGGCCGGATTAAAGCCAAATACTTCCGTATATTCAGCCTACAGCTGTACCAACCAGTTCAGGTTTATTGCTTCTGTTGGTCACTGGACCGTGAGGACTAAAATCGCGAGTATACATATCCCGCGTAAAATATGCGCATATGTAAAATGAAAAGTAGCGATTTCAGGTGTCCTTTTACAATATTGGTCGGGTTAAAAACTGCTGAATTTTTTGAATAAAAATATTAGTCATCCGAAGAAGCCTGCCGGGCTAAAGCCTCATCTTTTAAAGAGAAGCCACGAGCATTAATCACCACACTTGCTCAAGACGGAATGGCGATTTCAAACAGAAATTAATCATAAGTCTAGGTTTCCTCACAATGTTTTCGTTTGCCAATTGTGTCTAAGACAGAAAGATTAGTAGGTATATTGAATGTCTTTGGTCTAAGATAAACTTAAAAGTACAAAACGAATGGAATAATGTCACATTGGTACTAACGCAGATTAAAAGCTAAAACCTGTATATGAGAGGCAGGCACCTTAATCTCTAGTTCGGGTCGACATGACTTGTCTAAATGGTTTAAATACCTAACGAAGAATAAATTATAGATACATAATATATATTATATACGTTAACTTACATTTTAAAATAAAAAGATTGATCGTAGCAAAATTAGCCTCATTCGATGAAGCTTCCGAGCTAGTAGTCTACACCATCTCTGACTATGACTGATTATAATAAATCCCTTGCTTGAAGCAAGCAAATGTAAAGGGAATCATCAGGTATGTCTGAGAGATATTTTGCGACAGCATGTGAAACCAAGTCCATGCCTGAGTCCCATGCATGGCGCCATAAAACTCTGACACAAGCCAGTCGAGTCAGAAAACACGTCTCGTGAAAAATGAAATGACAGCTCAATTCGCCTTCACTTCACCTTTATTTACACTTGGTGATTTTTACAGAATGACATTGTAAGTTAGTCACTGCCTACAAGAAAAAGATTATTGTTTCCTTTTTTAATATTTGATATTTAACATTTGAATATAGGGGGAATAAATAGGAGTGAGCCATGTAGAGATGCCAGCACATTAACCTACCCGCAACTGTCATATTTCCCCAATCAACTTTGAACCATATACCTACTTTAGCAATAAAGTTGAAAATTTATTAAAGAAATTTGACAGATTGTAGTTAGTTGATGTGCTGGCGTGTGTACGTACATTCTGCTTGAAAATAGGCACACTAAAATGTATAAAAACAATTAAAAAGCCAGTCTTGCTAAACATTACTAACATTGCGAATGAAACAACATTAAATTTAATAAAAGAAGAAGTTTAATACATACGAGGTTGACGAAGAGATAGGTATTATATTCTAAAATTATTTAAAACACACTTAAATGTCGTAGTGTAGTAGAGGTCACAATTTTGTAAAGTCAAGGACTAACAAGGTTAAGCGGATTTTAGGGTAAGTAGCGCTTAAACTTGTTATGGGATCATGAGGAGTCGAGATTTGTGACAAACTGATGGCAATAGGCTCGCCCTCTATTTACATGGGACTTGAACATGACTGGCGCAATTTGGGTGTACCTAGTACTGGTATACCTCTACCTAACCCTTTCAAGGATTACAGGCGTCATGTTATGTTACATTTCAACTTGAAACGCTCAGCATCCGACTTATCAATGACGTAAAATGTGTTTTTGAATTGGTCACGCTATGTATTTGAATTTAAACTTTATGTCGAAGTGCAAAGCGCTATTTTCGACTTACAGGCGGACGAAAATGCGGGCGGCAAGCTAGTATTTATTAAGTATGTAGGTTCCTATTATTACGAGTTTATATTCGCAGAAGATACACGTTGGCTTTATTTTTGTTAAAGGTAGTGGTCGTCTAACAATTCACTTTTTTTAATTATATTGTTTTCAATATTATTATTTTTTTGGTGCCAAGTTCGTGATTTTATTTCTTGTGATACAAAGTCTATCGGGGTTTATCTGAAGTTTGGTGAGTTCTAAACATTTTTTTTATATTTGTAACGTTTAGACTAGAACTGTTCCCCTTTAACAAGTAAGTATAAGCCACTTTTACGTACGTACGTACGTACATACGTATGTATTTAGAAATATATAAGTATGTTTATCAGCTGTTTAGTACCCATAACACAAGATCTCAAGCTTAACTTGGGGCTAAATGGCGTTGTGTGAAAAGTTATGGAATATTTATTTTATTGATTTATTTTTTTACTTTTACGTTCCTCTCTAATAACCAAAGAAGTTATAAAAAGTCCAAGCTTAATAATTTAACTAAGTTGCTTTTTGACTCATTAATGGGTCGGTGTGGGCGTACTTGAGTATTTCCCACTCCTGCCAAGTTAAAAAAATACCTGAGTAAACCTTATTTATTCGAACCTATTCTGATCGATGTAAAACCAAATTTATTATTTCAATAAAAGCTAACTGACTATTAAATAAAAAAAATCATTTAATTGGTCATTACTATCCACATTTGTTTCTTATATGAGGCGCGATGGTTTAGGATGTATGAAAATAGAGCGTTTTATTTTGTTTGCGGTTCAGAACTGCAATCGATGATAAATAAAATTAATGTAAGATTTCGTAATGTTTTTGTTTCTAAGAGCAATTGTTTACTATCTGTCTAATTTATCGTTTACAATAAATCTAGCGATTAGTAGAATAAAATAATTAGTGTTTATTTTAGCTGGTTCGATTCGTGGCGGTTTAGACTGCAGTTTTGTTTCTTACGAAAAATAATTGAATGTTTCTTACGAAAAATAATGAAAATTGAAACTAAAGTCCTGAACGTAGTTCCATTCTGTATACTACTGTTAGAGAGCGCGAAAACGAAAAACAAATGAGATAGTCTAAAGGTTAGAATTTACATTTTTAATAATGGAGCAAGCAAGCTTATTGAAAGTAAGAAAGCAAATTGCAGATAAAATCTCATAAAATCCAAATATCCCATGAATCCATAACATTTGATTTACACAACGAATTGTCATAAATATTTGTAGTCAACAGTTTTATATTAAAATTCTTGTTCTCACAGATGATGCGGCGACTAAACGTCTACACAGTATATTTAGTATGCGGCTTTAGTGCTCTTGTGACTATAACAATTGGCAGTGAGTATGTTAATAATGCGTATTATCTGTCATCCAAGAAAAGCCCAAAAACTATCAAGCTTGACATACAAAACGAGAATG
The DNA here is from genome assembly GCA_921972225.1 of Euplexia lucipara. Classification (NCBI taxonomy): domain Eukaryota; kingdom Metazoa; phylum Arthropoda; class Insecta; order Lepidoptera; family Noctuidae; genus Euplexia; species Euplexia lucipara. Next base: position 15,434,715 of record OV179155.1, on the reverse strand, counting down.
GAAAAGAGAACCACATGAATCCAATTCCAATTTTAGTGAACGACTATATTGGAACAGATATAAATAATACACATGCAAATAGAACAGACAACAAGGATTTACATAGAAACGCGCTTAACGAGACTTTCAGATCCACAGTCATTAACAAGATAGTAGAAAAAGCACGAAACGATGTAAAAAATGAACTCTCCAATTACCATGATGATGCTAATAATTTAGAACATTTACTTATGGAATCCGGTGGACAGCCTTTTCGTACTCTTATAATATCACAATGGAGATCAGGCTCTACATTCCTTGGAAACATGTTGAATACCATTCCCAGTACTTACTATCATTATGAACCGCTTCTTGTGTATGGACATCAACAAATCAGAGAGTTGGAAGAGGCAACCGAAGCCCTAAAGATGGTTAAACAAATGTTTCAATGTAATTTCTATGGCTTAGAACATTACTTTGAATTTGAAAGTAAAAAATTGGAACGGTTTTCTCATAACACCAGGTTATTTGATTATTGTAAAGGCGAGTACGATAATGAACTATGTTTTGATGCGGAGTTCAGTTCACGGCTATGTAAGCTGTTTCCTTTTCAAACTATGAAACTTGTTCGACTAAGATTACGGGTCGTTGAGGAAATATTGAAAGATCAAGAGTAAGTAGTTCCTTTTAAATGTTTTAAATCGTATTAAATTAGTTTGTTGTATACTGAAATTTTCTTGTTGCTTCCAACAACTAATGAACGTTTTCTTATCGTGTGGTTAGTGATTAACCTAGAGGTTCAATAGACCCATTGGGCCTCTGACTTGACTTCACAAGCTATCGAGAGATCTAACAACTTATGCTATTTTACTCTTTCAAATATAAACAAATAGGGTAGACTGGTGAGGGACTTAAAGTCACAATCAAGAACACACTAATAGACATCATGTTTCATACAGACATTTACTTATTATTTTATTCACAATACTTAACTTTATACACTAGAAATGAAAATACAATCTAAAAACTAAAAACTAAATCTAAAATATGGCGTCAAAAAACTCATCCGCATCGCTGTCCACGGGAAGTGTACCCAAAAGACTGGCAGCATTGCCACGTTGTATGGCAATGCTTATCCTTTGACCAAGGTAAAAACCAGCCCTTGGGTCACGCGAAGTGTCAATTAAGCGTCTTGCAAGATCTTTATACAAGCTATGAGCACTCGGACCCCACGACCCGAGAGTTTCAACCCCAAACGGCTCGAAAATATAATTCCCAACAAGGTTCTTATATTTCTGCCGCTTGAGGTTCTCCGCAGCCGCAGCAGCAGCAATTGAGGCAAAACATCAGGAACTTTCATCTGATACGGTGGCGGTTAAAATTGACTATCCATCGATGTCATCGACAGTGTCGACTAGTATTTATCTATTTAATTAGACTATATCATCGAACTGTAACATAATACAAATAAAAACTTTTTTTACAAAAAAAAAAAAAAAAACAAAAAAAAAAAAAAACCAGTTTCAGAAGTCGGTGGTCAATAATAAACGAAACAAAAACACCAAAGCCAGTGATAGTGTTTTTTTAAAGAAGTCGGGTGTTTTTTTTTTGCAATTTTTAGTTTTTCGTATGTAAAGAAGGCCTTTTAAAACTTCAAATAATCATTGGAATTGGTTAACAGTCGCTAAAGTTCTTTCTAAATATTAATCTGTACATCTCTGCCGGGCCCTTTTAAAACAGAAGGGCGTAATGTGATGTTCTGGAAATACAAGAACTCTGCATAGATATCTGACTATAGTAATCGCGAAAAATTTGCTGTTATGAGTTGAAGAGTACCGTCGCATGTCTTCTTCATCAGTTTTTCTTCACAAAATGATACCCTCTAAATGAAAATGCTTGATTAGTTACTAAAAATATACAAATCGGTACGGGTGTACCTATATTTTTTGAGGAGGTTCCTCAACTCCTCGAGGATACCTCATCAGATATGAGTTTTGATACAAATGGGACCAATCTGTTTGTATACTCTATCAAATAAAAAAAGAATTTGAAAATCGGTCCATAAAAGACGGAGTACTGAGGTTAAAAACCAAAAAAAATAAACTATGGAATCGAGAACCTAGCTCCTCCTTTTTTTGAAGTCGGTTAAAAATGATGAAACCACCAATCATCCTTATATTGCAGGCTCAATGTAAAGGTGATTTTATTGGTCCGTGACCCCCGGGGCCTGCTGAACTCACGGCAACACGCGAAATTCTGTAAGCGTTCTTCAGATTGCTGGGAGCCCCCACTAGTCTGTGCTGACTTGGTCAGCGACTATATGATAGCAGGTCAGATAATGCAGAAATATCCGGATAGACTGATGTAAGTTTTAATATCGAATCTGGTTACACAGTAAGCCGGCCCGAATTTTGTTGTGACAAGGCTAGACTGCTGGTATCACAAAAATAAAGTTCAACTCATGATGTTAACAGGGTGATCCGGTTCGAAGATTTAGCACTGAAACCTAACAAAACTGCAGATGAAATTTTAAAATTCTTAAAGTTGGATGTAAGTGAAGTCATTCACGAGTTCCTGCAGTCACACACTACTATTGAGGTAGCTGGTTTTCATTCCACCGTCAAGGTCTCCAGTAGCATTCCTTTCAAATGGAAGACGGCTTTGGACTACAGTTATGTTAAAGACATACAAGTACGTGACAATTTTTTATTTAAAATGTAATTATTTTCTGACTCACAAGTATTTCTTTCTTGTCAACAATAATTTAGTTTATTGGGATAAACACGTAAACAAGTACAGATATAACTATCAAAAGTTAACAATACTTAAGAATATAAGGTTATTGCATACAGCTAAGATGAAAATGATAAGACAAATGTGAATGAGTAGTATGTAGAAATAAAACTGATTGCACCACCAGCTGCATGAAAATTGGTTGTCCATAGCATGGGCATGTAATGCAGAAGAATGATGGAGACCGTCAGGTAAGAGATAATGGAGAAGGGTCTTCCCTTCTCCATTATCTCTTACCTGACGGTCGGAGAAGAGAGAAGGAACAAAGAAACAGTAATAGATTGAGTGAAAGACGATATATTATGACTAGAAAAAAAAAATATTGAATTGAAGTCAAAATTGTGAACCGATTGGCAGTGATATCGTCAGTACTAATGCTTTCCCTTAGCATGTTTAACATATTCGTGTGTATAAGATTTTTGTGTATATAGGGTGACTGGTAATTAGTGACCGATACTTAAACACGTGATTGTACCCCGCCACCCCCCCAAGTTATTCGTATTCATGAGAATACGAATAACTTGGGGGGTGGCGGGGGAGCTTGTGACGCTCCTACTAGTAAATTTTGCCCTTCCTAAGGTCAGACTATCAGCTGATCGATCACAGGCGCGCGCGCGGGAATTCCTAACAGCGTTTTAGTTATTTAATTATATTATAAGTAATTGTATTTAAAAAAAAGTTTCTTTGGGAAAGTTTATTGAAATCATGAATACAATCACGTGTTTAAGTATCGGTCACTAAATACCGGTCACCCTACATATTATATGAAACAGGTATTATATTTTTAGTTAATGACATTTAGAATGGCCATATGCTTATCATAAATAAATTATTGTTATTTTTGTTACCACTGTTAATCTCTGCGTCATAAGGTTGATTGGTAAAAAATGCCTGTAGCATTAATTTGTGTGTTGAAGGTATTTAAAAAAAGTCTTAAGAAGGTAGATGACCTAATAGGCAATAGTTTTACATTTTTTTCACGTAAACTATTAAAAACATTCTTATGAGTTTTATCACATTTCAGATGGCGTGCAAAGATGCTATGGATTTATGGGGATACAAGATGGCACAGAACGAGACCCATATGAAAAGCGAGGACTTCAATCCCATTGAAGACTACACACTATAGCAATTATCGTAATGTTTTCGTTGAAAATGAGACACCTAATGCTGATAATGAAGACTTTAGTAATATTGACGTTATGAATAAAACAAAGAATAGAATTTTACTGACTGTTTTTTTTTACAGGTCTGTTGGTCTAGTAGTTAGTGACCTTGACTCCTATACCGGAGGTCGTAGGTTCGATTCTCACCCAGGACAAATTTTAATGTTTGTGTGATAAGCACGATCATTTGTTCTGTGTCTGAGTGTAATTTATCTATAATATGTATGTATTTAGAAATATATAAGTATGTTTATCAGCGGTTTAGTACCCATAACAAAGCTCTCAAGCTTAACTTGGGACTAAACGGTGTTGTGTGAAAAGTTGTGGAATATTTACTTACTTACTTTACTTACTGGGCGGAAATTACAAGTTTGCTAAAAACAATAAAAAATGTAGGTTAGTTATAAGTAAGTTTTTACTAACACTTAATTTTTGGAAAGTTATAAAAGCTATAGATTTTTCTAAGCTGCTTTTGAAATTTCAATCACTGTACAAGTCAGGAAATTCTATATCGAGTCTCGTATATGTAAATTATATCACACTGATTTAGTCTCAGTGGATCACCTTGTAAACTTGTATAGCTTGTTAAGACTCCTTGTGCCGGCTATGAACATGTATAAGTAAATATACATAGAACAAGCTATGTAAATGGAATTAAAAAAATCAAAACACATAAAAACAATATAATGAAATAATCTTTATTTTTAGTAATGCAAAGAACCCTATAAGAACATAATAAAAATAATATGTGATCGCAAAATATGAGTACTTAAGAAAATAGAAAAAAATGATGATGTCTAGCTCGAGATCATGATGAAATAATTTCCCCATATATATTTACTCAGCTTAACCGATATTGTTTACTCCACATAGATGATTAGGGTAACAATTGCACGTGCAAAAATTAATAATAAAGGTTGCGCAAAACAATGGTTTTCTACGAACATAAATATCTAATTGAAAATAGAAATTATACAGTAGGTAACAATTAATTTAAAATTACATTGCCATTCGAATAAAAGTTCCTCCTAGACGTTAGTCCGCGGTTTTAATATAATCTGCATATCTTGGGTGTTATGAAATCCATGGTGTGAAAGGGTTGATTTTTGAATCAGCACTTGAACGTTAAAAATTATAAAGACGGGCTGTCTTTATAATTTTTAATTAATTCAAAACACCCACTTTTCACCACTATCTAGTGTTTTTACTGGGAAGAAGAAAAGGAGAATAAGGTTCATATTCAATTGGGAAACATTGGGGTAACTTGGGGTAATTTTTCTCCTTTTTACCCGTAAAATTAACGCAGATTATTTATTCCCCTACTAAGAGTCATTGCAAAGTTAACACTGAATTTCCATTTAGAATACATTTTAGATACGACTTTGGAGAGCAATGTTTAATTAGGAGTTATTAAAGTAGTCTTATTTTCCATAGCCGTTTATTTAACGGCATTAACTTAGAGAATCGTTACTTAGTTATCATTTAATGTATCGTCAACATGTAATTTCTTCATATTTTTTTTATTTTACAATTTTGTAAAAAATATAAATAATATAATATTTAATCTAACCTCGTTTTACGGTATCCAATTAATGAACGTTAAACTTTTCAATCATTAAATGTTTGAGTTTAGTTACCGGTCTTTTGCTAACTGATTCTCATTTCGAAGTAACTAAAGTTTAGTTTGACTTGTTCCAGTCTGACTGACTATTTAGTTAAATGATGTTAATCGATTGACTTTGTGTTTGATCAGTCAAAGAAGTTTTGAATCCGATATACATAGATAGTTTTGAACTTACAAATTTTACCTCTTTATTCGATGATTTTAAGCTCGATGCTTGGATGTTTGTTATTTAATCACACAGATTGGGATGGCAATTGGTACATACCAGACCAGTAACACTTAGGAACCTACTTTTTAACCGACTACAAAAATGGAGGAGGTTCTATGTTCGTGTGTATGTTTTTTTTATTCAAGTAATGTGTTCCCTTGGGTGAATCTTGGGAAAGTTACCCTTTACGCGGGCGAAGTCGCAAACAGAACCTAGATTAGGGGTTAAGCAGAGGTGTACCCGTAGTTCCCATTTTGCCAGCTATGTTAAACTCCCATGTGCGAGCCTATTGCCATCAATCGGGCACAAATCCAACTGCGGACTGTTATTGAGAAATTCTAGCTGAAAAAACTCAACAACACTTTGCCCGACTTGGGAATTGAAACCGGGATCTTATGCTCAGCAGTAGTGCTTGCGACCACTAAACCAACGAGGCAGTCAGTATACAATTATAGTGGTGGATAGTATAAAGAGTAGATAAATATTTTCTCGTGAAATGTACTTTGCGTTTCAAATGAGAATAGGTTCGACTTTGCGCCATGTTGAGACGTCAAAGCTGTCAATTCGAATATATTGGGTAAGATCAGCAATACAAGGTATTTTCTAAATATATTTTTTTACGAATCTTGAACGAATAATTTTCTAAATTGTGCTGTTTCTCGCTCTCTACGTATTGTAGTATTTGTCTACATTGGTGATAATCTCTCGAGCCCTCCCATGCAAAGCAGCGCCTCGTTTACTCATTTTCGAGCACTCAGCTAGTCAAAACAAAAACAAATAACAAAAATTACAACAAACAACAGCGTAACCATCAGAATTAATAAATAAAACGTAAGCACTCCACAAGACTAATTAATTTAAGACGTTTTTCCATTTTTGAATACGCGACTCGGTAAAACAAAACAAACAACATTATTTTTACGCGAATAAAGTTTCGTTGCAGACTGTACTTTTCAAGTGACATCTGACAGATAGAGGTCATTGACGTTCCTATTCTCATTTGAAACGCGTACTTAGTATTATTTTGCGACTCAATCAGTCACGCGTTATAAACCAAACAGACTATGTTCTGGTTAACACAAACAATATAATTATTATTAACTCGCGTTCTCATGAAGTGGTTCCCTTAGGATCCGAGTGAAATAGTGGGTAATAGCTGGTAGTCAATATGTTATGAGGTAGAGTTAGGAAATGTTCAAGTATAGTAACTGAGGGATAACTTTCAGATTACCTTGTCAATATGACACATCATGGTCGTAAGGACCACTGCTGAGACGAGGTCCGACGTAGATTCTTAATGTAACAATTTACTCTCTATAAAATATATATGAAACATTTTAAATAGGATCACTCTTAAAGCCGATTCATAACATAAAAAGTGTTTCGTATGACGTGCCCCATCCTATGTAATTCGAGTTCCTGCTTATTCGTAAAACGTTTGGATTTTTTGACATGTGAGCAGTACTTTTAGGCTATCTCTTAAAACCGGTCCATAACATAAAGAGTGTTCCGTATGACGTGAGTCATGGAATTCCAGTTCATGCTTATTCCTAAATAAAATAGTCAGAGAGTTACATTTAAGCAGCTTCTTAGGCTCACTTTTGAAACCGGTCCTATTTCTTAAACCTACAATACTCCATTTATAAAAGCATTAGACGGAAGTTAAAAAAGGTTAATTTTAATGCACACTTTGTAACGAAAGTGCAATTAAGCTTGTCACAATTACGATAGACGCTGAATTTATTATAATCTATTTTCACAGCACATCACACTTATTTGTAACCATTGCAACAATTTATTTTAAGAAATGATGTGGATTTGATTTAGTCAAATTATTTCAATTTAGTTGTAAATTACAGTGTCGATGATAAAAACCTAGAAGAAGCAGGGTTGAACAATACATGGACACGATCTTCGTTTCACTTTTATTGTTCTAAATTTGAAATAAAACAATTTGAATAAAAACTCTTTACTTATCTTTAAAATAAAATGTTCTTCATTCCTGCTTCTACGAGCATTCTTTAAATAGAGGATAAGTTTTCTAGTATTTGAACACTGCAAATAACTAAAATGATAAACTAAACTCTTTCTGCCCACTGCCCGTTAGCCCGTTCAATGGCTGCGTGGCCGTTGTTCAAATGATAAAAGCAATGTCTGAAGTTTCTTTTGTCCTAATTAACTGTCTAATTATGAGGGCGTTACAATTAGCAACTTGTTTTAGCACTTTGCCACGCAATAATATTATTTACCATCTAATTAGCATGCAGGCAACAGGGCTAATTAATTGACAACATTTAGCACTAGACTGAATGTAGATATCATTTATGAAAAAAAAAATCCAAATGTTTAACTGTGCGGCCCCAACCTTCTGGACCAGTGGGCCTGGAACCATTTTGATTATTTCGTTAGTAACTGTGAAGAATTCTTAAAATGAATCTTTATCAAACCTTTTAGCTTGATTGTAAAAGGCAAAAAATAACATAAGTCAACATTATGTATGTATGTACTACACAACATTTCTTATAACAATTTCATTCTGTTCAATCAAGCTACCCCAATGTGTCGAAAATGGGCCGAGAAGACATGTGTCACCTGTCATGTCATCAAAGATGGCGTTGCATTTTAAAATGTTTAATTGTCGTCAAGTTTTCTTAAATTTTCTAACGCTCCGTTCAACTTTCTTATTTTTTTCTTTCTTAAGATCCTTCTCGTGACAATAACAAACACAACAAAAAAAGAATTAGATGCCATGACCAAGGAAAATAAGGATTCATTTTTATACCCGTGTATATAGAATACTAGCGGCCCGTTGCGTGCTTCGCTGCGTATAAAGTAAAATAATAAAAAAAAAATTGAATATTTTTTTTTTTTTTTTTTTCTTCCTTATGGCAACTGAGCCGATGTCGACTATTCTGCCAGCGTCACGTGTTGACGGCAAGTTATCGTGGAGGGCCGTCGAACTATTCACTTTGTGGTAGTTATGTTAGTAGCTGAAAAGACAATACAATTGTTGTTAGTAAACATGTATTTTTTTTTGTGTATAATAAAAATACATAATATAGTTATATATATATATATACATATTAATATATTTACAATAATAATTAATAATTATTACACACCGGATCATAATTTGATTTCGTTATCATTTAAAAATTTTGACAATATTTGTACAAGTTTTGGAGAGAAGTTAGTCAGAAGGGAATGGAAGTTAATGGGGAGGGTGATTTTTATTTCAGGAAGCATACGGTACAAGTCAAAGGATTGGGAGTTTAAAGGACATGAAAAAAATATATGTTCCAGGGTACCATCATCAAGGCCGCATTCACATAAAGAACTGTCACGGATATGAATTTTGTTGAGAAATACTGGGCTGCAGCAGTGACCAAGTCTCAGTCTACACAAAGACGAAACAGTTCTCTTGGACAATTTAACACATTTGAAGAACCAAGGTTTCCGTTGGATGTCGGGTTGGATGCTAGCATAATACGCTCCTTTGAGTTTCGAACTTACCTGCCACGTTGCTGACCACGAATTAGACAGTTTAACTCTGGTATCTGTCCGCAAATCGTAACTGTGGACAGCATAGTGCTTGCGGTCCACAGGGTTAGACGTTGCGAATTTAGCCAGAGCATCAGCACACTCGTTGCCACCTATACCCGAGTGACTTGGCACCCAAACTATTTCAATGTTTAAATTGGTGTTAGAACAAGAAAGGAGTAGGTTTTGGATATCTGTAATAATTTTGCTATTGAGTTTTGATTTTAATTGGTTTTGAACTAAAGCCTGAATACAACTACGAGAATCTGAAAAAATGACAGAATTTTGGATATTATGTGATTTAATGTAATTAATTGCTTCTAAAATGCCAATACATTCCCCCGTAAATACCGAAACCTCTGGCGGGCACTGAAATAACAGACCAATCCTGGAGTTCTGGAAGTAAGTTGCAATTCCAGTGCAGCCTGTTGGTGAAAATTTAGACGCGTCGGTGTAAAAAAAGTTCCAACCATTCCAGAACCTCTCAATGGCTCGACCAAGGTCACCAGCAGCATCTACAGAACCCTTTGTTATGCCAAGCTCCAAGACGACTTTTGGCCTAAAATGTATCACCTCGTATGCAGAAGAAAATACAGGGAGGGTGGGATATTGACAAATCGGCGAAGAGAGGTTTTTAAGCTCTCTATACCTATTCATCAATGGGGGAAACGTTTTATGTTTCCAATAGGGAGATACTTCTAAAGAGAGGTCGATTTGCTCTAAAATGGGAAGCAAGGGATGGGACGAAAGGGCGAAAACTTTTGACATAAAACGATCTGCTAAATATTGTCTGCGAAGGTTAAGGGGGGGCTCTGCACATTCCACCTGCAGAGCGTTTATAGGAGAGGATTTCATTGCTCCAACTACAATCCTAAGGCACTTTGTTTGAATGGCATCTAACTTTCTAAGTGCCGCTTTGTTGCAGGGTTCAAATAAAAAGCAACAGTAGTCCATTACACTTCTGATCAGTGCATTGTACACTAGTTTTAGCGTGTATGGGTGTGCTCCCCACCATACTCCAGAAAGGGCTTTCAGAACTGACATAGAGCGTTCGCATTTTTTAACAACATTATTGATGTGATGTACTCCGGACAACTTGGAATCGAGCGTTACACCCAGGAACCTGGCTTTATCCTTTATTGGGACAGTTTGACCGTCTATAGTAATATTTACCTGAGGGGTACGGCGTTTGCGCGTAAAAATAACTGCAGTGCTCTTAGGAGCGCTCAAAGATAACCCGTGATCGAGTAACCATTGGTTTAATGAAGCTAAAGAAACATTCAGAGAAAGGGCGGCATCCTCTATGGATCTACGAGAGACTAGTAAAGCAATATCGTCAGCATACTGTAGAATTTTGCAATCATAATTAAGGCAGGAAGGGAGATCCGAAGTGTATATATTGTATAAAATTGGACTTATTACGGATCCCTGCGGTAATCCCCTCCAGGCCACCCTCCGATCAGAGTTTTCTCCTGGAATTCTCAGATGCAGAGTGCGATCGGAAAGAATAGTGCTGATGACCTGGATAATCCTAGCCGGTATTCTCAGCTCTTGCATCTTGTGCCTGAGAACTGGGAGGAGAACTGAGTCATAAGCAGCTGATATGTCTAAGAAAACGGCAACCACAGACTCATCTCTACTCAGAGCCAGTCGGATATCTGATGTGAGGATACCCACACTATCAGTTGTACCCAGACCTTTCCTGAAGCCGAATTGAGTCACTGGTAGCAGTCTTCTGTGTTCAACTACCCATTCCAAACGATTTTTTATTAAGTGTTCAAAAAGTTTGATAAGTATGGACGATAAAGCTATAGGTCGGTAGGAGTGATGATCACTAGGATCTTTGCCGGGTTTTAATAGAGGGATCACCACTTGAACTTTCCAAGCTGGAGGAATATACCCAGAGAAGAAGCAGAAATTGACCAAGTCCAAGTAATATTGCCGGCATTTTGCACCAGATTTTGCAATGAAAGAGTAGGGGAATCCATCCACTCCAGGTGCGGAGTCCCTAACATACATAAGCACTGTTTCAAGTTCCTGAGAAGAGAATGGTTTGTCGAGTGGGTCGTCGGAATTTATGGAGCCAGCAAAATTAAGTTCATCTTCACCAGGAACATAGACCGGGGCAACCTTAGAGAAAAACAGGTACCCTAACTCTTCAGATAAAATGATTGAACAGGGCGGCTTAAAGGAGCTTCTAAAACTCCTTAGCCTTTGCCATACCACCGACGCTGGAGTGGATGGACTCAGGGAAGTACAAAATGATACCCATCCTGTTCTTTTCTTCCTTCTACATAATTTCCTGAACTTCGCCAATATCCGCTTGAAGGTAATAAAATTTTCCAAGTTCATTTCATGGTTAAAGGTCTCTTCAGCAACATTCCTGGCTCTAACCATGGTAGTGCATTCCCTATCCCACCACGGCGGAGAGGGAACTTTGCCATTAGGAGGTTTTTTGGAATTAAAACAATCATCAGCTGTAGTGGATATGGTGTTGGAGAAAGCAGAAAAACAGTCCTGAGGATTCTGAGTGTTTATAATAGGAAGGGATGAGATGCGGAGGTCTAATATTTTTGAGTAAAGATCCCAATCCGCTGAACTAAGCTGGTACTTTAATAGAGGGGGGAGGGAGTTATCTGGGATAGTTTTAGATGGGATTTTAACCGTGATGGGGTAGTGATCGCTTCCATAGGTCATATTTAACCGACTCCAAATAAGAAGGCTGGCTATGCTCGACGAACAGAATGTAAGATCAACACAGCTATTACCTTGCCCCAAACCTGACCTACGTGTGGCACTGCCATTGTTGATAACACACAGGTCAAGTTCGTCCAGCATATCCACCATGGCAACGCCGGTATTGTCACAGTAATCCGAACCCCATCGGTAATGATGACTATTAAAATCCCCCATGACTAGTATTGGTCCATTCAAATTACTAAGCAGGTTTTTTATTAAGGCAATATCTTCAAAGTGTGGGTGGGCAATATAGAAAGAAAAAATATTTATACCCTCAACCTTAACAGCAACAACATTTATGTTGTCACCAATGAAGGGTAGAGGGATCTGGGAGAATGGTACTTTGCTATTGATGAACAAAGCACATCCTCCATATCCATATAATCTATCTTGGCGGACACCACTGAAACACGGCAACCTGAAATTACTCTCAGAACGAAGCCATGCCTCAGCAATGCCGCAGACTGATGGTTTAAATTTATTAATTAAAAAGAGCAGGTCAGGTTTCCTGGGTATAATACTCCTCACGTTCCATTGAAGGAATGTCAGGGGATGGAACATTACTGATGTACCGAAGAATGGATGACAATTTGTTGGCAACGTGGTCAGGTATTGAATGATCAGGGTTAGCTAATACCATTGTTAGCATATTGGTAATGACGTTCAGGATGGTTTCAGATGTCATTGTATCAGGGCGACCTGCACCTTCCCTTGGGAAAGCACAGCCATTTTGGGAAGGAGAGAAAGAGTGTTCTTGAATAAGCGCTTGATGAGCTTGCTTATCATAGCTAGGGGAGAGGGGGGCGTGGGATTTAGGTTTTAGGAACACTGTTTTGCGGTAAGATTTAGGAGGTTGAGAGGTTGGACTGTTGAATTGGGTTGAACCAGGTAGACTATTGTATTTTTGGGATGATCTTGAGACTTCAGCATATGATTTATTAACTTGAGGAAAAACCTGACTTGCTTCTGCATAAGAGACTGATTTTTCCGCCATTACTACTTTTATACCTTTTTGACGACCCAATTCAGGGCAAGCCTTATCATTAGCATAATGGTTTCCAGTACATGATATGCAGTAGGAGTTTTCAACTGAAACTTGGCATCCATCACCTGGGTGATCCTGGCCACACTTATAACAGCGGGGTTTTGAGCGACATACAGTGCGAGTGTGACCGAAACGACAACAATTAAAACATTGAATAATCGGGTACATGTATCTTTCAACTGAAAGGGCAGTGTAAAAACAGTATACACGTTTCGGTAGTACCTGACCATCAAAAGTAAGAATAACTGTTTGTGTGGGTTTCCATTCAGTAACACCAAGAGAAGTCACCTTCCGGTTCATTCTCCTAGCTCTAATAACAGGGCCGCATCCAACAGGAACCTTGATGTTTTCAATAACTTCATCCTCTGTCCATTCAGAGGGTACGTCTCTGACGAGCCCCAAACGTGTGACATTAAACTGGGGAATTGATGCAATGAAGCCATTTTGGATTAGTGTACGACTGATCAAAAAGCTGTTAGCATCTTGGTGTGACTTAAATTCTACTGACACTCGGTTTCTGCCGAGACGTTTAACACTACCCAAGAGAATGTTACTGTAATTGTTTTTAGTAAGAAACATACCAAACTTTACGGGGTGTAAAACAGTACCTGCAGTCTGCCCATCTTTTAATGATATGTGAACTACATATGGCGGATTATCTTTAACAGTGTATGTCTGCCTACCGATTTCTTTTTTGGGTATTTTCGGAGGGTTTGTTATGGAAGTCGGGGGAGAAGTGGCTAGTCTTTTCCTACTTGCCGATTCGGAGTCCATTATTTCTGTCACATTGTCGTCGGGAAGAGAAACTGTTAGGATTGGAGAATATGTAAAGGGATCGGGAGGGTCAGGGGGTTTTTTAGTTTCCATGACAAATAGGGTCAAATACTGACTAAAAACTGGACCAATTTACATATAGTACAAACCTCACAACACAGGACAGGCACAAGAACAGATGTGATTCAAATTAACACCGATAGAACCAATAAAAATAATAAAATTCGTAACACAAACAGAAGCTCGTGTTTAACCTTCACCACTACCAACGAAAGTCATTGAATATTTTATTAATCCGCATTATGACCGCATGAATGACATAACAACATGTTGGTACTGTCAACACTGAAAATGGTTTCAATTTAACAGCACAATCCCCATCTAAAAAAAGTTTCCATTTGACAGCAAAATCTCCATTATCAAAATGATCCGCCATTTATTGAATTCATTTGTTACAAAAAATGTGATAAATGAAGAACCGCTCGACCAATTTTGTGCAAACTTCACTTAAACCATCTACTAAATAGTCCAAACCAAATTTTTAGGCTTTGCCTAAAAATTTGGTTTGGATATGTGAGCCCGTTCTTGAGTTATAAAATTACGTAACGAAAAGTGGCATTGATTTTTATACACCAATTTTTTAATTATATAAAAAAATGGGCTGTATCCGTACCTGTTACTGATCATATTTGCGTAATCAAAAGTAAAAAAAACGAAATTAAATTTTTAAATATTTTTTATATAGTTGAACTTAAATAACGAAAACAGCTGTTGGAAGCATGCTTGAGAGAGATCACGCGAACGTGAGCTGACGATGAATGAATACTACTGTGCCATGAATAGCCTGTACAATATTTCCATAAATTGGGTGACTTTTAGGGAAATAAACAAACGCTTATAACTGTGCAGTGTATGAATATTATTTATTGATACTTTACAAATATAATGAGAAAACCATTTAGAATAAGCCCTTTAAGTATTTGTACTATTTAAAAATTTGTGGTATAAGTATATACAGGGTGTAACGGAAAGGGTATATACATACAAACAGGGTGAATAGAGTATTCAATAACGAGTCTTTCCTGAAAATTTCAGCTCCCAACTAATAACTTTGAAACTTTACGATATTATTTAATATCGACAGTTTATTAAATGCAAAATCCTAACAAACGTGTCACCGCACTATGAGGGTCATAATCTTGTCCGGCAAGGTTCAAGTATATCTATCTCGGGTTCTGCGCGCCTAGTACAGACCTATCGGGCTCTGCCTAACCGACCAAGGCGCGACGGCGCGGGCGGGCTTATCTTTACAATTATGTATGGATATGTATAAAAACGTTGCCATGTCGTTTCTTATCACCAAGAGAATCCGTGCCCTTCGTATGTATATACCCTTTCCGTTACACCCTGTATAGATTATAAGGTTCGTGTTCAATTGGAATAATGTGACAGTTTTAGGTACCTTGATGTGCTGGCGTCTGTACCTCATCTAAAGAGTGTTAAACTCTTATTACCCACAGTGTTTGACCGGTATCACGCAGTCCAATCTTTTTCTGTTTATCAACAATTGACTAAAATGTGTGGTCCATCCATTTCAGTGCACCCATAAACTAAGAGAGTCGCGACACGGAACGCCACTCTTGTCTCAAATAGTTTCGTTCTAAGGGTCATCCTACACGACTTCTGTTTTGTCGGGACTTCTATTAAATTGTTGTTTATTTGTCCTGCTTATGATAATGTACGAGAGTTCAAAGTTTTGAGTTGTTCAGTAGGAAGTCTGTTTTCCAAAATTGGGGTACCGTAAAGTAAAACCTTTTTGTCTTGATCTTGACTCAGAAGGACAAGTTCGTCTTATAATATTAATATAGAAGTATGTATGAGATAATTTGAAATGATACTGTACAGGGTGTAAGGGACAGTCCTCCTCAAACTTCATTAGAGTCCATTTAGCTCCTGATTTTGAATCATAATCCACCAAAATTTTACTCAGGAAAATTTTCTTCTTTTTCAGGTTTTTCAGTTTCTTTTCCAATGTATAATAACATTCTCTAAAATTAGCACTCCATTTCTGTAAATAATACGGCTAAAATAAAAAAAAAAAACCAACAATGGATGTTGAAATACTCTAACGAACGACTTGACGGGGCGGGCGCCCGAAGGCTCGCTGCGTGCGTTTTGCCGCGGTTAAAATACATTGCGTATGAGGAAACAAAACAAATCAAGTTTATTGGATTCCCATAACGTTCTTGAATTAATTTCTTGTACCGGTCATCTTAGTATAATATACTGAATTCACCCCATCAGTCTGAGGAGGGCTGTCCCTTACACCCTGTATATACTTTTTTTTTCTCTTTTTGTCTCTATAATTTTTTATTGTATCACTGTCATGTGTACCTTTAATTTGCATGGTTATTGAAATGCCGTTTTTCGACGTAATTTTTATTTGAATATTGTTATTGACTTAGGCTGTTGGTATGCTTATTATAAATGAATAAATAGGTATCATTACCTAAACGTACGGTTCAAACCATAACTTTAAGTAATTATTGTGATACATCCAAATAGAGATGAGATATACCTGCCATTCTCCATACCCGGCCTTTAAGGTATGGGTATCACTAAATACCTGGTACAAATACCAGGTATCAAAATACTTCTAAGTATTTGGGTGTGGTAGGATTTCGATAAGTAAACGTATGCGATAAGTATGGTATGCCTCCAATATAATGTAGGTACGACGTTAAAGTACCTATACGTAATTATGCATTATGAGATATGCAATCTTTCCTTCCTACTTTACCAGGCTTAGGACTGTCGGCTAAGAGTATGACGATGGTTATTAATGAATTCTAGTTATTTCTATATAAATTAATGCAAAATAACATTAATTATATTTAAACTGACTAACTAGCCTTATGCACGTAAAATAAGTACCCAATTTGTCTAACTAAATTAAATCAACCGAATGTTCATAAAGCACGAATGACGTTTCGGGTCCCTTCGTAAGCTGTCGGGTAGCTTCGGGTTGCTTCGGCGTACCGAACTACCGATAAAACTGGGCGCTACCTTGTGGTAGCGGTTCGTATCGTACTATGCGTCTGACGTCATACCTTCAAGGTATTTACCCAGTATTTCGGTCCGTACCCGGTCTATGTACTGGGAAGGACATACTTGGTATATATACCTCTACCAGTATATACATCTCATCTCTATCCAAAGCCATTCAGTACCATAGACAGGAAATCGCGAACTAAATTCACACGCGTTGCCTAGGTTCTAGTGGATACAAGTCGATTAGTCTAGTTTAGTACGCTCCGCTGTCCCTGAACTGATGTATCCTGCAGTCACATTTCCTGATATACTGTAAGCCTATTTTTATATAAAGGTAATCAGTCTTCTATTAATAACAATACCTTGCTAACATGTGGCAGACAGATTGGTGAATATTAGTCTATTATTCCTTAACTTTTACTTGGCGTAGGAAGTTCTTCGAAGTTCGTACACCGTGGTTGGTTAAAGGTTAATCTGTAAGTACTTGTACGTTATAACATGATATTTCGGATGGAATAATTTTCTTTAACATCATAATAATTCTAACTTCGATGGCCCTGTGAGCGACTGGAGCGTAAATAAAGTTTTTTTACTTTTTAGATTCACGTGCTTTGTCTTTTCCCAAACTATAATCATATTATAATAATATTCCACAACTTTCTAACACTACACATTCTAACATTTTGTCTTGGGTGGGAATCAAACCCACGACCTCCAGCACAGCATTCAGAGCCACTAACCACTAGACGAACATGGCCTTTCATAGTCTTCTATCTTCTATGTAGGGGTTGGCTTTCAATTTAACCGATTCAGCTGATTACGTAGTATTTTATGCAGCGACTGCCTATGGCCTCCACAACACAGTTACTGGGTGACACGATATTTCTAGGTTAAACTGCTGTTTTTTGAGTTTCAGATTAAGGAGATTTTTTTTCAGATTTCAGATCAATACTTTGATCAACTATCTACAGTTGATTAAAGTTTTAACACTTCCTTAACCACATTCCTTTTTTTATTATTTTTTTTTTATTATTTTGTAATAGAATTAACACACATACACAACCCACACACCCCTACATTGACTCCAACTTAAGTCTTGTCTCCTAGTGGGGTCGATAATCTGGTTGTTTTCAACGCCACTAAAACACAAGTGTGCCTGTTCACCGCCAAAAGGAGCCCCTTCAATCTGGCTCCTACTTTCCGAGGTGCATCTGTACCAGTTACCGACGGCCTCGAGCTTCTTGGCACGAAGTTAAGTGCAAATCTTAACTTTGGTGCCTACATTGAGTCGAAAGCTCAAACTGCGGCAAAAAAGCTGGGCATCCTAAATAAGGTTGGGGTGGGTAAGCTCGTTCCATCGTCGACCTCATCTCTGACCGCAGGACAAGATTGAGGTCAAGAGTAGACCCATTATATATATAACTTCTTAAAATGCACACGAGCATGTTTGTTATAGAAACAGATCGGGCTAAACGCTTAAAGGACCAACTTATATGCCTAAGCTTAACGGATATTACATTTAATTCTTACAAAAAACAGGTGACTTTAGACCAAAACTCGAACTACAAAATTCGTGGTAAATTTTTAATGAGCCCTCTTGGAACCTTGTACAGTACGGGGCTATAATTAATTAAAAGGAAAACCTAACTTCCCAGTTGAAATTACCTTATAATTTCAAACAATTTGATCACCTACAACTTCTTTACAGTTTTGATAACAAAATTGTGAAAGATACACAAAAAGGATTGATTTAATTATTGTAATTCTAAGGAACATGAACGAAACTTAATCACTAATTCACGTCTAAATTTGACGCACTGGGAATTAAAGCCGCGGAGTTAGTTGTGCTAGTTCAATCATAAAATTGAGGTTTTCAAACTTGGTTAACAGTAATAGTATGTGCTCTTCATCATTATAGAAATTGATGTAGTTTTTGTTAAGTTTCAAACGGTTAGTTAATTAATAATCTAATCCATACAATTTTCGGGTCAATAGAGAGAGAGAGAGAGAGAGAGAGAGAGAGAGAGAGAGAGAGAGAGAGAGAGAGAGAGAGAGAGAGAGAGAGAGAGACAGAGAAAAACGCGCACGCCGCACGGTTTACAACTATATCGAAAAGTGTCGTTACAACTTTTGGTCTTAATTTTTACCGCCTAGCCCCCTTTCGCAACGCGCGATAAGGAACTTCGTTCCAAAACTGTATTACAAGCGCAGTTTTAGCACCTAGTGCGCCTGTTCTCTTAAACTTTCTCACGTTTCTCAGTCTGTTAGCGATTTATGAATGATTAATGACGTGCACATAACAAAGAACCACTTAATTATTAATGAAAGATGTTATCTCTGCCTCACTGAGCACTGCTTCATCTTTGAATTCTACTCCTTTAATAGCAGACTTATTGCTGATACCTACAACATTTTTATGTTGAGTGTCAAAATTTTTCATTGACCATAAAATAGGACATCAAGTTTATAAAATATCTCTACGCGTGACGATGCTTAGGTATCATGTTATTTAGTAACTGCGTTCTAGAGGTTGAATAGGTACTATAGGCAGGCCCTCAATGTCGAACCGGAATTATGATATATACAGATATACAGGAATCATCCAGCTATATCCAGAAATTATGTAAACTTACTATTCGTATATCACAACATACCTACACCTGCTCATCTTTTCTCCTTCACTATCAAGTCCATCCAAAAGTTCGCTTTTAGCGATCTCTTACAGACAACCGCCGCCCCATGAAGTTCTTAAAGTTATAATTTATAAGTTTTTATGGTGTACGAGTACAGACACCAGCACATCAAGTTACTCGAATGTGTCAAATTTTCCCAATTGAATATGAACCTTATTTTGTTTAGCATAAAGTTGAAAAACGATCAAAGATATTTGACACATTGGAGTAACTTGACTTGCTGGCGTGTGTACAATGAAGAGTATTCTATTCTACATAATAACTTCTCAAGTGCAATAAATCTAAAAATTCTATTAAAGTACTAGCGGACGTCCCGCGGTTACACCCGCGTTGGTCCCGTTCCCGTGGGAATACAGGAATAAAAAGTAGCCTATGTGTTAATCCAGGGTGTCAGCTAACTTCGTTCCAAATTTTATTAAAATCCATTCAGTAGTTTTTACGTGAAAGAGTAACAAACATCCATCCATCCATCCATCCTCACAAACAATATTAGTAGGATATATTCAAGTTATTCTAACTTATCAGTCAGACGTGTTGCTGGGGAGTTTGTCCCACCATTTCTTCTTCCTAGCAAAAACGGCCCGGTGAAAGGCAAGCTTTTTAGGGGACTGCCTTCTGTTTCACGTTTAAAAAGTGCGGATCCTCAGCCTATATAGTTTGAATCGACTTTTGATTTACTTTTCTATTAAGTAATTAATCATATTCAAATCTACAAGTCTTGTACCTTTATCATTACAATAGTAGACACCCACTTTTTAATAAATAAACTAACTCACCAATGAAGCCTAGTTATGCGCTAACATTTATTTAGTTTACTTACATGTCATTATAAGCTATGTAATTACATCTGTATACATAAAGAGTTCGTTTATTACGTCCCACATAATCCCGAGGGTCATTACCAGCGAGTTAATAAAAGCCTTTAATTTTGAATATTATTTTGAGGGCGTCTACAGAAAAGATCCTGGACACAGATTAGATGCCAACTATTTTAAATTACCTAATTAAAAATGCTGGCTACTATTTTAAATTGAAAACTAGCCCCGGCAAATTTCGTCCCGGCTTTCTAAAAAAAATTATAGTGGCCGATTCTCAGACTTACTGAATATGCATATAAAAATTCATAAAAAAACTGTCAAGTCGTTTCGGAAGAGTATGGTAAGTAACACTGTGGCACGAGAATTTTATATACATATTATAAGATCTGAAGATGTTTGTGGAAAATTTTGCCTAGTTTAAAATAGCACAATAAATGAATTATTTTACATGCAAAAAGTAAAAATAGAAATCTTTATTTACTTACACAAAAACATTCAACATTGCTTACAGACACTACCACATATATTTCAGTGAATTAAAGGTTAAACAGATAGAGTAACCCTAACTCCCAAACTAGTAGATCCTGTGACTTAGGAGTCAGAATAAGTGCTGAACAAAGGCTCTTTTTGGTCACAGCAGGCACACACATACATATACATATAATACAGACAAACATACATAGGGGTAGGCAGAAACTACAGAACGCCTAAGGCATTAAGTCCGCCTATGTACATTTGTGTGATTGAATTATATCATAAATTATTAAACAAATAAAAGCCACCTGCGGGCTTTTTTACGCACTTTATTTGCTTCGTTTATCTTCATATCTGGTCGTACACGCACGCTGGGTGCGAGTACTACGCACCAGACCTTTCTGAAGTACAACATCACTAAGAGCAGAACTATATTTTGTCCTTTAAGGGCGTCCCTTTCCAAGTATTCCTCTTACATCTGCTTTTTGTTAGTAGCTTTTCATTCACACTCTCAATAAGACCAAGCTTACAAAATAATACGAAATGAAATTGATGCATCGGTTTCTGTTTCAATAGGCAGGTACTCAATATATTTAATGCTTTCCATAGGTATTTATTACTAGATGGTAACTTAATAAGTAAGAGAGAGGAAGCCCTGCTTTGTGCCATAATTTAGTTTTTTATACATATAAATAACTAGCACACGTCCCGCGGTTTCACCCGCGTTATTCCCGTTCCTGTGGGAATACAGGGATAAAAAGTATCTATGTCACCCGGGGATAGTATAGCTTCCCAGCGGTAAAATATTTTTTCAAATCGGTCCAGTAGTTTCGGAGCCTATTCAATGCAAACAAACAATCAAAAATATACTCTTTATAGATGTCCAATATAAGAAGAATTTAAATTTGCTCATGAATAACTAACTTAATATCACTTTGTTAGTATTCATTTATATGTGTTGTTTCTGGTAATAATGGGTTAAACAAATTCTTCGTTTGTAGCCGTCACAGGCATATTATAAGCAAGTCTAAAAACCGAACGTGGGCCTGCCTTAAAACCTATTTCTTATGCAATTAGTTAAAACCAAACCCTCCCGAACGAACTACTTAGCTAAATTTTATCAACGCATATTTCATTTCAGAAAGTATTTTGTAATCTCAAAACAACCTGGTCTGTTACCAACCAGGTAACAGACCAAAACACAAGACAAAAACGTGCAAATATCGCAACTTATTTCTTAAGCTTATAAATTCTACATTTTTATGGTTTCGGAAAGCATTCGTCGACCAATAGAAGGTTGTACGAGTATATTATTATGAACATCGGTCGCTACATATACTTGTGGACTACCACGAGTTTGATTTCGTAACCGTTTTTGGAGAAGGTTCGAGAAGGTAAATCTTTTGCCTTTATAAGCGGGCTTCATAAATCGGAAATTGAATAAAGGCATTTGATTTCGATAACGTCGGCTAGCGTTGGGATATTCTAGTAATCTGTTTCATCGGCCTTCTTATGTATTTATGTACAGTTTTGTTCAAATCTAGGGCTGTCACAAGGAGAAGATTTTCTGTTTGTATGAAAAGAATTCCCTGAAAACCACAGTTCTATAGAAAGTAAATTTTGGGAATGGCGAAAATATGGAATTTTTCTCTTATTTTGTCAGAATTTAAATACATTTAACCTTACTTTTGTATTTTGTGTTGTGTTCGTAGCAAATATTTTAATCCAGGCATGTTTTTTGCAGGCCGCATGCTAAGGAGTATTTAGGAATAATGGAGTATCGGACTGGTATCCCAGAGATGGAAAAAGGAAACAGGGAAGACAACTTAAGAGATGTGAAGCTTACAGCGGGCCCTTACTGGAGAAGGATTGCCAGAGATAGAATACAATTGAAAATGTAGGAGGCTTTTGCATTTTATGACTGGCCAGTTGGTCTAGTAGTTAGTGACCGTGACTGCTATGCCGGAGGTCGTGGGTTCGATTCCCACCCAGGCCAAATGCTTGTGTGATGAAGCACTGATCATTTGTTCTGTGTCTGGGTGTAATTTATCTATAATATGTATGTACTTAGAACTATATAAGTATGTTTATCAGCTGTATAGTACCCATAACACAAGCTGTCAAGCTTAACTTGGGACTAAATGGCGTTGTGTGGAAAAGTTGTGGAACATTTATTTGTTATTATTATTTTTACCAAAAGGCACCCTGTACTTAGAGATTTATACTCTAAAAGAGGAAAACAACACAGATGGAAGTTCAGGATATTAAGATATTATTGATTGATTTAGGTTTTTTTGCAAAATTATCTCTTTGCAATTTTTTGCGTATATAGATTTCTTACTATTTTGTACCCCTTATTAAGTATAGGTATTACTCGGAGGAGAGTGCTATGTAAACTCTACTGTAGATAAATACGCAGATATTATGTCAAAAATTAAGGAAATCCTTTTGACATATTATTAGACAGTTGGACTCAACTACTGATAACAAAAATGACAGCAACATCTTCTAATATCAAACCATTGAATTAGAAAAGCTAAGCAAACCCATAAGAACAATATAGCAAAAAGTTTTACTTATCGACTTTACTAGCGAAGGCGTCTCCCTGCTTCACACATTTCTTTTCAAATGCGGGCCAACAAGTAAAAAGGTAATAAATATACACACAAATGATAATAATATACTGATGTAATAGGAACTAGTAAGTAGTTAGTTTTTCTATTTGTTTTTCTATAATGTGTGTTTAGTGACTAACGTGCAGAACTGGTGGGAAAATTCACCAATTTATAAGACGATTTTTGGTATTGATTTTATTTAGAGAAATATGGGTTTATTTTATTAATGGACTGTATTACGAGGATTCTGATTATCGTCTCGGGGAATCTAGCTGATGATGACCAGCCTGTGTAGCATGAACACCGAAGAAATGGTCTTTGTCGTGTCTCGGAAGAAAATAAATTAAGTGTTCATGCTACGCAGGCAGGTGTATTGAAAGAAATTTGACAGATTGAGGTTCCTGTCTATATAATTTGTCACTTTGCCGATTCGTCTGTAGACAAAGGCCGTTTCTTCGGTGTTCAATGTGTTCATGCTACCCAGGCAGGTGACATAAAGGAAGGGGGAATTGAGCTCACCTACCTGATGAGTAGAAAGTTACAAGCAGGGTTACGAGATAGCGTTACCAACGACAATGCCCCAAGAATGAAGAGAAGAAATGTGTAAATTCTTCAGTCGACAATAATAGTCTACCATATCGAGCATTATTTCTTCTTTAATGGGCAGAAATGTTTCTACCATCTGACAATTTCTCAATTCTTCCATCGACATAGCCGTTTCTACGCTGATCAGGCTACGCTTGCTGGTGTAAGAGAGACTTGGCATCAGGCATGGCGGTTTTCGTTTCCCTTCACAGTCTTTTTAAACTAGTCGTACTTAGAATAACAACGCATAGAAACCTAGTACGAGTGCAAAAAAGTGAGGCAACTAAAATTCAGCCTGAACTGGCTGGTTTGCTCGGCAGGCCATGTCAGTAGGTAGGTACTAAAACTCACGTTCCATCGAACAAAGCTCGCGAGTAAACACATCCGGCTCACGCACAAAAAGAAAATTAAGTATTTTGTACTAAACGATTTTGAGTGTTAGGCCTCATTTACGGAGACGCGGGGCGTCGCGATGCAGGGTGGAAAACGTGGCGGTGTCCGCCGCTGCACCCGTGGCGTATCCTCAAGCGTGTAGCAAAGTTGCGTGCGCCGCCGCCGCGATAAACGCCGCGTGGGACGCGGCGGTGCCAGCCGCGGGCTCGGCTGCAAAAAACGCTTAATTTCAAACAAACGCGTCTAAAATCGCTTTTCCGTAAACGCACTCATACATAAGTTTGAATTCAGTGCGGGCCGCGCCGCACAACGCGACGTGCGACGCGGCGACGGCCCGCGTCTCCGTGTATGAGGCCTTATTATTAGTGCGTGCCTTGGCTGGGAACTCGTGACCAATGACTTGACGACTGCCATTAACACCACTACGCTATTACTGTTTTTTTCATTAAAACTATGTGTATCTTCAACACAGCAATGTTGCTAAAACCCGCCTTGTTTTAACAGAAAGTGGTTTACCCACATTATAAGTTAATTATCTACTTACAAGGGTAAATTATTAGCTGTGACCCTTTTTTCCAGCACCTGCGTCTAACGTGAACCCTTCTCCACCCAAGATAGTTTTACAAAACGAAGGGTAACATTATAATATTGTGATCCTAGCCTAATGAGTGCCATTGACTTATATTTTAACAATGTTAAGTGGTCACCCTATTTTTAGACGCCCACGTTTGAACGGGTTTTAATGTATTATTCCTTAATGTGACCGACATCCTTGCGTGATCATTGGAGGGTTTGGGTTGATATGAGGTAGGTTTATTATAGTGTTAGCCTCCCACCAGTTTTACACTGATGCTTTTAATTGGCCTGCTGGTCTATTAGTTAGTTACCCTGACTGCTATGCTGGAGGTTCGATTCCCACCCAGGACAAATAAATGTTTGTGTGATGTGCACGATCATTAAATTTGTTTTTAATGATCAAAAATAATCGAAGTGAAATATACAGGACTTTTAAGTTGAATATACAAAATGAAATGAGTAAATGTAGCAAAATTAATTTCACATATTTTACATAACACTTTAAGTGACATTTACTAAATCTCATCGTAAAATATCGAAAATAATCGATGTGAAATATACAGAACTTTTTAGTTGAATAAACAAAACAAATGTGTAAATTTACTAAACATATGGGTTACATAATCAACCATTTCTATTTGGTAAAATCAACAATTTCATGTGTAGGACCTATAATAACCCGCGGATTTGATAAAATTTACGCGGAATTTAGTAAAATCAATCATTCTTTTTTTTTCAGTGTAATATGTTTGTATTTAGAAATATATCAGTTATCATGTTCATCAGTTGTTTAGTACCCATAACACAAGCTCTGCTTAGCTTGAGACTGCGACGGCGTTGTGTGAAAGTTGTGGAATATTTATTTACTTACTTTATTTTATTTTAATTGGTAACTAAAAGATTTTTTTTTAAATCTGCTTTAGAAACTTATATTTTTTTGTGAATTAAATTGAAACAATAAACTCAATTTAAATAAAAAAAACAATTAAGGTATATTTAGTACACTAAATATAACTACAAATCAAAAAGTAAAACAAATGTATACCTACTAGTGTCACAGTATAAATATTAATACAGTAGGACGACGCCTTTGATCTCTGGAAAAATGCCGACAACGTCTACACGCGTTAGCCCTGAATAATACCTCCCGCACTACGAACATCGTTTTGCTCGCAGTGCGGGAGCGGCTTTCCCGCGTCTCGCCCCTCACACCCCGCACGATTGCCCTGTGTAGACAGCTTCGTCGGCCGACTGTAGGTTTTTAGACTGTGCTAGTGTGCTACACGGACTTTCACGGACTTTCTTCTTTTCGAATGTATTTTCACTGTGTCTAATCGTAATTTAAAATCCTTACATATTAATGTAACAATAACATTTGAGAAAATGTGCTATAACTGCAACTTGTTCATATTTTTAGTTCCGCGTTGCTCCCTAGATGGCGTTGCCCTGTTTAAATGCGCGCTATGGTTACGTTACCGCGAATAGTATAAGACCCAAGAATATTTTTAATAAATTGTTCCTTTTCAATAGCAGTTTTGAGTTTTATTCCGTGTGCAGTGTTGACACACTGCATTGAAAACTAGTAAGTAGCATCTGTTGTTGTTATTGCGCATATGTCGTTGGCGTGCCTTAATAAATAAATAAATAGCACGTCAATTATTTTGATTATTTATTCTTATTTTTTAAATTAATGATATTATCTCTCTAAAAATTAATGCCTTAGTGAAGTCATAAATTAGTGAAGTTATTAGAATTAACAACACGACACAAAAACTAACAATAACAAATTAATGTTTGTTGTCAGGGTTTGAACCTACAAGAAAGAAACACTTTGACCTCCATGGCGCATCCAAAATTTACATATTTTTTTGCTTTTGGGTGGAAAAATCCTCGTGGACCCAACTGACTAAAAACTACCTCGATATCTCTCGATTTCTTTCTTTCTTTCTTTTCTTTTTTCTTTATATCTCTCACACTTGCGTCGGGGGTCACGGGAACGGACGGTATTTCCGCAACCACCATCTGATCCCAATTTTACCATTTTATCATTAAGCAACATAATATTCTTTCCCCATAACTTTGCTACTCATAATATTAATACAGTCATGATCAACAACATAAAAAGGATAATTTACCGTCAAATAGGCGAGGTAAGCATCGCCATAATTCTCATTATGAGATCGTAAAGGTCTCCCATGATTAAGGTGGAGGCATTAATCCTCCGTTTATTTGTTATTAACCAATGTATCGGAGCGACCTTTTGGTTCGTCATTATTACCTCCAAAGATAAATAAATAAGAGGGCGCTGTTCAATTTTGTGTGAAAAGGAACAAGATACACCAGAAATATATTAGGTATCGAGTGCAAATACCTGAAAACGAGTGGGTCCTTCTAGATAACTAGCGCCAGGAAAGCTATTTTTGTTAGTAAGAAAAGCTTTGTTTTGCCAAGCGTTTGGTCGACTCTTCACGTGACCAGAGGGCTGGCCTTTATTTCGGTCAGAGAATCAGCATTGCCATACAACGTGGCAATGCGGCTAGTCTTCTGGGCACTTTTCCCGTTGATAGCGATGGGGATGAGTTTTTTGATGCCCTATAATTGGTTTACTGTTCTTTTGTTTGTTTATTTTTAGGTATGTATGTAGCCAGTTAATTTAGAATAGTTTTATTGTATAGTTATAGTATTGTATGATAATGTTTATAAATAATAGGGGTTTGATAACGTAAAAAGAAAAACAATCTATAAGACCTTTAGTACCTCCAGTGGCAAAATGTCCATACAACTCAATTCCTATCGGCTTCCCGTTGGAGGTTTGGAAGAGCAACTCCACCACTATATTGACTAATGGCAGCTGGATCTGAGTATTGACAAATATAAGGTATTTACACCAAAGGTAATAAAGTAAAGGTATACACGATGGTAGGCAGACCAATGACTTCAAAAGAGACAACAAATAGTGACACGAATACTAAGTTTTGTTTGCCGGCTCTATTAAGAAAATTGACCCCTCGCTACTGGTAGGTACCAGCATAATATAATCGTCTAATCTTGAATACAATAAACATGACAACTACCACAGTTCGAGCTTATTTTCGTCGTCCTAATACTTTACCTCTTGCAATAGAATTTTTAGGAATTTGTTCATCATGATATCGATACACACTTAGCTTCTGCTGCTCAATCACTTATCTTATTGTGTTTCAGCTCAAACGCCTCTAACTCACGAGAAATAGTAAAGTGGAAACCGGAAACAACAGAATTAAACAGAAGTTAGGTTAAAAGAAGAACTGTGATTACGAAAAGTAAATAAATAAGGTTTTATTCTACTTATTGTTTGATTTTTCTGCGGTCCTACTAATATTATAAACGCGAAAGTTTGTAAGAATGGATGGATGGAAGGATGTTTGTTACTCTTTCATGTAAAAACTACTGAATGGATTTTAATAAAATTTGGTATGGAGTTAGCTGACACCTGGATTAAAATGTAGGTTACTTTTTATCCCTGTATTCCCACGGGAACGGGACCTACGCGGGTGAAACCGCGGGACGTCTGCTAGTAAACAATATGGCGAATTTCCATCATGGAAATATAGCTGTGACGAGTTTATACATACTTTTGTTCGTGAAGAATTTACTTTATGGCGAATGCACAGAAGCTAGCGCATCAGCTACCCCAAACAGCCGAATTTTCCCAATTGAACTTGAACCTTACTCAGTTTGTAATAAAGTTGAATAACCATCAAAGAAAATATAGATTATTTCCGTAAATAGGTTGATACAAACATACATGTAATTTTATAACTAGAAGGTGAGGTCGGTGTTTCTCTATCTGACTACTCTGAGAAGAAAGGCCGAAAGAAACTCTGAGATCACAGTCTGTTTTAAAGTCCAGACATTATTTTGGGTAGATCATGTAAAAACCATGCAGATTAGTGTCTGAAAAGAACTGATGTGCTGGCATCTGTACAACAACCCAAATAAATTGGTTAGAAACCAAGCAATGGTTTAGATGCTACAATCAAGCAGTGGCGTTATCAATCTATCCAATGACAGTGGCAATCACTACGTTCTAGTACCCCAATTTGCCGAGCAATAAGAACCTGAAACTCACTACACAGTAGTCAGAAACCAAAGCCATTTCACCACGTCAAAGCCCATACGAGGCGCACAGACTAAATGTCATCGGAGGAGGACTGATTATAATGCGGTCACAGAGTCAAATAAGAGGGAAACCTGGCAAGCTGGCCAGCGGACCTCTAATCAGTGCCTGCAATTGCTAAAGTTAATAATGTGGTGGAATCCAACATTCGCAAATCGCCGGTCAATTTTCGCGAGAACGTTAATCTCTGATTGCAGGTTTGGGATACGGTGCAACCGGACTGGTGGAGTAATGGCGGTAAAATGTTCGTTTATTGTTTTTTTTTATCCTTAACGCAGATTAAAATTATATAATACAAAAGTATTTTTTTTCTTTTCAAATTGATGGAAAACTGCTTAAATTAAGCGCATTAAAGTTGAGGAGAGGGGGCTTGTAACGTCATTATCTAGTATAAACTGTACAGGCTAGTGACGTCATGCGACATTTACCGTTATTTTTAAAAATTAAAAAAATGTTTCGAATATTTTCTTGTAATCTAGATGAGGGACTAAACACTTAAATTTTTTCCAATAGCCCATTACTTTAAATTCTTTTTTATCTGGCTTAGGTACAGATGCCAGCACATCAAGTTACCCCAATGTGTCAAATTTCTTCGATCGTTTTACAACTTTATATTAAACAGCATAAGGTTCATATTCAATTGGGAAAATTTGACACATTGGGGTAACTTGATGTGCTGGCGTCTGTACTAAGTGTAATTTGGTTAAACATGTAAGATTCACTTCACTCTCGACTTTGTCCGCGTGAATTTGGTAGTTTTCCCTTCGAATTTTGACATTCCCTCCAACTCCATTCGTTTTTTTCAAAATAAATAATCAGTCAGTATTCAAATATAGTGATGAATGAAAGATGAGTATTTTTCTTTTATTTTGTGTATTTTTTTTTGTGTTTAATTTTTTTTGTACCTGTAAGTAAGGCGGTGGTTACTTCGAGCACCTACTAAAATAAATTAAAGTATGTGGAAACAATGCATTTTATTCATTTTAGACATCATGTTTCATACAGACATTTACTGCTTAAGACCTACACAATCGATATCTAAATAGAAATAGTGTAGGTTTTTTTTTCAAAATAACCGGGTTCGATTCCCGAACGGAGTACAGATGTTTTTTAAAATGTATCAATGCAGTTTTTCTTTTTATTAAAATCGATGACATGGTTCCTCAGAACAGATCTTCGTATGTCTTATAGTTTCAGACTTTCCCATACTGACCCATTTGAATGAGACACCCTGTATATATATATTTAAATTGTTTTACTGTTATTGAGTGTGTCTTTTTTGTATTTTTATGTTTGTCAACCAAATAAATTAATAAATAGTTCTAATGTTAAGACTGATAAAACACAAAAAATAGAACTTAAAGATATTTGGGAAAACTGAAAGAATTTTTGAAATCCTTAAAGATATTTGGGAAAGTTGAAAGAATTTTTAAAATCCTGTCGTTTTTATGTTTAATCGTTACAAACATTATAAATCTTTCCTCTTTATACATATAAGTAGTGTGGATACTAGTTCTAGATAACACGTTAATTTATCTCAATTTATTTAAAAAAAAAATCTGAAAGATTTCCCATAACTTTATGACGTAAGTACGTAGCAATCATCTGTGTAAGTATGGTGTAAATCCACTCATCATACATTTGGAGTCACAACTCTAAACTTGTTTATTTGTTGGAAATAAACCATAGAACAGTACCAACAAGTGAATTTATTTTCGATAATTTATTACGTTTCGTCATAAGTAAATTATTCGAATTTCATACCTTTCGTATTAGGTCATTTGAGTTTCATACCAAATCAAATGATTATTATTTAATAATAGAGAGCTTTGTTAGGTATTATTTTACTTATCTGGGATACAATTTTTTCAAACGAAGTGATTATTATCATTTTTTTCAGTAACCCGTCCAATGTTTTTGTATAACTTTGGTACCTAAATTAGCTTTGTATAGTCCAGTGAGATTCTTATTGTGTAAATAACCGTACATTACGAAATTATTAGGTAATAAAACATATACCTACTTGTGTAGCGGGTGTGCAGGTAATGATAGCAATTTATAAACAAAAATATTCAGGAATATTTTACAAGCTGAGTTGTGAGTACTCAGTCGTAATAACATGGATTGATAAATTCTTCTAATATTTACTATAGGAATGTTCAAATGATGCGAGATTGTTCACTAAATCATTTTTATATAAATAATAAATATTTCACAACTTTCACACAATGCCACCCAGTCCCAAGCTACGCAGAGCTTGTATTATGGGTACTAAACAGCAGATATACATACTTATATATTTCTAAATACATACATATTATAGTTAAATTACACCCAGACACAGAACAAATGATCGTGCTCATCACAGAAACATTTGTCCTGGGTGGGAATCGAACCCACGGCCTCCGGCACAGCAGTCAGGGGCACTAACTACTAGACCAACTGGCCAGTCATATTTGAATATGGTGCGTTTAATTCACTTAGGAACATACATCGCTTACATTGCTCATGTTAAAACGATGTTATTTGTATTCAAAGTAATTTAGTTGATAGGCACAAGTAGGTTACCCGTTTTGTCTCTATTCTTTGCTTTTATTATAATTTTATAAAAAATAAAAATATATACGCCACACCTATACACATTAATAATAAATTATATATATATAATAAACCAGCCTGTTACTGGCCAACTCCAGAGCAAAGGCCTCTTTTCATAAAAAGAAGGCGCGAACATTGATCACCACGCATACTCAAGGCGGGTTGGTGATTTCAAACTTCTAATAACAATAAGTCCAGGTTACCTAACGATGTTTTCCTTCAACAATGTCAATACACACACATGCATAGTTTTAGAAAATTATTCATCTATTTTTATAAACTTCATTCAGTGAAACCAAAATATATTCCATCGAGTGAAATTCGGCTGAAACCTTGTTTTGGACGATGTATGAAGTCAAGTAAAAAATAGTCATTCACTCACAATTACGTCCAATTTCCTGTTCCTATTGAAGCAGCACTAATCGTGTTAACTAAATTAACTCGACGACTTCACTAAACCATTAATGGCGACCTGATGTTCCACAAAAAACCGTCTATTGACATTTTCCCTTATTTTTAATCAAACCTAGGGAAAAACGATTACATCCGTTCGGATGTGAAAAGGATTAAAAATAGTAAAACTACATATATATAGGTATATTATATTATTATAGTTTGTTAATATAATGTCTTTCAGTAATTGAGTTACCTGCCGGTCGATTCAGTAAAAGTCACGCGGTGAAAACTTGAGTGAAGTGAACTGTCAATGCCTAGCATTAGTATGGAATGACAGATCAATTCGCCCTCACTGCGCCTACATTTCACGCGGTGACTTGACCAGAATCGCACTGCAGTGTTGAAATTAGAACGCAACTCCACGGGCGTCGCTACTGTCGCTTCTTTTTGCTTCGGCATCGTGGCTGTTGTATTGCGCTATTTATTAAAGATATTATATTTCGTTCGATAGTAAGCTTTTATTTCAACCAAAATTCCTACACCTGTATCCTGAGTAATTGGTTATTCACTGACAACCTTTCAGGAGACCTCCTGAAAGGTTGACAGTGAATAACCAATTAAGAAATGAAGATATTATTAGTCTCATTTGACCTCAAATGAGACTAATAATATTTTCACATTTTCATCTGTCAAATATTGAACAGCATTCATAGTCGTGTATTGACGGAAGAATTCATATCAGTCAAAGTGACATATTTGCGGATTATTGAAGATTTTTTTTTAATAATATTTTATTTGGGAAAACAAACGTTATTACATTAGATATAACACTTATCCGTAGGGTAAACATATTAAACAAGATCAATGCAATTACCACAACATTTTCCACATAATTATTGACAAATAAGTACTTATGCCATGATAAGGATTTATCGGTAAGTTTAAAAATCAAGAAAAAACATGTAGGTAACATTTAATAACATAGCTACAAACTTACAACTAGTCCGTTACACAAGATGTATTTAAGTTAGTCAGTGCCTTAATAACTTTATTTCGAAAAGCATTTCTATTTAGTGCAAATATTTCAATTTCTTTATAGACAAGTGTTCATTGTACATTTAAATTATGCTCGATATTGTTTACTCGTATTTAGGAAGCAAATCCAAGCAACCCTAAAGGATGAGCAAATTACTAGGTATTTAACTTAATAACGTAATGTTCAGTACGCACACAAATTTTCTTTTTCTGTTGTTATTTTGTGTAAACATAATATAAAATGCTTAATAAACCAAATGGAAGTTCCAGTCTCAGACTGATGCATAGTTACATACTGTTATGTACTCGTGTTGATTCTAGCTAGTTTTTAACCGACTTCAGGGGGACTTTTTTTATGTATTTACACCGATTGCTCCGAGAGTAATAATCCGATTTACGTGATTCTTTTTTTGTTCGATGCGGAATAGTTGCGGAATAGTTGTTTGATTTGAAATAGTCCCATAAAAAAATAATATAGCTTGGCCGGGTAGTTTTCATTTTATGAACATTTAATTTATGTTCGAACATTTTTTTATAATATTTTTTTAAATTGTAATCTATGGAGAACGTAATGGGTAGCATAGTTATTTGAAATGTTAAATTTAAGATGTCATGACTTATTCATACTGTGCTACTGTTTGTTTTTCCTAAAATAAAATAAATAAATAAAAACATTCTATAACCTTAAACATGTTCTGTCCTACCACATTATTATTATATTATAAGTTAGATTATAAGATACGAAGTTGATAATTCCTTTTCTCCACATAATATATATCTTTCTCATGGTGTAGGTACCCGACAGGGTTTGTTTTAGGATTGTTTCCTTTAGCAAATATTTACCCCCTAAGCCTACATTGTGAAATGTAATAGAGAATTGTGTACTGAGCATTGTAATGATGAATGCAGTAAAAAATCTGGAAGATTAATAATTCAGTTACAATTTTGCTTTTGGACAATTTAGTGCAATTGCTTGTAATCATCGTAATGTGTTGGCATTACGGCATTTTATTATAGTGACGTGACTGGATGTCAATTACATTACACAACATATTCTAATATAATATTCGGGTAGCTTTTTATTACTAAAAAAAAAATTGAAATCGTACGAAAAGTTACGGGAATAGTTACTGGTCTCTACCTCTTTATTATTCCTACAAATATTATAAAACAAAGTCCTCAGCAGCCGCACCGCGTCTATCTGTCTGCCTGTCTAACTATTAAAAAACTACTGCAACTATTTTAATGCTGTTTTCACCAAAGGATAGAGTGGTTCTCTAGGAAGGTTTTAGTTTATAATTTGTTAAGTTTTTGAATACATTAGCTAAAACATAAGTATATTTGTTGCCCCACTTTCTAACTTAACCTATCCAATCCAGATTGTCCCAAATACCGAGCACGCTTAGCTCGCTCTTGCATCTTTATTTTTTCCAGACATAGAAGTAGTATTGCCTTTTGATACGATAACGCAGTAAAGAATTTTTGCAACAACGAACTTCGCGATGGTAAACTCATGCTGTCGTGCACATCGCGGTGAAAAACTTCGCAATTATGATTTGCATTTTAAAAATACTAAATCCTGCCCACCCACCTACACTTACCATACCTTACTAATCCCTATCCTACATTCGGGACAAATAATTTCAAGTCTTAAGTACTTTGTTTTATTAATTTTACTAACTAGAGTAGTGAATTATAAAAAGAATCCGAAGAATATTAAAAGAAGAGTGAATTGTCATAAATGAACAGACATATGTCATTATATATGTGTAATTTCTTCAACATATTCTTTAAATCTTACAAATCCTATGACAGTTTATCATAGTTTATGTATCATTCGAATTTGCCATTCGCAATCTAATATGAAACCCACCAACAACGTTATTACGCATTTGATTGAAGTTACAAAAATGCAATGGATACTAAACAAGCGGGCCGGTGGGGTCAATGATCAAGCGCGAGCTGCCATACGCTCAGCTGACCGAAAGTTGCGTTACGTTGTCGCGCTATGCAATGCGCGCAATAAAAAGCATCTCTTTTTAAAGATGAATAAAAAAGTATTTTCCAAGCATTATTTTTTGGTTAAAGTTACTTAATTATATGTACAGAATGTGTGGTTACCGGCTATGTGATCGGTCTTTTTACACCCTGTATATATATAACCTAACCTAACTTATCATACCTATCATATAGCGAACCTAACTACCTAACCCAACTATCTAACAGAAATGCATTGGTTTTGAAAGATACATAATACATAATTTTAAACTTAACTACTGTGCTGCGTGTCTCTATGTTACTTACCATATGAGAGTAGGTTACAATACTAAAATAGTAGCAGTAGGAGGTAATTAATGTAATAATGGAAAAATACCCGGGTTTTTAAATAATCTTCTAATTTATAATTTAAGAAATTGTCCTATCACACAGTGATTGTTACAAAACTCCTCCGAAAGGGCTTGGCTGAGTCTTATGTAATTTTTTGTGTACGAGTAGGTTTAATCAGTAGGTCTGAGAATATGACGAACGCAAAAAAAAACTAGTTAAAAATAATAAAATGATCCTAAAGTGGAACGAAGTTTGCCGGGGTAGCTAGCTTATCATATACATATGTCGGCGTCAGCGATCTAACACTATTTGTTACCGACACGGCACACCATCACCAAATGTTCATCATCTTTTAGAATCATCAATTGGTAACGTCTGCTCAGGGAGAAGCAGATTATATACAAAATTAGTAGCTTGCATCCGACAAAAGATACACAAGTGTCCAGTGCCTAAAGAGCTCAAATGTTATTGTAAATTTTAAATTTACAATTCGCAGATTAGTAGTAGGATAACACTAAATTTAAAAAAGTTTACCCGGAGATTGGGTAGCAAAACATTAACATTTTTTTTAAATATTGTTGTTTTATGTGATTTTAGGACTTTCAGCTTAGGTAGATAATCAGCAAAATTGAAACCATTACTGCCACACATTAAGGTCATGCAAAAATAAATCAAATTCAAATCAAATTATTTATATACCATATACACCAAAAGTATTATGTAAAATTGTGTGAGGATTCTTGCGAACATAGACCAAATGCAGAGCTGTAAACCCTATTTTATTAAATACAAAATGCTCACCCTAACAAGCATTTACATTTTGGAAGTAAGCAAGTTTGTTCGAAGGCATGCGTCGTTATTCCCTGTAGCTAAGAATCGAAGGCCGCTGCTACGCTCCTTAAGAGTAAAAAATGAATTAGCATTGCCGAGTTCAAAACTAGCTATGTATCATTCAGGACCTCTTGTAATGTGTATAAAAATTTATAATAAATTACCTAACGATATTAAAGACATAGAATTTGACAATAAATTTGTAAACGCGCTTAAATTGCACCTAGTACATAAATGTTATTATAGCCTAAATGAGTTTTTGACAAATAATTGACATTCTGTTATATAAATATTGTAGACGCAATGTAACAATGTAGGTAATAAACACATTCAATAACTAATTAATGAAATGATGACAATTGTTAATGTAATATTTTAATTATTATTTTCTCTCTAAATAACTTTATGTAATGCATGGAATTAAAATTAGGATATATATAATATAGGTACCTAGTGTTGCAGTGCCCTAGCAGGGTTCATGTACGAAACTCATATCTGTAACAAGACCTTCTAAACGACATGAATGCAATAAATAAATAAATAAATAAATAAATAAATAAAATTATATTTGTAAAATTACGTATTTTTTTAAATATATACAATAACAAACGATAAAATAAGGGATAAATAAAGTAATAAAGGATTCTTAGAGTTACATTTCTAGAAGACCAACACTCTTAAAACAAACTATGTAGAAGTAACTTTCACAAGTTTCAAGACGCCTCAAGTTATTGAGAACTACATCTAAAATGTTAATAAATGCTAATAAAATGTAACTGAAGCCGAAGAAATTCTAAAGCCAAGATTGATTGACAATTCAATTAATAATTTTACGAAGGAAATAGTAACATATTTCAGTGAATTTAACCAACTTGGGGCAAACCGATAATTGGGTTATGTGTACACCGCGTAAACTCAACCGCGAAGTAGCAACTTTACTCAATTTAATATTGGCGCACCTTTGAAAATTTGTAATGTAGGTACGTGTGTCAGGAAGTTAACAATATTTGGGTTTTTTTTTTAATATTAAAAAA
Organism: Euplexia lucipara; assembly: GCA_921972225.1. Taxonomy (NCBI): domain Eukaryota; kingdom Metazoa; phylum Arthropoda; class Insecta; order Lepidoptera; family Noctuidae; genus Euplexia; species Euplexia lucipara. Next base: position 15,397,261 of record OV179155.1, on the reverse strand, counting down.
CCAGTGCTTGACTGCAATCCCACCTGATGGTAAGCAGAGATGCAATCGTCATGGTTCATGTTAAAAATAAATTAAATGTTGACAAAACAAAACATTATAAAAAAAAACATTGTGAATAAAAAAAAACATTTTGTATTTGTATTTGCTTCGGTAAGACATTCCAAAATGCATATGACCATCTTTATTATTTAGGACCGAAAACAAACCCAAGTAGGTACTAATCGTCAGTACCGACAAGCACTAGCTACTATAATAAAACATACCTACCTGCATAGTACCTGCATCTTGAATTCAGAAACTAACTTTCATCTGCAACTGCACATCTTTAAGTTAGTAGATATCTTAAGACTACACATTAAAAAATACACTACCTACCTATAACCATTTCGATGTTAAAAGCATTTTCCTGCTGATGTGATTTCTGGCGTGGCGTGGGGTTAAGTCAAAAGTAGATAGTTTACTTCTGGCGTGCATATCGTGTACCTTATCATCGTATATATTATACACCACTATTTTTTTAATAAGTACAAAAAAAATGGGCTGTTTCCGTACCTGTTACGAATAATATTTGTGTACGTAATCAAAAGTAAAAAAACGAATTTTTTTTTTTATTAAGCCACTATTTAGTTAAACTTAAATAACGAAAACTGCTGTTTGTGGCGGGGCATGCTTGAGTGAGACCACGCGAACGTGAGGAAGAGATGACGATTAATGAATACTACTATGTCATGAATATTTCCATACAATATTTCCATAAGTTTGGTGACTTTTTGGGATATAAACAAACGCTAATAACTTGGCTGTTTATGAATATTATTTATTGATACTTTACAAATATAATGAGAAGAGCGTCTAGAATAAGCCTTTTAAGTATTTGCACGAATTAAAAATTAGTGGTGTATATTTTGTACGTTGAAAATAGTGGTTACAGCCACAATAAACTATTTTAGCTAGGCGTTTGGCTATCTTAAATCAAAATCAAAAGTCATTTACTCAAATTAGGCTGGCGATCAGTACTTTCAAAACGTTAAGAATTTACAGACAATCCCCTTAAAAGACCCGTCTTTCGCCACTTCCTAGTGTTTTCGTATCTATTAAGCTAAGCTATTGTTACAATCCCTTACAAATTATGGATATGAGATGCGCTTCTGGTGAGACAAAATTAAGTCAAGAAGCTGACTTCTACTAATTCTAATTAAAAATTAGTGGTGTATAATAGTGATGTTACAATTTTATACAGTTAAATGTCACGTTCGATTGGTTTCCGTGTCGGTAAGGAACCGTATTCGACAATCTCATTTCCGAGCCGAAGAACTGTCAAAACGCTATTCACCGATCCGAACGGATACGTTTTTTTTCTCTACGATTGATCATTGTATGGTTTATTTGAATATTTCGTTCCATTTAATTATACAATATACAGCTAGTAACTTAATAGACAGCAAACAGTACAAAATGATTTTATTATTAACCGAACAAACTTTATTTCGAATAAACCTGCTTTGTAAACAGCCGTCTGTCAAACTGGCAAGGCGGAAATAGTTTGTTTTTTTTTTAATTTCCATAAAAAGTAATACAAGAATTCCACCAAGGAGTTTCACATTACTAGAATAAAATAAGCTGAATGAACGAACCTCCATGGAAGTGGTTCTGTTCAATACGTTTGTCTCACTTTAATACTAAAGAGTAAATGAGATGAAAGTTGTAGTTCTAAGTTTCACCACGTGCATGTGGCGCCATTTGCAAATGCGCGGCATTTTAATATTTTATTTGCTATCAAAAATAGATTTGAAAAAGTTTGTTTCATTACATAATTGTACTGTTTTCTCGCAAGTGTGTTGAAAAACGTTGTACGATACACGTGCAGTAATTGGTATTTACAAACTCGTGACTATGGTAAGCCAAACCAACTTACCGCACTTATATCATAAATAACTATACTTTAAATAAAACTGTGGATTTCTTTTTTATACTTAGCACAAAAAAGGAAAAATCACTGTGAGTATTTGATATCAATACACAAATCTTGCTATAATTTGCTCATTGTCAAACAATAACACGTGCAAATACATAATTACACTTTGAATTTATGTAAATGCGAAAGCATCAATGGAATACGGTCAATACAATAATAAAACTGCATTGACTTAAAAGTGCAGTGTTTTAAAGGTTTACAGTGTTTTTATTTCTCTGAAATAACCTGGAAATATGAAAAATTTCTTCGTTTAAATTTTGTTCGGTATGGCTCCCGATAGCAAACAGCTGTCGGAAAGATTTGAGTCTTCTTATCGAATTTGAACTGTCAAAAAAAAACGGTCTCGGATTTATGAATTGCGTTTGGATGACATCTTCGACATCTTAGACGTTCGATTCGGTACGGAATCTAGTCGAATGGTTCTGAATAAGCCAGGGATATACTTGCAAATAAGGAAATGCCGACTAAAAATTCCAACGTCCTGCAAGGCTATTGGCTATTCGATGACATCAAAGAATTTACAAAAATAAATAGTACCTATTGCAATTTAAAAGGATTGCATGTCTATAGAGCAGCGGTGGCCCAGTGGTGGCGGCCCCGGCTTATGAACAGTAAGTCGTGGGTTCGAACCCAGACAGGCGCATTACTTGGTGTAATTTTATTCATCACCGCTGCTCTCAAAAACGGCGAAGGAAAACATCGTAAGCAAACCGGCATGTCCTAGAACCATAAATTCAAAGCCATGTGACATCTACCAATTCGCACTGGGCCCGCGTATCCGCAACTCATGGAGTTGCGGATACCAGCCCGGTATCTTTAATCTTTAATCTTTTTTTTACGGTGACTATAATCAGACGGGGTACATTGCGCTTCGTCACATCTCTGCGAGTGCGTATGACGTCATCCTGGATAACTATATTGATCATAGCTAATACTAAGCTAGCTGTTTGACAGTTGATCGTTGAACACCTTGCCCAATGATCATCACTATGATAATTATATGTCAACGGGGATACGCAATTGCTCTGAAGGTCCAGAACTATGTAGAGATAATAATTACATATCAAACTATCAGACCTCCCGCGGTTTCACCCGTGTAGTTCCCGTTCCCGTGGGAATACAGGGATTAAAAGTAGCCTATGTCATCCGGGGATAGTGTAGCTTCCCAACTGTGACAGAATTTCAAATCGGTCCAGTAGGTTCGGAGGTTCGGAGCCAATTCAATGCAAACAAACAAACAATCAACCCTTTCCTCTTTATAATATTAGTATAGATGAAGTCTGGTGACACCACGAAACGACGAACTAACAAATGAATGAATATACGACGATGTCCTTTTCACCCTGTTAACTAAGGGAAATGTAGGTACTCCAAATATATGCTTTATTACGAGTGCCTTAACCATTATTTCCGCATAACACACTACTCTACTTCCCCTGTAAATATAACCTTAAAAACTTAAAAATGTTTATTAGTGTACTTTGTGTGTGCAGTTTGTTTTATGTTTATGCATGTGTATGCTTTTCTGTAAAAGTCTCCTCCTAAAAACTTGGGTTATAAGAATTTTAGGAATTTATTTTTAAACTCAATACTCAATACTCAATACTCAATACTTTATTGCATTCCATAATGTATACAAGGCTGGTAGGTAATTATAGAGAAACAATTATGGACCCTGTCGGGCACAGCAAGTTAGTTTTTTAGAGGAGAGGATGAAGCGCTTTTTGTTTAAAAACATAATAATATTGAAATTAAAGAAGTAAATCTTATATTTAGATATTTAAGTAGATATTATTTATGAGTAGATTTATATTAATTTTGTTTATTATTAATTTTTCTATATTTATTTATTTATTTATTTATATATTTATTTATTTATTATTAATAGATATTTTCTGAATTATATATTAGGTAATTATTTTATATATTTATTTATATATTAGCTGTAATTTATTATTAACTAAGTAGTAAGTAATTAAAGATATTGCACGGTAGATAAGGTAAATAGATGTATTAGGTACTACTTGTTTATTCTAATTATCTTCGTTTGTCTTGGAGGAATTTATCTTTGAAGTATTCGTCAATCGTGTAGTAAGCTTTGTCTAAGAGAAATCGTTTTAGTTTATTTATAAATATATTGTTTGTTTCTGTGTTTTTTATGTATTCAGGCAATTTATTATAGATTTTTATTGACATGACAAACGCACTAGAGGAGTGCATTTTTAATCGTGAAGTTGGCAGGTTGAGTCTATTTCCATGTCTGAGTTTGATTTCTGTTTGTATGTCTTCTCTTTTGCTGTAGAATTGTGGGTACCTCCTTACAAATTTGCAGATTTCAAATATGTAGAGACACGGTAGTGTTAGGATGTTTAGTTCTTTGAAGTGTGGTTTACATGAGTCGGTGTCTTCTATGTTAACCAATGTTCTTATAAGTTTCTTCTGCATTGTAAATAGCGAAGGTGCGTCTGTACTGTTACCCCATAATATTATTCCGTATTTAAGCCAAGCGAACGCGTACGCATAGTATGTTACTATTGCTGTTTTGAGATCTGTACTTTTCTTTATTTCTCTGAGGGCATACGCAAATTTAGATAGCTTTGTTTTAATTTTCTGTACGTGTGGTTTCCAGTCTATGTGTGTATCTATGTCTAGGCCTAAAAGGGTGAATTTATTAACTATTTCTAACTTGGATCCTTTGTATTCAAAATTTATTTTTATTGGGGTTTTTTGTCGCGGGTGGAAACTGACTATTTTTGTCTTACTAAAGTTAATTTCAAGGTTATGTTCGTTCATCCAGTGTGTTGTGGTGTCAAGTATAGATGTTAGTGTTTGGTTTAGGTTTTGGTTATTTTTACATGATGTTATAATAGATACGTCATCGGCAAACAATACGCACGTTTCATTTATGTGGTTACGGAGATCATTTATGTAGACTAAGAACAATAGGCATCCTATAACACTTCCCTGTGGTATGGAGGCGTTTACAGGTATGTTTTGTGATCTAATTAGTTCTATGTGTTGTGTTTGTGTATTGTAGTGTTCTATTTCTACGACTTGTTCTCTGTTTTTTAAATAAGATGTAAACCAGTCATGACTTTTCCCTCGGATACCTATGTTGTAAAGTTTATTTAATAGTATATCGAATTGTACTTTATCATACGCTTTGGTCATGTCTAATAACAGTCCAATAGCGTATTTTTTATTATCAATTATTTTGAGTGCTTCTTGTATGTACTTGTAGACGGCCAAAACAGTGGATCGGTTCTTGCGAAATCCATTTTGGCTATCATTGAGAATACTATATTTTTCACAGAACGCATAAACGCGGTTACACATGACTTTTTCGAATATTTTTGAGGCTGTTGGTAGTAGGGCAATGGGGCGGTAATTGTTCGGGTCAGTTTTATCGTTTTTTTTGAAAATAGGTTTAATGAGGGCCTTTTTGAGTAAGTCAGGAAAAACACCTTCTTCGAAGGATTGGTTAATGAGTATATAAAATGGCAAGGTAAGTTCATCAGCGCACTGTTTTATCAGACTGGGTGGGAGTTCGTCGATTCCGTGGCTGTTCTTGTTCTTTAGGTTTTTAATAATTCTGTTTATTTCATAAGGATCAACTGGGTTAAGGTATAATGTATTTTGTGTAGTTAAGGTTGCCGGTAGCCCCTTTGGTTTGCTGCCGGTTGGTGTTGTAGTTTTCCCACCGATGGAGACAAAGAAATTATTAAATATGTTGGCTACTTCTTGCGGTTTCGCCGTTAAGCTATTATCTACTTGTAATGTTATGTTGTGTTTCTCGGTTTTGCGCTTTTTGTTTGAGCGTTCATTTATGATTCCCCACATTGTTTTGACTTTATTATTCGATTTAGTCATTTTATTTTTGTAGTGCAGTTTTTTAGCTGTTGTAACCGCCTTTTTCAGTATTTTTTCATATTTTTTGTAATATGTAATGTGTAAACTATATACTACTAGAAAGAAAGCTATACTTAAGCACCATACCATAGGAAACTATATTGTCACCGAGTAACGTAAGGCGATATTGTATCTAATTGGCCTGTTGGTCTAGTAGTTAGTGGCCCTGACTGCTATGCCGGGGGTCATGGGTTCGATTCCAGGTTCCACCCAGGACAAATGTTTGTATGATGAGCACGATCATTTGTTCTGTGTCTGGGTGTAAAATATCTACAGGGTGTAAAAAGACCCTTAACGTAAACGAAAACTACATATTCTACCCATCACTGGGACAGTTTTTTTCTTCTAGAATATACACCTGGGAAATCACAGGTTTTGGAGATATTGAAGGTCCTTTGACCTTTGCAATATTTTTTTTCGTATTGTTTTTCAAAATCGTATTCCAAATATCATTAGTAAACTTTTTTCCCAAGAGACATTATCCAAATTATTGATTTTTCAAAACAAATTACGCATTCGAAGTTACAAAAATGCAATAGTTACTAAACACAAGCGGGCCGGTCGGGTCAACGACCAACCGCGATTGGCCGCGGCCGGCCGTACGCTCACCTGATCGAAAGTTGCGATGCGTTTGTCGCGCTTTCATTGCTCGCAATAAAAAGCATCTCTTTTTTTAAAATGGAAAATAAGTATTTTCCCAGCAATGTTTTTTGGTTAAATTTACCTAATTATATGTACAGAATGTGTAGTTATCGGCTAAGTGATCGGTCTTTTTACACCCTGTATATATATTTAGAAATATATAAGTATGTTTATCAGCTTTTTAGTACCCATAACAGAAACTCTGCTTAGTTTGGGACTAGATGGCGTTGTGTGGAAGTTGTGGAATATTAATTTTATTTTTAAAACTACAACGAAATGTCTAAATTTAAAGGGAAACATTGGAAATTCTCGCGGATAAAGTCGCGGATGAAGTGCTTGTTGAAAATAAAGTAGACCTGCCCCTAACAGACAGCATGAATGCATCATCGTGTAGCTTAGAGATTAGTGATTTTAATTATTTTAGTAACACCATCATTGCACCTGTATTCCGCGAAGAGATAGGCATAGGTGTTTCTTCAATACATTCACATTTTGCCAGTTATGTCTAAGTGTCAAGGAATATGGAGCGAGCCTATTGCCATCAACTTACCGGGCACAGATCCAGATCCCGATCCTAGCTGAGAAACTTCAAATGACAAAACCCAATAACACATTTTACCCGAACTGGGAATCAAACCCTGGAGCACCCAAGTAGCACTTGCGACCACTACACCAAAGGGGCAGTCCTATAATAATATCACAGTCCCAACGGCAAATCATATTATTTCCTAGTTTCTGTTCCGAAACTCAGTTAACGTTGTACCATACATTATTAGTAATATAGCAACTGATCGACGAACACCGCGTTAAGTTACTTATGCAAGTTTCCAAAACTTTACGGTGAAACAGGAACCCTAGAAGTTAGACAACCCTTCTTCATTATTGTTTGTATTGTGGGCACTGCATGTGAAATTAATTTCGATAGATTATGTGACTTGGTTAACAATATTCGTAGTACTCGTATGGAATATCAATATCGACGTTCTGATTCAAAATCAAAACCAAATCTTATTTATTCAATTTGAACGGACGACATTACATAAGACAGTTACTCATAACGGACACCCTTCACCATCACTTACTAGGTACTTAGTGCCTTTGCTGGGAAAAAGAAGTGGCAGAACAAACTCCCCAGAAATACGTCTGTCTGATTCGTTTGAAGAACTTGATTTTATCCATCAATATTTTCTATTTTTTTTTTTAGTTTTTCCATCTGGGATTTCTCAGTAGCAGCCCGGAGTCTGGATTTGTGCCCGATTGATGGCAATAGGCTCACCCCCTATTACATGGGACTTAAACATAACTGGCGAAATGTGGGTGTACTACCAGGTACACCTCTGCCTCTGCTCTTTTATACAATTAAATGCTCATTAAATAGCATAAAGGTTAATAAACTTTGTAAATGATTTTCACGTTTTACGAATAGCTAGCACACTTCAATATACTAAAAAAATGCTATACATATATGTATAGGTATATTATCAATGAAAACTAAACTCAAACACAAGCCCACAATACTAAAAAATAAATAAATAAATATTCCACTACTTTTCAGACAACGTCATTTAGTCCTAAGTTAAGCTTGATAGCTTGTTTTATGGATACTAAACAGCTGATAAACATAATTATATATTTCTAAATACATACATATTATAGATAAATTACGCCCAGACACAGAACAAATGATCGTGCACATCACACAAATATTTGTCCAGCAGGGCTAGCATGGCCGGAGATATTCTTTCCACGGGGAGAGGATAAAATACTATTCCCCTCTGTCATTTTTATCCACCCTCCGAGCATGGCGACATGGGTGGATAAACTATTCACGGGGATAAACCAGGGGAAACGCTTGTCCCCGAAATTATTGCCATTATAAGAAAACTTTTATGAAATTACACAATAGTCGAGAATGTCATGTAAACCAAAGTACTTTCATCGTTGTAATACATCTGTACTGGACATTTATTTTGTTTTGTTGTCAATTGGGATTGCTCGAATCGCGAAATCTTTCACTAGTCGCCATGCTATAAGCCGTGGATGAGTATCCACGTCTAATGTCAAAAAGTGATAAAATTCTCTTTCCCCCTGTTGCCGTGCTTTGGCAGGTGGATAAGATAATTGTATCCCTTGTCAGTGGAAATAACCGGTGGATAAAAGTTATATCCCCAGCCCATGCTAGCCCTGCTGGGTGACTGGGAATCGAACGGAGGTCGTGCCTCCGGCATAGCAGTAGGGGTCACTAACTACTAGACTAACAGGCCAGTCAAACTGATTTTGAATAGAAAAACTTAATCTTTTAAAATATAATTTGTTTGAATTTAACACCACTGTGAATACACCATTATCTTGCAGTTGCACTGATGACTTCACTGCATTCTTAACGCGAACGAACTTAACAAATAGTGTGGCTTTCTAATTCGTAAAAGTTTTTTCTTTAATCGGGTATAAAAGTCACGTCGTGAAAACTTGAGTGAAGTGAGCTGTCAATGCCTTGCATTAGTATGGAATGACAACTCAATTCGCCCTCATTACGCCTACATTTTCAGAGATTTGACCAGAATCGCACTGCTGTAGATCGAGAGATCGCCCCCCACAGTGACACAAACTCAAAAGTTTACTCTTTACAATATTATTACCAATATAAAGCATTGGTAAGAAGAATTTCAGCATGCACAGCATTTTACCAATACAAAATCACACCCGACACCCGTCATCATGCTAATAACCTGATTACACCTACCGAGTAGAGTGGCGAGACAGTAAAATCCTTCTCGGCCGAAACAGTGATGCAACCGAGTAGCTGTTCACACGTATTTTTGAAATTGTGGCGAGACAGTCAGTCAGTTCAGTTTACCGGACAGTACAGACGCGAAAATACATGAGAGTGAAATTCGCGGGAAAAATGACGTGTACTGACCGAGTGGCGAGTAGGTAGTTGACGAGTGACCGAAATGCAGGTGTTCACATTCACCGACTTAGCGAGCGAGACAGCGCGGAGGAGCGGGAGGGTGGTACTCGGCCTAGTAAATAGAATGGGGTCCGAGGGGCTGTCTTGGCCTGTCGCTAGGCCGAGCACTCGGCTATGTGTTTACAAATACCGAGCACTCGGCCGAGTGCACTGTCTCGCCACTCTACTCGGTACGTGTAATCAGGCTATAAGGGTTAAAGCTAGTCGATTCAGTTAAAATCAACGCTCGATAACTTTAGTCAAGTGAATCGCCAATACCATGTTATGGGAGTTTAATTCTTATTTACTTTATCTACATTTACACGAGTTTTGTTTTTTTACAGAATAGCAATGCAGTAATCTCTGCATATCACTGCAACACGGCAAAGCTTGCACCTCTGACTCATCAAAAAGCGTGAAGGAGTCATTGAGGAAACCGGCATGCCTAAGAGATATTTCTCGAGGGTATATGATCCCAAGTCAGAGGGCTATGGGTGACATTAAAATACTAACATTAGGTCGGTCACAAACCACACGATAAGAAGAAGACTGAACACTTAACTATGTTCTCAAATTAATGTGGATCTGTGGGACTAACACCACGGATTATGCACAGTCGAACATTTAATAGCATATACATATACAAGCAATAAGCGCAGTCAGAATATCCAATTCGATAATCGAAACACTTGCATATTCGCACATTTGGAAATCTATCATCGTTCACACGACTTACCTATAACCAAATGATTGCAAGCAATGTTGGTCTCGAACATTTTTCCAATAACTAAAGTAAATAGGATACAAGTAATCATAGTGAAAACTAGCGGACGTCACGTGGTTTCACCAGCGAGTAGTTCCCGTTCCCGTGGGAATAAAGAGATAAAAAGCCTATGTCACCCGGGAATAGTGTAGCTTCACAACAATGAAAGAATTTTCCAAATCGCTCCAAAGTTTCTAAGTTTATTCGTTACATACAAAAATACAAATCTTCTCTTTATAATATTATTTAGTATTATTATTTTACAGAATAGGTAATGCCCATCTAGTTTTCCGGGACATCGCCAAGCGTTTGGTCGACTCTTCACGTGACCAGAGGGCTGGCCTTTATTTCGGCCAGAGAATCAGCATTGTCATACAACGTGGCAATGCGGCCAGTCTTCTGGGCACTTTTCCCGTTGATAGCGATGTGGACGAGTTTTTTGATGCCCTTTATTGGTTTAATGTTCTTTTGTTTGTTTATTTTTAGGTATGTAGGTATGTAACCAGTTAATTTAGAATAATAAATGTTGCTAAACCATTCTAATAAATAAGATATCATTAAAAATAGAAGAAACTTGAGTATTATTATATAGCATAGATAACAATCTGTTTTTATATAAGCTACTAGCACTTCACCCGCGACTTCGTCTGCACATCTCCTATCTCATTTTTTTTTATAAATACAGCCTATGTTTCTTCCTGATAATTTAGCTTTCTATTGGTGATAAAACAATTAAAATCCGTCCAGTGTTGTAGGGGAATCGATAAAGATTCATAAAAATCCATTCTGTAGTTTTTGCGGTAATTAACATTCATACTTACAAACTATCGCGTTCATCGTATTATTAAGGATAGTATAGACAAAAACCAAACCGGCTCGTATGATCATTAGGGCGATCCTCCACCAAAGCGGAGACGAGAAGAGATGTGTTTTACAACCAATCAGCTTGCGTCATTTTGACCGCTCAGTGCTTAGCTTCAGCGCAATACAATATCCTATTGGTTAATTACGAGACATCTCCTCTCGTCTTCGCTTTGGTGGAGTCTCGCCCTTAGGGTTATTAAAATGATTGAACATGTATATTCGAACTTCTTACGTCGGCGTCGTTCCATACTTAGAAGTTTCGCCTGTATCGTGAGTGTGTTAACAAACATTTAAACTCACTTATGGCCAGACCCGAAACAATTACCTACTTGTAGACCAGACAATTATTTGTTTCGGGTGGGAATAGAACCCGCAACACACAGCACAGTAGCAATTCGCCAAACCAGCCGTTTAATAGTAGATAATAACTAGTCAGAGTCGGTGTATATTCAATACATATAATAAAACAGTAACGAAAGAAAAACTGTACATTGAGAATTTTCAAGAAAAAATAAGTGGGTTTTGTTAGAAAAACGTAACTGGTGACAAAAAGTGACTTTTTAGAATTTTTGTCTGTTTGTCTGTTTGTCTGTATGTATGTCCGGGGTGAACTCAAAAAGTACTGCATGGATTTACTTCAAATTTTGCATGAATATTACTAAGAGGTCGGGTCAACACATAGGCTATATATTATCACGCTATCACCTACGGGGGAGGAGCAGTGAATCTTTGTTCTTCTTACTCATTCTGTGGATGCGTGTAATCAAAGGACGCATATTTAAATGTTGGTTTTGAGTAAGCTATGCTATTATCTAGCTTAACACTATAAAAACTACGCCATTTAAGTAACTTTGGCACAGAAACATAGTATAATGAATGTTAGTATAAAGACAATTTGGAATCAGCGCCATCTATGAGAATGTATAAAAATCAAATCAAGTAACACATGAACACTTTTTGAAAATTAATTTAAATTTTTATCGTGTTGGTGAGGTTAGTAGTTAGTTATTCTTAAAATTCATAGATGTCATTGTGCATTTTTTTCATAAAAGTTGTATCGTATAAATCGTTTTGACAAATTGAAGTTCCAACAAAACCCTCAAAATCTTGAGCAGAGTTCGGATCGTATCATATGGGATGAGTGTACGATGTCCAAAAGGAAGGCAGTTGATGCCGTGGACAGAACACTGCAGGGCATCTGCAGAAACAAACATTTGATGGGTAGTGTCACAGTTCTGGTCAGTGGCGATTTCAGGCAAACGCTTCCCGAGTTGACGCGGGGATCGATTGCTGACGAGGTGAATGCTTCGGTGAAACGATCTTCGTTGTGGTCACAAGTTCGTACGCTGCGCTTGACCATTAATATGAGAGCTCGGCTCGGCGGCATTGCACGCGCTCAAGAATTCTCCAATGTCCTTCTAAGTCTTGGCAAAGGCACTCTACCAGAATAGAGAAGTGGACAGGCGGTGCTTTTAGAGTCTCTCGGTAAAGTGGTATCCATCTTCGAAGTACTCATTCGCTGTGTGTACGTGGACATCAGTCGTATAGCGCACTAGCAGAATTCGTGTGAGAGGGCCATTTTGCCGCCCAAAATGATCGTGCTGCAGCAATTAACGAATGCATTCTCTCGGACATTGATGGGAATGAAGTGGTTTATACGTCGATGAGCACTGTCGTCGAGCAAGATGACGCCACACATTATCCCGTGGAATTTTTGAACTCCCTGTCAGCAAGTTAACTTCCAACGCATACCATCAAGCTGAATGAAGGTCGGCGTCCCGATTATGCTTTTTAGGAACAAATCTCCTCCGAAGTTGTGTAACGGGTGGTGCCTTAAAGTCATTTCCCTCCACCATTGAGGTCGAAATTATTACGGGTTGTGGCGTCGGCGAGGCAGTATTTATACAACGCATTCCCCTTATACTTCATAGCTTCCCGATCCAGTTCGAGCGCGTACAGTTCCCCGTGAGTGTTTGCTTAGTGATGACAATCAATAAGTCGCAGGAGCCGATACTCAGAGCAGCAGGTGTAGATCTCAGGACGAGTTGCTTCTCACACGGACACCTGTACGTCGCTTGCTCCCGCACCACCAGTCCTGACTATCTTTACATTTTGGCTCCTGGCAGTATAACTACCAACGTAGTTTATAGGGAAGTGTTATAAGGTATACTTATATACCTTCGAACGTATTTTTAACCGACTTCAAAAAAAGAGGAGGTTCTCAATTCGACGGTACCTGTTTTTTTTTTTTGTGTGTTTGGTATGCGATTACTCCGCCATTCATTTACATTTAGCAAGTATAATTTCGTGAAGAAAAACTGATGAAGAAGACAGGCGATGGAACTCTTCAACGCATAACAGCAAATTACTCGCAATAGGTACAGTCACATGTCTGTGCATGGTTTATGTAGGTATTTCCATAACATAACATTACCTACGCCTGTCTATTTTAAAAGGTTAAGAAAGAACTTCTTTTGCAATTGTTAACCGATTTCAATGATCCTTTCAAGTTTTGAAAGACTTTCTTTACATACAAAGAAACTAACAATTGCAAAATATTTTTTTTTTTACAAAAAAAAAACAACCTTTGCTTTGGTGGCTTTGGTGGTTTTATTTCGTTCATTATTGGCCGCCGACTTCCGAAACTGGAAAAACTTGAAATTATGTTTCACCTGTTAGTAATGTTATTTTAAAAGTTGTTTACCTACTTATAATGCTATAGCGACACTGGAATCTTAGGTAGGTATATTTGGTGCTGTAGAACCTTCACGCAGACGACGTCGCGGGCAGCAGCTAGTATTCAATATAATATTAAGAATGTAGCATAACGTACTAAAACTTGACATGTTATACTTCTTATTTTTATTTAATTCAATTTATTTTTTGACCTTTTGTAGTTATATATTGTTAGGTTTAGTTATTTATTTATTTTAAGTTTTTGTGTATTGTAAGGCTTGATAATTGAGGTTAGGGAGATATTTTCTTACCGTACTCAAAGCCTCTTTAATATTGCTATTTTTAATATCACACTTATTTACAACCCTATTATATAAGAAAGGGAACAGAAACATGTGGAAGCGCTTCGCAAAAATTGTTTTAGGTTTGATGGAATTTATCTTAAAAATTCGAGATTTCAGTAATTTATTGTAACTAGGGGAATTCAAGGTTACCCTATGCGTGTGTAAGGTAACCTTAAATTCCCCTTTACTTAATAAATATGTCTTTGTATGTCCTCAATAAATTGTGTAGAAATGAATTTATAACGTAATATGAATTTTAACATTATCAATAATATTGACACACATAAATAGGTATATAAAAGTGGTACACCCCATATGGGTATGTTACAATGATACAATAACACTTATTTTAAGATATTCTATTTCCCTGTGACAAACAATAAATAGAATTAGAATAGAATAGAATTTATTTATTCATTTTTGATACAGTACACCAGTAGTAAAATAAATTAATTATGAACCTAACCTAACTGTAACAAATAGAGGTCGCAAAGTGGTCGAAATTAGACCATTTTCTTTTCCTGCATTTAAACTTAAACGATGCCAAAACTCACACTATCTGTGCGTGCAATACATATTCTTCAAAAAAATCTGAATTTTCCTCCCCACGTATACCTATACATATATAATGTTAATAACATTAACATCGGATATACAAAAGGTCGATACGTCTACCATTTTGTAAATGTTACACAAAAAAACCTATCGACGTGGGCAGGACGTATTTTTGTTGACTTTAAAAAATAAAAGTTATCATAAAGTTTATTAAAAAGCTTTAAGTTGTCTTGCCTCGTGCCTCGAAGTGTGTTTCTCTACAATGAGTACTGGATACTAAAAGTTCAGTCCACAGTCCTTGGCCTCCAGCGTATACATAGTTTGTTAGCTTTTCCTAAAGGAGAATGCCAGTAAATTATGGGAAAAACCCAGGCCCGCCGCAGATGAAATGTTTCTTAGATTTTTACGTATATAACATCTTACAAATAAATCAGCTATTTAGTACATTTTGTCGAGTTAATCTTACATAATGTAAGGAACAGCACTTTTTTTTCAGTGTTCGTCACATAGTAAAAGTTGTTCATACTAATGAGTACAATGACCCTTTTTTGGGTTGTGTTATTCTTTCGACATGTTGCAATCTATCAAAAGTCTTTTTGTAAAAAGCAAAAACTATATTGAGAATTGGGGAAATATTTTTTCCTTTCTTTACTCCTGACTATGCCGCCTATTTAATCTGATCACTTCAATACGAGCGCGCTATTTTACAGTGGTACCTAAGTGCCTACGGCAAACAACAACACGAGTGCTCCTGTACAAATCTGGGGAAATCTTCTAATGCCTGGTCTGTCCCTTCTTAGCCTACAAATGCGGCCCTTTCTCTGTTCAAGTTGTAATTAAAAACGCATTCGTTCAAAACGTAAATAACATATTCTTGCACATAAATGAATATTCTATTCTATACTGTGTTTATGTAGTTAGTATACGCACAGATTAATTTATAAATATTGATGTTGTCTTACCTCTTGTAATGGTTACACACTCAACGAAGTCTCACCGGGATTCGAAAAACTGTTGATTTAAAATTTGTCTCCGTATCACCCACACACACCACACATACACAATTATAACTCACGAGACTATTTAAAAAATAACTGTTACTAATCAAGAAGATTTAGGAGTCCATAGTAACGCTAAAACCAAATGTCTTTCATGTTGTGATAGTGACAATAAAACTAAGATTCGCTATTGACCTACGTTTACTTTGTGTTAGTTTTTGACATACCCTCACACTGCATAATATTATAATATCGAATACCGTACATAACAGTGATCGTGTATTCTTAAAGTTGGCAACATCGCAATTACTAATTCATCAATAGTTATTACTAAATTAAATCATTAAATATTGCTCTGTATTGCACTACATTATTGTTTAAGAATTGTAATAATCATCATCACAACTCTCAGAATTTCGTTTAAGATGTCAGAAAGGTGTTCGGAAAGTTTCCAAATAAAAATAAATACACGCTCTTAAGTTACCTAACAAAAGTCACTTAGACCTCAATAAAAGAAGAACGACGCAGGCTCGAAAAGACCAAAATAATTCTATGTAAAAAATACTGCTGCTTAAAAAGAATTCTATTATATTTTATGTTATAGTAAACCAAGCCGATGTCGAGTATTCTGCCAATGTCTAAGGTGAATTTAAAAGTAAAAAGAATTAGTAAAATCCTACGTTTAGAAAAGAATATCTAAGAGCACTTATATATTTTTTTTATTTTGTAAAATCACGGAACCTTGGGATTCTGGACCTTTGGAAGGCGTAGACGGGGCCGAAGGCGACTCGCCCATTAATATGTTTGGATTGAACCAGCAACTAACTTAAAAAATGGCGAAGTTTCATACAAACTTCATTTCCTATTAACCCCAAATAAGGGATGTTTTTTTTACTATAAAATGACATGGGTCACAAAATGTTGATTTTCTTCCATTCACAGTAATCCTCGTGCTTCTTCTATATTTGATAAGAAACTAAAGAAAACTCTTCGATGTCATTTTTAAGAACAGTCCCGTTCGTATTCTATACCTATACAACTTTTCTTGATTGCTTTTAAAATAATAATTTTGCCAAAATAAAGATACAATCTTCGCGGAGCGTAGAAACCCTAACAGTGCATTATCAAAAATGTTACCGAGAATTTTGGGTGGGATTACACACGCTTTTGATATTAGATCACTTGCGGAAACCAAGTAAGGGCAGGGTGAAAATATTTTTTTTTTTTTTTTTTTTTTTTTTTTTTGTTTATATCTTGCGATCAGTCTTTCAGACTATAAGCAGATGAGATGCCTCTTCTAACGTTTGGGGTGCTTCTTCCATTGAAGTATAACCCCATCTTTATATAGTCAGTTTTCGTATTGACTCTGGTCGAAAATGTCTCGCCTCTTTTTTAGTCGGCGGATGCTTTCTGGAATAGTGAGCTGCCCCGCAAGCTGATTCGGATGCTTGAGTAGCCGGGTTTTGTAGTTATCGCCATGTTTACTTATTTCTTCCCTGACCATAGGAATATTAAGGATTTCATGGATCTCTGTTGTCTTAATAAACCAGGGTGCACTGGATACTTGTTTCAAGATACAGTTTTGCGCTCGTTGAAGTATCATTATGTTGGAGGTGCTGGCTGATCCCCAGAGTTGAATTCCATATGTCCATATAGGCTTTAGTATTGTTTTATAAATAAGGAGTTTGTTGTCCATAGTTAGTTTTGAGTTTCTTCCTAGAAGCCAAAATAAACCTCTGTATCTCAGGTTAAGTGAAAATAATTTAATTATTTTTAATAACTTTGCTTTTACGGGTGATATAGACGCTTTTATATTTAATAATAATACCCTTACCTTTATGGGACATTTTTCGCAAGCGGATAATGTTTGTTCTAATCCGTAAACCTGGGTCGACTTGCACTTTGCGTAAGTAAGTAACTCATAATATTATGTTAACTGCTCAAAGCTGCATGTAGTTCTACAAGTGGATACTAAAATGGGTTCATGACTTTTACGTTACTTGACGAAAACTACTAATTCTACAAAGCTCAGATTTATTTTATTGGAATACAGGTTTATTTTATTACCTATATACCAGCGATCCGCCATCAGTAATACCACAATATAAATATTAATACCGTAAAACGGGGTGGATAGAAACTCAAGGGTGAATAGAAACAAAACTTTGAGGAGTTTTTTTACGCTATTTTCATATTGTTTGATACTAACAAGGTGTCGAAGCTATTACTATCAATTATTTTAAAAGCATTGTAGTCCTCGTATGTAACAAACAACGTTTAACTTACGTGAATATCCTCCTCAAAATGTTGTTTCTATTGACCCTTGAGTTCCTATCCACCCCGTTTTACCCGGTACAGTAGGACGACGCCTTTGATCTCTGGAAAAATGCCGACAACTTCTACACGCGTTAGACTTGAATAATACCTCCCGCACTACGAACATCGGTTTGTTCGCAGTGCGGGAGCGGCATTCCCGCGTCTCGCCCCTCACACCCCGCACGATTGTCCTGTCTAGACAGCTTCGTCGAACGACTGTATGTTTTTAGACTGTGGTAATACCGACAGGCGCGTAATGCCACTTAGTCTTATACTTCGTAGAGAAAGAAATAAACAAGTTTCCGATTCAAAATAATTAGCAGATAGATAGCAGTCAAGAAACATGATTTTTTCGGTGTGTTTTCGTTAACTTTTAGATATTGCCGTATTTACAAAATTGTACCTACGATGGTAGGGAACACCTTGTGTGCGGGTACAACTCGCACTTAACCATTTTTATTATTATTTCTGTCTTCAATTAAACACGTAAAAAGTGTTTGTCCATTTTCATAATGAGGTACAAATGTTGTCTATTAAATTAATGTTTAGGGGGCTATAACGGAGGCACAGAGCGCGGGACTAACAATTTATAATGTTAATTAACTTTACACTTCACTTTCAATGATATTGAAAGTGAACTCGTAAAAAGCAGGGTGTGTCTGTCTATATGATACAGAGAAATTGTTAGAAATTATGACACTACCATGTACAGATAAAGCAGAAAAAAAGGGTGCCCTTTTTTTCTGCTTTATCTGTACTAATATATAAAGAGGAAATCTTTGATTGTTTGTTTGCATTGAATAGGCTCCGAAACAACTGGACCGATTTGGAAAATTCTTTCACTGTTGGGAAGCTACACTATCCCCGGCTAACAAAGGCTACTTTTTATTCCTGTATTCCCACAGGAACGGGAACAACGCGGGTGAAACCGCGGGACGTCTGCTAGTCTACATATAAACCCTACAGATATAATAGTTATCTAAGTTAGTTAGTTAAGTTTCTACTTGTCTCTTTATAGTATACGGATTATTTAATTTTTTGGTATCTTACCGCTAAAGTATTGTGACTAAAAAAATATAATTGTTTGTCTTATTTATTTAGGTATTACTATTTTATTTGTAGATAGTTTAAGTGGACATATTTAATTTATTTTAATTAGTTTTATTGTATAGTTGTTATTTACAGAAATAAATATCTTTACTTAATAAAAGGTGATTTTTTTCAGAGGCAGAACCATAAAAGCCTAAAAATTATAACTTTAAGAGCTACTTGAGGTTGTACAGTGTGCAGCCTTATCACTAAAAGCGATCCTTTATAGACCTAACCTTTTCCTAAAATTGATGGAAATAATATTAGTACGTAGTTTGTAACATGTTTTATTTTAATTTTATCCAAAAATGTATTACTATTTTATTAATTACTTAATTCTATTAGTTTTATTTGTTTTTTTTTTCATTAAATATATATTATAATATCTGAGTAATGCTAATCTAGTGGCACTTTTTAGCTAATCAATAATTTTGTTAACATGTGGATAATGTAGTGGGCTGCAATGTTGTGAATACCATCTAAGAACCTATTTTATTGTTTGTAAATATAATATTGTATCTGTTTATTGTCCCAAAATAAATAAAATAAAATAAAATGTTGCAGGAATGAATATTGCAAAAAAATCTAAAATCAATTGTGCAGCTTTTCGAAGCGTAGCCGCGGGAGAAACTAGTTATGAATAACGATTATATGCCAGCGCGTGATCATTACAAGACGTTATAACTATTGGTACAAGAGTAAGCCATACCAGAACTCTATCCCATTTACTTAAGACTCATAACTGTAAATCATGGTGATTGGAGTTACACTTTTTTGTCATGATAAATTTAGTCGCTTCCCCAACTTTTGCATGTTTTTAAAGGAGTATGCATTAGTTGGCTGTTTAGCTGTTCATTGTTTAGAGCGTAGTTATAATGTTAGTTTTGATGTAACTGTGTCAGGATAGCTAATGCATTATTGTAGCTACAAAGAACATGTTATAACTTATTTTTAAAATGGAAGAAAAGGTAGAATTTTCTTAGAGGCATAGTGCACTCGTAATAGGTAAGGAAGGCCTCTTGCACGATTTTGTTTGTTCAAATCCGGGCCAATACCAATGTGCCAATGACATTAATATATAGGTATAACATTAATTTGTATATATTTTTTTTATTTTTTATTGTGGTACAATAAAGTCAGGTGCGTAGTAGTCGCAACCGGCGGCCTGTGTGTATGACAACATGTATGAATGTAAACGAAGCAAAAGAAGTATGTAAGAATCGTAGCATATGGCGCTCTGTAGTTTCTGCCTACCCCCATGGGAAAAAGGCGTGAGTTTATGTATGTATGTATGTAAAGATTGATTAAATAGTGTGTTAGTATTTCTATATTGAAATTGTGTTGCTGCGCCCTAACAGGGTATCATGTATGTACTTTAACCTTTTATAACACCCTATGTATCTACTCATGATCGCAATAAATATTTGAAGTTTGAAGTTACAATAAAGAGTATTCTATTTTATTCTATTTTTAATCATTCGTGTAATAATACTATTTAATTTTTTATTTATTCTGGAACTGTATTGATTTAAATATAGATTGCATGTACGATGTTTCTCATATCGATAGATTTTGTCATAGACACGTTGTAAAAATGGTTTTTGAATAAATAAATAAATTGAATTGAATTGTGACTTTCCTTATTTACTTTCTTGTAGTGACATTTTTGAAGGAAAACATCGATTGGTAGTAATGAGGTCGTATCCTTTCTGTATGAGAAGATGCCTTTGCCCTGGAGTGGGATAGTAACTACAATGGCATCAGGTGCATTCTTTGTACAGGTGGAAATAAGGTTTCAGAGAGAAAAAAAAAAACAATTTCGATACCCGATATATTTATTTTATTTCATCCATAACGTCGATAGTGGTAATAAACAACGAACTAATCAAATAGTGGGTATCCAAACATTCAGTTTTCGAATATTTTACCGCCTAAAAATATTTTTATTATATCCATTACAATATAAATTACATGTATGTATGTAGAGTGACTAGTAAAGGACAGACTCCACTAACTTCACCTATAATTTCATCTATGAAATTGACATGGATAGGATACGGTGTGACCCAGCCTAATAGTAATCGTAGAACATACATTAATAGATCGTTATATTTGCCTTTCCCCTTATATAAATTGAAAATTACATTTAAACGAGACGATATTGAAACATGTGTTCGGAGAGTTAAAATAATGTCTAACATTAAAATACTTTTCAAGTCTTGTACCTCTTAAATTACTCTGATCACACGTCATCGTGATTGGATACTGTTTAAATTGAGTGATCATCACATCCGAATATGACTTTGTGGATGTCAGACTACTTTATCATAATACCTGACAGTTTGTCTTACACAACGGTCAAACCAAGACAGTACCAGGGAGTAACTTTACCAGTTGGTACATCTATGAACGTGGCACACGTAAGAAAGGAAATATTCAGTTACAATAACGAATATTAATCTACATTTTTAGATATAAAGAGTAAATCTATGGACAGACAATTCTTATGCCATTGACATCGTAATTTAAATTATTTACAACAATCGTTATCCGAAACATCAATACCGCCCTTAAAATTATCTTCAATAGAACTGAAATAGATTTTTTTTTATTTTTTTTTTGAATTGCGAAGGTAATAATTTGATATCACAGTAACGTTACATGCTCTGTAACTGAACAATAAATAGACTATACAAGTATACGTAATATGTATATTATAAACATTTTGCATGCGGTAACAGATTTCAAATAATAGGTCTCTCCAGTTAAATTTAACTTAATGTTTACACGACGTTCCTTAGTAGTTCCTCAGATGATAGCATGCCGTCCTGTGAACAAAAATGAGAGATTAAATACATAAAAAAACCAGTGTGCTTTACCCCACACCACTGAAGTAAAACTTCTTTAAAGAAAATGTGATCTCTTTTGCCCCAACAGTAATATTAGAAACGTTTACATAAAGTTTTATATTCCAGCAAAAACACTAGGAAGTGGCGAAGGGTGGGCCGTTTTTGGGGGACTGTCTTTATGTATTTTTTTGACGTTCAAAAAGTTCTGATACTCAGCCTAGTTTGAATAAAGACTTTTGATTTTGATTTTGAACTACATCTATTAACTTCCTCTTCACTTTTACAAATAAGCAAATTTGAAGTGTCATTTTGTAATGTCAAAGTAACAGTTTTTTGTTGTTTTTTTTATGTCTGCCTGTTATCTCCAAAACGGCTGGACCGATTTTGACGAGACTCACACTAGAGATGATGCTATAAGAAGTAAACTACGCACTTTGTATTATATAAATATTTTAGCGTCCACGCAAAACCATAAAATGTTACATTTGACGTGGACGAAGTCCCGGACAACAGCTAGCAATATGTTAGGTAGGTAGAGGTAGGTGCTCTGTTCAAACCGTCCACTCTCCCAATTCGATTCCAAAGTCACCAGGTATTCGACATCTACACAATGGCCCATAGTGGAAAAACCACAAACTAACTTCATTTCACATTTGCATAGTGCCTTGCTGGTCCAGGAATTTAGTCGGATAGACGAGCACTAAGTACCTAGGCACAGTGGATTTTAAGTGGCATTAGCCGGTAGTAAACCGCTTCACACAGACTTATTTAGGTACTTGGCGAACATTGCTGCGCATAATAATTTCACCTTACGAAGTTAGGTGTGTAATAACTTTGGTGATTTAAGTTTTGAATTTTGGTAACTATGTTGATCTGAGTGTGAACTAATACCATGTATCGTGCTAGTTGGAAATAAGAGAAAATATATACATCACCCTTATTTTTTATTAGTATATTTAATTGGTCTACTCTTGACTTCAATCTTGTCCTGAAGACAGAGATGAGGTCGACGATGGAACGTGCATTTTTTTATACCACGAAGGTGGCAAACAAGCTTACGGCCCGCATGATTGTAAGCTGTTTACCGTAGCCTATGGACACTTGCAACACCAGAAGCGCCACACGAGCGTTGCCGACCCTTTAAAAACCTATTTACTCTCCTTTTGAAGAACTTCATACTGTAGCCCTCTGAGAAAACCTCGGCAGGGATCTCATTCCACAATCCAAGTGTCCAATCGAATTTGACAGACTGGGGGCATATAAACTTTGGAACACCGATGCAGGCAGGGAATTCCACTTCCATAAAGTCAATACTACATTTTGCTGGTTATGCTTGAATCCCAAGTTATAGTGGGCGTAACCCATTGCCATCAACCACAAATCCAGACTGCGGGCAATAATTTCCAGTTGAAGAATCCTAATACCTTATTCTTCACCCATCCCCGGAGTCGAAAAAGACCTTATGTTTAGCAGTAGATAATGTTTAGACCAAACGTAGTCAAAACAATCTACATATATTTTTCTTAAAATGTTTTTTATTAAAGAAATACATTTCAAAGTCTTCAGGCCCAGAATAATAGACGCCAAATTCATGGAAATATAAACCCTATTTAGATCTCAGTTCTAATATATAACATCACACATTCTCATAAAATATATTCTTCATTACATTTCGTAACATTCCCGAATATTTTTAATTTATTAATTCCCCCTTACAAAAGCTCACACAATTGTGGGCAATATGAGTGTTTTATTAACAAGAAGACAGGGGTTAAAAGTGTTATACGCGGTGATGTTTTCATTTCACGAAGGTTACCCTTCATTAGATCAGCACTTGGGGTTATATTCAAAATGTGATGACTCGTAATCTCTTCAACACCCTTTATGAGTTACATACTGCCTTAGGCTAAGTCTGCCTTTGTACATTAAGTTGCATAAAGTGTAAATAATTCTGTTTAAGTCAAAACTTTGTTTCCTATGTTGGTGTTTAGTAAATACTAGGTCCTGCTTTTCTACCCGCTCCTATTAGTCAAACCGTGATGTCAAATAGCATATAGCAGCGCTGCGGTATTTATCTTTTTTTTTAAATATCATAACTAATGCTGAGATACGGGTCTTTTTGCCTCGTACAGGTTTTTTTGTTTTTTCCTTCAACCTTTACTCATTTTATTTATTGTTGAATTTTCGTTCTAAATGTTCCTGTGCAACTAAATAAATGATTTTGTCTTTCTAAATATTACCGAATTCAAACAAAGAAACTCTTTGGCTTGATAATATTAATACAGGCAACACAGTTATCAAATTGGTCAAGACAAGAGTAATAACATTAGCTAATGGATTTGATAATTGTCAACTATTTTTTGTTTCTGTAAAGTTCATTGTAATATTCTTTTCAACAACATCGAGAAGTTTTACTTGAGAAAAGTTGCATCATACTAGAAATTAATTATGTAACGTTGGTGCATTTTAACAAACATTTAAACTTACACACGCGAACAGGCAGACCCGGAATAACTACCTATAGAGCATTTGAAATGATAAGTTCTCCTCTAAGTTTCTTTCTGTAAATACTTAGGTTCATACAAAAACTTTTACAGTCATGTCGTTTTTTAACTAAAAGGTGAGATTGCTGACTACTCTAAGAAGAAACACCGAAAGAAACTTAGAGGGCATCACAGTTTTTTTTTTGTTTTTGTTTTTTTTTCGTCTTCTAAGTTTTATTTAATGTTTTGTGTCCACTGTATCGTTGTTTAAAGTAATGTGTGGAAACGTCGTGGATTGTACACTAGCCTATTTTGAATATTCTGTTTTATTTACTGTAACATATATTGTACAATTGTTTGTTTTCCCCAAATAAATAAATAAATAAATCACATTATCTTAGTCAGATTATGTGAGAACCATGCACCTATGTATCTGAAATGGTCATAGGTGGTAGATAAAAAGTGATGAAGAAGTAATGAGAAATGAGGATGATGTGTGTTGATTAATAGTTACCTGATTTATGTCAATAAACTTGCGAACAACAGATCGCGCAAAATCTGGATTGTTCAGCATCTCGTTCACGAACCAGTCCAGGGGAATGCTGTTGAAGAAAGAAATAATTATAATTATACACGTCATTGCATTCTTTATGTGCCAACCTACTTTAGCACAACATCTTATTTACTTCTCGATACGATACTTCTTTGTGGAAGGGGTAACTAAAATCATTTTGTTTAATACTTTTTACATTTGACATTCAAAAGTGCCTATGGCCTCATTAGTCTTCGTCATTAGTGGTCTAATTGAAATAAATGAGTTTATATTTAATTGCTGCTCATCCCTTCTCTGTATAAGAAGAGGCCTTTGCCCTACAGTGAAACAGTGAAACTCTCTGATTATTTTTTTATTTAAGTAGATAATTTCATTAAGAACTTTCCACTGCTTTCAATTTTACACCTTACTAAAAAGTCATCTTATCATTATTGTTTTCATAGACTAGGTAATAAACTTGGTTCCAATCACGCGCAACAGGTGAAGCTAAACTACTACACTTGCAACTATGAAGCTGCTTAAAAAGGTAAAAAAGTCTACTGAACATACATACAAACAAAAAGATAATTTAATATTCAAATAAAACGGGAAATGACACAGCTATCTTGAGAAAACTTTTTGATCGTAACCCTTTATAATCTTCAAAGAGGATTTATTATCATTGGACCGTATGTTAAGTTTCATATTCAATTTTTATGATGATCTCGTGCATACTCATATTGTATACGGAATAAGAACAAAGAGTAAAAGTAAGTTAACAATGTATGTACAATAATGTAAAGTGGGCACTTTATTGCTTTATTTTTTTCTTCAAACCATTTCTTTCGATACCTTCGAAGTAACTAATTTGTTGCAATCGAGATCAAGTAGGTACCTATAAATAATTATCATTTTCGTATCATATATCGTAGCGCTAGCTACGACTCGTAGAACACAGCCTACGAATCGTAGCGCTTAGCTACGCTCGTAGCACAGCAAATGAAAAGTAAAATTTCTAAAGTGTGAAAAGTACGATTTCGGTTGACTGTGTAATGGGTACCATTTAGTTACATATTTAGAAATTACATAATAACTTAATGGAATTATTAAAGAATTTGTCATTAATAGAACGTTAAAATGTTACATTACGTAGATGTATCAATATTATGATTGAAACGTGACATTATTTTTTATTATAATGGAAAAGAAAAAATACTACAATCATGTTTGAGTGTTTTTCATTATTATAATGACAAATCTATTAATATCGTGTAAGTTTTAGTAATTTATTTCCATAAAAAGTGTTATAAATGTACGATGTTGTACTACTAAAAGTCAATGGGACTTTGGCTTATCAGAACAACGGAAGGTGGCTCGGATTCCAGATCGGATCTGTTAAATGCCAAGTCTTATCTGTGAAACGGAATAGCGGCCTTAGAGCGCGAAGGGGGCGATTCGTTTACCCCCTTCGCCCCCGAATCGTCTCTTCCCGGACTTATACAGGATGTTTTTGAAATCATTGGCAAATTTTCCACAGGCTATTATTCTACCCATGAATATGAATAACTTTTATTATGGAAACAACTTTAAAATCGCGAAAAAAAATCCGCTGTTGCATATATTTTGGTCGCATAGATTTTAAACGTGTTCGATGCTTCAATATGAATTCTCTGCGCGATCGTCGACTAACGCAAGGTCTTCTATTTCTGCACAAATTAATTAATAATAGACTTGACTGCAGTAAGCTAATCGAGAGTACTGCACTTAATGTTCCTTATAATATACCCAGATTTCCTATCACTAATATATTTCACGTTCAGCCATCTAAAACTAATATAGGTGTAAAATCCCCAGTTAACAGACTCTGTAGAGAGATGAATTCTTTTTTAAAATCTGTACCAGAAGTTGACATTCATCATGATTCCTTAAAAGTCTTTAAGGCCAAAATTCAACAGTACCGAAGAATGCAACCGAATATTTAAATTTTAATTCCAATACCTACTCAATATTTATATTAATTATAATTTGATTATACGATTTATATATTCTTGAAATTTTTACGTCATTATTTTCTGTTAGGTGTGAATATTTTATTTTGTTTTGTTTCTATTTTAATTTTATTTTAATTTTAAATTTGTTGTCTCTCTCTTTTTTTTATCTCATTAACTCTCATTATGTATGTACTTGTTATTTTATTTTGTTTTCCTTTTTAACTTTAATTTGATTATTTGTAATTTTTCACTCACATGAATGTTGGTTGACCTGTTATTGGCGACTGTATATGTCTGATACTTTTTACTATTATTCTAATGTAATGCTGTATACAGAAGCTGTTGGTTTACCTCAATAAATAAATAAATAAATAAACGTTTGTACTCAACAGCTGATTTTGATGACCCGTGATTTCAAAAACATCCTATATAAACTTCACGTTTTGAGGTTGAAGAGAAAAAGTTTGTGTCTCGTGACCAGAACTTAATTTTTATTGCAGTGTTCCCGAAGCGGTTGGAATAACGTAAGATTTTTTATCAGAAAGTTACAATTTTAATGTGGATCTGATTTTGAAACTACGTTCTTGAAACCAGATTCTATATAACAATTATCGTAAAAATCTGTGATTAAGAATTTAGAGTACAGTACCAAAAATAAGTTTAATGAAAATACGAAACATCTAATAAGAACCTAACTCACTATATCGTATTTAACAGAATTAAAATGAGTTCTCAGTACATTAAAAAACTTTTTTCGGATATAATACAGCATACTTCTTATTTTTCTGTTACAGTACCTACAGCTTAAATGAGCCTGTACTATACAAATAATGGTTATTTGTACAGACGCCAGCACATCAAGTTACCCCAATGTGTCAAATTTCTTTGATCGTTTCTCAACTTTATGTCAAACAGAATAAGGTTCATATTCATACATACATACATACATACATACATAAACTCACGCCTTTTTCCCATGGGGGTAGGCAGAAACTACAGAGCGCCATATGCTACGATTCTTACATACTTCTTTTGCTTCGTTTACATTCATACATGTTGTCATACACACACGCCGGTTGCGAGTACTACGCACCTGACCTTTCTGAAGAACCTCACCAATAAGGTCTATGTATGTCCTTCTAGGGCGTCCCCTCCCGGCGTTCCCACTTACATCTGCCTTGTAAATACCTTTCGTTAGTCGCCTTAGTTCATATTCAATTGGGAAAATTTGACAAATTGGGGTAACTTGATGTGCTGGCGTCTGTACAACAAGAGAGCAAAGTCATTTTTTGCTGCGAGTGCTGATTCAAAGGCACAAGATGCAAAAACTTTGCTCTCGTGAAACACACATAACTTTTTACTTCAGCAGCGAGAACACTTTTTGAAACTAGAAATAAATATTTACATGTTAAATATCAGTTTTATTTGCAGTAAATACTTATTTTCGTTTAAATACAGTAATAATTCAATAAATTACTTTAAAAGACAAAATTATCTTTTTGCTATATTTCTTTAGTTAGTACGAAATCCCGAACGCCTTTGTCTTTGAGGTCGAATTCAAAATCGGAACTTCGAAAGGACTGGTCTTTGTCTCTCTCTTTCTAATGGCGGGAAAGAGATAGAGTGTGAATGTTTCGAATTGTATGATTAACCCAAGGCTGAGTAAGATACTAGTTCGCGGCTTTCTGAATACAAAAATTAAAAAGTTACTTTTTATCACATCTATTCAAAAAGAGCTAGTTTATTCCTCGTAAACAGGGACCAAAATAGGTCTTTAATCCCTAGGGACCAAAATTGATTTGAATTTGGAATGTGGATATTGTTAGTAAATGTTTCAATCAGCAAAGAGGTGAATCACAAACCATGCGGGAACAATTTATTGAATATGTGACTGGCTGAAAAACTGCAAGCGCGCCAAATTTAAAAAAAGTTGATGAAAAATAAACAACGCGCGAAATTAAATGCATTCTGCTTTCGTTCGTAGTTGATTCATATTCAGATTTTAGAATGATAAAAAATGAGTGCGTCTTCTCCGAGTGAAAGTATTATTTATGTCTTAAGGTTCTGAATTGTACGTAAATAAATTCTTGTTCATAAGTTGCACTTACTTATTTTCGCATAGAGGGTGATAAAAAGTAGAGTGTCCACCTCGGGAGCAACACTATTTTAAGCTCGAGTGACATACTACTCTCGCCTTTAAAATAGTTGTTTGCTCCCTAGATAAACAATCTACTATTTTATCACATCTATTCAAAAAGAGCTAGTTTATTCCACGTAAACAGGGACCAAAATAGCTCATTAATCCCTAGGGACCAAAATTGATTTGAATTTGGAATGTGGATATTGTTAGTAAATGTTTCAATCAGCAAAGAGGTGAATCACAAACCATGCGGGAACAATGTATTGAATATGTGACTGGCTGAAAAACTGCAAGCGCGCCAAATTTTAAAAAAGTTGATGAAAAATAAACAACGCGCGAAATTAAATGCATTCTGCTTTCGTTCGTAGTTGATTCATATTCAGATTTTAGAATTATAAAAAATGAGTGCGTCTTCCTCAAGTGAAATTATTATATTGACTCCAGAAACCATTGTATCGGACGCTAAAAATGTGATGGAAAGTCTTTTACCTACAAAATCCCGTGAACAATAAGTCAAAGCATACAACAATTTCATCCTTTGGAAAAATGCAAGAAGAGCAAAATCTTTTTCGGTTATTTATATTTTATGTCTTATGGTTCTGAATTGTTCGTAAATAAATTCTTGTTCATAAGTTGCACTTACTTATTTTCTCATAGAGGGTGATAAAAAGTAGAGTGTCCACCTCGGGAGCAACATTATTTTAAGCTCGAGTGACATACTTTTAATCCCTTGCTGCGCTCAGGATTAAAAAAAACACTCTCGCCTTTAAAATAGTTGTTTGCTTCCTAGATAAACAATCTACTATTGTCTCACTCAGTGAGCAAAATCGCATTTTGCTCACTGATTTCAGGCAGCAAAACCTACATGTTTGAGCTACTGAAGTGAAAACAATATTTACTATACAAAATTTATGTACACGAGGCTTCGGATTCGATCACGGGTGGGACAAAGCGTTATTAAGTGTTTTTAACCGACTTCAAAAAAAGTAGGAGTTCTATGTTCGTGTGTATGTTTTTTTTTATGTATGTTACCTGATTTCTCCCCCATTTGTGGACCGATTTTCAAAATTCTTTTTTTATTTGAAAGAGTATACTCCCGAAGTGGTCCCATTTTAATTTGGTGAAGATCTGGTGCTGATCTTCGGAGATATACAACGGAACTCTTCAAAAATAGACAACAAATTTGTCGTGATTGCTGGAATCGCTTGGATGTTTATTGTTTATACAATATCATGATGTATCATCACGCCTGTATGCTCTGAGGGGTACGCAGATGTGTACAATATACCTAGATTTCGACAGTTAGATATGTTAATTTTAATTTATTAGGGATAAGTGGATCACCCTTTTATCATGACATGTCATTGTAATGTTAACAATTAACAATATAAAATAAATTCATGGCAAATATATGTATGGGAACAACTAAAAATGGAAAAATATAAAACATATTTGCAAAAAATAAAACCGACTTAAAAAAAACACTAAACGGTGTAAAATAACTCTAAATTCGGAAGTCGGTGGCCCATCATAAATAAAACAAAACCACCAAAGCCACAGACTTCCTAATTTAGAGTTATTTTACACCGTTTAGTGTTTTTTTTTTTGCATCTAGAATTTCTCAGTAGCAGCTTGGAATCAGGTTTTGTGCCCCACTGATGGCAAAGGCTCGCCTCCTATTACGTGGGACTTTAATATAACCACTACTGGGTGTACAGCAGGTACAGACGCCATCACATTAACTCCCCCAAAATGTAAAATTCTCCCAATTCAACATGAACCTTATTATGTTTGAAATAAAGTTGAAAACCTATCAAAGAAATTTGACACATTGAGGTAGGTTGATGTGCTGGCGTCTGTACACCTCTGCCTGCATATTAATAGAATACAATAGAATATTCTTTACACTGCTTTGTAACTGCAGTTGATACTTTGTACTGCAATTTGTATATTGTACTGCATCTCAACTAATACAAATACGATAATTGTGTCTTCAAGCCATGCTAATAAATATGCCACAAATCCGCGCCACGCATTCGAACAACCAACTACCACAATTCGAACTCAAGGAAATGTCGACAAAGCGTTCTGTGTCGTGTCTTAAAACCACAGGTCCAATACTGAGAGGTGCTTAGTTTGGTGCGAATTAATACATTATCGGTAAATCGAAAGACCGTAACATTTACTGAACGGAATTTAATACCGTTATTATTATTGGTATCAAATACGGAAATGCTCTAGAAATCCATAATATTCTTTATGGAGGTCTGATTTGAAGAAGTCGCTACCGACGTGCATGACTGACCAGAAGGCCAAATCCCATGTATTATAAAATCATTCAGAATGTAGTCGCAAACTCATCTCAGCCACAAAACAGCGAAGAGCACTATATTCACATTCCGCAAATATATCTGTGGCCCTAGTGAAAAGGGGTATAAGTCCAATTCTGTCGAAAATGAGTTAAGTGTACCAAAGTGATCAGAAAAAATGCTCTATCGTATCTCTAAAAATAAGAAAGTTACTTTGTGTAAAAGGGTCCAACTGACACCAAAAAAAACTGTAAAAGTCGGTTTTCTGATCACTTTGGTACACTTAACTCATTTTCGACAAAATTGGACTTGTGCCCCTTTTCACTAGGGCCACAGATATTTAAGCGAGCTTATTGCCATCGAACATAACCCCAGTTCCCGCGCCTACTAGGAAAATCGAGTTGGAAAAACCTAACTGAACTGTACCCGACATGGGAATCAAAGCTAGGACCTCATGCACATTACTGGCACTTCCAACTACCAAACCAAGAAGGCAACCCAGACATTCCAAAGACTTCTCAAGACTTGGAACAATATATTTCCGTCCAAACCCACTGAGTAGCGTATTGTTTAACATCAATCCGACTTGCTCATTATTACTTTCTTAGAATCCAGATACGAAAAATAAAGTTAAAATTGAAATGACAGTACGATTTGAGCACCTTATTCGTAAATAAAAAGCGGCTTACAAAGTTTTGTATAGAATTCTGTCATTCTACCGATTAGACCAATTGTTTGCTGAGAGATCTCAATGTAAATGCTTTATCCCAACACAATTCGCTTTGTAAATATTGTCAGGTAAATTAAATTCTCGGGCCCACAACCGATTGAGTAGGATTATTATTCCTATTATTTATTTATAACTTTGTCTGCTGTTTTATTAGCTTACCGATACTACTATTGGTACTGTTTAGTTATTTATTATTATATTCCTTTTTTTTATTATTGATAGGCACGCGTTTGACCACTATCTTACCTGATGGTAAGCGATGACGTGGTCGACGATCAAAGAGATTTAAAAGACTATAGAGCGGGCATGTCATGGAAATGTCATAGAAAAACTTTGATCCCATGTCTCAGTAACGCCATTTAGAATAATATATGAATATTGGAGCGGCAGCGGAGCGTACTAAAAAAAACTCATAGACTTGTGTCCAGCAGGACACACTTTTTCGGACGAAAATTTTGTTTGTGATGTCCGGTCTATAGGTATTGATTGTCTTTGTCGACGATGAAGCACGCTTGCCTAGAAGCGACCTGTTTACTCTTGACTTGAAGACCCCTAGGTCATAGCTATCAGGAAACACCGACTCCGTCAGAGAATTCCACTCTTTAGCTATATTGCTATGTTGCAGAAAATAAGGCTTGAAATTGCCATCGAACAATCTACAGACGTCGATTGTCCAGGGAGCACTGGATGAAACAGAGCCCGGAAAGAACGTCAATCGGAAGACTCCTTTCATAAAAAGCTACTAATTAAAGTTTAACTAAACTCCTTCTAATAGCCTAAGCTGATTCTTAATAACAGTGGCTTCACATCGTCCAAACTTCGAGTCGAGAGATCAATCTCTCATATAACCACTGAACGAAAAAATCTCGGAAAATCACACAGATTTAAAAAGAATCAAACATTTTATCTTTCACTCACTCATACCTTTATGAGTTGATTTCTTTTACTGTAAATTTATACTCAAAGAATTTAAAGATGATATTAAAGACTTTATTGAATTCCTTAAATCAGTAGAGCTTAAAGTTAAGTTCAGATTCAACCTACTTCCAAGATAGTAAGAACGAAAATGTACAATATTTAATATTGCGCCCCACTTCATATTTCTTCAGTGTACAAAATAATGGAACCACAAATACTGTTTTTTACTAAAACCATACTTTTTTAAAGTTTTCCTTAAATCACCCGTTGTTTACCAAATTTTACTTTATCAATGAAAATGTTCCAAATCTGTGAAGTGGCATTAAATTAACGTACAAACACCGTGACCCACAAAAAGGTAAACAAAGGTAAAGGTGGCTCTAAATAAAGGTAAACACGTTATTGTTTACATAACAAAAATATCACCTTGACATATAAAAATTATGTGACTTTAAAAATATTCTTTATATATCTAATCACTGGCATGAAAGGTCCACAGATAACAAGACAGTAACAACTCTTAATTACAAACTGTCAGTTTTCATACCATAAGTACCTTTTTTCAAATCAAGTTTGGCGCTCGACTTTCATTCTAGAACGCGGATTCAAAATTCAAAGTACCGATTCCTAATAACTAGTTACATTCATAAATCGAATAACAAATTATAGTGATAGAAATTAATTTGGATTCGCAGTTGCTAATTTCGTAGTTTCATAATTGGTTTTCGTGACAATAATCGGTCTTGCAATCGGTAATAAATTCCGGTTTGGTAAGGTTTCATAGTGAATTTCGTATTACGACAGTAAATGTTGCCATGTAGAAACTATAATGGAAAATTAATTTGTCTTATATTGTAATGGTTTGCTACTAGTTTACATTATATATTATGTAAACAACACATTTATAATATTACAAATTTGTTTGCTTGTGACTTAGTTTAATTTATTTATTTATTATGTATTTCATAATTAATTTTGGAAAGCAGGTATCATGTCCCAACATACCATATCATAAAAAAGTATATTATCAAATTGGAGAGATATTAGATTTTATGGCATTTTATCTCGATGCACAACATACCATTAACATTGGCAAGTTTTTTTAAATAATCAAAACACAATCATAGATAAACCTTTCAAAAAAACATCTTGGTGCACATTGAAACTGTGTTCTAATAGCACTTGCCAGCCATCCGGGTACATAGCGAAATCCTATTAGCTACTCGAACTAGACTCCAATTTCTACCTTTACTTATATTGCCTACAAATTCTTTCTCCACGACTCGTGTATTAACACGAAACCTCTTTTGTTCAATATAAATAGAACTCGATATGGTTCCAGTTCTATTTTCAATTTATTCGATATTCGTATGAAAACTTTTTGAATGAAAAAGTGATGTGTTTAAAAATGGAACTACTTTAAAATGGCAATGTGTTCCAGTCAGTGTTGTTGGATTAGTTTTATTATTAACTCAAAACTAGAAATTTATACAGGGCAATACTGTGACTTTAACGATATGAATAGGTTGACCTTTAATTTTAATAGGAAAATATCGGAGAGTCTAGAGATAAATATAAGTCGAGTAGGAGTCTTACTATGAGATGAACTCGACAATATATGAACGAACATAAAGATTACTTATTTGACAGAATGAAGAAAAGAGCATTTTTAACCGACTTTCAAAAAAGGAGGAGGTTCTATGTTCGTGTGTATGTTTTTTTTTTTTTTTTTTTTTTTATGTATGTTACCTGATTTCTCCGCCATTTGTGGACCGATTATCAAAATTCTTTTTTTGTTTGAAAGAGTAGACTCCTGAGGTGGTCCCATTTTAATTTGGTGAAGATCTGGTGCTGATCTTCGGAGATATACAACGGAACTCTTCAAAAATAGACGGCAAATCTATCGTGATTGCTGGAATCGCTTGGATGTTTATTGTTTATACAACATCATGACGTATCATCAAGCCTGTATGCTCAGAGGGGTAGGCAGATGTGTTCAATATACCTAGATTTCGACAGTTAGGTATGTTAAGTTTCATTTATTAGGGTTAGGTGGATAACCGTATTATAATGACATGTATTGTTAACAATTAACAATAAAAAATGAATTCATGGCAAATGTTTGTATGGGAACAACTAAAAATGGAAAAATAAAAAACTTTTTTACAAAAAATAAAACCGACTTCAAAAATAACACTAAACGGTGTAAAATAACCCTAAATTCGGAAGTCGGTGGCCCATCAAGAATAAGACAAAAGTACCAAAGCCACAGACTTCCTAATTTAGGGTTATTTTACACCGTTTAGTGTTATTTTTGAAGTCGGTTTTATTTTTTGTAAAAAAGTTTTTTGTTTTACAATTCGATTGTTGAGCTTGTTGATTGTTGTTGTTTAAAGTGCATATTCATCAGTATATGTACTTTAAGCTAACCCAAACTATCAAACTTTCCCAATTGAACATGAACCTTATTCAATTTGTAATAAAGTTGAAAAACTATCAAAGAAATTTTACACATTGGGGTAGCGTGATATGCTGGCCTCTGTACTTTGAACCCTTAATATATTGCCAGTAAATTAATAACCGAATCTTCGATGATTTATTTATTTACAAAAGTTGGTTGCTTTATTCCAATCTTGTGACGTAAGTTAGTATTATGTTTTCACATTACGGGATAAAACAGCGACTCAGTTATCATTTATTTGTACATTTTTGGCCGGACCTCGTAATGAGATCTTGTTAGCTCTGCCAATAGAGCCTTCAACACAATAAATATCTGAATAAAAGTGTTCCAGTGACACGGGCTACTCATTTTTGTATCTTTATTGGATATCTTGTATGTCTATGAAACTAGGTAGCGAATACTCATATAAATTTATTATTTTATTGTCAACACAAGTTTATACAGAGTGAAAGGGTCATAGTTGAACATCCGGACACCACATGATCCTAAACAAAAGGAAAGTTTTGTCGGCATTTCCTAATTTCCAAGATTTAGAGGGCCCATTTCTGAGTGTGCAAGTCACCCCCTGCCATTTTATTTGTGTATTTATAAAGCATTGATGAGGCAGGGGCCCATAGTCCTTTCATAGTACTAGGTAACCAGTTCATCTTATCCACCCCTAACCTATAGCCCAATACGTTAGTTGCTTTAGTCTGCAATAGTCCTGCACTAGTCGTAGGTTTTCCTTGAGTGCATTTGCATAATGCATACAGGGAAAATCTGCGATTGGTGTCTCACTGCATTAAAAACGACAAAGGGCCTCTTCGAGTTGGATTAGACCCCTCGTACGCCTTGCAAAGGTCCGGAACCCAAGGGTTCCAAGAAATATAAGCGCATAAATATAATAATAATATTTCACAACTTCCACACAACGCCATCTAGCCCCAAGCTAAGCAGAGCTTGTGTTATGGTACTAAACAACTGATAAACATACTTGTATAGTTCAAAATACACACATATTATGGATAAATTACACCCAGACGCAGAAAAAATGATCGCGCTCTTCACACAAACATTTATCCTAGGTGGGAATCGAACCCACGACCTCCGACACAGCAGTCAGGGTCACTAACTAATAGACAAACAGGCCAGTCTCCGCAGTCAGTTTGTCTCTGCATGACCTAAAGATTGACTGTTAGAAAAGGCCTATGGCATCAAGTCCGCCTCTGTACATTAGTGTGCTGTGTGAAGAATTAAATAAAAAATTAAAAATTTTTGCTGTAGGGTCCAGAATGATGTCAAGAACTCATGGAGATGTCCTATGTATTTTTCTCGTTCAAAAAGTGCATCATCTCAGCCTTATTTGAATAAATGAGTTTTGATTTTGTTTTTTTTTATTGGTTTTATGTCCGTCGATATCCCTTCACCCTGTATAAGTTAAATGGGACAATTAACTAGATATGACTGACGTCGATAAACACGAGAACTTTTATTCACTTCTCACTTGTGTTTACCGGCAATAAAAACTGGCGAATCAAATCAACAATAAAATGCACTCTCCACACGCTCGTACTAACATAACATCACGGCTGTCTTCTCTAAAGGGGTAGGAAGAAGTGTACCTGCAGTACTTACTTTGTTTTTGTCAGTTTTCTTTGTGTACCATGTACAATACGCGCCACTAAAGCCGAGACTCGACGAGCGTCAGTAGTTGGAAGCTTGCGCAGGTCGTGTACGAAATAGTTATTTATATGTATTACTTAGGCAGGGATTTGTCGAGGACATTCAAATTATCCTGCCTCAGACCTCATACCGCGTAAGTGTCCTTTAAATCGTCTACTGCGCAAGTGAAACGACGTGGTCTGTCAAGTCTCATCTTTCGTGGCGCGTATTGTAATAACTAATGCTAAGGACTACTATTGAGAAATCCCAGAACTAAACCTGATATCAACGCTGATTCTAATAAATATTGAACAGTATTAGAAATCGATAAGATTTCTCGTAATAAATAAAACTATTACCTTTCCAAAGTCTTCTCGTCGTTGGATTCCTGCCCTTCCCGCTCGGGGGCAGCCTCCAACATCTCCCAGAAGTTGTCCAGGCCGTACACTGCTGATAACAACATCACATTAATACCAACACTGAAATGAATATCTCTTACATCAACACTTTCACAGGCAATAACAATCGAAGTTAGTAAGTCATTCGATTGCCAACACAATCCCAGCCCATTCCAATCATACACGAAGTGTCAGTAGTCGTAATTACATTATCCTGTATAATATCACACCCACAAGAACATATATAATGCACAAAAGAGTTTCGTCAACAAAACTGACCACTAATTACTTAATTAAATAAGGAGAGAGCAAATACCTGTTGCTCCCTATTAACCGCACAATACACATTCACATGACGTAATAAGCGACATTAACACCCTCACATCAATCACAATAAAAGCTCATAAATAAGAACCTGAGAGTCGATCTCATTAAAAGAGATCTCTCGGTTTTCTATCCAGAAATGAGACAAGGTACCTACATTCATGTCCGTATCAGCGCTACACACGCACATAAATACGGCATTGGCGAATATCATGAATAAAGAGAATATTTTTTGACCATCTAGTTTCTACCCCACGAGGGTGATACAAATAGGTAATCTAAACAAAATTGATCGCACTACTTGTTATCCGTAACAATGCCGTATTTTAGCGCTTACAATTTTCATATGATATCTTTTGGCCACAAAAAGCGAACAGAAGCACCAGTGTGTGTTGTTTATTTTAATGTTTTCACTTGTGTCAAAGTTTTGCATGTTTTAATAAGTGAGCATGGCATATTTATGTTGGCCCAGTACGCCGTTCGCCCGTCCCCTAAGGCTTTCATTCGGTCGATACGAATATTTGTGGTATAAATAACATTTTTGCGGCTCTAAGCCGGTTTCCCACGGACGACAACTAAAAATCACCGATAGTGTGTGATTTCTTTAATATTGGATCAGAGATTATCTCGACTAATACCTCGATCATTCTTTGGCAAAGGAGCCCTTTTCCCGTAACCTCTGGCGATAAGTACGTTTGAGTTCGGCCTAAAAGTTCCTCTGGTCACTCTAATTTCTTCCTCTGTTGAAATGCCAATTCACGGTCGTAAATTATTTTGGATCACCGATGGAAAGCGATAATAAGCGTTATCTTTTTTATTTACTGCAAGCGTCCATTTAAAAAAAAAACCTTTTTCAATGTCCACAATATTACAAGAAAGCTTTTGAAGCTCTTTTAGCGCTGCGTTGAGATAGTTTCGTCATAATTTACCTTCATCATTTACGTCATCATTACCAGTCCTTTTGCCAAAGTCGTGGGCGATCAAGAGGTTGCTCTTGGGGTTAAACTTCCTGCGAGCATGAGGTTCGTAGCTGTCCTGGTCTGCTGATGTATCAACGGGAGCAAGACAATGTTCAAAATGTTACTATGTGTATGTGTGTAGTATAATCAGTAAAAAGCAAATAAAAAAACAAAAGTCTAACACCAGTCGATGTGGCGCAGAGTTCCTTTCGTTTCGACGAAAAAGCTCAACACACAACATTCTCCAGTCACGGAAGACAATTGAAAATTTTTCAACTTTGATGTTTAACTACAGTTTTAAATTCTTCTAGTGTTAGAACGTTCAATCTAAAGTTGAAAATTTTCGCCTTTATTCAGAGAGAAACGACAGTCTATAAAAATGTATACCAGTATGCGGATCGCGCTTTGTTTTGTTTCAAAATGCATTTTTGCATGCTTTATTTGAGCGTGATACACAAACGAAATACTATACGTGACTTCTCTCTGAGTAAAGGAGTTATGGTTACGGTTCTTCGCATTGAACCCACGAGTACATAATATCGTAACAAGGTTTCTATCCTCTCACAAACACCTGCAAAGCGTCACTTCAGAAAGGGCCTGTCCAAAGGTTTCGCGGACCATTTCCAAATGGATTTTAGCTTTTATTCCCTTACACACGTTCGGACTGTGTTTAAGTCTGTTACACAGTCCGGCATTCAGTTAGCTTTGGCGTAATTTTTGCCATTCACAGAGATGCGAGACCGGAAACTCAATCTGGTTCGTGGTGGTACCTTCGCCGTCCAACTCCGGAGCTCTTTTACCGAAATCTCTTGCGACCCCAACAGTGGGACTCTTAAAGGTGGGTGACCCGCGGTGCAAGCGGGTCGTCGGCGTTTGTTGCTCTACGTCTCCTTCAGGAATAATGTTACCATTCTTAGCTTCGTTACTGTTACTGTTACATCTCAAAAAGGTCTACCACTGGTGCGCCGGAGCGCCCGCAATCTACCCTCAATATAAACTTATTTACCCTTCGATAACAAATAATAACAATATGTATTGTACGTTTGAATGGCACAATTTCATCGTCGGAAAATTATGGTAATCGGAAATATTTCGACAGAATACTGATAGAGGAACTTTATTGAACAATGAACAGTGAAAAGTTGTAGAAACTTTTCATAGGTACTATTGTAGGGTAATTTGAATTTCAATAAAGGCTAATGCTAAGGTAAGAGGATTGTGGATATATTATTCTGTAATTTCTGTATGAATTATGCGCTCCATTAGCGTTTAACGAGCGCAACTCATAAGTTGGAAGGCTAGGAAGATGGATGTCCACTATTGTGTTCTAACTCACATACATCACTCGGGTCCAAATGTTTATTATTACTTCATAAAATGTAGTTTAATCTTATTAGTACACAACATTTTCTGATGGATATGTTATCCCAGTAAAAGTTTACGTGGTAATAGAAAATCGAGGCAAAAAAATGGATGGAATGTGGGTTTTGAAAGAGTCAAGTTTTAAAAGAGCCAATGTGGTTTTAGCGTATTTAATAAATACAAATCCCAAATGAGTTCGGCTCTTAATGAGAAAACCCAGGACTCCTGTTTCCCACAAATATTTGACAGCTCTAAGAATTTTTTTTTTCTACATTTAATGTTTTACCATATAATTTTTTTGTGTTTTAAATACTTATGTCAAATACCTATGTATGGTATACTTATGTCGTGCAAAACACATGTTCGTGTTAAATGCACAATATGTTATAAAATAAATAATATGTTAATAAGTATGTTGTTGTTGTCAATATGTAATGTTGGTTGTGTTGCAAATGTGTTATATTCAGTACGTTTTTGCAAAACCGATTTTCTGAAATATTATTTACGCAATATTATTTAGTGCAAGGTTCTGTCGTTTGGTGGCTCTTTCAATCTCAACGTGTTAAAGAGATTAAAAAAGCTCATTTCCTACTATTTACTTACAAAAATAAGATTTTGATTACCGATAGATATTTCTTTATAAAAATATTTATGGCAAAAGTATTTTCGTTTACAAATAAATCACCCTAAAATATTTCTTCATTCAACTAATCACATTTACGACTCAACTACAAAAATTCACAGTTTTTTTATCACAATTAAAGCAAAATTTGGGAAATAAGTTAATTTAATATACACTAAGTACTTTGACACACTAAACTTATTTATGAAAATTGTACACATCTACTTACTGTTTTTTCATTACTGAAATGACACAATGAGTTAGAAAGGAAACTTCATTCATTCGTAACAATTCGACTGAAAGGTATCTAGTACAGGGCAAAAATATAATAATTTGTTTACAATCTCCATTTAGCTAATAACTTAAAAGAAAAAAAATATTCAATCATTTACTAAATGGTATCACGTCTGTATGCTCTTGAGCCTATTGTCACCAACCGGCCACAAAACCTTACTCCGAGCTGTTATTGAGAAGTTCCAGATGAAGAATTTCCAGACGAAAACCACAATAATCCTGCCGGGCCCAGAAATTGAACCCAGGACCAACAAGGCAGGAAGAAGAGGATGTACATTTAGTAAAGCTATAGCCAATTCCATTTACTTTTCTAATTCTACTAACATCCTCTTCGCATACTTAACCTAGATTTAATAATTGTAAATGTAACTATTAAATGCCATATGTTTGATTACTCACTACATTCTGTCAGTGCGTCTAGTACATAATTGTAAAATGAAAATGTAAAAGGGGTGGGATCCTGGTGTCCTGAAACACAGGCCATGCGCCTAGCTTAGGCACCAATCTCCCACAATATATTATAATACCTGAATTGTGTATCTTGTCGAATCTGACCATTGTAAACTAATTTATGTATATTGTGGTGAGAAAATAAAACTTTATTATTAACTATTAACTTTATTATTATTAACTTAAAAAATAATAAATTGTACCTAAGCGCAAAACAATACCGATTTACTGTTCTATCACACAGGCTAAGAAGATGAAGAACACTTAACACTTAGATAATGTCTTGGTAAAGAGTAAATACACATTAGTATGTCCTACTACTCTAGGTCACGCACAATGGTCCAAACATGGATTAAGTGCGGAAACCAAATCCCGATAGATAGATGTCCTACTAAAGAAAGTGCAATAAGAGGGAACTAATACATATACTACACATTGGTGCATAAAGGGGCTAACGACATCGAATTGTAAATCTACAGAAACAAAATCTGAAAAAGAAGTGCATTAGATAGTAACACCTAACAACATCCAGATTGGTGCCGGAAAAAAAAGTATATGCTCAAAAGAAGAGCGTGGTAATGAATCAGAAGAAACTTTTTGAACAATAAAAGTACAAAAGTGAATATTTAAACTGGCCGTAGGCGGACTTTTACGATATCAGCTCCCAAAACAGAATTTTATGTTTTTTCTTT
Source organism: Euplexia lucipara (assembly GCA_921972225.1). Lineage (NCBI taxonomy): Eukaryota > Metazoa > Arthropoda > Insecta > Lepidoptera > Noctuidae > Euplexia > Euplexia lucipara. The sequence continues at coordinate 15,355,025 of OV179155.1, read as the reverse complement.
TAACTTTGAACGATTGATAAAAGTTGTAATTAGATGTCGTGGACACCGCTTAGGCCTTGATATAAAAAGGTAAAAATAAATCTAACCACGCGTTTCAGGGTCTTATTTTTTGGGCTCCAAGCTTTCTGGGTTCAATGTCCGCTAAAATTTAGTTATCATTGTAATAGATTCTAATGAGGTAAGATTTTATTTGTTTGCACCAAATAAGTTCTGGAACTACTGTAGTGATTTTTGCCATTTTTTCACCAAAAGAAAACAAAATTATCAAGAAGTAACATAGGCTATACTTACATTTATTTTTCAAAACGAAGGGAATAAGTAAGAAGTCAAGGACGTGATAGCTTTGGAACAACTGGTATCTACACTAAGACTGCTTGGAACCCAGAAGATTTTGACCAGAAACTGTGCAGTAGATACTCAAATCCGTATTACAAAAGCCCACTAAAACCAAGCATTACTTAAGACTGTCTTAAAGCCGTTTTAGAAGAAAAGAAAAAAGAAAGTAAGTAGTTCATTTGTGCTTAACATTCCGCACATCACATATGGGTCGCACACGTGGAAATCACTAAACATAGCTACGGCACCGGCTTTCTGTGATATAAATGGAAAATGAAACTACCCACTAAATAATGCTAAAGTCTTTAGTAAGCTTTTTTAGTACGGAGTTCGATACCTCTAGCATGAATGTTTGACGAAAACATAACATCGGAAAGTACGATTTTAAAATTGAACAGTCATTTTGCCTATATGATTAAGTTATTTTTACGTTTTATTTTTACCAAATTGTGCTTGCCTTTTTTATGATTATATTTAAACTGCTTTATATAATATATGCGTGGATCTAACACTGCTAACCAGTATAAATAAAACTTAACCATTGTACAGAATTCTGAATTTCCTTTAGTTTACGCCCCAGCCAGCCAGTTTGGTAAAATTGGCTCAAATGTTGCATTTTAATTTTAAAATCGTTCGAATCGGCGTTACGCTTGTCAAGAATTCATGCTGGGGCTACAATACTTTATGCTAATACTTACGCTCAGCCCTGGTGTGTGGCCTGTCCCGCTTGCCGAAACCCCTAGCAGTCATCATCTCGACGTTCTTGAAGCCACGGGTCGGACGTTGTTGCTTGGTGCGTGTCAGTCTGCCCTCAGGAGCTGCAGCTACCACGCAGAGGCATGCTGCCGCCGCCACCACTACTGCCAGGTGCATTGAGAAATTCATTGCTGGGGACAAAGAGAGGATATTGTGGTTAATTTTTGACTGAGAAGCAAGAAATAAAGAAAAGCAATTGTTTGGATGCACAGGAAAAATTTAAAAAGAAAATATTTTTTTTACTAAAGCCAAAAAGGTTTCTATCTCAAAATTGGCTGCGATATTTAAAAAAGAAAGAAGAAGAAAAGAAGAAGGTACAATCATCTTCTTTTCGTGTGGTAACTGACTAACCTGCCGGTCAATTCAGTAAAAGTCACCTCATAAAAACTTAAGTGAAGTGAACTGTTAATGCTTACCATTAGTATGGAATGACAGCTCAATTTGCTTCATTTCACTCCAGTTTAACGGGGTGATTTTTACAGAATTCTTGCCAGTTTGTTTGCAATACCTACGTTATTTTAATCTATTTCTGTACAATGTGAGAACCAGTGCCAGCTCTTTTTTGAATTTTACCTATCAACGTCCTATAAGCAGTTAAAGGTAACAACCATCGTACGCAAATTTTTCAGTACCAATGATAAAAACTAGACATCCCATGTTATTGTGGGGTTAGCACCTAATACTGTATCCTCTGACGAAGTAAAGTGTCATCCAACGATGAAATCCTTCACGACTCACTCAAAGGCCGTAAAAGCCTGATGGTAATGGATGCCCCTAGTATCCACTAGGATATAACTACTAACTATCCACTACGACTTTGCATTCCACTCTTGCTACATTTGAGAGTGATGGATGTATTCGAAAAACAAAGTGCCTGTTTGTTTTCTTCTGAACTCTGAAGTAACAAAAAACTATCACGTTCCGTTGTCGGCAAATCCTTTTCTCTAAAACACGATTACGAGGAAATAAGTTTTTCCAAGAGCATGATGTCAACTTTTGCGTCAGCATTTTGTTGTACAAGTCAGTGGTAAACATAAGTGGGTTAAAATATTTTACATATCTCTTGCTCTGTAAGTACACCCTTACACCCCTGAATGCCGGGGTGTATGACTATCATTACAGCATAGGTTTTGGAATTTGAAAAAAGAACTGTCATACTCATACTGCACGAAGAATATTTTTAAAAAGTTAATTTTTTTTTTCTCGGTATCGATTAATTACTCGAATCGGAATCTAGACAATCTATTTTAATTAAATACACATTTTTTTCTTCTTATTAAATGTTCATTGAAACCTGCTGTCTTGTTGTTTACTTACCTCACAATCGATATGTAAAGCAGAGTATTTATCTCGGGCGTAAGCATCAATTGCATACTCGGGTTAATTAGCGCCTTCGCTTCGCTCAGGCGCCAAAAACCTCGTATGCAATTGATGTCATACAGCCCTTGGTTAATAATCTACTATTTTGAAACCGATATAAATGTTTCTTGTACCTACATCTTTTAAAGCATATTTTTTTATTGTTAGCTTAATCTCTTTTTTATTTTTTTTATTTAAAATGTCATATGTGAACCTGAGAGATATTTATTATTCAAATAAAAATGGTAACACAGTGGTAATTTTAGTATTAAATCAGACTTTTTGTATAGGCTCAATGAATGTTGAGCTGAGAAACTGTATCCAGACACAGTCTAAAAACATACAGTCGTCCGACGAAGCTGTCTAGACAGGACAATCGTGCGGGGTGTGAGCGGCGAGACGCGGGAAAACCGCTCCCGCACTGCGAACAAACCGACGTTCGTAGTGCGGGAGGTATTATTCAAGTCTTACGCGTGTAGAAGTTGTCGGCATTTTTCCAGAGATCAAAGGCGTCGTTCTACTGTATTAATATTTATACTGTGATCCAGGCATCGAACCTCGTCCCAAGTGAGCATTCAATAAAATTTAACTAAGGAACTTTTTTATGTTTCACTAGCTTCTGCCCGCGACTTCGTACGCGGATCCTGTTGCTTATGCCAGCGACAATGAGGTCGTCGAAATTGAAGATCTGAAACGTCTGATGTCGAATTCTAAAAGCCCGGGGACGGGAAAACAATGAGATGCGCGAGACGATTCAAGACGTTCCAGATTTTTTATTTTTGTTGGTCAACAGGAAATGCCATCAGACTGAACAACTTTTGCTAAGACGTCATTCCTATATATGTTATAGTGTAGCTGGGCTCTTGAAGTTCCACATCAGGGGTTCCGGATCTTCAAATTTATTCTCTCAGCAGAAAATGCTCATCACGTGGAACAATTTTTGCTATGGCACCATTTTTGTATCTCCTATAGTTTAGACGGTCTGTTGCGGTTCTGCATCAGGTGTTCCGGATCCTCAAATTTATTCTCTCAGCAAAAAATGCTCATCACGTGGAACAATTTTTGCTATGGTACCATTTTTGTATCGCCTATAGTTTAGCTGGTCTGTTGCGGTTCTGCATCAGGTGTTCCAATTTCCAAGATAAATTATAGCCTATGTGTTGCCCAGACTTAATATCTATACAACAAAAAAAAATCATTCAAATCCGTCCAGCAGTTCCGAAGATTAGCGTGTGCAAACAAACAGACAAACAGACAAACAGACAAACAGACAGACTTTTTTTTTTGGATTCGTGCTCTATTACTGTTTCTAAACCCCCCTCAATTATAATTTTTTAAATATATTCAATGTACAGACACAGTTTTTTTACAGTCTTATTATATGTATAGATGTATAGATTAAGAAGATTTTTTAAACTACAGATGTTGACGGGGTCTTCATGAAAATTAGGGGCACCTATACGTGACAAACTGCGCAAGTATCCCAGGGATTCAGCTAGAGGTAGTAAAAGAAAGCTGTGTAGTTTTAAACCCAACACCCCAATCTTTAGATCGATCTTTGCCTGCAACTATTTAGGGATAAGTTTGTGAATCTGTAACCTTAAGAATAACATACAAGCAGCAGTTGAATACTGCAAGATTAGGATTGCAGATACATTATTGCTCCCGATCGTATGTCAGTGAGAGTCTGACCGACCCCTCCGTTCGGTTCAAGGTGGACATTCGGAAAGATTTACACACGAGATAAAAATAAATTCATTAAGTTATCACCAACTTGATGGAGAGCCAGTTTTGCAGGTAGGTATACTTACTTACTTCACAGTGATCAAACACAAACAAGTTAACTTGTTTAATGTTCTTAAAAGGTCTTAAATAAGTTAGTAATTACTAAAGGCTTCCGAGCGCTTCTTAATTAATAACAGAAGAAGAGACAACTTGTAAAAATACTTACAAACGTTAACATAAACTCAAAAGCTGCCTGAAATAACAATTGTAGACATCATTTAATGATAACAGCTTGTGTTTGAAATGTCTTTAGTTTGCGTTTTCAACTACTTTGTGCTCTAAATTTCGATACTGACTGTTATTTAATGCAGGATAGGGTAATGGAATAGTTGATTTCGGAGGTCCCTGAATCTGAACAAACCCTGGACACTAATGGGTCTCAATGGGCCAACATTGACCTACTAATGTAGTCCAAACTGAACTCTACTGGACCACCGGCAAGGCAATACATACCTATGGCTATGTTCCATGGGCAAACTGGTCAGGTTATTTGTCTATAAAACTTTTATTAAATTAACATAAACGTCTTTATTCCTACTAATTGTGTATCTTAGTACTTAATTAGGATTTTAGGGCGAAGTGTCGTTGGACTTTGTTCAGCAGATAACGTTAAATAAACAAAAATGGCGGCTTTTTAATTAAGTCTTAAAACAATGTATTTTAATGTAAATATTTTGCATTTTTATCAACTGATAAAAACTTATATTATTAAAGTAAGAACTGCGATTATAATTACGTTTTAGAATGATGTTTCACTTGAACAAATTATCCTTTTTGTGGTGCCCAGGTACGAAAACCAGACAATCCCAGACCCGCCTGATAAAAGTAAAACGAACGCCGAATGACAATTAGCCAAATAGCCAAATGCAAACGGTTCAACCTGACAATAGCCTGAATGCTGCAAAATACTGCAAAACGCTGATTTGAGTGTTCAAAAGCAACAGACGAAACGTAATCGCTAATGAGATACCTGCATAGTGCATTGTACTTAAAATTGGAAATAGAAATTTTAGATTCCATATTAGAAGTTTAATATTCTGGCGTAATGTACTACAGGTTCAACTGTTTGGGGATAATAGGTGTTAAGTTATGCAATTTATATATTTATATAGGTGTTAAGTTAATTTCGATTTTAGGTAGCTTATCTCTTTTGAGCCAGTTTGGAAATACTTTACATCATTTTATGACGTAAAGTTGCAACCTGCAAAATCAGTTTTAGATTAACCATGCAGTTTTAGAGGATTAATTTTGGTACATATTTGTACCGTATTTATTACGAAATATATTCTATCATTCGTAGCTCTTTCAGTTGCTGTTTATAAATGTCTATGATGCACAAGGAAAAGTGTATTCTATTCCTAGAGTAAGTGTTTAAAATCATAATAGGTAGGTACTTAGCAAAACGTATTGGTCACATTTATGAAAAATATTTATGTCCTTTACAATAAAAAAAAATTACAACCAGTTTAAATACTTTGTTTACTGCTTTACAAACTATATTTATAGATCTTTATGTAAATCAAGTAGAAGATCACTACATGTGTTACTGACATTCTAATCAAAACTGATCATACAAAACGTCAGTACCGAAACACGTACACACTGCTCTCTAATTACGTGCCCAATCTCACACTAGAATCCAATCAGATTGCGACATGTGTACGTCAGTAGGTATATATGGAAGTAATTTTGTCACACAATATTGCAATGCTCTTTGGACTGTGGACTCCCCAGTGTTACCGTTCCGCCTCCACTAACTGGTATGGAGCCAGCGAAGCCCTAATCCCGAGCTAATCTAACGGTGTATACGGAAGTAAATCGCATTATAATACACTGCAACGTTTAACCTGTTGTGCAACCGTATTTATAGCTCACCCTGAGTGAGGACAGGGCCAATGTCTGTGTAGCGTTTTTTTTTTAACCGACTTCATAAAAAGGAGGAGTTTCTCAATTCGGTTGTATTATTTTTAGGGTTTGTTACCTCAGTACTCCGTCATTTATGAACGGATGTTCAAAATTCTTTTTTTCATTCGATAGGGTCATAGTAGCAGATTGGTCCCATTTGTATCAAAACTCATATCTGATGAGGGCTCCTCAAGAAATTGAGGGAACTCGTCAAAAAATATAGGTACACACGCATTACGCATTGCACCGATTTTATCATTGTTAGTAATAAATCAAGCATATTCTTTAGAAAGTATCATTTGGTAAAGAAAAACTGATGAAGAAGACAGACAACGGAACTCTTCAACGCATATTTTTCACCTCTTAGTGTTTTTTTTTAAGAAGTCGGTTGTTTTTTCAAAAAGCAATTTACATAACAACATGACTACATTTACCAAATTGTTAGGCACCTACTTATAACCTATACTAACTAGACCAATTTATTAATAGTACTTACACTCCACCACTGGAGTGAAGGAGTCAATTATAAGAGGAAAGCTGACAAAAATACTTAGTATTTCTGCCACTATCTGTACACTTTTTTGACTTACCATCCTGTTTACCTTTAGTTTAAATATCTATGGTACAGACGCCAGCACATCAAGTTACCCTAATGTGTCCAAATTTCCCAATTGAATATGACCCTTATTCTGTTTGACATAAAGTTGAAAAACGATCAAAGAAAGAACACACCGGCGAGGGAATTGTTAATGAAATTATAAAACGTCTACGTATGTCATAATTGAGAGCTTAATTGACTAGATTATTGATGAATTACATAATCATAGTGTTGTGTTTTTTTCTTTCTGGCTTGACTTCATGGCTTTTGGATTAGCTATACTTCTGATGTTGCCATATAATATAAATCTTAGTCAAGTTGCTTAAAATGATTGGCTTTACATAATGCATTAATATACTTAGGAAATACATGTCTGCATCAGAATACAAATGTTAAAATAAACACGATTGTTTGTGCTAAGATTATAGCGGACATATCCTTTTAAATAGTTTTAACCTCTAAAAGTTAAAAATAAAATATCTTTAATTCCTGACTTCCTATAAAAGTATAACCAAAGAAAAAACTGTTCAGGAATTCAAACTCTGTACTTTTAGATATTTTTCATAGGCAGACGCAAAAAAAAAATGTCAACAAAAATTTGTTTGGGAGTTCGCCGGTGTTCGTTGACACATTGGGGTAGCTTGACGTGCTGGCGTCTGTACATTTGACAATAAGGTACTAGAGTTTGGCTGTCATTATTCAAAGCGGTATACTTGTAGTTGCCCTTCCGAACTTCCAAAGGCAAGCCGATATGGATCAAGTACTATGGACACTACGCCATTGTTACGCCCAGAATCGCTTATTTTGTTTATCTGTTTCGGGCTGTAATGTACTGAGAAATTATTGATGAAAAAATAAAATAAACTTTACACGACACGGAAATAATATAGAGGAGGACGGGGCTGCAAGTTCCCGGGGTAAGTTGTTCCGATGGCAATAACTTTCTAAAGAAAAGAGATAGCAATAGGTAACCCAAGACAATCATAACCCCCCTATTATATGCGCACTTACACATAGCTGGCAAAATGTTGGTGTACTGAACGTACACCTCTGCTAATCCTATTGGGAACTAAAGGCGTGACGTTATGCTTCAACATTAAGGTTTGAAAGTGAAATGTCGACTACACAATTTCCCTTTAAAAGCTCGAAAAAAATGGGAATGCAATCTCAACTCTTGCCATAATTAACAATTTAATTTAAGTGCGCATTCATTTTTAAATTAACGAACTCAATCAGACTTGCCTTTTCGAGAAATTAACGTGAAACTACTGCAAAAAAAAATAGGTCCTGAATAATTTTATTTAGCAGTAACCGGGGTTATTAAAGTGCCGAGTGGGTGTTTAAAAGCCGAGCTTCACAGGAGCTTTAAAATAGTTTTAATTACTTGTTATGTGCAGTTTTACGTCATACTTTGAATTACCAAAGAGACGTAATCATCTGCGTTTTTTAGGTGCGGGGTGGAAATTTGTCATGAATGTCCGGGGGGGGATCTGTCCGACTCTTACTGACTAAAACCACCCCCGTGTTCCGTCTTGCACCTGCCACGAGGGTTATGGGAACAGAATATACTTCCCCTACAAGCCCATGAAACTGACCCCACCGTAGTTGAGAAAAGGCTATGCAGATAATGAGATAGTACCGATACGTTAGTAATACAGGGTGACTCATTCAAATGGGTCAGTATGGGAAAGTCTGAAACTATAAGACATACGAAGATCTGTTCTGAGGAACCATGTCATCGATTTTAATAACAAGAAAAACTGCATTCATAAATTTAAAAAAACATCTGTACTCCGTTCGGGAATCGAACCCGGTTATTTTGAAAAAAAAAAACCTACACTATTTCTATTTAGATATCGATTGTGTAGGTCTTAAGCAGTAAATGTCTGTATGAAACATGATGTCTAAAATGAATAAATTGCATTGTTTCCACTTCTTTCATTTATTTTAGTAGGTGCTCGAAGTGACCACGTTTACAATATTACTACAAGAGTACAGATGTTTTTTTAAAATGTATGAATGCAGTTTTTCTTGTTATTAAAATCGATAACATGGTTCCTCAGAACAGATCTTCGTATGTCTTAAAGTTTCAGACTTTCCCATACTGACCGATTTGAATGAGACACCCTGTATAATACAAAGGAGCAAATTAAAAACTTTTTGAATCTAATAACAGCTCTCAGACGATAACGATTGTTACAATAAACGAAGGAACAACGTAGGTACAACGACCGTAGGTACTGTTGATATTAATATGCCCCTGTACATATTGCAACAACATCGATCGTAGGGCTCGACACTAATTGATCAATGATTCGGATTTTATCGCCCTATGTCCCGCCGGCCGCCGCAATTGACAATCTAATAAACTCGTTCGTGATTTAGCAACGAGTTATGTTATGGTTCTTAGAAATTCTAGCAGTTTTATATAGCAAAACAACGCGGCTAACGTTGTTTTGCTATATAAATTATTTTGAAGTATATTGGTAGTCAATTAAAAAATACATAACTTATTTCAACTGTGTGGGGGTGTAGTACATGATTAATATTTACGGTTATTTGTATTTTAAATCGAAAAGGGTAATATTCAAAGGTTGTCTGTATTTAATAGTATGGGGGTATAGGTAAAGAAAAATAGTTTACGTTCTTTCCGCAGACCTACTGTATATACACACAAAGTTTCATAAGAATAATGTGATACGAGAATTGTATATTTTAGAAGAGATTAGAAGATATTGGACTTTCAAAATCTATTATAGTCAAAGTTATAAAAATACTAATAAGTATAAAGTAGTATCTTTTGAGTAAAGAAAGAATGTGAAATACTCACAGTCTTTAAAAAAAAACCTTCTTACTTTCTTATACGTAAAAAAAAATAAAAAAGTAGTCCTAATAGAACAAGAGCACCGTTGAAATAATGCAAACAAAAGGCCAAATACCTTTACAGACAAAACTCAATTGATACATACCTTCCATTTAAATTGGAATCTCAGAGTAGAAATGTACAGTTGCATATAATTTTTGTTCATTCCCTGCATTTCCACAGAGTAAAAGTTGAAATTCCCATTCTAGTTACGTGGGAGACGAGTTGAGATATTGTTAATGGAAAGTTATATGAATGGAACAATGAACGTTATGTCACTGAACAAAAAAGGTAAAATTCCAAAGGTCCTACTGGGAAATAAATCCAATCCAAAACGAAAAATTATGAGCATACCTACTTCTTATATCAGTCATTGCTAAAGCATGGGACGATTATCTTATCCTGGCGATTTATTTCAGTGATACATAAAAATAATAATACCAGCCTGTTTTTGTCCTACTGCAGGCCAAAGGCCTCTTCTCATAAAGGGAAGGCACGACTTTCGGACTTGACAAATTCTTTCACCGTTGGGAAACTACACTATCTTCATGTGACATAGGCTACTTTTTATCCTTGTATTCCCACGGGAACGGGAACTTTACGGGTGAAACCGCGAAACGTCTGCAAGTTAATAATTTATAAAGAGGAAAGATTTGTTTTTTTTACCTTTTAATCGTGTCAATTAGAGACACAATAGAAAGACAATGACAGCGCGGACACCGGTGTCCACTTGGGGTTTAATGAATTAATGTAAAGAATAAAGTTGAAAAGACCAATTTGAAAAATTCTTTCACCGTTATGAAGCTGCACTATTCCCGGGTGGTGTAGAATACTTTTTATTTCTGCATTCCCACGGGAATGGGAACTATGCGGCTGAAACCGTGTGACGTCCGACAGTATTGAATAAAGTGGACCTTCTAGTTTTTACTTTATGGCAAATCTACGTCAACCCCTAATGGTGTTGAATTGAGTCGTTGTGTTTACGCCACATGAATATAGATGATGTTTTAACTACTCGAACCAATCAGGATCACGCCTTCAATACTAATGGCGCGAACTTTTAGACGTTTTGCTTCATTTCCCTTCACTTTTAGTTTAATAGGTATAATTCGTCTTTGATTTAGTTTAGAAGTAGATAGGAATATTTTAATAATATTAAAGGATTGATAGGTGACTAGGGTATTTTAAGTACCTCAAGTAGTCTGCCTTAAGAACGTGGATTTGAAATTATATTACTTAAGTAGTTATCTCCGATTTCCAAACCCTTAAATCTCAAGCCCCTCAGACGACCCACTGACACTATAATGTACAAACCAGTTATATTATTTACTTACAGTAAATAGAACGATATTCACCCATTGAATGGCAAAGTTTCTAGTTTCATGTCAGGTGCCAAATTCCAACAACTAAATTAGTAATATTCTAACTTCATGCGTTTTAGTGGCTAAACTTTCTTGATATTGAATTCCTCACAATCACAATGGTATTTTCTACTAGTAGCCAAGAATCATCACACTTACTTAGATCAATTCGTACTCTGTGACTTCGCGTTAAACCGCATTAGAATTTGCGATAGGTACTATTGTTCCCAACAAGTCTTGTAACCGACTTGTCAAACTCATGTTGTGCATTAAACATATATTTTATATGTTTTGGTGTGGTTACAGACATTTTGTTTAAAGATAAATTGTCTGCAAGTTTTTGTATACAACTAGTCTTGACCAATTGTTTAGGTGTAAGCGAAAACAGGAGACGCAACATGTTTTGTACATGATATAAACAGAAATTAGTCGATGGAACTTGATTTAAAGTTTCATCATATTTAAAACTAAAAAATCTAAAAATCTAATCTAATCTATCTTAAATAATACAGCAGAAAAACAAACGAAAGTGTTGTTTTTTTTCCAAACATATTATTAAATGTTTTCATTTTAGTCATTACGTTTTTACTGTTAATTCATTTGATTGCGACACGTGAAACATTTTATGCATATTTATAAATATAGGTGTGGTATGGAAAATTAAAACCATACTGTAAAACCACCAATTTTATACCCAGTGAACATCCCAAGGGCTTTTTAAAACAAACAAACAGTATTTCCGGCAACAATTTGTTTTTTCAAGTTCAATTGGGAATAGACAGCACAATTATTTTTTCTTCCCGCGTAAATTACGAGGAACGAGTAAACGTTACAAATTGTAAGTCAACGGGGGAAATTAGCATATCTTTTTTTTGTGGTTCAATCTTGTTTGCTACTAAAGGTTTGTTAATCGAAATATCTTCTTTTTTTCAGGTTTTCGGGTACCCAAAGAATGCCAATTGGACCATTTTACAAAGCCGCTGTTGATCCGTCAGTCTGTAAGCCATGATGGGTACCTATACTCCATTTATAAGAAAGATATTCGTAGAAGCAGGAATACTAAAATTCTATATCAAAGATAAGCTAAATATATTGTACGTAAGTAGTATTTGATTTCTTTTCATATTTGGTGCCTATTGTAGTTTTGTAACATGCTTATTGACTGTAGGTACTTTCATTACAAAAAAAAATATTTTTTAGCTTTTATTAGACAAAAGTTACAAAAATGTAAATTAAGTTATAGACAGTTTAAAAAAGGTGTGGATTTCTATTTGTCGCCGTGTAACAAAAAAACTTTTTTGCAAAAAATAAAACCGACTTCAAAAAAACACTAAACGGTGTAAAATAACTCTAAATTCGGAAGTCTGTGGCTTTGGTGGGTTTGTCTTACTCATGATGGGCCACCGACTTCCGAATTTAGAGTTATTTTACACCGTTTAGTGTTTTTTTGAAGTCGGTTTTATTTTTTGCAAAAAAGTTTTTTATTTTTCCATTTTTAGTTGTTACCATAAAAACATTTGCCATGAATTAATTTTATATTGTTAATTGTTAACAATACATGTCATTATAATAGGGTTATCCACCTAACCCTAATAAATTAAAATTAACATACCTAACTGACGAAATCTAGGTATATTGTACCCACCTGCGTACCCCTCAGAGCATACAAGCGTGATGATACATCATTATGTTATATAAACAATAAACACCCAAGCGATTCCAGCAATCACGACAGATTTGCCGTTCATTTTTGAAGAGTTCCGTTGTATATCTCCGAAGATCAGCACCAGATCTTCACCAAATTAAAATGGGACCACCTCAGGAGTATACTCTTTCAAATAAAAAAAGAATTTTGAGGATCGGTCCACAAATGGGGAGAAATCGGGTAACATACATAAAAAAAAAAAAAAAAAAAAAATACATACACACGAACATAGAACCTCCTCCTTTTTTGAAAGTTGGTTAAAAATAAAATTCATTGCCTTGCAATAGACGTAATTTTTTGGCATATTTTTGACATATTGCGGAACCCTTCGTGTACTCCACGCCACTTGCACTTGACTGGTTTTTATCTATCTTTTTATTTATTATACCTTATATTTTTAATACTTTCATGTAATACCTACCAATTGTAGCAACTGAAATGACAAATTTACTCATAGGTAAAATCACCATATTAACTAATGGCCTTAATTGGCCCGTAATTAACCTTTTATTGATAACGTCCCTTATTAATTTATTTTTGGCATCTTGTAACGTTGTTGTCAGGCCGAAAGTATCCCGTACACTGCAGGCCCAAAATAGCGTCCTTTAATATTTACAAAGGAATTATAGTCCGCAGGAATCTCTGTATTGCTTCCATTATTTTTAGAGTCAATGTGAAGCCCAATGAAGTGGAAATCTTCAGAGGCCCATGAAATGGTTGATTTTTTTTTATTTAAATCGAATGTTTGAAGTTACCACAGATAGAAGTGTAGCTTCTTTCCCAAAGTAGGTACACTTGTATCTGTGGTAACTGGTCAAAAAGACATGGTCCAAAAGTATAAAAATGTTTTTCCTTTTTCAAATTGATGAAAAAATATTTAAAAAATAATTAGGTTAAGGAGTGGAGGCTCGTACCGTCACAATTCAGTAAAAGCTGCACCTTGTCGTGACTTCACACCAGTGCTGCCACCTTAGCGCTTTCGGAGTTAGATCTAGCGCTTTTTTGGAACATTTAGCGCTGAAATTTCAATTTTAACTCCTAGCGGAAAATATAGCGCTTTTTTGGCAGACCTGGCACAGACACGATAAACGCAAATTTACATAAACGATTGGGATTATCTTACAAAAAGGCTACATGTCGGGATGGCTACCGACGGGAAAATCGTTGTTAAAACTACGATTTTCCCGAATGTTCTAACACACGTCACGTCAAACCAAAAATATAAATGGAAATTACAAAAACCGCAACCTGGACCTACAAAAATTCAGTCTACAGAACCTGCTCAGACAGCGAAAGCGATTTAGGCTCTTTATTAATTTAGATTTAAAATGATTAAAACAAATTTTTGGTAGGTATTACTTGTGTGTGTGTTTTTTTATGCAATCTAGCGGAATCTAGCGCTTTTTTCAAGCACTTTTAGCGCTTACTGGCTTCAGAGAGGTGGCAGCACTGCTTCACACGACATCGTACAATGTATCCCCGTAATGTTATGATTGGGTACGTTTTATAAGAAAAAAAAAATTTAATCCTTTTCTTAAATTAAAATGACGGACTATTAAAACCTAAAATGTACTCATCTAACCGGTATCGTGTTCTATACATATAATGTCAGACTGGAAGCACTGTACACCGCTGAAATTAATCTTAAACTCATTGTGCTAATGGCGTCTGCGAAAACTGCAAGCTATCAATACATTTATCTGTGTTTATTTTAGTATTTTCTTTTCCTTACATTGTGCATCAACCGAAGAGGAAGCCATACAGATCAATGACGTAGGTATCCGTATGACAATAGATTGTTACGACATCGGTAGTCTAGCTCAGCGTCTTCCTTATTTTAAAGTATTTATGCGATACTACACTTTTATGCACAACGTGTAATAAAATACGAATCTACAGTATATTATTGGGTATGCCTTTGAACAAACCAACCACACAGTTCCCGGTTTATGTACCTCTTGTAAGTTTGAATCTAAGGGGCAATGAAGCTCGAAAAGTCTAAGGGCGAGACGCCACCAAAGCGGAGACGATAACCATCGACAACCATGTGTGTTGCAACCAATCATTTTGTACAGCTCAGTGCTTAGCTTCAGCACAATACAATATCCTATTGGCTAATTACGAGATATCTCCTCTTGTCTCCGTGTTGGTGGAGTATCGCCCTTAGTTCACGGACACAAAGTCAGCGGGTAGCGGGGCGCCTAGCGGAGCGGCCAGGACTCAACCGGGCGGCGGGCCCGCAACGTTTTACCAGCGCTTCCCGCTCCGCTGCCTTCGAAGCCAGTTCCATATCAATCTATTCATTGAAACACGCCGCGCCCGCTATCCCCGCCGCCGCTGCCCGCTTGGTCTCCGTGGTCTTAGAGAAATGTGTCAACTGCTTTAGGAAACTATGTTTATCTGTTGAAAATTGATACAATCAAGTCAAACTTGCACACGACAGACTTTTATTTAAATGGGTATTGTTATAGCGGTAACATAGTCTGTAATTTTTTTCAACTGTCTAACTATTACGGCTGACAGTAACTACTACCACTAACAGACATGTGGACGGTCAAATGTGTTGCTGAGGAGTTTGGTCCACCACTTCTTCTTTCCAGTAAAAACACTAGGTAAAGTAGTAAAGGGCTGGCGTTTTGGGAGACTGTCTTATGTAACTTTGGATGTTCAAAAAGTGCTGATACCCAGCCTAATTTGAATAAATGATTTTTGATTTTAGACAACGAAGGCTGAGTAATAGGTTTCCATTGGCACACATTGTTGCATACAGAACCCTTAAAAAGTACAGTTGCCGTGTTCTTTATGGGCATGACAATCCACATTGCACTCATTACATAAACAGAGTTATAAAGATTACTTCATCATTTCAAGTCACCCCTACATACAGCTAACCCATATTATTGGTGAAGCTAAACTTTTAATTGAATAACAGGAACGCCATGAAGCATTACCAATTACACTAAAACCATTCTAACCTCCATATTTTGTCACCAAACGAAAATGGATTACGTAAATATATACTTATAATTACGCCAACTGGGCCACATGGGACATTCCGTAGTGTTTTTGACAAGTATGGGCAAGTTCCCGTGTCTCTAAAATTGACAAGCAACGGACAACTAACTGTTTGAAACATGTGTTGTACTTCGTAATTAGAAAAGTTAATGAATGTAGAGTAAAACAATGTTTTATGTGATTACGATGTGTCATAGATATTCAAACTTTGCAATATTTTTTTCTGCAAATGGTACATATCACCTCGCTAGTTTAAGTCACAAAGGATTAGGCAGGTACCTGTAGTCCACCTTTTCTATTTTTTCATATCTTCAGGAGGTTAGGTTGGAGGGAATGTTTCAGAACTGAATATTTTCAATTCAAATAAACTATATTATAACTATGCCAAATATTACAATGTTCCGCAAGCGCAATACTCTTCAAAAGGGATTCGAAGTTTTTGATTCACGTAGTAATTTATGATAATGATAAAGAGGCAAAATACTTGGACTTATTCTCTCTTACGCAAACTGTGTGGGTTCAATTCCCGCACACAGCCATTATAATTCTGAAAACATGTTCTAGAGTGGGCAACGTTTATATAAAACGAAACATAGACAGGATAATACGAATGTCAGAAATTAAATATTGAGTTTGGACGTAGGTGTGTCCACCTACATTACAAAGATACAAATATTATTTAATAACTACAGTTATTTGTAGGTATCTGACATTTATGGTAATGTTTTAATTTGAGAGAAACATTGATAAAAACCGGACGCACTATCATAGTTATCGAGTTAGAATCTAAGGCACGCAACCTCAACGTATTTGGATGCATGCGGACATGCGCGCATTATTATAATTATCTCTTGTTTCAAAAATAGTGAAGGTCAAAAAACACACCTGAGAATATTTCTTGACGGCATGTGAAGTTAAGTCAGCAACAAATGAACGGCATAAGCATAAAACAAGAACACTGTTAGCCATTTACCACAATAAGAACAAGAAGTAAAGTTAAGATGAAAAGTGTCACAAAATAAACACCCAAAATGCATAACTAGATTTAAATTTGATGTAGAATTTTTCATAGAATTACCGTTTTATATTTTTTTGCAGATTTATCATCTTACAGCAGCTTTATTGTTAACCGAAGACGGTATTGTCTCAAAAGGTCACACCTCTGTAGAAAGCGCTAAAAGCGACGAATTCGTTCCAATCCCCTTAAAACTTTAGACATTTGTCACATTTTGAATAATACAGGTTCTATTATATATTCAAAATTTAACCATTAATCTCATAAAATTTATGTTAAAAGGATTCTATGGTTTTGTTGGGCATTGCCTACTTAATAAATTTGGGCGTAATATCTATATTACTGGTGACCAATGCTGAATTATCTTCTCTTATATGTAATATTCTTGTGTCACAGTGTTCGTAACAAAACTCCTCCGAAACGGCTTGACAGATTCTTATGAAGTTTTGTGTGTTTATTCAGTAGATCTGAGAATAGGACGTAAACTAATGAAAACTAAATAGACATAGCAAATTGATTCTTAGGCGGAACGAAGTTTTACGGTTTGCAAGTCTTCCTATATCATAATACTTTCCAAGTTGGTCTATTCGCTGCGAGCTCGGTACTCATCATACCCGTCCTGAGTTCGATTTCCAGGTCGAGAATATACACTTGAGAGCAATAAAATCGCACACCCCTTGTTATTTGGTTTATTACTGATTGTTTTCTAAAATCGAAAGATATTGAGTAAAAATCATTAGACAAAATTAAAGCATACAAGCTTAGCTTTACAAAAACATAAAATTAAAATCATTGACCTTCACGTAACTTACAAAAACCGACCGTACACCGAATTCCCCAAATTCACGCGTTTGCGTTGTCACTACTTGCACCCTTAGCCGCAGGTATAAAAAGGTCAGTTTATTGGAATTTTTATTCAGTTGCATACCGAAGGTCAACGTGATAACATCTCTACTGGAAGCATACGGATTTACTGGAAAAATATGGATACCACGCCCGCAGAAGCCGCTCAAGTTATTGCCTTGCTCGAAGCAGGCCATAACCAAAGTGAAGTTGCTCGACGGCTAAATTTGAGCCGCTACTCTGTTCGTCGTGTATACCAGAGGTTCCAAGAGACCGGTGGCTACATTCGGCGACCAGGATCTGGCCGGCGACGCACAACATCAGAGCGTGATGACCGCTTTCTTGTGACAAGGTCTTTGAGAAATCGGCAACTGAACGCGGTTCAACTGGGAAAACAGCTTCGAGAAGTTCGCAATGTCAGTATAAGTCGGTGGACAGTTCGAAGAAGACTAGGTGAAGCAGGAATGACTTCACATCGCCCAGCAAATGGTCCCAAATTGACCCACAGCTCACCGACAAGCCCGGCTACAATTTGCTAGGGAACATTTAAATTGGACGTATGACCAATGGCGGGCTGTTATGTTCTCTGATGAGTGCAGAATGACTTTACATGGTCATGATGGACGCTCTAGGGTCTACAGAAGGTCATCAGAGCGATTTTCACAATGCTGCATAAGCGAACGTGTGGCTTTTGGAGGTGGATCGTGTATGTTTTGGGGTGGCATAATGTTGGACAATAAAACTGACATTGTATTCATCACTACGGCGAATACCGGCCCGAGATCGAGAAGTTTGACGGCTGCACGATACGTCGAAGAAGTGCTCGAAGAACATGTGAGGCCGCTTGCGTGGCTTATGGGAGAAGATTTTCTCTTAATGCACGACAACGCCAGACCGCATGTCGCTAGAACAGTTTGCGACTACATGGAAGATGTTGGAATCACCGCGATGGAGTGGCCAGCTCGTAGTCCTGATCTCAATCCGATTGAGCATGTCTGGGATGAGCTAAAAAGAAGAGTTCGAGCAAGAAGCCCTGCTCCTACGCGCCTCCAAGAGCTTCAACTTGCCATTGAAGAGGAGTGGAACGCCATACCACAAGATTTCATGGTGAAATTAATACGGTCCATGAAAAACCGATTAAGAGCTGTAATCAAGGCTAGGGGAGGGAATACACCTTATTAAAAAACAATTTGATCAAGCATTTTGAGTTTTATTTTTATTCTTTGTTAAGCTAAATTGGGTAATTTTATCCGTATGTTGGGTTTTGTGCCCTAAAACTCCCTATGGGTACTTTTTTTACACTGTATTTGATATCATTAGAAAGGTACTGAAGTAAACATTCAAATAGTGTAAGTTTTATTTTAATATGTATTCACATTTATGAAAAAAACTGCTTTAACAACAAAAAGTCAACGTGTGCGATTTTATTGCTCTCAAGTGTAGTTGAGTTTTCCGAAATTTTCCGAAAATCTGAATTTGTGTTTTGTTGCGATAGCTCTTGCTTAGATTCTAAACATAACCTCTGCCTAAAGTTTTAGGGAGAATACGTGTGAAGTACATTTTCTTTTCAAAGAAATCTTTTCTACGCAAAATAAGGATCATATACGAGTATTTTCCAACGTTATACAAGGCCCAACAAAATCTAGACATATTTTTAAGAAAGCGTACAAAACAAGTTCTTTACACAACAAATAAAAAACTTAAGTAAGAAATTCAGCAAAAGTGTTATAAGCCGAATATTTGTGAAGATATCACAGGCAGGGTACAAAGCACCAAGTGGATACAGTGTCTAAAAGTACCTACTTAGTACAAGACTTATTCTAAAGCTTATTTGGCACTTCTTTTAAGCCACCTTTTTGTTTAACTATTATAAAAGAACTTAAAGCAACGTTGTTTAAGTGTAATTTTATCCTTCATTCAAGATTTTTTTTATACAAAAATATTTAAATTGTCTGTAAGTAATTAATTTTTAATTGGCAGTCGAAAATTTGCGTATACGTATAAATCAAAATCAAAAGTCTTAATTCAAACTAGGCTGAGAATCAGCACTTCTTGAACGTCAAAAAAAATACAAAAGACAGTCCCCCAAAAACGCCCCACCCTTCGCCACTTCCTATAGGTGTATACTCGTCCATACCTACAACCCAACATATAGAAACCCATTTTGCCAGTTATAAGGTACGAGCCTATTGACACCAACCATCAACAAATTCAGACTACGAGCTGCTACTATTCCTAATCCGGGAATCGAACTGAGGACCCCAGCTCAGCAACAGTGCCACCACGAGACTAACGATGTAGAAAACTCACCGTGAAATCAATTTCGTTGGTACAATATTATTTTATCAATATAAGATTAATGTACTTGAAAAATGAATTATGTAACATTCGTTCGAATCAATGAAAAAGGTTCATGAGATTGGAAGAAGGGACCTTCTGTAAAAACCTCAATTTTATGGTATCACAAAACCTCTGGTATGTCTTTGTGGTGATAACTCATTTTTACAGCATCTTTGGATTGAAAAGGGTCGCCTTCAGTAAGTTAGGTACGTACTTGTTGTCACGCAATCAGATGTAAACTTTTATAAAGCGTCGAAAAATAGTAAAGTGCCCATTAAACTGACGGCATTGCCACGTATTTGCAATGCTTAGCCTCTGTGCAGAGTAGAGGCCAGCCCTTGGGTTACAGGAGCGTTTAGAGATGGCTTTGGAAAAAAAATGAGCATTCGGACCAACGGCTTCAATCCCAAACGAGTCGACAATATAGTTGGTTACCAACAAGGTTGCTATATTCTCTCTACTTGAGGTTCTCAGCAGTGCATTAATATGTTAATGTGTCCTACGTTTATTTAAGATATTAAAAATCTTCTTTTTCTTTTTATTTGGCCAGCAAGTAACTAACACTTGGCGATACATTCTTCACGATGTTTTCCAACACCGCTTTTGAAGCGAGTGACAATTATACACTACTCGCATGAATTCGAAAAGTTGGTGGTGTTCCGGCGGACTATTAGTCTCGAGTTCAAACACAAGGGTTGATAGTCCGCCGGTCGCACCACCAGGCCATCACTGCCCAAATATGTTACGATATTAAAAAGGCAATAAATTAACCTACAGACACATTTAATCTGTATCTAATGTAACACATGAAGCGTTTCTGAATTTCTCAAAGCATAGTTTTATACTAGAACACCTTATCCCATTCAACTTGAATAGAACCAATTTAATTTAAGACTATTCGACAATATAAATGCCCTCACGTGTCTAAAACCACATCAATTGGATTATATATAACACGGTCAAGTGATAAAACTTCAAGGGTCAAAAATATTACATTCAAATCTTATTGAATCATGGACGCTCCGTCGAGTGCGCAAAATTTAAACGATTTACGATCATATAGAATTCAATCACTGAAGGGATGGGATATTTCGTGATCACCCCTGATTATCGGGATAACTGAATAATAAGGTCCCTTGGTTATTGCTTCTGATATTGACGTAAGAAACCGAGAAAATCAGGTTGAAAATGAAACAATTGTGAGAGAAAATTGAACTGTTAGGGATCATCAATGAATAGGAAAATTTCATGGAGCGACCGACCTCCACAGCCCAGTTACTGGGTAACATGATACTTCTAGGATAGAAATAACAATTTAGCTTGTTTTGTCGCACTTATTTAGACACGATCTAAAAATTTTTTTGAACATATTATTTTAATTGAATTTATTTGAACAGAAACTACTTTTACGAAATATTAAAATCATGGATTAAAAATAAATAAAAGTCTCGTGTCACTATGTTTGTCCTTGGTAAACTCTTAAACTACTAAATCATTTTTTATGAAACTTAACTTAATATACTGTGCAATAGTAAGTATGGAGTTTCTTGCCCATTCTTCTCCATACGAATCTGCTTTTTGGAAGGGGCAACTAGAATCATTTTTTTTATTTAAGTTTAGTTTAACGTTCAAAAGTGCCTTATAACGGCTATATTTAAATAAATGGTTTGACTTTGACTTTGTGTTGAATTTGGTATAACTTCAGAAATGGGATAGATTTAAGCTCGATTATTACCTCATTTTTAAATTGCAATTCAAATGTTTTCCTTACACGAAGCAAAAGAAGTATGTAAGAATCGTAGCATATGGCGCTCTGTAGTTTCTGTCTACCCCCATGGGAAAAAGGCGTGAGTTTATGTATTTATGTATGTATGTATGTTTTCCTTATGTGTCTAACAAATGACATTATAAGTTAACTTTAACATACTTTAGTACAATCTACAGACCCACAGCAAAGTTTAGCCCGGTAAGCTAGCAATAAAATATATACAATATTTAAACAGACCACGTATTCCATCAACTCGGGATAAGAATATAAATCTCAAACTAAACATCTCATGATTGTGGGAGACATAATATTATGTACTTAACTAAATGACATACGCTCTTACTTTCAATGTGATCATCGATAAAAGATATGGACCAAGTATCAATCTATCCTAAACGTCGTAACTTGAAAAATGTACAGACTTCCTTTGTATTATAATCGTCAAATCTATACTTAATGTTTTAAAAACGAAAGATTTGATTTTTTGTTTGTTTTGGAGTCAAAAAACAAACGAACAAACAATGAAATATTTCGTTTTCAAAACATTAAGTATAGATTACTTAATAATTTAAAAACGAAAGATTTGATTTTTTGTTTGTTTGTTTTTAGGGATCTAACTCAAAACTCCTGAACCGATTTTAAAAATTCTTACTTATTGAAAGTTATATGATCACCAAGTAACATAGACTCTCACCAAGTAACATATATTTTGTATTCAAAATTACGACCCACCCTATTGTAATAATGTTAAAAGTTAGTACGAGTGGAAGCCAAATTGATTGTGCTTGTGGCTATAAATGTGTATCAACTAAAACCAAATAATATAAATATGAAAAATAACTGTCTTTAACCCTCCCCTTTGCAGGGCATGAGTCTCTTGTCAGGTAGAGATGGCACCGGCATTTTATCAAGGCGGGTTGCCGATTACAGTCATATTTACTTCAATTCATTAAAATTCAAAGTTTCTCATAACATTTTCTTTTATAGTCATTATGGTCTAAGACAAACTTAGAAAGTACAGTACAGTATTTGCCAGGATTAGAATCCACAAGCCCGTGCATGAATGGCGAGGTCTAAACTCCTGAGCTATCCCGACATCTTCTCAACTAGTTAATGTATCTTAATTTATCTGAGAAAATTGTAATCATATGAAGTGGTTAGCGAAATTTTCGCGCCATTACCCCCTCACAAGGCTTCTAGTATTCCCGGCGGAAATATCTACAAAGTAATTAATTATCATAATTAGAGGCCACCATTACGCCTGCAAAAACATTGGGTGCGACTTCTGTTGCCCTAAGGAATTGACTCTGAATAAATATAGAGTTAATTTAATATTTGTAGACTTCATAAATCGTTTGTGAAAGCTGCCGAGTATCTGGATAAATTGTAGGAAAAATGAGCTCATTTTTCCTACATAAATAGTGTTTTGAACATCCCCGCAAAAAACGACCACCCTTCAAAACTACCTAGTGTCTTTGCTAGGAATAAGAAGTGGTGCTAACAACCAACAACTCATCTATCTGATAATTTAAATGAATATTTATTTATTTATTTATTAAAGCTAAACTAACAGCTTCTGTATACAGCATTACATTAGAATAATGGTAAAAAGTATCAGACTTATACAGTCGCCAATAATAGGTCGACCAACATTCATGTGAGTGAAAAATTACAAATAATCAAATTAAAGTTAAAAAGAAAACATAATGAAATTACAAGTACATACATAATGAATAAGAATAAGAATTTGTACAATCTAAACAATATTAGTAAAGGACATTAACTTCGCAAAACATTCATATTAGATTATTTGCCTTGTAAACTAGCACACTCCAATATCAATACTATATCATAAAATAAAAAAGGTTCCCGGTGTGAAGGAATTACCTGCTTACGGGTGCAACGTTGAATTATATCCCCATGGCTGTGACTCAAAGCCACAAATGATAAACTAGGACCATCGAAGTTAAATCAATAAAGAGATGATTGTTATTATCAATGCATGAAAACCGACTAGTCACCACAAGCCGCACCACTTCATGCTCATAACATGAAAAACAGTGATTAAGTATCCTCTTCTTAATATTTTAGGGAAGGCGTTAACCTGACCCCTGACGTTACCGCAAGCAGTAACATCCAACGGAGCATTACAAACTTGCTTGCTTGGTTGATCAGGTAAAACAAGTCTAGTCTAGTCTATTATTTTAATAATCACGGATAGTTTTTCAATTCAAACTGCCATTGAATGTGGGTGAAAAATAATAATGTAAGTTTGCCAGCTTAGTTTTTCTTACAAACCACTAAAACAAAAGTAACAAGGCTCTAAAAAATCTTTTGTTACTTTCAACTTATAAAAGAAACTGCTGTAAAGTTCGTTAATTATTCTGATAGTTAAAAGCTCGAAGGTAAGGCAAGCAAGAAATAAAATACAAAACCTTGAACAAATCTTAAGAAAAGTTGAACATAGGACTTACAAAAATCTAAGTAATATTGAATTCAACAAAAATCTATTTAAAACAACGAAAGATCGAAAGTATTCCAACAGTTTGGACTAATAAGTATTAAAAACAATTCCTAAAAATATATCTGTCCTCATGCCTTTATTCTCAGAATAGTTAGGCAGAGAAGTACCTATAGTTCACCCACATTTTACCACCAATATCTTCGATGACAGTTGACACTGTCAAATGTATCATATGTCAAACAGCTAGTTTTATATTGGCCATCATCAATGTGTATTTAAGATAACTTTATGCGCACTCACAGAGACGTGACAAGCCGCACAGAACTCCGTCTGATAGTCACCGCAACTTGAAGTTCACTTAAAATGCAATACCATTTTTCGCAAATTCTCGGTTGTCATCA
The DNA here is from genome assembly GCA_921972225.1 of Euplexia lucipara. Classification (NCBI taxonomy): domain Eukaryota; kingdom Metazoa; phylum Arthropoda; class Insecta; order Lepidoptera; family Noctuidae; genus Euplexia; species Euplexia lucipara. The sequence continues at coordinate 15,330,511 of OV179155.1, read as the reverse complement.
AAGTTTGGTGTGCAACTAAATGCCAGTTAGTCTCTAGCAATGAAATGACAGCCAATAGAACTACTGAACCCTTAAAACCCAAGAACCCTGAGAATTGAACCCTTATATTATAGCAAATGACCGACAGATAGCGTCGTGTGGTGGGTCGTCGAGCTCCCTAAAATAGGTTTGAGCTACACGATGACTGAAGCATGCATGCCGTCAGTCGGGACAGGTCAACTCAGAGCTGAATTGATTCTAGATTCTTTCTTCAAAAGGCCTTTCCAGACTTTGCCCTGCATCGTGAGTCTCGCATAATACATTAATACAATCTTATGTCTGGACTTTAAAAGAGACTATGACCCCTGAGTTTCTTTCGGCATTTCTTCTCAGGGATCAGTTACTTTGAAATGCCATTTAGTTTAAAAAAAATGTCATGTAAAAGTATCTGGGAAGATCTACTTACAGAGATAAATATCATTTCATCATCATTTCATTTCATTTCATTATAGTTAGTTAAGCTCAAGCGGGTAACATACTGGATCACATATCGGAACGTGATGCGGTGTCATTGGAAGTACCAAAGCTGGTACGAATACAAGTATTAAGTGCAATGATAACGTATCCCCGTGAGGAGTCAAAAGCAGACCAAAGATGGGATACGTTTCAGTGTGATATCCGCCTAATACAAAACAAATATCTCAACGACTCCCATGACAATTATAGTGGCACAATCTCGCGTTTATCTATGTGAACTTACACATTGTACTCTCTTTTGCTGATACGATGATGTGTTTGCAAAAGTTTATGGCCTTGCTTACGACTTGAGTTACAAAAAATGATAAAAGAAAGATTTTCCTTTCCAAAAGGTGATTGTTTAAACTCTATGGGGAAAAAACATACAAAAACATATTAACTCAGTCAGTCAGTATGGGCAACCATGAATAAAAGTACTAGGTACTAGGTACCTAAAACCTAACTTAGCGAACCTAACGTTACTAAGCGATGTCAAACCACCATATTTATTCTGAAGATAAAAGTTATTTAGCTGACTATTGAGAAATCACTATTGGATGCGAAAATCGTTCGAATGGTTATAATAATTCTATACAAATGGGAATCACAATCTACAGTTGATAAACTCGCGAACTTTGTTATAAACGTGTGCTCTTTGCAATAATCCGGTGTAAACTCACGAATATGATGTACCTTTTGCAATTACTAATTATAGGCGGAATGTTTTCTGTATAAGAAGTGCACTTAATTTTAATAGACTTCCTAGGGACCTTAATGTCGACTTATTTTGCACCCGTGTTTCGACCTTAAGACGGCTTTTGGCACAGTCTTTTTATCTTGATACCTAGTCGACTTATAAACTCTTAACAAATTATAATCTTTACCTATTTGTAGGTACCATCTTTTTTATCGACTTTTTTTTAAACTGAATGTGTAGGCTTGTTATTAGCTATGTTTTTTAATATTATTTTCTATTTCCACTTGATTGTTTAGTCTGTAAGCCTTCTTTAAAATAAAATAAATAAATAAACTCCCAAATTTCTCCCCAGGATCCTGACAACGTTCAGCAATACCAACAATAATATACTCAATACCTACAAAGATATTTCTAAATTGAGGATCTAACATTCAAACAATGCCAACTTTGATTGACTACCGCGCGTAGGCAGGTTTGAGACTTGTCAGATAATAGTAGTGAACTGGCTGTAGGCAATATGGGTCATATGCGTGTCGTAATTCCAACAAGCATGACAACCTTCCCCAACTGATGTGCTTAATCTATTAATTTCAGTTTACTTAGTAATTGCTTTCGGGTATTTACCTATTTAGCAAATTAATTGGTAATTTAATCAAGCGAATTGGTCTGTGTGTAGCAGTGAGAGTGAGTGTCATTTCTTAGCATATAGGTACTTAGAATTATTAACCTTATTTTGAGCGGTTTCTATATTTTTGTCTTTTATAAAACAATTAGATGATGAACATTTTTATAAGTCTGTTTTAGTGGAACATAAACTTCCATTGCAACATAGTTGAAATTTCAAACGCATCGGCAAAATCATGATTGATAACATGTTTTTGCCGATGCGTTTAACATTTGAAACTTCAGCCTTTTTTGTCACAGTCAGTCTACGTCAGGTTTCAAAACCTGTATGTCCATAAATATGTCAATTAAGTACCTATCAAATTTTACTTCAATTTTTTTAACACTGTTAGCTAGCTAGGAGCTATGTAACAAATTAAGCCGCTATGCTCACATTAAAATTCCATAAACTTATTGATGCGACAATACCTACTAGGAATTTCATTACGAAAATATCCAATAATATGATCGGGAAAGCATTATTATACCATGCGCAATTTATAATTCCATCCGTACATCGTTAAACAGCTTCAGGAATTCAGATATCTTATTTGTTTAACAGAAAAGTAAATCAAATATTTAATATTAGAGGCTACGAGAGATATAATTAAGTACAAGTTTTCCTAAATTCCACGAAAAATATTTCAGTGTTCTAAGACGCTAAGTGAAGATAAATATTCCTTTAACAACATTTTCCTTTACTGTTACCCACAGAGTCGCTATCTCAGTTTTGTAGCAAAACTAACCAACACAAAGTTTACTTTTCGATTCAAACGCGGCGGGCGGCGACTAACTTGACAGCGATTAAGTTGCTCACGGAACTTGAAGTGGGTTTGTTTACAAGATAAAAGCGAATAACCATGCAACCGACCACTGGGTGGTTACTGAAATAAACGGAATGTTATAAGCACCAAATTACTTTGTACAAACTTTGCTCCAATCTACGGTTTTGCCTTTGACTAATTAAGGCATTCAATTAAACCGTTGCGGCTCTGAATCTCTAACTAATTCAATCATAAACTGTTTGAATAAATATTTTCTTATACCAATATTAGCTAACGTCCACTTCACAATGTTGACCTAAGAATTGGTAGTTATAGAAAGTGCAAACTATTGTCATGTAAATTCATGTGTAAATACGGGAAAAATGAAAATGTTTTAGCATTTTGGTGGCCCGCGTGCGGGTTAAATTATCCCTTCCGAAGACAAGAAAGAAAATGCCAATCTATCTCAAATATGCTTCGGAATTGTTTTTTTTAAACCGCACAAAAATATAAATATCTTTATGTGTACCATTTGCTGCGTATCTATCTCATGAAATATAATATCAGTTTGCCTAATAGTGTGGCCGGAGGACTGATAATTCATTTGATTCAAGTTCTAACCTAAGGCACGCCCTATGACGTTTCAGATACATGTGCGTATTGTATTATTACCATTTGCTTCAAAAATAGTGGAGGACAGATTGTGAAGTCACCAGCATGCCTGAGAGATATTCTTCGGCAGCATTTGCAAATCAGGGGCATGCCCGGACGCCATAAAACTCTGACACCAGTTTTGTCACTGTAAGGTTAGTTACTGTCCCATTGCAGTGCAAAAATCTCTTCTGATACAGTGGGCACAAATATTAATCACTACGCTAACTCAAGGCAGATTAAGAACATCAAACTAATATTGACTATAAATACTGGTTTTCTTAAAGATTAAAGATACAGGGCTGGTATCCGCAACTCCACGTCAAAGCGCGTATTTTGCGTATGGGCTATAATCTACCACGCGGGCCAAGTGCGAATTGGTAGATGGCAAATCGTGGTCTTCGAACTTTTGATTCTAGGACATGCCGGTTTCCTCACGATGTTTTCCTTTACCAATGTCAGTTATATCTAACATCAACTTGGCAAATAAATAAGTAAGAATGAATTGAAAAATATTACATTGGTACTTGTTAGGCTAGTTTTAAAGCAAGTGACAAGGGTACAATATGTCCAAATACTTAATCTGTTTAGAAACTAAATTTATTTCCCATCCCGACCTAAACAAGTTAATAGATTACACGCCATAATGTGTTGCCCTCAAATGACCAGGGTATGTAATCCGCTGGAAGCGTTAACTCTCGTATACTTATTTACATTTGAGCTTTGAGATTAGGGTCCTTCCTAACACCAACGAGACTTTAGCTCGTGTTTAAAAGGATTAACCATGATATTTTGTATATCCGAGATCGTTATTCACGGTTTTGTACATGGGCATTATAATGTAAGTTGGTACAAGTTTCTGTTGAGAATAAAAGGACGTATAACAATGAAGGAAGTGTAGTCTTTCCTTCGCTTGGAGTATTTCTGAGTATTATTAAGTGGCTTTTTGAAATATCTGTGCCAAAAGTTGTCTACAAAATCTCTACTACAAGCTCTTGCTCAGAAAAAAAGGTGACGAAATAGTTCATCAATTACTTTAAATCAATCTTTACAAATATACCTAACATAGCTGTTCTGAACTTCTTGTCTCTGCAACTACAAGTCGAATTCGACAAAACTGTTGATGCTTTTCCTTTAGGATTAGACTAGATATAACTGCAGGACACTGCTACCGGTACTTAATAAATAAACACTAGCTTTTTACCGCGTCTTTGTTTCCTTTTCTACAGAATCCCTGCATTTCTAGACATAAAAGTAGTCTATAGTACCCAGAAATTATGTAGCTTCCCACCAGTGAAATTTATTTCAGCATTGGACCATTCATATTACTCCCTATATACGACGATGGGGTTGAAAGGTTCTCGAGTGGAGGCCACGTATCGGCAAGCGCAGCGTAGGACGTCCACCCACAAGGTGGACAGACGACCTCATTAAGGCCGCGGAAACGCGCTGGATGCTAGCCGCTTCCAACCGGTCTTATTGGAGATCTATAGGGGAGGCCTATGTCCAGCAGTGGACTTCCTATGGCTGAAATGATGATGATGATGATGACGACGTTGGAATTATGTAGGGAAGTCATGGTGTCCGTGGGTTTGTGCACCGATATACCTTGCAACCCGTAAGCAAACTTAGAAACAAACTTACCTCTTTATAATATTAGAATAGATTCCAGGGTTAAACTAAGAAGTGGTACTTATGATAAACCACTATCTCCACATTATCGGGAAACTAAGGGACATTAAACGATATTAATCATTAATAATTTCCATGGTTGATCTCATGTCTCGAACACGGAGCTCTTTGATGGAACCGCAGCTTAACCTTAAAGGTGTCGATCGTGGATACAACAGTCTGTTCATTACGAAATAATGAGCGCTGAAGCTTGCCATTCATTATGTATTTGTGCGCAAACGCCATGTCATTCCACGGTTAATTGAAATCTCTCACCTCCAAACAATATGTTCTGTTGAACGAGCTGAGCCTGCGATTTTTGATGACACAACAGTTATTTGTTTTGTGTTCTTAATTTAAATTGATTATTCGGCATTTTGGAATTGTGTTCTGGAACTGGTTTTTTTTTTGTTCTAAGAAGGTAAGGTTTTATCTTATGTATGAGGATATATGTATATATGCGGGACGAGCTGGATTCCTTCGATAAGGACTATTCCCAAAAAGCCCATAACAGAGAGAGGTGGAAGCAAAGTAAGGAGGTCTTTGCCCTGCTGTGGGAAAAGATAGGCTAGTAATAATAATAATAATAGGAGAATATTGCAACTTGAAATATGACTTGCACTAAAAATGATTCTAAATTATTCTTGAAAATATCAAGAGAAAAACCTACCAGTATCGAACCGACCGGGCGACCTTTACAAGAAATATTGTATGAAATACGAGGTCTGACCAGTCGATATGTAGGGACTATATTGTGTAATATATCACCGTCACCGTCCAATGACAAAGTTGAAAGTTATACAATAACTTCTCTAAGCTAGGGGTCTCCATTAAGTCGGGTACGACACGTGTTGCCTTTTAAACGATTTCTAATTTATTCATAACAATACTTGCCGAAATGACGGCCAACCAAGGAAATTGAACTCCTCCGGAAAAGCATCAAGCGAATGCTACTTCTTACAAATAGGTGGGTACAATCCACGCGAACCTTCATTAAAGCTCAACAAATCCTTATTTTTTTGTTTTTATTTCTGCTTCCGACCACAGACTGTGTGGTACAGAAAACGGGAAAAAAAGGTTTTGATAACATCATTTTTTAATTACTTAAATGAACCTCAAACATCCGCGAAGTTAATTTTTGGTTTCACGTAAACGGACTTACGTAATTAAGTATTCTATCCGTGCTACGTTCCTCATCATACAGCATCGTAGTTGATAACTATTTTGTAAATCGTTTAATAATAACACTGACACTCGTCAATATTTTTTTTCGTTGAATTTTGACTAACTTATTTGTTGTAGTTTGAAATCTCTAACCCACGTCATGTCTTCTCTATGTAAGAAGATGTTTTTGCCCTGCAATGGGACAGTAACAGGCTACCTTGATTATTTGCATATATGACGAATATTTTTAATGTCCTTAAAATATACCTGCTTCATGTTGGCTATCTTAGTCGAAAGCTGTATATGATATTAAATTTATTTTTAGTATTCAAGCAAACAAATGATTATAATCATAAACGTAAGCGTAATCAGCCTATAACATTTCCTCCTGTCGGGACACCCTCCGATTTGCATGAGGGATTTAATCAAGGGAAAAAAAAAATATTCAGGAGGGAAGGGCGAAGATATTTACAAAATATTATAAAAGTGTAACATTACAAAAAAAAATGTGCTTATAAATCTATCTAAGTGTAAGGGATGACGCTTTATTATATTAAAAGCCAATCGCCTTAATAAAATCGTTCAAAACCTCAGCGATTGTCAATGAAAAATATTGTTTTTGTTTACATATTATAAGTAGCCTTTAAGTGCAAACGATTGTCCATCTGTTAATCCTGAACATGATTCTATAATATAAAAACATGACCTTTTTAATTGAAATTTGGTTCGAACCACACAAAATCTGTTTCAAAATAAACAGCTTTTGTTTATTTTTCATTTAGGTAGTGTTATGATATTCACCGCAACGCAGTGCCATGTGACATCGTGAATGCGAATGACATTATTCTGTGCTCGGCAATTAGTAGAAATAGCCTGTTTTGTATCCAAATATATATCTGTTGGATTACTGTGTGTAAGTACGTAATTATTATAATGCTAGGGAAAGGAGATTCTAATTGATTTTACTCGAGTTTTTAAGGTTTTATATGCCTCGAAAAGAAATTAAAAAAACCCGAATATGAGATCACTTTGTTGTAGAATCGACTCTTTCTAAGAGATGGTCATCAACTGCCTAGCCTCTTGCCAACGTGTTGCTTTCAGTCTAAATGGACGTAACGGATTTAAAATTGAAGTTGATTACCCTATTAACATTGTAAATGTGAAAGTTTGTGAAGATGTTTGTAACTCGATCACGCGTAAACCATTGAACAAGTTTGGATAAACAAAATAGAACATTACCTAGATTAACACGCAGGATACTTTTTATTCCGGTACTGTTTTCTCTTAGTATAATAATTGAACTTTACAAAATTTAAGATTAGTACTTGGGAAAGTTACTTTTTGCGCGGGCAAAGTCACATATTGAAACAAGTGGTCTATGGTAAGTTTATCTATCTTTAACTTTTAAAAGTTTACCTACTGAAATGTCAAGTTTGTTTTTATATCTAGATTTGAAACTATATGCCGTAAATCACGGATATTTTATTTAAGAATTAACACCTAGAGCGTTTAGAATCAAATGGTCAAAAAAGCAAAATCGTCGTGGATAGTGCAATATACCGCGTAACTACAATTGTTAAATCCTGCAAATATGCACCTTATTACAGTCAACGAAGGTGTATATTCGCAGTATTTAACAATTGTAGTTACGCGGTATTGCACTATCAACGACGAAATGTCAATCAACCACGAGTCATACGCATTTGACTCTTTTATGTCATTAAAGGAATTTTGTTTGTTAATGGTAATAGGCTCGCCCTTGGTATATGGAACAACATAATATCGAAAAGTAAGGAAATCCTTCTAAATACCTACACCACTGCCTAACCCTTCGACGAATACAAGCGTGATGTAATGTTTGTGTTATGAATATGAAGTTTTTATAATTCTTACAAACGCGTCCTCGCAAAACACGTTAAATTAGGTTCTTTAAAAAAATCAATCAAAATATTTTTAAACCCTTTTGTTTTGTTACAAAGGTTGTTTGATAACCTGAAATTACAAAGATAAAATTACCTTCTATCGAACGTGGGAACATAACAAATATTTACCTATAATCAAGAAAAAAAAATAAACAGATTAATAAGAACTAATTCCATTTTCAGTTACACGAGACGACATCTAGATCTGTGATGATGTGAATAAGAGCACAATTGATTGCGAAGTCATCAGTCTCGATTCCGAACCCAAGGCACCTGTGACTTATCGGATTCATGTGCGTTATTGTATTATTAGCGACTGGCCTGTTGGTCTAGTATTTAGTGACTTGAGACGGACGGACAGACAGACATGGCAAAACTATAAGGGTTCCTAGTTGACTACGGAACCCTAATTAACATGCAGAACGTATAATATTTTCTTTTAATAGTCTCTTGAAATTACTAAGATAATTATATAATAATATGGGCATCTTATTCTGTAAAGTACCTACTAGTTATTGACTCGCCGCAATTGAACCCCGCTCGACTGAACATTTTATATTTAAAGGAAATTATTTTATTAACCTTCAAACTTCCCACGCATGTTTCAAACATATTAAATTTAACATCACACATTATAATTTTATGAGTATTTCACTTGCTTATTAGCATCGTAAGTACTTTTTACAACTCGCTTATTTGACAACCATGTTTTTACACATAGCTATTGGCATTTAGCCACAATGAAGGATTATGTATGTAAGTCACTTTATTCTCAAATAATTTCTACATTCTCGATAAAATACATATTTAATTTTCGAAAGAGTACTTTCATCTAATCACTTACCAGGAAACATAATTCCGGCACTAACCGTTGGATAACACAAATAACGTTATTTTTTGCGTCGTTATAAAATATTCATAGTCTCACGGTTAGCAGCGGACAGATACAGAACTTTGAACATATATTTTTATTTCATACATATTTCATATGTTCTGGTTAAATCTATAATTACTTACGTAATACGGTTCTTGGAACGAAACTACTTTCTTGTAACCTACCTAGACGAAAACCAAACAGACTTTCATAATAAGCGGACAAGAAAAGGTGAACTATACTTACAAAGAATTTTAAAGAAAAGTGCATGTCTTTATGCAAACTGCGAACTTATCTTGCGATACCATCTAACTGCCTTATCTATCTGCGAGGTAAAAGTTTTAAATACTTCAACAGTTCAAGTACTTCAAGCTTGCAAAGTAATCTTCAATGTATTATAATTTTACTTTCCATCTATAAATGGCCATCTCTAAGGAAACCTCCTTATACTATTGTGTACACCTTAAAGGCATGGATGGAGAAGGGATGAAGCACTTAATGGCAGGCCTTGCGAATTTCAGAAACCTTTTTATAACATTTTTATTGCGAATGACAGCTAAGGTACGTGACTATTATAGGGACATGTCACCATGTTCGGCTGAAACGAGATTAATACAGTTATTTGAGCAATACAGTACGCCATTAAGGCTTGCGAGCCCGTGCACACAATTTATGCAGTCATTCGCAAAGGTAATAAGTTTAAAGGTACCTTCATGGAAGCTTTGATACAGGCGGCGAGGCGATTGGTTTACGAAGGGGACCATGTTCTTTTAAGATACGCCATTTTGAATTGCATATTTCTTTGGACGAGGAAATGCCTGTTCAGCCTATGGTTACTGTTTTATATACTTATTTTAATTTTGAACTGAAAATGTTTGTTGTTTAAAATTAATTGGTACTTAATAGTAATCTCAAATTCTTTTTCATTCAGTAATAGACAATTCACAGCCTAAACCGTGTTATTATGAAAGTGGGTAATGAGAATATAACAGGGTTTTTTAATTTTCATAAACTGTAATAGGTACCCTATTTGAGCCTTTTAGGTAGAAAGGCTTTCAATATGAGATGAAAGTTTTTTGCAGGTCATTTTTTCCAATGGAAAATGCTCACCCAGTTTTAAATAATTCATTATTGTTGTGGTCTAATTAATAAACTATCGGTTTTAATTAGTCATCGCGTGAAAACTTGAAAACCATTAAAAATAAAATCTTTTTTTCACATTTAATGCACGATATTTTTTTTTCTTAAAGGCTGCCAGTATATTTAGTTAAAAGAAAATTCTAACAAAAAAGTAGGTACATTTTAATCATTATTAACACGAAAGGAAAGTAAGGACGACTTTATTTGTTGATTTCATTTAATTTTATAGGTATAAATAATATTAAAAATGCGAAATGCATTGAAACCAGAGGATGACTTCCTGGAAAGCTACTAGTTTTCAAATTAGGATATGCCCGGGTGAAGTTATATTTCCCGCAGTGCCAACGATAATTGAGGCATACAAATGACCCTATTTCTAAAATAGTACTGCTGCTAGGAAATGCGTGAAATGGGAAATACATAAGTAACATGTGTGTTTTTTTCTAACTGTCCAGTTAGCCAAACGCAAAAAGGTTATAGATATCAGAATAAAAATTGTCCCAATAAGCTAAATCGGAATACATTCTATCTGTATACCAAATTCAATTTAAGCCCATTCAGCCGTTACGGCATCCGAAATAAAAAAGAAATTGGCACTTTTGCGTTTTTAAACGACTTTAAAGTGACACTTGTGCATAAACTAAATGTTTCGATGCTCATTTTTTAAAATTTGAATCTAAAAGGCCGCGTTCGGGAATGCGTGAAGTTTAAGTACTACTCTAGTGCGGATGCGAGTTATAAGTGCCTCTCGGCTTTTTACTGTCCGTTGTTCGGTGACATTTCAAAAACAATATAGCGTATTTTTTTCTTAAAATATGCCTAATAAAATTCTATTGAGTAGTGTTACATGAAAATGTGTAATATTAAACAATATAGGAAGAGCTAAGAACTCTTTTATCGAAACAATGATGTAATTTCATATCTGTCCAAATATTTTTTTTGTTATTCTGATAAAACAATTTATTATTTATTAGATTACTCGAGAACCCAATAAAAACCTTCTATTCACGAGCTGAAATTGAATAATGTAGCATTGAAAACAAACCTTTTGGCAATTTACAAATAACAAATTAGAAATAATTCGATAGAATTTGTAGTTCGTTAATTATTTGTAGCTCATTCATTTTTTTGAAGACAATGTTAAAAAATAATCTATGATTCGCAGAATTCCCAATACCTTATCTATTAAAAATAGAAATTCTGTGTTGGTTGAAACCCACGTTTAATTCTACGTAAAATAGCTCTACGAGAAACGCGCGGTCTTGTCGAACCAAGTTTCGATTCCCGTTAAGTTCCTAATTTGCTTGTCTTTTAAACTTCCTTCTTTCTATGCATGCAGTTCTCGTTCAGTCTGAAAACCTAATCCTTGAGCATGTGCAGGCCAGATGTTCAAGAATTAGATACTGATATTTAGAAAAAACTATAATACTCTTCAAGTTTTGTGTATTAATGAAGAAAAACAATTTTTTTTTTCTTTTTGGCAACTGAGCCGATATCGACTATTCTGCCAGTGTCTAAATGAAATTATTATTAGTAGTCAATTAAAATACTTTTCTATATTAATTAGTTTGATTACATTGTTTTTTTTTTTTTAATTTACACAATACGTAAATCCTCTTTCGTTTCTGCTTTATCTTTACTTCTGGCTGGATAAGTACAAAAAATAATACCGCTAGCCTTTAGCTAAAAAAAAACATTGATTTGTTTCTTTTTTTACAAACGGCGGTTTTTGACGTTTAGTGGCCATTCGTAGTGTAATAATTCCCTTCTAAAGTACCAAAAAGTTTTAGATGTATGAAGATCCGTGTACTCAAGATTATTTAAATATTGTCTCTTTAACATTGTTTCGCGATTTCGTTCAAGCTGTCAAGAAAGTTTTTATTTTATTGCAATTTTATTCAATTGCCAGTATAATATAAATATGAGTACGCACATGATTAAATGCTGTTTTATTGTTTTTGATAACTACGAGTATTAAAATAAATTAAATTAACTAGGTACTCTTAAAGCCTAGTAACTTTGAAATAGAAATAAAAAAATAGTAAAAATAAAATAGATAAATTGTATAATACTTAGAACGTTAAGATTCTAAGCTGCATAGGAAATATTGGAAAAATAGCTCAATAGCTTTGAAAGAAGGGAACTTCGCTAGAAAATCATGCTGTTACCAAATCCAAAGCGGAATCTTTGGATTATCCTAAAATGTTTACCTCTATTCAGGCTTATTCTATTATGGTAAGGTACAGTTGTCCTGTTCTCTAATGTTTTTTTATCGTAAATTCTTCATGACAGCGACGACCGTCGGTCGGGATTCCTGTCGCTTATAATACCTTTTTAATTGGTCGCCATGTATTTTTAAATACGTTAATGCCCGCCAGAGGAATTTTATTGTTTTCTGTTTTTATTATAAAAGTATTTTAACGTGAACCAGAAAACATGGTCATAAACTTTATTACATTTTACTTCTGGCTGTTTTATATTATTCAAGAGTTTGCGGTTTTCGATGAACTATAACAATGGACCGGCTTTTAAACAGGGTTATTTGTAAAACACTAACAACCTCGCAGGAGTAGATTACTAACATCATAAACAACAACATTAATTTGTTCTACGACTTTTTAGAAAACAGACAAAAAAAATCAACTCTCCATACATATATCCGAACAGTTGATCGAGTTTTGTATGGAGAGTTGTTTTTTTTTTGTCTGTTTTCGAAAAAGTCGTAGAAAAAAATGTTTTTGTTTATGATATAAGTAATCTACTCCTGCGTGGTTGTTGGTGTTTTACAAATAACACTGTATAATCCAAACTTCGACAAAGTATAAAATTGACTGGGACATAACTATAACACAGGGGTTGTGGTTAAGCTAAAAAATAACCACGCGAGTCGATCTTAAACGTCGCGTTGCAAGTTCGGTTCGTAGATGAGTTATCATTGATGACACATACCCATAGCAAGACCCTTCTTCGTGTCTCAGTAAGCACGTAAAGGTATTGCTGCCGCTTGCAATTTTAGAAAGTAGTCAAATTAAGCTTCAGAGCTTGTGTTATGGGTACTATACAGCTGATAAACATACTTATATATTTCTAAATACATACATATTATAGATAAATTACACCTAGACACAGAACAAATGATCGTGCTCGTCACACAAACATTTGTCTTGGGTGGGAATCGAACCCACGACCTCCGGCATAGCAGTCAGGGTCACTAACTACTAGACCAACAGGCCAATTAATAGGTAGTAGCTTCATGTTAAATAAAATATTGCTGCAACTCACGATCATGGCCAGGTTTGAAAGGTGCTTATATCATCTTAACAGACTTTAGGAAAGTGGAACGGACTTGTGTAAAGTACAATAAACACTATTCAAGTTTTAAAACAAATTGCTTATTAGTCTTTAAGGCTAAATTACAAATTCTATTTCTATTATCGTAATCGATAAGGCGACAATAGAAAGAAAATGGCGTATATGGAATCAGCTGTTTGTCAACTGTCAAGTGTTAACGAGTAGAATTTGTAATACGGCTGACTTAGATCAATAATAGTACTAGATTCCCGATAAGCGCTTCAAAAACGGCCCGAAAAATAAGAGCACAAATACTGTTGTGCTCTTATTTCTAATTAGTATGGTCCAATCATAGCCAACGTTAAGACGTCAAAATGCCGCAGTGCGCATTGAAAAATTGTGTAAATAATCACCGTAACACCAAATTTTCGGAAGGAATATTTTTTTTTCGGTGAGTTTATATCAATATGTATTTGTCATAAAATAAAAACTGAATTAAATAGTAAATAAAGTCTTTTAGCAAAAATATTACGATTGTTCGACCAATGTTTGCTACAACGCGCCAACTATTGTAACAAACATCGACTATTCTGGAAAAGGGAATGCATGGAGTAGTATTGTTATTTTATGTTTTTTTTTTTTATGAAATTTTTGTTTGTAAATTTCCTAGCGACACATTTCGCTGTGCAGAATGGGTATCTATTGTCGCGAAAGAAAGAGGAGAAGAATTATACAAGCGGTCCCCCGACACATCGATGCTTGGATTAAAATATTACTTCTTTTATTAAACGTAAAGGGTCAATACATATTATTTTGTTACTTTTGACAGGATACTTTTGCGTTGGGGGATTGTTTTTGTTTTTTCGCTGTTTAATTTTTATTATAATTAAGTAACTATTAATATATCCGGAAATACTAACAGATGTCGATTGGTTAGAACATCAGTTCCAAAATTACAGGTACATTCATTAATGATTCACAATCGAAACGTTTTACAAAATGATACCTACTTTCTAAATGAAAATGCTTGATTTGCTACTAAAAATGTAAAAATCGGTACGTGTGTACCTACATTTTTTGAAGAGTTCCTTCAATTTTTCAAGGTTCCCTCATGAAAATGACAGAGAACTGAGGTAACAAACACAAAAAACAAACATAAAAAAATAAATTAATTGGTCAAACAATCATTATATTTGCTACTGGCAGACGTCACGCAGTGTCATTCGCGTAGTTTCCGTTCCCGTGGGAATACAGGGATAAAAAGTAGCCTATGTCCACCGGGAATAGTGTAGCTTTCCACCAGTACAATATTTTTTTAAATTGGATCATTAGTTCCGAAGATTACCCCCTACATACAAACTTACAAACTTACAAATTTTACCTCTTTATATTATTATTATTATTATTATATTATTAGTATAGAAAAGACTTTAAAAGTAGTAGTTAGTAGTTAAAAGTAGCCTATGTGTTAATCCAGGATATAAGCTACCTACATAATAAATTTCATCCAAATCTGTTCCGCCGTTTGAGCGTGAAGAAGTAACAAACATACAAACACACACACACACACACACTCAGAAACTTTTGCCTTTATAATATTAGTGTGGAAACTTCTAAATCACATACAAAAGTAGGCGCATTCATTTTTTTTTGCGGGTTGATTATAATGAGCCAACCCGCAGACAATTAATAGCAATGTCCTAATAAAATAGCTATTGTACTAATTTAGCCCTACTACTTTTTTAAAATGGGTCATTTGTAATTATTTGCTACCATATAAAACAAACCTTCGCTCGCAATATAAATTATTATTCTGCAACTCTATCTTTCAATTCTTACTGTGTTCTGAGCATTGAAATGTCATACCAAGAACAACGTCTAGTTCCAAAATAAAGTAAAGACGAAATTGTGAACAAAACGTTTTTAACCGTATTTTCTAGGCTTTAAGTTTCATTTTAGAATAAATATTTTTGTACTTATTAAAAAAATGGCTTTTATTTTTAAGTGACATTATAAATTTATTCCTTTTACTTTTCTCCGATGACAGAAGGACTTAGGCATAAATATTTTGCAATTGTAATTAAACTTTATGCTTGAGTGTCAAGGTTTATAATAAACTGAACTTGATAATATTATAAAACTTCTTTCAATATTTTTTAGTAAGAAATGTAATTGTTTATGTGTGTGTAAACGTGGACACTTTAGCGACGTATTTTTGTTCCTGATCCTGTATCTAGTGCTATTATTGATCGAAGACGGCTGAAAATGAAATACACTTGACAGTTGACAAACAGCTGATTCCATATACGCCATTTTCTTTCTATAATAAAAATAGAAAAGAAATAGAGTTTGTAATATGACTAGGCCTGCTGGTTCTTTTTATTAAAGGTCAAAAAAACAGTTTGACAGGTGATGTCAGTTTTAGAACAAAAAACACAAAGAGAGGTTTTAAGTCCTTCCGAGAATTCAAAAAGCAAACAGCCTATCATCGCCAATTCCGTTGACGTGTTTTAATAAAGCGCCAGTAAATTACCGATTCAATTAAAAGAATACACTCTTTTATCAGTTTACCGGTTGGAAGTTAAACAGAAATAAATAATGAGCAATCCTTTGATGTGATCCGAATTCTCCTGTTATTGACCCAAGAGCGGATGCCTTTGAGCCATTTGTATGTATTTTACTTGGCCCGTAATTGTACTTAACTTGTGATCAAGAGGAAGTTCATCTTGCAAATATTTCTGAGAATTCAACTTAAATTTTCTCGTTTTTATCCCAAAGATATTAGACCTTTTTGTCTTCACTTTTCAGAAGGTTTTCCTCCAGTCCCAATAATATACTCGTGGCTAGTGGCTATTGTATACTCGTATATGTAAATTGTACACTACAAACTACTCTACATATCTTTTCTCTTTCTTTAACAAGAAGTAAGAAATCACTCTTAGCGATAAGGTCGCTTATAGTAACACCCTATGTTTCTCGTAAAGTTATTATTTGTAAGTTTGAATTGTGGACATTGATTTGTATCCTGTTCTATTCTCTTTACATATATATTATGTGTAGAAACAAAACTATTATATAAAATATTTAAATAAAAATACATCATGGAGTTTCTTGCCTTATTTTGGAAGGGGCAACTTAAATTATTTTCATATTATAATGACTAATTGTAAGTTAACCCTAAAACATGGCGTCAAAATAAATCCTTATCGCTGTCGACTGATAGTGTACCCAAAGGACTGGCAGCATTGCCCCGTTGTGTGGCAATGCTTAATAAATTAATATGACCATTTTTTTATTTGACTTGCAAGTTAGAATTTAAAAAAAAATGTGTATTGCTCTTATTAAAATAAAATTATTTGTTTTCGACTATGTCTATTAGGACTGATGAAACCCTACAGAATTTCTTAACTTCCGACGGCAGCATTCTTTTCATATAACTAACTACACTTTCGATAATGTACTTCCGAATGAAACTGCAAATTCTTTTATCGATATATCAAAGTTAGTTTTATAGTAAAACTTATTTATATTCATGAATGCATCTACACACGCAGGCTTGCCAATGAATTCAAAATACGTAATGTAGATGCTCACACTAACTCATGCGAACAACTTATAAGTTGCAAGCGCGGTTGCTGAACGTGGGGTATTAAGTTTGATTTCCAGTTGAAGTAAGTGTTGTGTTGTAGGATTTAACTTGAAAGAACAATAAGCAAGCGCTTAGAGTGAGTGAAGGAGTTTAGTTTGATTCCCAGTCCTTGTGAGTTTTTGTATAATTTTTATACGAAAGTTTGTGTTGGTATAAACTTATGTAATTAGTAAATATGTAGACATAAAATAGTATATTAAAATTGTTGAAGAAAAAACAGAAGGTTACACAAACATTATAACAATGTACACGTAATAACGATTCATGATTTTTTCCGTTAACCTTTTTAATTTGCAATGGATATTACAATGTATTAGTAACAGATTAAAAAAACGATGTTCCTCTAATAAAGAATATTATGTTTACCAGATTTTCTCATTTCCGGACGTATTGAACTCGAGATATAAGTAGAAATTGTATGGCGTTTTAAATTTGCAAAAGCCGTCACGGTAATTAATAGATTAATGTTGTCGTAAACTTAAGTTGTCTTTTGGGATTATAATAAAATTTACTCTTAGTAAATTCTAGCCTTCACAATTTGATGATTTTAGCTCTCGACAGCGAAATACACAAGTAATTTTAAATGCAGTTTTTTGGTTTATAAAACATATTTTTTTTTTTATTTTGAAATGCGCGTCCAAGCTTATTCTTATTGTATATTTTATTGAGTAGTTTTAATTTCATTTTATTCCCTGAGCTATTGAGCTATGTAGATCGCGTCACATAGGTCAGTAAGCATCCCTGCACCACATTAACCATAGACAATTACTTATAAATAACTGGCCACTTGATCGTTATATCATTGCTAAGCTCATTTTAAAAGATTTTGAATAATATGATTTTTTTATGAGACAGCACTTGATTTCTTATTTGTAGGTTTGAACAAATTTTGAATGTGATTTTATGTTCCATTTATTGAAAAATAGAATCGAACAACAAATATTCTAATTGATATAGTTCGTATAATAAACGCTTAAACGTCACTAAAATCATTGCATTTTCCTGAAGAAAATACACTCAAAAATAAAAACTCCTTACAAAAATCCTTAAAAAAAACAACTTTAACAAATTACTACAAATCTGAAACCTAGATCTTTCCTACGAAGCTTTTAAAAGTCACTGAAAAAACTCACCTGCAAGTTTATGTTGTTCGAAACTGTACGAGTACACTGTAACACTGTTCTAGGGAAGTGCGCGTGTTGCGCGCTGAGAATGTTGTACACAAATGGCCACAGAACTTCATACCTCCCGTTTATATACCCGTCAGCAACTTTGACCAAAGCGTAGCGGTTGGTGCTACGCTGCTACGCCGCGCCCAGCGTAGGCGTGCGTAGGCCCCGGCCTACGGCATGCTACCATAATAATTATGTATGGCAAACTAAAACAATTGACTCGTAATAAATACATTATTGATCCAAATTAACTTTATATTAGTAAAATTAGATTAAAAATCAACAGGTAGCAAATCCTATTTGTTGAGTGGAAATTAGAATTGGTGTATTATCTTTTAATTTGTCAGTTTTCTTTGCAAAATTCATCGTACGACTCTTTGTTGAACTAATTGAAAGGGATCTTTCGAGAAAGTTTTGGCACCAAAATAAATCCGCTTATTGTCAAGATTTTAAGTTTATGAAACTTTGTATTTATTTGATTAGCGACAAAATTAGATTTAGAAGTATTGTTTATCCGATCATGTAACTTAGCTTTTAAATTAGCTGAAAACAGTGACATTAAATGGACTTCATTACAAGTTTATTTAAAGATCACATTCTGAGAATTTCTTTGAGTAACAGAAGCCAAAATATTTTTTTTTTTTTTTTAATCATCATTGAAATTGCTTCGTAAATTGTTAGCATTAGTAAACACCTTACTTTTAAGTATATTTAAGAGATACGATACTTGACCTATGTAATAAGCGACTAATTAAAATGTCTTGTTTAAAGAATTATTATGAAATGGTACGCATTTAATCATTTTAAGAGTACTTAAGAGACCTTTACGTTTCTAATAAATATCTTTAAATATCAAACATTGTAAATAGCCTTTTTTATTTGTAGATTTTTATATGTTAGGTACCTAAACGGAGCCTGACGTACATGACTAAAATAAAGATACATAGTTAATGTTTTTTTGGAAAATGATATTTGTTTTTCACTTTTTTGAAATGTTGCCTGTATTATTTACTTAAACAGGACCAATGAGGATATGTGGGATGCAAATTAACCTTTAAAAGATTTATTCGATTACGTGGCACGGTTTACATACTGGTTTTAGTACAAATAAAATAAATTATCTTTATATTATTAGGAAGCTTTTTCTCTAATATGCTAAAGTAACTTGAGAAACTAATTGTAGACCAGGAGTCCACATTATCTCTTATCTGAGCAATGCCAGAAGCATCTCATACTTGTTATAATGTTCCGTGGTAATATTTGACTGGACTAGTGGTCTAGTGGTCTGTGGCTCTGACTTCTGTGCCGGAGGTCGTGAGTTCGAATGTTTGTGTGATGAGCACGATCATTTGTTCTTTGTCTGGGTGTAATTTATCTAAAATTTATTGTTTATTTATTTATTAAAACTTTATGCACAAGTAAAAAAACTGTACAAAGGCGGACTTAATGCCTTAGGCATTTCCGAGATGGTAACGAGGTAGGTGCAACAGGGTAAAAATTAAGGACAAAAAGTGACACACAAAAATAAATACACAGATACATACATACTGCAACAAAATAAATACACAGATACATACATACTGTAACAAAACACATACACAGATACATACATACTTAAACAGAATAAATACATGGTAAAGACAGTTAGAAATAGGTTTATAACGAAAAACCATTCAGAGTACCACTACCAATCAACCCAGCGATGAACCTGCCAACATCTTATCTTTTTTTGTATGTTTATCAGTTATTTAGTACTCATAGCACAAGCTCTGCTCAGTTTGGGACTAGATCGCGTTTTGTGAAAGTTGTGAATATTTATTAACTAACTATCTAAAAAAATATAACATTGTCCCACGGCAGGGCAAATGCCTTTTCTCATACAGAGAAGGATTTCAATGTTATATTAAGGTTAGTCTTAGTTTAAGTCCAGGTTTCCTCACGATGTTTTCCTTTACCGACGTCAATGATACCTACCCAAGATAAACTTAAAAAGTAATATGAATTAAAAAAGGCACATTGGCACTTGCTCGGATTTGAACCACAACCTCGTGCATGAGAGGTAAGTGGCTTAGCCTCTGGGCCATCACGACAGTTGGTTACCGGTTTTTATATTCGTAGGGTAGTTCAACAGCCATTTTGGTTTTACTGAGTGTCGCAGTTAAGGGGTTATAACTCCAGCTGGATTAACATTATTGTTAACAGAGACGAGTTGAATATGTACATATGTTTCAAAGTTAGTGATGTGTTTTTTATTTCCTTTGACCATAGGTTTGGTTAATAACCAAACCCGTAATACAACGTAATATGAATAGGGAGACACGGTTTAATTCAAGAAGAACTATTAAACAAGTTTTTTTAAAAGAATAGATGAAAACAATTTCATAATTAAAATAAAAACACAACATCAAAAGTAATTTATTCAAATTATTTATTTGTTATTTATTAATTTATTTAATACTTCAAGCACACAAATGTACATAGGCGGACTAAGGCGAAATTAGGCTGAGAATCTGCACTGCTTGAACCTCAAGTTACTTATGACTTATAAGACAGTCCCCTAAAAAGCCCACCCTTCGCCACTTCCTAGTGTCATGTATAGAAGTCATGGTTTCAAAATGTGTGACGATATCCCTTCTACCCGGTTATTGACTCAACACCAAAATTGATTTCCTTAAAAAATATAACTTGGAAGGTAATCTGGCACGGTTAGAAAGATGTCGTAACATGATAGGGTTAACTTTCTTATATTATGAGCGGCTTTGGTATGTTGTCAACACTGTGTAGTGTGTACCTTTGTCCACGGAAAAGAAAGGTTTTAACCCGTGGGTGTCACAAAGGATGTTTTAAGAAGAAAACTATTCGAAGCCTTAAGTGCACGAGCTCAAAAGCTCCCATTCCGCAGACAAGATGAAACACGTTTTTAAAATGAGATTTATTTTAAGTGACATGTCATATTAAAACTAGAGAAATAAATAAGTTGTGATTCTGATTCTGATTCCTTAAGTGCACGAAAGGAGCTTTCCTCCGGCCTCTAAACGTTACGTCCGCAGCATCCTGGATTGACTTCTATCAATTGGATAAATCCTAATAATTCAGACTCTTATTTTAGTCAAAATCTAAATCAAACGTCATTTATTCAGATTAGGTGGAGTATCAGTACTATTTGAACGTCGAAATTGCAAAAGACAGTCCCCCAAAAAGCCCAACCTTCGCCACTTCCTAGTGTTTTTGCTGGGAAGAAGAAGTGGCGGAACAAACTACCCAGCAACACATCTGTCTGATAAGTTAGAATAACTTGAATTTACACAGTACAATTAATTAAAATTATAAAATAAGTTATTCACTACATGTTAGCTAGCACACTCAATATACAGATTACCAGTAATAAATAGTCCCTATATTTGTCATCGACACGCAATAAGAAGAAGAACTGACCTAATTGTTCTGGTGTTAGTACATATAGGACTTCAAGTGCGTTTAGTTTATTGTCAGGTTTCATTGAATTAGAAAAGATTTCTAATTCAATGTCTGGTTTCGTGTACCAATGGTCACCACCAGCGGTTTTAGTGAGGTAAAACATATCTCTGTCCCGGCACCATACTTTCTTAAAGTGGTGGTTTTGGGCTCCTGGATAATTAGAAACCCGTAATTACGACTGTCAAAAATCTAAGAAAAAATGAACCAAGTCTATCTCAGATAGCCATGCACTGAATACATGCACATCTAGACTGTTACACATACACAAAGAAAGAAAGAAAGACTGAAAGAAAGAAAGAAAAAGAGAAAGAAAGAAAATATATTCATTTGGCACATGCCACAAATGCACAAAACAAAGTAAAAAAAAAAAATTAACTAAGAACTAAACACGAAAAAGAATGTGTATCTCACGGCTGCGCCAAATATATTCCACCATTTGGTTTACATCCATCTTTTTCACTTTAGCATTTGGGGGTCCCGGTGAATGTTGTACATAAAAATTTAAAAAGTTAGGCAAATAAATGGTGCGGAAGAAAGACTGCCGGATAAAAATGCCGGTTATAGCAATGATATTATAAGTAAAAAGGTGTAGATAGGTTATAAGCGCTCAGCAAGCGACACGTTAAAATGTGGCTAACTAGCCACATTTGACCTCAGTGTCTCGTCGCGTCGCCAACGGACGCCGCGTGCTTTAGTGTGCCGTTTTTGAAGATCGAATGTTGTTTAGGTAACCTACTATATATACCTTTTTACTTATAATATCATTGGGTAATAGGGTCATAAAAATTGAAACTAAAAATGGTTAGTGTTAGACACGTAGGGAAGTCTCAAGTAACGATGGTAAGGTCAACATTGCTGGCAGCAGGTGTCGCTCGTTCGACAGCGTGGTAACCGCCTTACTGGGGCCTGTCAGGCTTAGCTTAAGGCCGCCTACATACCTGCGACTAAATCCGCTATTTAACAAAATTTTAGTTTTGAGTCCCTCATCTTGATAACAAGAAAATATGCGACACATATTTTTTTCTTTTTCAAATTAATGGAAAACAGCTAAGATTATTTTATTTTATTTTATTTGGGACAAAAAACAGTTATACGATACAGTATTTTTAAAATATAATGGTATATAAAAGTAAAAACGCATAACTCACACTATTGTCCACGGAATAATATTGGAGTTAGAAGTTACTAGATAACGGAAATGACGGGCGAAATTTTAACAAATAATTAAAAAAGAATATAAACTTTTTTGCAAAAAATTAAACCGACTTCAAAAAAAACACTAAACGGTGTAAAATAACTCTAAATTAGGAAGTCTGTGGCTTTGGTGGTTTTGTCTTATTCATGATGGGCCACCGACTTCCGAATTTAGAGTTATTTTACACCGTTTAGTGTTTTTTTTGAAGTCGGTTTAATTTTTTGCAAAAAAGTTTTTTATTTTCCATTTTTAGTGGTTCCCATACAAATATTTGCCATGAATTTATTTTATTTTGTTATTAGTTAACAATACATGTCATGATAATAGGGTTATCCACTTATCCCTTATAAATGAAAATTAACATACCTAACTGTCGAAATCTAGGTATATTGTACACATCTGCGTACCCCTCAGAGCATACAGGCGTAATGATACGTCATGATGTTGTATAAACAATAAACATTCAAGCGATTCCAGCAATCACGACAGATTTGCCGTCTATTTTTGAAGAGTTCCGTTGTATATCTCCGAAGATCAGCGTCAGATCTTCACCAAATTAAAATGGGACCACCTCGGGAGTATACTCTTTCAAATAAAAAAATATTTTGAGAATCGGTCCACAAATGAGGGAGAAATCAGGTAACATACATAAAAAAAAAAAAAAAAAATATATACACACGAACATATAACCTCCTCCTTTTTTGAAGTCGGTTAAAAAGAATATAAGAGATATAAGAATATAGAAATAAATAACACCAGCGCAGCGGTGCCATTCTCAGTGCAACTAATGATTTAACTCATGGACCATTTGCAAGATATTCCACAACCATTTTCTTCTAAATCTATAAAATGCGAGTTATAGGTTTCTAACAATCGGCGGAGAGGCGCCCGCTCACCAGCATTAGTTCTACACCTCTCCGTGTAAAATAATTGGGGTGCGCGCTCCTCCCGCCGATGAACAGTCCTGGGAACAACATAACATATATTATTAGAAAGTTCTGTACAATTCAACTTGTTGTTACAAATACCGTAAAGCATCATTCATTAAGCGCATTAAAGTTGAGGAGAGGGGGCTGGAAACGTCATTAGCTAGCATAAACTGGACTGGATAGTGACGTCATGCGACACTTTAACTCGATGTATCGCTGTTATTTTTTGATGACGTGAAAAAAGAAAAAATACGTGTCGAATATTTTTTTGTAATCTAGATGAGGGACTAAATACTTAAAATTTGGTCAAATACCCCTTTAGGAGTCAGATGTAGATTTAACTAAAAAACAACACGATAATAATTAGTAAGTTATGTACAGACGCCAGCACATCAAGTTACCCCAATGTGTCAAATTTTCCCAATTGAATATGAATCTTATAATGTTAGACATAAAGTTGAAAAACGATCAAAGAAATTTGACACATTGGTGTAACTTGACGTGCTGGCGTCTGTACCTAATCCGAACAGTAACTAGTCATAGTCATAGTCATAGTATTTTATTGATTCTTACAAATCACATACAGATTAAACAATTATTAAAAAAACAATTACATAAATTATTAAACAAATGTCAAATCCAAGATGTCAAACCAGTTAAAGGAAACAAATAAATAGCAGGCAAATAAAAAAGTAAAAAATAAAATAATAAATAAAAAACCAATAACAAAACATTAAAATACATTACATCTTTCCCATCATCATCATCATTTTCAAGATTCTTTTTAACTACTGAGTCATCATCATCTTAAGCGGCAATAGCACAATAGTTAAGGCGTTGGACTGGCGATCGAGAGATCGTGAGTTCGATCCCCACCATTGACGTGAAACCCACTCCAGACACATGCATATTTAGCTTAGTTGGAATACTAGTTATATGCAACCCACATTGCAAGTAAGCTTTAAAATTAAACTGTAAGTATAGCCTTTTCTTAACTTTGTTGGAGTCAACTTTCAGTCTGACTGACCTTTGGCTCTAGTAGTTAGTAACCCTGACTGCAATGCCGAAGGTCGTGGGTTCGATTCCCACCCAAGACAAATGTTTGTGTGATGAGCACGATCATTTGTTCTGAGTCTGGGTGTAATTTATCTTTAATATGTATGTATTTAGAAATATATGTATAAGTATGTTTAACAGCTGTTTAGTACCCCTATCACAAGCTCTTAGCTTAGCTTGGGACTAAATGGCGTTTTGTGAAAAAGTTGTGAAAACAAAAATAAAAAAAAATTCTAACCCGCATTGCTTATATGACCAACAATACCTGTAGGCCTACCATCAACTTTTAGTTAGCCAATCAATTCCGATGCAAATCAGTTTAGGTTCCTAAACTGATTCGCTAATATTCATACCATGAAGTGCCTATAACTGAGTGGCGTTTGATTCGCTCATGGAGGAATGAAAGAACGAAATTTGTCGGTGGTCCGCGGTGTGAGAAAGAGATGACGCTAGCCAATTGTTGCATAAGTTTGTCTCTTTTACTCCAACCTATGCGTTGCGTTCTGAAACCTAGTAGTTATGATTTTAGCGGTTTTATTTGTGTATAAAATTTCAACAAATATATTTTAAAATTGCGCTTATGAGTCAAATTATATACCATTCAGCCCAATTTTACTACTCATTAATGTAATAGTAATTTAAATAATTCTTTAAAATAAAAATTAAAGGTTTGCTTAGTGTCGTCGTAAAAGTAAAATGATTATGACGAGTTTAGAACGCAACACACGCGTTTTTAAATCTAAACAAACTTTTTTGATAGAACCCAAGGAGTTCTAATTAGGTAGGTAGTATTCAAAAGAGTTTTTAGTTTTTAACGTTTAACTTGGATACAGTAATTAGTAATACGAATAATGGCGTACATTTTACATTGTTACGTAAGAAACACATATTTAACTGAAATACCTTGAATTTGGTACGTATATTTCCACATTTTTGCAAAGTTTATAACAAAACGATTCAGTTTACGCCACGAAACTAGAAACTTTTTTTGGATCGCTATTTTTGACACTATGCGAACCAATTTAGGTTCAAATGTCACCTCATGGTACGAAAAATGAACGAACTAAAACAGCTTGCGATTCAAGTGCCGACTTGATTTGGCGTCAACCTAAACCGGATCGTGTTAATGACATCTTAGTATGAAATTGCAAAGCAGTTCATTTTAGGTCGTCAATTGAATCGTAATAATAGTTCATAGTAAGCCTCCTGTTTGTCCCAATCCTGGTTGTTAGACTTTCGAGCTTCAGGATACTGACGAACCAAATATCTAAGATTAATAACCAAGTCTATTTAGATATCCAGTCACTGGAAGTAAGCCAGGTTTGCCCTGGCTCCCTAATACCACACACACTTAATAAGATTTAGACTTTTGTCAAATTTAAAAAGTTAGGCGTAGATGCTACGTATCGTAGCTCTAACCGCTACGGCGTAGCATTTACTTTTGCTACGGCGAAGCGCGTAGCGAATTACAAGGGTCAGATTCACTTTGATCAATCACCTTATTCCTCAAGTTTATGTTATGTCCTAAAGTTCAAAAAAATACTTTTCTCTGACATTTTCTTTTAAACGCTTACTATAAAGCCCCTAACCTACATTCGATATGGATATAAACTGTTAGAATCTCGTAGAGCTAAACGCGCTCATTACATAAGTGCGAGTAAGTGATCAGTGACGCATAGTAACTGGCCACGAAACCACTGAGTAATTATTAGATGGAATACGAACATGCCACATCTTTAGAAAGTCAAAAGGCAATCAAAAACATATTGTAATGTCTAAAAATTAAGTAGGTATGAAAAATCTCAGGAAGGTGGCTGTTAGTACTCTGCGTATTAGAATAATAGTACATGCATACATAAACTCACGCCTTTTTCCCATGTGGGTAAGCAGAAACTACAGAGCACCATAAGCTACGATTCTTACATACTTCTTTTGCTTCGTTTACATTCATACATGTTGTCATACACACACGCCGGTTGCGAGTACAACACACCTGACCTTTTTGAAGAACCTCACCAATAAGGTCTATGTTTGTCCTTATAGGGCGTCCCCTCCCGGCGTTCCCACTTACATCTGCCTTGTAAATCCCTTTCGTTAGTCGCCTTTCATCCATCCTTTCAACGTGACCAAACCATCTAAGCATACTCTTTTCAATTTTTGTTACTACATCTTCTTTTAAACCACAACGTGGCTTTATCACATCATTCCTCAAATAATAATATCAATAATAGTATGAATGTGCAAATGAACAAATAAATAAACCTTAACGTATCCAGTGATCAAAAGTTTAGAGCGATTTGGAACAACAATAGTCTAGACAATAAAACATTGTGTATTTTGACTAATCTCTTACCCAGAGATCTACAATTCACATTTCCAAAAGTTATTTAACTTTGAGTCATTTACAAAGTCCGTATAGACACTTTTCCTTTCTTATAATCAAAGTGGGGTCTACTTGAAATGAACGTCTGAGTACTCCATTTACCTATCACTCCGTGATTGTAACCTGTATATCGAATGAAGAGATACATTTAATTATCATTGAAGTGTTTATATATGTGCAGTAAAATAGTTTAGAAAACGATCTAATCACAGTCCTCCAGTAAGTGATCCAATGGATTCTTGCCTGAACTCGTAATACAATTTACATACGTAGGTACTTATTCTTATGCCCTTAGAACCTAATTGGATCTTTTATGTATATTATTGTCTTAACTTTTAATTGGTTCTTATTTCGTGAATTATTTAGACGTTACTTAAAACATTTTTAGCTTACTATTGGGTATATAAATACTAAAAGGCGGCGTTCGTTTCCAATTAATATTAATAATGTATTTATTTATTCAAAGTCAAATTATTTATTTCAATGAAAACAAAAAAGATACTTTATGAAAGGCACTTTTTATCATCAGGCTTATTAGTTAAATAAATTAAGGTTCTAGGTGGAGACCTGTAAACTCTTCTACCCAGTACAGTCTGTTCTACAACATACTTAATATGTGCTTGTACTGAGATGTAAGTTGTAATTTTGGTACAGACGCCAGCACATCAAGTTACCCCAATGTGCCAAATTTTCCCAATTGAATATGAACCTTATTCTGTTTGATATAAAGTTAAAAAACGATCAAAGAAATTTGACACATTGGGGTAACTTGATGTGCTGGCGTCTGAACAAAAATTAAAGATTGATTGATGATAACGTTTCATTTTCCTTTGATCACCTGGACTGCATCAACTTATCAAAATATAAAACTATTTTCACAGTGTTTCAATACGACAAAAATGTTTCGTGAGATTGACAGTCTATGAAGTAACAGTGCCACTAAAATAGTACGAAACATTCGTGCCAAATTCTCACCACAAAGATATGCCATGTCAACATGTCTCAGGTAAAAAAGTCGTGCCAAAAATCGTTAATGTATAGACACCCTAACATATTCCGTCCCATGTCCCAATGTAGGTAGACTTATCTTTGATTTCTCTCGGGTGGCCAGGGTACGTCTGTGCCATATCACCCTCCCCACTACTTGCACCATTATGTTTTATTCCCAATAAGGGAATTCTCACTTTGCTTGTGTTCTGCGAGGTTAATATTTAATTTGCTTTCAGGAAATAAAACTGTCGCAGTTAAATGTATTGGTGTTACTTTTGTTCTTTATACACGTGTTTTATAGTATTCTTAAATATTGGTTTTGTTATTTCATTATAATTATTTTATTTATGTCTTGCGTGTGTTGAAGGAAACGCAGAATTGCGGTTTTCTTTGCTGTTATTTAAAATTATAGTTATTGATTAAAATGCCGCTTGGGTGTAGTGGGCGTAAGCTCAGAAGAGCTTACGCCCACTAGACCCAAGTGGCATTTTAACAGAAGTTAAGCATGCATAAGACTGGGGTTCGATTCTCAGGTCAGAGTTTTTTATTCGATTTTCTTATTTGGAATTTCTCAATCTCTTGATGATTAATAGCAATAGACTCGCCTCCTATTACGTGATACTTAAACGTAACTGACGAAAATATGTGGATGAATTCTCTACCCTTCCCTTCTAGGAATACATGTATAACGTTAGTGTATTTCTGATGAGAAAAATATTTGTACCTCTTTTAGAATTCTCGGAATTGAAATGATATTGTCCTTATTGTAATGTAAGAGTGAGTTTGCTTCAAGCGTCAAAACCTTCTGACATGCTGACATTTTAAAGCATTCTTTTAGACATGATCGGATACAAAAAAAAATACATTTGCTGTTCCTACCTATTAGCTTTTTTTTGTTGTTTGGTATATTATAGTTGTAGATACAAGGATTATTATTAAAGAAATCAGAGTATTAGTCTCAGTTTCTTCATAAGGATAGCCGCGTAAATCCGGGTGGGGCAATAAGTGAACTGAAACCTACTAATAACATGAAGGTACCTACAGGTATTCGTAAAGGTATCGCAGTACCAGTCTGCGATACCTTTACGAATACTTGTAGGTACCTTCCTGTCTTGTAAACCTGTACGAATTTCTGACATGTATGATTTATCTGAACCTTGACTTGTACGAAATGGAAGTCTGCGATTTATCTCGAGTCACTTATTTTGCCCATCAAATGGCCTGCTGGTTTAGTAGTTAGTGACCCTGACTGCTATGCCGGAGGTCGTGGGATCGATTCCCACCCAGGACAAATGTTTGTGTGATAAGCACGATCATTTGTTCTGTGTCTGGATGTCATTTATCAATAATATGTATAGTATGTATTTAGAACACGTAAGTTTGTTTAACAGCTTTTTAGTACCCACAACACAAGCTCTTAGGTTAGCTTGGTACTAAATGGCATTGTGTTAAAAAGTTGTGGAATATATATTGTGGAATATCGTTTTCTACCACGGCAGTGTCCACTCAAACGCATTCACACACCGCTAAGCTATCTCATACAGCGCAACGCTTCACAGTTCCACTATACATCTTCGCCCCACTTCCCATCCCCGCTTATCTAACGTGAAAACACAGCCGTATACAAAATAAAAACAAAAAACCACTCACAATATTTATTGTACGATCACGTGGCAAAAGAACGTGTTTAGTCATTTCGTTATATTTTATAAAAAACTAGCTGCCCCGGCAAACTTCGTTGTGCCTTAGAGTCAATTTATTGCTCTTATTATTTTTTTTTTTATATTAGATATACATACGTTGAATAAGACGACAACAAATAAATCCAAACCAATAATAACTACTACTACTTTTAAATTACAACTTGTATATATAACCTAACCTAACTGACCATACCTATCCTATAGCTAACCCAATTATCTAACCTAACTACCTTAAAATGCATTGATTTAAAAAATACTAAATTCATAATTTTAATCTGAACTATTGCCTCTATGTTACATACAATTTATGCCTATAGTTTTCCCGGTCTACTTTAACTAAAGTCCTAACAGTAAATTTGTTCTATTTGCAAAGAATTATTAAAGTTCGTCTCTGTCATCATTGCTAATTACGTAAATTGATTTCTGAAATATAAGACTTTTACATGCTACATAAAACCTCTTAGTTTAGTAACAAAATAAATTTCAGAACGTAGGTGCGTATTATAAATTGACAACCTTACCTTCTTGGGTTTAGCTTAAGACTTGTCAATTTCAAATTGTCACCTGATAATGAACTGGGAAGTTTGACTCCTGTCATGTCATCCAAGATGGCGCTGCGTTTTTAAAATATGCAAAATTAAATGTATACTTTTCAATATTTCTGAGAGATTTTCTTAATATTTTTTTCCGTAAGAACCATCCTTGGACTTCCACAAACATTTAAAAAAAAGAATTATCGAAATCGGTTCAGCCGTTCACACGTGATGCCGTGACAACGCGAAACGGGTTTCATTTTTATATATATAGATAAGTTCACAAGTATGTATTAAGGAAAATCTTTGAAGAAATTAGGGTTGCAACATCGAGCCCCACGTTTTTAAGTAGCGATTGACTAATAATTTAGGTACCACCACGAAGGGTGAACGTTTACGTAAGGGAAGCCGGTCAAAAGTCAAAAAAGTTGGAAAGAAATGTTGTAATAGTAGAAAAAGAAATATTGTTATGCAAACTCCATTGATTTAAAACAAGATTTACGGTCAAATATTGATAATTACACAACATCACGCATGTATGCCCTGAAGGTTAGGCAGAGATTGTTAAGAAGCGAATGCTGGCTGGCACGATCCGAGCATCGCAACGTGTGGCGCTCCAAATTTTGAATTTAGAAGTACGCGCGCTTCGCTTCGTAATTCGAACATTATTAAATTATTTCTCTCTGGACGACCGCGCGTTCGCGGCGTCCCTATACGTGTTTCTTATAAAATAATTTGCATATGTAATTAACAAGTAAAATACATATATTTCCAATCAACCTAAATAAATAACTTATTGAAAGTTCCCGCTACGTCTCGCACACATCAAGGAAACACACATAAAACCCAACAGAGATTAAACCTTATAAACTGTGAAATCATAGGTCTAGTTTCTGATTCATGTGCGTATTGTATATTATCACTTGCTTCAAAAACGTTGAAGGAAAAGATCGTGAAGAAAAACCTGAGATATATTTCTCGGCGACATACCAGAGGGGCCCAATTGGCAGTATAAAATCTCTGAAACCAAGTTAGTCATCGAAAAAAAGAAGTACATTGGTTCTTTATTATTTTTTATTATAAAATAAAGTCGTATAAGTAGTTGGGTTTATTGTAAAAGTGTTTTAACAAACTACTTATGTAATAATATACAATCAAATAACACAGAGCTATACATTAAGTAAAAAATATTGATATAAATTTTAGTGTGTTTCAGCGTAAAAAAGACGATTAGTCGATGGTGCACGCTTGTCAAATACGAGTAGGTACCACTCTTATTCGAAAGTTAAAATGATGCGTTTAAATTAAGGACAAAGACAAGGCAAGAGAAGTATAGTGATGTCGTCATCTTGTATTTTCCCAAAAAGCAAAGATTGCGTATCTACTAGAATCTTTCCCCGGAATGGTATATGTCAGATAATTGATTACTGACCCCATACTCTTATCCTGGCGTTTAATTGTCTCCTTGTCCCCATTGACGGATAACACATTGCTAAAACCATGACAGATTAGTTTTGCCTTAAAAAAACCTTCTCCAGTACACTTTTGACTAGCCTGTTGGTATAATGGTTCATTAACGGGCCATTGCCCCGACTGCTATAATACCGGAGGTGGTGGGTTCGATTCCCAGCCAAGACAAATGATTGTGTGATGAGCACTATCATTCATTCTGATTCTGCGTGTAATTTAAGTATAATGACATGATTCATGTATTTAGAAATTCAATTCATTTAAATTGAATATGTTACATGTATTTAGAAATATATTAGTACGTTTATCAGTTGTCTAGCAATCACAGCACAAACCCTGCTTATATTGGGACTAGATGGCGTTGTGTGTATGTTGTAGAATATTTATTTTATCTGGGGGCACGGGAGTGCCCTCGCCAAGACGAGCCAAGCGAAGCGCAAGGGCACTACCTACCTTTTCTCGAAGTGTTTCGTCGTTTCTTTGAACCCTCATAGAGTTGGTTTCCGATGTACCAGAGAGTTCATATTCTCAGGATATGATGTCATTAATAGACTAAGTAAGCATACAAAGTCTCAATTGAATAGCTCTAATACTTTAAATTTTATTGATATCTAAAATACACCGATTTCGTCACTGACACACTTACACACTGATGAAATTTGGTATGTAATCTAAGTTTAGTATACAACCAACAAAAAAATTCATAAACTGATAACTTTTGCCCCCCAACCCCATACATACTCAGTCATCTTCTCCACAAAATGCCTCAGAAAAGGGGAAACACACTCCCAGGCACTGTTTTCAGAATGCTGTTGCTACTGCACCGGGTTTTAGCTGCCACAGATGCTATTTTCTTCCGCACGATTGCGTGGAAGCCGTCAGTATGATTCTGTGTAAACATCACTGACGCACTGCAAACCCGGGGCAGTCTCAAGAGCATTTTAAAAATATTATTGTACTGGACGCGCAGGACATCTAGCGACTTATTGGTATAGTTGATCCATAGACCCCCCGTGTACAGACCCTGACAATACGCCTTGAAAAGTGTTATTTTAACTTGGTCCGTACAGCGGGTGAATCACGACCCAACATATTACCGCGGACCGCCAAAGCCCTGCTGCTTCCTCACGATATTTTCCTTCACCGATGTCAATGATGTCTAAGATAAACTTAGTTAGTACCTACATATGAATTGACAAAGTCACATTGGTACTTGCCCGTAGAGACGTAGGCGTCTTAAACTCTGGGACATCACGACTGCTATTTACATAAATAACAAAAAATATTAACACCACCTAACCGGCTGTCACGAAAGCTGCTGAGCTCGTCTATGAGGTCATCCACTTATAGGTTGAAGAGCCTGGGAGAGAATTTCAAGTTGAAATCCTCTCCCAGGCTCTTCTTCAAATTTTCAACCCACCCTGTCTCACCCCGCACTCCAACCCATAAGCCTCGGAGAGAATATTGCACCACTTTACGTGATTGGTTTGGTTTGCATACGAACATTGCAGATTATGCTATTAGAACATAACTATTCTTTCATCAATTGCCTAGCCTTTTCCAGCCATATTTTGACTGGCCTGTTGGTCTAGTAGTTATTGACCCTGACTGCTATGCCGGAGGTCATGAGCTCGATGCCCATACAGGACAAATGTTTGAGTGTTGTGCACGATAATTTGTTCTGTGTCTGGGTGTAATTTATCTATAATATATATGTATTTAGAAATATATAAGTATGTTTATCAGCTATTTAGTATCTACCCATAACACAAGCTCTCAAACTAAGTTAGGGGCGTAATGGCGTTGTGTGAAAAGTTGTGGAATATTATATTATTGGAGAAGGGTTCCAGTCTAACCGCATGCAGCTGAATACTAGTGTTTTAGTTATTTTTTTCAGAGACCGACTGCCTGTCTAATAATATAATAACACAACATAATTAACTGTACAATTAAATAAAATTAACTGTCTGTTGCTAAGGTCTGGTCCGTAGTCCTCGCAACTGGCGTGCAAGTGTGTGTAAAGTATGAACGTCAACAAAGCGAAGGAAGCATGAAATAATCGTAGCTGATGGCGCTCTACAGGTTCTGCCTACCCCCATAGGAATAAGGTGAGGTGATGAGTGGTGTTGGTAGTGAGATTATGTATGTATGTATTTTTCTAATGACACAGTCATAGCATTTTTTGTAAATGCATAAGGAAGGTATTTAATTGCGCATTTGTTATGTATGTTTGTTTGTTCCTGCTCATTTCTGCCGAGAAAAGGCATATCTGATTTTGACGGAATTTTAATTGGAAAATAGCTTACGTGCTCGGGCTACTTTATTGACGAAAAATAATGAATGCGTATTAAAATTATTTCATTACACGCGAACGTAGTCGCGTGTCTAATCATGAGACAGGAATCCACACTGTGA
The DNA here is from genome assembly GCA_921972225.1 of Euplexia lucipara. Classification (NCBI taxonomy): domain Eukaryota; kingdom Metazoa; phylum Arthropoda; class Insecta; order Lepidoptera; family Noctuidae; genus Euplexia; species Euplexia lucipara. Next base: position 15,296,207 of record OV179155.1, on the reverse strand, counting down.
ACAAACTAAAAGGTCATAGTAGCATAGACACAGTGCCATTCAACGACAGCGGTCCAAACTGTCTGAGATGGCGCCACTGGATTGGCACGTGATAAATGCGGCATTTTTGACTTCTCACAATCATTATCGCTGGTAAAGTGTCCCGTCGCTACGCCATAAAATAAAATAAAATAATTAGAATGTTATTGTTATTACAGTTTTACAATATTAAATTAAGATTTGTTCTTGACGACCGATTTTCAAACAACAACTTGTTCTCCGTCAAAGGTCTCTTCTCCAAAGACTTCCTCCTACATAATGATAGAATAGAATACTGTTTATTATACACCATAAAAACATACAAAAAACTTTAAGGACTACATATTATGGTGTTACAATAGCCAGCCTTATCGCTAAAAGCGATCTCTTAGAATAGAATACAATAGATTTTTATTATCTCTTACAGACAAACCGACACAGGCGAGGTTTGGATGGACTTTATAGTTAAAGAGAGAAGATGTACATAATATTATATAGAAATAACATACATAACTATTTATACATAAATAATAAATAAATAAATACATAAAATACGAAGTGTTATATTAATTTAATAAACCCCAAGCGGACTGTGATTGTGTCTCTAATTAACACGATCGAAAGGTTAAGACGTAGTAGATTTTAAATGAAGATATTGTTCGAGTTTCATCTCTGCCTCTTTCAATTCTGGTCCATTCTGGACCGGCGACTCTTTTGAGATCATTTTCCCGTCGTTTCATGTGCCTGCTTCTTAAACCATTCTGAGGCCTAATTAAAGTATTTGCAAAACATAACATACATCACGCCTGTAATCCCCGAAGAGCTAGGCAGAGGTACCTGGTAGTACCTACATCCACATTTCACTAGTTATGTTTAAGCCTATTGCCATAAATCGGACATTGATCCAGACTCTGGGCTGCTATACTGAGAAATTCCAGATGGAAAACTCAAATAACACTTAGCCCGGCCCGGGGATCGAACCCGGGACCTCAAGCTCAGCAGACGCGCTTGCAACCACTAGTCTAAATCTAGGCAAATCCTTTCCCTACGTGACCCAAGACACAGGCAATAGCCTGTGTATGTTGATCATATAGTAATGGTTAATATGCCAAAGTCCAACATCCCACATGTTGACCTTTTCAACTATCAACTTAGTAAAGAGTACAACCACGTTCGCGTGAGCAACCTCATTTCTGAATGTTGAGGCTGTGGCGCACCTTTTTAACTCCCGACGCAAGAAGAGAGGTGTTATATGTTTCAGCTGTTTCAAGGTTATCAGTTCTTTTGTGTTACCTTTGCTATTTTAGACGTCTATGTGTATTAACTTTACTTACAAACATATGTGTGGCTTAAAATTTCAAACACCCATGTGTGTTACATTAATAAGCAAGATTATGGTGTATTAGCAGATATGTCGTGTTTGGTTTCATTTTAACGAGCATTTCATTCTGCACACAATGCACTGATGGCAACAGGATGAGCTGATGCTGCAGCCAGGATATCTAGTACACCAGTAGGTAGACTCTTAACAAAATAATAGCAGATATGTCGTGTTTGCATTCGTTTTAACCAGCATTTGACTCTACATACAATGCACTGAAAAATTATCATCACTGTATACCTACTCTATAAAACAAAATTAATGCGTTTAAAAATTATAAAATGAAATTTAATTAAAAATTTAAAAAACCTTCACCGCAAAAAAGCAAAACATTTCAAAGTTAAAAATAATAATTTCCTATCGTTGAGCTATGATATTTTACGTAACTTATTTTAGCGGTACCCTGAGGTACCGCTAAAATAAGTACCTACCACTTATAAGTAAATTTTTAAATAACTTTTTTCCCATACAGAGTTAAGCAACGTCTAAAGACGTCCCGCCGTAATACGTACGTTTTAGAACTATGTCATGTAGCGCAACATTTATAATACACACACGTTAGGTCGTCTCACTGCGCGCAGGTCAACTGGCAGTGGGGATAGCGGTACAAGGGAGGACGTCACATTTGCATGTGTGTGTTCAAAACTAGGAGATGTTTTTTATTTGGTCATACGGCTGTTGATGCTTTGAAAATCAAACGTATTGCGGCGCTAAGTAGATGCGCCATAGGAATTTGCCCATAAAATTGACGTCCAAAGACGTTCTAAAATAAATATGACAATCTAGAGGCCGTCATATGACGTTGCGCCATTTCATAATTATATCACACGACGTTGTAAGACGTTGCTCACGCGTACGTTTTAACACTGCATCCACTTTTCCTTAAGACAACATACTTATCGTTTCGCAAAACGGTGACATAATTGCACTATTAATATTTTCTTTAATCATTGTTTTTAAGGACATGAAAATTACACTTATAAATAGTTCAATATAAGTAACTATTGTAGGCGTGATGGCCCAGAAGGGAGCCTAACCGCCGACAGTTTGGACTTTGTTCCCGATTCCGATGGGGTCTACTACTATTTTTAGATGTTCTGTAAAATGTATTTATATAATAAAAATAATACCAGTCTGTTGTCCGACAGAAGGGCAAAGGCCTCTTCTTTCATAGAGAAGGTATGAGCATTGATCACCACCTGTAATAAGAGTGGATTGGTGATTTCAAACTTGTACTAACTATAATTATTGTAAATATATTAATTTGTATATATATATATATATATATAACTATATATAAATATATAACTATATTATGTATTTTTATTATACACAAAAAAAAAATACATGTTTACTAACAACAATTGTATTGTCTTTTCAGCTACTAACATAACTACCACAAAGTGAATAGTTCGACGGCCCTCCACGATAACTTGCCGTCAACACGTGACGCTGGCAGAATAGTCGACATCGGCTCAGTTGCCATAAGGAAGAAAAAAAAAAAAAAAAAACTATAATTCCAGGTTACCTCACGATATTATCTTTACCGACGTCAATGATGTCTAACCTTTTAACCATAACCTCGTAGATGAAAGATAGGAGCCGTAGATCACTTAACAATGAGAGTCGTGTCCATAAGTACTGCTGTCTGAATCGAGCCATAGATCCAGCTACCTAACAAGAGCCTTCTCGTTGGGCGAGGCTCTTGCCCATTAAACCATTTGTTGACACGACCATCGACACACTGATTTAGCTCTATTATTAAAAGGCTTCAAATAGGTATGTAGAATGTTTTTTAGAAATCCAATTCGTTTAATGCTTTAGGCGAAATTTATTTAACTACAAAATCCTTTAAGTAAGTACAGTTTTCTAGTAAAATCTTTCTGAACAAACAATAATCAAGTATTGTGGGCATCGAAAAGCCAACCGTGACATAGATACGTACAATAACTAAGAATGTTATTGAAATCCCAAAGCTCAAATGCTAGTGATGTGAAATTTTATGTTAACAACAGACCATCATTATGTGAAAAAATGTATGGACAAATGACTTTTTATTCGCGATCGGTGTTCATTCTATAGTTAAATTTTATTTTAAATCTCTAAAACCTCTTTGTATATTAAGTATATTGTTTTTTTTAGTTTTAGGCCTGATTTTTAAATAGTTCGATAATTTTTACTTCAGGAATCTAAATGGCGATTTGGCAGTTTTCATAGCATGTAAAATATTACCGCCATTTTATTTTATGATATAAAAATAATTTCACTATTGAAGATTTAGTCCATAAAGAAAAAAAAAACAATTGATTTGCTTAGACAGGGGGTGACTATTAAGATGAAGGTAAATAAAGATATTTAGAAGACTTTTTCTTCCATGCCTCCTTCACATGCAGCGTTGACCTCAAAAAAAAAGTGACAATAGTTTTTCAACTTTATCAGAAACAGAATAAGATTCATGTTCAATTGTGCAGAATTTTACAGCTTAGCGACAAGACACTATTTAACACTAGATAACTGGACCCAGTCGCCTACTAACATTGTTTTATACAGATGCTTAACACAAAAATGGCTACAGGAATGGCTCTCATTAATTTTTCTTTTAAAGTCCACCAGTTTAGTTAAATATAATTAATTAAATCGTTTCTTTTTATTTTCGAGTACCTACCTCTAAAGGGGATCTTCTAGCGTATGCCATTCACATCTGGAGTAAGGCCATCGAGAAGCATGGGGAAGCGCTTGCCGTCTCCCTCGATATCTCGAAGGCTTTTGACAGGGTCTGGCACAAAAGTCTCATTGGTAAGCTTCCTTCTTTTGGTCTGCCCACTGGTCTATGTGACTGGATTGCTGACTTCCTGAGTGGTCGGTCCATCCGAGTTGTAATTGATGGCTCCTCATCCGGTCAGTTAGACATCAACGCTGGGGTCCCTCAGGGGTCGGTACTCTTGGCAACACTATTCTTGCTGCATATTAATGAACTGCTTAAGCCCGGGACCTTTGGGTATGCAGACGACAGCACTGTTGTCGAGAGCTACATGTCTGACGCACGGGCTAGTGGGTCACAGATCCAGTCTCTCCGAGAAGCTATGGTCGAGCGCTTGAACTTGTCCTTGAAGGCAGTCGCCGAGTGGGGTGATGCCAATTTGGTCAGGTTCAATGCTGCGAAAACCCAGGCGTGTCTGTTTTCCGCCAAGCGGAGCCTATTTCACCCGGCTCCATCTTTCCGATGTGTAACCGTGCCGATAACCGACCATCTTGATCTTCTTGGTGTAACGTTGTCATCCACTCTCAATTTTAGCTCTCACATCAAGGCCAAGGCTCAAATAGCTGCAAAAAAAATAGGTATCTTAGCAAAGGTGAGACGTTACTTCACGCCGGAACAGCTGCTCAACCTCTATCAAGCGCAAGTTCGGTCGTGTATGGAGTACTGCTCTCATCTTTGGGACGGATCCGCCAAATACCAGCTTGATGCGCTTGAGTCTATTGAGAAACGAGCCAAGAAGATCATCGGCAATGATGCACTCGTTGAGTCAAAACTTCAAAGTCTTGAGCATCGACGTCGAGTTGCTAGCCTGTCGGTTTTCTATCGGTTATCGGTTCTCTCAAGCTTAACTTGGGACTAAATGGCGTTGTGTGAAAAGTTGTAAAATATTTATTATTTATTTTTATTTTATTTATATTTCGGAGAGTGTGCATCGGAATTGCACGATTTAATTCTACCAAGCCTTTTCCATCATCGGACCACCAGACCTACAGCACTGCACCACCGGTACATGGTAGATATCCCAACCATACGTACTAAACGCTATGGAAACACATTCATTGTGCGAACAGCAAAAGAGTGGAATTCCCTGCCGGTGTCGGTGTTTCCTGATAGCTACAACCTAGGGGTCTTCAAGTCAAGAGTGAACAGGTTGCTTCTAGGCAAGCGTGCTTCATCGTCGACCACATCATTGCTTACCATCAGGTGAGATAGTGGTCAAACGCGCGCCTAACAGTAAAAAAAAAAAATATTATTTCCTCTTCATTTCTATAATGAATGATTTACAAAAAATAATAAATATATTTCATAAGATTTCTATTACATGTGGCATGCATTAAATAATAATTATAACAATTTATAACATGTTTAGTAGCAAATTTTAAATTAATACGTAAGTTTGCACGTTGCACTGCGCAAGTGAAAATTACCCTATTCAAGGCCTACTGCCAGTCATTTTATGCGTGCAGCCTTTGGGTGAAGCATACGCAGAAGACCTATAATGCCCTGCATATCCAATACAATAATGCGTTCAGGGTTTTGGTGGGGTTGCCTCGCTTTTGTAGTGCATCATGTATGTTAACAGACGCGCGAGTAGATAGCTTTACAGCGATACATGGCAAACGAATAGCATCCCTGATGCGCCGCTTGCGGGCCAGCCCCAACAGCATCTTGCAGCTCATTACTGGGAGAATGGACAATTGCTGGGAGAATGGACACTGACTGCACCTTCATGAAGTACTGGACAAGTCAACATATTCATGATTTTGTGGGTCCATTATTGTATTATAAATTGTGTACTTACGTGTTTTGAATGGTTTTTATTTGGTGTATTTTTATTTTTTTTATTAATTAATCAATTAACCCAAATATGGATAATTTACAATATTGTGTTGTAATTTTATATGAATTAAATAAATTGAATTGAACTGAATAAATTCATTTCTTTGCATTTTTTTTATTATTTGACTGCTATTTATTTGTTTCTTTAACTTGTTTGACATCTTGTATTTGATATTTTGTTTAATAATTTAGGTAATGTATTTTTAAATAATTGTTTATCGGCAAAATATTGAATCTGTCAAAATATTGCAAATGACTTGTTAGAATCCCTTATCAATATTAGATATAGTTTTAGAATAATTATAATAATAATAATAAATCGATTTTATTTCACTCTTCACAAAAGTAATAAACAAGAGAGGAAAAAAAAGACAATTAATGAATAAAAATACACGATCCTTTGTGAGAGTGGACTCCAGTCCATACTAGGATACCCTGTGTGACGGATCACCAGGCTCTCACCCCGAATAAGCGTTGATAGCCAATTTTATCTCTAGATACAGTTTCGGAATATAAATTAACAATAATTAACAATATCATTTTTTTTAATTCAATATGTATCCAAATGAAGCAAAAATAATGAATTAAGTAAAATAGAGGAGGCCTCCTCTATATCGCTTTTGCATTATTTTCTATATTGAACATAAATAAAAGTAGGCTGGATCATTCAAATTGAAAACTTCACTTTTGTCGCATCACTAACTCTGGTTACACTGAATTACGAAAGAGAACAACTGCACCATGCCTTGCATACGAAACAAAACCCTCACTAAACAGAAAAAAGGTGTAATTTTGTTCGTCTCAAGTTAAAAGACCTAAATTACATGCACTTTCTATTGAAAGTTTGTTATGAAAAATGTCGCGATCGCGAGTTTGCATTGTGTAGCAAATAAAAATTGTCTATGCGCTTGCAGTTTCCTCAATATGGGGAAATGAAAAGCTGTAATGCGAAACAAGGCGGACGCTAAAAGCCGTCTGCTACCCATCCGTGGTATTGAGATTCATACGCATTGTTAGTGCTACATATACAATGGCTTTTAGGTATATATTGTGTACCAACTTCTGTACAAGAAAGATAGGTTATACTAGGTATACAAGTGATATTTTTATTTTATAATCGGCTGGAAATCAGCTGTTTCATATATTATTTAGTCAGTAACTTTAGCACAAAAATGTATGTTGTATAATTTTGCTTTCCATGTTCTTAATGATTGAAAGAAATGAAAACTTTTGCTGTGCCCTGACAGCTCTCAGCTATAAGCGTTTTTTGTGGACATCTTTTTACCTTGTGGAACGCAAATAAATATAGGTACCTATATGAAATAACAAGCAGATGTCACGCGGTTTCACCCGCGTACTTAGTTCCTGTAATACAGGGATAAAAATTAGCCTATGTCATTCGGGGATAGTGTAACTTCACAACGGTGAAATAATTTTTCAAATCGGTCCAGTAGTTTCGGAAAACAAACAAACAATCAAACCTTTGCTCTTTATAATATTAGTATAGATAGTATTGATAATATTTTGGTCGGGTAGGTATCAACTGTTGCTTACATACAAAGTATGTAAGTAACAGTTGATTATTTTTATTTGGCGATTTCCCACCCATGGTGAAAATTAAACGAATTCATGGGTAGAACACCCTGTGAAAATTAGTCTCATTCTCAATCAGTCAAAAAAATTACTCTTACACTAATGTTTTGTTGCCTGGTAGGCTAGATTTAACACTTGAAATAATTCAAGCTAAAGGTTTTGCAAAGTGTAGGATGAAAAAAAATAGTGAGATAATTTATTGACAAGTATTTTGATTCATTATTGCCGAATGAAGTACGTTAAATATAGTAAGTCAATGGCAGAAAAATAAAAATGGGGTAGGTACTGCGATCCTGGCCGATTTTTTCTATAGTTATCAACACGACCCTTTACCCAAATATTTGTGCATGTACCCACCCACATAGATTATTCAATTATCGAATACGGGTGAGAATTGTCTATGTCCACTGACCGAACCTTTTTAAAAGTCTAGAGGCATTTATTATTCAATCGAATAACAGCAAATGCGTGAATACAAATGCTTAGATTTACATTTTATCGAATGATGTTACTTTTCCCCGCGTTATCAACCGCTACCAAAGGTCATAGCGTGATGTGAAATAACCTTACTCAGGAGGAGAGTCGCACAGTACCCTGTCTGATAGTCACAGTGACTTTAAGACCAATTAAAGTGCAATAACAACTGAATTCTCAGTTGTCGCCAAACTTTAGCGTGCAACTGGACTCCAGTAGGCCTACCATCAACTTTTAGTTAGCCAATCAATTCCGATGCAAACCAGTTTAGGTTCCTAAACTGATTCGCTAATATTCATACCATGAAGTGCCTATAACTGAGTGGCGTTTGATTCGCTCATGGAGGAATGAAAGAACGAAATTTGTCGGTGGTCCGCGGTGTGAGAAAGAGATGACGCTAGACAATTGTTGCATAAGTTTGTCTCTTTTACTCCAACCTATGCGTTGCGTTCCGAAACCTAGTAGTTATGATTTTAGCGGTTTTATTTGTGTATAAAATTTCAACAAATATATTTTAAAATTGCGCTTATGGGTCAAATTATATACCATTAAGCCCAATTTTACTACTCATTAATGTAATAGCAATTTAAATAATTCTTTAAAATAAAAATTAAAGGTTTGCTTAGTGTCGTCGTAAAAGTAAAATGATTATGACGAGTTTTGAACGCAACACACGCGTTTTGAAATATATACAAACTTTTTTGATAGAACCCAAGGAGTTCTAATTAGGTAGGTAGTACTCAAAAGAGTTTTTAGTTTTTAACGTTTAACTTGGATAAAGTAATTAGTAATAATAATAATAATAATAATATTTGGCGTCAACCTAAACCGGATCGTTTTAATGACGTCTTAGTATGAAATTGCAAAGCAGTTCATTTTAGGTCGTCAATTGAATCGTAATAATAGTTCATAGTAAGCCTGCTGTTCATCATCATCATCCACAGCCCGACTTCACCCACTGCTGGGTATAGGCCTCTCATTTTATGTACCAATTTCCACGACCCTGTGCCAGTCACATCCACGGTACTCCCGCAATGGCAACAATGTCGTCCGCCCATCACTTTTTTTTTTATTATTACTGATAGGCACGCGTTTGACCACTATCTCACATGATGGTAAGCGATGATGTGGTCGACGATGAAGCACGCTTACCTAGAAGCAACCTGTTCACTCTTGACTTGAAGACCCCTAGGTTGTAGCTATCAGGAAACACCGACACCGGCAGGGAATTCCACTCTTTGGCTGTTCGCACAACGAATGTGTTTCCATAGCGTTTAGTACGCCGCAGGACGCCTTACACTTCTCTTGGCGTTTCTTGGACGCCACTCGGTCACAGTTTTACTCCACCGGCCATCACCGCGTCTAGCTAGGTGTCCTGCCCAACTCCATTAGACACTACTCCACTGGCAATGAAAAGCTAGCCCTGCCCTGCCTGCCCTGCGTTTACATGATTCTGGACCTCCTACGGTAAAAATATTTCGTGAGTTTTGAAAAAGTTCACCGAACTGAGATACTTCTCTTTTTTTAAGTCGGTTAGTAAGCGGAGATCAGACAGACAGATAGATAACAGTTGATTGTCAGGTCATTTACTTTAATTGACAATAAATAATTGTGGGAATAAATCCTATTTGGAGGTATGAGGAACAGGGTGTAAAGTTCCTCCATTGAAAAGGGAGGATCCTCCGACCAGACGGGTGTTGTGTCTGGTGGGCTAACTACTGCGCGACGGTTGTTGTCGGGAACTTGTATACGTTCAAACTGCGCGGATAACTTTAATAGCGCGATGTAGGATAGTTCGTATGTGGCGAGATAGATGTCGCTACACCTATTATGATATTCCACAAATATTCCAAAACTTTTTTTTACACAACGCCATTTAGTCACAAGTTAAGCTAGAGAGCTTGTGTTATGGGTACTAAACAGCTGATAAACATCCTTATATATTTCTAAATACATACATATTATAGATAAATTACACAACAAATGATCGTGCTCATCACACAAACATTTGCCCTAGGTGGGAATCGTACCCACGACCTCCGGCATAGCAGTCAGGGTCACTAACTACTAGACCAACAGGCCAGTCAAAATGATACCATATTTGTTGCCTACAAATACGTAACGTAAAGTGCCAATGGCTTCCCATAATAGGTCATCATAATATGAATTATTAGGCGTACCTAATTGTGTAATTAGTCTAGACTGAAATAATGTTGATAGGGCTATTGCAGACACGCACTAACACAATGTGATGTCAGCCCCCTAGCCAAGTTACAAACGATTCGTATCTATTCTCTTGTTGTGACCACGTGACTTATCATCTTTCGCTAAGTCACGTGGTCAAAACAAAGGGATTTGAGGCGTTCTCGATTGTAGAAAGAGAATAGATACGAATCGTTTGTAACTTGGCTAGGGGGGCAGTGTTATATTACCGTACACTAGGGTTCCTCAAAAAAGGGTCTGTGTACCTCTCGGGATGAGCCAATTTACGTAATTGCTCTATGTATGAGACTACTTACCTCTGTTGTAAGCCTGTTTTGTCACCAGCCGGTCGATTTAGTAAAAGTCATCCCGTGAAAACTTGATTGAAATGAACTATCAAGCTCTTGAATGACTATAGAATTTCGAAGTCAAATGCCAATATTTTTTTTTTAGTTTTTTTCTAATTAGGCCATTTAAAAGGCACTTTTAAATAGATTTTTGATTGATTGCTGCATTTTCAAGGGGTTATTTATACAGTACAGCACCAAACTGCTCATAAAAAATACAGTAATCGATGGTACCTACATTGCTTTGCAAAAAATCTCTATTCATTACATAAATAATCCGGATGGGCGTATTTTTAACCGACTTCAAAAAAAGGAGGAGGTTCTCAATTCGGTTGTATATTTTTTAACCGACTTCAAAAAAAGGAGGAGGTTCTCAATTCGGTTGTATATTTTTTATTTTTTTTTAGGGTTTGTTACCGCAGTACTCCGTCATTTATGGGGACCGATTTTCAAAATTCTTTTTTTGTTTGATAGGGTATGCTAACAGATTGGTCCCATTTATGTCAAAGCTCATATCTGATGAGGGATCTTTGAGGAATTGAGGGAACTCCTCAAAAAATATAGGCACACATGCACCGATTTCAACATTTTAAGTAACAAATCAAGCATTTTCATTTAGAAAGTATCATTTGGTGAAGAAAAACTGTAGAAGAAGACAGGCAACGGAACTCTTCAACGCATAACAGTAATTTATTCGCGATTGCTGTAGTCAGATGTCTATGCTGAGCTTATGTATTTCCACAACAAAACATTACGCCATTCTATTTTAAAAGGGGCCGGCAGAGTTTTACAGTTTAATGTTTAGATAGAACTTATTTAGCAATTGTTATCCAATTTCAATGATTCTTTCAAGTTTTGAAAGACTTTCTTTACATACAAAGAAACTAAAAATACAAAATAAAACTTTTTAACAAAAAAAACAACCGACTTCTTAAAAAAAAACTAACAGGTGAATAATAACTCCAGTTAGTCATTAGTCATTAGTCGTTAGTCATTTATTCATTAACAATAAATTGTATCTGAATTTACAAACACATTAAATAAACAACATGCAAATACACAAAAAAATCACATAACATTTTATTTACTTTAAAGGTCACTAGTGGTATATAAACACTTGCTTAACAGAAATCTTTTCAGCTGTTTTTAAAGGATCTGGAGTATATAGCGCTTTTTAAATTTAAAGGCAATTTGTAAAACAATATAACCGATTGGTATCTGGGACAGTGCTTCACAATATTTAAATTAGGCTGTATTTTATAAAGTTTAATATCTTGCCTACGCGTGGCTTCTCTAATCTCTCGTTCTTCCGCAGTCTCATATTCGTGTATATATTTGGCCATATTGATTAGAAGCACAAATACATAAATACTCGGTACTGTAAGTATATCTAATTTAGTAAAGTATTCACGGCAACTCTCTCTCTGCGATACACGAACTAAAGTGCGAATTGCACGTTTTTGTAAAACAAAAGCTCTTTTGATGTTATAAGCATAACTATTTCCCCAAAACATTATTAGTCCGGTCTATTTAGACATTCGAAGTTACATAAAGTCCCAACAAGCTGAATTTCTGTGAAGTTGTTCAAAACATAATTATAAACAATGTCTAGAAGTTCCCCATGATTCCCCTGTAAGGAAAAAAAATAATTCAAGGTCAAAGGTCAAAAAAATGAGTTTTTCACGATTTTCAGCAAAACGGTAAGTTTTATCATAAAAGTACCTCAGACAAAAATTGTAGATCATAAAATTATCTATAAAAAATGTATCAAAACTTTTTTTCTTACGAGCCACCGTTTCTGAGATATAACGATTCAAAAAGTTATAAAAGTCGTTATCGTCATAATATGCACATTTCCACGCCACCTATGAGGTAGTGTACTTAGCGCGTGTTTTTTTAACGTGGTTTCCCCAGTAGGCCCACTCCACGGGTCAGTTGTGATCCTGTTTGTAAAACTATTGCAAAATAACGGAAATTTTCAAAGATTGGGAAAGATAAAAGCGATGTAAATGAAAAAAAAGTGTTGAAGTTTATTCGTCTTATTCGTAAGTTTCAAATTCTTGTTCTTCTTCTTGTTCTTCTTCTCCTGCTTCTTCATCATCTTCATTTTGGATGCAAGTAAATTGCGTCAATAGCGATGTATCGCATGATACTTCGTCGGAGTCAAACAAATCCTCCATTGTTTGTGATTCAATATTAGAGCACGACCGGCCTTGACAATTTTTGCATGCCAAAGAACAAGACAGTCCGACTTTTTTGCAACCACATTTAGCACTGCATCCCTTTTTGCAGTTGCAAAAAATAGTGTTCAGCAGTATTTCCGGCGCAGGTGGAAGTAAAGTTTGAACTGGCTCTAATATATTGTTGACCAACTTCCAACTCCAGTCTGTAGGGTTACACTGGCTTAAAGATTAAGGGACTGGGTTTCATTTTACCTGATGTTCTTGTAGTTAAAACTTATGTATATTTTATATTGTAAGTATAAGTTACAATGACCGATAGAAAAATATTTAAACATTTAATATATAAAACATATATGTATGTATGTATATATATGTATATATATATACATACGTATATATATTATATAAAATATTACAACTCTAGATGTATATACGTGGCGTACTCATGCATATTATGACGATAACAACTTTTATAACTTTTTAAATCGTTATATCTCAGAAACGGTGGCTCGTAAGAAAAAAAGTATTGATACATTTTTTATAGATAATTTTATGATCTACAATTTTTGTCTGAGGTACTTTTATGATAAAACTTACCGTTTTGCTGAAAATCGCGAAAAACTCATTTTTTTGACCTTTGACCTTGAATTATTTTTTTTCCTTACAGGGGAATCATGGGGAACTTCTAGACATTGTTTATAATTATGTTTTGAACAATTTCACTGAAATTCAGCTTGTTGGGACTTTATGTAACTTCACTCTCATTTTTTGGTCTAAATAGACCGGACTATATACTATATCTAATTTTTGATTCTACCAATGCAAAATATACCATTTTTAATTGTTCAATACTAATTTCTGATCTTAGAGCTCTCAACACATAACAGGCGGAAGATATTGACTTGTTTATCGCATCTAGTTCAATTTTCCAATTTAGGTGTTCGTCTATGTGGATTCCTAAAAATGTAACTTCCTTACCTGAGAAAAATTTTTTCGTAATTCAAAACAACATCTAAGTTGTCCTTATTTCGGGCTGTGGTTCTAAATAATAGTACTTTAGTCTTTGCAGTATTGATTAACAAATTGTTGCTAGTGAACCACACGTGAAATGCTTGTAATGCGTCATTAACCTTTTGTCTTAATTCAGTAATGTCTTTAGCCGCTATTATAGCATTAGTGTCATCTGCAAAAAATAACTATATCAATGTCAGGTAAAATAGTATTCATAGTTTCGGAAGTCGGTGGCCAATAATAAACAAAACAAAACCACCAAAGCCTCTTTTATTATTCTTTGACAGTAGGTACCTACTCATATAATAAAATACCTTTTTTGTTTAAGTTCTCGTTAGTTTTATGATTTTCAATTATCTGAAATGGGTCCGTGGAGACATAATTAAACAAACCTTGGTTTAGACCATAGACATCATAGAAAATGGACGAAGTAAGTAATACCCGCACAAAATTGACCACTCCCTAGAAAAAGACAGAGGGGCAATGCGGCCAATACCTGTCCCTTTCTTTATCTTTTAATCTGAATTCTAGAAAAGACAACTATTGACCGCACGTTCACTTTATCTCTCTCAAACTTTTTACTAGTATTTACCTACTTCACAGCTGGATAAGGAACACTCAATCCATTCTCAATGTCTATGGTCTAGACAACCACGCAAAAACAAAGATCTAAGTACTACAATTAAGATGCATTTTCCATCCATAAAACGATTAACTTTTAACCAAAGCACTGTTTAAACTCAGGTGAACCAAACAGAATTGCTTTGTTTCAAGACTGATTCCGTTTCTATGTTGTTAAAATACCCTAGGTACTGTCTGTCGGTCCATTCTGTCAGGTAAATACTTACAAACTGATCAAAGAGATTAAGAATTAGCTTTAGGCTACCTCCCGAACCGAAAACAATGACGTTGATGACGTAGCTGAACTTACGGGGTTGGAAAAACCCTGTTGGGGAAACGAACTGTAAATTAATAAACCTTCAAATTAAATTCGATTACAGCGTGTATTGGTGCGAGAGCCGGCTGCAAAAGTACCTACCTCATCGGCTACCCCAATAAGCTGTATTTAGATCGTTAACCGACACTTAAACACGTAAAAAAAATCAGGTCTGCCAGAGCCAATCCTGCCGGGTCATAGAAATAATTGATATTTTTTGACGTAATTTTTTAGTAAAAATTACCTCATAAGATACCCGAATGAAAGTGCTGGCAGCAGTTAACCATTGATTAGTTATGTAAAAAAAAGTTGGTCTGCCATTGCGCAGCCTGCCGGAAGTACTTGGCAGACCCCTTTGAATATGCCCTTCTGACACACTAAACCTACCTCATCGAGTACCCGGATGGGACCAACGCTAAATAATAACCAAGATACCCCTGATAATGGATCAAAAGGTCTGCCAGGTCTAAGCTTGCCGAAACTTAGTGTTCAAAGCGTTTGAAGTTGATATGGAGCATGATTTCACCTGTAGTCAAAATAACATTATTTTGTATACAACTATAGGAATATTAAATATTTTTTATCAAAACATTAAATAAAACAACAAGGGTAGAGATAATAGATGTATATTCAAAATTTAGCACAATCACTACGAGTTCAATAACATGCTTACAATTTATATACAACTATCAAAACTTAGTTTAAGTTGGCATTACAGTTACCTGAATTCTGTATTTATATGTGGGTTTAGGGAACTAAGTAGGCTTCTGAGTGTAGAACCTGTTATTGCGTAAATCATCGAAGGATCTGCTAACGCCTAACCAAACTGACCACCCCCAGGATCTCTCAAAATCCAAGTTTAAACAATAATGGTTAGGTTGACTAGCCATTTACTGTCAATACCTGAGTAGGTACGATAACTATCTTAATTCAAAAATTACAAGCCATTAAATAACTAGCTACAATGATGGTGAAATGACAGCAAGAACTATTTTAAAAAATATAAAGATGCAAAAAAAATGAAAATCAGTCAGATTGAACTGTACTAATGTAAATCAGTAAAAGTTTGTACAAAAATAAAATTATAGCTTAACGTAGAATCTCAAATTAATAAAAATCCCTTCATCACTTGAACTGTCATATGACTTATCAATATCGTCGTCCTCTGAATCATTAATTATAATAGACTCTACACTGAGTGGTGTTGGCTCACCTTCATAGCATAGAGGTTCTAGGCGATTGTTATTCAAATCCCACCCGCATTTTTTGGTATATAATTTTATCCGTTTATTTGAACATGCGTTTTGCCACATAGCGTTTACGAAAGCCGTTCGCAATATCTTTTGTTTTATAACCTTTTTACATGGCGGCATTCTACATGAACTATAATTCCTATTTTTGTCAACAAGGGACCTTTTAATTTTTTGCTTGCATATGTTTTATTAAAGACTAGCTTCTGCCCGCGACTTCGTACGCGGATCCTGTTTCTTATGCCAGCAACAACGGGGTCGTCAAAATCGAAGATCTGAAACGTCTTGTGTCGAATTCTAAAAGCCCGGGGACGGGAAATCAATGGGATGCGCGAGACGATTCAAGACGTTCCAGATTTTTTATTTTTGTTGGTCAACAGGAAATGCCATCAGACTTAACAAATTTTGCTAAGACGCCATTTCTATTATATACATGTTATATTGTCTCTGGGCTTTGGAGTTCCCCTACAGGCGCTCCAGATCTTCAAATTTACTCTCACAGCACAAAACACTCTTCACATGGAATAGTTTTTGCAATGGCACCATTTTTATATCTCTTTTACTTTAGGTGTTCCATTTTCCAAAATAAATTATAGCCTATATGTTGCGTGACATTCACGATCAGCGGTCAGTCGCGCATTTCCTTCCCCCACTTATCTCTAGAGTCAATGCGTATATACGCTGAAAACTCAAGCGTCATGCTTTTTCCGTGAACGTCTCCAACTCGCGAGACACTGCATGATGTTCACGATCAGCGGTCAGTCGCGCACATATTCTTCACTGGTGTCTAGAGACCTGGATGCAGATGCGTAAATACGCTGAGAATGCAGGCGTGCTTCGCGATCCCAAGAAGTTTCCACGGAGAGAGTTGCAGCCTCATGTTCTCGAACAGCATCAAGTCATCAACAATCTACCGAAGAACGTTAGGAGAGCCTAACGTTCTTCGGTAGATTGTTGGGATATTATGGTCTTTAATCATTTAGCACCTTTGGAACAATGGGAAAGATTTGACCTCTTTCTAGGCATGGTTATAGTTTTATTGTGATGATACCTGATCAATTAAAATCTAAGTGGCTGCTCCCCTGCGTTACCAGGTAGGCTACCATGTAACGAAGATAAATGGAAAAGGAAATTAAACACTCAAATAACATAAGCCCGAAGGCATATTTATACGATAAAAAAAATGGGAGTTTTAGCCAGTAGAGTCTAATTTTCAACGATATACCATCGTCATCGAAAATCTGTCCTGAACTGTTCCCGCCTTCACCGCGTGGAGGTACTTATGTTATTTTATAATTATGCAATGAAATTAGTGATAGCTTTAATTTCTGTATCAAATGTTTCTGATCTTCGATTTTTATAAGTCAACAGGAAATGCCTATCAGACCGAACAACTTTTGCTAAGACGTCATTCCTATGTGAGTTATGGTGTAGCTGGGCTTTTGGAGTTCCACAACAGGTGTTCTGGATCTTCAAATTTATTCTTTCAGCAGAAAATGCTCATCACGTGGAACAATTTTTGCAATGGTACCATTTTTGTATCTCCTATAGTTTAGCTGGTTTGTTGCGGTTCTGCATCAGGTGTTCCGGATCTTCAAATTTATTCTCTCTGCAAAAAATGCTCATCACGTGGAACAATTTTCGCTACGGTACCATTTTTGTATCTCCTATAGTTTAGCTGGTCTGTTGCGGATCTGCATCAGGTGTTCCGGATCTTTAGATTTATTCTCTCAGCAAAAAATGCTCATCACGTGGAACAATTTTCGCTATGGTACCATTTTTGTATCTCCTATAGTTTAGCTGGTCTGTTGTGGTTCTGCATCAGGTGTTCCAGTTTTTAAGATAAATTATAGCCTATGTGTTGCCCAGACTTAATATCTATACAACAAAAAAAAATCATTCAAATCCGTTCAGTAGTTCCGTAGATTAGCGTGTACAAACAAACAGACAAACAGACATGCAGACAAACAGACAAACAGACAGACTTTTTTTTTTTATTCGTGCTCTATTACTGTTTCTAAACCCCCTCAATTATTATTTTTTAAATATAATCAATGTACAGACACAGTTTTTTTACTGTCTTATTATATTTATTATATTATATTATATAGATATAGATAACGTATCTGGCAGCATTAGTATTTGTAAAGTTTTTTTCCATACATTTCTACTTCTGTATCATTCTCGTATACAAAATTCTCGTCTTATTCATTGAAAACTTCCTGGTAGATGGGATTCTGTTTTAACACCTGGAAACAAAACAAAACAGCGGTGTAATCACAACCAGTGTTTGCATGAAATGCTGGTAAAGAACGACACAACGTTTCACCTAGTGTTTTTGATAAATGTGTACAATTTTTGGCATTTGGATCTTTGGCTCTTGATAATCCGCCCGAAAGTAACCAAATATTTGGTTTCAGTGGGTGTGCGTGTGCTAAAACACCAACTAAAATATCTGTGTCAGATGCTAAAATGGATACTTTAGTCGCGTCTTTTTCTATATGCATGAAAAAGTATTCGAGTATCTGATTCTTCATGATCGCAAAAGTTTTGAGACCATCCTCAATTCCCAGCACATTTGAAAAACTTTCCGAAATGATATTACAATAAATTTGCACCATAGAAGCTGATGAAATTCATTTAATATTTGACAGATACTTCAGCTGTTTTTCACAATAAAGGTAAATCTAAACCTTTCCAGGTGTTAAAACAGAATCCCATCTACCAGGAAGCTTTCAATAAATAAGACGAGAATTTTGTATACGAGAATGATACAGAAGTACACACATCAAAAGTGTCTAGGGATCAAGCATTTTTATGCGGATTTCTTGAGATTGAGATGTGGCTTTGTAATAAATTTATGATTTTATAAATTTATATGGATCCTTTTTGGTGCAGTTTAATAATTTGAATCAGGAACTGTGAATCAAATTCGAGTAAAAGATGAAAATCAGCTGTCAATATTTTCCCTATAAAAACATACAACGCATTGAAGACATTATTAGTGCTACTGTTTCCCTACTACTGATTAAAACCAACGTTATTATGGAGCGGCGACGTCATTAAGGCAGGGAAGAAATGCTCAGAGCCGTGGGAATGATAGAAGCTGGTTCCCGGCAACGTACTGTGGCTTTAGCTCTGAATACAAGTCAGAGTGTTATCAGTCGACTTTGGACACGTTACCGAAGCACTGGTACCGTGGCTGAGCGCCATGGAGGACGGTATCGCTGCACCACACGGAGACAAGACCGATACATTCAAATCTTAACTCGAAGAGCTCCAACAATAACCGCCATGATGTTAGCCGTGAGGCTTCA
The DNA here is from genome assembly GCA_921972225.1 of Euplexia lucipara. NCBI lineage: Eukaryota > Metazoa > Arthropoda > Insecta > Lepidoptera > Noctuidae > Euplexia > Euplexia lucipara. The sequence continues at coordinate 15,276,894 of OV179155.1, read as the reverse complement.
TCACTCTTCAGGGAACTTAATTAGCAACCAAACAGTCAGAAACCGCTTGCATGAAGTGAACCTTCATTCCCGAAGACCGCTACGGGTACCACCTATAGCAATGCACAATCGTAGGATTCGATATCAATGGGCTCTTGAACACAGAAATTGGGCAGAAGAACAATGGCGTTTCGTGTGCTTTTCTGATGAGTCTCGTTTTGGTATGAGACCGGATACAAGACGTATACGACACTGGAGAACCCCTGGACGCCAACAGCGATTAAAATCCTGCCAGGAAGTCCATCCTTATAGTGGTGGAACCATCATGGTATGGGCGGGTATTTGGATCGGCGGAAGAACTGAGTTGATTTGGATCAGAGGCAACCTCAACGCTCAAATTTATGCTGAGACGATTGTATCAGACGTCATCGTTCCTCTACAAGTGCAAATCGGTCCCTTATTTCAGTTAATGCATGATAATGCACGACCGCACACCGCAAGAGTTGTAAGACAGACTCTCGCCGCAGCTAACATCAATGTCCTGCCCTGGCCTGCTCAGTCGCCAGACTTGAAACCGATTGAGCATGCATGGGATATGCTACAGAGAACAGCTCTGCCGAATATGGAGGGTATCCAGTCGCAAGAAGACCTTTTTTTGTTGTTGCAACGAACATGGGTGGCCATTCCACAGCGTGATTTGGATGAACTCATTTTGAGTATGCCAAACCGATGTTCTTGTGTTGTTGGTGTTCGCGGTAGAAACACGGATTATTAATTGTTTAAGTTACCCAATAAATTTTAAAGAAAACTGTTATTTCAGTCTTTTTTTCGAACTTTAATGTTAGTGGTTCAAATGTCAAAAATCCCTTTATTAGGAAAATGGCAAATTTCTTTATTAATGCAAAGGTGACTTGGTTTATCGTTACTGTGACAAACGAAAACACTTTATTTGATGAATCCTTAAAGAAAATTTTAATTAATATCAATCAGGAGAAAAGTTATTGCAAAAATATATGTTGATCCCTAGACACTTTTGATGTGTGTAGTTGATTTGATTCATAAGTTTAGCTGCGAAATGTATGGAAATAAAAACTTTACAAATACTAATGCTGCCAGATACGTTATCTTTAATAAAACATACGCAAGCAAAAAATTAAAAGGTCCCTTGTTGACAAAAATAGGAATTATAGTTCATGTAGAATGTGGCCATGTAAAAAGGTTATAAAACAAAAAATATTGCGAACGGCTTTCGTAAACGCTATGTGGCAAAACGCATGTTCAAATAAACGGATAAAATTACATACCAAAAAATACGGGTGGGATTTGAATAACAATCGCCTAGAACCTCTATGCTATGAAGGTGAGCCAACACCACTCAGTGTAGTCTATTATAATTAATGATTCAGAGGACGACGATATTGATAAGTCATATGACAGTTCAAGTGATGAAGGGATTTTTATTAATTTGAGATTCTACGTTAAGCTATAATTTTATTTTTGTACAAACTTTTACTGATTTACATTAGTACAGTTCAATCTGACTGATTTTCATTTTTTTTGCATCTTTATATTTTTTAAAATAGTTCTTGCTGTCATTTCACCATCATTGTAGCTAGTTATTTAATGGCTTGTAATTTTTGAATTAAGATAGTTATCGTACCTACTCAGGTATTGACAGTAAATGGCTAGTCAACCTAACCATTATTGTTTAAACTTGGATTTTGAGAGATCCTGGGGGTGGTCAGTTTGGTTAGGCGTTAGCAGATCCTTCGATGATTTACGCAATAACAGGTTCTACACTCAGAAGCCTACTTAGTTCCCTAAACCCACATATAAATACAGAATTCAGGTAACTGTAATGCCAACTTAAACTAAGTTTTGATAGTTGTATATAAATTGTAAGCATGTTATTGAACTCGTAGTGATTGTGCTAAATTTTGAATATACATCTATTATCTCTACACTTGTTGTTTTATTTAATGTTTTGATAAAAAATATTTAATATTCCTATAGTTGTATACAAAATAATGTTATTTTGACTACAGGTGAAATCATGCTCCATATCAACTTCAAACGCTTTGAACACTAAGTTTCGGCAAGCTTAGACCTGGCAGACCTTTTGATCCATTATCAGGGGTATCTTGGTTATTATTTAGCGTTGGTCCCATCCGGGTACTCGATGAGGTAGGTTTAATATTCAAAGGGGTCTGCCAAGTACTTCCGGCAGGCTGCGCAATGGCAGACCAACTTTTTTTTACATAACTAATCAATGGTTAACTGCTGCCAGCACTTTCATTCGGGTATCTTATGAGGTAATTTTTACTAAAAAATTACGTCAAAAAATATCAATTATTTCTATGACCCGGCAGGATTGGCTCTGGCAGACCCGATTTTTTTTACGTGTTTAAGTGTCGGTTAACGTTCTAAATACAGCTTATTGGGGTAGCCGATGAGGTAGGTATTTTTGCAGCCGGCTCTCGCACTATATGAAAGATAATTGATTGAGAACGGGCTGATATAGGTATTAGCCGGTTTAATTATTGGTGTGTTCGTAATTGACTCGACAAAAGGAGACAGTTTTTTTTGGGCCCACTATTAAACGGTAACGTTTAATATCCATATTACACATGAAGAAAGTGATCATCTTATTACTATTAACAGACCAAAAATTGTATAGAAATGTAATCGGAATAATGAAATAATAGTAAAAAAGTGTTACGGCAAAAAATGCTTGGTTAGGAGCGTTTTAGGTTTATTTTAACGTGAAAACAAATATGTTATCCCGGTGCGCAGCGGTAATGATATGGGCTTTAAATGCGTTTAAAGAGATAATTATTAATTCGTACAATGAACTTGTTTTTAATTCTTTTACTAATGGTTAATACAAAATATCAAGTAACGTACTTTAAAAAGCACAGTGGAATGAAACGTAATTAATAGCCCGTTGCAGATGCTCTGTGGTCCAATTTCAATCAGTTTGACACTGACAAACAACACTATTATTGTTTACGATTACTAGATAATTGCATGTTTCTTTTGTTCTTTTCGTATTTTTATTCGAAAGATTTTATGAAAATGGCATCTGTAGATACAGTGCATAATCTACAAAGCCGTTGCATCAATTGTGCAGCACCATTTCAACGGAATTGGGGCTGCTCTTGCTGGATACTGTTATAATTGTTTAGTGGGCAGAGGCACTGTTGGCTGCTGTGCACGTGTGATGTGTATAGTGTGGTTTTTATCTTGGGCGCGGCGTCAAAGTAAAATTGAGCCACCTAAATCTTTTTTAGATGAAATACTGCTTGAGAAGATTTTGAAAAGATTATGACGAGCAGTAAAAAATACTTCTTGTGACATACTATAATAAAAAATTTAGATCACCTTATTATTTTAGATCTCCAGTCCAAGAGATTTAAAACGCGACAGCTTCAAGCTGCGACTGCACAGTGAACTGAAGAGTTCTATGGACGCACATACACGAACCGCTCGAGCAGTTGCAACTGATTCGGGCGGTCGACAGCACGGTGAATTTTTATCGTGCGGCCAAGTAATCGCCAGGCATACACTGACTGCTCGAGCTGTCGACTACTCTCGCGCAGATAACGCCCCGCCCGCACTCTTCATTCCGCTTGTGTTCTGAACTAAAAAAACAAGCGATTAAATTGTCCATTATAATTTCGTGTTTCTAATATTGAATGAACCCCCAATATTCTGAGCAAAAGCAGCAGAAGTGCTTCGTCCTCGAAATCTCGGACGCTACTGATTTGAAATTGCTAACTGCTCGAGCAGTTATCAATGGTAGTCTCAAGCTGTTGACTCTTGACTGCAAGAGCGGTCCGTGTATGTTGATCACTAGGTAACTGCTTGAGCAGTCCGTGTATTGCCGGCTTTTATCTACTGTCTACGGAGGGAAAGTGTGTCTCGAAATGAATACATCTAATCTATTTTCGTGAATATCTCTGTCTATCAAGTCGTGTAAATCACATCAAAATCAGTACAGACGTGTCTTTGTTTTAAACTTTATATTATTGAACACTGAACAGTGTACTATTTTAACTTAACATACCAAGGAGACCTATCCACTCATTAAACAATCGCTCTTCTGAGATTTTAGGTTATTATGAGAGTCAAGTTTTGACTGTCGTATTTCACAGTATTCCGGTTACATACAGTTTTGCTAATATTACCACTGTAATCTACAGATTATAAGGAATAAACTAACGTGCATTTCATTGCTAAACGCCACAATTTGTGGTGGGCCTATTGCCCAAACAAAAAAAAACTGTCTCCTTTGTGTGAAATAAGCATCGTTTTATGATGATAAACCGGTAAAGTGGAGAAGTGCTTTAGTAAGTAATAATAGTAGTAGTAATTATTGTGTGTATGTGTGTTTTGATGACAGATGTCAAATAAATATTTTTCTTTCTTTCTTTCTTTCTTTAAGTATTTTTTTTAAACTAGTTAGGTACCTAATACATCTAGAATTTCATACATGAATATTGGAACCGTTCTCTAGATTCTAGAGGTAGGTACCGGTCTAACATTAAAGGCGTATTTTGACTTAGGATCTACTACCAACCGACAAGATACCTACTAGAATACATCATATACTTACCTAGTGGTTGGGTGTAGAGGTAAATTTGACAATTGTTTTTTGAAATTGGGTAAATTTCAAAAAACAATTGTCAATTTCAAAAAATAATAAATAAATTAAAATTTTACTATTTGTTGTATTTATAGTCCCTCGTTCAAATATATCGGCAGTCAGAATTAAAGGAAAAAAGAAAATACATTCATTGGCAACAGGTTTAAACAAGCATGACCGGTAACAACATGTTAAAAATTAAAATAAAAATACAAAAATTTCTAACGACGGCGCCAATAGTTTGATTTCAGCGGTAATGCCAGACAGAATGCTGAGATGCCGCCTGACGCTGGTCAAAATGTATTACATGTCAATAATGTTGATGATTTGAATCTATTATTTTGTGAATTTTGTATGCCTTAATGGTCGGAAATCGCTGACGTATGGACCTAATACGTAACTGTATTGTATCTAGCTTATCCTATACACCAATAATCCACAATAAACTAATTTTAATATAGGACCTTTCAATTGTTTCCATCATGTAAAATGAAACAAGGAAGACGCCCAAGAACCAGTTGTGTATACCTCCTTTAGTTAAGTAGTAGAGTGTGTGATAGATACTTATGACTGTTGAACAAACTGTTGAAAGATGAAATATAGACATAGGTACGACACGCAAGCGTAGGACTACGATATTCAGCCACAAATCACCACTAATTCGTAGGTTGTATGCCATCATCTTTGCCATAGAATTATAACATGAAAATAATAAGCCTAATGTGTCACGTAGCATTCGAGTTAGGGCAAAGCAAACAGTCCAATATTTGTGGAGATAAGCGTGTCCCTAATAGAAATAGTTTATTTCGTCGCAGTCAGGTGGGACGATGTGGCCGGATCACGTACAAGACGGCCCACAACCCACAATATAGTCGCGTCGGAACTAGCTTATAGAGTTAGATTTGTCAAAGAATTTATTGGTTGATTTTTATTTTCTACTCACACCGTAAAATGGGGTGAATAGAATACTCAAGGGTGAAGAAACAAAACTTTGAGGAAGAATTTCACCAGTTAAAAGTTGGTTTTTACACACTACGATGACTATTATTGCCATTAAATGATTGAGTTAAATAGTTTCAACAGCTTGTTAGTACTGACTATGACTGAAGCATGAACGATGACTGAAGCATGCATGCCGTCTGTCGGGACAGGTCAACTCAAAGCTGAATTGATTCTTTCTTCAAAAGGCCTTTCGAGACTTTGCCCTGCATCGTGAACCTCGCATAATACATGAATACAATCTTATGACTGGACTTTAAAAGAGACCATGACCCCTGAGTTTCTTTCGGAATTTCTTCTCAGGGATCAGTTACTTTGGAAATGCCATTTAGTGCCTTTTAGTTTAAAAAAAATGACATGTAAAAGTATCTGGGAAGATCTACTTACAGAGATAAATATCATTTCATTTTCATTTCATTGTATTATATTGATAAATGTTACTCATCGGTCACTTGTCCCCAAAAGGTTCATTTGAAAATCAGCGTCGGGCAGCATCTCAGCATCTCATCATCATCATTACCGCTGAAATGAGCCTTTTGGCGCAGCCGTGAGACATGCCAATTTTGTGTCTTTTCTTTTGTTATTAGGTTTTTTTTTTTACTGTGCGTGTATCCAACTGTTGCCAATAAATGTATTTTCTTTCTTTCTTTTTTCATTTCATCATTTCATTTCATTTCATCTCGTATCAAATAATACTAAACCAGCTTGAATATTCTCCTTAAAGTTTGTTTGTATTTTACCGGTACCATACTAGGCACGAAGGAATACTGGCGTGATGTTATGTATGGGTGTAGAAAAATCTTATTTATTTGATGTCGGTATAGATAGTAAAATAATATTGGCTCCTGTCATTCTATTCTGATACTTTGCCCGTCGCAACTCGCCGTGTAAAACTTAGCTATGCGCGGGTGCCAAGCCAACATAAGAAGAAAGAGGCTCGTAGAAGCAGGAATGTACAACATTTTGTTTTAAACTTAGGTGAAAACAACTTTAATTCAAATTGTTTTATTTTTAATTCAGAAGATTATAAGTGAAACGAAGGACGTGACCATGTATTGTTCACCTCTGCTTGTTTGAGGTTTTTATCATTGACACTGTAATTTTCAACTAAAATGTTATAATGTACCTAATTAATAGTAGATTATTAACCAAGGGCTGTATGACATCAATTGCATACGAGGTTTTTGGCGCCTGAGCGAAGCGAAGGCGCTAATTAACCCGAGTATGCAATTGATGCTTACGCCCGAGATAAATACTCTGCTTTACATATCGATTGTGAGGTAAGTAAACAACAAGACAGCAGGTTTCAATGAACATTTATTAAGAAGAAAAAAATGTGTATTTAAATTAATTATTTTCGCGATGCTTTCGCGCCTACTAGTAGACTGCCTTTTTTTTTCACGCACGCAAGCGCGTCAAATCTTGCTGGCCAGTTTGATTTTTAAATCGATTCCATCTAACATACGATGTGGAAACAAATAGTTCCATATTTAAAATAAAATCTTTATAAAATAAATTGTCTAGATTCCGATTCGAGTAATTAATCGATACCGAGAAAAAAAAATTAACTTTTTAAAAATATTCTTCGTGCAGTATGAGTATGACAGTTCTTTTTTCAAATTCCAAAACCTATGCTGTAATGATAGTCATACACCCCGGCATTCAGGGGTGTAAGGGTGTACTTACAGAGCAAGAGATATGTAAATAATTATGTGAAATCCACATAATTTCTTAAAATAAAATGTTGCAATGGTTACAACTAGGTAAATGTGACAGCTGCTGCTAGATTATAATAAATTCGGCGTCTATCGTAAATTCTAACATGTTAATTGTTTCGTTACAAAGTGTGCATTAAAACTAACCTTTTTAACCGTCTTCAGAAAAAGGAGGAGGTTCTCAATTCGTTGTATATATATTTTTTTATGGTACCTATCTTCTTCTTATCGTGTGGTTAGTAACTAACCTGGTGTCAGAGTTTTAATGCCATGGGCCTCTGACTTGGCATCACATGGCGCCGAGAAGAGTCTCTCAGGCATGCCGGTTTCCACACGATGTTTTCCTTCACCGTTTTTGAAGCAAGTGATAATTATACAATCCGCACATGAATCCGAAAAGTCAGAGGTGCGAACCTTGGATTCGAACTCGAGACCTATGAATTGGCAATCCACCGGTCACACCACTAGGCTATCACTGCTAGGGTACCTCTGTTACCTCAGTAAGTACTCCGTTATTTAAGGACCGATTTTCAACATTCTTTTTTTATTTGATAGGGTATACTTAAGTACTAGCAGATTGGTCCCATTTGTATCAAAAGTCCTCGAGGAATTGAGAGAACTCCTCAAAAAATATAGGTGCACACGTACCGATTTTTACATTTTTAAGTAACAAATCAAGCCTTTTCATTTAGAAAGTATCATTTTCTGAAGAAAACCTGATGAAGAAGTCAGGCGACGAGCTTTTCAACGCGTAACAGCAAGTTATTCGCGATTGCTATAGTCAGATGACTATGCAGAGTTTTTGTATTTCCATAAAATAACATTACGCCCTTCTATTTAAAAGGGGCTCGGCAGAGATGTACCTACAGATTAATGTTTAGAAAGAACTTCTTTAGCAATTGTTAACCAATTTCAATGATTCTTTAAGTTTTAAAAGACATTCTTTATATACGTCGAAAACTGCAAAACAAAAACTTTTTTACAAAAAAAACAACCGATTTGTTGAAAAAACACTATGAAAAATGAGTCCAGTTTCGGAAGTCGGTGGCCAATGATGAACGAAACAAAACAACCAAAGCCACAGACTTTCGAAGCTGGAGTTAGTGTTTTTTTAAGAAGTCGGTTGTTTTTTTTTTTGTAAAAAAGTTTTTTAACTTCTGTCTAAAGTTATTGTATATGGAGTTAGCTTCATGTGCTAGCGTCTGTACATAGCTAATTTTACAACGTTTCGCTAATGAATAATAATAATTTTAATAACATTTACAAACTCCTACTCCTGTTATCTCTATTAACTTATCATCGACAGTTAAGTCACGATCTACTTAGTAAAAAAATGGTAGCTACCAGTCCTAAAGTGTTATTCTTTTGTAATGTTCATTGCCAGGTTTTTAGTGCGTACCAACTCAATAAACTATGTTTAAGAGGCAAAGTAATGGCTGCGATGTGAATTATTGGCATAAGAGAAATAAATATGAGTAGGTACTTATTATGAGAATGTAAGTAATACCTACCTAAACATAGTCGCCATTATAACAGAAGTACCTAATCTTACGAATAGTTGGAGGAACTATAAAAAATATTGAAAAACTTATGTTCTTTACAGGTATACGGTTGCAGCTAGGGGTTTTGGGGAAAGACCCCAAAGCCCCACTGCCACTCTTAGATGTAAGAAAAGTATTAGGTACCTACATAAAGTGAAATGAAAGTAGGTATTTTAAAGTAATTTATTACATGTAAATTTGTTGTATGTTAGTTTATTTGACAGATGGACGATTGCGATGTCTTGTTCTCTCCTCGGACCGCCACAAGTTCTTTGTGTGTATAAAAGAAAGCCTAGCCATTGCAGTGTACCTACAGCTGAAATCCCGGCGATAAAACAACAAGTCTACATAACAGACGACAACATTAATAGCGGCGTTCCTTCTATCCATCTCTAAGCTCTCTCTTACTGCAGGAAAAGGCATGGCGGAGACAGGCAACTACTTCGGTACGTGATAACGTGACGGCGATGTTGAACCACGGAAGAAGTGCCCAGATGTAAACAAATATCAAGGATGGACAACCGAAACGAAGTGTGATGCCTTTATTGGATGCAATTAAATAGTGCCTTATTGGAGATCTATAGGGGAGGCCTATGTCCAGCAGTGGCCTTCCTATGGCTGAAATGATGATGATGATGAAATAGCTTAGTGCCTGTACCTTAAACCTTAGCTCTCTTTCACACACCGCAAGCAGGCAGACACGCTCATCAATATTTTTGGACGTAGGTACCTATTTATGAAAAAAATCCCCAACGAACTGCAGAGCTCTTATCCCACTGTCTTTAGGTATATAGTAATATCTCGGGACGGACCATAACCATGTGCGCTACTTGCCAGGTGGCGCATCGGTCAAGTAGGTACGGTGGGTTTTTATAATTATATCAATGAGTACGGTACTTTATTCTAAACCAATGTTGGGCCAAACATTTTCGTGATTAGATTGTCGTTGCTGTAAACAGAGGATGAAAAGCGATCTTACACTAGAATTTATAATTACAACGCTGGTTGAGTTATTATTATTAAAATTTATTTTGCGGCAATTATAATAAAACAACTACTGAATTAAACACCTTCAAACAACAAAATTGGTTTCAAACTTATATTTTGTTCCGGGGATCCTTGTGTTTAGCCTAAATAACAATATTTGTGCCCCACATCCATCCTTTTATCACATTATTTTTAGGTGTTGACTCTGTGAATAGCCTTTTATTCAATTACTCTGGACAATAAAAATTACAATTGTCTATGATGTACAATGGCGCACATCCGAACAAGTGTGACAACACTACGAACGGACCGTTTTTGTCTTTGATTATAGTTTATGGTTAAAATACTGAAATCTCATTGGCCACCAAAAGGCTAGTTAAAAATGGCGCGCGTTTTGTCACATCCTGTTATGTGTTGAGAGAGTGCATGGCCTCGACGTTGATCCCGTTCTAGGATATTTTTTTTCAACGCCGCTGCTGTATAATTATAAAATATTGACGGTGTTATTTTTCGTGATGGTGTTCTTTAAAAGGCCATGGATTTGATGAAAACGGTAAGGAAATCATAATTGCAGCACATTTACATAAACATTTGTTTGGCTTTTGTTTCTTGTTTTGGTGATATTGAAACTGGCCATTACATTAGAAAAAATATCTCTTTCCAGACATTGTATGCACGTGGGAGGTAAGTGCCAATAGTTTTTGATAAATAGATAGTGTCCAGTTTCGGGTTTACGCAATAAGAATCACCGATATGTTGATTTGTCAATACTCTGATGGCACCCGGCAACTGAGCGTTGTTACGCCATCTTATGGTCCTCCAAATGTTCCGCATATTTTGCAGCTTTGCGTTAGTACAAGAGAAAATTTAACGCTGAAAATCATGCTTTAGTCGAAAGGAATTCCAATGGAAGTCAATTCGACAATTAATGGTTCAGTAATAGGTATGTCATTTTCACTTTTGCATTTCATTTCATGACTTGAAGAACCACATGTGCTATGGATTTGTTGTTGTTTAGTCGGTACGGAAGCTATTGCATATTATAATCTTTGCATGGTAGTTAATATTCTAGTATTATATGTATTTAGTGTTTGATTTAAATGAGCTTCTGTAAATTCAATGCCTGTAAAGTCCCGAATCATATAACCTATAAATTTGACAAGCGGTAGTGAAGTCCAACGTTCAAACGGGTTGTCATTTCTGTACATTCCGCAGCGAAACTCAAGGTTACCTTTTCTTTTAAAAAAAATGTCTGGGAGCCAATTAATTTGATGCAATGAATTTCTTCAGAATGTAACTGTTGACTCCAGAGTGTACATAGTACCAGGTAAACTTTCTTCTCCAATGATTAGCTTGTTGTGAACTACCACTGACAGTTAGCAACTACTTTGTATTAATTAGTCAAGTAAAACCAATTAGTGAGAAACCTGTATTTGTCTGTGCAGCCAAAAAACACAGTTTTATGTTCAATTTTAGGAATGATTATAAGGAATTGTTATATAACCTAAGAGTGATATGTAGATGTCTGCAGTCTTTGATTCATAAAGTTACAACTTAAAACATTGTAATTTCAGACAATTTGAAATCAAATTGTTAATATCATTGTTTGTGTAGTGATAAATTGTTGTGGTTCTAGAATGTTACAATGAAATTAGTGAACATTCCTCTCGTCATAGGTATGCATACTTACTGTAAATGGTTTTCACACTTAGTATTTGAAAGTCATGGTTGAAAACCATTTTTTTTTTGTTTTAATGAAAGTGGGTGCCATGATCTAAGATAATTTATCACCATTATTTATTTACCTTATCCACCAATTTCTTACTTGATAGTTAGCAAATCTCCACTTCACAGCAATATGATAAAAGCGACAAATTAACTATCATAATATGAAGATCTAGAGCTATCAATATGTTTAGTGTGTATGCTGTACATAAATGAGAAATGTGTAATTTTCTTATTACAAGAGGTAGTTCTGGTATTGCGAAATCAATAGTTATTATTTAATTTGTTTTTTTTTTTGCTACAGGCAACCAATTTGGTATAACTTGTTTTACTATGAATGTTAATTCATTGTTTGAATGATGCATGAGGTTTTTGTTTTAAAACTAAATGTTCTATGTTTATTCAAATTTTTGAATATATATTATTATTTAGACAATCAAATTGTAAATACTACTTTGTAACTGATGAGACCAAGCACCTAGTTAGTGCTTATACTTTAATCATTGAAGTAAAACGCAAGAGATTCTGAAAAAGTCTTAATTAAGGGGGGAATTTACACAGACAAGTACTTTTATGGGTGGCGAGAGCATGAAAATGCAATTCTCAATCATTAATGTTAATATTTATATAGTTTTCAGAATTAAAATGCTAAGATATAGTTTTATTAAACAGATCTATAATTGTTTGGTTTTTTCAAATCAAGTCATTTATTCAAATCAGGCTAAGGGTCAGCAGTGCCATCATTTTACTTTTTTTTTTTTCATTTTTTGATGCCATATAATTATTTTGCTTTTCTTTTAGTTTTTATTAAGTATGTAATTGTATTATTAGTTAGTTAACACATTAAAGAAATACATTTACATAAGAGTCTCTCAAAACACCTGCTTTCAACACTTCATAGTATTATAGTACAAAATACATGTGATGCTGAGAAAGAGTAGCCAACTCATGGGTGAAAGGGAAGTATCATATGGTACAAGTGACATAAAAATGTCATGAATATGCTAAAGAAAATGATTCTTCCACTACTTATAGCTTTTGATGAAAACACAATATGGAACCACATTGCACATACCTTACTATTCAGTTGTGATCATTGGAAGAGTTTTAAATTATTTGCTATGTTAGTGTGCATGTTCTTTTATTGGTATTAAGATTAAGACCAATGCTTTTGCAGAATGTGCGGTACTGTAGAATGGTTATTAGCGAGTTTAATTAATCACAGTTTATGAACTAATTTGGAAGCTAAGCAAGCATGACAATTAGTGTATTTTATGTATTATTAAAGTATGGCTTCGTCATGCTCATGTATTTTCTTTTCATTACTTAGATGTATCAAAATATTATGCAATTGCCTCCAACAACTTATCTATCAATAAAAATTAAATACTATTAATTAGTAAGTACATCACATGATAATGACTGGAACAAATATTGACAATTTATTTATAAATTTAATATTAACCCAAGTTTACTACCTTTTGAGAAGAAATTCTGTATGAATGGAATGTGGACAGGACTAGATACTGGCAGATTTGGAGGAAGTTTGGTGTCAGAAACCATGTGCATAATGCACTTTTGACACCACAAATCTTACAAGTAGTAGTCAAAGCAGGGGATATCACACTCCATTAAACATGTTTAAATGGATCAATAGCACAAAACAAAGATTGTATTTTGAAATGATCTTTTCTTCTAATAAATAACTGTATCTTGACCCGATATATGCCTAACTGTCGCGTCGCCATTGTTGATAATTGAATAATGGCCAAGAGAACTTAAATGTTGGAAATTGGAACCATTTGTATTGAATTGATCAAGTGACAATTTCCTTGAAGTAGTATATGAACTGCTGCCACTTAAAAGTATTGCGCTAGAGAATAAAATCATAGTTTGAAATCAATATGCAGAAAATAATATCCAGTAATTGATTCAAGTAACAATCTATGTTAAATTTGTATTGATTGCCTGTTCACTGATATTCTTCTATTCTACTGTTGTAGTAATTATTACATACTAATAAATGTCGAGCGGAGCTTTAGAGCATGGCTAGCTAACAAAAACTCTTATCTCTCAAAATATGTGTCGCATATGTGGTGAATCCTGGGTGATACTACCCAGTCTATGTGCTCACGCTTCATCAACAGTGCCATGCCAAACACTAGACTTCAAACTTGTTAAAAACTACAATACCTACACAGATGTTTCTTTCTGAACATACACTTTCTGCCCATAATAATTGGTTTCCTATACTGTAAACTTGAACTAACACACTGGATATAATTAATGTGATAACAGCATAGTTTAAGGGGGTCTCTATCCATACTATTATGTGAATTCAGAATCTTGAAACAAAATGAATATTTATTGCCAGCTATTGAAAATTCACATCTTAGAATGTTGTGTTTTAAGTTGATTTTTGAGTGAAAAGTTGTAATAGAAATAAAACCCTAAATTTTTTTTCCGAAATGTGATAATAATCTGAGATTCTGAATTCAAGTCTTATCAAGTACTGTTGGTACCCAGGGTTCGCACCTCGAACTGTTTAACAATCTCGTAATATGTACTTGATTAATTGAATATAAACATATAAAGTAAGGGATTTAGAGTAGTTGAAAGGAAAAAATATTGTTGGTGTTACACTACTTACTTCCTGACTATTAGTGCCTTTTTCTAAATTAGAATTCATTAAATAATAAAGTACCATAAAATTATTGTTAATGTTTTAGTATACACACAGACGGAGCTGATTTTGACGCCGCTCCTCGCCTATAAATAAAATATAGTTGGTTTCTACAAATTGTGTTGTTTATATTGCATTAACCATTATTTACACATTGTAAGATGTGATGTTTTGTAATTATGAATGTAATGTACTTGAAAATAATCGTAAAAAGCACACTTATATTCCTAATTTTCGTCAATTTGGTGAATACTAATGATTTGTAGAGTAATTGCAGATCGCCGGGATCTGGAATGGTTTGGTCACTACCCACAATGAAATGTGTAACCGAGTTTTACTATGTATAAAATAAAATGGTGACACGGCGACGGAATAGAAGTTCTTCAGCACTGGCTACTTAGTATGGAAAGTGACCTACCTTTACTTTTGAATTTGTAGTTTATAGTTGTTTATTGTTTGTAAGACACATTTCATAACCATGGAAATGGATGAAATGACACAGTTCAAGTTCTGTATTAATATTTATGGCGTGTTTCAGGACTATGAGTTCCTAGACTTATCTGATGTGAAGGAAGCGGAATTGAACAGACTGCAGAGCGCCCTGTACGATCGGATACCTGAAATCTCGGCGAACACAATCGCCGGTGGCTGGAACGAACCTGTTATAGGTATGTATATTTTATTACATAAAATTCAAATTGAGTAAAAGTAAAACAACCACCGTGGTTTACTGTATGAGTAGTTTCAATTAAGTGTCTGGCGGTTGTAGATCCGTCATCGTGTTCATCGAGCACGGCGGGCGCCGGGACCGTGTCGAGCAGCGTGGACAGCCTGTCGGGCGGCGAGTGCGAGATGGCGCCCCACTCGCCGGCGCGCGCCGCCCCGCACCCCCCGCCGCCCTACGCGCAGCCGCCGCCCGCCTACCCGCCGCCGCACCACCACCAGTGGCCCGTGGCGCCGCCCAACGTGTACGTCAGCCAGGTCACCGCCAACGTCAACGTGCACGGCTACATGGGCCAGTACTACCAGCCGCAGCCGCAGTACCCGCCCGCGCAGGCCGAGCGGGCCGCGCGCACGCAGCGGCGCGACCGGCGCGGCAAGCGGCCCCCCTCCCCGCCGCAGCAGCCGCCCCCCTACTACCTGCAGTACCCGCAGTACTACCCCGCCGCGCAGGCGCAGGGCGCGCCGCTCTACCACCTGCCCGTGTACCAGCCGCTCGTGTACGGGCCCTACGCCTACCCGCCCTACTACCCCGACTACCCCATGCCCGTGGACGGCGAGCCTGACAAGGGCCCTGAAGACTATCCACAGGAAGTCGTCATGGAGCAGGAGGCCGTGGACGCGTACTACGCTAGTGCGCACTACGCTGCGCCGCCCTATGGCCCGGCCGTGGAGGGCGGCGTGGAGTACATGCCGCCCATGTACCTGCCCCCTCCGCCTCACCCGCCGCCCGTGCCCATGCAGCCGCAGCCACCGCCGCAGACCACGCCGCACCAGTTCAACGTGCATGCCAAAAACTTCGTGCAGGGTCAAAGTCAAAACAGAACCTACACGCCGCAGGACAAAAATCAGGAACAAAAACCCATGCCTCCGCCGCCGACCGCATCAGCGTCGGCCGGGTCCGTGGAGTCGCTGCCTATTAAAGACCTTAAAATCGGAAAGGGTCCTGGTAGTCCGAAACAGTCGGACCGAATACCCGACAACGCCCAAGCGAAACTTTCCCCGGTGGAAAAAGTTGCAACTGCTGCAAAACCTGATGCCGCAAAGACGTCGTGGAACTCGACAGACACAAAACCCGAAGTACCAATTGCAGCGCAATCTCCGGCAAATAAAACGTTCCCTCCCTCGTCCGCACAACCTGTCAATCAGATTCCTACAAATAAGATTCAGCCAGCTGTTCCGAAACCCAACAAGGGTCCCGCGGCGCCATTCTCAGGTGGTAAGCAATCGTCCAAACCTGTCGTCCCCCAGACCGTAGTCCCCGTGCAGCAAGCCGCATCCACACCTAAGGCACCTTTCGGGAGCAGACAAAAGCGTGACGGCCCTACCAATCGCTCCCCGTCCAACGAAAATAATGACAATTACGATAGAAACGCATCCACAGTCGAACACGTAAAACGCGAGCCTCCGCTGCCGCCCAGCAAAGCGCCGATGCCGATCTCTATCACATTGCACGCGGCCGGCCCGCCGCTCATCGTGACGAACAAGGCGCCCTTCGGTCACTCGCGCAAGGGAGCCCCCGCGCCAGAGCCGCCCCCGGCCCCGCAGCCCCCGCCGCCCGCGCCCACCGCGTCCGACTTCCCGCCGCCGCCCACCCCGCGCAACCGCGGTGAGCCCGTCCCGCCGCCCGTGCAGCCGCCGCAGCCCGCGCCCGGCAAGTCGTGGGCCAGTCTGTTCTCCAACAAGACGAGCGGCGTGGCCGCGCCCGCGCCCGCCCCTGCCCCCGCGCCCGCACCTGCCCCCGCGGCTCCCGCGCTCGAGGAGCCGCCTAGTCCCACGGTGGCGGCGCCTCCTGCGCCCCCTAATGTGCAAAAGCCAGTCGCCAAGGTACCGCCCTTCGACGCATCGCCATCGCAGGCGCCGACTGTCGACAAGAGTTCCCCGACGCCGCGCAGTGCGCCCGCCTTGTCGTACTCGGAGAAGACGTCGGTGAACGCGACGGCAGTCAGCGCACGCGTGGCTCCTGCGGCCGAGCCTCGCGACCTGCCGCCCAGCAAGGAGCCCAGCCCGGCCGTGCCAGTGCAGCCCTCGCCCTTCAGTGATGACCCCAACTCATACAGGATGGGCGGTGAGTTCCTTTTGTTAATTAAATTATTATTGATGTATTTGAAACCCTTTTGGACGAGTTTTTGAGAGTCACTTTTTAATATTATCCAAAAACCTAATGGCAATTCATTAACTTATGATTGTTTTTTTCCTGATAGAATTCCTGTTAAAATACCAGCTGGATAATCGTCCAGTATCGTTGCTGCCACGCGGCCTTACCAACCGCTCCAATTATTGTTACGTGAACGCGATCCTACAGGCGCTGATCGCCTGCCCACCTTTCTACAACATGCTGAAGGCACTGCCGTATCAGACACGTCGTGGAAAGTCTAGCACGCCTGTGATTGACTCTTTGTAAGTGCTACACGTATACTTGCGATTGGTGTATTTTCACGAGAGTGTTTGATTCCAACTAGATCGTGTGGTGTTTGTTTAGGGTGGAGCTGTGCTACGAGTTCAGCCCGCTGGCCCCGCTGGGCCGGGCGCCCCGCGGCGCGGTGCCAGCGGGCGGCGCGCCCGCGGTGCCGGCCGGCCCCCCGCTGGAGGGCGGCGCCGGCCAGCGCGTGCTGCGCGCGCTGCGCCCCTTCCCCGGCTCGCAGGAGGGCCGCCAGGAGGACGCCGAGGAGTTCCTCGGCTGTCTGCTCAACTCGCTCAATGACGAGATGCTCGAGGTGACTACAGTGCTCATACTTGTCCTGATTTTTCCGAAGATTATTGAACGCTACACTGTTGCGCTGTTTATTATTTATCTAATCAGTATATTTTTATAATGCTGTCACTCATACCTAAGCGCTTCGAATGGTTGTTGAGAAAAACGAGAGACTGAGAAGATTTTGGTTACAAAGATGTTCCAAAAAATAATATCCCAGTGTGTTTCGACGACTATATCTTTATCCTGTATTTGCGAAGTATTCGGTCGTGATGCCATGCTTTTGATTTCCAGCTGATAAAGCTGGTGGAGCCCTCGGAGGCCCTGGCGCCCACGGCGGCAGAGTTAGCTGCGGCGGCAGCGGCGGCGGCGGCGGCGGCGGCGGAGGACGACGAGTGGAAGGTGATGGGCCCGCGCAACCGCGGCGCGGTGGAGCGGCGCTGGGCGGCGCGCCGCACGCCGGTGGCGGACATCTTCCGCGGCCGCACGCGCCTGCGCCTGCACCGCGCCGCGCACCACGACGTCACCGACGCCGTGCAGCCCTTCTTCACGCTGCAGCTTGATATCGAGGTCAGTTGTCACTTCACCATATCGAATTGCAAACATCGTTTGAATGAAAAGAACTCATAATGTTAAAATAAAAATAATTTAATACTGTTATTAGTGCGCGGAGGAAAGGGGTATACAATAATTAACAACATTTACACTAAAATACAACATAATGATAAAATATTGTCTGTACCATAGATGCGCCAAATTATAACCTAAAAAATCACAATCAATTAGTATAGTATAATATTTACAATGATGGTACCTTATTTTTCGTCTCCGAGAGTGATAAAAATCACTTCAATGTTGACAGCATTGGCTGAGTAATTACACACTTAATTCAACAGCTATTCAACATAGCCAACTTTTCAATAAATCGTCGTATAACTATAATTTCAGCGTGCGAACAGTGTGAAAGATGCGTTAGAGCTGTTAGCCGGGAAGGATACCCTCGAAGGCGTGAGCGACGCGTGGCAGCAACTGTCTCTGGAACAGTTGCCGGTGGTGTTGCTGCTGCATCTCAAGTGTTTCCAACTCGACGCTGATGGACACACCGCCAAGATCGTCAAGAATATTGACTTCCCGATTGACTTGAAAATTGATCCAAGTAAGTAACCTGTACTTTTATTGTTCTGTCCTGTCAGAAGGTTATAGCTATTTTATTAAAATTTCCAATGATGTATTTATTTTTCGTCTCTGAACGACATTGTCTTGTCAAATACTTGTGGTAAACATTAACTGAGTTAACTGAAGAATGATTTGACACATATTTGTTTTTGTAATATATCTAAAGATGTCATTAATGTTATTATTGCAGAAATAATGTCTTCTAAGCTGAAGTACACGTCGAAGCAACGCGTGTACAAGTTGTTCGCTGTGGTGTACCACGAGGGCGTGGAGGCGGTGAAAGGACATTACCTGACCGACACGTTCCACGGACAAGTAGGCTGGATAAGGTAAGATACTCGCAGAGGAGAGACTGTGACTGTATTTCATATTAATCTCAATGATGTCATTATTTTTCGTCTCCAATCGTGATCAATATCACGGCAAGTGTGGACAAAGTTAACTGAGGAACCGTCGACACCGGCGCAGGCCGAGGCAGCCTGACAGTTTACTGACGCGTGTGTCCGGCAGGTACGACGATTCCACGGTGACGCAGGTGAGCGACGCGGCCGTGCTGAAGCCCAAGGCGCCGCGCATGCCGTACCTGCTGATGTACCGGCGCCACGACACGCTGCCGCCGCACCGCGCGCCCGCCAAGCCCGAGTGAGTGCCGACTGTGCACTTCTCCCAGTGGATATTATCGACGAGCGGGCCCTGACTAGATCTGAGTGTGACTTATTTTTGTCGTTTAAAAGTACAAAATTGAGGTTCCGTTCGGTGGCACCGTATTTATAGTCGAGACTTCGAACCCGCGATTGGACGGTTTTAAAATTAATATAAATAGTTTACGAGCATGGTTGATGTAAATAGTATTTAGAACGTGCGGAGAGAGGAGGCAGTCAAGCGCGCAGCTGTCTTCGGAAGCACGACTATGCGTTCATATCCGACGCTAATTTCACGCTATAAGACGTACCTCCTCTTTCTTAGTGTCTATTTGTAATTTTTCTCCTCGACAATATGGAATTGTGGTATTTATAAATTATAAAAAATGTAAAAAAAACACGTAGAATGTCTACTACTCAATTCATGATACATATTATTTCTGTTCCGTTCGAAAATATCGAACACTAAATTGATGTAATCAGCTGTTAGATAGTACAAAGCCGTTGAAAGATGTGATATTAGTCTCAAGTATACCAGTATGCCTATTGAAAAATACATGAGTATTTATACGTGTAGATTGCTGGTATTTTGCGGCTGGCGAAAGTGTACGCAAAGGAAAAATATGTAACTTGAATTAACTAAATAAATTTAACGGTAAGCGATAATTTAAGTGGTCTTGGAGTATTAACGCTGGCAATGTTAATGGTATCGGTGCTTAGACGGACTGACTACGGCAGTGAGTGATATGTGCCCTATGATTCTTGTGATAATGGAGTGCTTGAGGACGATTTCAGCAGATTGTTTACTTGTACACACTATTGTATAGATATTGTTATAACAATATAAGTGTTAAATATAAATAGATTATATTATTATCTCGCCGTTGGTATGTTGTGGAGAATGTCTGTTTTTAATATTATTCAATTCATTGAGGTCTATCTTTATTCTGTTTGATTATTTTTTTTGGAATAAGGATGGCATTCTTGATAACCTAACTCAATGGTTTCAAGTATATCAATCAAATGCAGTTTGTCAGAGTGCCAGCCTAATTCTGCAATCAAACTAGCTGAATGTTGGATATGTTAAAATTTACGTATCACTTGTTTTCTCAACATTAACATTCAAAATGTGACTCAGATGACTCGAAAGTGTGTGAGGTAGCACAAGTGCTATGATTATGTTAGTGTCCACTAGTATTTAATATCTGAATTGATTTTTGTATGTTAATAAAGTGAATTGCTTTAGAGTTGACTAGCTAGTTTGATATTACAATTAATAGCTATGCTATCCATTTATTATTGTAAATTGATAATGAACCATTTTGATCTCACTCATATTGTTGTTGTTTGGGAATTATTACGAGTTCGGATGTAAATTTCCTTAAAATGATGAAGGCAATACATCATGCCTTATTAGGTATTTGAATGCTAATATTACGAAATTGACCAAAAAGTATGGATATTATTTGAAATTGCTGCTATTCTAGCTTTTCTACTTAGTGTTATGAAAATCATAATAAAAAAGCCAACACTATTTAGGCGTTAAAAATGATATCTTAAAATGCACTTCAGTTTTGTCCAAAATTATTATGAAGGAGTATTTAATCTTATAATTAGTCAATTTAACTATTACTATAATGAAAACGAAATAGGTTTAGTTTTGTATGATAGTTTCTAAAACAGAGTTATATACTAACTTGCTAAGCTTTTTATATGTATAACTTGGTTGTTGTTACTTCGTTTATTTTGGATTGTGGGTAGGTATTAGTGTAGTTAGCGGTTACTAAAGGTAGTTAGTTTACGCGAGTACTTCTAACGACGGTCTTACGTCGAGTGGTACGCCACGTGCGGGACAGTCGTGACAATGTTCTCGATGCGATGTCAACCACGCTGACTAGCAGCAACCTAACAAAACAAATAGTCCAGTTAACCCTTTTTCGTCATCTGCTTCGAATGTTCCTATTTTTTAAATGCACCAGTTCCTATAACCTCTAAACAATATAAAAGAAGCAATGCTTCATTAACATTTAACTGTACCTGACTTGTCTCTTTTAGGAGATATTGGTATTTTTATTCAGTTATTTGTTTTAGAACTAGTCAAAATATCCTTTCGTCTATTAGTATGATTGGTTGTGCCTTCTAAAAATTAGCTATTTTAGGTATTTTGCAAAAATATCAATAGATCGCTTAAAATAAAAGAGATAGTGACTAACTCATATAAAAACTGCAGTTATTTTAGTTAAATGTTAGTGACGATAAAATAAGTTGAATGTTAGTGATGATCAATGATAAAGTAAAAATATTTCGTATCAGTAACCCTCGAGTTCATTAGCACGACTGTCCTTTTGTAATTTATCGCGTATGAGCACACGGCAAGAATTATTAAATGATATTGATGCAGCTGCTTGCACTTGTACATAACGATTACATTAAATGTTCAATAAGAATAACACGAATTTATTCATCTATCTCTAATAAAATAATCAGTAGCCCCTTTCAATGACCCGCGTCACCGCTGCAGCAGGTCTACAAGCCCACAGCATTTTTTCTTGCACAAGTTAATATTATTGTGTATTAGTTTTTAAAAATCTGTTCCTCTCGTTTTAGCGGTATTTATTTATCGAGTGTGGATTGCAGAAGTTACTGCTTGTTACTGTGTTTGTAAGCTTCACTTTATCTTTTGTTCAGTTAGGTGCGATATAGGAATAATGTTACAACAGTACATTGACACTTTGAAAGTTTACATTGAAGGCATCATTGTAGAGTTTTTGTTAGATTATATTAATTTAGCCATTAGCTAGTAACACCTGTAACATACTAAAAGGCTTGTAACTAGATTTTGATGTATTACATAATAAGCCTTAAAACGTAACGTAAAATGGAACGTACTAGCAATGTCCTCTGGTGAATGTGGTGGAATCTTTTATGCGTAAGACTGAGCGCAGGGTCCCCGAATGTCTGTTATTTATGTTTTATTAGGATGTGAACACGAGCACACATAGCTAGTAAGATTTTATAGTAACAAACGCTGCCTTTTAGTTAAGTGTATGTGTTGCGTATTTATTTAATTATAACTAACTTAATCTATAATGTCGCATCTCTGTTGAGCACATAATAGATTCATGTTTATTGCATAAACAATAAAAACATGTTTGACGCAGACTAGATATTGATGAACGGTCAAGGCGTGCGTAGCGTGTTTACTGTAGCTAGCGGTTCTCTAGTGACTGGAACACCTAGTTGGCTGTGACATAGTTGGTGGTTAGAGTGCCAAACGCCAATAGACGCATGTTCATTTTGTTTATGAAAATCTTGATATCGATCACTAAAATCGCAAATCATTACTATGGTATACTCAACAGTATAGTTTATAGAATGTAATATTATTGCATTATGTATATTAGTTTGGAGAGTTTTATCAATTAGTAAATGTTCCTGATAATAGTTTGTAATTTAATATCAGATCAAAATAGTTGTGAGTGAAATCGAACTTCTTTTTAACTAGTTTTATTTACAGCAGAGAGCAGCTTATTTTATGTTTTTTTTTTTTGTTTGTTCTCGTAATACAGCAAGCCTTATATTTAAAACCATTCAAATCCTAGTTTAAGGAAACATAAAACACTTCCAAATGTTAATAATGAAGTGGACTGGGTTCATTTAGTACGACACGACAATGCTAGTATATTAGATATTTAGAATGTTTGACAGTAATCTGGTAATAATAAATCTCTTCTCATATGAATAATATATGATGTATCACTCTTGTGTATAGTTTCCTTATTCATAAACGCTGCATTAATTACAAATACAAGAGCTTATTTCTCAGTGTTAATTGATAGTTTAGTGTCTAATAATTACACTTATAATAGTAAAGCGTAAATGTTATGTATGATGATCCGCTCTCTGATATCGTAGCACAAACAATATTAAGCCGATTGATTACCTTGAGGTCCTAATCGCACGTTAATGCAGCCGGCTTCACAATGGACTGGTAAACCGAGTGACTGGCCTGTTGGTCTAGTAATTAGTGACCCTGACTGCTATGCCGGAGGTTGTGGGTTCGATTCCCACCCAGGACAAATGTTTGTGTGATGAGCACGATCATTTGTTCTGTGTCTGGGTGTAATTTATCTATAATATGTATGTATTTAGAAATATATAAGTATGTTTATCAGCTGTTTAGTACCCATAACACAAGCTCTCAAGCTTAACTTGGGACTAAATGGCGTTGTGTGAGAAGTTGTGGAATATTATTATTATTATAATTATGTCGTATATTATATGGGTGAAGGAGTTGTACTACACACTTTATACCCTGCTCGGTGCCTGTTATCCAATGGTCTGAATGTGTCAAAAGGGGGACTAATAACCTAGTGGTCTAATACAAGGCCAGTTTCTCGACTCATCTGTTCTGAAGCACCCGCGTGACGATGTTAAAGCTGTATACGCACTATGCGGCTACCCGCATGCGGGCAGTCGGAAGGCTGCCCGCACGTTACGGTTGCGTATGCGGCTGCCCGTGATATAGCAACCGTCCGGGTGGCCGGTGCGGTCTGCGGGTAGCCGCATCGCAGTGCGCATAGAAATTAATATTACGTACATAATTGTGCTTGCGGCCAGCCGTCCGGCTGCCCGCATGCGGGTAGCCGCATAGTGCGTATGAGCTCTAAGACCTCAAGGCCTCTCGTGCTAACAGTGGCCAAAAAAAAAAAAGAGAACAGTTGTTACAGCTACACCAGTTCATTTTAGCCGGCCCGCGTATGTTAGAAAAGCCTTAAGAGTATTCCGCGTTTTCAATGACGGCGAATACTAAAATATGTTTTACGTTACTGTCCATACATTTAAAACTTCTTCTTTCTGGACAACTGTGATTATCCATAACCGAAGTTTTATTTTACTTCTAATAAATTGGCCTAATGGTTCCATAAGGAATTCGTACATACATCAGATACGCAACAAACAAAAATATTAAAATAAGATGCTTATTTTCAAATTTATCATAAAATGATTTGTAAATAAATAATAATGATGTATGTATCTTTTTAGCGATAATTTTTTGCGTAGCCATAAAATGGACCAACTGATAACATTGAGAACGCGAATACTTTATAACAAGGCCTAGAAATTCTAAGGTAACATGTATGCTGCCAAAAATAGTCTATGAATCAAATTATTTGTAAAATAGAGTTATGTTATAATAGATTCATGAAACAAGTCGACTACGGCAGGCCGAGGTCATAGTTATTTATGATGAGTGATTCTTGCATGTAAATATTTAAATTGCCATGTCACATACCAGTTGCATTCTTTGTGTTCTCAAATATTTTAATCTCATGCTTTACGCGTTTGGTCCAGGCCATTCAGGTCTGCTCCAGATGTATCTTTCAAGTGATTAGTAAATTCGAGAACAAAAATGTTAAATGTTCAAATATCGTGATTCTAAATCTTATTGAAGCCAAATATTTTGTGTGTTATAACATGTCCTCGTATATATTGTAAACAAGTGTGATTTTGTTTTCGAACTACTCATCTAGTCCCATCAGATTTTATCTTTTGGTGCAAATCATATTTATTTATGGAAAAATATGTTATCGTTACCGTTGCTATCAGTTATTTACTGCTGTAAATTCTTATTTTGATCACAAAACAATTAATAAATAAAAAATCGAATAGTATGATAGAAACAGTACTTTACAATGAACACTTTGGCGGTCTATCTACTTAGATTGTAAACTTTTAAAGAGATGTATGTAGTAATGCTTATCATTATTATTTTTATATGAGAAGTTCATTATTTAAGTTATGGTTAATTTTAGAAATAAGATCCAAGGCTGTATTAATAGAAGGAGTGTTTTTTCCCCAATCAAGCGAAGCTGATTTATTGTTTTTATTTAACCAACAAGTGAATTAAATATTGTGTAAAAAATACTCCTCATTGGTCATAATAGATAATGTTCACTTTAAAAAAAGACAAAAAAAATTGCCAATATTTAAACATCGTGCATTATTTAATATGATCGGTTTTCTAAGTTGTTATGTGGATATGTGTGTATGACTAATTATAAAATAATCCTTTATTTTGGTAACAAATTGGTGTTATGAAAAATTTTGTGAATAAAATAAGATGTCATTCTGATTCCAATGTTTTATTTTATCATTCAGAAAGTAAACAACAGAAATATAAACCATTTTAATATATTTATTTTTCGTCACGAACTATATTCTGTAAGTAAAAACAAACATGACGTTATTATTATTGTGCACATTGTTTACATAGCTAAGTTATGCAACTGCGCCAAACTAGTAGTGGACACTACTCACTCTGACTCTGCATTTGAAAACCCCGTAAATAATCATGACGACGGCGATGGGCAGCATGGCCATCGCAAGCAGCACCCAGCCCGCTAGCGCCTCGCTCATTGACCACGTGCTGCCCGCGCCCAAAGTGAATATGCTCTAAAAACAGACAAATACAAAAGAATGGCTGATTTACCACAGCTGTTTGCAGGCACCTACTGTTATCTTTCATAGAAAATGTATCCATGGTACTCGGAAACAAGTTGTAAAAAAAAACTGATTCAAACATTTATCCTTATGAACATCCCATTTGAATTCGTTGGCGTGCTTCCCTCCCCAGCAGAAACCAGCAGTGCGATTCTGTCACCGCGTGAAAATGCAAGCGTAGTGAGGGCAAATTTATTGAGCTGTCACTCCATACCTACTAATACTAGGTAGGTATTGACTGGTTTACTTCACTCAAGTTTTCACGGCGTGGCTTTTACTGAATCGACAGGCTGCTTTTAAATCTTAAGGACGCGTTAACAAATCTGACCAAAATGAACAGTTTTTCGGTACATTTTGCGGCAGAACTAAACTGAATCTAATAATAATTACCACAGACAGATTACCTACTCTTTCATCTTCAAAAGGTCGCAACTTTTTATTGTAAAATCTAGGTAATTAATATTGTAAAAAATCATTTCCGGTATCTCTTCACACAAAATTGCCGATTTCGTTTTGAGTTTAGGAACATTTTTCTTCTATTTAATAACAGTAATATGTTTATTTAAAAATATTTTATGTAAGGAGACATGTTCAACTCAAAAAGGTGGCAGAAAGAACTAGGTACCAAAATATTCCAATCGATTTTAGTTTTTCAACAAATTTTGCTAAATTGTGTGAATCTTAATGGCTTGAATCTAAGGGTTATTTTACTGATCATTGTCGTGAGTTATTGCACATAAAGAAACAAAAAATATTAGTTTGCACTCGACCATCGTCGTGAATGGACGCTGTGTCGCTTGCAAGCAGCAACTCCTGTTGAATAAGATCGCTATATGAATACAAAATATTCGACATACCAAATTTGATACTTTACGTGTTTTGTGCGCAATAAGACGCAATACCTAGAATTGAAGCGCGTCATTTCGTAAATACGCCCAAGTGTATTTTAGTACCTGGTCTACGTAGAAACTTATCATTTTGCCTGAAATGAAATATTTTTGTGTAGAATCAACGAAACAGTGAACGTAAGATCTGTTGACCAGATGTGTCGAGGGTAACATTGCCTGTTATGTGGCGTCACTGCCGAAGGCCTTATGGATGTTATTCAATTATGGCGAGGCAAGTTTCTTTCTTATAAGTTCGGTTTTATCTAACCATCATTATGGCTGGCGAGAGCGCCCAACAAATCCTCATGAAGACGCTGGGGTACTCTCCGACCGCAAAGAAAACGTCTTCGCAGAACGTGGTCTGTCCATACACGAAGGTGATGACCGTCGCCATGACCGCTGCGATCGGCACGCGAGCTTTTGACGCCGGCCAGTTCATCAGAAAGTTTAGTATGTACATACCACCCTGTAGGTAATATTGAAAAAGTATAAGTGCACGTTTTCAAAATCATAGCGTCGTAACATGACACACAAGCTCATCAATATTGTCAGCGAAGGATTTTGACAATTGAATATAGTCTTTAGCGGGTTTATCAGTAGGCTGATATTTCTATGTGGAGCAAATAAACGCATTGGGGGACACAATAATTTATTTAAATTGTCCAAATTAGTCGCTCCAGTAGCGATGCAGTAGGTACCGCGTACGTACACGAGTGCATAAACAAATAACATATGTACCTACCTATGCCTAATATATGTAGCTACAGCTTTTACATAGTCATATCTGTACTTTGCAAGGTTGTGTGAAAAGTACCTACATAATTTCGAAAAACCAAAAAATATGGGTCCTCTAAGTTTTGGTAACTTTTATATAACGTAATAAAACAGGCAGGTTAAAATTTTGAAATGGTGAATATAGAAGTTTACCTGTGTGCAGAGAGTGAGGACTCCAATCAGACAGAAGAGTAAACATATTACTATGAGGAAGGCCCAACTGATTTTTCTTATTGATCGTCCGGTGAACGACGACATTACTGTTTGAACTAACAATGCCTGAAATCAACAAAAAAAAATCTCCATAACTCTTACTCAAAAACCTAGTCCTATTCGTGACTAAATAATAACAGTCGCAACGGTTAAGCAACGCTTCCCGAGGCCAAGTCATGGATGGGTAACCATTCGTTCTTTAGTTGGACCAACCTCACACCGATGAACAATCAATCAATCATTTATAAGATACATACATACATACATAAACTCACGCCTTTTTCCCATGGGGGTAGGCAGAAACTACAGAGCGCCATATGCTACGATTCTTACATACTTCTCTTGCTTCGTTTACATTCATACATGTTGTCATACACACACGCCGGTTGCGAGTACTACGCACCTGACCTTTTTGAAGAACCTCACCAATAAGGTCTATGTATGTCCTTCTAGGGCGTCCCCTCCCGGCGTTCCCACTTACATCTGCCTTGTAAATACCTTTCGTTAGTCGCCTTTCATCCATCCTTTCAACGTGACCAAACCATCTAAGCATACTCTTTTCAATTTTTGTTACTACATCTTCTTTATAAGATATTGTTACTAAAATTAATAGAATCCTATTAATAATTAATATCATATTGAGGTCTGTCTGTTTGACAATCTGGGTTATAAGAGGTCTCTACACAGCGCCAAAAGTCCAATATCACAATTCATCGCCAGGCAACGTTGAAAAATCTCGATACAGACAGTCGCCAGCACATCAAGCTATCCCAAACTGTAAATTTTTCCCAATTGAACATGAAACTTACTCTTTTGTAATAAAGTTACAAAACTAGCAAAGAAATTTGACAGATTGAGGTAGCTCTATGGTACAGTACGGAGTAGATAACTTACCGTTGTAGTTAGTGATAATAAGAAGAGAGTGAAGAATATGAGAGCAGACCAGAACTGACTGCCAGGAATCCGGGCCACGTAGTCAGACCACAGAATTATTGAGGAGGAAGATCCTGCAACGGAATCGTAAAAAGAGTTAATTCAAAAAGATTCAAAGCACCAACCAAGAAGAAAGGGACAAGACCTGTCGCGACTTTGCATTCCACCGGGCGTGCATGATGCGTTAGTAATTTAAATATTGCGATAACCGATTTGTAATAAGTACAAAAGTCTGCGTAAACCACTCAAACAAAATACACCACTAATTTTTAATTAGTACAAATACTTAAAGGGCTTATTCTAGACGGTCTTCTCATTATATTTGTAAAGTATCAATAAATAATATCAATAGCAAAGTTATTAGCGTTTGTTTATATCCCAAAAAGTCACCCAATTTATGGAAATATTGTGTACAGGCTATATTCATGAAATAATATAGTATTCATTAAACGTCACCTCTCGCTCACGTTCGCGTGATCTCGCTCAAGCATGCTCCGCCTCCAACAGCTGTTTTAGTTATTTAAGTTTAATTAAATAGTGGCATATTTAAAAATTGAATTTCGCTTTTTTTTACTTTTGATTACGCAAATATGATCAGTAACAGGTAGGTACGGAATTACGGATACGGTCCAATTTTTTTTTGTATTAATTAAAAAATAGTGGTGTATATATACCTACCTGGCCAAATATTGGTAGCATTTTCATAGTCCATGGAAAGCGCTCCGTGTGTGGCCCCTAGAACCAACGCAGTAGTCATACAACTGGACTTGGACACGGCGAAGGCCAGCATCGCGGTGGTGCCCAGCCTGTGTTGTGACTTCGGGCAGTAGGAGCCGAGCATTATAAGAGAACCTTGGCATACGGTCATCTCGATCAACGAGTATTCCATGGCCTCACGCCACATCTGAAACGGCAAGAGAGGTAAAGAAAAAATGATACATCTAATTCGGACTATTTCATTATCAAAATACATTCAGAAAGCTGGCGTTTCTACTTCCTTGTGTAAAGAAAGCTCTGTAAACAAGGAGTTGGTCATTAGGTACAGTAATTTCTTGACTTACCTGCATGAATGTTCTAAAGGGTTCTCATATTTTAAAAGTTAGGTGTTCAACGTGAAAACAATAGCAGGAAATATCTTTTTTAAAAACATCGTAATAAGTTTCGTCTTCAGTTAGGTAAGGGCGTTCCAGAATCGTAGCATGTGGCTTTCGTAGTTTATGCCTTCCCCCGTAAGAAAAAGGCATGAATCTATGTATGTATGATAAATAGCATATCAACATAGCGACATCTATCTGGCTACATAGGTACGATATAAACTTGCATAACTATTCTACAGACAACTAGTGACCAGAGATAGTTTATATGCACGATGGATCCTCTCGATTCAATGGATGATGTCGAAGCACGGTACACCTGTTCCTTTTACCACAAAATTAACATTATGTGCGAAAATATAACAAACGCTATCGCACCTGAAAGCTTTCAAACAGCACAGTCCAATCACAGTCGTTGAACATGCGTCCCGCGCCCTTCAACTGTAGCACACCCACCACCACACACACGAGTACGAAGTACGTCAACACGTCTTTGAACATCACCAGCTAAACAAAAACAAACGTTAAGCTGATGGGGGTAAAGCATGAAGTCACTAACCGGCAAGCAAAATCAGTGAACGCCTGAGGCTTCCAGCTACCAGTAATATACAAAGAAGCAGAAGTAATCGTGCAAAGACATTTATTCAAACAGGCTGAGAATCAGCACTTTTTTGAACGTCACAATTACAAAAGTCAGTCGTCTAAAAAGCTCACCCTTCACCATTTCCTAGTGTTTATGATGAAAAGGAAACTTATGTATGAAGCCATGTCCTAAGTATTATAGCCGTCGGGAGCATCAACCATTTTTATTTATTCGTTTGGTTAGTAAACGACTTGGTGTCGGAGTTGTTATAATGGTCATGGGCATCCGACTTGGCTTAACATGCCATCGAGAAGTATAGCAAGCAACCTCACGACGATTTCCTACACCATTTTTGAAGCAAGTGATAAATTATACAACACCAACGTACATGAATCTGAAAAGTCGGAGGTGCGAACCCTACGTAACACCACTAGCTATCACTGCTATGGTTTATTTTTATTGATGTGCTGCCAAATACACCCAACATATTTTTATTAAAGAGCCCAATCAAATAATGGTGATCTTACTTTTGAGTAGCTGTATATCCGTTTGATAACGATGAAGTAGATGAGTATCCAACATATTACGTAGTAGGTCATCAGCTCCCACACCACGTTGCCAAGTCCACCAGACAGACCGTCGCGCTTCAGATCTAACACGTAATTACTGGAACAACGAACTTTAATTGAATTTCTATCGTATTGGCTAAACTGAGGAAAGGACCCACCTGCTGGACCCAGAGGTATTGACTAGTTTAGTTTTGTATGCGGCAACAGCTCTAAGGCGTAGGCCTGAGGATCGTGACGTCGTGAGTTCCGCACCCATTGCCCTTTTGTCGTGAACCCACGCCAGACACAAAGAAATACCTAGTATATTTAGATTATTTGGAGGGTTTAGACTACTAGTAGGTACCGAATGTGCATAATATGTGCAACCCACAATGCTAGCAAGAGTCTTTTTTCACCAGCAATTGCTGGTGAGATATTTGAGTCTGTGGGAGGATTTGGAGGTCCTCAAAATATTCTGAAGCGTCCTGCGTTATCTTCTTATATATAAAATTCTCGTGTCACAATGTTCGTTCCCATACTCCTTCGAAACGGCTTGACCGATTCTCATGAAATTTTTTATGCATATATTCAGTAAGCCTGAGAATCGGCTACTATCTATTTTTCTAACCTGTAAGTGATAAGGGGTGTTCACCACAAATTTTTATTTTTTTGATAATTTTTATTTATTTTATTTTTTTATTATGTAGCATCAAAAAATACATACAATTCTAAATTTGCACTTTTTTATCACCAACCCTAGCTTTTTAATAGTCATAGCAAAACTTTTAATGACTTCTTGAAATATCACGAGGAGAGGGAAGGGGGAGGGGAGTGTGTGGGGAAGAGTGGGAGGGGGGAGGGAGGGGAGTGGGAGAGGAGTTGATAAAAAATGCTATGCAGTAGCTTTACCGCGGCAGTCTCCGAGTGCCACACGTCATTTTCTCTTTTTTTTTTAACCATTCAATCACAATGTAACCACAGCGAAGCGTGGCAGGGTACAGCTAGTTATTATATTATAATAATAATAATCATTTTAATTCAGTAATTATAAACCATACATTGTTAGTAAACATTGAAACTTATAAAACTATGTTAGTAAACATGTAAACACGACAACCCATTTATAATAATTGGACAATCAAATTTGCCCGCAATAACATTCAGGAGACTGTTGGCGCTGCCCCGAACCCTCTGCAGCAACGAAGCGGCACGTTTACGTCTGATCGCTGCGAAACCATCAGTGCCCGAATCAGCAAACATGCCCGAAGCACTGCAGAAGTGTGGCAGCCCCAACAGCATCCTGAACGCATTATTATTTTGAACCCGAAGAGCTCTGATGGCTTTCTGCGTGCTGCTTGTCCATAGACTGCACGTGTAAAATGTTTGACAATAAGCTTTGAAAAACGTTAGTTTCACTTCACACGTGCAACGAGCAAATCTACGGACAAGCATATTTAGTATTAGTTATAAGAACTGGCTCTAATGTTATCGTCACTAACAATAAGAACGATTGTGGAGGCGTCTCGCTGTCAGCCGGTAGCGGCCGATGCCTCGCGGCGCAGGGCGGTCGTGCAGCAGCCGCACAGTGCAACCACGGCAGGAACGTGTGGATGGAGTGCACCGTCAAGGCCAGGCACCAAGCGCCCACCGCGCCCGCTGCGAGTGCACTGAACACGCATGTTGATAGCATCGCAAAACCTATTCCTGGAAAGATTTAAGGTAAGTAGGTATAGGTAATGACAATGGTGCCAATTCCTTTGTTCTAAACGTTACATCGACTCTTACTGACGTACAGCTTTAGAAAAGGACAGAGACAGACGGTGATAGTTAAGAACTAAGTTGGAGATGTCCAATCAGTTTTTTCCTTGAACTAGGCCATGTTTTTGGTCGATGCGTGTGAAATATCAGTATGAAAACTTAAGTTTAACTTATATTGACAGCTCAAAAAAAAAACTACCATTATAAATAAATAAATAATAAATAACTTTTCACACAACGCCATTTAGTCCCAAGTTAAGCTTGAGAGCTTGTGTTATGGGTACTAAATAGCTGATAAACATACTTATTTATTTCTAAATACATATTATAGATAAATTACACCCAGATACAGAACAAATGATTGTGCTTTTCACACAAACATTTGTCCTCGGTGGGAATCGAAACTACGACCTCCGGCATAGCAGTCAGGGTCACTAACTTAACTACTAGACTTACAGGCCAGGTTATCTATGTATACCTACCTGCATTATTGGCAAGTAAATGATTTCTATTTCTATTTAATTCATTAATAATATTTAATTAATATTGTTTTATCCCTGTTTTTCTTATTGTAGGTACTTATAAGAAAAAAAAAGGTTGTAAATAGCCTAAAGAAGTTCAGTGAGATACACACATTACACGTACGAACACAATGAATTATTATTATATTAAAACGTGAATGTTGGGCGTGGCAAAAGAGACATGAAAGTAGAATAAATGCTGTAGAAATGCGTTCCTTGCGAAGTATGTGTGGTGTTACAATGAATGACAGATTGAGGAATGATGTGATAAAGCAACGTTGTGGTTTAAAAGAAGATGCAGTAACAAAAATTGAAAAGAGTATTCTTAGATGGTTTGGTCACGTTGAAAGGATGGATGAAAGGCGACTAACGAAAGGTATTTACAAGGCAGATGTTACCTTTTTAGAAATTAAACATTAGGTAGGTACAACATAACTGACCTCTCGCCATAGGAGATAAATCCCAGCACTTAAGTACACTCTTCCTCGTGACGACTCCCAACGCGAGCTCCAGATAAAACAGTGGATATCCGATCACTACGCTGAAGACATTGTACAGGAACAAGAAGGGCAGTAGCTTCCTGAAATCGTGGAGGTACGGGTGCCACCACACTTGGAAGATACCGATACAGGAGGACACCACTAGTTGCCGGTAACTTATGTTGTTCGTCCATCGGTCGTGAACCTGAGACGAGAGCATTAAAATGACCACGAATTTACTGCTTGATTTCGAATGTCAAACATAAGGGCGATGGCCGAGAATTGCTGAAATACCAATATTACACCGATATATAGGTACCACTTTTACAAATAGCCATGAGATCGAGCCTCCGTTTGCCGAAAAACCACTGCAACGATAGTGCCAGTAAGTCGAAAGCTGTTCTATTATAAATTATTGAAGAAGAGTAAAAGAAGGACTTTTATTATAAATGAAAAGGTTGTTAGTTGGTCTACATATTTCCGAAATCTTTATTACGTAAAATATTGGTTACGTTGATTATTGCTGTGTTCATCCAATTATTTTTAACCGCCGACACAAAAAGAGGGGTGTTATAAGTTTGACCGCTATGTGTATTTGTCTGTCTATCTATGGCACCGTACCGCAGAAACGGGTGAACCGATTTAGATGCGGTTTTTTTAATTTGAAAGAAGGGCTTCTTGCGATGGTTCATCGACATGATTCATCAAAATCGGCTCAGCCATTTCAAGGTTATCAGCTCTTTTGTGTTAGCTACCGA
Source organism: Euplexia lucipara (assembly GCA_921972225.1). NCBI lineage: Eukaryota > Metazoa > Arthropoda > Insecta > Lepidoptera > Noctuidae > Euplexia > Euplexia lucipara. The sequence goes on along the minus strand of OV179155.1, from coordinate 15,242,336 downwards.
CTAGCTACTGTTACTGATTTATGACTATAAGCATTAGTGGTCAGCCCCGTCCTTAACGCTGCATTCGCATAGCACTGAGCAACAGCATAACATAGGTACTATAGGCCTTCTTTGTACGTATTTTCTATGTTTGGCGCCAATCTTAATTTAAATTTAACCCATGTTGGACACTTCGCTTATCGAAGATTGTTCATACAACCAGTAAGTAAGGAAAGAAAAGTAAATAAACTATATAATATATACATTACCAATGGACTTTCAGTAGAAACTGTGTCGATTGACTCGGTCCCCGTTTTAGTACGAGTACTCTGAAATTGATAGAATTAATATTAATATTGTCAATCATTTCTTAGTATTTGCACCAGCATTTAGTAATAAAATACACTCACCAAGCTTTCGCTCATTTTTAAAACGAAATTATATCTAGATAATTAATATATTTCGAAAATATTTCTGATGCCATGGATATAAAACACTTGTCAAAATATACATCAAGATCTTGACATTGTCTGAATGCCTGTTTTCACAGCTTAAATAATATTTTCACAGTAATCAAAAAGTATGTATTTTTTAAGAAAAAACCCAAGGAGTTTAATGTAGTAAAAGTATCTGTCTGTAGCATGGAGTTTACATTAACAGCCAAATAGTCTATAATTTTTAATCTATAATTTATATTAAAAACTACTTTCAAGGGGGCACAACCAATAAAAGATCAAGTTTGTTAATATAACAAATTCTATAATTTTAAGTCTATAATACCTAGCTAATTAGCTATACATAGTGGATTCGTGGTAGCTAAATAAATTATCATATCGCACCAAATTACGCTATTATTTGGTTTATACATAACCGAACGACGAAGTAATTACATTGTAACGTGAAATTTAACAACCAAAAGCACTAATTTATAGAAATAAACATTATATTATATTTATACCACATGTATTTTTCACACCGTTATTTTTCAGAACCCATTTAAAAGTTATCGAACCAAATGTAGCAAAAAGTAGTTTATCATTAGATTTGTCAATATATGTATTAAAAATACATTAATAATCATTAAAAAATAAGCACATTGTGTACTCTGAATTTAAATATACAAGTACCTACCTACAAAATAAACATTTTTCTAAGCAAATCATATTAAATCAATGTATTGATAGATATTTATCAAAATAATACGGTTTATATTGATTATTAATTTATCTAATGAAAACTTTAAATAATATTGAAGGCAGCGAAACCAGCGCGGACAGGAGTATTAAACTAGAGTTGAATGTGAAAAACTGACTTTTTCCTTAGAGAAAAACTAATGATAGCAACAATGTATAAAGTAACATAACATAACATCACGCCACATATACAAGAGGGGTTGGACAGATTACGCCCACATTTCGCCAGCTATGTGTAAGTCTCATGTTATAGGGGGCAAGCCATTTGCCATCAATCGGGCACTAATTCAGACTTCGGGCTACTATTGAGAATTTCCCGATGGAAAAACTCCATAATACTTTGCCCAACCCAGAGATGAAACCTCATGATCAGCAGTAGCGCTTGAAATAATATGCCAATGTCATCCATTATAACAGAATGTTTATTTGATTTTAGATTTTACTAAAGTGGTAAGGACATCGTCGCACATGTCGATAACATGAGTTTTGTACATGATTCTGTACCCCAAATTGACAATTTTCGTCGATATTTCTCATTTTTACGTTGCTTTCTGATGTTATTTTAAACTGTAAACAACGACAAATAAATGGATGTGCAACGATGCGTTTTCCACTCTGTATTGAGAAGGATTACTTAACACCTTGACTGCGGGCGCTATCGCCTACGCCAAGCCGCCCGTGCGGACGGCCGCACACCTGCTGCGAGAGCCGCACAGGCGTATCGGATGGTCGAAAACAATACGCCAGTGCGGATATAGCGCTGGGTGTGTTTTAATCCTCCAGTGCGGCAAAACACAGGCTATTGTGTTTTTTTACGAATGTAACAAGTTACTTAGAAAATGACCATCCTACACAATAGGACCCTCAAACTAACACAATAGGGTTTAAAATCCTTTGTGAACACCTGGCATCTTAATTGCTAAAGTGAAATAAAACAACATTGCGAATATAAACTTAAGCCCTAACACAATAGGGTTTAGGATCCTTTGTAGACACCTGGCATACCGGTCATAAAAAGCTTAATTATACAATTTTCAACTTTATGATTTTTGTAATTTTATAAGAAATTCTAGTGAAACCCTTACTGGTTCTGTATTTTAAATAATAAATTCTCATTGACTTGAAACTTGAAATTATCAAACGTCTAAACAGACGTGAAAACTCACAGCAGTTGCGAGATCAGCACTCGCGGCATAATTAAATTTTACACGCTGGGCGTGATTTGCCGCACAGCCGTATTGGAAAATATGAAATCACAACCGGTGTGCGCGAGCCGCACTGGCGTTCTGGCGGCGATAACACAGCGTATGTGAGTCCCGCAGTCAACGAGTTAATGAAAAAGGTAGATTTTTGGGTGTGCACAATTAGCTAGGCACAATACTGGAACGTGAGGAACCAAACACACTTATTCAGCTCAATTCAGATTTCTTCAATTTTGTTTCTGTCTCCCACCATGAGAAATAGGATTCAAATTTGACACATAGGGAGTCAAATTTTTCCAACAACATGAAACTTAACTCTGTTTGTAAGAAAGTCTTAAAACTTTGAAACAATTTAGTTTTAAATGGAGTTGAAGTCGTCCCATACAAAACATCAACTAAATATGTAATACAAAAATTTGAATTGAGCTGAGTTAGTCTAATATTATTTCATCAAAACAATTTAAATCACTCGTGTAACAAAAATACACTACCCACTTTTCATACACCGTAGATTACATTTATAATCGATAACACCTTTAATCGATTTTCAATAGCATTACGTATGCTGCAAGCGAATTATAAGGCGATTATTCGCGAAAAATAAGGCAAACTTCGATTATAATTAAATTATAAGAAGTGTATGATGATGCATTAAGTATTATTTATGTTATTATAACTATACAATAATGTCCCAATTTCAATTTCGTCACATATCATACAATTCGGTATTTTAACTATTCAAAATCAGTACAATTACGATTTTAGTCTTTTTTTTTATAAAATACCTACCTCAATGGATATTCCTTCAATCATATTGTCAATCATCAAAAAATAAAAGCTATCTATCATCTAGTGTAGTCCGGTTAATACATACAATATCCGGTTAAACACATGACCATACACTCCATTAAACGGTTGTATTTCACAAGCGCGCGTCAACCATTGCAGTTTAAACTTTATGATCAGTGACGCACGGTCGTGAATTACAACGACTAATAGTCTGCGCTGCCTGGCGGACAGGACGGCAAGGGATTTTAAATTTATCAATTGAATACATTACTTATCCAATGGAAATAAGGTATATAATTATTAGAAGTCGATCACCGAGCATTGAAATGTACACCTTATTGCGATTAGATACGTACTAAATTTGTCCTTTGTTGTCCCGTCTGGTAGTATCCCGCAGACCATATATCTCACTATTTTTCAGTATTGCTAGTGTTACAACGAAACTCTATCATATGCGACTCGGAGTCCGAACTCAACCAAAAGTTGAAATACACTTAAAAAAAACGTCAAAATAAAAAAAAAAACACGATGACTTGTTAACTTTTGGAGCTGCTTTTATGGGAGAATATACTATACTCCAGAAAAAATGAGAAAGCAATGTACAGCGAAACTGAAGTGGGGGCAATGCGTTCCCAGTCACCGCCGGTGGCGACTGGGAATTTGCATTCCCATTTGCCTCCGGTGTCAATCCCCGCGGAGGCGACTGGGAATCAACGACTCCATCCATGTAAATAAGATAAGACATTTAAACAAACCTTTTTACAGTCCGTTCAGCCTATTTTGAGTTCTATTCCGAAGGCTTAAGGACGCCATTAAAAGCAAAAACACGTCTACAATACTATTACTATAGTGAATAACTTATTTTAATTATTTTGTAATTATAACTAATTGTACTGTGTAAATTCAAGTTCTTCTAACTTATCAGACAGATGTGTTGCTAGGGAGTTTGTTCCGCCACTTCTTCTTGCCAGCAAAAACACTAGGAAGTGGCGATGTAATTTCGACGTTCAAAAAGTGCTGATCCTCAGCCTAATTTGAATAAATGACTTTTGATTTGATTTGATTTGATTAACTGCAGCTGCTGTTAGTCTTGCCTCCAACAAAATATAATTCAAAATCGGTTGAATGGATTATAAATTAGGTTTGTTTCAATTTCTAATCATTTTCTAATGGAGTTCTAACTAAACACTTTTTTCTACCACTTATAGAATAATCAATCAACTTAGCATTTAGCACTCAACATTTACAAAATTGTATGTCACAATTTTAACCAATGCAATGCATTAATAAACACCTCCACACTCCACAGATATCATTCAACCCTTAGTTAGAAACTAAGTTATTTTTCTTGTACAAACTAAATTGCCAATCTGAGTCTGAGACTCCATAAGTGTGAACTAAACTGTTTTTAAAACGACAATATTCTCCCTTAAAAGACAAACAGACACGAAGACAGATAGACTTAGTAGTAACCAAGTCTGTTCAAATTACTTCTTAAAGTTTTTTAAATGTGTTTCACTTCATTTAACGCAACTTAATTGTACTCGACTATTAGGAGAAATATATTGAATACAATGTTACTATTCTGGAATTCACAATCTTAGACAAGACTTTTTACGAACCGAATTAAGAGGTTACAATAAAATTACAAAGATTCACTTACTATTAGCGTCATGTAAAATAGGTTGAGTTTTGAACGATAATTTTAACAGTCGACGAGATACATAACTCGACTGTCGAAATGCGTAACTCAACAGTAAAAATCATCGTTCAAAACGCAACCTAACTTACATGACGATAAAGTAGATAGTTGAGTAAGTGTAAATTAGTTGAGTAAGTGTAAATGAATGACAATTATAATATAATATTCCAAGTTCAAAGATACTTTCTGTTACCTTCCAGAACGAAGCAGAAAATAAATGGTAGTCTTTATATACGATTTACCTAAGAATGGCGATTATCTTGGTTCAGACAGTACCAGAAACTCAGAATAATATTCACGATGTACAGGCGCCAGCACATCAAGTTACCCCAATGTGTCAAAATTCTTTGATCGTTTTTCAACTTCATGTCAAACAGAATAAGGTTCATATTCAATTGGGAAAATTTGACACTTTAGGGTAACTTGGTGTGCTGGCGTCTGTACATCTTTTAAACAGCAAAATTAACAGTATGGTTATAAATAAAATAACAGTGTAAGTGCATTTCCGTGATAGGGAGGTGCGATGGTGACGATATCCTTAGATGCTGAACAGATCTCCAGCGGACGGCAGCGGCGCCAGCCCTCCCGTCACATCCGGCAAACGGGACACGTCCGGTAAATTCTCTATGTGAGACTTCACTTCAGCTTTTACTGCGTAAATCTTTTGAAGCTTTATGTTGTATTCCTGGAATAGAAAACAGGCGTTTGTTTATTTGTGATTTTTATTGGTATTCTAGGTTCACACTATGAAACTTATATGTTAAGCCTGCTACGAAAAATAAATATTACTAAAAAAATCTGTTTGTCTGTTTGCTGTCTGTACGAAGAAATGTTGTGGATGGAGTTGTAAACATACAGTTATGCATAGGTAGGGTATGGGTGGCTAATACGATGAGAAATAACTTGAAGTAATATTTGTGGGTATTAGGTACACCTCTGGCTTATCCATTTTAACTGTGCTGTTAAAAAAAAATGCATAAATCTCTGAAAAATAATCTAATGAAAATGTAACATAACAATTTTTAACACATATGCTCGTAAAGGGTCTTTTATTCCACCAAATTCAGTATCGTCATGTATCTCATTACGCACTCGTGCGTTATGGTAATGTAAAACGCACAATGTAAAACGGTTTTACATTACCAAGATGCTCCGATACAACGAATGGCACTTTTTTTTAAATCTTAGCAAATATTTTTTTGGGTTTTGTTAACGAATGTTTATTTTTTATATTTTATCAAGTATAAAAAATAAACATTCGTTAACAAAACCAAAAAAATATAAAGTAATCTACTTTATTAGTAATACTGGCTGTTTTTGTGCCTTTGACTTAAAATAAAAAAAGTGTTGATGCGCGCGCATCGCTAATTTGTGACAAGGACTTCACTACCTCAAGTCTAGTCTCCGCCTGCTTGGCGAGGTCCCGCTGCGCCTGCGCGAAGTCCCGCAGCATGCCGGCGACCTTGCGTCTCTTGTCCAGCTCTTCAGTGAGCCTCAGGTTGTACTCCGCCAGCAGTTCCACGGCCGAGTTCACCACATTACTGAGGCTTAGCGCCGAATCCTTATCTGGGAACAACTTTAGAAATTAGCTACTTGTAGTGTACCGTAGGGTTTTGACTACGTAATAGAAAAAGCAAGGGGTAGTTGCCCACGCAGTACAAATTATGCGGAAAAAATATGTAATACAATAACAACCTTCGTCAGTTGTAACAAGTTTATATTTTGCATGAACAACAAATTCAACTTGGACTGAAGACATCTTACTCGCGCGGAAATACGACGTGGGAACTTTCCCTTGTTTTTTATATTCCGTTTAATAATATTTATATACAGACGCCAGCACATCAAGTTACCCCAATGTGTAAAATTTTCCCAATTGAATATGAACCTTATTCTGTACGACATAAAGTTGAAAAACGATCTAAGAAATTTGACACATTGGGGTAAACTTGACGTGCTGGCGTCTGTACAAAAGCACATTATACCAAGAATGAAGTTTGGTAAATCCAAAATGTATGTAAGTGTGTAACTTTTTAGACACTGAAATCCATACATATCGAATTTACGAATAAACTGGCCCGGTAACGCTGGCGTCTAAATGAAGCAGTCCTTATTTATTTGTTACCCACTACCATTTCGTTACTCTTAAATTAAAAGCGGGTATAAGCATTCCCCACTAGTCGGTTCAAATCCTCATTTCCAATTGACGTTATTAAACAAATTACAACTCTACACCAGTGTAAATTGGGTTGGTATCAGAATGGCTAATATCATCATGAATAGTGAACAGTTTGGATATTTAGGTCAATTATTTATTACAATACTTACTACTTTTTGTAACTAGGACGAGATTATGAATCTATACTAAAGTAATAAAAGCTAAAAAATGTGCTTTAGCTTTTATAACTTTTGTCACTGTCTCACAACTATCCATGTTTAAGTCTAAGAGACAGAAATATTTCTAACCCAAAGTATGTGCTAAGCAACATTTATAAATCTAAACCTATGTTTTCAAGTAGTACTATAAAATAGAAAATATTATTGACGTGACAACGTCTTATAAATTGGTTTGCCGGGTGACACTTCAAGAAACTGCGTTACGCTCCGCTCACGTTATGCGCTCACAATGAGAGCGAGTGAGAGGCACGCGTCCCTTCCACTCGGGCATGGTTAGCCCGCCTAAGAGCGAGAGAGACAGACATAAATTATTTTACCACTCAAAGTCGTTGTCACGTAAAACTTTCGCCCGTATACCGACTTTACAGGCAACCAATTTTTATTATTAACCAATTGTCATTTTCCAATTGTTATTTTATTGTTAAGTATTTGCATTGACTGTGTTATCATACAAGCTATATGTATTACACAGTGGTGAATCTATTTTGAACACAAAATTCACTTGCATAAAGCATAGATTAGCTTGAAGCTTGAAGTTTGAAACATTCTCTGAAAATTAAGTTATAAAACGTCAGACGTAAGTTAAACAATGACAAGTCTCTTTTATAATATTTATTTATCTAATCAGTTTGGGCATACCAATGAATAATTGAAATACACAGGGCGTATCAGCAGTATTCTTTATTAAAATAGACATAAATATTTTACAATAATGTTTATCTACTTAAGACAAAAACACAATGTTTGGTAAATATATTATCACAGTCAATGCTTACAAAATAAATAATCCGACAACTAGGGATGAGGTAATACACTCCATAGACTAAAATAATCGCACAACATCATCTCAAAAACACAAACTAAGAAAACCAAAAAACCCAATTTTGTTGTTGACTTTCGTGTCAATGATAGAAATGAAACGAAAGCAAAAAAAAAACCATTATGTTTTTGTTTTTCTTAGTTTTCTTAGATATCTCGTAAATATGGACAAAGTACGTCACCCCGTTTTCACACGTGTACACTGGACAGCTAATTGTTGCCGAATATCCGGCATCAAATGCTGATCATGTTCAGAAAAGCTTTCACACTTTTTCACATACTTAAGCCGTACAGTAGGTTGATTCAGTAAAACTCACACTCGTGAAAACTTCAGTGAAGTCAACTGTCAATGCTTAGCATTAGTATGAAGTAACAGCTCAATTTGTCTTTACTTCACCTATATTTCCACATGGTGATTTTAACAGAATCGCACTGCAGTACGTTAAAGCCTAACCGGGTGAAAAGGGACTCAGTCTTGTTACAAGATTAATTATAAAGTTGATGCGGTGATAGGGTGTCATTTTACCTTCTAACTTAGCTAACAATTGCACTTCGGACACTTCGGGTGGGAGCGACGCAATCCTTTCTCGTACAGCCTCGTCACTCGACGCACTAGCCTCAAGTTCAAGCAGCGCCTGCAAATACATACGACCTTGATATTAGCTCTCTATTTCCTGATAGCAATACATAAGACGCGCATAACATTTATAAAAATTATTCGATTATCAAATAAATTACTTTTAATTGACTATTAATGCAATAAAGTTGTCATTATCACATTAAAATGCCTAATAAACAACCAACTACCTTCTACGGCTATTCAACAAAATGAAACATCTTTAAAGTTCACTAAATATTATTACACTTATTAAGACAAAATATGCTTTGTTTTTTAATAAGATTCTTGGTTGCTTTTGGTACTAATTACCATTCAGTAAAAATACAACGCAGCTGCTACCAAAAAAATATTCTTTTGTTTGTTGCAAGAGCATTCAATGGAGTTTATGATTAAAACAGGTCCAAATGAAATACAAGGACTAGGTTAGGTATATCGGGCGGTTGTTTGCAACTTCACGACCAAGCGCGAATCCAAGGACTAATGAAGTGATTACCTTGATGAGTTCCTCAGGCTCAGGTGGGTCACCAGGTGGGGTCTTGGGACTGAGTGTGGTGTGCGTCTCCAGATGTCCGTCCACCTCCTTGGTCTCGCTGCGCCGACGCTCCTGCTTTGAGCGAACCTCAATCTTCGCCTTCTTTTCCTTCTCCGGCTCCGGCTTGCTGACCTCCACCTCAGGTGACTTGCGCTTCTTGCTCACTTTCTTTGGAGGAATTGCGTCGTTGGGATCCACTGAAATATGAATAAAATGTAAATCAGAACCTCTTAGCAACATCCATTTAGTTTTTGTCAAAAATCAGCCTACCAATTCTTATCACTGTTTGCAAGTTACATGCTTACTCAGAACTACTCAGAAGCATGTGATTTACAGAAAAACTATTTAAAATTATAGCTATTTCACTTTTCAGTGAAATACGAATTTCTCATGCTGATAAAATAAAACTACATAGTTGGGCATTATGATGTTTTATAATCGGCAATAACGAAACAATAAGTGAACAACGAAATAATATATTTTGGTTTGGGGTAACCCAACCCCTAGATGAGCCAAAACATTAGTTTTAGACTACATGTTGAGGTTAATGCTATCCAAGGCATGACAAGAAAAGAGTTACTCAAGGTGGAGTAACACAACTCCTAAAATGTCATAACATTGGTTTTAGATTGCATGTGTGTGGTAGCAAATGCTACCGAGGGAAAGGAAAAACATCTTATTGATTCTAGATTGCATATTTCCATATTTAAAGTAGATCTAAGGATCCTCTTTTCCCTAAGCATGAGTATGAACTGAAATGAACATTCGAAGTGATATCGAAAATAACTGTATCTGGACAAATTATAACTTGTTCATCAAGTGCATGACATAATATGTAATAAGCTATTAATGCTGTTATCTACCACCCATACAAGATACAAAAGTAGACTCACCAGCTTCTTTAAACTCCTGAATTTTCTGTGCATCGTACACACCCCTCTCTCCCCAGATATTGAGTATTCTGTGCAGCGAGTGTTTAGTTTTAGTGTTTATACCAGTCTTAGCCATGTGCTTGAGGGACTCCACAAGCACTTCCCCAAACTCCTTCCCATATTCCGGACCTTTCTTTTTACTATTCTGAATTACGTCATTTGCAAGGTACATAAATGTAAGCTGCTTGCTATCTTTGGCTGTAAAGAAAGAAAACTCCATAAAGAATAGACAAGAGAAATAAAAAAGTTTTTAAAATGTAAAGAGTAGGTATGTTCTAAATTAATATTTATTATTGACAAATATCTAAAAGTATTATGCAAATTTTAACCACTCATATTACAAACAACACACACACACACATATAGAAACAACAAAAAAAACACTCATATTAGAAACAATTAAAAAGCAATTGTGTCTTGTGTGGATCCACATTCATCACGCATACCATAGGTGAAGGATAGATTTTATCTAGATATCTAAATAATGCACTGAATTATTTTGTAAGTAATATAAAATAGATCTCCGGTTTGGAACAGCATAGACATAAACATTGCAAGTTAAGAAAAAGCTTGTAAAAAATTGAATAAAATGAATCAGTTCTATAAAAGAATAAGTGTGAAGAATTAGTAATTTTTGTGAAGTCTCTATTAATATGCACTTGCACCAGAAAGGAAATGAAGAGTAGTTCAACCTTGTCACATTAAATAAATTTTACAACTTGATTTGATGAAATTGCATTTGATTCAGATTCAGTGCTAATATTGTTGTTTAATTATGTCTTGTTAGCTTGCTTGAGTATTATGCCCGTAGCAGTGGTGTTATATTAAATTGTCCTGGACAACATCTGGTCAACATGTCGCAAAACATAAACATATTGTTATGATATTAGTTTGTTTGTACACACGGCTACTCATCAAGATATACATTTCTAGTATAAGCTGATCTCACATTGTATAGGATTCCCATACAATGCAAGGTCAGTGTAAACTGGAAATGTATAGATTGATGTGTAGCCGTGTGTACAACATATTCAGGAATATGATTAAATTTCTAAAACAAGTTTTGGTTCAACAAGTTGTGTGAAAATGAAATCCACAAGTGTAGAGAAACCACAAGTAGATGACTTATAACATTATAAACATAATATCACCCCTGTATGACCAAAGGGATAGGCATATTACACCACTTATGTTTAAGTTTATTTCCCTGTAAAAGTTTTAAAATAAAAATACTACCAGCCTGATACTATCCTAAGACAGGGGAAGAGCTTTGCTGGCGGCGGTAATTTGGATACAGACTTGACAACCAAAAAAAGGTGTAAGCAGCAATAAATATACAAATCAATCATTATTTAGATTAGAAAACAAACGAATGCAACAACAAGATTAGGTTGTATGGTAAAAACACTGCAATACCAGTTACTCAAATGCGAGCTGAATATATGTATTTTCTTATCAGTGCATTCCTAAGTGTTAGGTGGGAGTTTCTTGCAGTCAATGTATAATCAATGTTCCATGTTGGCTTTGTAGTTTTTAAAAAATTACCTACGACGACATTTCGTAGATTAGATAGGTACCTTCTTACTGTTTAGGATCCCATCAACAACTATAAAAGATTATTCTGTGGTCGCAAAATTAAAACAAACAAAAATAGTACATTTTACCGATCAAATAATATAATATCCGTAGAAACCATAGTACAAACAGAAGAATTATGTCCTCGAGTTTCTACGCTATTACAATGAGGAACTATTGAATTGTACATTAAAAACGACAAAAATAATAAGAAAAATAATATTGTAGGTTACCTTTGAGTATTTCTTTGAACCAGGTTTTAACGACTACGGCATGATGTTTTCTGTGATGGATCAGCCACAAGGAAAGTGTTTGAATGCTCTGCTGACTCGAATTCAATTCTTGAAGCTTACGAACTAGCGCGTTTTCCGTAAAACCAGCCATGGTTTAGGAGAATTCTCAACAAACGACACGAACCATAACACCACACTTCCTTTGACGTTTGCTATTGCTAACGCGCGCCATATTGAATTGATCTTAAAAAAAATGCCTGGCTGCGTTCCATTTGACGCACCAGTCATACGTCATACCTATTCGTATGGCCCTATAGAGTCGGGTTCGCACGTTGTCAATCGTGACAAAGATCGAAACAGAAACCACTTTAGAGTTTCAAATAAAATACTTATTTTAGGATAAATTACAGGTCCTCACTTCTTTTCTCATCTGACATTGATGCTCAGTGTATAGGCGCTCTTTTCATAAATGAGGTGAAACGCAAAAAAAACACACATTATGTCGCATACAACAATACTATATAATTATTTTGACTGGCCTCTTGGTCCAGTGGTTACTAGCCCTGACTGCTATGCCGAAGGTCGTGCGTTCGATTCCCAGCACGATCAATTGTTCTGTGTCTGTGTAGGTATATTTATTTATAGTACCTACTAGATGGTGTTGTGTGAAAGTTGTGGAATATTTAATTATAAGTAAGTACCTATAGATAGTACTTATCATAGAAATCGGTCGAATTGTCATCCAATTTTACTATGAACAGGACTCCACATAATATAATATGTCCCTCTACATGTCATATAAGCTGGCTTGACTGTAACCACAAAATAAAAAAAAACTAAGCAAAATTAATTATTTTGTTGAAATTAGGCTGAGGATCAGCCGGATCAGCACTTTTGGAACGTCATAATACAGTCCTCCAAAAAATCCGCCCTTCGGCTAGCATGTAAACAAAGCACATGTGGTTTTAATATTTCAAGCCGCGAGTAGCCAGTAGCAGCTAAAGGACTATCAAGAAACAAATCAGTTAGAGTGCTAAAAATCGTGTTTGCTCAAACTCTTTTCGGTAAGCCTTGCAATATACACCTATATATACGTCTCCAAAAATATGAAATGAGATTTTAACTAGGTATGTATTTGTGGATTCTTAAACTCCGCAGTAAAAGCACTGTGTCCAAACATATAAAAACATATCCGATTATTTATTTATTTATTTATTACGATCACCAACAGTAATGTAAGTACCTACACTGGTAGGTACACAGACACAACTGTTGGTGATTGTGTTTGTTTAGAATCCTCCTGCAACAAATCAGAGTAAAGTGTAACCACTTAAAGGTGAACTCTGCTTGCGCATATGAAAATGAATGCGAATTGAATGGATGTTTGTTACCTACTCTTTCACGCAGTAACTACCTACTATATAAATTAATTGTAATGAAACTTTGCATTTCTCATACCTAGGTTCTCGAAAAGTAGTGTTTGTTTGAGCCGAGTAGCGGGTGGAAGGTGTTACTTCCCACCTTTGGGCGGGAAGGACTCATAGTACCTAATTGCTTTCCTCTCGGTGGGAATAAATTTAAATAAATTAAAAAAATAGAACTAAATTTGGTTTGGCAGTCGGCTGTAAAAATCTAACATACACATAGACCTAATTAAGAAAAAAATGCTGCGGTCTTGTGAGTGTGTATAAACAGCCAGTGTAAATTAAAAAAAAACTATTCCAACAGTGACGCGGTGTGTTCCATTATTTAAGATTTTAAATAGGTAAACTATTTATATTTTGGCGGGATACTAACTCTGTAAACTGTACCACTACCTACCTATCGGATTTTTAAACTAATATCTTCTAAAAATGAGTTAAAGTGATTCAAAGTGATTCTGAAATGTTGGGCCCAGATTCTGTTAAAGACGACCCAAATATAGTACCTACCTAGTTATCGAAAATCTTTTGCCCGATATTTCAAAGAAAAGATACCTAAATACATACTAACAATGACTTTAAGAAGTGGCAAGCAGATAAGAAAATATAAATATTTTCGAAAAGGTACCTACTATTTTTATTTCCTTAAATTCGAAATGTAATGTAAAGTAGAGTGAAAGACATCAATTCCAACTCGGACTAAGTAGGTAGTCCTCGCTTCGTTCGGGCGTCTGTAGGTATACCTCGTATGGGAATATTAATTGATTCCTTTCGACCCTCGTGTAACAATCTACTATTACCTACAATAATACAGCTTATCCATCAGAATAACACATAGGCTATAATTATTTAATCACCTATGTCTATCTATTACCTACTAATACTAATTTATTAAAGAGGTAAAATTTGTTTGTTTGTTTGTAAGTTTGTATGTAGGGGGTAATCTTCGGAACTTATGATCTATTGCACTGTTGGATAGCTACACTATTCCCGGATGACATAATGTTCATTTTTATCCCAGTAATCCCACGGGAACAGGAACTACGCGGGTGAAACCACGTGACGTCTGCTAGTATTGTTAGATATAGGATTATATAGGATTCATTTACCTACGACAGTAGCTAGAGCTGACATGGGGGTGCGAGGTTCATCGCACTACTTCGCAAGGTTAATTCTGTGGCCCTACTGAAAAGGGGTATAAGTCCAATTTTGTCGAAAATGAGTTAAGTGTACCAAAGTGATCAGAAAAAAATGCTCTATCGTTTGGTGAAGACAGATCTAAGCTATCTCTAAAAATAAGAAACTTTGTGTAAAAGGGTCCAACTGACACCAAAAAAAACTGTAAAAGTCGGTTTTCTGATCACTTTGGTACACTTAACTCATTTTCGACAAAATTGGACTTATACCTACCCCTTTTCACTAGGGCCACAGAATTGGAAGCCAACACTAGCCAGTGCCCGCAAGTTCGTCTGCGCACGATTAGCACGTCAGAATAGCTTGCAAATGGTACATTTTTTTCCTACTTACTTTTCACTTATCAATTATCATTGTTTTGGATAGTTAATTTAATGAATTGTCCAAAACGTAACTGAGATTTAGTATGTTAGTGTGTTATAGTGTTGTGTGTTGATATTGACTTCCAAGATGAACTTCGCACCTCCATGCCAACTCTAGCTTTAAAAAAGGATCGGCAATCTATTTCGATCTAGGTATTTACTAATTTAAATTGCATTCATTAGGTGATCCGTATGCAAGGCCTGTATGCCTACAACAGATTTGCATTTTTGCATTTGAGGTGCATTTAGAGTCAAGAATTGCAAATACCTGTTTTAAGCAGGTCGTTAAGTAGATAGAAAATAGAGATGAGCTTAAAATAAAACACAAGTTCATTTACAATTCATTTTTATTTTCATTTTTATTTTATTTTTTTGACTGGCCTGTTGGTCTAGTACCTAGTTAGTGGCCCTGACTGCTATGCCGGGGGTCGTGGGTTCGATTCCCACCCTGGACAAATGTTTGTGTGATGAGCATGAGCATTTGTTCTGTGTCTGGGTGTAATTTATCCTATGTACCTATGTATTTTGAAATATATTATAAGTATGTTTATCAGCTGTATAGTACCCATAACACAAGCTCTCAAGCTTAACTTGGGACCAAATGGCGTTGTGTGAAAAATTAGTGGAACATTTATTTATTTATTTATTTTATAATATGACATGACTACAAATGCAATAATTTGCAAGTTAAGTATACCTTAAGATTGAAGACTATATACTAAAGCCCGATTTTTTAATTGTCAGATAGCTTTTATCGGATGAATAAATAAGGCGGCTTCTTTACTAAAAATGCCAATTCGCCATTTTTATTCCGCTGGTAGGAAAGGTTTTCTGACTATTGAAAGATCACGCCTTAATCTTTATTTAAGTACCATTAAATGATAGACAAGTAACTTACTACTTGAGCTTTGACCTACCTACATAACTATGTATTTACGTACACAGAGCGAGTACCTACCTACTTTATTCATACATAATATATAGGTAACTACCTAAATAAGCTTTTTGCGCGCTCCATAACGCTCATTAGACTACACGCTCGTTCTAAGCGCGTCTACATACATGCCGTAAATACCTAAACGTTTGTAATCACTTGTTTTTCGAATGATAGCAGACGCAGCGGGCGTTCCCGTGCCATCGACCGGTCCGACGATCCACGATGAGCATGCGTTCTTCTTTCTCTATACACCTGCGCCGACGCGGCCTCCACTCAGTTTAGTTTCCAAAGGCTGAGCCGCACGCGCTTCCACCTCCGCGTCCGACGTAACTCGAAATCGGCGCGAAAAACATTTTGAGTTCGTAATCTTTAATTCTTCAAGGAAATACATAAGTAACTTGTTTAATTCAAATAGAATCTAGTGTTTTCTGTTCATCATTTAATTTGTTTCGAATTATAATTTCAAATTTGTTCTTAAATAGACCTAAAACATTAAAATGAATTACTTTTTTGGTAATAACGTGCCAATTGTGCTTCTGTTGTGCCTGGTATTTCTCGCGAATGCCCAAAGAAGAGATGTTGGTGAGTAATATTATAATAACATTCACATAGAAATTAATAAAAGAAAGTCGCGTGCTCTAGAATGTATGTGATTAAGGACTACCCTCCCTTAATAAGTTTGATTTGACATGAAACAGGCAAGACCTATGTGAAAAATTTAAATGCCTTGAGATATTTTGATGATATTTAATTTTTCCTCGATAAAATAACATTACGAAGATTTTGCTACTTAAAATGCATGTTTGTATTTCTAGGTGATATTTAATAGGTATGATAATGGCAATCTTTGTAAAATAATTTTAGACTTTCATAACCTCATTTTAACAACTTTCAACAGTAATTAAAAAGCTTTGGTAAAATTGCCTGGTTATGTAGTCTTATAAGTTCTATGTTAGTGCGTAAGCTGTATATCTAGCAGATCAGGCGTATTTTTCGAACAAAATTCTCATACATCTATTGCATATTTTAGCATTATTTAATATTTAATACGTCGGGGTATTTTTTGCTTGGCAAAATTAGTAAGAACAAGAAAACTTCGCTAATATGCCGATGACGCCGAGTTCCCGCCGTTTTGTCGCTAAATTAAAAAAAAAACATTAAATAATAAATAATTCAGACTAAATATTGTGTGATCTTAATCAAAATCATAAAAAGTACTTACTTTTGAGGTAGATTTTACAATTAAGTTTTATTTTTACGCAAATAAAAATCTAAAAAACGCAAGTTAATGGTAATGAGGATGCCAATGCCAGTGGCAAATTTAATTTGCGGTAAGTATAGCCTTGATGTGCCAATTTTGTTGCGTCTCAGTATCGAGATCATGGAGATGTTCTATAGTTTAGGTATTTGATTATATTTAAAGTGAATATATGTATTTATACTGAACTACGATAGCATAATTATAGGTAGGTAATTTAACATACTTACTAGCTCCAAGATAATGACGATAATTATGCTGGACTCAACCTGTTCGTTTGAATTGCCATGACTGAAACATAGGCCTTACTGCATGTGAAATTCCTGGGAGAATCGTTATCTGAATTAATAATGTTATAAAGAGACCAGGTTTGTTTTTATGACTTAACTCAAAAACTACTGAACCGACTGTAAAAAATCTTTCACCATTAACGAGTTCTCACCGAGTAACATAGGCTATTGTTTTTACAAAACTACGAGGGCATAACTAGAGGTACCTACCACCCGCATTTTTGTTTTGTGCTT
This sequence comes from Euplexia lucipara, assembly GCA_921972225.1. Classification (NCBI taxonomy): domain Eukaryota; kingdom Metazoa; phylum Arthropoda; class Insecta; order Lepidoptera; family Noctuidae; genus Euplexia; species Euplexia lucipara. The sequence goes on along the minus strand of OV179155.1, from coordinate 15,224,668 downwards.
TTATGAATTCAAAATGTAAAGTAGGAATTCCACGCGGATGAAGTCGGGGGCGAAGTGCAAGTAATTAATATATTACATTAGACGAAACTTTCGAGGTAAAAAAATATTAATAGATAGTCACATAATAGATCCGGCATAATGTACCTATAATTTGTATAAAAAGAGCCGGTTTAATGTATAATTTGTACAAATACAAAGATAAATCTATTTTTAAACAGAGTACAGTATTGTTTTAAAAAAAATCTTAAAATAGGTAGGTACCTATTTTAAGATTTCTGAATTATGTAATAGAGATAAAAGAATTTGTAATAATATGTACCTACACAATCAACTTTGTTTTTTCTAGATTTACGTTTTATTGAGACATGTTTTGTAAGTAATTTTAATTAGGTATATCTACTTACTATTCATTTGCAAAAGTGTTTTCTTAACTTTAAATTCATTTCAGAAGAAATTATTAGTGTTATTCATTTTAATATTGTAGCAGGTTCCAATTTATTTGCGACCGTTTGTGACGGATATACTTAAATAATACTTAACCGATTTATAAAAAAAAAGCTATGGGAAGCTACATTGTCAGCAAGTACTACTTAACATACCCTATATTTTGCGACTTAGGTACCTAATACTGTAAAGTTTCGTCGAAGTTCGTGGAGTAGTTTTTGCGTAAAAGAGTAAGAAACATCCTATATCCTTACAAACTTTTCCATTTATAATAGGTAGGTATTAGTAGGTAATACCTATTATATTATTATTCAAGTTACGTTACGTTTTCGTGTTACTTATTTAAAAAAAAATCTTTCTATGATAAAAAAAAAATACGAAACTGAGCACCCTTTTTAACTTTACCGCAAATAAGAAACTTTAAAAAAATAAGTAAGTTGGTACAACATTTATTTATTTATATTAAAACCTTGGGTACTACTAGTTAAGTTATTGGAACAAGTTATCTGTACTTATTACGCAAGAACCATGATTATACATAAGAATGTAGGTATAAATAAAGCATTTCGGATTGACAGTGGTCGACACTGGCATGGCGACCACTTTTACTTTTCATGACACAACTGTGTGGGTGTGATTTCTCTTTCGGAAGCAAGCTATCGACTGTTCGGGCACCTGATAATATGATAAGACGATTATGATCAAACTGTAACTTGGTTACGTTTCAATATTTGCGTTTTAATTTTACTAAAACAATCAATAGCTTTATCGGTATCAAAATGTTCAAATTGTCAGTATTCTTAAATGACAAATAATGATGTTTGGTCACGTTAAAGGGTGAATGGAAGACGAATTATCTATACTATCTATAGGTACTAATATTATAAAGAAGAAAGATTGGTTGCATTGAATAGGCTCCGAAACTGCTGGACCGATTTGAAAAATTCTTGCACCGTTGGGAAGCGACACTACCTCCGGGTGACATAAGCTACTTTTTATCCTTGTATTCCCATGGGAACCGGAATTACGCGGGTGAAACCACGTGATGTTTGCAAGTAAAAGTCATTCATGAGGCAGATGTGAGTGAAAACGCTGGCAGGTCTTAGAATTACATACCTACACTGAAGGGATGAAATTTATGGGGTGCATAGTAGGTACTCTACTCGCAACAGGCGTTGGTGTCTAGCCAAATATATGAACATAAACGAAGCAAGATAAGTATGCAAGGATCGCAGTAGGCGGTGTTTTGTAGAATCTGCGTAATCCCACTGGAAAAGGGTGTGAGTTCATATTTAAATTTTAATTTTGCTAATAACATCTATACTATGGTAACGATGGTTGTAGTCGAATCGAAAGAAAACAGGTTGTGTTGCGACTTGTAAAAGAAGCAGAAAAGAAATATACAATAGAAGGTATAGTTATATAGGTACCTAATGCAGTAAAAATGAAACGCAATGTGTAAATTGCACATCAAAAGAGAGAGCGGGTTTGTGTCTTTTTGAGGGGTATTCTTAAAAACAACAGAACCTTGTAATCACATTTTGATGGGTAATTTTGAAGCAAATGCCGTTACGTAAACACCAAATATGTGTTATGTTAAATTATTCAAATGCGACATAATTGCGTGAACTGCGTAATTATTAATTTTGTAATGTTTTATAAGAGGTAGGTACTAAGTAATAATTATAGTAGGTACCTACACCGTTAGATAGAGCTCCAAAAAACAGGAAAAAGACTGAAATACACGATTACTAACTGTTTTTGAAATTGCTCAGTGTTTTTATTTATTATTATTTATTTATTTGCTGAATAAATAGGAGAATAGATAAGAAACAGGTGTAAGTATACATATACAGGATGTAATTTTGACCGTGGGACAAACTTCCACAGGCTGTTCTACTCTTGAATTTGAACAACTTTCGCTATAGACCAAATCAGGAATCGTGAAAAAAAAATCAGCTGTTGCATACAAAAGTTTGATCCCTCCTCGACAAAAATGATTTTCTTGAAAATTATCCGTCTGTATAACCATCATATTCCTACTTTCTACACGTATTATTTATAAAAAAAAAGGTAAAATCAGCATTGCCATTCAACGTGGCAACGCGGTCATTCTTTTGGGCACGATTCCCGTTGACATCGTTGAATTTTTGATGCCATGTAATTATTTTATTTTTCTTTTTGTTTTTATGTATGTACCTATGTATGTAGGTATATAATAATTCATTACTTGTAATTACTAAAAATATCATTTATTTGTTACAAATTAAAACTTTGTTTTTTACTTTAGAGTTGATCTGTGGCCAAAAGCCTAATAATTTAACGATAACGCTGTGATTAATTGATAGCCAAATAAGTAAGAATTCAGTTTCTAATAAAAAGTTCTCAAAGTATGCAGAAATTTGCTTTTTATTGATTTTTTTCCTTAGTTGGCTCCAATTCCCCCCGTCTCCCCTATGTATGTAGGTATATAATAATTTCTTACTTGTAATTACTAAAAATATCATTTAGTTGTTACAAATTAAAACTTTCGCAAAATCAAAAAAAAGTTAAATTATTTTTATTAGGAATTTCTTTTTTATCGTGGGTTTGAGAAGTTTCTATCATAATATAGGTACATACATATGTTCCTACTTTACCTTGTGTAACTACCTACTTGCGCGATTTTGTGACCGCAGTTATATATTTAGCAGGATTTTTTATTTGTATATTTAGCTGTGAAATATTGCTCCTTGTTGACTGTTATGTTGTATTTACATTTCAATTGAAAAATGACATTTGCAATCATTTCAAATCTGCATATGAGTGGCCTACTCATATGCAGCGATTGCGGTTCCTAAGTACCTACCTGATAACGAAATGCAAACTAGTATTTGGCACTTGCCTAATATTTAGTCTATTATATATATTAAGCACTAATGTTATGCAAATAAGCGCGTGCGCAACGTTTTAGTCATCCGCTGCAATTTTGGCTCAGTTTAATGAGCTTCAAGAAAGGAATTCAAAACATCCTTCTACTGCTATACTATTTGGAATTGATGCTTTTAAATTTTATATAATTTTGCTTAAAACTATGCACATTCTTGAACTTAACATGCTCTTGAATCTGCTCTTGAATCTTAATTCGAATTTAAATTCGTGCGTCTATTGTTTTTATAATGGCGTAATATTTTTTCTTCCTCGATTCACTCTTATGTAAACTTTTCCAAGTGTACATACGTCTCCACCTGGCGTCTATAACCCATTAAAACGGTACTATTACTAACCATACCTACTTACGAAATATCGATTTGATTAGCTGTGAAAAAAACTCGCTTCTCCGGGATTTACCGGTTACACGGCCGCGGTAATTATAAGAGATTCGGTTATTACAAGTCATGTTTAAAGTATGACCCATCTTTATATTGAACAAGTGCGTAAAAACCCAATGTGATAAAAGTAAACTGTAATCATTTAGTTCGTAACTACCTCTACAAGCCTTCCGAATAGTTAAAGCAAAATTAATTAGCTCTGACATCTTCTACATTATTTTATAAAACATTGTTATAATAAAACAAAATAAGGAATAATATCATTCACCCCACAAATGCACAACCTCTAATTTTTTTTTTATAAAATGATAGGTAATGTTTCATCCGTACATACATTACATACATTCATACAAATACGAGTAAATGAAACTCTTGTGGCTGTTAGTAATTTCATAAATTGAACAGCTTTTTACTAAATAGATATTTATTTATTTAAGAAGAAGACGAGATAATAGAGAGAGAGATATATATATAATGGCAGTGTAGGTATACGGAATTAACTTCCTTATTAACTTCAATATACTCAAGTATATAACAAACTAGCAGACGTCTCGCGGTTTCACCCGCGTAGTTCCCGTTCCCGGGACTTAAGGGATGAAAAGTAGCATGTCACCCGGGGATAGTGTAGCTTCCCAACGGTGAAAGAATTTTTCAAATCGGTCCAGTAGTTTTTAAGTTTATTCATTACAACCAAACAAATAAATTTTTCTCTTTATAATATTAGTGTAGAAAAACATTTTTTTTACCTTTGTTTGTTGGGGTCAAACCTCCAAAACGATTGAACCGATTTTGACGTGATCTTCTCTGTCAGATAGCTGATGTTAGATGCAGTAACATAGGCACTCTACTTTTAATTTAGAAGAATAGTAGGTTAAATTTACGCGTGGTAAATGCGGGCAGAGCTAGTCGCTACTATAACAATTAAGTTTGCCAATAGGGAATATGCATTTAATTTAAATATGGTTCGAATATTTTTTTTTCCGAATCTTTAACGGCAGAAAATATGAACTAAATCATTATTTTACTTTTTAATAGCGTCACAATTATTTAAAATTAAAAATAAAAGTGCGAATTAAGCGCGGGAAATTCAAATTTGTGAGACGCATCACCATTGGTTATAACGAAAATTGACGTCAAATACTACGACAACAACTCAACGTCTACAAAACATACAATGTGTAAGTATGATATTAAGTATTAGAATGGACTTTTTATTCGAAAACGTAATTATTGCCGTGTGTGTTGTGAACTAATTTAATGTTCAAGTCTAATTTTAGCTTCATAGTGAGGTTATTTAACATTTAAGAAAAATTACTGAAAGTGGTTTTGTAAAAGCACAATCTGATAATGTTTTTGCATTCGGGTAGGCAAGCAATACCGGTAAACTGGTTTTTGAGCTTTTTTCATGGTGAAATGGTTAGAAGAACGAAAACACCCTAAGTAATAGTAGCAGGATCATAATAAATGACGTACCGTAAAACCTGGCAACTTTGCCGATGGCTGCTAAATTTGCCATATACCGACTTGTACGGTACAATAATTTGTTACAGCGAAACCGTAATTTTTTTCACATGTGTAGCGTCTTTAAATCAAACTTTAATAATTAATTGGCAACATCCTATTTTACATGACATCCCAGCTTTCAAAGAACTGTCATTTTTGAGCGGTTATTTTTTTCTTGTGCTCACGGTGTAGTACTTCGTGCTCCGAAACTTTAATAAAAAATAGTGGGATAAACTTTTTGTTGGTAAGTCAAATTTTTATATCAGATTCTTAACAGTGCCGTTTAGTTAAAACCATTATAAATTACGTCTCTTTGTCCAATTTAACCTTAGAAATCTCTGTTGGCAAATTTACTTTACCACTGCAAAGCTTGAGTCATGTTTACTTTGCCATGTTTTCCTAGAGGCTAGGGCTGTCACAAAAATATTCTGATTTGTTTGCCACATAAGTACTTCTGATTTTATTAAATTTGGAAGTCAGTTTTTTAATACCTACAATTTTTTTTTTAGAAAATGGGAGATCAATCGAGGCATAAGTTGGGGAGCAGATTCTATAAAAAATATTACATAGAAATTCTAAATACCGCAGTGGATCTCGTCAGCCGTAAAATTATGTTATTTATGTCGATCTCACAATTTTGTTAAGCATTTTTTTGGATTTGCTGTAAAGTTCAAAGTTCCTAAAGATTTTTAAACTTGTTTCTATATTGATTGTTTTTATTGTTATTGATTGAGCTTTACTACGTTTGTAAGTTCTAATTTTAATAAATATTTTATATAAATACTGTAAATTTAAATAAAAAACTATTTAAAAATTATTTAAATATTTCGACAACCCTGACCGTTATTTCTATTTTGTTTGAAAAATTCAAAACACGGAGGGTAAATTTGCCATACAGTGGACTATTCTGTTGCCAGTGCCAAATATTATACAATTTTAGTATATTTTAACTGTAAATAATGCATGTGACATTGACAACTATCATAATTTATGATAATTCCACTAAAGGTATCCAACATTTTGGCATGGCAATCTTACCACAAGTAATAGTTGTCTTTGCCATATAAGTTTTTGGACCAAAATATCAATAATAAATGGGAAAACAATAGATATTATATTTTATTTCAATGATACAAACAATTTATTATCTATCAGATTGATTTAATTGTATATTCTCATAGAGTTTTTTTGAGAAAAATATTTACAAACTTTTTTAGCCAGCAGAAAGTGGCAAAGTAGCCAGGTTTCACGGTAATCGAAATGGCGCGCGAAAATGGCGGCGTTTAAACAGCTCAAATTTATTCTGTATTTTAAATATTTTTTTAAGCTTCATTACTGCATTTTTTAATATGTTTATATTTTTTTACTATGTTAAAACGTTGTAAATAGTGAATTAAAAATATAAAAAAAATACATGCAGATACCCTATTCATAAATTCATTTTTTACTTTTATATACCAAATATTTTTAACGACTAGACATCTTAGATAAATTATTAAACAAGTCATGATAAAGTTAAAGATGATCCATGATCACATATATACTAATCAGAACTACCATAACATTTAATAGGTACGTATCATTAATCTGTATCCTGAATAGAAAATTAACTAATTGGACATGTGAACTTTATATAAAACACAAAAAGTGTGAACATTACAGGCCTCCATTGATAATTATGCGGATGTTTCTTTGAATAACAATATAATAAAAGAACTCTTCTTGTTCTAATAACACAAAAAAATATTCTTTGAATCTCAAAGTGAATAGTAGAGAGGTTCATTTATCGATAAAAACCCAAATACCATACCGCAATTCCTTAAATTTATATTTTTGTAATAAGGATATTTATTTCTGTAAAAATCTTTAACTTTATAAGTACACTAGAAATTAAAATAAAATCTAAAAACTTAATCCAAAATATGGCGTTAAAAAACTTATTGACTCGTTCCGCTCTGTTCTTAGAAGATTAATATTTAAGGCTAAGGCCTATACTCAATTAATAATGAGAACTACTCAAGTCAAGGACACAGAATTACAAAAATAAATTAATCTTTGATGAATGTTTTCATCAAAGATTAATTTATTTTTGTCAATCATTAGACGTCTGTATGATATACTTACTTATCAGTCATGATATAATTTGTAATGGGGATGTTCAACATCAATCATACCGGACTCACGGCTGCGCAGGCGCCATTAATTTGACAATCATTATCATGGTAGAGCAGAGACCTACAGACACAATGTCATTGTCTAATAATAAGTAGCAGTGACGATAATATCCTTGTTTATTTATTTATTTATTAAAGGTAAACCAACAGCTTCTGTATACAGCATTACATTAGAACAATAGTAAAAAGTATCAGACTTATACAGTCGCCAAATAGGTCGACCAACATTTATGTGAGTGAAAAGTAAGTTGATAAGTTGATAAGTTCAAATAAATTAACGCTCTTACCCTTTTTTGTGGTATGTATAAAATGAGAAAGGGTTGATATTATCTATACTAATATTATAAAGAGGTGAAATTTGTTTGTTTGTTTGTAAGTTTTTAGGTTTGTGTGTAGGGGTAATCTTCGGAACTAATGATCCAATTTAAAAAAAAATTGCACTGGTGGAAAGCTACACTATTCCCGGATGACATAGGCTACTTTTTATCCATTTAATCCCACGGGAACAGGAACTACGCGGGTGGAACCGCGTGACGTCTGCTAGTGTATTATATTGAGCGCTAAAATTTAGTTGAACTTAAGCTTTCTTAGAAACACAGTTAACATTTCATTTCGGGCTTGTAGCTTAAGATCCCACGCATTGCCATTGATAGAGTCCAACTTAATGAAATGAAATAAAAGTAACCTATTTTGCAATTGTTTAATTAAGCTTATCTAAAGTACAGTCTATTACAATATTACTACAATTGAACTAACCCTAGGTGTGCAGCGTGGCTCTTGCGTCCGAATACGCAGTTACCTACCTACATTAAAATAATAACTTCCTAACATCAACCTGTATTATCCGAAAGATTAGGCAGAGCTCTTTCTTTAATATACCTAGATTTTGCTATGTAAAATGAGGTACTTCTGTTGCCTGCAATCAGGCACTAATCCCGACTCTAGCAGCCTAGGCTGCCAGGCTGCTACTGATCAATTCATCTTGAAATAACCCTATACTTATCATCTTGTCAAAATACATTTCTGTTATTGGTCTATCACCCAGTAAACAAGCTGTATAATGTTCTAGGTATCCACACTCATTGGATTATATAATACATTTGGGTATATTATACAATAGAAGTACAAATTATAGTCTTTTCTCATGTAATACCCTGCTTAACCTTTGACCACAGAAACTGATATTACGCTTTAGAGATACGGTGTCATGCACGATTAATTTAATTTAATAATTATTGTTTCTATATACCCAAAGATATAAAGACTAACTATTCAATTATTTGAAGACGGGTATCTGTTAGGAAGAAATTGTAGGAATGTAGGTTTAAGTGTGAGCATTTGACTGTGGTATAAGTAGTCTCCGTTAGTTTCTTAGGCTATAGTGTTCATAGCTAACTTCTTAGGCTGAGCGAATACCGAGAGCAGAGCAAAGCATTTTTTGGAACCACTTAAAAACTGACTGTAAGACTATAATAGTATACAGCGCAAAATTAAATACACTTCCAAACTTAATGCTCGACCATGCTCGAGTTTTGCAATAATATGTGTGTTTGAGTATGCGTTTTGCACTGTTTGCCATGGTATTATACTTAGTATCTTTTTCAATGGTTTTTTACAAGGTTCTACTCTACTCAAAGAATATTATTTTTTTATCGTCATAACGTTATATCGAGATTCTAGAAGTGGTTTTACTTACTTACTTACTTAAAACCTATTTACTTATTAAATTTTCTGGTGATTAGATATAAAAATATGCACTACTGTATGTGTCCTAACTTGTTATGGGAAATTTCTATACCGACAAAGGTAAATTAGGTATATTCACAAGACTCCACTGTACATCTAAAGTAAATCTAATTTCGGTGATTAATAATTTTAATGATAAAAACTAGGAGAACCTACTTATGTGTAATGAACTGGACTGACTAGTTCGTTATATTTCTTCTGAAGAGATGACCCGGCGACGGCGTCCTTCATTGCAGCAGCTGCAACTGACCTACCGCATTACTTGCCTGATGCATTATTTAAGTCATTTTTAGTAGTAGTAGTAGTAGTAGGTACAGACGCCAGCACGTCAAGTTACCCCAATGTGTCAAATTTATTTGATCGTTTTTCAACTTTATGTCAAACAGAATAAGGTTAATACTCAATTGGGAATTTTTTTTCGCGCAAAATCACACCACACACGAAATGCATCTTTAATCAGTCCCTTTAGGATGAATGCTTGTCACAAACTGTAGGATTTAAACATTTTAAATGGAGTTTGTTAAAATGCCTATGGTTGATAGTCCTGAATTTAAACCTAAACGGGTAGTTATAATTTAATAATTAATTGAGCGATTAAGCGTTAAATATACGTCAAGTCGTAGGTACGGTACTAGGTCTTTAGTCAATTAAATGCGCGCATATTTAAAGTGAAATTTATTTCCAGTATTATAGGTAGATAATATTATATTTTTCTTGTGTATTACTAACTTAGTTCTTAAGTGCCTGTATTACTAACACTCTATGGACTATCTTGGTCTGGAATAAAGCATTATTATTATTATTATTATTAAAAAATAAGTAATAGGAAATGTTAGTTTTCATTTTTTTACATTATTGGATGGTCCGGTCTATTTCTATTTATGACGTCTGCTAGTCTATTACTAATATTATAAAAAGGTACAATTTGTTTGTAAGTTTGTATGTAGGGGGAAATCTGCGGAAAAATGATCCAATTTTAAAAACTATTGCACTGGTGGAAAGCTACACTATTCCCGGATGACATCGGTTACTATTTACCCTTGTTATCCCACTGGAACAGGACCTAGGCGGGTGAAACCGCGTGACGTCTGCTATAGTAGCTAATAAAGTACGTAAAAACAAGACAAAAAATACATAAAATATCACAAAATAAAGTATAAAAAATACAGATGATGATGTAGAAAAGATACCTATACACTTTTTTTATAATAATTCTTTATCGCTAAGCGTCAAAATAAAACAATAACTTGTTTTGTCGCGACTACATTAAATTGGGACTAGATTGACATCTTGACCTCTGAGACAAGAGACGGCCTTGTATTATGAAAGTATTCGTGACGTGGCACGTTGTTCAGCTACTTTGAATTTTTGACAGTTGTATTTGAACTGGTTTAAGACTGAAATACAGGTTTCGGCCAGAATGAAATGCATCTTGACTATTTATTTTATCAAGTTAGAACAATAAGTTTTTGACGAAAGAACAAAATCATTATCAGTTCATCCGTTCGGTAGCTACGATGCCACATACAGGCATACACAGATACGTCGAACTTATAAAACCCGTTGACATAAGGGCACGTCGACATATCGTCCACTAGTGGATACCAACATAACGCGAGACGTGTTGGTTATCCATTACGTCATCGCGGGACATCACTATGACGTGTCAGCGGTTAAGCGCTTGTGGTTTCAGTTTTTGTCAGTGCTTTTCACTAAATCTATTGAATATTGTTATATTGTTTCTCTTCGAGCGACCAACCGCAGCTTCTCATGGATGGAAACAAAATTTACATCAGTGATTTCATGTGAAACTTTGCAAATATTCGAAGGGTGTATTTTACAAATACAGCAAACACAGAATTAACCAAATAGGCGGCGTGCAGCCGATTTGTAGTGATGCGTGATGCGTAATAGCTTTGTAAACTTATTGGCAAGAATAGGATTCCTTTTTCTACAGGGTGAAATCGTCGCACATATTGGTATCAAAAGTTTTATAAATGTTTCTGGACCAAGTGCAGAGCTCATAGAAATTGAAATCGAATGAATGGCCCTACTCTAGCCAAATATTAAAATCTCAACTTGAATACTTCCATCATAGAACTTACAACTGATTTGTAACGCTAGCTTAACTGATTCCACAGTTTTTCCCGTATTGCACCATAATATCACACAGTTCCCATGCACAATTAGATTAGTGACGTCATTCTAAGTAAATGTTAAATAACATAAGCACCTAATACAATGCGTGGTCAGTTGACGGTCGATGTCACGGACTCGCCTTGTGGCCTGCTGTGTGGGTTCGCGACTGATCGTGGCGTACGAAAAGTGACACTTTCCAAGGCCCACGTTTGCCGGGTCACGACGAAAAAGTTTTAAAGTAAACATGCAAGTTATGCAAGGATGACTGTTATTTTATTAGATAGTAAAGTCATAAAATAACATCACGCCTGTGTTCGCCGAAAGTTTAGATAGAGGTGTACAACAGTAGGTACCTACCTACTGCCACATTTTACCTGTTATGTTTTCATCATCATCATCATCCACAGCCTGACTTCACCCACTGCTGGGTATAGGCCTCTCTTTTTTTATGTACCAATTTCCACGTTCCTGTGCCTGTGAATACGGGGCTAGCTGCCAATGAAAAATTCAGATGGAATAAAAATTAATAAATAATAATAATATTCCACAACTTTCACCCAACGCCATCTGGCCCCAAGGCAACACCCAGAAACAGAACAGATGATCGTGCTCATCACACAAACATTTGTCTTGGGTGGGAATTGAACCCTGTATGCATCAGTCAGGGCCACTGACCACTAGACCAATAGGTTATTCTAGGAATAACATCAACCTGACCCGGGAATCGAATACAAGACCTCATGCTTCGCAGTGGCGACCCCTAGACGGACGAAGCAGGCAAATAATATAATGAAATTAGAAGATTCCACCTGGTTCAATGTTTAAAGACTGCAAAGAAAATAAATTATAAGACTTTGAATATAAAGATACATACGCAGACGAACTCACAGGTGGCTCTTAGTTATAAAAAGTTGTATTGGGCGAAGACATCAACCGACTGGATCCCGGACAGCAGGAGCCGGCGACGCGGTAGATCCAGAAGGAGATGGCGTGACGAGTTGGACTCCTTTCTAAAGGATTAGCCAAAAGTGGCTGAAGGCAGAAAGGAGTGGGAGAATGGAATGGCTTACATTCTTGTGTGCCTCTGGTGTCCCACAGGCTCATAATAATAATAATAAATACCTAATATTGTTTTTTACTCGCTTCGTTCGTTGAAGCTTGTAATATCTCATCATGAACATACAGGACATAAACATTACTCTCACCGATTTATAACAACATAATCTTTGATTTGTGCTCGCTTCTCGTATATTTTACGAAATATTGGACGTTGTATATTGTTGCCACTTGGCGGAATTAAAGAACATCTCGATGACTAAGTCCAATATATTAATGTATTGTAGCACTCTCAGCAACTTTACGTGATTTTTATATTGGACTGGCAGACGTCACGAGGTTTCATCCGCGTAGTTCCTGTTCCCGTGGGATTACAGGGATAAAAAGTAGCCTATGTCATCCGGGAATAGTGCTGCTTTCCACCAGTGCATTTTTTTTTTAATTGGATCATTAGTTCCGAAGATTACCCCTTCATACAAACTTACAAACAAACAAACAAATTTTACCTCTATACAATATTAGTATAGATAACACTGCAAATTATAAAAGTATTATAACATCACTGCTGTTATTCCTGAAGGTCCCAACATTGGTTCAGAGTCTGTTTAAAGACTGGAATACTAATAGCCTATAATATGTTATTCTGTTGTAATATGTAATCGATTCAGTAGTGTTTGCGTGAAAAATGCTCTTTATCATAAATTTTAACATTTAAATTAGCATAATAGTCTCATTCACGGGTTAGAACATTTGGCATACAACATAGTAGGGTACCTAACCAATCTCCATAAACTCTCTAGTTTCATACATACTGATAAATATAAATTTAAAATTTTGGCGTACCTACGTTGAGGCGACCATATAAATTTGGCAAAATTTGTGCACAGAATTTAGAACTGCACGAAAGATCAACGTCAATGGAACGTCAATTCAAACGAATTTACAATTTAAAAAAAGAATGAATGACGAATGAAATGATGAATGAATTTACGTACACTGTGGTTCTGTCTGACGCTGCTTGGCAACTGAAAACTTCGCAAACCAAAATACTGTAAGACAGTTGTATTTTCGATTCAAAATTTGTTCCAATTGGCTTTACTTTAAAGCTTCACTGGTAAAGAAAAAAAAATCCTTTAACCGTTACTTTCGTAAAATCTACTGAACAGCTGCCACAGCTGGTAAAACTTTGGTTGTAACGGTTGTAAGAAACCCTGTTCGGAGAATTATCTAGGAGAAAAGCTATTGTGTTATCTCACATAGCCGTGGGGTTAACTGGGGTTCCGCAATAAACTTGTTCCTGTCTTTTTATCCTTTTTCGCTGTTCCTACGTGCGGAACTGTGTGGACAAAGGATAATGGAGAAATAAAAACTTCAACGCGAGAACGTAATAAAAATGTGCACGATTTAGAAGACTTGGTACTGATACAGGGTGGAAAGGGCATCGTCGCACATCAAACATTGAAATTATTCGTCGGCTGCTACTAATTTCCAAGATTTACGCAGCGTTTTTTTTTGCTTTAATTATTTACGGTACGGACCGTCTGTGATGACAGCGTCATAACGTAATTAAATCGTAATTTCTGTCTAATCTGATTAGAATTTGTGGCTTATATACCGCTGGTACATAGTTCGCGACTTTGCTCGCGAGCATTTTGTACTTTAACATCAGAACCACTCCTCCTTAGTTTAAAAAAAAATAGCCTTATGACACTCACAAATGATGAGTATAGATAAACTATTTTTTCAGTTAATAAAATCGGTTCAGTAGATCCCGAAATTTCAAGTCTCAAACTGACAAACTTTATTTTTTTATAATATTTATTTATCTACAAAAAAAAATTGCACAAGTAAAAGACACTGTACAAAGACGGACTTAAATTAGTAAAGATTTACGGACAAATCTCTAATGGTTATATTATAGAAATGATGGTTTTATGGAAAAAACCGACAAAAAAATTCAGAATTTAAGTTATCAATATGTGCGACGATGTCTCTTTCACCCTGTATTTAGAATTTCAAACACAATAAGTGAAGCTGAAATTGCTGCGACTTTGTGTTATTTTAACCTATTTTTTTAGTTCATGCATACTTTATGGGTACCTAATATTAGAAAATGAAGTATCACAATCACTTCGTGCAATGGTAGCCACAGCCGGTCGATTCAGTAAAAGTTGAGTGAAGTGAACTGTCAATGCCTAGCATTAGTATGGAATGACAGCTCAATTTACCCTCACTACGCCTACATTTTCACGCGGTGATTTGACCAGAATCGCACTGCAGGCTGCGACATTAACAATATGTAGGAAATCGCTAAACAAGCCTGTGCGAGGATGGTGATTAATGCTAGCACCTACTCTGAATGAGAAGAGACCTTTACCCTGAAGTGGTACAGAGCTTATTGGTGATGTTCTTCAGAAAGGTCAGGTTCTTAGTACTCGCTAGCAACCAGAGGTATAATAATAATAATAATAATAATAATAATAACCCCGCAGGGCAGCTTGTGGCGAGCTGTTGGGCAGTAGCGACCCCACGAACCTGATCTCCCGGGAGATTTCTTGTTCCTCACCTCTGGCTTGCCTTAATTGGCCGGCCAGAGTGAACTCTGACGAGGAATGGAGCTCCCACCTCTTTCTTGCCTTAGTTGGCCGGCTAGAGTGGAGATTCGCAAGAGCAAACGTGCTCGGAGGAAGGAAGCATTCCAGTAAGGTGCTGGTAGGGATCTTGACCGTACTTCCGGGATTGTCCTGATAGCCGTGGAATGCCTCTCCACTCCTCAAGCACCTCAGGTTATGTTGCTCTCTTGTCGCTACGGCACTATGTGCTAGCGGCCGTTTCAGAGAGCCCATTACTGAGTGTGCAAGTCACCCCCTGTCATTTTATTCGTGTATTTATGAAGCATTGATGAGGCAGGGGCCATAGTCCTTCCATAGTACTAGGTAACCAGTTCACCTTATCCACTCCTAACCTATAGCCCAATACATTTGTTGCTTTAGTCTGCAATTAGTCCCGCACTAGTCGTAGGTTTTCCTTGGGTGCATTTGCATAATGCTTACAGGGAAGATCTGCGATTGGTGCCTCACTGCATTAAAAACGACAAAGGGCCTCTGCGAGTTGGCTTTGGCCCCTCGTACGCCTTCCAAAGGTCCGGAACCTAAGGGTTCCGAGAAATATAACCACATAAAAATAATAATAATAATTTATTCAAGAAAACATTGTTTACAAAAAGTTTACATTTAGCCAAACAATAGTATTTAATTTATCCTACACAATTTATACTTAGTTCTAATTATAAATTAAAGCTAAAATATTTCTACTACAAGTGGAAGTAGAGGGATCAGGTTATACGTTAATTAGCGACCCACCTGAACTAGGTTTATTCAAACCTGTGTTTCAGGCCATCACTTTACATTGCAGTAACGTACATAGGGCTATAAATAAATTGTAAGTAAATCTGATGTAACTAATAGACTATTAACAACTACGAGAAAAAACCTATTGGAACATTAAAACCTAAAACTAATTTATATAAATATACAAAAATAAGTAACTTACGAAGGAAATACACAAATTATCATGACAAAACTTCTAGAAGTTGTTCTGTGTCTGTGTAATTGAGCAAAGTTAAATATTCTGATAACACCGAACTACATTGTCTAAAACTTATACTATGTATGTTTAGTACCTTGTTTATTCTGTTATACAGAAATGGTCCTAAAAATACATAAAATCGGTTAGCAAACGCATGTTTAGTTTGTGGATTTGCGCAGACCAGGTCCTTTCTCCTCTTATTGGCAGAAACTAACTCAAATGGAAGTTCAGTGTGCTGTTGTAATACTATGCTTAGGATGAATAGTTGGCGTACTGTTAGTACATTACAAGCTGCGTAAAGCTGGTGCGTAGGAAATCTAAAAGGGCGAAAAGTAGCAACCTTTAAAATTGATCTTTGAGCGCGCTCTAGAGGGAGTAAAACTGTTTTTGCAGCTCCACCCCAAGAAGTTATGCAATAAGTAATAATGGATTGACACAGAGCTAAATAAACCTCTTTGATTAATTTATAGTCAGCTATATGCCGTAAATTTTTAAAAACATATATTAATTTGCGCACTCTAGTACATAGTAACTCGATATGTTTACGGAAGTTTAGATTCGAGTCAATTGTGACACCCAGATATTTCAAATGGTCAGCTTTAACTAAAGTGGGGCAAGAACATGCAGTGTCAGCGGACGTGCTACAACAATGTGCGTAAATGTTTAGGTTAGTAAGCGGTATGTTAGTATTTCTCATTGTGAATAAAATATACATTGTTTTTTCCGCATTAAGTGTTAGGAGATTATTATTGAGCCAATCAGATACAATATTAAAGTTATTTTGAGCGAGCATGAAGACCTCAGCTCTTGATTTAGCTGAAAATAATAGGGCGGTGTCATCCGCGTAAGACATTATAATACCATTTTGGAGTGTCAGGCTGCATAGTTCATTTATGTAGATTAAAAATAATGTGGGCCCCAAAATACTACCTTGGGGAATTCCATAACAACTATTTTTAAGTTCAGAACTTGTATGCTGACCTATTTTGACACATTGATACCGATCGCTGAGATAGTTAGAAAAAAGCTGAAGTTGTACTCCTCTTATCCCAAGTGATTCAAGCTTGTGCAAAAGTAAACTACAAGAAATTGTGTCAAAGGCCTTGGCGAGGTCTAGGAAGATCCCAATTGTGTGCATACCATTATCAAGATTGGTACTAATATAATTAGTTAATTTGTGGACTGCTTGGCTTGTAGATCTTTTGGGCCTAAAACCAAACTGACAATCTGAGAGGAGTCTGTTATCTTCCAGATAATTTATCAACCTACTGTTAATAATTTTTTCTAATATTTTTGAAAGTCCTGTTAGCACTGAAATAGGTCTGTAGTTATTCACACAGTTTTTGTCTCCAGACTTGAATACAGGAGTAACTACCGCTTTTTTAAGCAACTTAGGGAATATTCCTGAAGACAAACACAGCTGAAAAATGTGGGTTAGTGGCGGGGCAAGCACGGATTTAAATCTTATTAGTACACTATTAGGTATGTCATCCCATCCGGTAGCACAAGCAACTTTTAAATCGGTTATTATTCTACTTACTTCGTTTACGTCGGTATCTAATAAAACAAAAGAATTTATTTTCGAGAATGTTGTATTTAGGTTACGAGAGGGAAAATTACTGAAATTAATAGATTTTTCAGCCAAGTTTTTACCAACGTTAGCAAAAAAGTTGTTTACTTTATTCATAGCTTCGGATGGGTTAATCTCTGTTGATAGTAAATCTAACGGAGGTTCGGGGTTTTTTGACCTAAAGGTATTAGTTTTTATAAATTTCCAGACAAGTTTACTATTTTTTCCCGCCTTCTGTAGTTCATTTTTATCATATTGAATTTTTAGTTTTTTCAATAGATTATTACAGAAGTTTCGATACCTTTTATATGAAGCTGAAAGTATATCGTTATCCGGGGCAGATTTCAATTGTAGGTGTAATTTGTCTCTATGTCTTATACAACGTACGAGACCGGGTGTGATCCAGGGTTTAATACAACTATACTTTCTAGGCATTTTACTAGTGAATAGTATGAACGTAAACTATACAAAAGAAGTACCTATGTCAGGATCGTAGCAGTTGGCATTCTGTAGTTTCTGCCTACCCAGCAGGTCTAGCCATATTACAAATTCTATTTCTATTCTATTTCTATTAGAGAAAGAAAATGGCGGATATGGAATCTGCTGTTTGTCAACTGTCAAGTGTATTTAATTTTCAGTCATATTACAAATTCTACTCGTTGATACTTTGACAGTTGACAAACAGCTGATTCCATATACGCCATTTTTTTTTCTATTGTCGCCTTATCGATTACGATAATAGAAATAGAATTTGTAATATGGCCAGGCCTGCTGTTCTGTAGCAGGCTTATGTTATTTATCACTCATTTATTTAACTAAGTACCTAATGCTGTAACAGACGTATTCGTTTTAATGAAATAAAACTAGATAATTGTGGCAAATTGATGAAATAGGTAAATAAGTTGCCCATTAAACAAAATATTTTTCAGAAAAGATTCCGATCTCCTGCATAATGATATTGCATTTGAATAATTCAATTATATATGTAATCAGAGCATATAAACGTAAAAAAATTAATTACATTACATTATGTTCTTATACGCTTGTGAAAGTATTCGCTTAGATGCATTATTCTAATCGGTCATAGACTTAAACTTGTTATGAGACTAATTCATAGTAGAATAGTTATTTATAGGCTTAAAACAAACGTTAATTCGTGAAAGGACTTTACTGGTAGTAGTTCTTTTTTATAGAGGACTTTCTGGCTAAAACTTGCGCAAGAAATATAAATAAACAATATAATTCGATATAAAAATATTACACAAATATTGATTATACCAAAGAAGCGATATATGGATTGTGTGTACGATGATATGGGTAGGAAGCAGGGCTAAGTTTTTTTATCTAAGTAATTAATACCACTTTCTTCATCAAGTATCTTTATTTGTTAGATCAGTGCTCTTATAGTATAATTACTAGCTCAATCATAAATAACATGGCTGTTTTAAAAAACACGAACGACCAAAACAAAAAACAACTAGTGTTCCCAACTGGTTCCCCTCTAGACTTCACAGATGATAACTAAAGCGCCCACGGGAAATTAGAATAACTGGCAGCGGTGCCGTTGTAGGCTAGATATTTATATTTATTTTGACATTTCATAAAAGCAACTTCACTATAGTTCCGACATTTTTCACCGTCGACTTTGGTGTATCCGAACGTTGACGTAACAACCGTGTTAGAGTTTGTGAGAATAAGTATATATTGATTTGTAATTCATAGATTTAAATACTTAGTCTTTATACAAGTGAATTGGAAGTCGGCTCCGCATATCTTATTGTTCTTGACATGAAATTATATAAGAGAGAGAAATACCTGTTTCTAACATGGTTGATAAACCTTTCTTCATTGGTAAAAATTGAACCTTGAGTTTTTTAAACCTGCACCCAATTATTAAATAACATTTCTCAAAGTTGCAGAAGAAATTAGGCTTTGAATTTTGCGTAGGGTATCTCTGTTTGTAACCCTAGATACTTTTTATTTGTTTTGAACTTTGGTCTGGCGGTTTGAGTATGTACAGCAGCCAGTACATCAAGTTACCCCAACTGTCAAATTTTCCTAATCGAATATGAACCTAATTCTGTTTGACATAAAGTTGAATAATTATCAAAGAAATCTGACACATTGGGGAACTTAATGTGCTGGCGTCTGTACTTTTCGCGGCACACCCAAATATCCTAAGTATCTTTTGTCCGTCGAGCCGTTCAGCTTCCCGTGTAACTCGACTAAGTAAGTCGAGCTGGACAAATACGGGCATTGACTTGTTCATTTCTGTCCTATCAGTGTGGTCATCATGGTTCGACGTCATCTAACCAAAATGCTCAAGTTTGCATCCATGTTTCAAGAAACACTGGCATGAGAACGTACAGACGCCAGCACATCAAGTTACCCCAATGTGTCAAATTTCTTTGATCGGTTTTTAACTTTATGTCAAACAGCATAAGTTTCATATTCAATTGGGAAAATTTGACATATTGGGGTAACTTAATGTGCTGGCGTCTGTACGTCGTACAACCAATAGCCAACCAATCAGCTCACCTCATTTTGACAGCTCAGTGCTTAGCTTCTGCACAAACCAATATATTGGCGAGTTATATTATGAGACACCGCCCTTAGTTTTGTTTTCCTTGATTGAAATAATCCGTGTTTTCTCAATTGATCTGCCTTACAGCTATGCAAATAGAGAAATTCATTTACTTGACCGGATTATGGGCCAGAATTTTGGCACTAAGCATAAGCCGTTGGACTTCTACGAGACTATGCGGCGATATATTCCAGAGACTCACTGAGGCGAGCACATCAAGCTACCCCAATGTGTCAAATTTCTTTGATAGTTTTTCAACTTTATTTCAAACAGAATAAGATTTATGTTCAATTGGGAAAATTTGACAGTTTAGTTTTTTAGCTTAGTGTGCTAGTCCTAACAGAACAACAGAATTACTTTGCTTTTTATAAGTCTTACTCTAAGGCTCTAGACAGACGGACCGCATTTCAACTGCAAACCAACCGCAAATTGCAATTCGGATGCAGTTTGAATACAGTTGACACGACGTTGTCTATTTCAAACTGCATTCGAACCGCAATTTGCGGTCGGATTGCACTTGAAATGCAGTCCGTCTGTCTAGAACCTAAAGAGGTAGTCAAAGAATGCTTTTGTTCTTATTTAGAACTAGCTGCTCCGGCAAACTTCGTTGTGCCCTAGAGTCAATTTGTTGCTCTTATCATTTTTTATATATTAGATATACATACGTTTAATAACATGAAAAATAATAGATCCAAACCAATAATAACTACCACTACTTTTTATGTAGCGAGTCTCTTCTCTACTGTGATCTTATTTAAACATTTTTGTGTTCGATAGAATTAAAATCACAACATGTATATATAACCTAACCTAACTTACCATACCTATCCTATAGCTAACCTAACTACCTAACCTAACTACCTTACTGAAATGCATTGATTTAAAAATGCCGAAATTCATAGTTTTATACTAAACTATTGCGCTGCGTGCCTCTATGTTACATACAATTTATATAGTTTTCCCGGTCTACTTTAATTAAAGACCAAACAGTAAATAAAGTTTTATTTGCAAAGAATTATTGAAGTTCGTCTCGGTCGTTATTATTAATTCCGTAAATTGATTTCTGAAATATAAGACTTTTTTATGCTACATAAAACCTTTCTAAGTGTAGTAACAAAATAAATTTGAAAACGTAGGTACGTATACATTGACAGCCTTACCTTCTTAGTTTTAGCTTAAGACTTGTCAAATGACAAATTGTCACCTGATAATGAACTGGGATGTTTAACTCCTGTCATGCGTTATCCAAGATGGCGCTGCGTTTGAAAAATGTTTAAGAAACCGAATATTCTCGATATTTATTTTTTCGAGGACTTATCATGTTTTTTATTAATTATTATGCTATTCCGGACAAAGACAAATCCAAAAATACCAAAATCATTCAAATTGGTCCAGCCGTTCTTGAGTTATAAATGGTGTAACTAACACGTCTTTCTTTTATATATACAGGGTGTAACGGAAAGGGTATATACTTACGAAGGGCACGGATTCTCTTGGTGATAAGAAACGACATGGCAACGTTTTTATACATAAACATATATAATTGTAAAGATGAGACCGCCCGCGCCATCGCGCCTTCGTCGGTTAGGCAGAGCCCGATAGGTCTGTACTAGGCGCGCAGAACCCGAGATAGATATACTTGAACCTTGCCGGCCAGGATTATGACCCTCATAGTGCGGTGACACGTTTGTTATGATTTTGAATTTAATAAACTGTCGATATTAAATAATATCGTGAAGTTTCAAAGTTATTAGTTGGGAGCTGAAATTTTGAGGAAAGACTCGTTATTAAATACTCTATTCACCCTGTTTGTATGTATATACCCTTTCCGTTACACCCTGTATAAAAGAAAGACGTGAGATTAGGTACCAACCAAATAAATTACGACAGTCTAGAGTCGACACCAATGATATTCTGTTCTGTTGATATCGCAATTGGTATCGTCATCTAAATGTGGGATCGCGTGTGACCTATGCTATAATTAATAATAGAGGTAATTGATGGGTCTGACTTCATATAGAGCTTATGGTAGTCGAAATTCAATAGCCTAGTGACTGAGCTATTGTCTACTGCGCTGCGTGACGCGGGTTCAATCTCCACATGGTACAAATATATTTGTCTTGCCTGCAGCCGGTCGATTCAGTAAAAATCACGCCGTGATAACTTGAGTGAAATGAACTGTCAATGCCGAGCATTACTAAGGAATGACGGTTAAATTCGCCCTCACTGTACGCCTATATTTTCACCTGAATTACACGGCAGGTAATTGTTTCGTTTGTACCTAAATGTCAGTTTAAATGTTCGCAAATTCACCCACGATACAGGAGAAAGTCCTAACGTAGGGTGACGTTTCTAAAAAAAAGACAAATGATGGCAATTTTCACATAAAACATTTATTGGCGTACCTTAGGGACAAAACCGACTCGTATACGTTGACAGCAAGCTGCAGGACACTCTCTTAGACGTGATGAACATGAAGTTCCTATCAATAATTTATGATGTTCTGGATACTTCTCGTCTAACGGGCGTGTATTTTATTTGTGCCTGTATTTTTTGGCAGTTTTCCGATAACTTTACAGTATTTACCTGGCCTGTTGGTCTAGTAGTTAGTGACCCTGACTGCTATGCCGTAGGTCGTGGGTTCGATTCCCACCCAGGACAAATGTTTGTGTGATGAGCACGATCATTTGTTCTGTGTCTGGGTGTAATTTATCTATAATATGTATGTATTTAGAAATATAGAAGTATGTTTATCAGCTGTTTAGTACCCATAACACAAGCTCTTAGCTTAGCTTGGGACTAGATGGCGTTGTGTGAAAAAGTTGTGGAATATTTATTATATTTTAGATCAGGTATGCAATGATTCATCGCTATAAATTTCGTTCCCAATATGAGAAGAAATCTCAAGTAAATTGTTCTGCGTGTACCGATACAATTTGCGACTTCCGCACATTGCAAATAGCAACCAATGGTTTTGTAATAGCTGTATTTACGAGAGTGAGGGTAGTCGTAAAAACTGTCATTACTACTTCTGTCTTAGTGCATTTGTTAATTAGGCAAAGTGTCGACATTTTGTCGTTAAATTGTAATGTTTATGAACCATATTCCACACTTTCATATGCCGAGTTTGTATTACATCATGTAGGTATTAATAAAACAATGGTGAAATAACTAAACGCATTAAAGTAGAAAGAAAAGTAACAGCCAAGTAAGAGTCGGACTCGCGTAGGAGTTCCGTACCGTCAGCAAAAAAACAACGAAATAATTACGTTTGTTGTATGGGAGCCGGAGAGAGAGAGGGAGAGAGGGAGAGAGAGAGGGTGAGAGAGAGGTATTGAGAGAGAGAGAGAGAAAAGACAGACAAAGTCTAGTTTTTAACTTTTGGGTATGTAACCCTAAAGAAGACCGGCCAAGAGCATGTCGGGCCACGCTCAGTGTAGGGTTCCCTAGTTTCCTGTCCGTCACAATAAGGGTTCCCACTTATGAGTTTAAAGGTGGGTATCCATTATGTTCGCGCTCCAGCATCGCTCCGCGCTCCTGCATCTTGAATTACGAATATGTTTAAGTGCAACTTTCTTTACCACGGTAGGTCATGAAAACACGGAAAATCTAAACATCGACTTTAAAAAAAATTACGTACACGTAGTACATAGAAGTTTTCGGTGGTAATTTTGGATTGCAAGAACCGATTTTTTTTTTTTTTTTGTTTCAAAAAAGATACGTTCAGGATAATAAAATGTAAACGAAGTTAAAAAAAATGTCTATCTATGCACTGCAACTTGAAGTCATTTTATATTACCATTTTTTGTAAATTCTCAGTTGTCATCTAAGTTCGGTGTGTAAAATGTGTAAATACACGCCAGTAAGTTACTGGCAATAAAAATATAGCCAATATAGCCCTGCTGGTGGGAGCCTCGGAGATCAGGGTACTCAGGGAATAGGGAATAACCCAGAAACGTTCTCTGCCTAATTTTACAATTACGATAACAATTTTGACCGGTCAAAACAACGTACCATGCGTGACCTTTCTACAAATTACTATAGACTAACCGCAGCTCATCTTAACCTACCCATACAATTGAATGGTCAACTTGCCCACCGTCGGCCTTCACCCGCTGACCTTCCACTCATTATGAAACAAGACGACTTCAGAACGTAATAACAGTCATCAATCACACGATACAACAGTTTTATTGTAGGTACATAACATGAAACATCTATACCTTGATTTCATCTAGAATGCTAACAACATGTATAATCAATTTCATTTGACTTTTCACGCAAACAAAGTAGGTTAATCGGTTGATGGTATCTAAGAACATCTGTCACTGTGATGTGCTGAGCGCCGCCCATTTTGAACTATTGTGGTATTTATCTCACAGCGTATTTTGTTAGGGAAAAAATGGATTCAAATAGTATAGAGAAGACATGCCAAGAAATTACAAAGAAAAATGTGGTTCATGTCTCAGTACTGCCATAGTATAGCAATATTGGAGCGTCAGAGGAGCGTACTAAATCTAGCATAGTATAGCAATATTGGAGCGTCAGAGGAGCGTACTAAATCAAGCATAGTATAGCAATATTAGAGCGTCAGAGGAGCGTAGGTACTAAATCTAGCATATAATAGTATAGCAATATTGGAGCGTCAGAGGAGCGTACTAAATCTAGCATAGTATAGCAACATTGGAGCGTCAGAGGAGCGTACTAAATCTAGCATAGTACAGCAATATTGGAGCGTCAGAGGAGCGTAGGTACTAAATCTAGCATGTAATAGTATAGCAAAATTGGAGCGTCAGAGGAGCGT
This sequence comes from Euplexia lucipara, assembly GCA_921972225.1. Taxonomy (NCBI): domain Eukaryota; kingdom Metazoa; phylum Arthropoda; class Insecta; order Lepidoptera; family Noctuidae; genus Euplexia; species Euplexia lucipara. Next base: position 15,199,749 of record OV179155.1, on the reverse strand, counting down.
ACTGAACTCATCGACTTATGTCCACTAGGACACAAGTATCGAATGAAAATTTCGTTCGTGATTTCCCGTCTATAGTAGGTATTTAATGTCTTTGATGAAGGAGGAGTGATCGGAAGGACAACCGCGTAATTAAAAACGTTCAATTCTGCAATCCTATTCTGGCCGATGCCGACTATCCTGCCAATGTCTAAAGTGAATTGAAAAGCAAGCGTGTAAAAAAATAACACGAAAACAATTGTAGGCACTAATAAATCTTCAATTGATACAGTTGAACTCAACATAGATCTTTATGTGTAAGTATGGGCTGAAACAAACATAAAATGAAGGTTGAACATTATTATAATTGTAGTTTTGAGTACTTTTAAAATAACAGCTCTATGGAAACAGCTCACAATTTCATATTGGACAGATAAAACTATCAACGCCACAAGCAGTTCTGGGTTGGAATATATATGTTAAAAGGGAGTGGAAGTTGGAAGAGGGATTTTAAAACTAGCAACCTCATCTCGGCGACAATCTAATGTCAAGAAGTAGTATTTATCACAGATTGAGACTATAATTTTAAGGGCAAAGTCACGGGCACCAGCTTGTAAAATACCTACCCACATTCGTATACCTACAAATAAAATTACCGACATAATATATTTGATCAGCAAGCGTTGTAAGTAAATCTCGGAATTACTGTACGATAATAAATACGGTATTCAGCAATGTTGAAAAGGAAAAAAAAATACAACGTCAGGTTCCGTGATTCATGAACATTGTAAACGTTTAAAATCGACGGGAAAATAAAATTCAAACAATGTTTCCAATTGTTCTCTTCAATGGCGTTCTGCGCATGAAAAGAATTATGGAGTACAGTCGAGGTCGTACAATACGCATACGTAGATAAATATGAAAGGATTACATTAAAGGGTTACAGTCACGGGTTAAGCATAACATAACGCCAAGCCTTCTATCCCCGAAGGGCTAGATCGAGGTGTGCTTTATAGTAGTACAGGCAGGGGTCACAGGGGTGTGTTATGGTGCACCCATAGATTTCAACGGATAGGTTAAAGTCCCGTGCAATAGGCAACAAACAGGCACAAATCCAGACTCCAGGCTGCTACTGAGTAACAATTCTTTTAGTCGTCACACCAGTGATTACATCCACTCCAGAAAAAGGATGACTTAGTTGGTAACAAAGTCAAAGTCAAATCGTTTATTTCAATTAGAACCCATAACCAGCACTTTTGAACGTTAACTTACAAATTAAATAAATTAAGAGAATAATTCTAGTTGCACATTCCAAATGGTAGTTTCGCATGGAGAAGAATGTGCAAGAAACTCCATACTTACTCTTTCAAAACAATACTTTGTATACAACAATCAGATTATATGTGAGGAAGATGCACCAAGAGTAGTAGGAAATATACTGAGATAGGTTTATAAAAAAATAGCAATGGACTCGATAAAAAAAATATTATGTAGATAGATACATTGTACTCACATATTAACAAAAATACACAATACACTGTACAATGTTATTATAGAAAGAACTCATTAAATAAACAAATTAATGAAATGAAAACAAACAGCAGATCAGTGTGTGAGTTTAGAGAAAAAAGCAAACAAACAAAAGTTTAAGTACTTTAGCAGCCAATTTGATTTTGTAAAAATTTGTTGATCAGCCCGTCTTATCATCCTGTCTGGTCTTTGCTCAACTATGTTGGTGTCGGCTTTCAGCTTAATACAATGCGGTTGCTTGGAGCGACTGCCTCTCTGACCTCTACAACCCAGGTTTAAAGTAAGTAGCACTATTTTATGTGGTTAAACTGGTAGGTACGGTAACGGTTCTCTGACGACAAATGTAAGCCGGGAATAACGGAAAGACCCTGACCCAGTAATAGATGGTCAGCAGCCATCTTCAGACCGACTTTCGCAAGCATAGCTGAACTTTGGATCGACGCGTGCGGCTGATAATGATTTAGCCACAAGCCCAAGGGTGATCTGTAACAAAATCACTGTGTATTGCTAGATGTAGTGAGCGTGTAGTGAACTGCCAATCCCTTGGGTGATGGCTTACCTACTTTATTTTTACTTCAGCGATATTTTCAGGCTGATATTTTTGCAGAATAGCCCCGAATGATGCAGTTTACAGTATTTCGTTGCAATGTATCTTGATGTTTATGCTGTAATCATAATGTGGTTTATACGACACTCACACACATTGCAATCAATATTGCCTATCCAAACATTTTCTTGTTCCATCATACTTTAAATTCAATATACATGTACCTTCCGCACAAAGTTGAATTGGTGTTAAACAATTAATCTTGACATATATTTTGAAAGTTAAATAATCTTTCATAATACATTTTTGTGGGTTTCAAACCACATTGTGTGCACACATCGAATGTTTTTATGCAACAATTAAAAGTTACAACTAACTATTGGCGAATAAACGAAAGGGCGGTAATTATTGGGACTGTTATTATTACTTTTGTACTTTTCCGTTAACGATACTTTATCTTTATAATATAATGATGATGTGGTTATTAGTCTATTACAAAACCTTTGAATTTTTATTAAGTACCTACTTTTTTTTTTTCGTTTTAATTGTTTAAGGCTCTTTCATATTGTTTGACATTAATGAACGGTTACGTCAAAACACTTACCTATACATTTACCCCCTTATTAATAAACGTGCACTAAAGTTATTACCAGTATGATCTCCGGATTTACCATACATTTTTCGAGGATTAAGTTTGGCGTTACTTTAATCCACGTTGATAAATTAGAGAGATAATGATTAGGTTATAAATGGGCTGACTCGGACAACCAGCAGTGATTTCTGTTGAGAATGAATTGAGCTGTTAGGCATCCATCGATAAAACACTTCATTATACTTTACCGGTACGATTATTGCAGGTGCTAAAAACCTCAAATAAACAACCTTATCTGAAGTTACACATAATTAGGTATAGTCGGGATAAAAAATGTAGGAAAATATTAACATTGCCATTCAGCGTGGCAATGCTGATCTTTTGGCCACTTTTGCCTTTGACAGCCATGCGGAAGAATTTATATATGTGATCCATCCATTTATTTTTACCCAACTACAGCGAAAAAAAATGGAGGGTTATGATTATGATTACTTACATGGTTATGATGAATGCACATTTTACTAAAATTATTTTAAGTCTGTTAGCGTATAACGATGTGATAATTAAAATAAAACGAAATGATAAATTAAGTAATCAGTAATATACATAAATCTTGGAAACAGTGCGTTACAATTTAGCAATTACGTAAACGTTTTACTTTTAAAAAGTGCAGGCTAACGTGAACTAGATGTTCGCATTTGCGATTGCGACAGAACGCATAACGCATGCGATACGGATCGCATATATAAAATTGTAAGTGAGACTGCAATGTGTTTGTATATTACAGATAATATTTAGGTATAAGGCAAGAATACCTACTTAGTATATTTGGGTTTAAGCATGTATTACCTAATTAAAATTCTATCGCGAACCGTAGATTGTGGCTTAAACGGATGTATTAGTAGAATATGGTATAACTAATTAATTTATCCATATTTTGAAAGGTATGGAAGGTACAGAAGTTAGTTCCTTCGTAATATAAAATGTGCGACTTTGAAATTTGACTTCGTCAAAGGCAAAGTCTAAAATAATAATTAATTAGTCACACTTTTGAACGTAAAAAGTATAAGTTTACAAATAAAAACTCTAGTTGCGCTTTCTCTATCAAAAATAATGAGCAAGTTACTAGTACTGCATAGTTACTTTCCTCTTGTTTTATAATACCTTGGATTAATAGCATGAATCATAAGATATGTAAAGCGCTGTCCCCGGATATGATTGTAAATTTACATTTATTTACCTATGTATTTAGATGTTTCTTGAGCCCACCCTGTGTTAAGGTCAATCAATAAACATGTTTTTTTAGAACTAATCCTCAGTAAAACCTAAATAGGTACCTACTTTAAATCAGTAAAACCTAAGTAGGTATCAAAGTATATTTATTTTTATCAATACATACTTTTGAAGCTCGTCAATAGGTACTGAAGTGCTTAGAACCACTTAGTAAATGAACTTATTTTCTGGTTCATTCTCTACTAGGATATTATTAAGTCAAATGATCAAAACGCATTGCTTACTCCTTCTTAGCTACCAATGAACTAGTTGCCTGTCTTTGCAACGTACCGAACTTAAAAGGGTGTTCCCACATGCCTACATATTAATATCCATTTAATCAAATATAGCTGATACCACCATATTTAGGCAAAAGACTGCTTTAAATATTTATTTGAAAAACCGAACCGTATTCGTGACTCGTACTAATCAGGTTTTTGCTAGCCGTCGCCGCAACGTAGCAAAAATATCGATTTTAATCCTGAAATCGATCATAAAACAAGTTACTAAGAGCATATATTTTTCCTGCTTAACAACTTTGCTTTATCCTAGACATCACTGACATCGTAAATGAAAACATGGTAAGAAAAGTTATGTTTAAAATAAATTTTCTGGAATCGCCTACTCACCTTCAGCCCTTGCATCGTGGTGATAAAATGTCCGTGCCTTATCTGTCTGACAAAAAGTCTTTGCCCTGCAGCGCTAAAGCCAAAAGGAACGGATTCAAATAAAAAACTGTCGAATTTGCCCAATTGAACCTTATTCTGTTTGTGATGAAGTTGAAAAACTATCCAAGAAAGATACATTGGGGCTTGATGCGCTAGCTCTGTACCAGCAATTACGTATCATTATTATTTGAATCGTTGATTTATCGTAACTACTTATCGATTTGCAATAAATTGAATTTCAAAATAGTATAATCAATATTTCAGAAATGCTATAATCTAAATAGTGAGTAAAAAAATATTAAAATCAATCGAAAATAGTTGTAGATAATTGCAATTTGATGAGCAAATTCAGATCAATCAGATCTTAAAACCATTATTTTAAAGTTCAATAGTAGTGTAACATTTTATTGGGTCGTTAAAATAGATGAACATCATAATCGTCTTGGTATCCTTTACTATTGAAGATGCTCATGCGACTTTTATTTCGCAACTCTGAAGTTCATGAATATTAACTTTTCAAAGTCAGGTGTGGTTTGAATGCATGGAATGTTGCCTGTACTTATTGGGGGAGAGTCGGTAACATTGTCGGTACCAGATTAAATAGACTCGGATACAAATTATTTAAAAAAGTCGATGAATGAATTATTTATTTCAATAGTTACCTGAAAGTGTAAAATTATTCTATCAACACAAGTTTTATGAAACTAACTATATGTTTTTTTTTATTTGTTTCAGGTAAGTTCCAGATTGGGACAATTTTAATAAGAAGAACATAAGTTTAAGGTTCACGATAAGCCATTGAGAACATGTTTAGGGTGAGTAAACTTATAGCATGTGATTCGTAAATAGGTACCATCAACCCGCCATCAATACCTAAGTAAAATTGTTAGCAATTGCGACGGTAAAATATACTGATTCTCGATCCTAAATAAAGTTCAGCCTTCTGGGCACGTGGAGAGTCGACCAACCGTTTTCCGGGACGTCACCAAGCGGATGGTTGACCCTTCGCGTGATCAGAGGAGATGTCGATTTGTTTAGAAAGAGACTTACTAATGCGATGATATTAAAGAGAGCTCGATGGAAGAAGACGAAATGTTGCGCCGACTCAAAATAAATTGAGAAGATAATGATTCCATTATTTTATTGATAAAACTTAGCAGAGGAACTTAAGGCACTAAGTAGGTATAGTACATCTAAATTAATATACACCTCACGGAATGAGAATTACTTACATTTACAACTTGCAGCACTACCTTAAGCAAATCTTTGTAGATAATCGTGCCAATAATAATTAATAAAATAATTAATTGATAGACTATTAGCGGTAGTCTAAGCTTATCTAAGTTTAGACTTGAACTACTTTCACATCGAGTTGGCAAATACTTGCAGGAGCAGTTCTAATTAATCTTTAACTAACTAGTAGACTGTTGAGAATCCCTTTGGGATTTTCTAGAACTTGCAGGCTTGTGTTAATTAATGAAATACACGTGGACGCCGCACGCAACTTAAGTATATTTAGAACTCATTTATTTATAAATTTGTTGTTGTCTAGTGATTGCAATTCGACCGTTACAGATTTCTGCATTCCTTTTACTTATTTGTGTATTCTATTCACGTGGATACTTACCTAGATTAATAACTGAACAAGAGAATACTTTTAATCAAAAACAGATAGTGGTCCACTGCTATGTACTTATCTAAAATATGTAAAATGGTGACTTGACTCTCGACAAGATCTTAGTAAGGTGTTGCTACTAGTCTATGTAAACACGCCGGGCAAGTAAGCATTTGTTCCTGTATGTTTAATAGTAAAGAAAAATCGGCCCAAGTGCGAGCCTGAAGAAACAAACAACAAAACAATATAGAGAGACAATATAGATACAAAACAATATAGAGAGACAATATAGATACAAAACAATATAGATATTAAGGTTACTATTAAGGGTGTGGTAAGAACACATTTTGCCACTTGGTTCTTTTTTTTTCTCTGTGATCAAACAAAAATTTTCAAAACAGCAGTTCTGGTGCTCGTACCGGCTATACATAGATTCATTTTCGACGCCAGCACATCAAACTACCCCTATGTGTCAAATTTTTTTGATAGGTTTTCAACATTTATATAAGTTCATGTTCAATTGGGAAAATTTGACAGATTGGGGTAGGTTAATGTGCTGGCGTTTGTACAACCAAGACTTATTTGCAGTTTTCTGATGCAAATCTATACCTACTAAAATATGGCCTAATATAAGGTAATACCCACACCTCTGCTTCCGGAATTAATTGCAGCATGTAACATACATATGAATGCAATAATGTGACAAAACTTAATCTTGCCTGATTTCCGTTCAAACTGGGTCTCAAACCCATATTTTCTCAAATAACCTTTAATCCAAAACGGAAGATTGCTATAACTTCATTTGATTACTTACTTATTTCGCAAGTTTGTTAAAGTTAAAGTGATTACAGCCTGTTTCATTACCTTTGGGTAAGCTCGATCTAAGTAGCATTTGACATAATTATTCCTTATTTAATATTCCACTTCTGTTAGATAATATAATTATGTTTTGTATATAAACCCAAATTGCTAATCGTAAACTTAATACATTAAAAAATTCTCATCGTCAATGGTGATTTGTGCTTAATAAGCTTATGATTTCACTTCTGTCATCATGATCATAAGTTTAGCCAAAGACACTCCACGAAACACATACGGTATCGGATTGTATATTTTAATATTACTCAAATTATGTCAAATGGAGCCCGCTAACTCAAAATGTTATGTATAAACTGTTGTGTTGTATATTTCAACTTTAATTAGAACTAGCATAGTTTTAAGTGAATACTAAACAAAAGTGTGAACCAAAAGTTGTCTTTTAATAAATAAATAATAATAATATTACACTCTTGCTTATGATCAGCCTGCGTAGCATGAACACATTGAACACCGAAGAAACGGCCTTTGTCTACAGACGAATAGGCAAAGTGACAGATTATATAGACAGGACCTAAATCTGTCAAATTTCTTTCAATACACCTGCCTGCGTAGCATGAACACTTAATTTCTTTTCTTCCGGGACACGACAAAGACCGTTTCTTCGGTGTTCATGCTACGTAGGCAGCAGTGGCCAGTGAATGTCTGAAAGAATTCCACAACGATTGATTCTGCGCTGCACTTTTCACTTATGCGATAGATACCTACCTACTTATTAAAAATAATACTTGTATTAATACATACAAAGAGAACTTTAATCGGGCATTTTAAGAAATTTCTTTCAAATTAAATATGGAAATCTCTTAAAGCACTTGCATGTTGCGGGAACTCTACAAGCTTACAAAAAAATTGACAATTTATAGAAAAAAAAACGTAACCTTCGTCTATCACAATACGTCCCGTCTAGCATATCGTTCTGTAAACCTTGTTTGTACCTATCTGGTTTTGGTGAAACACCCCCTTAAAATTCAAAGAACAAAGTAATTTATTTGTTTGGGTAAAAAGTACCTATATAACTTGGTGACAATGTAAAATTCTACGTGCAACACTATGTTTCACCGACCAAGGTATACAAATTTTAACATTGTTGGGTTAATATCTTAACACTAATAAATTGCAATACGAATTTACTCTTGTCTCAATAAAGCATTCGGCTCCTATTTAAACTAATGCCTACAATTTACTGTTTCCTAGTCTGGTTACACAAGCACGAACTTCTGTGCGATACATCCGAAGATAACAGTGTTGGTTACCTGTTCCCGGTGACGTGGACCTTGCAAAATGGTTCCACCAACTATCTGCCACCACGCAATCAAATTCAAGCCTTATAGACTACAACACAAGCATCAATTTCCCTTTGCAGGCTAAAAACATCGGTAAAATTATTATGCAGTTGCGTGGAAACTACGGCTAAACGGTTTACGTTACAATTTCGTGCATCAATTTTCAATTTGATATCGATTCCGGTTTTTATTTGTATGTGCAACCTTTGTCAAGCGGTTTTATTACAAGTGTTGTGCGGTCTAGGTGTCTAGGTTTAAACAGACGTGAAATTGATCACTCAAGTTGTTACCTGGTTTTCTGTTTTGGCCGTAGAGGTGAATTTAAGAAAATGCATCAATTTTCTTGTGTTTTATTTTATAAAATTATCTTTTTGTGTCCATTCTGTGAGCTTTTCGCTTGTTTTATAATTATTGTCGATAACTATTAAACTGGTATTCATATAAGAACTAGTTATCTAGTTGTTCTACCATTTTATGGTGAGTGACTATCTTATAAATTCTCAAGTTAAGTATTTCTGATACTAATCTTGGTAATTACTTCGATATTTGCAATTATTTCGAGACGATGAGTCTTAATCAATCATGTTTCGATGATTGATTCGTTGATTTCCACACATCATTACGATTTGCACAACAATTGATTTCAAATATGTTTAAGGAAGATGAAGATTGACTTTTAATGACACGGCATTTATTACGAAGCAATTCAATACTCTCATTACGATTGGTAACATCATTATGTTACGCATTAAACATTATAATTTGAATGCCGAATGTTTCGGTAAAGTCGTGGAAACCGACCGTAGGTCTAGTAACGATGTGACACCTTATAGAGAACCGTATTCCGCCTTCATGCCCCATAAAGCGATCAGAATTAAAAGGGCAATCTCCAATCCCACCGTAAACATATCCACTTATAACGAATGTAAAATAAACGGATAAACCACATTTAATTACGACCTTTTGCTAAACCTTAGTATCTACTATCTTTGCGTTAATGGCTACACAGGACGCTTATAATAATTAATATCAGCAATAAACAGACAGATCTTGGAATAACTAATGGAATCTATAGGAGATCGTACATGGTTATAAAGTGAACCGACGTCAATTTAGTGTAGTAGGAAGAAATTCAAACGCACAGTTGTGCAACACTTAAACTGGAGCAAACACTTTAGAGTTCACAATCTTCTGAACATAAATCTAAGGCATTCTCTAAATTGTTACTATGTATTCTCAAATTCGGTCGTTCTCACGAGCCTTACTGGCTCATGTCCTTTGCTATGACGTCGTCCACATAACATAATTGAGGAAATAAAGTCCCGAAATTCAAATTCGAGACACTGAAGTTTTTGCAATCTCATACAGACCTATTATTGGATAAACCGTGCAAACGACCAATAGCGATTTGTGTTGCTACGTTAAAGTATAATTAAAAACAATTAACAACAAAATAGATTACTAAGAAAAATAGATTTTATAAATAGAATTTTCTGAGAAATATATTGTTACTTTTATGACTGTGAACCCGGAAATGATAAATGTTACAATAGTTATTGTACAGACGCCATCACATCAAGTTACCCCAATGTGTCAAATTTCTTTGATCATTTTTCAGCTTTATGTCGAACAGAATAAGGTTCATATTCAATTGGGAAATTTTAACACATTGGGGTAACTTGATGTGCTGGCGCCTGTACCTGTATTGGTCTCGGTTGTCGTTTGTTGATTTTTGACAGCCTTGACGAGTCACATACCCGAAGTCTGCCTATCAGTCTATCCTACCTGTTACCTAATCACTGGCTTCCAGTGGTCAGAAGGCAGTCAGTCCAAATAAAACACAGTTGTTCAGCTGCATTCAGGTTAAGCTAGAAGCTAACCACAATATTATGCAAATAGCAAAAGTCTAGGCAGATGAAACTGATAATTTATTAATAATAAACTGATGTGAAAAATACTTCAACTTTGATCCGATGATGAGGATTTTAGTACCAGAGGTCTATTTCCATAATCTTTACTTATAAAGAGGTAGAGTTTGTAAAGTTTTAGGGGGTTATCTCTGGATCTACGGAACGAATTTAAAAAATTCTCTTACCAATAGAAAGCCTCAATATTTGAGAATGGGATAAGACTATAAATTAAATTTCAAAACTAAGAAGGGATCCTAAAGTACAAATTGCACGCTGACGAAGTCGCGGACAAGGGGCTAGCCTACTGGCCCCTTGTCCGCGACTTCCTAATCCCCCTCCCCTTCTTCCCTCCCTATCCTAATATAAAAAGAGGTTAAGATGAGACTGACCACGAAAGCACTTACTAAGTACAACAAAAGCACTCTGCATGAAAACCAGTAGACAGGTAAGTATTAATTTTCTATTTCCTACCATGCAGTTGAATCACGTAATGCCAACTAACTATTCAGTAATCTGTGGTAAAGCTAGCTCTAGCTGCATAACACGAAATTAGTTCGTAGAATAACGAATGTAAAACGGTCAAGTCCAGATGCTGTCTAGAGCGATCGAGCATGCCATGATTCTTAACCGACATTTTGGTCGCCTATAAAGCGCAAAGCAAGCCTGCTAACAATTTTGCGACATTCATTTTTTTCTGTTGAATCTATACAAAGTTTGGTGAATTGTATAAAAGTTCACATCACCAGAATTTCTTTAAGAAAACTAATCACAAGGGCAATCTATATGACTAAACTCTACAAATAAACATTGAGAAATAATAAATTTTAAGATGAAAAACCAATCAACTTTTTAATAAATAGACGTGACAAGAGAAGGATTTTTTATATTATTAGCGTCATTAAAAGTGACATAAATTGTCCGAAAATAGTGTCCTTAAATTCTTTGTCAGTAGGCAAAAAATAATGTATACCTACAATGACGTATAAACTTAAAGTATGTTGATGATAATTAATTAACTAGATAAAATTCTAGTTTCCCGTGGCTCGGGTGCGTGGATTATAAATTTGACACTAACAGGTTGTAGCAATTTAATATTTTTAAAGGTAGAATAAATTTGCTTTTAAACAAGTTTAAAGTTTTCTAGAAATTGGATACAACATTACTGGTCAACGTAACATGGCATAACGTTTTCTATTGGTGTAGCTGAGAAGCAAGAAGTTTAAAAAAAAAAAATTGACCCCTATTCTACATCTGAATAATTAAAAATAAGTATGCATACAATTATTGAAAACTCCAGTTATCCTCACGACGTTTTTCAGTCAGTTATTATACCTACTAATGAAAGATACGTAGATTGAAAAAATCACATTGATACATTTGAGATCTCTGAAAATTCCGTGCAATGTTAAAAATTGAATAATACTGGATTTTATTAGGAACTTGTATAGAAGTAAGTTTAGTAGCGTTAAAAAAGTAGTAAACTAAAGAAACGAATTAGGATTGTGTGAAAGCTGATGTAACTATGAAGGAAACGACTATAATATTGAGATAATGGCAGGAATAGCAGAAGACACGATGCCCTGATCTTAAATACATAGGGCTACGAGCAGGAGGACGATGCATGCTCAGTAATAATATCGTAATTTAATCCTCAATAAGTCACATCACTAACAACACCACAGCAGGTTTCTAACATTAGTATATCTAGCATGTGATCGTTTGGTCTAGTTACGACTAGATATCGATCCAGCCCGGGGCACCAACGTAATGTCTTTCCAGCGAATCGGAACGCCTGAATTCAGTTGAGTCAAATTGGACTGCATTTAAAGTAAACGAGAATGGATTGCTCGGCATTTGTGCGCTTTGCGTGTTTGACTCCGGTAGCCGAAACACGAATGCTTGGCATTAGCGAAACGTACGAATTTAAAATTTAAAATACAAACACGTCTTGTAGCATTTGCGTTTATAATAAAACAACTAGTGTAACTAACAACAACAACAAGTGTAATTGCTCTTCTGACCTCCACAACCCAGTAACTGGTTGTCAGACTTTCAGGAATCTGACTACTACAAACAGTTGTAGGTCTACAAACAAAGACATGCAATACCCATAGAACGGACATCACATACAAAATTTTCGTCCGAAAAAGTGTGTCCTGCTGGACACAAGTCTATGAGTTTTTTGTAGTACACTCCGCTGCCGTTCCAATATTCATATTATTATTCTAGATGGCGTTACTGAGGCACGGGATTAAAGTTTTTCTACGACATTTCCTTGACATGCCCGCTCTATAGTCTTTTAAATCTCTTTGTCTACAAATGACAGCCGGGGCCAACTGCTTAAAGTGCAGTGCATTTGACAGACGCACAGTGTTTTATGAAGCCCAATTTTCGGACATCCCATTTTTATTGCAAAACCTGACAGAAATTATCATTTAAATGCAAGATTTCGTATCCCCATTTAGCTACCAAGTCTAGTTTATGAGTTATATTTTTTTTAAAATCGTAATTTTTCCATCCGGATATTAAGAAAAAAATTAATTACGCTTAAACTAAGCGTGATACGAAAAAATAATGTGAGGTACATTGATGGCGTATCGTATGCAGAGTATTTTAGTCCATAAATGAACCTCGCACCATTGTTAGATCCAGATTTATCCGAGTTTTTCGGTTTTATGTTTTTCTTAATTTTCTCGAAAATTCCGCCATTTCGGGAAAAGTTATTTATACTGAAATGATTTAGATAACTCCTTCTACACACCACATAAATTTCACATCCCAATTCCATGGAACTCAGAAGTTATTCCAATTTAACTACTTTTGTTAGGGTTGTCAATTTTTATATCCTTATTTTGTGTATCAAATTTTTCGCAAAAGTAAAAGTTCCGTAGTCAGAATGACAAAAAGAACGTGCACCAGTATACTGGCATCCTACCGAGGCCTTTCAAAAATATTTATTTATTTATTATTATTTACTAAAAACTATGCACAAGTAAAAAAACATTGTACAAAGGCGGACGTGATGCCTTAGGCATTTTCTAACGGTTGACCTTAGGGTATTTGAGAAACAACATGGGGGGTGCAACTTAAAAGAGAGAAACAGAAAGGTATACCTATATATTTATATTGATAAATACATACATACATATGAACAAATTTGTTAAACATCAACACAACATGTACTACATTTATTTGTTGGTAGACTTCAAAATAAATAGCAAATCAATTGCATATAAAGTTTAGATTTAATGCTATTGATTTGGTATGATATGAAAAACTACAAATTTAGCCGTAGCCTACGATTCCGTTTTCCGAATTTTTATCAAATTGTATTTAAATCAAACCTCGATCGCTATATCTTCTTCGTTGCAAAGCACCACACATTCTTCTGCATCATAACTGTCAATTTCGTCAGTACTGGTAAGCTCTTCTATCATGTTCGGGTCTGGTAGAGGTTTTAGCAATGTAATTGCGACTGCAGACAAAGGAATTTTACATTGCTTTTTTTGTCGTTGGCGCAGCTGAGAATGGGAAATTACAGGATCGGATGACTCTAAAGCTCTATGAAATAGATCAGTCATCGTTTTCACCCTATCCATTTTTCGGCAGTGATGCTCGCGGTCGCTTCTCCAAAACTTATTCCTTGATTCCGACGCCTGCTCTGAGAGCATTCCAATGGGAAGTGAAGTTGAATTAATTATTGCAGCCCCATGCACCAATATTTTATGTATGGTTACTGTCATAGGATGCCAGTCGTAGTTTTCTACATATTTGTAGGCGATTTGTTTACAAAAATCGCCAAATTGATTACCATCGATTGGTAGACCACTAGACATAACAGTTAAAATAACGTGTAAGTCGTCTAGTAGCCACTGGTCTAGGTCAAGAATTTCTGCAAAAATTTGTCGATTCTTGTCCGATAAAGCGATTCGCGCAGTATTCCCGTCATTAGTGGTGCCAGAATTTGGCCGAACGACGTCCACCAGTAAGCCTAACTTCTCCCTCATTTGTTGCTGAACAGATTTTTTTCGAGCATCTACCAGGCCTTTTTCTTCGGATTTTTGAGGTATTCTCCATTTTTTAACCACTTTTTTATAAGATAGATGCAAGAGGAACTCGAGCACTCGGATCCATGCATGAAGTGGACTCACACCATGCTTAAGGGCATCAAAATTTATAGGTTGCTCTAGAGCTAGGTCAATATTGTTGAATTGCGTTGCCGTTAATCCACAATATGGGCAACGCATTTGGGAGGGAGTATGTAAAATGGTATTTAAGACTTTTCCATCAATGGCAGCTAAATTCAATATGCAGGAGGTTTTAATTTTGTGTCGCTTTGTGGTTTCACTTAATAAAGGTGAAAGATTAGTTATTGCGTCTTCCCCTTTTGATTTTTCCGACATTATTAATGCTGCCGTTTCTTTCCTGTACTGCACGCATACTGGTCTACAGTATCTGTAGGATTGTGGGGATGGATTCTTCCAAAGTATAACATTATCCGTTCTGAGTACTAACGGAATAAGTGTAGTTGCAATAAGACTATTCTCTTCACCGCCTTCAGCATCCGAAAAGGCTTGTTTATATAATGATTGTCCAGTACTCCCATCAAAGCCCCAGTTTCCTTCCAACACACATTCCAACTCTTTCACAGTTTTTTGGTCACAATATTGTGTTACAACTTCATCACTGACTCTCAATATTCTGTCAAATGTGTGTTGTAAAAGATCTTGGAAAGGAACTGAGGCTTCTCGTTCTGAAATTATAATATTCGTTGGATAGCAATCCTTTTTTGCTGCTAAAACTTTATAATATGGAGGAAATGCAGGGAATCCGCGATCTTGAAGATCCATGTGAAGAAAATTGTAGGTCTCAACTGTTAATTTTCTATCTATTACCACTGATAGCGCTTCTTCCGCGGTATACGGCCGAGGACAATTCGTTATTTTTTGTAAAATATTTGTTGGTGCTTCAGGTGTTTCTAAACATGTATATATAACCTTTTCTAAATCTTTTGCTGGCTTCGATTGTATAGAACTGCCTTCAATTGATAGTGATGCAGTAAAAGATTTCACTTTTTTTATGAAAGGCTCATCCTGTAGTTCCGTTTGGAGCTTTCGACGACTTCTTAATTGTTGCCGCATACTTAAGTTCGCGAATGTACTACTTTTAGGTGACAATATTGAATCTTCAGCCACCAGCTGCCCGGTAATCATTATTTGGCTTAACCAGGCTTGGTGTTTTTTCTCGAAATGTTTAATTGTATAATTACATTTTTTATACATGTTTTTACTTTTGCTTAAAAATGTAGCAAGAACAGGTGCAAATTCTTCCTTCGTGTGGGAGATATGGTAGCTCTCCCCAAAATAGTCGAAAATTTTATTCACTAGGTCAGATATTGACAGGTCTTTGAATTTATTCGTAAATAAATTAAAAACGTCTAATCTGGTCAATACTTTTTCCACGTCCTGTGCGTTTGCTGCTACTTCTAGAGACTGAAGAGCACCGGCTTCAGTGCTATTCATAGCTTCGCTTGACATAGTGGCCAATTGCTGACCAGCATGTGCATTGGGATCCTCATGCCCCCTTGGCATTAAAGAGTCCTCTGGTCGGGGCCCAGAAAGACCTTCTCCAGCAGAGCAGGTCGGGTTCTGCTGAGGTAGAGTCGTCTCATGGCTCGTGACCGGCTCCATGATTACTAACAAATTCCGCTTACTATTGAGTAATATGTTTGGTGGCTGCTCCCCTGCGTTACCGGGTAGGCTACCGTGCCACTAAACAGATGTACGCAACAGACAAAAGAAACAACATAAGCCCGAAGGCATAGCTGGAGGTCAGGTTAAAAATAATTATGGGAGTTTTAGCCAGTAAAAACTGTTACCGCCTTCACCGCGTGGAGGTACTCCCAGCTTATGTCATTGCAATTGCATTGCATACGTGTATTTCGCGTGTCATTTAGCAGTACGTAGGTACTACATTAATACTTAAATAACACAAAATGCCTGAATCTGCCTTTTAACGTACATCGGTGAATAATATTGTATTTAGATACCAAGCTGGTATCTTCACGTCAGATAATCCAAACCACCGATTTTACTACAAGGTAGATATATTTTTTGGCAAAGTTATATAAAATCCGGATATAAATAATTATCTGAGATTTTGACAACCCTGACGACGTAAAAGCCGGATAAAACTTAAAATCGTTGTGGTTTCTAAGTTCCATGGAATTGGGATGTGAAATTTTTGTGGTGTGTAGAAGGAGTTATCTAAATCATTTCAGTATAAATAACTTTTCCCGAAATGGCGGAATTTTTGAGAAAATTAAGAAAAACTTAAAACCGAAAAACTCGTATATCTCTGGATCTAGCAAAGTTACGAAGTTCATTTGTGCACTAAAATACTCGACATAAGATACACCATCAATGTACCTAGCATAAATATTTCTATCACGCTTAGTTTAAATGTAATTATTTTTTTTCTGAATATCGACATAGAATTTGGTCGATTTTCAAAAAATTATAACTCTGAAACTAGACTTGGTAGCTAAATGGGGATAGGAAATCTTGCATTTAAATGATTATTCCTGTCAGGTTTTGCAATAAAACTGGGATGTCCGAAAATCGGGCTTCATAAAAAACACTGTGAGACGTCAACCATTCTTGTTATGTAGGTGTTTGGGGATTAATGTGTGACTATTCCGTGAAGTTGTCATTTTAAACGATGTTTTTGTTGATTCTATATCCTATTATATAGACAAAAACATTACGTTTTACACCTTTTTATTCTACCATTATTTTTTCTAATACTGAATTAAATAACAATTAACTCTTAAAATGAATGTCAACTCGTTCAAGCGAAACGATAATTTTATAACCAAACATAAATTGATTTGGACTATAAAATTGTCTAGTTTGTATTAAAAATACTTTCTTGTTATTAATATCAAGAACTAAACAGGTAAAAAAAGTAGTCTATACCACAAATTCTTAATTTAATATAAACAATTATTATTTAATCAGTGGTGTCGAGTTCAATGGTATTTACTGATAAATTTAAATGTCAGGTCAATAGATAGATAAAGGCACCTTGACATTGAATTTTTAACAGTATACTTTCTTTTTTATCATTAATAATTCTCCAATGCTCAGGTTGGTAAAGTCATCAAAGTAAGGTAGTAGCCTGAAAGTCTGACACTCAGTCTATCCATAGAGTATGCGGTATAGTGTTACCTATACCTACCCATGAATTGGTTGTGGAGTTTGAATTCTGGTACCTATTGGTAAAAAAAATAAATAAAAAAAAACTTTTTAATTCTTTTTACTTTTTTTTCTTTCTTTTTTTTCTTTTTCTTTGTATTTTTTGTATGTGGTGATTTTATTGATTGAAATGTATTATTATTGTAATGTGCCTTGTCTTTTTATTGTAATTTTAATTTTCCAATTGTATGGACTATGTCTGAAATAATTTTATTATTACAATTATTATTACATTAATTTTGGTTACACCCACTTCGCTTAATCTTAATTTGAAAGGTTATGTGCGAGTGAGGCGTCTCGATCGTTTACATTAAAAAATATTGTTTTTGAACATTGATGGTTAAATTATTCATATATTTGTAAAAGATCTGGAGGAGATTTGTATTGATCTACTGTACGGTTTTATTGCTCGTTTTATTTGCGTCTTCGATTTTAATTTATTAGTTAGTTGCTTTGGGAGTTTATTCAACAAGTTAGGTAACAAGTACCTCGAGGTCCTGCTTCCATATTCATTGTTACATTACCCATTACCCGGTACCCTGCTACGTTAAGTTAGTCTGGAAGTGCCCTTAACATAGCTAGGAAAAGCCTAGTCAGATGATGATAATGTTTTAATTTGCTTAATGATATTAACTAGTTCTTGACTGCGATCCCTCCTGCAGGGCTGTTGTGTATCCAGTTCCAACTAATGATCACTGGGCAAAATGTTCAACGATTCATTGTCAAACAGCGTGTTTCGTATTGGCTACGAGATGACGTCATGCGCACTCGCAGAGATGTGGTAAAGCGTACCTCACCCCGTCTGATAGTCACAAAGTCAAAGTCAAAGTCAAACCATTTATTTCAATTAGCCCCTATAAGGCACTTTTCAACGTCGAACAAAAATTAACTTTAAAAAATGATTCTAGTTGCCCCTTCCAAAAAGTAGATTTGTATGGAGAAGAATGGGCAAGAAACTCCATACTTACTCTTTTAAAATCGATTTTACAATACTTTGTATATGTCGTAGGATAATTTGATACTTCGAATTTTCGCGAAAATCCTAGGGGTTTTGCGAAAACGCGGATAATTAGACATAGGCGAAAAATTATCAAATCTTACTGGACAAAGTCCAGTAAGATTTGATAATTATAACCTAACCAACATGATTCACCAACAATAGAAGAGATCTGGCGCTCGGCGGCCGCTGCCGCGGCACGTTCGCTTCGCTCGCTCGCCTTCGCGCGCTAATGGTCATGGTTCTAACCTAACCTAACCAACATAACCAACATTATGTCTAATTATCCGCGTTTTCGCAAAACCCCTAGGATTTCCTAGGATATTCGCACAAACACAGTAACTTGAAGTCCACTTAGAGTGCATTAGGTACCATTTTTTTGGTGCATTCTCAGTTGTCATCAAAGTTACGGTGTGCAACTTGACCACAGTTAGTAACTGCCCATGAAAAGCCAATAGCTCTGCTGATGGTAAGCAGTGATGCAATCAATGATGGTGAAGCGCACTAGTTTATTTAAGAGCCTATTCTGATCCTCTACAAAAGGGATTGTTCGTACGTGACTCTTTGTATTATCTCATTTCCATTTGTTGTAATATAAAAACAGTGTTACACTCCAAATACTTAAATTAAATTAGCATTGGGAACGATCCGTGTGTGTATAATTAATCTAAGCATTATGACGACGTTTGCCAACGCGGTGGCGGCCATTTTATATTAAAGCATTAAAATATTAAACATTTGCATAATTTCCTATTATCTACATGCTCTACTTTCCCTGTACAATGGAGAACTCAAAAACCGTATCGACGTAGCCCAGCGTTGCATAAGGGATGTTACACATATAAGAGTTTGTATGTTTACAAGTTTCGACAACCTCCGTTTATGCCCACTAAGGCTCTGTCATCTTGATACGAAATTCATGTTCATTGTTTTTCTTGTTTATAGTTTGTTTATCTGATGTTTCGTAACGTTCCATATTGTGTAGGTACTCACAGCCTAAGCTGGTAACCCGTGTCTTTGAACTGCCCTGTCCGAACTTTTATAGGTATTATTGGGTTCTTGATTCAGAACCGGTTAATAATAATTATTGAAGGCTCGGTTGGTGCAGTGCGATCAGCTGCCACGCTGCGTGTCGCAGGTTTAATTCCCGCACGGAGCAAATCTTTATATCGCGTACAGGTAGTTTGTTCCGTAAAAGGCTTGTAAATGCACCTACAACACAGGAGAAACTCAAAGTGTGGGACTAGGTACGTCTAAAAATAGACGAAGTGATATAGAGACAGCTATAAGACAGGTTGGTGGCAGATAAAGGCTCATGAAACAACATGGGACTTAAACAAAACAACCTATACATACCTATAGGTACACCTCAGCCTGAACCTTCGGACGACAAAAACCGTGATGTTACCTTTCTGATAGTAAACTAAACACTATTTCATGAAGATGACGCCATAACTCGTAATGCCATAGCCGGTGGTTTACGCACTACCTAATTAATTGCACACGAAATAATATAATAATAAATAATTTTAAATCGACATTGAATTCACTTAACGCAATGATAATGACCTACAACGGGTTGGTAAACTTGCATACACAAATGTGGGACATTTTTAGGTTAAAATTAAACAATCTGAAATGTATCAAAGACATCAAGGACAGGTAAAAGTTGCCACCGACCAGTGTCTTTTGACCTAGATTTTTTAAGCTCCATCTGGGGTGGTAAAAGGATTGCAGAAGCAATACGTTTAAGGTGAATACTGATCTATCTTTTTTACTTCCTTAAGTACCTTAAAATGGGGTGAATGTATCAACAAATCTTTGAGAAGGATTTAAAAGTTGTTTGTTACTTAGGAGGACTCTAATGATGCATTTAAATAATTGAGATAAATAGTGGTGGGAAAATTCACCAATTATAAGAAGATTTATGGAATTTATTTTATTTAGAGAAATATGGGTTTATTCTATTAATGGACTGTATTACGAGGATTCTGGATATCGTCTCGGGGAATCTAGCTGATGATGAACAGGTGACATTAAGAAGGGGAATTGAACTCACCTTTGTTCTTGGGCCGCGTGGCTGCTCCGATGACGCGGCAGGAATTTGGTAGAAGCACTGGTTGTGAGGGTCTTCTGGTGCACCAGGTCTCGGTTCGCGGATGGACACCTTGTTAGTATCAAACAAAGAGGTTTAAATTTCTACAGAGAGGCGAAGGAGTGTCAAAGGAAAATTGTGATCCCATGCTTCAGTAACGCCATGTCGCCACTTAATATAGGATTATTAGAACGGCAGCGGAGCGTACTAAACTAGACTCATCGACTTTTGTCCACTAGGACTCAAATATCGGATGAAAATTATGTTAATTAAGTCCCGTCTGCAGTAAGTATTGAATGGTATCTAATAATATTACGATAGCGTGAAAATCCTCCTCCAAGTTTTGATTTTATTCGCCCCATTTTACCGGTTTGTAGTCTTAGGAAGTTAGGTACTTCATAGGTAAATAGGACCATTGTGGACCCTGTAGGGCAAAGCAAAAGGGTAAGCTCCGTCAATGTAATCCGACAAATTCGTTTTTTTTTTGCAATTTGCAGAGTTGTTTTTAACAAAGTTTGTATGTTGATTATATTCAACAGCGGCGTGCAATTACGGTAAAATAACTACAAAGCTATGGTAATGTAAAATATAATAGCGTTTCAATGGCTGTCATTACCTTTCCCTAAATGTTGAGGGAAGAGAATGTATAAAATGCAATATTTCGGCAATTCTCAGAATCGGCTAAAGTACCAGAATCTGGAAATGGCTGAAATATTCCATTAAATACCTACATTCCCTTTCATTAATATTTAGGGAAAGTTAATGACGGCGATTGAAACGCTATATTTACCTAATAACATCTGAAAACAAAACAAATGACAAACGCTGAGGTATTCCAGAAAGAAAGCCAGTAAAGCCCCTGAAATTATAAAGGCTGTAAATGTCAATAATCGTCTTAAATTTTTAAAAGTTCTTTAGTTACACAAAATAATTACGATTCGCAGCCAAAATATTTTGCAAAAAAGGATAAGAAAATATGTATTGCGATAGCTACATTGAAGGAATCCCCTTAAGTAATTCCATTGATGGTCTGGGGAACTCAGACCACAAGGTGTAAGGTAAGCTTCTACCTAGAGTTAATGGGATTTCTTTCGTTTTAAATCTAGAAGAGTTGAATCCCTTCACTATATTTTGTCGTAGAAATATAGACACTGAAAGAGATATCGATTTAGGCTTATACACTCGATTTAGATCGGAGGGGCTTGTGGCTAAAGAAAAACAGCCATAATGATCGATCGGAGGTTAAGCTCCGCTTGCCGAGGTCGGTGAGTAATGGGTTATCACTCATTACATAATCAAGATCCTTTCTTGGGTTGGGAAAGCATGGTATTGGTCCCGGCTGTCATTTCTAGGTTTTTGATAGTCGTTACGGACAGTCAGAAGCCCGAAAGTGGGACAACCAGTTTAAATAATGGGGATCGTGTTACCCAGCCAATGATTTGTGGAGGTTAGATAGGCAATTGCACCAGGTACAGAAGCCAGCACATCAAGCTACGAACAACGACACAAGCTAACGTGTCAAATTTCTTTGATTGTTTTCCAACTATATTACTAACAGCCATAAGGTTCATGTTCAATTGAAAAAAAAAACAGTTTGGGGTAGCTTGATGACTTGGGGTCTGTAGGTACAACAGCTGCGTCTGGTTAGACTGGAAGACGACCCCAACAAAGTTTGGAAAATGCTAAGCAGATAAGGACCTATTGCATAGGACTTAAACATAACACACGAAAAGTCTACAGTATAACAATTACACCTCTTTCTAGCCCGTAAAAGAAAACTACATATTCTACCCATCAGTGGGATATTTTTTTTCTTATAGAACATACCTGGGAATTCTCTGGTTTTGGAGATATTGAAGGTCAAAGTGCAATATTTGTTTTCGTTTTTTTTTTCAAAATTGTATTCCAAGTATCATTAGTAAACTTTCTTCTCAACAAACATTATCAAAATTATCGATTTTTCCAAACAAATTACGCACTTGAAGCTACAAAAATGCAATGGATACTAAACAAACGGGCCGGTCGGGTCAACGACCAAGCGCGAGTGGCCAAACGCTCAGCTGATCGAAAGTTGCGTTGCGTTTTCGTGCTATGCAATGCGCTCAATAAAAAGCATCTCTTTTCTATAGATGAAAAAAAAAGTATTTTCCCAGCATTATTTTTTGGATAAAGTTACTTAATTATATGTTCAGAATGTGTGGTTATCGGCTATGTGATCGGTCTTTTTACACCATGTATAGGCTTGATCTTATATTGTGTTACACATTATGCGGTAATATAATTTGAAGCAATGAAGACACTTTACGAAGCCCGACACGGTACTTTTGAGGCGCTCAAGTGCGCAGGCGACTTTCTCTGCCAAACCGGAATTCATTCACGCAATATTAGAGATGATGCCTAATATTTATACTTGGTGTAACGTCCGGTATCTCAATTATGACTTGTATGGCTATAAAGGGATGGGACGAGACATCCTTGGTCCGTGACTAATGGTTCGACACTTTCTTATAATGTGTTCTGTTAGTTCGTGAATAACTTTGGTGATCTATAAATAAAGGATGCCATTTATAATACTTTACCTATTTTGATACTGATGTATGATATAGGTATGTTATTTATTTTTACTTTTAAGTTACGGTTTAGCTTGTTACATCTACCATGTTTTCTGTCTCTGCATTACTTGTAAGGTAGATTGGAAATGAGTAAGGCATAAAGTCCGCCTTTGTACAGACGCCAGCACATTAAGTTACCCCAACGTGTCAAATTTTCCCAATTGAATATGAACCTTATTTTGTTGAAAAACGATCAAAGAAATTTGACACATTCGGGTAACTTGATTGTCTGGCGTCTGTACATAAATAAATTACGATGAGGTGTTTCAGTTAAGTATGCATTTTCTACGATTCAATAATATTGGTGTCAATAAGTCTTTATGTGGTTATATTGGACTTCTATTTTAAGATTGCTAATAATCACGAAGTTAAGTGCCAACAACATTGTCAAATTCCTGTAGATATCGAAAAAAAAAACTTTTTCTATAATTCGAATTGAATAGCAATTATCACCTCTGAAGTATTATGAAAGATTCTCAGCAAAACAGTGTTGCAGCAGAACAGAATAGCAACTGGACAGCAGTCCATGACATAATAAAAGTGGAAGACGAGTTTGTATTAAGGACGTAAGGGAAAAGTGCTCAATTTCAGACATGTTTTCTTCTACTGTGTATTATACAACGTGCCACCAAAACAAAATAATTATCTAGTAAGTACTTATGTTGATAATTTGGTGCCTGTCTCAGCGGCGTCTCCGCATGCTTTCACTTGTCTCCACGTCAATCAACCCGTCAAAACCTCCAACATGATCTAATCTCCGTTCCAAAATGTGTGAACAAGTCTATTCCACAAGTTAATTAGATGAGAACAGTATCTAGCTTTTTTATATTATACCAGAAACTTGATATTATGCGATTTAAGAACTGAGATGTATAGTTCTTCATAAAGGAACTCCTAGTATAGTTAGTCAAAGTCTAATAATTTATTCCAATGAGACCCACAAAAGGCACTTTCAAACATGAAATTCGCAATTAAAGCAAATTTAGTTAATTTATTCGCGTTACCAAATGTACACCTATTTGGTCCAAATGCAGAAACTACTGTCAATTTATTATAGCTAGATCTCTCAAGGAAAATTAATAATCCAACGGGAAGAGAAGGTAATCACAGAGAAACATAAACTTAGGTACTCAAATATTTAAACAATCAAAAAACTAATTTACTATCACCAAGACATCGCAAAAGCTATACAGTTTCATTCGATCTCGTATGCAAAACAATTACACGGTACTAATTATTATTTTCCATGAAGGCTTTGACTTGCTCTTGATACATTCGATGTTTCTCCTCTAAAGTTTTTAAAGCGCTCGTCTGACAGACCCCTCCTACGTTCACCATGAAACTTATTTGTACTGGTGGTACCTCAGACTCCAACTCAGTATTGATACCCTTGTTTTTAGAGCTGGATTTTGTCCTCTCTTTAGATTTTTTCCTTTGCAATTTGACATCAGGTTTTGTATCGGCCTTTTGTTTAGGTTCTGTCTTCTGATTAACGGTATCCTTCTTCTTTGAAGCTGAATGCCTTGGTCGTTGTTCTTTTTCTGCGTATATTTGTCTAGTACAATGCGTATCAGCAGATTTTGATTTGGAATACGGATTCAAAACATCCTTGGCGGTCTTTTGTTTGGTCGCTTTATTAATTAAATAAGATGGATGCTGTTCTTCTTCGTGTTTTTTATTGGACGGTTCCTTCACATGTATTCTGCTTCGCCTGCTTGGTGATTCATGTCCAAACTTTTTGTCGATTTGTGTTTGACATGTGTTTTTATAAATCTTGAGACGGTTTTCCATCCTTACCTTTTCTGAATATCTTTGTAAGCTCCTAGCTCTTTCTAATCTTGGTTTGATTTGTTCCATGTCTGGGCCCAAACCACCTAATTTGACATTTTGTATAGGTTCGACGGTTGCTCGTCTAGTACGACGTCGGGAATTTGTTACCTCTGAAACACTCCTAAGATTTCGAGGACTTGCATCACCAGTTCCGACGGGTTTACTTGTTATATGCTCCGTGAATTCCAAATGCAATTCTTCCTTGCGTTCTTCTTCATAAGAGTTATCTAAATAATTCTGCATGTCACGGCATATAAGTTTTTCATAATAAATTTCGTTGTAAGGCTCGGTGTTGTAAAACTCTGGCACGGGGTTGTTGGCATCTTCACCTATACTTTCCCTTTCGGTATCGCCAAACTCTGGTGATATTGACCGTATTTCATTCCTATCTTTCTTTTGATCCTTAAGGTTTGGCGTAAACTGCTTACGAAACATCTCCAGGTATGATGACTGTTTTGGTTTGCGCTCCTTTTCTTTATTGACCAAATAACCGGTAGATTTATACAGTTCTTTTTTCATTTTTTCATTTGCTTCATTCTTGTTACCTGAATTATTTTGCTTACGATTTT
This sequence comes from Euplexia lucipara, assembly GCA_921972225.1. Taxonomy (NCBI): domain Eukaryota; kingdom Metazoa; phylum Arthropoda; class Insecta; order Lepidoptera; family Noctuidae; genus Euplexia; species Euplexia lucipara. Next base: position 15,174,121 of record OV179155.1, on the reverse strand, counting down.
TATCTTTTGGTACCTTTATGAGCACGTCTTTTTCATAGAAAGGCACAAGTATAGTATCAACATTTTCCTCGGAATTTCCTTTCACAGTTGGTTTTCGTGGAGTATTCAACTCTAAGCTATCTAGTGATATGTTGCTGTCGGTGCTTGAGTTTTTATCCATTGCTCGGAATGAAAATTTTAGCCTTTTCCTTTTACTCATAAATAGATACGACGACCTGTCCATAATGTCAATTTGACAGTCATTTTAACTTTTTTTATGTTAAAAATACTGCCAGGACCACTCAGTTAATGGACTCATTCGAATGTAAATAGGTAAGAGAAAACAGTATGCATTCGGACAACTTGTCTTTGCGTTATCCGAGAAACAGTACGTTGGCAATAAATAGTGGGATAGTCAAAAGTTTGGACACGTACCTAGTGGTACTGGCATGGGGCCAGATAGGAATAATGCGCAAATTGCTTTACGCCCTCCTCGGCGAGTCGAGGGCGGCGTGGCGTGCACGTTCACGCGTCCAGTGCCGCTTGTCCGCCGCATCGTTCGACCTGTCAACACTATCTATACTAGATTTAGCTTTTGGACTGCCTTATTAGATTTGATTCAACTATGGATTCAACCAATGCCGAAATCAATTTGAGTAAACTAAACGACAAGGAACTTTCATTCAGTTCAGCACATATCCAATTTTGTAGTAGGTAGGTGTGTGGTATTTAAACCGCAAGATTTAGATTAGGAAACAGGATGACAAATTAAGCAGTAAAATGTAATAGGTAGGTAGGTATCGGTCGTCGTATTATCTGATATTTCTTAAAATCCTCCTTTTGATATTTTGCCAAATACTCCAGACAATTCTGATAGGATTTTACGTCTTGAATAATTTATTTGTCTTGTTGACATTATTTTTGAGACTGGGCGGATGGCGGTGACTCCGCATAGTTCTTTGTCTAAGCTGATTAAAAACATAACTCCGTATACAATCAAAATCTATGTTACTCTCTGATAAGGCTCATAACCATTTATAATACAAAAAAGTGTCTCATTGCAATGTCAAAAAAACATATTTTTACTAAATGTAACTGAAAGTATATAAACGGTAGTTTTGCCGCAATAAAAAGGTATGGGGGTAAATCGATTGTGTGTATGTATTAAAATTCAATAACATGATATGTCATCTGGGTTGACGTAACCTTTCAGATTTCACATCTCTAAAACTTTCCAAGATAAATGTTGCTATTATTCGTCAAGTTCTTGACGTTCTACATCAGCCTTTGCGTCTGTAATTTAGTATTTTTTTTCAAACGTTTTTTTCTAAATTAAAATTTCCTTTCATTTGTATTGTTATAACTTGTATGTGGTGTAGTATTGTAACGTATAATAATTACAGTGTACACAATGGCAGCAGATTCCTGGCTGGCTCGGTGCCAATGTCCGACAGAGATAAGGGATTGGGGGCAAGCTACCCGCGACCCGGCCGGATTTCCTCTCTTATTACCCACATTATACCTATTTTATGCATTTAGGTTCTTCTACAGATGCATTTCGTTGTAAAGTGGCACTATTCAAGTTTTTGATAAAGCTTTTGTCCAAACTGTGTGGGTACTTAAAAAGAGGCATTACGTTATGTAGCGAAGTGTGGTTTTAAAATGGCCTTAGTTACTATTTAAAGCTATCAAAAAATACCTGCCAGTTACACACTGCAAAAGAAAGGCGTATTCACATACAGAGAAGGCACACCCCTTAATCCCACACACAGAATTATATAAACTATAAGTCTAGGTTTCCATATGATGTTTTCCTTCTCCAATGTCATAGCTGACTAAGATAAACTTTGAAAGAACATCGTTACTTGCCCAGATTTGATCCTACACAGTCTTGCATTAAATAAGACAGGGTTAACCACTGGGCAAACATGATATTAAAAATATTCTTTAAAAATAAAGTTCCGACTCTTTAATAATTTAATAACCTAATCACTGCAGCTTTTGGTTTACTTTGGTAGTGTGTTAGTAGTACCTATAGTATGCAGAACTATTATAGTCTATTGAAAACTCGATTAACACTCGCAAATTCAGTTTCATCTACTAATTAATTTACTGTAAAATTTATAACTCATTAGATCGCTAACCTGTAACACAATTTCGGTTCAGCGTTCCACGTAAATTATGTTATCATGAGCCGATTGCATTTAAATGAAGCTGATTCCTACATAATTTGAACTGAAACTTTGAATTTAACATTGTAAATGGATGAAATACATGTTATTTACACTGCGTGATGTTAAATAGCATAAGTAGTACCGGGTAAAACGGGGTGGATAGAAACGCAAGGGTAAATAGAAACAAAACTTTGAGAAAGATATTCACGTGAGTTAAAAGTTGTTTGTTACATACGAGGATTGTAATATATTTTTTTAAATAAATGAGATAAATAGTTTCGACACCTTGTTAGTATCTATTTACCCTTGAGTTACTATCCACCCCGTTTAACGCTATCACGGTTATAGTCTCTAAAGGGTTAAGCAAAGGTGTGTCTTTAGTACAGCCACCTATCATTGGTAGCCCAGTGGTATGACTGCCAAGTCTTAGGTCTCGAGTTCGAACCCAACGCACGCATCTATGACTGACTTTTCGGATTTATTCACCTATGACTCGCTTCTAAATCGATGAAGGAAATCATCGTATAGGAACATGCCTGAGAAATATTTCTCAACGGCATGTAAGGCTAGGGCAAAGGCACATGAGTGACATAAAAGCTCTGATAAAAAAAAAGAAGACCCATCTTTCGCCAGTTATTTTTCAGTCTGCCATCAATCAGGGTCAAATCCAGGAGTTTTATCTGTGAAAATGACCCAGTGATAATATACAGGTCAATTGTAGCTGAGGAGACAGCTCTCCTCAGTCTGTCAATCCCAAGCATTAGTATGGAATGATGAGCATCATTTCATACTAATGCTTGGGTTTGACTGTGTACTTTCACTTACTTCATCTACTTCTCTTAGCGTGAATATTACATAAAATAAGTACCTACTGGCAGATTTCTAAAATCCAATTGCCCTTTGCCCGACCCAGGTTCAACCTAGAACCTCGTGCTTAGAAGTAGAGCTTAATACGACTAGATAAAGAATAATGAGATAAAGTGTAATATTGAGTGTATAATATTACTTACACTTAGTAACATCATCTGCCTAGCCTTGTCTAGTTGAGACAAGGCTAGGCGCCTTTCGGGGGTCGCGGAAGTATCTTCTGTTCCCGTGACCCCGGGCGCAGATGTGAGAAGGAACACGGGGTGGTTTTTAGTCCGTAAGAATCTGACAGACCCCTCTGCCTCCCCGGGCGGGGGACATCCATGAGTATTTTCCACCTCTCAAAAAAAAAAGGCTAGTCGCCTTGTCTCAACTATGTTGGGGTCGACTTCCAGTTTAGCCTGAATACCAGTGTTTTACATGGAGCGGCGACCTCTCCGACCTTTTCAACCCAGTAACTTGGTAACACGACACTCCTTGGTTGTCAAACTTTCGGGCTTCTGACAACTATGTACTATTAATAATAACAACAACAACAATAATAACTAACTATTAATATTAACTATGTACTATTGAAATCAGAATTTAATGGCATCTTTGTTTCGTAAAACAGCAAAACTTTACTTATCATCTGCCTAACCTTTTCCCAACTATGTTGGGGTTGGCTTCCAGTTTAACCGGATGCAGCTGAATACCAGTGTTTTACATGGAGCGACTGCCTGCCAGAACTCCACAACCCAGTAACTGGGTGACACGATACCCCTTGGTTAAACTGGTTGTCAGACATTCGGGCTTCTGACTACAAGTAACGACTGTCAAAGATCTACAAATGACAGCCGGTACCAACGGTTTAACGTGCTTTTCGAGACCCGAAGTAGTCTTGATATGTAATGAATGGTCACCCATCTACAGAATGACCTAGGCAAACGTAGCTTAACCTTAAATAGCTTACACTTAGTAACAGTTGTATGTTATTACTTACATCTATTTATTAATTAACGCAATGTTAACAACTTCGTGAATTGAACCGATCAGGTGTTAAGGTCATCGGTAGCATATCATTGTCGTCTCTGAGTCATGCATGTTTCGACGAAACAGTAATGGGGCATATTGAACTTTATTCGCTTGTAATACGGTTCAAATATAATGGATTTCCCTTTCGTTATTACAGTAGTGACAGCTTTTGACGCTATGATAGCATCTATGGCGTTTGGAAATAAAACCGGAAAGATAATCTAAGGACTGTGGACCGAAGTGTGGCGTAAGCCTAAAGGTGAACCAGTAACCATTTAGAGATTCCTTCTTATGGCCATTACAGTTTGTTTTTTATTTTGTTTCTCATAATTTTATAATGTCATCAAATCGTTAACGAACATGACCACCAACATATCTAAAAATACCTAATAAAACAATGATGAATTGAAACAGCGTGAGGTATCTTCTCCCATACAATTTCATCCTGAATTAGAATATCATATTTACCCCAAAATGTCAAATTTTCCCAATTGAATATGAACCTTATTCTGCTTCTCATAAAGTTGAAAAACGATCGAGTAGAAAACTATATTTTCGACAACATCCGCTTATCTGTTATTTGCCATCAAATTGACTTAAGAATTAATTATTAATTAGTAGTTTGCCTTAAATATTTTTCGACACTTTAGTATGGCGTATGATGCCAAAAAGTCAAATAAAACGTATAGGTAGGCTAATGATCTGCAAAACACAGACCTTGACATTTGTAAAATGTTAGATGAAAATTAAAAGGAATCTCCGTTAAAATTACCTTAATTTTGTAAAAAAAACGCGAAACTGTACTGATTCATGGGTATTTTTATAATATAGAATTTTCGAATGATTTAGTTTATTTCCTATTACAAACGTTGTCTTCGTTTATTGGTGTTTATCCTTGTCAAGCAATTTCATTTCAATTCAATTGACTTTTAATGAAGCATTGAAATAAAAATGATTAATTTAGATACAATTTTTCGAAGCTGGTTAAAAAATTATAAATCATATCGAATCAATGTGTGACAAGCTTATAGCTCAACTAAGATAGAGTACATGTTTATTTGGCAGTAATAAATCAGTTTTGTATGAATATAAATTTATTTATTAAGTATCAATTAAATTGCAATTATTCTACATGACAGTCAATATCAGTTGATTTAAAAGACAATACTCGAGTACAAATAATAGACAATAGTCGAAAAATAATACAAACATGGTGGTCATATATTTTTTGTTGCGTAGTTTTGAAATCTTCAAATAATTATAAGCTACGTATATTGTAGTCTCGATGGCAGAGTCTCTAGATCAATTTTGATTAATAGCCAATAGTCCTTGTGTTTTTAATATACTTATAAGTCAAATGGCATATTAAATTACTTCAATGAAGAAGAGTAATCAGATAGGTACGGCAGAATGGCCTATAACTAATAAATAATGATCTTAGCTTAGTGATCATCAAAAAGTATTGATACGATTTGAAATATGCAAGCGTTTATTTCAAAAGTGAGTATCAATCTACCGATAAGGTCCTTTCTTTATTTTCTCACAAACCTCAAGTCTTAGATGTTAACGATTGTTAGATAATATTATCATATTATAGGATATATACTTGACCTTCGCAAATATTCGTACCTATACAACTTTGTATATCAATCAAGATAGCAATGCTCGATCACTATTGCCGACTGACGATTAAGATATCAACAATTTTGTCGGGATTTAAAGCTTATTATGCAACTAAGCTGTAAAATGATAATAAATAAATCTACAATAGAATGTCAGCCGGATCCTTTTAACAAACTAAACAGCAGAGATATCAACAAGGTGACACAAATTAGGATGGGTTTACACCTTCGTTACCTGATGTGGGCCAAGGTGCAATGAAATTGATGTCAATTTAGATGACAATGGCGGCGCGGCTTTGCGTTCTCCGAGATGCTGAGTGCACGCACATTTAAGTGTTGATAAACTTCGACAACAATGAAAATGTCTTTCATGGCCATAAGTGTTGCATTGTGCATAGATTTGTTTGCTAATCATCATCTCTTTTTCATTTCTTGACACTTAACACCAGCGTCAATTTCAACGCTATTTAGCACCTTAGCAAGACAAATGACGGTGCTTTTAAGTTAGATTTAAGTAAGTCTTGTAGTCTTTACTAGTTACTGAACACACACTGTGAATAGAAACAAAGTTTTGAGGAGGATATTCACGAAAGTTAAAAGTAGTTTGTTATACAATACGAGGATTCTAATGCTTTTAAATAATGACAAATAGTTTCAATACCGTAAAACCTGGCAACTTTGCCGATGGCTGCTAAATTTGCCATATACCGACTTGTACGGTACAATAATTTGTTACAGCGAAACCGTAATTTTTTTCACATGTGTAGCGTCTTTAAATCAAACTTTAATAATTAATTGGCAACATCCTATTTTACATGACATCCCAGCTTTCAAAGAACTGTCATTTTTGAGCGGTTATTTTTTTCTTGTGCTCACGGTGTAGTACTTCGTGCTCCGAAACTTTAATAAAAAATAGTGGGATAAACTTTTTGTTGGTAAGTCAAATTTTTATATCAGATTCTTAACAGTGCCGTTTAGTTAAAACCATTATAAATTACGTCTCTTTGTCCAATTTAACCTTAGAAATCTCTGTTGGCAAATTTACTTTACCACTGCAAAGCTTGAGTCATGTTTACTTTGCCATGTTTTCCTAGAGGCTAGGGCTGTCACAAAAATATTCTGATTTGTTTGCCACATAAGTACTTCTGATTTTATTAAATTTGGAAGTCAGTTTTTTAATACCTACAATTTTTTTTTTAGAAAATGGGAGATCAATCGAGGCATAAGTTGGGGAGCAGATTCTATAAAAAATATTACATAGAAATTCTAAATACCGCAGTGGATCTCGTCAGCCGTAAAATTATGTTATTTATGTCGATCTCACAATTTTGTTAAGCATTTTTTTGGATTTGCTGTAAAGTTCAAAGTTCCTAAAGATTTTTAAACTTGTTTCTATATTGATTGTTTTTATTGTTATTGATTGAGCTTTACTACGTTTGTAAGTTCTAATTTTAATAAATATTTTATATAAATACTGTAAATTTAAATAAAAAACTATTTAAAAATTATTTAAATATTTCGACAACCCTGACCGTTATTTCTATTTTGTTTGAAAAATTCAAAACACGGAGGGTAAATTTGCCATACAGTGGACTATTCTGTTGCCAGTGCCAAATATTATACAATTTTAGTATATTTTAACTGTAAATAATGCATGTGACATTGACAACTATCATAATTTATGATAATTCCACTAAAGGTATCCAACATTTTGGCATGGCAATCTTACCACAAGTAATAGTTGTCTTTGCCATATAAGTTTTTGGACCAAAATATCAATAATAAATGGGAAAACAATAGATATTATATTTTATTTCAATGATACAAACAATTTATTATCTATCAGATTGATTTAATTGTATATTCTCATAGAGTTTTTTTGAGAAAAATATTTACAAACTTTTTTAGCCAGCAGAAAGTGGCAAAGTAGCCAGGTTTCACGGTACTCAATACGTTTATTGCATTCCACAATGTGAATTTAAGTGGTAGGTACAGACGCCAGCACATCAAGTTACCCCAATGTGTCAAGTTTTCCCAATTGAATATGAACCTTATTCTATTTGACATAAAATTGAAAAACGATCAAAGAAATTTGACACATTGGGGTAACTGGACGTGCTGGCGTCTGTACATAAGGATATATGTTTAGGATAAGGGTATTAGTTCAGGATAATTGTGGGCCCTGTCGGGCATAACAATATGAGAATTAGGAGGACTTTCGAAACCTTGTTAGTATCAAATAATACCTAGTTTAAAATTCTTCCTCATAGTTTTGTTTCTATTCACCCTGTCTCTTTTCCCCCCATTTTATTTCGGTGAACTGAAATATAATTTGACCACAAATGAGAGCCCTTCTCGATCGTGTAGGACACCGCGTTTTTAGAGTATATAAAAAAACGTTTTCTCTGTGGGATGGCAACCCTGATACCCTGATTTGACACTTCTTTTTCGCGCGTTTAATGGCACCGCACGGGAAAAATTGTTTCGGAAGAAAAGTTTTACAAAGAATAGGCAAATGCAGTTTAAAGTTAGTGTCATCGTAGTGTGCACACAATAGAATCATGCAACTCCAATTGGCGACCCCAAATTCACCGTGACAAACCTATTTGTGCGCCTTGACAGTGGCGAAGAAAAATTAATTTGGTGTTTATGAAATCAAGAACTAAATCAAGAAATGCTACTGGTTACGATTGTTGAGCATAATATACCGTGGGGGTACGTGATACTTTCAACACGAAGATCAAATTTGTTACGAGATAACATTTTTGATAGTCTAAACTAACTAATCAACTAATCAAGAACTAAATCAAGAAATGCTACTGGTTACGATTGTTGAGCATAATATACCGTGGGGTACGTGATACTTTCAACACGAAGATCAAATTTGTTACGAGATAACATTTTTGATAGTCTTAACTAATAATACAGTGTCAACTGTTGTGCTTTGGCTTTGTTACAAACCAGCACGTACGTGTTTATGCATTAAGGTACGAGATACTGTTTATGCAATAAAATCCACGGAACGATTAAGCTCCTTGAGCAAATAACCTTGAGGGCCTAACACTACCTACGTAATACCGTAGAATACATTCAAAATGCTCCTGAACGTCTTTTATAAGTGTTAAAACCAGCACGAGATGCTGTGGATATATTAATGTGATCATGGATTCTCCTGAACAACAATATACACTCATGACGGTAAGTCAGTAATGTCATAAATTTGCTGCTGAACAACCTAATGTATTAAGAACAGTGCGAGACACTAGAACAGTGCGAGACACTGTGTCATGCAGCCAAATATTATGTCCCTGAACAAGCATATGTATTTCCATTGTATGCAATACTGTGAAATGCAATATAACATTGAAAACTTTAGTTTAAATGGTATCTTATGTGATCCAAATTGATTCTGAGAAACCTAAAAGGTATTTCTTAATGTTTGAAATGACATCATTGTCTCACTTGACTGTTGATTATAATGATCAAACCCGCGAGGTAGACATTTGAGATATTTTACTACAATTTCTTTCTGATTTGTATTACAAGCACTGGGCCAAGAGTATGAATATATTAAAAAATATGAAAATCTAAATATTCATAAATATATTTACAAAATGCATCACATAGTTGAAAATTCACAACTTCTGAATGCCTAGTTTATTTCATATGGGCAGCGATCTCTGAAGCTGGGGAACTAGAGATGAGTACATTGTCCACCAAAATGTGCAAAGTACTATGTATGCAAAGACATGTCTAGCATGTATAATCAATGAAACAATAGATGTAATGACTATCCTAAATTCACTTAGTGATATTTGTCATGAACAAACCTATTATTTTAAAAGTTTGTGTAGTGAATACAACTAGAAATAAGATTTAAAAATGTGCTAATTCTGTTATGGAAACGGCAACAAAAGCAATATTTGCTAAATACATAAATTATGTGTAAATACGAGCGGTCCACTCTGACAAGGGTATCAGAGTAAATCATCTAAGGTGATGACACATTGGTTCATACCATGGACTTGCTACAGTCCACCACCAGGTAACCTTAAATTTTCTGTGTTCCATGAGAACTCCAAGGTCCCAGTATCCAGGTACATGCTGGGAATAACTACCTGGTTTATGTTGAAAGTTATTGACCCTACTATAATGTAGTTGTCTAATGGAAATAAAACATTTGATTTCATTTCTTTGTGAAATTAAGTACCTATATGTACTATGTTACATTTCAAAGAAAATTGTTAGACACAGATCAGATGTCACATGTTTTGATTTAACAGTGAAGTTTCACTCATGCAAATGAGTATTACTAACATTTTTCAGTTGGTTATTAAAACACCATGCTGTCATTTATATAAGGGAAATGTAGTTACTTCAAAATAAATGCCTTGTAATGAAACCTAACGTTTAACAAAGATTTATAATTATTAAACTTTAAAAGTTCATAAAATCTAGCAAGTTCAGCAGGATTTTAAAATTTTGTTTGAACTGCAGTCAGTGAAAGTCAAAGATTCATTTGCAGATTAAGAGTAAGATTAGTGTCCATATTCCTTTAGGAATCATATTTACTAGAAGCTTTGACTGTTTGTACCTACTCTAGGTACATATTAATATTGT